>OY292444.1:5370192-8055288 GCA_958496245.1 Perizoma flavofasciatum | reverse complement strand
ATGTTTTAAGCAGACTTTCGCCTCTATTATGAACATTGTTTTCCCGTGATGAAACTAAAACTAAATACAAACATCAAGAAAACACCCAGATGGATAACAAAAAAGGCCTGAAAAACAAAAACATGCATTACAAAGAGAAAGCTACGATACGAACACTATAAACACAAGACAGAAAATTAAAAAAAAAATGCTTATAAAAAGTTCAGTAAAGTCCTTCAAAATTCTATTGAAGTGGCTCAAAGAAACATGAATACAAAATACCTATAAGAATCAACAAATAAATGCAAAGCTTCAGGGTCCATCATTAAAAATAAAATAAATATAAAGCCCGATAAAATAAATATAATAAAGTATAAATATAATTATATAAAATTATCATAAATAAATGAATTATCGACGATCCGGTAGATATAGCTTCAAAGTTTAACAACTATTTCATAGACGTAACAAACAATCTTAGCAATAATCAATCAAAAACCTCCTGTATAGAATTAAAATAACATCAAACAACTCAAGTATATAGTCCCTGCGATGAAATCGAAGTTGTAAAAACCATAAGCTCTCTAAAAACACAAACTCGACAGGATACGATGAAATCTCGACCAAAGTTCTTAAACTATGCAAGTTTGAGTAAACCTGTCTTTTAGTGGAAGGACAATTTCCCGCAAAATTGAAAATTTCAATTGTAAGACCATTGCACATAAAGAATGAGAGAAACAATATCAATACTATCGCCCAATTACAGTGATTCCAATATTGGCAAAGATTTTTGAAAAAATCATGCAAATACGTTTTTATCATTTCTAACAAAGTTTAAAATGGTAAAAGATGAACAAAATGGTTTCCAAAAAGGGAAATCAACTAGTCTTGCATGTTTTAATTTAGTGACAACGTTAACCGAAGCAATAGACCAAAATAGACCAGTTTTAACGATTTTCTTCGATATGAGCAAGGCATTTGATTTTGTGTACCATAAAAGATTACTTACAAAATGTGAAAGCTATGGCCTAAGGGAGCTTGCCTATGACTGGCTCAAATCATATCTTGAAAATCGAATTCAATTTATTGAAATAAAAGGTATAAATAAAAATTGTGACATTAAAACATATAAATCTGAAACAAGGGAAAACAAATACGGCGTACCACAAGGCAGCGTGCTGGGGCCATTACTATTTTTGCTTTATACATATAAATGACCTTCCAGATATCACAGACCACCATGTGCACCTTATTTGCAGATGACATTTCAACTGTAGTAGAATATGAACAAAATATTGACTATGAATCTGACATTAATGGTATAATTGACAAAACACTCCAATGGTTAGGAGAGAATAATCTATGTGCAAATATTAATAAAACTACATTTATGCAATTCTTCAGAAACAAAGTATCAGCTAAATCCAATTTACAAATAAATTGGATTAAACAGTCAAAACATATATACATAATTTAAACATAATCAAAACATATATGAATCTGATACCTTCAATTTTCTAGGGATAACGCTAGATCAACAACTGTCATGGAAACCACAAATAAATAAAATAGAAAAAAGAACGAAGAGGTTTATCTATGCACTCCGTGAACTTAGATGTATAGGAGGAACAAAAATGTCTCTGAGTGCTTATCATGGGTATGTTCCCTCTGCGCTAAGATATGGTATTGTACTATGGGGTAACTCAATAGACGTAACAATCCTGTTTATGCTACAAAAAAAATGTATTAGAGCTATTTGTGGCGCAAGCCCTCTGGAATCATGCAGACCTCTATTTATAAAACTTAATCTACTGACCCTGACTAGCATGTATATTTACGATATGTGTAAATTTGTAAAACATAATATAAATCTTTTTACAAAAAAAAGTGATCAAGAGCGCAGGTTTGCATCAAGATTTCCAAATCGCCTGGTACAACCGGTGGCAAAAACCGCTCTTAGAACAAGAAACTGTTATCATATGGCAATAAAAATTTATAACCATGTACCTGACGACATAAAGGAACTCACCTCCACCATCAACGACAGCACCAACAGCTGTTCCATCTGCAGACTACTTCGATATACCGCCTCTCCCCTCTATGACTTTAATCACCCTCGTTAGTGGCTATGCGTCTATTAGCCACCAATATTGTACAAATAGCAGCCCCATATATACTTACTTGGGTGGTGCCACTCCAACTCCTGCTCCCACTCACCCTCCTCAATCCTTTCCTCCTCCTTCTCCTCCCCTTTATACTCATCTGAGCGGTGATCTCTATGCTACCCCCATCACGAAATTGACCCTTCTCCTTATAACCACACGGGAAATAATCATCTGGGTCATGATGAGGTGTCCTCTGCCTTCAACACCTACCAGCAAACCTGCCGCCGATGTGCATGGCTCAAATATTCCCTTGACCAAGCTAATTCTTCATTGATCGATCGGGACAGAACTATTAAATACCTAAATGAAACCATCTCCCACCTTCACGAACGCCTCGAACAGGCCTTCTCGAAATAAGCTACCTTTCAAAATCTGTAGCGGACTTAACCAGGGGGATTCCGCCAAACTGCATCACCACAAATAATGGCTCGCCGCGACCCAGCTTGACGCAAAGCTCTCTACCTGAAGCTATCAGACCTACCCCTGCGTCACCGGTACCTATTACCTTCTTCAACACCTCCACTCCAATGCAGTCTAATTTCCCCTCCGTCTCATCCAACCACCCTTTGCTAAACATGAATACATATAACAATAATAATAATAACAATTACCCTTCCGACACGCCTGACATCTCCTCTACTACTGACCCGACTTCTGGACACATCATCTCGGTCTCCTCATCCCGATACTCCAAGCGCTTCGGTATTTGGGGGGATACCATCTTTGGTGATTAGCCGTCGCTCCTCAACAGCTCTATCAAAAGAGGTAGGTCGACAGCGTGTTCTCTGCGGTTTGTTCATTAAGGGCCCGAACATCTTGCGCCACTTCAGTCTTAAACACTCTAACTCGGCCCGCCAGCCACCAGCTCATCCGCTCGGGACCATGCTGCGCCTGCCTGACTCGCTGTGCATATCTTGTGGCTCGCTCGCTCGGCCCGCCAGCCACCAGCTCATCCGCTCGGGACCATGCTGCGCCTGCCTGACTCGCTGTGCATATCTTGTGGCTCGCTCGCTCGGCCCGCCAGCCACCAGCTCATCCGCTCGGGACCATGCTGCGCCTGCCTGACTCGCTGTGCATATCTTGTGGCTCGCTCGCTCGGCCCGCCAGCCACCAGCTCATCCGCTCGGGACCATGCTGCGCCTGCCTGACTCGCTGTGCATATCTTGTGGCTCGCTCGCTCGGCCCGCCAGCCACCAGCTCATCCGCTCGGGACCATGCTGCGCCTGCCTGACTCGCTGTGCATATCTTGTGGCTCGCTCGCTCGGCCCGCCAGCCACCAGCTCATCCGCTCGGGACCATGCTGCGCCTGCCTGACTCGCTGTGCATATCTTGTGGCTCGCTCGCTCGGCCCGCCAGCCACCAGCTCATCCGCTCGGGACCATGCTGCGCCTGCCTGACTCGCTGTGCATATCTTGCCTTGCCTGCTTGGCCTTCGTGTCTATGATTAACATGTACCTACTTTTGTAATTCTATGTAAAAACAATAAAATAAGGGGAAAGAAAAGGAATAAAATAAAATAAAGATACTTAAAATATAAAAGAACTGAATACGTATTGGTTACGCCACTATTTACATACCTACCAATATTAGTAGCCAATCGCAGATAATATACCTAGCTACCTTTCCCCCACCCTCATCCTAACTGCACTGGGAATGGCGATGCGCGTACCGCTTACTTGAGGGACTTACCCCGCTATCGCTACCCGCTACCGCTACCGCGACTCGCGACTCGCGACGACACAAGCTGTATTGTACTTTCTCCGCTAATTGATCATATCAAATTTACCTGAACAATCACGTTAATAAGCTGTTTTAATGTGTGCTGTAACAATTCGTGTGTGATACCTACCTACTACTAAGGATTGCAGTGTTAAAGGACAGCAAGGTGAGTGCAGTTTCCTTTCATATCCTTGAATACCCCTTTCTACTGCGATTGGTGAAATATTAGTGTATACGTATCAGCCTGCCTACCCCTATAGATACAGTCCACTTTCTTACAAAATTTAATTTCATCGACCCGCTCAACCACGTATCATGGTATTCACAAGGCATGATGTGTCAGATATGAAATTATTATGAAAAGCTTTCCTTGTATTTAAGATTTGTAAACAGTGTCATATATTTTGTATTGAAATATACTCTGTGGTTCACGAGCATATTTCTGAACAAAATTAAAGTTTATGTATACCGGCAACACTTTACTGAACCGAACTCAAAGTACCGATCGAAACATGTGATGTTTGTTTGCTCTCAGTGAATCGATGAGATTTCTTTAATATTCAATTACTGTTAATCATTCTAAAATAATTCATGATTTTTGAAATACTGTTCACATGTATAGTTTGCTAACCTGGTGTTTTTAGTTTCTCAAGTGATAGTTCATGTATGATGTCGCTGGAATATTTTAACAAATATTGTAGTTGCAATGATGATAAACATTGCACAAATCTTAGAATAAGTTTTAAAAGTGTTTCACCGTATTATATTTAGCTATAGTTCCGAGTGTCGTGTCGCGGGTTGCGGGGGGTACGCAGAGTCGAGTAAAATGATAAACGTCCGATTACGGTGACACCTCTTTATTTACTAACTTAAGTACCTACTCGTACATGGGCTCTAACTTACACTAACTTAGCCTATACACACATGCACACCACCACACGAGTTATTTTTGTCAAAATATGTTATCACCTGTGATCGGTTTAAAATGGCGTTTCGCTAATGAGGTCGAAAGCGTATAAAAGCAAAATGTAATTCTATGGTGGGCCAGTCGACTACTCGATCGAGTCACCCGAGTTGAAAACCCTCCGTAGACCTAGACACGTTCTTGGTGACCCCGAGGACTCCATCAGCACCGCTGAATCACCGCCGCCCGGTGGTGACGTCATCGAGTCCCGACAGACCGAACACTCCACAGATACACCGAGCCCGCCGGCGGGTACAGATATGTACCGGGGCGTTTCTCTCCAGTTCCTCAGCCTCTGGCAACGGCCCGAGCCGAGGTCCGTACCTAGGTGGTGCCCTTGTGCTAGTTGCCCCATCCTAAGTTTTAACAGGCTGAGCGGCTTCCGCGCTCGCCGGAGTCCGTTGACGCTGAGCAAGACCACCTGCGGCCCAGCAGCATTAGAGTCCATTCAGAAAAAAAATGGTGGGCCAGTGAAGGATCCACTGCAGAACACGGCGCAACTTCAGTACTTTGTTATTCACTATTGCTAAATGCTATTATTATTATCTGTGATTATGTTCGATGTTATCTTGGTACCGAAACCTACTTAACTCACTGTCCTTTTATTATAATTGTTGAATATGTTAATAGTTGTTCTTGACGCCATGTATTAATATAACTATTCTATAAGAGGAAGTGGTTGTTGATTTTGGAAACAACATCAATAAGATTTCTGTAGTTTACCTGAATTGGCTACAATCCTTGATATAGAAACTTACCTACCCACGGTTGTAGGTATACACATATATACAGTCGTGCTCAACTAATTAGGGACACTCTAGTTAAACCCAATTGTGAAGTTATTTTTTCTTTTCCAACGAATCTAAAAAGAATTCCAGATTTGTTACATGTGAATATAATTAGTAATGTACGAGTATGTGTCCGATAATAAAAACAATAACAACTCCTTGAAAACTAAACCTCTCTACAGTATCGCTGATAGATTATCACAGTGCTATTTGTTCATACAATTCTGGCTGGCCATTTCATTAGGGACACTGAGGATTTGCGTCCTATTTTCAAAATTTGAATCTTAATAATTTATTCATTTCTTCTTATATTGTTTCGGTGCAGTTTTGGCGGAAATCCGGATTTTTAATTTTGAGGCGTGAAAAGTATTTTGAATAAAAATGGGCAGAAATACAAATTGCGATGCAACACAACGAAAAAGTATTATGAAGTTTGTCGAGCGTGGGTGGGTGGGTGATCATACCGAAGGATAGCAGATTATTTAAAAACTATGTTCAAACACTATGGTGTCAATGCAGTGCAACATTTCAAACGCAATAACACAACTTTAAATGTACCCAGAAAAAAAAGATCTAGAAAAACAACTCCCCAAGAAGATAGAATGATAACCAGGTTAGCTAAGAAAGATTAGTTTTTAGGTTCTGTTTTAATTAAACACGAAGTGTTTGGGGCAGATCTAAGAGCCGGTGTATCAGCGAGGACCGTTCGATGACGTCTGGTAGAAGCAGGGTTGTTCGCAAGAGTGGCTCGAGTGGCTCTACTACCATTGTTGAAGAAAGAACATAGAAATGCACGTTTGCCGTTTGCACGTAAATATGGGCATTGGACCTACGCCCAATGGCAATATGTATTATTCTCTAACGAAACCAAGGTTAATTTAATTTCTGCAGACAGAAGGCAATACGTACGGCGTCCTGCAAAAGTGGAAATGAAACCGAGATTCACAATAAACACGGCGTTCCACCGCCGTGTTTCACATTAAAATTTGGGGTTCATTTTCTGGACGTGGAGTAGGACCTGCGAGGAAAGTTCAGGGTAATTTAGACCAATATCAATACAAGGCGATATTAGAGGAAACTATGCTTCCCTATGCTGAGGAACATCTCCCTATTATATGGACGTTTCGGCATGATAACGACCCGAAACATACCGCCCGGTCAGTCAAGTCTTTTCTCATCAGTCAGTCAGTATCAGTGCTAGATTGACCAGCAAATAGCCCAAACCTTAACCCAATCGAACACCTTTGGAATGAAATAAAAAAAAAAGTTGCCACTTATCGGATAACAACTTTAGATGACCTTAATGGAGCTTTTTGTGAGGCATGGGCAAACATTCCTGTCGAAACATGTCAGAAACTGATAATGTCTATGCAACATCGGTGTAAAGCGGTCCTTATTAGCAAAGGTTTTGCTACTGGGTACTGATTTTACCTGCAGTAGAACGGGGTTGGGTTTAAGAATTATAAAAAAAGAAAATACTCCAGATTATTCGTTTCATTTTACTCTATTTTGCAATTAAATTTACTGTCCCTAATTAAATGTCCAGCTACAGAATTAACTTTAATTGAATACGTAGAAAGACACCTAGAAATTGCTTGCATAGAGTTGGAGCCATTCATAGTTATAAGCGTTTACAGCCCACCATCTGCATCATTTGACATTTTTGAAAAAGTTATGGAAGTAATTTTGTTTAAATTATCTAAATCAAATAAATGTATTATTACTTGCAGAGATTTTAATGTTAATTTACTAGAAATTAACTCCTTAAATACTACCTCTAGAATAATTAGTTTATTTCAATCATTTGATTTAAAACCTCAATTTATGGAGCCTACTCGAATAACCGATACTTCGGCCACATGTATAGACAATATCTTTGCCAACATTAAAATTTTAAATAAGAGTTTAATTAGTAATATTAAGTCATCTTCATCATCTTGGTTCATCTTGGATCATCTTGGTCAAATAATTAAAATAGAGGTTCAAACAAAAAAACATGAAAAAAGAAAAATTACTTGTATACCTATGACCAAAGATCGATTGGACAAACTAAAATTGAATTTAACTTCTGTATTTCCATGTTAATATGGTAATTATAATCCAAATAATTATACAACACATTTTTTAAGAAATTTAGTGATGTGTTCAATTTAATTTTTACATCGAAATCGATCATGGTCTCTGACGGTAAAAAAATCAGTGACTAGGCAACAGCGGGAATACATAAAAGCAGGAAAAAATTGTATGATTTTTATGCTGAAAAACAATATAATTTGAATGAGGAGTTTAAAGAACAAGTCAAAAAGTATTCTAAATTTTTTATAAATGTTTGTCGTGAAGCAAAAGCGCGTCATTTGAGTGCAAAAATTAAAAATAGCCAAGATAAAGTAAAAGCCACTTGAAAAGTAATCAACAGTGAGACTGGAAGAGTCACAACTAAGAACAATAAGTTTAATTTGAAAATTGGCAATGCCACCGTCAATCAGGATAGTGATTTGCGTTGTGAAATCAATGATTGGCATAATTGCGCAAGAACTAGCTTTAATTTTCAAGCAGTGTATTGACTGTGGTGTATTCCCTGATTTAATGAAACACAGTAAAATAACTCCACATTTCAAATCGGATTTTTTTTTTGAAAAACTAATTTTAAATCAATTTCATTTTAAATGACAAGACAAAGACATTTTAAATTAAATAATTTACTGCACAATAAGCAATTCGGATTTAGTAAGGGTCGCTCAACCACTGATGCTGGTATTGAGTTAATATCGCACATATTTGATGCCTGGGAGGAATCTCATGACGCTTTAGGCGTTTTTTGTGATTTGTCAAAGGCATTTGATTGCGTAGACCATGACACATTGATCAGGAAACTACACCATTATGGTATTACGGGCGTTGCTCTAGACTTTCTCATTTCCTATTTAAGCGACAGAGTACAAAGAGTTGGTACATAGCAGTCCAAACTTTAGGCTAATTAAAATATTTAATAAAATTCCAAATAATATTAAAAAAGAACAAAATGACACAACTTTTCATAATAGTCTAAAAAATCTACTCCTATCTAAATGTTATTACTCCGTTGACGAATTCTTATGTAAAAAATTATGACACTATGACCAATGTAAAATGACATCCTAAAACCTGATTATGTTTTATTAAATTTTATGTGAATACTGACATCTGTTTTAATTAATTTGTAGTTCTTAGTGATATAATTTAATTCAATCTAATCTAATTGTACCTAATTTATTCTTTATATGTTTTTCTTGATTCGAATCTATGTTTCTTTTCAAATGTATTATTTTCTTGACATTTCGAGTATATTGAACTCAAATTGCAGCGCCCTAACGGGGTTCATGTACCTACCTATTTCTATGTAATTTTAAGACCTATGAATATGTACATGAAGGCAATAAATGAATATGAATATGAATGAATATGAATATGAGTTGACGTGAATGGAAAACGGTCTCCGGGGTCTCTGGTTACTATCGGTGTACCGCAGGGATCAATTCTTGGACCATTTTTGTCCCTAATTAGTGGACCACGACTGTATATATAGGTTTGTCACTAGTTGTATTATACAATTAAAAAAAATACTTTAATATCGGTAAAATCTCTGTATTCTCATTACTCAATCTGATTATCTCACACATGCAATTATTGTTGATACAACTATCGATTACCTACCCTACGCGAGTAAACCCGCGGGCGTCGGCTAGTAAATAAATAAAAATAAACACATCCTATTTAAGAACAGTTCATTTGAATAAAACGTCTTTATTACAAAGATTCACATCAATAAATTAAGTACATAGCTAATTATATTTTATCTTATTAAATAATATGCGTTTACTTCGTGGTATTTCATTAAACTTTGGTAAAATAAAAAAAACCGCTGAAAACTGAAATTGCGACCGAATTAAATAAGAATTAAATTATTTTAGTGTCGCGGCGCTCAGTCATAATGTTTTTTTTTAAATAATGTATGAACAGTTCCGGTAGATACTTGATACTAGGCAGGCAAAATAGAACTAGACTAGACTAGGTCTATCACCAAAACCAGTCTTTTCATTTGACCATACGAGTATAAGAAATTATATTTCTTGAAATAAGTCATATAATATGATCTATACTACGCAAAGCAAGCATTGCGTCTGCGTCTGCGTCTGCGTCTGCGTCTGCGTCTGCGTCTGCGTCTGCGTCTGCGTCTGCGTCTGCGTCTGCGTCTGCGTCTGCGTCTGCGTCTGCGTCTGCGTCTGCGTCTGCGTCTGCGTCTGCGTCTGCGTCTGCGTCTGCGTCTGCGTCTGCGTCTGCGTCTGCGTCTGCGTCTGCGTCTGCGTCTGCGTCTGCGTCTGCGTCTGCGTCTGCGTCTGCGTCTGCGTCTGCGTCTGCGTCTGCGTCTGCGTCTGCGTCTGCGTCTGCGTCTGCGTCTGCGTCTGCGTCTGCGTCTGCGATGTATTGCAAAGTTTCTATAATAATAATATGTCCATTCTTGGTACAGATACAGAATATTTAATAGTTCTACGAGAGAGATATCTCCTGATGAGAATTGATAACATTATCTCTACATGGATATATAAATAAATAGGTCCATAATCAAAAGCAACATATGATCGGTGACGGCATCGGGCGTTGTTGGCGACTCTCGCCTCTTCGGGGAAGGGAGGGGACGGAGGGTTACTTCACGAGAACTGGAAAAAAAGTTACGTTAGATTATTAATTATTCAACATAATGTTATTTAAGCATAAAAACAGGGATTCGAAATGCATCATGATTCAAGCGAGATTGTCCATAATCTTAAGAATTTAAATTTTCGTGATTCGGTATAATTTAAGATTATAATACGACAACAGGTGAACGAAATGTCAGCAGCAGAATAGTTAAGTACGTGGTATTGTCGTTTTAATATTGTGAAATGGTCCATAATCTGTATGTTTGTAGAGTGTGTGAACTCACAGGACTGCGTGACGTTTCCGCCGAGCGAGAGTAGCTCGGCGAGCTGGGAGAGAGTGTCGATCGTGTAGAGTGTGTGAACTCACAGGACTGCGTGACGTTTCCGCCGAGCGAGAGTAGCTCGGCGAGCTGGGAGAGAGTGTCGATCGTGTAGAGTGTGTGAACTCACAGGACTGCGTGACGTTTCCGCCGAGCGAGAGTAGCTCGGCGAGCTGGGAGAGAGTGTCGATCTTGTAGAGTGTGTGAACTCACAGGACTGCGTGACGTTTCCGCCGAGCGAGAGTAGCTCGGCGAGCTGGGAGAGAGTGTCGATCGTGTAGAGTGTGTGAACTCACAGGACTGCGTGACGTTTCCGCCGAGCGAGAGTAGCTCGGCGAGCTGGGAGAGAGTGTCGATCGTGTAGAGTGTGTGAACTCACAGGACTGCGTGACGTTTCCGCCGAGCGAGAGTAGCTCGGCGAGCTGGGAGAGAGTGTCGATCTTGTAGAGTGTGTGAACTCACAGGACTGCGTGACGTTTCCGCCGAGCGAGAGTAGCTCGGCGAGCTGGGAGAGAGTGTCGATCGTGTAGAGTGTGTGAACTCACAGGACTGCGTGACGTTTCCGCCGAGCGAGAGTAGCTCGGCGAGCTGGGAGAGAGTGTCGATCGTGTAGAGTGTGTGAACTCACAGGACTGCGTGACGTTTCCGCCGAGCGAGAGTAGCTCGGCGAGCTGGGAGAGAGTGTCGATCTTGTAGAGTGTGTGAACTCACAGGACTGCGTGACGTTTCCGCCGAGCGAGAGTAGCTCGGCGAGCTGGGAGAGAGTGTCGATCGTGTAGAGTGTGTGAACTCACAGGACTGCGTGACGTTTCCGCCGAGCGAGAGTAGCTCGGCGAGCTGGGAGAGAGTGTCGATCGTGTAGAGTGTGTGAACTCACAGGACTGCGTGACGTTTCCGCCGAGCGAGAGTAGCTCGGCGAGCTGGGAGAGAGTGTCGATCTTGTAGAGTGTGTGAACTCACAGGACTGCGTGACGTTTCCGCCGAGCGAGAGTAGCTCGGCGAGCTGGGAGAGAGTGTCGATCGTGTAGAGTGTGTGAACTCACAGGACTGCGTGACGTTTCCGCCGAGCGAGAGTAGCTCGGCGAGCTGGGAGAGAGTGTCGATCGTGTAGAGTGTGTGAACTCACAGGACTGCGTGACGTTTCCGCCGAGCGAGAGTAGCTCGGCGAGCTGGGAGAGAGTGTCGATCGTGTAGAGTGTGTGAACTCACAGGACTGCGTGACGTTTCCGCCGAGCGAGAGTAGCTCGGCGAGCTGGGAGAGAGTGTCGATCTTGTAGAGTGTGTGAACTCACAGGACTGCGTGACGTTTCCGCCGAGCGAGAGTAGCTCGGCGAGCTGGGAGAGAGTGTCGATCGTGTAGAGTGTGTGAACTCACAGGACTGCGTGACGTTTCCGCCGAGCGAGAGTAGCTCGGCGAGCTGGGAGAGAGTGTCGATCGTGTAGAGTGTGTGAACTCACAGGACTGCGTGACGTTTCCGCCGAGCGAGAGTAGCTCGGCGAGCTGGGAGAGAGTGTCGATCTTGTAGAGTGTGTGAACTCACAGGACTGCGTGACGTTTCCGCCGAGCGAGAGTAGCTCGGCGAGCTGGGAGAGAGTGTCGATCGTGTAGAGTGTGTGAACTCACAGGACTGCGTGACGTTTCCGCCGAGCGAGAGTAGCTCGGCGAGCTGGGAGAGAGTGTCGATCGTGTAGAGTGTGTGAACTCACAGGACTGCGTGACGTTTCCGCCGAGCGAGAGTAGCTCGGCGAGCTGGGAGAGAGTGTCGATCTTGTAGAGTGTGTGAACTCACAGGACTGCGTGACGTTTCCGCCGAGCGAGAGTAGCTCGGCGAGCTGGGAGAGAGTGTCGATCGTGTAGAGTGTGTGAACTCACAGGACTGCGTGACGTTTCCGCCGAGCGAGAGTAGCTCGGCGAGCTGGGAGAGAGTGTCGATCGTGTAGAGTGTGTGAACTCACAGGACTGCGTGACGTTTCCGCCGAGCGAGAGTAGCTCGGCGAGCTGGGAGAGAGTGTCGATCTTGTAGAGTGTGTGAACTCACAGGACTGCGTGACGTTTCCGCCGAGCGAGAGTAGCTCGGCGAGCTGGGAGAGAGTGTCGATCGTGTAGAGTGTGTGAACTCACAGGACTGCGTGACGTTTCCGCCGAGCGAGAGTAGCTCGGCGAGCTGGGAGAGAGTGTCGATCTTGTAGAGTGTGTGAACTCACAGGACTGCGTGACGTTTCCGCCGAGCGAGAGTAGCTCGGCGAGCTGGGAGAGAGTGTCGATCGTGTAGAGTGTGTGAACTCACAGGACTGCGTGACGTTTCCGCCGAGCGAGAGTAGCTCGGCGAGCTGGGAGAGAGTGTCGATCTTGTAGAGTGTGTGAACTCACAGGACTGCGTGACGTTTCCGCCGAGCGAGAGTAGCTCGGCGAGCTGGGAGAGAGTGTCGATCTTGTAGAGTGTGTGAACTCACAGGACTGCGTGACGTTTCCGCCGAGCGAGAGTAGCTCGGCGAGCTGGGAGAGAGTGTCGATCGTGTAGAGTGTGTGAACTCACAGGACTGCGTGACGTTTCCGCCGAGCGAGAGTAGCTCGGCGAGCTGGGAGAGAGTGTCGATCTTGTAGAGTGTGTGAACTCACAGGACTGCGTGACGTTTCCGCCGAGCGAGAGTAGCTCGGCGAGCTGGGAGAGAGTGTCAATCTTGTGCTGCAAGTGCGAGAGTGCCACCAGCCCGAGCGCACTCGTGCCGTTCGACCTGCAACCGACACAGACAGACAGACATACAGAGTCAGCATCGCCCTTATGAACATACTCGTTAATTAGGTCTTTGAACTAAGGTTCGACCGAGACTAGTTTTTGTGCTATAGCCGAGACCGAGACCGAGAATAAAAAAATATCTCGGCCGAGACCGAGACCGTAAAGGAGAATCGCAAAATTCAGAATTAATTAAAAAAACACAGAGAATATATTTTTTCAGCAATCATAATCTAATCAATCTTTCTAATCAAGTCTTTTTGCATTAGTAGTAATATCAATAGTACTTTACTATTGTAGTACTAGCCGATGCCCGCGGTTTTACTCGCGTAGGATAGATAATTGATAGGTGCATCGAAAATGATTGCATGCCCTTCAGGGCTTTTATTAAATATTCTGATACGTATTCAGTTCTTTTGTATTTTAAGTATCCAAACTAAGTTTACAGCAAATCGCACCACGCGTTAAACATTTCTTAAACAAACTTAACACACCATCCTACACCCTATGAAGGGTAGTTAAGAAAAAAAAAATCTTTTATAATTTGTACTGAATAATATTTATGCCGAGTTTCAAACAAATTGGACCACTCGTTAAAAAGTTCCCATACAAACTCGGACACCTCTTACATTCCCTGTGAGGGGGTATTTTGGGGAAATAATTATATAACATGTTTCTAATTTTTAAGATTCTTTGTAGTGTTTTTTAATCCTGGCGTACGCAATAAAGAGTTTTCTATCTATCTATCTAGAGACAGCGCGCTATCTCTTTCTAACACATCGCTGTCTCTCACTAACGCGGTTAGTTTGTCCACACATCACTAGATGGCGGTAGATCAAGTAATGCGTCGCACAAGTCAAAATATTTACAGAAACTCGAGCAGCTATCGGAGATGTCCATACAGAGGAGTAGCTTGAAAAATAGGTGGATGGAGAGCATGGTCGGTGGTGTGTCCTCCGTTTGGTGCGGGGAAGATCTTCCACCGAGCTGATCCATCTGATCCATCTGATTCATCTGATCCATCTGATCCACTTGCCCGGACTCCTAGCACCGACAGTTGTTTGTTGGAGGTATCATATGATATGTTCAAGTTACGTTAAAAGTCCACTTGTGCAATCCATGTCGAAACTGCGACGCGACGGCCATCTGTGCGTTGTATGCGGCGGCTCTTCGTATATCAGTAGTTCGTGGCTCAGCGTCGATGCGGTGTAACGTAGCTCGGGCATGTGGCGAGAGATGTCGCCACAGGTCTTTGTAAAATGAACTTTGCATAAGATCTTCCTCGGACGAATCGAATACGTTCGTATGAGAAACATGGTAGTCGTCTTTCCTCTTAAGGGAATCGGATCGAAGCGGCTAGGGAATGTGAAATGAGTGAGTACGAACCCGGCGTCGAACCCGTTGAGCAGCGAACTGAACAACGCCGCACCGAGCAGCGGAGCCGCCGCACACCCGCTCTGAAACAACACAAGCATCGCCTGAGGGAGGAAACTGCATTACTTTACCGAGTTTACATCTGATGATCGGCTCAGCATACTCATACTCTTATTCATTCATTCACCGTAGAAACACTTGGTTTTGTAAAATTAGTTAAAAGAGAGCTACATTATAAATCTGGTCAGTTATTCAGAGCCATTCAAACAAACAAATACAGTAATTTCAGAATGGGTTTGGGTCAAAAAAAACATTTCAATTCATAAAAATATTATAATGTAAGCGATACAATTTCAATAAAATATCAATATTTTAATGTTTTCTATAAAATATTTTTCGGCTCTTAGCTCCCGGCTCTCGACTCACAGCTCACACAGCACAGCACAGCACAGCACAGAGTCCAGGGGGTCTACTCTACAAACCGATAAACGATATATCGCTTCAATTATCGTGCTAAACCTACTCTACGTTACATCGTTTCGACTATCATTTGAACGAAGAAACGACTGACATTACTTTTGACAATCGATGTCGTAACCCTACTCCGGCATCACTAAAAACGATACGATAATTTGAATTTGACAACGAAACAAATGTCAATTGACGAACTTATCAACGATGCCCTTGATGCTATCGTGCGCGTTATCGTTTCGGGTAATATTGTTGTGTTTTCTGATGAAATCATCTCTATTTCGTTTACCGGACTCCGAATCTTTAATGCCTTCGAGCCCTGCTGCCTACTGGACTCTCTGCATTCTTTTCATTCGACCTCGGCCTGCTGCACTACGGACTCTTGATTTGCCTCTTGTTTTGGAATAATGGCGAGATTTATGCTTGCCATGGAAGCCATCCGCGAGGAAAAGGCTTTATAAAAACGACATTTTAAAATGACGAGGGATCAGTTAGATCTGAACAAAATTCCTGATTATAATTTCATCGGAAATTATAAACTTAGTAAAAGTTTGTTTGAAGGTAAACTTGTTTTTTTTTTTAACTTCATTATTTTTATTTCTTTTTTAATAATAAATAAATAAAATTGTTGTTAAAATAATGCTTTAAACTTTAATCCTGTGTGTACTAGTATCTTTTTAATAAACGAATTTGAATATTCACACCGACGTTGAAGCAAAAGTTTTGCTTCAACTTCAACTTCTTAATTATGGCTTCTGTGGGTAGTTGCGACAAGAATTTTTGCTTGTAAAATTTTCAAATAACAGGTGGGTTTGTTGATTTGACGTTGGACGTTGTCATTTCTTTTACTTTCATTTAGAATTGTTATCACTTTACCAAAAAAAGTGACATAAACAGTCAAGCAAAAGGATTTAGGCTAAACGTCTATTATCCAAGCCTTTAGATTTTCCTATCATTCGTTTCGAAGATTCGATACATATTGTCTATGCTTTCGACAGACGACAAATATTGCGAACATTTTTAAGAGTAGGGTACGGCCGAATAATTCGGAGCACTGTCGTATCGTAACGATAATGTCGATATCGTTTTACGGAGTAGAGGCCCAGGTCGCGGCTCCGATCATTCTTATATTATTAAACAGAATCCTGTAAGTAGTGTCTGTATAGAATAGAATAGAATAATAGTTTATTGTGTTACTCTGTGTACAAAGATGGAATATATTGCTAACATTTAGTAACAACAGTTACCATTCCTGGGCATACAATAATAAAAATATATCTACAAAAACAAACAGGAAACATAATAAACATTAGAAATCATCATCAAAATATTATTTTATGTTATAGAAAACTTTTGAAGTCAGCCATTTTTTTAGAGAGTTACGAAACTTTTTATAACAAGTGGTAGATTATTAAAAAATTTAATCGCAGAGTAGAATGAACTGTTTTGATAGAAGCTATTATTAGTTTGAGGAATGCATATATTAAATTTATGTTTATTTCTTAAACTATTGTATCGAGATGATTTAATTTAAAATTGATTATTTTTAACAAATAAACAGATCTCAAAAATATAAATACATGTGAGAGTTAAAATAATTTTATCTCTAAAAATATTTCGAAGAGTATCAGTACTATGAACATTATAAATGATACGTAGACATCTCTTTTGTAGTATAAAAGTAGATTCAACAATTACAGAATTCCCCCAAAATATAATACCATAGCTCAACTGTGGGTACACATAACCAAAATAAGCGTTTTTTGCTATAGTTTTTGAAGATATGCTACTCGTAGTTAAAACGGATAAAACATAACAGTACTTAGATAGTTTACCATTTACTTTACTTACATGCGATTTCCAGTTTAAATTTGTATCGATAGACACACCGAGAAAATTGGTTTCCTTTACCTCTTCTAAAGCAATGCCACGATTTTGAATTTTTAAATGTAGTGGAAGAGACTTATAGTTGCGAAATTGTACAAACATTGTTTTGTCAATATTAACTGTGAGATTAATCTGATCTAACCACTTGATTATTATTTCTAGGGTATTGTTTACTTCAGTTTCAAATTCAGATTGGGTCAAATTAGTTTTTGGAATATAAACAGAAGCATCGTCTGCAAACATAACAGTTAAATGCTTTGTAAGAGCCGGCAATTCGTTGATGTATATATGAAATAATAGGGGCCCAAGTATACTTCCTTGAGGTACCCCTAATGAAATGAGTTTTGATGATGAGCTTACTTTTTCTATTGTTTTTGACTTAGGATTATAAATGTCAAGGACATTTATAATGCTAAGTCAAAAACAATAATTTTGATCATTTTAAAAATTGCTAATGATGTGTTTTTACCTGTTTGAAATCCAAATTGATTTGAGCTTAGAGTTTTATTTGACATTAAAAACGATGTTAATCTATTATAAATTACCATCTCAAATATTTTTGAGAACGTTGGTAGTAAGGCTATTGGTCTATAATTATTTATGTTATTCTTTGGTCCTTTTTTGTATAGTGGTTCAATCAATGCAATTTTTAACTGATCTGGAAAACATCCCATTTCTATACATAAATTTATTAAGTACACGAGTGGCTTAATGATAAAATCTGAACGCAAGCGTAGAGGCGGTGGTGGTCGCTGGATGCCGTTCGTGTGAGCGTGCGAGTATCGAACAGCCAACCACCTGACTCACCATCACCACCAGCAGCGCCAGGCAGACGGTAGCGACGGTAGCGACGGTGGGAACTCCGCGGAGCGACATGTTGCGATGCTGTTCTTGCGATGTGCGAGACTGCGCGCCGCGGAGGGAACGCGCTAGCTCTTATACTTCCACGCGAACACAACACCAGCATCCTCTACCGTGAGTGCGATCACGCAAGGTCGACTGCTCCTTTTCAATGAGACATTATGTTCGAATTAAACGCTATGTAGGCATTCAACAAAAATTAATGATATAGGTAACGAGCCGGCGGTGCTCCGGCCGAGTGGCGGGTTCGATTCCTGCCGCGAGGCTGATATTCGTTCCGCGTCTGGATGCTGCGGCACCAGCAGAAGAGGGCTCAGTGTCTGTCCAGCAGTGTGCACGTCTACCGGCTCTCGATGATGAGGATACTGCGCATTTATATTGTTGTCTAAGTTATGTTTTTGAATGTTGTGCTATAAGATGGTGTTATGAGTACAGTGAAGAGTTTATGTATCTTAGATGACTCTTTGCTGTAAAAGTGCGGTGCGGTGCGGCGCGGTGCGGTGCGGTGCGGTGCGGTGCGGTGCGGTGCGGTGCGGTGCGATGCGGTGCGGTGCGGTGCGGTGCGGTGCGGTGCAATGGATGGACAGCCTCGCCTTGCGGCGCGTGACTAATCTAAAGATGTTTAGTGATCGAGTGTTGATAATCCGCCTCGCGCCAGGCGACCTCGCTCTCACAAAGATGTGCCTTTGTGAAGGAAATTACTTATTCCATAATAAGTAAGCACTTGCAACTCATATACCTACTGTTACCGTGACACAGCGTTAGTGCTTTGTGCAGATAAGTGGTGCGTGAAAACAAACTGTGATAACAACCTCGATATGTGAATACATTCAGTTACTGTTCCATCTGAATGAGGCCCAGACCTGCCCGCATCGCAACAGACTCGTACACAACCTCACTCCGCTCCACACACCTTACACACCTCACGCACACCTTACACACCTCCACACACACCTTACACACCTCACGCACACCTTACACACTTCACACCTGACACCTACATCTAATATCTCTATCATATTTTTAATCGACAAAAGGAGGAGCTTTTCAAGTCGACCTGTGTATTTTTGTAAAACTGACAAACCGCTGTTTTATAAGTGAATAACTCGATCAGGTCAAGGTGCCGGCCGATGATGGAAGATCCAGTTTGCTGAGTTCAGTCAACTCATATTTATCAAAAGATGATTTTAATAGGCAAGTGAACTTTGTCACAAGCACTCCAGCTAGCATGGCGCGCGCCCTCCGAGTCGCTGAGTGGCAGTTCGCCATATTCACAAATCGAATTCAGGAAGAGTTTACGAACGTTCCTTCCAGAGTAGCACTATCCTCTCTACCACCAGGCAGCGGGGGGAGATACGGGGCGGGACGCGGGCGGGGCGGGGCGGGGTGACGCGGGGGAGAGACGGCAGTGAGTACGCGGCGGGCGACGCGCGCGGACGTGCCTCCTCGATCAGTCAGCGAGAGAGCGAGCGAGTGAGTGAGTGAGTGAGTGAGTGAGTGTCTGTGCGAGAGTGCAGCGCGACCACGCCGGTGAGTGCATTGTGTCCGACTCCCCGTGGACGCACTCCGTCCGTTCCCAAGAACTCTGTCCGTTTGGACCGATGAAGTCTTTTAATCCCGCTCTTTGTCAATAGTCGAAGATATTTCTATCAAAGTTTTTATTTTGGAACGAAATATTTTAAGCGATGAATGCTTCGATCGCGATTTTTCGTGTAAAATGTTTCGGTGCTCGCTCGCTGAGGCGTTGATTCGCGCGAGTTTCATTAATCAACGCACCGACGGAAAAGTTTCATTTGAAAAATGTTGAATGATCGATCGCGGAGCGGGTATCCCCCACCTCGACAGATGTTTTATATTTAAAATATAAAACATCTTGTTGCATTACTTCACACGATTTTGAACGCAACTTCTGTGAGATTACATTCGTAGCCTGTTCTACGGATCAAGAGCGCTACGCGACGGGCCTACGGAATTAACGATGTCTACGTAAACATTTATTAGTGTCGAGCGGATCAGTCACAGCATCTACGAGATTCTACGGAGATTTCAATGTAGATTCTCACTGCAAAAAAATGTGTGTTAGAAAAATAGATACCACCTTCTGTTGGCGTTAACGTCTGCAAAATTATTGAATTGTATGGAAATTACATTAGCTGTTGAAATGTGCGTACATGACCACTGCCAAGTATTTCGTTGACAAATTTGCGTTGGCGTAAAGGAAAAACTAGGCATCAGGTATCACCCACTGGTTGTAGCGGATTCTTCCAGCGCTTCGATCGCGCGAAATCGCTGTAAATGACGCGGCCACGTGGTTCATGCGATCTCACTTTCACTTCTCACGTAAAGAGCGACTCGCCCAGGTCGGAGAAGGGGCCTCTGCAGATGAGTAGCGTCGGATTGAGATATCGTCGTAGATGAGTAATGTCGTTGTAATAAGTGTACATGAAAGCTGCGTGGAGGCACTCGCAGGAGCCGACTCACGCATAAAGGCAACTCATTACGCGCGGGAAGTCTCCTCCGAACGAGGCATGCCTCGCCGCCCGGGGCCTGCAGAGTTAGCGAGGTACGCCCGAGGCATGTAATTGGGTAATTTCCAAGATAAGGTTTCGGGGAAGCGAATGCGATTTTGACGAAGTGCTTTTTGATCGTTTCTGCGAACCCTCTCATTGTTCCGGAGGTTTTGTGTGATTTCGCGAAACATAGCTGCTTATGGTTGTCGCGATGTGAACGCAGCACTCACATAGCAGGCTATCTGTAGGTAGCACAGCAAGGTGCCCACATCGCTGGCTCTCCGTACGTGAGCATCAGAATACTATTTGTGCCAAATTAGTTATCACGAAGCGCATACTGACTGTCAATTATTGTATGGCGATGGAACACTGCATTCCATATAGTATTATATATGTTGTGATGTTGCAATAGAAGCCTACCGGCAGTTCCTCACACTGGTAACGTAAGGACTCTGTATATGCGTTTGCTGAAATAGATTGTTTTTTTGTACAATGTTAGTGGCAAACAAGCATACCACCTGTTCGTAAGCGGTTACCGTGGTGCCGTGGCTTATTACACAAATCCCCCCTGAGAAATCCCCCTTAGGGGGAAAAACTGTACTCTAATGTGAGAAAAGTGCAGAAATCTCCGTCATCGACGCTTGCAATACCAGATAGGAGGTATCACTTGCGTGTTGTGATCCTGACACATAACGAGTGAAAAGTCTAATGTGCGTGTAATTCCACCGGCATCCATGTCCTTCGGAACACAGCCATGTGAGCAGTATTGTTGTTTGTCAGCGGTAGGTGCGGAGGAGCACTTCCCGGGATGAGCACTTCCCGGGACGAGCACTTCCCGGGACGAGCTCTTCACAAGGATCTCTACTACTGTTATGCTTGTTCTTGTATGTTCGTAGGTATGATAATATGCTATATCCGAAACAGCTTATCCGATTCACATGCAGTTTATAGCAATTGTTAATATAAGCGTTAATTTTGGGTTTAAACAAAAAGTCTACGTGTGGGATCAATCTGCGTTGTCCCTTTAATTATTCACACAGTAATGTTAAGTAATCTTTGCCCCCTCCCCCACACATACACACACACACACACATACACACACACATACACATCTGGTTTACATGTACATGTATGTGGATTATGGTTTCTCTGTGAGAAAGCGCGTCGGCAAGATTGATGTTGCAATACTGATCTCGCAAGAAAGCCTTCTTCCGCGCGAACTCTCACCGCAACTTAGCTAATCACCAAACTCATTAACATCTTTGAAATAACACTCAACGCACTATCATCGATCTTTCTACGCGGGCCCTATTCAAAGAAACCTTCCGGCTCCAGAGTAGTCTACGGAGCATATGTGGACATATGCCCCCCCTGTGACCGCTCCCCCACCCCCACCCCCACCCCCTCGACACACTTAACATAAAGTCTCCGTCGAGACGAGTCAGCATTCGTTCACGAGAGGTTTTATCATTCGTTGCACGCAGTAATCTTGCCAAAATCAAATCAGTGGTCAGTACGTGCGTCCCCCGCTTCCCCCGCTTCCCCCCCTACGACTACACAGATGATGGCACAGTTACTACAGACAGGCGTTACACGATATTATACTGAATTTTATCATTGTTTCATTCTGTCTCCACATCATATATTACTCTCTCAATACATACATTTTAGGTATTCTAACACGGCTAGTAATTAAATTGAGTTTTTTTAATATTCGTTCATCAAAAAAATTCTACTATAAGTTTTTCAAAACATTTTTTTTTTGTCAACCGTAAAAAAAATTCACTAGCAATACCTGGTCAGTAATCAAAAGCACATGAGCCGAGAAACCACACGCGATACTTTGGGAGGACCGCAACAGCCTCCTGGGGTCCTTCAGCCCACCCGGAGACAGACCTAGGATAAAACAACTTCACTTGATCAGGTTCCAAAACAGTGACAGATCCGACACACAGTTTGTTTTACTTTGAATAAATGTAAGTTTACAATAACTCAACTCAATGCAGTAAAAAATTGCACACTTCTGTTAAATAAAGGAAATCAAATTAATTAGTAAATTAACTAATGTAGATAAAAAAAATGCAACGATTGTTTACATTTTAACTAAACTACTATACAATTTATCTATGATTGGCAAAGGAATAAAACTCTGCAGTAAAAAAAAAGAGAACTTCTATGGGCGTATCGACGACGCTCAAGTACTTTTAATAAACTAAACTTTAAAAAAAAAAAAAAAAAAAAAAAAAAACGCATTGTCATTATTTGTCGCATTGCCATTGTCACAAAATAATCATTTTAAAAAAAATCTATAAATAAATCAAAAAATATCTGGCAAATAATTAATAATACTAAACAAAACATACCTCATGTAGATATAACTAACATCACTTTTGACAATATTAATTATACCTCTACTAACCCACTAGACATAGATACTACATTTAACATTTATTTCATTGACCAAATAAAACCATGCCAAAATAAATCGTTAGATAATAATCAAATTATAAATTAAACTCTATCTATATACTATCCCCTTAGAGGTTGACAAGACAAAAATCGCTAAAAAATTTAAAAAGCACTGGCTACGTAGACTTTTCTATCCAAGTAATTAAACTAGTTAGTAACTCTATATCTCCCCATATAAGCTACACTACCAATCTTGGGTTATCTGATAGCGATTTCCACAGCGCCTCAAACTAGTGGTAGTCAAACCCATTTACAAGAAGGGAGAAAAAAATGACATAGTTAATTACCGCCCGATAGCGCTTTCGTCCGCATTCTCCAAAATATATGAAAAAGTAATATTTAATGCACTGAATTCATTCTTAGAGAAAAACAATGTACTAGCAAATGAACTGAATGGATTTAGAAGAGGAAAGTCGATAAATTTAGCTATTTTTAATCTTTTAACTAAAGTAATAAGAGGTGTAGATGAACGGACGCCTATATGTGCCATATATATGGACGTGACAAAGGCATTCGATTATGTAGATCACGGAATACTCCTGGACAAACTTTTTCGATACGGAATCAGAGAGAATGCACATAACCTTCTAAGATCATACCTCGAAAACAGAACGCAATACACAGAAGTAACAAGAATATGTACAAAAGCTAAGGAAGAAATTAGATTTATGCCTAATGGAAGAACAATTAAGTATGGTGTCCCGCAAGGTAGTGTACTGGGATCATTACTATTCTTAATCTATATCAACGATCTACCCCTAGTCACCAAACATCCTATGGTCCTCTTCGCTGATGACACCACTGCCATAGTAAAATGTCCATCCGTTGATACGTATGAAACCGAAATTAATGACACTTTACGTAATACAATAGACTGGCTTGACAATAATAATTTAAATGTAAACCTGAATAAGACAAACAATATGCATTTCTCTCAACGTAAGCCTATACCTTAAATAAAAACGATATACAAAAACCAAATAACAACGACAAATACAAAATTTCTAGGTCTTGTAATTGACAGACAACTAAACTGGAACAAACAAGCTGAAAAGCTATGTAAGGCGCTTAGTAAATTCGCATATTATATGCTGTATAAACTCCGGAAAGTAGTTGGTCTAGACGCGCTGAAAACGGTTTTTCACTAAATAAACTGCTAACATCAAAATGCTATTATAATGTAAATGACTTTTTATTAGGTAAGAATATAAATATTGATGAATCAGTGAAATGAATGTATTAATAAATTATTTATTCAGTTTCATCTTAATGTATTTTGTAATCTAATATTCTCAATAGTAACTAGTTTCTCCTACTGACTTATATGTATATTTGCATGTCCTCGATTTTGGCAAAATATGTATGGAGCTTACCCTCCACCGTTCTTCCATCTTTGCAACATGGGTATGTTTGCAAATAAAGAATTTGATTTGATTTGATTTGAATGTTGAAAGCAAAAAAAAAATATGTATATAAGCTACCTCTCTACAGCGGGATAAGCGAGGGTACCTCATATACATGCATTAATCCTACCTTCATTAGTAATGTCGCCGCTCCTTCCGTAACTGGCGACCTCTTCATCCCCCAAGGTCAGGGGTTATTACGCGATGCTACGATAAACCTTTCTGCCTACCCCTGCCAAATTCACATTCTGATTCTACATTTATACATACATAATATAATCTAATTCTTGAAACTTATGATAGTTCATATAAAGAATTATTATGAAAAAATATAAAAACAAAAATTAAACAACACAATACATACAAATGAGTGGTATCTGTTTGGATGCTGAATGCATTTGCTTTCAGTACTGATTCTACCGCTTCAACGGTAGAATCTGCATACGTCGACGGTAGAGTTTCCTCAGCCAAAAGTTCAGAATCAGACGAGCCCCGTTCCCACGAGCGATTGAATGTTTACTTTCTGTTTGGACGGGGTTTTTGTGAGATACTGTATAGGTGTACTGTGCTCGGACGGAACCTACTAGATACAGTCCGCCCAGTCCCCATAGACAACAACCACTTTCTGTTGGCGTTCACGTCTGAGGAAAGATTGAATTATATGGAAATGACATTCTTTTGTCGTTGACGCATCGGCGTAGACGTGAAAGGAAAACTGTCCCGTTTCTAGCGAGTTTATCGCTATCGCTTCTGTAACAGTTTCTATGACGCGTTATGGCGCATTAAAACTCCCCGATGTTGTTCACTAAATGCTCACTAACCGCTCACTAAATGCTCACTCAGTCCTATCTGGAGACGTCCGCGCCCCTTCTTAATAACACTTCCATGAAATGGACCCTCGCTCGTCGCATCCCTCTCCTGAATCACGTCAATTTGCTGAAAGTCAGACGTAAATGTCCTTATTATATTAGAGTGTGTCGCATGAAACATGGCGCTGACAGCAACAGCCCGTGTTTAGTGAGACTCCGCGCACTCCACTCCATTCATTCGAGACTGCACCAGCCGCTTCAGTCGCCACTATGTAGGTATAGGTTCAGTGGACAGACGCACACTCCCGACAGACGCACACTCCCGACAGACGCACACTCCCGACAGACGCACACTCCCGACAGACGCACACTCCCGACAGACGCACACTCCCGACAGACGCACACTCCCGACAGACGCACACTCCCGACAGACGCACACTCCCGACAGACGCACACTCCCGACAGACGCACACTCCCGACAGACGCACACTCCCGACAGACGCACACTCCCGACAGACGCACACTCCCGACAGACGCACACTCCCGACAGACGCACACTCCCGACAGACGCACACTCCCGACAGACGCACACTCCCGACAGACGCACACTCCCGACAGACGCACACTCCCGACAGACGCACACTCCCGACAGACGCACACTCCCGACAGACGCACACTCCCGACAGACGCACACTCCCGACAGACGCACACTCCCGACAGACGCACACTCCCGACAGACGCACACTCCCGACAGACGCACACTCCCGACAGACGCACACTCCCGACAGACGCACACTCCCGACAGACGCACACTCCCGACAGACGCACACTCCCGACAGACGCACACTCCCGACAGACGCACACTCCCGACAGACGCACACTCCCGACAGACGCACACTCCCGACAGACGCACACTCCCGACAGACGCACACTCCCGACAGACGCACACTCCCGACAGACGCACACTCCCGACAGACGCACACTCCCGACAGACGCACACTCCCGACAGACGCACACTCCCGACAGACGCACACTCCCGACAGACGCGCACTCCCGACAGACGCACACTCCCGACAGACGCACACTCCCGACAGACGCACACTCCCGACAGACGCACACTCCCGACAGACGCACACTCCCGACAGACGCACACTCCCGACAGACGCACACTCCCGACAGACGCACACTCCCGACAGACGCACACTCCCGACAGACGCACACTCCCGACAGACGCACACTCCCGACAGACGCACACTCTCGACAGACGCACACTCCCGACAGACGCACACTCCCGACAGACGCACACTCCCGACAGAAGCACAGCGATGCTGTTCAAGGAACGAACACCGCGTACAACTTTTCGGCTACTACTTTTTTACTGTTTTTTATGAAAGGCTTTGACGCTGTGCTATCATATCGCCTGATCGAAAACACAGACTAATATATATTATTAAAACATCAAGAGAATGGTATCAAGGGCAGCTGGCACCGATAGCGGCGGACACCCCGTGCCATGTGCCGAGAAGAGATCGTTCGTCACGTGTACCGCTCGCCGACCATAATCTAACTAGCACGAGCGGTCGACGCGACGCAATAAAGAGTACCAAGCTAGGATGCCACAGAAAAGTACAAAAAAGTAAAAGAATAAAGTTCACGGAGAAATGACTTCGAATGACATCGTTCGGTCGGAAGATCTCTGCTCTACGAATAACTAACATTTTCTGGAGCAGAAATAAGTACCTGAGAACTCGCGTTAGAAGCTTTCAAACGAATATTTGCATTAAAATAGCCAGGTTTATGATCGTAGAAGTATTTTAGTCGCTGCCCGGGTGACGTTCCCGGGGCAACACTTCTAGGTTAAGAGTCTAGAATTCCATTCACAGGAAATGTACCTAAAATACTGTGAATACGGTCTCCGTCACTTCAAATTAGCTTTCAGTGAAGAATACTAAGAAGCTTTGTTAAAGCATCATCTGCACAAAAAAAGCTGGAAGGAATCACTGTTAGCCATAGAACAACCCTTTGTGCATTTGATTAAGAACTTGTAAGAATCATTATTTTGAAATATCATTATTTTTAAAGAGGTAAAGTTTGTATTGTAGAAGGTAATCACGATTTCAAAAAATATTTTACCATTTTTAAGAATGGACCTTCAAGGTGGACCTTATAGGCTGTATTATACCTTTAAAATAAAGGGGCTTTTCGTGAAGACCTATTTTGCAACGTAAGCCAAAGGAAAAACGGTCGAGCGAATTCGTTTCTTACGAACGCTGTACTTTTCATCGGCTAATTTTTATCCGGGTACCACTCGAACTCGGCAGTAGGTAGAAGGTATTTAATAAAGAACTGATCTATAGATGAGATTTAAAATCACAGATGTGATGCAAATATTAGAAGTTGGAATGCATTGGAGTAGTTTTCAGATCTATCGGTTAAGATAAGAGCATTGTCAGCAAAAATAATGCGAGTGACTGGAGTGAAGCATCTGCAAGAGAGCGTTGTTATCGTTCTGTGGCGAAGGTGACCTTTTACTCGGTTACTATACATATGTATACGTCCGCAATACCGGATTCACTTACCTACCTACTGCCTGTCTGTCTGTCTGTCTATCTGCCTACCTACAATGCGATATCTACGAGTACTCACAGGATGTAATCGTAAAGAGTCGGGTCACGTGTCACGGGTCACGTGTCACGTGTCACGGGTCACGTGTCGTGTACTCAGTACCTACACATACACAGTGGGAGGTATATAATTATGTATATGTTCGTACTTACTTTGGTAAGTTAGTAGAGGGGATGGAAACGATATCAGTGTACTGCAATACGAGTACCACTGACGACCTCGATGGTGTGGCGGCCGAGTAGCCGGCTGCCACGCAAGAGGTGTTGCGGTACTCGTAGTTCCAGATACCCGCGACACAGGGATGCTAGTGCGGGGTCAGGTGTATGTGTCGGTCTGTGTCGACACACAGACGCGACACAGGGATGCTAGTGCGGGGTCAGGTGTATGTGTCGGTCTGTGTCGACACACAGACGCGACACAGGGATGCTAGTGCGGGGTCAGGTGTATGTGTCGGTCTGTGTCGACACACAGACGCGACACAGGGATGCTAGTGCGGGGTCAGGTGTATGTGTCGGTCTGTGTCGACACACAGACGCGACACAGGGATGCTAGTGCGGGGTCAGGTGTATGTGTCGGTCTGTGTCGACACACAGACGCGACACAGGGATGCTAGTGCGGGGTCAGGTGTATGTGTCGGTCTGTGTCGACACACAGACGCGACACAGGGATGCTAGTGCGGGGTCAGGTGTATGTGTCGGTCTGTGTCGACACACAGACGCGACACAGGGATGCTAGTGCGGGGTCAGGTGTATGTGTCGGTCTGTGTCGACACACAGACGCGACACAGGGATGCTAGTGCGGGGTCAGGTGTATGTGTCGGTCTGTGTCGACACACAGACGCGACACAGGGATGCTAGTGCGGGGTCAGGTGTATGTGTCGGTCTGTGTCGACACACAGACGCGACACAGGGATGCTAGTGCGGGGTCAGGTGTATGTGTCGGTCTGTGTCGACACACAGACGCGACACAGGGATGCTAGTGCGGGGTCAGGTGTATGTGTCGGTCTGTGTCGACACACAGACGCGACACAGGGATGCTAGTGCGGGGTCAGGTGTATGTGTCGGTCTGTGTCGACACACAGACGCGACACAGGGATGCTAGTGCGGGGTCAGGTGTATGTGTCGGTCTGTGTCGACACACAGACGCGACACAGGGATGCTAGTGCGGGGTCAGGTGTATGTGTCGGTCTGTGTCGACACACAGACGCGACACAGGGATGCTAGTGCGGGGTCAGGTGTATGTGTCGGTCTGTGTCGACACACAGACGCGACACAGGGATGCTAGTGCGGGGTCAGGTGTATGTGTCGGTCTGTGTCGACACACAGACGCGACACAGGGATGCTAGTGCGGGGTCAGGTGTATGTGTCGGTCTGTGTCGACACACAGACGCGACACAGGGATGCTAGTGCGGGGTCAGGTGTATGTGTCGGTCTGTGTCGACACACAGACGCGACACAGGGATGCTAGTGCGGGGTCAGGTGTATGTGTCGGTCTGTGTCGACACACAGACGCGACACAGGGATGCTAGTGCGGGGTCAGGTGTATGTGTCGGTCTGTGTCGACACACAGACGCGACACAGGGATGCTAGTGCGGGGTCAGGTGTATGTGTCGGTCTGTGTCGACACACAGACGCGACACAGGGATGCTAGTGCGGGGTCAGGTGTATGTGTCGGTCTGTGTCGACACACAGACGCGACACAGGGATGCTAGTGCGGGGTCAGGTGTATGTGTCGGTCTGTGTCGACACACAGACGCGACACAGGGATGCTAGTGCGGGGTCAGGTGTATGTGTCGGTCTGTGTCGACACACAGACGCGACACAGGGATGCTAGTGCGGGGTCAGGTGTATGTGTCGGTCTGTGTCGACACACAGACGCGACACAGGGATGCTAGTGCGGGGTCAGGTGTATGTGTCGGTCTGTGTCGACACACAGACGCGACACAGGGATGCTAGTGCGGGGTCAGGTGTATGTGTCGGTCTGTGTCGACACACAGACGCGACACAGGGATGCTAGTGCGGGGTCAGGTGTATGTGTCGGTCTGTGTCGACACACAGACGCGACACAGGGATGCTAGTGCGGGGTCAGGTGTATGTGTCGGTCTGTGTCGACACACAGACGCGACACAGGGATGCTAGTGCGGGGTCAGGTGTATGTGTCGGTCTGTGTCGACACACAGACGCGACACAGGGATGCTAGTGCGGGGTCAGGTGTATGTGTCGGTCTGTGTCGACACACAGACGCGACACAGGGATGCTAGTGCGGGGTCAGGTGTATGTGTCGGTCTGTGTCGACACACAGACGCGACACAGGGATGCTAGTGCGGGGTCAGGTGTATGTGTCGGTCTGTGTCGACACACAGACGCGACACAGGGATGCTAGTGCGGGGTCAGGTGTATGTGTCGGTCTGTGTCGACACACAGACGCGACACAGGGATGCTAGTGCGGGGTCAGGTGTATGTGTCGGTCTGTGTCGACACACAGACGCGACACAGGGATGCTAGTGCGGGGTCAGGTGTATGTGTCGGTCTGTGTCGACACACAGACGCGACACAGGGATGCTAGTGCGGGGTCAGGTGTATGTGTCGGTCTGTGTCGACACACAGACGCGACACAGGGATGCTAGTGCGGGGTCAGGTGTATGTGTCGGTCTGTGTCGACACACAGACGCGACACAGGGATGCTAGTGCGGGGTCAGGTGTATGTGTCGGTCTGTGTCGACACACAGACGCGACACAGGGATGCTAGTGCGGGGTCAGGTGTATGTGTCGGTCTGTGTCGACACACAGACGCGACACAGGGATGCTAGTGCGGGGTCAGGTGTATGTGTCGGTCTGTGTCGACACACAGACGCGACACAGGGATGCTAGTGCGGGGTCAGGTGTATGTGTCGGTCTGTGTCGACACACAGACGCGACACAGGGATGCTAGTGCGGGGTCAGGTGTATGTGTCGGTCTGTGTCGACACACAGACGCGACACAGGGATGCTAGTGCGGGGTCAGGTGTATGTGTCGGTCTGTGTCGACACACAGACGCGACACAGGGATGCTAGTGCGGGGTCAGGTGTATGTGTCGGTCTGTGTCGACACACAGACGCGACACAGGGATGCTAGTGCGGGGTCAGGTGTATGTGTCGGTCTGTGTCGACACACAGACGCGACACAGGGATGCTAGTGCGGGGTCAGGTGTATGTGTCGGTCTGTGTCGACACACAGACGCGACACAGGGATGCTAGTGCGGGGTCAGGTGTATGTGTCGGTCTGTGTCGACACACAGACGCGACACAGGGATGCTAGTGCGGGGTCAGGTGTATGTGTCGGTCTGTGTCGACACACAGACGCGACACAGGGATGCTAGTGCGGGGTCAGGTGTATGTGTCGGTCTGTGTCGACACACAGACGCGACACAGGGATGCTAGTGCGGGGTCAGGTGTATGTGTCGGTCTGTGTCGACACACAGACGCGACACAGGGATGCTAGTGCGGGGTCAGGTGTATGTGTCGGTCTGTGTCGACACACAGACGCGACACAGGGATGCTAGTGCGGGGTCAGGTGTATGTGTCGGTCTGTGTCGACACACAGACGCGACACAGGGATGCTAGTGCGGGGTCAGGTGTATGTGTCGGTCTGTGTCGACACACAGACGCGACACAGGGATGCTAGTGCGGGGTCAGGTGTATGTGTCGGTCTGTGTCGACACACAGACGCGACACAGGGATGCTAGTGCGGGGTCAGGTGTATGTGTCGGTCTGTGTCGACACACAGACGCGACACAGGGATGCTAGTGCGGGGTCAGGTGTATGTGTCGGTCTGTGTCGACACACAGACGTTGTTGTGACGTCACAAGTTTACCTACATTGTAGTTTCCAACCGAAACGACACTAATTATTCAACAGTGTTATCTTAGAACGAGAGCTGGCTGGTATCTGGGTCAGCGCATTAGCATTACCGTTCAGTGTGGGCGTGCAGCATGCTGAGTAGGTGCTGACTGTGGTAGATAGATACGTTTGCAGCGGCTAACGGTCGAGATGGCGCAACGAAACTGTTTTATTTATTTATTTTTTTGTATATCAATCTAATTATTATTCTGGAAGCATTTTAACAGATTCGCTAAGGCTTGTTTTAATAGCATACAGTCACATACCTACATAGTCCCCCACACTAGCGTTCCCTGTATCGTGGGTATCAGGAACTACGAACCCAGCCTCGGAACAGATATCTGCAAAATATATACTTTTTTTCCCTCGGTGGGAATCGAACCCAACAACTCTTGCGTCTGAACCGGCTGCTCTCCCGCCACGCCATGCGCCACTGAGGTCGTCAACATCTAGTACCGACGTCTATCCGGAACGATACTGATTCTGATTTTGGAAAGCATGTTTATCCGATACCCGGCTCTCCGACACCCGGCTCTCCGCCTCCTCCCGGATAAACGAGTTTATTTAGCAGAAAAAGTTTAGGAAAGAAGTGCGGAGGCCTAATTTCATTCAGATCGATTTTGCCGTTACAAAGCTAATGAAAAACGATCATCATGCATGATTTCACATTTATAATATAAGTAGATCGGAAGGTTAACATCTTATTAATATCTCTCATAAATGTTATCAGGTGATGTTCACATGAACGGCTCAATAATGAAATCGAGCCATAAAGCGTCGTCGGTTAAGCGGATCTTCTTGTAGTTCTTGTAGTGATATATGTGTTTACTGGCTGTGGCTCGCGACCGCTCCCCCGGGACCGCTCTCCGGCTGCGGGACCGCTCTGCGGCTGCGGGACTCGCTTCCATGCTAACACTAAGAACGAACACTCAACGCACTCCAAATAGTGATGAATTCATTCGAACGGAATCAAATCGTGCTAAATCGGATCAGTGTGGAGTGTTCATTTATATATGTAAGTAGATCTCCCGCTGCAATATTATCTGCACTGCGCCTTCACAGATACCCAGCGGATCGGCCGCCCGACTTCATGAGTGATCCTTCCGTTGCTATCCGAGTACTTCTCTGCATTCTGCATTTATTTTATTAATTTAATGCTTTACTGCACATAAACAATGTAGAAATGCAGGACTTAATGCTATACAGGATTTTCTACCAGTCATCCTTAGCGGTTGGAAACAGATGTTGGCTATATTAAATAACTAACTAAAAAAACAACAGAAACGTATTATAGAATTGTTTGTATACATATAATGCATAATATTAATCTGTCAGTAAAGTTTTTGATCGATAGAAACTCCGTTTGGGTAACAGAGAATGTATTGTGATATAAGTTGCAGTCACAGATGGCAGAGAAACATGTATCCGACGATAATGCTCATTGCCCGTCGCCGCGCGGTTGCTGGCAACATTCCGTGGGACAGTGGACCCTTGGCTTATAAACATGATAGATGACTGACAAAACTGTTTACTAGTAAATTGACAACTAAAATGGCGAATCAGGGTGTCTAGACAAATACCACTTTCTGTTGGCGTTAACAACAAAAGATTGGATTGTATGGAAATTACATTAGCTGTGGAAATGTCACGTGATTGCTGCCAAGTTTTACGTTGACAAATTTGCGTTAGCGTGAAAGGAAAACTGAGCGTGAGGTATTTGTCTAGAACCCCAGGTCACTTGGATTCCACTTGTCAGCGAAACAGCACCACGTTGATGTCAAAGAAAGTTGTTTAAAAACAAATGTTTTTTACTAAGTATTGTGTAACATGTTACTTTTTTATGTTTTGTAGGTACCTACTTGTTTGTGTAAATTACCTTTTCTTAAATTGTATTATTATATAAAACTATTTTTTGTAAATTTGTCTTGTCCAAGAATGCGCAATGTATCAAAGGATATGAATAAATGAAATGAAATTAACGATGAGATTTCTATTGTGATACTCGTAACTCGTGGTAAATTATGATACTTGCACAAATGGTTCTGTTGCGAACCTTAGTCAAAGTCGAAGTCAATAGGTTTCTATTCATTGAAATCACAAGGATCATATACAATCGCCAGTTTGAAAATGACGTGAATTTAAAATTGTAAAGTGAAGAATGTCCGCCGGTTCCGACAAGAATCAGCCAACTGACTCTGCTCGTTTTCTTATGATCCTTCATTCAGCTTCAGTGTGGTGCCAATCGAATGCGGCCTTGATGCGTTGCACCATCATACCAAATATTAATCTAAACCTTGGCTACATTAATTTAAAATGCATTTTCGTTCTTATGAACGAAAAACCTATTTGGGAGCGAAGCGGCACCGGTGACCACCACTAAACTAAAGATGATCAACAACAAACGAGGAGTGCGATAGTATGAGCAAGATGGGTTTTTCTTTTGACATTATTAACACAGTATCATGTAGCCCCAAACTAAGCAAAGCTTGTACTATGGGAACTACAAGACTGATATACTACTTATGTACTTTTTTTTTGTAAATACATACATATTACACATAGAAAACATCCAGACCCGAGACAAATATTCGCAGATGATACAAACATTTGTCCCGCGGCGGGAATCGAACCCGCACGTCGCGGAGGAACAGGCACTAGATAAAAACCGACGTTTCAAAGTGGTCCTTGTAATTTTATTGAATAAATGAACTTTGACTTTGCAACCTTCTGCGTCTCAGACGTGTGGCCTTCGCCCACTGTACCACAGAGGTCGTTAATATGATACTGTCAATTTGCAGTGTCAGTGGCTCCCCCCTACTAGCACTGTACATTGACAGTTGCGTTGTTGAGCACTGACGTGTGGATTATACATGCAGTTGAGGTAATTGTCACATGAGACAGGGGTGCATAATGGAGTGTGACGCCGCGAATGGCAGATGACCCCCGGGGGAGCGGGGGAGCGGGGCAGCGGGGGAGCGGGGGAGCTGAGTGAAGGGGCCAGATTCACCACTAGGTACCCTATTGTAATTGGAGATTCGAATAACATACAAGTTTTGAGCAGTTAATTGGAGCTATTTGGGTTACATGTATACAGAGCGTCCCAAAACTATGCGACATGAAGGGAAAGTACCTTAAATATTGGAGATAGGATATTTTGCTGAAAGATGACTTTATTGTATTTTTAAAAATTAGTAATAGTGCATTCAAAGATTTTCAAAAAATTACTTGCTTCGTCTGGGAATCGAACCGGCTCAAATCTGAAAAAACACCCCGTATTTTTATGATGACAATCGAAAGGATAGACAAAAAAAATCCATAGTAACATAGTATCTCAAAAGAAAGGAATAACGTAAAATGTTTGATTCAAATTTCAAGAATTTTTTTATTGCCGACGACGATTTTCGTAAAATAACGATATTATCATTCCATAGATAGCTTTGATTAGGTATTCGCAAATAAGTACCCACTTAATAAACGACTTCCTGGCACAGTTTCCCTTATTATAGGTGCAAGTGCAGATAAAATAATTAAAACTTATTATTTGAATGCATCCTCTTCAAGCTAGACAGAAAGCAAATTAAACAATTTGTGAGAGCGTTTGTTTTTCGGATTTTTATCTGTTTAGTCTTCATTCACTTGCACGTATTCAGTATTCACCATAATATGATAAGAAAATCAACAGGCAGCGAGCTTACTAAAAGATTGTCAATTTGTATAAGACAAGAAGGATCACATTTTGAGCATTTAATTAATTAAATTACAAAAAATACTTTTGATTTTGGCAGTTTTAAGTAGGTTTTTTTTATTAAAATGATTAATTTTACCTTTCACTATGTTACTTAAGAGGAGTTATTATTTTTTGTCAATTCTGTCGATTGGCATCATAAAAATACGGGATGTTTTTTTTCACATTTGAGTCGGTTCGATTCCCAGACGAAGCAAGTAATTTTTAAAAATTCTTTGAATGCAGTATTACTAATTTTTTAAAATAAAATAAAGTCATCTTTCAGCAAAATATCCTATCTCCAATATTTAAGGTACTTTCCCTTCATGTCGCATAGTCTTGGGACTAGCGACATGAAGCTATTGCAGCAACAATCCTTAGACAGGATTCATATAAGATACCTACCTATAAATACCATCTATGTACTCACCATGTGAAAACAATTAATGTATTGAGTATTAATTCAGTGAGATGTGTAACTAGCAGCAGTCGTTACCAGATGAGCGAACATTTTTGTTTTTATAATATACTCTGCGAGTTTTAGCGAAAATTAAAACTGTATAATTCTTTTTTTTTAAACTGTTCACAGCCTAAAAGCTTAACCTAAAACTTATCAACTTCTGTTACTAGATAAACATCCTTAAAGTTTTTCCAAAGTTCCAAGCAAAATTAATGATTTAGAGAAATTAAAAAAAAAACATTGTATACTTTTTAGTTGCAAATAAATACCGAATGCAGACATTGAGTTGAATAGCATCGTGCGCCGCTGCGGGAGTCGCAGGAGCGGCAACGCGGGTATCTAATAGCCAACTACGATGCTGCTGCAACGCGGGTATCTAATAGCCAACTACGATGCTGCTGCAACGCGGGTATCTAATAGCCAACTACGATGCTGCTGCAACGCGGGTATCTAATAGCCAACTACGATGCTGCTGCAACGCGGGTATCTAATAGCCAACTACGATGCTGCTGCAACGCGGGTATCTAATAGCCAACTACGATGCTGCTGCAACGCGGGTATCTAATAGCCAACTACGATGCTGCTGCAACGCGGGTATCTAATAGCCAACTACGATGCTGCTGCAACGCGGGTATCTAATAGCCAACTACGATGCTGCTGCAACGCGGGTATCTAATAGCCAACTACGATGCTGCTGCAACGCGGGTATCTAATAGCCAACTACGATGCTGCTGCAACGCGGGTATCTAATAGCCAACTACGATGCTGCTGCAACGCGGGTATCTAATAGCCAACTACGATGCTGCTGCAACGCGGGTATCTAATAGCCAACTACGATGCTGCTGCAACGCGGGTATCTAATAGCCAACTACGATGCTGCTGCAACGCGGGTATCTAATAGCCAACTACGATGCTGCTGCAACGCGGGTATCTAATAGCCAACTACGATGCTGCTGCAACGCGGGTATCTAATAGCCAACTACGATGCTGCTGCAACGCGGGTATCTAATAGCCAACTACGATGCTGCTGCAACGCGGGTATCTAATAGCCAACTACGATGCTGCTGCAACGCGGGTATCTAATAGCCAACTACGATGCTGCTGCAACGCGGGTATCTAATAGCCAACTACGATGCTGCTGCAACGCGGGTATCTAATAGCCAACTACGATGCTGCTGCAACGCGGGTATCTAATAGCCAACTACGATGCTGCTGCAACGCGGGTATCTAATAGCCAACTACGATGCTGCTGCAACGCGGGTATCTAATAGCCAACTACGATGCTGCTGCAACGCGGGTATCTAATAGCCAACTACGATGCTGCTGCAACGCGGGTATCTAATAGCCAACTACGATGCTGCTGCAACGCGGGTATCTAATAGCCAACTACGATGCTGCTGCAACGCGGGTATCTAATAGCCAACTACGATGCTGCTGCAACGCGGGTATCTAATAGCCAACTACGATGCTGCTGCAACGCGGGTATCTAATAGCCAACTACGATGCTGCTGCAACGCGGGTATCTAATAGCCAACTACGATGCTGCTGCAACGCGGGTATCTAATAGCCAACTACGATGCTGCTGCAACGCGGGTATCTAATAGCCAACTACGATGCTGCTGCAACGCGGGTATCTAATAGCCAACTACGATGCTGCTGCAACGCGGGTATCTAATAGCCAACTACGATGCTGCTGCAACGCGGGTATCTAATAGCCAACTACGATGCTGCTGCAACGCGGGTATCTAATAGCCAACTACGATGCTGCTGCAACGCGGGTATCTAATAGCCAACTACGATGCTGCTGCAACGCGGGTATCTAATAGCCAACTACGATGCTGCTGCAACGCGGGTATCTAATAGCCAACTACGATGCTGCTGCAACGCGGGTATCTAATAGCCAACTACGATGCTGCTGCAACGCGGGTATCTAATAGCCAACTACGATGCTGCTGCAACGCGGGTATCTAATAGCCAACTACGATGCTGCTGCAACGCGGGTATCTAATAGCCAACTACGATGCTGCTGCAACGCGGGTATCTAATAGCCAACTACGATGCTGCTGCAACGCGGGTATCTAATAGCCAACTACGATGCTGCTGCAACGCGGGTATCTAATAGCCAACTACGATGCTGCTGCAACGCGGGTATCTAATAGCCAACTACGATGCTGCTGCAACGCGGGTATCTAATAGCCAACTACGATGCTGCTGCAACGCGGGTATCTAATAGCCAACTACGATGCTGCTGCAACGCGGGTATCTAATAGCCAACTACGATGCTGCTGCAACGCGGGTATCTAATAGCCAACTACGATGCTGCTGCAACGCGGGTATCTAATAGCCAACTACGATGCTGCTGCAACGCGGGTATCTAATAGCCAACTACGATGCTGCTGCAACGCGGGTATCTAATAGCCAACTACGATGCTGCTGCAACGCGGGTATCTAATAGCCAACTACGATGCTGCTGCAACGCGGGTATCTAATAGCCAACTACGATGCTGCTGCAACGCGGGTATCTAATAGCCAACTACGATGCTGCTGCAACGCGGGTATCTAATAGCCAACTACGATGCTGCTGCAACGCGGGTATCTAATAGCCAACTACGATGCTGCTGCAACGCGGGTATCTAATAGCCAACTACGATGCTGCTGCAACGCGGGTATCTAATAGCCAACTACGATGCTGCTGCAACGCGGGTATCTAATAGCCAACTACGATGCTGCTGCAACGCGGGTATCTAATAGCCAACTACGATGCTGCTGCAACGCGGGTATCTAATAGCCAACTACGATGCTGCTGCAACGCGGGTATCTAATAGCCAACTACGATGCTGCTGCAACGCGGGTATCTAATAGCCAACTACGATGCTGCTGCAACGCGGGTATCTAATAGCCAACTACGATGCTGCTGCAACGCGGGTATCTAATAGCCAACTACGATGCTGCTGCAACGCGGGTATCTAATAGCCAACTACGATGCTGCTGCAACGCGGGTATCTAATAGCCAACTACGATGCTGCTGCAACGCGGGTATCTAATAGCCAACTACGATGCTGCTGCAACGCGGGTATCTAATAGCCAACTACGATGCTGCTGCAACGCGGGTATCTAATAGCCAACTACGATGCTGCTGCAACGCGGGTATCTAATAGCCAACTACGATGCTGCTGCAACGCGGGTATCTAATAGCCAACTACGATGCTGCTGCAACGCGGGTATCTAATAGCCAACTACGATGCTGCTGCAACGCGGGTATCTAATAGCCAACTACGATGCTGCTGCAACGCGGGTATCTAATAGCCAACTACGATGCTGCTGCAACGCGGGTATCTAATAGCCAACTACGATGCTGCTGCAACGCGGGTATCTAATAGCCAACTACGATGCTGCTGCAACGCGGGTATCTAATAGCCAACTACGATGCTGCTGCAACGCGGGTATCTAATAGCCAACTACGATGCTGCTGCAACGCGGGTATCTAATAGCCAACTACGATGCTGCTGCAACGCGGGTATCTAATAGCCAACTACGATGCTGCTGCAACGCGGGTATCTAATAGCCAACTACGATGCTGCTGCAACGCGGGTATCTAATAGCCAACTACGATGCTGCTGCAACGCGGGTATCTAATAGCCAACTACGATGCTGCTGCAACGCGGGTATCTAATAGCCAACTACGATGCTGCTGCAACGCGGGTATCTAATAGCCAACTACGATGCTGCTGCAACGCGGGTATCTAATAGCCAACTACGATGCTGCTGCAACGCGGGTATCTAATAGCCAACTACGATGCTGCTGCAACGCGGGTATCTAATAGCCAACTACGATGCTGCTGCAACGCGGGTATCTAATAGCCAACTACGATGCTGCTGCAACGCGGGTATCTAATAGCCAACTACGATGCTGCTGCAACGCGGGTATCTAATAGCCAACTACGATGCTGCTGCAACGCGGGTATCTAATAGCCAACTACGATGCTGCTGCAACGCGGGTATCTAATAGCCAACTACGATGCTGCTGCAAACGCTGCTGGCACCGCACGCGACACGAACCTGTCCGATATCCAGCGGTACACTCCTACAGGCTGATCATCATGATCATTCAATGTTTTACAGAATAGCAATTATATAATTGTGTGAGAAGCGTATCTCAGGCAAGTTGCACTGCTATATCTGCATGTACTACGCCCCGCTCCCCCGGGAGGGGCACTTGCGCGGGGATTCCCCGCTCCTCCCCACTTATTGTCCAACTCTCTGTAACACTCGAACGCTAACTCTTTCAGCGAAGCGCTCGAGTTGGCCTTTTAGTTATTTAAATGAGCACTTGTCTCAAGTTAGGAGTGTATAAGGGCGAATCAACAGGAGTTCATCCTTTACTCGAGAGATACAAAAGTGAGTTGAGAATTAGTTTCTTGAGAGTTATACTTATGAAAGTTTTAATTACGTATCGGAAACAGTGATTCTTGGCATAGCTACATACATTGGAAATTCACAACTTCGGCGAACGGAACGAATAAAGTACTTGCTACATCCCCAGCAGTTCCGAACCACGTGATACAAATTTAGCCGTAAAATTCTGCCGTTTTTAAAACTACCCACAATGTTTGCTACAAACTTGGTGCTTTAATAATACCACTTGGTGCTTGGTCGGGCTGAACTATCTGATCGATACTTTTGACGACCACTGTGGCGCAGCGGGCGAAGGCCCGCCTGAAACGCAGAAGGTTGCGGGTCCGATTCCCGTCGCGAGACAAATATTCGGGTCCGGGTGTTTTCTATGTATTTACAAAAATAATGTATATAATTAGCATATTAATCATGTAGTTCCCATAAGACATGCCCTGCTTAGTTTGGGGCTAGATGATGCGTGAAAATGTCCAGCATTTTTTATACCGTTGATTTAGCTGACGTTTGTTTTGAAACGTGTCCAACCACTATAGTATCTGGTGCGTCGGATCGCACTGCTGCAGCAGACATCGGCGTCGATTCTCTCCTACAACCGACTAAACTTAATTTCATCGCTGTCTTTTACTATCTGATACAAAATAAAGAGATCAAATTAATCAGATTTAAACTTTCTACACAAGTTTAGTCGTGACAAACATGCTGACTATAAATAAAAAGAAGAGCGATACGTCGTAAACGATTTGACAGGAGTTAAATTCTTGCCATCTCTCTCTTACGTGCAGTATCAATGAAAGAGAGCGACAGGTTAGATCGTTTGGTGCACAAGAGAACCGATGTCACTGTATCAACTCTAATAAAACAATTATACAATCTTGATGTAGAATAAATAGTGCAGGTCCTCCCGCGCCCGCCGTCGCTGCACAGGGCGTGGGAGGGCTCGCTATCAGGATTGCAATGAATCCGCTTCCGAGAGGGTTCATACCTTCCTCTCTGTGTTCAGATCGGCGGCGGCGCGTGTCAACAGAGATAAGCTGACGTTAATGTGAGCGCTGCTGTGCCGCGCTAGCCCGACACAGTACATGCCAGATCAGTGATACAACTCATGATGAATGCATGGCTTTGTGCGTGCGCGGAATGAACCAGCACTGGTACCCACCCATAGTACCAGATGCACATAGTAAACGTTATATAGTAATCTCTGAAGTTTTAACATGCTTTGTTTTAAAATTATTTGTAATATTTTGTTAGTGCATTAAAATAAAGAGAGCACGATGCCTTCAAGTTGAATAACTATATACATCTGTACACTCTGTCATAGTAGGTACGTAAACGTATAATGAAGAGATCCGGATTAGATCCCGCGACGACGTCCGCACGCTCCCTCCGACGCGACACGCGAACCGTGCGGGGGGTACCCCGGGGTGGGGAGGGGGGGGGGGGGGGAGGTAGTCTACAACAAGTCAGTGCCGTGTACTTGACATTGATTAGAAAACTTCGACGATGACGACGCGATTTGTAGTTGCCCGTAATCATGACATTCATAGAATTGAAGAATATGTATTGCTTGAACTTATGCCTTTAACAACATCACTTATACGACATCATGAATAGATGCACTGTGTCCTAGTTACTCTCGGCGTGAACTCGCTGCTGAGACGTGTCAATAATGAGGGTCAGCTCATCCGAAATCTCGTATGCCTATTACCTCCAACTTTCTGTATAAGCAGAGGAACAGAGAGGTAACAGCGACATACCTACATAGAAGCTTTGATTATTTACGAATAATCAAAGCATAGAAGATATCTACTGACCCACGATAGGATTCTCTGCGTCGTGGGTATCAGGAATTCCGAGCACCACCGAGCTACCACAACACCCACACCCGGAGTAAATATGTGTTTTTTTGTTAGTTGTTTCCGACCGGAAACAAAAGGTAGGTCCGCAGATAGGCATGTAGGTAGTAGGTAGTAGGTAGGTAGGTACCGGTGTAGATGCTGGTATATATATATATATATATATATATATATATATATATAAAGGCGCAGGCTCGCTAGTAGCAGCAGTTGGCAGCGTTTCTTATCGCCCTTATCAGGGGCTTACAACTTGAAATTGCATTCTGTACGACTATTAGTCGTTCCAGCTTTTGTTCGGAATTTTCACAAGATTTCGCTTACAACATATAATTTTTGTAAGCTTTTCTCTAGAGAGAGTAATTTCAGTAAATTATTTCAACATTTCTGACTCAATGCGAAGGCTAGACCATTGGTAATTGAAATCCGGTACTAAAAAACCACTTGGGAGTACAAGATTTTATTCAAAAGCATTTTATTTTATTCTTTTTCAAATATTTATACAGTTCAAGCATTTTTTCTTTACTATACGTCTAAATAAATATTAAACAAAGAATTTGGCAGTAACAAGGATGTGGCACTCGATTCCACTTCGAAATACATACTTTTTAACAAAGTAAACACTTACAGTTTCCAGAAGGCCAGCATTAACATTTTTCTTTTGTCCGAACAAATATTTTGTTGACTATTCCGTTATACTAAGTACGTCAACACAGAATACAAACACAAGATAAGCCGAAGATAAACCCACGACATGAACCAACCCTTCATACCATTTCCACTTTCCAATAAATAAACTAACCGCCGGATAGGCTTCATAACAATCTGCGCAACCGCCATCCCATCATCCCATCATCCCATCATCCCATCATCCCATCATCCCATCATCCCATCATCCCATCATCCCATTAGCGCGACGGAACTCGCGGCCACAGTCTACGTAAACCAACACTTTCATTCAAACAACTGGAAAGATACCACTTTCAAGGCCACGCGCTGACAATGACGGCGCGGCGGTTGCCAACAAGTTTTTTTATTCACTGAAAAGGTATAAAACTTTAGTCTAGAAATAGGTCAGGCTTCCATGGTACCTCTGCAATATTCGGTAGTAGGTCTAAATTCTAGTATTTATCGGAAATGCTCCACCTACAATCATTAATACCTATTAAAAATGTTCAGTTAAATGAATTAAAAAGATGAGTTGAGTAAATGTCGCCGTATGTGCGTATCTACATCAGTTATCCTACTGCTAGTAGAACGGCGATGTCCATACTGTGGCGAGGATCTCCATTAGCCGGCGCGGGACTGGCAAGACCGCGTTTCACTATGAGTTATTCAGCGGTGGTGCTACGCATACTCCCCGCGGCAGTCGGGTTCCCGCGGAAGCTCGCTAAACGCTTCCTTCCACTCGATCCGAGCGATATACGATCGCCTCCCCGCACCGCAGCCTTCCCTATCTCGCGTATAAGTAATACTGTACATACGAAAGTGGCACTTAGATGGTTGATTGTTATTGTGCTGAAGAAAAATGTCTAAATATAGGCGATTTTTTTTATAGATTAAAAGGCAAGCGTTTTACCACAATTTCACTAGATGGAAAGTGCCGGTGTAGCAAGTTTTTCTAGTAATTCTAGAAAAACGTGCTACATACTTCTTTACCTTCGACTCCAAAATTAGAACACACTGCTTCTTTTGATAATTTTATTTTAATTATAATTACAAGCAAGAAAGCCGCTTCGCCACTGCAGTTTGCGCGAGCCAGCTGAGGAGCATAATAGGTGTTAATTTTATCAGCTATCAGTGGTATGCTGTTTATCTCGTTTCGTCATAACATATATAAAAAGCATGTTGTTCACGGAGATGTGTTACTGCATCTCACGTGCACTGTGCGCGCGCTCGTTAGCGCCTCCTTCAGCCGGTGACTGCTGACTGCTGACTGCTGACTGCTGCCTGCTGACTGCTGACTGCTGACTGCTAACGGCTGACTGCTGACTGCTGACTGCTGACTGCTGACTGCTGACTGCTGACTGCTGACTGCTGACTGCTGACTGCTGACTGCTGACTGCTGACTGCTGACTGCTGACTGCTGACTGCTGACTGCTGACTGCTGACTGCTGACTGCTGACTGCTGACTGCTGACTGCTGACTGCTGACTGCTGACTGCTGACTGCTGACTGCTGACTGCTGGCATGTGGCACAGTTCACAGTCAATGTGCTCGTAACGTCAATGGATGTGGGAACGCTGTCTAACTCGTTCCCAATAATGGAATATAATCATAAATTATTTAATATATAGAAGTAGTAGAGCTTCTTGTGGAGAGCTCCTCCGGGGAAGTACCACCGTACCTATTTCTGTTGTGTTACAGTAACAAAGCGAGTGGCTGCTGGATTCCGGTTTCAAACGTATGGCTACCGGTGAAATTACAGACACATTATATCTCAGCGCCGGCAACGCGCGGGTGATATCTCTGCTGTTGTAAGCGTCCATAGGTGACGGTAACGGCTTACCAACAGGTGGGCCGAAGACTCATCCAAAAACCTCATCATCATTGGTACTTGTTGTAGCCCACTGTTGGGAATAAGCCTCCGTCGAGCGTCCCCGAGTCGGGTCTGGGTCCTTGCATCCAGGTGTTCAACAATGTCGACCGTCGCTTCGCAGAGGCCCCTATCGTTTCCTTACTTAGTACTACTTATAAGTAGAGGTAATACTTGGAAAATTAATTTCAGAAATCTATTCCCAATATCTTTTTTCTTTTGTATGAGTGTTTTATATGGGTACGATCCTGTCTATTGAACTATACTCAATCGTAAAACCAATTATTTTTACGCTCTGAAAAATAGGTATTCTTTTTTCGTTCACTATCAAATACGATTTATTATTTGATCGGACAGAATATACAGGCAGTCTTATTTTATTTTCTGTCTAGACGAGATATTCACTCAATACGATTTTATTATATCTTAATTGGTAGCTACTCGTAAAGAACGACTGGCATCGGTCTCTTTGTATCACGGCCGACCCCCGCGACCCCCGCGACCCCCGCGACCCCCGCGACCCCCGCGCCCGACGCGCAAATTCAAAAACACACTGCATCGGTAGCTATGGTACGAGGAGGGTAGAGCTGTGCATTACATTATCAGAGAGGCTGCAAAAAAATGTAGTTCAGCGTATTTGGTGAACTAGCCCCGTGGCTCCGACTCAGCACCGAATGCTCTCTGAGAAGGTTCTACGTCTGTTCGGTGAATAGCATGCGTGCTATCCACAAACTGTGTGTTCATTCCGAACTATTCATAATGTAATACAATATTGACAGCGGACACGTACAGGCGTACGAAGCGCCCTCTCGTGTCAAGCAAACATTCCCTCGGAACATCTGATAGGGAATAGTTTATTGCTCTGAAATGTGCTTGTTATTCGTATTTCATACCAACTTATGTTAGTTTCCTACGAGTATCTTTGTGACATTGGTTAGTTCAATAACTACCACGGATTTAGGGATACTAAGTAGAACATTTCTGTCATCAAGCCGGAGTCCTTCTCTGCTGTTTCTAGTTACTATCGGTGTACCGCAGGGATCAATTCTTGGACCATTTTTGTTCTTAGTATACATTAATGATCTACCCCACCTTGTAAGGGACGATCATGAGGTTGTATTGCTTGCAGATAACACGTCACTTTTATTTAAATTAAAGCGACGACAAACCGATTTTGACAATGTAAACAATGCAATCTCTAAGGTTGTAAAATGGATCAACGTTAACAATCTCCTACTTAATGAAAAAAAAACAAAGTGTATTAGATTTATACTACCCAATGTTACACAAGTTAAAGCAAATATCAAAATCAAAGATGAACAGTTGGCTCTTGTGGACACCACCGTATTCTTAGGTATCACCCTAGATAATAAGCTTCAATGGGGTCCTCATATTGATAAGTTATCGAAGAGACTTAGTTCTGCGGCATATGCAGTCAAAAAGATCCGTCTTTATACAGACGTTGACACAGCTAGACTAGTTTACTTCAGCTACTTCCACAGCATTATGTCGTACGGTATACTGCTGTGGGGGAGTGCTGCTGATATCAATACCGTTTTTGTGCTGCAGAAGAGGGCTGTTCGAGCAATTTATAATATGGGCCCCAGAGAATCACTTCGCCAAAAGTTTAAAGAAATAAATATAATGACATTCCCTTGTCAATACATTTATGAAAATCACAATGTTAATACTAGAAATAAAGATAAACTCGCTGTTGCCACTTGTACTGCGCTGTGTACACTCCATAAAGTTAGTAAATCGTTTAAAGGGTGTACGCTTTTATAACAAACAAGAGATATACAAAAATTATCAATAAAAACGTAATTACACAAAAGCTTTATAAAAAGGCATACTATAAAATATCTGATTATTTAGATGACAAAAACTCTTGGGATTGAAAATGCTCCAACTCGAACCTATTGTTTTGTAAAAGGATCATTAAAAAGAATAACCAGCCTTGTTTTCTTGCCTTTCTTTCCTGGCTTGGTCGCGGAGGAACAGGCACCTAGATAAAAACCGACGTTTCAAAGTGATCCTTGTGATTTTATTGAATAAATGAATTTTGACTTTGACTTTGACTTTGCTATTCCAAGGAGTTGGGCTGGTCGGGGTCAGGTTGGAAGAGGGATAATGCACAATACATCTGAGCTCAGTGGAGACCATAGATCCTCCACTTACAATTAGTATAACTTCTTGATCACGTTGTCTGAGTAATGTAATAGTCTCTTCGTAAAGTGACTCGTATAACAAGTTCAATTCAAATCATAACAATTTGTCCCCCGCTCTGACCCTTGAACGGGGAAAATGTTCAAACTACCCTCCTGTTTGCGACGAACAGGGAGACAGCGAACTTTATCATCGAGGTATCAAATTTTGTAGGTAACAAAATTTGGAATGTAGATAGTTTAGGATCTGGAATAACACATAGGCTAATCTAATTTTCGAAAATCGACCCCTAAGGGGGTTAAATGGGGCGGTAAAGTTTCTATGAAAAAAAAAAACATTTCCAAATTGCATCAAAATCGGTTTAGTACCTAGTTACGGAGAATGTGGTAATAAACATTCACACACGCACACACAAACTTTATTATATTAAGGAGGATTAAAAATGTAACGAAATTGAACGGAATGGATCTGCGATAGGTTTTATCGCCAGACGTCAGGCATGCTGCTGTACAAGATGGAATACAAAAAATGGGATATTTGTAGAGTAACTTTTTCGATTTGTTTCTTTGAGTGTTCATAGAGTGTGTTGTTGGCAGATGGTTCTGATGGTTCGTCGGTGGAGATGAGCCCTGCCCCGCCCCCCGCGCTCCCCCCCGCGCTCCCCCCCGCGCTGTGACGCTCCACCGGTCCGCCGGCGTCATGCCGCGCTCCCGTCGGCTGCCGACGCGGGCCATCCTTCTTCCTTCTCTACTCTGCTTCTACTCTCTTATCGGTGAGTTTAGATTATAAAACGATTGCAAACTTTGAAAGTAAAAAATCTTGGAACAATTATCAACATTCATCATCTCTTAAAACCATAGTCAGAGACTGTTCGTCGTGTACTGCGCGGTGTTGAAGATTGCTTGGCTCCCGCCGCTGCATACCTACTTGCAGTGGTTTCATACTGAACTAGTTCAGAAGTAGTCCCGCAGTCACAGTAATGAGTCGACGTAGTTATCCGTGTCCGCTTGTTTGCGACTGCGACTCACTGCCCGCCGTACAACGCTGGTTCATTGCGGAGCGCGCAGTAGATCGCTAAGCAAGACGCGCAATGATTATTAAATTCATTAGAGCGCTCGTGACTGAAATGCCGCGGCATTCATTCGTCAGGTTTGCTATGCAAAGCGGTTCAACTTGGAAATAAAAGTTGAAGCTGAAGTGGCAAATAGGGCGTGAGGATTTAAGAGTAGTTTTGAGAGTTGAGGTCGCTTCGAGGGGCCCGGCAGGGGCCGCGGGGGCCGCGGGGGTCGCGGGGTTCAGCGGCGAAGGCATCACACGTGAAATGCCGACACGAGGCCGGGCTATCGACTGAAGCACCACAGATAGATAGAAAAGCGCACTTGATTCACATTTATTCTCTCGAAACCTTTAAAAAACAAACAAAACACATTTTAGGCAATTTTTCCCGACTTTTAAGTGCTGGGATTGCATTTAAAGCGTCGGCAACGACGCTGGTTTTTTTTTGTTTGTGTGTAAAATATCTTTTTCTGTAAAAAAACCTTCTTTAAAAAAAAATTCAAACTGATGTTAAAGAGGCAGAATTTAATTAAACGAGTAGTTTTTTAATAAATGTCAAACAACCGGAATTATGTTGATGAGTATAATATAGATTTAAGATTTTAATATTTTACACTGAACTATGGAAGAAAACCCCTTGGCCTTTTTTAGTTAGTTATAGTATTTTGAATCTGGCAGAGTCCAGGACATAGAAATTCCTGACTTCACTCGCAAGAAATGCAATACACGACTATAATATGACCGAACTTGCTGATGAGTGTTCCCCGCTCCACCCCGCCCCTCCCCCATCCTTCTCTGACTACCCCCTCGCTCGGAGCGTGCATGTTCATAGTTGCTCGGATTCTCCCAACTCGTTTAAGATGTCCGAATTAGAAATTTGGCCAACTTAGCTACTTTATAGCTAGACTGAACAAGTTTTCCAGGTGGTTTAGCTCAAAAATCACAATAAGAAAATGTTTTTGCGATTTCGAAACTAGCCGGTCGAATTGACTAAGTAAGTATGCTTACTTGATATTTTAGGAAACAATATTAATTATTTTTACCCCAAAACCGAACTTTACAACCATTTTACTTATTCAAAGTGTTTTTGAGCAAACTTAGTGCATAAATATATTAGTTTATAACGAGCGTTTATTTTGAGCAGTTTTAATCTGAATAGTTGAAAGCTAGTCGGTAACACTGCCGGCTGTCGGACGCCACTTTCTGATGCTGGAATAATAACAGAGGCTGCGCTGACGAGACTTGGATTGGATCGTTCCGCCGCCGACTCCACGAGTACCCACCTACCTACCTACCCACCTACCTACCTACCCACCTACCTACACTACACCTCCACTCTGGAATAACTCAATAACATTAGGCGCGAGTTATGAAAGTGGAATCTGCTCCGACGAACGATGTTCAAAGAATTTACATTTCATCTCCACAATCACATCTATTTTGATTTGGATAACACTGAACAATGAATGAATGAAATGCAATTTGCGTCATTATCAGGTACCTCATGATAACGCAAATTACAACCGCTAAAAGCTCGAGCAAAACACGCGAATTGAATTCACACATTGAAGCTATCTACGCTATGCAGCTACTGCGTTACATCACTCGCGGGTTTAACTGTTAAATAAATAAATAAATTAACACCCAACAGATACATCATCCTAACCCCACACTGAGATTATCTGTGTCGCGGGTATCAGGAACTATCTGCAGAACATACAAGCACCAAGCTTGTCCCGCAGCAAGAATCAAACCCGCACCTCTATCGTCGCAGCCGCAGCTAATCTCCCGTCGCGCCACCGCGTACAAAAAACACTTTTTTTTTTTACTGCACATAATCTAGGCAGCACTGCGTCTAGGCAGCAAAGGTGTTTATGATGAAAATGAAAATGTTTTTTATTTCTTTAGCCAAAAGATACAATTAGTGAAACAAGAATGAGGCCTTTTTTTAAATAAAAAAATACTTGAGTTAAACGACCTCGCTCTTCTATATTCAAATATATTGTCATATATCGTCTCTTATATGTATACTAATATACAGTTATAGTAATAATAGGTATTCTCTTCCGCTTATACAAACATTAAGAAAAACTGGCAAGAACATTAATACTTTTTCCGCCCGGTCAAATTTTCATCATAATTTATGTCTCATCGCGAGCTTGTCTGCGTAGTAGTCTCTACGCCGTAGCAGCCTACGCCGTAGAGGCACATAATATGGAAAATCTGCACACGGTTCTGGCGGAGACCCTCGTAATTTGTGAATACCTCTTCAGCGCGGGTAGCTGGCTCATACACGGGTAGCTGGCTCATACACGGGTAGCTGTGTCATACACGGGTAGCTGGCTCATACACGGGTAGCTGGCTCATACACGGGTAGCTGGCTCATACACGGGTAGCTTGCTCATACACGGGTAGCTGGCTCATACACGGGTAGCTGGCTCATACACGGGTAGCTGGCTCATACACGGGTAGCTGGCTCATACACGGGTAGCTGTGTCATACACGGGTAGCTGGCTCATACACGGGTAGCTGGCTCATACACGGGTAGCTGGCTCATACACGGGTAGCTGTGTCATACACGGGTAGCTGGCTCATACACGGGTAGCTGGCTCATACACGGGTAGCTGGCTCATACACGGGTAGCTGTGTCATACACGGGTAGCTGGCTCATACACGGATAGCTGTGTCATACACGGGTAGCTGGCTCATACACGGGTAGCTGGCTCATACACGGGTAGCTGGCTCATACACGGGTAGCTGGCTTATACACGGGTAGCTGGCTCATACACGGGTAGCTGGCTCATACACGGGTAGCTGGCTCATACACGGGTAGCTGGCTCATACACGGGTAGCTGTGTCATACACGGGTAGCTGGCTCATACACGGGTAGCTGGCTCATACTCGGGTAGCTGGCTCATACACGGGTAGCTGTGTCATACACGGGTAGCTGGCTCATACACGGGTAGCTGTATCATACACGGGTAGCTGGTTTTTACACGGGTAGCTGTGTCATACACGGGTAGCTGGCTCATACACGGGTAGCTGTGTCATACACGGGTAGCTGGCTCATACACGGGTAGCTGTGTCATACACGGGTAGCTGGCTCATACACGGGTAGCTGTGTCATACACGGGTAGCTGGCTCATACACGGGTAGCTGTGTCATACACGGGTAGCTGTGTCATACACGGGTAGCTGGTTTTTACACGGGTAGCTGTGTCATACACGGGTAGCTGGCTCATACACGGGTAGCTGTGTCATACATGGGTAGCTGGTTTTTACACGGGTTGCTGTGTCATACACGGGTAGCTGGCTCATACACGGGTAGCTGTGTCATACACGGGTAGCTGGCTCATACACGGGTAGCTGGCTCATACACGGGTAGCTGTGTCATACACGGGTAGCTGGCTCATACACGGGTAGCTGTGTCATACACTGGTAGCTGGCTCATACACGGGTAGCTGTGTCATACATGGGTAGCTGGCTCATACACGGGTAGCTGTGTCATACATGGGTAGCTGGTTTTTACACGGGTAGCTGTGTCATACACGGGTAGCTGGCTCATACACGGGTAGCTGGCTCATACACGGGTAGCTGTGTCATACACGGGTAGCTGGCTCATACACGGGTAGCTGTGTCATACACGGGTAGCTGTGTCATACACGGGTAGCTGGCTCATACACGGGTAGCTGTGTCATACACGGGTAGCTGGCTCATACACGGGTAGCTGTGTCATACACGGGTAGCTGGCTCATACACGGGTAGCTGTGTCATACACGGGTAGCTGGCTCATACACGGGTAGCTGTGTCATACACGGGTAGCTGGCTCATACACGGGTAGCTGTGTCATACATGGGTAGCTGGCTCATACACGGGTAGCTGTGTCATACATGGGTAGCTGGTTTTTACACGGGTAGCTGTGTCATACTCGGGTAGCTGGCTCATACACGGGTAGCTGTGTCATACACGGGTAGCTGGCTCATACACGGGTAGCTGTGTCATACACGGGTAGCTGGTTTTTACACGGGTAGCTGTGTCATACACGGGTAGCTGGCTCATACACGGGTAGCTGTGTCATACACGGGTAGCTGGCTCATACACGGGTAGCTGTGTCATACACGGGTAGCTGTGTCATACACGGGTAGCTGGCTCATACACGGGTAGCTGGCTCATACACGGGTAGCTGGCTCATACACGGGTAGCTGTGTCATACACGGGTAGCTGTGTCATACACGGGTAGCTGGCTCATACACGGGTAGCTGGCTCATACACGGGTAGCTGTGTCTTACACGGGTAGCTGGCTCATACACGGGTAGCTGGCTCATACACGGGTAGCTGTGTCATACACGGGTAGCTGGCTCATACACGGGTAGCTGTGTCATACACGGGTAGCTGTGTCATACATGGGTAGCTGGTTTTTACACGGGTAGCTGTGTCATACACGGGTAGCTGGCTCATACACGGGTAGCTGTGTCATACATGGGTAGCTGGTTTTTACACGGGTAGCTGGCTCATACTCGGGTAGCTGGCTCATACACGGGTAGCTGTGTCATACACGGGTAGCTGGCTCATACACGGGTAGCTGTGTCATACACGGGTAGCTGGTTTTTACACGGGTAGCTGTGTCATACACGGGTAGCTGGCTCATACACGGGTAGCTGTGTCATACACGGGTAGCTGGCTCATACACGGGTAGCTGTGTCATACACGGGTAGCTGGCTCATACACGGGTAGCTGTGTCATACACGGGTAGCTGGCTCATACACGGGTAGCTGTGTCATACATGGGTAGCTGGCTCATACACGGGTAGCTGTGTCATACATGGGTAGCTGGTTTTTACACGGGTAGCTGTGTCATACACGGGTAGCTGGCTCATACACGGGTAGCTGTGTCATACACGGGTAGCTGGCTCATACACGGGTAGCTGGCTCATACACGGGTAGCTGTGTCATACACGGGTAGCTGGCTCATACACGGGTAGCTGTGTCATACACTGGTAGCTGGCTCATACACGGGTAGCTGTGTCATACATGGGTAGCTGGCTCATACACGGGTAGCTGTGTCATACATGGGTAGCTGGTTTTTACACGGGTAGCTGTGTCATACACGGGTAGCTGGCTCATACACGGGTAGCTGGCTCATACACGGGTAGCTGTGTCATACACGGGTAGCTGGCTCATACACGGGTAGCTGTGTCATACACGGGTAGCTGTGTCATACACGGGTAGCTGGCTCATACACGGGTAGCTGTGTCATACACGGGTAGCTGGCTCATACACGGGTAGCTGTGTCATACATGGGTAGCTGGTTTTTACACGGGTAGCTGTGTCATACACGGGTAGCTGGCTCATACACGGGTAGCTGTGTCATCCATGGGTAGCTGGTTTTTACACGGGTAGCTGTGTCATACTCGGGTAGCTGGCTCATACACGGGTAGCTGTGTCATACACGGGTAGCTGGCTCATACACGGGTAGCTGTGTCATACACGGGTAGCTGGCTCATACACGGGTAGCTGGCTCATACACGGGTAGCTGTGTCATACACGGGTAGCTGTGTCATACACGGGTAGCTGGCTCATACACGGGTAGCTGTGTCATACATGGGTAGCTGGTTTTAACACGGGTAGCTGTGTCATACACGGGTAGCTGGCTCATACACGGGTAGCTGTGTCATACACGGGTAGCTGGCTCATACACGGGTAGCTGTGTCATACACGGGTAGCTGGTTTTTACACGGGTAGCTGTGTCATACACGGGTAGCTGTGTCATACACGGGTAGCTGGCTCATACACGGGTAGCTGGCTCATACACGGGTAGCTGTGTCATACACGGGTAGCTGTGTCATACACGGGTAGCTGTGTCATACACGGGTAGCTGTGTCATACACGGGTAGCTGGCTCATACACGGGTAGCTGTGTCATACACGGGTAGCTGGCTCATACACGGGTAGCTATGTCATACATGGGTTGCTGGTTTTTACACGGGTAGCTGTGTTATACACGGGTAGCTGGCTCATACACGGGTAGCTGGCTCATACACGGGTAGCTGTGTCATACACGGGTAGCTGGCTCATACACGGGTAGCTGTGTCATACATGGGTAGCTGGTTTTTACACGGGTAGCTGTGTCATACACGGGTAGCTGGCTCATACACGGGTAGCTGTGTCATACACGGGTAGCTGGCTCATACACGGGTAGCTGTGTCATACACGGGTAGCTGTGTCATACACGGCTAGCTGTGTCATACACGGGTAGCTGTGTCATACATGGGTAGCTGGTTTTTACACGGGTAGCTGTGTCATACACGGGTAGCTGGCTCATACACGGGTAGCTGTGTCATACACGGGTAGCTGGCTCATACACGGGTAGCTATGTCATACATGGGTTGCTGGTTTTTACACGGGTAGCTGTGTTATACACGGGTAGCTGGCTCATACACGGGTAGCTGGCTCATACACGGGTAGCTGTGTCATACACGGGTAGCTGGCTCATACACGGGTAGCTGTGTCATACATGGGTAGCTGGTTTTTACACGGGTAGCTGTGTCATACACGGGTAGCTGGCTCATACACGGGTAGCTGTGTCATACACGGGTAGCTGTGTCATACACGGGTAGCTGGCTCATACACGGGTAGCTGTGTCATACACGGGTAGCTGTGTCATACACGGGTAGCTGTGTCATACACGGGTAGCTGGCTCATACACGGGTAGCTGTGTCATACACGGGTAGCTGTGTCATACACGGGTAGCTGGCTCATACACGGGTAGCTGTGTCATACACGGGTAGCTGTGTCATACACGGGTAGCTGGCTCATACACGGGTAGCTGTGTCATACACGGGTAGCTGTGTCATACACGGGTAGCTGTGTCATACACGGGTAGCTGGCTCATACACGGGTAGCTGTGTCATACACGGGTAGCTGGCTCATACACGGGTAGCTATGTCATACATGGGTTGCTGGTTTTTACACGGGTAGCTGTGTTATACACGGGTAGCTGGCTCATACACGGGTAGCTGGCTCATACACGGGTAGCTGTGTCATACACGGGTAGCTGGCTCATACACGGGTAGCTGTGTCATACATGGGTAGCTGGTTTTTACACGGGTAGCTGTGTCATACACGGGTAGCTGGCTCATACACGGGTAGCTGTGTCATACACGGGTAGCTGTGTCATACACGGGTAGCTGGCTCATACACGGGTAGCTGTGTCATACACGGGTAGCTGTGTCATACACGGGTAGCTGGCTCATACACGGGTAGCTGTGTCATACACGGGTAGCTGTGTCATACACGGGTAGCTGTGTCATACACGGGTAGCTGGCTCATACACGGGTAGCTGTGTCATACACGGGTAGCTGTGTCATACACGGGTAGCTGGCTCATACACGGGTAGCTGTGTCATACACGGGTAGCTGTGTCATACACGGGTAGCTGTGTCATACACGGGTAGCTGGCTCATACACGGGTAGCTTGTCATACACGGGTAGCTGTGTCATACACGGGTAGCTGGCTCATACACGGGTAGGTGTGTCATACACGGGTAGCTGGCTCATACACGGGTAGCTATGTCATACATGGGTAGCTGGTTTTTACACGGGTAGCTGTGTCATACACGGGTAGCTGGCTCATACACGGGTAGCTGGCTCATACACGGGTAGCTGTGTCATACACGGGTAGCTGGCTCATACACGGGTAGCTGTGTCATACACGGGTAGCTGGCTCATACACGGGTAGCTGTGTCATACACGGGTAGCTGTGTCATACACGGGTAGCTGGCTCATACACGGGTAGCTGTGTCATACACGGGTAGCTGTGTCATACACGGGTAGCTGTGTCATACACGGGTAGCTGTGTCATACACGGGTAGCTGTGCCATACACGGGTAGCTGGCTCATACACGGGTAGCTGGCTCATACACGGGTAGCTGTGTCATACACGGGTAGCTGTGTCATACACGGGTAGCTGGCTCATACACGGGTAGCTGTGTCATACATGGGTAGCTGGTTTTAACACGGGTAGCTGTGTCATACACGGGTAGCTGGCTCATACACGGGTAGCTGTGTCATACACGGGTAGCTGGCTCATACACGGGTAGCTGTGTCATACACGGGTAGCTGGTTTTTACACGGGTAGCTGTGTCATACACGGGTAGCTGTGTCATACACGGGTAGCTGGCTCATACACGGGTAGCTGTGTCATACACGGGTAGCTGTGTCATACACGGGTAGCTGGCTCATACACGGGTAGCTGTGTCATACACGGGTAGCTGGCTCATACACGGGTAGCTGGCTCATACACGGGTAGCTGTGTCATACACGGGTAGCTGTGTCATACACGGGTAGCTGTGTCATACACGGGTAGCTGTGTCATACACGGGTAGCTGGCTCATACACGGGTAGCTGTGTCATACACGGGTAGCTGTGTCATACACGGGTAGCTGGCTCATACACGGGTAGCTGTGTCATACACGGGTAGCTGGCTCATACACGGGTAGCTGTGTCATACACGGGTAGCTGGCTCATACACGGGTAGCTGTGTCATACACGGGTAGCTGGCTCATACACGGGTAGCTGTGTCATACACGGGTAGCTGGCTCATACACGGGTAGCTGTGTCATACATGGGTAGCTGGCTCATACACGGGTAGCTGTGTCATACATGGGTAGCTGGTTTTTACACGGGTAGCTGTGTCATACTCGGGTAGCTGGCTCATACACGGGTAGCTGTGTCATACACGGGTAGCTGGCTCATACACGGGTAGCTGTGTCATACACGGGTAGCTGGTTTTTACACGGGTAGCTGTGTCATACACGGGTAGCTGGCTCATACACGGGTAGCTGTGTCATACACGGGTAGCTGGCTCATACACGGGTAGCTGTGTCATACACGGGTAGCTGTGTCATACACGGGTAGCTGGCTCATACACGGGTAGCTGGCTCATACACGGGTAGCTGGCTCATACACGGGTAGCTGTGTCATACACGGGTAGCTGTGTCATACACGGGTAGCTGGCTCATACACGGGTAGCTGGCTCATACACGGGTAGCTGTGTCTTACACGGGTAGCTGGCTCATACACGGGTAGCTGGCTCATACACGGGTAGCTGTGTCATACACGGGTAGCTGGCTCATACACGGGTAGCTGTGTCATACACGGGTAGCTGTGTCATACATGGGTAGCTGGTTTTTACACGGGTAGCTGTGTCATACACGGGTAGCTGGCTCATACACGGGTAGCTGTGTCATACATGGGTAGCTGGTTTTTACACGGGTAGCTGGCTCATACTCGGGTAGCTGGCTCATACACGGGTAGCTGTGTCATACACGGGTAGCTGGCTCATACACGGGTAGCTGTGTCATACACGGGTAGCTGGTTTTTACACGGGTAGCTGTGTCATACACGGGTAGCTGGCTCATACACGGGTAGCTGTGTCATACACGGGTAGCTGGCTCATACACGGGTAGCTGTGTCATACACGGGTAGCTGGCTCATACACGGGTAGCTGTGTCATACACGGGTAGCTGGCTCATACACGGGTAGCTGTGTCATACATGGGTAGCTGGCTCATACACGGGTAGCTGTGTCATACATGGGTAGCTGGTTTTTACACGGGTAGCTGTGTCATACACGGGTAGCTGGCTCATACACGGGTAGCTGTGTCATACACGGGTAGCTGGCTCATACACGGGTAGCTGGCTCATACACGGGTAGCTGTGTCATACACGGGTAGCTGGCTCATACACGGGTAGCTGTGTCATACACTGGTAGCTGGCTCATACACGGGTAGCTGTGTCATACATGGGTAGCTGGCTCATACACGGGTAGCTGTGTCATACATGGGTAGCTGGTTTTTACACGGGTAGCTGTGTCATACACGGGTAGCTGGCTCATACACGGGTAGCTGGCTCATACACGGGTAGCTGTGTCATACACGGGTAGCTGGCTCATACACGGGTAGCTGTGTCATACACGGGTAGCTGTGTCATACACGGGTAGCTGGCTCATACACGGGTAGCTGTGTCATACACGGGTAGCTGGCTCATACACGGGTAGCTGTGTCATACATGGGTAGCTGGTTTTTACACGGGTAGCTGTGTCATACACGGGTAGCTGGCTCATACACGGGTAGCTGTGTCATCCATGGGTAGCTGGTTTTTACACGGGTAGCTGTGTCATACTCGGGTAGCTGGCTCATACACGGGTAGCTGTGTCATACACGGGTAGCTGGCTCATACACGGGTAGCTGTGTCATACACGGGTAGCTGGCTCATACACGGGTAGCTGGCTCATACACGGGTAGCTGTGTCATACACGGGTAGCTGTGTCATACACGGGTAGCTGGCTCATACACGGGTAGCTGTGTCATACATGGGTAGCTGGTTTTAACACGGGTAGCTGTGTCATACACGGGTAGCTGGCTCATACACGGGTAGCTGTGTCATACACGGGTAGCTGGCTCATACACGGGTAGCTGTGTCATACACGGGTAGCTGGTTTTTACACGGGTAGCTGTGTCATACACGGGTAGCTGTGTCATACACGGGTAGCTGGCTCATACACGGGTAGCTGGCTCATACACGGGTAGCTGTGTCATACACGGGTAGCTGTGTCATACACGGGTAGCTGTGTCATACACGGGTAGCTGTGTCATACACGGGTAGCTGGCTCATACACGGGTAGCTGTGTCATACACGGGTAGCTGGCTCATACACGGGTAGCTATGTCATACATGGGTTGCTGGTTTTTACACGGGTAGCTGTGTTATACACGGGTAGCTGGCTCATACACGGGTAGCTGGCTCATACACGGGTAGCTGTGTCATACACGGGTAGCTGGCTCATACACGGGTAGCTGTGTCATACATGGGTAGCTGGTTTTTACACGGGTAGCTGTGTCATACACGGGTAGCTGGCTCATACACGGGTAGCTGTGTCATACACGGGTAGCTGGCTCATACACGGGTAGCTGTGTCATACACGGGTAGCTGTGTCATACACGGCTAGCTGTGTCATACACGGGTAGCTGTGTCATACATGGGTAGCTGGTTTTTACACGGGTAGCTGTGTCATACACGGGTAGCTGGCTCATACACGGGTAGCTGTGTCATACACGGGTAGCTGGCTCATACACGGGTAGCTATGTCATACATGGGTTGCTGGTTTTTACACGGGTAGCTGTGTTATACACGGGTAGCTGGCTCATACACGGGTAGCTGGCTCATACACGGGTAGCTGTGTCATACACGGGTAGCTGGCTCATACACGGGTAGCTGTGTCATACATGGGTAGCTGGTTTTTACACGGGTAGCTGTGTCATACACGGGTAGCTGGCTCATACACGGGTAGCTGTGTCATACACGGGTAGCTGTGTCATACACGGGTAGCTGGCTCATACACGGGTAGCTGTGTCATACACGGGTAGCTGTGTCATACACGGGTAGCTGTGTCATACACGGGTAGCTGGCTCATACACGGGTAGCTGTGTCATACACGGGTAGCTGTGTCATACACGGGTAGCTAGCTCATACACGGGTAGCTGTGTCATACACGGGTAGCTGTGTCATACACGGGTAGCTGGCTCATACACGGGTAGCTGTGTCATACACGGGTAGCTGTGTCATACACGGGTAGCTGTGTCATACACGGGTAGCTGGCTCATACACGGGTAGCTGTGTCATACACGGGTAGCTGGCTCATACACGGGTAGCTATGTCATACATGGGTTGCTGGTTTTTACACGGGTAGCTGTGTTATACACGGGTAGCTGGCTCATACACGGGTAGCTGGCTCATACACGGGTAGCTGTGTCATACACGGGTAGCTGGCTCATACACGGGTAGCTGTGTCATACATGGGTAGCTGGTTTTTACACGGGTAGCTGTGTCATACACGGGTAGCTGGCTCATACACGGGTAGCTGTGTCATACACGGGTAGCTGTGTCATACACGGGTAGCTGGCTCATACACGGGTAGCTGTGTCATACACGGGTAGCTGTGTCATACACGGGTAGCTGGCTCATACACGGGTAGCTGTGTCATACACGGGTAGCTGTGTCATACACGGGTAGCTGTGTCATACACGGGTAGCTGGCTCATACACGGGTAGCTGTGTCATACACGGGTAGCTGTGTCATACACGGGTAGCTGGCTCATACACGGGTAGCTGTGTCATACACGGGTAGCTGTGTCATACACGGGTAGCTGGCTCATACACGGGTAGCTGTGTCATACACGGGTAGCTGTGTCATACACGGGTAGCTGTGTCATACACGGGTAGCTGGCTCATACACGGGTAGCTGGCTCATACACGGGTAGCTGTGTCATACACGGGTAGCTGGCTCATACACGGGTAGGTGTGTCATACACGGGTAGCTGGCTCATACACGGGTAGCTATGTCATACATGGGTAGCTGGTTTTTACACGGGTAGCTGTGTCATACACGGGTAGCTGGCTCATACACGGGTAGCTGGCTCATACACGGGTAGCTGTGTCATACACGGGTAGCTGGCTCATACACGGGTAGCTGTGTCATACACGGGTAGCTGGCTCATACACGGGTAGCTGTGTCATACACGGGTAGCTGTGTCATACACGGGTAGCTGGCTCATACACGGGTAGCTGTGTCATACACGGGTAGCTGTGTCATACACGGGTAGCTGTGTCATACACGGGTAGCTGTGTCATACACGGGTAGCTGTGTCATACACGGGTAGCTGGCTCATACACGGGTAGCTGGCTCATACACGGGTAGCTGTGTCATACACGGGTAGCTGTGTCATACACGGGTAGCTGGCTCATACACGGGTAGCTGTGTCATACATGGGTAGCTGGTTTTAACACGGGTAGCTGTGTCATACACGGGTAGCTGGCTCATACACGGGTAGCTGTGTCATACACGGGTAGCTGGCTCATACACGGGTAGCTGTGTCATACACGGGTAGCTGGTTTTTACACGGGTAGCTGTGTCATACACGGGTAGCTGTGTCATACACGGGTAGCTGGCTCATACACGGGTAGCTGTGTCATACACGGGTAGCTGTGTCATACACGGGTAGCTGGCTCATACACGGGTAGCTGTGTCATACACGGGTAGCTGGCTCATACACGGGTAGCTGGCTCATACACGGGTAGCTGTGTCATACACGGGTAGCTGTGTCATACACGGGTAGCTGTGTCATACACGGGTAGCTGTGTCATACACGGGTAGCTGGCTCATACACGGGTAGCTGTGTCATACACGGGTAGCTGGCTCATACACGGGTAGCTGGCTCATACACGGGTAGCTGTGTCATACTCGGGTAGCTGGCTCATACACGGGTAGCTGTGTCATACACGGGTAGCTGGCTCATACACGGGTAGCTGTGTCATACACGGGTAGCTGGTTTTTACACGGGTAGCTGTGTCATACACGGGTAGCTGGCTCATACACGGGTAGCTGTGTCATACACGGGTAGCTGGCTCATACACGGGTAGCTGTGTCATACACGGGTAGCTGTGTCATACACGGGTAGCTGGCTCATACACGGGTAGCTGGCTCATACACGGGTAGCTGGCTCATACACGGGTAGCTGTGTCATACACGGGTAGCTGTGTCATACACGGGTAGCTGGCTCATACACGGGTAGCTGGCTCATACACGGGTAGCTGTGTCTTACACGGGTAGCTGGCTCATACACGGGTAGCTGGCTCATACACGGGTAGCTGTGTCATACACGGGTAGCTGGCTCATACACGGGTAGCTGTGTCATACACGGGTAGCTGTGTCATACATGGGTAGCTGGTTTTTACACGGGTAGCTGTGTCATACACGGGTAGCTGGCTCATACACGGGTAGCTGTGTCATACATGGGTAGCTGGTTTTTACACGGGTAGCTGGCTCATACTCGGGTAGCTGGCTCATACACGGGTAGCTGTGTCATACACGGGTAGCTGGCTCATACACGGGTAGCTGTGTCATACACGGGTAGCTGGTTTTTACACGGGTAGCTGTGTCATACACGGGTAGCTGGCTCATACACGGGTAGCTGTGTCATACACGGGTAGCTGGCTCATACACGGGTAGCTGTGTCATACACGGGTAGCTGGCTCATACACGGGTAGCTGTGTCATACACGGGTAGCTGGCTCATACACGGGTAGCTGTGTCATACATGGGTAGCTGGCTCATACACGGGTAGCTGTGTCATACATGGGTAGCTGGTTTTTACACGGGTAGCTGTGTCATACACGGGTAGCTGGCTCATACACGGGTAGCTGTGTCATACACGGGTAGCTGGCTCATACACGGGTAGCTGGCTCATACACGGGTAGCTGTGTCATACACGGGTAGCTGGCTCATACACGGGTAGCTGTGTCATACACTGGTAGCTGGCTCATACACGGGTAGCTGTGTCATACATGGGTAGCTGGCTCATACACGGGTAGCTGTGTCATACATGGGTAGCTGGTTTTTACACGGGTAGCTGTGTCATACACGGGTAGCTGGCTCATACACGGGTAGCTGGCTCATACACGGGTAGCTGTGTCATACACGGGTAGCTGGCTCATACACGGGTAGCTGTGTCATACACGGGTAGCTGTGTCATACACGGGTAGCTGGCTCATACACGGGTAGCTGTGTCATACACGGGTAGCTGGCTCATACACGGGTAGCTGTGTCATACATGGGTAGCTGGTTTTTACACGGGTAGCTGTGTCATACACGGGTAGCTGGCTCATACACGGGTAGCTGTGTCATACATGGGTAGCTGGTTTTTACACGGGTAGCTGTGTCATACTCGGGTAGCTGGCTCATACACGGGTAGCTGTGTCATACACGGGTAGCTGGCTCATACACGGGTAGCTGTGTCATACACGGGTAGCTGGCTCATACACGGGTAGCTGGCTCATACACGGGTAGCTGTGTCATACACGGGTAGCTGTGTCATACACGGGTAGCTGGCTCATACACGGGTAGCTGTGTCATACATGGGTAGCTGGTTTTAACACGGGTAGCTGTGTCATACACGGGTAGCTGGCTCATACACGGGTAGCTGTGTCATACACGGGTAGCTGGCTCATACACGGGTAGCTGTGTCATACACGGGTAGCTGGTTTTTACACGGGTAGCTGTGTCATACACGGGTAGCTGGCTCATACACGGGTAGCTGGCTCATACACGGGTAGCTGTGTCATACACGGGTAGCTGTGTCATACACGGGTAGCTGTGTCATACACGGGTAGCTGTGTCATACACGGGTAGCTGGCTCATACACGGGTAGCTGTGTCATACACGGGTAGCTGGCTCATACACGGGTAGCTATGTCATACATGGGTTGCTGGTTTTTACACGGGTAGCTGTGTTATACACGGGTAGCTGGCTCATACACGGGTAGCTGGCTCATACACGGGTAGCTGTGTCATACACGGGTAGCTGGCTCATACACGGGTAGCTGTGTCATACATGGGTAGCTGGTTTTTACACGGGTAGCTGTGTCATACACGGGTAGCTGGCTCATACACGGGTAGCTGTGTCATACACGGGTAGCTGGCTCATACACGGGTAGCTGTGTCATACACGGGTAGCTGTGTCATACACGGGTAGCTGTGTCATACACGGGTAGCTGTGTCATACATGGGTAGCTGGTTTTTACACGGGTAGCTGTGTCATACACGGGTAGCTGGCTCATACACGGGTAGCTGTGTCATACACGGGTAGCTGTGTCATACACGGGTAGCTGGCTCATACACGGGTAGCTGTGTCATACACGGGTAGCTGTGTCATACACGGGTAGCTGGCTCATACACGGGTAGCTGTGTCATACACGGGTAGCTGTGTCATACACGGGTAGCTGGCTCATACACGGGTAGCTGTGTCATACACGGGTAGCTGTGTCATACACGGGTAGCTGGCTCATACACGGGTAGCTGTGTCATACACGGGTAGCTGTGTCATACACGGGTAGCTGGCTCATACACGGGTAGCTGTGTCATACACGGGTAGCTGGCTCATACACGGGTAGCTGTGTCATACACGGGTAGCTGTGTCATACACGGGTAGCTGGCTCATACACGGGTAGCTGGCTCATACACGGGTAGCTGGCTCATACACGGGTAGGTGTGTCATACACGGGTAGCTGGCTCATACACGGGTAGCTATGTCATACATGGGTAGCAGGTTTTTACACGGGTAGCTGTGTCATACACGGGTAGCTGGCTCATACACGGGTAGCTGGCTCATACACGGGTAGCTGTGTCATACACGGGTAGCTGGCTCATACACGGGTAGCTGTGTCATACACGGGTAGCTGGCTCATACACGGGTAGCTGTGTCATACACGGGTAGCTGTGTCATACACGGGTAGCTGGCTCATACACGGGTAGCTGTGTCATACACGGGTAGCTGTGTCATACACGGGTAGCTGGCTCATACACGGGTAGCTGTGTCATACACGGGTAGCTGTGTCATACACGGGTAGCTGGCTCATACACGGGTAGCTGTGTCATACACGGGTAGCTGGCTCATACACGGGTAGCTGGCTCATACACGGGTAGCTGTGTCATACACGGGTAGCTGTGTCATACACGGGTAGCTGGCTCATACACGGGTAGCTGTGTCATACATGGGTAGCTGGTTTTAACACGGGTAGCTGTGTCATACACGGGTAGCTGGCTCATACACGGGTAGCTGTGTCATACACGGGTAGCTGGCTCATACACGGGTAGCTGTGTCATACACGGGTAGCTGGTTTTTACACGGGTAGCTGTGTCATACACGGGTAGCTGTGTCATACACGGGTAGCTGGCTCATACACGGGTAGCTGTGTCATACACGGGTAGCTGTGTCATACACGGGTAGCTGGCTCATACACGGGTAGCTGTGTCATACACGGGTAGCTGGCTCATACACGGGTAGCTGGCTCATACACGGGTAGCTGTGTCATACACGGGTAGCTGTGTCATACACGGGTAGCTGGCTCATACACGGGTAGCTGTGTCATACATGGGTAGCTGGTTTTAACACGGGTAGCTGTGTCATACACGGGTAGCTGGCTCATACACGGGTAGCTGTGTCATACACGGGTAGCTGGCTCATACACGGGTAGCTGGCTCATACACGGGTAGCTGGCTCATACACGGGTAGCTGTGTCATACACGGGTAGCTGTGTCATACACGGGTAGCTGTGTCATACACGGGTAGCTGTGTCATACACGGGTAGCTGGCTCATACACGGGTAGCTGGCTCATACACGGGTAGCTGTGTCATACACGGGTAGCTGTGTCATACACGGGTAGCTGGCTCATACACGGGTAGCTGTGTCATACACGGGTAGCTGTGTCATACACGGGTAGCTGGCTCATACACGGGTAGCTGGCTCATACACGGGTAGCTGTGTCATACACGGGTAGCTGTGTTATACACGGGTAGCTGGCTCATACACTGGTAGCTGTGTCATACACGGGTAGCTGTGTCATACACGGGTAGCTGGCTCATACACGGGTAGCTGTGTCATACACGGGTAGCTGGCTTATACACGGGTAGCTGTGTCATACACGGGTAGCTGGCTCATACACGAGTAGCTGTGTCATACACGGGTAGCTGGCTCATACACGGGTAGCTGTGTCATACACGGGTAGCTGGCTCATACACGGGTAGCTGGCTCATACACGGGTAGCTGTGTCATACACGGGTAGCTGTGTCATACACGGGTAGCTGGCTCATACACGGGTAGCTGTGTCATACATGGGTAGCTGGTTTTAACACGGGTAGCTGTGTCATACACGGGTAGCTGGCTCATACACGGGTAGCTGTGTCATACACGGGTAGCTGGCTCATACACGGGTAGCTGTGTCATACACGGGTAGCTGGTTTTTACACGGGTAGCTGTGTCATACACGGGTAGCTGTGTCATACACGGGTAGCTGGCTCATACACAGGTAGCTGGCTCATACACGGGTAGCTGTGTCATACACGGGTAGCTGGCTCATACACGGGTAGCTGTGTCATACATGGGTAGCTGGCTCATACACGGGTAGCTGTGTCATACATGGGTAGCTGGCTCATACACGGGTAGCTGTGTCATACACGGGTAGCTGGCTCATACACGGGTAGCTGTGTCATACATGGGTAGCTGGCTCATACACGGGTAGCTGTGTCATACATGGGTAGCTGGTTTTTACACGGGTAGCTGTGTCATACTCGGGTAGCTGGCTCATACACGGGTAGCTGTGTCATACACGGGTAGCTGGCTCATACACGGGTAGCTGTGTCATACACGGGTAGCTGGCTCATACACGGGTAGCTGTGTCATACACGGGTAGCTGTGTCATACACGGGTAGCTGGCTCATACACGGGTAGCTTTGTCATACATGGGTAGCTGGCTCATACACGGGTAGCTGTGTCATACATGGGTAGCTGGCTCATACACGGGTAGCTGTGTCATACACGGGTAGCTGGCTCATACACGGGTAGCTGTGTCATACATGGGTAGCTGGCTCATACACGGGTAGCTGTGTCATCCATGGGTAGCTGGTTTTTACACGGGTAGCTGTGTCATACTCGGGTAGCTGGCTCATACACGGGTAGCTGTGTCATACACGGGTAGCTGGCTCATACACGGGTAGCTGGCTCATACACGGGTAGCTGTGTCATACACGGGTAGCTGTGTCATACACGGGTAGCTGGCTCATACACGGGTAGCTGTGTCATACATGGGTAGCTGGTTTTAACACGGGTAGCTGTGTCATACACGGGTAGCTGGCTCATACACGGGTAGCTGTGTCATACACGGGTAGCTGGCTCATACACGGGTAGCTGTGTCATACACGGGTAGCTGGTTTTTACACGGGTAGCTGTGTCATACACGGGTAGCTGTGTCATACACGGGTAGCTGGCTCATACACGGGTAGCTGGCTCATACACGGGTAGCTGTGTCATACACGGGTAGCTGTGTCATACACGGGTAGCTGTGTCATACACGGGTAGCTGTGTCATACACGGGTAGCTGGCTCATACACGGGTAGCTGTGTCATACACGGGTAGCTGGCTCATACACGGGTAGCTATGTCATACATGGGTTGCTGGTTTTTACACGGGTAGCTGTGTTATACACGGGTAGCTGGCTCATACACGGGTAGCTGGCTCATACACGGGTAGCTGTGTCATACACGGGTAGCTGGCTCATACACGGGTAGCTGTGTCATACATGGGTAGCTGGTTTTTACACGGGTAGCTGTGTCATACACGGGTAGCTGGCTCATACACGGGTAGCTGTGTCATACACGGGTAGCTGGCTCATACACGGGTAGCTGTGTCATACACGGGTAGCTGTGTCATACACGGGTAGCTGTGTCATACACGGGTAGCTGTGTCATACACGGGTAGCTGTGTCATACATGGGTAGCTGGTTTTTACACGGGTAGCTGTGTCATACACGGGTAGCTGTGACATACACGGGTAGCTGGCTCATACACGGGTAGCTGTGTCATACACGGGTAGCTGGCTCATACACGGGTAGCTGTGTCATACACGGGTAGCTGTGTCATACACGGGTAGCTGGCTCATACACGGGTAGCTGTGTCATACACGGGTAGCTGTGTCATACACGGGTAGCTGGCTCATACACGGGTAGCTGTGTCATACACGGGTAGCTGGCTCATACACGGGTAGCTGTGTCATACACGGGTAGCTGGCTCATACACGGGTAGCTGTGTCATACACGGGTAGCTGGCTCATACACGGGTAGCTGTGTCATACACGGGTAGCTGGCTCATACACGGGTAGCTGTGTCATACATGGGTAGCTGGCTCATACACGGGTAGCTGTGTCATACATGGGTAGCTGGTTTTTACACGGGTAGCTGTGTCATACACGGGTAGCTGGCTCATACACGGGTAGCTGTGTCATACACGGGTAGCTGGCTCATACACGGGTAGCTGGCTCATACACGGGTAGCTGTGTCATACACGGGTAGCTGGCTCATACACGGGTAGCTGTGTCATACACGGGTAGCTGTGTCATACACGGGTAGCTGTGTCATACACGGGTAGCTGTGTCATACACGGGTAGCTGGCTCATACACGGGTAGCTGTGTCATACACGGGTAGCTGGCTCATACACGGGTAGCTATGTCATACATGGGTTGCTGGTTTTTACACGGGTAGCTGTGTTATACACGGGTAGCTGGCTCATACACGGGTAGCTGGCTCATACACGGGTAGCTGTGTCATACACGGGTAGCTGGCTCATACACGGGTAGCTGTGTCATACATGGGTAGCTGGTTTTTACACGGGTAGCTGTGTCATACACGGGTAGCTGGCTCATACACGGGTAGCTGTGTCATACACGGGTAGCTGGCTCATACACGGGTAGCTGTGTCATACACGGGTAGCTGTGTCATACACGGGTAGCTGTGTCATACACGGGTAGCTGTGTCATACATGGGTAGCTGGTTTTTACACGGGTAGCTGTGTCATACACGGGTAGCTGGCTCATACACGGGTAGCTGTGTCATACACGGGTAGCTGTGTCATACACGGGTAGCTGGCTCATACACGGGTAGCTGTGTCATACACGGGTAGCTGTGTCATACACGGGTAGCTGGCTCATACACGGGTAGCTGTGTCATACACGGGTAGCTGTGTCATACACGGGTAGCTGTGTCATACACGGGTAGCTGGCTCATACACGGGTAGCTGTGTCATACACGGGTAGCTGTGTCATACACGGGTAGCTGGCTCATACACGGGTAGCTGTGTCATACACGGGTAGCTGTGTCATACACGGGTAGCTGGCTCATACACGGGTAGCTGTGTCATACACGGGTAGCTGTGTCATACACGGGTAGCTGTGTCATACACGGGTAGCTGGCTCATACACGGGTAGCTGGCTCATACACGGGTAGCTGTGTCATACACGGGTAGCTGGCTCATACACGGGTAGGTGTGTCATACACGGGTAGCTGGCTCATACACGGGTAGCTATGTCATACATGGGTAGCTGGTTTTTACACGGGTAGCTGTGTCATACACGGGTAGCTGGCTCATACACGGGTAGCTGGCTCATACACGGGTAGCTGTGTCATACACGGGTAGCTGGCTCATACACGGGTAGCTGTGTCATACACGGGTAGCTGGCTCATACACGGGTAGCTGTGTCATACACGGGTAGCTGTGTCATACACGGGTAGCTGGCTCATACACGGGTAGCTGTGTCATACACGGGTAGCTGTGTCATACACGGGTAGCTGGCTCATACACGGGTAGCTGTGTCATACACGGGTAGCTGTGTCATACACGGGTAGCTGGCTCATACACGGGTAGCTGTGTCATACACGGGTAGCTGGCTCATACACGGGTAGCTGGCTCATACACGGGTAGCTGTGTCATACACGGGTAGCTGTGTCATACACGGGTAGCTGGCTCATACACGGGTAGCTGTGTCATACATGGGTAGCTGGTTTTAACACGGGTAGCTGTGTCATACACGGGTAGCTGGCTCATACACGGGTAGCTGTGTCATACACGGGTAGCTGGCTCATACACGGGTAGCTGTGTCATACACGGGTAGCTGGTTTTTACACGGGTAGCTGTGTCATACACGGGTAGCTGTGTCATACACGGGTAGCTGGCTCATACACGGGTAGCTGTGTCATACACGGGTAGCTGTGTCATACACGGGTAGCTGGCTCATACACGGGTAGCTGTGTCATACACGGGTAGCTGGCTCATACACGGGTAGCTGGCTCATACACGGGTAGCTGTGTCATACACGGGTAGCTGTGTCATACACGGGTAGCTGGCTCATACACGGGTAGCTGTGTCATACATGGGTAGCTGGTTTTAACACGGGTAGCTGTGTCATACACGGGTAGCTGGCTCATACACGGGTAGCTGTGTCATACACGGGTAGCTGGCTCATACACGGGTAGCTGGCTCATACACGGGTAGCTGGCTCATACACGGGTAGCTGTGTCATACACGGGTAGCTGTGTCATACACGGGTAGCTGTGTCATACACGGGTAGCTGTGTCATACACGGGTAGCTGGCTCATACACGGGTAGCTGGCTCATACACGGGTAGCTGTGTCATACACGGGTAGCTGAGTCATACACGGGTAGCTGGCTCATACACGGGTAGCTGTGTCATACACGGGTAGCTGTGTCATACACGGGTAGCTGGCTCATACACGGGTAGCTGTGTCATACACGGGTAGCTGTGTCATACACGGGTAGCTGTGTCATACACGGGTAGCTGGCTCATACACTGGTAGCTGTGTCATACACGGGTAGCTGTGTCATACACGGGTAGCTGGCTCATACACGGGTAGCTGTGTCATACATGGGTAGCTGGCTCATACACGGGTAGCTGTGTCATACATGGGTAGCTGTGTCATACACGGGTAGCTGGCTCATACACGGGTAGCTGTGTCATACACGGGTAGCTGGCTAATACACGGGTAGCTGTGTCATACACGGGTAGCTGGCTCATACACGAGTAGCTGGCTCATACACGGGTAGCTGTGTCATACACGGGTAGCTGTGTCATACACGGGTAGCTGGCTCATACACGGGTAGCTGTGTCATACACGGGTAGCTGGCTCATACACGGGTAGCTGGCTCATACACGGGTAGCTGTGTCATACACGGGTAGCTGTGTCATACACGGGTAGCTGGCTCATACACGGGTAGCTGTGTCATACATGGGTAGCTGGTTTTAACACGGGTAGCTGTGTCATACACGGGTAGCTGGCTCATACACGGGTAGCTGTGTCATACACGGGTAGCTGGCTCATACACGGGTAGCTGTGTCATACACGGGTAGCTGGTTTTTACACGGGTAGCTGTGTCATACACGGGTAGCTGTGTCATACACGGGTAGCTGGCTCATACACGGGTAGCTGTGTCATACACGGGTAGCTGGCTCATACACGGGTAGCTGGCTCATACACGGGTAGCTGTGTCATACACGGGTAGCTGTGTCATACACGGGTAGCTGGCTCATACACGGGTAGCTGTGTCATACATGGGTAGCTGGTTTTAACACGGGTAGCTGTGTCATACACGGGTAGCTGGCTCATACACGGGTAGCTGTGTCATACACGGGTAGCTGGCTCATACACGGGTAGCTGTGTCATACACGGGTAGCTGGTTTTTACACGGGTAGCTGTGTCATACACGGGTAGCTGTGTCATACACGGGTAGCTGGCTCATACACGGGTAGCTGTGTCATACACGGGTAGCTGTGTCATACACGGGTAGCTGGCTCATACACGGGTAGCTGTGTCATACACGGGTAGCTGGCTCATACACGGGTAGCTGGCTCATACACGGGTAGCTGTGTCATACACGGGTAGCTGTGTCATACACGGGTAGCTGGCTCATACACGGGTAGCTGTGTCATACATGGGTAGCTGGTTTTAACACGGGTAGCTGTGTCATACACGGGTAGCTGGCTCATACACGGGTAGCTGTGTCATACACGGGTAGCTGGCTCATACACGGGTAGCTGGCTCATACACGGGTAGCTGGCTCATACACGGGTAGCTGTGTCATACACGGGTAGCTGTGTCATACACGGGTAGCTGTGTCATACACGGGTAGCTGTGTCATACACGGGTAGCTGGCTCATACACGGGTAGCTGGCTCATACACGGGTAGCTGTGTCATACACGGGTAGCTGAGTCATACACGGGTAGCTGGCTCATACACGGGTAGCTGTGTCATACACGGGTAGCTGTGTCATACACGGGTAGCTGGCTCATACACGGGTAGCTGTGTCATACACGGGTAGCTGTGTCATACACGGGTAGCTGTGTCATACACGGGTAGCTGGCTCATACACTGGTAGCTGTGTCATACACGGGTAGCTGTGTCATACACGGGTAGCTGGCTCATACACGGGTAGCTGTGTCATACATGGGTAGCTGGCTCATACACGGGTAGCTGTGTCATACATGGGTAGCTGTGTCATACACGGGTAGCTGGCTCATACACGGGTAGCTGTGTCATACACGGGTAGCTGGCTAATACACGGGTAGCTGTGTCATACACGGGTAGCTGGCTCATACACGAGTAGCTGGCTCATACACGGGTAGCTGTGTCATACACGGGTAGCTGTGTCATACACGGGTAGCTGGCTCATACACGGGTAGCTGTGTCATACACGGGTAGCTGGCTCATACACGGGTAGCTGGCTCATACACGGGTAGCTGTGTCATACACGGGTAGCTGTGTCATACACGGGTAGCTGGCTCATACACGGGTAGCTGTGTCATACATGGGTAGCTGGTTTTAACACGGGTAGCTGTGTCATACACGGGTAGCTGGCTCATACACGGGTAGCTGTGTCATACACGGGTAGCTGGCTCATACACGGGTAGCTGTGTCATACACGGGTAGCTGGTTTTTACACGGGTAGCTGTGTCATACACGGGTAGCTGTGTCATACACGGGTAGCTGGCTCATACACGGGTAGCTGTGTCATACACGGGTAGCTGGCTCATACACGGGTAGCTGGCTCATACACGGGTAGCTGTGTCATACACGGGTAGCTGTGTCATACACGGGTAGCTGGCTCATACACGGGTAGCTGTGTCATACATGGGTAGCTGGTTTTAACACGGGTAGCTGTGTCATACACGGGTAGCTGGCTCATACACGGGTAGCTGTGTCATACACGGGTAGCTGGCTCATACACGGGTAGCTGTGTCATACACGGGTAGCTGGTTTTTACACGGGTAGCTGTGTCATACACGGGTAGCTGTGTCATACACGGGTAGCTGGCTCATACACAGGTAGCTGGCTCATACACGGGTAGCTGTGTCATACACGGGTAGCTGGCTCATACACGGGTAGCTGTGTCATACATGGGTAGCTGGCTCATACACGGGTAGCTGTGTCATACATGGGTAGCTGGCTCATACACGGGTAGCTGTGTCATACACGGGTAGCTGGCTCAAACACGGGTAGCTGTGTCATACATGGGTAGCTGGCTCATACACGGGTAGCTGTGTCATACATGGGTAGCTGGTTTTTACACGGGTAGCTGTGTCATACTCGGGTAGCTGGCTCATACACGGGTAGCTGTGTCATACACGGGTAGCTGGCTCATACACGGGTAGCTGTGTCATACACAGGTAGCTGGCTCATACACGGGTAGCTGGCTCATACACGGGTAGCTGTGTCATACACGGGTAGCTGGCTCATACACGGGTAGCTTTGTCATACATGGGTAGCTGGCTCATACACGGGTAGCTGTGTCATACATGGGTAGCTGGCTCATACACGGGTAGCTGTGTCATACACGGGTAGCTGGCTCATACACGGGTAGCTGTGTCATACATGGGTAGCTGGCTCATACACGGGTAGCTGTGTCATACATGGGTAGCTGGTTTTTACACGGGTAGCTGTGTCATACTCGGGTAGCTGGCTCATACACGGGTAGCTGTGTCATACACGGGTAGCTGGCTCATACACGGGTAGCTGGCTCATACACGGGTAGCTGTGTCATACACGGGTAGCTGTGTCATACACGGGTAGCTGGCTCATACACGGGTAGCTGTGTCATACATGGGTAGCTGGTTTTAACACGGGTAGCTGTGTCATACACGGGTAGCTGGCTCATACACGGGTAGCTGTGTCATACACGGGTAGCTGGCTCATACACGGGTAGCTGTGTCATACACGGGTAGCTGGTTTTTACACGGGTAGCTGTGTCATACACGGGTAGCTGTGTCATACACGGGTAGCTGGCTCATACACGGGTAGCTGGCTCATACACGGGTAGCTGTGTCATACACGGGTAGCTGTGTCATACACGGGTAGCTGTGTCATACACGGGTAGCTGTGTCATACACGGGTAGCTGGCTCATACACGGGTAGCTGTGTCATACACGGGTAGCTGGCTCATACACGGGTAGCTATGTCATACATGGGTTGCTGGTTTTTACACGGGTAGCTGTGTTATACACGGGTAGCTGGCTCATACACGGGTAGCTGGCTCATACACGGGTAGCTGTGTCATACACGGGTAGCTGGCTCATACACGGGTAGCTGTGTCATACATGGGTAGCTGGTTTTTACACGGGTAGCTGTGTCATACACGGGTAGCTGGCTCATACACGGGTAGCTGTGTCATACACGGGTAGCTGGCTCATACACGGGTAGCTGTGTCATACACGGGTAGCTGTGTCATACACGGGTAGCTGTGTCATACACGGGTAGCTGTGTCATACATGGGTAGCTGGTTTTTACACGGGTAGCTGTGTCATACTCGGGTAGCTGGCTCATACACGGGTAGCTGTGTCATACACGGGTAGCTGGCTCATACACGGGTAGCTGTGTCATACACGGGTAGCTGGCTCATACACGGGTAGCTGTGTCATACATGGGTAGCTGGCTCATACACGGGTAGCTGTGTCATACACGGGTAGCTGTGTCATACACGGGTAGCTGTGTCATACTCGGGTAGCTGGCTCATACACGGGTAGCTGTGTCATACACGGGTAGCTGGCTCATACACGGGTAGCTGTGTCATACACGGGTAGCTGGCTCATACACGGGTATCTGGCTCATACACGGGTAGCTGTGTCATACACGGGTAGCTGGCTCATACACGGGTAGCTTTGTCATACATGGGTAGCTGGCTCATACACGGGTAGCTGTGTCATACATGGGTAGCTGGCTCATACACGGGTAGCTGTGTCATACACGGGTAGCTGGTTTTTACACGGGTAGCTGTGTCATACTCGGGTAGCTGGCTCATACACGGGTAGCTGTGTCATACACGGGTAGCTGGCTCATACACGGGTAGCTGTGTCATACACGGGTAGCTGGCTCATTCACGGGTAGCTGGCTCATACACGGGTAGCTGTGTCATACACGGGTAGCTGGCTCATACACGGGTAGCTTTGTCATACATGGGTAGCTGGCTCATACACGGGTAGCTGTGTCATACATGGGTAGCTGGCTCATACACGGGTAGCTGTGTCATACACGGGTAGCTGGCTCATACACGGGTAGCTGTGTCATACATGGGTAGCTGGCTCATACACGGGTAGCTGTGTCATACATGGGTAGCTGGTTTTTACACGGGTAGCTGTGTCATACTCGGGTAGCTGGCTCATACACGGGTAGCTGTGTCATACACGGGTAGCTGGCTCATACACGGGTAGCTGGCTCATACACGGGTAGCTGTGTCATACACGGGTAGCTGTGTCATACACGGGTAGCTGGCTCATACACGGGTAGCTGTGTCATACATGGGTAGCTGGTTTTAACACGGGTAGCTGTGTCATACACGGGTAGCTGGCTCATACACGGGTAGCTGTGTCATACACGGGTAGCTGGCTCATACACGGGTAGCTGTGTCATACACGGGTAGCTGGTTTTTACACGGGTAGCTGTGTCATACACGGGTAGCTGTGTCATACACGGGTAGCTGGCTCATACACGGGTAGCTGTGTCATACATGGGTAGCTGGTTTTAACACGGGTAGCTGTGTCATACACGGGTAGCTGGCTCATACACGGGTAGCTGTGTCATACACGGGTAGCTGGCTCATACACGGGTAGCTGTGTCATACACGGGTAGCTGGTTTTTACACGGGTAGCTGTGTCATACACGGGTAGCTGTGTCATACACGGGTAGCTGGCTCATACACGGGTAGCTGGCTCATACACGGGTAGCTGTGTCATACACGGGTAGCTGTGTCATACACGGGTAGCTGTGTCATACACGGGTAGCTGTGTCATACACGGGTAGCTGTGTCATACACGGGTAGCTGGCTCATACACGGGTAGCTGTGTCATACACGGGTAGCTGGCTCATACACGGGTAGCTATGTCATACATGGGTTGCTGGTTTTTACACGGGTAGCTGTGTTATACACGGGTAGCTGGCTCATACACGGGTAGCTGGCTCATACACGGGTAGCTGTGTCATACACGGGTAGCTGGCTCATACACGGGTAGCTGTGTCATACATGGGTAGCTGGTTTTTACACGGGTAGCTGTGTCATACACGGGTAGCTGGCTCATACACGGGTAGCTGTGTCATACACGGGTAGCTGGCTCATACACGGGTAGCTGTGTCATACACGGGTAGCTGTGTCATACACGGGTAGCTGTGTCATACACGGGTAGCTGTGTCATACATGGGTAGCTGGTTTTTACACGGGTAGCTGTGTCATACTCGGGTAGCTGGCTCATACACGGGTAGCTGTGTCATACACGGGTAGCTGGCTCATACACGGGTAGCTGTGTCATACACGGGTAGCTGGCTCATACACGGGTAGCTGTGTCATACATGGGTAGCTGGCTCATACACGGGTAGCTGTGTCATACATGGGTAGCTGGTTTTTACACGGGTAGCTGTGTCATACTCGGGTAGCTGGCTCATACACGGGTAGCTGTGTCATACACGGGTAGCTGGCTCATACACGGGTAGCTGTGTCATACACGGGTAGCTGGCTCATACACGGGTAGCTGTGTCATACATGGGTAGCTGGCTCATACACGGGTAGCTGTGTCATACATGGGTAGCTGGTTTTTACACGGGTAGCTGTGTCATACTCGGGTAGCTGGCTCATACACGGGTAGCTGTGTCATACACGGGTAGCTGGCTCATACACGGGTAGCTGGCTCATACACGGGTAGCTGTGTCATACACGGGTAGCTGGCTCATACACGGGTAGCTGTGTCATACACGGGTAGCTGGCTCATACACGGGTAGCTGTGTCATACACGGGTAGCTGGCTCATACACGGGTAGCTGGCTCATACACGGGTAGCTGTGTCATACACGGGTAGCTGGCTCATACACGGGTAGCTTTGTCATACATGGGTAGCTGGCTCATACACGGGTAGCTGTGTCATACATGGGTAGCTGGCTCATACACGGGTAGCTGTGTCATACACGGGTAGCTGGCTCATACACGGGTAGCTGTGTCATACATGGGTAGCTGGCTCATACACGGGTAGCTGTGTCATACATGGGTAGCTGGTTTTTACACGGGTAGCTGTGTCATACACGGGTAGCTGTGTCATACACGGGTAGCTGGCTCATACACGGGTAGCTGTGTCATACATGGGTAGCTGGCTCATACACGGGTAGCTGTGTCATACACGGGTAGCTGGCTCATACACGGGTAGCTGTGTCATACATGGGTAGCTGGCTCATACACGGGTAGCTGTGTCATACATGGGTAGCTGGTTTTTACACGGGTAGCTGTGTCATACACGGGTAGCTGTGTCATACACGGGTAGCTGGCTCATACACGGGTAGCTGTGTCATACATGGGTAGCTGGCTCATACACGGGTAGCTGTGTCATACATGGGTAGCTGGTTTTTACACGGGTAGCTGTGTCATACTCGGGTAGCTGGCTCATACACGGGTAGCTGTGTCATACACGGGTAGCTGGCTCATACACGGGTAGCTGGCTCATACACGGGTAGCTGGCTCATACACGGGTAGCTGGCTCATACACGGGTAGCTGGCTCATACACGGGTAGCTGTGTATCACAATTCGTTGCATGCTTGTTAAAAACAAACCATAAACTTTAAGTGTCGTCTTCAAATATATTTAATATGAATTGATGAGTGGATCGTTCACAAGATGTCGGCTTCAATATCTGGGCGTCCAATAACTCTCCTTTTTAAAGCGAACGAAACGGATCTCATTTAGGAATTTTATTAAAAGCTGTCAGTTTATTTAACTTCCTTCGAAGATGGATTCCTCTTCTTATAGACGATTTATTTCTGTAATTTTTTCTGTGTTAGTAAAGTCATTAATACATACACATACATATTTTGTTTACTTAAAAAAATAAACTAAAAACCGATTTAAATAACAGGAAGTAGATAAAAAGTCCAATATGAAATTTCATCCCCCAGTTTTTGGATCACAATTGGCGTAGATATCGCGTTATATAACACGACAAAACATAAAGATGAATTCTATTGAGAATCCCTTTCCTTTTTTTAATTGGGTTGTAAAACTAGATTTTCATAAAATATTCATATCAGACTATTCTTACACTAGCTTCTGCCCACGGCTTCGCCCGCGTGGTACCCGGATAAAAGTAGCCTATGTATATTACTGTAAAAAATATGAAATATATAATATATATAATAAATATAAAATATGAATTTTCACGTAAAATACCTGCTATCGGTGAATGCGAAAATTAAGTTTCTACTCTTTCCATAAGTCTTCGTCATGGTGATCACAACGTGTTCCCTTCATGTCACATCTTGCACTGCGGACTGCCGCTCGTTGCCGGACTTCACTGATAGCTTTTATTAAAAAAAACAGAAGTACCATTCTGTCAGAATATTCGTAAAGCGTACTTTAGTCAGCTGACATTCTAAGTAGCATGACGTCAGCCATTTTGTTGGCTTGTAAAGGTCAGCACTGACATCGCTAAGCAGCAACTTTTAATGTTGTTCACATGTTACCTTCCCCTACCTATTACTGTGTTTCAGTTTTTGATGCTATGTGAAATTACCGTTCTCAATTCAATGACATGAGTTTCATATCTATGCATTTCAGTGACTAGCGACGCGCGGACTAATTATACCTCTAGGTAGTCTGAGGATAGGCGGCGCGCGAACTATCTATCTCGCTCGATACTCAGCAACTACAACACAAAAAAGACTGTTGTGGTCAATTTTAACCGACTTCAAAAAGGAGGAGATTGTCATTGTTATTTTTAGAGGTCTCACTTGAGTTTCATTTATTTTAGACTAGACTCTGACTCTGATAAAAAGTAGCCTTTGCGTTTTTTTAAGTCACTAACTGTTCCGAATTTCATTCAAATCGGTATAGCCGTTACGGAGACAATCATACAAACTTAATCATAATTAATATTATCTGAGATAATCCAGTTTATCAACGAACAGTCTTCACTGACAATATCCTGTTTATGTGTGTGTAAGCATATAGTCATTAGTAGATTCATGAGTACGGGGTTAGTTAGGGATGCGATCTGTGACGATAAAACACGCTCACTACTGTAATCTCCACAGTGGACGTAGGTACCGTCACAAACAAACTATAAAATTAGGTTGTTTGATCCAAATCATTAACAGCTTGCTTAACATGCTTTGGATACATCCTCGGTCAAAAAAAAAAATCAATGGCTGAAATTAAAAATGTTGAGTAAAAAGCATAGCTTCATACATAACAGCCAACATCAAACTGAGATTACAATATGCAAAGGAAGTCCGGCTGATGAACACTGTCTTAAATTTCCGGTTCTGGAATGAGAACGAAGGATTTTGTGAAGTACTAAACTTCAAACTTCCACAATCAATAAATGTGTAGTGAGTATCAGATTAAGAGGTCTCTTCTTCAGCAGCTCGACTCACTCCATTATCAGCTTCGCAAATAAAATACACCTGATTATAGATGCAACCTGTCCGCGTGATTTATAATCCATACTCATCAACGATTTTTATTCCATTTCAAACTAGCCACTGCCTACAGCTTCGCCCGCGTGCTTCCCGGATAAAAAGTAGCAGATGAAAAGTAGCTGTTACCGTTAAGGTAGCGTTCTTAAAAAAATCATTCGTTCGACCGTTTTTTCGTCGACTTACGTTCCAAAATTGGTTTTCACGAAAAGCCTTTTTATTTTAACAAGACAAAATAAATTGGTAAAAAAATGGAACTGATGAGTAGTTTTGTAGATTACCTCCTACATACAAACTTACATACTATACCTTTTATAATATTATAGTGTATATTAGTGTAGATGAGCTTTAGATTCGATGCGGCTTGAAGTGAACGAAGGAGATGCTGCAAATCTCTGAATCTGCGTGTTTCAGATTCTATATTTACTTGATAATGTTCGATCGGAGTGAACCTTTGCTATTCACGTGCTGCTATTTCATCTGTGGTCTCGGCTCAAAAGGTCGACTTTAAACTTTCCATCAGTTCCATTGAATTTGCCGCGAGCGATAACAGATCACTTGTTTTATACGAGAGGAGGGAGGAGGGGGAGGAAAGCAGATGGGAGGGGTGAGGGGGATGTTAGAAAAATTGCCTCGAGTTTTATGGTAACGAGTAATGACGCTCAATTTGTAAGAGTGGAGGCTGACGGGAAGTGTTCACATAATCCTGCCTACCCCCTGTAGCACTGTACCCCCTGTACAGAAGTGTATACTTAAATAATAAGTGCAGTAATAATAATTATCGTAAAATAGTAATAATTGAGCTATCTATAGATCGTTTGCAACGGTCCTTAGATAGATAGCTGTTTCATCTGTATTCTTTGTATATACTTGTACATAGTTGTAGAAATAAATGTATTTGTTTATTATCATTTAAGGACACAAAAAAAATACTAAAATACTTTATTTCAAAAATGCTAGGCTCCGCCTGCATGATCAAGTATGACAAAAATATATAAAATAGAAATAAACAAATGCGATAATTCATAGTAAATAATACATAAACATATAAGTGTAGGTACAAAAGCGAACGTTAAACAAGAAATAATAAATGATATTAGCTGCTGTAGAGGCGTTGTCAAAGAAAGTGATTAAATATAATAATAATATACCTATAAAATGTCAGATCTTTTAGCATAATGTTGCCAAGTCAAAATAGTTCATAATCTGAAAAATAAAATACATTTAATAGTTCACTGAAATAGTTATCTGCAATGGAGTCCTCATCGAGAGCTTCTCACTAATTGTACTAGCTCTTTTTGGTCAATATTCATTTCAATTCTTACTCAATTTAACACTTATCAAGTCAATACCTAATCAATTTCAAATATATTTAATACACGCAATTTCATGTACTCTTTGTTCGCTACAATTGTGGCAATATACCTAACTAATATAATGTTTACCTGATAATATGTCATTTCTTCCATCAATAAATTATTATTATTATAGTATATGAATAGAGGAGCTTTACGAAGCCACCAATCTGTGTTCCTACTTTAACAGAATAATTACGATTTGATTTTGATATCTGTGAGAGTATACAGGGTGTAAAAAGACCCATCACCAAGCCGAAATCTACGCATACTGTTCATCTTGACGAGTAACATAGCGGTAAAATAATGGCTGGGAAACGTCTTATAATTTTAGGCAAAAAAAACAGTTTAATTTTAGGCATAAAAAAACACTTTGACCTTCAATATCTCCATGGATTTAGTGAACCAGTGGATTTCTAGGTACAGCCCAGTAGAAAAAACCCAATGATGTATAGAATATATAGCTTTCGGCTTGGTGAAGGGTCTTCTACACACAAGATAATGCACTTTCTAATGTAACTTGTGATTTCCATTCTCAAGCATGTTACATAAATACTTACATTTTTCTTTTGAAAAATTTTTATTTATGAAATCTATATCGGATGTATGAAAAGCAGACTAAACCACATATTATGAATGACTAAGTATAATTTTGATCGGATCGTGAGAGCAAGGTTACTCGTAGCGCATACAAATCAATCCAAAATATTCCCAATTTGTCCTGTTGTTTGTCAGGGAGGCCGGGGGTGGGGAGGGGTTGTAGTGCGGAGGGGAGGGGAGCGGAGGGGCTCAGTCACGGAGTTAATTATACAAAAAGCTAATTGAGGTGAATTAATTACAGGGTTTAGGGGCGTGCGGCGCCGTACATCTTGTTTAAACCGGTTTATTGCTGTTTTTCACAAAAATACGAGCTTCGTTTTATGTCGGGGCAGTTTATTGACAACGAATGCTATATGAATTGTGGTCCTCACGGAGACCACCTTCAGCAGCAGCTCGGGGACCCTGTGCAAGGGCCAGCAATGCAAAATTGTATTTTTCAACTTTCTAAATATGCGACTTGCATAGTAAGCAAGATTAACACTCTGAGCTCGATTAACGATTCAGTTCTTGGTGTTTTTTAATATAAATTTAGTGGTAAACAAATATACGGCCACCTGTTTGTAAGCGGTTAACTGCGGGCGCTTGGAACGTTAGAAGTATCACTCGCGCTTTGCCGATACTGACACATAAATGGTAAAAAGTCTGAAAAAGTAGATTTAGTTTACGTTTTCCTTTAAGGTATCATTGATTGGGTCGCGAAATCTTTCTGAGGTTTCCTTTATATTTTTTTCACTTTAAGCCCTCTTTCAAGAAATATAAGGCTTCAAATTAGATAAAGTTCTGCCTCCCTCTAACTTTTCAACCACAAAATGTAACGAGTAGGTTATTTTAATAGAAACTGTAAAAAAAAGTAAGTTCGACAAATTACCAGTGATTACTTCAGGATTTTTTGTAAAGCAACTTGCATCCTAATATAGCGTATCTCGACACGTCTTGGGCAGATTAAATTATAAATATTGACTTACCTTCAAGAAGCCTTCAAGTAATCATCTTTGAACTTTCCTTTATTAAAAATCCTCGATGAAAATATAGCTACGAGTATAAATAACCTTGCAAATAATGTCTAGAGATTACTTATTTATGTACAGAACCCGGGATTTATCCGTACTTACTTACACTTCAATGTCTGTCATTTTGTGAATCCGGAGGCATCTCTTAGCGAGCGCCTGGGTACAAGTAGGTAGGTATAAACAAAGAAAAGATGAAACAGCTATCTAAAGACAGTTGCAAACGATCTATAGCTAGGTCAACTTGTAATGGAGCCATAATCAGATCGATATAATCACACTATTTGTTTTGAGCGTCAGAATTATGAACCAATATCACTTAGCACAAAAGTTCGTTCGAGTGATACATGACGGGTACCTACCTACCTACCTACACGACCCTTTCTTTTTGGTTCTTGTAAAATGAGCATCATCTGTTAATCATAAAACGAACTCAATAGGCTAGTTTTGTGAAGAGACATGGAAGCTGTCAAAGAGGTAATTGAAAGAAACGATTTATTATACGTAAAAACAAAACATTTAGTTCGGCCGTTTTAGACCCGCTGTGTTAAGGAGTCTGTGTGCTCTACAAGGCTGATGAGGAAGAGCCGGCCAATCATACACTTGGAAATGTCAAGGGAGTTGCGTGCGCGCCATTCCCAGGAGTAGGAGAATCGATGGGACAGGAGAGTCAGTCGGCTTTTACGAGGGAATGAAGCGAGTCGTTTAAGGAGAGAGTTTGCTAGACTCGACAGCTTTTAGAATCAGTGTTTTTGATTTGGGGTACTTAGCCTCCTAAGTAATTGGTTTAACTTCGTTTGAGTTTAATTTAAATATGAAGGTGTATAACGATAAATTCAGTGATTTTGGGCGGTTTCCTGTTAAAAGTTAAGTTTATTTGTACACTGTTGAGACAATTCGATTGATATAAGTTTGATTTGAAGTACTGAGCCAGGTGGTGGCACAGCAAAGGCACAATGGTTGTCTAATTTAATTAACCTTTTAACTTATATCAATCGTACTTATTGTCTATTGTATAAATCTGTGTGTGTTCTTCCTAGGTCTGCAGTTAGTCCGCCTATTTTTCAGGCCTGTCCCGTAAATCTCTACTGAGATACTGTGTGGCAGAGTTTCACACTTGATAAAAGAGTAATCTGGATTATTTGTCGGTAGGGTAGCTTATAAGGTCCGTCTGATCTTATAACTCCCGAGGCTTATGGGAAGCAAAGAATAAATAGTCTTCTAGGTTAAGCTCTGCCTAGACTGGGAGATTCTCTATTCCGCAAAAGTGGCGGGACAACTAATCCAAAATCTAAAATTGTCCATCGGCGGATATTAAAATTTATAGATTAATTCTAGAATAAGCTAGTTTTATTGCTTGTTTTACTGCCTGTTGTATTTTTAGTCATGTGTGTGTTGTGTGTAATAAACAAATGTTGCATTTCTGTTATATATATTTCGTTCCTATTCTAATCATTTTTCTTCAACAAGTTAGGGATTCAACAAAGATCAAAGATACTTATAAATTTGATTATTTACTCAGTTAAACTGCTCACTGCAGTATATTACAGCAATTCTGAATTCTTAAGCAATAGACGTGGAATGATACATTATTTGATAGCATTTTAATTAATCTCGATTTAATCTTGAATAAGTACAAGTGCTATAACACTAGCAGCCGCAGTGTTCAGAGGCCTCTAGAGGTATAAAAAAATAATACAATAAAATAACAATATATATATTCGTCACAAAAAAATATCATGATCATGATCTACATATACAGCACCAGGAGAAGTACTATGCTTAATTAAATCGAGGGTCTGATGAAGGACCAAAAGCTCCCAAATATCATAGCACCATCGCGGACGGTGGTTAAGCTCACAAGTGATTATGCGGTCGAGCTATAGTCAAACAGCTATTCTGATTAAGTATAATTCTACGGTCTAGACTATTTACAAGGTAGGTAGCTCAACCAGTTAACTCACTACCAGACTGTAAAAAGTATATCTTACTTTATACTCGACCGATTTGACGTCGACATATGTTGCAAAAGTGATCTCCATGAAAAGCCCTCTTACTTTAACGGGATAATATATACCACCTGAAGGTACATTCTAAATATTGCTGAAATATTTGTTGAAATCGGATAAGTATTTTGTGAGTATCACCTACATCCAAAGTTATAAACTTTACCTCTTCATAGTATTAGTGTAGAATACGATGCGTGATGGAGGTGATACGATGCGTGATGGAGGTGATACGATGCGTGATGGAGGTGATACGATGCGTGATGGAGGTGATACGATGCGTGATGGAGGTGATACGATGCGTGATGGAGGTGATACGATGCGTGATGGAGGTGATACGATGCGTGATGGAGGTGATACGATGCGTGATGGAGGTGATACGATGCGTGATGGAGGTGATACGATGCGTGATGGAGGTGATACGATGCGTAATGGAGGTGATACGATGGGTGATGGAGGTGATACGATGCGTGATGGAGGTGATACGATGCGTGATGGAGGTGATACGATGCGTGATGGAGGTGATACGATGCGTGATGGAGGTGATACGATGCGTGATGGAGGTGATACGATGCGTGATGGAGGTGATACGATGCGTGATGGAGGTGATACGATGCGTGATGGAGGTGATACGATGCGTAATGGAGGTGATACGATGCGTGATGGAGGTGATACGATGCGTGATGGAGGTGATACGATGCGTGATGGAGGTGACACGATGCGTGATGGAGGTGACACGATGCGTGACGGAGGTAATAAGAAAGCTCTGTCTGTTGCCGAAAGAACAACAAAAGAACTGAACAAAGAGTGCTGATAGTGACGCAGCACCCATTGGAAACCCAGGAGATGCTCGTCTCAGTCTGAGACTGTCAGAGATGGACTCGGGTGAACTTGCGTGAGCAGCATCGTATTACACAGGTAGACCACGTTGTGTTATTGCAAGTCTGAGTTTGATTTGTTTTTATAACAAACATCTTACTAATATTATAAACGTGAATGTTTGTGAGGATGGATGTTTTTTACTCTTTCACGCAAAAATTACTGAACTAATTTTGATGAAACTTTACAGTAATATAGCTTATACATCAGAGTAACACATAGGCTAATTTTTATCCACCACGCGTACCACGCGGGCGAAGCCGTGGGCAGAACATAGTACTATATAGTCCTGACCCCACACTAGGATTCCCTGTGTCGTGGGTATCAGGAACTACGAGTATCGTGGTATCACAACACCCAGACTTTGAACAAATATCTGCCGAACATGCAAACATTTGTCCCGCTGCGGGAATCGAACCCTTGCGTCTTGAGTCGCAGCCGGTTTCTTGCACACTGCGCCATCAAGGTCGTCAAGTTAGTTACCTGTTCGGTGGCAAAATAGAGTGAAGTCGGTATTATGATCTAGTTCAATGCCTAAGAAACTACGATTAAGGTGATTACTATTTAATTTAATAAGCAGCAATTGTAAAAGGGTGTTTAAGTGATTTCCTGAAAGTTAAAGTAAAGCCGGGTTCTAACAGAATCCCCGGGTAATTCGATCTTTAGATTTGGTTTAATCCCATTATCTTGGCATCGAACGGCCGGATCCCCCCTCCCGGGTCCCCTCCTGAGTCCCCCCCTGTGCCTGTGCCTGTGCTCGGCTCTGCTCTGCGCTGCCATAAAGCGTACTCGCGAGCATTAACATACGCGCGGAGATTAAACGACCCAATATTAGCACCCGCACCTACCTACCTAATGCCAGCCCGAGCGAGCGCCCGCTCCGTGGAGTAACTGAGCTCTTTATATTCAACGACTTCATATTATTTGAAGCGTCACTGTTAGTAGTTAGATACCTGATCCTGATCCAAACATTTGCACGTCGAATCAGTCGTGTACCTACAGTACGGTGATTCCTGATCGAGAAGTATTCGAGTACATGAAGCTTTCATTCGGTCATTGAACGGTTTTTGAATTTAATCATTCATCTAAATCTATGTTCATGATCGTGGCCGTTCCACCGAAATATAGCCTGAAATTATTTATTTATTCTAATCATAATATTACAAAATACTAGCTAGTAGGTAGTTTTTTTAATGTCAAAAACTCTAGGTGACTATCATTTGAAGCGAGCTCTACGCATAGAATAGAGTTGCGGTATTAGGAACGTAATTCCGGCGCTAATTCTGTTTGTATTTCCTTCGGATGTGTCGATGTTATCGTGCCGTGTCGTATAAAGTAAATCCTCCAGTTCGTGCAGCGCCTGGTTTCGGAATGAGATGGCACACTCAGGAATTACGTTCAGTGCTCGGCTTTGATTACGAGGCCCGACCCGAGCGGCCCGGCGGCCCCGCGTCACACCGGCTCATGAACTTACCTATGAAATTACTGGCACATGAGATGTTTCATCGTGATATCTCAGAGAGGTTGATATATCAACGCGTGAGCTACATTACCTCTGGTTGCCAGCGAGCGTCCACAGGTTACGGTAACTGCTTACCGTATGCTTGTTTTACACTTATGTTGTATAAAACAATAGTTGCAGTGATACATCTGTTATTGAAGCTGCACTGGCATCTGTGCCGGGCTGCAGGGCGTGGTATACACAGCGCAGGCAGGGCCGCGTGGTATACACAGCGCAGGCAGGGCCGCGTGGTATACACAGCGCAGGCAGGGCCGCGTGGTATACACAGCGCAGGCAGGGCCGCGTGGTATACACAGCGCAGGCAGGGCCGCGTGGTATACACAGCGCAGGCAGGGCCGCGTGGTATACACAGCGCAGGCAGGGCCGCGTGGTATACACAGCGCAGGCAGGGCCGCGTGGTATACACAGCGCAGGCAGGGCCGCGTGGTATACACAGCGCAGGCAGGGCCGCGTGGTATACACAGCGCAGGCAGGGCCGCGTGGTATACACAGCGCAGGCAGGGCCGCGTGGTATACACAGCGCAGGCAGGGCCGCGTGGTATACACAGCGCAGGCAGGGCCGCGTGGTATACACAGCGCAGGCAGGGCCGCGTGGTATACACAGCGCAGGCAGGGCCGCGTGGTATACACAGCGCAGGCAGGGCCGCGTGGTATACACAGCGCAGGCAGGGCCGCGTGGTATACACAGCGCAGGCAGGGCCGCGTGGTATACACAGCGCAGGCAGGGCCGCGTGGTATACACAGCGCAGGCAGGGCCGCGTGGTATACACAGCGCAGGCAGGGCCGCGCTCGGAGTCCATTCGGAAGCGAGCCGTTAGATCGGCTCGCTCCCGAATGGGCCCTCAAAATTAACGATTATGGAATAGTCGGGGATTTTTGCGAAGATCTCGTTTATCTTTTGATTCATGTTAGAGGGGCGTCCTCTAGACGCGTATGTTTTTACAGCGCCGAGTCGGGACTCGGGCACGAATGCTGCTGTGTTCCCGGAAACTGGGAGGAACGACAATATTACAATGAGTCTGCACACTTCTGTATTTACCTAATTATTAGGTATAAATGTTTGTATGATCTACAAATATTTGTCTCGGGTCTGGGTGTTTTCTATGTATAATATGTATCTATTTGCAAAAAAGTATATAAGTAGTATATCAGTAATGTATTTTCCATAACACAAAACACAAGCTCTGCTTACTTTGCGGCTAGATGATGCTATGTAAAAATGTCCAGCAATATTAATATTATTAAATAAAAGGTTGTTTTTAAAAAAAACATTGAAAGCTCCCAAATCAAGAGTTAGTTATTTGTTATTGTTCATGAATAACACGAGCGTTGCAAGGTTAGTTCAGGGGACCACTATCTATTGAATGAAGCTTATCTTAGTAGGTATTTAAAGATGTTTTAAGGTATATTTAGTTGTCTGTGTGAGTGAGGGGCGTCGATGCCGATGCCGATGCCGATGCCGATGCCGATGACAGACTCATCGTGAGTTGAATGAAGTACTCGTATAAGTAGTTTCCGGGCGACGCGACGAGGCGGAAGCACCTGTCACCTCTCCTTATTACAACCTGATGCGAACAAACAAACGAACAAACTCAATAACAGAGCCACTCAACAGAATACTATTTAATTATAAAGTTGTGCGCCTGAGACGCAGAAGGTTGCGATTTCGATTCCCGCCGCGGGACAAAAGTTTATATGATCTACAAATTTTTGTGTCGGGTCTAGGCGATTTATATGAATAATATGTATGTATCACAAAAAATGTAGTTATATAAAGTAAATCAGTAATGTAGTTCCCATAATACTCGTACAAGCTCTGCTTACTTTGGGGCTCGATGATGCTGTGTGGAAATGTCCAACATTATTAAAAAAATAAACAATAGTGTCTCAAGAAGCTGGCATCTTTTCCTCCGTCTAACCCGACTACTCATCGGAAAGCCTTGACAAAGTCCTAAGAGGTCGGAGGCTCGTCCTGGAGAGGCCTCGAAAGTTGTGAACTTTTGATATGTGGGTAGTTGATGGGTGGGATTGCAAAGCTGTCACGTGGAATGCTTACCTACTACTTGCGAAACGCGGGTATATGTGAGTATGTGTGAGTATGTCCATGATGGGGGAATAAGTCGTGAGTGTGTTTGTTTTTATTCTTCCCACTATGACGCGCATTTTAAATCCCTTCACCGCGCTATCATTATAGTTCTTAGTAGATATAACATGGAACTTTAAATCTCATCAAGCCCACTCCAGTCGATTTATTCCTAAGTTGAACCCTCCTTATCCCGGGATTAAAGCGGCCTACAATAGTTATTCGGTTATTCCGCGCGAGTTGCCCGACTCCCGCTCTGCTAGTATTTGTATTCGTTGTCTGTGTTACGCAGAGCCCTTGCTTCAGCTCGTCCAACTACTTAGGAATGAGCTAGCGTTTGCACGCGGTTTCGACTGTGCGAAGTCATAGGTTAAAGTATGCACATACAACTTTTGAAACTAAACATGGTTTGATCACGTCAGTTTCAGTTCGTCTATGTAGTTAACTAGCTATTGTCCACGGCTTCGCCCGCATGGTACCCGGATAAAAAGTAGCTCTTACTGTTAAGGCAGCGTTCGTAGGGAACGCATTCGCACGACCGTTTTTTCGTTGACTTACTTCGCAAAATTGGTCTCCACAAAAAGCCCTTTAGCTTTAACGGGATAATATACCGCCTATGTCCACCCTGAAGATCCATTTTAAATATTGGTGAAAGAAATTTAAAAATCAGATGAGAAGTTTCTGACGTTACCTCCTACGTGCAAACTTACAAACTTTACCACTTTATGATAGATAGTGTAGATTTTTTCTCATAATTTCGTATCTAGGATTTTAGATTATCTCATATTTTTAAGTAGGTACCTACCCTCTAATTGCGGGTACATTATTTCTATGTAATATCCTTTGTTTGTGCGTGCGGGTTATTAAACTGTGTTGGGTGTGCTAATAAAAAAAAAAATAACTAAGAACGGGATATTTAGCATGGTACCATCATCACGTGAGGAAGCGTTGTGCCTGCGGCTGGATGTTAGCGGCAGACTACCCTCGAGGATGGATCTACCCTCTTTCCCCCTTATTTTATTGCGAGCCTACCACCGGCTTCACTGCCACATTCGAGTACATCTCTTTTAGTAAATAATCTCACATACGAAATGAAGTATTAATGTAAATATGCAGAACATGCAATAGTTTATCCCACAGCGGGAATCGAACCCGCGCTTCCGGTCACTCATCCGCTGCGCCCCCGAGGTCGTCAAAGGACTCGACTTGCGTAAATACGAGTAATTGCTTTTAATTCTCTCTCTACGTGTATTCAGACTAAAAGCAAACTGTACATTATACATCTTAATGCTTTCGAAATAAGGTTTCATTCTCTAAACCCAAGTGATTCCCTTCAATATGTACCTTGATACATAAATAATTTGTATAACGTTGTGCCTCACCCATAGTCCCCGATCAAGTTCACCGTTCATTAAACTATAACAACCAACAGAGTGCGGACGGTCATTATAAACTTGCATTAGCTCCAAACCCAAGCATTTCCGCTGTTCCAAGGAACTATCGCTCAAATCATCCTTCCTACTAATATAATAAATGCGAAAGACTGTGTGTGTATTTGTGTGTGTGTGTGTGAATGTTTGTTACCACGTACCTCCGTAACTACTAAACCAGTTTTGATGAAATTATGGAAAATTGTATTCCTATTTTTTGCTTTTTCAATACTACCCCAGGCGGAAGGAAGTTCAAGGAAGGCGGAAGTTCTAAAGTTTGTATGTTTTTTTTTATATTGGTTCGATTTACTCGAAACTCAGTATAAATTAACTTTAAAGTAAATAATGAAACACGTAGGTATTTTTATTTTTTTCAAAACTACCCTTTGTGCAATTGAGTTCTAAACTTTGTATGGATAATTGTAATCCTTCATTCAAAACTCAGTATAAACTATAAAGTAAATTATAAATTACGCTTTTTTATATTTACAAAACTAGGTTCTGCAATAAAATTCTGAAATTTGTATGGCAAAAATATTCCCTGGTTCAATTCACTCAAAAATTGGTGGACATACATAGTTTGAAGACTGGAGACGCTCATACGCTACTTCTATCAACATACCACGCGGGCGAAGCCGCGGGCAGAAACTAGTCGTATAGTAAAATCATCATTATTTGAATATTAATAGATGTTTCAGATCGTTAAATACTCGTTTATTGAATACTCGAACCAAACTAGAGTACATAGTACAATAATTTCCTTTGATTTCTCAGCTCTGAATGTGATCTCAAAAATAAACTTCGTCTTGTGACATGAATCACGAAGTTCTACTTATAAATTCAGATTCATGAATTAATAAATGTAAATGTAAATGTAAAGGCGACGCGACGCGGAGCCTCCGAAGCCTCCGAAGGCTCCGAAGGCTCCGAAGGCTCCGCCTTGTATCGAGATACTTTTTATCGAGTTTCATAAAAACTCTGACAAATTGAATGCTGGTTGTTGTTGTTGTTGTTGTTGTTGTTGTTGTTGTTGTTGTTGTTGTTGTTGTTGTATAACAGCTTTCTAATAAAAATGCTGCCTTGTTAGTTATTATGTTTGGGTCAAATATTGTAAAATTATTATTTTCATTTCAGTACAAGTTATTTAAAAAAAGTTTTTATTGAATTAAAGTTTGAATAAAAGCTTATTTTTTATAGGTAGTTTGTTTTATGGATAGTTTTATAAAACATTCCAAAACGTGTACACAAAGTTTATCATAAAAAAAATATGCGATCATTTAAAAAAAATATCATAATATAGATATTTTGATTATATTGAAATAAATATTATCAAAAATTATGTAACAAATTATTTGTTTATAATTCTTAATGATCTTTTTTAAAACAAACAATGAATTACTTGAAAAGGTTTACATTATTATTAAAAAAAATCAAAGAACATTTCAACTTTTAAAAAAACCACAAACTTTTTTGATGTATGTATGACCTTAGCCAAAGCACTAAACCATGATTTGTGCAAATTTCTAAAGAGACACTTAGTCTCTGTGCAATAACCTATAGATAGACTTCACTGTTCCAATGAACTCTGCTAATTTTACGAATTAGGAACTTTTCATGTTTATTCATATCCATCTTCAGCTCAGACGGACTAATCTAATGAAAATACGCTCATAATATGAGATGGAAGCCGTGTCTCCTCTCCTTGGTCCTCACAAGGAGTGCTGGAGGCAGAAGGATCGCGGAGAGCAATTCCGGCAGATATTCGCATCGCACCACTCAAATCAACATTCTCAAGTGCATTATCTCTAAATCCGTACGAATTATCCTGAATGAGACCCCCCTCTTCTGTTCGCCAGGGCTGGAACCAGGAAGGGGCAACTTAATAGCGTTTTCGAATATCTTTTATGCACCTCTGAATGCGGGATTAGACTCTGAATGGGTACATTGTACGTACAATGCACCGTCTGCCTAATGCTGCTCACAACTCGGGGTGTTGACATTTAAAAGATCAAAACAGCATTTGAATAAATGAAAGTAAATACTTTATGCAATACACAATAAAATATTAAAAGATTTTGAATATATTTTACTAAATTTACAGACATATAGTTCCCATAACACAAGCTCTGCTTACTTTGAGGCTGGATGATGCTGTGTGGAAATGTCCAGCATTGGTTATTATTATTATTACTACGACAATTGGACTTGATGATAGAAAAGTTCGACTGCACATTACAATGATTCCTTAACAAGTTCCTAGCTACGTATCTGTCGCTCTTCCCCCTTCTCGTTGTCGTTAAGTGGTTCGAATAAATCACCAGTTGTCTGAGCCACGCGTCGATTGTCTCCCTACAGCGAGGCGATGTCGCTAGCGAGACGATGTAGCGAGGCGATGTAGCGCCAGTAGCGAGGCGATGTAACGAGGAGATGTAGTGAGGCGATGTAGCGAAGAGATGTAGTGAGGCGATGTAGCGAGGAGATGTAGTGAGACGATGTAGCGAGGAGATGTAGCGAGGCGATGTAGCGAGGAGATGTAGTGAGGCGATGTAGCGAGGAGATGTAGTGAGGCGATGTAGCGAGGAGATGTAGTGAGGCGATGTAGTGAGGCGATGTAGAGAGGCGATGTCGCCAGCGAGTCACGGAGTAAGGGGCGATACGTGAATCGTGAATCATTTTATAGGTACCGAGGTGATTGATGGAGCAGATTAGTAAAGACGAAGTTTACAGGATACGAAATAGACTGAATGTGTGCTGGCTGCCGTCACGAGGTGCAACCCTATTGCTCCAGCAATTGAGTTCTCTTCAACAAAAGTAGTTCAGAGAGCAATAAAAACAATAGGTTTCTTTATTTAGACACGGAACTAGAAAATGTGTTTATCAAAATAATGAGCTATTTTGATAGTCACGTAAAGTAACGGTACATATTCCTTTTTTTTAATTAAGAGATTACGTAATTTCGTTTGATACAATCTGAATTGAATTGAATTAATACTTCATTTTGTTTAATTCCATTTCACACACAATTTTCCTTTTGCGTTGCCAACAGCAGCGCATGTAGCCTCAGTGAATGAACGAATCAAATGAATGAATGATTGGAAACGAGTTGTTTCATCTAGTTCGGTATCAAGTTGATTGATGCCGACGCGATTTGACAATGTTCCCAAACGAAGAGGAATTGGAGTTTCGCGATTTATAGCGTCGTCAATAGTTACACAAACTTTAATAAGGTATTGTGGTGGAGACTCACGATAATTTTATAATTGGAATTTTCTTTTTTGTAAGTAAAAATTACATAAAAATGTAAAAGTGACGTTTGCGTAAGATATCACAACATTTAGCTGCCGATTATTAGTTATTGTTGAAATGCGTCGGACTTCAAAACCCCATGTTTATTGGATTCAATAAAGAATGCGAATTTCAGAGATTGAATGTATTTGTTCAGTTTGCGTCATGAAATTGAAATGAAAGCCCTTTAACCGTTCAAGTTATAAATCAGAGCTCGTCAGTCGTTCCTCAAGTTGGCTTCCATCGGATCGGAATAAGCGTGGAATGGGATGGCGGATGGCGGCTAATGCGGGGGAAATGCATCCCTCGCTCGGGACCGACTCCGTACTTATGTAAGATGGGAAATTGCAATGCTCTGCATAAAAGAACTAGTTTACTAGAGATACTATGTCAAACTAGCCTCTTGCCTCGGCTTTCCTCGTGTGCTGCCCGTATTATAAGATTCACTTACATTCATTAAACAATAGATCAAACCTCAAGCTGGTCACTTTAAGAACCCTTTTTGAGGTATGGTCAAAAATAACTAATGACATAGGGAACGAATGAGAAGAAAATTTGAAATTCTTGGCAAATCAATTAGAAAAAATGTTGCAGTGTGATCTAGCTCCACTTGTGCAGTGAGCTAGCTGGGTGTGCCTGCAAGACTGGCAAATATCCATATTCTCCCACTTTATTATCGGAATTCCGAAATACTCAACAAATATAGGAGCTTGAGATTGTCCCGATTTATTGCCAAATAAATTAAAGCCTTATAGGTTAAAGGATTGAGTCGGGATTCGTATGTCACGCTCCCGTTGGCGGCTAATCCGCACGATCAACAGAATTTAGATCCCTCCGGGTCCCCGACCGTGCTAGGGAGGGGAACGGTGAACGGGACTCGATGAAATCACTTTCGATTGTCGATTCTCAAAATGAAAACAGTTGCGAAGTTATACCAATTTTCCTTTACAGTACCTACCAAGATAGTTTTCGCATTATTGAGTCACATTTCTATGAAAATAGTATTTTCATACAGTGTTTACCATCATAGCAATCTGATAAAGGTTAGATACCTATCTTTCTGACAAAGTTAACTAAGTTTATTATTTAACCGCCGCAAAACGCTACCCAACGTTCAATAACAACTTAAGAATGATGAGATAGTGGCAATATTATACCTTGCATAATTTTAGCGCCTTATTTTCCAAATTCACAAATCTACGTCTTGAGTAGCGGTTAGTGTTTGGCCGTTGATATTTTTTATAATTTAATAGCTGCGCCCCGCGGTTTCACCCGCGTAAGTTTAGATTCCGTGGGAATATAAAAAGTAGCAGTAAAGTATTTTACTGCTACATAAATACCCTTGATGATAAAACTATTTATTTAAATAAGAATGAATACTACAATACGAATGTAACCAACTTTTGTTTCTACTGACGATCTAATTAAATTTTAGAACAAAAAAGCTGCTTTTGTGACTTAGCTATGATAGTTAGATATATTCCCTCGAGGACTTTTTTGTAGATAATAATGAGTGTTTTTTAATTATGTAGTACATATTTTTATGTATAATCAATAGTTTTCTCGGCGCACGCCAAATAATGAATTTTATAGATAAAATTTTGCTACTTTAGGTTACATTATTGAATTTTTATTAAGGATCACTATATAAAAAAAAATATAGCTTATGGTTACTTCCTGAAAATTTAGGAAATTTAAATTTTTCTATTGGTGATAAAATGGTTAAAATCGGTCCAGTAGTTTCGGAGCCTATTCGGTACAAAAAAAACAATCAAAAAATATTTCCTCTTTATAATATTAGCATAGAATACAAAAAAACACAAACCAACACGCTCACGAATGCATTACTCAGTGCATAGATATATAAGGATACCAAGTAAGGGTAGTCAGAGGCAGGTAGAGAGGCAGGTCAAACATTATATTTGGTACATGACCGCGTTTTGCATAGTAGTTAGCATTCCACGTGCTAACTACTATGCAAAAGTGGGAAGCCCATCGCTACTATTTGGAACACTTCATGGAATATAAATACACAGAAATTAGCTTCCTACTTAGAAACTCTTCTTAGCTTCTTACTCGATTCTGAATATCATCACAACAAAACAAAAAACATTTCTAAACATCGATAATACATTTGATATTGGTTGTCCCATCCCTAAACTTGCGAAGTAGTCTCATTGAAAGACGTTGTTCGGACAAAGATATAGCACATACAATCGTATTTTGCTATTAAATCGGCGAACATTTGCGTTTTTAGAGTCGGCTCTTTGCCTCCGGCTACGCCCACTAAAATAGCAGAACCGAACAAACTGTACGAGATAAATATCATCTTCGGTTATTGAGAGGTAACAGTTGCTGTTTTCATTGGCTGGTGGGATAAACCGGATAACCGGATATACGCAGACTAATGACGATTATAACATTATAACTGGAAATAAAAAAAATGTTTATCTACGATTTCTTTCTCCTCCTCTGACGACCTCTGTAGTGTAGTGGCCGAAGGCCCGCCTGAGACTCAGATGGATGCGCGTTCAATTTCCGCTGCGGGAAAAATGTTTATATGATCTACAAGTATTTGTCTCGAGTCTGTGTGTTTTCCATGTACCTATAATATGTAAGTATTTACAAAAAATGTATATAAGTAGTCACGTAGTTCCCATAACATAAGCTCTGCTTACATTGGGGCTAGATGATGCTGTGTAAAAATGTCCAGCATAAACTCTTTAGTGTGCATAACACCATTTTATAGTACAAACACAGAAACATAATAAAAAGAACAAAAAAATATAAACAAAAGAAATAGTAGATACATACCTTTTTTATTTTATTTATTTATGTTTTATTTGAATAATATTATAATTTGGATTTATCGATATTATGTTCGCATCAATGGTCACCTTGTCCCATCCCTACGTTTTCTCAAAGACATTATTCGGAACGGAGTTATAGCTTAGACAATCGTATTTGCTATTAGATCGGTGAACATTTGGGTTTGTAGAGGCGCCGCGCCCTCTGCAGCACACACAACGTATGGCATTGTAGCGGGTAGCGGGTAGCGGGTAGCGGGTAGCGGGTAGCGGGTAGCGGGTAGCGGGTAGCGGGTAGCGGGTAGCGGGTAGCGGGTAGCGGGTAGCGGGTAGCGGGTAGCGTATGTGTATGCCTCAAGAATTGTGTTGCACTATAATACAGTGAAACGTATACTGGTAAAATACGAAAGCTGTGCGTATCGTTTGCATAATCCTTTGAGCGATAAACTCGCCCATTTACCGTTCACCACAGTATCAGAGGCTTTAGTCTTAACTTCCTCTTTGGGCCTCCGTACGCTTCTCGGTAGCTCTCTGTATACTGTACGCAATAAGGAGTGTTGAGAAGCCAACGACGATCCTACTTGCTGCATTATAACTAAACATAAATGATGATACACATTGTGTTATGAGGAATTAAAGATAATTAGGCTTCACCGACTCATACGAAACAAACGAACGAATCAACTGAATAGAAACAAAGCAGACAGCTTTGTGCGACTTGATATTCAAATCATCAAAAGCGAAAACTTTGCGAACCCAACAAGGTAAATAGGTATTTGGGTTTATCTTTGAGCGAGAGTTGAAATCGAGAGCCTATACGTAAACTTTACTAATTGCTAAATAATTCAGATTTAGGTAGTTCTGTAAATAAGAAAGTACGTACACTATACATAAAAGTAGTTATCTATACTAATAAATGATTAGATGTAGAGCAGGCAGCGGCGCCGGTGCAATAACAACACCGATTTCTTGTGAAATTTACGACTTTGTTATTCACAAAAGCAACCAATACTTTTATCCAAATTAAGTTTAGACGATTTTGTAAAATCGTATAACTTGTTTAAAAAAATAACATTATTTGTTTAAGAAATTGTCTCTGAATATTTTTCTACTTACATTTACATAGACGATTTCTGAGAAAAATAACATCGAACGTATGGAACTCCTCGAAACAAAAGGCAGGCCACAAAAGGGGACGCCCTTTTGTGGTCATAGCCGCAAATATCTGGCGAATACAATTGTGTAGTGACTATTTATATCGTCTTTTGAAATGAAACGTTGTACGTAAGTCTCTACTTTATAAATAAAGTGACACGACTCGAAAAGCGCCGAGTCTAATTTCCTCGGAAAAGTCATTCAAAAGTAAGCGCGGATTATCTAAGCTACCGTTCATTCGTTCATTCACTCAGCGGAGTGAACGGAAGCACAGGGCTGTCACAAACGGCTATTAGATACCTATTATTTTGAATCACAACCGCGTAACTGAAAACCTGTATTACTTCAGCCTATGGATGGATAAATGGAGTGATTCCGAATTTTGATTCCATAAAAAAAGACACCAATCAAACCAAAAATTCAAAGGCATGTGCCATCAGTTAGTGTTCTAATAAGCGCCTACGGGCTTGCAATCTGTCACGTGGAATGATAACTACTTGCAAAATGCAGGCACATGCCAAAAGTAATATTTGGACGTGCCTCTGATTACTCCCCTACTTGTTATCCTCAAAGATCTACGCACTGAGTATGAATGTGAGGATGTCCATCATGGGGTATACAGTAGTGAGCGTGTTTGTTTTTAAATAAGTAACTATTTATTGTCAGTTGATGACAAACTTTAGATCGAGATCGCGAATGACGAACCTTCAAAGCAGTTCTCATCAATGTCAACAAAAAATGTGAACAGCATCTTTCTAAGAAGGTCATCTCACATAATAGCTCCACCTTTAGAATAGATCTGCAATACGTGGAGCCAACGACCGTGAATCAAAGTTCGTCAAAGCGACGACCCTAACATCTCCCTGCCCCTCTCTCCCTCTCCACCTCTGCCCCCGTGGATCAACCAACCGCCCTTCATCATCCAATTGAAGCTGCATTGAGACTTGAACTCTCCTCCGTCTCCTCCGGTCGTACGTAATCTGTATCGCGGACATAGTAAAGCTATCTCACAGTAGCTTATCTCTACGCTGTACGAGTATGTAAGCAAACCGGTCCGTTTTTTATTAATATTTTTCAGTAGTTTTTTCGGAATAATAACATACCTTTATTAGATTTAGCAGTTTTACGTTTATAAAATTGTTCAAACTCGTTCAAACATTACAAGCAGTATTAAAATAACTTACAAAGCAAAAAATCGGGTAATCTTTTGAGCGTTGATCACGGCATTCTTTGTGGGACAGAAGTCCAGAAGTGATTTTTTTCAGGCTGATGATGATTTTATTTTAGTTAAATTCTTATCCAAAGTTATTAATGAACCGCACGGTAGGTAATTTAAATGCAACCGCGTTGAAGTAAAACTATGCCAAAGTAGCATCTGCTTTGCAGTTGTATTACTGCCTCGACTCTTTACTGTTTATCCATTCGGCAGAGCTCCCGTGGTTTTTTAAGGCGATCCTTTTCGAGTATGAACAACCACCTACTTTGAGATGTTGATATCCCAGATTGTATACAAACTCAGATGAAGTTTCTTGAAGATATGCATTAAGACCAGGTAGATTCCATGCGATCATGCGATGTATTTCCGAAAGATGCAAAACAACGTATGGCCGTTATGACAATAAACTTTCGAAACCACTAAAATCTTTTCTAATTGACAGATGCTTTATGATATTGATAATTATCTAGAATAAAATAAATTTAACTGTGAAATTAATAAAATGACATGGAAAATTGACAATAAATCTAAATTGTCATGATATATTATGACGATATACTTCAATAACATGAATAATTAAATAATCCACTGATACGTAAGACTTAAACATTAAAGACACGGCCAAAAATACCTACGTAGACCTAGATCTCCTAAATACCTACGTAGACCTAGATCTCCTAAATACCTACGTAGACCTAGATCTCCTAAATACCTACGTAGACCTAGATCTCCTAAATACCTACGTAGACCTAGATCTCCTAAATACCTACGTAGACCTAGATCTCCTAAATACCTACGTAGACCTAGATCTCCTAAATACCTACGTAGACCTAGATCTCCTAAAGTGGCTACGTCGTGGCTCAGCCGCGGAGGAACAGGCAGTTCATCAAATCTTCGTTTGAAAGGGATCCTTGTGATTTTAATATATAAATAGATTTTGACTTTTATTTTGTTGACTACCAACATTCTAGATATGAAAATAAAACCTCCGTCTGCCGCCATGTTGCTATACCCTGATACAGAGTTCATATGAGAGACTACCTTCTTTATTTTATAGTAGGTACTAGTTTGTTTACGCAAAATCTCGGCCTGTCTACCTATCTGTTGCTATACCCTTCACAGGATTCATGTGAGATACCTACCTATAAACACTATCTATGTAACTATCATGTGAAAGCAATGTATTGAGTATTGAGATGTGCAGTCAGGGTTCCTTAGCAGTTATAAAGTAACCCTTACGGGATACCTCGTTTATAGAGCTGAGGTACTGGGGGCTGAGCTAATTACGCATCAATTACATGAGAAATAAAGTATTACCATTATTTTGTTAGTATACCAGTATATATAATATAATAATTAATAAAAAATCCAAACTAAAATGATTACATACATAATTAAACGTACGTCGATGTTTTTGTAAAGCTCTACTAAATTAAATCATCGAAATATTGCGTGCTCATTAACGACCATACAAATTACTTCTTGTATTACACCGGTTTTATTAACCAAAGTTTAAATAAACTAAACAGTGCGTCAATTACAAAACTACAGGACTGACGCTAATGTCTCTATAATTTGTTCCATGTAACGGATAGAGGACGAGGGTGAAAAGGGGTGAAGGGGAAGGGGGAAGTCATCAAACGAATGTTTGCAAAGTTTCGGGAACTCTCATCGTTTAGATATTATCGCGCAAGGGTTGAGCTCAAATAAAAAGCTTTCACCAACAAACAAGTTTATTTTAGGATCATCACGGAAATAAAGTTGAACTTGAAATTAAGTTCGTAGATGTCAAATGACAAAGTTGTTAGGGTCTTGTTTATGAAAAGCGAACCACTTGATTAGAATTATAGATTAGTATCACCACTGTTATTAAAAATATAACCAGGGTAAGAAAACAACTTGAATATAATATTACTTATGTGTCACCCCTACGTCAGTGTTCTGTCCACCCCACACCTCTATTAGTGCTGTTTACAAACACTGATAACGAACAAAGGATTGCAAGCCACTGTAGCTATTGTTTACACTGTGTCATAGCTAGAACAGCCACAGATGAAATAATGACTGCAGTAAGAAAGTTTAACCTGTTAGGTCGATCAAAAAAACTGCATTAACTGCATTAAAGAAGTTGCTATTTAAAATAATTATGAATATCAAGTATATGAGCTATAATTTTGTAACACCCTCATGATAAGAATGTATTGTAGGGAACAAGAAATATTTTAAACTTAAATTCACTGTACGTCAGCTCATATTCCATTAAAAAAAAAACTAGCAATCAGTAGCTAATATTTTTTGCCAATTAAATAAATAAATAATGCTGGACATTTTCACACAGTATCATCTAGCCCCAAAGTAAGCAGAACTTGTGTTATGGCAACTATATGACTGATGACTGACTGATAAACCAGTGTATCCTGCCTCATCCGCTTCCCAGCTGTATGTCAGTGCCAAAACTTCTGAAACTTTGAATAGAATTGCTAATAAAACTATTATGTTCAGCGATGAAATTGGAAAAAACATGGGCCAGTTATTGACTATGAAATTGGGACATTCAGTCATAAATCATTGTGTACCTAATTCTAGCCTTCATGAAATTATGCCAATAATTTCAAAGTATGAATTTGACAGTGAATCAAATCTGATTATTTGGCTTGGAAATAGGGGTAATGTGAACAAATCAGAACTTATAAAATACTTTGATACTCTGTGTTCACTACAAATTAATAAAATTGTAATGTTCACATTCCCTTATAGCAACAGCTTGCCACAAGCAGAAAATGATCTTAGATATAAGTTAAATATGACTCTGCATACAATATCATGCAATAATAAATTAATTCATTTAATTGATTCTAACAGTGTTGTTAGTAAAACATATTATTTGACCAAAGGTAGATACTACCTTTCTAACTTTTACAAACGACAGATAGCTGTTTCGCTATCTTATTATTTTAGTATAACAGCCAAAAACTTGGCTAACCAAAATGCTTTTTTTGAGCATTGTCCTACAATTGAAAACCAGACATTGGAAATTATTCCATGTCATTTAAATTACCAGACACGACAATAGAGGAAATCTCTAGCACTAAAAAGTCAAATAATATTTTTTTAAAAAATAAACATAACAAACAGTTGTTAAATAATAAAAATGTGAAATATACCAACTTGATGCACCAAAATATTGAAGGAATTCGTTGTAAAGAATTAGAACTAGAACTGTACATGAACTCAAATGACATTGACATTATTTGCATTACAGAACATTGGCTGCGAAGCCATGAGGTCATGTTCAGTTTCAGTAATCACCAAGTTGGTAGTTCTTTCTGCAGATTACATGCTATACGTGGTGGCTCATTAATCCTACTTAATAAACAGATAAAATTTAGAGAACGTTTAGATATAGTCCACCTCTCTGTAGAAAGACACATTGAAGTTGCTTGCATAGAGTTGGAGCAATTCATAGTTATAAGCGTTTACAGCCCACCATCTGCCTCATTTGACATTTTTGAAAAAGTTATGGAAGAAATGTTGTTTAAATTATCTAAATCAAATAAATATATTATTACGTGTGGAGATTTTAATGTTAATTTACTAGAAATTAACTCCTTAAATACTAGAATAATTAGTTTATTTCAATCATTTGATTTAAAACCTCAATTTATGGAGCCTACTCGAATAACCGATACTTCGGCCACATGTATAGACAATATCTTTGCCAACATAAAAATTTTAAATAAGAGTTTAATTAGTAATATTAAGTCGGATCATCTTGGTCAAATAATTAAAATAGAGGTTCAAACAAAAAAACTTGAAAAAAGAAATATTACTTGTATACCTATGACCAAAGATCGATTGGACAAACTAAAATTGAATTTAACTTCTGTATTTCCATGTTTATATGGTAATTTTAATCCAAATAATTTATACAACACATTTTTTAAGAAATTTAGTGATGTGTTCAATTCAATTTTTACATCGAAATCGATCATGGTCTCTGACGGTAAAAAGTTCAGTGACTGGGCAACAGCGGGAATACATAAAAGCAGGAAGAAATTGTATGATCTTTATGCTGAAAAGCAATATAATTTTAATGAGGAGTTTAAAGAACAAGTCAAAAAGTATTCTAAAATTTTTAAAAATGTTTGTCGTGAAGCAAAAGCTCGTCATTTGAGTTCAAAAATTAAAAATAGCCAAGATAAAGTAAAAGCCACTTGGAAAGTAATCAACAGTGAGACTGGAAGAGTCACAACTAAGAACAATAAGTTTAATTTGAAAATTGACAATGCCACCGTCAATCAGGATAGTGATGTAGCTAATGCGTTCGAAAACTTTTTTACCGACATTCCAGTCTCTACCACAAAATCCTTAAACTCCTCTCCCATAGAAGCAGAGTCATTGTTAAAAGAAAACTTAACAGAATGTAAAATACAATTCAAATTTGATCATGTAAATAGTGATGACATCATAAAAGCTTTCAAACTCATAAATGTTAAAAAAACCACGGACCTCTGGGGCATCTCTGTTTGCGTTGTGAAATCATTGATTGGCATTATTGCGCCCGAACTAGCTTTAATATTCAACGAGTGTATTGACTGTGGTGTGTTCCCTGATTTAATGAAAAACAGTAAAATAACTCCACTTTTCAAATCGGGTACATGTTCTGACCCTAGTAATTTTAGACCTATATCAGTACTTCCTACATTTAGTAAAATTTTTGAAAAACTGATTTTAAATCAATTGCAAAGACATTTTAAATTAAATAACTTACTGCATAATAAGCAATTCGGATTTAGTAAGGGTCGCTCAACCACTGATGCTGGTATTGAGTTAATATCGCACATATTTGATGCCTGGGAGGAATCTCATGACGCTTTAGGCGTTTTTTGTGATTTGTCAAAGGCATTCGATTGCGTAGACCATGACACATTGATCAGGAAACTACACCATTATGGTATTAGGGGCGTTGCTCTAGACTTTCTCACTTCCTATTTAAGTGACAGAGTACAAAGAGTTGACGTGAATGGAAAACGGTCTCCGGGGTCTCTGGTTACTATCGGTGTACCGCAGGGATCAATTCTTGGTCCATTTTTGTTCTTAGTATACATTAATGATCTACCCCACCTTGTAAGGGACGATCATGAGGTTGTATTGTTTGCAGATGACACGTCACTTTTATTTAAATTAAAGCGACGGCAAATCAATTTTGACAATGTAAACAATGCAATCTCTAAGGTTGTAAAATGGTTCAACGTTAACAATCTCCTACTTAATGAAAATAAAACAAAGTGTATTAGATTTATACTACCCAATGTTACACAAGTTAAAGCAAATATCAAAATCAAAGATGAACAGTTGGCTCTTGTGGACACCACCGTATTCTTAGGTATCACCCTAGATAATAAGCTTCAATGGGGTCCTCATATTGATGGGTTATCGAAGAGACTTAGTTCTGCGGCATATGCAGTCAAAAAGATCCGTCTTTATACAGACGTTGACACAGCTAGACTAGTTTACTTCAGCTACTTCCACAGCATTATGTCGTACGGTATACTGCTGTGGGGGAGTGCTGCTGATATCAATACCATTTTTGTGCTGCAGAAGAGGGCTGTTCGAGCAATTTATAATATGGGCCCCAGAGAATCACTTCGCGAAAAGTTTAAAGAAATAAATATAATGACATTCCATTGTCAATACATTTATGAAAATCTGATGTATGTTCACAAAAATATTAATTTGTTTAAGAAAAAAAGCGATTATCACAATGTTAATACTAGAAATAAAGATAAACTCGCTGTTGCCACTTGTAGACTCCATAAAGTTGGTAAATCGTTTAAAGGGCACGGTGTACGCTTTTATAACAAACTCCCAAGAGATATACAAAAATTATCAATTAACAAATTTAAAAACGTAATTAAACAAAAGCTTTATAAAAAGGCATACTATAAAATATCTGATTATTTAGATGACAAAAACTCTTGGGATTGAAAATGCTCCAACTCGAACCTATTGTTTTGTAAAAGGATCATTAAAAAGAATAACCAGCCTTGTTTTCTTGCCTTTCTTTCCTGGCTTGGTCGCGGAGGAACAGGCACCTAGATAAAAACCGACGTTTCAAAGTGGTCCTTGTGATTTTATTGAATAAATGAATTTTGACTTTGACTTTGATATACTACTTAGGTATACATAATGAATCGTAAGTACAAACATATTATACATAGTTGCTTATTCGATTTAATGTAAGTGCAGTAAAGATATTTTTTATACCACTAAAGTGGCGTACGGCGGCGCATCTGTTGTTAAGCGGTTACCGTAACCTATAGGCTTTTGCAACACGCAGTAAAGATATTTTTATCTAAACATAAGGTTCCTGTAATTTCACCGGTACTCATACCTTTCAAACTAGAACAAGAGAAAGCAGGTATTTCTGCTTGGCGGCAGAAATAGATTCAGTAGTCATTTTACATCGAAATGAAAACATAGGAATGTGTCACATTAAGTACACCCGCTTAAAGTGACACATTCCTAAAAAGCTTTTGTTTGCTCTGAGCTACTACTACCTATAGTAGTTATTATTTCTTCTGTGACACTGGTGTACCGGCTATCCCTTATTCTGTGTCGCAGGCAGCGATAGTAACTATCGCGTGTTCTATGGCTCGGGCATGACGCTGTGTTTTCTTGTATTGTTCCGCTGAAGATACCGAACAATACATTGTTCCGAAACAATCTCTGGAACAAAGAAAAGTTTTGGGTTATGACGTTGATGAGAATTAGGAACTGAGGTATTCCAATGAAAGGAGAAACTAATAATATTATTTCAATGTTACAAAATACTGTACCTAAGTACATAAACCAATACTCTAGTGATTTTGTTAAAGTAATTAATCCGAAGTAATCCCCAGATTTCCTGTTACTTCCTGCTTTCTAAAGTTACGAATTAAATAATATATATTATGTACAGAAAAAGTATTCAGTCAGTGTAGATTGTTGTAACGAGCTCAGGCTACTAGTGTTCTATGAATAGCAGTCGTTTGGTTCGACTTTGAATGGGAAGTTGGTCACGGATCGCAAACTTTTGCTAAAGGCGAGAATATTGGGCGCAGTGTAGCGAAGCCTAGTGCGACGACTTAGCTAAATTAAAATATTCTTACAATATATTTCAGTAACTATGACATGGAAAACAGAAGTGTCAATTTGACGTTTAATGTTTGACTGTAAATAATGATCAGTATCTTTTCACACACTCTCATTCATTAGATTTAAGAGCTATGCTCTTGTCGGTGTAACTGACGCGATTCGGTCGCTTCATTTCTTTCCAAAGTTATCATTCTTATCTTCATAAACAACATGACAGCGACTATGCCTTGATTATTTAAATCAGAACTTTAGTTAACTGAATACATTATGGTACTAAAACGATGAAGTACATTAAAACTTATCTGGTTGCGAAAGTCATCAAGACAGGCTTAGCAATATAATAATCCATTAATGAAAGTGTGCTTTAACATGAAGTTGACTTACTGCTAGTGCGGGTACTGTGTCGCGTGGTTTCAGTGGCCGCTGAATAACCATGATTTTGTATAATATTGTAATCAACAAATTGTTGTTCTCGCCCGGTTTAATATTGATGAGAGATCTTTCGCCCCTAATTCACCCTCGGGGGTGAAAGGGTGGTGAAAGAGGGTGAAACATTTTTAACCTCGGTCTATGAATACATTAGCCGGCATAAAAACGTTTTAAAAATAATTCCTTCATCCTGAAGCCGAAGGAATACTTTTTACAAAACGGAGCTTTACCGGCTTTTGTTAATTCTTTTTATTTCTTCTCCGGATTGAAAGAGCTTTGAGCGCGGAAGGCGCGCGGCGCGCGGGAGAATGCACGTCAGTGGATATTGACTACTGCAAGTATACTCACTGTGGCTTCGTTTATTGCTCAGTTCTGGTGGTGGTTCATTACTTGTATTGTATCTTTGTATTGAACCTTATTTTATTGGGGAGGGGGTCAAAAAGGATACGATTATTCCCTGGATGCGGGGAAAAAATCTCTCTTTGCCCCCAGGTTGTTATTCACCAGTGGTACAAAATGGAATTGAAACTACTACGCCGAACATTGTAATTGTTTGGACCTTTCACCTACTTGGAACATTCACGGATTTTTGTGCTAAAGTATATGATCTTAGGACCCATTATTTTATTAAAGACACGAGAGTCTGTATCTTATAACTACTGAAACAAGCGATATGTTTAAAATGTGCACCATCGACGGAACTCAGAGAGTTGCTATTATGTACGAATATACTTCAACTTTGCAAGTTATGTGAATCAAAGAGTACTATGTTCCACACGTGCCGGAAACGGTACAGCACAGCCAGACAGCCGTGAAGAAGCAGCCACCACCGCCACCACCACGATAAGCCACCTGCCCCGAACTGCGGTAAATTATAAAAATACAACGTTCAGTCCTTAACGTAAGTAGACTCGAACTATCTATTAATTTCGTGTTTGAAAAGCAGCGTCCGCACTTCTATCATAGAGAAGCTATAGGCAGGTCATCAACTATGTGCGTGGTGATTTCTCGTTTCTTTTATAATTTTTAATTGTAGGTAGAGTAGGTATCCATCCTACTCCTACTTATATTTAAATGCAAAAGTATGGATGGTCGTAGCATTGCCATGTACCTAATGGCTGATTAAAATTTGGAATAAGTATAATTCGCAGATCATGTAGTGCATTATAATTGAACACTGAATTAATAATTATAATTAGAAATAATAAAGCAGAAAATTAAATACAAAAATATCAAGCAATCGCTTGAGCAGTTACAAATATTAATGATTTTCGAAATTGTTAGGTATCATTTATGTCTTCTTTGTAGGCTATACTTCCATCTACCATTCGAGAAGGCTGTTCAATATATTGAGTTCAGAGCATGACCTTGATCTCTTCAGCTGTAGTGTTTCTACTGTTAAAAATAAGCTGAATAACAATTTCTTTGTATTTTTTTTTTTGCAAAATTGAGTTAATTATTCAAACTTTTGCGATTAAATAACATAATTATGTCAATTGTGGTCACGGGATGACTCACAGCCGTGGTCACAGTCATCCCGTGACCACGGCTATTGCAATACACTCGAAACGTCGGGAAAATAATAAAAAAAGGTAAACGCGATCAAGACCCGTTAAACTTATAATTGAGTCAATTATATTTACTGTGTAAGAAATGTTGTAGTTAATTAATATGTTTTTATAAGTGGAGACCTTTAAATGGCCTCATAGCTGCCAGTTTAAGTCATTCATTTTGTTTTTAAGTGCCGATGGTTTACCTAAAATAAATAAAATAGGATTGCCTGTAGCACACTAGAATTAGAAAAATTCATGTTTAATTACTTGAAGGACCAAACCACTACGAATAAAATAGAAAATTTATATATAATAACAAGAGGGAAGAGCTGGAATGTGCTGTTTGCTGGAAGAAAACTCTTGTTAGGGTTAAGCTCGCCTTTGCAAATGCCCTATATGTAAGTTTTATGTCTGTATTTTCTGTGTTTTACACAGTAAATAAATAATAGCTCGTGAAGCACTTCTTGCGTCGCCTGTACCTCTTCCCCGAGGGACTCGCGTGCCGACTCGCGTGCCGACTGTGTTTCATACACTCACCTGAAGAGTGCTCACTCACCTCGTTTACCAAAGTAATAGCCCAAATTAAATATAATAATATCATGAAACACTTTCATCAAACCGTAAAAAAACGTATAAAGAAAAGAGATCATGTTTTACACGAATTATTCTGACTAAATTCATGATATAAGTTTTAACCTTATGATTTGTTATTTTACATATTTGGTAGAGAAGGCCCTATTTCAGAACTTCATATGAACCGAATCTGGACTCAAGTGTGCATTGTTCAACAGTTTGCAACGGAATTTGCGACGAAATGCTGGTTCGATCAGTACTTGTAGTCCCTGATACCCCCGATACAGAGAATCCTAGTGTGGAGTCAGGATTAGGTATGTATCTGTTAGGCGTTAATTAATCATAAAATCTAAACCAGAGCCAGCGGCCATGAGTGTATTCAGACGGACCACAACGCAGCCACATCATGCCAAATAAGTATACAGCCCCACCTGTTGAGAAGCGGTACCGTAGTAGCGTATGGACGCTCGCAACACCGGAGATATCACTCGCACTTTGCCGACCCTGAAACATAACCGATGAAAAGTCTCATGTGCTTGTTATTTTACCGGCATCCATATCATTGAAACTGGAATACAGCGATGCGAGCATTACTGCTTGGCGGTAGAATTACTGCTTGGCGGCAGAATTAGGTGTGGTGGTAGTATTTCCCCGGACAGTGACACAAGGAGTACTTTCAAAAGGAGCTCTACCTATTAAGAATACAAATTGGAATGAAAAAACCTACTCTACTTACTAAGAATACAAATTGGAATGAACAAACCTACTCTACTTACTAAGAATACAAATTGGAATGAACAAACCTACTCTACTTACCAAGAATACAAATTGGAATGAACAAACCTACTCTACTTACTAAGAATACAAATTGGAATGAACAAACCTACTCTACTTACAAAGAATACAAATTGGAATGAACAAACCTACTCTACTTACTAAGAATACAAATTGGAATGAACAAACCTACTCTACCTATTAAGAATACAAATTGGAATGAACAAACCTACTCTACCTATTAAGAATACAAATTGGAATGAACAAACCTACTCTACTTACTAAGAATACAAATTCGAATTTAAATGAACACTTTTTTGTATGGTTGTACTATTGTCCATCTGATGTGGTTTTTAGTGATTTTATTTTAGTTTCAGTTAAATAAAAAAAAAAGCTATTTATTTCCTTCACGTAAAGTATTAAATGGTGTATCGTCGGAGCCCCGGCCGCGCCGGAGCCTCGAGGCAACTATCCGGAGATTCCTTTCTAAGCCCTTAAAGAAGGGTAATTCGTAATTGGATGCTTCCGAGAGCTCCCAAGGGGCTGCCTCAGAGACACAAAAACGTTTATGTCAAGTCAGCAGAGGATTCCTTTGCCCTGTCCCTTTTTCAAATGTACTTGCATGGCAACACTGGCCGATACTCCTAAGTAATTTTGTTCCAAGGAATACGACGCGAATAAAGCAGTGTCGAATTAAAACGATCTCATTATTAAGGGTGGTTTATCTTTTAGATTTTTGATTCCTGATTTTCAAGACAAATTGTTGTGCAAAGGAAACAAAGTTTAAAATTAAATGCTATTTTTGAAATGTCAATTAGCCGACAGTGTAATTGACATTTTAAAAAGAGGTTTGACTACAAATAACTGCTAAAAGATAAAGCAGGCGTCTCCTAGTTTATTTATATCATAACTCAACCTCTTTTTGAGTACCTACTTTCTTATGGTAACCAATCAAAATTATGTTTCTTTTTTATTTTTGTTTAGAAGTGTTTTTTTTAATCAAATGGTCATCCCGCGGTTTTATTTTATTTTTAAATTGTAAACCTTAGGAGCCTTGCAATAATACTCTTTTTTCGATAAGGTATATTTAAACCTTGGTTTAGTGGATCTGACAGAACTTGAGTTCAACTCGAGTTTAGGCCACGTTTCATAATGAGACCAATAATGTTTTAGGTTTTCGAAATTGTTAGACATAATACTCACTAAAACCAAGAATGCCACGGCTAACTATGGATATTCAAAATGTTTACAGTGAAGATGTTTACAGTGAAGATGTTTACAGTGAAGATGTTTACAGTGAAGATGGTTGGCAAGTCTAGTTTGGATGCCATGAAAATAATTAAATCCAACATGAAACACCATAATGTTAGGCTTCAAGAGACAGTGAGTGATTACTACATAAATCGGAACGTTTCAAATTAAATAATATTGTGAAGGTAGGTATCGTTTGAAAGGTCTGTTGAGACACCTGCCATCTAGTATCTATAGATCTGGGACGACGAAAGCTGCAAAGCCGAAACGTCAGAAACGACAATAAAATAAAACAACGCCATTAATCCATTTAAAAGTGTTTTATTTCATTATTTTATCGAAATTATTCAATAACAAAGTATCGCTCAAAGACTAAGACAAGTGGACTTTTAATTATTTTTACCACACTTGTTGTTTTATCACCTGTCATTCGAACGCAACAAACGAACGAACGATACGGAGAACGAAAAGAAAGGAGGTGAGCGTCCGTTCGTTCGTACCCACAAAACGATCTATAGCCTGCTCCTAGCCCCGACCTCTCAGTATCGATAAATTGAGAGACCGGCCGACCCATATAATTGCATTTCTGAGAACGAACGAAAGAATTAGATACTTATAATTTAAGAATTTCGAAACTCTCTTGTAGAATAGTTAAAAAGAGCCATTTGGGATGTTTCTGTTGGGATTGATTGGAAATTATACTGATGGTAGTATAATTAATTGGTGATAGTCAATTGTTCAGCAAGCAACTTATTATGTGAAATATTATGATTATCGTGTATCCTGCGTACATAGTTCATTATCTATCCTCCGCTGTGTTACGTCTACTGAATACAGAATGTCTGTTGAAGCAGCGCTCATATTATAAATGCAATCTGTTCATACCTAAATCAAATTTGCAGAATTTTGGTATAGAGATAGTTGGGACCTTGGAGATGGACATAGGGTAGGTACCCTTTGTTGCGAAAATAAAACTTAGGCATGAAAATTTGTAAGGGGAACCAATTATTTTTCATGTTAGGTATATAAAGATTCATGTATACTTTTGGTAAGAAATTAAGAAAGTTTCTGCGTTTTTGACCAACCAATGTAAAAGGTTTTTTTAAAGTAGTTACTATGTTTGAATATCTATACATATATAGTTTATCTAATATACTAACCGGTGACAGATTTTGCTAGAGAGAAAGCTTGCATCACATTATGTACAAGTAGGTATTGCAGTGCTATAGATAACACTGGCAGTGTGAGTGCGAAAAGCACTCATATTATATATCTATCTATCTCCATCAGCTCGGACGAAGTCGCGGGCGGATATCTAGTACAGCTATATTTTTTTATATATCATAATTATTAACATAAGTTTCAGTAAAACCGCGATATTCCCCATGGATTGTCAGTTTAATTATGTTTTCCAATATTAAAAAAAAACACTCACAAATTAAGGTAAATAATAATTACTCATACCTCATTTTTAGTGAAATTTCATTATTTCTTTGCAATAGGTTATTCAGGTTGTAGCAAACTCTCTAACCCTTATCTATATGAGTATAAATCAAACAGTCCAATATCACATTCAGTTTATTGACAATAAACAGCAATATCACCCCGTGCGTACATACACACACTCGCAGTGAGGAGCTCCGCAAATACTGACCGTCACAGGACGATAAATATCGGCGGCACTTGCGCCGGCAATTTGTACCGGAAGCGACGCCGGCCGACACTTGCTCCGGTGATACCGCTCGTGAAGCCGGCCGGCACTTGCTCCGGTGATACCGCTCGTGAAGCCGGCCGGCACTTGCTCCGGTGATACCGCTCGTGAAGCCGGCCGGCACTTGCTCCGGTGATACCGCTCGTGAAGCCGGCCGGCACTTGCTCCGGTGATACCGCTCGTGAAGCCGGCCGGCACTTGCTCCGGTGATACCGCTCGTGAAGCCGGCCGGCACTTGCTCCGGTGATACCGCTCGTGAAGCCGGCCGGCACTTGCTCCGGTGATACCGCTCGTGAAGCCGGCCGGCACTTGCTCCGGTGATACCGCTCGTGAAGCCGGCCGGCGCCGGGCGGCGGTCATATCGCCGGCTAACAGACCCTACTCATAAACCTACTACCTACTGGACATTACAGCTAGCTGGACTGTGTGTTTCCGTTTGCCTGACTAATCATACAATACACACAATAAAGTTTGGAAAACATGTTTTGATTTGAAGAGGTTGACAAAAACTAATAAATGAAACGATAGAGTTATCCCAGGATCATAGCAAGTGTAAATCCGTGGTCTCTGACTACCCCTCCGGGAAACAGGCTATATTTATGTATGTAACAAAAACTATATTACGAATATTTTAGTTGTAGGTACCTACTATAAGAGCGTGATATTGGCCTCGATTCTGTAGTACACTGACTAAACTAAATTTAAACTATCGCTCTCTTTTACTGATAGTGTAGTTACAATTTTAGTGCTGTGTGCTGCTGTCAAATCGGTTTACGTGCCACTTTTGTTCGTGTTTATAGTCAGCATGTTTTGATATCACGACTGAATTTGTATGGAAAACTTAAATCTGACTAACTTGACAGCACTAAAATTGTAGCTATCTCTTTCTTGCTTGCACTATCAGTAAAAGAGAGCGACAGTATAAATTTAGTTTAGTCAGTGTACTACAGAATCGAGGCCAATAGTTATTAACATTTCATAGCATACAAAGTAAAATGTTTATAACGATGGTAGATGCCGTAAAAAGTAAAGTCAGAATATAATTTCGAAACAGTACAAAATCGGTTCTTTTATTCCATGAAATATTGAACTTGATAAATCAGCCCGACTTTTACAAATTACCTTTATTTGGAAACTTTGCGAAAACAAGCAATAAAATAGTAATAAAAGTTGCATTAAGTTCTGAGGATTCCGACGACGACGCTTCCACGTGACTCACTACAACGATCTACTTCCGCGTGACTCACTACAACGATCTACAGAAAATAGTGTAGAAAATAGTGAATTACCAACTTTGTAAAGAGAGCCTTTTTTTAATGAATAGTAGACCTTCATTTGAGCATAGTCTCACCTGATGGTCAGTAATGATATGACCGACCGTTAAGCATGGAGCTCTAGAAGATACCTATTCACTCTTACCTTGAAGAGATCTAGATTTTATTTTTCAGCCCATATTGAAAAAAAAAATGATAGTAGTGCATTCCATTTCTTCGCTTTTTACATGTTACAACTTTATATGGTTAGTTTTTCAATAGAAACAATATATTTAGGTTTCTTCATGTGCGGAAGCTGCAGGGTAGAATGGTATCTTTTCGACTTCATACAGATAAAATTGCTTTGAGATGAATTGTCTACTTATAGCCCGAATCCATTCTCGTTTCCTTCTAAAGCAATTTAAAATCCTTTCTCAACAAGCTCGATTCATCTTCATAAAGTACACTGTAACATTGTAAGGACGTAAGCCGTTCCACAATATAGAGTTACTCTACATAGCAAGAGCACAAACTGCATTGTAACATTGTAAGAACGTAAACTGGCGTTCACGAGATAAAGTTCTAGGGCACTTTGCATCCTTTCAACTAGAACTTTCAAGGTAATGTTGTGTGTGAGATGCGGGCTGTGAAGCGAGTAGGCAGTGCGGTATCTATACTTGACCAGCGATGGACATTAAAATTCGAATAATGTTGACCTTCTTCAAGACGAACATTAATTGGTAGTGACACACTACGCCTTCGGAAAGAGAGGAAACAAAATCTGCGTTTTGATCTTGTTGATCGGTTGATTGCTAAGATAGCTTACGAAGTCTTGTTCAGAGCATTTTGCATGTTGCTAACTAAGAAATGTGACTCAGCGCGGGAACATCTGAGGATAATCTCAGTTGCTATTTCGTCGACACATTTTAGCACAGTGATAGCTACTGCTGTGTTAGCACAGAGAAGGTAAAGCGATTTCCTAATAAACCTACGTTGATCGATGTAATACGTCATCTGTCAGGGTTCTACGGCTACTGGCTCTATAAAAAAATATATCCGCTCTATGGCGGCGGCGGTGGCGGCGGCGGCATCGCATTGCGCAGGGAGTGAGTGTACATTGCGGGCTCGATAACCGTGTTATTGGCTTTTGTGGTTTAGACCGGGAAATGGTGATTATCGGAGGTCGGTTGCTTTATGTTCGGTGAGAATGTTCGTTATTGGTAGTTTGGATTGTTATTACTGGAACATCGAAAACAAGGGAGATCTAACGAATGTACCTAGTTATATCTATATAACAATAAAAATATACTGCTGTTCGCAGCTAGTCGCACCAAGACGACATTAATACCAAGTTTTTTGGTGTTTTAAAAGTGTTTATCCACACGTGTTCATTGTGTTGTTTATATTTCGATCAGGCTGGTAACGATCTCGTGGAGTTGGTATAACACCCGCGTACGAAACGGGGAGTCGCAGTTCCGAACCCCGCCGACGTTGATCTTTGGTTATATTAATAATTCTTATGGTTTAGAAGATCCAAGACAGGCTGTATGTTCGTACGTTCCTCACTGAACTAAACAATGAAATGCCTTCATTCGTCGGAACATCTGCAGCGTTTATTGAGAGCCGCTGAATCCTGCCCGACGCCGCCGCTTGCACGGAGACGAGCGCGATCAGCCTTGCAGCCTTGCAGCCTTGCAGCCTTGCAGCCTTGCAGCCTTTTTTTTCTAACCATTGATTTTACTCTCCCGGCTTATGTACTAGCTTCATATGACCGGTAAAGCTAGCATTCAATTGTTTTTTTTACAAATGCAGTTCATTTTACTTCACAGATTTTTTGTTAGCTTGTCACTGCAATATAATACTGACCTAAAATGATCTGGCATCATGTAAACAGCACTAGCATGTGCCGAGCCAGGACAGCGAGCCAGGACAGCGAGCCAGGACAGCGAGCCAGGATAGTTGTACCTTGAACCGAGGTTCTAGCTTGCTATCATAGCTTTGGAAAACTAGCCTCGTGTATCTCGGGCATCACTGTTGTGCTTCGTTCGAAGTCACGAAGACGTTTCTAGAAAATTCTTTCTTTTAGTTTAGTCAGATTTCTTGACTTCTTGATTTGTTTTTTAGTTTTTAGGTTACTTTTTAGTATGTCTTTTTAATTTTGAAACGTGAAGTAATAAGAAATAATGGTAATATAAGGTTGAACTATGTATAGAATTAACCAGGTTTATAAACCCCCATCGTAACTTCACTTATTTTCTAATGATGAGTTTTTTTAAACATTTAAAGTGTCATACAACTGTACGGTTCACCTGTTGGTAAAAGATTACCGTAACGTATGGACGCTTGCAACACCAGATATACTACTCGAGAATTACCGACTCTGACACATAACGGGTAAAAAGTCAGATGTGCCTGTAATTTCACCGGCAGCCATAAACTTCAAACCGGAACACAGCCATGCGAGTGTTACTGCTTGACGACAGCAGTAACACACGCATTGGCCGTGATCTGACAAATATGTCATTTAATTAATTGAACTAAAAATCACTCCTTTCATTCACTTGAATTATTTCAGTTGCCTATTGACCAACTATTGATTAGAAGGAGCCTTAGGTAGGTATTTGATTCATGTTTGGATGATATTTTGGAAGGCGTCTCACCTGATGGAAGTCAGTGGATGGAGGTGGCCCAAGATCGTTCGTCATGGCGTTCTTTATGAGAGGTAATGGATCTGTGTGCAGGCTGACCGGCTGCTGATACTGATGATGTTGGCATGTAAATTCTCAAAGAACCTTCCATGCATTTGAAGTAGCAGTAATAGAGCGGCGACATCAGTATGCCACGCGCGCCGGCCGCAACGCAAGACCTCTATTTATCCTCCTCGCGGATCGCTGGGAAACCACCGTTTTGCTACAATCCCGGAGAATACGTGGATAAAATAGTTTTATGTCAGTACGGTATGAAACTTTGAGATATTTGTGTATTTAACGAATGGAAATACTTAATTACTTGCTTCTGCCCACGGCTTCGCCCGCGTAGTACCCGGACAAAATTTAGCCAATGAAATGTATGGTTCGTAAGAAACGCATTCGGGGCAACGGGGTAATAATATAGCTTATGCTCACTCTGAAAGTACATTCCAATTATTGGTGATACATTTTTTGAAATCGGATGTGAACTTTCAGAGTTTCCCCCCTACATACGAAATTTTACCTCTTCATAATATTAGTCATAATTCGTAAGAAGAGCGCATTTTTCATGAGTAGAGTTCGGAGTAGCCAACACTATCCTGAAAACAGTTGCGAAGAGAAAAACTTTTGATTTTGTTTTCTTAGTAAAGTGTCACTCAAAGAGTTACTTATCGTTAAAGAGTACAAACTCATCACATAGTTAGTCAAAATCATCCCTTGTTCCAACCAATGTTTTATGAAACGAATATAATTTATCTATTGAAATCAAATAAACACGCTCATGACTCTATTCCCCCATGATGGACATCCTCAGATACATACTCAGTGCATAGATCTTATATTAAAGTGGAAGAAAAATTATTCATATATTGGCCCTTTATCTTATTAACCCTGTGTCATGTAAGCATTAAATGTTTGTACATACTAGCCTCTGCCAACGGCTTCGCCCGCGTGGTACCCGTGTTAAAAGTTGCCTACGTGTTATTCTGATATATAAGCTAGTTCGGTAGTTTTTGCGTGAAAGAGCAACAAACATCCATCCTCACAAACTTTCGCGTTTATAATAGTAGTAGGATAAGTATATAAGATGTGGTAAGAACTACCAAGGAAAATTAGTTCCACAGATAGCCAATGATAACTTTAGGAGAGTAACTTTATGTCACCAGCATAGTGTCTCGACACGTCCTGGGCAGTTCATTTATATTTATCAATTTAATGATTAAAATATAAAATTTTCGCGGTAAAAAGGCACTAAGGTTTCATTGAACGAAATCATAAAAAGATCGACTTCAAAGTTCAAATTTCTTTCTTTGTACAAATAATAATAATTGTTCAAACAAACACATTTACTTCACTCGTATAATATTCACGCGTTCTAACAATCGGATATTGTTGAAATGAACAAAGCAAACGCAAACAGCTCAAAGGAGAAGCCGCGAGAGGCTTTCACGGAGATGTTACCACAGTCGAGTACATACCTACGGTACCAGTATCTACACAACACACAGTATACTTGTACAGTAAAACAGTGGGAATGGCATAAATTGTGGAACGCACCTTTACACAGTAGGTAAGGTTAGTCAGGTTCTAAGGTTGAAGGACCTCGACATGATTGTGTTGAAGTTTTGGATAGATGTAGCAGAAGTTAAAATGTTTGAAATGAAAAAAACTAATTTTGCAAGTATATAATGGTGGGACAGTTATATAACAAATATATTAATCTTATATATTTTGTTTAATTATAGAATAGTCTACTTATAATTAAAACTGGAAGAGAAACCACGCACTTTTTCTATCTATGTATTTGATTCAACTACCTAGATAGTGCAATGTTGCGCCAAAAAGGTGTCAGCTCAGCATAATGCTAGGTAGGCTACCTACTTAGCGCTGGTATTCTGCTGACCCTACACAGTGTTTGGTAAAATAACACAGAACCCCTGCCTTAGGTCAGTGAACCGGTTGAGGTCTGGATGCCCTGGAAAGGGCCAGTAAAGAACTAGTGTGGTGAAAGGATTCAATTCGTATTGTAAATTAAGCATTCACTCATAAGAAATGCTCCATTACTTTCCTGGTGATGCTGGAATTAGTGAATCTGTTTGAATCATTGTGAAGCAACTAATAGCAGTATTTTATAAATAGCAGATACATTATAAATAGAGGTGCTACGTTCATCTGAAGAAAAGAGCTACGCCGTAGGTGTTCTACGGCGTAGATGTGCTTGCTTCGCTTGCTACGAAATGTGAAAGTTTTTGAGTACGGCAGTTTTATACGTAGGTGATTCGTTAGGTCCTTTCAGTAAACTGTGACCTAAAGAAAGTGGTTTAATTGACAACAACATATGGACAGGTATCAAATAAATAAATAAAATAGACAATTAAAAAAAGATAAGATTTTAACTGTAAGATGCTTACACAAAGACAAATAGAAAGATTTTTTGTGCTAATTAGTCTTATGTTAAGTTTTATTATTTTAGTTTGAGAACATAAAACAAATGAAACTTTAAATATGTTTATGTGCTTATGCTAATAGTGTTCAAAATAGGAGTATCATGTTATCGCTAGCTGCGAAACACCCTGTTTAATATATATTTATATACATAATCGGCTGGTGGTCCGCTCTAACTATTCCGCATTCTAAACTATAATAAGGCTCATAATATTATAGAGGCTTTGCACTTTGCATCTGTATTGTGTGGTTACTGTGGAACTGTGCGGTTGGTTGGTCAGTTGGAGTGACAATGGCCACCGTGGCCCAACTAGCCACGGCATAGTAAGGACGCAGAGAGTGAATGGTAACTGCGAATCAGAAGACGCGGTGTAGGATGATAGACCCCATGGAACCACCGATCCATAACATTCCCTGCATTATACAATCGAGGAAAATACATGACGAGACACGCCCATAGAATGTACATCCAGTATTCCGAACCATGTCTTTGAAATACTCACTGACCATGCTTACCACGGCCGTGCTCTGTCGGGTGGTGTTGTCCCTGGTCGTGCAATACTGCCTCCGTTACAACATCTTGTCTCATTCTGAGTTATTGCAATATTCTCAAATCGAAATCAAAAAATACCGTCTCGTCGTGTGCCTCGAGCGTGATTCCCGTCTGTCCCCGCGCATCGGGGCTTCGCAGCCTGAGCCCGAGCGTGATTCCCGTCTGTCCCCGCGCATCGGGGCTTAGCAGCCTGAGCCCGAGCGTGATTCCCGTCTGTCCCCGCGCATCGGGGCTTAGCAGCCTGAGCCCGAGCGTGATTCCCGTCTGTCCCCGCGCATCGGGGCTTAGCAGCCTGAGCCCGAGCGTGATTCCCGCCTGTCCCCGAGCGTAGTCCCCGATCGCCCCCAGCGTGGTTCCCGACTCCCCCCGCGCGTGTCGGCGGCGACGCGACATTCATCAACGGATATCGACACAACAACGCGACCATGATTTATACGACAACCATTTGAAACGACGCCTGAATACTTTACTAACCGATTGTAAAGAACAAAGAGTGTTATGATGTATGTACGATCTATCTTTTTGTGACGAATTTTATAATAGGATTGTTTTTCCTTTCCACAATACATTAGGTATTATACTTAAAATAAATGTATCCTATTAATATTACAGCCTATGTTAGGCTGATTAGTAATTTAACATTGATCTAGTTTTATTGAATAAAGTATACTCATGGAACAAAAAGAATATAGGTTAAATACAAGACGCAAAGATCTTGAGGCACCTTCATGTCCAAGGTTGAATGTTGCAAAGCATGTCTCGCGGTATCAAGCTGAAACTGTTTAACTCACTGCCTACTGACATCAAGGTAATTGATATTACTCACATATTTAAATCAAAACATACAGAGATATTGTTGGAAAATTGTTTCTATACCATTAATGATTTTTTAAAATGTGATAATTTAGACTAAGGAATTTTGATGATTATTTTGTTATTTATTTTCGATATTTCAGCACGATTTTCATTTTATAATATTTAAGTAATCTCGAATACGATTGTTAGAATTGTGAAAGAATAAATGAAGTGAAATATAGCTAAGAATGTGTCCATTAACACGTCTCTCATTGTATCTATTCAAGAGGAATAGTATTAGTGTGTATGATGTGTAACACCGAGCGTTCTCTTCGCGGATGATATATCCTTACTGATGCCATGTAGCAGCACTGATAACGTAGCCGGCACAATACTAAACCTACTCAACTGTGTCTCTAACTGGATGTCGGAACACTGTCTAGAAATTAACTTCACAAAAACGCAGGTAATGGAGTTTAGACCGTATCAAAAACCTGCTCTTAACGTACAAGTAACCTTTAACAACATCTCTTTAGAAAGCGTTGACACTTTTTCTTTACTCGGGACCAATATTGATACTCATTTGAACTTTAAACATCACATACAAAAACTAAAATCTAAATTATCAAGTTTTACGTATGCGTTGCGCGAATTAAAAAAGACAACTGATCTGACAAGCACGTTATCGGCTTATTACGCCTACTGTGTGTACTCACAGCTTTCTCGAAGCATAGCACTATGGGGGAATAGTGTAGACGTACAAGACCTGTTTATTTTACAAAAGAAATGTGTGCGTATTATAGCAAACATAAAAAAAGAGATAGTTGCAAACCCCATCTTATAAATCTAAAGATTTTGACGTTACCGTCAATCTACATTCTAGAAATATGTAAATTTGTCAGAAAATATCCCGATTTGTACACGAAACTTGATGATCTTCCTCGAAGATACGCACTTAGGCCAGCTAGAAACAAAATTATACAACCAAGATCACACCTAAAATTGCACAGCGATGGCCCATACATAATGTCAATTAAAATCTACAACAAACTTCCAAAACAAATCACAGAATTACAAAAAGATTCGTTGTTCACTAAAAGACTAAAATCATTCTTAATTGACAAATGCTACTATGACAATAAAGATTATTTAGACTAGAAAGCTAGCAAACCTTAAAAATAAATAAAAAGTGACGTACCTATTTTTGACTAATGAAAATTATAACAAAAGAAAAAATGACTAAACCTACTTACCTAATTGTGTTATTCCAAATGCTTGATACTTTGCCTACCTTGACTTTATTTTATTGTACCTACTAGTTTTCTTTTGTTTACACAAAACTTCGGCCTGCCTACCTATCTATTGCTATACCCTTAGACAGGGTTCATGTGAGATACCTGCCTGTAAGCACTGCCTGTATTGAGTGTATAGCACCGACACTATCTTCACACATAACACTATTATTCACACTACACTAACGCAAAGAGGTTTGATCGTCTGGAGTGTTCTCAGTATGTCCGTGTAGGATGATGCCAGTCAACATTTATTTAAAGTATTTGTTAGAAATGTTTCAATTAGAATATTTTGATGGCGTCGTAGATAGTAGATAGTAGATAGTAGATAGTAGATAGTAGATAGGTAGTTAACTTTAATTCAGCCTCCGTCTCCATAATCTGTGAAATGTCTCTGCTATAAAAGCCTGCAAAGCGCCGGCAACGTGTTTACAAAAGCCTGTAATTGCACCGTTCGTGGGGTGCGGGGGGTGCGGGGGGTGCGGAGTGCGAGGTGCGGGGTGCGGGGCGGGGGCGGTATCACTTCTACATTCAAGAGGATTACGTTGGATACCTACCTACTCACCTACTCACCTACTCACCTACCTGGGACACGGGTTCTAGCAACAAGCATCAGGTTCTTAAGAAGGAATTTATTGTGAAATAAAAAGGTAGCGTCGTATTACAGTATTACATTATGGGAGCGGTTTCATTTATTTCTGTTTTTAAACCCAACAGACATATGTGCGTAGCCCTTATCCCATACTAGGATTCCCTGTGTCATGGGTATCAGAAACTGCGAGTACTGCGGTACAACCACAACCAGACCCGGAACAAATATCTGCAGAACAATGCAAATATTTGTTCCAAAGTATTACTTTAGGATTCATAAACCGATATTCATCAGATCTTTTCAAAGTAAGAATAGGCCAAATAAACTTTGCCTTCCAAAGTTTTTAGCCATCCCATTTTTAGACCCTTATTGATGTTGGCACTGGCGCAAATATTAATGTTTTGATTCACTCGCAATAGTTCCAATATAGGCGTAGTAATCAAAATTGGAATAAATGCGAATAAACTCTATCATTTCTCAGAAGTCCTAAATTGGTAAGGTTCATTGGAACTACTGCGAATATTACCTTCATTGCGACTGTCATCGGTCCATCCGAAAAGGCTTTCTAGCCGTCTACTTCTTCCCGTACATAATTTGCGATAACTTTTATTCCCTTTGTAAAGTAAAACTCATAACTTGTGTCACTCAGTACTCAGCACTCAGCACTCAGCACTCAGCATGAGTTCCTGTGACGTCACAATCGCCACGTAATGACCACTCGGGACACGGAGAACCTTGTCCCACAGATTTGCATTAATGTCGGGACTTCTCATTGCTATGGGAAAGACCGAACAGCTGGTTCTACCCTCCTCCAGAATAGAAAGAAATAATGAAAATTAATTTATTATGTGTTCCCCATACACAAATGTTGTAAATACCTACTAATAAAAACTCAAAACTGATGATTAGTATATCAGTCATGTAGTTCTTCCATAGCACAAGCTCTGCTTAGTTTAGGGCTAGATGATGCTGTGTGAAATGCCCTGCAAAATAAGAAGACCATTGCCGATGGATTAAAAAAATATATATTATTAGACGATATAAAAATAAAAAGGAACGAGAGCAGACAAACTAGGTACCTAATTGTGTGTTGTGTGTGGTCAAATAGGTCCTCGTCTCAGAATTCAGTTTTTATAAGTACTTTATTTGCTTGACTTATCTATTGTTTTAAACAGAGGCGGGACGTGTGAGGCACTGGAGGGACATACGTTAGCGTTGTATTGTAAGAAATGTTCATAATAACATTACTTATACGATATAGAGCTCCGCGGATCAACGCCCAAATTGGATAATAAAGGATAAATAGTGTTATGGTTATGGGTAGTCGCTGCATTTGTCTCGGTTAAAGGAATGTTTTTATGAGTATCTATCTATCTATACTAATATTATAAAAAGGTAAAGTTTATGAGTTTGTATGTAGGAAGTAATCTCAGAAACGACTTATCTGATTTCAAAAATTCTTTCACCAATATTTAGAATAATCATTCAGGAACTAGGATCCAATTTTGCAACATAAGTCGACGAAAAAACGGTCGAGGTAATACGTTTCTTAGGAACGCTGCTTTAATGGTACCTAATAGCTGCTTTTCATCTGCTACTTTTTATCCCAGTACCGCGCGCGCGAAGCCGTGGGCAGTTAGCTAGTACCGAGTTTCCCCTCGGAATGAGCCAGCCGTCCTCCCTGAGCTGTGGCTGAGCGACCTGCGAATTGTGTTTTTACGACTTTTTATCCGTTTCCCGGAAGAGCATTTGACTTGGTAATGTGCTATGTTATATTCATGCGCTAGTTAGCGACGTACCTCCTCTTACCTTCGCGTACCTCCTCCTGCCTCCGCGTACCTCCTCTTACCTCCGCGTACAGACGGACAGACCTACTCAACATCTTAACAGTACATACCGTCAAAGTGGTTTTCTATTTGTTTTTAGTCGTGTTGACCTAGTGGGTGGTACCTCGACTTCCTATCCGGTGGTGGTGGGTTGCAACCCGGTCGTGCACCAATGGATTTTTCCAGTCGAAAAATATATGTACGTTTTTTAAAACGGTGTAGGCAAACATCGTGCTGAAACCGGCATGCCTTAAAATTAAAGGCATGTGACATTAGTGTTAATAAATAAATAATAAATAAATAGTGTGGTAATTTTTCACACAGCATCATCTAGCCCCAAAGTAAGCAAAGCTTGTATTATGGGAACTACATGACTGATATATTACATATCAATCAATACAATCAATCTATCGTAATAAATCAAAAGTTTATTTTTGAGACAACACAATCCATTTTGTTAGTAGATACTTAAGACAATTTTTTAGTAAATTCTGCTATGATAAATGATGATATGTACATAGAGACATTCTGCGACGGACTGATCGAACATCCTCCGTACAAAATGTCTCTAAATAGGAGAAGTAGGTACACCTCTCCGCAACTGTTTTGAGGATAGTGTTGTGTCTGCCACGAACTCTACTCTGATGAGATGCCGTCTTCTTACGGATGATGCCAGGAAAACCATCCGTCCTAGTCTGCGCGGACATCTCTGAGGCACTACAGAAACGGCAGGCTCAACAGCATCCTGATAGTATTATTGTATTGTAACATATTACTTTGACCGCCTACGTTCCCTTTCAATATCTACATTATCTTTAAGGTCGTCTGTAAGAAAATGCCCAAGTAATTTAAATTAAGAGACCCTCTTAATATAGATACTATTTTTTTGTAAATACATACATATTATATATAGTCAGCGGAACACTAACTAGCTTAGCCTTTTACTCGTCAGGTTACAAGGCGATCGCCGCTTATTGGAACACTAACCGATGTCACAAACCTTCGAATCAAATATTGAATTAGTTATTGTGTGTAATTTGAAGTTTGACAACATTCAGCACTGAACCGTAACAATTTAAATATTGAATTAGCTCCCTCCGCCCCTCCGCCCCTCCGCCCCTCCACCCACAACACATTTGTAACTCATTCGTAATTCCCCTGTAATTGTTTGATTCACCCGCGTAATTTCCACGACATCAAATATTCATTCGCTCGTACTTATTGATTTTGTTTTATCATGATTTAAAGTCGCCTCGTTTCGGTTCAACTCGAGTTGAACTCAAGATGAGATTGAGATTCAAAATCTGTTTATTCATTTTTCATGCCTCAATTTTTTTTTTGTTAAATAAAACATGGTTACTTATATTTCAATTACGTGGTGTATACATTTATCGATAGAACAGATTTAAAAAAAAATCCTTTCTTCATCTCCATACTCAGTACGTAGATCCGTGAGGATGCTAAGGATAGGGGTAGTCAGGGTCAAGTAAAAACATTATAATTTGCATAGTAGGTATACTAGCATTCTAATTGACAGAGCTGCAAAACCATACAGTTAAATATACAAAATACAATAAATATTATTTTAAATAAAAGCACACATAAAACACATTTTAACACATAAAATAAAATAAAACAAAGCCAAGATTTAGCTTGTTTTATGGCTTATTTTATCGTGGCAGTGTTTAAAGCAGGCCAATATTAAACAGCAGCTTCAGGCTGATGATGATGATATTGAGTGAGCTAGCTGTATTATATTTTTTGTTGAAACTATTCCCACGTAAGACGCATGTTTTGTGGGAAATTGCCTATTTTTGGGAAAATTCTTCCGTTTTCGATGAAATCCATCAGATTAAAGATATTGTAAAAGAAATATTATATTTTATAGACGAGAAATAATAGAGAAAGATTATGTTTGGGCTAATTTGAGACAGTCTAACTCGTAATATTGCTTTGAATCTGGAAAAATCATATCGTAATCTTTTTATTATTAGAAGCAAAGTTTTTCGGAGTATTATCTTGCGAAAAGTAAATGTTAAGACAGAACCTCGAAAGTTTCAAACATTACTCTGATTTTAAGAAGTTAAATAAAGACTCCACGACAAAACTAAATAAGTACCAAAGTCTTAATACTTAAGTGTATAAAACTGTACCATAGTATAACAAATAGTCTCAGCGATGCGGAGGGAGAACGTTGCGATCACTCACCCTGATGAAGACTCTCGGAATGAGTCGAAACTTAGTCGGTGCCTTCACCGATAGTGCGGTACGTGAAAATTCTCGTTTTTATAATATGAATTGTTTACACTCGTTTTTTTGTTCGTGTGTTTGTTAGTCCTGTACAATTTCTTACCAAAATGATTAAGCATAGTTAAGTGGCAATGTTTTGTATGACTTCAAGAAAAGTTTTATCGCTACACGACACTAGGGGTCGCTACAATACATAAGATAACACACGCCGGTCGGGACTAATTTTTTTTACAAAAATAAACGGAAATAAGATAAGATAAAGTTGATTTGTTTAAGAATACAGTTTAGTGCAGTTTAGTACAATTTCAGTAATACAAGTCATTTGGAACAGGTACCTAAGTATAGTTTGTGGATAGGGACAGAGAAGGCATGAGTAGAGACTAGTAAGCTTATATACTTGAGTAGGTATGTAAATGAATGTGGAACATATGATGTTTACGAGACGATATCACCATCTTATCCCTACTCAAGATTCTTCAAACGTTCTTTGCCTCATAATATGTGCCAATTCCACAAACTGCTAAGCAAATTTCAACCTTAACTTTGCGATTAGTGCGATTAGTGTCAGTAGATATCTTTTTTTGATTATCAGACTTCTACTGTGATATCGGTCGAGCGATTTTGAAACTAAGGATCGGATGAGGATATGTTTGATGCGATCGATCGAGCAAAATCTAACAATCTTAAACCTTTTTACGGTTCGCAAGACGACCTTAGCTATTAGAATCTTTACGAGAAATAAAATAATGCAAAATTTACACGTTATTTTAACATTGTTTGTGTTGTCAGTATTTATATTTTTAAAATGTATTTTTTGCTAGCACTTACCTTATTAACGCATGTTATTCATTAACCTATTCGGTCCTTAGAACCTACAACAAGGGTATGTAAATATTTTACCAAAATTCACGTAAGAACTTTTTTTTTTATTACTGAACACAACCCCACAAAAATATTTATGGAAATGAAAATCTCATAAAAAATATATAACATTCTCTGGATGTCATATTTTTTCATCTTAGATAAAGCAAAAGCTCAAATGGTTCATCACCCCTCCCTCCTTCCGTCCCCCGTCGCCCCTCGCCGAGCGTAAGATAGGGGAGCTTCTAGGAGAGTTCAGTAACTGGACATAAAAAACTGGAGTTGGAAATGCATCGCATGCAAGAAAGGGTACGGATTATCCTTTGGTGCGACCGTTCTTTTCCATTTCAAATGACCGAAGATAAATAAACCAAATCTAAACTTTACCGTGACTGAGACACGTTTAGATGACATGTGCCCTAACGTTTTATGCGTCTTGTGGGTGTTTTCTATGCATAATATGTATGTATTTACAAAAAAAGTATTTTATTTAGTATCAGTCATGTAATTCCTATAATACAAGCTCTGCTTAATTTGGGGCTAGTTGATGCTGTTTGAAAAATGTCCAGCATTATTGCGATTCAATTCAGGCAAAGATGTTAATTCCCGCATTACGAATGACAATGAAATGCCAATGCAACGACAATGCAACGACAAGGCAATGACAACGCCATAGCGTCCGCAATCGTGTTTTATAAGAAAATACTCTGAGTTTTTGTAAAAAAAAGTGTTAACTTTTCTACCCCAACTGAATAAAGATCATAACATCTGGTTTTGTTTGTAAAGTAATTTTATTAAAAGGCTGTCGGTAAGCTTCCCGCTACTTCAGCGGAAAATTAAAATAAAAGAAAAATTATACAAGGTTGAGGTTCATCTCGCGATATGGAAATGAATACTGAACTTTTACGATCCATGAATTTCAATATTCCTTCGCAGCAAAGCTTTTTATATGATTCCATAATAAAAATAGTAGGTACATATTCTAAGGAAGTCTAACATAATAGTTATGACCAAATTTTTTTTTTCATTAAAAAATAAAAACCCACTTTAAATGACGGGGGATAACGGACCAGTCGCCCTGAAAGAATTTTGAAAACGCGGTTCCCCTCGGACCCAGACATCGAGTCTTAAAGATATCTAGTTGGAAACTGAGAACTTAAAAACATGTTTATCTTTTTTCATAACATGTTCTGAGAATGTTCCCATTCTGTGCTCGGGGACGGAATTACACCTCATTCTGTGCTCGGGGACGGAATTACACCTCATTCTGTGCTCGGGGACGGAATTACACCTCATTCTGTGCTCGGGGACGGAATTACACCTCATTCTGTGCTCGGGGACGGAATTACACCTCATTCTGTGCTCGGGGACGGAATTACACCTCATTCTGTGCTCGGGGACGGAATTACACCTCATTCTGTGCTCGGGGACGGAATTACACCTCATTCTGTGCTCGGGGACGGAATTACACCTCATTCTGTGCTCGGGGACGGAATTACACCTCATTCTGTGCTCGGGGACGGAATTACACCTCATTCTGTGCTCGGGGACGGAATTACACCTCATTCTGTGCTCGGGGACGGAATTACACCTCATTCTGTGCTCGGGGACGGAATTACACCTCATTCTGTGCTCGGGGACGGAATTACACCTCATTCTGTGCTCGAGGACGGAATTACACCTCATTCTGTGCTCGGGGACGGAATTACACCTTATTCTGTGTTCGGGGACGGAATTACACCTCATTCTGTGCTCGGGGACGGAATTACACCTCATTCTGTGCTCGGGGACGGAATTACACCTCATTCTGTGCTCGGGGACGGAATTACACCTCATTCGGGAAACTTAGGTAGGGTATTAATATTAATATTATTATTTTATTTTACGAATAATATTATTGTGTGTTTGCACTTTTACATTTTCATATAAATAATAAATCATGCTAGAATATATATAAATATATCTTTGTACATACATAGGCAAATATTTTTACGTAGAAAAAAACTAGATCCGAACCGTACATTTAACTTTGCATTTTTAGTATCTTTTTAGTAAAATAAGTAGTGTCATATCAAATAAATAAATAAATGACTAGTTTTCGCTTCAGCAAGATATCGCAGATAAAATCAAATACTTATATGTAGGCAAAGTCACGCAATGATACTTAGTGAAACAAGATCATGTGGAATGTGGCTAACTACTTGCAAATGCGGGCATGTGCCAAATATAATGTATGGACGTGCCTCTGATATCCTACTTGACATCCTGTGAGATCTGTGCACGGAGCGTGCATCTGAGGATGTCATACAGTCGTGAGCGTGTTTGTGTTGTGTTCGTGATGGATTTACTTTGTGAAAGTAATAATAATAATAATGCTGGACATTTTTCACACAGCATCTTCTAGCCCCGAACTAAGCAGAGCTTGTATTATGGGAACTACATGATTGATATGTTAATTATATGTTTTTTATTTTGTAAATACATACATATTATACATAGAAAACACCCAGACCCAAGACAAATATTTGTAGATCATACAAACATTGGGAATCGAACCCGCAACCTTCTGCGTCTCAGGCGGGTCTTCGACCACTGCGCCACAGAGGTCGTCCTCGAAGAAAGTTGTACTAAAGAGTAATCAGTTAGATACTCGACCAAAATAATGTACAATTTATGTTTCGTATTATTTCGTTATAATAATACTTTAGTTTCCCCAATAGTTTTATATCTACTTTGCCCAATAGTTATAATTATTAGTATTGGGCAAAGTAGCCAAGTTTCAATATTTTTCCCCCAATAGCTACTTTGGTTTTTAAGTAGTATCTAAAGATACAACAAAGATGTAAACAATCCTCTTTCTTGTTTTGTTAAATAACATAGATTCTGGATAAATAAACTTTTTAAAACGTACTTTTCCAAGAATTTAACTTGACTTGTAGATTTATAATGTTTTGGCAAATATGTAACATGATCATTAATTATTTAGTCCTTCAGGCGAAAAATGTCCGATGGCCGCATCGTCCGTCCGTCTGTTCGTCTGTCCGTCCGTCCGTATAGACAGACAGACAGACAGACAGACAGGATTAATGCAACATTAGTGTTACAGATGAGCATTCGCTGTTCATTTAAATACGCGATCCAAAATTTTACTCCTTATATAATTGGCTTATTGTTGTCATAAATTGAAACTTGCTAGTCAAGCAATGCGACCGCGATGGCACGGTGGCGCGGTGGCATGCTGGCGCGGCGGCCGAGTAGCCAGCTGAGACACAAGCGGTGCAGGTTCGCATTCCCGTTGCGGAACTGAAAATTTTAAATGCATGTTCTGCAGATATTTATTCCGAATCTGGGTGTTGTAGTACCATGGTATTCGTAGTTACTGATACCCATGACACAGGGAATCCTAGTTTAAACTCAGGGCTATGTACCTAGGTACGTGACTATTGAGTGGCTTATTTATTATTATTTATTATAGAACGTTAGCAACCAACACTCAAAGTGTTGCTGACGTCCATTGCAGTTCTCCCTTTTGTTTCCAGATTACAAATAGGGTAAAAGTACGCGTGATCCGTTTTGAAACAACAGAGATTTTTGTCGCAAAATCTTTTCTATAGGTCGTGAGTTCAAATCTGGCGGCAAGTCACCATTATGCTGCTTTGTGCTTATATGCTTTGCATTAGCTATCATATGGTCACGTGCGATCGCATTAATGTTATGTGCAGTGTTATTTATATTTGAAGAGTAAGGGTGCCGGTGAAATTACAGGCACACGATACTGTTCATCCGTTATGTCTCAGGGCCGGTAACGCGCGAGTGATACCTCTTGTGTTGGACACGTCTATAGGTTATGGTAACCGCTCACCGACAGGTGGGTCGTATGTTTGTTACCACTTTGATTCCTGGAATGCGTGGGAATAGCAACTCACCGTGCAAAAATCCTTGGCAACCCAAGGTCACTCCGCGAAGCCTGCGAATACCCCAGGAAACTTCTGTGCTTCTGGGCGGAGTTGGACTGGCTAACCCACTAGCCAAAACTCCCACGCATAATGAACCAATTAAGAGTTTAAATGCGGAAAAGGGAGTTCACACACATACATACATACATACCACTTTAATTGTATAAAAAAGTGTATATATTAATAAAAAACACCGCGAGAAAATAATTATGCCCTGTATGAGTATTGCCCTTAATTGAAGTAGGCCCTGCCGCGAACATCATAATACTATACGTAAAGCTTTACAAAAGTGTTGTCACCAGAAAAAAAGAAAAAATGTTTGTGTCCCAAACACCTGTCTTTATTAAGGTCACCCGAAACATTTCGAAACTTCCTTCGAAACTTGAAAATGAAAGAAAACAGTCGAAAACAAGAATTTATGATAGTTATTTGTCGGTAAACGACTTTTGAAGTTAAATTACTAACAAGTTTGGGTAAAATTATGGAAACCAAAAATATTGGAAAACAAAGTATTCTAATGAGTTCGTTTGAAATTGAAATGTTTATGATGACATAAACTCTTATGTATGGCGGCCGACCGCCGCCATTATTATTTACCACTAGCTTCTGCCCACGGCTTCGCCCGCGTGGTACCTGGATAAAAAGTAGCCTATGTGTTATTCTGACGTATAAGTTATATTACTGTAAAGTTTATCAAATTCCGTTCAGTAGTTTTTGCTTGAAAGAGTTGTTACTCTAGAGTTGTTCTCTCTGAAAGTTTGTGAGGATGTTTGTTAACATCCTCACAAACTTACACGTTATTAGTGCGATAGGATAGGATTATCGTTATAATATATAACAATGTCTTAGTGCTGATGTGCTTAAGTTTCTTGTAAATACACTTACAGTTAATTATCAAAAGTTCTTAATAAGATTGTAAAAAAAAATAGTATTTTATCATAATCGTCAATCTGTAGAAGTCTACTGCTGGACATAGACCTGCTATAATGAGTTTGATGAACTATCTTGGAACATGGGCCACTCATATCGATAATTGAGGCATTCATTGACTTCCTGCAAACCATAAAATGTGTAGTTTTAAAAAAACACAAAAAAAATCCACTATCCACCTCCTGGCTTCATCATCAGACCCTCGATACCAAGCCCAATCTGTTGGAATCGTCAAAATCGTCAAAATGAATCATATGAGCCCAAACTCGAGTAGCCACTGAAGAATTCCACTATCCACCTCTTGGCTCCATAATCATAATCAGATCAGCTCTTTAATATAAAACTATAGTATTATTATAAGAACTACATATATATACATACAAAGTTTCATTTCAATACGACGATCAAAAGTAGGCTAAAACTGACAAGATTTGATGTATTTTATGTTTTTTTGTTATTAAGTTACAAGTGAAAGTACTATTTTAGCATTAACAATGTGACATCGGTCCATTGGGGTCTTTCTACACATTCGACATTCGAGGACTCAAAGTCAAAGTCAAAGTCAAAAGGTTTTTTTAAATTGAATTCACAAGGACCATATTATAGAAACGTCGGCTTATCGATTATTCTGTACCAAAACTCGTCTTGAATTTATTTTAATCATCGACTGATGTTTTAAATAAATTCAATCTAATTTCACATGACTTTTCAAAGGTCACGGGAAGTCGCTGGACTCTATTGATGGCTAAAATAAAGTGTGTTCTGTGTTGTTTCAGGTGTTCCCCTCGCCAGCTCGGAATGGAGCAGCTCTGAGCGCGCCCCCTCACCCCCCGCCCCGCTCACCCCCCTCGCCCCTATCGCCCCCCTCTCGCAACTCGCGGCCGCTGAGCTGGTCCGCGACGGGCCCCTCTACCCCCCGCTTCAGCACGACGACCACGATGCACAGAACAACATCGAACAGACAACGCAGCAGGAAACCACTGAGACTGAATATGAAACCAACGTACAAAGGAGCAAACGAAGTAGCCAAGAAGGGGATAAAACTTCTAAAGTAAGTTTGCTACAGCGCCATCTATTTGCTTTTATTTAAAACTTTGTTATTTCAGTTTCATTCAGAATGCCCTCGAGATAACATACTAGTTCCGAACTAGTAAGTTATCTCGAGGGATGATTCTTGACACTTACGAGAACAACAAATGTTCTACGACATATATGAATTCAATTTTTTTAATTGAAAAATGATAGTAAAAATCAGCTCTTTTCTGTAAAAAAAACGAATAGTTTTGAGAATGGTTTCCGAAGTCGAACATCTTGTTCATCAAAGTAGTGTTGGAGTTGGCACTTAAAATTCAGCTGATAAAAGAATGTTAAAATAATTTGAAATTATTTTTTTGGAAGGAAAATTTGATCATGCTCGGAATTATTAAAATACCAGTTCCGTGATAACCTGTATATATTATCGATTTGAGATAAGACCTCTAGTTTTACCAATTCAAAAAGAAGTTTATTTTTTCATTCACTTTTTACATTAACCCTTGGTGATCAATCGAGTCAGCATGAGTACCCAAGACAAAAAATAGTTCTTCTCTCTCTAACGGAAAGAAAAACAGAAGTACATTTTGTCATCTCTCAAAAAAACTCACAAAACTGTTGTGGCTTAGCATAAACTTGGTATTTATGCTAAGCCTGCAGGATGCTAGACACTTTTAAATTGCGTACACAAACACACATTAACAACTTTATGAACCTATGATTCAAATCAATAATTGAATTGAATTGTTTTTTATCCTCCTTCGTAAAGACAAGCACAGCAGCAAATCGGCGAGTTAAGACCGGAGACACGATCCTCAACATCCGCGGCGCCGTGCGGGACGCTATCGGCGACGCGGGCGCCGCACCCGGCCCTAGGGCTTCCTCGAGACTGGACACATTCGTCATCCGTCCCCACAGAAGGCCCAACCATCCACCCCCGCCTACAAACCCACCCAACAATCAGGTAAGACTTCAGTCATACTTACAAGTATTTTTTACTTGACAGAAGGTCCCAACCTGAGATATAATAGATTAACAGTTACAGATATTAAAACATTGTTTTGATTTAATTTTATTATGTGTTTACCTTACCGACTGCGCCAATACAGTTACTGGCGAAGCCGGCAGTATTGTAGTCTATGGCTTCAAAAGACTGAACTATTTATAAACTCTTTTCAGTTAATACTAGCCTTTAAATTAAATGAGGTTTATCGTTTTCTAAATCGCTTTACTATTTTGTTTTGTAGCTTCTTCATGTAGTGGAATAAAAAATGTGTTAGAATAAATTGGTATTTAGGTTTCAAGTACACAGAGCCTTCGTGCATTGATAGTGTCCTCAGCATTGAGCCAACATCATTTACCTAAAGCTTTTTCAGTATAACTTTACCTTTTTTTGATAAAGTGTAAGTATATTTGTATCAAGAGCCTCTTCTCCAGGTTCCGAAGCACGACCGCGAGCTGTTAGTAGAGGCGCACTCGACGGCGCGCATCCCATGCGACCTCCCCGCCAACCTCACCAACGTGCAGTGGTACAAAGACAATGAGGTGACTATACATCCTACCCTGTATCTACCCTGCATCATCCCACGTCCAGTGTGAGTGCGGGGAACAGACACAGAATATGGTGCACTCGCTCTCCCACCATCTGTGCCCCATCATCATGTGGGCATCACCTGCACCCGGGAACAACTCATCGAGGCAACCGATGAGACTATACAAGTAACCACAAATAACTTATAACCAATTTTAACAACGAGTCATTGACTCGACATGAGTTAAATTAACATGTACCCACCTCTAAAGTCATTTTCAACAGTCTGTAGAGATAAATTGATAACACTTTAATGACGTGTTTGAATTAAACAGAGCAAATTACAAACTAATCGTGGAAGTGTAAAAGTTAAAGCTATTTATTTATTAAACATGTAGCATAACAGATTCATTAAATCTAAGTCGCTACATATTTTATGTAAAAACTGACATCTTGCAAACAAGAACATTAATAATATATGTATATACCTACTTAAACACACATAAACATATCTAATAAATGAGATCCATATTTTAACAATGTAATGGCAGTACAATAGGTCCACTTTGGACATAATCCATAGAGAGTAACCATGACTAGCGATCTTGAAAAGTCATAGTCAGAGTCAATAGGTTTCTATTGATTGAAATCCCAAGGCGCGTATCGAAAATTTTAATATTTTACAGTGAATTAACGCCAGTTCGCATGGATGCAAGAAGTGTAAACTATAATCGTTGTATCGATCTTCATTTTTATGGATAAAAATAAGCCTAGAAGAATCAGGCAACGAATTCTGCTTGTTTTTGAATGTTCCTTCAATAGGCTATATTGTGGTGAAAATAAAATAAGATGCGCGCAACCTTCAAGAGTGAATCTACATTGTCTTGTGGTTGCTATTCCTACCTAGCAAGACAACTGTTCTCATTTCTATGCTACGATTATAAATTGAAATCTGAAGGGTCAATAGGAAAATAAATAGATTCATTTTTCTCACTTTATATTCAAATTTAGGCACTTGGCACTGACATCTGATTTCATTCATCATTCTAATTTAATATTTCGAGTCTCTTGATATTTTTTTCAATAAAACGTCAAACCCAGAAGTGGAGTCAAGAATTTCTCATTCGAATCGTTTAATTGAGAAGTTCTAATTGCCGAAGAACTTGTTCATTCAACTTTGTTTGGAACCGGACAAAGTTATGCAGCTGATGTCTTCCTAGAAATATTTTGCGAGTTTTTAATTAATGAAAGAAAGCATAACTTTACCTATCAGCAATAATAAATAGCAATTCTTCATTACGTGCGTCTCATAGAATCAAAGACTTGACATGGTTTCCATCTGTTCGGTAGTAAGAGTAACCAAGACAACAGTTTTGTCGATGGAGAAGACGAAAATGTTATTTTTTTCGTCGTCAAAATCAATTCGAAAGTTTTTATTTAGGATAATTATACAATCCATTTTCTTAGTAAATAACTTAGACTAGATAGTAAATTTTGCGTAAATAGGAAGATGTTAGGTAGATAGAGATATTTAGCGACGCGGGATAATGTAACACCCGCAAAACGGTTATCTCTGTGCTAATGTTCCGGTGTCGTGTCCACAGCTGCTGAGCCTGCCCGCGTCCCCGACGGGCTCCGCGGTGTGGCGCGAGGTGTCGGGCGGTGGCGCGTGGGCGGTGGTCGGCCGCGCCACGCGCTCCGACGCCGCCGCGTGGCGCTGCGTCGCCGGCGCCGCTTCCGGACATCCCACGCAGCTACTCATCTACGGTATGTTACTTTCATTTTCAATGTTATCTGGGGCCAACAAACATGCGGCCAATAATTGTATAACGTTATCAGAGTGACAGGGTGGGAGAGCAGGGCCATTGCTGTGCTGATGCTTTGCCTGCCATAGAGACAATGTTGAAAAGTCTCATGTGTCTAGCTTTTTACTCACTCGTCTTCTACTCATACTACACTGCCTAATTCTCACAAACTCGTGTCTCAGCTGATTCTTCCCTAGTCTCATCTCACTATCTTTACGTCTTCCTTAAATAACGTACACTTCACTCCCCTGACCTCCGAGCTAGAAAGCTAAAATTCCTCAACTTCCTTCAACAGCCTCTCCTTGTCATTTCTATTTCACTTCAATTGAATTACCAATTTACCTCCATACAGCTCTTCCAGATGCATCCCGCTTCAGTTCTAATAGTAATATGCTGGGCAAAAAAAGGTTATTGATACAAATAAATGGAAGAATGCAATATTAGTATTTTTTATGTTGTAATATAGCCAATCTAATTCTATTTTAGGGTAAATAAAGGCTATTTTTATTATTTTATTTGCTAGCTAATTACGATACGCTAGCGCCATCTATTAGAAGCATAATCGTCATCTAGTAATAAATATAAACACTAATTGTGACAGTAAGAGACGGCATGATTCATGTTTAGAGTGGCCGAGTAATACAGTGTTAATTTGGTGTACAATTGGACTTCATTATTTAATCTGGAACCGTCTTGTAACAATATTCAGTGGGTGGTGATTCCAGGTGAAAATTTTAGAAAGAGTTTATTCCAAAAACTATCGTGGATTTTCACGTACCGTACTATCGGAGAAGGCACCGATTAAGTTTCAACTCATTCCGAGAGTCTTCAAATGAAAGAGATTAAAGGGAACAAAACGTTGTTTGTCCACAGAGCCCGTCCGGTCGGTGTACCTCGCGATGGACGGCAGGAGACTCGACGCTGGCAACACCTGGGTGCCGGTCAGGGACAAGTCGGAGCTGGAAGTGCGCTGTGTTGCAGAAGGTACGCTTCCGAACGCTGCGCTGGCGGGAGAACATTCTAGTGCTTGCCTTATGCGTGTAGTCATATTCATTTTTATTCCTCTTCTGGGTCAAAGTCTTTCACGAATCCTTTAACATATACGGAGAACACGGTTTAGTGTGGGGAAGATCTTCTACCGAGCTGATCCATCTGATCAACTCGGCCGAGGTTCTAGGACTGATAGTTGTTTGTCAGAAATTATAACGGGTGTAATAAGATCTATCACCAAGCCGAAAGCCACATATTCTATACATCATTATGATATTTTTTTTCTACTAGTCTATACCTGGGAATCCACTGATTTTGGAGATATTGAAGGTCTAAGTTTAATTTTAATAACTATAAAATTTGATCCAAACAAACATTATTAATATTTTCGATTATTTTCACCTCTAGCTTCAAAAATCCAGTACATTTACCATGTGAGAGTAATAATAAAGTAAAATGAGTGAATGTTGTAGGAGGAGTTCCACCTCCCGAGCTGACGTGGCGGCTGTCGGCGCTGGAGCCTGCGCTCGACCATCGCCCCTATCTGAGGATACATTCCACCAACTACTCCATCGGTAAGCTACTCACTCGGAAGTCTGATAATGGCAACAACCACAAGCAAGAGCCATGTATAAAGATATTTTAATCTTCAAATGTACAGTACAAGCCAAATATTTTTTGTGTGTTATCTGCAGAAAACTTTACTCGCGTGATCCATTATTTTTTCTTGTTGAAAAACATACCTAATGTCACGTTCTTCCGAATGTATTGTTTGTTGAGTTGAATGTACCTCTATAATCTGTGTAAGTACGCTTTGTTTCGCAGAGGGCGTATCGTCGTCTCACGCGGCGGTGACGGCGGCGCGGGAGCTGCACAATGCGTCGCTGCAGTGCGAGGCGCGACAGCGACGCCCCGACGCCTCCGTGCTCTCGCTACAAGCCAAGCTGGAGATACATGTCACATGTGAGTCAACTCAGCATTGTCCCGGGATCATATTATTTAAATCAAAATAAAAACAAACACGCCTTACTCCTTATGATGGACATATAAACATATACATACTCATTACATATATCTTAGAGGATACCAAGTAGAGGGACGTCCAAGCATTGTATTTCTCATTTCATTGGGTCTGGGTGTTTTCTATGTATAATATGTATTATGTATTTACAAAAAAAAGTCTATAAGTCATGTAGTTCCCACAATACAAGCTCTGCTTTGTTTGGGGCTAGATGATGCTGTGTGAAAAATGTCCAGCATTATTATTATTATTTCTCTTTATGTATTTCAAATCTCAGGCTTATACATGGGGGGCCTTTACGGGCATTAATGGAGCCAAAGCTAACACTAAGAGGCCCTTTGTACCTACATATTATTATTATTATTTGACATTGACACATGACAGGTTGCATGCCCATCATCGCTAATTGGAACACTATCTGATGGCGGATACCTCCGATTTTTTTTTTTAGTTTTTTTGCGATGTTTTCGAATGTTGAATACAATTACAGTACAAATACAGTATTATAATATATCTTGCTGTTTTTTATGATTTGTTACTTTAACCAAAAATCCTAGAAGCTTGGTTTGAGTTGAATGGTTTTTATGATTGTTGAATGATGATCTCAGAGTCGAATGATGATTGTTGAATGATGATCTCAGAGTCGAATGATGATTGTTGAATGATGATCTCAGAGTCGAATGATGATTGTTGAATGATGATCTCAGAGTCGAATGATGATTGTTGAATGATGATTGTTGAATGATGATCTCAGAGTCGAATGATGATTGTTGAATGATGATCTCAGAGTCGTCCCGAGAAATATAATTATAACCTGATTCAGATCGAGTTCAATATTCTTCAATTCTTTATAACGACATGTCCACTTTATTTGAGAATTCATCCCCAGATACTTATTAGATATCGGTCTCAATTCCTAAATAAACTCAGCAAACTCTTTCAAAGCTAAAGCAATTTTTTCACTTATGGATCAAAAAGCCAAATTTACAACCCCGTGTGTGCTGCTCCCCTTATCTAGTACGTTTATATTCCTTTGAAATTACGAGTTATAATACACTTTCAAAGTAATAAACTAAATAACGTTTTGATTAAGCAGAATTACCATCAGCTATCCAAACTTCAAACATTTGATCATCAATACAAAGTTATATCAACATCATGAATTACCATCAAATAGTAACATATTCACAAAATTATGTAAATCAAGTCAGAGTTGAGGTAACTCTGATGTTTGGAGAGAATTTGCATTCGCGAGACGTGCAGCAGACATCACTTTCAATCCATTTTCAATGTAAAATGGGCTTTATTTAACTTACTTTACACACACTTTAGCTTGGATTGATTTATCTTGCCGGTTATAGAACCTAGTTACGTCCGCATACATAGATTCATACAAAATGCCGTCGGAGTGAAACTTTAGTACTAGTAATATTATTTTCTCCTGTGGTGCGCGTTTGATGTTTTATATAAAACCAGTCCCAGGAGAGATCCTTGTGGAACACCGTAGATATGTTCTCAATGAACGTGGATTTTTCAGTGAAATTGTTTACGATGGATACGTGAGCTCCCTAGGTACTGAGAGATATGAATTTGAGAAGCTGATCGTTGCTCCTTGCAACTATGTTATTGGTTTTTTATCAATATGTACTGTAAAAAAAGCTTTAATATTTACAAAAAAAACTGTAGATCACTCTCTGTTCCTTCTGTTATCTGATCTGTTACCATTCGCCGACCTGCCAATCCTTTCTAAGCCGTTTTATATAGCATGTTGTGTACAGATCCACCATCGTTCGTGATCTCTCGCTGGCCTGGCTTCGGTGTGTCGCTCTCGGCCGGTGTGGCGGCAGCTTTGCGTTGCGACGTGGATGCCAACCCGCCGGCTAGAGCCTGGTGGCTCCGGGATGATGACGATCCCACCAGGTGAGTGACTATTCTTTGCACCCACAGCTCACCCTAACGTTTTGCATAGTGATATCAGCGTAGTCTCAGAACAAATTCAGCTGGGACAAGTACCCGCTTTAAAAACATTCTCGCCGCTAAAATTGCAATACTTTTTAGACCCACTAACTTTCAACTATATTTTTGAATATTTTTTTTTTATATTAACAAGTTTTATTCGATCGCACTCTTTAGAATTTGGATTGGAAAATCCTTTTAGGGACATCTCTATTTTTTATACATTTAAAAGAACTTATTATAATTCCAAATTTAGCTTTTATTATAAAACACGCAACGGTTTCTAAGAAAAGAGATGGTTCAGCCAACGCACTGCCAATTAGAGTGGATGGAATTACAAAATACGACGGATCTCGAACATTGGACACTGTTGTAGAGCTTGTTAGTAGAGACAGCTTCATCAATAACGGTAATCTCTTAGTAACCAATATTAGTATTATAATTATTTACTTAAAACATTAAATTAAAACTTAAATATAATCATAGTGAATGAAATGTTGATGACGGGTGGCATAAAAAATGACAACATGCAAAACTCATGTGTGAATGCATTCAGTAAAGTTAGCACCCTCAATGTTGGCGCATTATGTATTTAGGTACAATGTAATCATAAAAACAAAGAAAACAATAATGTTATTACTTCGTGGTTAGCAACAAGATATGACTACTCAAAGAAATATCAACAATATTGATATCACAAAACTTATGTCGTTACAGTAGTGTTCCACATAGGTAGCTATCCACAATCTCAATCCAAGTTGGTTCATCTCTCACAATCTCCTTTTTACGGCCAACAAGGAATTATGTGACAGAAAAGTTAGCGGAACTTTTAGCACACGACGCGTGCAGGCGACGCGGCGTGCCGTGACGCGTGCTGCGTGAAATCGTGCTCATCTAAGAGTTACTGGTAAAAACTAACCCGTTACGTGGAATGGTAACGACAATTCAAAAACTGGACATGCGCCAAATGTAATATTTTGACGTGCCTCTGACTACCCCGCTACTTATGTGTGCCGTGAGCGTGTTTTTTTGTACCCGTAAAAATGTTTCCTGATTTTTAACACTGTAAATTTTAGCTCTTCATTTCTTATGTTCCAACTATGAAACTTTGACGGTTTTTGAGTTGTAAAGTTTAGTAGACTAAAATTTCTATCTGTAGTCATCAGGAGACAAACTCAAGACTATTTCCATTTTATAGTCCAAGAAAGCATCTATTAGAAGTTGAATTTACATATTTACGACTCGTCGCCGTCGTATACAAGGGCCTCTGCGGCGGAAATTACTAACTGGACATAACCGAGTTACGGGAAGTTGGAAACTTTATTGTGCACTAGTTGTGGGCCATGACTTGGCTCGCTTCCTCTCTTAGGAATTGGTGCGGAAAGGCAGTAGTCGTAGTTTTAAAGAATATTTATTTTCTTTGAACTGTATAATTTTAAATAAAACGCAGTTTAGGAAGGCCCCCCACTTGATGAACAGTGAAATTGTAAAGTTTGCGGAAAATCGTCGGTAGAACAGCAGAAGACTGTTCGTCGTGGCGCTCGTAGGCCAATGTCGAACAGTGCACTTCTACAGGTGATGACAAAAACTTGAGGTTTAATATTTTCACGTCACTGGTGTTTTTTCGACGGGAATAACAAAAGGCCTCTTATTGGTGGCCAATCTTGGATTTATGGAATGATCCAATGAAATTATTAATGTATATCCTAATCTTCGTCACCGCTATGAACCAAATCATAGCATCCTCTACGAGTGCTACGTGCTACGGAAACTCGTAGAGCTTGCTACGATGTTAGTAATTAATTTGCGTTTAGGATTAATTACGCTCTAATTAGTGCCTTTGATTGCTATCGTTGATAATAATAAACCAGTGTGGTGAAATAATTTAATGTCATTCCACAATGTTCGCGGGAACGATGAACTACATTGTCCAGTGATTAACAATTCTAACATACCTAAACGATGTATGAGCCAAAATTGTGCTCGAAACTTTCTAAATAGTTACTCTAATAAAGTTAAAACAGTTGGAAGTAATCGCAAACTAACATTATTTATTGAGCGTGAGTGTATAGGATCTACCTACCCCCACACCCTCGGTGGGAAGGGTTCGCAGTAATTCGTTTAAAAGTTGTGTAACTACGAGAGAGTATATTCGGTTTTTAATATGTTAATTTATGTCGAAACGTTGGTCTTGTTATCTAAAGCAGCTAGTGTTTCAGCTAGCAGCTAGTGGAAGACTCATTCATTCACTCCTGACTCATGAGCCTTAACTTCTGATATGTTTTAGGAGTCATCTTTTTCTCATTAATTAAACAATGCACTCATCTCATCTGATTCATTATTTCCTACCTTATATTATAATAACTCATCATCAATTAATGGTTTATCATCCCTGACTGGATGACTCCAGAAAGCATTTACTTGTAACTCACGACAAAAAATCATTTATGACAACTGACGAATTACGACTCATTAGATACCACTCAAATTCACGGCTCGTGATTTATAATTCATGCATGATGTATGGCTCACGACTCATGATACACCACTCAAAATAGATGACGAGTCATGGGTCACGAGCCATGAGTCATCTAATTTAAGTAAGCATGGCTCACGACCCATGCCACAACTAATATTTGATCGGTGATGAGTGATGGGTCGACTCCCCTCCCCGCAGTTCCCCCCCGCCGCTGGAGGCGGGCTCGGGCGCCGGGTCGGCGACGCTGCGCTGGGCGGCGCTGCGCTCGACTCACGCCGGCTGGTACCGCTGCCGCGCCACCTGGCTCGACGCTGACTACTCCAGCATCGGATACTTCCTCAATGTCATCCGTGAGTTCTTTCTTTTTTAATACTACCTAGGTGGCGAACAAGCTTACGGCCCATCTGTTGGTAAAGAGTCCTTCGGAGCAGGCGACGCATCAGGAATGATCCAGGTGTTGCGGATGACAATAGGCGAAGGTATGGCTCCATCAGGTTGTCGTTTGTCTTATCATAACATAAATATAACAAAAAGATACCGTATGGCCTTTAGATGCTTGCAGCACCAGAGGCATCAACGCCCTCTTCGAAGAACCTCATACTGTTGGCACTTGGGACAACCTCAGCGGGGAGTTAAATCCACCTCTTCATGGTGCGATGATGCTCCTCGGAGCCAAACCACAAGTATTTCTAGATGTCGACCTGTGCCTGGGCCAGGTTGAAGAAAACTTAGGTAATCGTGGTTCATCGAGGACTTCGTCGAAGTTGCTGAGCAAACCTGGACCCACAGCACAGAGGAGGCTGAGAATAGCAAGAGGAGGCGTAGGCCTGGGTAGTTATAGTTCCAGGAACAGAGTTCTATGTTACTTGAAGGCAAAAAGGCATTCAGCCCTACAGATGGTAAGTGATCATCGTCACCTATTGACAACTGCAACAGCAGGGGCATTCCTGATGGGACGCCATTTTTTTTTTATAAAATGATACTGTCAAACTCGAATACGGCTCGCCTGTTGGTAAGCGGTTATCGTAAACTGTGGAAGCTTACAACACCAGAGGACCTTGAGACATAATTGGCAGCAGAAATACATACGGGTTGAAATGGTGGTGATGTTTATTGATACCATTAGTTTCATAGTTTCAACTATTGGGACATCTTTGTACACTTAGTTTCGTCAAGTTTACATAATAATTACTTTCAACTTAATGGATAGGACCTTGTTATAATGATAATCACTTATAAACTAAAAAACACCAAACAAATAAATTAGAAGCATTATTGTTTGCTGATTTGAAGGAAAATACGATCCATCAAATCTTAGATCATATGAGAATTCCACATTGTGCTCATCATGTTTCGAGAAATCCCCAGTACGTCATAGTGTGGGGAGCTCGTCGCGACGGGGTTTCAGGGATAAAGTGGGTGCCGCTGAAACTAAAGGAATTATGGGACTTTTCAACCTTATCTCGGAGCAATGGAAACGGTCCCTGGGTGGACTTTAGAGGAATACATTTTAATTGTACTGTTCAACAGGATACGGTTACATTAAAAATAGACATAACAATAATGATGTACAATGGGCGGCCTTAGCACTAAAAGCGATTTCCTTTAGGCAACCTTTGGATATAAATAAATAAATCAAATGGTAAAAGATGTATTGGGACGAAACCTGTCTATTCCGTCATGTCACCAACGGTCCAAATGTTGACCGAGTTGATAAATAAACTATGCCACGTTTTATTTACTTCACGGCACAAACTAGAAACAATAACGATTAATTAGAGCGATCTGACGACTAGGCTTCATGTTTCAATGAACTAGTTTTAGACTGAAACTGAAACCTGACTGATAATAAATAGAGTGAGTACCCGCACTACAGCCAATACCTAACCTACATAATTAATCTAATTGAATTGATCGCGGGATCATGAATAATGATCAGAGCTAATTTATAGCTGGATTTAATGGACTGGATTCATGGCTTACCAATGACTGATTCATTCAACGTTATACAAACTTTACTCATTTGTATTTTATGTACATTCTTAATACATGCGTCTTTATATCTTTCGGAAAGGCAATAACATCGTCGTTCTTTTAAATAGTCCTCTTCATCACAAGGTGCTCTTGAAGATATATTTATATATTTTCCTCTGTCACCCCCCAGCTGCTCCTGAAGAGCACACCGAGACGGTGTCGGAGCCCACGACGGAGGAGGACGAGCCAGCTGATAACCAGAAGGTAGAAGTACCGGTCGGAGGCAACGTGCAACTGCATTGTCCTAAAGGTATTATGACACATCTAACAATAAATTACTATTTATATACTACTGATCTATCTACTAATAATAAAGCTGAAGGGTACAAACTACTTAGTTTGGGGCTAGATGATGCTGTATGAAAAATGTGTGTGTTAATTATGTGTGACATGCTGGTTCAATGTCGCTGATTAGGGTGAGACTTCTTAAAATTTAAAGTACCAATGTGAATAAAGAATTTAGTACGTAAGATAGATTCTCCGTTACTATTTCAATGGAGTTCGTTTGTGTGAAAGAAGTTTAAGTTTAAGGTACAACATACAGTCTTATTCCTTAAAATCCATATCTTCCAGACAACATTTGGGTGTAGAGGACTTTATGTAATTTTGAGAGTGGTCGGGCTGTACTTATGTTTTAGTAGAACAATGAGTGTATGATACTGAGGTACATACTAGTGTTGAAGTGGTTCTTTGGATGAAGGAACCTATGATCTGGATTCAAGGAAGAAGGGAAACACTTGACTGGAAACAGATTACACTCACAGCTTCAATATTTTGTTGGTGTCCGAAACGTCGGTAAATAATTAATTAAAATTAAATTTGTTAGTTCGGACAAAGTGTTCGAAAAGTCGGCAAGCCTACTTGAAAGATCGATAGCCCAAGGAATGAAGGATCAATAAATATAACGCGCGCCTATTCCGGAAACGTTTCCTTAAACGCATGTACATGCCTGTGAGCTGACCATGGCTGCACCTACTTTTCTTACCACATTCTTTAACACATGTTTCACAAATAAATAAATTTGAATTTGAATGTGATTCTTCTGTGTTTGGTATCGATTAAGATAGTGTTCTTTGCAGGGAGCGTTGGTTGCTGGTGGCGGCGGGTGGTCGGCAATTCCAGTGACAGCTGGGCGCCGGCTGGCTCCCATCACGCGCATGGAGTCCTGGGTAAGAACAATACAATAGAGGTGACACTACCTCATTATTGTATCTCATATTAGTACCATTATTTACAAACATAAAATGTATAAGAGTTGTACATTTTAAAACTAACATCTATTGGGTTCGCATTGGTTTTGTTTTATAAGGTGTCTATTACCTCCAAAAAATGTCTTTTTGAATGTTCTCTCGTAGGTATAAAAGACGCGCTGTACCAAGAAGGTGGTGAATATCGATGTGTCGGAGCACGAGCTCCCGACCTGATGCGTCTCCGAGAGCTGAAGAGGGTCACGCTTAAAGTAACCGGTGAGTCGCTTCGCTCGAAACTGCTCATCCTAACTGACCGCCGCTTAACTACATAAACTATCGACATACGTATTATGTATAAGTCTCTGTACTTGCGGTAAGGAGTGGTTGTCCCGGCAGGCGGCGCGACGGCGACGGCGCTGAGCGCGGAGCCGGCGCAGGGCGGGTGGAGGCTCGAGTGCGGAGCCTGCGGGCGCCGCGTGCGCGTCGTGTGGCTGCGGGCGGGGGACGCGGGGGGAGCGGCGGGGGGAGCGGCGGGGGGAGCGGCGGGGGGCGAGGCGGGCGAGGCGGGAGCGGGGGAGGTGGTGGGAGGCGCGCTGAGGCCCGACCTCGCGCAGCACTGCTGGCGCGCCGTGCTGCACGTCTCGGACCCTGGAGAGGTAACACTCGGAGGGAGCGGGAACCGTTTCGGACGGTTGCATCGAGCGTGCCGTGTGAGTGCGACATCTGTACGCGAGCGGCGGAGATGGACGATGCGTGTCAATGACCGAAACTCTTCCTGCTCCGCGTCTGGACTTTATCGTTTAACAGTCTGACCAGGAAGGCTGTTGTGATAACTGCTATCGTTTTCAAAATGATTATATGGGTGGCTGTTATGGCATCTTATTGATGGAATTCAGCATCCACTTCAACCAAATATAACCAAGATAATTATATGTGACCTTGGACAGACCACCTGCTCCGTGATGGATTGTAAGGACAATTTACGTATGCGATGAATTCGGCTGGTATAGAGGTAGGATCGTCAGTAATGAGGACGTAAAAACGAGTTTTTCATTCAGTAGTGGGTATAACCGGCTGATGATTAGATACATTTTCATTGCTGAGCGAGATAACTAAGACTTACTAAGGGTTACCAATAGAGAAGTAGAAGTCGCATCTTCTACAGACAGCAAACTAAGAATGATTATCATGACAACTCATTTGTCTGCTGAGAAGAAGACCAAAATTACTTTTGCTCATTCTGTCAAACAAAAGCCAGAGACAGAAATAAGATTGTTTTCTCTTCCGTCGACGGTTAATATAAAGTTTAGTCACTTGAGAAGCTTGGCAGGCTTTCATGGTTGACATAGATGAGATGGAAGTCCATCTGCAAAGCCAGACATAGCCAAAGAAAAAAGGTCAGACGCACCGTATCTGACTTAGCTCGATCGTAAGACTCCCATAGAGCTGTCAGTGATCTCTTCGATCTTCTAACTGATGTTCTGTTGGCAGATGTGGTGCGTGGCGGCGTCTCCGGGCGGCGGCGCGGTGGCGGTGTTCCCGCGCCGCGCCCCGCACCCCGCCGCCCCGCGCGCCGCCCCCGCCCCCGCCCTCGCCCCCTCCCCCGCCCTCTCCGCGTCGCCCTCGCCCGCGCCCGCGCGACACTCCGTGCGAGCGCTGCACAACGCAGCTGATCACCACACCGGATCCATCGCTGTACACCGAGCCCTCTTGCTAGGATTCCTCTTAGCGCTCGTGTAAGACTCCGATGATCCGCAGAAGAGAAACATGGATTGAACCGAGTGAGTACAAATTACGAATTCAGAGGAGTGAAGAGTTGCAGCAAGTGATTATCTCGCTAGTGGTGTGGAGGCGGAGTCTGAATAACATTGGAAACTTTCTTAACAGAATGTAGGGGTCGAAGGACAATCCCTATAAGAGAATGAGGTGTCTCATCGAGTGCTGGTACCGGAGTGTATGGATAGATGATGGTAAATATGTATTTTTGTGTTAGGGTAAGTTGGTGGTGTTGAAAGACCGTACGTGATCTTTAGTGTGATCGAATATTGCCCTCTGTCGAAGGCATGCATGTTGGTGGTATTGGAACAGAAAGTATTGAATGTGTTGAAAAGTTTCAAATAAATATGTCGCGTAGGTAAATGAAGAATAGTTAATCAGAAAACTATTCAAAACAAAAGAAGCATTTTAAGAGACTCAATAATACTTTCTAGGAAAGAGAATGAGACGAACGAACTCTTGTATTACGTCCAAACGGATATATAGTTTCCGTTCTATTATAGTTATTGCATACGATACGAATCTCCTTACTCTAGTCTTCGTAGTGTCTATTCTATTGTATCTCTATAATGATAATTTGTTAATCTAGTGCTCCTATCTCCTACTCGTTCGCTGTGATTTGTGTTCATTCAATTTTTGTATTAAGTTAAGATTCAAATTAACTTGGCTCATTTTTATTGAGTTTAAGAGAGAGAGCAGTGAGTTTATTATTAAGTTTATCTTTCTCGTTACTTTTAATTTTATTTTTCCCTTCCCTTCCAAATTCCTCTTACTTTAACGTAATTTAGAAACAGGAATCGAATGTGCCAAATTGTTGATATTTTGAAAGAATAAATAGATTTTTCTTATATGAATCGTGGATTACATTTTGTTTATCTATGTTTAAGAATGTGAATTTTAGTGTAATGTGAACACCAAAGGAAATGAAAAATAAGATATAATTAGGATTATGAATGTCAACTATAAATTACGTATAAATTGGATAGTTCATAATAATATTGTTATTTAGAGGGACTTTGTCATTGTTTATATTATAATCGTACATTTTACAATAACAGTTCGTTTAGGCTCGGAGTTCCTTTTATAATCAGCGCTTTCGTATGAGATGTTAGCCTCAGAAAAATAAAATTATGTGGTCTTTCTAAATTAATTTAATCGCTAGCCTAATCCTATTTATAATAGATGTCAAATTCGTAAATTAAATACGATGTATCATAGCTTAAATGGAATCATGTAAATTGGATGTCAATTTTAGACGCTCGTTAGATCGAGTTTTTGTATGAAGACAAATGTTTGCTACCACAATTTTTGCAACAATCTTAGTACGTGTAAGTGTGAATTTTTATCGGATGTTTAAATGTTAATGTTATCGATGGTTAGTTTTGTATTAGATTAAGTTCTCTTCATAGCTCTTTTCATCTCAGTAGTTTTATAATATCATGTTACGGAGAAAATCTGCTCTTGGGCTCAAAAAATAGCGATAGAAAACCAACATATTCCAGCAGAAATAACATGCCTGTGTGAGACCACTGTATAATATCCTGTTGTGAATGTTCGATAACCGATGAGCTAGATTCACCAGTCCAGGTATTGAAGGTTCGAGCTGATAGCAGTCGGTCGATCCGACAAGCCCCCGGTGAGAACTCAAGCGCGGATGCTCCATGAGAAATAGCAATACATAAATGTTATTGTTGTAAAGAATTGTGATATCATATGAGGCGCGGGCGCGTCGCGGGCGGGATAAACTTAATTAAAAAGAATTTATTCATTAATTAGTTTAGTTAGGTAGTAGCGAGATGTATTTTTGTACCGTCTGAATTTGTCAATTGGATGTTTTAATGGAATACAGAGTTATGTTTGTACCTGGGAACGTGTCGATCCGTCCATTGCGGAATTCGTAGAATAAGGAGCTACGTAGAATCCTTTCTTCCTCCTAACTTTCCTCTTTCGCTCTCCTCCACATGAGTCAAGTCCAACCACGTTGACCGCGTATGTTCTTTGAGATCTAGATGTTTTGGCTGAAAATGTTAGATAATTAGAATCGTTTTGTACTTTAAAGCGTCCTTCGCACTATTTCCCTCGTTAGATGATTGCGTGGTAGCACCGCGACCCCCGCCCTCGCTCTTGTATACATGGATGACGTGACGCGTCCGGACCCGCACAGATACATTCAGTCTCTTCAGACTCACTACCCCACAACCACATGACGTCTACAAGTATAGAAGACACAAACCGATGATGTGAACACGCGTGGACTCCACAAGCACACGACGCGACGCAGCCACATCGCAGCGGGTTGTGGTCAGTCAGTTGATCTGATCAGTTCAGCTGTCGGTAGCTGGTAAAACGCAACCACACCCCAATTCGTTGTCGCGACAACGCAACATGCGAGACCATTCACACTCCGCCACTGCCCGGTGGTTTTACAGCGGATGTGGTGTGGTTATGGTGTAGTCCGTCTGAAGACACCCTAAGCTAACTGTATTCATCTCTGTACTTTAGCGGAATAGCTTCCGAATCTATTTCCGACGTCCATTGGGACAGGACGCAATGACGTCACATCATTCGCATGTCACTCTCTTAGCGTCCACTCTCGATACCATTTGTGTGTCGCGTTAAGGTGCCAATAATTTAATAGAATATATATTTACATTTGTATACATAATTGTTTACTTTGATATTATTGTACAGATCCATAAATCCATCGCAATGTGTTTATGGAAACTCGTATACCGCAAAATAAATGATTAAACTAACTAAAGGCTTTTTATTCTCATTCCCTGAAACGTGAATTCAATCTTATTTGTGCTATGGATTTCAATAAGTTTATCGTAAAGTAAATTCGTTTGAATAGCTGGTCGGTTAAGGTTTACTTTAGGCCGGGAGCTGAGTAATACAATAACTTTCGGTAGGAGTGCGTAAAGAATCGCCGATGCGTGGGATCGAAGCGCGCGCAAAGTTCGCACACATTTCGGAAGGACTTCCATCTACCTATATCTACTTATCAGAGTATGTAGGTACCTACTGGTACAAGGACAATGTACGACTCTGATAAATCGGCGAAGTTTTATCGCGAGACATTAGCGAAGTTTATCGAACATGTTATTTATTGAGGGAATTAAATGAACACAACAATGGCTTGTATTGACTTGGTTAACTGAAAGTTATAGTGCTTAGGTATGTTGTGTTCAATACTGTTGTATTTATCTAATGAAAATAGTTACTCCTGTTTATAATCTACTGTTCTTCTTTTATCTATAAGACGACTCATGAAAACTTTAACTCAATACCATGGTATTGTATGAATCGTATCGAAAAAGTAAAACTTCTGAATAAAAGTTAAGACATATTGGTTCTGTTTTATGGTTATTTGAGATCTTCGTTACCTCTTTTCGTTACCTTTTTTAGGCAATTCTTGGATTCGAATTTAAGGTTTCTGCATAAAAATGCGATGTTTTGAAAAGTAAAGCTCATACTATGCTATGCTTTCAGTCTTATTACAGCCACCACAAAAATGATTTTACTACATAAATCACGATAATAAAAGTTTTAGGTAAAATGACAAAGTGTCTGGTTCAAGTGTGTAATACCCGAGATTCCCGGGTATTGTAGACGATGCAATAAAACCCGCAGCTTAGATAGTTGTCGGACCGCGAGCTGTGACGTCACCACTCACCAGATATGCAATATCGCGTCGGGAGAACAGAAGCATCGCGTCGCGTCGCCGGCACTTTCACATATTATTTGGGACGAAATTTGCTACGTTCAGTCGAAATCTACAAGGAAACATATACGAGGTGGCGCGCCACCTCCTCAGTTTGACCGGGCCCTAAGGTATAACAAAACTATTGTATCGGTTACTATCTATATAGCAAGTTCAAGCTTGCTGTTATCACCCGATGACAGTTTATAGTTTCACTAAATTCTATCCACAGCTTCGCTCACGTGGAATCCGGATAAAAAGTAGACTATGTGTTATTCTGATATATAAGCTATATTATTGTAAAAATCCATCAAAATCCGTTCAGTAGTTTTTGCGTGGAAGGGTAACAAACATCCATCCTCACAAACTTTCGCGTTTATAATATTAGTAGGATAACCCTAGCTTTAGCGCTCAAAGGGGATTATGAAAACAATCAAGAAAAGTGAAGGCTAACATCGTGAGGAAACCGGCATGCCCTAGAACTAGACGACCGATGTGGTGCGGTGGGCGAAGGTCCGTCTGCGACACAGGAGGTTGCGGGTTCGATTCCCGCCCTGGGACAAATGTTTGTACGATTTGCAAATATTTGTACCGGGTGTTCTGGGTATTTTCTATGTATAATAAAAAAATATCTATCTATGTAATGTATTGTATTAAGTATATCAGTCATCTAGTACCCATAACACAAGCTCTGCTTAGCTTGGGGCTAGATGATGCTGTGTGGATTGTCCAGCATTATTTATTTATTTATTTAACTCGAAATTCGAAGCCGTGTGCCATCAGTTAGTGTGCCAATAAGCGACGTTGCGCTTGCAAACTATCATGTGGAACGATTACTACTTGCAAAACCCGGGCATGTGCCAAATGCGATCAGTAAACTCATTAATAAATCAACCCGTGACTACGACTCAGCCGAAACATCAGATAAATGATACAACGCGATAAATACCCGCATAAACTTATAAACCAAATAATACATACTACATTGAATTGTTGTTCTGGAAAATGATCTCTCGATAAACTGTGGCCCTTGAAAATGTCAGTACTTCGGTTCATGAGACTATGTACTTACATCAGACGAAAATACTAAATGCCAACAATGCGCCAACTTTACTAAATACATTCCCACATGAGTTCCAGCAGGACGACATCTTCAATGACACCCCGTCATTTATATTTCCTTAAGATTAGATTTAAGTTTTAATTTAAGAAGTATTTTTGGTATAAGACGTCTACTTACTAATTGTCTGAAAAAAATATATTTAATTGTAATATACCAATGCAAACGAACAACGACGTAGATACAGTTAATCTTAATAATAAAGCTGAAGAGTTTGAGTTTAGTTTAGCGTTAATCTCTGGAACTAGAAGTCGGATTTAATAAAAAAAAACGTTAGGCATTGATAGCCCAGTTCTTAAGGAAGGTTGTAGCTATAACATCACGCTAAGGCTCTTAGGAGCCGAGAAAAGGAAGATATAGCGCGGGCGGTCGACAGCACAGCTAGTACTATAATACGGACATAAAGTTTGGAGTGCTATTATATAGACGAGCTTATATTTCTGCTCAGAGACCGACGGACGCTCGCCAGCTGTTGTAATTGAACACTTTAATAGAACTAAGGTGCTATTAAACTAGGAAATATACAGTACGTAACAAAAACACTGTTAGATCCGAGAAACCATGTGAAGTTAAATTAAATTACGCCAATTTACGGCCTAATTAAATTTAACTTTTTATATAAGTACGCTAAAAATTTAGTCCTTAACTTTTCGTGTGAATAGATCTTTATTTTATTCACTGATAAAAAAAAAGGGAATTATTTCAAATAAATCGAAAATTGTAGTATATCAACTAACAAGACTCTGCTGAAGTTGGTTTGGTCACAGACTGTAATTCTTACTTTGGTAAATCCGTTAGTAGTGCGCGGCGCGACGCGGAAGGAGAAAATCGCAACCACTCACCTTGATGAAGACTCTCGAAATGAGTCGAAACTTAGTCGGTGCCTTCACCGATAGTGCAGTACGTGAAAATTCCCGTTTTTACAATATGAATAGTCAAGTTCACGATAGTTTTTGTAAAAAAAAAAATTTGCTGAATACCAACCTTTTTTGACAGAACTATGCATACACATACAATTGTAACGTTACTATAACAATGTAGGTATGTAAAAAGATGTTAGTTCTGCACAAAATAAATAATTTATTTTCTCTTCTATTACCTACATTGTTTCTTGGTTAAAAGTACTTAATTAAATAAAGTATTTCCGTAAAACCACCATCCTAACTTACAAAATTTGTTGTATATATATATATATATAAGTCGTGCTATATAAATATTTTCTTTCTTTCTTTCTTTAAAAGACAAAGTCCATGTATCGATACTTTCGATCCCTTCCGGATCGAGCGGATTTTTGTTACTTATGAAGGTACTGTATAATTTTTCATGTATTTCTGAAGAGAAGCCGATAGTTGCGTCACTCAGTGGGAAGCACTTACAAATAATTGGATGTGGGTTCGATCGAGGAAAGCTAATGAAATAAATAAAGCGAATGTAACTAGGCAGTTCTAGCTAGCATTCGATAAGTATAGAACGTATCGCGAGATGGTGGTAGGGGTTAGCCAGTCAGTCAATCAGTTACGGAAATAAAGTACCGGTTTACATTTAAATGGATGAATAATATAGTAAGCTATACTTCAAGGGTGGAAAGTGATAAAGATATAAATCACGGGAGTAGCGTTCAGTGAAACTGCAGCATCTCGACACCCTTCAGCCGTTTATACCAACGTTGCCTCCACGCGGTCTTATGGAGCCCGTTCAGTGGACGGCAAGAAGTCTTCACCTGCTCAAATTGAGCTGTGTTTTAGTCAGAATAGGTTTGTGCCTTTTCATTGTACATAGCCCAAAGAACATTCCATAAGCATATGCTCCTGCAATAGCCTAGTTTATCAACCATATTTCAAATAGTTTCTATCAGTTGCCATCCACAAGATTACATTTTTATATATGACAATGTATTATACAGAAAGGCCTCTAAGTGTTAGTTTCGACTCCACTTATGCCTGTAAAGTTTCCATAAGCCGGAGATTTTAAATAAATAAAGAGGAATAATAATAATAATGCTGGAACATTTCACACAGCATGTTGTTTGCTTGTGTACATGACTGATATACTTTTCTTTTTATAAACACATACATATTATACCTACATAGAAAACACTCAGACCCGAGATAAATATTTGTAAATGATAAAAACATTAGTCCCGCGGCGGGCATCGAACCCGCAACCTTCTGCATCTCAGGCTGACCTTCGCCTATTGCGCCACAGAGGACGTCTGATGGTACTGAATGGTAGTGACATTAAAAATGAGCGCTTGCGTGTCTCGGAGGGCCCGTTAGATGTTACTAGCTTTAGGAACAAACGAACTGACATTTAATAGGTATTCAGTTTCTAATGATCCTTGTGTTTTCAATCATTGCTGTGTAGTTAAAGTAAGTAAATTACTTTTTTTTTTTTTTTTAATAAAATAGAAGTACCCTGGACATAACACTCCCTAAAAAATAGCTATGACGAGCAACCTCCTGAACAACCTCCAACCATTTTACAACAGATTAAATAAATTACAGCGAAAAATGCAAAAAATGTAATAGTCCAAGTTTCACAAGCTGCCGAGTCAGTAAAGGAAGCGTTCCACTGAGTTTTGAGCGTTATCTGTGAGTAAAGGGAGCGTTCCACTGAGTCGCAAGTTTTTCAGCGTTATCATCTGCCAAATGATTTATCTGTGTCCGACGCAAAAACTTAAACTCCCTTCCGCGCTCAGTTCGGGGGCAGCTGGGAGGCTAGGGGTGGCACAAAATTTAAAAATAATAAAAAATATTTTTTATAATTAGTTAGAGTAGTTATCCTATATTGTACACACAACTTATCATTTACAAAAGGCAGAATTCATTCTGCTTTATGTATGTGTATGTACATAATACATAGACGAGCTTAAGCCTAAAAAAGAGTTTTCTTCCAGCAAACCCACCCACAACACAGGGAATCCTAGTGTCGGGGCTAGTACCTAATCATAACTTGATAACATATTCACTACTTACATTTAATATTGTATTAAGTTGTTTTCATAACTTAGTTGGTAAATAAGAATCTGTGGTAATATTTTTTTTTTATCAAATAAAACAAATTTATTAAAAAAAAAAACCTTGACTTAGAGAGCTTATTAGAAAAGTAGTGTAATTTAAGTAAGGATTGGGTGTTGTAGTACCACTCCCAGTTACTGAAACTCGCGATACAGGGAATCACAGTGTGGGTCAGGAATATTTATGTGTCTATGAATCAATGAATAAATAAAAATACTGTATTACTTACAACCATTAAAAAAAAACTTATTTTACTTTTATTGGAACGGTAGTAGAAACAACCGATAAAACTCAATAAAGGATACGTTATAAAAATATATTATATTTAAAAAATAAAACCAAGAACATGTCGAAAAAAATGATAAAAATACTGCATTACGGTGACATTAACCGATTTTGCACAACTAACCCCGTAGCACCCCTAGCCGCGATGTCCACCCCTCTGTCTGAAGGGATGAATCCCACACACACCATTACACACATAGAATAGACAAATATCGCATGTGTGCGAGCAAGTTTTATACTCTTAATAGTCTAAGAGCTGACGACTAAAACGGCCAGGTAATTTTATCATCGATAAAACTCAGGATTCAACTTACCTGAGGGACTCTTTTGTGAAAACTGTTGGTCTGGCAGGACGCACCTGATGGATCCAGGTGTTATTGGACGGGGTAAAAATTGTGTAAATATTATCATTCTGTTTTATTACAAATCGTTTGGATATGTTTCCAAAACACCCATAAAAAATTGAGTCAATCGGTTGGTGGAAAGGTGTCGCCAGCCATAATTATAATTAAAAAATAAATTGAATGGTTTTCAGGTAATAGTATCATCGCTGGCTTTTTTCGTTGAGGTCGTATGGTTTGATCATCAGCTCTCCGACTATAAGTCTTTCTATTTGACGGCATCGGTAGCGCGGCGGGTGAATAGCTGGCTGAGACGCTGGAAGTGCAAGTTCGATTCCCGCTGCGGGGCCGATGTTTGAATATTATAAAATATATATTATAAATAAAAATAGGTATAGTGGTGACTTCTCCAGACGAGCTCTTCACAAGAAGCTCTACTACTTCCATTATGACAGCCTTTTGGAAAACGTTACGTACCTAGCTCTCGACTTTACCCATACATCTATACAATAAAATGTGTAGTTAAAAAAAACTAAAAAAAACATGTTTTTATCACGTACTTAAATTATAAAAAAAATCCACTATCCACCTCTTGACTCCATCATCAGACCCTCGATACCAGGCCCAGTCTGTTGGACTCGTCAAAATGAATCATTGCAGCCCAAGCTCGAGGGGTTTCCTAGTAGCCACTGAAGAGTTCCACTATCCACTTCCTGGCTCCATCATCAGAGCAGCTCCAAGATACCCAATTTTAATATTATAGTACATAGTTCTAAGCGCGTGTCATTCGGACTACATATATATACAAGTTTCATTTCGTTGCGACAATTAGAAGTAGGTTAAATATACTTTCAAGATTTGATTCCAACTCGATAAATAGGTTCACTAAAAAGAATAACCAGCCTTGTTTTCTTACCTTTCTTTCCTGGTTTGGTCGCGGAGGAACATTCGATTGAATCGACGTTTCAAAGTGATCCTTTTGATATTAATGAATAAATAAATTTTGACTTTGACTTTGTTAGTTAGTTACAAATGAAGCTTATAATAAAAGCTTGTTAGTAATAATAAAAAGGAATAGTAGGAAAACCATATAAACTCTATATTGAAGACTAACTGTAACCAACCGCTGAAGATAGGCAAGAGTTTTATAAGCTCACACACACATGTTTGCATGCATGTGTGTGAACGTTTATAAATCAAATCGGTAACAGGGCCACAGGGGAGATCGGGGGGGGGGGATACCTATCTGATATAAATGGTAGTTTCTTTGTCTTACAACTAAAGCTGAATGAAAAAAAAGAAACAAAGTTTGTAAGTCCGCGAACATATTATAGATACAAAATAGATAAATTGTACACGAAATAATATTTCCGCTCAGATAAGTACTATAAATAGTGTTGATCGCTATTTAGCGATCTACCAGACAACCTTTGTAGTCAATGAAATGTACGAAAAAAAAAACTTTCAGAAATCATTTTAAATAATAGATTTATAGTGCTATTGTTACAAGAAAAGCATATTATGATATACAACATGATCGATGAAGATGACGAGGATGTTGCCAGATTTTTTTTCACCTCTATTTTCTATTACTTAAAATACTACAATTTTATATAGCTATGTAAATTTATGAATTACCGAAGGCACGTGCCATCGGTTAGTATCGTCACTTTACTACTTCAAAAAATGCAAACTTATGCCGAATATATGTAATGTTTGGCTGTGCCTCTGATTAACCCCTACTTGGTATACTCAAATATCTACACACTAAGTATGTATCTAAGCATGCAAATTATTCATACGGAATACAGTAGTCAGCGTATTTGTTTATTTTTATTCTTAAGATAATATTTCATATTTCTAAAAGCCTCATTGAAACTTCGTTAGTGGAATATCAGCTGGGCCTTAAAATGAGATTACGCCCGATAAAAACGTCTAGGCCACTAATTCTATGCTAATTTGATTGGGTCCCGCTTTGAATTACACAACTTTACAGGAGTTCGGGGACGACGGCAGTGAGCTTGTGTGAGGGGGGAGGGGGGATGGAGGAGGGGGGGGGTCCACAACTGAATTTATCATGAGATAATGACCTTGCTGTGCATCATCAAAACTTTAGCTTCGAAGTGAAATGGAATTTAAAAAAGACGTCTTTTAATGCGATTTTTTCTGGTCCATCCAGAAGTTGCCTGGAAGAGATGCAAATTGTGAAATAATACACTAAACATGCTTATTTTAGCTTAACTTGTAACTAACTAAAATAGCAAACAAACAATGTAACCAAATGTTGGAAGTCAATTTTAACCAATTTTAACTTTTGGGTTTTTGGGAATTTTGGGAACACTTCCGTCTGGTAGTGATCTGGATCATTTTAGAATATAATTACGACTATACACGTACTTTACTATTCTCCTGCTGACGTTTCGTTGACCGTTTAGAGGTCCTTCCTCATGAGCACCGTCCGCGACCACGCGACCACGCGACCACGCGAGTGAGACGGGAACCAGTTCCCGAAACGTCAGCAGGAGAATAGTAAAGTACGCGGTATAGTCGTAATTATATTCTAAAATGATACCAAACCACGATAATTTTAATTCTATGATCTGGATCAGTTGAGCTATCTATAGATCGTTTGCAACGGTCTTTAGATGGCTAGCTGTTTCATTTGTATTCTTTGTATATGCCTACTTGTAAATAGTTGTATGAATAAATGTATTAAATTTTAACTTTTAAGTGTCGTATCGAAATGAAACTTTGTATCAAACATTTGCCCCACGGCGGGAATCGAACTCGCAACCTTCTGCGTCTCAGGTGAGCCTTGGCCCACTGCGCCACAGAGGTCGTCAACAATGATAATATTTGGTACATATATGTAGTTGGAATTACAATACTATAATTGAATTTTAGTATCTTGGAGCCGATCTGATGATGGAGTGAGCCGATCTGATGATGGAGTGAGCCGATCTGATGATGGAGTGAGCCGATCTGATGATGGAGTGAGCCGATCTGATGATGGAGTGAGCCGATCTGATGATGGAGTGAGCCGATCTGATGATGGAGTGAGCCGATCTGATGATGGAGTGAGCCGATCTGATGATGGAGTGAGCCGATCTGATGATGGAGTGAGCCGATCTGATGATGAAGTGAGCCGATCTGATGATGGAGTGAGCCGATCTGATGATGGAGTGAGGAGGTGAACAGTGGTACTCCTCAGTGCCTACTATTAAACCCTTCAAGTATAGGCTCATATGATTTGTTTTGACGAGTTATAAATTAGAGTTGGTAACGAGGGTCTGATGGAGCCGCAGTACGTCGATAGTAGAATATTTTTTTATACTACACATTTAATATTATTACGAGTTACTATAAGGTCAACAATACAAAAACATATTTAATTATTAACAACATAACTGTATTAATGATAATTAAATTAATAAATATTCTTGTAATGTATATTGTACATGTACCTACAAAACAAAACATATAGGAAAGGCACAAATTGTCACGATACGAGTTTTTAAAAACTTAGTTTGGCAAGTAAGGGGCAGTATTATAATGTTATGTACTTTTAAGTGAAATATTTTAATTACTATATATTTGAGTATTTGAGTATCAGTCCGCGTATTGCCAGAGATGGCATAACTGCTGAAGTGATTCAAACATTACAGTAACCCGATGCCCGGGGTGAGGACGCTTCTGAAAACACAAGAAAATTCTTAATTAAATAAAGTAATCAACGTAAGATTCAGTTTCATCAGAAGTACTCAGAGAGTGCAATTAATATCGTCCGTAACCCGACAGGGCGTTAATCATCGCAGCTCCGCAGTCGGGTAAGCCATAACTCCGGCTGATACCAAGTTCGGGTAAGTACCGTTCCGTAAGAAACCCGACCCATAACCAAAGGAACCGTTATTATTAACAAGAAATTGCGTCTGCTTTGAACTAAGCTATTTATCTAATCTAGAGAACACACTTTATTTATTTTTTACTAGTTTCTGCCCGCGGCTTCGCCCGCGTGATATGCTTATAAAAGTAGCATATGACCGACTCCAAGCTTCAAACTGTGTCCACCAACTTTTAGTGAATCGAACCAAGGATTACAATTTTTCATACAAAGTTTAGAACTCAATTGCAAAGTTTATTTGTACCGAGTTTTGATTGAATCAAACCAAGGAATATTTTTTTCCATAGAATCTTCACCACCATTTTTAACCCCCTCAGGAGTTGATTTTCAAAAATAAGATTAGCCTTTGTGTTATTCCAGAATCTAAACTACCTACATTTCAAATTTTATTAAAATCGGTTTAGTAATTATGGAGATACGTGGTAACAAACATTCACACATACAGACTTTCGCATTTATTATATTAGTAGGATAGGATACTACTAAATAGGCAAATACGCATACGGCTCACCTCTTGGTAAGCGGTTACCGTAACTTCCATAGGTTACGAGTGATAGACGTATAACTAGCGTGTTGTCGACCCTGAGACATAACGGGTGAAGTCTCAGGTACCTAAATGTTCACCGGCACCCATACCGGAGGCTTCAGACTGGAATACAGCGATGCGAGCGTTACAGCTCGGTGGTGGTCAACCCAACTACATAATGTACATGCAAAGTTTCATTTCGATACGACAATCAGAAGTAGGTAAAAATTTACATCCAAGATTAAATATTTAGATACAATGAAAGCTTATATAAGCGTTTTAAAAATACCAAAACACAAACATCACGTTGAGTCGACTCGAGTTAATCTCTAGTTTACTGATAGGTTTTTTTAGATGATCTTTGATTGTAACTATGTGGCAATTTGTGGAAAAGTCTGGTGACAGAATATGGCTAAAAATGCCTTTGCAATAAAAGAACTCTGAACGTTTTATTGAGGGCCTGGAGCTTTTGGTTCTAAAACTTAACTGACGAGCAAAAGTTTCACTTCCACTTTTAACAAAAAAAACCAGCCGACCGCAAAAGAGACAAGGTTAATTTTTATCCGATCCCCACCCTCGGATTGGACAGGCAACCCTTCTGATGGAGTCATTTGAATTGTTTTTCCTTTCATCACGGTTATTATCTGGAAGACAATAGAGGCTGCGGGGAACGGAATATTTGCAGGGTAATTCTGTTTGTTTTTGTCAGATTTTTCCGGAATAATATTGAAAAGCGCACGCCAAGTGGGTTAACGGCTTGCTTATCTGTGATCGTGAGTTCGGATCTGGCGCACATAGTACCCAACTGGTACATCTTTCATCATGTAGTTCCCATAACACAAGCTCTTCTTAGTTTGGTGCTAGATGATGCTGTATGAAAATGTCCAGCATTATTATTATTTTAGTTATGTTAACTAACTTACCTTCATATAAACAGAAGTATTATAGAGCAAAGTTATAGAGCTTTAACAAATACCTGACTCTAAAAACATCTACCAAGTATTGGAAAAAATCTCAAATTACGACATCGATGGCGCGGCGGACGGGAAGCTTGCTGTGACGCAAGAGGTGCCGGTCCGATTCCCGCTACGGAAGCAACGTATGCATTGTCTTCTGATATTAATGCCGAGTGTGGGAGTTTGGTATCATGGTACTCATAGTTCTTGATACACACGACAATCCTAGTGGCGTATGTATGTGTTCGCTGTATGTAAATACTAGCTTCTGTCCATGGCTACGCCCACGTGGTACCCGGATAAAAGTAGCCTATGTGTTATTCTGATGTATAAGCTATATTACTGTAAAGTTTCATCAAAATCCGTTCAGTAGGTTTTGCATGAACGAGTAACAAACATCCTCACTCATAAACTTTCGCGTTTGTAATAGTAGCAGGATATTTTCAATTCCATTTTAAATGACGTGATATCAAATCCGTTGATCCTGATATTAGTGGGAGTATAATACTTATCTACTTATAGTAAGATTTTAAATGTTTACGCCATGCATGTCAGTCTGTCGGTTTGCACACCGAAATCGGTAAAGCATGTTGTGTCCAACTCACTGTAATATCATAATATTTACACATGTTTACGCAAATAAATTATCTTTATCTTTATCTACTACACTACTTTACTACGTTACCATGGTGTATTATCTTAATTTCATACGACGGAGATGGGCGGAGTTAAATGACAAAACTTCTGCACTAGACGTCTCAGGCAGATGGGATGTCTTGTGGATTGCTCTCTGAATTTCCATGAGTGACATTTAGTGTGGAAGATGCACCTTCTGTACAAAATCCGGCAATAGATAAATCAAGCTCACGCAATTGTTCCTCTAATCTGGACAGGGGTCCATTTTAACCCAGAGCAACACATCTTATTTTTCTACTAAAACAGTTGTATATAAACATTTACTTGTGTTTTTGGAATAAAATTACTGTACGTATTTTGTTTCGTTATTTCTATAAAACATAGGTAAGGCCATGTTTAACACGATCATTACTGGAAGGAAGATACGATTTTTGTGTTTCGCAGGACACGTTAAGCTGTCGGTGTTTGTTGTCAATCAGCCAACATGAGGCCATCATGCCATCTTTGAAGCCTTTTGGCAGTTAACTCCGGTAACAGATGTGGCCAGTATTACTAACTCAAAAATAATAATAATCAAAAACAAATTTTGCACAGCATCGAAAACAAAAAATGTTAAAGATTATTATATAAGGGCACAGATAATAAAGGTAACAGTAATGAGGTTGTATATTTGAAAAGATGGTGCATTTAAGGAGTCAGTGTTCCTCTTTCAAGGAGAGATGCAGTTACAAGAACTCAATTTATAAAATAGTACCTAACTTTTCAAAATTACGCGATCTGTTAGCATAATTATAAAATTTATAAGTACGGGTCTTCATTGCTTTTATACTTTTTAATTATTTTCCTGACGAATTACTTTTCAATTTAAGCAAACATATTGTAGACGAAAAAAACATAAATGAATATAGGTACTTTGAAGAGTGGAAGTGTACGGGTTTACAAAAAGGTAATAACTCTCGTGCTCAAGTCTGTCTGACCGAGACGTGGAGATAAACTTTAGTCATTACATACGAACAGAACACCCTCGAGATCTGAGATATATGCCAATAAACACTAAGGCCGCTTGTACACGCTAAGAAAATCCATCGTGTCTGCTGCAGACAAGACTAATATGTTACTTCATTCTACTTCCATATTCATTTGAATAATATACATATTTTTTATGTGTACCTTCATATTTACACTGTCCACACACTGCATACTGTGTACACTAGTTAAAAATTACACCGAAACTGTTACTAATTAATGTGTTTTTTTATGAATATTATATGTACATTTAAAGTTGTGAACCAAATAATAACAATAAAAAAATGTATACGATTTCGGACACGTGCGTATGGTGGGTTCATTTTCGGTTGTTTGGGAAGAAAATAATTATTGTAACTACAAAGCAAAAAAGAGCACGTCATGTCCAACGCAGTCAAGATTTTTCTTGTTCAGCGCTGAGGCAGTGTACACAGTTCGTGTGTAGAAACGACATGAACCAAGCCAAGTCTTGCCAAGGCCCGGCGACTTTTCTTGTACAAGCGTCTTGTAACGTGTACAAGCGGCCTAACGGGAGTCTAGCTAAACTGGAGTGAGGATATAGTGTAGGTCAGTTTGATTGTTTATATGACGTGGTGGTGTACATAGATAGATTGATACATTCATTCATACAAAAAGGTTTATCCATAGTGTTTCTATAATGTTGTAAACACGTGAACCAAGGTAGGTTTGTGTTGGTTACTCACATTCACACTTTATTAGCTATATTTATTTATCTAAGCCTACCCAAGCAGATACGTTAGGTGGGTATATATAAACGACATCTCTTAATTATAAACATGTAATAGCAGTGGGTAGATATTAACTTTTGTAGGTATTTGGCAAGTCTACTTTTGGGTAACAATTTTAGATTAACTAGCCAGAATAAATAGCACCTATGTATTTGAGACCGATGTAGGTAGGCAATTGTACGAGATTTGGTATGATTAGGTACCTACCAGCACATGCTTAATATTATATGTTTATTGTTGTCCCTGGCTAATACCTAAATGACTTTTTAACTCGTATAAAAAAATCAAACAACCTACTAGGTAATTTTTTTTTCTAAGGCAAGATTATAGGGTTTTTTAGGCATAAATAATTGTTTGACTTAGATAGTTTTTAACTCCATGAGTCACGAAGCGTGTCAGAAAAGAATCTCTTGGTTTTATTTTCAGGACAACTTCAATTGAGTTATTCAATTCACTGTATCTATATTAAATTTTAAATTCACGGTACAAAATGAAACTTGTGATTTCAATGCAATGAATAAATGCTTATTAACTTTAGTGCTAATTTCATTTTTAGAACCGTTCTAAAAGCTTAACTATAAAATAAATTGGTTTCGCTCTAACCCTACACAAACAAGAAATAAATGTGTATATGTGTATTTCACACCTCGCGTTACGTAACGCCGCTCCTTTGTGTAACGTTCCTCTCAGATATTTAACTTATTACACATTCCTGGGATACCTACCGCTTATTGCCTTACAAGAGAACAAGTCAAGAAATCTTTAGTATAAATAAAAACATGTCTTTGTTCGAAAAATATATTTTCTATCGAACAAAGATAATAGCTTCGATACTCTTCTTCTATTTATTTGTTTGAGAGAGATCGCCGCTGAAACGCAAAAGTTCCACATCATTGGAATAGTTTAACGACCTCGATGGCGGACGAGTAGCCGGCTGAGATCCAAGAGGTGCGAGTTCGATTCCCGCTGCGGGATAAATTGTTGCATGTTCTGCTGATATTTATACCGATATAGGGTGTCATGGTTTGTTACTCATATTTTGAATGCCCACAATACAGGGAATCCTAAGGAATTTTATAAAAAAAGCATGTATTCTATATACTGCTCTACTAGGTTTATATAAAATACAAGATTTTATGATATGCTAAACACATCAACCCCTGTGGACCCCGCTATATCTTAGTACCAGGGTGATGTATCCACTCAGCTACAAGTTCCGATCATAGCCTGCTCAAAACAGTCAGTTTTTTTCGACTTCAAGTGTTGTAGCTCAAGCTACAAGGGAAACGTTGCAGTTATCCGAATTACAATTTATTTATATCTTTAGACGTTGTTTAACCACTAAAACGCAAATGAAGTATCTTAATTAATTAACAAAATAATATAATCTAAGCTAAAACTTAAGAAAACACTCAAAGACTACAGTTACTTCTATACAATAGATAAACCTAAAGTAGAGCAAGGTAGATATAACACAAATTGAGCTATTTGTAACTCGCTAATGAGGGGGTTTGAGGGCACAGTGCCTCTGAATATTCAGCACTAACAAGTCGCTTGATTGCCGAACAAAAGCGGTTCACGCAAAATAAATAAAAAGTTGCGCGGACACAGTGCAGGGAAACTATCCGCGAGAGCAGCAGGCCAAGATGCAAGATAAGTAAATTGAATTGACAAATATTTAAAAATGGTATATTAGTCTTTAAGTGAAATATGCTGGACCGATTTTCTTCTTTAAACTATTGACATTAATTGTGATTTGCACCTCATTCAAGCAATAGTTTAATTTCACGCTTTTAGAATTGATGCGGTTCGTCTCCGGGCTCGGTAGGCCCTCAGTAAATTCAAGCGTGATTCAAGAAACTGATCGAAAAAGACAGCGTGAATAAATTAAATTGGTTTTCAATAAGTAGAGCTCTAATATTCACAAAAATCATGATTGCCTTTTGTAATTTTTATTATGAATAACTGAATTCGTTGTGGGTAGACGTTACTGCTAGGTTATCGTTTTATAAAAAGATCGCTCTTATCAATAAGGCTTCCATTCAATAAATAATGTACAACAAAAGTAATTATCTTTATTTAGTATAAGTTATGGTGATAACTTACACTAAAAAGTTACTTTTAGTAAAAACGTTTGTACCATAAAATTTTATAGACTTGTTTATCAGATACAGGATATTTTTTGTGTTTATTTCCGAATAGCCTCTTCCCACGGTTTCACCCGCGTTGTACCTGGATAAAAAGTAGCTTTCAAGATAGTGTCGGTCACAAACTATAATATTGAAATCGTAATCGGTCTATACCTTACAGATATAATTAGCAACAAACATCCCACCATCCAAACTGTCATTTTTAATATTAAATAGGATAAATAGAGTTGTTGTACTGCATCTCTCACGCTATGCGACAGCGTTGCAGTTTTGATTGCACAAAGCGGTGCGGGACAGGTGGCTCCAATCATGAATTCCATCATATTTTTAAAGGAAAAATTGACAAACATAGTTTTTGGATTCGCTTTGTTAGCGAATGGCCAATTGACCAGGACCTGTCCGGGGCGATGCGATGCGCCTTTTGTGGGATGTTAATGCACACTGCATGTTTGCGATGGCTTGTGAGGAAACATAAAACCAGTGGTGGTTCCAGGATTTGGGTCCACCCCTGACAAACAGTTTTGTTTGTCAGGGGTGGACCCAAATTATTTTGGGGGTAGCTTGATGAGCCCTTCAGCCACTCCTTGGATCCGCTACTGCATAAAGGCTATGATCGTTCCAACTAGTTACGGATACAATGTACCTTCAGACTTTATTTATATTGTATAAGTAGGTTACTATCTAGAATTGGGTCTTCAATGTCATTAGGCTTCTTCTTTAGAGTACCACGGCGAATGATCTTGGGCTATCTCGATCCAAAGACTTCCCATCCATCGAGTCTTCCTACAATGCGTCGAAAATCCGAAATGAAAATGAAACTATATTTGATAACTACACTATAATAAATAAAAATAAGTAAGGTATACACGTTTATATAGGTTAAAAAAGAGCCTGTGTCTTAGAGCTAATGTCAGTAACTTTAGTTATCACGTACTGAAATTCGGAGTATAGCTCGTTCCATAGCCCGTTGCGCAACCATGAGCCTTATTGTACCCAATATCTTAGCTTATCGATATACCAATGATTAGATGCTAATTAAAAACAGTTCAACTTTTGAAGCTAACATGGTTATAAAATCATTTTTTACTAAAAACAGGATACAGTTTGTGTTGTGTCACATTCGAGATGTACTCGAGTGAAACCGATGGTAGTGGTGTCGTTCGCAATAAAAGAGTGAGAAAGTAGGTAGATCGATCCTCGAGGGTAGTCTGCCACTAACATCCACCCGCAAACACTTCAGTTCCTTCCGTGATCATGGTACATGCAACTGTGAAGAAATATTGAAACTAACAAACTATGGCCGATCCTTTTAATAAAAACGGGTTTCCTTAAAACAGTTTTCTTATTCGTTAACTATATTAGCTAATATATTCATGCAAATATATGTTCGATTTTATTTTTAGTTTATAATTAGTGTAGGTTGTTAAATAGAACAACAGAGTGCGTATGTACGTACAGACAGCATGCCAGTCGACTTGTAATCTGTCAGCGCTGAGTCGGCGGTTGGCGTGATGGATGAGACAGTCCGTCATGCTCAGACATTGTGCATAGCGGGTCTAGAGGAACCTTGTACTTCTATATCTATACTATATATTATACTACATTACCATTATATATCTAATACTAGCTTCTGCCCATGGCTTTGCCCGCGTGGTACCCTGATAAAAAGTAGCCTTTGTGGTATTCTTATGTATAAGCTATATTATTGTAAAGTTTCATCAAAATCCATTCTGTAGTTTTGGCGTGAAAGAGTAACAAACATCCATCCTTACAAACTTTCGCGTTTTTAATATTAGTAGGATAGGATATAAAGAGGTAAAGTTTGTAAGTTCATATTGTAAAAACGGGAATTTTCACGTACCACACTATTGTGCACGATGCGACGCGGAGGAAGAAAGTCGCGATCACTCACCCTGATGAAGACTCTCGGAATGAGTCGAAACCTTCACCGATAGTGCAGTACGTGAAAATTCCCGTTTTTACAATATGAATAGTCAAGTTCACGATAGGTTATTTATTTTTGTGTCATAGTCCTAAACTCCACACTGGGTTTCAATGTGTCGTGGGTATCAGGAGCTACGAGTACCGTAGTATCATAACACCCTGACTAAGAACAAATATCTGTCCCAGTCGGCCGCCGCACCATCGAGGTCATCCATGTATGAAATCTGATTTATTACGATTTACGGCGATAATAATAAGACTAATAATTCTAGACATTTTTCACACAGCATCATCTAGCCCCAAACTAAAACATAGTTTGTATTATGGGAACTACGTGACTGATATACTACTTATATATTTTTTTGGTAAATACGTACATTATACATAGAAAACACCCAGACCCGAGACAAACATTTGCTAATCATACAAACATTGGTTCCGCAGCAGGAATCCAACCTGAAACCTTCTGCGTCGCAGATAGCACCCAACACGTTTGCAAAATCATTGCCCCCGGTTGGGCGCCAATCAAATAAACAACGCTTTTACTGATCATTCTGTTTTCTCTTTTAAGCTATCCTATATATCTTTTACTACTCTCTATCTCTGGCCGAGAAAAAGTAATAAATCGTCCGCAACGCGTGATAGAGGTGGCGTGAAATATGAAGTGTCACACGTCCCATCGACGCGCAATATAGCCAGATAGTAAATCAGTGCGTCCATACATACCTACCTACCTATCTAGGTATGATTGCGTACACATGGGGCAGTGATCATCTGGAAGTACTGACTTTTCTTCAGTTGCTTATTCTCAAGACAGAAAACTATAGATGGCGCATGCAATATTTCTGAAAAACTTTGTAATTTATCGTCCACGATGTTATTTTTAATAATATACAGGGTATTTAAAGAAAAGAACGACAGGAATACTTGACACATCATTTAACAGAGAGGATATAAGAATACCGGCTCTACCGTAATTGGTACCGTGATGGGCTGTAGACACAAAATTAACTACCTATTCCTCTCCTCAACGCGTGGACCAAACAAGTCCTGTCTCAGCATTATAATGCAGCTCAACATCATCAGGATGTGAAGCTATTTAAGATTCGTTTCTGCGCATTTGACGACCTTTGGCACGACGGACCGACTGTGATGCAAGATATGCGGGTTCCATTCCCGCTGCGGGACATATGTTAGTATGTCCTGCAGGTATTTATTCCGGGTCTGAGTATTGTGGTACCACGGTACTCGTAGTATCTGATACCCACGATACATGGAATCCTAGTGTGGGGTAAGGACTAGGGGGACAGAGCAGGGTGACAAATGGGAATAATTCATCATGAGTACAGTTGAGTTCTCTTTAAATATAAAAAGAACTCAACTAGAGAACTTTCGTAGTATTTTTACCCGCAATGACAGGAGCCTCTATTTGTTGTAAATTTGACAACGGAAATGCATCTAGGCCTTTAATTTTTTGTAAAATTTAATTGTTATAGCATAAAGGTAAATCTTGGTCCCCTGCATTACAAAAACCCTTTAAATCTATTTCCGCTTTATATCAAAATATCGCTTGCTTATGCTTCAGTGCGTACGCGGACATTTTCCAATGAAAATAATAAAACGATTCGACAATATCGGACACTCGCTGACACAGAATTCAACCGACGCGTCCAGTTGACCACGACCCCTCTAAACCTCATCTTGCCTTCAATTTCCCGTGTGTTCCGAAAGGGTGAGAGGTCCGATGCGGCTGGTGATAGGATATGAGTTTGGAGTTATTGACAAGTGACACGGCTAGCTAAGCAAGATCTCTCTCATATAAAGAACTTGAGAGAATTCGTATGGAGAATAGCCAATTTATTATCATCCTATCTTATTTAGCTTTCAAGAAATAATATTCTCTGGTTTAAAAGATGCCTGAAACATTGAATTGATGATAGAATTGAACAACATAGTTAAGCAATTCTGAAACTTATTCAAGATAAAAATTCTAAAATTGTTCGATTATCAAAATTTTATGAGAAAGTAGAGGTATAATAAAAAATCTGAGTTTGTTGCCTGATTCTTCTAAGCTTGGAAGGGCGTGAGGAATCAGCGTAAATTCAATTTTAAATTTATTTAGCTGACGTTTCAATATAATCCTTGTGATTTCAATGAATAAAAACCGATTGACTTTGATTTTCTGGAATTGTAAATACGACAATTTTTTTTAAATCGTATTTTGTAGTTCTTTCAAATTAAGTAGATCATTCTGGTAGCGCTTTGGGCAATTCTCTACAAATTCTTCTAACAATCTTTCCGTATACTCGTAAAGGGTGGAGGTCAAGTGTTACTGGTGATAGGATGCGAGTTCGGAAGTTATTGACAAGGGTAGCTACCTTGAGAATCATTCAATCTTGCCACAGTAAAGGTAAAGCACAAGCAGTTAACACGCTTCTAAAAAAATATGTCTTTTTTTATACAACTATAGTGGCAAACAAGCAAACAGCCGTACACAACAGCAACATCTGTTATAAAAAGGTTATCGTAACTTATAGACGTTTGTAACACCAGAGGTGTCGCGGCCATGTCGCATCTCAAATGCGCCTACCCACCCACAGTAGTAAAAACCACTCTCAACTGGAACTCGCAGACTCACAATTCGATCGCCGTTGTGTCGAGCACAAGGAATTTGCTACTTATATTTAAATTCAAAGTAAGACAAATTGTTTATGAAACGTTCGGGTTTTTATCCAGTCAGAAAACTCAAGGTGTCCAGAATCCTGAACATAAATAAAGGTGTCCTGTCACGGGCCCCAAAAAAAAATGTATGTCGCATTTGATATGCGACATAGCCGCGACAAGAGGTGTCACTCGCGGGTTGCCGACCCTGACACATAACGGGTGAAGTTACATGCGCCTGTAATTTTACCGGCACCCATCCCTTCAAACCAAAACACAATAATGCGAGCATTACTGGTGGCAGAAATAGGTCTGGTGGTAGAACTTCCCCAGACGAGCTCTTCACCACGAGCTCCACTATTTTTACTTTATTCTGTGTGGCTTTGACAATGATCATGTCAAGTGAAGACTGCATTGATTTTTTTTAATAAACCCCAGTTTATTACCCCACAAGATATGCTCAGTGATAATTATGTTCAGTAAGTGTTCACGACGGTATCTTAAAACTTAGAATAAGATAATTTAGATTAGTGTAAATAGGTAAGTAGGATCATTTAATAAATGTAGAAATACACGGCTTCTCATTTAACCGAAAGTAGGTAGGATCCTAACATATTACATTGCTGGCGTACCTCAGGGCGGCGTTTTATCACCTCTTCTTTTCGCAATTTTCATAAATTCAGTTTCCCAAAATTTAACTTCATCCTACCACCTCTATGCAGACGATCTTCAAATTTACGAACAAGCCAGAGTAGAGGAGCTGCCTGAAGCTATTAATATTATAAATCGAGATCTCAGTCGAATTCTGGAGTGGAGCAAAGCATTTGGACTTCGGGTCAATCCTCTCAAAACCCAAGTCATCGTGGTTGGGGGCTCGCGGATGTTATCCAAGATAGATTGGTCTTATCTCCCATAGGTGCTTTTTGATGGCGTTCACATTCAGCAGAGTGAAACGGTAAAAAATCTAGGTGTTCTCATTGACAGACACATGTCATGGGGACCTCAGCTAATTGAAGTCAGCCGAAGAATTTTTGCTTCTGCAGGTTCCCTTAGGAGACTTCGCAACTTCCTTCCGACTGCCACTAAAATTTCACTTGCACTGTCTCTCCTTCTTCCAATACTGGATTATGCTGATGCTTCCTACTTAGACCTTACAGAACAGCAGCTGGATAAACTTGACCGCCTGCAAAACTTCGGTATACGTTTCATATTTGGCTTACGCAAGTATGATCACGTTTCTGAGTTTCGCAGTAAGCTCAAGTGGTTACCCATACGCCTTCGCCGGAATACTCATATCCTAAATCTGTAATATAACATTCTTTTCAATCCTTCCACACCTTCCTATCTCAAAGAACGTTTCCAATATATTCATCTCTCCCATGCTCGATCCCTGCGCTCTTCTGAAACTCTTCAACTTCTGACACCTGTACACACCTCCTCCTACTATGATAACTCCTTTACAGTGCAGGCTGTCCGTTTGTGGAATGAACTAGCTGTTACCATCAGACGTGCTAAATCATTACCTATTTTTAAATCTTTGGTCAAGGAACACTACTTGTCCTCGAGTCACTAACTGTTGCCTGTTTCTGGTTTATCTATGTTTTGGATCATACAAAAGTTATGACGTATATAATATGTAAATATGTAGGTATATTGTATATTATAAATTATGTGTATTATAGTATATTCAAAATATGTGGTAAGTACACCAATTAAACCCCTTTTAAACTTTCTTACAGTCCGTTCCATCCACAGGTTGTCTGGTAGAGATCGCTATTTAGCGATAAGACCGCCCATTGTACAACATTGTTAAAGTTGATAGTACTTAACTAAGCTGATATGTTATTTGGTGTACAATAAAGTATTTTCTATCTTCTATCTATCTATTACAAAGAACCAGGCAAATCAGGTAGTTAGAACCCGATATAGGTAGCCTAGCAAAGACCTGTGTAAGCTACATGCATTAGGAACCCGAAACACGCATTAAGAAACAAATAGATTAAGACAGATAAAATAGGTAGGTAGCTATAAAGAGAGATTATAGTGTAAAGGCTATACGTAGTACCTACTTATGTTTATAGAAACGCTAATAAAACACGCTTGTCGCATTAGTGGCTGGGAGAGTACGGAAAATTATATAAATATAGCGACATTTTGGCATACCGGGTCCGCCTACGCCAGTGTCAAGTTTAGAATCTCCGTTAAGTAACGTGTACTCTCAAGTCGCCTTGCCTCCCAGCTCTGATCCGCCTGCGAACTTTCATTGTAACTGGTATTTTCTTGGTCTCCCTCGGCGCTACACCCCCACAGAAATCAGGAAATACAGTCCACAACCCGAACAGTAAGAAAGTCCATTCAATTAATGTTCGTGATCGTTTGCAAAGGTCTTTAGATAGTTAGCTGTCATCTATTTTTTTTTTGTATGAATAAATGTATTCCCATTTACAGAAAAACAGTTAATACATAATGTAATGTATAAACTTTGAATTGACAAGTAATAAGTAGGTTCTATTCTACTGCTTGTTATCCAATTCTATGCTGTGATCTCAGTATCATATAAGTAGATTCATTTCGCATTGCCAGCTCGACTTTTGGTCCATTTGGTGATTGGGAAAACGGATGATTTTGTGACGTCAAGGAGAAGAGACAGGGACTCGGGAAAAGGAATTTTCATATTGAAAGTTTGAGAAGTTACGGAACCCTGAAAATGTTTTCCAAATGAATTGTTTTGAGATTGAGAACCTTACCGATTTTTTATCGCTTTTTTAACAAAAAATAAAAAAAGATTAAGACCATGATAGACATTCTCAGATATATACTCAGTGCATAGATCTTAAGTATACTAAGGATACTAAGTAGAGGGTAGTCAGAGATGTCCAAACATCACATTTGGCACATACCTGAGTTTTGCAAGTATAGTTAGCATTCCACGTGACAGGTTGCATGCCCATCGCCGCTTATTGGAACACTAACTGATGGTACATAACTTAGAAATCTTGGTTCTAGGGCGGACCGGTTCACAAATGATGTTTTCATTCACCGCTTTGAATGAAAAATCCATGAGTGCACTACCGGGTTCGAACCCACAACCTCCGGATCGTAAGTCGGAGTACCGCTCACTAAGCCAACACGGTGCTTAAACAATAAATTGTGTTTCAAAACAATTATGCCTTCATACGATAATGTTTATCTAAATTCTTGTTATTAGCTGGAGAACCCATGATGTATCTGCAGCCTCACTCTTGACTTATTCGAATTGATTGTCGGAAAGGGACAGTCTGATCTAATCGGGCGACGGACAATTGCCCCGAGCCGACTCAACTAGCCGAGAGAGCCAGGGAGACTTGACTCATATATTTGCAGCATATACCCTCCTATACCAGCAAGGTGGTAAACTACGCCTCACCAGTTGGTGAAAGGTTAACTGAGCCTATGGAGGCTGCAGCAGAGGCTTCACACGCGCCTGCTTTACCTTGCTTTTCTTTAGAGAAAATAGTTAATTCCTTTTAGATAGATAGATAGAAAATACTTTACTGCACAAGATAAAACAAGTACATAGGCGAACATAATGCTACATAGCATTTTCTTCCAGCTATCCTTTGTGTAATGAAGAGTGGGGCGGTAGTGCGTTAGAAGGAGATTACAAAAAAAAGTATTTTATATTAAATAACTAGCTACTTAAAATAGGAATAAACTACATATAAAAATGATAATAATTCATACTTAAATACGTACATCCAAATACTTAGATACATACATATAATCCTACTAATATTATAAACGCGAAAGTTTGTGAGGATGGATGTTTGTTACTCATTCACGCAAAAACTACTGAACGGATTTTGATGAAACTTTACAATAATATAGCTTATATCATCAGAATAACACATAGGCTACTTTTTATCCGGCTACCAAGCGGGCCAAGCCGTGGGCAGAAGCTAGTATATTATAAATGCTCAATTTTATTGACTATTTTGTAGAGAGATAAAATGTTTGTAAAGTTTGGATTATAGTATATCACATAGGTTTTTTGTTAAAACTTCGACCTGCCTACCTATCTATAGCTATACCCTTAGACAGGGTTCATGTGAGATACCTACCTATAAACACCATCTATGTACCTACCATGTGAAAGCAATAAATGTATTGAGTATTGTAGGTTTAATTTAACAGCAACATACATAATTAGTACTAACCCCACACTAAGATTGAGAAACAAAAAGTCATTTTTCGAAAAGATGGGATGAAACTACCTACACGTGCTAGTGGAAACCTATTCTCACCTATAATCCCCACCGTGACCTCTATAATCCCCACCGTGACCTCTATAATCCCCACCGTGACCTCTATTGTTTGCTATCCGTGCAAGTAATAACGAAGTCCTTTGTTTACAATTGTTTCCAGATGTTTGCGATCTTCAAAGATCCAGGTTTGAAATTACTAACGAGTTCGTAATGACTCTTCTCATGACATACGATATGCTGGAGAAAACAATATCGCTTTGTTAATCGGATTTTAGAATAATATAAAAATGTTAACGACGAATTTAGAAAAGCCATAAACCGACGAGCTTGTATGAAGAATGTGATGAGGATGAATGAAGCGAAAGAGGCATGCCAGGATCGTACAAATAGAGATCCGTGGTATCTGCCTACCCTTCCGGGAAACAGGCGTGACTTTAAATAGGTATGTATAGTTATGTAAATAACAGTGTGACATAAATTATGTGTGCTCTTTGAAGTTCATAAATCATTGTCTTTCTTGATTGATTCATGTCTATGATTCATAATTTTAAATGGGATTTCAACAGAATAATTTTTAATAATAATCTAATAATTTTAGAATTTAAAAGTGTCTGTTTTAATAGATGTAATTTTTTTATACAAAAACTCGCCCGCTACTTGTGAAGCGGTTTCCGTAACCTGGGACTATCTATCTATCTAATATCCCGGCACCTTCCAATTCCCTTCAAAGCGGAACATTCCAATGATCAAGCGACAGAAATAGTGATGGTGGTAGTACTTCCCGGGCAATCTCTTCACTAACACTAGCTAAAACTCTCCTAACTGATTATACAGATATCTTGCAAGCAATATTATGAGTCGAGAATACTTATAAAGTCTTTTGGTTAGTGTTTGCTTTCTCAGAACCGTAATGTGAGGTCACAATGGCAATAATTCATGGGGGACCGCAGAAGTTACAAAAAGTGTATGTTGACTTGCGCTTCTATTCTTCCCTAAAAGCAGTTTATTAAAGCGGGGGCTATCCGCCGCCGCCGCCGCCGCCGCCGCCGCCGCCGGTCGCGGTAATCCCGTGATAAGCGGGAGAGGACAATGCGCTATTGTTCCGGATACACCCTGTGTGTATACAGAAACAGAAATACAGAAGGTGTTTTAGCGTCCAAAAAGGGGTGATCTTTGACTCAAACTAAGCGTTTGTTTTGCCGCTAAAATTTTATTAAAAGTATCATAAGACAAGTAAACTTCATAGGACAGTTATAATTTTTGATTAGTTTGCGAATGAGACAAAATCAGTAGTAAGAATGCCGAACTATCATAGATAAAAAAGGTTTTAGGCGCTCAAACCAAAGTACGACTTGTGATCAACGTGTGGATCAATTTCCAAAATACTCATAAATATGAACATCTTGCAAGGAAGAACTAGGGTAAAAGCTAGTTTCAAAAAAGAAACACGTCATTGGTAGATTGAAAAGCCGAAACGTATAAAGAGCACGTTCTAGCATTTTACAGATTTACTTACGCCATCAATATAGTAGTAGAAATTGGATATTCATTTCCAAATGCCATTTTGTAAATTAAAATAGTGTTACTGCGTTCCTCACTCTGTGCCAGCCACTTCAAACTCTAATGAACCGGCGATGTCTCACTTAAAAATGTGATACTGTTTCTCTTTTAAGCTACGCCTTTTTTTCGTCTATTCATTGCGCAGACATCTTTATGGCGGGGTTATATGGATTGAGGACAGGTGTCACCTTATTGCTAACAATATAAAGTTCAGAATTCAACGGCTTTCGTACTCTTGAGTAGGGGAACAATGAAAATATATCAGGTGTTTTGTTTCGATGCAAATTGTAACGTGTGGTGTTACTGTGTTAAGTCCCACTTTGCGGGCATATTATGCCGCTTTCTCAGTGTATCTCATCGAGTACTTTCAAAATAAATACTTTGTTTGAGAATGTCAGTTCTTTTGTACAAGATTCTGATGGAAATAAAACAGCATTGCCTGATACAAAGTTTTAAAACTATTTTTATCTTATTTGATTAAATGTTTCTGTAGAATAGAGTGTATTATAATAAGATACATACATATGTACGTATGACATATACTCGTAACAATACGTAGGTAGGTATAATTTAATTCAATGTTGGTAAATATGTTATATACAATGCCTACTTTTTTGTTTTTTCTACTTTGAATAATATTTCAACCCAAATACATACCTGATAACGTAAAATATTTTTCTTTTTGGTATTGAAAAGAATCGCCTGAAATGTTAATTTTCTATAATAAATATATACCTATTTAATTACAACTATCAGCAACTTCAAAATCCATTACATTGACATCCACATAACAATAAAAAATAAATTACTTTGGAAGGAGAAGTCGGAAATGGCGAGAAATATCCAAAATCCCCGTGGATATTATTAAACGATACGATAAAACTATAGCTTCGTATCACGTGTGAGGGAGATACGGGAGACATAGTAGAGTAACATTCCGTCACTAAATGTTCGATTCAAATAACATAACAAAAACTTAAATAAAAAAAAACAAACACGCGATTTGTGCGTCTCCAAAATTACTGTCTTTTTTTAGTTCATATAGATGTTCGGTACATGATCTGGTACTTTGGTATTATGTTCGGATTGCGTAAATATAAGCACATCTCTGTATTTCGGAATACTCACATCCTTTCTCTTATGCACAATATTCTTAGTCTGGCTAATGAAAGTAGAGACTAAAAAAGCGCGGTAAAATTTAAAAATATCAGCATGACAGCCCCAAACTTCGAATGAAATTCCTGGATTGACCTGTTTTGATACTTATGTTTTTTTTACGTAAGTATCTTTTTCTTTGTATTTATTTTCAAATTCTGTCATTTTCTTCCAATCGGTTGTATGTCTCGTGCATAAAATAGAGATTAATTGCCTTTTTATCACTTAGACGACCTCTGTGGCCCAAAGGGCGAAAATACGCCTGAGACGCAAAAGGTTGCTTCCCACCGCGAGACCAATGTTTGTATGATCTGAAAATATTTGTCCACGTGACTTGGTTTCACGATCGCTTTTTGGAACACTAACTGAATAACACATCATGGCCTTCGAATTTTTTACAGCTGATTTCCTTCACCGTCCATTTGTGATTGAGTATGTAGTTGCGACACTGCACACTGTCCCGTTACACTGCGTCGGAAGTTGGCGCGGGAGTGGCCGGCTGTCCGGAATGGGCGCTCTTCCATAAATATTGAGGCTCGATATTTTTGAGGCAGTTACTGGCACGCGGCTAGTGTTCAGTGCGTGAACTGTGTTTAAATGTGCGCGGAAAATCTACAACAAACTAATTATTATAGTAACACTGGTTATTTGTCACACAGCATCATCTAGCCCCAAACTAGCAGAGTTTGTATTATGGGAACTACATGACTTATATTATACTGCTTATATATATATATATATATATTGTAAATACGTATCATACATAGAAAACACCCAGACCCTTGGGTCTATTTGTATTGACAAACATTTGTCCCGCAGTAGGAATCAAACCCGCAACCTTTTGCGTCTAAGGCGGGCCTTCATCCACTGCGCCACAGAGGTCGTCTACTAATTTTAGTACAAACATAAACTCATGCCTGTTTCACATAGAGGTAGACAGCGACCATGGATTTCCACTTTATATATACTTTTGCATGCATGCTCGTCTTTTGAGAGTAGTCTTAAACCGTTGGTAGTGTTTGTATATACTAAAATACTACCACATTTCGTTTCCCATCATCATCATATATAACAGCCTGTAGAACTCCACTGCTGGACATTCATAGACTTCTCCTAAAGAGTGCCACGGCGAACGGTCTCGAACCACCGCTATCCATTGTCTTCTCGCAACCAACGCAAGTACATTCTAGAATTCTTAGAAAATAACTTTAGAATTTTCTGACGCTTTTATTTTGTGAGTTTTGATGATATTATTCATTGATGCAACACTAAAAAGTTAGTGGTTTGACTTGAAAAATAAAAGACCACAGTCGTCGACCCTACCTATCGAATACCAGGAGTCTTGAAAGAGGTCACAAAATCTGCTTGTTAGGATATTTTAAACACTTTATCATGATTGTACACCACAAGATAAAAAAATAAGCAAAAACTTAATATAACTAAATGTACAATGGGTGATCTTATCGCTTAGAAACCAGCCAACCTTGTACTTAATTAGCAGGCTGTCCTGCAGTAGGAAATCGGGAATAGAACCCGCATTGCATGCGACCAGTAACTCGCGCGCCGCCACGTCGCGTCGGTCATGTTATTGTAAGAGTTATTAGACACGGACGTGGCTCGGGTTATGTTAACCGCCCATTATTTTCAGAGTTACGAGCGAGTTACGAGGTTGGAAAACAATTTTCGAAAATGATTATGAAGCTGTGTTGATAGTTGATGAAACGATGAAACGGATCAGCTGCGACCAAAAGCGGACCGTGAAGTGTCGCAATGAAACTTAAAAAGGATATGATGGTTTTATTTATAAACGTGGATTTATTTACCTATCTACATATTTAGTAAGATTCAGCTTGAATGCAGCTAGACTTTTAATAGAAGATAGTACCACAAGGAAAAATAATATTTTTACGGCGAGGGCTCTATTTTGAATCCAGGGCGGGACGAAGGATTCTTAAGTAGAATCTTGAGCACAGTCAGAGATTCAAAGTACGTCGTCCGAAGAAAAAATATTTTATAGCCTAGTGTTATACTCTACTTTTCATTTCTTTTCAATAAGAAGTCACTATTGAATATATTTGATCGGGATTTAATGGGTAATAGAGGTAGATTCACTAGGCCAACATTTTTTTTAATTAATTGCCTTATCAATCCATAAATAGAGTAAGTTGACGACTTTTTTATTTAGGCTCGTGGTCGGCGCGTCGCCGTCGCCTCCGTGCGCCGCCTTCTCCCCTCCAGTATTTTTTTTCATACAATCAATATTACAATATTTTGGCGTTCGATCTCTCGCGCGTGTAAGATATTAAATTATTATGAAACATTTTCCTTGTATTGAGGACTAGCTTCTGCCCACGGCTTCGCCGCGTGGTCCCGGATAAAAAGTAGCCTATGTTATTTTGATGTATAAGCTATATTACTTTAAAGTTTCATCAAACTTCATTCAGTACTTTTTGCGTGAAAGATGAACAAACATCCATCCTTACAAACTTTCGCGTTTTTAATTATAGTAGGATTTGTAAACACTGTAAACAAACACCACATATTACGTTCGGTACTTTGAATTTGATCCAGAAAAGTGTTGCCGGTATACATTAACTTTACTTTCGTTTAGAAATATGCTCGTGAGCCACAGAGCATATTTCTAGTGTTTACCAAAAAAAAATACAAGCAAAGTGTATAATAATTTAATATCTGTCACGCGCGACACGAAAATTAATGTTCCAAATGGGAACTCATTACAGCCCGCTATAAAATTCTAATAGAGAAAAAATATATTTTGCTCGCACTAATTGAGGAACAAGGCGTCGTTTTTCGAATAGATGGGATGAAAATATTTTTTACAACCAACAGGCGTAATTGCCACCTACATGATTTCAGAGTATCAGTAAGAAACAAGAAAGGGTGTCTAAAAATAAATATCTGATTAATACTATCCTAATAAGAACGATTCTGCCCTTGTAAGTGAAAAGTTTTCCTGAAAATAAGTGTCCAATTTTTTTTACAAAATATTTTTAAATGGTTAAAAAGCACACTGAAATTAACTGTTGATTTGATTATGCCTGCCTTAATTCCAATGTCAAAAGTATAAGATTTTTGACGAAACAGTAGGTTTTTCCTAGTATATAGTTTAATAAAAATAGTAGAATAAAAACAAAGTTGTGTTACCAATTTTGTGTGAAATTACTTCTTGCTAACCACCGAAAATACGATAAGATCGTGTTTTTGGACAAAAAATATGTTTTGGGACAGCCTGTATAGGAAGACTATACCACGTTCATAAACTCCGCGGATGGAGTATATGATTACGATATAACTCAGGTGCTGCTTCTAATAACCTATCACCTTTGAAACACCAAGAACTGAAGTGAGCACAGATTATAATCTACTTGCCATGCAGTGGATATTACAGCCAGCATATAGAAACGACACTCCCATTAGACTTCTTTCTTACAAAGAATTTTCGTCCGAAAACGATGTTTTAACATCGATAACATATAAAAGCAGATAGCTGGTAAGTTGCGCGTGAAACTTTTAAAGTTCTCCATCTAAATTTGATTTCAACGTATAAATAGTCAGTTAAGTATTTAAGTCGGTAAGCAGATCGGTAGTAGTTTGACTCAAATTTAGCTGAGACAGGATCAGCTGTTAATCTCTCTTCATGAACTAGGCATAACGTGTCTGGTAAACTTGAACATAATATAATCTCTCCGTAACTTATCTATATAATATCTCTTGCCCTATCTTTTTCTAACATTACCTACGCACAAGATAGAGGTGGTCATACTTTTATCAAATAATAAAGCATAGGGGAAATTAGGAATCCGTGGACTATCCTATTTATAATCTGGGGAAAGTAGAAAAGTGCTGTTTCTATTTGACCGAAAGAGTCTAGTTTATTCGCAATAGCTTGTTTAATAATGTTGTTATAGGATTAAAGGCAAGTAGGTTACATACGCATCTGACATTGTCTGATGTCAAAATGTTGTCAATAACAAAACTTATGACATTCGTTTCAGCCCAGTTTCGGAGTTTCGCTTCTGTTCACTTTTATCTGTTTACCGTCTACCGTGGTTCAATCTAATACGTGCCTCAGATTACAACCTTTACTCAAGCTAAAATATATTCTAAGAGCTTATTTTAAGGTGCAATTTTTGACGAGTGTATTTTAGATTTATTTTCGAAACCTGAAATTGAAAAATGATTTTTACACTTTAGAATTTCCAGTTCATTTTTGCGTGTTCTTTGAATGATGGAGTTTTCTAGTGCTTAGGAGAATTAGCTTTATACGAGGGTACTAAGGTTGGTTTTAGTGTGTTGGTTTGATTTTAATAGAGAAAGAGAATTTAAAGATACATCCCTAGTGAGGATGAGGCACGTATGACGTTAAAAGTATAATTTAAATCTCACGAACGTGTTATTTTTCTAATAGCGTTCGCACGTGGCTTCACTTGTATCGATGGGCAAAGACAATCTAAATGTAGTTAAAAGGTTTTTTTACCTAGCAAACCTTGTTCGTCATGTTATCAGATTTTGTCCCTTCATTTAATCAATATATTTATTTTCTTCACAAAGTTAAAAAGTTGTTAAACTATAGTAGGTAGTACCTCATATGAACCTTGTGCTACGATATAGCAACATTGCAGCAGATCGAGTTTTGTTTATAGTCAGCGTGTTTTGAAATTACGACTAAATTTGTATGGAAAACTTAAATCTGACTTATTTGACAGCACTAATATTGTAGCTATCTCTTTCTTTCTTGCACTATCAGTAAAAGAGAGCGACAGTTTAAATTTGGTTTAGTTAGTGTACTACCAGAATCGAGGCCATTGTATCAAATCTTGGATGTCAATTTTAACCTACTTCTAAATTGTCGTATCGATATGAAACTTTGTATGTTTATGTAGGTAGTTCGGATAGCAATACTATAATTTGGTATCTTGGAGCTGGTCTGGTGATGGAGCTAGGTGGAAGATACTGGAACTCTTCTGTGATTACTAGTAAACCTCTCGAGTTTGGGCTCATATGATTCGTTATGATAAGTCCAATAGATTGAGCTTAACGAAGGTCTGATGATGGAGACAGGAGGTATAGATTGAGCTTGGTAACGAGGGTCTGATGATGGAGACAGGAGGAATAGATTGGGCTTCGTAATGAGGGTCTGATGATGGAGACAGGAGGTATAGATTGAGCTTGGTAATGAGGGTCTGATGATTGTGCCAGGAGGTGGAAAGTGGAATTATTTTTTAGAATTAATTTTTAGTGTTTGATAAAAACGTGTTCTTTTTTAACTTCACGATTTATTTATACTTAGCAGGTTATGTAGGTGATTTCGGAGATAGTTGATTTTAAGTGTATATCATCTTATCATCAGGTCTTAAGTGAATTATTAGGAACTATTGCGTATTTTTATACGAGTTTATTTGCACAAATTAAAGTTTTGCTTCTTACGCTAACACTGTATCTGTTTCAACGTTGGCTGATCGCATAGTGGGGATTACGACGCAACTTTCATGATTTCTACTGATGGGGTAAAGCTAGCGGGACTATGAAAATAACCCATTAATAAGTTTTCTTCGAGTGAACCAAAATGACATCATGTCATGATAATTTTCGTCGACTTGCAGAAATTATTTAATGCTTTATTACACACAAACAATGTACAAAGGGAGGATTTCATTCGATATGTACAGGATTTTAAAAAAATATTATTACGTATGAGATTTCATCCGCTGGCACTTAAAGATTTGATTCAAGTGGACTTTTTATTAACCTTTTGATGACACAAATCTCATAATGCGACTTTGTACCACGTTCAGTTCAATCGCTGCTCATAAATACATTTCGAAAGCAATGTAACTCCGTACACATAAATGCCACTGAAATTCCACAGTTTTCAATCAATCCCAAAACCAGAGGAAAAACACGATTTAACGATAGCGGGTAGGAATGTGGAGCGTTATATCTACATGCAATTACGTGTGTCTGTCTGTCGCACAAAGGGCTATCATCGCTGCGGGGGCAGGGGGTGGACTCAGAGTCTAAGAAATGTGGGCAATATTACAAAAAGAAGACGTAAAAAATATGACAATAATACCAAAAATATTAAATTATTCGCAGTAGTTCCTATGAACAATTCCAATTCTGAACTACTTACTGCGAAATTTTATTTGAGTTTATTCTCACTAGTTTTGATTCTTATGCCAATAAAGGAACGTGAGTGAACCAAAATATTGATATTCGCACTAATTTAGCTGTCAAGAAGGCCGGTTATTTATTAAATAATTAAATTTCTTCGTCTCGTAAGTGTTTTTTTCTTAAACCAGTTTTAGGTTTGGTTATCTATAAACGTTACTTAAAGGATGATTTTTAATTATGCTTAAAGAGCCAATGCTGCGAAAGGATATGTAAAAAATATAATCTCTACTACCCCCTTATTCTCAATACGTCCCCTAAGAGGAAAAGGGGTGAGGGCGGAAATTTGCGGGTATGTGGACGACAGAGACAACTTTCATTGACGAAAAATCAGACGGAAAATTGGAACTGAGAGTGATTGAAACGTGTGGAGGTGACAGCATTTGTGGTTATTCTAGGATAAGTATAATGCACAAGGTAATCTAATCTGTAGGTGACAGGGTTTGGAGCATCTATTCCCAATGCCCACCTTTGTTTGTTTTTACAGGGGTTTTTCCCCAGTGTACATCTGGGGCAACGTCATTGTTTCAGGTTGTCCCTACTGGACGGTTCTAAAAGTAAGGAAGTACTCATTTTCATGTAATTTACCTACCTTATAGTTTCTTGATGGAGCGAGCAAAGTATGTATGTAATAATCTACGAATCTACTTGGACCATCGGTATTTGTATGTATGTTTGTTTGTACGATGATAGCTGCCGACTCAATAATTCAACCTTGAACTTAGGTAGGTAGGTTAAACTAGATTGATTATGTTTGAATATGAGCTTAATCGGTAGGCGGGTTTTTGTACTAAGCCTTATGTAACAAAGAGAGAATAAGTTATTTAACTTGGTCATGTGGGTATTAAAAGGAAAAGGTAAATACAAGACAATGCATTTTTAAATTTAGTTTTTGCGTTATAAGCAAATTAGGTTATATTTGTATATTCAGCTCATAAGCCTCCATTCGAAAGTCGAGCAAAATGAAATCATTGCGAGATCTCAGTTCGTGGCGAACTACTGAGCTTATTTACAAACAAAATTCTATGTAGCTAGCATATAGTTTAACTGGTTGAATAGATTTAGTTTCGTTAACCGAATTGCCAAAGGGATTACTGAAAGTAATTGATTTGTGTACGTACATTACTCAGGACTTGGTTATAAACATGTTGTGAGCGATGTGCGAAATGAGATTATATAGATAAATATTATACTTAACTAAATACATCCACTCTAGATGATGATTAGAAAATAATAGACAATATTTTTTGCAACGAAACAACTCGCCCGCCATGGTAGGTATCATAACACCCAGACCCAAAATAAATATCTACAGAACATGCCAACATTTATCCCGCAGTGGGGATCAAACCAGCTCTTCTTTCGGCTCAGCTGGCTAATCGCCCGCCACACCAACGATGTTATATTTTTTTTGGCAATTAGATTATATTGGATTTACATTAGCAAGATTTGCATTATGAGCAATTTAAGCATACAGCGCTCGTTCCTTTCAAATCTTTCGAAATCCCTGTAAAATGTCACATCCAATCCATCGTCAGTTCCGGTTCCGCCACTAATTTGTTCCCCTTTGTCAGCGCGGAACCAATTTAAAGTCTATTATTTGCCAATAATGGTGATTGAAAGCGGTGCCCAATTCCACCAGTTTTGATAGCGGACGACTTTTATGAAGTTATTTACGACGGTCCCGTGGGAAAGGAATATCTATCAGATGTACCGACTCGCTCTCGAATCATTGAATGAAAAATGTATACGAGTTTTGACTGGAGCATAATCAAATCATTCTAGTCAAAGTTAAGCATCGTTTAGTTATGGATTTATCAAATAATACACCATTGCAATAATATAAGACCCTATCTCATGTAGGAGTAAGGTACTAACTGAGTGGTAAGCGAGAAGATACACAATAGATTGGTAGATGGATGACATCGTTGCTTAAATAAATTAATCGAAAGATTTGGAAACCAACTGGAGTAAATAAATGAACAGTCCTAACTACCCCAATTCTGATATATTTGCGGAGGAATGGAAGGAGCTCATGTCGGTATGCTTGAGATACTGCGAGAATGCCGTATGAGTGGTTGTGTGTATTTGATTATTTCATTTATTTTAAAATAATTTTAATTCTTATCGTAATTTAATTTTGTATTTTGTTAATAATGTGCTTATTTTCAATTTATCATATTATCTCTGTGTTGTGTGAATAGCTACCTATGATTTTTAAATATTTAGTTTAATTGGGTCTGTTCCGTGCTAATTAAATCCTACTTATATTATAAACGTGAAAGTTTGTGAGGATGTTTGTTCCTCTTTCACGTAAAAACTACTGAACGGATTTTGGTGAAACTTTATAGTAATATATGTAATATAGCTTATTCATCAGAATAACACATAGGCTACTTTTTATCCGGGTACCATGCGAGCCAAGCCGTGGGCAGAAGCTAGTATTTAAATAAATAAACAGTGACAGTCATCTTCCTGACCCTAAACTAGTATTCTCTGTATCGTGGGTATCAAAAATTACAAGTACCGAATACCACATCACCCGGAACAAATATCTGCAGAACATATAAAAAAACCCCGTAGCAAGAATCGAACCCGCACTAGGAACCGCATAAATAAACCAGGAAAGAGGTAAAAATTAAAAATACATCAATAACGCACTTTCTCGGAAAAACTGATATTCCGCTGCTCGCTGTGATCATATAGTTTCAACCGACTTCAAAAAGGAGGAGGTTCTCAATTCGTGTGTATGTTACTCGATATCTTCGGCCAATTGTGAACCGATTTTAACGATTTTTTTAATAGGTAGTGTGTACATCAAGAGTGATCCCATATACATTTTATAAAACAACACTTCTAGGGTGACAAAATTTCATATTGGACTTTTTATCAACTTGCAGTTAATTTTATTCTAATTCCTTCTCATTTCCTTCTTCAGTTTTTTTACGTACAACATACTAACATCTCGCTTTATTGTGAGAAAGCGAGATGTTAACAATGCTAGGATGACAATGCTAGGATTCGGTACCCTGAACCGAATCCTAGCATTGTCTATGAGCGTCCAGTTTAATGAAAGGCGTTAGTTGACAAGTGTAATAAAGTCCTCTTCTATTCTAAGCCCATTCTAAGCTGAGTCCGGACGTGCTCCGGTGCGAACGGACCACGATCAATGGCTGCGAAGGACCGCGTTATTGTGCACAGTATTTCACTATGTCATTGTGGGTATACCCGATACTCGGCCTTTTATTTAATCTAACCGTATGAAATGTATTATTTACTGACATTATAAGAAACAATATTAAGTCAAGGAAATAAAATAATGGTGCGTATCTACAGTGTGTACATCCTACTAAAATAAAGTCCGAAAACTAATAAAATCATACAAATTGTTTTTATACCACTACTGCCCACGGCATCGCCCATGTGGTATCCGAATAAAAAGTTTGTAAAAAACGCATTTACTGAACCGTTTTTCGTCGACTTACGTTGCAAAATTGGACTCTACGAAAAGCCCTTTTATTTTAACGGGATAATAGCATATGCCTTATACCCGTTCTACATATTTTTGTAATCGGAAATTGAGTAGTTTTGGAGATTACCCCTACATACAAACTTTACCTTTTTATAATAATACTAGCTGCGCCACGCGGTTTCACCCACGTAAGTTACGATTCCGTGGGAATATCAGGAAAAAAGTAACAGTAAAGCATTTTACTGCTACATAAATACCCTAGATGATAAATAAATAAATCATCATCATCATCATCATCAGCCTATATTAGTCCACTGCTGGACATAGGCCTCCCCTAATGAGCGCCATAGCGCCCTGTCTTCAGCTTGCCGCATCCAGCATCTGCCTGCAGTCTTTCGCAGATCGTCATCCCACCTGGCCGGAGGGCGTCCTACACTACGTTTGCCGAGTCGCGGTCTCCACTCAAGAACACGTTTACCCCAGCGGTTATCGGTTCTTCGCGAGATATGACCGGCCCACTGCCACTTCAGCTTGCTAATTCGTTGAGCTATGTCGATAACTTTGGTTCTCTGACGGATGTATTCGTTACGAATCTTATCTTTCAGAGAGACTCTGAGCATAGCTCTTTCCATAGCTCGCTGAGCGACTTTGAACTGGTGGACCAGCCCTATCGTGAGTGTCCACGTCTCAGCTCCGTAGGTCATGACGGGTAGGACGCACTGATTGAAAACTTTCGTTTTCAAGCATTGCGGTATGGATGACGAGAAGACTCCACGTAGTTTTCCAAATGCTGCCCAGCCTAGCTGGGTCCTCCTCTTGGCCTCCTTCTTGAAATTGTAAATTGAAATTGTTTTTACCCAACTGCAGAATCTGCCCGTGGTAAGTATATTCGGAAACAATTTCGAGAAGGTGGCCATGTACAACCACCGGTCTTGGAACAATGTGGCCATTGATCATGGCTTTGGTTTTATCCAAATTCATGCCAAGACCGATACATCGGGAGGCTGAAGCTAGGTCGTTCAGCATCCGGTTCAGCTCCTCTAGCGACTCCGCCATTAAGACTATGTCATCAGCGAATCGTAGGTGTGAGATGTAATCGCCGTTTATGTTAATGCCCCTACCTTTCTAGTCCAGCATCTTAAACATATCTTCCAACGCGCTCGTGAACAGTTTCGGGGATATGACATCCCCCTGCCTCACTCCTCTGCGCAATTAAATGGGTTTAGACTGCTGGCCCTGTACTTGGACACTCATAGTGGCGGCCTCGTAGAGACATCTCAGCACCTCGATATAACGATAGTCTACTTGGCATCGCTGTAAGGATTCCAGAACAGCCCAGGTTTCGACGTAGTCAAAGGCCTTCTGATAGTCCACAAAGGCCAAACACAGGGGCTGATTATACTCTTCGGACTTCTGTATAATTTACCTCACTGTGTGAATGTGGACAATCCACATACAAATAAATAATGCTGGACAATCCACACAGCATCATCTAGCCCCAAGCTAAGCAGAGCTTGTGTTATGAATACTAGATGACTGATATACTGAATACAATACATTACATAGATAGTTTTTTTTTTATTATACATAGAAAATACCCAGAACACCCGGAACAAATATTTGCAGATCGTAAAAACATTTGTCCCAGGGCGGGAATCGAACCCGCAACCTCCTGTGTCGCAGGCGGACCTTCGCCCACCGCGCCAAAAAAAAAAAAAACGAAAAAAAATTCAAATAAAAACTATTTATTTGAATAAGAATGAATACTACGATACGAATGTAACCAACTTTTGTTTCTGCCGGTAGCAGCTTTTGATCGCCGCGGCGATCTAATTACATTTTAGAACACAAAAGCTGCTATTGTGAATTAACTATGATAGTTAGATTTATTCCCTCGAGGACTTTTTTGTAGGTAAAAATGAGAACTTTAATAATGTACTTGTTAACGCCTACGATCAGTTTAGGAGCAATATCACATCGTGCGCCTGCTCATCTAAATCTATGAAGGCAGATATTTTCAATGCACCGTCACTTCAAAAACTTTCGTCGCAAGCGCAACATTGTTCCCAAACCTAATATCCAAAAATCACTGTAAAGAGGACAATATAACATCAAATCAGTTCGGGAGTTTTCATTTGTGTTCCCCTATGCACAAACATCTGGCGACCGTATCAAGAACTGCAAAATCTTCGGAGAAAAAACCAATTTTCAATCGAACTTGGATGAACAAGCCACGCCATATCGGTCCGCTACCTATTGCGCCGAAGCCAGCTGCCATTCCAACTACGAAAACTTTATTCACGGGATTCCTGGAAGTCTAGTCATTGCAGCCATCGCCGGACATCGATCAGCAATCAGCATCGAGCCGCAGCCCAGGCCAATGCAGATAAGTTTCCTTCGTAACTTGTCCCGCCATTGTAAGTCATTTTACCTACATTTCCTACCAAAATTCCCGATCATTTTTTACCTATTTTCCGAGTTGTATTGTTCTATATTTGTGCGAATAACTTCTATACAGTGTTACTAAACGTAAATCAAGTATTCAATTCAGTTAAATTCATTTAGAAAAATATTTTTCATAGTTAATGTTTTTTTTCTACCCACATCATTTGTTTATTTCAAAGCATTTGTTCGTCTTTTCTCAAACAAAGGTTTTATAACCATAACTCAAATTTACAAAGTTATAATTGTGCACAAAGTGTCTGTATCTAATTAATATAATTTGTAACATTTCTTGTCTTTGTGCATAGTCATAAGTAGGTACCTAAGTTACCTTGTTGTTTTACAATCCGTTCACGCCATTTCGCCGATTATTCCAGGCAAACGTTACGCATTTGCACATATCTACCTATCCTACGGGTCACAATAGAGAGGTTCAGACCTGTGGGAGCGGAGCAGAGTGCAGGAGGACCGGATCCCCGTAAAGGTGACGCCAAGTGCAGGAGCGTGAGCGAATTTTATTACTTTATTTTCACTTTATTTTTAATTTATGTACCTGGTTTCACTTCAAATCAATTCCAAGTGTTTTCTAATTATTTAGAAGTAAGTAGTTAGGCAACTACCTACCTATTTTTGCAATTATTAACGTTTTGAAGGCTTAAATTTAATTTTAAAAATACCTAACTTTATGATGGGCGGTGAAACTAGTGGAAAGGAACAAGATTTACTTGATCTGTTTGTCAAACGTAGCTCTATAAAGGGTCAAATTACCAAGTTTAAAAACTACTTAACTCATACGCTTGCAAAAGAAACTCTTACATCAATCGAGTTAGCTGAATTGACGCTCAAGCTTGGTAAATTTGAGTCACTTTCAAATCGTTTTGACGACTTGCAGAATCAGATAGAGGTTTTAAATCCTAGTAATTTATCAAGTGAAGTTGATGAGCGAGATGACATTGAGCATTTATTTATTTCAAACATTGCCTCCGCTCAAAGCATTATTCAAAAATACAACGCGAGTAAGCACGATGAAAGTCATTACAAAGACCTAAATTCGAGTCAAATGTCATCAGTTCAATGCAATGTCGATCATCATGAGCCATTGGGGTTTAAGTTACCTCAAATACAAATTGCAAAGTTTGACGGATCATACTTCCATTGGCTCGAGTTTCGTGACACGTTCTTATCTCTCATCCACAACAATGAACGCATAGCCTCGATTCATAAGTTCCATTACCTTATATCTTACCTAGCGGGTGATGCAGCGCGCATTATTTCAAACTTAGAGGTTTCCAGCGCGAACTATACAAGCGCTTGGAAATTATTATGCGATCGTTATGAAAACAAGCGTCAATTAATAAATCACCATTTAAGTTCGTTGTTAAATATTCAACAAGCGGCTCGAGAATCTGATAGATCATTGAGATTCATGGTAGATCATATAACTAAGAACCTGCGCGCCTTATCCAGTCTGGGATAGCCCACAAACAAGTGGGATATCTTGATAATCCATATTATGAGCTCTAAGCTGGACAATCATACTCTTTTGAAATGGGAAGAATGTCGAAGCGCGTTGGATGATGTTCCCAATTTGGAACAATTTTATAAATTTTTAATTGATCGTGCTGACGTCCTTGAGTCTATGAATCGGAACTCTAACAAATCATCTCAATCTACATTAAAGGGCACAGCTTCTAATGCTAACAATAACCGAGTCCATACCAAAACTTTTGCATGCGCTAGCGATGAAGGCTCTGCTCCCTCTCCACGTATAACATGTGTCGTCTGCCATGAAGGGCATCGCATTTATGACTGTCCAACCTTCCTGACCAAAAGTGTAGAGGAGCGCATAACTGAAGCTCATAGATTAAAGCTGTGTACCAATTGTTTAAGGCTCGGTCATAAAATACAAACCTGCCGGCTAGGCCCATGTCTCAAATGCAATGGGAGACACAACACCCTTATACACAAACCATCCAATGCCATAAAAAATAATGCTACCACCTCTGGTGTAGTCACGGCCATGCAAAATAGTACTGAAGAAACTATTGCTAATTTTTCTAAACAAAATTCAAATCAAGTCTTGCTGTCTACCGCCTTCATTGAAGTTGTCAATCCTCGGACGAACCAAACAGAGAAGGTCCGCGCCCTCTTGGACTGCGGTAGCCAGTCTTCTTTTATAACACAGTCTCTCAAAGAGAAGCTGTCTTTACCATCCAATTCCAACTGCCTTGTCAATGTCATCGGCATAGGCAATCATCAAACTGGTAAGGTTACAGAAACTTGTGTGGCGCAATTGAGGTCATTAGTCAGCCAGTTCAACGTCACATCAGGTTTCCTAGTACTACCCCAATTAACAGGTTATATACCTAAATTTCCTGTAGATCCAAAACAATTGCAAATATCCAAAGATTTTCAGCTAGCAGACCCTATGTTTTACCAACCAGCGCCGACTGAAGTCCTCATTGGCGCCGATCTTTTCTGGGATATTCTTGGCCGCGAGCAACATTCTCTTGGTCCTAACAATCCAAAATTAAGAAGCTCCCAGTTTGGGTGGATTATTTCAGGTCCTATGTACACAAACACTCCATCATGTAACAACACTGTCCAATGCAATCATTCCATCATTTCAAATGCATTGAGTGATGACGATAACCATCAAATTCATCAAGAACTTACTAAGTTCTGGGAGCTTGAAGAAGTTCCCCTAAGATCCAAACTAAGTGAAGACGAGAAGGCTTGCGAAGCCCAGTTTTTATCCGGCACCTTCCGTCTAGATTCAGGTAGATTCTCTGTGGGTCTTCCTCTTAAAGATTTTCCCGATTGTCTTGGGGATTCATACAATTTAGCGAAAAAACGATTACTCAATTTAGAAAGGCGTTTCAAAAAACAACCAGAAGTCAAATTGCAATATGTCGAATTTATGCGTGAGTACTCCGAACTTGGTCATCTATCGGAGTCTCCAATAGCTAAACCAGACAACGCCTATTTTTTGTGTCATCATGCTGTCTTCAAGGATAGTAGCGAGTCCACAAAAATTAGAGTCGTGTTCGATGGTTCGGCTCCCACTTCGTCTGGGTACTCTGTCAATGACATTCTTTTGGTAGGTCCCAATATGCAAGATTCTCTCTTCTCCATTCTTATCAGAGCTCGACAGTACAAATATCTCCTGACTGGAGATGTCGAGAAGATGTATCGACAATGTGCCGTTAATGAAGCAAATAGGAACCTTCAGCTCATATTATGGAGAGAAGATGAATCACTGCCTATCAAGACGTTGCGTCTGAATACTATAACTTACGGAATGGCAAGTTCTAGTTATTTAAGTACACGATGCCTCTGGCAACTAGGTGAAGAGTGCTCAAACACTACAATCAAGGAAATAATTCAACATGATTTCTATATCGATGACCTTATTACTGGCGCTAGCAGCGAAAGCGCTCTAAGCCACATACATAAATCTGTATCAACAGCTCTACTGAAAGGCTGTTTCAATCTCAGAAAGTTCAAAACCAATTTGCCTTCCATATTAGAGTCAACCTCTTCAAATTCCAATGATAAATTGATTGTGAGTGAATCTTCATCCACACTAGGTATGGGTTGGAATTCATCCACTGATCAATTGCATTTTCCATTCAAGGTTCCAGCTCCATCTAATGATCACACTTTAACCAAACGATTCATTCTTTCATCTCTGTTTAAGATTTTTGATCCTTTGGGATTGTTGAGCCCCTGCGTGATTAAAGCCAAAATCTTATTGCAACAGTTGTGGTTACACAAGCTAGCATGGGATGATCCAATACCCAAGGAGATCCAAAGAGATTGGAACAAATTTGTAATAGCTATACCCTATATTTTGAGTCTTGAGATACCTAGATGGGTACTGTGTGATGAACCTACATCAGTAGAACTTCATTCTTTTAGCGATGCATCTCAGAATGCGTACGGAGCTTGCATTTATCTGCGCTCTGTAAACTCCAACAACGAAGTCACCGTAAGGTTACTTTGTTCCAAATCCAAGGTAGCTCCAATCAAGGCTACTACTATTCCTCGACTTGAGCTATGTGCCGCTCTTTTGGCAGCAAAATTATGCAAGGTCGTAAGGGAATCATTAAGATACGACATACAAACCCAAGTGCATTGGTGCGATTCTTCAATTGTACTAGCCTGGCTCCGTAGCAGCTTCCAAAACTTAAAAACTTTTGTAGCAAATCGGATTTCAGAAATCTGCGAATTAACAAATTCTGCTTCTTGGCGCTACGTGCCAACTGCTGCCAACCCTGCTGATCTCATATCCAGGGGCATTAGCCCAGACCAAGTAGGTACTACCACTCTTTGGTGGTCTGGTCCGTCATACCTATCTGAGCCAGAAAGCACTTGGCCTACCCTAAAAGGTAAAATAGACATTACAAACTTACCAGAGACTAAAATAACTTCTACTATGACTAATTTGACAACTAACAATGATTCTATTGTATATTTTAAAAAATACTCTAGTCTAACTAGACTCAAACGAGCGTTTGCTTATGCTTTGCGTTTTCTACACAATACAAGAAACCCTAAGGCTCGATTTACAGGTCCATTGACAGTTGACGAAATGAATAAGTCATTTCTTCATCTTTGTCGCTTATCACAACAAGAATCATTCGTGCCCGAGTATGACTTACTTGCTAACAAAAAACCCTGAGTCCTAAATCTCAGATTTTGTCACTGACTCCATTTTATAGCGATGACCGAGTAATTCGAGTAGGTGGTCGGTTGGACGCGTCTGATTTTAACTTTGACAAAAAACATCCCGTGCTTTTGCATGCTAATCATCACTTTACCAAAATTTTATTTGAACATGAGCATAGACAGAATCTACATGCTGGACCACAATTGCTACTAGGTACTATAAGAGAATTTGTGTGGCCCATCAATGGTAGACATCTGGCTCGACGCACGTTTCATAATTGTTTTAAGTGTAGACGACTTCAAGGGCGAACTATGAACCCTATGATGGGCAACTTACCATCACAACGTGTTACGCCAAGTTTCCCATTTCAAACTGTAGGCTTAGATTTTGCCGGTCCATTTTTTATTTTAAACAAGAAAGGCCGCGGTTCTTTAATTGTTAAATGTTATCTTTGCCTTTTTGTTTGTTTACGATACAAATGTTTACACCTTGAGGCCGTAAGTGATCTCTCGAAAGACGCTTTTATCATGACATTTCGACGATTCGTGTCACGTCGCGGCAGGCCTGCTGAAGTCTTTTGTGATAACGGACGCAATTTTGTAGCTGGTGCGAAAGAAATCAATCAATTTTTTAAGATAAATGCCGATTATTTATCTGATTTTGCAAGTAAAGACGGAATACATTTCATATTTTCGCCGGCTTACGCTCCTCACTTCGGCGGTATTTTTGAGGCCGGTGTGAAATCAGCCAAATTCCATATTAAACGCGTTATGGGTAATTCACACTTAACATTCGAAGAATTGACTACTCTTTTCGCACAAGTAGAGTCAATATTAAACAGCCGCCCTTTATGTCCTTTATCGTCATCTCCTGACGATTTCCTTTGCCTAACTCCTGGGAACTTTCTCATTGGTCGGGCACTCACCGCTCTGCCTTCACCCGATTTGAAGGACTGCAATCCGAACAATCTGCAGCGCTACGCTAGACTACAACAAATACATCAACACTTTTGGAAGCGCTGGCAGCGAGAATACATTGCTGAGCTTCAGCAACGAAACAAATGGAAAACCAACTCCTTGAATCCAAATGTAGGAGACTTGGTACTTTTACAAGAAGACGATTGTCCGCCCTTATGCTGGAGACTCGGTCGAATTTCAAGACTGTTCTATGGTCCAGATGACAGAATACCCCGCGTCGCTGATGTCAATACTGCAAGAGGAAACGTACGCCGCCCACTAGTCCGTCTCGTTGCCCTGCCTACTGCAGAAGAATTAGAGGGTTGAAAACCGAAGATTTTCAACGGGGGCAGGATGTTAACGCCTACGATCAGTTTAGGAGCAATATCACATCGTGCGCCTGCTCATCTAAATCTATGAAGGCAGATATTTTCAATGCACCGTCACTTCAAAAACTTTCGTCGCAAGCGCAACATTGTTCCCAAACCTAATATCCAAAAATCACTGTAAAGAGGACAATATAACATCAAATCAGTTCGGGAGTTTTCATTTGTGTTCCCCTATGCACAAACAGTACTACATAATTTTTATGTCTCATCAATAGTTTTCTCAGCGCACGCCAATAATGAACTTTATAGGCAAATTTTGGTACTTTGGGTTACATTTTTGCATTTTTTTAAAGATCTACAATTTTTTTGAAAATAAATTATATCCTATGTTACATCCTGATAATTGAGCTTTCTATTAGTGAAAAAATGGTTAAAATCGGTCCAATAGTTTAGGAGCCTATTCGGTACAAAAAAACAAAAAATCTTTCCTTTTTATAATATTAGTATAGACTAGCCTATAGGCTAAATAGGTTACAATTTTGACATAGCTACTGGTGGTCCCCGCATGATCAATGTTTTTTTTAATATAACTTACCTAAGTGGCAATCAAGCATTCGGTCCCCATGTTGGTAAACGGTAAGTTTATAACACAACCCTTGGTACGAGGCTGCTGTAACAACTTAGCTACGAGGTCCGGTCACTGTCTGATCAAAAATCTAGACATGTTTCGTCTCAATATTTTTGGGTAATAGCAGATCTTTAGGATCAATAAATAATCTTACAATTATAAAGCAGACTTTAAGAAGCGTTTTTAACTATTTAACACTTAAAAAAACACTATACATGTTATTATGGTACTATTAAGTTTTATAGTGGCACTATAAAATAAATCGAGTTTGTTGCGAAAATTGATTTATTTTCTAGTCGAATTAAATTCACCAAACGCAGTAACTAACTATAGCCCGGCAAAGTAACGATGCGCCCGGCGACTTCATAACTTAGCCGCGTTGTCGCGATAGTGCAGTTTACGGGGACGCAAGTTTATAGGAAAGACCGAATGAACATTTCGATTCTAAAAGCGCAGATTGTGGAAAACATCGTGAGCTCATTTGCATGTCCGAAAATGGCCGCGTCTGCTTCGAAAATAATACTGAATTGAGACCTCAGACTATGGTTTCTTTTATATATCTTTTGAAATAAGTATTTAACCAAAGTGTACGTTTATTAGGATTTTGTCTAGATGTAACATGCTTTTATTTTTACGTTTAGTAATAAGATAAAACAGATTAAGTAACATTAGATACCTTTTGATTTAATATTGAATGAAAGAAGACTCTGTGAAGGTTTTTTTTACTACACTAGTAGCCTTTTATCATCGAATAAAAGGCAATTTCCAAGGAAAAACTAGAACAGCAGAGTTTGAATAGAAACCCATGTACAAAATATCTTATTTTATCTTATCTTCTTAGCTATAGTAGATTGTACGTTGCCTAGTTCGCTTTCTATTCAATTCCTCATTATTTTATTCATAGTCTTACGTCCCATTTGTTCGTATTTACTACCTTAGAAACATCACCGCGTTATTTATAAATGTGCTTTATTTTGTTATATTTTAGGGGTCGATCGCGAGAAATTCATAAGTATATAAAGAATAATAACACAAACGCTCAACATACATAGTACTGACTCCATACTAAAATTCCCTGTATCGTGGGTATCAGAAATTACGAGTACCGCGGTACCACAACACCCACACCCGGCACAAATATCTGCAAAACATGCAAGCGTTTGTGCCGCAGCGGGAAAGAAAGGAAGAAAAAAAAATTAGCACGACATTCAAAACATAAATTTTGTAAGTAAGGATGGTGGGAAGAAAAAAATACTAATTCTACTTCCTACATTTATTCATTCAAATATTTTACAAGTATATACAAAAAATACAGATGAAACAGCTAGCCATCTAAAGACCGTTGCAAACGATCTATAGATAGCTCAACTGATCCAGATCACTACCAGACGGAAGCGTTCCCAAAATACTGGCCGCATTGCCACGCTGAATGGCAATGCTAATGCGTTGACCCAGATAAGAGCCAGCTCTCTGGTCACGCGTCGCTTCGACCAGTCGCTCTGAAAGAATTTCCTACTAAAATTATAAACGTGAAAATTTGTGAAGATAGATGTTTGTTACTCTTTCACGCAAAAACTACTTAACGGATTTTTATGAAACTTTACAGAAATATAGTTTATACAAAGTCAAAGTCAAAATTCATTTATTCAATAAAATCACAAGGACCACTTTGAAACGTCGGTTTTTATCTAGGTGCCTGTTCCTCCGCGACCAAGCCAGGAAAGAAAGGCAAGAAAACAAGGCTGGTTATTCTTTTTAATGATCCTTTTACAAAACAATAGGTTCGAGTTGGAGCATTTTCAATCCCAAGAGTTTTTGTCATCTAAATAATCAGATATTTTATAGTATGCCTTTTTATAAAGCTTTTGTTTAATTACGTTTTTAAATTTGTTAATTGATAATTTTTGTATATCTCTTGGGAGTTTGTTATAAAAGCGTACACCGTGCCCTTTAAACGATTTACCAACTTTATGGAGTCTACAAGTGGCAACAGCGAGTTTATCTTTATTTCTAGTATTAACATTGTGATTATCGCTTTTTTTCTTAAACAAATTAATATTTTTGTGAACATACATCAGATTTTCATAAATGTATTGACAATGGAATGTCATTATATTTATTTCTTTAAACTTTTCGCGAAGTGATTCTCTGGGGCCCATATTATAAATTGCTCGAACAGCCCTCTTCTGCAGCACAAAAATGGTATTGATATCAGCAGCACTCCCCCACAGCAGTATACCGTACGACATAATGCTGTGGAAGTAGCTGAAGTAAACTAGTCTAGCTGTGTCAACGTCTGTATAAAGACGGATCTTTTTGACTGCATATGCCGCAGAACTAAGTCTCTTCGATAACCCATCAATATGAGGACCCCATTGAAGCTTATTATCTAGGGTGATACCTAAGAATACGGTGGTGTCCACAAGAGCCAACTGTTCATCTTTGATTTTGATATTTGCTTTAACTTGTGTAACATTGGGTAGTATAAATCTTATACACTTTGTTTTATTTTCATTAAGTAGGAGGTTGTTAACGTTGAACCATTTAACAACCTTAGAGATTGCATTGTTTACATTGTCAAAATTGGTTTGTCGTCGCTTTAATTTAAATAAAAGTGACGTGTCATCTGCAAACAATACAACCTCATGATCGTCCCTTACAAGGTTGGGTAGATCATTAATGTATACTAAGAACAAAAATGGACCAAGAATTGATCCCTGCGGTACACCGATAGTAACCAGAGACCCCGGAGACCGTTTTCCATTCACGTCAACTCTTTGTACTCTGTCACTTAAATAGGAAGTGAGAAAGTCTAGAGCAACGCCCCTAATACCATAATGGTGTAGTTTCCTGATCAATGTGTCATGGTCTACGCAATCAAATGCCTTTGACAAATCACAAAAAACGCCTAAAGCGTCATGAGATTCCTCCCAGGCATCAAATATGTGCGATATTAACTCAATACCAGCATCAGTGGTTGAGCGACCCTTACTAAATCCGAATTGCTTATTATGCAGTAAATTATTTAATTTAAAATGTCTTTTCAATTGATTTAAAATTAGTTTTTCAAAAATTTTACTAAATGTAGGAAGTACTGATATAGGTCTAAAATTACTAGGGTCAGAACATGTACCCGATTTGAAAAGTGGAGTTATTTTACTGTGTTTCATTAAATCAGGGAACACACCACAGTCAATACACTCGTTGAATATTAAAGCTAGTTCGGGCGCAATAATGCCAATCAATGATTTCACAACGCAAACAGAGATGCCCCAGAGGTCCGTGGTTTTTTTAACATTTATGAGTTTGAAAGCTTTTATGATGTCATCACTATTTACATGATCAAATTTGAATTGTATTTTACATTCTGTTAAGTTTTCTTTTAACAATGACTCTGCTTCTATGGGAGAGGAGTTTAAGGATTTTGTGGTAGAGACTGGAATGTCGGTAAAAAAGTTTTCGAACGCATTAGCTACATCACTATCCTGATTGACGGTGGCATTGTCAATTTTCAAATTAAACTTATTGTTCTTAGTTGTGACTCTTCCAGTCTCACTGTTGATTACTTTCCAAGTGGCTTTTACTTTATCTTGGCTATTTTTAATTTTTGAACTCAAATGACGAGCTTTTGCTTCACGACAAACATTTTTAAAAATTTTAGAATACTTTTTGACTTGTTCTTTAAACTCCTCATTAAAATTATATTGTTTTTCAGCATAAAGATCATACAATTTCTTCCTGCTTTTATGTATTCCCGCTGTTGCCCAGTCACTGAACTTTTTACCGTCAGAGACCATGATCGATTTCGATGTAAAAATTGAATTGAACACATCACTAAATTTCTTAAAAAATATGTTGTATAAATTATTTGGATTAAAATTACCATATAAACATGGAAATACAGAAGTTAAATTCAATTTTAGTTTGTCCAATCGATCTTTGGTCATAGGTATACAAGTAATATTTCTTTTTTCAAATTTTTTTGTTTGAACCTCTATTTTAATTATTTGTCCAAGATGATCCGACTTAATATTACTAATTAAACTCTTATTTAAAATTTTAATGTTGGCAAAGATATTGTCTATACATGTGGCCGAAGTATCGGTTATTCGAGTAGGCTCCATAAATTGAGGTTTTAAATCAAATGATTGAAATAAACTAATTATTCTAGTATTTAAGGAGTTAATTTCTAGTAAATTAACATTAAAATCTCCGCACGTAATAATATATTTATTTGATTTAGATAATTTAAACAACATTTCTTCCATAACTTTTTCAAAAATGTCAAATGAGGCAGATGGTGGGCTGTAAACGCTTATAACTATGAATTGCTCCAACTCTATGCAAGCAACTTCAATGTGTCTTTCTACAGAGAGGTGGACTATATCTAAACGTTCTCTAAATTTTATCTGTTTATTAAGTAGGATTAATGAGCCACCACGTATAGCATGTAATCTGCAGAAAGAACTACCAACTTGGTGATTACTGAAACTGAACATGACCTCATGGCTTCGCAGCCAATGTTCTGTAATGCAAATAATGTCAATGTCATTTGAGTTCATGTACAGTTCTAGTTCCAATTCTTTACAACGAATTCCTTCAATATTTTGGTGCATCAAGTTGGTATATTTCATATTTTTATTATTTAACAACTGTTTGTTTTGTTTAGTTTTAAAAAAAATATTATTTGACTTTTTAGTGCTAGAGATTTCCTCTATTGTCGTGTCTGGTAATTTAAATGACATGGAATAATTTCCAATGTCTGGTTTTCAATTTTAGGACAATGCTCAAAAAAAGCATTTTGGTTAGCCAAGTTTTTGGCTGTTATACTAAAATAATAAGATAGCGAAACAGCTATCTGTCGTTTGTAAAAGTTAGAAAGGTAGTATCTACCTTTGGTCAAATAATATGTTTTACTAACAACACTGTTAGAATCAATTAAATGAATTAATTTATTATTGCATGATATTGTATGCAGAGTCATATTTAACTTATATCTAAGATCATTTTCTGCTTGTGGCAAGCTGTTGCTATAAGGGAATGTGAACATTACAATTTTATTAATTTGTAGTGAACACAGAGTATCAAAGTATTTTATAAGTTCTGATTTGTTCACATTACCCCTATTTCCAAGCCAAATAATCAGATTTGATTCACTGTCAAATTCATACTTTGTAATTATTGGCATAATTTCATGAAGGCTAGAATTAGGTACACAATGATTTATGACTGAATGTCCCAATTTCATAGTCAATAACTGGCCCATGTTTTTTCCAATTTCATCGCTGAACATAATAGTTTTATTAGCAATTCTATTCAAAGTTTCAGAAGTTTTGGCACTGACATACAGCTGGGAAGCGGATGAGGCAGGATACACTGGTTCTGGAATGTCAGAGCGCTGGCAATCACATGTGTGATTGGCCACTAATGAATCATAACGCTCCTTGTTGCTATATGATAATTTGAGTAATTCATCCATCGCCAGTGAGTACTCCCTTATTGCTTCCTGAGACTTCTCATAGCGACTAGTAATGGAGCCCAAGGACTCCTCAACGCTGGCAAGTTCTGACTGTAGTTGCTGTATGTCAGATTCATACTTTATTTTATTATTTTCTAGTTTAATTGTGTACATTTGCAACTCATCGAGTATTTCTAATTTTTGTCTCTTATTTTTAATCTTACTTACTAAACATTTTTGATTTTTCATAATTTTTTTAGTTTTGTTAATATATTTATTGATTTTAACATATTTTTTAAGTTTGTTTTTACTTGTGTTACTCCTGTTTCATGCTGAAATACCCACTGAGTCATCATTTGTCAAGTCAATTGTTACAGTAGGAATATGACAGCTTGCATCAAGAATTTGGCCAGGTACCCTATCAGCTGTTACTAATTCGTTGAATAAACTCTGGGTTTTCAGTGTGGCAGAGCATTGAGAGGCTTCTTCCAGGAGTGTGATTTGTTTGTGAGCATCACATAACTCCTTCTCCAAGACAGATGTTCGCTTTAGGGCCTGGTCGTACTCTACACCACACTGGTCGAACCCTAAAATTATATTTTCTAACTTGTCCCGTTCTTCATTAACTAAGGTGTACTGTGAATGCAGTACGGACAGCTCATTTTTTAACTTTTTATTGTTATCTAACGCGTCTAAAACAAGTTTTTCATTGTCTTCTCTCTCCAACGACAACTGAGAACACAATTCTTTGGCAGCCTTCAATTCCAGCAAAACCTGGTGAAGTTTGGACTCCTCCTGGCGTGAGAGGGCCTTACGGGTGTTCATTTTTAATAAATTAACTTGGTTCTTCAAAACGAAGAATCAATCAACGCGAAAATACCAAAGAAATGTAAACACAAGTTGAGGTTATAAAATTTGAAATTTTGTGTACTTACGTGCTTTGTGTATACTTATTTGATGGGAAATTGTATTCCAACGTTTGTAATCTACACAAAACGAGCAACAAACACTTCCAAACTGGTAAAAAACAATGAAAATATTCAAACTTCCTAACCGTTAGTGTTTGGCCAATTTCACTTTATTTTCACAATGTACACTACTAATAACATTTGTACACGTAATTACGATTGTTTCAAAGCGATAAATTCGGAAAGGGCTACGTAAAAACACCTAAATATATTTAAAATCGAGTAAATAAAATCGGGACAATATCAACAGCTGTTACTCATAGGGATGCCACAAGCAAAAAAAAAAAAATCTTAAAAATACATCTGAATAATACATAGGCTACTTTTTATCCGGGTACCACGCGGGTGAAGCCGTGGGCAGAAGCTAGTATCTAATTAATAATTATCTAAGTAAATAATTTAGATTAGTCTACTTATAAGTATAACTGAAACAGAAATGCCCCACGCACTTTACTAATCCATCCACCCAGATAGTTCAATGTCGAACCAAAACGGTATCAGCTCAATAATCGGTAATCAAACTCGCACCTCTTACGTCTCAGCCGGCAACTTGCCCGCCTCGCACTCGAGGTCATCCACCTAGTTTCATGACGACTCCAAATGGCTCTTTTATTTTCAAAGAATAAAATGCTTTAACGTAGATAAACGACGTTTATAAATAACCGAGTGAAAGCATCGAGCAAGAAGCTAGGGCGCCATTCTCAATATCTGATCGGAGAGACGCCAGAAACATTGCTGTCAACATGAATATGGGATACCTCTTACATATGTAGTCAGAACTAGCTGAACAAATATTTAAAAAAAAGACATTGCCGTCGAATAGAAAACCTCCTTTTTATGTTCTTTAAAACACGTAAAATGTGAAGATAGTTTTGACGCGTAGGTTGTTCAGAGCCAGCACGCTGGTTGTATAGTTTGTAAACTTGCATTTTGTTTGCCGTAGTAATGTTTTATTCTTTTGTGAATTCCAAATGAAACTCGTTAATTATCGCACTATAATTAGTTAAATATTCTATTTGCACATTTCGAATGCATTGAAAATACACGTTCCAAGGGGGAATGTAAACGTACGTTTTTAGTTGCCGACTGTCAGTGAAAATAAAATTATTGTATCGAATAATAAAAGTAAGATTAAATTAAATATTGTTTATTCCGGACAATGCTCTAGAATCAAAAATCCATCATCAGTGCTTTCAGTTAGTGTTCCAATAAGCGGTGATGGCCTTGCTTCTTGTCACGTGGAATGATAACTAAGTATGTGAGTATGTGCCAAATGTAATGATTGGACGTGTTTTTTTTATTTTGTTTTATTTCGGACCCATGTTTGTTAGTAGATACACGAAGAGAAACAAATAACAATCATTAGGTACTTAGTTAACAAAAGAAAAAGAAAATTTAGGATGGACCTCATTCTTGTGAGGTCCATCCTAAATGACACATCTTTGAAGCGATGACGTCTAAAGGTTACGGGAAATAAAAAGATAGCGGTGGACCGAGGTTACCCAAGTTCCTTGCTATTGCCTATCTGAATATCAGCTTTAACTCAACAGTTTGCTCGCCCTTGTAGCCCACTTCATAATCCAATTGAAAATAGTTCTGTAAACTCAGATTATAGCGCGGCCAGTAATTACCGATGTGTGCTGATTTAATTTAAAACGGACAGATGGAAGGACAATGCACCCCCTGCGCCCCCGGGGGGTCGGGGGTTCGGGGGACAGGGGGTCAGGGGTGTTAGCGGGAGGGGTGTGAACTGAATAATGATATTTGTGTCTAGTGTGAATTTAGATGTGATCAGAATAGGTTATGATTAGGTTTTTGGAGTTATTCGTAGTTGACCTAGTGGGCGGTACCCTGACTTCCGAACAGGTCGTGGGTTCGAACCCGGTCGTGCATCAATTAATGATCCATCTCATCTACACTTGATCAAAAAACAATGCAAGGACATGTGCCATCAGTTAGTGTTTAATAAGCGACGATGGGCTTAAAACCTGTCACGTCGTACGCGAGCATGTTCCAAATGTATTGTTTGGACGTGCCTCTGACTACATTTACCTTATTATCGTAGTTTTCATTCCATAAAATTTGTGTTTTCTATCAAAAACTACATATTCCGCGTCGGTAACTACATATTACAGTCGGCACCTATTTTATTGATATGTAGTTTTCTATCAAAAACTGCATATCAACAAAATAGGTGCCGACTTTAAGTTGTATAAGCACTGAATTGAAGATATTGTTCTCACAGCTCGCACCAAACTTCACAATAACTGAAAACTATCCAACGAAAACATTTCTGTAACTTGTCATCTCCAACTTTAAAGTGGCACTACACACGGCCTTGTGACGTGGTCCCAGACCGTTTGTCTATCGTTTCCTCTAGCGTTTCAATGCCTCTTCATTTATTTATTGCCAACGACGTATTGTGGTGTTGTGCATGTGTGTGCATAGGCTAAGGTAGGGTAAGTTAGAGCCCATGATGTAAGGTAGTGTAAGTTTTTACCCAACTGCAGAATCTGCCCAAGGTAAGAATATTCGGAAACAATTTCAAGAAGGTGGCCATGTACAACCACCGGTCTTGGCACAATGTGGTCATTGATCATGGCTTTGGTTTTATCCAAATTCATGCCAAGACCGATACATCGGGAGGTTGAAGCTAGGCCGTCCAGCATCCGGTTCAGCTCCTCTAGCGACTTCGCCATTAAGACTATGTCATCAGCGAATCGCAGGTGTGAGATGTAATCGCCATTTATTTTAATGCCCTTACTTTTCCAGTCCAGCATCTTAAACATATCTTCCAACGCGCTTGTGAACAGTTTCAGGGATATGACATCCCCCTGCCTCACTCCTCTGCGCAATTGAATAGGTTTAGACTGCTGGCCCTGTACTTGGACACTCATAGTGGCGGCCTCATAAAGACATCTCAGCACCTCGATAAAACGATAGTCTACTTGGCATCGCTGTAAGGATTCCAGAACAGCCCAGGTTTCGACGGAGTCAAAGGCCTTCTAATAGTCCACAAATGCCAGACACAAGGGCTGATTATACTCTTCGGACTTCTGTATAATCTGCCTCACTGTGTGAATGTGGTCTATGGTGCCATATACTCCACGGAACCCGGCCTGTTTCGGCGGCTGGAACTTGTCGAGTCTTCTGGCGAGACGATTCGTGACCACTCGTGAGAACAGCTTATAGACGTGGCTCAGGAGTGAGTCTATAGTTTTTAAGGAGGGTTTTATCTCCCTTCTTAATATCAAGCTTAATAAGCCACATAGATTTGGTGAAATTACAAATGATAGACAGACAACGTACCATTCAAATAACATCGACCGAGTACAATAATAAAAATAATATCTGAAATAAATCATTTTAACTTTCAATACGTAATGTTGCATCTTGGGCATGCTTGAATGTTATCCAGAATCTATTGATCAGGTTAAATGCCGGATAGACAATTGTTTGTATGATCTGCAAATATTTGTATCGGGTCTGGGTGTTTTCTATGTATAATATGTATGTATTTACGAAAAAATAAATATAATAATAAGTAGTATATCAGTCATGCAATTCCCGTAACACATGATTTGTTTACTTTGGGGCTAGATGATACTGTATGATGATGATGTATGGAATTGTCCAGCATTATTATTATTCCGTCTCAGGCCACGGTGATCCGCCGTCTAGAGGGTCTTTAAGAAATGTTCCGTCATATTCGAGTTTGTTTGTTCGGTCTAGGAGGCTGTAGCGGGCCGTCAGAACTACTGCCTTTGTTGAGATATTGCAGTTTCTTTGCACAAAAGCTACCTTCAAAACTGCAGGAAGCTATCAATTCTTAGGCTAGTTTTTAACCGCGAATTTTAAAGCAAATAATATGTGTTTGGGGAAAGAGATCACTTGTTCGTTAGTATTAGTCTTTTACCATTTTTCTCTGAAATGAACTGTGGTTCTTTGCGACCGTTTTGTATGACTTCAAGGAAGATTCCTAGGCATGATTATCGCTCTATATCATAATCTACTACATATTGCCATTCAGCGTGGCAATGCAACTGGCATTTTGGGAATACTTCCGTTCTTCCGCTGTTCTGCAACAGTCGAGATACCTATCTATACATTGTTGGTAACTATAAATAAATAATAAATCAAATAATGCTGGTTAATTTTCACACAGCATCATCTAGCCCCAAACTAAGCAGAGCTTGTGTTATGGAAACTACATGACTGACATACTACTTGATACCATTTTTTTTTTTTAATATTTACATATTATACATAGAAAATCTCAGACCCGAGATAAATATCTGCAGATTATACAAAAATTCGTCCCGCGGTGGGATTCGAACCCGCAACCTTCTGCGTCTCAGGCGGGTTTTCGCCCACTGCGCCACCGAGGTGATCAACTGTTCCAATTTGTATATTTAGCACTAGCTGTACCACGGCTGCCCTCGGCCCCCAGCCTGCTGCATCGCATCGTCCATACGCGCTATTACTTCTTTTGCTTGGCACTTTTGCGCTATTACTCTTGAGGGTCGTAACGTGATTTTAAATGGCAACCTTCCTTAAGAATTGGGTTATTAAATGCATTTTTTTTTAAATAAGAGCAGTTGATTAGTGCGTTTATACAAAAAAAACAGACTCTTCGGCTTATTAAGTATTGATACACCTAGGTAGGTACCTCAGTACTTGTATTATTCTTTCTTAAAAATTTTTGTATCTAGTTACTGGTTCACATAGTTAATGAATCTTCAAACTTAAACTGTGCCTGATATCAATATCTCAATCAATCTTTTCGTGCTGCTTGTTTTTTGTTGGATCTATAACAAAAGGTTTTTTAAGGTTGAAAAAGTATAATAAAAGTGGGTTGAGAGAGTTGCGGGCTGCGAGCGCGGCGTGCCCGACCCGTTTCACCCTGAGACGCGCAGTGCGGGACAAAATTACGGGTCCAATACAAAAACCCAGCGAGTCGTATTTACCAAAACAAAAATTTGGAGACAATATCCTCATGGTGGCCCTATTCGCAGGCACTGGACTAAGACGCATGTACTGACCCCATATTGGAAATAGAAAAGAATAAAATAACATTTATTAACACAGAAAAACACATTAACAATTATTAAACTTAATTAATATAATTGGTGCGACATCAGTCACTCGTCCATTTAAAAAAATGTTATAAAATAATATCATAATAAATCCAATTAATTTCAATAGTCAATATATTTGTGAATAATACTAAATATATTGTTGTAATATAGGCACCCCTGTGTCGCGGGTATCAGGAACTTCTAGCACCGTGATACCACAGCAAATATCTACAGAACATGCATGCATTTGTACTCTAGTAGGAATCGAACCCTAGTTCTGTCTGTCTCCTTGTTATTGATGAGGAAGCATATACAACTTTTTCAAATAATAAAAGTTCTATCTGTCCCCCGTTGCAAAAAAGGGTACAGTCGAACTTTTTTCCCAACTGTGACCCTAGGGGAACAGAGCAGGGTGACAAATGGGAATAATTCGTCGTAACCGGCTACTCGGCCGCCACATCATCGTGGTCGTCAATTGTGTACACGCGGCGCTGTGTGGCGCGGGCACCCGCGCGTGTACCCGTTATTTGTGAATGCATAAGTGCGCCACTAGTTTTCTCGGCCAGTAGTGTATTGTAGGCCACACTGGGAGGTCGGAGGTCGAGTGTTCTCTAGCCGGCCTCAAAGCAATGTTCACACGTTTTAGCCGCTTTCTAAACAGCATGGAGCTGCGGCTAGGGTCAAGGGGTCAGGTTACGGCAGAAATATATTGGTACTGTCGCTTTTCGCTTACATGTGTACGTACATATAGTTTTGTTCTATGATATTTCCCGACAAGTACCACTGTGACACGATTAAGTGTGACTCGCTAGGAATCCATCATTTTACGATGCACCTTTCAATAATAATATGAATTTGAATCCTTTTAATATGAGTAATTAGATATATTTTTTGTTTTTGATAATCAGTTATATTCAGTATATTATATTTTAATCATATTCGAGTTGTGTATGACGGGATTTAAACTCACGCCATTTAGATGAGATGCGGAGGTATTTTAAAGCCTACCACTATAATGTCAGTCTCAAAATATTAAGTAAAACATAAATTGAATAACAACTTAATTGAATTTAAACTTTTAGCTAACAAATATCAAGTTATAAGTGCTGCTACTTAGAAGTAAAATGTAAATATGTAGACAAAGTAAGTTAAAATAAGTTTTTATTCATTGAAATCACAAGAATCATTCAGAGTTTTGTCACGTTCAGATAAACTAAGTGACCTTACGCCAACCAAGCCTAAAAATTCTGGTATTTTCTCGCTCGATGTTGATTAAATTAAAATATTACCAAAATGCCAGTACAACACTACTTATTTACCAAAATGCCAGTACAACACTACTTATTTACCCGAATTACCTCTCAGTTGCAAGAGCACTTGAATTCTTACACAAATCACGCTCAAATGGTCACAGCTCACAATATCAGGGGTCTGATTGTTGGCCCTTCAAATTGGAGGGAATATAGCGCGAGCAGAGGGCCCGGGGGTCGGGGTCAACCGGGCTGGGGGTCAAGTGACCTTAGAGTACCCTCGAGAGCTGAATTGGGCGCGCTGATTGCTATTGTTTAGGGAAAACTCATTGTTTAAGGTCATTAAAACTACAATGAGTATAGCAATGTCCAACTAATTTTTCTGTCCTATTTTTGAACACCAACAAAGTATTGTAAAAAAAGGGATTTCATAAATAAACTAACCCTTTTCCCGGTGCAAAACCCAATAGAAATGGCCCACCAATAATACATAAACAAAAACCCACTAGATATTCAAATTGGACCGATAAATAAGGGCATACTCATTGTACATAAATCGTAAACTCTACGCTCTATTTGTAGTTATGGAGGCAAAGGCGATTTTCATACGGTATACTATTGTAACTTTAAAGTCAATAGTCAAAGTCAAAATTCATTTTTTAACTCAAATCACAAGGATAACTTTGAAACGTCGATTTTATCTACTGCCTGTTCCTCCGCGACCAAGCTGGTTATTCTATTTAATTATCCTTTTTAGAAATCAATAGTTTACCTACATTTTTAATCGAGTTGGAAAATTTGAATACCAAGAATTTTCATCATCTAAATAATTAGATATTTAATAGTATGCCTTTTTATTAAATATTTGTTTAATTACGTTTTTAAATTTGTTAGTTGTCCATATTTGTATTTCTCTTGAGAGTAGCTATAAAAGCATGCACCTTGACGTTAAAAGAATCTGAAACGACAAATGAAATTTGATTCAGATTAATTGGGTGTTAAACCCAATTAATCTGTTTCAAATATATATAAAACGTAGCCCTAGCCTAGACTGGTTCTTCAAATTAAATCAAATCAAATAAAAAAAAAAAACTTCAAAACAATGTAAGAAACTAGCCCTTAATCTCTTGAACCAGCTCTATTCTGGTGTGTATCTGGCTTTACGCGCATAAATCGGCGTTTGATACAAAATATCTGGCGATTGTATCTGTTATAAACTGTGGTGTTCCAATTGATTCCATTGGGTGTGAACTGGCGCTTTGCTAGAATTTAGATGAAATTAAATCATACTCTTTTCGACCTCTGTGGTGCAGTGGGCGAAGGCCCGCCTGAGACGCAGAAGGTTGCGGGTTCGATTCCTGCCGCGGGACAAATGTTTGTTTCCGCAAATATTTGTCTCGAGTCTGGTTGTTTTCTATGTATAATATGCATAAAAGATGTACACATGTAAGTAGTATATTAGTCATGTAGTTCCCATAACACAAGCTCTGCTTACTTTACGGCTAGATGATGCTGTGTGAAAATGTCCAGTATTATTTATTTATCTTCATGTTTTAGAGAAAAACCAAGATCATAATATTATCTTAACAGAATAATTTGCGATGGGCTTGCTACCTGTCACGTGGAATATTGACTACTTGCAAAACGTTATGTGCCAAATGTACATAATGTTTGGATGCGTCTCTGTTTTTTTATATCGTGCTAAATAATGAATGAATAAAAATACATAATTGTACACGATAAAAATAATAAATAATATAGCATAATAAATAAAATCATATTCTTAAGATAGAAAAATGGCGGACTTACCCCTCCAGACACTTATGTTATAGAGGTAAATTATATGTATAAACTGTTTATTGTCCTCAATAGAGTAAAATAAAATAAATTATTGAGTTATAATAAAGGTTGTCTGGAAGAGATCGCTTCTAAGCGTTAAAACCGCCCATTGTACTTTGAGTTTTGTTTTTTTATAGTTTTGTTATTTTAATTTTCTTATGGTGTGCAATAAAGTATTTTCATAAATTCCTTGCTTTAATTGTGTACAGCGTTTATTGATCAGGCAGAGTTTTTGTTACTTCCTGGCTTCGAAAAGATGAAGCTCAGTTGAAGAGCGGTTGAAGCGACTTCAAGCCATGAATAACAAAATATCCTGTGGAAATTTCCCATAACGCCTGCCATTAAGGTCCAATTTAAGATTAAACTCCTCCATTCAGCTGCCTTTGAGAGTTTAATTCCTCAATAGAGTAAAATAAAATAAATTATTGAGTTATAATAAAAGTTGTCTGGAAGAGATCGCTTCTAAGCGTTAAAACCGCCCATTGTACTTTGAGTTTTGTTTTTTTATAGTTTTGTTATTTTTATTTTCTTATGGTGTGCAATAAAGTATTTACATTCATTCCTTGCTTTAATTGTTTATAGCGTTTATTGATCAGGCAGAGTTTTTGTTACTTCCTGGCTTCGAAAAGACGAAGCTCAGTTGAAGAGCGGTTGAAGCGACTTCAAGCCATGAATAACAAAATATCCTGTGGAAATTTCCCATAACGCCGGCCATTAAGGTCCAATTTAAGATTAAACTCCTCCATTCAGCTGCCTTTGAGAGTTTAATTTTATTAGTGATCTTTTTATTGGAGAATGATCAAAGCGAAGCGGTAATGTGGGATGAGGGTGTAAGCGGTAGCGGTTAGAAGTCAATGCAAAGTGAAAGTCAAAGTGAGTTAGCTCACAACTACCAAAATACCTATTTCTGTCGCCAAGCAGTAATGCTCACATACTTATTTGTCGGCGGTATTGTCATTGATTTAGAAGCTTAAATTTTTTACAACTCAAATGGACCGTAGACCTACGTATTTGATATTAATTTTAACTTGATATCTCCACACGTTCCTGAGAAAAAGGGTCGTGACAGACTGACAGACAGACATACAGACGGACGTACAACGAAGTGATCATAGGTTCCGTTATTTTCCTTTTGAGGTACAGAACCCTAAAAACAGTACAGTTCTACGTACTCTTCGTTTGAAATAGAAAATTGGGAGTGTTATAAAATCACGAAAAAATATAAAAATAATTCTTTGCAAAATAATTATTATGTGCACATAATGTGCTCAAAACGGCGCTACCGGAAACCGTCATACCCTAGAGACAACATTTGAAGGCATGTGCCATTGGTCATCGCTTAGTGTTCCAATAAGCGGCGATCGGCTTGCAACTAATCACGTGAAATATTAACTAAATGAAAAAAACTGGCACGTGTCAAATACATTGTTTGCACGTGCCTCTGACTACCTAACTTGGTATCCTCAAAGATCTATACACTGAGTATTTGTATCTGAAAATGTCCACCGCGAGGGGTACAGGTGTCAGCGTGTTTATTTGTTTTGTAAAAACTCACTTCCCAGAAAGAGCATTCGGGAATCGACTTGTAAACTAAAGTGGATTTATGATTTTACTGTAATCAATCTCATCTATTTAAAAACTTCGGATCCTAAATTCAGAGAGCATTTTTAAATATACTGTGACACAAGGTATTTATTTCACTTTCCAGCGATAAGACCGTCTATCGTTTATTTAACTTTAATGTTACTGTTTATTTTGTATATTCCTTAACGTGTACAATAAAGTATTTTCATTAATTCTCCACCGTGTAAACTCTCACCACACCTTTACTTCGAGTCTTCAGGTACACAATTTACGCCGCCCCTCCTTAATAAGACACTTAGCTCCCTTACAAAAGGCGTCTTCCAGATTTGCTACCGATGCAAAACTGGGTATTGTTGTACCCGCCCGCGTGGTACCCGGATAAAAAGTAGCTTTTACCACGCCTTAGCCTACCGTTCGTACGCATTCTAAATATTGGTGATTTTTTTTTTTAATTCGGTTGGGTAGTTTCTGAAAATACATCAAAACTTATAAACTTAACTCTTTATAATATTCTTTTAACCAAGACAAAAGCAGCCAATACCCATAACCATAAAAATCTTTATCCTGTACCATCCACTTGGGGCGGTGGGCCGTGGAGCCCTATATTGGTCTTAATGGGCCAATTGGGCCGGAAGTGTCGAGTGGGTCCAACGCCCGTTCAACCATAAAACGCAAGACAAAGAGATGGAGATATACGGAGTGATATTGCGGCTTTGCACAGGTTCACTTTGCACAAGATTGCAAAGTAAATATTTATTTTCACACTGTGATTACTTGAGATATTATGCTTGAAGTATTTTTGGACGACACATCACAACCAAAAGAGGCAACAAAAATGTATTTTGTTATATTGTATCTTGTTTGAAGGATCATAAATATTGACATAATAAATGCTATTACACCGTAGAGGAATTTTATTACCACCGTAGAGGATTTAAATTAATTTCATTATTGTTTGACTGATCTGACTTAATTGTAATTAAATATTGGATTAATAATTAAAAATATTATAGCCTTTAGCTCGATTACAGCGCCCTGACAGGGTACATATACTTACTAATAAGCTAATTTAAGATCCAAGCTAATAATAAATGTATGTGTATGTAATGAATGAATGAATGAATGAATGTTAATCAGGATTTGATTTTATTTTTACGACTGGAGTGGGCGTATACATATTATAAAAAGAAAACACATAAAATCGAGACAAATATATGCAAATCCCTTGGCGAAAATCGAATCCGCAATCTTCTGCGTCTCAGGCGGGCCTTTACCTACTACGCTACAGAGGTCGTCAAAATAAACGTCTAGGGTTTTTAAAATCACTTATCGTTGTCACCAAGCCGTCCGTTTGAAAACACAAAGCAACGAAGGCGTTTCTGTAGAATTGTCTCCCGTGTGTCGCCTCCTGTCTCGAGGTGATTGATGACGTGTCCTCAGCACGTTGCAGGAGTAATCACTCTAATCCAGGACCTCTTCATTCTACTATTAACTATTATATTATTCCGACTGACAGAAAAAGGATGGGATTTAGAAAGACGTCGCACGAATTTAGGTAAAAAAGGTCTACAAGGGAACATAAAAACATAAGCACGAGCCGAGCGCAGCGTACTGATACAATTGTTGGTGAGTCACAGAACCTAATTTAACCCTACTTCTTCTTCTTTGTGGAAATTAGGGGTATAGGCCTCACTCAAAGTTTGTTCCTATTTTTTCAGTACTTAACCTACAAAATTTAAAAACGTAATTTCTCTGAAACTATTCAACTCCTAACTTTGGGAGTGGTACCGTTGGAATGGGGGAGTCCACTCCTTCCACCCCCTCTTTTTATCGAAATTCGTGCAACGTCTTTTTAAATCCCACCTCAGAAAAACATTACGGACTTAACGGAACAATACTGCTGCAGAGGACTTGTACGGTTCTTTTAGATGAGCTTAATGGAATTGAAGTAACTACACAAAGTGGCGAACAAGTATGCGGTCCATCTGTTGGTAAGCAGTTACCGTAACCTTTAACGCTGCAACATCAAAGGTATCACTCGCGCATTGCCGACCCTGAGACATACTGGGTGCAAAGTCTTATGTGTCTGTAATTTCACCGGCACTTATACCCTTCCAACCGAACCACAGCAATGCCAGCATTACCGCTTAGCGACAGAAATAGGTTCACAAGGAGCTCCACTACTACCTACACTCTCATTGAATACACCTCCCCACTAATTCAGCCGTTGCATAATTTCCCTCAGATAATAAATATTAATACTCTGTTATCGTAACGAAGTGCTACGGACGTGCTACGGACCTGCTACGGACCTGCTACGAGATACTGCTACGACGAGCGCAGATTAAAATAGTAGTTAATGCTCCTACGAAGTTTTAAGGCTCTTTCAAACAATGGTAGTTTTATCGCGAGACTTAAAAAAAATATATTGTGTTGGCTTTCCATCATTGATCAATAGTGATCAATCTTTTACAAAGATATGATTATTATTTTGCAAACAAACAAATCCACTTTGAAAACGAAAGTTTTCAATCAGTGCGTCCTACCCGTCATGACTTACGGAGCTGAGACGTGGACACTCACGATAGGGCTGGTCCACCAGTTCAAAGTCGCTCAGCGAGCTATGGAAAGAGCTATGCTCGGAGTCTCTCTGAAGGATAGGATTCGTAACGAATACATCCGTCAGAGAACCAAAGTTATCGACATAGCTCAACGAATTAGCAAGCTGAAGTGGCAGTGGGCCGGTCATATCTCGCGAAGAACCGACAACCACTGGGGTAAACGTGTTCTTGAGTGGAGACCGCGACTCGGCAAATGTAGTGTAGGACGCCCTCCGGCCAGGTGGGATGACGATCTGCGAAACACTGCAGGCAGATGCTGGATGCGGCAAGCTGAAGACAGGGCGCTATGGCGCTCATTAGGGGAGGCCTATGTCCAGCAGTGAACTAATATGGGCTGATGATGATGATGATGAGATCATTAGTTCTCAAAGTAGTCTAGGTGGGCTCCCAATGGTATAGATAATTAACACAAAACACAGGCTACAGCCTGATAGTTTTCCAACTAAAGATAGGTCTATATTTGTGACATGTTCCGGGCCTGGGTGCTGTGGTACCACAGTGCTCGTAGTTCCTGATACCCACGACACAGGGAATCCTAGTCAGGACTACGTATGTATATGTTAAAAAAAACTCGTGAAACCGACATGTCCTAGGATCAACCAGCGTACCCTAAAATAAACTATACCTCATCAACAAGCAAGTCCTAGAATAAACTAGCTTGCTCTAGAATGAACCAGCATGCCATAGAATCAACTAAAATGTCCTAGAATCTATTAACCTGCCCTAAAATTAACTAGCTTGCTCTAGAATGGTAAATGGTCTAGAATAAATCAAAATATTTTAGATTTAACAAGCATGTTCTAAAATCAACCAGCATGCGATAGAATCAACTGGAATGTTCTGGAATCAACAAACATGCAATAATTTGTGTACCAGACACATATTATTTGTCTCTCTGTCTACCCTTTAGAACCCTCATGAATCGTATCGATCTGAGGATGTTCATTATTTTCCAACATGAAGATTAAGTGAGCAGGTTTTTCTTTATACGTATATTTATTTGTATCACCCGTTTTGAATGTGAAAATATTTATTCATTTTACAAACTTTCGAGATAAATCAACAAACGTCGAGCAACATCGTAGCACCGTAGCTTAATCACTAATTGTTGATGAGCCAAAGCAACTGGCAGTCTGCCAGCCGGCAGCCAGCAACCGGCAGAAGGCAGCGTGATTCGCTTGCCACTGTTACTAAAACGAAAAAATGTTTCAGTCAAGTACGAGTCATTTTTGCTCATTAAGAATTCCTGATATCATGACAAAATAAATAAAACCATGTTTTTATTCACTCTAATTATGTATAATGGTCAGTATACCGTATATTTCTTGACTGAAATGCTGGTTACAAAAAAAACATTGTTTTTCATAATTAGTTAAATAGTTGAATGGTGAACGAAAACGACATTTAATTTCATAATTTTTAACAAATAAACCGGACACTGTTTTTGAATAAATCTGCTCTATGGTTTAAATCAACAGTTGCTAAAAAGATAAATACATGATTACCTTACAAACGGATACCCAAGGTTTTTAAAGAGACTTTACTAAACGGAACCCTAAAACAAAGAAACAAAGCACGTGCCTCCACTGCCTTCATTTAAATCCTCAGTTTGAAAGCTTTGTATAAAGACTAACTGGATGCAATTAAAAACCATCAATTAAAAATGATATAATACTCGTTATTTTTGGAATAATTTGCTTTATTCTTGAAAATGATCAGATAGAAGCGGTCAGTTACTGCTGTAGCATTTGTATAGAGAAGTCCACAGTGGCAATAACACAATTAAAAAAAAACTTAATACATTTATTGCTTTCACATAGTAGATACAATAATAAATACCATCGATTATATATTTTAATGTAGGTTTATCATTTTGAACCTTTGTTTGTAATTTTAAATAATATGGAAAGCTTTTTGTTAAATATGTCTATAATACGAGTACAATTAGCCTATTACTTAGGCAAAGTATCATTTGCACGCTGATGATGAAAAACACCAGTGTGTCACTGGGTAATGAGCCGTGTTTGATGATTCCTCTAAGCATGGTCGTGTGGAATCGGCGTCACTTTGCCGCGACGCTTTCTGATCAGTGCGCTGCTCAGTGTCAGTGGCTACTTCTCTTCCTAAAACAAACACGCTCACAACTGTATGCCTCATTATAAACCTCCTCAGACACATACTCAGTGAATAGATCTTTGAGGACACAAAACAGAAATCAGTTTTTTTTAAATATTATTATTTAAAGAATATTTATTTGCATGAATATAGGTCGGCTAATACATGAAGTTACAATTTACCTCTATATAAGCCCTTATATTCTACCATCCAAATGGTGTGCAAATGTCAATAGGTAGATTGAGAATCAATTTATTTTAATTATTTCAATTAATTTATACAAGAATAATTGTAAAATGTCAGAACTTATGCCCTAACGTTTGAATTAAAAATGACAATAATTCCCTACCTACCATAAACAACTTAATCTAATAAAAGTTCACTCCTATTGGTCATAATATCATTATTGAACACACATTTTCTCATTATAGGGGGTAGTCAGAGGTACGTACAAACATTATAATTGGCACATCCCCTCGTTTTTAGCACCATACCACGTGACAGATTGTAAAACCAATCACCGCTTATTGGAACACTAACCACACCGCCTTCGATTCATGCCTGGCGCATGCCTTCGATTTCTGATTCTAAGGTATGCCAGTTTCCTCACAATCATTTCCTTCACAATTTTGAGTAGAGGTACCTGTTTTTTACTTATTTCTTTAAATACAGTTATGATATCATAAAACGTTTATTGAAAGGCTCGACTGCACAATGTGAAAGCGCGGTTTTATTATCTCACAGAAAATGGTATTACCATTCGCAGACCAAATTAAAATTACGTAAAGCGATATTTGAATGCCCGCGGCAGCAATAACGGCGCAGGATACAGTAATAAATGGTACAATGAATGGTTTACGGGGAAATGTTTTTTTCATTAGAGTTCAAAAAGCGATAAAAACGAATGTGTTGCCAACTCGAATCAATTATGTTACTTGCCGTGTAATTTGTATGGTTTTTGGAGCAGTTTTATATTTTCACATTTCCCTATATTTCATATCGTAAAGGCTGTGGAGAGGGTGGATGGAGGCCCCAGATCGTTCGTCATTGCACACGTTGGGGAGGTACGAGTATACTCACATAAAAAATAGTTTCATGATCACTTATAAAATATAAATATTTTTTGATTCGTAGAAATATTTTAAAAACCTCTTATATGTTTAAAAATAAATCACTTAGAAATAAAAAGTACAATATTTATTTATTCTTATTTAACAATTCGTTACATAATTTTTAATGATATTTTAACATATCAAAAAATATGTTGAGTTTTAAAACTAATAGCAAACATTAATTGATGTGTTTCTACAATTATAAAATATATTTATTTACCACCAAGTTACTATTTTGATATTCTAATTTAACAACTTAATCTTATCTTTAACAACTCGTAACCATGTCAAGGCTATAAATAATAAATAATGCTGGACATTTTCACACAACATCATCTAGCTCCGAAGTAAGCAGAGCTTGTGTTATGTGGACTTCATGACTGATATACTACAATTTTTTTTCACTTCTGATGCTCTAAAAGTGTGTTATTGGAGCTTAGCAAAGGCGGACTAAATAAGTATATCGTTTAACCTCAAGGGACCTAAGTAATTATTTTTCTTAATTGAAGTCGTTATTATCAACAGAGTACAAAATTCATTAATTTTGCATAGAAAATACCCAGACCCGAGACAAATATTTAAAGATAATACAAAAATTTATCCCGCGGCGGGAATCGAACCCGCAACCTTCTGCGTCTCAGGCAGGCCTTTGCCTTTTACGACACAGAGGTCATCATGGTATTGAGTATCAAATAAATTGAATATTGAGTATTCTTAAACCCAGCCTCAGCGCGTCACATCGATAGTGCAAAAACACATCGAAGTCTTTGAAGAAATTTACTTATATTTATAAAAGGTAAATCCATAAAACAGTCAGAAGAAAATTAAATGATTTCTAAGAATATTTTTAAATCCGTCTAAGCTTAGCCGCCGTCGAAACCTTAGTTTATGGCCTCGTAAGTCCTGCGCTGACTCACCTCCATTCAGGAAGATAGTTCCAGATAAAGTTCGTGAGGTGACAGATTGAATTATACCTACGAAGGTTTAGGGTTCGAAAAGAGAAATGAGTGATAAAAAAAGAGATGGAGTGGATGAGTGGAAGTGAAAAGAAAATGTCTTAATAGCAGTATATTATTTGTATGGAAGTGTTAAATAAATGAATGAAATCTTTCAAACGAAAGTTGGTTACGAAAACTAAATGTAACTTATGTTGGAACTCCACTGGTGTATCATATCATTATAAAAAAACATTCTCACACGATGGACATTCTCAAAATCAAGATCCGTTAGGATATAAAGTATTTTGATTCTAGGGCATGTCGGTTTCCTCACAAGATTAATATTTAAATAATATATTTATTTTCTTAAAAAACTAATATTATGAGATCGAAAAAATAATTAGTGCACGTCCGCCCTCAAACCCATGACCAGCCCGGAAGTGTTTTGATGCTTGCATTATTCGTCAAAATGATATTTTCATTCTGAAATGAATGATATACCTATTCTGTAATCATAACCTACCAGTACTTCCAGATTTAAAAGAAGATAAAATGAGGAGTAGGTGCGGGTATACGGCGGAAGGACTCTAAAATGCATGAGATTTTCATAAAAATAGAGATAGAAATGTGAATATTCCGCTGGATGGAGTAAATAAGGAACGCAGCGCAAAAAATGTGATGTTTCTGACAGAATGGAAAGTGCACCCTTTCAGCGGGCGTGGCCTGACTGAAAGCGATTCTATAACACCTAAAGCAGTTACAAGAAAGGACATAAATAAACAAAGTAATACGTGTTTGTTCGTTCGTCGTGTCACCCGGGTGTTACACACTAACAACAAACTATGAAATGAAAAGAAATAAAATTAATTATGATTCACAAACGTCCATGTTATGTCCATGCTTGCAGATTTTCCTCCGGGATACAGAATTGAATAGCCGTAGTTTAATAATTGATTAATTCCAGCTGAAACTCGGTCCAAACCTTCAACGTCAGGAGCAGGCCTCTGCGTTCTAAAATATCGACGAAACATATACGTTATACCGAGTTTTTTCGAGAAATCCGCTTTTCATAAGAGTCAAGTGAGTGGGAACTTCTTAAAGAAAAGCTAAGCTTTTAGAACTTTCACAGAAAAAAAAACAAATATTAAGTTTTTGTTTCAGAGAATACAATCCATTTTGTTAATAACTACTTAAGACTATTTGTTAGTAAATTCTGCGATGATAGAAATATGTATGTAATGTACATTCTGCGACGGGAGATGATCAAACAATAAGATCATATTGATTTCACTGATCGACCACCCTCCGTACAAAATGTCTCCAAATAGGAGAAGTAGGTACACCTCTCCGCAACTGTTTTGAGGATAGTGTTGTGTCTGCCACGAACTCTACTCATCAGAGATGCCGTCTTTTTACGGATGATGGCATGAAAACTATCCGTCCTAGTCTGCTCGAACATCTCTGAGGCACTACAAAAACGTGGCAGCCCCAACAGTATCCTGAAAAAAAAACGTAAATATTATTTCCTACTGATAAAAACCTCAGGACACCTTCACACCCATAGTTAACACTCGCACTACACTTCACACACACACACACACACACTACACTTCACACACACACACACACTACACTTCACACACACACACTACACTTCACACACACACACACACACTACACTTCACACACACACACTACACTTCACACACACACACACTACACTTCACACACACACACACTACACATCAGATCAAATGTTTAAAACCTTCATCGCCTTACAAAATAACTGTTAATATAGACCTAAGCAAGAGCGAAATTTTCCATGACAAGTATTTTTTATAGAAAGGAGATTTTATCATTGTTAAAATTAAGTATCTTTTGGAAACTAAATAATTATATTTTTATTTGTATTATATTGTATAGTAGGAGACAACTTTTGCTTGATTGAACCGAGTATCATGCAGGCAAAGTCGTGGTACTGCTCAGAACTTCGCCTGACTAGTCTATACTAATATTGTCTAGGAGGCAAGATTTTTTTGTTTGTTTGTATCGAATAGGCTCCGAAACTACTGGACCGATTTTAACCATTTTTTCACTAACAGAAAGCTAAATTATCACGAAGTAACATAGGTTGTAATTTATTGAAAAAAAAACAGAGGTCTTTAAGAAAATTACAATAATGTAAGCCAAAGTAGCAAAATTTTGTCTATAATATTCATTATTTGGCGTGCGCTGAGAAAACTATTGATGATACATAAAAAATATGCACTACATGATTAAAGTACTCATTATTCCCTACAAAAAAGTCCTCGAGGGTATATATCTAACTATGATAGTTAAGTCACATTAGTAACTTTTGTGTTCTAAAATGTAATTAAATCGCCGGTAGAAACTAAAGTTGGTTACATTCGTATCGAAACCTACCTATTAATCTACGAAACCTACCTAGTAATCTACGAAAACTATGCGGGTGAAACCGCGGGGCGCAGCTAGTAGCTTATAAAAGTAAAACCTATATTAAAGGTTTTGCTAAACCTATTACAGACACTATTTTCTTACAAAATAGGTAAACTAAACTTCTAAGTCTTCTAGTAAAGCATCATGTATTATCTAGGTAGGTATACTTGCGAGAGAAATAAATAAAAAGACTATTATAAAAGTTCCGGACAGTTCTGCAAATTGGAGCATTAAAAAATACTTGAATCATTTCGATTCTTCAGCAATTAAGCACAATGTCCCCAATTTCACGAGTCGAGGGTTCCGCACAAAGCCAATAGTTCCACAATTGCTGTTTTTTGCTCGTTTTTTTTACTGTATTTTTACTGTATTTTTCCGTTGGATTACACTCGCGAAAACAGACTCATTTATTTGACCTAATTTTCCGTGAAAAGAGTTTACCTTTATGAACTAGGTACTCGTCATGACTTCACTTGCAAGGTGCCCGAATGATCATTTGTCAGTTCAAGTCGAGATCTATATCTATTCCAAATTTCATTAAACTCAGGTCACCTCTTACGAATATTAACTGCTGGATACTGGACACTTTCACACAGCATCATCTAGCCCCAAAGTAAGCAGAGCTTCTGTTATGGGAACTACATGACCGATAAACTACTTAAATATATTTTTGTAAATACATACATATATTATACATAGAAAACACCCAGACCCGAGACAAATATTTGTAGAAAAAATAAACATATATCCCGCGGCGGGAATCGAACTCGCAACCTTCTGCGTCTCAGGCGGACCTTCGTCCACTGCGCCACAAAGGTTGTCAAACTGGTAACACACATCTGTACATTCGCTTCCATTATATTACTAGCTTCTGCTTACGGCTTCGGCCACGTGGTACAAGTAGCCTAATGTGTTATTTTAGGTCAAAAAACTATAGGTACCTAGGTATGGTATATAACTATATTCAAAATTTTATCCAAATCGGTTTAGCGATTGTTACATCAACGTCTAACCCTCCATACTTTCGTTAAATAGTAAGAATTAGGATGATATTTTGAGCGAAAAACATTATACATAGTTTTTAGATTTTATTTTGGTATGATTTAGCTTGTTTATTAAATTTAAAGCCTAATTCAAATTTTTTTACTTCCTGCCTAGCCCTACAGGACACAAGCTTGAGTTTATGTAGGTAATGTGTGTATATCAGTAGCACAACCACATCCTATGTAAGAGGCATCTTATTAATCTATTCTACCACAACCTTGTACTTTCCGAAAATCCCCAAAGGATTATAGCCACAGAGACAAAAGTTTGTTCAGGCGAGGACAGTAGGTAGGACAGTTATCCTATTTAGCAAAAGGGGCATTGACTTGCTCGTTTTATCAGTGAAGTAAAATAAATACGGCTGCGCCTTACAGCTTTCTTGCAAATTAGAAGAAAAACCCTATAAAAAACAAGCTTTATATTTTTATTGAATATCCCCAGCTTATCAGATCATTTTGTAGGTATCGAAAAATAATCATACCGCCTTCCGGCAGGTGGGCCATATTTACCTCTTTTAATTGTATAAAAAAAATCCTCAGATCTTTACTTAGTACTCAGGTCCAAATAGATATCAAGAAGGGTGTAATCAGAGGCCAGTCCTTGTTTTTCAAAGCAGTAAGGATTCCGTGTAATAAGTTAGCCAATCTTTTTTGAACACTAACTGATGTGTACATAGGTTCGATTTTCAAGTTTCAGGACATGTTGGTTTCCTCACACAATGTTTAGCTTCACCATTCTGAGAACTGACCAATCCAGTGATTTTTTTATTTCTCACAGACGTTAGTAAATAATATTCGAGTCACTATCGTCAAGTACTAGCTCCAGTAACTATCCTCGTCTAAAGACTCGTAAGTTAGCTTCGTCGTCAGCACACGTTCACTACAAACCAACTTCTTGCTAATAAAGTTGCTTTATCAAACGTTGTACGTGCTCCGTGTGTGGGGATCTATGGATTAACAAGATGGCGGACAATTTTTTGCAGAATTTATTCTTCCGACAAAAAGCTTAGGTTTTTTATAAAATAACATACTTGTACATACATAAAGTCACGCCTGTTTATCGGAGGTGTAGGTAGATACCACGGGTTTCCACTTGCTAGGATCCTGACATAGGTACCTTTTAATTGAGAACAAAATAAAATCCGTAATATAAAAAAAAAGTTTGGATATTTGCTAATCATCTCAAGAACAGCTGAACCGATTTGGATACAATATAGAATAGATATACTTCGTGATCTAGAATAAAACACATTACTTATTATTTTTCGCCAACCTATGTGGCGCAGTGGGGGAAGATTGGTGTTTTCTATTTATATATTACAAAAAAATAAATTTGTTAGTAGTATTTGCTTTTTTCAGTCATGTAGTTTCCATAACACAAGCTTTGCTTACTTTGGGGTTAGCCCCAAAAATCCGGTTAAAAGCGTGTATTAAAATAAATTATAAGTTAAGTTACTCATACATATTAATCTGAAAACATAGCTACATAATAAAAACAAAAAGTTCAATATTTATGACATCATTCAATAATAATAATAATAATGGTGGACATTTTGCACACAACATCTTCTAGCCCCAAACTAAGCAGAGCTTGTATTATGGGAACTACATGACTGATATACTACTTATATACTTTTTTTTTGTAAATACATACTCGTACATATTTTACATAGAAACACCCAGACCCGAGACAAATATTTGCAAATCATACAAACATTTGTCTCGCTGCGGGAATCGAACCCGCAACCTCCAGACAGAGGTCATCCTATTTACCTACTATTTAAAGAAAAAAAACTTATTTCATATTTGTTTTGTGAAAGTTAAATTTACTACATAAATATGTAGTATTTTGGAATGTACTATGAATACATTGAATGAAATACATCGAACGGCTGAACCGATTTGGATGATTTTTGGAATGGTCTATTCGCAATCGCATAAACAGCCTACTTTACATCCGGGAACAAAGAGCGAAGCTCGCGGAGAAGTTCTATGTAACTTTTATTACAAGTTTTATACTTCTTGTAACAAAACTTGTAGAAAATATGTTTTAAACAACTTATTTGTATTATTATTTTGTGAAGGTGTTCGTTCAAACTATGGATTTTTTGTGCAGAAAGTATAGTAAATAAAAAAAAATAGTTGTATTTTTGATATTTGATCCGTGTTGGCCTAGTGGACGATACCCCGACTTCCAAGAGATTGTTGATGCAAACTCGGTCGTGCAACTATTTTTTTTAAATGTATTTGTGCATTACCATGTGTTCAATTGTGTGGGAGAGCACGGTGAGCAGCCGGCATGTCCTAGAACCAAATATTCGCAGGCATGTGCCATCAGTTAGTTTTCCAATAAGCGGCGATAGGCTTGCAATCTGTCAAGTGGAATGATAACTACTTTATAATTTCTCATTAATTAAATTACTATGCTAACTAATTGTAAAACACCAAATGGACGTGTCTCTGACGACCCCCATAATCCATCCAACACGCAACACATCTCACGTCACACGGATCACAAGGACTTCTTTATAAAAAAAACAATAACACATTTAGAATTAAGTACAATAGGCGATTTTATCGCTTAAAAGCAATCCATATGGAAACTATGCCTGCAATAAAGAGTTAGATATTCGCCCCGATTCTGTAGTACACTAACTAAACTAAATTTAAACCGTCGCTCTCTTTTACTGATAGTGTATGCAAGAAAGAGATGGCAAGAATTTTACTGCTGTGTGCTGCTGCCAAATCAGTTTAAGTGCCGCTTTTCTTCGTATTTATAGTCAGCATATTTTGAAATCACGACTAAATTTGTATGGAAAACTTAAATCTGACTAATTTGACAGCACTAAAATTGTAGCTATCTCTTTCTTGCTTGAACTATCAGTAAAAGAGAGCGACAATTTAAATTTAGTTTAGGTAGTGTACTACAGAATCGAGGCCATTATTTATGATTGTTCAGTCTCCATGCCCGTGTGTCTCACAAGATGGCCCGCAAGACGGTCACAGCGCAATAAATCAAACGTATCTGCTTTGATTTACGACAACACTGGACCTACTGATACTGAATCACACTGTGGCAGGCGTTCGAGGCGTTTTTCCGTGAGAATAGCATTGCGTTTATGATTAAGCGTCCAGCCTGTGGCTTCACTCGATTCACTGTGTTCCGAGTTTGCGGTGCACTCGACTATTCTACAAACAACACAACTTTGGAAGGAAAGTTACCTAATACGACTTCCTATATAACTTTACTTCTAAAGTTTGCAGAACAATTGCAATAGCACATAGAAAACTCGATTACGACAGCAATTAAGGCCCGCTCGAACTGAAGCGGTGACCGTGGTGGCGGGTGGTGGCGGTGGCGGTAGCGATCAGTACATTCGCGTGAAGTTTGAGATCACGCGAATGACCGCCACCGCCGCGCCACCGCCACCGTTTGTGCATCAGTTAACCGAGCCCTTAGACGTGAACCTTGAAATAATTCGCAATACGGATGTCTGCCACCCGCTTATGTTTTTGCAACTTTTTAACTGACTTCAAAAGAGAAGGTTTTCAATGTTTTGTTTGTTTGTTACGCGCTTTCTTCGCCAATTTTTTTGTGAACCGTTCTTAATTATTCTTTTTTTTATAGGTTGGTAATACTTTTAGGGAACCACCATATAAATTTTATGAAAAAACCCCGCCCACTAATATTAATAAAATGGGGGATGAAATTTCATATAGGACTATTTATCAAGTCGGTTTGTATTTCTTTCTGAAAAAAAGACTATAATAAATTCTGATATCTTTTTTATTCCCAAACTTGGCTAAGAAGTATCCGTGGCCCTGCGTAGCAGAGTTTACGAAATTCGTAGACACATATATAAAACTTACAGACTTGCCCACAACAAAATATGTAGTATGATTTAATGACTTTTCTGACTACCTGTTAGCAGCGACACGTCTGGACGTTCCATCAAACATTTGTGAGTCGTTCATAGCGGCGTGATATAAACTAAATAATAAATAAACAATGCAGGACATTCTTCACACAGCATCATCTAGCCCCAAACTAAGCAGAACTTGTATTATGGGAACTCAGACTTACCCAGACTCGAGACAGATACTTCCTGGCTAAGTTTGATGAAAATCAGATCATCATTCAGGAATATAATAATTATATTCCTGAATCATCAGTTCGCCTATCATGCTAATTATTATGTTCCTACCATGATTAGCTGACTGGTAAAAGTCTTTGGAAAACATACGAGTCTTCGTGGCCCGATCAAATATAAAGTTCACACCATTTCACTTCAAAATCACACAGAATCCTCTCGATTCAAAGGTGTCTGGAAGAGATCGCTTTTAAGCGATTAAACCACCTATTGTACTTTAAATATAAATGTGCTACAGTTTATTTTATTCATTTCATAAGTAGTATTTGTGGTCCTATCACTCCATACAACACGGTAGGACCACGAGCACCTAAAAATCTCGTTGTATTTACGACACTAAAACCAGGATAAGAGAAGTGTAAAAAGTGCGCAAACAAGTTTATACAGCCCGAAACAGTTTTAAAAACATCCTCACCTGAACTAGTGTGACCATAGCTAAGTCTAGGATAGGATTAGTTTCATACCAGCAGCAGGTTGTTTATAGACGCCTTGATTTTTTTATGACAGCCTATAGAGACATACAAAGTTCAACGTACCCGATCCTCTGATTCAAAACGTGTATTTTATTAATTATCAATAACAAAATGATTTTTGTTATTAGATAGATATTTGTTATTGATAATAAATACTATCTATCTATCTTAACACCGACTGCTAAGTAAAGGTATCTTGTCTACTACGCCACTCCTGGCAGTCTTGTGCCAGCCGGATCCACTTCTCACCTTCTACCCCACACAATATCATCTGACTATCGGATATGTTCTGCCTCGAGGCCGCCGCATATAAATAAATAAGTTACAAATAAATAAATCATCTTAGTATATCTATTCAATCGTGATTGGCATTGATTATCATCATCAAAATACTATAGACTTCCTAAAAAAGGGTTATGGCGTACGATCTTGCTACCTTTATTTACTGACTTTCCGTTACCTTTCTGTCATTTCATATTATTGTAGGGCATAAGACCTTACGCTTAAAGTATTTCTTAATGAATTAGTTAAGGGATTTTATAGCTGTGTTTTTCACTTTCCTTTATCAAATGATTAACTGAGAGACAGACTTTAGTAAACTAAGGTAGTTTCAACCATTCCAATCCAATTATCAACGAAATGTCGAACATTAGGAATGACTGTTAAAAAAAAGAAATCCTGAACTTTCATAATTCACAGTCACCCTACTCTCCTCTGAAAGACTCCTGCATTTTCCCTTAAAACGAAACCATTTTATTGTTACCGTCTTTTTAGTGTCACTGAACCTAACTTTATACCTAATGTGTGCCTAGCTCCCACTATGTATTTCAAAACTTGCACGCGGATTTCAACTTTAATTTTACTCCCTAAGGTTCATTTTACATCACCAGAAATACAGAAACATGGCAACGGAGATAGTACCGTACACGAATTTGAAACCTATTCCAATAGAATAAACCTAAATTTAGAATAACTAATCATTGAAGCTTTTAACTTTTTACAGTAAGTATCTTGTACCTTAGGTGGTTTTTCAGAAATCTCTACCTTATAATGTACCGTTAGCTAAATTCAATTTTGAAAAGCAAAATATTTCGATTCACGATCTTTTGATATGGTTAGGATTGACGTTTCAGCGTTTTCTATTTCTATGTAGTAAGGTTGGTTTTCGCATGTAAAAGGGGTGGAAATTATCGCCTCGTTTCCTTTTGTAATACTAATGTATGAAGTTAGAAGTTGTGAATGACTGCAATGTTCTAGAACAATTGTTGCCAGATAGCACGAATTTATGAGGCTCATTTGTAAGACGGAAATAAATACGTATCTACTAGGGAGGCACCTTAAATAATCTACACTAATATTATAAAGACGTAAAGTTTGTACGTTCGAATGTAAGAGGTAATCTCAGAAACTAGTCAATCGGTTTCGTAAATTATTTCACTAATATTTAGATTGGACCTTCAAGGTGAACTTAAGCTGTATATTATCATGTTAAAAGGACTTTTCGTGGAGACCAATTTCAAAACGAAAGTCGAAAAAAAACTATGTAATGAGTTTCTTATACTAACGCTACTTTTCATCGGCTACTTTTCATCCGGATACCGCGCGAGCGAAGCCATAGGCAGTCGCTAGCACTTGAATTGATGTGAAGAAACCGTGGAAGAAGCAGATGAAATCTGAAATAAAGAAACATTATGTGATGCTGTATCCCAAGTAAATGCAAGTTGTCTACACTAACTAACTCATTTTGATTCGTACGTAATTTTTTCTTTGGAAAATATCCGCCATCTTTGAAATCATATCATATAATCATATGAAATTGTATCTAAAACGCAATTTAAACTTGTTTAAAACGCTAAACAACAGTGAAAGCCACTTTATAGTTGTTGCCTATCCCAAATTTTTCATACAGAATTTGAATTCAACGTGTTTTTCTAGCATCGATCGCGGCACGTAGTGACGAAAAAATCCATTTAAGAACCATTCTTCAACTATCCTCCCTTTTTAACCAACTTTAAAAAGGGAGGAGTTCTCAATTCGTCTGTTTTTTTGCAATCTATTTGTATGTAAAAAAAACAGATTTCATTTTCCCGCTGTCCGTACTGGGAGGAATTTTCAAAATTCCTTTTTTAATGCAGTTCTCCAAAACTGACGGGTTTGGCTGCCCGGCTATTGTAAAACATAGAAACCAAAAGTTCGAAGGTTTGTAACATTGGTAATGATGTTCCTAAAACCGGCGATATGCTTGCAACCTGTTACCTGGAATAATAACTACTGTGGAAAACTTAGACATGTGCCTCTGACTACCCCCTACTTGGCATATGTACTCTCAAATCTGCGTAGGTACTATGTATGGAATTGAGGATTTGTATCATGAGGACTTTAATCAGGGGCAAGTTTTTGTAAAATGTAAAGTAACTCTTAAACCTAATAGATTTCAAGACACACAATAAAGTCGCCTCCTCGAAAGTTTTCTATAATTTTGACTGTTGCCCGTGCCCTCACCACGGGCCATAATAAATCCCTCAGGACATTGACGTGGACCCCTGATTTAGGGGTTTCCAGAACGATAACGTTTCATAAATACATATTTAAGTTGGTAGAAGTGAAACTCCCATATTAAACCTTGTGGTCAAAATGACAAACCACCTATTACCGTAGGTTACCATAGGTAATCTATGGACGCTTGAAACACCTGAGGTATAAGAACTTGCGTGTTCCCGACGTGTTAATATTCGTTCTGTTAATAGAAAACACTATTTATCAGCTGTCCCTTTCCTCAAAGGTTTACTGGAATAAAACTCTTGTTAGGGTTAAGCTCGCCTTTGTACATGTCCTATATGTATGTTTTTTGTCTGTGTTATCTGTGTGTACAATAAATAATAAATAAAAAATATATGATTATTATAAAACCATGATTACATATTTGTTACAATATCGCTTCTATACGCTTGTGGTATTGTTTATTTTATGATGAAACCTCAGATTTCTTATAACATAGGTCCCGCTTATCTCGACAATATAACTACTTTTGGGAATAAGTATAAAGATATTTCAGTAGTAACTAGTTTTCTGTAGCTATCAGAAGTAGCTGAGCAACTCGGACCAAATACCTACACCGCGTCTGTATACGTTCATGATGAGACGAGTTGCTCAGCGTTTAATAAAATGAAAAGTTGGAAAGAAGTTTTTGAGCAAATGCGATGATGATTTTGACACCAGGCACTTTAACAAAGTGGAATTTTTAAATTGTAAATACATGTTATTTTTTTTCCACGAAAAAATAAAAACCGTCTTGAAATTATGGGAAAAAAATAAGATAAGAATAAGAAGTCCCATGAAATTTCATCCCCCAATTTTTCACCTTTAGGGATGGGTTTTTTTCATAAAACTTATATGGGACATCGTTTGAAGCCTGACATTAAAAAAATAATAATTAAAATCAGTTTACAAGTGGTAAAGATATCGTAACATGCACACAAAAAAAATGCTGACGAAATGATAAGCGGGGGTATACACCATAACGTGAACGAAAAATACATGAATGAGCAATTTATGACCATTTTTCGTTAGTTAGCGTAATACGTATTCGTCTGTTCATTATTCTAGAATGTAAAATACTTAGTTACGCAGCCAGTTTTGACCTGAACTAGCTGTAGAAATAACTTTTGTAATCTGATTGTAGGTTTGATGTTTTCGGGTCAGGATTAATCTAAAGGTTCGATCTATGAATTTCGCCGTAGGTATCGCGTTGGATCAGTTTCGCCTTTTGTAGGTATTTTACTAACTCTCCTATTTTGTGTTCTTATCTAGGTACAGTCAGCGACAAAAGTAATAGATTATTACAGGACATTTCGACTTACCTGAATACAAAAAAAGATGCACGTTATTGTGTAAAAATTTTGTTGATAGCCTCGGTTTTATCTACTGACTGTTCCTTCGCGACGAAGCCAGGAAAGAAAACAAGGCTGGTTATTCTTGATAATATCTTAAATATCCTTTTACAAAACAATAGGTACCTATATTTTTATCGAGTTGGAGCATTTTCAATCAGTAAGTACCTATGTGTGTAAACTTATTTTAAATTAATTAATGTATTCTTGTCATAACTTTACCCCATCCTAATAGATACCTACAATAGGTAGATCTATAATATTATAGATATGAAGGTAGGTAGGTTAGGTAGAGGGTGTGAGGTTTTCGATTCGACTGTACCCATGTGCGATATTTGCTTCGGTAATAGGACTCGACTGCCGACATCGACACCCGCCGGCTACCGGCTCATACATAAAATAAGATAGTTGCACACTGGGTTAAACTTATTTTCAGTAAATATCCAGATAAATTCGTATCTAGGTTTGACAGTCTCCGGTAATATGAGGGGTTTTATTCACCTGTGCTGGTTTATATTACTTGACGTTACTGTATGATTATAAGTTTGTAAGTATGTTGATTAAGTTATCCAACGTTTAAACTTTGATTATGTTGGTAAATAATCAAAGTAATACTTGAGCCTTGAACTTTTAGTTTCGTAAAGTTTTAGTTTATTGTAATTTTCTTGTTGTATACATAAAGTATTTATTTATTTAACTTTATGTATGATCAAAGCGTTTAAAACTTTGATTTTTGACATATTTAAACTTATTTATCTTACGCTTCTAAATAAGTAAAGTAGAGTTAAACGGTTTGGTAAAATCTAGGCAAACTAAGTACTTCAAAGTCAAGTTAAATAGGTTTTTATTCATGGTGACCTAACTATAGATAGTTTGCAACAGTCTTTAGATAGCTAGGTTTTTCATCTGTATGTTTTGTATAGGTACCTGCTTGTACACAAAGTTGTATGAATAAACATAACTTTTTTAATCATGGAAATCACAACAATCACAATATTATAGAAACGTCAACTTACCAACATCAACTACGTGAATTTAAGAATTCTTTCATGCTTTGATAGGTACCTATTAATTAGACGAAATAATAATAATAATAATAATAATGCTGGACAATCCACACAGCATCATCTAGCCCCAAGCTAAGCAGAGCTTGTGTTATGGGTACTAGATGACTGATATACTTAATACAATACATTACATAGATAGATATTTTTTTATTATACATAGAAAATACCCAGAACACCCGGAACAAATATTTGCAGATCGTACAAACATTTGTCCCAGGGCGGGAATCGAACCCGCAACCTCCTGTGTCGCAGGCGGACCTTCGCCCACCGCGCCACATCGGTCGTCAAAATCATTCGTAGCTTTTATTTTTGTAACTTTTAATACGGCTGGTTAACTCTCAGTGTGCCACCAGCCTCCCAGCTTCCCATTACAATGATATTGACAAGTTTGTAGCGACGAGTACCTCCACGCCGACTTCATCAGAGATTTCGGGGATTTCAGCCTGTTTGCCAACTCACTGTGGAAATGAGGGCCTGGATTCCCGTTCTACGCCGAGAATGTAAAGGAGGATATTGCACGCTTAGTGCTCAGGATGTTTTCTTTTACCACTTTTGGATAACAACAGATACCAAACGGTTTTAATGACAACCTCTGTGGCGCAGTGGGCGAACGCCTGCCTGAGACGTAGAAGGTTGCGGGTTCGATTCCCGCTGCGGGACAAATGCTTGTATGATTAGCAAATGTTTGTCTCGGGTCTGGGTGTTTTCTATGTATAATAAGTATGTATTTACAAAAAAATATGTATATAAGTAATATATCAGTCACGTAGTTCCCATAACACAAGCTCTGCTTACTTTGGGGCTAAATGATGCTGTGTGAAATATGTCCAGCATTATTTATTTATTTAATGTACCAAAGTGATAAAATGATAGCAAGACTTTTTATTTCTGTTGCAAGTAAATGCGTGGAAGAGGATGTTTGGAGATAGTTCATTCTATTTATACACCTTCTATGCATATGCTAAACCGCCGAGCTTGTATGAAGAATTTGATGAGGATGAATGAAGCGAAAGTGGTCTCGGTCTACTCCTCCGAAAAACAGGCGTGACTATATGTATATACCTATGTAAATACAGTATTAAAGAACAGAGAGAGGAACCTACAAGTACATCATGTCAGGTAGCGATTTGGTCCATTGCTTTTATATGCAGAGTAGGCGCTACGTAAGTAGGTAGGTACTTGTAACTATTGAATTTCAATTCGGTACAAAAAATCTAAAAACATTTATATACACATGAGACTAAATTCAGACTCATGATGGCGCGCATACAAAACAAATTCACGGGATATCTGTACTGGAAACGATACGGCGTCTACCCGTTGTACCTACTGATGCATCCAATATTGTTCGTTCTGGATATAGTTGGATAAATCAAGTTGGAAACTAGGAGGGATCTGGCACTCGCTCTTTATGTGATGAGGGTGTCTCGGGATAACATTACGGAGCCGAACATATTGACGAGGTTGTATTTGTGCGTGGCCGATGAATACGTGCGCCGGCGCAGGCGGGCGCGTCTGCTCGCGGTGCCACGAGGTCCTCCCTCGTGACCGCGCTTGGTAAAGCGCCTCTGACGCTCATTTTAGTGCCAGAGAATATTTATATATCACAGGTTTCTCTGAAAGAATTTTCAAAGACTATGCTGTTTATATTGTTACAATTTTTGATTAATATGTTTGTTTCTACACAATTCTATTAGGCTTGACCTGAAAAAATAGTAGTAAGTTGAAGTATATAAACCTTGCGGCTAATTAGATCGGGTTCATAATAATAATTGGGGTTCCTATGTACCAGTTGATTGTATAGAAAAAAGTAGACCACAAGCGCCTGATGAAAATATAATTCTTCCGCCAAAGCGTTTTGCGTACGTCAGCTGCGCAGGCAAATAGTGGTTACTTATCTTCTAAAAGTTCAGTATTAGAGCCAGTTATAAATGTATTTATTGGCAAAGTGCAATACCTGAGTATATGATGAAGGAGTTCCAATAAACAGTTCGCAAATAAAAGTCTAATTTTTGTGTGATATCAATTGCACTATTTCCATCTTTGATTCACAAAAGCACCTCAGCTTTCACATTCTGAGTGCACAGAATGGTTGCTCAGATGCTGATATCAGTATTCTTTAAATAGAGCTGGAAAGCTACTTTCAATACGAATTACATCGTTCTAGATAATATGTACAAAGTAACAGCACCTTAACCCAAACAAACTTGTACCAACAAAGCAAAATCGTAATGCGCGGCGGAGTGATATTACTTCTTACGTTTTAACACAGAAATAAAAATGATTTTAAAGCATGACAAAAATAGAATTAAATAAAAATAATATAATATATAGATATTTATTGTTTTAACTGTATAGACAAAGGTATAGGTGACTTATCTACAACTAACGAACAATAAGGAGAATAATATGGAAACAGAGCTTTCTTCTAGACAGCCATTGAGGAAAGGAAAAAGTGCGTTTTTCGTTATAGGCATTTCGATAATTTAGTAAACACTTTGTGGCGATTCGATCGTCCATGATAACATCACTAGCGTGAGTAAACCCTTATCCGTAAATGAAAAATGGCCATGTTACATTTCCGATCTTTTGTGACACCCGGTGTTTGTTACGGTTCTTAAGATTAATAATCCGGTCTGTTACCCTGTTACTTGATGTTTAAATAATAAACTGTTGTAGGTAGGTAGGTAGTTAGAGTGGCTAATCAAAAAAGTGATTCCATCCAACTTTACTTTTTTGACATCCACTTACAGCACAATCAATAAATTAATTAATCAAAAATTCTCACTTATTTCATTTAGAAAACTCCCCATTCGTGGTTGGAACTCGGACGCAACGCAAATATCCATAGTTAGATCTAATCTTCACATTTTTTGTCGAGTTTTGAGTTTTGTACCATATTTGTCGAATATGGTAGAAATGTAGGTACAAGGGTTCCATCGGAACCAGCTAAATTTTGAAAGTGGTCTATGAGAAAAAAAACCGGTCTGTTGGTTTAAAACTAGGTTCTTATATGCATCTCTATAACATTTTAACAATATAAATGAGTCACTTGTTATGTACCATGGTGTACTGCTGCTTATAATACAAGCTACAGGTAAATTACATGAATAAATAAGTACGATTAAGGTAACGGTGGCAACCTTATGTGAAGTTGACTCATAACCTGACTCATGTAAAAGAGTTTAAATTGTGGTTAGTCATATGCATACCTACCTACTAAGACATGCTTGACATTTTAATTGGTTGAAAAGATTTGCATACGATTGTTCCTACTATCTCGACGATAGTAGGACGACCTCTGTGGCGCTGTGGGCGTACAAAAAAATGTATATAAGTAGTATATGAGTCATGTAGTTCCCATAATACAAGCTCTGCTTAGTTTGGGGCTAGATGATGCTGTGTGAAAAATGTCCCAGCATTATTTATTTATTTACTAGTGACATACATTGGACATGACCTTTTCCTTGTTCGCGTCCGTGTCGTGTCCGTGTCCGTGTCATGTCCGTGTCGCGTCCGTGTACGTCCATGTGGCGTTCGTGTCACATCCGTGCTATCGCAGGTAATTTTTTAAGAACCTTACTTTACCGGTCAAATCTCAAATCTCTTCGAATTTGCATGCAGAACAAAGTATTCTCTAAGACCTAGGATTTAGAAGATTGGCGGGTGGGAATTGCGTTTGTAAAAACTAATTCTAAGAACTATTAAGTACGGGACATACTTACAAGCAGACAGCCGGCGACGTGCATTCAAAAAGTATTCCGTTTTCAGAACTTGGTAGGTTCCTACGAAAAAACTGTAAGTACTTCGATATAATGATATTATATCGAAGTACTACATATACATATATAAGTTGTTGGATGGAGGTGGCGAAATATTTGAAAAGGGATGTTCATCACTGTGGTGTAGTAGGTACTTCTTCAGGCGGTTGATAATTATGATGTAGGTAAAGTCCATTTTACTAAATCTCTGGTCAGCTTTATTCAAATTACACTTTATTCACAAAAGTGCCACAAACTATTGGCTTTGTGCACTCAAGAAATATCTTGGAGAAGGAAAACTCGCTATATTTTGGATTCGTCAAAAATGCACTCCACCAACACTAAGCTTGATCAAACGATAGTTGCTTTGCTAAATGTACAAACTACATTGCTGGTTTTGCTTGCGACGACGAAAACATATTTCAAAATAGAACGGTATTGGTAATTGAAATCATAAAGTTGCAGTGAAAAACTTTAAAGAAAATTGTTTCTTGGTAAGAGATTTCCTATCTACAGACAAAGTTTTGAATTGGCAAGTTTTTCGAATTTCAAACAGTTCATTCGAATTTGGAATCAGTGATTGGCGTCACGTGTATGGAAGTTTCTAGACGAATGAAAAAAGTTTATCATCGAGGTGTGCTCTGAATGTAAAATAATTTCAACATCATTTTGCAGGTTAAAATAAAGTTAAGTTAATATTTTTTTAAGCCTTTTTGTCCCCGGTTTTTTCTTGATCGTTGATATATTTGTCTCTAAAGAGATCTCTGTCTAACATAGGTAGTTGACATGATTAAGTCCTCGGTTTCAGTTTTTGTTGGTCATGGACTTAGAAATCTATCTTTAATGAAAATTAAACAGAAGCCGCATCCAATTAGAATAATAATATTGCTGGACATTTTCAGCATCATCTAGCCCCAAAGCAAGCAGAGCTTGTGTTATAGGAATTACATGACTGATATATACTACTTATATACAGTATTATATATCAGTTTAACAAATTAAAAATAATGTTTTGTAAATACACACATATTAATCATAGAAAACATCCGGACCCGAGACAAATATTTGCAGATCATACAAACATTTATCAGCGGTGGGAATCGAACTCGCGTCGCGTCTGCGTCTCAGGCAGGCCTTCGCCCACAAATAGTAATTTATACTTCCAGTTGTACCTAGGTGTTCATGAAGTTTACATAGCACCTACGTACTAAGTAGGTACCCACTTACCTGTTCTAAACTGAAATTATTTCGATACCCAGGCTTCTATCTAGTAAATAACTACCTACCTACCTATATTTTTGATAATAATCATGAATCGCCATTTCCGTTGTAATCTATTTAAAACTTCCCACTAATAACACAATAAACACATTTCCCGTCATTTTCCCGCGGGATTTCTATCAACAAAGGCAATAATCCAGATTACTCCGGATATTTCCAGATAAAAGCAGCTATTACCCGTTATAACCAGCCGTAACTGGGTATCATGGATAATTATCAAGCTAAATAAGGATTTACTATCAGATTTTAATTAGGAATGCGCGGGGACTGTATGGAGGGACACTGGTCCTTTCATTGTACTGGCCCTTTCGAATAAAGCTGTGACAATCTAACGATGTTTTCATAAACACTATGTAAGTTCAGACAGGGTTAATATGACATAAGTAGTTATTCAACGGAAGGTTATGTCCATCGCTAAGTACGTTCAAGCTAAGAATAAAAGAGTAATACATCTCCTAGTGAATATTGCATATGTATAATGTTTATTTATTTATTTATTTATCTAAGCACACATTACACGTTACAAACATTAAAGGTTAGGAACATAACTTATGTGCGCAATGTTAACAATGTTGAGCAGACAAACAACTGTGTAGTATGTTTGAGGACCAGATTCTCAAAAAAAAACAATATAAATGAAGAAAAGCAACTTTACTTTACTTCATTATATATAAGAAAACTAGGAACCACAATAACCTATATACTATCTACCTATTTAATGGACCTTACGGCTCAAGACGCTACTGCGTATGAGCGTCAAATCCCCCCTTACAATGGAGGATGTCTTTAAGTGTTTTAATAAATTAACATAATTTAGAATTAAAACTATCCAATTCCAAATTAGCCTTCGACAACTTATTATACTGTCGACACATTCTTGTTAAAGGATTATAAAAATAAATATTGTTTCTATAAACGAGTATGGTAAAGATATTGGTTTGGTTAGATCTACGGGCACTAAATTTAATATTCAAAGAAATTTGGGACAAAAGATAAGGTGAATCAATTATAGTGTTTATTATTTTGTACAGATAAACAAAATCAAAATAGATACGACGACTATCCAACGATTGAACTTTAAATTTAATTAACCTATCTATATAACTTAGGTTAGAACGACCAGGCTGATGACGATCATTCAATAGTTTAAGGCATTTTCTTTGAACTCTTTCAATTGCACTGATATGTATTTTGTAGTTTGGGGACCATATTGGGCTACCATATTCCAGAACGCATCTTACTAAGGCATTAAAAAAGTACAGAAGGCTACAAAGGTTTTTAAATCCTTTTGTACATCTTAGGACAAAGCCAAGGAGTTGATTAGCTTTTGATGTAATGTGTTGATAGTGAGCCCTGAATGAAAGCTTGTCGTCAAACAAGATACCTAAGTCTTTAGCAATGTGAGACCGATTTAGCACGTGACCATCTATGGTGTAGGTATTTAAAATTTTATGCCGTTTGTTAGTAAATGATATTATGAAACACTTATCAATGTTTAAAGACATACGATTGATTTTACACCATTCAGATACAGTATTCAAGTCTGTTTGTAAAGTTATGCAATCGCTCTCATCAGAAATTACATTATAAATTTTTAAATCATCAGCATACAAAAAAAAGTTGTATGTATGTATAATTTGTGTTAAGTATATACATATATATTATATTTTTACGTAGGTATATTATGTATTTAGGTATAATAGTATGTTATAACTAGTTCTATTCCTAAAATTTATCCGTTTGTGTACATATAGTAGGTATTATTTTTCTGCTGTCCGTATCTTCAAAGGTTTGCTGGAAAACTCTTGTTACGGTTAAGCTCGCCTTTTACATGCCCTATAATATGTTAGTTTTTTATGTGTATAATAAATAATAAAGAAAGGCTATACTAAACGGCTCCAATCTGCATGGCTTTAATAAATAGCCCACTAAGGGCATCTGTAAATATTATGAGTTTGTGCCATTCGTAGGATACATACCTCCACGAAGGGTATTGTAGATAAAAATAATCATTATTTTAAATTACCATCATAAATGTTAAAAATTAGATATTTTAAAATGTTTGTCGATATAGTTTCCGTAACAGCTGCACGGATGTGGATAAATATGGAATGCTACCGCGATATAGTTCGTAAATTGGAATAATACTCACATAGGCTACTTTATTCCGGGTGCCACGCGGGCGAAGCCTTGGGCAGAGGCTAGTGTTATATAAGTAGTACGTGGGTGAGTATATGCATGGGCACACAAATAATAATAGGTAAACTATTTATTTTCAGACAGCAAATATCCATAGAAAATACAAAATACACAATTACTTAAGTAAAAAGTCAGTAAGTAAGCATGTTTTTATAATCATGAATGAACAAACAGTGGACATTAATTTAAATTATTATTAAGAACCGCCAAAAAGGGTTCGAGCAAATTCTCACCCAATTATACAAAAGGTTCATTCCAAGGATAATAATGTAGCAATGTGTAACGATGTCCCAGTTGGTCCCAATGTCCCAAATCAGGTGGTCACTGTGGTACGTTATACTGATAAAGTGTCCCAGGACAGTGATGTAATGGGCCGTTGTATCGAGAGAGACACAGTGCAGAACATTCAGAATGTTAAAGTAGGTTCTGAGATTTTTTTCTACCTGAATTTTTGTCGTTTACAGAATTGCGGTAAAATATTACGCGGTGAATTATCACAATGCGTTTTTTAGGGTTCCATTCCTCAAAAAGAAAAAACAGAATCCTTATAGAATCAATTCGTTGTCCGTCCGTCCGTCTGTCCGTCTGTCTATCTGTCAAGACCATTTTTTCTCCTGAAGGCGTGAAGGTATTAAGTTTAAATTAATATCAAATACATCTACGGTCGCTTAGAGTTTGAAAAAAAAACAAGTTTCTAAGTCAACGCAATAAAAAATGGCCATTTATGCCGTATATTTTGATACTTGATTTGAGATTTCTTTATTACCTACATAATTATTAGAGTAAAATCAGATTGAAATGCGGGCTATAGTGATACAACTTAAATTGAGTAAAACAACGTTTTCTTTTAAATATACTCCCTCACTGCTGGGCAAAGGTTTCCCCCAAATCCTTTTAAATCATGCGGTTACTTGCTACTTCCCAGCAGCATTCCTGGAAAGCACCAAGGTCGTAAAGCCATCTAAGTAAAACGTCTCCTAGAGCGGAGGCCCAGATGACGTCGACTATAAACAGGCACCAATTTTGTTACATGTTTTGGCCCAACTGTCATTAAAACAATGTTTTTTCGTACACTTCGTACACTATGGGTACGTACAGTCAGCTGGTTAACCCTCTGAAGCTTAAAAGTTTAAAATTATTTTTTCTCGTAGGTTTATTTTTTTTCTGCAAAATTATAGTCCTTCACTGAATAAATAATTACTATTTGACTCATTTAAGGTTGAATCTTTAAAACCCAAACAAACCAGTTGGTGACGCATTACTAAATGAATGAATGAATGAATGAATGAATGTTTATCTAATGTACGCAGCTGAATCTGGAGCTACTGAATAGGTTATTTTTGCTGTGATCTGAATTCCCCCCAGGAACGAGGGTAATTTGAAGTTAGCTGACGAAGTGATTCTAAGTAAACGTCAGCTATCTAAGTTGTGTTCAGTTTCAGTAGTGACTAGAAAGAAGGGCGCAAGAAAATTTTGTGCTAGTTTCAGGTGCGGACGATATTTATTCACTATTATAAAAAGGTAAAGTTTATTCGTTTGGATTTAAGAGGTAATCTCCGAAACTATTCATTCAATTTCATTTTTTTACCAACTTTTAGAATACACCTTCAGGGTGGGCATAAGCTGTAATATACAGCTTATGCCCACCCCCGTTAAAATAAAACGGCTTTTCGAAGAGACCAATTTTGCTGAGTCAGTCGACGAAAAAACGGTCGAACGAATGCGTTACTTACGAACGCAGAGCTACTTTCATCGGCTTATCCGGGTACCACGCGGGCGTAGCCGTGGGCAGAGGCTTGTTTAAATATTCTCATATTATTATCATATTCACTGATTCATTACCGAAGTTTATTAATTTATCCTTGTTTCTTCAATGAAGAGAAATAAATAATAGACAACTTATCTACACCGTTTTGCCTCAGTGTCATCGACACAGCTGAAAAGATTCCGCGCACGCCCACATTGCTTAATCAGCGCTTCGTATCTTAAAAGCTCTCTAAGGATCCTTGCGTTAATAGGTAGGTACTTATTAAGTGTACTATCCTGGCTAGGCTGATATAATGAATCAGTACTGTCTCAGTTTTAACATCTACATGACATGTGATAAGTGAAACTAGAATATGAAGCCAGTACCTATATTATTTTATGGTAGACTAGCTTATGCCCACGGCTTCGCCCGCGTTGTACCCGGGTAAATATTAGCCTATATGTTATTCTGATGTATAAGCTATATTACTGTAAAGTTTTATCAAAATCCGTTCAGTAGTTTTTGCGTGAAAGAGTTACAAACATTCATCATCACAAACTTTCACGTTTATAATATTAGTAGGAAGTAGAACTTGGTGAAGGTAATGGATAATTCCTGTTCTCCCCCGATCTTCGTCCTCATCGGGAGACAACGCGAATGGATTTTTACAGTTGTCCCCCGATCTTCGTCCTCATCGGGAGACAACGCGAATGGATTTTTACAGTTGTCCCCCGATCTTCGTCCTCATCGGGAGACAACGCGAATGGATTTTTACAGTTGTCCCCCGATCTTCGTCCTCATCGGGAGACAACGCGAATGGATTTTTACAGTTGTCCCCCGATCTTCGTCCTCATCGGGAGACAACGCGAATGGATTTTTACAGTTGTCCCCCGATTCACACTTTTACTATCTAGTTTGATTAAAGATGGCGGATGGTCACAGCCGGAGTCAGTGTTACGAACAAACAATCCGTGTATTTACTACATGTAGCAAAGTACCACTATCACTTATAAATAAATAAATAATGCTGGACAATTTTCACACAGCATCATCTAGCCCCAAACTAAGCAGAGCTTGTATTATGGGAATCACATTAATGATATACTAATTATATACTTTTTTGTATATACATACGTAGGGGGTGGGTCGGTTAAAAGTTTGTATACGTTTTTTTAAAGTAGGAACTTGAATATGTGAAAAAAGGACGAGTTTCAGGGTTTTGGATTTGCACATTTTATGGGGGGAAATGAGAGTAAGAAGTTATTTTTTTGCTCTTGCGTGTGTTTGTTTGCCGTTACATTACGGCCCAACCGATTATAATGTGGTTTTGGCAATCTTTTTATATGACTTCCAGGGTAGTGTTTACATAGATTTTATTATCTCAAGTCATTAGGAGGCGCTGCAATATGCAGTATATAAAACTAAAGTTTTTTTTTTATTATATTTTTTTTTTCATCATCCTTAAATGAACCCCCCCACCCCATAAATTACTTCTTAAATCTCAAAGTAATTGGCTCATTTTGTTCAAGTCCGATTTCCATAAAAACTGCTCTATAATCTGTGGCTTAAGGGATGAACCTCCCTTTCTTTTCAACAGACAATGGAATGCAATTAAACTGTCGCGCCCCGGAGCAGTATACATGTACTAGTTATAACCTGACAGGGATAAATTAAGAATGAGTGGTTGGGGCAAATTAACCCTTCTTAAAGTCCATCAAAAGTTCTTCCTGACTTTTAACTTGAAAAACTTGATAACCTTACCTGCCTTTTTGTAAGACAAGTAGTTATTTTTCAATGCGTGATGGAATACATAACAAGTCAGTTTATACCTTTTTAACGCATTTTAAAAGTATAAAAGTACACGAAATAAAAGTAAAAATACAAGAAATTAATAATACAAATAATTAACGGTCTTACAGAAATAAAGCTAGCTAAGTGAATTAATGACGAGCGTTATCCTACTGATAATATCAGTCCATTCCCCCCTTTTATTATTCAATGTCGTGTCGTCCTGAGTCCGTCCCTGTTTCAGTTATATCCGCCGATCTGGATTAAAAGTTTAATATACGCACAGAGGCAAATAATCGCCTCTTTTGGGGACGCCGATATTGGCGGCGCCTAATGGGCAAAATGCACTTTTATAGCTTAAACGTTGCTTTCGATTTGTTTTTAAATGTTATATTGGTCAATTATTGAATAATGTACCTACCAAAACATTTTATTATACTGATAAAATACGATACAAGAGATGCGTACGGGTTCAATTTCCGCTACGAGACAAATGTTTGCATTTTCTGTAGATATTTGTTGTGATACCAAGGTACTCGTAGTTCCTGATACCCACGGCACACGGAATCCTAGTGTTGGGTCAGGACTATGTTATGTGTGTGTATAAGGTATTAATTTAATATATATTAAGTATATTATAAGTTTATTTAATGCTTGAGGGTTATATTTTATTAAGTATCTAGTACCTTAGGTGTCTATTTCTTGAAGTTTATCAGAAACAATATCACACACACAGTTATACCTTATAGCATGTAAAAAAACTCTGTCCAAACCAAAATGGTAAAATTAGTTTCAAAATGCATTCACATCATATAACACCTATTTAGTGTAGTTATTTTGAAATACAAACGTGTAAACATGGCTGACAACGTGTAAACGATACGTTAGTGGTTAAAGTTTATTATATTTAATGTCGAAAATACGATTTGAGCTACTAAATTTTAGCGTTTTTTTGACGATTCGTAGCTAATTGATGTAGCCATTTTTTATGAATGGCCACGCACAGTCATTGAGACTTGGATAACCGTTGTAGATTACAATTATTGTACTTAAACACCTCAAATATACAACCAGGTGAACCAGGTACCTACATATCAAAAAAAAACTGCCTTGTCGCAGCTTACCTATAGGTGTAATTTTCAGAAGTAGACCCAAACAGACCTTGTAAGGACTGAGGGGCTACCCTTGAAAAACTGATTTCTTATAGAAAGACAAATTGCTTTCCATTAAGACATTTTTATTACCTCCAAGAAAATGATTCTCTCCCTATATACGCTAGACAATAATATCTTCGTAATAGTAAAAAATTATCTCATTTTATTTTATTTTTTACGAGATAAATAAATTTAATTCAAGAAACATATTGTTTTATTTAACACATTTATTTGATATTTATTTATATATATTTTTTTATTATATACAGTGGTGGTCATATAATTAGAAACACTTAGTCACTTGGTAGTATTTTAATGTAACCAACATTATTAATTCAATTAATTGGAGGTAATAGTTTAATTTACGAAATCACAATGTACATTTATATCTCTGGGATAATAATAAGCAATAACATTCAGACAACCAATACAATAATTATAAAAAAAAATTAAAACAAAAGTATCAATCAATATTCTTAGTACTGGCAGTCGGACAACTAATTAGAAACAAAGTATGACTAGGCTCTAAAATTGAATTTTAAAACTAAAATTCACCTTTCGGAATGTCATCGCATTATGCATTTTGCCGCCTTTTCTTACTCATTCGGATTTGTTACCTTTTGTCAGATTTAATTATTAAAAATGGGTAAAAACAAGAGCTGTGATGCAGCAACAAGAAAAATTATAGTAAACTTTCATTTTAAACGAAAATGGTCTTACAGAAAGATCGCCGATCATTTAGAGTGTTCCGTAAAGATGGTATTTAACGCCATTGCACATCACAAAAAACATGGAACATCCGATAAGGTGCCTAGAAAAGTTCGGCCAAGGAAGACCACCGTTCAAGAAGACAGGCTTATGATTCGTTTGGCTAAGACAGATCCCTTTAAAGGTTCTAATGTTATACGAAAAGAAGTATTTTCACAAGACGACCCTCGAAACGTGTCCGCAAGACTAGTCCGTAGGCGGTTGGTTGAAGGAAATTTGTATGGAAGACTTGCTAGGAAAGTGCCACTTCTCACCAGGCGACACAGAGAAAATCGTCTAGCCTTCGCTAGAAAATATGCCAGTTGGACTGTTCATCAATGGAGAAAAGTAAATTTGGTAAATTCCGACGGAAAACGATACGTACGGCGACCAATCAACGAGGCTTTGAATAACAAGTACACTATAAAAACAGTTAAGCACGGCGGTGGAAATGTTAAAGTATGGGGATGCTTTTCCGGATACGGAGTTGGTCCCGTGAGAAAGATTGAAGGGCTGATGGATCAGTTTCAATACAAAAAAATCTTGGAGGAGACAATGATCCCATATTCAGATGATTTGCCAGTGAATTGGATTTTTCAGCACGATAATGATCCAAAGCATACAGCAAACAGCGTTAAAGCGTTTCTCAGACAACAATTGGTGACAGTGTTAGAGTGGCCTGCTAATAGTCCGGATTTAAATCCGATAGAGAATTTGTGGCACACTGTGAAGAAAACATTGTCGGATGAGCATATCACCAATATCAACCAACTTTACGACGCATTTGTAGAAGCTTGGAGATGTATTCCTTTGGAAACGTGTGAAAAACTGATAGAATCAATGCCACGTCGTTGTAAAGCTGTAATCGACAGCAGAGGGTACCCTACCAAGTACCAACAGTACTAATCGGTTTTGGATGTAGTATTCATAGTATTATTCAAATTAAATGTGGTTTTGTTCACTTAGTTAATGTTTATATTGTTGTTTTTTTTGTTTCTAATTAGTTGTCCACTTTAGTCCATGTATTTTAATAGACTTTTTATTAAAATGTTATATTTTTATATCAAAATTGTTGTTTGTTATTACTAAACTCGTATAGTAATACTTTAAAAGAACCGATACATCCATATAAATACGTAGGAGCCCTCTATGGCACGTTAAAAATTAGTTATGATGTTAATTTGTAATGAAAATAGAAGACAGGGTTGGTGTTTCTAATTATATGACCACCACTGTAAGTCTTGAAATAAACATATTTATTTTCAAGTAAGAACAAAATTGAGAAAAATATTGTCTTCAAAAAAGATAAGCAGTATTATTGTTTTAAAAATATTGCATTAAACTAAGAAAATATATTTTTGTTATAACCAAATATTTCGAGAAATCAGTCTTTCTTATTCAAAGAAATCCTTTTTACCCGTGTACCTACCAATAAAAATCATTGTCGATTTCATTTCGTTCCAAGAAATTCCACCAAATACTAATTCTAATCGTGCGCTTGTATTGCGTTCAAGAGTAAAAAAATGCACGAATTCGACCCTAATCTCGAATTACGATTAAAATAAAGAGCCAAAGAGCTGCCCTACACCTGGTTTAAATTATTCCAGTTGAAACGATGCCCCTTCTGACATGTGAACTTCGCTACTTCCTGTTCAAAGTTAGATAACCGGAGTTCCGTTTAGCACACAGGCCACAGCCCGACAACTAAGTGGAGTCCACAATTCCACATGCACACAGCGCCAGTGAGCGAGTGAGTTTGACAAGTGGAAATGGCTGCATGTGGCGCGACGCAGTGCGTCGGGGCGTGCGTTGCACTGCCGCCGCCGCACTCAGCCGCACATCACTAAAATGATGCTTTAATTCTTTACAGTTTATTAAACACCTAATAATAATACTGGACTATTCCACACAGCATCATCTAGCACCAAAATAAGCAGAGCTTGTGTTATGTGAACTACATGACTGATATATTTTAGGAAACACCCAGACCCGAGACAAATCTTTGTCTGCGTCTCAGGCGGGCCTTTGCCCACTACGCCACAGAGGTCGTCAAAGTCAAAGTCAATTCATTGAAATCACAAGGATCATAATTATAGAAACGTCCACTTAAAAAACGTCTGGTTATGGAATACGCCTAACGAAAGCTCTAAACACAATTTCAATTCGAATTTAACTAGGCCAAATACCCAAGGTTTAAATTTAAGTAGATATTACCGATACACTTATTGTTATTGCTTAGTGTTACGTGATTTTTATAAATCAAACTAGTCTGCCACTGATCAATAGGAAAACCTCACTTACAAAAAAATCTCGATACTCGTAGATCGTTCATCGTTTCAGCATGATTTTGGTTAGCCAGCATTATTCATATTGTAAAAACGGGAATTTTCACGTACTACACTATCGGTGAAGGCACCGACTAAGTTTCGACTCATTCCGAGAGTCTTCATCAGGGTGAGTGGTTGCGACTTTCTCCTTCTGCGTCGCGCCGTGCGTGTAGTGCACGGTGTCATCAGCAGTACGTGAAAATTCCCGTTTTTACAATATGAATAGTCAAGTTCACGATAGTTTTTGGAATAAAATAGCCAGCATTAGTTAAGTTACAAAAATATTGTGATGACATTGTGCCGAAAGGAACGTTCGCTAAAATCAACCAATTAGGTGCTTTCAAGATATTAAGAGAGAGCAACATTTTAGCTGCCCGGAACATAGACACGGCGCGCACAAAGTTGGAAAAACTCTGAATTTATGCTTTAATACTCGTTTTTCAGGATACGACTGTCCGACAATAAGGTGCGGGATTTATCTGGCTGTGAAACTAAAAGGGTCAGGAATGGAGGATTATACATTTGGCAGCTATACCGATCTATCTAGTCAATCCGAGATGTCGTCGGTAAGGATTCCTAGTTACCTATACCGGTTACAAGGTGTTTACCTAGATACAAAAATATATCGAACAACTTCAGGTAGAGTGCTTTGATACCTCATAATAATTAAATATCTTCGTTTAGACACAGCTAATACCTACCTACTTACTATACATTTAGGTAACATGTTACATGTTGGCGATAAAAGTGATACATCGGTGACGAGACAGACAGGTAACAGTGACAATTTCGTAATATTCAAAAATGATGATGGTTTTAATTTACAAATATTTTTTTACATCATGTCACATTTGACAGTCTACATCTAACCTCCGGCAGGTTAGATCTGCAAGTCTTCAAAGAACTGATAAAATGCCACCAAAGAGCCATAGAAAAACTCCTGATTTATCATATTGTCTTAAAATTAAGTCATTTTAAGACAATAAGATATCACAGTAGTCACAGTACCTAAGCAATACTTAATACTTAATTACTTTACATGACTTTATAGTACCTACCTAAAGTCGAAATACTCAACAAAATTCCGCAAATCTATACGACCAACACGAAAAATTAATCCTGATAAAGTTATAAATACCAAAATCCAAATTGATTTAAAGTTTTCGAGATAAAAATTCAATACAAAACTTTTTTATTGCATAAATGGAAAAGTTTGAAAAATCGTGCCCGGAACCATTTATCTACGAGAAACAAGTGACATTCATGAAAAACAAAACATGGCCGCGATGCCAATACTGGCTGATTGGTTGGCAGTCGCTTTGCACACAGAAATACCAACGTATTTGTCATTTATAAACGAAAAACCCGCCTATTATAAACCTTATTGTTTATTCTGTAAGGGTGAATAAGATTTGTTATTTGGTAAGTAGATTTGGTAAAGTTAAGATGAGTAAAAAATATTTTCGAGTTTTACTGTGGCTTTTCGCATTGTCCAGTTACAGAGATTAGATTTTGTGTATATTTTCACACGATATTTGAATTTCGAAGGCAGTGTTTTAAACTGTTTGTTGAATGTTGATGTTCTTTGATTTAACCGAGTTTGTACATTGAGAACTTTAAGGAAAATGTTATGGGTGGTATGCCTATCGAGTGGGGGGCCTTTCTACACTGCGTCATCCGGTTTGTGGTCGCTCGAGATCCTTTACCCCCCAGCCCGATAGTTGGTTCAGTAAACTATATGGCCTGCCTATTAAATATTATAATACTACTTATACTAATGTAAAATGATTTTTTTATATTTCGGCAATATTTTAATGAAATGGCACGCAAACCAACAACACTTCGTCAGCCAAACGTTATCTCAAATTACTTTCCCGCCTTCACAAAGACTCGCTTATTAAATAAAGTGTCACCCATTTTGTTAGCGATCCGCCATTTTATTTTACGGCCACCATTTTGTGACGAGTGAATTTTGCCCCGAATAGCACATAAATGTCGCACAATTTTCTTTTTTACTGTTTATATTTGTAGCCTTAGTTTGTGTGTTAGTTAGTTATAAACAATCTTTATGATTTTCATGTTTTGTATCTTTAGGTAGGTACATTTTAACTAACCTGCTTATGCAAATATTAAAATAATTTTACTAAAACCACGGTATTGGTAAATAGCTAAAGTAAGTACCTATCTTTAAAGCGATTAGGTACTTACACTATGTACCTACCTCAAAAGTTTGATTACGAAATACTTATTTAAAAAAAATACTTCTTCTAACTTCGATATTATGTAGCCTAACCTTAAGGTACATAGAGTTGAGTGAGTAATAAATTGAAGTTTGCTCAAGCAATTTCAAAGTTTTCACCAAAATATGTTAGAACAAAATAATTAGCTACAAAGCCTACCCCGAAAACATTGTAAACATCTAGAAAACTGAATCATCACAGAAACTAATTCAGTAGATAAACAGGCGCTATAAAAGTGACGGAGTGTGCGACGCGACACGGTAAATAATAGTCACAGTGTAACGAACGCAGTAGAAATAAGAATAACTTAACTGAAGGCTCGCGCAAGCTAGAGCGGTTGCAAGATTTTCCTTAACAAATTTGTATTGTAAAAACGGGAATTTTCACGTACTGCACTATCGGTGAAGGAACCGACTAAGTTTCGACTCATTCCGAGAGTCTTCATCAGGGTGAGTGGTTGCGACTATCTCCTTCCGCGTCGCGCCGTGCACTACGACGCACTATCGGTGCACTATCGGTAGTGTACGACGCGACGCGGAGGGAGAAAGTCGCGATCACCCTGATGAAGACTCTCGGAATGAGTCGAAACTTAGTCGGTTCCTTCACCGATAGTGCAGTACGTGAAAATTCCCTTGTTTACAATATGAATAGTTCACGATAGTTTTTGGAATAATATTATTATAATTAAAAAAACGGATCGAAATCGGTATATCCATTTAGGAGCTATGATATCACAGATAGACATATTTTACAGAGGCAGACTACTTGCGAAACCCGGGCATATGCCAAATGTAATGTTTGGACGTGCCTCTGATTACCCCTTTATTGGTATCCTCAAACATCTACTGAGTATGAATCTAAGTATCATGGGGAATACAGTCGTGAACTTGTTTGTTTGTTTTTTTAGACAGATAATTTAAAAAATGCCTGACGTTTTTCACACAACATCATTATTTTAGCCCCAAACTAAGCAGAACTTGTATTATGGGAAATGCATGACTGATATACTCGTACTACTTAATACTTGTACTTATAGGTACGTTTTTGTAAACACATACTTATTATATATGGAAAACACCCAGACCCGAGACAAATATTTGAAGATCATATAAACATTTTTCTCCATAAATCGGTAATCGAACCCACAACCTTTTGCGTATCAGGCGAGCCTTCGCCCACTGCGCCACAGAGGTCGTCAAACTAATAATATCCTTCTTTTTGCGTAGGTATAGTGGACAAAGGCTATAGAAGACCCAATTGGAAAGTAACTTTTTAATTCGGTTACATTGAGGTTACGATTCAGTGATAAAGTAACAAGTTGGAGATAAACCGTTGAATAACCGATGATTGATTCGATGTCGTTATCACCGGCAGGCGGGTTCGAAACCTACCAGATCCCAGATCATTTGAGGGAAGAACCAAGAGTGGTATTGACTCGTGGCCTGTCTTGAATTTGTGATGATGAAAGTCTTGAGGTGATGAAAAACAACCGTTGGCAGTTAAACTTATTTATTGATACTTGAGCACATCTTTATCGACCGGTCTCCCGCCATTATCGATTGAAGAGACAGAATGAACTTATGAACTATTGAATGAACTTATCAACTATTGAATGAACTTTTGATCTATTTAATGAATTAATGACTGAATGATTGACATTGAATGGCAAATAAACAATAGTTGCGCCCTCTATAACCTAGGGTTGCAATATGACAATAGAAATTTGAACACAGACTAAAATATACAGACAACATGTGAATTTTCAATGAACATTCCGGTTAGTTATACTCGTATGTTAACAAAAGTGACAACTTGACATGTCGATACCTGAATAGAACTGATGCTTATTCACTGGCTTATTCCACTGGCAAATCCCCTGCGAAGGGGAAATCATTTTGTATTACAATTACTTACTGTTTCAGCTGCCCTGTGTCGAGTTATCTCCTTACATAACGTAACTGTGTTGAACACGTGCAGGTATAATAAGTATCTCGTGACGTCACGGCAGCCAGTCCACTAAATCACCCTCTGACGTCGTGTTGCTATCAGCTCATCCCTAGGGATTGTTTCTGGGGAGCCTATTTAGGAAGGCTTGTGAAAGGATCTAGGAACTCTCGCTGTATTGACGCGGTGATTAGATTTCAACAGAATACTGGTAACAAATGTATTCCTGAATAGCAACTGATTGAATAGCAAATAGGTTTTTTTACGTAAAATGAACTATCAATGTTTTGGCTCGGCGCTATAGGTATATATTTGTGAAATAGTAGAATTTTTAAGTCTTTGTCCATAAAAAGATAGCATTGATATCCCCTTCGCAGGGGATTGTCGCAGGGGATTTGTGGAATAAGCTGTTTATATCCACACATTTTTTAAAAATTAAATCCATAAAACAAAATGTCTATTTTGGTTAACTTAATCTATTTGTAAGATATAGAAAGATTTCTTACACCTACTCCAAAGCTAAACAGATGCAGGTACTAGAATAATGTACTCAGATACTCGTACTTAGAATACTTATGTACCTATCTAGTTCGATGTACCTACTATTTCGAAAAGGAATAATACAAATAATTTATGCAAAAACTTTTGTCGTACGACTTTACAAAAGACTTTTTAAAATTATTTTAATAAAATGGTTTGAATAAATCAGAGGCCCACTTTAGAACCTATAGTACCAAGTGGTACCACGTTTATAAATAACACAGACTGTGATGTTTAACCAAAATATCGATCATTTGGTCATTATGTTATGTGTATGTAATTTTTTTTGTAAATTTAGTAATGTAAATATTTTATTGTAAATCATAAATAAATAACAAATTAATCTTATTAACGTGCAATTGGCGCTTGGAAACGATCACGAAATTAAGTGGGTGTTTTCTATGTATAATATCATACACATTATTTACAAAAAAAATGTATATAATTAGTATATCACAGACATAGTTCCCCCCTTTTTTTTGGGGTTAGATGATGCTGTATGAAAATGTCGAGCGTTATTTATTAATATTTATTTTATTATTAGGTATTTAAGTAGGTAGGTTTGTTTTGCGACATTTTTTTATGACTACTTGTGATTCTATGCTCCATATAATTTTCTCCTTATCCCTGGTTATGAAGCCAGACTAACAGCTGGTACCAGGCTCGTGTCCATAAGAAGTAGAAATCTTAAACTCATTTAGCTGCTAGACATTTCTTACAAAAACATTTTTATTATCTGCGAGAATCGATCCTGTAACCTCGCAAACCAGCTTATTCCTTCAAAGCAAATCTTCTTATAGGAAATACTAGCTAATACCGTATGTTAGGTACCCCCGGATAAAAAGTAGCCGCTGAAAAGTAGCATAATATCCTTTTACTTTTTACTGTATGGTAGGTGTATATAAGTATTATTTATAATGAATATATATTTATATTTATATAGCTATATATTTTTATAGTGTGTAGTTTATTACTGTATATGTAGGTATATGTAATTATATTTATCTAATAGTTGTATATGGCATTGCACTCTATTCTTGTATTTATTATTACGTTCACCGCCAACCATTCTTACAATTGCATACATTCCGCTCCATCCCAAGGTTGTCTGGAAGAGATTACAATGGGCTGTCTTATCGCTTTTAAGCGATAAGACCGCCCATTGTAGTTTTAGTTATATTAAGTTTTTGTTTATTTTGTTATTTTGTGGTGTACAATAAAGTATTTTCATTCATTCACTCGACCGATTTTTCGATGACATAGGTTTTAATTGATATCCACGAAAAGCCCTTTTATTGCCAATGTCCACACTAAATCTCCATTCTAAATAATGGTGCAAGAATTTTTGAAATCAAATAACTAGTCGTGGAGATTACCTCCTATATACAAAATTATAAACTGAAAATTATAAGCTGTGACATTTTATTTAATGATTTTTAATGATTAAATTTTTATCCTGTTATGTATAGTGTTAAGTTTATGTATAAGTATTAATATTGTATGGATTTTTATAATCTGAAATAAATGAATAATAATAATAATAATAATAAATCTTTACAACAATAGTATAGATTAGAAGTGAAAACAAGTGTCAATGACTTTGTTTATATAAAACAGATGGGTCATCTTCCAATTCGTCACGTTCGTTTACAAATTGCTGATGGAAGTTCAACCTCAAAAGTTACCATAAGTTTGTCGAAAAGTACCTAACACATGTGATAGGCCCACATTCATAGTCAAATAGGGGCTCTTCTAGGGGACTGGGGCCTTACCATGAAGTCTTATAGCGCTTCAATTCAGGCAAAGATGTCAAATCCCGCTTTGCGAATTACAAAGCTTTAGCTACGCCATAGCGTCCTCAATCGCAAAGCGGAAAGTGACGTCTTTGCCTAAACTGACTCGCTATAAGACTTCATGGTTAGGACACTGTTCAGCGAATTTAACCTGTATGCACCCAGCCATGAAGCAAATGCTGAATGATGGATTTTGGGGGACTGTCCAACCCCCCCGACTATGAATTCAGGCTACAATGTCTTCATTAAAATGTCTTAAAAATAATTCTATTTTAAGACTTTGCTGGACCTTGTATATTTTAGTAGACAATATGTAGTGTGCCTGACAGTGTCATTGTCGGTGTGGTCAGTTGAAATGATTGTTGGCTAATCTACTACTAATTACAGGTTCGTCGGTGCGTTGTTAATCTTATAACGGTACCTAATGTTAATAAATTAGCAAATGAGCACTGCCTCCAATCAATTAAGTTATATAGCTATCGCTTATTTTCCACTTTCACTTTGAGTCACAATTGAAGAATCTAATGTTGACAATACCGCGAGTCACAGACTAGCAAGTTGAAGTGGTAATGGGCGGATTGGGCAGGCCATACAATCTTACAAACATCTTACGGAACCGATAACCGCTGTGATACAAAATTTCATGAATTTGATGCCGCGACCTAATGACGCAGCCGATAAACGATGACATCTTAAAGATTTCCGGAAATCGATGAATGCAGGTGGCGTCAATTCGGTGTTTTTTTATACAACAGAATATGATTCTTGATATACATGATCGGCCCAGTTAAGATTATAATGAAGACGAACGACGTGGTATGACGGAAGAAATAGGAAGGCAGAGTCTCCTTTCTAAGGCGCCCCTTATTCAAAAATTGTTGCATTTTATATGTGTGTGTCTGAAGTTCAAATAAAGTATTTTATCTATCTATCTATCTATCTATCTATGACTTTTTTTTAATATGATTCTATCTCGATGAAAGGAATATTTGAATTTTAAGGCGCGAAGTTTTGAAAGGTGTTGATTCTACGCGCGCTCATGATGACTTGATGTTACAATATCTCAGTGATTTAATGCGTTAACGCCTGCGGAAAGATTGAATTGTATGGAAATGAAATTAGTTGTGGAAATGTCACGTGACAGCTGCCAAGTTTTATCATGACAAATTTGGAAAAGTAAGCATGAGGTATTTGTTGTCCTTTACAGGTTTATATAAATCAACTTATAGTTTAAAAAAACTGTTCGAGTCTCCCTCTATTTAGACCGGTCAAATTTCTGTAAACTCCTCTCCATCGCCTTATTTTTTTAAATCTTGTCGACACGACATTGGCAAAATTGTGGCAACTCTTACCACAGAAGCCATAAACAAAAGTTGAGTTGAGTTGAGTTGAGGTATTTGTTGTTAGAAGTGAAGAACGGTCGGTAATCTCGGTAACCTATGAGGACGCTTGCAACGCCACAAGTATCACTCGCACGTTGGCGACTCTGAGACACAACGGGTGAGAATTCTCATGTGCCTGTAATTTCACCGGCACCCATACCCTTCAAACCGGAACACAGCCATGCGAGCATTACTGCTTCGCGGCTGAAATAGATATGGTGGTAGTACTTCCCCTTCACAAGGAGCTCTACTTCTACTAAAGTTAGGTTTTATGTATGCAATAAGTGTGATTATATTTATGTTCTTATGTGCAATATGTGGATTCCTACATAAATGATGTAGGGGCTTAGGTGCGTTAAGAATCAATTATGATACATGTTTCATGAATTAATAATTTTGTAGGGAGTAGGTACGCCCGCACTTTTGTATAGTTTTGTTGATATTATCTGTGAACGGAAAATGAACGTCACAAGGAACTCTACTACTTCTAGAACGATAGCTCCGAAAAGATGGACATAGTTCAAGACCTATCCAACTGAAGAGGAGTTCGTTTTAAAAATTAGAACTGATAAATAAATAATGCTGAACATTTTGCACACAGCATCATTTAGCCCCAAACTAAGCAGAGCTTGTATTATGCAAACTACATGACTGATATACTACTTACTACTTTTTTTTGTAAATACATACATATTTTATATAGAAACACCCAGATCCGAGACAAACATTTGTCTCGCAGCGGGAATCGAACCCGCTACCTTCTGCGTCTTCGCCCACTGCGCCACAGAGGTCGTCTATCAATATTAGTTTAGTTGAATACTTTAAATAGCTTTGAACTAGCTTAACTAAATGTGAACTGGTTAGTATCTCGCAATAATAATTTGCCTGTATTGGGAGCGGAAGGGGAGTGTTAGGTCGTCGGTCGCCCGCGGGCAATGTACCATAACCTCTGCCGTAGAATGTATGCCATTGCATTGTGTCTGTGTGACAGTGATGTCTCTTTTCAATTATTTCAATAGTCTAGTATCAAGTTTTAATTTCTTTCCTATCTCATTTCGATACAAGGTTACCGAAAAGCAAAAGGGCGCTTCTACGTAATTATTAAAGTTTATTAGTTTATGAAAGTTTATTCCGAATAGAAAATAATATAACCTTGTAACTTTATCATAATAGATAGATAGATAGATAAACTCTTTATTGCACACCAAAGCAAAATACAAAAAGACACAGGAATTCACAATAATATAAGGTACCATGGGCGGTCTTATAGCTAAAGCGATCTCTTCCAGATAACCTTTGGATGGACAGGATAAAATAGAATCAAAAGACGGCGGTGTACGAGTACCTAAACCTATAACATATATATATATATATATATATATATATATATATATATATATATACTATAATAAATAATACATAGAAAGGAAATGGAAAGGAAAAACAAAATAAACAGTAACACATAATGTGTTACTGTTTATTTTGTTTATATCATAAGGTGCACCTACAAGTATCTTCATTCATTTATTCACATTTCTATCATCTTAAACACTAAACTTGATAATACCTAATATCTGTTTTGGCCAGGAAACCAACTTTACTTTGTAACTTTAGTACTTACACACTAAACACATAAAATACAGAATCTTGATAACTATTATTTAACTTCACATTCACAAAGACAGGTTCTTTCAACAAAACAGTTTTCACTAATTTTTCGGTTTGTGTTTGTGTATAATATCGCGCCCTTTTTTTCACGGAATGAAGGACAGAATTAATTGTCTCTGCCTATAATGAAAAGGACCATTTAATTCTACGGGAGTTAATATTGGATAGGTTTAGTATACAGATAGATCAATTAATAGAAAATACTTTATTGCACACCAAATAATGAATACTTCAGATAAGGTGAGTAGGTAAAAAGAGTTCAAACAAATCTCAATAGACGGTGTTATAGTTATCTGTGGTATTACAAACTGATAATGTCGTACAATGGGCGGTCTTATCACTAATTACCTATGTGTACTTGCAGCTGTTACAAACGATACATAAACCTTTATTATGTACAGAGCACATGTACCGATCGAAGCTGCAGTTTGTCTTGGTCATAGGCTGCCAACATCCAGTGGGCGATCTGCCAAAATATGATTTACCTTTCTATTTTATGTCACACTATTGCAATGATAATCTTTCTTAGACATACTCAGTGCGTAGCTCTTTGAGTAGTAGTGGGTAGTCAGAGGCATGCCCAAACATTACATTGGCAATTACTTAGTTAGCATTCCATGTGACAGGTTGCAAGCCAATCGCCGCTTATTGGAACACTAACTGATGACACAAGCCTTCGAATCTATGATTCTTAGACCTAAAATACATAGAATTCGGATTACCGATCACTAGGCCAACACGGCCCGTTTATGATTATAAAACTATAAAAAAAACATTTTTACCCGCGGCTCACTTTCAATTAATTTTATAACCACAAAATAAAATGCTTAACATTGAAAATTCCTCGCAAAACATTCACAAACTACACAATTACCCGATCAATAAACTTTTTCAACGCTACGTGACTTCGCGCCAATTTCCGTACGCCATGACATTGACAGCTCTGACAGTTGTTTTGACACGTACGCAGCGAACCATTTTGCCGGGAATTTTTGCGAGCACGTGCCATGAGGCGAGTGGACTGCGCTGGATTATAAATAAACAATAATGATAAATAACCTAATGTAGACTGCTATAATCCTTATTTATTTTACCTCTACCTTTTTATATTGTAGGTAACTTATTTAGATAATACAAACTTTAAGAGTAGTTTAGTTTCCAAAACACAATCTCTGCTTACTTTGGGGCTAGATGATGATGTGTGAAAATGTCCAGCAATATTTTTTACTTTTTATTTACATCAGTGTAAGTATGCACTAGTAGAGCTCCTTGTGAAGAGCGCGTCCGGGAAACTACCGCCAGGCAGTAATTTTCGCATTGCTATGTTCTGGTTTGAAGGGTATGGATACCGGTGAAATTACATGCACATGCCTTTACACCGTAAGCTATGTCTCGGGTCATCAACGCGCTAGTGATACCTATAGTGTCGCAAGCTTACATAGGTTACGGTAACCGGTTACACACAGGTGAGCCGTATGCTTGGTCGCCATATTAGTTGTATAAAAAAGGTGACCATAGCAATAGTCCACGATAAACATAGTTAAAAATAGGTTTTAGAAAACTTGTATTGCAATCTGTACTAGGCCCTTTTAATGTGGTGCGATATGATCATACTTCGTTGAAAACCTCTCCATAGACTTTCCACCCCTGACAACGCGATTTGCAATTGACAACGGCTGTCAAACGGATGTCATGGCGGCTAACGAGCGGGAAACAAATTGTACGGTCACAATAATTCGTTTATTCGATAAAATTATTTCGGAACTAGTTGTGCGAGAATTTTATTATAAGTATTAGTCTTATTACAAACTTTCGGACGTTCAGGGCGGCTAGACAAAATACCTCTAGTTACCGCTTACGAGTAGTTTTCCTTTTACGTTAACGAAATTACGTCACAAAAAACTTGGCAGCAATCATACAATTTAATATTTCCGCAGCCGTTAACGCCAACAGAAAGTGGTTGTTGTCTAAGATGCTGTTTCTTTTCTAGCATTGTTCCCACGTTTCCGAAATTCATTGACATCTCTAGAAATAACTAAACTATATTTTTGAAATGACAATTTTTAAATATGTTGTTTTATGTTCCTAGTTCTCACGATAACATAGAGTGTGAACATTTTTTTGTTTGTGTACAGCTATTAAACGTAATTTCAGTACATTGCCCTTGAGCTGTGGTAATTTGCAAGACGACAAACAGGCAAACTATTGTTGAATAATTATAGTAGAGTCCTCAGAGTGGTAATGAGCAAGTCAACGTAGATACATCAAAATAGGTATGAATCGTAAGCAATCATTTTGAATATAGAGACTGAACTTGTTACTGAGCCACTAAACTAAACTAGTTACAGTCGAGAAAAAATACAAGTCTGCAACTAACTAAAAATATATACCTGACTTGCAAAGGAAATAAATAAATAAACACCTAACAGTCACATACATAGTCCTTACCACACACTAAGATTCCCTGTGTTATGGGTAACAGGAACTACGAGTACAATTGTACCACAACACTCAGATCGGAAGAAATATCAGCAGAACAAACAAACATCTGTTTCTCAGCAGGAATCAAACCCACACTCTTGTGTCTCAGCTGGCTACTCGCCCGCCCCGCGCCACTGAAATCATTAAAAAGGTACTCTAGAGTTGTGTATAATTTTACTCAGGTAATATAATTTTTTAAGCAAACAATTTACTTTGAAGTCGGTTAAAACGCCTGAGTAGCTCACTTAGTATGTATGTACTATGGGTACAAGGAACTTTGAATGTACGCTCTAACTTGCTTATATTTACTCTATAATTATTGTCTTGGCGGACAATCAATTTTAGGTTGGTTAGATACCGTTGCAGAAAACGATAGTTAGGTTTATTTTGTATAATATTAGCAATTTAGGTCTACTTATGAAGATTCTTGGTAACTATTTCACCTACCTATCCGTTCTAAGGGATTTTTTACGTATTCTTTCCTACTTAATATTATAAACGCGAAAGTTTATGAGGATGGATGTTTGTTACTCTTTCACGCAAAAACTACTGAATGGATTTTGATGAAACTTGACAGTAATATAGCTTATAAATCAGAATAACACATAGGCTTCTTTTTATTCGGGTACCATGCGAGTGAAGTTGTGGGCAGAAGCTAGTTTTTAAATAAAAACTGAACCTATGACGTACCTACTATTAGTACTAGTTAGTATATGAAAAAGCAATGCTTGATACCACAATTAAAACATTTATTTAACCTTGTCAAAAAAATAATGAATTATTTATTTCGTTCGACATGTCACCTCTTTGGGAAAGACTATGCCCAGCAGTGGACTTCTACAGACTGTTGTTATTGATGATGTTCACACAGTGGGATAAACCCACAGTAAAAGGCCCGGAACTGAGAATACATTCTTATCTAACGAATACGAAAGGCCCACATATTTTTTATCTTGAGCTTGGAAACTCTTTGCTCCAACACAAAGGCTTGTTCACAATCATTAAAATATTCTCTCGGAAACCAGGTTTATGCGTGTTTTGTAGTTACTAATGATAGAAATTGGAACTTAGCTAAAATTTTAATATCTAAAGTCACAAAATGTCCATAAATCAAACAGCATTTCCCTTTTTAGCACTTTTAAATTTATTAAATCGATGTATTCAAGCTCACAACTAATCTCTATGATCATCCTCAGATCAATACTTAGATAACTACATGAGTAAGCACATAAAGTTACCAAGAAAGGGTAGTCAGAGGCTGTTCTAAATTTTTATTCGACAAAAAAGCATGCCTTTGTTTTGCAGAAAATCTTGAGGATCTCCAGAAAATGCTACAAGACCTTTTTAATGCATCTTTGAATGTAGGCCTGAGGATGGATATATCCATGACGAAAGTTATGGCGAATGTCTCCGGCATCACAAATCCCACTATCACAGTGAGAAATGAGATGCTGGAGACAGTTGACCAGTATGTTTATCTTGGGCTTTTCCTATCTCAAAAGATAGGAAAAGAGCACCAATAGAAGGAGATCTCAAGAAGGATCCAATTGGGGTGGGCTGCATTCGGCAAGTTAGACGACATCCTAAAGTCGATCGATACTCCACAGTGTCTGAAGACCCGCTTATATAAGCAATGTGTTCTGCCCACCATGACCTACGGCGACGAGACATGGACGCTAAAGCAAATGGCGGTGTACAGATTGAGGGTGGCTGAGGGTGGCGCAGCGAGACATGGAGCGTGTCATGCTCCGCATCAAACTTACAGACCGAGTTTCAAATGTCGACATACGAAGACGGACCAAAGTTAAAGACATCGGCTTTAGGATTATGGAACTGAAATGGAGTTAGGCGTGACATATTGCAAGGCGTGGTGATGACAGGTGGAGCAAGACAACGACTGAAAGGTTGTCGAGGAGTGGATACAGAAACGTTGGACGTCCAGTAGTGAGATTGGCAGACGACATAGTCAACGTCGCGGGCCGTGGATGGTTTAGACTGGCGCAGGATCGTGGTGGATGGCACAAACTGAGGGAGGCCTATACCCAGCAGTGGGTGAAGTCGGGCTGTGGATGATGATGATGATGTTTTGCATAGGATCTATATAGTGTTACATGGGCGCTTGTCAAAACTAAGTCGGTGTCTGATATACTACTTATATACATATTTTTTTTGTAAATTGTACATACATTATTTATACATAGAAAACACCCAGACCCGAGATAAATATTTGCAGATACAAACATTTGTCAGGGCACAGAAAAGGATTCCAGGGGTATCTAGTTTTTTTTTAATATGATTTGATACCTGTCAACCTCAAAATATTCATCCCTTGTGACCTACCCCTTACGATCTTTGGCCATCTATATGCGTCCCGCGGCTCCGGGTACAAACGGCGGTTAGCTAAACGATTGTTTAAGTGCTACCCGCGACAGGTGTAGGTTTAAACTATCGTTAAACCGCGTAAATTGCCTCTATTTACTCTTTTAATAAAAATAATCTATGTAAGTGAATGTTCATCACTAATATTATATTTAAACAAAAAAAAACATGACCGATGAAAATCCTCAGATCTGTATTCAGTTTGTTGACTAGCAATGACACCGAGTTGAGGGTAGTCAGAGGCAAGTCCAAACATTATCGACTATGCCACATCAAAGGCAAATCAAGGACCTGCTCTAAATATTGAAAATAAAACTTTTCATATAATAGATAGGTTTTATTTATTTATTATCGATTCTCTCTAACTAACCTGTTATCTTTCATTAAATGAACATTCTGAAATTAAACAATTCTAATTTAAATAGCAAAATTAAACAAAGCGCAATTTGAATCATATTTTCATCAATTGCATTAAAAATAATAAGAAAATCTTCCAAATGGTAGGTACCTACTTATTAACATCTACAAGCTAGAATAAAGTCGATATTGAGTGTAATATAATCGTTAGGAAAATTATAATAGACTTATGTCTTATAATTTTCCTGGTCAACATTTGAAAAGTACATAAATAAATTGCACCTTAATTTCCTAACCCAATAAATCATCAAACGAATCCAAAATAAAACTTTATTACCAAACACCAAGTATCAAAACGCCACATCCTTTAAAAATATGACGTAACCGCATAACTGTGGCCAATATTATAGAACAGAGTATAAAATAAAGTTGCTCTAGCGAACCACAGAAACACCAAAGGCCGGTGTCCACCAAAGTTTAGCGGAGAGGTGTCAAAATGAGCTTATAAATAATCGTTCAAATAATGGCCGCTTCCGTTATCCATACAAAGTTGTTTGATTGTATGTTATTTTTTTACCATTATACCATTACCAATAGTATTTGTATTATCAGCTCATCATCAGCCTATATATGACGACCTCTGTGGCGCAGTGGGCGAAGGTCCGCCTGGGACGCAGAAGGTTGCGGGTTCGATTCCTGTCACGGGACGAATGTTTGTAAGATCTGCAAATATTTGTTCCGGGCCTGGGTGTTTTTCTATGTATAATATGTATGTATTTACAAAAAAAAAGTATATTAGTAGTATATCAGTCATGTAGTTCCCATAATACAAGCTCTGCTTAGTTCGGGGCTAGATGACGCTGTGTGAAAAATGTCCAGCATTATTTATTTTTTATATTAGTCCACTGCTGGACATAGGCCTCCCCTAATGAGCGCCATAGCGCCCTGTCTTCAGCTTGTCGCATCCAGCATCTGGCTGCAGTGTTTCGCAGATCGTCATCCCACCTGGCCGGAGGGCGTCCCACACTACGTTTGCCGAGTCGCGGTCTCCACTCCACGTATAATCAGCTTACCATGTATTTATCAGCTCATCGGATTAAAATGCCGTTTTTTTGCAATCGTTTTTATGGCTCTTGAAGTCTCAGCTAGGTTTCATGGCCAAGTCACTAGGTAGATTTTGTCTGACATTTGTTCTAAATTTTACTAACATAGTGTGCTTATTCGGGTCAGATTCAACTCTATGTACTTGTATGCCCATTATCTTTATATGAATTACCAATAGATTTTATGCTGACAATAATTTGACTGTACCTTATATATTATTACCTATTGTTTATTTCGTTATTGGTTCAATCTGTCTTATTGTGTAGTTTTCAGTGATTTGTGTATGTGTAATATGTCATCCTTTATGTAACATTCAGCATTAAATATATTTTTTGTTAATATTGAAATAAATAAATACAATACAGAAGACACGATTAATGTTTATAAATTTTGCAAAATTTCCCTTGTTACGTAAACCTTCACCGCCGCTCTAGTAGACAGTTGCCCTAACAGTTCGTAAACAACCATTGATTATAAAATAGTTATTACGCCTTTTAAAAGTTGTAGAACCGGTCTTGCCAAGGTCTAAAATACTCATTCAGAGGTACTATGTATGTGGGAGGAGGTAGCTTTTGGCATTTAAACAAAAACAGTAGATCACGTAAGCAGATACGGTTTCATCAGAGTATTGTTCTCTGATTGGGTCAGAGGCCAACAAAAACGGACTAGAATGGGGTGAAAAGAGACGCAGGGGTCAATAGACACAAAAAGGAAAGTTATATAAAATTTCTATAATAATTCTCTCTTTAGCATCACCGAAAACAATATACCTACTATATAAAATACCTAGTGTTTTTTTAGGAACCACTTGGGTTTTGTAAAATTGCTTATTTATAGGTCTATTGGTTAATATAAGTATGTTGGTGCAGTATAGAAGTTATTGGTGTGTTTTCAAGGGAATTATTGGAGAAATTTCACTTTTCGTTTGGTCAAAATTGACCCATGCATTTCTATTCACCCCATTTTACGGAACCTCCACCTCGGTGGCGCTGCGGGTGTATAGCCGGCTAAGACGCTAGAGGTGCGGGCTCGATTCCCACTGCGGGTCAAAATATAGAATACAGTAGAATAATTTATTAGCCTCCATAAAAGGTAAATTTTTGAATTAAAATCTTTGATCTTCTTCCTTTAATTCTCATCGTTTTTATGTAGTCTTGTGTTTTCAATTTCCATTTACCAGTCTTAGAAAATGGTGATTGAGCCTGAGCTGATCTGCTAAGAATGTCTGTAAGCTGTAAAGCAGTAAGGTAAGTATCGTACGCATGATACTTACCTGCCTCCTCAGTTATTTAGTCATAATATAAAACAATGGTACTTTTCGCGTGGTTCCCCGGCAATGGTTATTTCAGGTCAGGTGTGTGTGCCTCGTCACTCGGGACAGAAGGAAGGAAATGAGATAGGTAAAATCGGTATGAAACATGCTCTTTCAATGAGTAATGTATAATAGAGGTGTATTATGAAATAGTTTATCCGGGGAAATACCCTAATTGATATAATAATGCTGGACAATCCACACAGCATCATCTAGCCCCAAGCTAAGCAGAGCTTGTGTTATGGGTACTAGATGACTGATATACTTAATACAATACATTACATAGATAGATATTTTTTTATTATACATAGACAATACCCAGAACACCCGGTATATGAGAAAGTCAACATTAACATGGGCACAGATAATAAAACACCAAATTTGGGTGTCCGTCCGACATACCTGTGAAGTTACCAGAGATGGGAATATTTGTTTATCATTTTTAATATCAGAATAAAGTCTACTCAGGCACGGACTCACGGACGTGACTTGTTAAGTCACAGCCGCAAAGTTACTTGGCGCGCCATGCACTCACCAAATTGCATAATGACTAGCTTCTGAGCTCGCCCTCAAAGTGCCAATATTTCGTAATGCCTGTCCAGGGCTCGAACCTTGACCTCTGCGAGTGTAGCTCTTATAGTGTCGTCATAAGGTTCAGGATTAATTTATGAAAGTTATAAGACAATGGCAGGGAAGTGAACTGAGCGATTTTTAACCCGCGACGACAGGAGCACGTACATGCATTTGACGTAAGATGTTCTTTGTAATGTTTTTTTTGCAAGTTAACGTATTTGTATGACTCCAAGGATAGTTTTTTAATGGGTTTTCTCGCCACAAATCACTAGTTGCTATCACTGTTCCGTTTTAAACGGTATGGATGCCGGTGAAATTACATGCAAGAGATTAAATCTAAAAAAAAAAACTAAAAATCATGCTTTTATTACGCACTAAAAATTATTATAAATAATTCCATTATCCATGTGTTGGCTCCATCATCAGACCGTTATTACCAAGCCCAATCTATTGGACTCCTGAAAACGAATCATATGAGCCCAAACTCGAGGGGTTTACTAGTAGCCACTGAAGAGTTCCACTATCCACCTCCTGGCTCCATCATCAGATCAGCTCCAAGATACCGAAACATAGTATTGTCATCCGAACTACATATAGGTACATTCAGTTTCTTTTCGATTCGACGATTAAAAGTACTTAGATTAAAATTGACTTCCAAGATTTGATTACATTGTTTTATAATATACCAGCTTCTGCCCACGGCTTCGCCCGCGTGGTACCCGGATAAAAAGTAGCCTATGTGTTATTCTGATATATGAGCTATATTACTGTAAAGTTTCATCAAAATCCGTTCAGTAGTTTAATTATTATAAGTTTAACGGGTCTTTATCGCGTTTACCTTTTTTATTATTTTCCCGACGTTTCAACTGTATTGCAACAGCTGTGGTCATTTGAACGCCGCCTCACACCACCATCCTTGTCATTTACAATCTGTTGTTGCCTCATTGACGAACAGAGCTTACGATCTGTGTGACCCTGAACATCTCGAGAGTGAATTAGTACATGTTCAGGAGGTTCTGAAAGCGAACGGATATGTAGGTAAACATCAGCAGTCGAAACGCACGTGCAGAGGAAAACAACCTGATGTTAGTAGACAGTCCACGTTCCTGCCTTATTTGAAGGGGGTGACGGATAAGATTGGTAACATCTTGAAGAGGTTTTCAATCAAGTCAGTTTTCATTCCGCACTCAAAAGTGGCTAAGCAGCTTCGAACACCAAAGGACGTGGTACCTCTGCAAATGCCAGGTGTTTATAAAATAGACTGTAGCTGTGGCCGTGCTTACATCGGGCAAACGAAGCAGACAATTGCTGAAAGGATCAAAGAGCATATTGCAGCTGTCAAAAATCGCCAGATAAACAAGTCGGCCATAGCGGAGCACCTTGTGGACTCAGGACCAAACCATTGGATCGAGCTTCATGACCCTAAGGTGCTATCCAGTGAACGCCAATATTGTAAGAGAATGGTTCGTGAAGCGATTGAAATAAAGAAGTACCCAAATTTTAATCGGGCTATAGACTCTCTGCGTCCTGGAATCCCGTGATAAACAGGTGTTCGCGTCGCGATCCAATTGTGCAGTGCGGTGATACGGTTAGTGTAGTGTGCCGTAATGTGAACATGGACTTTTCTGATTCTGAAGATGAAATGAGGGTAGTTGCGGCTACTGCCTTTATTTCTCGACGGTAGCTCCGTATACTCCAGTCATCCCGTGACCACGGCTGTTGCAATACAGCTGAAACGTCGGGAAAATAATAAAAAAGGTAAACGCGATAAAGACCCGTTAAACTTATAATAATTATGTTATCTAATCGCGAAAGTTTGAAAAATACCGTTCAGTAGTTTTTGCGTGAAAGAGTAACAAACATCCTCACAAACTTTCACCTTTATAATATTAGTAGGAAGCATGTTAATAAATACATTGCTGTTTAAAAAATACTAAATAAAGTAGTCCTTACTGTGCAAGTTTACTCGCACTTGGCTGTTTTTATGATCGCTCCTGCTCTCACAGTGCCCACCCCCTTACAATTCACAACCAATTCAATTAAAGTCGACTGTACTAAATGAGCTAACTCGAGCAATTGAGCCGACTGTACATTACCCTGAGTTAACCTCAGATCATATCACTGACTGTCCGCAATAATTTATGACAAAGGGGATTAACTGAGCAAGAGTCTGCTTATTCAGTTTAAGTAGCCACTTAACATTTTAGCAAGATGGCGTTTAATTTTCGCCCCAAACTAAGCAGAGCTTGTATTATGGGAACTACATGACTGATATACTACATTATCTACTTTTTTGTAAATACATACATATATATAGAAAACACCCAGACCCGAGACAAATAGTTGCAGATCATACAAACATTGGTATCGCGGCGGGAATCGAACCCGCAACCTTTTGCACCTCAGGCGGGCCTTCGCTCACTGCGCCACAGAGGTTGTCACAAAAGTGACTAAAACACAAAAGTGAGATTAAGTCGGGTCGAGAAAATCTCAGATGGCTTAGAATACTTTCGACGAAAGGGTAAACAGGAAGATGTAGTTAGTTTAGAAAAAAACTCAATGCAATATTTTTTCATTTCCCCAGTATAATAAATAAGCCATTTATTTCAGACACGAAAATAATTATTTACAATTTTCATTGATTTCAATAAAATTTATATTTTATTCTTTTATCAAAATTATCTACCTACACTTTGGTTTAATAATTTAATTTAATTGTTCATGTAGATTGCGGTCTGTGTGCTCTTCAGCATAGGCCTCCTCCAACTCCTTCCATTTTGCCCTGTCTCTTGCAGTCCTTGTCCATAATTTCCCTCCTGTGTTTTCGATGTCGTCTTTTCAGCGTTTGTGTTGCCTACCTCTGTTTCTTTTTCCCATTCTTGGATACCAGACTGTAACTCTTTTACTCCATTTATCCGCACCTCTTATTGTGTGTCCTGCCCATCTCCATTTAAGAGTTTTTATTTTGTATGAGACGTCTGTCAGTTTGTTCTCCCTCCTTATATCTGTATTTCTTTTCCGATCTCGTCTTCTGTTAGGTACATATCGAACCATGTAGGGTGATATTCCTAGAACTGTCTGTGCTAAAGCGATTGTGTCATGAGGAGGAGAGGGAAAAGTGGACTTCTAGCGTTGTGGGGTTTTTCTATAAATGGGGATTCCTAGTTAGGTATGACTTGGTTTTGGTCAACGACATCATATTATTTTTTAAATAAACTAAAATTTTCGGTTATAAGAAGTTTCTAATTATACAAATTCTTAAACAAAATGAAGACTAATAATAATATAAATAAATATATATTTGCTGGACATTTTTTCACACAGCATCATCTAGCCCCAAACTAAGCAGAACTTGTATTATGGGAACTACATGTTTTTTTTAGTAAATACATACATATTATATGACTGATTACATTGTTATTGTGTTTTGGGGATTTCTTTATTTTTTTACATTAGGGTTCAGGTTTTCTTCTCTCAGGAGGGAAAAGTGGAATAAGAAGAACTGTTGAGGGGGATTTCTGGTCTTTTTTAACGAACGCTGGCTTAACGCTAAAAGCTACCTTTCATCAGCTAGGTACTTTGTATCCGGGTATCACGCGGGCGAAGCCGTGGACAGTAGCTTGTATGTAGTAAATGCAAGTAAAATATCTCAGTCGTTACGATGTCTGTGGCAGCTATAAGCGCAGGCGCATACCTAGTAGATACATAACTCAATTATGTGCATAGATTGTATATCTACGAGGTACATGTAAATATCTACCTGGTAAATATCTAGCAGAGATCGCGCAAGGTGTTGATATATATATTTCTATTCAGTACTAGAGACACCATGTTTACGGTCACCGCAGAATCGACAAGCATTGGGAAACAAATAATAATAATTATGATCCTTAAAGAGACACAAATCAATAAGCCGTTTCTTAAATAAATGCCAACAGACAAAAGTGCTACATATTTTTTGAAATCTTAGCTAAGCTAGTTTTCATGATCAAGTCACCTTTCGAACAAATATAATAATATAGAAATCGGTTCATCCGTTTGGGAGCTACAGCCACAAACAGACATACATATACACAGAAACACGCGCCTCTCTGTGTCGGGGCTTAAAAAAGGATTCTAGGCTGGCGCGACACTTTCGACGACATCGGCCGCGCTCTCCACCCGAATGGAACCGATAAAAAGTCGGCGGATGAAGGTAGCCCAAGATAGTTCTTCAGGACAATCTTTAGAGGCTTATTGATAAAAAGAGGGACTTCTACCATACTGTGGATATACCACATACATATTTATCTCGACGAGCACACACGCAATCCAAATCTATGGTATGATAAAACTTTGTACATAATTATAAATTTACTCGACGCACGAAATGCAAACATATCCATCCATTTCATGCAGATTCGAAATGTGCTAACAAAATTATAAAACCGCTGTGTAAAATAAAACTTATTATTTCTTCTTCACTAGTTAGTTTTTTTTTTTTTAGAAAAATAATCATTGATATGTTTAGTAAAATAATGAAAGTTTAATATTCCACCTGCTAATGTTTGTTATTCTTTCTTGTGTTCGCCTCTATACCATGCAAAGAAGTTTTCGTTGATTTATGGAACTTATGGAAACACTAATTCCGCTAGATTACTATAATACTTATATCTATTATTATCTAGATATAGTACTATGTTATAATGATAACCTACGTTATAATAATACACTGTGACTCAGTGCTGGAATATGCTACTGGCATTCTTAACACTATTAAGACATTTTTTTTTCCTCTGTGGAGCAGTGGGCGAAGGCCCGCCTGAAACGCAAAAGGTTGCGGGTCCCCCCGCTGCGAGACAAATGTTTGTATCTGCAAATATTTGTCTCGGGATCTGGGTGTTTTCTATGTATAATATTTATGTATTTACAAAAATATGGTTTTTGATAAAGATGAATGTATGAATGCATGTGATATTGTGATCGGCGGAGAGAGAATGGAACAAGTAAAAGAATTTGTATATCTGGGGACTTTGTTTACTAGGGATGGGAAGCATGAGAGAGATATTGAAAGGAGAGTGAATGCTGGAAATCAAGTGAATTGGGCACTTCACTCCTTCATGAGCAGAATGCTGGAAATCCTTGGTCTCTGCCTACCCCTCCGGGAAACAGGCGTGACTATATGTATGTATGTTTTTACAAAATATATGTATATAAGTATATCAGTAATGAAGTTCCTGTGTGATAGATGCTGTGTAAAAATGTCTAGCATTATTTATTTATAATAAAATAATAAAACAATTTTTCACTTACAAAAGTTTCTTAGAGTACTTAACTATAGGTCCTTAAACTATTTGAGGAAACCTTTTTTATACAACTAAAGTGGCAAACAAGCAAACGGCCTACCTCCTGGTAGGGGGTTACCGTAACCTATGGAAGTTTGCAATACACGCTTGTTGCCAACTCTTTGAAATGTCAAAACGGCTTTTTTGAAGAACCTCACAATACCTGTTTCACGGAAGGGTTGGCAGATACCAAGGATTTTCTTTGCTACGATCCTGGCACACCACTTTCGCTTCATTCATCATCACATTCTTCATACTAGCTCGTGGGTTGTATGAAGATTAATAAAAAAATATATTTAAAACTGCATAAGCGATGGTAAAAAGTGGTAAAAAAAGTAAAAAAGTAAGAAATACTGTTTCGGTTCTCGCTGCTAGAAAAATGTTCTGCAGATATTATTCCCCAGTCCGTGTTGAAGTACCACGGTACTCGCAGTTCTTGATACCCACGACAGAGAATAAAGAGCCAACAGACACATAGTCAGGACTATGTGTCTGTTGGCTCTTTATTTATTAAACTGCCTACTGCCCTCAGCTTCGCTCGCTTGGTACCCGGTTAAAAAATAGCCGATGAAATGTAGCTGTTACCGGTACCGTACGCGTTGCGAAATTCGTCTTCACGAAAAGCCATTTTCATTAAACGGGATAATTATACAGTCTATATCCATCCTGAAGGTCTATTCAAAATATTGTTGAAAGAATTTTTGAAATCGGATGATTGGTTTCGGAGGATATAATCCCACTACTATAATAAACGCGAGTTTGTGACGTTTGTTACTCTTTCACGCAAAAACTACTGAACGGATTTTGATGAAAATTTACAGTAATATAGCTTATACATCAGAATAACACATAGGCTACTTTTTATCCGGGTACCACGTGGGCGAAGCCGTAGACAGAAGCTTTTATTAGTATAGATATAAACTGAAAATATTAGGTAGCTTATTTATTTACCTATCCTCACCCATTTTGATGTGTCAGTCGCCACAATACTTTTTTCCTCATCCGTGGTTTGAGACATACCTGACTACAGGAAAATCTTGTACCTATGTAAAATCCACGCACTTAGGTACGTGCCGGCTTATGTATTGATTTCTACTATCTAGGTATTCAGTTTTCGCAGAAAACTACTTTTCACTCTTTTTACTTGTTTTTTTTTATACAATGTTGGTAAGCGGTTACCGTAACTTATAGACGCTTGCAATAACAGAGGTCGATCGCGCGGTACTTGAGCCATAACGGGTGAAGTCTCATGTGCCAGTAATTTCACCGGCACCCTTACCCTTCAAACCAGAATACAGCAATGCAAGCATTACTGCTTTGTGGCAGAAATAGGTACGGTGGTAGTACTTCCCTGGACTAGCTCTTCAGAAGAACCTCTGATACTCCTAAGCCTCATGATATAAAAAAAATGCTGGACATTATACCACAGCATCATCTAAACCCAAAGTAAGCCAGAGCTTGTGTTATGGGAACTAAATGACTGATATACTACTTATATACATTTTTTTTTGTAAATACTTATAATTATAATTTATTGGAAATCGGGTTTTGTAGATTGAATACAAACGAATATGATAAAGGATTTAACATATAAAATTATATTATCCTTTTATAATCACTAGGAAGTTTTATACGTCTGCAACCTAGCACACAGTTGCAACCTAGCACACAGTTGACGAAAAGAAAAACTATAGATGGCGCTTCTACCATGTGTTTTAAATAAAACCTCTTCTTTAGAATAAAGTTTACTTTTTGCTAATTAAATAAAATGAAACACATAAGTATACATAGAAAACACCCAGACCCGAGACGAATGTATGCAGATCGATGCTGTTGTACAGTTTGGCAGAAACTTTAAAATGTAATGTACTTTTAGTTTGAAAATAAATAAAATACAAAAAAAGTACAAACCCCGCTTGTCCCGCGGCGGAAATCGAAGCCGCAACCTTCTGCGTCTCAGGCGGACCTTAGCCCACTGCGCCACAGAGGTCGGCAATGCTTGTTTAATCTATTGGTATGCAGTGAGACTGACCTTGGATGATGATGACGTCACTTTATCATTAGTAATCATTGATTTTAATGGGTTTGTGGTTAATTTTTTTTTATGTTTAGCTACAAGCTCTTCTTGGAATGTTCTTCATATTCTCTGGAACATTACTTTTCACTTTTTTAGTAAGTGAAGACCCGCCAGAGACGCAGAATGTGGTGGGTTTAATTCACAAAGCGGGAAAATGTTGATCTGCAAATATTTGAATCAAGTCTGGGTGAGTTGAGTCATGATAATATATAAATTTACAAAAATAATATTATAAGTATATGAAATAACGGGAAGTGGTTACAAAATCCAATATGAAGTTTCATCCTCCGTTTTTTCATCCTTAGGGGATGGAATTTTTTTCATAAAATTTATATGCGTCCACCCTTGTAGTTTACCCTACTCATTAAAAAAAGAATCATTAAAAACAGACCACAATAAAATTGGCTAAGATATATCGAGTAAAATACACACACCAAAAAAAAGACGAATTTAAAACCTCTTTGTTTGAGGTCGGTGCAAATTAAATGTCCAAAAATATAATAAAAATAACTCGCAATCATACATCTCGCTCACGAAACCTTAAGCAGTCACGTTATATATTAATCCATCCATCCGCAAACAAATCACATCACTATAAACATGTAACATAATTCATATTGTAAAAACGGGAATTTTCACGTACTGCACTATCGGTGAAGGCACCGACTAAGTTTCGGCTCATTCCGAGAGTCTTCATCAGGGTAACATAATTGTCGTAAACATGGCGGCAATAGAAAACCACGCAAAATAACTCTACAAACGCCTCCACCAGGTAATTCTTATCAGAATTTTAGAATTAACGTGTGAATCACTGCAAAAAGTAATTTTGTAAAAAGTAATTAAAAAGTAATTAGTTAACAATTACCTATCTTTAATTCATTACCTAGCTTAATACTGTCAAGGTTTGCGTATCATGACTGTTAATTCACACATCTCTTATTATATCTACTACGCGAATGTTCAGTTAATAAGTACGTAGGTATCAGCAATGCTAGGTTATTCATATCGTAAAAATGGGAATTTTCACGTACTGCACTTTCGGTGAAGGCACCGACTAAGTTTCGACTCATTCCGAGAGTCTTCATCTGGGTGAGTGGTTTCGACGTGCACTACTTACACTACGTACACTTCGGTAGTGCACTCTCGGAATGAGTCGAAACTTAGTCGGTGCCTTCACGGATAGTGCAGTACGTGAAAATTCCCGTTTTTACAATATGAATAGTCAAGTTCACGATAGTTTTTGCAATAAAAATGCTAGGTTACTTTAATAACCTTCTGTTTGAAAAATAATTAAGACTGTGATTACCTATTAGGTATCTGTATTTGGGTTTTTTTTAATTACATCGTAATAAATAGATCAGGGGATTTCTGGAACTCTTGTCCACAAATCCCCTTTGCTGGCTCTTTGAGTACTAGAAGGGGATTGTCGCAGGAGATTTGTGGAATTAACCAAAATGATGTACTACATGATTAAAGTACTCATTATTACCTACAAAAAAGTCCGCGAGGGAATATATCTTACTATCATAGTTAAGTCACAATAGCAGCTTTTGTGTTCTAAAATTTAATTAGATCGCCGATATTCCCACGGAATCGAAACTTACGCGGGTGAAACCGCGGGGCGCAGCTAGTGCCATATATTTTGATACTCGCAAATAAATCTAAACCTATAGGGTACTTCCCGTTGACCTAGAATCATGAGATTTGGCAAGAAGTAATGTCTTCACAGTCACAGTAGAAATAAAGGAAAAAGTCCGAAAAAAGGTTAATTTGTATTTATCTATACTAATATCACATATACAGAGGAAAGATTTTTTACCGATAGTGCAGTACGTGAAAATTCCCGTTTTTACAATAGGTAAGAATAGTCAAGTTCACGATAGTTTTTGGAATAAAGCTTTTAAAGATGTTTGTTTGTTTGTAACGAATAGGCTCCGAAACTACTGGACCGATTTTAAACATTTTTTCACCAAATGAAAGCTAAATTATCAGGAAGTAACATAGGCTATAATTTATTTTAAAAAAATAGAGATCCTTAAGAAAATTGCAAAAATGTAACCCAAAGTAGCAAAATTTTGCATGAATTTTATCATTATTGCGTGTGCTGAGAAAACTATTGATGATACATAAAAATGATGTACTACATGATTAAAGTACTCATTATTACCTACAAAAAAAAGCCTGGAGGGAATATATCTAACTATCAAAGTTAAGTAACAATAGCAGCTTTTGTGTTTTAAAATTTAATTACATCGCGGGTAGAAACAAAAATTGGTTACATTCATATCGTAGTATTAACTCTTATTCAAATAAATAGTTTTATCATCAAGGATTTTTGTGAAGCAGTCAAATACTTTTTAATTCATTCAAATCAGATATTTAATTTCGAAGTCATCACGAGTATAAAACCGAAACTTACGCGGGTGAAACCACATGGCGCAGCTAGTATTCACATGAAAGAATACGTTTTTGTGATAACGACCATCATCTGACTATTGTGTGGAGTTTACCTAACAACCATTTATTTATTTATTTGAACGATCACCAACATAATTTACACCAACGTTGAAAAATAAAAACGGAACGCCATTATAATTATAGGTGAAGACAACATGCAAATACTTTTGAACAAGAAAACTAAAATTTAAAAAATATGCACTATTAAACTGACAATAACGAAAGAAATTATAATTATTTGTCATAAAAATTTTAATTAAGCCTAATATACCTCTACATAGTTTAAAACAAAAATACAATCAATTACAGGAGATTTGGAATGAAGTTTGTCAAATGAGAAGCTGGATTTCAGTTTCTTGATACTGTCGGCAAAAATATCGATCTGACAGGATTCAGAGTGGATGTTGTGTTGCCTGTGCCATACTCATACTCATACTCATACTCATACTCATACTCATACTCATACTCATACTCATACTCATACTCATACTCATACTCATACTCATACTCATACTCATACTCATACTCATACTCATACTCATACTCATACTCATACTCATACTCATACTCATACTCATACTCATACTCATACTCATACTCATACTCATACTCATACTCATACTCATACTCATACTCATACTCATACTCATACTCATACTCATACTCATACTCATACTCATACTCATACTCATACTCATACTCATACTCATACTCATACTCATACTCATACTCATACTCATACTCATACTCATACTCATACCCATACCCATACCCATACCCATACCCATACCCATACCCATACCCATACCCATACCCATACCCATACCCATACCCATACCCATACCCATACCCATACCCATACCCATACCCATACCCATACCCATACCCATACCCATACCCATACCCATACCCATACCCATACCCATACCCATACCCATACCCATACCCATACCCATACTCATACTCATACTCATACTCATACTCATACTCATACTCATAATCATACTCATACTCATACTCATACTCATACTCATACTCATACTCATACTCATATTCATACTCATACTCATACTCATACTCATACTCATACTCATACTCATACTCATACTCATACTCATACTCATACTCATACTCATACTCATACTCATACTCATACTCATACTCATACTCATTTATTAACCGTAGGAACTACAAAGTACACTTGGTTTTGTCAAATTGCTTATATAAGTATAATAAATCAGATCAAATAATTACATAATAAATCTGGTCAGTTACAAGCCATTCAAACCAATAGTGTATGCCCGGATGTCGTCCACACTATTGTGTCTATTACCGGATAGATCAATTCAAGCATATTACGTACCTATTCTTAGAACAGTCTTGACCTCAGATCGTCTTCTATTACAGAGCTTTATTTACTCTGTAACTACCTAAGTATATATTTCTACCTTTTGCAGTGGAAAACAGTCCGTGGAACAATCAAATCAAAAGTTTTTATTCCAGATAATGCAATCCATTTGGTAAGTATATACAAAGTCAAAGTCAATAGGTTTTTATTCATTGAAATCACAAGGATCATATAGAAACGTCAACTTAAAAACTACGTGAATTTAAAATTTGAAAGTGAATTGACGCCGGTTCCTTAACTATACTTAAGACCATTTGTTAGTAAATTTTGCGATGATAGAAATAGGTATGTACATAGAGACATTCTGCGACGGGAGATGATCAAACAATAAGATTATATTGATTTCACTGATTGAACACCCTCCGTACAAAAGGTCTCCAAATAGGAGAGGTACACCTCTCCGCAACTGTTTTGAGGATAGTGTTGTGTCTGCCACGAACTCTACTCTGATGAGATGCCGTCTTCTTACGGATGATGCCAGGAAAACCATCCATCCTAGTCTGCGCGGACATCTCTGAGGCACTACAAAAACCCGGCAGCCTCAACAGTATCCTGAAAGTATTATTGTATTGGACAGGTAGGATACCTAGCGATTTGTAGGTATAGCTGATCCACAGGTTGCCCGTGTAGAAGCTCTGATAGAACGCCTTAAAAAGCGTTAATTTTACTTCTTCAGTACAGCGAGCAAACCTACGGGCCAACATATTACCTCTGACCGCCAGAGCCCTACGTTCCCTCTTAATATCTACATAATCTTTAAGGAAATGCTTAAAGTATTTAAATTTACAAACCATCTTAAATACTCAATGATGTTTGGCTCCTTTTCAAGGCTGATGGAAGAAACCAATGACCAAAGGGCTGGCGCTTACCTCGGTCAGATAATCAGCATTGCTATTCAACGAGGTAATGTCGCCAGCCTTTTGGGTACTCTACCTGCGGTCGGTGACTTAAACTCCCTGTAGTCCTATTACTACATGAAGAGAACAGTTTTCTTTACCTGGTTTAATATTATGAAGATAGTTTGATCTTACTTTTTGTGCTTTGTCCGTGAGTGAACCGAGGTCCGTGCGTCAGCGATGCAGTTCACTGCAGCACTATGCTGAGTATGGACATCTAGTGACCTACCTACGCATTGAAGATACATAACTATTAACTATGTAATAGGATTTATAAATATTTCTGTTCAATGTTTTAGAATGTCACAAATTTTACATTCATTTCTATATTCTATTCTATTCTATATTCTATTCTATATTCTATATACAGTTTAGGTACACCTAAATGCTATCTTAAATTACAATAACAAAACAAAACGCTCACGACAGTGATGATGATGATGATGATGATGTCCATAATCAGATACATACACAGTGCTTTGAGGATACCCAGAAGGTAGTCAGAGGCACGTCCAGACATTACATTTGGCACTTGATCGCTTTTTGCAAGTACCTAGCATTCCACGTAACAAGTTCCAAGCCCGCCGCTTATTGGAACACTAACCAGTAGCGCATGGCTGCGAATTTTTGGTTCTGACGCATGTCGGTTTCCTTACGATGTTTTTCTACACCGTTTTGAGCACGTGCCAAGCGCACATAAATTGTAAAAATCATTGGTGCACGACCGTGTTTGAACGGACCGTAGGTCGGGATACAGCCCACTAGGCCAACACGGCTCTTTCAAATTAAAACTTGAATATCGTCTTATTGAATGAAAATTAAATATTGATTGGACCGTCGACATTCTGGAACTAGTGAGTGAGGAACGCTCTACATAGAGTAGACAGCCTCAAGAGACGCAATGTTTGATAATTTGCTAGTAAACAATTCTCTCAACTGTCGTGCGAGTTCCGCCACGCCTGCTGTGCTCTGATTGGTCGAAACTGTAGTTTCAACCAATCAGAGCACAGCAGACAACATGACGCGATGACGATGACAATGTCCGTGATGCCAACATCAGTCCTAAAAGACTGATGTGTTGACAGAACAGTGTGGTTCAATATGACGCCTCTCGGGGATAACTGATCGATGCCGATAACGTTGTTCATTCAATTCGATAATTTTTATTTCAGAAACTATTATTGTACAAAAACCGGTAAGATATTGCGCGATCCTCAAAAAAAGAATGCAATGATGCTACCTGCAACATTACCAAATATTGTGCATTGATAGACTGTCTGCATGCCACTTACCGCCTTTCATCACCTTGAGCAACTGGAATGAGACGATCGAGATTCGGCCCTTTCACTTTATAAGAGAAAAAAATCTTTAGATTATTTTGACCTCTCCGTAGATACCAAATCCTACTAGGTATCTATCATAGTTTTTTCTACTAAAACCAGTGGTACACGACTGGGCTCGAACCCAACCCTTCCGGGAATTGGAGTACCGCCTGCTACGCCAACAGTTTCAGTTTTTGTCAGTAAAAATCTCCTACACTCCAACAAAATGCAGAACATTTTGCAATCTCAGCTACTGACCGATGACTTCACAACCATGGAAGGGCTAGGTAGGTAGTTTATAATCTGTGGTACGTGTCGATTCTTACGTCAGAGACGAATATCTGTCAAAGTGAAACCAAGCTATGGTCTGTTATGGCGAATAGCAGGCCTGTACCGAGGCGTGGTGCAAGTCACAAGAGGGCGCGGGCGCGGAACTGAAGCAAAGTATACTCCGTAACATACTTTATTTCATGACTAAGAGAATTGTTATTTTAAATTTTAATTTTAGGTATACAATATGACAATGCGTAATGCTGATTTTATTTTTTAATTATTTTATGATTATAAATTTATGGTTTAAAAACCTTTTTAGAATATATTTTTTATAAGTTTCTTTGTAATTTGTCATATTTAAGTACATTGTAATTATGTCTATGGTGAATAAATTAATACAATACAATACTTTTTACAATTTAATCACTCGAGAGAGCGAAGCGAGGAACAATTCATGATATAGGTACCTATAAATTAATACAAAATAAATAAATAAAGTTCTAGTAGAGATTAAACTATTTAATTATATAGGTACATTTTCACATACATTACATTTAAAATAATAGGGAGTATAATTAATTAAAATGGGTGCAATACAAAACAAAACACAAAATGTAATAAAAATTGTAATAAAAAATATTTGTAAAATCCTACTAATACCTATTATAAATGCAAAAGTTTGTGATGATAGATGTTTGTGACTCTTTCACTTTAAAACTACTGAACGGATTTTGATGAAACTTTACAGTAATACCTATAGGTTATACATCAAAATAACACATAGGCTACTTTTTATCTAAAGAGGTCTGTGGCGCAGTGGGCGAAAGGCCGCCTGAGACGCAGGCGGTTGCGGGTTCGATTCCCGCCGCGGGACAAATGTCAGTATGATCTGCAAATACTTGTCTTGGGTCTGGCTATTTTCCATGTATAATATGTATGTATTTACAAAAAAAAGTATAAAAGTAATATATCAGCCATTTAGTTCATGATGCTGTGTGAAAAATGTCCAGCATTATTTATTTTATTTTTTACTTTTCCGGGTACCACGCGGGCGAAGCCGTGGACAGAAACTAGTTAATTATAATTTTTATAGAATTATAAAATTCGTGGTCCTCTGCCCACGGCTTCGCCCGCGTGGTACCCGGATAAAAAGTAGCCTATGTGTTATTATATAGCTATATTACTATAAAGTTTCATCAAAATCCGTTTAGTAGTTTTTGCGTGAAAGAGTAACAAACATCCATCCTCACAAACTTTCGCATTTATAATATTATAGTAGGATGTTCACAAACAAAATATCTAATTCTTGTTATTGTGCTTATCAACTTGGACCACACAAAGTTAAGCACCTCACAAAGTGGGTCAGACGCCTTCTACATCACAATCCATGGCCTTCCTCAGACCCTACTTATGTACTAGTAAGTAGCTATTTACATTGACAATTCGAATGTTTTTGTGGACAGAAAAAAATTAAGAAAAACATCCATTGTAATGATGGCCTTTCGTTTTTTAGGAGCTTCTCTATCTTGACCATCTATTCAACTGTGACGACCTGCACCATTGATGAAACAAGCCTCTTTTACCTACGCAACGAATACCTATACCAAAGCGGTTCTATTATATAAATTAAATTTTAATTGATTATACATATATATATTTTCTTATGCTGGACATTTTCACACAGCATCATCTAGCCCCAAACTAAGCTGAGCTTAATTTTGTAGAGTTTGTATGAAAAAACGTAGCATTTCACTTTGTTGTATACTTAGTTCTGTTTTTTTCAATAAAAATAAAAACCCAAGACACAAATAGGTACATAGTCCTGAACCCACACTAGAATTCCCTGTGTCGCGGGTATCAGGAACTACGAGTACTGTGGCACCCCAACACCGACTCGGAACAATTATCTGGAGAACATAGGTACAAACATTTGTCCTGCAGTGGGAATCGAACCCGCTCCCGTCTCAGCTGACTATTCGCCCGCCGAGCCATAGAGGTCAACGTTATATAAAATTAAATAAGTCTAATTGAGGCAGCATATACCTACCTGCTATCTATACATACATCTCTACGTGATTATTTACATCTGACTCTATGTAAATCATATCACGTTCCCACGTAGCGGGCGACATTTGTTTTATTTAATCAAAATACCTAAGTATATGTGGAATTTTAAGTTCACTCTGTTAATTAAACAAAAAGAAACAAACACGCTCACAACTATATTTCCCATGATGTACATCCTCAAATACATACTCATCCTCAGATAAATACCAAGTGTCAGAGACACGTCTAAACATTATTTGGAACATGCCCACGTTTTGTTATCATAGCAGTGTCAGGTTGAAAGCCCGCTTATTGGAACGCTAGCCGATGGCATAAGCGCAACGGCCGAATCTTTGATTCTTAATCTGGGCATGCCTTTTTTCACAATGTTTTTCTTTACCGATTTGAGCACACTTTGATGCACACAATAAATAGCAACATATTTAAAGTTCTATAAAAGAAAAATTCAAAATAGTTTTCTGTACTGGAATAGATTTGAGACTTAAAAGTTAGTTTTCTATGAAAACTTTTAAGTTAGGTATTTCATGTGTGAAAAACTTTGATAAGTATTCATAAGAAATTGACTGGATCTAACATACAATGTCAAGAAATTGACATTGTATGTTAGATCCAGTTTAAAATATCTATAAAATCCTCATGATTTGATCAAATAAAGACTTGAATAATTAATTATATATTTTTATTTGACGTCACTAACTACCAAATTAGGTATTATAAAATGTGGTTTCATCATGAAATATAAAACAAAACTTATTTTACATAGGGTATTTTATTAAACGAAACGACTTAAGACTAGTCTCGAAAAGTATAATTTTATATAAAAAAATAACTTATAAATATATCAGTAGCTTGTACTTATCCTATAGCTAAATGAATATAATTTTTGCATGCAAAAACGTTTTATATTTTTTTATATTTTCTGTTATTGTTTTGTACCCATACATTTCTTTGGCATATGGAAGCACACGTGGTAAATGTAAAAAATAAAATTATGCTTTTTATACAATTTATAAAAAATATGGCTTTCATATAAAATTGGACGGAAATTCGTACCACCTACAAATAATTATTACGTAGCTTTACTCGTATTCACTACATTTTAAATTACAAAATTTATTAATACCTCTTTTCATAATTCTCTTTTCATAAACACATGTGATGTGGAATATAAAAGGAGGTTACCTCCTTATTGGCACTATGTAATACTCAAACTCTTATGAAACTCGTGTTGTAATATCTACATGCTGCGCATTCCTTATCGACTTAAAACATTCTTGCGTAAAAATACATGTTCGGAAGATATGGGGGGAAAGAGAGGGGGGAGCTTTCATAATATTGGTTTTTCTACTTTCGTTTTCTTAGTAGGTTATGTCATTTTACTAACACATTTGTGTTCACTCTTCTTTGTACACTATGGTGTGTGAACATCGACATCTCTCAGGAAATTATCAGCTAGTTGAAATGTTAAATGGTATGAGATTCTATGTTCATAAGCTAATAGTGTCAATGTCATAAGAAAACTTAATGCTACATTCATAATATTTTCAATTTGATGCGACCGAAGTGCATATCGTTTTCCACTTTGATAAAAAAGCTGCCAAAATTTGTGAAAACAAAACAAAGATTACGCATTTATTCCCCCTCTTATTTATTCAGGTGATCTGGTTCAGTTGACCTATCTAAAGATTGTTTGCCATTGCAAAACATACAGATGAAATACCATTGTATTTCATCTGTATTTTTATTTGTGCATATTTGTACGCGTAAATGTTGTTTTCTCCTCCGTACAAAACAAGTTTTCGAATCTAACCCTCTTATTCATAATCACTCACTAACTTTATCAGGTCGATCACTATAGTCTAACACCTGTCCTTTTCTAACACTACACATTTTTACAAAAGATAGAGGCGGACAACAAGGTTTTAAAAGCTAATAAAGTTATGGAATGATTATGAATAAAGGTCTAAGTGAAACAGAAAACGCTGTCCTTTCCCCTTCTTTCCAAACACACTACGTGAACAAAAAAAGGGCTCTCTAATTTAACAAACTAGCTATTACATGGCATTACACAATCGGCCTCCCAAATCTGGCACATGCAAGTAGCGAACAAGAATGCATTGAGGTCAAACTTTTCTCATGAGCGACCTTCGAAGCGCCAGCTTAACCATCGCTACCTATCCATACGTTAAAACTTACGAAATAGAGTCTACAAAGCAATGTATACTAAACTAAGGCGTCGGGACGACACTTGGTGGGGGGCGAGGTCAGATGACAAAATACCTTAGGTACAATTGACTCTATTATGAGTCAGGTACATGAATCATGAGTTAAGTAGGAAAGAATTAAGCCCACTCGAATTGACCTAAGGCTGACCGCGGAATGTACTGAAATAAACTTCTAACCTTTCCTTCGGGCAAGGAAATGAGTTTTATTCCTAATCGTTCGTTCGTTAGCACTCTGTCTCACCCTCTTTCCTCTCGTGGATGTAGTGCTCCACTTCCTCGAGGGACTTGAAGAGCTTCCACGCGAGAATGACTCCAGAGATTTCGACCAGCGCGATAAGAAGCGACGCGCCTGCGACTGACGAACTGACAATTTTAGTGTACACTGAAGCCACTTTAGCACATCCCAACTTTTCGTTGGCTTCCTTATCAGTGAAGTCACAGGTGGCTCTGTAGTAGCTGTCCGCGCAGCAGGTCAGGGGCAAGTCGTTCCTCCAGCTTCTGTAATCTCGGGCATCGTTCGCGCCACAGCATCTTAGCTTCCGCTCGATCCGTCCGAAAGCTTTGAAGACCTCTGGATTGGACTGGGAGTTATAGTATCCATCGTAAACTGTGTCCTTTATGAATCTGTCTGTGTCTTCACCGTCGACGTAAACAAAGATCAGGGTAGCTGTGATCGCTTGTCCAATGATGATGAGAATTAGGAAGATGCCGTATATCCCGAGTAATCCTCGGCTCTCCTTATTGGTCCCGCACCATCCGCAGAAAGACACCATCATGATGAACAGTCCCAAAAGTATGAAGAACCATGGCGCCACCTGAGGCCAGTAGATCCTGTAGTCCAGCAGGTAATGGTTGCTGTTCCTCAACGCGACGAACTCCGTCAGCTGCACGAAGAACCATATTCCCGTGGCAGCGGAGGCCAATCCGAACACCGCATATATCACGTTCACCACATACAGCACACCTTTTATGAAATCCTCTTTGGCCATTTTCACTATCGTGCACACAGAGCGATCGTTGTCAATAAAATGAGAGGCAAGGCAGTGATGCAAGTTGTTTTATAAACTTGGTCGCCGCGCCTTGCCGTGTGTTGCAAGCGGCTGCTAGACGATCAGACAAGACTGACTGCGGATGACATGCAAGCGATTGCTGCTTGATAGCTTATCATGCTTGTGCATTTTGGTCATAGGGCATTGACATTTACTCATACTAATGCAAATATCTCTACATGCAAATTAGTTGAAATTGTATTTACCTATAACAAAGCTACTTGCATAAGCTTCTCCATGAGTCATTTATTTAGTAATTATTGCGAGGCAACTATTTAATGACATTAATGTTAATTGTTTTCTTCCGTTATTAGTTTCTCATCTTCATTAAAAGTTATGTAACCTAATTTTCTTTTGTAATTGTTTTTCTTACTTATAAAATTAGAATACTCGTAGTACGAGTAAGTACTTTCCTTAATGTTAGGATGGTATTAATTTAGAAACCTATTAGTGCTAAAATTAACGTTATTACCATGTACGTACCAGTTAAAATTGATTGAATCATCTATGGTCAGATTGCGTATGTGTGTGTTTGTACATGATTATGACTATTATGACATTTAATACTTGCAATGATAATAGGATTGTTATGATTGGTATCATGGCTTTTTCAATTAGAGAATATGAAAATTGACACCAACTTACTCAAATTGGCGTTTTCATCTCTACATTTCCTTATACTGTCTTACTTTTTATAATTCTAAACCTCTGAACACAACCTCTGTGGCGCAGTGGGCGAAGGCCTGCCTGAGACGCAGAAGGTTGCGGGTTCAATTCCCGCCGCGGGACAGATGTTGTCTGCAAATATTTGTATCGGGTCTGGGTGTTTTCTATGTATAATATGTATGTATTTACAAAAAAAGTATATATGTAGTATATCAGTCATGTAGTTTCCATAATACAAGCTCTGCTTAGTTTGGGGCTAGATAATGCTGTGTGAAAAAATCAATAGCATTAGCAATACCAGAGGTATCATTCACGCGTTAGCTTCCTGAGATATCTAGATGAAAGATCTCATATACCTGTAATTTCACCGACAACCATACCCTTCAAACCAGAACACAGCAATGAGAATATAACTGCATGCTGGCAGAACTCTTAACAATCATACAGGCTCAATCTCCTTAATCATAAAGGCTTGTCAAACTTACTCAAGTTTGATTTGAGAACTTGATCGTCTATCGTGCGCCTTATTTATCACCTTTACCTACCTCTACTTTGCTCGGTTCAGCTTCGTCTCAGTTTATCTATGACATAGTTGATAGCGTTTCTATAATTCAAGATGTTACGGCATTTGTTTTGGCATTTTTAGCGAATGAGTAATCTTTATAAATATGAAAGGGTTAGTTGGAATTGGAAACTTGACTGGTAATTTATTAGATTCATGTTTGATTGGCTCTGACTCATCGATGGTATCTACTTTGTGTGGTACATTTGTATGAGTAATGTCATGAATGATTAAGAAAAACATATTTACAAGATTATAAACCTTTGTCTTTAGTTTTTTTTATGAGTGAGTTTATAATCACACTCGTCTGCACTCAAGTCACAGATAAGTTAAATGTCACAGTACGTTTTATAGTATTGATGAGATGAAAATGAGTACGACAGATTTTTCATTTGTGATGTAATTTCAAAACAATCTCGGAAAACTAAATTGTATTAATGGTACAATTACTTATAATTAATACTTAAAAATACATTTAAAGCTACTTTGATATAAAGACCAAGCACAAAACAAATATGTTATATAACTATCAGTTACTACAACGCAACAGACAGTATATAACTTATTTAAATAGTGGTTTATAAATCAATTAATTTTCGCTTAGAAACATAGATTGGACTATTAAAATATTTGGTTAACGTGTCGAAGGTAATAAACTATTACAACATAAAGTTATTACAAAAAAAAACCGCTTCCTAATTAATCATTAACATAAATCAATAAATAAGTATTGACATTTTGTTGTAGAAATATCGAAATACTTATTATTGACACATTAAATTTTTTTATAATTTAAAATTCTATGATATTTTTTGTAAATATGGTTCTCATAATCAGAATGTCTTAAATTACACAGAAAAATTTAACCATACAAATCGGAAAATATTTTAACTTAAAACAACTTGAAAATATATTAATCATTCTTTTTATAAGTAGATATTTATAAGAAAATGAATTTATTATAACATTTTTATGTTAAAAACTACTCGGAGGAGGATTACTATTTAACAATTGCAGGTACTTTACGTTCTCATGACATCAGAGATGGAGTGAGGTCACCACCGCTACTATATAAACATAGCTACCTAGGCAGGTACTTGCCCCACACACGACCTGTCTCGTTAAACATGAATCACCTTCAAATGGTCAGTATGTTTCATAAAAAATACTTTATCAGAAGGCTCTTCAATAAAGTTTGTGAAAATAAGAATTTCTATAAAAAGAAATTGTCTATACTGAAAAGTTAGACAAGTATTTTGTTCAAAAATATAGACGCATACTGCATCAGTTATAAGATATAAGATATTATTACGTTATAAGATAAAAATGCTATTACCTCATCAACTTAAAAGTACTTACCTAACTTGTAGTTGCAACGTAAGAGCAAAAATGAAAACTACTTTGACAAACAAATTCACCACAAAAACCTAAATCTTACCTTCACTCACTATATAAATATCTACGTTCACACATACGTAACGAAACACATAAACTGGTAACTTAGAGATTTCTTAACACTTTAAAGTCTGTACTCAGAGCCCCCAATCAACTTAGCTTTTCATTAAAACGCTTCAATCCACAAAATATATACCAAGGAGTTTAATGTATAAGTTTAAATGTTGTCTCTAAGTGAGGACCGTAACATTTTTCTAAACAAGTTTATCCATATTCTACAAACAGAAAGGGAAAACTTGCACTAATACTGTGTCAACAAATGCACATACTAATCTGTATCTTAACACTAGTGACATACATTCGAGATTTGACTGCCAGCACCATGGCCTTAATACTTGCGCAAGAGCATGTTGACTGAACGCCCTTTATACCGACAACTTATAACTTAATTTTACCGCACTTTTTGCGATAAAATTCTCACCATTCGACAGCTATCTAGGTCACCATTGATCTATGTATTACTAAGAGTTGATCTTTGTATTTCTACACAAGATTTCTCAACTTTGAATACATTAAATCATAAATATCAGTCTCAAAAACTTGAAAACAAGTCACTAGAGTCATATTTACAACAGCACCTTTTTGCTCTCAAACTCGTTCTGCGCAGTTACAGCCATAGGTTTTCGTTTCTTCAAACTCTTGGACAGCATCAGAGCTACCACCAGATTCAAAATGCCAATGAATCCTGTGAACACGGCTGCGGCGGAGAATACTTTGATTGCGATTCTTGCGTAATGAGACGCCACTTCAGCGCATCCAAGTCTCTCATTGGGCAATTTGTTGGTGATGTCACAATCGATGATAAACTCGCCGGTGCTCCACGCGTGGTAGTAAGTATCACAGCAAGACGAAGGGAAGTTCGGCCTCCAGTTCTTGTAATCTCTAGGTCCCCCTGCACCGCAGCACTGGTATCTCTTCTCGATAACCCCGAAAGCGGATTCGACGCTGCGGTCCGTCTTCATGTTGTTATAAGCATCCCAGATGGTATCAGCCACAAACTGGTCCGTGTGAGACGAGTCAGCGAAGACCAGAGCGGTGATGGTAGCAATTATCAGTATAACCAGTGCGATAGCTTGGAAGATCACGTACAGTAGCACAACTCCACGGCTCTGCTTCTTCGCGCCGAGGAATCCGCAGCACGAGACCATAAGAACGAAGACACCGGAGAAAAGGAACATCCAGGGTATAGCTTGCGGCCAGTACACTTTGTAGTCCAGTAGGTAATGGTTCTGGTTCCGGAGACTGGTCACGTTTTGCAGCTCAATGAAGAACCAGATCGAAGCACCGGTCAACGCTAGTCCAAAGACTACGTTCAGTATGTTTAGGATCACGAGTACAGCGGAAGACACGCCCGAGCTACCCATTGTTGATTCGTACGTTGAATCGTTTAAAATTTATCACTGTGTTGAATCGTTTTAAATTTTACACAAGCTGTATCGTTTTAAATGGTGACACGAGTGGCCGCAGCGTATAGTACGATCGAATGGCGTGTATTGCGCGCTACACGGTTTTATAAAGTCGGTAGAGCGATCAAGGTTATATTATGCTCCTGGGAATTGGTGATTCATTATGTGGTTTTCGTACTTATGGGGTTGTGCGTAAGACGGTGCACATGGAAGGTTCGATTTTGCGAATAATATTGTTGTTTTTACTGAGGACTCTAATGTAGAGAAGTGATAATTTGGCTGCGTAGGAGTTTTAGTAGGTACGTAAAAAGAAAGGGTGGAATGAGACTACTTCCGAAAACTGATGGCACAGATATTTACAGCTGCTAGGGGTAGGGCCTAGATGAAAAAGCCTTTCATTCTGAAGAGTTAAATGAAGACCTTAGTGACGCGGCGGGTGGATAGCCGGCTTGACGCAAGTGGTGTGAGTTTGATTCCCGAACTCACGTTCGGAACATTAGCACTTTCTTTAGAAATTTCGTCCGGGCGTTGGTGTTGTGGTACCACACCACTCGTAGTTTTTGAAACCTACGACACGGTAATCCTAGTGTGGGGTCAGGAACTGCAAGTGTGATCTTGGGTATGTATTTAATATATAAAAATACATTAAATGTACCTACTTTAAATGTGTTATTATTTATTTTTAAGTGCTGTTAATCCCTATTTTTATGGAAATTAACAACAATTTCCATTTCTAAAATCGTTAATTTATATTGTTAGTATTGTGGTAGGAAATAAATGTTATGTCTATGTCTATGTCTATGTCCCTACCAGGAACTGCTACTTTAAATGTACCTACTTATATATTATCTGGAAATGCTAGGAGCTATGAAAGAGGTTACGTCGACATCAGTTACAATAAAATATAAAATCACTTCCAGAAATACCTGGGTATTTTTAAAATGCAAAATCAAAAACATTTATTTAATTTTATTTCTATTCGAATAGATCGATAATCATAACCACTGCGAACACTGCGTTAAAGTTTTTGGGTGTGGTCTTGTTACACCCTGTACTTGACATAAAAAAAATCAGCCGCTATATTCGGGTACTTTTTCTGGAAAATGTATCTTTTTAATAAGTGAAAGTACAGAATACTTAATATGGAATGTGTAGGTAAGTAAATATTACTTAAAAATATTTACGTATAAAAGGTTTTATTTTAAGACCAGATAATGCTGTATTTTACAGATAATTTAAAATAATTATTTTATAGGGCATTATGAGTATTAATTAAATCCTCAGGATATTCAGGGGCTTTTAACCCCCGACGTAAACAGAGGGGCGTTAGCTTAACGTGTGTATCTGTGTAAACATACATACATACGATATATGTATTACACGATGCCACAGACATATTATGTCGTAGCTCCCAAACGGATTTTGGTTTTGATTTAGTTTGTTTGAAAGGTTGAGAGACTTGATTGAGAGTGTTCTTTGTTAAAATTCAATAGAATTTGTTTCAGCCGTTTGAAGACGAACAGCACTTTTGTCTGTTAGAATTCATTTACGAAACGGCTTATTCAACACATTTTTTTAATGGATTCTAGAGTCTTTAATGACCACATGTCAAAGGGGTGCCCGGAAAATTGAAAATCACATATTGTACGTGTTTTTAACACGTAAAAAGTAAAAAAAAGTAAAAAGAGCTTTATTTCCCTAACACTATACACAAAATATAACTAAACTTAAGTACTTATAATAACTAATTTAACTCTAAGTTAACTAAAATTATCCTAAAAAATGGTTAGGTAGTGTAGGGACCGCCTAGTGCGGTGAAAGCCTCCTCCAAGTTTTTCCACGTGTCCCTGTCTGCCGCTAGTCTCGGCCAAAGTTTTCCAGCCACCTTTCCGATGTCGTCACTCCATCGTGTTTTTAACACATAGGGGTTTACAATTTGGCAAAAATGTACTTGTTGTTTAGATATTATGTATAAGTTTTACCTAATACCTACCTAGCAGCTAGGTAGAGTATCACCTACTCGGATTTATGAATGAAATCTAGTTTTACTCACTTGTTTACATATTCTACAACCACAATAATACTCGTTGGTTTTCCGTTTACTCATTTCACCTACCTTTTAAACACTGCTTGCTGTTTTACTAGCGACTTTAAGAACTCTTAGGTATATGATACAATACACACAGACACACACTCGTAGGATCCAGTGTCGTAGGTATCAGGAACTATGAGTACCGTGGTACCACAACGCCCAGACTCCAAACATCTCATCTCTCTGATGCTCTCGTCTCATCTGCAGAACTTGCAAATATTTGTGCCGCTCCGGAAATCCGCACCTTTTGCAGCCGGCTTCTTGGTCATAACGCCATTGAGGTCGTCTATACGTTTGACATTAGAGATTGTTTGTTTGTCTGTCTATTATTACGACGAAAACGGCTTTCAATACGATTAAAAACGGTATTTTTCAATCGAGATTACAAGGATGTTTCTACGTCTCGTAGTCGTAGAACGTCTCTAGGGGGCGCTGCAATAGACGTTAAAAAAAAACACTGGGGTTTTTTTTTTATTTTGCGAAAAATTACTTATTATCTTACTATATTATTATAAACGCGAAAGTTTGTGAGGATGATGTTTGTTACTCTTTCACGCAAAAAATAATGAACGGATTTTAACTTTACAGTAATATAGCTTATACATCAGAATAACACATAGGCTACTTTTTATCCGGGTACCATGCGGGCGAAGCCGTGAGCAGAAGCTAGTTACTTATAAAACCAACACGCTCACCACTATTTAATGCCTTTGCGGAAGATACCAAGCAGGGGTATTCAGAGCGACGTCAAAACAACATTTCCACGTTTTGTCTCAGTAGTTGCAAACTTGAAAGCACATCGTCGCATATTGGATTTGCATTTTCAATTTATAGTAGGTACTAAACTTTAAAAAGTCAATTTTGGGTACTTGGATGGTAAAAAATGATGTACCTACTTTTTTTTTAATGATCGTATGTGTACCTCATTCATTATTGTTGTATGCGGGTGGAAAAAGTGTGATTTTTTTAAATTTTGGAATATATCATAATTATATTATGTAACTTTATATAATATGAAATGACAAAAGACAAAAAGTTTTTATCACCATGTCCGCAAATGACCCTGTCTTGATTTTTCTGAATTTAAAAAAGAAAGTAAACAGGATTAACAAGTAAAAATCGCGCGGATTGCCTTCATCTGTTTTATTCTTATCTGAATTTTCAATTTTATTTACTCGAAATGTAGAAGATAGAAAGAAGATAGAAAATATTTTATTTACCTTAAAAACTACTACACAAAAAACTTATGGTACTGTCGTCTAGTAGTGAAAGTTAAGATTTGATGAAGCCGCCAGAATGAAAACCCAAGTAGTTTATTGAGATCATATAATTGCTCGAGAAATCTAGAAATAAATATAAAAAGACATAAAAAGTTACTCGTAGATAAAGTAAGTACTATGTTTCACTCAGAAGAAATTGAGATTCCCAACCCGTGTGTGGAGATTCCTAAGCTTTCTCCCCTCGGTGAAAAATGTGCCTTTCGAATGAAATTATCCTTTCACATTATTAATTTCCTTTTCAGGTGACATATTTACGTGAGGTTATTTTTGAAGATGTGGTAGAAATTGGAAATTACTGACCTGAATATGACACAAAACATTACAAATATGTGTTTTCCTAACACTGATTTCATCATACCTAAGATTTCAAATCATTATTTAAATATTTTTTTCATTGTTTGTATCGTATTTATTTATTTACTTTCATTAATTGTTTGCTCCAATAACATTAATTAAAGAAAGTCTTATTAAAATATCAGAAATATTATGTCAAATAATGTCAATAGTAATTAGTAATATTTTGTTTTCTTTTTAAGTAGTAGTATCATCTTGTACTTCGATCTTTCTTTTAAGGATCAAAGTTTATTTATTTTTATCTAACTCACAATAATGCATAATGTAAGCACCAACTGCTTTTCACTAACCATGATGTGTACACATGTTTTAGAATGCCATCTAGCTCAAAACATTTCTGAATTTTTGTATGTATTTTAATCTGATTGTATTCTGTTTTGCGTGCCAAATAAAAAAATAGTCAAAATAATTACAAAACCATGCACAGGTGCGTGTTAGAACGTAAACCAGCGTTTGCCGTAAATCAAAGGAGTCCTGCAAAAGTCCTGACGACCTCTGTGGAGCAGTGGGTGAAGGCTCGCCTGAGACGCAGAAGGTTGCGGGCTCGATTCCCGCTGCGGGACAAATGTTTGTATGTTCTACAAATATTGGTCTCGGGTATATATTATATAATATGTATGTATTTACAAAAAAAAAGTATATAATTAATATATCAGTCATGTAGTTCCCATAATACAAGCTTCGCTTAGTTTGGGGCTAAATGATGCTGTGTGGAAAATGTCCGGCATTATTTATTATTAAAAAAAAGTCGTCCATAAAAAATACGTTCACACCACTTCACTTCACTTCTTGATTATAGCTTGATACTTTTTAAAAAAATGATGGCATTCAGTCTGATTGAATGACAATGACAACGGTCACAAGAAGTCAAATATAAAAAACCAAGCAGGGCCTGATTCTTCTTAGCTTGGTCGTTTTTATTATCATGTCTGATTCTTCTACTTCTAGGCTTGGTAGTTTTTATCATCATTAGCTCATTTCAGTCCATTGCTGGACATTTTACTTCAATCGCCACCGCCACGGAATCAGTTTCACCAGGCCCTAAATCGAACGTTTTTCAATAAACTTCTGTAATACCCCTTGTAGTATGACTTGGAGATTTCATATATTTTCCACCAGTTTCCTAACTCGTTATTGATCTTTGATCAGAAAATGTCGGCTAAAGGACTTCTGAGTCGCACGACAAATTATACAGATTGAATGATTGAATACGTCTCAGTCCTTTGTTGATGACGAAAAGCCATAAAATTCCGAGAAATAAGAGTAGATCTTACTATAAATGAGTCATGCTTGGGACTTGTCATGCATGCGAGTAATTTAAATCCTTTACTTCCGTACTTCCTGAATTCGTCAGAGATGGAACCGGTTTCATTCAACAAATAAGACTTAAGTGACTTCCATTCGTCTTATAGAACAGTGACCTCATATACCTACTTTCATAATCTACTGAACTCGGTTTAGCGCATGGTACCCGGATAAAAGTATCCGATACAAGAAACAACACAAACGTGTAAGAAACACGTTCGTTTGACTGCTTTTTCGTCGACTTGGGCAAAATTGATCTTCACGAAAAGCCCTTTTATTTTACGGGATAATAAACAGCCTACGTCCACTCTGAAAGTTAATTCTAAATATTGGTGAAAGCATTTTTGAAATCGGATAATTTCCGAGATTATCTTCTACATAGAAACTTACAAACTTAACCTCTGTAGGTATAACACAAGCATTGGTAGTCTAAATAAACTAACTAAGTAATCAGGAATCTATTGTTTGCTTATCCCAAGTTTTAATCTGATGATTCATATTGTAAAAACGGGAACTTTCACGTACTGCACTATCGGTGAAGGCAACACACGGCGTGACGCGGAGGGAGCAAGTCGCGTTCACGCACCCTGATGAAGACTCGGAATGAGTCGAAACTTAGTCGGTGCCTTCACCGATAGTGCAGTACGTGAAAATTCCCGTTTTTACAATATGAATAGTCAAGTTCACGATAATTTTTAGAATAAAACTGATCTATATTGTTTTTGTTTTTCATGTCACGTGTATATACTTAACATTGTGTCTTGCCTGATCATGCCATGTAAACATTAGTCATGGGTAGCACACTGTTTGAAAACGAGGTTCGTACGAGTGTCTCAGTTTTACAACTGAGCCAGCACACTATGGTACCACAATTGAGGCGAGGCAGCGAGGCAGTTTCTGAATGAAGTTGAGTGAGTCTTGGGAACACAGTGTGCACTGTGCGTGTTGTGTGGTGTGGTAATGGAGTGGAGTGCTATGTGCGAGGCGCATTGTGCGAGCCAACACGATCTTTCCTCGCGGCTAGCACGATTGTGCAACTGTGTTGGTGTGCAGGTGTGCTAGCTCGTCCAAACGAAAAAAGTGAGGCCTCGTTTCGAGAAAGTGTGTAGCTACAAAAGTGGTGCCACATAGACACTAGCCTTCTTATTAATAATCACTAACTTTAGCAGTGTGCTAAAAGTTATCAGCCTCAATCCTTTGTTTAATGTTAGAAAAGGACACGGCTAGAGTTAGCGATCTGCTAAAGTGAGTGAGTGATTATGAATAAGAAGGTACTTTATTTATTCAATTCGTCATTATTTACTTCAAAATTATTACATCCTGCGCCGGTACTATGTCAGCGAAATACTTTATACCTACAAGTACTTGCATATTTATGATTATTAGCTAATTATCGGCCAAAATGATTGGCACTGACTCACCCAATAATTAGCGATGCGAAACTTGTTTGTCTGAAGTTGGACAACTACGATAAACAACTTCCCATTGAAATAGAGCAAAGCCTCGAAGGATCTCATTACGAAATGTGGTTTAAATCGGTGGTTTATCTTTTAGACTATTGATTCCAGATTTTCAAGAAAATTGTTGTGCAAAGGAAACAAGGTTTAAAGTTGAATGCTATAATATAATAGCCGACAGTCTATTTGACATTTAAAAGAGGTTTGACTACAAATAACTGCTAAAAGATAAACCAGGCGATCATCTAGTTTATTTATATCATAACTCAACCTCTTTTTGAGGACCTGCTTTTTTTCAATACTCAATACTCAATACATTTATTGCTTTCACATGGTAGGTACATAGATGGTGTTTATAGGTAGGTATCTCACATGAACCCTGTCTAAGGGTATAGCAACAGATAGGTAGGCAGGCCGAAGTTTTGTGTAAACAAAAATAAAACTAGTAGGTACAATAAAATAAAGTCAAGGTAGGCAAAGTATCAAGCATTTGGAATAACACAATTAGGTAAGTAGGTTTAGTCATTTTTTCTTTTGTTATAATTTTCATTAGTCAAAAATAGGTACGTCACTTTTTATTTATTTTTAAGGTTTGCTAGCTTTCTAGTCTAAATAATCTTTAATGTCATAGTAGCATTTGTCAATTAAGAATGATTTTAGTCTTTTAGTGAACAACGAATCTTTTTGTAATTCTGTGATTTGTTTTGGAAGTTTGTTGTAGATTTTAATTGACATTATGTATGGGCCATCGCTGTGCAATGTTAGGTGTGATCTTGGTTGTATAATTTTGTTTCTACCTGGCCTAAGTGCGTATCTTCGAGGAAGATCATCAAGTTTCGTGTACAAATCGGGATATTTTCTGACAAATTTACATATTTCTAGAATGTAGATTGACGGTAACGTCAAAATCTTTAGATTTATAAAATGGGGTTTGCAACTATCTCTTTTTTTTATGTTTGCTATAATACGCACACATTTCTTTTGTAAAATAAACAGGTCTTGTACGTCTACACTATTCCCCCATAGTGCTATGCTTCGAGAAAGATGTGAGTACACATAGGCGTAATAAGCCGATAACGTGCTTGTCAGATCAGTTGTCTTTTTTAATTCGCGCAACGCATACGTAAAACTTGATAATTTAGATTTTAGTTTTTGTATGTGATGTTTAAAGTTCAAATGAGTATCAATATTGGTCCCGAGTAAAGAAAAAGTGTCAACGCTTTCTAAAGAGATGTTGTTAAAGGTTACTTGAACGTTAAGAGCAGGTTTTTGGTACGGTCTAAACTCCATTACCTGCGTTTTTGTGAAGTTAATTTCTAGACAGTGTTCCGACATCCAGTTAGAGACACAGTTGAGTACGTTTTGTATTGTGCCGGCTACGTTATCAGTGCTGCTACATGGCATCAGTAAGGATATATCATCCGCGAAGAGAACGCTCGGTGTTTTGACATGTTTTGGTAAGTCATTTATGTAGATCAAGAATAGTAGGCATCCGAGCACACTGCCTTGTGGAATTGAGCTGGTCACGTGATGCGCATCGGACCTTACATTTTTTATGGTACTAGCGTTGTAGTCAAAATATCCTACTTCTACGTATTGCACTCGGTTACGTAGGTACGACTCAAACCATTTATGCGCTTGGCCTCGGATACCTATATCTTGAAGTTTTTTTAAAAGAATGTCATATTGCACTTTGTCATATGCCTTTGACATATCTAGCAGTATTCCTACCGCGTATTCTTTTTTGTCCAATATCCCTAATATTTTATCTACGTATTTATAAACAGCTAGCGTAGTTGAGTGATTTTTCCTAAATCCACATTGAGCTTCGTCAAATAGCTTATATTTCTCACAGTAGGAATAAACACGATTACACATGGCTTTTTCTAATATTTTTGACGAGGTAGGTAGCAGTGATATTGGTCGATAGTTGTTCGGGTCGGTTTTCGTACTTTTCTTATGGATAGGCTTTATGATGGATGTTTTTAATAAGTCCGGGAATGTACCTTCCATAAAAGATTGGTTCGTTAGCAGATAGTAGGGATAGGTTAGTTCGTCTGCACATAGTCTAATTAGTTTGGGCGGCAATTCATCTATTCCGCAGCTCATTTTATTTTTTAGGTTACGTATTATTAAATTGATTTCTTTTTGTGATGCCGGGCTTAAGAACATGCTATTTGTTGATCGTGTTAGGGTAGGTATGCAGTTACAGTTGGACAATCTGGTTCCTGCTTGGCCTACAGACGCAAAATATTTGTTGAATGTATTTGCAATTTTCTTTGGCTCACAAATTGTTGTGCCGTTAATGTTTAGTTCTATGTTTTGCGTGTCCTTTTTTTGAATTTTATTGGTCCGTTCTTTTATAATCCTCCACAAACATTTTATAATATTATCGGATTTTTTAACGCGGTCTATGTAATGTATTTTTTTTGCACGATTAACTGTTTGTTTTAGTAATTTTCCATATAGTTTGTAATATTTTTTAAGTACTGGATTGTTTGAAGTGTTTATGTGAATTCTTAGAAGTCGTTTATGCTTACACGATATTTTTAATCCGCGAGTCAGCCACCGATTTTTATCTCTTCGATTTAATTTAATTGTCTTTTTAGGTATGCATTTATTTAGTAAAGTTTTTAAAGTTTCGTCAAATGAATTATAATTTTTATTTATGTCAGTATTTAAGTTAATTACCTTGGTCCAGTCTATATTTAATAATTCCGATTTAAAATAGCTCATATTTTTTATGTCAAAGAAACGTTTTTTAAGTATCCACGGTTTCGTTTTTATGTTAATGTTTTGGTCAATATTTAGAGCGATAGCTTTGTGGTCTGAAAACCCTAGGTTTTGGACAACTGCATTGATATTATTTGCGGCATGGTTTACGTAGGCATGGTCTATACAAGTCCAGCTATGTGTGGTTTCTCGTGTCGGTGTATTTATAATTTGAGTATAATTAAATTCCAACATCGCATTTAATAGAGTATTGGATTTTTTATTATTTTTGAGGATGTTTACATTAAAGTCCCCCCCAATGATTACTTTGTTTTTACTGAATTTTTTAGATATGTACTCTAAGATTAATCTCAGCTGCTTATAGAAAACATCGGTCTCCCTTCCATTCCAATACAGACTCACTATTAAAAAGTCAAGTTTAGGTATTTCTACGGCACAAACTTCTATTACGTATTCTACAGACAAATTCCTAATATCTTCGACGTTTTTGCATCTTAGATCTTCGTGTGTGAGTATGCAGACTCCTCCTCCTTTGAATTTTTTTCGACAAAATGATGTTGTGATTTGGTAGTCGTCTATTTGTACTAGGTTCAAGTTCTCTTCCGTGAGCATAGATTCTGTAATGCATATGATATGGTATTTCTCTGATTCCTGTTCTAAGAATGCTTGAAGTAGGTGACGTTTATTAAATAGGCTTTGCATGTTGTGAAACAGTACTTTTAATTTACTCTTAGTTTCGAAAGGAATGCCGGACAGTGTTATTGAACTGTCCACTTGTAGTTGTGGACGAAGTTGATGGCCGATTCGGGTTGGGATTTTGTTTTTGATCTTGAGGGCTCATAGTGCGTATCTGTCTACTTGGCCTTTGGCTATTTCTGTCATGTAGATTTCTTCTTTCTTGTAGGGTTGTCTTATCTAAGTATTCTGTGACATATAATCCTGTAGATTTTAGGAGTTTCACGTTTTTCATAATATATTTAGTCATCCTCTTGCTTATTAGTTCTATTTGGACGGGTCGCCGACTTCCTGTTCTTCCCATTCTAAATATTCCCTCGATATAGCCGGTTAGATCGATGTTCATGGTGTCCATAAACAGGTGGAGTATCCGTTTTTCAATATCGTATTCCCGTTCATTTGGATATTCGGTTAGACCATAAAGCACTATTTTCTTATCTTCGTCTTTTTCTATTTTTCTAGAAGTGTTCTGCAGGTTTCGTATGGTTTTTTGCAATTCTTTCGTCTCTAATTCTAATTTTTCTATTTTCATATCTAAATACTCAACGTCGCCCCTAATATTATTTTGTTCAGTTTTTATATCATCCGTTTTTAATGATATTTCTTGTCTTAATTGATTCATTGCTTTGTTTATCTCGCCTTCTACTGTCATCTTGATTTCTGAGAGAATAGATTTTTTATGTTGTTCTAGTTTTGTTTCTAGGGTAGTTTCTAATAGGCGGCTGAACTGCTCGAGTGTAATTGTACTTGCGTTGGGGTGTAAGTTTTGGATTCGATTTGTTTGTACTGAGTGACTAGTTTTGCAACTCATTTCTACGCTGTTATGTTCATGGTCGTCGATTGACATGGTAGTATCATTGAGAGATGAACAGTGTTGCTTTCTAGTTGGTGTATCATCATTTCGTGTCCGTTTTGTTACGTTCTCACATCTTGGGCAGCGCCAAGAGCGCATCAATGTTATTTTGTTTTCGACATAGTATGATGTTAGCATGTTAAGACATGCAAAATGGTAGGTGTCTTTGCATGAGCAGCAGGGCAGGTTTTCTCCTCGTGCTATTAGTCGATGACATGCTGCGCAATTCATTGTTACGACTATGATAAATACCTAGTTTGTGTGAAGCGATTTTTAATGTTGTCGTTGCATAGGCTCGGTTGGCGCGGATTGGCCGTCAGCTGTTCGAGCGGGTGAGTCACCTCTTGCCGCTCTGACTACTTAGCTTGTAAACTTGTAACGGCTATTTCACAAAGTTCGTAACTATTTTCACTGATATCTTTGTACTTGTAAATGTTTTTTAACTTCGGTTTGCACTATATCATGACGTGTTAAATTAGCTTTCTTTTGATAGTAAACACTTGAAGAAGGAGTAAAGTTTTACCACGTTTTTCGATTTAATTATTCAAGATGCGAGACAGCGGATCCGCTTTAGGCAAAGGCTCGGCCCGGCTGCTTTCTTTTGGTCAATCCAATCAAAATTTGGTTTAGAATTGTTTTTTAAATCAAATGGACATCCTGCGGTTTTATTTTATTTTTAAACTGTAGACCTTAGTAACTTTGCAATAATACTCTTGGTATATTTAAACCTTGGTTTAGTGGATATGACAGAACTTAAGTTCAACTCGAGTTTAGACCATGTATCGCAATGAGACCGATAATGTTTAATGGTACATATTTTACTAATAAATCGCGTAGGTTTTTCAATGGGTTAATATGAAATTCGAAGACTCCTCTTTTTTGTTTACTTGGCTAATGGCTGGATTTAAGGCTATGTTTGCATGCTAGAAAGTAGTTTATAGAGATACTTTATTATAAATTTAATATCTTTATACAAACCTATATTAGCAGTAACATAATTTTGATTTGATTTGAAAATAGTTTGATCAGAATCGGAAGTAGAATCGTTCAGCAATGCCGTAATTTAATGCCGTATATTATGTATCTATTTCAAATTAATACATGTTTTTTTATGACGCCGTGTCTAAAAATTATTAAAGAGATTTTCTTAACAATTTTTATACTATGCTACCATCTATTTTAAGAACATAGGTAAATTAAAATAGTTTCCCAATACTAACATTTCTTAACCTATTCATATTGTAAAAAACGGGAATTTTAACGTACTGCACTATCGGTGAAGACACCGACTAAGTTTCGACTCATTCCGAGAGTCTTCATCTGGGTGACTGATCGCGACTTACTCCCTCCGCGTCGCGTCGTGCACTCACCTTTAACCTTGTGTCGTAGTAAGAAATTCGCATTGGGAAATGTCAAAACATAAACAGATTTTATAAGTCTGGTCTATCTCCGAGAAATAATCCTTCTTTCGTATTATATTCATCCTCAAATTAGTCAAACCTGAACAATATTAACGAATGTTTAACCATAAAATTCGTATTCGCCATCTTTTATTTCAAACTAGGTGCCAAAGTGTTAATCGGAGGGTAAATCAATTCCCACTGTCCCCCGATGGGACCAAAGATGGGGCCGGGGAACAGCAGGAATAACCCAAATTGGTTTGACTAATTTCCAAAGATAACTTTATAAGATAAGCCAACCTAACATGGCGTGTCTCGATACGTTTTGGGCAGTTAATATTTTGTAAAACTGACATCACTTTACTGAAACGTGACAAAACTGTGTCTGTGACCAACAATGACATTTGCTGCAATTTTATATCAATTTTATAACAATGCAATTCTACTAAACGTAAAAAACACAACAATAACCTGTTTGCTGGCGCTCTTGCAGAATGCACAAGCCGGTCCATACCATAAAAAAAATAAAAACAATAATTTTAAAACGTCACTGTTGTGTTTGCGTTGTCCATAATCCTCAATATACCTGCGTGCAATAAAGACTTTTTCCTTAAACCTTTTTGATCACACATACTAACTTTTTCTACTGTGTTTATGAAACCAGTTTTCATACGATCGTTATCCGAATCTGAGTTCGTTATACAAACTATTACTCTTATCTGTGTCCACGGTAATGTTTACTAGTAATGAGTCATATGAATATTCTATACTATAAGGAAGCTGTGTTGTACAGTCATGGAGTTCCAGGAATAATATGGTCTTTAGTCAGAAATGAGAATTATTATGTGACAGATGTAATCTCATCAACGTAAAATTTGTTGACTACACACTAGTAGACTGATAAGGCAGAAATACTTTATGGGCATACTGATAAGTTACATACTCCTGGCACTCCTACACTAGGTTTCCCAGTCTTGGATATCAGAAACTTCGAGTACCGTTGTAACAAACACATTGTTAACCGATTTTGATGATTCTTTTGTTGTTTTATAGATAGTGATACCGAAGAGGTCCCATAAAAATTTAATTCCTGAGAGATTGCTAATTTTCCCGTAAAACTCAAAACTCGTCATCTTATGGAATCACGACTAGCCGAAACATTTTATATGGGCTATTTTACTTTGGTTTTTTATTCCAAAGAGTTTATTATATTTTATATCCTTACCTAATAACGCATATTATGCAAACATTTCTAGCTGCGGGAATCGAACCCACGCTTCTTTCGTCGCAGCTATATATTCGCCGCGCCTCGGAGGTCATCTTAGAGAATAGAGGATGTGTAGAGAATCATAAAACGATGATTCGGTTGAATGATTTCATTTGTAAGTTTCCATTCGTATCATTTGATTTTAAGTGAAAATGTGCTGGACCAATTTCCTATCTCCTTTCAATTTAATTCAAACTATAACATAGATTAAAAACACAAATTATAGTTGTCAAATCTATAATTTTATTGCATTGGTGATGTTGTGTGAAGAACCAGCTTGAAGTCACGTACATACTTATGCTGGAAAAGGTCGAAAAGGTGTGGTTCCTCTACAAGCGCTGCTATGGATACCACCCCTTCCTCTACCCCACTAAGTTTCTCTTGGGATGCCTAGGGTATAATTCACTGGAGGCGCGATGATCTGACGATCAAATAACCACAATCTATAAACTCTTCACAATAAAAGTGACGTCTTAGACTTGAGCAACGAGCTGTGCCGACTCTACGTCCCTAACAATGATTGCCGCAGTCGGAGGCAGCTGTTTGCCGGCCAGCGTCAGGTACGTAGCAAGAGCCTGCTCACCTATCCCGCGCAAACCTCACGACACTCAACGCTCTTCTCTCTGCTAGCCCCGATCTTGACATATTCGCAGATACGTAGACAAACATTATTTATGAATTTTCACGTACAGCACTATCGGTGAAGGCACCGACTAAGTTTCGACTCATTCCGAGAGTCTTAATCAGGGTGAGTGATCGCGACTTTCTCCGTCCGCGTCGCGTCGTGCACTGCGACGAATGAGTCGAAACTTAGTCGGTGCCTTCACCGATAGTGTTGTACGTAAAATTCCCGTTTTTGCAATATGAATAGTCAAGTTCACGATAGTTTTTTGAATAAAATTATTTATGAATGCATGTGTTTTTGTGAGCGTCATTAATTTGTGTTATTACTTTTCTTTTTTCACTATTGGCTTTCCGTATTCTAATTATTGATCAACCATAAATTAATTATCTGAATTTTTCTAGTTAGTCTGACTTATTTTAGTTAACATTTTAGTATAGTAGTCAAATAGAAGAGCGCTGAGAGACTTCTGTGTATATTTTGAGGCTGCTCGTATAAAAGCATTGACAGAAAGCTTTAATAATTATTATTTTAATTAAAAATAATAAGGGTTACGAATGGAGTGTCAAGGTTGAGAATATCCTACCCTCTGAACTAGTTTGAAGGTAGGTATCTTCTCAGAAAGTTCGTCAACATTCCGTTGTTGAATTGAGTTAGGTCGCGGTGCGTTTCACGAGTCTCAAAGTTGTTTTGTTTACGTTGTGAAGCATATTTTGATTGTTATCTCACAACTACAGTACACCGCTAGCACACGTTATGTTCACTACGGTTGGGTAGGTACTTCTTTTGTGCCGAAATGACCTAGACCGTGCCATAACTAGCTGATTACACGGAAGAGCTCCAAGGCCGAATCTATTGAGCGCGCGATGTCCAACTATTAGGTTTGTTGTTCATTACACCAATCCGATATTCTAGGATATGATTTGAATGACGGACTCATCATCACTTTCATTTTGATTATATTAAATTCTAAGATAGTCAAAATGAAAGTGATGATGATCTTGAAAAGGAACACACATGTTTTCATGGAAACTAAGCAATGGTCAAGTTAAGTTTTATACCAACTTCGTACGGGTAGGATGTTGTCAAATCAGGGGTTAATATGTTATATTTTATGTGGTCGCTATGTCTGTGTAGCTTGGTCTTTTTTTCTTTACTGGGCTGAGCATATAGAGTATCAGTGTGGTATATAAAAATATTTTCTGAATTGGTAGGTAAATAGTAGGTCGCTACTTACATATATATTTACGAAAAATCTCTATTAATAATAATAATAATATTGCTGGACATTTTTCACACAGCATCATCTAGCCCCAAACTAAGCAGAACTTGTATCATGAGAATTACATGCCTGATAAACTACTTATATACTTATTTTTTGTAAATACATACATATTATACATAGAAAACACCCAGACCCGTGACAAATATTTTTAGATCTTACAAACATTTCTCCCGCGGCGGGAATCGAACCCGCAACCATCTGCGTCTCAGTCGGGCCTTCGCCAATGCGTCACAGAGGTCGTCAAAGAGGCTATATGGTATTGATTTTGTTTTAATACTTACAAAGCATAACTAAGGTGTTTTTTTTGCTTAAACATTATGAACAAGTACCGTATATGAATTTTCAAGGAATTCTCGGATCTAGGTGTTATGAAAACGCACCGTAGTTTCCAGGAGTTTATTTCGGGGAATCGCGTCAGGATTAAAGTTTTATTGGAAGATTGAGACAGACAACATTTACGATACCAATTAACTAAATTACCTACGATGTCGCATTCATCAATGAAGTTGGATTTTTGTGGCGGGACTTTAACTACAGAAAAAACAAACACGCTCACGACTGTATTCCCCATGGTAGACATCCTCAGATACATCCTCAGTCAGTAAATCTTTGAGGATACCAAGTAGAGGGTAGTCCACGGCACGTCCAAACATTACAAGTGGCACATGCCCCCGTTTTTGCAAGTAGTTAGCATTACACGTGACAGGTTCCGTTGCAAGCCCATCGCCGCTTATTAGCACACTAACTGATTTTCAAACTAACTGCATTTTAAAATTTCGGATAATAATTTCACCACACACACCCCAACACACATACACCACACACCACACACACACACACACACGCACACACACATACACACACACACCACACACACACACACACACACACACACGCACACACACATACACACACAACACACACACACACATACACACACAACACACACACACACACACACACAAATGCGCATTTAAGGTTTAGTTAAGTTAGTATTTGACATTACTTTTTTTTAACTTATTACTTTACTTTATAATAAGGTAGGTAGGTATATGATATGATCTTTGTATGAAATTAACGCTCCGTTAAGATAGTGAGTAAGCGAATAGTTACATTATCGCTTCCATTAAGAACTAAATACTACGATTAAGGTTAACGACTCTGATTCATTCATTTAACAATGACTTACTTATTTATTAAGTATATGAACTCAAATTGCTCGTAAATAAGTAATTAATTTTTAGATGAATCAACACAACGGCTGGACTAATAAACGCAATTAATCTATTAAAAATCGCAAACACGCTATAAATATATTTGTGTTTTATAAAGTAGCAAGTAGAAGCATAGCATGTTTTTCAAAGTCAAAGTCAAAAGGTTTTTATTCATTAAAATCACAAAGATCATAATCCTACTATCCTACTAATATTATTTATAAACGTGAATGTTTGTGAGGATGGATGTTTGTTCCTCTTTCACGTAAAACTACTGAACGGATTTTGATGAAACTTTACAATAATATAGCTCATACATCAGAATAACACATAGGCTACTTTTTATCCGGGTACCACGCGGGCGAAGCCGTGGGAAGAAGCTAGTTTATTATAAACATGCCAACACCCAAATATCTTGACATCTATAATAACTGGTATTTCTGTGCTCGTATTATATACTTATTTTCCCTATTATTTCTCTTCCAATCTTTTGTTTTTCCGCTAGTGGAGTCGCGTTTAGTCTAACCACTTGTCTACCGCGCCGAAACAATTATTATGTAGTAATACTTATGTTATGTAGGTAAGTACCTACTTACGTGATTGTATTCAATAAAAGACATTTTGCAGATTCACACGTACTAAGCTATTGTAAATTTGTCATTTATGTTACATTCTCTGCCATCGATGATGCAAATACATACGTCGTTTTCTACTTTTTTCTTTGATATAAAAGGCCCAGTCAAACTAGCGCGGTAAAGACGGCGGTGGCGTCGGCGATCAGAACTTTGACAACTACCTGACAACATTTTCCCTTAGACCGCCACCGCGCCACCGCGTCAGTTTGACTGAGCTCTAACTTGTCATATTTATATCTTACGTTTCCTCGGCACACTGGTGCAGAAACTTTTCTTTTCGTCAACAATTTTCAAGTAATTCCGTAAACTTTTTAATGTTATACCAACAAATTGTCTAAACAAAGAGACTTTAAGTATGGGATAATTAATTTTCGCGGCTCATTTAACTTTTTGATACTTGTCCAACTTTGTTTTAGAAATGTATTAATTTGAGGGCAGAACAAAGGAGGTTCGTAAGTTATTTAAATTCACAAATTAATTGTTGGGAGGTATTAAGAAGGGGGTAAGAAGGAGCCTAAAAGAGTAGGAAACTCGGGTCGTTATTTCTGAACCTAAACTGAATAAAGACGTGACAAAATAAATCCTACTAATATTATAAACGTGAAAGTTTGTGAGGATGTTTGTTCCTCTTTCACGCAAAAACTACTGAACGGATTTTGATGAAACTTTACAGTAATATAGCTTTTAGATCAAAATAAAATATAGGCTACTTTTAATTCGGGTACCAAGCGGGCGAAGCCGTGGGCAGATCCTAGTAAATGAATAAACACGCAATAACAAACACATAAGTCCTGACTCCACACTAGAATTCCCTGTGTCTTGGATATCAGGAACTACGAGTTCCTGGATATCCATGGACACACCCAGACCAGGAAAAAAAATTGCAGAACGTGCAAACATTTGTTCACAGCGAGAATCGATCTCTTGTGTTGCAGCTGACTACTAGACCACTGCGCCATGAGCTTATTTCAGCATAAACTTTTTGTGGGCTATAAGTACCTACTTACTAGACCTAAGTCTAATCGCCTACTTTATGTAAGTACCTTCTTTTAAAATACTACCTACATTCTTCATTCATAAATGTAGCGGAAGCGGCGGCGGTGGCATAGGCGGTGGCGATCACGTGTACCTTCACGTGAACTTTGACAACCATTTCCCTCTGATATTATATAAACCATATTAAGGTACGGATTTCTTCGTCTAGCTCAACGCTGACAGATAACATTAAAATCTTTTTTGTAATCCAGTTTCAAAATGAATAAAATAAATCCTCGATTGTAATTCTTACAAAACTTAAATTAGATGTTAACGGAAACTTACCTCGTGACCTACTCATATAATCAGGTTACAATAAAGTAGGTATCTATCCTAACCACAGGATAGATACCTACTTTATACCACAGTGCAAATACCAGTAGCATCGCGCATGTACCTATTGTGAGTACCTACCTTACTGAATGCGACTGTGGCTTATCTTGTGGTAGGAGCTGAGCGTTCCAAGCCGTAATTCCTTAGTATATTCTATTGGTGATAGCAACGTTTTTATCAGCAACTAGCTGCTGCCCACGGCTTTGCCCACCTTGTGCATAAAAAGTAGCAGATTAATAGTATTACCGTGAAAGAGCGTTCGTAAGAAACATATTCGCTCGACCGTTTTTACGTCGACTCAAGTTGCAAAATTGGTCTCAACGAAAAGCCCTTTTATTTTAACGGGATAATAGAGGTATATGCCAGCCAATGTCCAGAAGGTCCATACTAAGTATCAGTGATATATTTTTTGAAATCGGATGAGTAGTTTTGGATATTACTTCCTACATCCAATCTTACAAAGTTTACCTTATTACTGGTAGTATTAGTTTATAACCACCCCACAATTTCCCTCCAAAAATGTAGGTTAAGAGTGTACTGCGGCTTCACAGCAGCCACGCGAACCAAAGCCAAGCTGCACTGGGGACTAGACAAATACCTCACGCTTACTTTTCCTTTCACGTTAACGCAAATTTGTCAAGGTAAAACTTGGCAGCTGTCACGTGACATTTCCGCAGCTAATGTCATTCCCATACAATTCAATCTTTCCGCAGGCGTTAACGTCAACAGAAAGTGGTATTTGTCTAGACCCCTTATAACTATGTACATAGGGTACTCGTAAAACTAATGTACTAAAAATACCTACATAACAGGGTCGTTTGTTCCGTTGCCAAAATTTTAGCCGTCACTAACAATGTATGGTAACATTTTGTAACTGACCATTCAAATCCGATATCTGCAAACCGGAATCTGAATGGAGATGAAACGCAAATTTGTCAAGGTAAAACCTGGCAGTTGTCACGTGACATTTCCACAGCAAATGTATCTTTCCGCAGGCGTTAACGTCAACAGAAAGTGGTATTTGTCTAGCCCCTCTGGTCAGAAATAGGCGGCTTTTTCCGACAGCAGACTGCAGACTTTAGCCGATAGGCGGCTGGCAGCCAGACATCTGGTCCTTTTCATGCTGTGGAGTCATAGCTTCCAGGCCGCCGGCAGAGCCACTCTGAAACGACATGACGACACCAAGCATGTCCTGGCTGGTCATTTCGACATGGTTATCACACTCTGGTGGATCGTGGAGGTAGGGACAGTTTAAATTAAGTTTATTTGGTATACTAGTGAATCGAGGCCATGGTCATAGGTCAAACTCAAAGTCAATAGGTTTTAATTTATTAAAATCACGAAGATCATAATAATGAAGAATCAACAACTTATAAACTACGTGAATTTTAAATTTCAAAGTGGATTTATGCCGATTCCTCGCGCGGGATAGGCCTATATATGACTCGTAAATTTTGTACCTGATTTAAACAAAAATGTTCGGAAATACTCAATACTCAATACATTTATTGCTTTCACATGGTAGGTACATAGATGGTGTTTATAGGTAGGTATCTCACATGAAAAGGGTATAGCAACAGATAGGTAGGCAGGCCGAGGTTTTGCGTAAACAAACTAGTTATTAATATCTACAGTAAATAAAGTTAAGTCTCTCAAATGAACTTTGTATTAGGGTATGGCGGCAGACCGAGATTTTATTTTCATTGTAGGTAGTCAAAGTAGGTACTTTAGGATCGTCTACGCATGAGGTTTATCTAATAAAATTATTATAGCATTTAATAGTAAAATTGGATAATCACTCTTTATTCGCTGGTATTTCAAAGACTCTCAATTTCATCCTGAGTCTAGGTATAACAATCCCGAACGATGTAAAAAACTTTTTACATCGTTCAGGATTGACCCAACAACGATAACGGAACAATAACGTTATAAACGTTATTATTAAAAAGGTTTTATTTTTCGTTTCAACTTTTACCACAGTAACAACAGAACGCAATGTCATCGCTTTATCTGGATGAATCTGCCCGTAATTATATTTTGGGGACGCTATGATACAGATCATCATAAATCCTGGGGTTTGGGCGCTGGGCAGTGCCGAGATTAGACGACACAGTGGAGAGGACGCAGTAATGTATTTCCAAGATATGGTTCTATAAATAAATACAAATAATCAATAAATAACCAGCATACATACACATACACAGTCCTGAATACGAGTACTATAACATCCAGACCCAACAACGATAACGGAACAATAACGTTATAAACAAAAGAGAAGGCCGTGTCTATTCACCGTCCTGTCAAAGCTTGGAGTTTGTAATGTATTGCACGATGAGCACGCTCAATCTATATAGTGACGTAAACAATTAACCATCTTACTTTTTATAAAGTAAGATGGTACGCTTTTTCATATAAGATTAAGTCTCTAATGATAGTTGTATTGTTGGGAATCGAACTCGCAGTCCGAGCCAAATGATGCTAGCGACTCTAAAATTCACCCATTTACATTTTCTTATTTCTTCTTTAATCCAATATCCGAATACATTTTATGCATATCAACAGTAGTTACTCTTCTTCAATAATTTCCACTGTGCCAGAGACAGCTCGAGAGCTTAGCTCTACACACCATTCATTTAGCGGATTGTTTAATTAAGCTCCTACTTTTGTTGATTACTCTATCATTTATGATTATTTATAACTACCATTTGGCCGCGACTTTGCCTAGCTTTTGATACGAGCTTTATTGTAAAACATAAGCATAAACATTGCCATTCAACATGACGAAAAAGGTATTCAAGATCAACCGTAAAAGAGTTGGTACCTACATATATTATTGGTACTGGATTATTTACTTTTGCAAGTGAGTCCTTATATAATTGCGTCAATGGCGTGATACATAACACTACTGTCATTGTTATCGAAATGAGGCATTCCGTCCGCCAGGTGTCATCGTCACACCACAAAACTCATCAACCATCATTTACAAAAATATAAAGACACTTGAGTTCACCAACAAAATAAGCATACCTACGTTCAATTGATTATGATGACAAAATCCTATGAAAACATGTGTCCAAAAGCTTTGGTTAGAACGTAACCACGCGTTATTGTGTTGGTGAACTCAGACCTAATTATTATGTTGACAGAATATATATAATTTTAAGACAAGGAAGATGAAATTAAAAAAACACATACAAGTAGACGAAGTAGAAAGGAAAACTATCACATCTACATCACCCAACGCGCACTTGGCCGGTTTTTTGAAGTCAAAAGTTAATAGATTTTTAGTTATATAACATCAGCTTATAGGAGTGGTCGCACGCAGAGGCAGACTAAGCCTAGAAGAATCAGGAAACAGATAAGGATTAGTTTATTTTGATGACCCTTCGTTCATAAGCACTACATAGTCTATAACTTATTTTACAATATATGCATTACCTACCACTTTATATTAATATTTCCTCACATCGTGAGAAAATCGTAGTACAAACAAGAGCTATGTTTGTATCACAGTCCCCGGCTATTACTATTGCATATTGTGAATTTATAAAGAACAAAAAACCTAATACTTGTAAAGCGATGATCGGCTAACAATCGGATCGGATATATGATCGGCGTTTAGTAATAAAATTATTACTAAACGTTCTGTTTCTTTTACATTTATTTTAGATATTTTTATCCATGATGCTGACGTATGCGTTCGCCCTAAGAGGTTATTTGTTGGTTTGTTTATTTATCTGTTACCATTTATCTCTATAACAACTTATCCGATTGAAATGCTATCTTTTGCAATATGTCTCGGTCTGTATGAACTTTTAGATACGTTTTGTTGCCACAAGTTACAAGAGGGCGCTACAATAGACGACGAAAAACAGGTCAAGAGTTTGAAATTTAAAAAAATTACTAATTTAGTGCGTATTTACTCTACCCTATATATACTTATACTCCCATACCATACATAGTCATAGTCATATAATTTATTCACCTTCGGAACACAGGGAACACTTGGTTTTGTTACATGGTACATAAGTTCTTTAGCAGCTGTACATAAGCCTTGTCAGATTGTAAATAATTGTAAAATAAAAAATAACACATAATAAAATTATTTGAGACAAAACAAATTATAACAATTAGTCAAATTACGTACAAACAATAAGTGTTGCCATGCTATTGTATTGAATTTCTACTAAAATCCTAAATAAATTAGCGGCTGTAAAGAGGCCTTGTTACACAAAGTTTTATGTTTTTAACAGAGGAATAAATTTACTATTACTCATTTATTTAACGTAGCAACTTCACAGTACACTAGTTTTGTCACTAATCAAATAAGTAAAAAAAATAATCGAGTCAGTTATTTCAGAATAACAAACTCATTGATTTCAAAATACATATCATATTGTTGTATTTTGAACAATATTATATGTATTTATCTCCATGACGTGTATATTCATCACGTCATGGAGAACAAGATTGTTCTTCATGACGTGATAATTTAAATAGGCAGTTAGTAAAATTAACGTTTCAAAGTAATCCTTGTGATTTTAATGAATAAATTAATGTTGACTATGACTTTGGCGTGACAAGTTGAAAGCCGCGTGCCATACCAAAAGCCGAGAATTGGACTTGGGGTTTTGCTGACAATGAGTCAAGATAAAAATGTCGTAGATATGTAGTTATGTACGTGAAGATTCTTGTTAATAAGTTTACGGAATTATATAGACTTGCCTCAGCTCAATTCTCTCACGATTTGTTCTATAAGGAAAATATTCAGAATAACACATATATTTTGTTGTGAGAAATATTTTAATTGCAGTTGATTCACTTGTTTAGCTGGTTTTATGACAGACTAGCCACTGCCCACGGCTTTGCCCGTGTGGTACCCGGATAAAAAGTAGCCTATGTGTTATTCTGATGTATAAGCTTCATTACTATAAAGTTTCATTAAAATCACTTAAGTAGTTTTTGCGTCAAACATCCATCCAGACAAACTTTTGCGTTTATAATATTAGTAAGATATATTACTTAAACTCAGTACAATTAAACTTGATACGTACAATAATTGGTAATCCGAAAATACACAGTACCTTATTGAGGTAATGGCATAATAATACTAACAAAACAAACACGCTTGCTACCCCTAGGATAAAGATCCTCAGAACCATACTGTGTACTCAGATCTTTGAGGATAAGCCATGGGTAGTCAGAGACATGTCCAAACATAATAATATTAGCAATCTATTAATAATTTCCCACGTGAATATTAGTTCACTTAAACCTAAAATAAGTACGATACATAAACTAGCCGCTTTATATACTTAATAACAAGCATTTAAATATAACTTTGTAAAATAAAAATTCACGCTTTAAATAAAAAAAAACTTTTATACGAAAAATACTTAGACATAATTTAGTGTATAAGAAATAACTACTTTAGTTTTTATACTGTCTGTTATTTTCTATTTGGAATATACTTTAATTTAATTTAATAATATTTTTGAACTTGAGCTCGAAGAAATGTTATCACGGAAGAGAGAGGGTATCCATATACTTAAAAGGAGATCTCGAACCCAATCAACTCATGTATGCGTGCTAATAATAAATGCTTTTTAAAAAATAAATTATTTTATATAAATTATTATTATTATTATTTATTTTTAATCTCAGGCTTATACCTGGAGCCTTTATAGGCATTAGTGGAGCCGAAGCTAACACTAAGAGGCCTTTTTGGCCTTTTTACAATACAATATATAAAAAACGGTTTTTCGTGGATGGTGAATGATGAAACTATTGTATATATTGTGTGATAATCTGGACTATTGCAGGAGTAAATGCATAAGGAATGGTGACTGGGCTATGTAGGATGAAACGGCACCTGCCAATTCTGACTCAAATTCAAATCAAATCATAGGCAAGTGATGACTTGCCGTCCACTAAACGGGCCCCATAAGTTATTATTTATATACATATATTAAGTTACTGAAATAAACATTTGTATTTGTATTTGTAAATACCTCCATGAAGCAGACTTTTTACGATCAAAACACTCTGAAAAAAACAAAGTTTTGTAGAAAAAAAACATTTGTCCCGCAGCGGTGATCGAACTTGCTCCTCTTACGTTTCAGCCAGCGGTCCGAGCCTCGCCCACTCTGTTATCCGGTCTACAGCTTCAATCCGAAAGGAGACCCAATAACTTCTTAAATATTGTGATATAATTTAAATTAGGAACCGGCGTAAATTCACTTTAACATTTTAGATTCACGTATAGTTTTTAAGTTGACGTTTCTATATGATCCTTGTGATTTCAATGAATAAAAACCTATTGACTTTGACTTTGACTTTATTATCTTGATTTGGTAGAATATAACACAACTTAGGCAATCCTAGTGTGGGGGCTAGTAAGCTTAACTTTTTTGCCGGTTTGCTAATGAAAACTGTTTTGTACTTAGGTACTAACATAGGCACTACCTACAATAAATACAGTTAATGTCCTTAATGTCCTAAAATTAAATACAGTTCCCTAAAAAGGAAGCATAGCAGCCAATTCTGTCCCTTGGCCGGAGGAAATGATTCATTTAAAGCAATTAAGATGAAGATGGCCGCAGAATTAGCGTTATTACAACACGAGCCACGACCTACAGGTACCGGCTGTTGCCATGGCATATACAAAATGACCGTCTCTTCCCTGAGCATGTTTGGACACCTTGAACAACTGCCACAGGTTTAAAAATGAAATCAAAACGTCAATATTCGAACGGATGTTGGTTTCAAGATTTGTGCCGTGGAAATCTGATTAGCTATATCTGTAGCTAGGCGTAGCGGAGTATTATGGACCAATCCATCAAACGATTAATAAATAAATAAAATAAATACTTCTAGACATTTTCACACAGCATCATCTAGCCCCAAACTAAGCAGAGCTTGTATTATGGGAACTACATGACTGATATACTACTTATATACATATTTTTTTTGTAAATACATACATATTATACATAGAAAATACCCAGACCCGAGACAAATATTTGCAGATATAATTGGTATTCATATTTGACATGTATCAATATTAATTTTGTACCGATCCAATCTACTTGAACAACTTGAATCGACTTTGGAAGATATAAATAATTTGTATCGTTCAAATTGAATATTTTTTTTTATATTTTAATTAATTAATTTTTAATTAAATATTAATTTACCAAGAATAATATTTTATTCTAGGTAAATTTTCTCTTTTTAAACATATTTTTATATAACTTGCAGCGCCCTAACAGAGCTTCTTTGATGTAAGACCTAAGCTGATGGAATTACATTTCAGCATGAATAAATGAAATATGAAAATATTGTGCAACTTAATTGCCTTGAAAAGGGCATTGTGACAGTGAAAATCCAGAAAGACAGACAGCTGATTAGTGAACTCGCAACTTAACAGCTATCTGTCTCCACTTGATTTCAGTACGCATTGCCTATTTATAGTTAGATACCACAAAATCGATATACTCGTATCTAGACAAGTGCTTTTCAAGATGTGTACATCGAGACCCACCTAAAAGATAAATACCTACATAGTCCCGCTATCAAGTAGCGAGCGCAACTTACCAGCTATCTGTCTTCGCGTTAACCAGACTAAAAAGCCAGTGTCGTGAAAGACTCACAGCTCAGCACCATCTTTATCTTTTGACACTTTAACACAGTACCATCGTCTGTAATTCCTGAAAAATACAATATGGGTCTTTTCAAGACCAAGAACAATGTAAGAGTGAAGAGGTAGGTATCTTCTAGAGCTTCTTGCTCCGGCCATATCATATCATCACTTACCATCGGGTGAGATTATGGTCAAATGAAGGTTATTAAATCGATATTAATCGATAAAAAAATTACTTCACAATCTGTTTCTTGACTACATTGTGCCAGAATATTCGAGAACTGTAAAACTTTATCTACTTCATAAACGTCACTGCTTCTCAGTACTTCCTAGAACTATGTTTCATGGACCACAATAATAATATAAATTTATAATTACTTACCTTAAATAAGTATTTATTGATCAGCTTGATTCTTGGAATGGTTGTCTTCCTGTTAGATCCTGTCATCCTGACATAAACAAAGTCAAAAACAACAATATTTAGGTATACATTGCAATCTGAAGCATTAACTAGGAACATAATTGGACGACGAACTAATTTTTTTTGTAAATTAATTTGAATATTTCATCACTAAGTAAGGAAGATTACAAGTTGAATATTGATTCATGAAATATGCCCTAGAATGTCGATAGGTATTCTGGGGCATATTTCATATTGCAATACAATCATCTAAAAAGTTACGCAACCAGTAGCTACTAGGTACTCTATATAGGAAACCTCACACAGAAAGGGCAGGTGAAACCACATTCCTTCCTACCCGACTCCAAAACAGTAAGGTGTTATGAATCACTTACCCTACTGCAGAGCTAAAGAAATCAACTATGATTCATCGTTACTCAGTGATCCGAAACGCGGCGTTGGTTGCACCCAGCATAAACACTGCTCAGACTTAGAGAGACTAGATGAGGCTTGAGCGTAGTTGGTAATTGTTAAGTAAAAGTTTATTTCAAACAGCTATTTTAAAATATAGCCTATCCTATTATAGCCTTACCCTAATTTTAAGTGCTGTATGCAGTGCGGAAAAGTTCCGTGCTCGGCATTATGCTGCAGTAAACTGTAGTGCTGAATTTAGCACGGAACTCGATAACGCACGGACATTGCACGACAAACAAATAATAAGTAACCTGGGTTAAATCATATAATTGAAATTATCGTGGTTTTGGTATCATTTTAGGAAATGATTAAGACTATACTACGTACTTTACTATTCTCTTGCTGACGTTTCGTTGATCGTTTAGAGGTATTTCCTCATGAGCACCGTCCGCGAGCACGCGAGTGTGACGGGAACTGAAACTGTATTAAGTACGTGGTATAGTCGTTATAACATCAAAAAAAACTAGGTGTAATTCATAACCAATACATTTTGACATACGTAGGTACTAGTACAAAATTAAACTCGAGCAATTCAAATATAAACAATAAGTAGGTAATGACAGGTGGATAGATATCTATAAGTAAGTACGCACTTAATTGAAGAAATATAGAAAAAAATATTTGGTTGCAGAAAACGAGAGTTTTAGTTGGCAATCTTCACTATAACATTCAGAACAAAGGTATTATAAAAAGTAGGTTAGTACAAGTTTTTTTTTTTATAAAATCATTTTCTGATGAAACTAGTGGATAGTCCAAATCATGCAGATTATGGTGTTGAATGTCCATTACGGGTTAACACACCCGTCGGTTAACACTAACCGACGGCACAAGCCTTCAAATTTTCGGTTCTAGGGCATGCAGATTTGATCTATGTTATAAATAATTACAGAGGTAGAAGACACTTCCAGTAATGGCACGTGGCATCGTCACGCGCGACTTTAAAGCAGTACACATGAGTCAGAGGCACGTGGACGTGGAACAATAACAACGGAACAATGGCAGCTGGCGAGATACGGGGCCTGACTTGCAATCATCATTATATCTACCATAATCAGAAACCCCGAGAGACCCGCATCCTGAGGTCGTAGGTTCGACTCCCTCCAAGGTTGATATTTCGAAAACCCGGACCGGTGGCATCTTTATTTATAAGATCTGTAAAATATTATAATAAACTACACCTAGCGGGCTTTCCGCCAGCGACTTCCTCTGTGCTGACGTAGGTAGATAATATGAGTGCCTCTCGGCCTTCGCCCCCGCCCTACCTCATCCACGCACTCGCTACCTAATTGTCTTCAATTCACATTATCTCTTAAACTATTCCATCAAATGACATGCTTTAAAAAGCAAACAACAAACTAGTTTATGCGGGCTGATCTGACCTTACGCAGGCTGACCAAAGTAAATTCAGTGCTATTAAACCGGGAGCTAGAAATAAACATTTACGAACGCCTTGTCAAAACTATCAAGCAATAGGGAAAACATTTCGTTGCTAGTTTCATTTTCTCAGGTGGAGCCGTTGATCCATTATCTTCTGTCAAGGCTCAAACAATCCCTCCTGGACACAAATTTAATGTTTAGACGTGCTCTAATTAACCCCTAATTGATATATTTGTGGATCTTTCTATTTCCATTAAGTAAAAAATAGATGATTCGAATAACGAGAAAATTATGAAGGTAAAATCAGCACTGCTTTTTCATAATTACCTATGAAAATACAGACCTATGTACCTATCTTCTTAAATCCGAAGCCTAGGTATTTAGCAATCTATGATTAGTAGATTACCTCAATTATCTAGTGGATTAAGTCGATTTGAATTCCCGATATCTACGATAAGACAATTAGAACGTTGTTATTAAGTAAGTAGATAGATATTATTGTGCCGTGTACTTGTGTCGTGATAACGTGGACGAAATTAAAACAGATGAAATATTTTTGTAAGTCCTACCATTTTTATCAGACCAAATTGCAGGAGTGAAGAGTTTTCAAAATCAAAGTAATTGATGGCACCAAAATTTAACTGCAGCTACCGTTCAGATTTTCTTACACTCAGTAAAAACTGATTGGGAGCACGGTGTAACTAAAATTGGGTTATTCCTGTTGTCCCCCTGGTTTGTCTCTGGGAGATCATAGGACCTTTCGCATTGCCTCCCGTTGCTGCTAACCGGGAAAATACTTTTCTTGTAGTCACACCGTTCAGTCTCGATTATTATAATTTTTCATACCACCAAGGTGGCAAACAAGAATACGACCTATGGACAATTGCAACAAATCTACAGTAATATCTGTGACCAGAGGAATAACACGCGCGTTGCTATTTTGCTCGGTTCTTAAGAGTCGTAGCGTGTTTTTAAATAGCCTCTAACCTCTCTCAAGATTGGGCTATCAAATGCAAACAGTTTTTTTTTAAATCTGATTCGTAGTTCTAGAGATAAGCGCGCTCAAACAAAAAACAAACAAACTCTTTAAGCTTTTTATTAATATAAATTAGGTATAAGTATTTTACGGGTCTTTATTACGTTTACCTTTTTTTATTATTTTCTCGACGTCATTGCTGATACTGCAGCAATCCAAAATCGCAGATCAACAAGTCGACCAATAGCGGAGCACCGTGGACTCAGGACCAAAACGCTAGATTGAGAGCTTTGTGACCCTAAGGTGATATCTAGTGAACGCCATTATTATAAGATTTATTTATTTATTCAGAATACATTATGACATCATTAAAGGTTTTTTTTTTAAGCCTAAATCGATGAAATATGTAAGTATATAGTATAGAATATAATATATAAGATTTGTAGACTAATCTATAGTTTCTAAAACTACCTGTGCTAATTATAGGAGTTTCGGCAGTTTATCGTAAAAAATATCAATGTTGTTCGCAGACAAGATATTGAGCAGATAGATAGCGAGTGACATGGGGGCAAACTTAAGCAGATAATAGTTTGTGAAGCGATTGAAATCAAGAAGTACTCAAACTTCAATGGTGTAGACTATCCGCGTATTGAAATCCCGCGTCGAACGATTTTGCAGTGCGGTGATACGGTTAGTGTAGTGTGTCGTTATGTGGACTTGGACTTGTTCCGGTTTGAAGGGTATGCGTGCCGGTGAAATTACAGAGACATGAGACTTTTCACCCGTTATGTCTCAGGTTCGGCAACGCGCGATGTTGCGTCCATAGGTTACGGTGACAGCTTACTAATAGGTGGGCCGTATGCTTCATTGTCACTTTAGTTGTTTAAAGAAATATTTCAGTTTTAGATTCCTAAGGGCTTATTCTTTAAACTCTAGGGTTCCTACTTGTGCCGTCATGCGTGGCGCTGCAGACGCGGGAGCCGATCCCGCCACCTGTCACCTCTAGGAGCAACCCGGCGGAGCACTGGCTCAATGTACGACTGAACCATTTCGACGCGTCCAATACAGACACCTTTCCAATGGTGAGTTTGAAAGGGCCCGGTCATACTTACGCGGTGGCGCGGGCGGTGGCGGTGGCGGTGGCGAATGGTGACCAAGTTGAAGTGGTTCGTTATCAATACATTTACCTAGTATTGATGGTCACCTTAATTCCTCCAACCTTAATGCTCCAACTCGAACCTATTGTTTTGTAAAAGGATCATTAAAAAGAATAACCAGCCTTGTTTTCTTGCCCTTCTTTCCTGGCTTGGTCGCGGAGGAACAGGCACCTAGGTAAAAACCGACGTTTCAAAGTGGTCCTTGTGGTTTTATTGAATAAATTAATTTTGACTTTGACTTTGACTTTGAATTAAATCGCTAATATCGCGTGTGATGTGTGGGTGTGTGTGTGTGTGTGTGTGTGTGGTGTGTTTGTGTGTGGGCTTTCCCGCGGAACCCAAATATCATAGTTTGGATATCACAGAAAAAATCCGCGCATGTGTGTATGACATTGAAAGAAAAGAAAATACATTTATTTAACACACACACACACACAATAACACTAATAAAAGGATCCAGGTACCTACATAATAATAGTGTCCCTCCCTACCGTGATAGGGAAGCTGGTTGTAGGTAGGTACTGCGCAGAATACCTTAATCCTCTTCGTGTGGTGTGGGACAAACAGGTCCTGTCTCAGCATATTTTTCAGTCCACACCACCGGAATGTGAAGCTGCACTAGTTTTCAGACAAAATCTATATGATAGATAGATAGTTTTTTATTCGACACATACAATACAGCACAGACAAACAATTAAAGAAACACAGTAAATACAGAAGAGTAGGTACAATAAGTGGGTGCTAACCACCGCTAACGAGGGCAGTCTATGCTGCAATGGTGTGTATTAGTCGAAAAGGTCCTATCTCAGCTTATTGCTATATATTGTTTATATATGGGTGACCTTACGGCCGACCGTTGAAATTGAGTGGTAAGGAAATATTGCCACATGTGTGAGTGTAATTATATGTGTCTGTTTCCTCGTCATGTTCTTGTTAACGTATTATTCCTATGAATATAATTATTACAGTCAGTCTCAGAATTTTAATACCTAAGTATTTTAGTACTAATTTTATGAACCTTTAAAGTTGATTTGTTGCTTATAAAGCTACATAACTTTATATTTGAAATCTGCGTTTTGTTACTTTCGTCCCAACGTGGAAAAGCGACTTTGATTTGATTTTTCTCGCACTATGATTAAAATAAATAATATCTAAATAAATAATATGACGACTTTACAGCATTTATACATAATATTTCGATGATCTAGGTACTTGGTACTTATAAAAATAAACTTAAGAAGTAAATATTTTTTTTTATGTCTTTCGAAAAACTCCTTGAAAGAACATTTTAATTTTATTTTAGAATTTATAAATCTCAAATTCATATTTCCATTCCTTGATACTTGATATCTGAAATCTGAGATTCAAAACTAGAAACAGGAAATAATAAATTCCAAAGAAATCAGTTAATCTGTTGTTGGAAATTAGAAATTTGAGAACTCTTAAGTATTTTATACTAAAGCTTAGGATAACGTTAATGTTTTTATAGGCATGTTTGTTTTCAATTAATTTCGTTATATTTTAATCGATTTTGATGAAATTTGGAATTAATATAGACCTCAAACCGGATTATCACACAGGCTTTTTATCCGGGTACCACAAGAAGCCGGGGGCGAAAACTAGGCTCTGTGCTTACATTGTAGCTAGCTTCTGCCCGCGGCTTCGCCCGCTTGGTATGTTGATAAAAGTAACGTATGACCGGCTTTAAACCACGTCCATATCAAATTTCATTTCAAACGAAACAAATCAAACGATTTCTAAAGTTTTTTCACCATTATTTAGAATGAACCAGGGTGGTCAAAAAAATAACCAAGCAGAGTTTGTTGCCTGATTTTTCTATGCTTGGTCGCGCGCGAGGAACCGGCGTAAATTCACTTTAACATTGTAAATTCACGTAGTTTTTTCAATGAATAAAAACCTATTGACTTTGACTTTGACTTTGGTCCATTCATGGCTTCAGGGTGTATATTATCCCGTTAAAATAAAAGAGCTTATCGTGGAGAACACGTCGCATTGTTGAAAAAACGGAATGTGTTTCTTACCTGCCTCAACGGTAAAAGCTCCTTTCATCGTCTACTTCTTATCCGGGTACCACGCGGGCAAAGCCGTGGACAGTAAATAATGCTGGGCATTAAATAAATACTAAATAAATAAATAATGCTGGATATTTTTCACACAGCATCATCTAGCCCCAAACTAAGCAGAGCTTGTATAATGGGAACTACACGACTGATATACTACTTACAAACATTATTTTTTGTAAATACATACATGTATTATAGGTACATATAAAACACCCAGACCCTAGCTAGTAATCTAATAATAATATTAATAATGCTGGACATTTTCACACAGACTGCACATAAGTAAGCAGAGTTTGTGTTATGAGAACTAAGGACATAACCGAATAACTAAATATTTGCAAATCATATAAAAATTCATCCCGCCCCGCGGGAATGGGCCCCCTTTTACGTCTCAGACGGTATAAAACTGTTCCAGCGTTTCTTCTACAACAACGAGTTCGGCGGTCCCAATGTGGTGATCCTGGTCGGCGGAGAATGGAGCATATCTGCCGGCTGGACGCAGACGGGCTTGCATCATGAGTTAGCACAGCTGGTAGGAGCTGGTGTCTTCTACACGGAACACCGCTACTACGGACAGACTAGGCCTAGCAAGTGAGTGTTTCTATCTATCTTATCAGTTGTAACACCCACTGCTGAGTAATGGCCTCTTCTCTATGACGCCCCTCATGGAGTTCTTGTGCCAGGAACTTTGAGGAAAACTTGGCAGCTGTCACGTGACATTTCCGCAGCTAATGTCATTCCCATGCAATTCAATCTTTCCGCAGGCGTTAACGTCAACAGAAAGTGGTATTTGTCTAGACCCCTTATAACTACATAGGGTACTCGTAAAACTAATGTACTAAAACTACCTACATAACAGGGTCGTTTGTTCCGTTGCCAAAATGTTAGCCGTCACTAACAATGTATCGTAATATTTTGTAACTGACCATTCAAATCCGATATCTGCAAACCGGAATCTGAATGGAGAATCGGAAACTGGTAACCTGAAACTTTAAACTTGTAATGTGTAATCTGACACCAGTGGGTCTAGACAAATTCAAAACTTTATTTCAGCATTAATATGCATTAATAAGCAGCGGTATTTATTTATTATTTTCAGCAAAAATAATAAATAAATACCGTAACTTAAATACCTACTAATAATCCTTAAATACCTACTAATAATCCTTAAAAGTAAGCACTCCTCATGAAGCACCTGATCAAGGCGCACACTGTGCAAATATCTTACGTTGAGTTTTCCATTCACGCTAACGCAAATTTGTCAAAGTTGTCACGTGACATTTCCACAGCTAATGTCATTCCCATACAATTCAACCTGAAATGAGAAAGCTGAAATTGGCAATCCGAAAACAGACACCCAAAATCCTCGGATTTTGGATTAAGGAAAGAGAATCCTTAATCCAAAATCTAATCAAAATTCTTAATCTAGCTATATTATCATAAAAAAATATGAGAATCATTACAGAGCAGTGTAAATTGAGAGCCGTCTCAGGAATTAACCGCTTTGGATTCCAGCGCACCACTGTTTAACGTTCATGTAAATTTGGCGATCTGTGGGATTAGATTACTACTAGCTAATGCACACGGCCTCACCCGGGTGGTACCCGGATACAAAGTAGCCAACAGAAGGTACCTATAGCTCATAAGGCTGATTGTGATATTAATAATAATTACTTAGTTTCCTAAAATTTATATGATATTATTTTATATGATATATTATTGTAAGTACTACCAATTTTTATCGATATGTTATTATACACCCCATCACTAGAAGCTGCCGCATCGTGGTGCTCAATGGGGAATAAAATCAAATTTTATTTTTTGTTCCCCTTTGAGCACCACATTCAAATATTGATTGGTGCTCAAATGGGAATACCTTTGGTGCTCAATGCATAGGTGCTCAAACGGGAATACTTCATCTTACCGTTACGACAGCGTTTCATTAGCTCGACCGCTTTTTCATCGACTTACATCGCAAAATTTATCTCCACGAAAAAGCCTTTTATTTTATCGGGATAATATACAGCCTATACCTGAAGGTCCATTTTAAAAATTGGTGATAGATTTTTTTGAATCAGTAGTTTCGGTGATTACCTACACCCAAACTTACAAACTTTCCCTCATTATAATATTATAGTACAATAGTATAGATTTAGAATTGAGTAGGTACTTAAAACTAACTTAACGACTGTTTGAATAGGATGAGATAAGCCTATAGTAGGTATATTCTGTTCAATGTAAAGCAGGGAGGGTTACAGGACCGCGAACATTGGAATGATAATCACCCCAGAATTGCGGCCCGTAGCACAGCATCGCATTGACATACCTTCGAGACTTTTTTCGATGTTTGTCGGATTCGTTGTTTCTTCCTTTTCTTTCCCAAATTAATTAGAAAGAAATACAAACCAATACTTAACCATGCCAGCATAACAGCATTTAATTATCTCTAAATCTACATCTATCTATTTACCTAGGTATACTCATAAAATCTGTTCTGACTGACTGATCTTTCAACGCACAGCCAAATTCAGCCAATAATCCCAAAATACTGGCCGCCTATAATACCTATACCTACTATATTTAATAACAAAATAGGTAATATTTTTGAAAAGGCTGATCGGGAGATGATTAGAAAAACCGCATCATTGACGTTTTCAAAAATCGTTCTCCATTTATATAACTATCCTGAAATTAGCATTGCTTCGCCTTAAGTTCTAATTATCTAGTTAACTTAACACAATCTTACTTCAACCGTAAACCAATCGAAAACACTCCGTATGTCAACGGCCCAAGGTGTTTCTAACACGCAAACTCACTAAAGTCGTTTACCTAATCTACCGCCTACGTACATATTCACTTCTGTTTATCGGAAAATAGTCTTTATATCAATGGATTTAACGGATAGTTAATCTGAAGGCATAATTTTGTAGTTGATAGGTTAGTATGCAAGAAGAGTGTCGAAAGTCGAATATTTTTCTGGAATTAAGTCAATTTTGGGCGAACGAAATGCTTTGTTCGGTCGGAGGGAGAAAAGTTAGGGGTGAATTCAAGAATAGAGGTTTTTTTTTATTCAAAGATAGGAATCGAATAAGTGTGGCTTTGGTCATTTATGAGACGACTTAACCTCTACGGTATTTATATACCGTAGAGGTTAAGTCGTCTCAAAAATCAAAAACCCTGTTCGATCCAAAGAAAGCGTAGGTTTTCAGGTATTAGTCAATTTTGTGCGAATGAAATGCTTTTTTCGGTCGGAGGGCGAAAAAGTTTAGATACTAATTCAAGAATCGATGCATTTTTGTATGTGAAGATAGGGATCGAATAAGTGTGGGGCCCAAATCACTTTATGTGGTAACTCTACCAAAACTCACGACCCAACATGCGTAACAAAAATGGCGTCTACCATCTACCAAAACTCACGACCCAACATGCGTAACAAAAATGACGTCTCACCATCTACCAAAACTCACGACCCAACATGCGTAACAAAAATGGCGTCTACCATCTACCAAAACTCACGACCCAACATGCGTAACAAAAATGGCGTCTACCATCTACCAAAACTCACGACCCAACATGCGTAACAAAAATGACGTCTCACCATCTACCAAAACTCACGACCCAACATGCGTAACAAAAATGACGTCTCACCATCTACCAAAACTCTGGACCCAACAACATGCGTAACAAAAATGACGTTTCACCGTCTACCAAAACTCACGTACTGTTTACCTACAAACCTACCTACAGTGATTAAGAAACCCTGCTCGATCCAACAAAGGTACAAGTTTTTATACACCTACTCAATATGCCCGTTTGATACTACTAAAGTAAGCAGACTATATAAATGAATAGATTAAATAAACATTTGTACTGCAGCGGAAATCGAACCCGCTCCTCTTGCGACGCAGCCGGCTACTATCTTGCGCGTCATCTAGGTCGTCAAGATGTAGGTATCCTTTCTGTTATTTTTCTTATAAATCTGAGCAAGTCTTTGTCTTAGAACGAAAACGACAAACTTCAAATAACATTTCCGAACGATCCTTAGGCAAGGACCAAAGTGTACGAAGCGATAATCAAAGAATGGAAACTTAAAATGAATTAAATTGCGTACATAATTATCTGAGTGTACGAATCGGTAATAACCCACACTACTAACCATTCATAGACAAATAGGTTTGATTATTTTTTTTCATAATACGAAATAGAACAATAGGTAAGTCAGTTTAAAGCTGTACCTAAATGAATTTCCACGAAGAGACCTGCGTTGGATGAATTGCCCAGACAAACGTAATACTATCATCATCATCAGCCTATATTAGTCCACTGCTGGACATAGACCTCCCCTAATGAGCGCCATAGCGCCCTGTCTTCAGCTTGTCGCATCCAGCATCTGCCTGCAGTGTTTCGCAGATCGTCATCCCACCTGGCCGGAGGGCGTCCTACACTACGTTTGCCGAGTCGCGGTCTCCACTCAAGAACACGTTTTCCCCAGCGGTTATTGGTTCTTCGCGAGATATGGCCGGCCCACTGCCACTTCAGCTTGCTAATTCGTTGAGCTATGTCGATAACTTTGGTTCGCTGACGGATGTATTCGTTACGAATCCTATCCTTCAGAGAGACTCCAAGCATATAATACCATAGTCATTTGTAATTAGGGCTTATTTTAACCATATTATGTTATTATTTGCATTCGAATAGTATTTATCTACGTACCTTGCTATATACTTTTTCAAAATACTTACCTAAAATGAAATGTAAACGAATCGCATTTTGGATATTTTTACGTCATAGTTATATGACATGTCAAATTTAAACAAATTCTGAACGGCTCATATTGCTATCGGGAAAGCACGGGCGGGCCTGCATCAGTCAAAAAGAGATAGCTATATTTTTGTACGCGCTTCGAATTTAAGTTAAGAGCGCCGTACGCCGGATCCTTAAGTTCATAATACCAAGCAACCAAGTATCACTAATTCGTGACTGCTTTCTTCGCATCTCTTAACATTATGATAGCTCACCAAATAACAGGATAAAGCCAATTACGTGATTGGTTAATGCAATAATGTCCGGCGCCGCAAGTCACGTGGTTATGACAAAGGGCAATGCCCAATTGACCCTGCACGTTGGAGAATGAAGCATAAAGTAGGGATTTGATGCTTAAGGATCCGGCGGACAGCCCTCACAATTTCAATTCGAAGCGCGTCCACTCTCTTTTTGGCTGATGCAGGCCCGCCCGTGCTTGCGCGATAGCAATATTAGCCGTTTAGAATTTGTTATAAATTTGGTGGCGTTCCGTAATACCAAAAATGATGACTGAAAACTTGTTGTATTTTTCACGTTGTCGTGTTTATCTGTAACTAGACAATATAAGCTATGTACCTAATCAAACTATACGTAAGATATTGTTGTTTTTAATATGAAACAAATAAGATGAAACATGTATTTAATTACGTAAATATATCCAAAATGCGATTCGTTTACATTTCATTTTAGGTAAGTATTTTGAAAAAATATTTATCAAGGTAGATAAATCCTATACGAATACAAATAATAACATAATATGGTGGTAATAAGGTCTAATTACAATTTATTTTGGTATTACGTTTGTATGGGCAATTCATCCTCCGCAGGCCTCTTAAGTAGGTACCTACCCGTAGGTCGACTAAAATTAATCAACGCCGTTGATAAATGAGTCGCAAGCCCATCGCCATTTATTAGAACACAAACTGAAAGTATCTACATGCCTTAGAAATTTTGGTTATAAGGCATGCCGTTTTGTGGCGCGAATAATTTGTTTCACGGCTTTCTATTACAGATATTTGTGTATACAAATACAAATGGTTTTTGTAAATTTACTCAAAAAACCACAGTATAAAAACCTATAGCATAATTAAAATGTCTACCATGAAGGTACATGAACTAATTATTGGTGAACATTTGAAATAGGATGGGTAAAATGGAGAACACTGTTGGTGGTGTGTATTCCATTTACAAGGGAGAAGATCTTCACCGGGCTGATCCATCTGAACCACTTTCCCGGGCTCCTAGGGCCGACAATTGTTTATCAGAGGTGTTAAACCTACATGTTCAGGTTTATATTTAAACAGTTAACAGATTAGGAATAATTTTAAGTTAGATAGTTTTTATTATAGGTTCCTTCTTAATTATTAGGAAAATTCCAACCTGAAACGGCAAGCTGTTGAACTTAAAAAAAAAACAGCACGTTTATATACAGTTGTTAACTTGTTGCAATATAGATTTACTTTGCGATAAAACTCCACTTATGCAATCTAGACTCTTCAGTGGCTATCTGTGTATTGTATGTGGTAGCTTTTCGTAAACCACCTATCAGTAGTTCGTTGCACTTCGTTGATGTGATGTAACTCAATCATGTGGCAAGAGATGTCGCTCAGTACGTTTTAGAGATTAACTCCTACAACCAAACTTCAAATAACCTCTTTATAATTCAGGCAAAGATTTCAAAGAGTAGTATAGCTTCTGTGGAAGGGGAAGTGCTACCACCATGCGTATTTCTGGAAGCAGTAATGTTCTCTGTGCTGTTTTCCGGTTTGATGGATATGGGTGCCGGTGAAATTACAGGCGAATGAGGCTTTTCATCTATTATGTCTCAGGGTCGACAACGCGCGATACTTCTGATATTGCAAGCGTACATAAGGTACGGTGACCGCTTACCAACAGGTGGACCGTTTGTTTGCCTCTTAAGGAGTACTTATAAATGCTGCTATAAAGACGCCATGACGCTTCACTTAGTCGTCAATTTGCAAGCGGGATTTGACAACTTTGCTTGAATTGAATCTCAATAATGAGTTGATGGTTGGCCCCTGATGCGTAATTTGGTAATGTTTGGTTAGGAATGTGATTGTATTCTGTTCCAGTGACACCGCCTTGGAAGAGCTACGCTACTTGACCGTGGATCAGGCGCTGGCGGATTTGGCGCAGTTCATCCAGCATGTCAAGAGTCCGGACTTCGACCACGGACAGTACCAGTACGTTTACATTTTATTCAATAGATTTCATTTTGTTTTGCTTATGTTTGCAATAAGTGATTATTTTGAACGCTCTTGTGTGGAATATGTGAATAAGAGCAAAAAATATATAATCTGTGGTGTGAATTTCTACGTATATAATCTAGCGACTTAGGTTAAATGAATGACGCACGTTTGACACTTGCACATAGTTACTATCATTATTTACACAGAATATGACATGATCTTTGTCATGTCAAACGTGCGTCACCGAGTGACTTTTAGATACATTATAGGGAAGTGACCACTGACCACAATTGAACCATGAGCCGATTAAATTATTATGTGTATTTACAACAAAAAAAATAGCCTGTGTATCAGTCATGCAGTTCCCATAACACAAGCTCAGCTTACGTTGGGGCTAGATGCTGCTGTGTGAAAAATGACCAGCATCATTATTATTATGGCCAAGCCTACCTACATTGTCCGTCTGTCTGTCTTTCACAGGGCTGTGTCACTTTAATGTACCTTCGTAATAAACTAGTTATTAGGAAAATGTCTACGACGATTAACCATAAGGTGATCTTTAAAATTCCTACAAGCCCCTTAGACAACTACCACTTTCTGTTGGCATTAATGCCAACAGGTTGAATTATATGGAAATTAAATGTCATTTCATGTTCACGTTCTGCTGCCAAGATTTTCCTTGATGTATTTACGTTAGCGTGAAATGAAAAGTAAGCGTGAAGTATTTGTCTAGACACCATAATACTAAAAGAAGAGGCAGGCCTAATATAAGGTGGAGAGACGAGGATGATGATTACGAAGGCGTGCTGCTCAAACAGAAAATAATGAGTATGAATGGAAAAAGAAGGGATGAACTTTAAAATATATTTTGTAGATTATAATTATTAATTAAGATAGAAGAAATAAAAGAAAAAAAGAAAATATTTTTATTTGGCAAAACGGAATGAAGACTTCAACTTTGCACTAAAACAGACACCCAGGTAAAATAAAAAGGATATAATGAAAAGATAGGTACCTACTAAAACATCATGTAGGTAGGTAATAAGTCTTCGGTAGGTAGTTAAGTTTCCTCACAGGTAGGTACTGTTGTGCCAAGTGAGTCTCCCGAGCACCGCATGCCAAAAAGGCTTTGTCTCAGCATGTTGCTACTTCACACCGTTTGGGTGTAAAGCAGCGCTGATTTTCAGACAAAGCCGGTGCGGGTGACTTCACGAACATGATTTAAGGATTAAATAAATATAAAACAGTGATATAATGGTGATGGAGAACGACTTATTTTACCGGCTTCGCGATGTCCAAAACTAAAAACTTGAAAAAGGCCACTATTTGACTTCAAAATTCCCATTTTAAAGTGATAATTTAATTTAGCTAAGCCTAGCCTGACATCCTAAATGATTGAGTGCCGATGTCTCATTAGTATTGCCATTTTAATAGTCTGTACTTAATAACACCAGCAAAATGGTAATGGCCCCTATGAATGAAATGAATTGGCCCCTATTTATTTAGCTTAGACCTGACCTGACCGTTGGCCTGACCTTTGGTCGTAACTTGTCCGTTTGAGATGACCTCTATTTGATATTTTATTTCGACCTGAGCATTTCTGACGCTAAGCAATATCTAATACTTTTCACCCGTTATGTGTCAGAGTTGGCAGCACGCGAGTGATACCTCTGGTGTTGCCAGCGTCTAACCACTTACCAACAGTTGGGCCGCATACAATATGTTTGCCACTTTAGTAGTATTCAATAAATAAATAGTAAAAAACATTTTTATAAACACGCTTTTAACCCTGAGTGCAGCAACCATGTCATGGTAAAACTTTAAACCAACCATTATAATAAAATACGTACACAACATTGGCCTCGATTCTGTAGTAAACTAACTAAACTAAATTTAAAAACTCGCTCTCTTCTACTGATAGTGCAAGAGATAGCTACAATTGTACAGTGCTGTAAAATTAGTCAGATCGTCGTGATTTCAAAACATACTGACTATACACACGAAGAAAAGCGGCACGTAAACTGATTTGACAGCAGCACACAGCAGTAAAATTCTTACCATCTCTTTCTTGCGTACACTATCAGTAAAAGAGAGCGACAGTTTAAATTTAGTTTAGTTAGTGTACTACAGAATCGAGGCGATTATGTGCTGTTGACCATTGAAGAGTTCCTTTATCAAGAGCTTATCCTGGATGTCCATTCAGGTCATGCTTACCATAAAAATGTATTGTCATCGGAACTGAACCAACATATAAAAATTCAACTCCATATGATAAGAGGACGTGGCTCTTATTCAGTTTGCAAGATTCAACCTAAACAAACAAACTAACATACAAACATTGCAAGTAAAATAAAAGCTTGTAAAAAAACTCTTGACCTCTGAAAAATCTATTTTGATCTGGTTTCCAGGAACGGTTCAGTGGTTCTGGTGGGATGCTCGTACGCCGGCAGCATGGCCACGTGGATGAGACTGGCCTACCCTCACCTCGTGGATGCAGCCTTCTCTGACAGTGGACCGTTACACGCTCAGGAGGACTTCCCTGGTAAGACCACGTTAATAGGCTTTTAGTTATTGAAATCAGAAGGATCCTAACATCAGCTTGAAAACTACGTGAATTTCAGCCGTAGGCCTAGGAGCCGTGTTGGCCTAGTGGACGGTATCCCGCACGAATAAAAAAAACACGAATTAACACCGTTTAAAACGGTAAAGGTAAACATCGCGAAGAAACCGGCATGCCCTAAAACCAAACATTTACATGTATTTACCATCGGTTAGTGTTCCAATAAGCGGCGATGGGCCTGCTACCTGTCGTAATGCTACCTTCTAGCAAAACGCGGGCAAGTGTCAAATTTAATGTTTGGACGTGCATTTTCATATTCTCTGACTACCCCCTATTTGGTGTCCTCAAACTACTCACTGAGTATGTATTAAGTACTGACATAGGTGAGTACTTAGTAAAACGTCTATATTTTGCCACAATATTAGCGTACTAAATAATCGTACATAAATAATCAAAAATACGCAATTATTTGATTCCAGAATACCTAGAAATAATAACGGAAGCGCTTCGCGAGCAAGGTGGTGAATCCTGCGTCGCTTCTGTAGAAGAGAGTATGATAGCTCTTCAGGAGCTGTTGTCGACGGCGAACGGACCTTCCACCGTGTCGACGATGTTCAAGTTAGTTCATCTCTTTTCTCTTGTTTACATTCTACTAGCCTCTGCCCATGGCTTCGCCCGCGTTGTACCCGGATAAAAAGTAGCCTATGTGCTATTCTGATGTATAAGCTATATTACTGTAAAGTTTCATCAAAATCCGTTCAATAGTTTTTGCGTGAAAGAGTAACAAACACCCATCCTCACAAACTTTCGCGTTTATAATAGGATAGGATAGGATAATGGTGGAAATTATTCACAAAGCATCATCTAGCCCAATAGTAAGCAGAGCTTGTGTTATGGGAACTACATGACTGATATACTACTTGTACTCGTAATAGCTAGTTTACACGAGCTTAACTAATACAGGTATATTAGTTACGTTTCCCTCTTTTATTTTCATCTCTTATCTCTTGATATGTTACAGTTTATATGAATTTTGTTTAATTGTCTACAGTACTTGCACGACGATAACAACAACCCCGCTAGACCTAGCCACGTTCTTCTGGTTCGGGATCACGGAGTCATTCGCATACTTGGTGCAGTACGCCACGCCGGGGGATATCCCGGCCGCCTGCGCCAAACTCACCGACACTTCTGTGGGTATGTGGAGTTGAACAGGGATGATTTTTAAAATTATCAACTCAAGTGAGAATAGACCCACCGAGGCTGGTCTCGGACTTCAAAGACCAAGTAACTATTGACAACCTCTGTGGCGCTGTGGGCGAAGGCTCGTCTTAGACGCAGAAGGTTGCGGGTTCGATTCCCACCACACTAAAGTAGGCAGCTTTAATCATTGAACAGGCTTGGATAACTGCAAAGTTGCCTTGGCGCTTCGATCCGAAACATTCCAAGAATATCGACCAGGCTGGTAACGATCTCGTGACTTAGTTGGTATAGCCCCTGCGTACCAAGCGAGGAGGTTCGAGGGTTCGAGGTCCGCTAAGGTTGATTTTTCGTGATATTATTCTCTAAGGCCCAAATTCATAGTCATATAGGGGCTCCCCTAGGGGACTATTCAGGCGCTATGTGAGAGCGCGAATTCAACCTTTATGCACCCAGCCATAAGGCGAATGCTGAATGATGGATTTTGGGGGACTGGTAAAACCCCGACTATGAATTCTGGCTTAAATAACGTTGTTTCACATTGCCATCTTTGTCATCTCAGGAGCGGTCCAACGCCTCGCTAACTGGATTACCGTGCAGCCGTGGACTCAGCCCTGCATCGAGACAAGATATACTGAAATGGTGTTGGCACACAACGACACCAGTTATGACTCGCCTCAGTCTGTCAGTGAGTATATCTAAATACTGGCCATGGCCGCCGTCGGCCCTCAACCCATCGCGTCGAATCGCCCGCCCGCGCTTTGACTTATTTTGCCCGGCTCCTAAGGATTGTAACGTTATGTTAATAGCCTATAACCTTCCTTATGAATTGGGCTATCAAATGCAAAAAGTATCTAACTGATAGTTCCAGAGATAAGCGCGTTCAAACAAAATAACTGTAAAACAAAAAAAAAGCTCTTCAGTATATTCGACGATCTCGGTGGCACAGGGGGCGAGTAGCCTGCAATACAAGAGAGGGTTCGATTCCCGCTGCAAGACAAATGTTTGCATGTTCTGCAGATATTTGTTCCGGGTCTGGGTGTTGTAGTACCACGGTATTCGTAGTTCCTGATACCCACGACATAGGGAATCTTGTAGGATCTGGACTATGTATGTGCTGTTGGGTATTTCCTTTAGAAAACTTCGATATTCTAACTGTCAAGTGCGAGTTTGCCTCACACTCTAAGGGTTTCGTACCATCAAGCAATATAAAACAATATGGGTCTTATTTATAAAGATTTTTAAACAGCAGTGTTTTAGCGCCCGGTCCGTAATTCTGGTCTTTGGTGGGTTCAAAGTCATTAGGTTTAATTAATATAACAAAACCATATTTCAGCGTGTAAGTATTCTACAAAAAATCTCCAATAAAAAACAATATTTTGACTTATTGTTTTTTATTGTCATAATAAAATGAATTTTGTGATAATGTCAACTGGTACATTAAAATGACAAAGCCCTGTGAAAGACAGACAGACAGACAGACGGTGTAGGTAGGCTTGGCAATATTAATAATAGTAATGCTGGCCATTTTTGTAATATATTGAGCTGGCGTAAATAAAACCTCCACAGTATGTGATACGAGTCTCCGTTTATTTCCAACTGACCTCCCTCCGAAGTCTACCCTCCACCATACTTTATATGCTAGGTACCCACATTATGCATCCATACACTACACTCCTCTACACTTAATTAAGACTTAGTTTTTAATTAACTATAGCTACCCTACCTTACAATATAGTATTTTTACTTTACATGATATTAATTATAAATAATGTGTACATACCTACTGAATTCAATAATGAATGACTTCTGTCACCACTTGTACCTTAATTACAAAATCATAGTATACAAACTAAAGCTTATAAGTAGGTCTATTAAGACGGCATTTACGAATAGTCCGTGAATGTGGTGAATCTTTATTAGGTGGCTCGTCTGGGGAAGGTTCACTGGGTTGCGGTTCGGGCGTACGAGTTGTAATAAGCGCATCTGGCGCATCCGCCGCATTTGACTGCTCCAACGTGTCATCTGCAGCTATTGGATGAGGATCGGTTACTACATCCGGTTCCACTGCCTTCGGTTCCCTACCTACCAATGTATCACTAGAATCCGGGCAGACCAAGGAACTTCGGGTCCTACGCTTTATCTGGTCAATATGACGATGAACCTGATTACCCCCTTCACCCAATACCTTAAAGTTGGAAGAACCTACCTGACTTTCTACTCTGCCGGGTAGCCACTTTTCCCCCTTTAGAAACTGACGGTACCACACATCGTCCCCGGAGTCGACCTCCCGCTCCACGCCGCCCGCGCTCTCGACCTGACGCCGTTGGACTCCGCTCATCCGTGACTCCAAATCTGGCTTCAACGCATCTAACCGAGTTCGCATAGGCCTACCTAACATTAACATGGCTGGACTTTCGCCGGTTGACGCATGTACCGTATTTCGATAAAATAATAAAAACGTATGCAATGCCTTTATTATTTTTTCATTTTCAAAATCAGCCTTTTTGATAACTCTTTTCAATGTTTTGACTGCATTCTCGGCGGCTCCGTTCGAAGCAGGATGATACGGCGCTGAAAACGTGTGCTGAACCCCATCGGACCCCAGAAATGCCGCAAACTCCCTGCTAGTAAACGGTGGCCCGTTATCAGTAACTATCTGTTTCGGTATTCCCCACCTACTCCATAGCTCCCTTAATATCTCAATAGTAGTAGATGCCGCCGTACTCGGTACGCAGAAGATTTCCAGCCACTTGGACATAGCATCTACCACCACCAAATACATCTTACCTAAAATGTGGCCTAAAAAATCAAGATGAAGTCTCGAGCAGGGGCGCCGCGGCCACGGCCAAGGGCGCGGTACTTGCCGTGGCGGCGCGTCCGCCTGCGCTGCGCACGTCGTGCAGGCGCGGCACATTCCCTCAACTGCCTCATCAATGCCCGCCCACCATACATAGCTTCGCGCCAAAGCTTTCGATTTTACGATCCCCATATGGGGTTCATGTAACATTTTCAAAACCCTTTCTCGACACCTATCCGGAATCACTAATCGGTGACCCCAAATAACGCATCCTAGCTCCTCGTACAGCTCATTTCGCCTGTTATAATAAGGCTGCAGTCCTGCAATCTCGCATTCCGTGGGCCAACCGCTCCGTATATATCCTAGTACTCTACTTATAATGGGATCCCTAGCGGTGCAATTTTTAATCTGATTATAATCTAATAACATCGCCTCTTGAGCGTGATGTAAATGAGTCTGTTCGGGTAATGAGTCTAAAACCGGTTTCCTATCGGGTAACGGCAAGCTGGACAGCCCACCGCACTATTATTGTCAGTTTTCACATATTCAATATCGTAAGTATATGCTGACAATATTATCGCCCACCGCTGCATTCTGCTTGCTGTCATCGTAGGAATACCCGTATTTGGTCCAAAAATCGACACTAACGGCTTATGATCGGTCCGAAGAATAAACTTCCTACCAAAAATGTATTGATGAAATTTCTTCATGCAAAAAATTATAGCTAAAGCTTCTCGGTGAATCTGCGAGTAGTTTTTCTCCGCGCTGGTTAGTGTGCGTGACACAAACGCCACAGGTCGCTCCGCACCGACTCGGCTGCGATAGCACGCCGCCCACGCCTGCCGGGCTCGCATCGCACGTCACTATTAACGGCTTATTTGGATCATAATGAGCGAGGACTTTTAAACTTACTAGGTCGTTCCTTATTCCTTTAAATACTTGTTCACATTCACCTGTCCAATTCCATTCGATTCCTTTCTTCAAAAGATTATAAAGAGGCACTAACCTCTGGCTAAAGTTTTTTACAAACTTTAACTAAATACGATACCTCCTGCGCCAAGAAGACACATTTAGACTTTTTTAACCTAAGAACGCTTTCCAGGAGCCGCTTGAAAACAGTTTCTAACGCTTGTAGGTGTTCCGTCTTTGTTTGCCCCCCAATTATTACGTCATCGATAAACACCGCTACATTTGGTATATTTTTGAGCAGGTTGGTCATGATTCGTTGAAATATGCCCTAACTAGAAGATAATCCAAAAACTAGGCGGTTATACCTAAATAGACCTCGATGGCTATTTATAACAGTGTACCTTTTCGATTCATCTAATTCTATTTGACTATATGATTGCGATAAGTCAATTTTGCTGAAATATTGAGCCCCATTTAGAGCAACGAGTACATCATCTATTCTTGGAAGTGGGAAACGATCGACCAGTAAAGCAGGATTTAAAGTACCCTTATAGTCTACACAGATCCTAAGCGTACCATCTGACTTGTTGACGGGGACCAGTGGCGAGGCCCAGTCGGAGCAGTCGACGGGCTCAATGACGCCGGCGCGCAGCATCGTGTCTAGCTCCGCGTCTACGCGCTCGCGCAGCGCGAACGGGAGCGGCCGTGCGCGGTGGAACACCGGCGCCGCACCCTCACGCACTCGCAGCGTTGCCTTGCCACCCGTGAACCTTCCCAGACTGCCGTCAAACAGTTCTTTATACCTGTCAACCAGTATACATATCTCCTTACTTATGTGTACATTTTGCAAGCTACTGTTTGAAATATTAAAACAGTCGAGAGAGGGAATTGTTATATTTAATTCCGTAAGCCACTGTCTACCCAGAAGAGAAGTGGTCCCTCCCTCGATTACAAAAAGTTCTAGCTCTTTTGACATGCCCTGATGTTCCACTAAAGGTTTAATAAACCCTAATGGTCGAATTTTTGACCCATCATAAAATTTCAAACACAAATTGTACGGTTGTATTACCCTATGACTAAAATGTTTATTGTAAGTACTTTTGCTAATACATGATATGGGCGCTCCGGTATCTACTTCCATACGTATGATTTTACTATCGATGGTTAGTGACAAACTCACCGCCTTATAGTCTCTCAAACACAGTTGATGTAGGTACAACTCCTCTTTCGACTCCCCGTCAGATTCCCCATTGTCTCCGGCTGCCTGGCCGTAATGGAAGCTTCGATCGCGGCCGCCTGTTCTCGCCCCTCCACTGGTTCCAGCGAGCCCCTCGCTCGGGCACACTCTCCGTAGATGTCCTGGCCGCTTACACCGACTGCATGTATAGTCACGGAATCGACATGACTTATAGTCATGACCCGTCGCTCCGCAGCCCCTGCAATTCCCCCGCGGCTCGCTGCGCGGCGCAGTTCCCTGCTGGAAGTTTCCACGAGCTGTACCGGCGGCACCGCCGCTGCCGCTGCCGCCAACGCCACCGCGTGCCCTCCAAGCTCGGCCCACGCGCGATCCTCGCGCATTAAGAGCATGCATGTCCACGCATCCCGCGGCTCCCAGCTGACCCTTAACTTCAACCGCAGCCGAATCGCGCTCCGCTGCTTCCAAAGAGATGGCTAGTTTTACTGCCTTTGCGTAAGTTAAACTGTCATCCTCCGCAAACAACCGTTGCCTGATGACGTCACTTTTCAAACCACATACGAATTGGTCGCGTAAATTATCTTTAAATTTGCAGTGTCGCGCCAACTTTTTCAGCTCCGCTACGTAATCTACCGCGTTCTCATCAGCCCTCTGCCTCCGCTGACGGAATTTATAGCGTTCCGCAAGCAATGAAGGCCTGGGTTGAAGATGGTCCCGTAACATGTCCTTCGCCGCGCTGTAGGTCAACTCCGCCGGCTTCTTTGGACTTGCAAGATTAAATAGCAGCTTTTAAGCCTCATCCCCCATCAACGATATCAACGTAGGCATTTTTAAATCTTCCTTGATTCCATTGGCTTGGAAATACATGTCAAGCCGATCCACGTACGCCAACCACGACCCCGTTTTTACGTTGAACTCTCTGATTTTGCCGATCGACATTGTTTTTAATCACGTTTATCGTTATTGCACGCACTGAAATCTATTTATCTCGTTCGCCAATGTAATATATTGAGCAGGCGTAAATAAAACCTCCACAGTATGTGATACGAGTCTCCGTTTATTTCCAACTGACCTCCCTCCGAAGTCTACCCTCCACCATACTTTATAAAGTCAAAGTCAAAGTCAAAATTCATTTATTCAATAAAATCACAAGGACCACTTTGAAACGTCGGTTTTTATCTAGGTGCCTGTTCCTCCGCGACCAAGCCAGGAAAGAAAGGCAAGAAAACAAGGCTGGTTATTCTTTTTAATGATCCTTTTACAAAACAATAGGTTCGAGTTGGAGCATTTTCAATCCCAAGAGTTTTTGTCATCTAAATAATCAGATATTTTATAGTATGCCTTTTTATAAAGCTTTTGTTTAATTACGTTTTTAAATTTGTTAATTGATAATTTTTGTATATCTCTTGGGAGTTTGTTATAAAAGCGTACACCGTGCCCTTTAAACGATTTACCAACTTTATGGAGTCTACAAGTGGCAACAGCGAGTTTATCTTTATTTCTAGTATTAACATTGTGATTATCGCTTTTTTTCTTAAAAAAATGCTAGGTAAAAAAATGCTTATATGCTAGGTACCCACATTATGCATCCATACACTAAAATTTTCACACAGCATCTATCCCCAAAGTATATAGCTTGTGTTATGGGAACTACATGTCTGATATACTACTTATATATCCATACATAATTATATGTAGGTACTTATTTACAAAAAAAATATCCAGAGACCCGAGACAAGTATTTGCAGATCATACAAATATTTAAACAATTATCAAGCAATAAGTGGCTTTCTGAATACGGAACCTTGAAAATGAGTTGAACGAACCCTAGTTTTCCAAAATTAAGTTAAACTTCACTTGTCAAATTAGCTTTTCTGGCATTTTTCCCAAACACATCGGCGACAGAGCGAGACATCACTAGTCTGGGGTACAGGAGTGAGGGAAAGAGCACGATAGGTTATTATTTAGAAGCATCTGCAATGTAGATACGATAGCAATTGCCACTAACAGAGGTTCAGACGAGTGGACTCACGGGGAATTTGTTTGAAGAATTACAAACAGGTTTGTGGACTTATTTTACAAACTTTCGCGATCAGTAAACATAATTAAAATAAAGTAAAGCAAAGTAAATCTTTGCCCTGTTTTGTGTTAGTTTTTAACTGACGAAAAAGGAGGTTCTCAAGTGAAACCGTATACCTAAGTGTATGTATATTGTTTATGTATGATCGATCTCACATAACTTTTAACTGAGTAGGTAGTCCAATTTTGATTATTCTATTTCTTTGAATTTAAAAATTTGTTAAGAAAATCGTTTCATTTGTATAAAACTTCCTGTTTTTCGTTATCGGTTTTTACTACTCCAGTATTTTTTTTTTTGGAAAATTAATGTATTATGTAAATGTATGTATAACTTATAGAAGTTTATTTATACACAAAATAAAACAACTAAGTACCTACTTTAAAAAAATTATTAGACTTAATTATTTGTTATACTATTAGTTACGTGATATTAAACTAGGAAAAGAAGACTGTGAAAACAGAGTTCTTCAGGTAAGACTTAGTTTTAATTTTCAAAATTACATATTACCTGTTCACTTTGACTTTGAAATGGCGGCAATAGTAAAGTTTTCTATCTTATCTCGCCGTGTGTATAGCGTAGCTGCCTGACATTTGATGCACAAATGCGCCTCATTACTGAACCATCACGCGAAATTAACACCAAATCTGACGACCTACGCGGCGCGGCGGGCGATCACCCGGCTGCGACATAAGAGGGTGCGGGTTCGATTCCCGCTGCGGGACAAATACTTGTATGTTCTTCAGATATTAGTTCTGGGTGATGTGGTACCACGGTACTTGTAGTTTCTGATATCCACGACACAGTCCTAATATGGGGTCAGGACTATTTATTTGTCGTTTGGATGTTTATTTATTTATTTAATCTCTACATATGTAAATGTAATGTCCCCTTGCATTCATCATTACAGTCTGTCTCTCACCTTTTTAACTACGACGTAAGGAGAGTCTGTAAGAGGTTGTCTATCTGTCTGAAACGGCTTATCAGATGAAATTGGGTTTGTTGCAATCGATTCGTATGACATCCAAGACGGATCTTAGATAGTTTAGTAGCGACATCTCTCGCCACATGATTGAGCTACGTTACATCACATCAACAAAGTGCACCAACTACTGATATACGAAGAGTTACCACGTACAATATACAGATGACCATCGCAGTGTCTAGATCGCGCAAGCGAGTTTTAACGCAACCTGAACATACCTCGTGTGTTCATAAGTCTTGAGACACAGTAAAACTAAAATATTTTTGGAGCTAAGTTGAGTATTCATTTATTGGATATTAAAATTAAAACTACTGACATCTAGATCTGTATTTAAAAATAAATCATTCAAAATGGCCGCCTTTGCATTCAATGCAGGCCTTCAAACGCGTGCGCCATTCATCTATGGCGGCACGAATCTTTTCAATGGGAATCCGTTTCGATTCTTTAATAAGGGCTCGCTTGAGAGAATCCAGGTTTGGGTGAGACTTTCTGCATGCCCTCAGCTCCAATTCCGTCCATAAAGAATAATCCAAAGGATTCAAGTCAGGGCTTGACGAGGGCCAATCTTCGCTCCGAATGAAGCCTGGCAAATTGGCCTCCAGCCAACGTTGGGTAGTCTTAGCTTTATGGGAGGGAGCAGAGTCCTGTTGGAAAACCCAGTATTTTCCAGCGAATAGCGTATCATTTAATGGTTTAACCACCGCTTCCAATATGTCGGTTTGGTAATTTTGTGCCTTCACCTTGACGCCTTGCTGGCAAAAATGAAGCGAAGTGACCCCCTCGTAGGAAACACCCCACCAAACCATCACACTTGCTGGATGATGAGTGCGCTGGACATTGCGTACAGATGGCTGGACGTCCTTTGAACTTCTGGCGTAAACCTTATTGTTCTGCCGGTTAAACTTTTCTTCCACCGTGAAGATCTTTTCATCGGTAAACAGGATATTTTTTGGATCGTGTCTCTTCAATAGGTTCCGACATCGTTCCAGTCGCAATTTACGAAGACGCTCGTTTAAATAATGCACTTTCCTTCGACTGTAGGCCTTTAGTTTAAGATCATATTTAAGTATCCTGTTCACCGATATTCGCGAAATGTTGGTCTGCAGAGCTAATTTCTTTTGAGTCCGGCAAGGGTTGCGACGAGTTCGCTCTCTGATTACTTTGATGTTGGCGGGCGTCCTTACAGACCGCGGGCGGCCACATCTTCCACGGTCTTCTAAAGAGCCGGTCTCCTTGTACCTCTTTATGGTATAATACACAAAGTTCCGACTACATCCCAAACTTTGGATTTCACTAAAAACTTGCATTGGTTTTTTTCCTGCTTGAAACAGTGAAATTACAGTCGCACGCAAATCTTTTGTTGGCGCCATTTTCACGGAGAATGAAACAAATATTCAAATGTATATTTTTTCTGATTCAAAACATTCGAAATTTAAAATTTTAAAAGTTTAAAAAAGGTTGCATGAATTACTTTCTTTTTAAATTAATTAAATAAGTTCGTCTCAAAACTTATGAACACACGAGGTATATAATACCTCCGACATACAACTGTTAGTACTAGAAGCCCGGACAAGTGGATCAGATTGATGATCTCCACCAACCGCACTCCATAATCAATTCGTTAGATGATTTGTAATATTTGGCAACTTATTAACGTATACTAAGAATTGCACTGGAAGAAGAATGCTACCTTGTGGAACTCCTAATATAATGTTGTTTAACTGTGATTTGACTTGTTCTATTGTTTTATTGTGACGATTGTAAACATCTAGTACCGTTGTTTGGCTTCTGTTTAGTAAAAATATGATTCTATCAACTTTAATGCTTGACCTCTAATACCTACATGTTCCATTTTTTTTATATTGTACTGTGAACACAATCGAAAGCTTTAGTAAGGTCTAAAAATAAGGCAATCCCTGGGTTTTTGTTATTAAAATTTTAAAGTGAATTTACGCAGATTTCTCGCACGCGGTATAGGTTTTATCGCCACTATATGGGGTGCTGCTATAGACGTGTTTTTTTTTATAAGAATGAACTTGATCTTGACGACCTCTCTGGCGCAGTTGACGAAGTGTAGCATCTCGATTTGTTTTCTATGTACTTAATATGTATGTATTTACAAGAAAATAGGTATAAGCAGGATATCAGTCATGTAGTTATTATTATTATTATGAATTTCAGTGCGCCTGTGGACGTACCAGACTTGCGTGGAATACGGCTGGTACCAAACCACGAATAGCTCTCGCCAGCCCTTCCTCCAGACGGTTCCTCTGGAGTACTTCCATCAGATGTGCAAGGACTTCTTCTCGAACTTGTAAGTCAAATTCTTATGACATTAAGTTGTTAGGGTTCCAAAGCCAAATGGCGAAAGCGGATGTCTTATCGTTTCGTCATGTCGGTACCGTGTGTCACGTGGTTTCTAGCTCAGTGTAAAGTGTATTAAATTGAAATTTAGTATGTACGCGTTTTTATATTGGAGATCAAAAAATTAAATATAACATCAACATTTCCTCGCAAATAGAGATTACTTTTTCTTAGAAAATTGGAATATTACATACTAAGTACGTATGTGTATGTATTAACTAGCTGTTGCCCACGGCTTTGCACGAGTGAAAACGTTTTTTTTTAAACCGATACAGCTAAATAAATATGTGTCCCCCCACATATTTATTTAGCTGTCATTCAAATTTACATGTTTCTAACTTCAAAAAACAAAGTCTTTCATAAAAGTCCGCTGATAGATCAGTCAGTCAGTCAGAATAGATTTAAATCTAAACTTATAAAAATCATTTGTCCTGGTCCTGACTGACTGACTGATCTATCAGCGGACTTTAAGACTTAAGTCTTTACCTAAACTTGAAACAGATGGGATTAATATATAAATGACGTGAAGAGGCTGCGACCTGACGTTTTCAAACGTCAGCGGGAACGTTTGAGTAAGTTCATACTTATTCAAAGAAACGCCACCGCAAACATATAAATAAGGATTAAAACTATTCTATTCATAAGCTTTTATATGTTAGTTTATTTTTTGAGGTCAAAACTTGCAAGCTAAATTAGAGCCAATTCTCTTATCTTACGGAGTTTTTATATTTTGGTTTAGTTCCGATGACAATACATTTTTATGGTAAGCATGACCTGAATCGACATCCAGGATTAGCTCAAGATAAAGGAATTCTTCAATGGTCTTGTTAAAAATTTATTTGTTTTAAACTTGCCTTGTAAGTTAGGTTGTGTGGGTCAAATCTAGCAATTGAATTCTAAACCAGTTATGCCCAACCGATTTAGGTTTAATTTTGCGTACTTTTACGTTTGTTTTGGATGACAATCCATGGTTAGCTAAGTGATATCATTCTAAATACAATATGGCGGACCAATTATGGTCAGTTAAGTGATATCATTCTAAATACAATATGGCGGACCAATTATGGTCAGTTAAGTGACATCATTCTAAATACAATATGGCGGACCAATATTTTTTATTCGCCCCCATTATAACGAGTATCAAATGAAAGGGTTTGCTGAGAAGAATAAGAAAAATAAAATGAAGTCACTAAAAGCTGGTTTAAAAAATATATTATGCATTCAATGTGCAACCAGCATTTTGGGAACGCTTCCTTCTGGTAGTGATCTGGATCAGTTGAGCTATCTATCGCTAGTTTGCAGCGGTCTTTAGATAGCAAGCTGTTTCATCTGTATTTTTTGTATATAAATATTTGTCCAAGTTTTATGAATAAATGTATTTATTTATTTTTCTGTTTAATGCGCTGATGTAAGCACGTAGCCGCACACGTACCTAACACACAAGAGGTGCGAATTCGATTCTCGCTGCAGGACAAATTTTGCATGTTCTGCAGATATTTGTTTCAGGTCTGGGTATTTTAGTACTACGGTACTCTTAGTTCCTGAAACCCATGACACAGGGAATCCTAGTGTGGGGGTCAGGACTATTTATGTGTCTGCTGGGGTGGTAATATTCAGTTTACATCCTTCCAGTTTTGACGAGTCCTTCCTCCGATCTGGCATCGAGCGTACCAACCGACTCTTCGGGGGTCTGACCCACATGCCGGATCACGTGGTCTCCGTGGCTGGGGGCCACGACCCGTGGTCCCCCATGGGGCCGGACGCGACCCATGCCACCCCCAAATCACCTGTCCATGTGGTGCCATTTATATCACACTGCCGGGCTTTTAGGTAAGACATGTACGGTGCCATTTATATTACACTGCCATTTCTAGAACCGAGACAAATATTTGCGGATCTATGTAGTATATATATAAATGTACATAAGTAGCAGAGCTTGTGTTATAGAAACTATATAGCAATCATGTAGTTCCCATAGGAACTAAATATATGATTGTTATGACACAAGCGCTGCTTACTTTGAGGCTAGATGATTCTGTGTGAAAAAAAAAACAAGAATTATTATTAGGTTTTTTTATATATATATTTTTGTGTAAATATGTATTTGTATTTTCCAGGCCAACCAACGACAGTGAAACTGAAGAGCTGGCGGTGGTGAAACAGGAAGTGCTCTCGTATCTATACGAGATAGTTACTGGACAGCCTCTGTACCATTCCGGTGCAAGCAGGACTGCAGCCTCAATCCTACTGGTCGCTTTTCTAACTTCTATGCTGAACTAATTCACTGAAAATTATGAGCAGAGTACCACCACTCCACCAATACCGCTCCTGGACCTGGAAGAGATCGCTTCTGAGCGACAAGACTTAAATAAGAATAAGATTTTGTAAATATTTTTATAAATAAAAATATTTTTTTAGGCTGAATGCGCGTTTATTTTCAACAGCTTAAAAAAAACAAAGAAAGAACGCGCGTAATCGAATTGGCGGGAATTAGGCTTCAAAAAATTATGTAATTATGTATTCTGAATAAATAAATAAAGTCTCGGTGAAAATAGCATTTAACGGTCTCGTTTAGTAATAAAATGTGTAGTTTAAAAAAACGAAGAAACACTCTGATATCACGCATTTCAATTATACAAAAATTACACTTTTCTCGTTATAGCAAATCATATGAGCCTAAACTCGAGGGGTTTATTAGTAGCCACTGAAAAGTTCCACTATCCACCTCCTGGCTCCATCATCAGATACCAAAATTAAATTATAGTATTGTCATCCGAACTTTATATACTCATAAATACAAAGTTTCATTTCGATACGACGATTAGAAGTAGGTTAAAATGGTCTTTTAAGATTTGATTACATTGTTTATAATTTCATTAGTTACTATGTATGTAAAAAAACACGTCTATTGTCACGTCCTTTTTAAATGACTTCGGAAGTGAGTTCAATATTACTCGGCCGTCAATTATGGTACTATTTTTATTTACTTCAACTTCAGTCATTGTGAATCTGTTTTTTTTTTTTACAAACAGTTGCGTGCAATGTTCCCTTTTTTTGGTTTTAATCTTCGTAATCGATTGGTTCATGTCTGAAACAGATAAAGAGGTTACAAGTTACATTAATTAAATAAATACATACAAATAGTCATGACCCCACACTAGGATGGCCTAGCACCACAACACACAGACCCAGAACAAATATATTATATACATTTGTCCCGCAGCCGGAATCATACCCGCGCCTTCTGCGCAGCCGGTTCAGCTGCTTTTATATATCAGGTATCTAACAGGAGCGTCGAATCCCAAGGGATTAATATTAAGGGATCTATTAGGATTCCGAGGAAAACTAAATTAATTCAAGATTTTTAATCGGCATATTTAAGGGGTGCAGCTAACTGCCCCCTTTTAAAATCCATCATGTAAAATGCATCCTAGGTAAGTATCTTAACCGTTGTAGTTTAGGAAAACGTTCTTAGGAGACTGTCGTTAACTACACAAGATTTCCAATTTCAATTTCACAAAATATCCTCGGCAGGGCTCGAACTGGCAACGGTTTTAGGATAGTTTTAGGTAGGTACCAACTAAGCCACGAGATCGTTAGCGGCTCCTCATATTTTTCCTGGGTGCCTGTGGGTACCTGTGTGGGTTAATACCTACTTTAAAAACCAAATAAATTACTATTTTAGCCTGCATTCGCAGATTTGGAAAAATCGAAAAGTAACCAAAAAAAATGGTCTATTTACAAAAAATCTTTTAAATGCGGGTACATCTTTAATTTAAAAATGATCAATAGACTTATAGGACCAACTGTTCTGGGTTCTGAGTAGGTAGGTACTACAGTAATGCCAGAAATCGCCAAAAACTGTTAGGCATACCTACACTTTGTAGGAAATGACACTTTATACTCAACAAAACATTTTATTCGGATAGAGTTAGCAAAACTACAGATAAGAATTTTAATATCCCAAAAATTCAACCTCAGCGGGACTCGAACCATCGACCTACCGCTCCGCGAGTCCCGCCAATCTGTGACTTTTTGAAATTCCATTGACGAAACTGGTGGTTCCGTTCCCACAGTCACATTATCTCGTTCATATAATAATAGTAGGTAGGTAAATAAATATTGTTCTAAATATTAAAAAAAACTTTATGAGGATGTTATTTAACTGTTCAATTTCTTAAGCAGAATCTCATTTCGGGTAAGTGGGTATACCATGTTTTGTGACACGCTCTATTATCTTTTGTTGGCTTAGTTTATAAGCCGAATATTCTTAATGATATTCATAAATAAATTCGATAGCCAATAGGTATAAATATGACTTTTAAAGATAAATACCTACTTCTACTGTATTATGACTTTGAAATTGACACTTACAAACACCTTATCCAAAAACCTTCGTACAGAGAAGCTTTGTATCCCAAAGGACACGATTCTCTAAGAGATCTCTCAGAACGTTGCAAAGCTCCTTTTTGATCCACTGGTTGTGAAAGCACACTGAATATACAAAATAATAAAACAAATAAGTACAGAAAATTCATATTTCCTCGCTTGTTTTCAACTCAAATTGTTACGCTATAGTGATATTAATGTTATTTAGTGTTATTTATATAGGACATTGTGTTCGCTTATAATAGGAAAAGGTTATACCAAAATACCTACTTAATGTATTTTATAAATTTAGGTAGCTTTTGTTCTAAGCATTTTCGAAATTTTAATTGACATTTCAGTAAATTTTATTTTCAGTATAAAACTAGTAAACCGCTGTTTCTGGTATGTTTCTTTATGTCGAGGTATAACATATTGTTCGCTCGATATTAATAGCTTAGGTTAAAGGAGATTTCAAATAATTACAAATTATTTGTAGCCTTATGTGGGTAAGTAGGTAGGTATATAATTATCAAGTTAATTTGGTGGCGTCATAGTTCATTTTAGCGTGAACAGAAATAAACATGTAGGTAATGTCCTCGATTCTGTAGTACACTGACTAAACTAAATTTAAACTATCGCTCTCTTTTACTGATAGTGTACGCAAGAAAGAGATAGCTACAATTTTGCTGTCTGACGGCTGTTAATCAATAAAATTTATAGATTCCTTTTTCGTCTAATAATAGTAGGTACCAAGGATCCGTCGTTTTGGCGGTATGAACAGGAAAAAAGCCACATAACTATTTATATCCTACCCAGTCTGTAAGTTTACTACACAGATAATATATTATTGTTATATTAATACGGCAAATCCGTTATTATTGTGTTATTTTCCTTAGATAGAAATAATCTAAAAAAAGTTTTTAAGAGTCATAGCGCGCTCGATGCCTCTCTGGTGTTGTAAGCGTCCATCGGTTAATGTAACCTAGACATGGGCGTTTTAGTTTTTTACCGCAAACGGTTAAGTAACCGATATACAGTTTGCATATCGATATAGAAAACGGTTTTCAGATATCGATATCAGTCGCAGGGGGTTTTAGATAGGCAAACTAACAACGAAATGACAAACACAAACTTGTTCAGTTATTTATCAGTTTAGCAACTTGTAACTTGTAACTTGGCGTGAAAACATGAACCAAAAAGAATTACAATAGAAAGTAAACCATATTGCCAGCTATGTGTAATACACTCGCGAGCAGCTGAATCGACTCAACCCTTCAAAATTTACGAAGTGTTTTTTTTTTTCAAAAATGGCTGGAATAATGAGCATAAATTCTTTTTTTTTTTTAAGTTTAATCTTTATGCTTCAAAATGATACCATTATTGTAAAAATCTACCCACTACTTTTTATATTAATCTGGTTTGAATGGAAAGTCAATGAAAGTTAAGTTAATAAGAGTAAATATAGGGTTGATCAAAATTAAAATAAAACGGAAAATGTATGTTTAACAATCAAGATTTATTATCTCAATACTTGGTGTTGCCTCCCCTAGCTTTGATAACAGCTAGGGGAGGGTTTCTCATCGAACTGATAAGTTTTTTGATCAGTTCTTGAGGAAGCCTTCCCCACTCCTCTTCCAGCGCTATCTTTAGCTCTTCGATGCTTGTAGGCGCCGGATTTCTGGCTCGTACCCTCCGTTTGAGTTCGTCCCATAGATGCTCTATGGGATTGAGGTCAGGACTTATTGCTGGCCAGTCCATGGTCCGTATACCAACTTCATCCAAGAACTGACGAGTGATTCGTGCTGTATGACACCGGGCATTGTCATGCATTAACAGGAAGCCGTCCTCGATGAAACCTTCATAAGGCAAGACATAGTCGAGAAGAATATCTTCCACATATCGCGCAGCAGTCAGACCGCCTCCTCGGCCTCCACCAGGGACTAAAAACGAGCTCCGTTTTTCCTTCCAGCGAAATGCCCGCCCACATCATACAGGAACCACCGCCGTAGGCTACTGTTTCGGCAAAACAACACTGCGCAAACCGCTCACCTGGACGCCTGTAGACCTGAGCTCTCCTGCCTGTCACTGCCATGTAGACATACTCTGCACTCGTCAGTAAACAGGACTGACCGCCATTGCTCAGCACTCCAATCAATGTGTTCGCGAGCAAATTCAAGGCGCGCTTGGCGGTGAGCTGTGGTCAATTTTGGGCCTCTGGCAGGCCGTCTTGGAATGAGGTTCACTTCTCTCAATCGTCTTCTGACCGTCCATTGACTGATAGATACTCCTCGAACTTCTCTGAGCTGCTGCTGGACAGAAACACCAGTGAGATGACGATTTCTGAGACTTGTCGAAACGATAAAACGGTCGTCTCTCTCAGAAGTAAGCCTACGCCGACTGGTGTCTGGCCTCCTAGAGTAAGAACCAGTCTCTTGGAATCTTCTGTACACCCTCGACACAGCAGATTGGCTCAGGTTTAGTCTACGAGCGACTTCTCGCTGGCTAAGGTTCTGTTGCAGCAAAGCAACAACTTGAGCGGCTTCTTCTGATGATGTATCCATAGTAATTTTAAATCAGCGATCGTAACTTGCGTAGGTGTGTTTAGGTTTACGTTTAGTAAGCGACTGATAAGCATACAGCAAAGGGTTTTCTTCTCACACGCCGGCGAAGCCGGTGTGTGGGGGCGCAGTATCGGGCGTTTGGCCCCTTACTGCGGTGTTCTAACCGCCCCCAGTTTCTACTGGGGGGTCATCGGGTCGGCTCGAGGGAGCCTCACGTATGGTCCTGTGTTCCTCCCTCCTCCTGGTCGCTGTCCTCGACCAGTTCTCGAGGGTAGGCCTTGCCACTGGCGGTCCGCTCGTACGTCGGCGCAAGCATTCGCAGATGCGGGTAGCTGGACTCCGACGTCCTGGCGAACATACTTTTGGCAAGGCGGCCGATGAATTGGTCCAGGGATTCTAGTTTCAGGTCGCGCTGGATTGTGGCGTTCCGTCCGTACCGTGGGGCGTTCACGATGGTACGGAGGCATTGGCTCTGTTGGCTGCGCAGTTTCTTTCTGTGGCTCTCTGCCAGCAGAGCGTACCATGCCGGGGCAGCGTATGCGAGACGCGGTCGGACGTACGTCTTGTATAGTCCGATCTTCATACGCAGTGGGAGACTCGCTTGTAGCACTGGCTTCAGAATGGCTCTGGCTGCGAGGGCTGAGCCCCTTGCAATCTTTGCGTGTTCAGCCATTGTGAGGTAGCGGTCGATAGTGACTCCTAGGTATTTGGCCGTGCCGGACCAACTTATGGTTTGGCCTTGCAGGGTGAGCTTGGTGGGCAGGTTGTGCTTCCTGGAAAAGGCGACTGCTTGTGTCTTCCCCACGTTGACAGACAGTCGCCATTTGGACAGCCAGGGAGGGAGCTCGTTGAGGATCCGCTGCATTTTCGTGGCGGCATGAGGCAATTTGTAGGACGACGATATGTACGCAGCATCGTCGGCGTACAGGGCTAGGAGTGCGTCCTCTGTTCTCGGGATGTCGTCTGTGTAGAGTGAGTAGCAGGCTGGGGACAGGCAGCTGCCTTGGGGTACTCCGGCATCTATGCGGCGTACAGTAGAAGCCGTTTGCTCCACGTTCACTCTGAAGCTTCGACCTTCTAGGAAAGAGGCTATCACCTTCACTACCTTCCGTGGTGTTGGGGAGGTGGCGAGCTTGTAGACGAGCCCCGTATGCCAGACCCGATCGAAAGCTTTTTCCATGTCGAGGAATACTGCGACCGCGTGCTCCTTCTTGTTGTGGGTGACCGTCAGGTGGTGCAGTACTCTCGACAGCTGGAGAGTGGTGCTGTGTTCCGATCGGAATCCGTACTGTTCGGGGCGTGGAGGGATGAAAGGGATCAGGTGTTGGAGGAGCATCTTCTCAAAGAGTTTGGATAGGCTGGATAGGAGGGTTATGGGACGGACTGATAAGCATGCACTGCTTGCAGGGTGTTTTATAGGAGGTTGCAACGCGCCCGTGCAACTACCGCGTCGAGCGCATTTTTGATGCATTCACGAATATAACGATATTAAAAAAAAATAACTGTACGAATTTAAATGATTGGTGTTATTATAACGCCTAAATATCAAGCTACAAAACAAATAAAAAATTAAATACATTACTCAAGTCATTTTCGAAAAAAGTTACATTTTGTACTTTTTGTAGGGGTGAGTCGATTCAGCTGCTCGCGAGTTTATATTTTTACGCACGCCATTATCATGCAATCATGGCTAATGTTACGTCATATTCGCTCCATATGTCGTTTCGTTTGGTTTTTGGTTTGTGAAGTTTTCGTTTTGTTCGTGTCTGTAACAGTTGTGGTTTTGATAAGTTTTCATGATATCGGTTATGTGGATTTAAATATCGTTATGGTATCGATATCTAACCCATATCCGATATCAGTTACGTTTCGATATATCGAACTCATGTCTAATGTAACCAGCAAGGTATAAAAAAGGTCCCGAAAATCCGGTTAGAACTCGAACCATCTTCGTTTCAATCGCCGATGCGTTTACCAATTCCGTCCTGAATCTAGTGACGCAAACGACATGAATCGAATCACCAAATTCTATTACTTTGAAAAATCTCACGACTATATTCCCCATGATCGCTGTCCTCAGATACATTGATAACTACTATGTATGTGCGTAGATATTTGATGGTAGCAAGTAGGGGTAGTCAGAGGCACGGTTACCTAAACATTACTTTTGGCACATGCCCGTGCTTTGCTAGCATAACAAGCCTATCGTCGCTTGTTGGAACACTAGGCAATAGCCTTCAAACTTCGGTTCGATAGGATATGGCGTGTCCCTAACGATGTTTTCCTTCACTGATTCGATTATTGAAAAGCTATCGATTTATTATTTTAATGGTCTATATGCATTAATGTACTTGGTATGTACTTACCTACAAAGAGATACCACGTAGGTAATTACTGCTCTACAAAAAATAACAAGATACTTATACCCACCTCTATTTATTATTTTTGATGAAGTCAGTCCAAAGGTTGCCTGGAAGACCTCTTGATAAGGCTGGCCCTTTGTATTAAGTACCGCAATTAGTTTATGATATTTTATGTAGTGATTTTTTAATTCCGGTGTATGCAATTATCTAATTACATGCTTTTAAATATTTTTTTGCAGTTGCTTAGCTAAACACTGCTTTGTCTATTTTTAAATTCAACGTACGAATTTAAAATACATAAGTAAAAAAAAACAAACAGTTTATAACTAAATAGCTTTTTATAAATCTTTGTAAAGCCACTAGAGGATAATAATTGAAATGACAATAATTCTCTTAATTCTTTATTGCGATAAAAGAAGGAATATACATAAACAGTTAATGCATTGTCCTATATGCTTTAAATAGTATACAAAAGCTCAATTAATATATAAATATACAAATATATAAGAAATGGAAAATGGATGGGTTTATTTTGGTCTAATTCTAGCCTAAGGTATTTATTATCAAAATATAATTTATGCAACGTTATATTTTCTACAGAACATTCAAAGATCTACCGTACAGTTTAATAAATGTGTATAAGCTGAATATATTAAAAACGATTATTGGTGTGAATTAATTGAAATTCCAAGTACTTTTGATGGTTGAAGTTTCACTTATAGGCTTATTTCAAATTATTATGTTAATTACAGGAAAACGGGATTTCACAAGACTTACGTATCGGATGAAGGCTCTCGGAATGAGTGGAAACTTAGTCGATGCCTTACGTATAGTGCGGTACGTGAAAACTCCCGTTTTACACTATAAATGAATTTCACAATAGTTTCTGGAATCTACATACACACGTAAAATCATCGATTCATTCATACAAGTCCTCATCACATTCTTCATGCAAGCTAGTCGGTTTAGTGTACTCTTGACTTGACCTTTCTGCAATTCGGTCAGAGTACGCTCGCCAAGGCTTTTCCCTACCAACTATTCAATTCACACCCGCCTTGTATACTTTGTTAATCTACTTTCGTCCATCCTTTCTATATGCCCAAATCATCTCAACATACCCCATCTCTCGTTACTACATCTTCATTCACTCCATATTTCTCTTTTAACACGCTATTCCTCACTCTATCTCTCAAAGATTCGCTCAGACATTTATATTTTGGAATATATTTATAACTAAGACAGCTTATTTCAATATTATATGCAAGTGCTTAATATGGCAATTGTTTAAGGTACTCTTTCGGTAATTAATTTATATATAGGTACTTATACTGTGTTCCATGACTCGAGACAAACACACATACCAACTTTGTTTGATAAATATAAGTGCATTTTTTACTCCCATTCGGTGTCAAACAATACCCCCCCGTGTTGTTTATATTACAATGTTTGTAATATAAACAAATAGGTAAATCCATTTACCTATTTGTTTATAAAACTATTTACTTAAATTGGTTTCGTCTATATTATAAAAACATGCATATTTAATTTGATTCATAAAATATTTATAAAGTTAAAACGAAAGATTATGAAACTTAAATAATTCAGCAAACAAATTGCCTGTAAAATATGTAATATATTAAACTAGAGTATTTTTTATGAACCAAACAAAATAGTATGTTTTTTATGTATTACGTAATTAACTGTTTAATCGGATAAATATCTCAAACGCTAAAACTCGAGTCTACAGCAAGCTTAGGCGTAGACTTGATAGGTATGTCTTAATGTAATTTATTCATAGAAATCACTAAGACATGCCTAAGTCTTTGACTAAGGTTAGTGCAGACGCTTTTCGTCAGAAATGTCAATATGAACTAGGTGCTTTTACAACATGAATAATACCACTTAATGGCTTGACCGATTGCCGTCACTTTATAAAAAAACAACTTTCAAACAAAACCGCATCATAACAGCTCAGCATTCGATCTATGGCTCAAGATTTAATTGTAAAAATTTAAAATATCGGATTTCTTGTGCCTGATTTTGATTTCGAGATTTTTTTTTATTTAATGGTAATTTTATTGATTTATTTATATAATACATAACCCATGTGTATACGTCATTCTCCATATTAATAAAATATAGTTTGTTATATCGTCATTAAATACCAATAAGTTATCGATTTCCTAGAATCTACAAAATATATATATTGTCGATTTAATACTTCCAAAGCTAATAGGTACATAACAACAAGATTTTAAAAGTATATAGAATAACTACAAATTAATGTTTATTTACATCGAATAACATACAAGTTATATTTTTGGAAAAAAAACTAAGTTAACAGCGACAAAAACTTATTCTACAGATTTTACATCACATTATTTTTCTTTACGTATGGAATAAAAATGTTATCCTACAATTTAGTTTATACAAATAAAATCTACAAAAAAAAACAACATTTATTACAAAATATACAGTATTCGATTTCGGGATTCAACCAAAACAATACAAAATAAAGTTTTCTGGAAAAATACCATCCGTGGGGAAATGCTCGATCGTTTTTGATGAAGCTTTGCAAGGCGGATGGGGTCGGCGCAGATGCTGGGCCAGCCAGTTTCGCCTGTGGTGTAGTGGTTAGTAAACTTTTCGTTAGATTCGGTGCTCGCAGAGTGATCAGCCTCCATTGCTGGGTTGATCCTAAAAAAACAAATCTCAATTTAAAAAAGGACGTAGTCAAATCCAATCAAATCAAAATTTTATTTTTAATAAATAAATTTATTTATTTATTATTTATTTGCGTGTGTGTGTGTGTGTGTGTGTGTGAATGGGGGTGTTGTTGTGTAACTCTTTGAAATATCAATTAAAATATATATTCCAACAAATCCAATAGCTAACTTACTTAATTAAACCCTTTATATATTCAACCTGAATGATATTATTTATTTAAATAAACTATTTTACTTTCTATCCCTAAAAGTTAGCCATGTATGTGTCTGTTAGTTATTTATTTATTTTGTCTTTAAAAATGTTATTTTTTATTGGAACTAATGGGAATAAGCCATGCCAAGGATTAATAAATTACCTGTATTGTTGGATCCGCTTTGGGCAAAGATATCTCCTCTGTCGTTTGGTGTTCTGAAAGGAGATTAATTGTAAATTAAAAATAACGAAAATGAAATAGGTTTTTATTATAATCTCGATACAATAATTATGACTATCTCTCGCCTCTGACAAGAAAAGAGTTAATTCACTCTAGTGGAATGTTCCGCGATTTCGTACGCGTTGACAATCTATTGTTACCACAAAAAACAGGTACATATATCTTTTATTTATTTATTAATTTAATAAAACAAAAGTGAGATATCAAATTTCTTTGAATTGCCTAAATGTTATAAATTATATGTAACTTATTATATAAAAAAGACATTAAAAATACAAAATTGTCATGGCGCAAAAATTAAAACAGAAAGACATATTGAAGGCCAATAAAAGGTTCTCACGTGTTAGGGTAAAGATACATAGAGAATGTGAGCTGGACAGGAAACAATACTTCATAATATATAGTACATATACAAACAGATAAAAATGAGAGCAAAAATAAATATGAATTTACGATTGAACCTCAATATCGCCACGCAGAAAAGCCGCCGCCTCACGGACACTGGAGCAGAAGAGATCCAGGTAATTATGCTTTTTTGATAGCTCATTGAACTGGTTCCCAACTCGCCAAAGAAACGTATTCTGTCTATAGTTGGTTCAGACAGAATACTAATAACAGGGTTAAATCTTAGTCGTTTTATGGGAGCGTTAAGACTAATTTTACCAAGAAGGTCAGGACAATTGACGTGGTTGTTAGTTATTTCAAGAATATATCACCTATTTCGCGTTGCTTGTTAAGTGGGAGAATACGGAAATTTTCTGCAAAGCGCTAAATTATTATTAAAGTCATAAGGGATTTTCAGAAGGAAGCAAAGATATTTAATGAATTTAATTTGAATACGCTCAATCCTTTCTATGTTGGTATAATATTGAGGATTAAAAATGTAGGAAGCATATTCAAGTATGCTGCGGACAAACGTGCAGTATACGATTTTAAACGTTTTCGCTCGATTAAAGCTTGCAGAACTTCTCATAATAAAGCCAAGAGCCTTTTATGCTTTCAGGTTAATATTGGAGTCAAAAATGAGCTTGGAATCGTGTAGCACTCTTAGATCTCTGACAACACTGCCTCGATCGAGAATCTGTTGCTTTAATAAATATATAGATGTTATTGTAGTACGTTTACGTGTGAATGTAACCACTGAACCACTGTGACCAATTTACTGTTAAGAAAGCAGTTTTAGATGTCATTGACAAATATGAGGAAAAGCAGAGGTCCTAACAATGACCCTTGAGGGACACCGCTCGGAATAGAAACCCAACTAGATATGTAATGTTGATAACAATTGCTTGAGATCTGTTATTGATTTAGGAGCCAAACCATCTGAGTAAGTCACCTCTGATTCCCATCATAAATAGCTTAGAAAGTAGCAGCTTATGAGGGATCCTATTAAACGCTTTACTGTAATCGGTGTAGATTACATCAACCTGGTGGGCATTATTCATAGCATCCGTCAAGAACTCATTAAAATGGATAAGATTAGATACAGTTGACCGCCCTTTTAGGAAGCCATGTTGAAAAGAGGACAAAAATTGATGAAGGGCAGCATAAACCTGTTTATATACAAGCTTTTCGGAAAGTTTAGCAAGTACACAAAGTTTTGAAATAGGTCTATAGTATAGTTACCTCGGACTTTGAACCTTTTTTATGAAAAAACGATCTCATCTTCCCGCCGAATTCATTAAGGGTAGAATTTTTAAACTTTTACATTTTCCATCTTTTTGTTTTACACCGCTCGCTGGTCGCGGCTCGCTTATCTCTCTTCATACTGACCGTAAGCCCGCAGCCTGGCTCGCAGTGCGTCGTTGTGTTCCCGCAGCATGGCTCGCTCGGCTCGCTGGTCGCGGCTCGCTGCGCACGCGGCACTCGCCAGCATGCGTGCGAGAGTCCCCTGCAGGCCGCACGTCGCCTCCACGAGCTTTGCGCCGAGCCGCGCCGCGCCTACCGACCACTCTGCATAAACACACTGATGGTTGTAGCTGGCGCAGCCGGGAGGGATACACTGTATATTTTTTTGAGATAGGACCATTAAACGGACGTCCTAAACGGTAAGAGTCATCAAAAAATACTGCATTCAAAGATTTTGGAAAAATCAAGACAAGTCTCAGGTAAAAAACAGCTCTATTAGAAAGAATCTTGTTTTATTGCAGGAATCGATAGTGTAGTGTAGTATCTAAGATGCAAGGTTTCGATTCCTATTGAAATTCCGTTCGATAAAATTCCGGCTTTTTATAGGCAAATACCCAATAATAATACATGTACGACATATTCTAGACATGAGACATGACTCGATTGGCTCTCCTCATTTCTCGCATTGCAACCTGATGTCTAACTTTCGATCTTCTTTTCCACAACTTCTTCGTTGTTTCATAAACTTTTTTTGGTTAATTTCCAACCTCTCTATCCACCTGACCGCTGCGATGGCTTGGACATATCGATTACCACATACCTATAGGATCGTCCTCATCGGTCCTGGAGGCTTCCAGTTCGGACAGCGTATCGTACTCCTCGTCCAGGGAGGCAGCTCGCAGTTCTGCCGGTTTCAGGTCGGAATCGATGTCAGTTTCCTCCGGGGGCGCTGAAGGTCGGACCGCTGCTGAACCTTAAAAAACAAATGTAAAGAAATATAAATCAATAACCAACAATCTCATACATAATCCCTGTATCGGGGGTATCGACGACCTCCGTGGCGCAGTGGGTGAAGGCCCGCCAGAGACGTAGAAGGAGGTGGGTTAGATTCTGGGCACGAGCCAAATATTTGTATGATCTGCAAATGTTTGTCTCGGGTCTGGGTATTTTTTTAATTATATTATGTATCTATTTACAAAAAACATATGTAAATAAGTAGTATACCAGTCATGTAGGTCCCGATAACACAAACTCTTACTTTTGGGGCTAGATGATGCCGTGTGAAAAATTACCAGCTTTATTTATCAGGAAATACGAGTACCATGGTACCACTATTATTATTTCATTAGTGTAGCATGGGTAGGTTGCTGAAGTAGGTAGGATTTTTGGTACGTTATTCCCGACGAGTTCGTGACGCGAGATGCGATACGAAGCAGCGTTACGATGCAACCGTAGGTGAGGGTAGGGGGGAAGCGCCTGTACTAGTGACCACTGTTCCACGGTACTGGATGCGGCGTAGCGCTAGCGCAGACTGCTCGATTTCTGTCGGTCACCGAGGCCTTATATAGTCGAGCGGCGCCAAGATGGCGTCGCTGTGTGCCGACGACGCACGAGTGATCCCGATGATGAACGAACGTTGTCATTGCTTGCGTTTAATCAAATAGTGATGCTACATTAGTAATATTGTTTGAGCGATAGACTTCCACAGGTAAGCGCGGCTAGTGTAGTGTAGTGTTACCTCTGCCTCCGCGCTGGCTGCGCCGGCAGGAGTCGCAGCGGCCCCGCGCGCGCGCCCCCACGCTCGCACTCTCGCTCACCGACAGTGCCCCGCGCACTAACAGCGTCAGCTGGTTCGCTGAAACAAACAGACGAGAGCTTATACAAACATTATTGTTATAATTCTTACAAGATCATGACTGTAAGGCTGAACGCCTCCCCCGCACACGATCCATCAGATAGCTATCCGTCCATCAGCAACCAGTAGTTGCTAGGTCGGATGACTCCTCTTCCTCCTCGGTCAGTTCCCCGCGCTCGCAGTGCCTACCTTGTGTGCATGCAGCGAGCAGTAGTTGCTGCAAGTCGGGTAACTCTTCTTCCTCCTCGGTCAGTTCCCCGCGCTCGCAGTGCCTACCTTGTGTGCATGCAGCGAGCAGTAGTTGCTGCAAGTCGGGTAACTCTTCTTCCTCCTCGGTCAGTTCCCCGCGCTCGCGCAGCTCACCCGACACATCTGAAGCAACGTTACTACATCAAAGTCTGTTACTAAAAACTAAACCATGTGTGGAAAAAGTATGTTATAATGACACTATCATCAGAATTTATAAACCGATTTCAAAAAAGGATCGATATCTTCGCTTATTAAATGAAAAAAAATTCTAACCCTAAGGATGAAAAATGGGGGATACATGTTATTGTACTTTGACCAACTTCCCGAAATATAAAGTCGATTTTTTTCCCTGAACATAAATTAGCTTAACCTATCGTCAAAGGTTTGCTGAAATGAAACTCTTCTTTGCACGTGTCTTATATGTATTCTCCATTTGTACAATAAAGGATAAAGAATATAAGGAACAAAGTTGGTGGTGTGTCTTTCTTTAGCAAAGGGGAAGATCTTCCAAGGTGCTGATCCATCTGATCCACTTGCCCGGACTCCTAGCACCGACAGAGTTGTGGCCAGGAGATATTATATTGTACCCCACGGTCATGCTACATGGAGGGCAGTCCTTTAAATATTGAATTTAGGAAGTTGTACTTAATGAAGACTTTCCTTTATTTTTTAAAGTTGAATATGAAAATTAATACACTGCACTCAAAGATTTTTTTAAAGTCGCTTCCCTAAACCTGGACTCGAACCCGCTAAATGAGAAAAAAAACTGTATTTTTATGATACCGATCGAGAGTAAATCATAAGGATTAATCCCTTTCAATAACATAGTATCTCGAATTAAAACAAAACTATGAAAGTTATTCATTCAATTTAAGATTTTGTTCAGGAAACCTAATTAGAACTTACTTATTCTACCAAAGGAAATGCTCCTTTGATAGCATGGCCGCAAAGAGCAAAATTTTATTTTTTATTTATAATATTATAAACGCGAAAGTTTGTGAGGATGGATGTTTGTTACTCTTTTACGCAAAAACTACCGAACGGATAATGAAACTTCACAGTAATATAGCTCACACATCAGAATAACACACTTTTTATCCAGGTACCACGCGGGCGAAGTCGTGGGCAGAAGCTAGTATGTTATATGTTCAAACTCCCGGAAAATGTCGTAAGCGCGATCTAGACCCTTCGAGTGCCATCTGTGTATTGGACGTGGTAGCTACGTTTCTTACAACAGTAGGTTCTCGCTCTTCGCTCTGCGTTGATGTAACGTAGTCCAATGACGTGGCGAGAGATGTCGCTATAATAGCGTCGAGTCAGCATGTTTTGAAATCACGACTGAACATGTACGGAAAACTTAAATGTGACTAATTTGACAAAACTTAAATTGATGCTATTTCTTTCTATACAGAATCAGAATATTTATTTGCATGAACATAACAATTTAGATCAGCTGATATATGATTTTAAATTTTTTATAGGACCTTTTAATATTCTTCCATATAAACGGTGTAATAGGCAGATTGATTGCATTTAACTCTTTTTTTTGTTACTGCTACTTAAATAGATAATAAAGTTTAGTTGGTGTAGTAGAGAATCTGCGCCATTGTAAGTGTAAGTAGAAGTGGTACTGACATTATTGTAAGTGTAAGTGGTAGCATTATATGTGTAAGTGTAGGAAGTAGTGATACTGACATCAATGTAAGTGTAAGTGGTAGCATTATAAGTGTAAGAAGTAGTGATATTGACATTATTGTAAATGTAAGTGGTAGCATTATAAGTTTAAGAAGTAGTGATACTGACAGCATTGTAAGTGGCAGCATTATAAGTGTAAGTATTAGTGATACTATCACCATCCTTAGTGTAATTAGTAGTGTTACTGGCATCATTGTGTTAGTGTTAGTAGTGGTAGTGGTAGTGATACTGACCGAGTTGTCCGAGCGCCTCCGCGACGGCGAGGTCAGCGAGCTGGTCGTAGTGCCGCGGCGGGACGCCCAGCATCTCGCACACCACGAGGGACTTCGCGCGGAGACACCGGGATATACCCGCGTCCAGACGACGAAGACGTTCTGCACAACATACATACATGCATATTACATATATTATATTCATGTATTCATTTTCATATTCATATTGCAAAAACGTGATTAATCACGAACGATATTATCGGTGAAGACGCCGACAAATTTCAACTCATTTCTAAACAGTCAACGAAACGGATATTGGACTCTTTTATCAACTTTCTGTTATTTGAAGTTCCGGTTTTATTTTTTTCTTAACAAAACTTATTTGAAGTCGGGTAGTAAATACCTTGGTTGGAGTTCAATTAAATTAAATTCAATGTAAGTTATGTAATTTAAGATACATTTATAGTACACTTGGAAATGTCAAAAACAAATAACAAACAATAGTAATAATAATAACAATATAATTCTTATAATTGTAAGTACCTACTTAAAAATAAAAAAATAAATTCATTAAATATATGGTAATTTGGTAATTTGGTAACTAACATCGTCATAAGATTTTATGAAATTTATCAGCAAGAGCTTCGTCAAGAGTGTAATAAGATTTTTCCATTAACAACCTTTTCACTTTAACACTAAATTATGTATTATCTGTGCATCGTAGTACATGTGGAAGTTTATTAAACAATTTAATTCCTACACAAATAAAACTGTTGCAAGTCTATGTTGAGGCAAAAATCGTTAAAATGCTTGGAGATATTAATAGGAGAGGAGAGATTTCATTATTAAAGCCTGTGATACATTCTATACGCTTATTATCTGTTGTGTTTTTTCCTGTTACTTTTTTTATAATATTCCAGGTAGATTTAATTACGATAGATTTCAAATACGAATTTCGATTCTTTTTGCCGTTAGACAATTTTTTTTTTTAATCCTACTGTAATGACTAATTTAAATTCTCAAATTTTCATCATTGTATATTGATAATAGATAGTAAAGGTGTTTCATGTAGCTTTGAGATCTTCTTAAGCCCACCGTAGCCCAATCACTTAAGGACTTCCTTGCTCTTCTACAGATAGTTAATACCTTGGTTAGAGTAAATACTTTGGTTGGAGTAAATACCTTGGTTGGAGAGTGCGGTGTGTGCGGAGTGTGCGGAGAGGGCGGCGGGCGCGGTGAGGGTGAAGGCGGCGCGGGGCTCCAGCGGGGGCGGGGGCGCCTCGTGCGTGCTGATGCGACCCACCGTGGGACGACGGATCCTGGGGACGAAACAGATTCATTCACGTTATAACACGATAAATGCCACTGAATGACGAGGGTTACTAAAGAAGGTTGTTGCTATTCACAATATCAATATTTTTTTTTATGTTTCAACGATCTACTCATATCTATCTTGGTCTAAATACGATTAATAAATATGAAATATGTGTGCTTATAGTTCCTAATACATTTGAGCAGTCTGTACAAATTAACTCACTTATGTTTCTCTTCCTTTTCCTCTCTCCCATCCTCCTTTTCCACGGACCTCTCCTCTCTCTCCGTAGAACTTATCTCCTTCTCTCTCTCGCTCTCTACTCTCTCGGCGGAGACTCTTTCTCTCTCGCTCTCGGCTCTCTCGGCGGACGCTCTTTCTCTCTCGCCTTCAGCTCTTTCTCTCTCGCTCTCAGCTCTCTCGGCAGATGCTCTCTCTCTCTCACTCTCAGCTCTCTCGAGGCGATCTCTCTCGCTGTCGTCTTCGGCTGTCGAATTGGATTTTTCTGAGGCGTCAGAAGGATTTCGGGATACGTTTATTCCTGCAAAAAAATACAAATAAGATTGTTTATTCATATTTTATGGCTCTTCTTTTTTTGACAGATGTCACTGTAGCTATTAATTTGTCCAAAATTTTAAGAACAAAATATCATTTTTGTTCAAGTTTGCTTCATACATCTTGTATGAACCAAACTTGAACAAAAAAATCGACAATAAGAAGTTTGACAGGCAATATACAACGCCATCTAGTTGGGCATTAGCGAACTTAACCAGACTCCTATTACATAACAGTAAAGTTTTTGAAAGAATGACTATCACACAAGTAGCTACATTTTGTCAATGAGATAAAACGCCATCTAATTAGTTTCAGGGAACCATCTCGGCCTGCCACGGAAAAAAAAATATTGTTTTTTTTTCAAATGCTTACAATAACGATAAAAAAATTATGCTGTAACAGCTGGACCAATTTCAATGACATTTGAAACAGATATAGTCCATTGTCTGGAATCAGATATAAGTTACTTTTTGTCTGAATAAGAGTAAGCGAACCCGCGGGTAGAAGCTAGTTTACCTGAATCATCAGTCGATCTGCTTGCTTGATGTGATGTCGTGATGTTTGGCTTCAGTTCAGTCAACTTAGCCAACGGCGCCTCTTGAATATGCTTTACCCATCTGCAAGAAAGTTAATATATAAAAGTTAAATAGTTGCAACTCGCGCCATTTTTATTCACAGGTCCGGACACCGTGTTGGAAGAAAGTAGGTCATTGACACGCATTACGTACAAATACAATTCTGTCGCGCTCGAATGCTGTACACCTCTGTCAAGTTATTGACTATCTCACAGGACAGGGGGCTAGGGGGGGGGTAAGTAAACCTAACTTATTTGCTAAGTAAGTGATGCAAACTGAGCTACCAAATTAAGTATAGTATGATTGTTTTTCGTGGTTTTTATAACTTACTAATTAAAAACAATAATAATAATGCTGGACATTGCATAGAAAATGCTTAATATTCGAAATAAGGTAAAGGTGTGAATTTATGTAATGCAACCAGGTGTTACGTGAATACACACTAATACTTTTTTTTTCGAAAACCAAGCATTTTTTTTATTATATTGTGACGTGCGCGGCTTGCTAAATTACGGTACGCCAGCGCCATCTCTTATCAACTGGACGCACTACTTTTTCTACCGCCATCTAGTATCGTCTGGCACTAACCGCGCTAGTAAAAGGTGGCAGTTTCTCGAATGTTTGAGGCGCAAGGTAGCGTGCAAGCCAAGAGAATGTTCCGGAAGAAACGCCTTATGGGATATATAAGCGCGCCAAGTGAATGGCAGGACAGTTCTTTTCAAGATTTTGGCAGTTGTTCTTTTTCCTGGTGGATTTTTTCATTTCTAGTGTTGTGATACAGTGTTTTTGTTTTAATTGTGTAGTTTCGTTGTGCTATTTGTTTTATTGTAATTTTTATAGTGTGATTTTACTAAAAGTGTTCATTTGGTGTATAATTGGACTTAATTATTTTATCCCGAACCCAGCTCGTAACAATATTTACGACTCAAAACTACTTTGACATTATGTAACTTACTAACAAATTATGGATCATATTATCTGGATAAATAAATAACTGACTGTGCGGTGTGGATGGAAGCGTCCTCTGAGTTACAGTATTAGAACTATTCATATTGTAAAAACGGGAATTTTCACGTACTGCACTATCGGTGAAGGCACCATCTAAGTTTCGACTCATTCCGAGAGTTTTCATCAGGGTGAGTGGTCGCGACTGTCTCCTTCCGCGTCGCGCCGCGCACTCAGTGTCAGTGCAGTTCGTGAAAATTCCCGTTTTTACAATATGAATAGTCAAATTCACGATAGTTTTTGGAATAAATTATTAGAACTAGTACGTGGGACGGTGAATATCCACACCGTTATACTACGCTGTGTCGTCGGTGGAAAAAAACACCTACAGGTTTAGTTAAGGCTAGCAATAAAGCAAGGTTGGTCTGGAAGAGATCGCTGTCAGCAATAAGACCACCCATTGTTCCTTTATCATAATGTGTTAGTGTTTATTTTGTTTGTAACATAAGGTGTACTATAAAGTATATTCTTTAATTCATTTATTCAAGACCGCCATTTGTAGAATCACGTACCTACATTGTATTCCTTAATAAAGTCATTTTTCATTTCATTACATGATTATTCTTATTATTAAAATCCACAGCCTCTTTTATATAAACAAATTGTTCTAAATTTCAACATTTAACAAATTTTCTAAAACCATCCGTGTATGTATGGACATAAGGTATCTTACGTGGCATACTCCTGCGCAGAGTTGGCTGACAGTTCATGCATCTGAACACCATTGATATTCATCAGGAAAAATGCATTGCGCACCGCTGCGTTCGGACGAAACAGGACCTTGTCCCTGTCGAAATAAAGTTCAAGTGTTAATGATAACTGACCTGTTAAATAATAATAATAATAATTCTGGTCATTTTTCACACAGCATCATCTAACCCCAAACTAAGCAGAGCTTGTGTTATGGAAACTACATGACTGATACACTACTTATATATATATTTTTTTTTAATATAAAATGGTGTTTGTGAATTAGATTTTTGACAAAATTCATACCATTTGATGAGCGGTGAAAGGTTCTGCTGCTGTGAAGGCTGAGGGATGGGCTTCAGCAGAAACTTGTCTCCTTCGCGCTGAATCAGCACCAAGGAGTCCTCTAACATCAGTGCCTGGAACAAAATGGCTTAATTATAATAACTACTTTTCGACAATGTTTTTGCTTTCTTGCTTAGCTTCTTATTAACTTAGCGTGATTATATACACCCACGCTGGTAGATAAAACTTTAGGCTTTCCAAACATTTAACTCCTATTAAAATCGGTTCAGTAGTTTTTGTGTAAATTGAGATGAAAGTTGTAAAATCCACCATGTACCAGCACGTGTATCTTCTTGTTGCAGTCGTTCCTGATGGCGAGGTCTCCCTCCATCCGCAGCGCGTGCGCAGTCAGCTCCAACCGACGCAGCTCCTCCCACTCCGCGCCCGTCGGACACCGGATCTCTAGCTTCTTACCAGCACGTGTATCTTCTTGTTGCAGTCGTTCCTGATGGCGAGGTCTCCCTCCATCCGCAGCGCGTGCGCAGTCAGCTCCAACCGACGCAGCTCCTCCCACTCCGCGCCCGTCGGACACCGGATCTCTAGCTTCTTACCAGCACGTGTATCTTCTTGTTGCAGTCGTTCCTGATGGCGAGGTCTCCCTCCATCCGCAGCGCGTGCGCAGTCAGCTCCAACCGACGCAGCTCCTCCCACTCCGCGCCCGTCGGACACCGGATCTCTAGCTTCTTACCAGCACGTGTATCTTCTTGTTGCAGTCGTTCCTGATGGCGAGGTCTCCCTCCATCCGCAGCGCGTGCGCAGTCAGCTCCAACCGACGCAGCTCCTCCCACTCCGCGCCCGTCGGACACCGGATCTCTAGCTTCTTACCAGCACGTGTATCTTCTTGTTGCAGTCGTTCCTGATGGCGAGGTCTCCCTCCATCCGCAGCGCGTGCGCAGTCAGCTCCAACCGACGCAGCTCCTCCCACTCCGCGCCCGTCGGACACCGGATCTCTAGCTTCTTACCAGCACGTGTATCTTCTTGTTGCAGTCGTTCCTGATGGCGAGGTCTCCCTCCATCCGCAGCGCGTGCGCAGTCAGCTCCAACCGACGCAGCTCCTCCCACTCCGCGCCCGTCGGACACCGGATCTCTAGCTTCTTACCAGCACGTGTATCTTCTTGTTGCAGTCGTTCCTGATGGCGAGGTCTCCCTCCATCCGCAGCGCGTGCGCAGTCAGCTCCAACCGACGCAGCTCCTCCCACTCCGCGCCCGTCGGACACCGGATCTCTAGCTTCTTACCAGCACGTGTATCTTCTTGTTGCAGTCGTTCCTGATGGCGAGGTCTCCCTCCATCCGCAGCGCGTGCGCAGTCAGCTCCAACCGACGCAGCTCCTCCCACTCCGCGCCCGTCGGACACCGGATCTCTAGCTTCTTACCAGCACGTGTATCTTCTTGTTGCAGTCGTTCCTGATGGCGAGGTCTCCCTCCATCCGCAGCGCGTGCGCAGTCAGCTCCAACCGACGCAGCTCCTCCCACTCCGCGCCCGTCGGACACCGGATCTCTAGCTTCTTACCAGCACGTGTATCTTCTTGTTGGAGTCGTTCCTGATGGCGAGGTCTCCCTCCATCCGCAGCGCGTGCGCAGTCAGCTCCAACCGACGCAGCTCCTCCCACTCCGCGCCCGTCGGACACCGGATCTCTAGCTTCGACTGGATGCTGCGTAACCTACACACACATTCATACCACATTTATTATTTATTTATTTACTTTAATTAACACGGCCGAGGGCCAATTACATTAACTAAAGACTAAAATTATAACTACTTTAAATATAAATAAGTCAGACTATTAAAAATAAAATATACAACATAAATTAATGACGCTCACAAAAACACATATCCTCATAAAAATTTTGTCCATGTATCTGCAAACATGTCATAATCGAGGCTAGCAGAAAGAAGAGCGTTGAGTGCCGCGAGGGAGCGTGGGATAGGTGAGCAGGCTCGTGCTGCGGTACGCGATGCAGGCAGCTGGCCGGCAAACAGCTGATGCCTCGGACTGTTTGTTCGGGGCGTAGAGTCGGCACAGCTCGTTGCTTAAATCTAAGGCGTCACTTTTGTTGTGAAGGATTTTACAGACTGTGATTATTTGATCGTAAGATCGCCGCGCCTCCAGAGAATTATTTCCATTTTGTTGACAACGCTCCACTGATAAATGGCATCAACATCGTATTGCAGCGCCTGACAGTCAGCTTCAGACTTAATCTCTATAAAGAGTTTTAAGTAATCCGCGTACAGCAAGCTTTTTGCATGCGATGCCACAGCTGGGAGGTCGTTGACCATTATCAAAAACAGCAGAGGCCCGAGTATGGATCCTTGACTGACTCCAGAACGCGTGTGATAGGGTCGAGATTCGTACAAGCCGAGTCTAACAAACTGCTGACGATCTCGGAGATAATCTGCTAGGAGCTGGAGGAGACCCGGAGCAAAGCCTATGGCAGTTAGTTTTGCCAGAAGAATGTCGTTATTGACTCTATCAAACGCCTTCCGGAAGTCAAAATAAAAGACGTCTACCTGGCGATCCCGATATAAACTAGAAGAAATGAAGTCTACGAGTGTCAATAAGTTCGTGTTTACAGATCGCTTGCTTCTGAAACCGTGTTGTTCATTGCACAAGAACTTATTGACCTGCGCATAAACATATTTGTACAAAATGCTCTCAAAAACTTTAGCTAGGGAACAAAGGATCGCTATTGGGCGGTTCTTCAACTAGGGACTTATTTGAGCTTTTAGGAATAGGAACGACTCTGGAGAGCTTCCACTGTGGAGGGTAGATACCAGACTTTAGTCCTAGGTTGAAAATGTGACAAAGTGGACCACACAACAGCATTCCCGCACCCTTAACAATAGCAGATGGTAAATTGTCTGGAACCATTGCGCTGCTCAGCTTCAGTCTTTTGACGCCCCAAGAGAGATCATCGTGGGTGAATCTCATAATGTTAATGTTATTACTATTTGCGGTGCTATCAAGACAAATAGCCTTAGAAGCATCGAGCTGGGGTACATCCGGCAAGAAAACACTAGAGAAATAACTCGAGAAGGCCTCAGCAGCCTCGGGCCCAGAGAATGTTTCAAAGAGGGTTCGAACCCTCCCTTAGACCGCAGGTTCGATATATGCTGCCAAAATTTTCGCGGATCGCATTTGATGCTGTTTTCAATAGTTTTCATGTGATTGGTGTACAAAGATGCTACCCGTGACTTGAGGTCGGCTCGAAGAGTAGAAAAAAGCTTGTAAGTTTCCAAGGAACCAGAATGTTTCCAATCTTAATGAAGTTTTGATTTACGTTTGGTGTCTTTTATAATTTCGCTTGTAAACCAGACAAGGTAGAGTTTAGACGCACGATCTTTACGGCACTTCTTAATCATGCAGATGTCAAAAATACCATATATAGTGTTGTAAAATTGTTGGGTAGCGCTGGCTATATCCACAGCCTGTAAAACCTCAGTCCACAGATTATCGGACAGCACGGAGTATAATAGATCATAGTCACACTTGCTAAAGTTCCAGTCTTTAGCTGGATTAATATTACAAGGTGCAATACGGTCAGTGTGGCGAGCTGAGTCGACCCTTACCTCAATATCCAACGGTGGGTGGTACGCGTCCGGGAAAACTATACCTTCGGTACAAACGACAAAAACCTCACGAACATCATCGCTCTCCTGAATCAGTACAACATCTAGCTTTCCCCCATGTGTGTTCATGACGAATTTTTTTTCGGTCAAGTTACAGAAAGTTAGAAAAAAACAATAATAGTTATTTATTCTCGCCGAGGCACTTTTCAAGTTTAGGTCACCTAGGATCACTGCTGTAGTTTTGGCGGAGACATTTATAAAACTTTCTACCTTATTGAACCAGTTCATATATACACTGTCGCTGGCACTTGGTTTGATATAGACCACACACACGAGAAAATGGCGTCCGTGCCATATAAAGCTAGCCCAAAGGTCCTCACCATCCTCGGTTTCGAATTCACTTCGCCGCTTCAGAGTTATGGGAGCACGGGCGGCCAGTAGAACGCCACCGCAAGGAGTCTTTCTGTCACGACGCCAAATATTCCAGTCAACTCATTTGAGTTCTTGATCCTCGACGGAGCAATCAAGAAAAGTCTTGGTGACCGCTACCAGGTCGTGTTCGATCAATGACAGATTATTCCGCCATTTCGTTAATTTCATCTTCAGGCCACGTACGTTTTATAGAACGCTTTAACACCCAGGCGCTTATTGAGTGATCGTTGCGCCACGAAAGGGCTGGGGGACCTTGGAAATGGAGTTGCTTGAAGACAAAGGCCTTTGGTTGTAAACAATCCATGATTTAATTCTTGCATTGACCGGCCAGACATCAATTGACAGGCAGATATCATAATAAGCCACTAGCTCCAATTTTGTAGGACGTATAATCCCCTCTTGGGGTAAGCTCAACAACACTGCAGGTGCCGATGGGGCATAGAACACGTAGATATGCACGAACCTCGTCCGCGCTCGATGCCATGTTCCACAGGTGGATGTAGTTACGAGGCTCTACAGCTTTAAGAGCGGTTATGGATGGACCCGCGGTCCCACATAGCAAAGGCGGACGCCGGTTTCTCCTCACTTCGGTCCATTGGTCCTGGCCTTCCGGCATCAAGGCTTTCGGGGTTGTCAAGGTGGGTGGTAGGGCTGGTGGCATGGTGGTTGCAACACAGTTGGTGCCGATCGAGTTTACATACTTAGTGGCTGTGGGGTTTCCAATGCTAACCTGTTGTTGTTCTGCCGAGCGCTTTTGGTGCACATACATTCTTTATCTATTCATTAATCTAAGGTATACTCATATTATATAGAGGTAGAGTTAAAGTTTGTAAGTTTGGATGAAGGAGGTAATATCCGAAACTACTCATCCGATTCAAAATTATTTAATCAATATTTAGAATGGACTAAGGGTAGTTATACACCGATATTTTTTGGTCAGTTTAAAGTCGGCGCCCACGTTTTTTATTACTTAAACGTGTTTGTATCGTTGGTTTAGTTTTCGAATTTAATTAGTATTTCATACGGAACTGAATATCGAAAATAATTATCAAAAGTGAGCTGAACACTTGGTAGGGCCGCAGAGCGCAACAACCTTGTAGAAAGTGAATCCAATTTTTCCTTCATACCGCAGAAAGTACTTACCTATCTATGCTACTTTTGTTAGATTTAAAAATCAAAAGCTACGTAACATAATTACAATCAACATGATTATGAATTTACTTACAGATTGTACCCCTGTTCACATTTTAGTTCACCTGTACTTTAATAATTGTTCAAAATGACGACCACATCTTTCGATGCACAGCTGATTTTAGATAACGTGTCCCAACACTTTTCAGTTCCTCAAAAGCTTGTTCAATTTTGTTTTGTTAACGAGTACGTGCTTCCTCCGTATAAACATGTCGTTTCACTTCCGACCACAAAAAAAAGTCAAGTGGAGTGGACTCCTGGCGGGCCAAGATATTGCTTCACTCAAATTATCATCAGCTGCAGCGTAGAGGAGCACCATGTGCAACAACTCCAAGTTGCTGTAGGAATATCGGGCGCTCATGTCGATAGTAAATCGATAAAGTTTTTTAACTGTAAATAAGCAGCGCGCGCGACGACTCGACCGAGGTAACTGATGAAATGTCGTGCGAGAGATCACACAAAAGGGGCGGGGTTTACCTAACTGCGTAAACACATGTTATTGGTCTGCGGTGGCATGTGATTGGTCAAACTCCACGTGGACTGATGGATGAATTGCCGACAAGGCGCCGCCGCGTCCTTTGTGCCGCCAAGCGAATAAGCTATCGGTGCTTGAAATATCGACTATGTTTCGTGTTATTATTAATTACAAAAAAAAGGATTTTTGAATAACTATAATTTTTAAGTAAGGTTACAGATATAGATTAAGTGGGCGCCGGCTTTAAACTGACCAAAAAATATCGGTGTATAATATCCCGTTAAAGTAGAAGGGCTTTTCGTGGAGACCAATTTTGCAACAGTCGACGAAAAAACGGTCGTGCGTTAGAGTAAAAGCGGTAAAAGCTACATTTAATCGGCTTCTTTTTATCCGGGTACGACGCGGACGAAGCCGCGGGCAGTAGGCTAGTAATATATAAACCGCCAACAGATTCCCATAAATACATAGCAGTAGTTGATATATACAAAGTCCCGACCCACACTACAAAAAAAATAGGTACCTATTCTTCTGTAAAAAGACCATTAAGAAGAATAAACAGGTTTGTTTTTTTGCCTTTCTTTCCCGGCTTAGTCGCGGAGGAACAGGAAGTAGAAATCGACGTTTCAAAGTGATCCTTGTGATTTTAATGAATAAATAAATTTTGAGTTTGACTTTAACTTCTTAGGTCGTCAACGTATGTTATCTGTGTGAATAATGAAGATACGTTACCTGTGTTCGTTCTCCGCTGTTCGTATGGCAGTATCGACGCTGTGCAGGACGTCCTTGGCGACGCCCAATGCCTTCTGTATCCTCTCCGTCTCGATCGAATCCTCCGTCTCAACTGTCTTCAGAACGCTTTCTAGAAGGAGCTGGTACTTTGTCAATCTGAAAGTATGAAGAGTAATGTTTCACTGAACTTTCTATGTCGAACTCTGTGGCGCAGTGGGTGAAGGCCCGCTTGAGACGCAAAAGGTTGAGGGTTCGATTCCAGTCGAAGGACAAATGTTTGTATAATCTGCACATATTTGAATATTTAAATAAGTAGTATATCAGTCATGTAGGTAGATTCCATAACAAAAGCTCTGCCTACTTTGGGGCTAGATGATGCTGTGTGAAAATTTCCAGCACTCATTATTTATTTAATATAAATACGAGATTGTTAATTCGCTATGTTCGTTTGACGGGATACACGGGGTAAAAAAACACGTTTTGAAGTACAAAGGGACAGACACCGACAGTTCCATGAAGCTTACTAGATGGCGCTAGTAAAATCCATATCATATTTTTGACACTAACCTATCAATACATCGAGTCTGGGTGTTTCTATGTAAAATATGTATGTATTTACAAAAAAAAAGTATATAATTATTATATCAGTCATGTAGTTCCCATAATACAAGCTCAGCTTAGTTTGGGGCTAGATGATGCTGTGTGCAAAAAATGTCCAGTATTATTTTTATTTATTTATTTAATACAGCGCCATCTGTGACTTTGTAGAACTATAATTTGACACTCGCCACAAGTCATCCCACATCTTTGACAGTTTAGATATACTACGCCAGCTGATACGCCAGATGGACATACTCAGAGAATAGATATTTGAGGGTACCAAGTAGGAGGTAGTTAGAGACACGTCCGAACATTACAATCTGGCACCTGCCTGCGTTCAGCAAGCAATTATTAGTTATTCGAAGAACATTAAAATTAAAAAAAATTACCCCTTACTGGCTGTGGCTTAACTAATTCCCCATAGTGATAATTTTCAGATCTAAAATCAGTAACAAAAAAAATGTTAGACATTTTTACACAGCATCATCTAGCCCCAAACTAAACAGAGCTTGTATTATGGGAACTACATGACTGATTATTTTTTCAAATAGAAGGTAGTCCAGAGTCAGTTGTTAAGTGTCACCTCTGCCACACACAAGCCAGGAGATCCCTCAGCTGCAGTCTCCCGCACAGCGGCGACTGCTCCCTGCCCGCCAGGAACTGATGCAGCTCCTTGTTCTTCCTGCGACGCTCCCTGAGGGACTCCAGAGCCATGCGCTGACCGCGGCAGAACCGGGACAGCGTGGACGCGTAGCCCACCTCGCCCAGCTGTGGGATACACAACTAATATTCATACAAGAAACAAAAACACTATCACTTCTCTGTTTTCCCAATTACTTCATAATTTATTAATAAGAACAGGATAGACCCAATCACACTTATATTTTAAGCAAATAACAGACAAAGTAATATGATAAATTGAAATATAAAATAAAAAAAATATTCATATTGTAAAAACGCAAATTTAAACGTACCGTACTATCGGTGAAGGCACCGACTAAGTTTCAACTCATTCCGAGAGCGTCGCGATCATTCACCCTGATGAGGACTCTCGGAATGAGACGAAACTTAGTCGGTGCCTTCACCGATAATTACAGTACGTAAAAAATCCCATTTTTACAGTATGAATAATCAAATTCACGATAGTTTTTGGAATACAAATTGTTTTTTAAATAATTGATATTTAATTAATGATATTGTCAAATTTATACCTACAGCCACTCATACGTCATTCTCGCAGTATGCTTGAGGAGAATGACGTATGAGTAGTAGTATGTATTTGGCAATTTCATTAATGTAAAAATAATTTCAATTATAATTGTAATTTAATATCATATTGTAATTTAATGTCATATTGTAATTTAATGACATATTGTAATTTAATGTCATATTGTAATTTAATGTCATATTGTAATTTAATGTCATATTGTAATTTAATGTCATATTGTAATAATTGTATTTCAATTATATTATTTTGCTTGTTATATTCCTAAGATTCTTCAACACTGCCACGTATCTATTAGTAGATCTTGGTATTACTGATATGCGTTGCCTGCCTTTAAGTTGAAAAGTCTCATGGCCTATAATTTCTCCGGCAAATACCCAACAAACCGGTACACAGCAACGACAGCATTACTGCTTGGCGACAGAAATTCCTCATCAACGTCTGTTCGAATTAACTTTGCCTATTATATTTATATTTAAGTTAATAAAGCAGCTCACTTCGTCCGCCTCGCTCATGTTTTTCGTAATCACTCGAGAAAACCACGACGACATTTTACTGGCAACTTACCATGCCTTTCGCAACGTCTAACAACATGGCTCTCTTTGCACGGCTTAAGCTTTATCTTAAGCCACGCTTTACTTTTAAACGATCACTTAAGTGTACCTATATTATATTAATGTACCTATATTCTTGTAAATAAATATCATTAATTCATTCATTGTGATAAGACCGCCCATTATACCTTTGATTTTAATATACTATTCTTTGTTTTCCTCATAAGGTGTACAATTTAGTATTTCTTTCATTAATTTACTTTTAATTAGTAACAATAACATACCGTATTCAGCATAGCGTCCGCCACAGCGCTGATGTCAACTAAAGGCGCATCGACATCATTCCTCAGGGCCCTCAACTCGGAGTACAGCTTGACGTGCCTCTCCCTCACGGAGGGGAGGTTGGGGAACAGAGCCTTCAGTTCGTCCGGGGGGAGCAGCGTCGGCTGGCTCTCGAGCGGGCGCAGGAACACTCGTCCCAGGACCTTGAGCCATCGCACGTGAGACCCTTCTGAGACTATCAGTTCTGAAAAGAAATTACAAAATTGTTGTGTGACAATACATATGTCTCGTGTCTGAGTGTTTTCTACGAATAATATGTGTGTATTTATAAATAATGAATGGATATAAGTAGTATATAAGTCATGTAGTTTCCATAAAACAAGCACTCTTTACTTTGGGGCTAGATGATGCTGTGTGAAAAATGACCAGAATTATTTATTAATAGCATCTGCATAAAAAGTACTAAATACCCGGATAAAAAGTAGCCTATGTGTTATTCTGATGTATAAGCTATATTACTGTAAAGTTTCATCAACATCCGTTCAGTAGTTTTTGCGTGAAAGAGTAACAAACGTCCATCCTCACAAACTTTTTGTTTATAATATTAGTAGGATTATCATAAAAGTCTTATCCCTTGATGAAGGAGATGCAAGAAGCACTGATTTCTTTCAAAATCACTAGAGATTGCTAATTAGCGATAAGACCGAACATTGTACAACATTGTCAAAGTATGTAGTACATAATCTAAGCTTTTTTTTTAAAGGTAGAACATAATTGAACATTTAATATATTTAAGACCTCTGTGGCGCAGTGGGCGAAGGCCCGCCTGAGACGCAGAAGGTTGCGGGTTCAATTCCCGCCTCGGGACAAATGTTTGTATCTGCAAATATTTGTCTCGGGTCTGGGTGTTTTCTATGTATAATATGTATGTATTTACAAAAAAAAAATATAAGTAGTATATCAGTCATGTAGTTCCCATAATACAAGCTCTGCTTAGTTCGGGGCTAGATGATGCTGTGTGAAAAATGTCCAGAATTATTTATTTATTTATTAACTGTAACGTACAATATGTTTAAGAAAAAATAAATAAAAACAACCCAAGCTGTTGGTAAGTTGTACGACTTTTTGCCGTATTCTCATTCTCACAGACAGATGAATAGAGTAACTCACCATGTATAACTTCCTGGCGTTTCCTCAGCCTGGCAGACAGGTTGATGGAGCTGAGGATATGGGGGGAGATGCTGTCAGCCCATTGAGCCGCCAGGGCTTCGTCCTCATCAGACACGTCAGATTGAGATGCTGAAATAAAAGAAAGAGTTTAAAAAACACAAATTAATTAACATAAATTATGTAAATTATGCAAAGTTTCTAATCACAAAATGCTTTGAGTCAAAGTCTACTTAACCCTCTTATTCATAATCACTCACTAACTTGTCTCCGTCTCTATCTTTTGTTTAGTGTTAGAAAAGGACAGGACTAGAGTTAGCGACTTGCTAAGTTAACGAATGATTATGAATAAGAGAGTTAAGGGTGAAATCACACCCCATAACAAACGATTAATTTTTAAGTGAATTTAAATACCGGGACCTAGTTACCTCCCGACAACAATAAAATTGTCGATCCTCGGAGCCCGGGCAAATGGATCAGATTGATCAGCTCGGCGGAAGATCTTCCCCACAGCAAATGGAGGGCACACCACCAATATAGTTCTTCATACGTAAACTAGGGATAGATTTTAGGTCTGATATCTTACCTTGTTGCTCAGTGGCGACTGTGTTGCTTTCATTGCTTCTAGAAGACAGACTTGAGCTGCTGGAACTGCCAGAAGGAGCTGTTGCCGAGCCTGGTTCCAGGTCACTGTGGAAAAAGATATATATGAATTTAACGCTTGATTTTGTGTTAGGATCAGTTCCCGTCCCACGTCTCTAACCGGTGACTATATTATCAGTGATTTCCAAATCATCGGTGAAATTCCTAAATATGTACCCTGGTAAATGACTTACACCACAAAAGCACTATCTCCTTAGCTATTAGAAGATAAATTAACAGCCAAGAATCATGTCAATAATGTGTCTAAAACACACATCACACTTGAATGCGTAATAACACTTCATACATACATAATGTATGTATGTATGACCAATTACAGGAATCAGACGGACGGAAGCACAATTCCAAACAACTCGGGATGTTGTAAAACCGATCTAAATCCGTACTTAAAGCTGAAACTATTGACAGTTTAAAACTGAAAGGAAAATTACTGAAACAATATATAACAAAGACTCTGTCCGAACAATAAATGCGTACATATATACGTATTTCTACTTCAAAGAGAATCGCAGTAAAAATATTTGTCTATAGTATTTTTCAAACTTTCGCGATGAGTTGACAAAACTTATAATAAAATATTTGATCGAAAACAAAAGATATTTGTGTTTAGTTTTGCTCGGGACCACTGAAAAATAGAAATTATCTATCTACACCTTATCACCATGTGGCGCAGTGACAAAGGCCCGCCTGTGACGCAGAAGATTGCGGGTTCGATTCCCACCGCATGGTAAACGTTTGTATGATAATTTTAACGTTAGTAAAAGTTATACGTTTCTAAGATCTGGGATTTTCTTATAAACTCCACTCCACACTGTTTTAACCGCTTGCCTTCTGGGATTCCAGGAACAAAAGAAAAATATTTATTATCGTACAAAATACTTTTTTTGTAACCTGAGTAACAAAAAACCTTTAATATCTGTGCCTGAATTAACTCACGTACACCTAATTTTGCTTGAAATAAAAAGGCGTATTTTTGTCCAGTTATACTTAAAAGTAGGCTTAAGCTAAGTAGGTATGCTAAAGTTGTATCTATATTTTTGTTTTTTTTTACTGTCCCAATATTTACTCCTTTTTAAAGGGTAGGTAACCAAACCTACCCTAAAAGGGTAGGGTAGGTTTTGTTTATTTTTATCCTTTTTCACTTAATGCCAAATATTATGTGTTTCATTTAATTTCTAGCTTTCATCCTGATATATCCCCAATATAGGGGACTATTCATCAAATACATAATTTTATCTGCTGGAAATACTAACATATTTTACTAAAAACGATGATTTTATTCTTAACCACAAAACCACCCCGTTGTAAGTAAACCAAAAAGTAAATTGAGAAATCCTATTTCCAAAAATTATTTAGGCAAATTGTCTATTTATATTCAAAGGACGTGTCAGCTTTACCCACGTTAAACGTGGCGAAATTATGAATTTAGTCTCTTTCTACCGAGTTTGAAAAACACGTCTTACTTTTTTATGAAAATACTTATCTTTCAAAACGTTTTTCCAGTTTCGTAGGTTCACGACAATAATTCCCATGATGTGATCATCATTAGATAATGTACGTAGATCCGTGAGGTGACCAAGGAGGGGATAGTCAGGGGCAGGTCCAAAAATATATAGCACAAGCGCACGTTTTGCTTTGTACTTAGATATTACACGTGATAAGTTACAAACCCATCGCCGCTTATTGGAACACAACCAATGCTACATGTCTTCGAGCTTTTGGTTCCTCCTTTATCGTTTTCAGCACGTACTCGCACATACATTTTTTGAATACAAAACCCCCAATGGATTCAACATAAAAAATCAATCTCAAAGAAAAGACAGCTATCTCATTAGATACGCAAGACCGCTTATTGTACAACATTGTCAAAGTTTGTAGTAACTACATAACTAAGCTAATATAATTTGGTGTGCTAAAATATTTTCTATCGATCTATCTACACGGATAAAAAGGATTTCTTTGAATAAGAAAGACTGATTTCTCGAAATATTTGGTTATTACAAAAATATATTTTCTTAGTTTAATGCAATATTTCTTTATCTTTTTATCTTTTTATCTTTTTTGAAGACAATATTTTTCTCAATTTTGTTCTTACTTGAAAACAAATATGTTTATTTCAAGACTTATTATTTATTAACAAGACACTAAAATATAACAAACAATATGTTTCTTGAATTGAATTTATTTATCTCGTAACAAATAAAATAAAATGAGAATCATTTTCTTGGAGGTAATAAAAAATGTCTTAATGGAAAGCAATTTGTCTTTCTATAAGAAATCAGTTTTTACCGTGTACGCACTCGTAGATAAGTGACTAGGTAAAATATGCTAGGTACTGAAAAGTTACCACAACACAAACTTTGAACTTAGACAAATAGCTTTCTATTCATTCGTTGTCAGTATTCAGAGTATTTCAGTGAGTTTTTTAATTAATTCCACAGGTGCTCAGTGGACTGTTATTATCCACCTGAAGGGATTCGAATTGAATTAATAAATGATTTCACCCAAGCTTTCACTCCATTCGCAGACGTTAATTTGATGATCATTATCTGTTTTCGGATTTTCGGCTAAGTTTGAAACGTCAAATTAGAATTAGAGCTTCTGATATTGCCCCGAAACGTCAACAAATATACCAACAAAATTTGATTTCTTCTAGTCATAACTATCCCAAAACGTACGACCTGAGGAGCAGACCTAGCGGCAGAGTTGGTTAGAGCGACCTCGTATCTAAGGAAATTGTAGACTCGATTTTCGCCTTGTTCAGGTTCAGTATAACATTGGGGATGTAAAGAAACACCCCACAGTTTGACATAATTATCATTCAGGCTATCGCTACGTGTCCAGTAGGGATTTTAGGAAACATGCTAAGAATCTCCACTCCATTATAAGTACCTATTTCTTCCGCCGAGCAGTAATGCTCGCATGGCTGTGTTCCAGTTTGAAGGGTATGAGTGCCGGTGAAATTACAGGTACATGATACTTTTCCACCCGTTACTCGTATGTCTCAGGGTCGGCAACACGCGAATGATAGAAGATAGAAAATATACACTAAATATTTCAGCTTCAATAATTAGTACCAACTTTAACATTGTTGTACAGTGGGCGGTCTTATCGCTAATTAGCGATCTCTACCAGACAACCTTCGGATGGAACGGATTGTACGAAAGATTACAAGGATTTTAAGTGGTGTACCACATACTAAGAAAACACTATATTTATTATTATTTTACTTACATAATTACTTACTACACAACATACTATCATTAACTATTTTGTAATATATGGAAATGACATTAGCTGTGGCAATGTCACGTGACTTCAGCCAAGTTTTTCCTTGTCAAATTTGCTTTAGCGTGAAAGGAAAACTAAGCGTGTGGTATTAGTCTAGGCCTCTAGTGTTGCTTACGTCCACAGGTAACCGCTTATAAACAGGTGGGATGTGTGCTTGTTTGCTACTTTTGTAGTAAAAAAAAAACTAAACAGTTGCACCACGCGACAGCCTGTCTCCTTGCATGTCAAAACTACGATTAGTAATGTAGTTTGTCATACAAACACAGTTATCGCATAACTCAGATAAAATATTATCTAGTTGTATCCTTTTAGGAAGGCGTCGGTCAACGGTATACTAATAATAAGTTTATATCTGGTTTACGAAACCTTTTAAAGTAAGCACTAATGGTTAGATATTTTTTTTGTACTATAATTAAAAAAAAAAACACAACCTCCACATGCACAGATCAAAAAAGTTTGCGATTATTTTGATTTTTTTTTTTTTTTTTTATATTAAGAACAATATAAGGAATTCATTATTTGTTTAGAATAAAAATACATCATCAAAACAACACAATAACGTATTTTCAAAGATTTCGTGTCTATAATTTTCATTAATATTTCAACATCAAAAAATAAATTTACTTTTCAAAATGAGCGCCAACTTTTTTTGATGTATGCCTGTATCTACTTCCGCTGAAGAATTCGTTAAACACCCAACAGACACACAGTCCTGACCCATTACTAGAATTCTGTGTCGTATCAGAAACTATGAATACCATGGTACCCAGATCCAGCTTAAATAAATAAATAACGCTAGACATTTTTTCACACAGCATCCTCTAGCCCCAAACTAAGCAGAGTTTGTATTATGGGAACTACATGACTGATATACTAGTTACATAGTTTTTTTTTGTAAATACATAAATGCTACCTTTCGGAGAGAGTCCTTCTCGCGAGCATAGCAACTGTCGGCGGCTGACGACCAGCCGGCAGCGAGATGTTCCTAGCCACGCGAGGTGGCGCTTGCGTCGCCATTATCGTAAGCACTTTATCACACTGTCCACTCTTTACACTATTCTTTGTCACTTTTCACTGTAGAACGATTTTGTGGTATAATTCTGTAGGAATGTTCCAAAATCAAACGTGGTTCAAATAATGGTCATGGTAAAAGTGGTAGAATGATTTTGTGGTATATTTCTGTAGTAGGTAGGTAAAGTTGATTTCACAGTCAAATATGGTTCAAATGGTGAAAGATGCAGAACATTTGAAGAAACTTTCTAAGGCGTAAAAGTTGGTACGTAAATGAGGAAATTGTTCTTCCTGTGATAGGATATATTTTAAGCATTTAAGGTGGGTCTCCCTTAAATGCCTAAAATTTGAAATGGGAATGTTTAGGTCAAAAAGTGTCCCCTATATTTTTCGATCTATACTATACATTCCCGTTTTCGAATACTATTGTCTCGTTCCCTTTGCCATTGAGCTAGTGAAGTTCCTAAAATCTTAGCTTTATCTGAAAAAAAAAAACTTTATATTTTACGCTAAATACTTTATTCATAAGCTGTGTACGAGGATTCTGCAAAGGTGTTGCTAGCATAAAATATTACCGCCATTTTTGTAGAGTCGCTAAACGAGTTCCCTAAATACGATGCTAATTCCTAGCCCTAGACAGGCCTTAGTTCTAGGAGACTGTTACAGCTGGGTCACTTTTATGCCCCTCTGCCTTACCTACGTCAAAGAATTAGATGTCTAAATCTTAAGTGCTAGTAACGGATTTCTGTCATATAAGGTCTTTATTACCCACCTGGTCTTTGCCTTAATTAAGCGCAAAAGATCATAACCACAAAAATAATAGATGTAGAAAATAAAACCAACAGATATTGATAAAATTCAGAAGGGTTACTCATTATATTTAAATTAAGAATCTTGGTGTATTTTATTTTCGAAAATTAATTTTTTTCGAGAAAGAAAACAAATATTTTTTTTCAGCGCAGTGGCGTTTGCTGATCTAAGCTGATTTTGCGTCTGAAACTTGTATGCCTACTTTATATAGTGGTCATTTAGAAAATATCTGTATGTTAAAATACAGTATAAAAATCTCATGTGTTAGTAATTTCACCGGCACTAATTTAATGTATAGTTTTATCTCTCGCTCTGAGGTACAGGAAAAAATATATTTAAAGGATGATCGATAACAGCAATAAATATTTTTTTTTATACCACTAAGCAAGCATACGGCCCATCTGTTGGTAACCGGTTACCGTAACTTATAGAAGCTTGCAACACCAAAAAATTGCTCATCTAAAGGCGTAGTATCTAATTCGAGGTGTCTCCTGAAAAAAAAACGTGATCACTTTTCGATGGATGAAAGAAAACCTTAGCTGCAGTGAGGTACGGAGTGAGCCAGCTTTTGATCTATAAGCTGTGACCTAGTTCTCTGCTAAAGTCCTTGCTACCGTAATCAGATCTCATTGTCCTAACAGGATATTGAAAGCTAGGTATTTCTACTTGTAAGGCTATGAGGAACTTGTGTGTTTTTTCTGCCGTAGGAAATAAAATGAAGACATTAATTTTATTAGAATAGCCATTTAATTGTTTCTGATACAGTCATTATGCAATTAAACCTAGGTTTTTATAAAATTCACCACGAACTGAGATCTCGTGAAATACAGTTCTACCCGAGAGAAGAGTTATGGGTTTACCGAAGCACATGTTCGAATTTAAAAATAAAATTAGGTATACCACCAAGATATATCAAGATTTATTAAGATTAAATAAACAGTTTGGTATTTATCATCGGACAAACAAACATACCTACAACGCCGGATTGTTCAAGTAGACTGATATCTAGACTCGCTTCCCTCGCTCGATCACTTCATTCGTAAGTTTTACTTTTTTTTTAAGCTCATTTTTGATTGCTATTCGAGTCATTGATTAAATGTTTTGTTTTGAATAAATATAGTTTTGGACAGTTCCTTACTACTAACGACGTTATTGATCGACCATTAATCTAGACGAATTATTCATTATTTGATTAGATTATGCTATGTAACCAGGACACCTAAAATTGTATTATTTTGTAGTATTATGTACCATAAGCCCTTCCTTGTAATTAAAATCAAGCCTTGTTTTTTAATATAAGCTCAGCGATAGGTACCACTCTAACACGTCAGAAGAACTCCTGTTAATTTAATAATATAATATATATCCTACTACTATTATCAACGCGAAGATTGTGAGGATGGATGTTTGTAACTCTTTCACGCAAAAACTACAGAACAGATTATGATGAAACTCTACAGTAATATAGCTTATACATCAGAATAACACATAGGCTACTTTTATCCGGGTACCACGCGAGCGAAGCCGTGGGCAGAAGCTAATATATATATACACTGCGTGATCGAACTCACATTGCAGCGCCCTTACGAGGCTCATGTACCTACCTACCTGCATATTTCATGTATTAGTTAAGACCTATACAAACTATGTTAAGTTCATAAAAGCAATTAATAAATAAATAAAATGACGGGTCAAAACAAGGTAAGTACTAACTTAATTTCGTGTATGAAGGAAAGTTGAGCTAAGAGTATGTACCTATTTATGTGCTTAACTACATAATCATATGAACATTTTTTATGTACCGCATTAAAACCATGTTAAACTATGACTTTCTATTATGTTATCTAAACAGAATGAGCTAATTAAAAGCAGTAGCTTTCCATTATTTACAGCAATGAATTATCTTTTTACTTTTTCTTTGTTCACAAGGTATATAGTTACAGATATAATAATTATATGTGACCTATTTACTTACCTAAGACGTCTAAGACTAACCTTATGTATAGGTATATATCCTCTTAGTTAAAGGAAGTTTTTAGTAACATCACGTAGGTATAAGGTATATAACTTATGTAAGCATTTTTTTTAATTGAACCTTAGCACTTAGCAGTATCTAAAAGAAAAGTGCCTTATAATTTTAATGCACAAGCATAAGATTTTAAGGGAATTTAATATCTACACTGAGTATTTAATAGCGTATTTATATAGTAAATTATACACCTATACACGTAAACTATATCATTATAAAATATTTCTCCTAGATAGCAAAACGCATCTTTTTCACTCATCTAGTTGTTTTAAAAACGAGAGAGTTCAGAGAAGAATTATGTTTTTTTCAACCAGACTTTAAGTTATCAAACGCTATTCAACGGAATCCCAAAATCACTAGGACATAAAAAACATAAAACAAATCAATAAACACTAGTGTTTGATTAAGGAATCACAATTTAAAACAAAACAAAAACTACTACAGATAATAAACTTCAGAGTTCGAAATTCAAACGCGTCCGCTGCCGGATCTGCCGCGGTCTAAACTGCCAGCTTGATAAGAACTTCCTCGTCTATTCTGTTCGCCTGGTACAAATGAGCATGCGTCTCCTTCAACTTAGCACTTGAAATGCTACCTTGTTGCTACGCGTGTTCGATTCCTGTTGCGGGACAAATGCTTGCATGTTCTACAGATATATTTCGTTTAAGGGTCTGTGCGTTGCGGTACCACGGAACTCGTAGTTCCTGATACCCACGACACAGAGAATTATTGTTAGGGATCAGGACTAGTTTAGGTGTCTGTTAAATGTTTATTTATATGTATTAATTTATTTAATTATAATTGCAAATACGCGGGCGTGTGTCAAATGTAATGTTTAAACGTGCCTCTGACTACCCCGTACTTGGTATCCTCGAAGATCTTTGGATCTGTTCAATGAATATAAAGAAGATCATGATTTTGTCATAAGCACGGATGTCCTAGCGCCGAAATTACAACAGCAATTTTGATGATTTTTTTATTGAAAATTGTCCATAGATGTTTAGTTGTGAAATATTTTGCGTAGCGCCAATTTAAAAATCATATAACATTATGAACGAATGCAATCACAAACGGAAGGCATAAATCAAACTGTTATAAATAAAAGTTCTTGAAATAAATCATGATGTCTGTAATATCTGTAGGTAATAAATATTTTTAACCCAGAAGAGAGGACATTGATAAAAAAAACACAAAATATTATTTCATGGCGCCTAAATGTAACATTATGTCATGGCGTCACATTTGTCAAATTATTACGCAACAATTTGACACTAGAATGACATTACTTACGAAATCTTTTTTATGCGTGGAAACTTCAACTATGTTTTATATTCTAATATTTGCACACTATCCATTTTATATAAACGACTGGTCATAATGGCTAGAGCAAAATAAGTGATCATTAATCAGAGCATAAGCTAAATGAAATTGCGCTCGTAAAATGAAGTCTTGACCTGAATGCAGGTGAGCCTGGAAAATAACACCACAAACAACCTAAGAGGTTACATTAGGGCTGTAGGGGTGGCCCTTCATTATGAGAAAATTTTAGGAAATATTTGAAATGTGTCAAAAAATACTTTTAAATTCACCAAATGTTAGCAGACAATACTGACGACCGTTAGCAGCAAACTAAAATATGAATATTGACTTATTACACTGTTCGCTGAATGAATTAGTAAAAGTTACACTATATTTATGTTATTTTAAGTTTTTTTTTGCACTAAATACCATACTTTTATTCATACAACTATGTACGAGTACGAATATACAAAAATACAGTTGAAATAGCTTTCTAAAAACCGTTGCAAACAATCTTTAGATAGCTTCCGGATAAAAAGTAGCCTATATGTTATTCTGATGCATAATCTATATTAATGTGAAGTTTAATCAAAATCCGTTTAGTAGTTTTTGTGTGAAAGAGAACAAACATCTATTCATCCTATCACATCTATCACAAACTTTATAAATAGTAGTAGGATTTATATTTACCACCGCTAATTACCAAAATCTAGCAAAATCTATTAAAAACCGTTCAATAAAGTATTTTTTTAGGATAATATCAAAGATGTTAACTTTAAGTATGGTGGAGGTTTCGAGATGTCTGATGATGATGATATGGAAACTAGAGTACGGCGTCCGCAACCAATGCTTCGTCTAAAAATAAGAATATACGCAGGTTCAAGTCTACGACGCAAATGTTCTAAGGTGTGCTGCGTGCCACCCCTGAGCACACAAGGCGCTGACGTCACAGGGCGTGGAATAGCCCCACGCCAGCCCCACACAGCGTTATGGTGTTTGAGCTCCTCGTTATAAGGTTTTACGGTATTGGAGACCGTCCCGGTAGGTTACGTCATGTGTAACTTTCGAATACACCCATCAGTTCTTACTGTGAGTTTCCACCAGGGTTATTGCGGAAAAATTCTCGAATCAACAGTATAAACAAGAGTTTGTGTTACAAGAGTCCATAGGCTATGATAATCGCTTACCAATAGGTGGGACATAATATGGTACATTAAAAAAAAACAGCCGGCATATTCCCATACAAACGTAGGTATTCCCCTACTTTCTCCGAGCATTGGCGCTGTACCGTTGTGCGGAGTAACACCGATGACTAAAAAAAAAAGATGCAAAAGGCGAAACCCCAAACAATGACAATTTTAGGTTTGATGCAAGATAGCAACACTATCTAATACACATTGCTACTTTACCGCCATTCTCATAATTACCTTCCTGTGTATGTATGAACTTACATACAAACCGTGTATGTAGCACACAACATATTCATTAGCATGGTTGGACGCGTGTTGTATGGCTTCAGTTATGATGCACTCACTGGACATTTCTATAGCTGTTTATTTTTACAGTGTCTATTTCATTAGTAGAGCGGGATGGAAATCTTTGATTTTTCTAGCACAGCACTTTGATTAGGTGGTATATAGTATTTAAGGAGTACCTATGTGTGTATAGTTTCTCAAACTATACACACAGAGTTTGCACAGTTTGCTCAAAATAAAATTTTACTATAAGTACTTTTATTTCGGTCCAAATTTTATTAAATAACAAAGCTTGGAATTGTCTTCGTAGATTCAAAAGATATTTTATAAAAAAGGCAATGAGAAAAATCTGTTTGCGTACAAAATATTTCTCATTGCGTATTTCCTAAAATATTTTTTGAATCTTCGAATACAGTTCAAATTAAATAAATAAACATCTTACAGGCACCTACCTACATAGTCCTGACCCTAATAAAAAAAAGAAATTTTAGCGAAAGGGATATTTTTGCTAAACGCGTGACGTGACATTTGTGCGAATGGTACTTTACGTGTTTATGTGTGTATATGTTATATGGGCTACATGTTAAATGCTCTAGTTATTGCCTACTCGATCATTTAGTTCACTTTCACAGTTCTAAGATTCAAGACATTTTACCAGAAACGGATAATCTAGTAAACATTTGGTAGAGACGGTGAAGAATAGAAAAACTATTGAAATACTAACTATAAATGTCTAATACCCGAAGCTAAAACGAAATTTAAACTGAATCTAGACTCAAGCGACAGATTTTTTTAGTTTTCTGAATGAATGTAAGAAAAAACTAATGAGAATAAAAAAAAAACACCTTAATGTAACACTTACTTACCTAAATTCACTAACAATAAATTATTTAATTTGATCCCGTCCACCACCTTTCAATTATTTACCTTTTAATTATCATTTTACATTAACACCTACGTTAAGAATATCTATCTAAATAGCTGTTTAGATAGATATTCTTAATGTAGGTGATCTATTAAAAAGCTTGAAGAATCAATACAAAAAATCTACAACGTACAAAGTAGGTAGGTAGGTACCTACCTAAATATATTTTTTACCATGAGGAATTTAAACCACGCCAGTATTTAAAAAATATTGATATAGACAGTCAGTCTGAAGGTTGAACAAATATGAGTTTAGAGATATCCTATGAGTCATGCTATTTTCTAGAAGGTGTTTTGGTAAAGAAAACTCTAAAACCATATTATTTTTAATAAATGAAAACTAGATCTATAGCTACAGTTCAAAGTAAATTGAATTATCAGAACGTGTTCTCAAAAGAACCGTCAAAATTTGAAAATGTTTCGATCAATCTCCACGCCTTCAGCGTTGCCTAATCAATAACTAAAATAAGATGGATCTATGATCGATGCTTAATTTAATTTTAGTGCAATAAATCTACAGATATCTCCGTTCTTGATTTATTTCGTACGTATAGGCACCTAAAAGCTAAATCGGTAAATCGCAACTAACCCAATAAATAAACCAACACTATGGGTCAAACATGTCATGGCGGGTGATCCAGTTTCCCGCGCATGTCGTATGTCAAACTGACAGCTGTCAAACATAGCCGCGAATACGATTTTTCCAAAGTTTTTACTTTTTGATTTATTACTTCGCATCGCATTCTAGATGAAATTGTTTATTGAAAGAAATATTATACGATCTATTTTTTCATCTATTTTTCGACTATTTATCGTTCCTCATACTTTCGTTTATTTTTTCTAAGAAAGGATGGAGAAAAGCGCGACGCGGAGGGAGAAAGTCGCGATCACTCACCCTGATGAAGATCCTCGGAATGAGTCGAAACTTAGTCGGTTACTTCACCGATAGTGCGGTACGTGAAAATTCCCGTTTTTACAATATGAATAGTCAAGTTCACGTTAGTTTTTGGAATCAAAAGGATTACTGTTTTTTCAAAACCATAAGGTTTAAAGTATACGGTTGCGAGAGAATTGTGTTAGGTATTAAATTTTATAGGTAGTTAGAAAAAACAAGGAGTTTAAGTAAGTTATAAAATTGAAAATCTTTGATCCGCTGCCAATAATAATACATTGGATTATAACTACAAACTTATAAAATGTAGCAGGTACCTTTCTATCCTTGGTTCGCGAACAGAATAGATACCTACCGTTCATCTTCAAATAGCTCAGCTTCCCAAATACTTTCAGAAGGTGGCATTTGTATAAGTTGCGCAGGTGATCTAGTTTAAACATTTCGGTTAGAATATCTATGACTAACCTATAAATTGCAACCTGCTAACTAAGTAAATACGTAGTCATTCACGTGCAGGATATAGGTAATCTTTGGACTTGCCTCAAATCTACCCCCTGTTCACGGACCTACTATCATGATGATTACAGTCGTGAGCATATTTGTTTTTATTTGTCTATTTGTTACAGTTGGCCCGCTCATTCTGAGTAGCAATGATTTAAAAAAATAAATTGACACTATGTCCGAATTTCATCGATTTATAGTTCTGTTAAATTGTCAGTCAGTGAGTGAGTCAGAAAGTCACACGGAACGATTTTATATAAATTGATGGAGTTCTAAACGAATAACAAAATCCTTAAATTTAGGATGTTATTACGAATATAGCACGTAATTTACTATTCTCCTGCTGACATTTTGTTGATCGTTTTAAAGTTCCTTCCTCATGAGCACCCACGGACCGCGACCACGCGTGTGATTCTGCAATATCTGAATATCACAATTATTTTGTAAAACTCCATCACTGTCCTTCAGTTTCCATCAAAGCATATCTCTTATCAGAGTGCCTCTAACAGAATCCCGTGACGTGGTGATAGTAAATTGATCCTGCTACCTTCGATAAAAATTAAGAGCTCGGTAACACGCGCGGAAATTGATGGAAAATTTTCCTCAATATTTTAACTAGGGAGTTTTTTTCCTTTCCTCGTGAGGTCTTGAGTTTAAAGGCGGTTGAAAATATCTAATCTTTTTAGATTTTTGAGCGAAAATTGAGCGTTCAATCCCACAATATGATACTGGACTCTCTACGAAAACCAACATAAATATATATTATAAGAATATTTATTGTAGGTTTTGACATTTGCTCAAAACTTAGGTAATTTTACAATAATTTGCTTTATATATATTTGCTTAATATGTGTCTACATCTATGTATGTCAATTTCTTCTAATTATTTTATGTTTTTATCTTCTTTTGTGTTGTAGATTAGTACCTACCTAGATTTTTATTTTATTTGTTGTTATTATGTCTTTTATGTTGTGTGTGTGTGTGTGTGTGTGTGTGTCAAATAAATAAATTATATTCTATTCTATAATAACAGTACTGCCCTATATTTTGTCGATTCGTGAAACCCGTATTTTTACATCACATCCTCATTTTATATCTACTTACAAGAATCATCAAAATAAACTCGTAAACAGTACGCGCTATAACATAAACAGGCGTATCGCATGATGATAATAAAAATCCATCGGTTTACGAAAAAACATATGGAAACGTTTCCTCCATTTTGTCGATAAAATTAGACCACGATGCGTTTACTCAGATGTGCAAAATAAAGCCAGAAATTGTAATTTTGAATCATATTATATAAAGTCTAAACTTAATTGGGTAATACTCGTAAATCAAGATTTTTACCAAAAAGGAAGTAAAAAAAAGGTCTTCCACATCCATGCTGTCTAAACAATTAACTTGAGACAGTCTGAAAAAATTGCGCGCTCAACTTATCGTCTTCGTGTGAAACAAGCATTATGTATATAGATTAAGTAGTTATAAGTGATAACGAAATCTGCGCTAATAGCGTGTAGAGTGCAGGAGTTAGTACATGACAACTCGCTTGATTCCTTAAACGAGGCTGGCAAGCTGACAAAATGTAATGAAATCAGATTTATATACCTAGTATCTGTCACAGGAGGCAGCGGGAGTGAGCTAAGCGTGTATTCAGACGGGCCAAAGCGCAAAGAATCGGCATCAATTTACTTTAAAATCTTCTACATAAAACAAAATTAAATAATGTTCGTTGGTAAACGCATCTCTTGAGAAGGGCTAGGTGGCTGGGCCGATTTGGCAATTTTTCGTTTTAAAATGTTCGTAATAATCCGAATTAGGTGTTTTACGGAAAGAAATATAGGAAAAATCTCCCATTAAAACTGATCTTGGTTGTTGAACGTAGTAAGGACAGAGCAAAAAAATATTATCTGTGAGTGGTACTTCCTCTATGGTTGTCGAATTGACGTTTCGTATCTGTCACATTCAATGACAGAACAACTAACATCTGTCGGCTCAGCTAGTTTTAAATTTGAGTAAGTTTCTATGATAACGTTTCTCTAGGAACCTTGTGATTTCAATGAATAAAACCTATGAGCTTTCACAGCTGAAATTAATCGCCAACAACAAAGCCGATAACTGCATGGACAAAACATCATAGCCCGTTTTTTTCTGCAAGCGAGATTTTCACTTGTAATATCTTACACTTTGACATGTGTCATCCGTTTTGTGCTTATTGGATACTAGGAGGAAGCCTTAATTGTTGTTTATTTTATCATGGATCAAACGGACACTGGCAGAATTGTGACAACTAGCCACAGAAGCCATAATCAAGAAGTTGAAGTTGAAGTTGATTCAATCCCGACGCTGTGTTACCACCGGTAATGAATACCAAGCTCCTCTTACCTGTAGTACCATAATGGATCAGATCAGACACGCCCACCACTATAATCCCCATGATGGAGATCCTCAAATCGGTTTATCCCACAAATCCCTCCTGAGAAATCCGCCTTAGGGGGGAGAAATGAACTCTAATGTTAAAGAAGTGCAGAAAATCCCCATACCATTTTTTCTTATTCCACTTTCCCCCCCTAAAAGAATTCACTTAGGGGGGAAAACAGAACCCTAAATCCATACTCAGTATACAGATCTGTGAGGATAGGGGTAGGGGGTAATCAGAGACACATCCAAACATAACATTATTATTTGACACATGCTCTTTGCCCACGTTTTGAAATAAGTTAGTATTCCACGTGACAGGTTACAAGCCCATCCCGCTCATGACAAAATTCTTATGCAATTTATACAATCGCTTGGGGCCTCTGCTATAGACCACAAACATTTTATAACTGAGATATAATGTCACTTGTGCTAGTACAATAATTTTAATGAGATCCTCGCGCAGTTTAGTAGGTTAAGCTGAAATACAGCTCGCAAATAGAACCAAATTATACAAGTTTGCTGACGCACTCGCAGAGATTTTACATGAACTAGTTTCACAAAAGTTATCCGACGATTCAGGCTCCCATCAAATAATGCTGCGAAAAATAGTCTTAAGAGGAAACGCAGGTGAGACGACAAATTTGGAACACAGGCTTTTGGAGAACATAACGATAATACGTACCTAAAATCAAGGAAGTCGAGAAAGGAAAATATCATTTCGTACACCCCTTGTGTGCTCCTAAACTAGACAATTTGTTTTATAAACTTAATCATAAATCATAATGTGCATTATGCACTAACTTTTGAGTTTGCTTTTAATTACTATAATAACATTGTGCTTGTCATTTTCAAACAATTAAATTAGCATTTTAGGGTAGTTTTAAAAATTTTAGCTCGTCCTATACTAATAAAAAACGTAGAGGCATGTCAATTGCCTTCTATTTATGTTATAAAGAGTACCTATAAAATAATTTCTAGTGTTATGTGAAGGAAAAGGAATACGTTTGTATAGGAGAAATGTCAGCTACATTTCCTCTTAATAAGTCCTAAAAACATAATGATAAAAGCTATCGGCATTTTGAATACCACATAAATAGCAAATTACAATCATAAATTCTAGAGAAAGGCAGAAGTACACTAAACCAAAGAGCTTGTACGAAGTTTTTGATGAGGTTGAATGAAGCAAAAAAGGTATATCAGGATTGTAGCAAGTGGAAATCCTCTGCCTACCCCTCCGATAGGCGTGACTATAATATGTATGTAAACTCATAAATTTGGAATTCCAGAGTGTTGTTATCACGCCATAAAAAGAGCCATCATGCGTCAATCGCATTAAAACTGACACAAATCTGAAAATATGTTTTCATGATCTGAATGTCGAAGCATGTAAGTAGATCATAAATGTTTTCAGAACGTTAGGAGAATTTATATTACATGGTGATTTATTATTTAAGAGGCCACCATCGCTGATTTGGTAATTTATGAGCGATCTGAACATCCTACTAATATTATAAACGTGAAAGTTTGTGAGGATGGATGTTTGTTACTCTTCCACGCAAATACTGCTGATCGGATTTTGATGAAACTTTACAGTAATATAGCTTATACATCAGAATAATACATGACTACTTTTATTCGGGTACCACGCGGGCGAAGCCGTGGGCAGAACCTAGTATTTTATAAAATTGGTTTGATATTTGGATACTTATACATAGAACTTGGACTCAAGATTTTGACACAGTCGTTACGTTACGCAAAGACAAAAACACGAATTGATAAAAAAATCTCGATCTAAAAACAAAAACCGAAACCCTTTTTTCGCTCTAACTTAAAGTCAGATCTTCGGCATTTTAAGCTAATTTCTGAGGCTGTTTTATTTCTTACCATGTAAGAAATAAAACAGCCTCAAATTTGTCGAAAACAGATTTTTTGTTGATAGTTATTCTTTTAGAACAATTTATTTAGTATCAGTATAACCCGAAAATAACCAATATTTCTAGCATTTAGTGTATTTACGCAAGGAGTGACAGACAGAACGGTAGTCAGAGACACGTCAAAACACTATACACTCGAGAGCATAGAAATCACAAACACCTTACATTTCACTTTGACTTTTTATTTTTTAAATTTAGTTTTGGCTGCAAATATAACATAAATTGGGTCATTCTATTGTTTTGTTGGTACTGTAATGATTTTGATGGTCATGGCCAGGCATTATGAAAGCTAACAATGTGTACTTTAATTTAAGTTATATTTGCAACCATAATTAAATAAATAAATAAATATTGCTGGACATTTTTGACACAACATCATCTAGCACCAAACTAAGCAGAGCTTGTATTATGGGAACTACATGACTGATATACTACTTATATAGTTTTTTTTCTAAATACATACATATCATACATAGAAAAACACCCAGACCCGAGACAAATATTTGCAGATCTTACAAACATTTGTCCCGTGACAGGAATCGAACCCGCAACCTTCTGCGTCTCAGGCGGACCTTCGCCCACTGCGCCACAGAGGTCGTTTTATCTATTTTATTAAATTAATTAATTTTATTCAATGAAATAGACCTTATATTTTCGGCAAAAGGTATAAAATACTTGGTACAATTATTGTTTACATTAGAAGTATGTAGGTAGGTAACTATTGCATTATTAATCAGCTGGATTTTCTTAATCAAACGACATGATACATGTGCCTGCTCACGGCTTCGCACGCGAGGTACCCGGATCAAGAGTTAAATAGATACATGTGTATTCTAGGTCACGAACTATAGGTACCCAAATTTCAATCAAATCGATTCGGCTGTTACGAAAATACGAACTATTTTATAAACAAATTCACATATTTTTTACTGAATTTGGAACAACGTTAGACAATTTCAGTTCATATTTAACCAAAAACACTCTCACGACTGTAATGCCATTAAGGATATCCTCAGATACATACCCAGTACGTAGATCTTTGAGGATAGCAAGTGAGGAGTAGTCAGAGGCACGTTCAAACATTCTACATGTGTTTTGCATTCCACGTGACAGATTGCAAGCCTATCGCCGCTTGTATACATTTTTAATACGAAAAAAAAACATTTAGTGAAGAAAAAAAAACGTATTCCTAGAGAGCAGTCCAATAAAAGACTATTAGCAAATTATAAGTGACCATGAACCATCACTAACAGAATAATTGACCAAATGAACCAATAATTGACCTCTCCAAAGAACCGCAATGCGACTCCGACCGCGGCGCGTTTACAACTGAATGCTGAAATTCAGTAACCTGCAATGTACCAACCGAAGCGAATAGACCTCCCGGAACACCTATTTTACTTCCCACCGCAGCCCTAGCTTCGCTGGTTCAATATAAATTAAGCAAATTGAGCTTTACCCGTATAGAATGTAGAGCAATTTAGTTTGAATCTGTTTATTATTTGTGCTAAAATCGAAAATAAAATCGGTAGTATTGGATAATTACGAAATTCGAATGTCTATTTCAAATCAATAACGGTTTTTTTTATTTTCACGAAACGAACACTGAAGCGTATAGAGTAATAAATAAAGATGAATTTCGGTTGTATCTAAAGGTAGTTGTTTCGTTTTAAAGTCTGCTTGGGTCCGTCAGCTTTGGAATAAGAGCATTGAGAATGGCTGCGCGACTATTTTCATCTATTTTAGAATGGAATTCAAAGAATCCCTTATTTCGGAGCGAACAATGGGGAAGCGACTGTGTTTACAGTTAAAACAATGGCGGTAACCGACAGTGTGATGTGACTATACGGACATTGTTATAAGAACTGTCCATCAGATTATGTAGAACTAGATTCTGCCCACGGCTTCTTTCGCTCGCGTGGTACCTGGATAAAAAGAGCGTTCGAAAGAAACGCATTCGCTCGACCGTTTTTACGTCAAATTACGTTGCAAAATAAGTCTCCACGAATTTTCTTTTATTTAAACGGGATAATACACATCCTATGTCCACCCTGAGGGTCCATTCTGAATATTGGTGAAAGTATTTTTGAAATCAGATGAGGAGTTTCGGAGATTACCCACTACATCTTACAACTTACAAACGTACAAACTTCACCTCTTTGTGTAGAATAGATGAGGGAAAAAAGTGCGCAAATTTATTCTGGGTAATAATAAATAATAATAAATAATGCTGGACAATCCACACAGCATCATCTAGCCCCAAGCTAAGCAGAGCTTGTGTTATGGGTACTAGATGACTGATATACTTAATACAATACATTACATAGATAGATATTTGTTTATTATACATAGAAAATACCCAGAACACCCGGAGCAAATATTTGCAGATCGTACAAATATTTGTCCCAGGGCGGGAATCGAACCCGCAACCTCCTGTGTCGCAGGCGGACCTTCGCCCACCGCGCCACGTCAGTCGTCAATGCGGCCTAGTCAGGTTTGATGCGAAAATATGGATGTGTGCAGAATAGAACGAATAGGATTGGGCCTCTGACGTATAGTCAGACCTCTTGACGTATAACGCATAGTCAAACCTCTGACGTATAGTCAGACCTTTGACGTATAGTCAGACCTCTGACGTATAGTCAGACCTTTGACGTATAGTCAGAGGTCCAATCCAACTATCAATTGACAGGAAAATAAGTAATATTTATTTAATTACCGTAAGACAATAACCGCTTATTTGTATATCCACAGCTAATAATACCTTGTAACCAACTTGTTATTCGTTTGCTGATATTCAAATTTAAATTTGATCGATAGTTACTTAAAACTTGAAAGCTACACTTTAAGTGGAATGTGCTGGAACAATTTTCTAAATATTCAAAATATTGACTATATCTGAAGTTATATCTGTAGTTTGTAATACGTTTTATGCAATACATTTCATTTCATTTCGTAACGAACGGCATTTTTTACATACTGTATTCTTTTTACAAGTAATGTGGTAAACAAGCAATCCACCTGTTGGTTAGCGTTACCGTAACCTATCGACGTTAACAACAACCGTGGTATCACTCGCGCGTTGCCAACCCTGAGACGTATAGGATGAACGTCTCATGTGCCTTTCTATAGTCGCCGGTGGAAACCCGAAACCCGAATACAGCAATATGAACATCACTGCTTGGCGGCAGAAATAGGTAACGGGGTAATGAAATTTCATTTAATTTCATATCGGACGGGGTTTTTGTAATATACAGCATTCTATAAGCAGTAGTTAGTACTTACTTGTTGTTGTGAGCAGTGAGGCGGTTGGGGTCGCTGGCGTTCCGGTGCTTGCCGCGCCGCGGTGCGTCGCGCTCGCGGCAACTCTCCGCGCGGTTCACGCCGCGACCCACAGATGGCGGGGCGCGCCAACTGTCATAAACAACATTACATTGGAATACATAATAGAATTAATAAAAATACATTTATAACTTAATTATTTTTTTTTTAATTAAATATATTTATTGCTAATTAATTATTAAAATCTTTTCTTTTCTTACCACTATTATTGAATTAGGTTAGTATTTATTTTAGTCTAACGTAGCAATATAATTATTATTTCATTTTTTAGTTTGAGTTAGTATTAAAACTGCTGAAGCAGTAAATATGATTAAATTATGTTATTTTCATATTTTTTAATATAAATAGGTACCTATTTAATCCATTTCTTTATGTAAAACCTCTTGGTTATCTCCAGCTGTTTCCAGTGACAGACAGATCAAACCAAATTTGAGAGAGCTAGGTACCTTTTTCAAATTGAGATATGTCTCAACTAACTTCAATGGAAATAATTCAAGAACGCATGAATGAAAGAACAGCTAGAGCCACCTAGCGTTCAGTAGCAGAACCTATCAACAACTTTATTCACTTTTTGCATAATCCCGTATGCATCGACGGTTTCTGTGTATGACTTTAAGCATCGTTTTTTTTAAGAGGAAAGTTTAATTTAAATTGGTATATGGTAATACTTACGAATTGTCTTTATCGGAGTCTTTAGTGGCGGCGTCGCTCGTGTCGACATCAGCGTCAGGCGCTGTCGGTTCATCGTTAGAACCTTCTCGTCTCGTCTCCCCTGTAAATAAACATCACCATTAATTGACGGTTACTAGTGTTTTTAATAAACTACAACTAAAATATAATGACCGGGGGGCTTAACCATCTTGTCTTACTGCGATTCAATTCAGACAAAGGTGCTAATCCCGATTTGAGAATGACAACGCCAAAATATTTATAAACAAAAGTTTACACGGAAGATTGCAAGCAGCGCCATCTGTTATCGGGTAGCAGAACTACAGTATTAGACCACATATACAATATTATTTAGTAATTCTGTGTTAGTAGCTAAGTACGAGTGAACGAGAGAGACATAGGTACCTATATTGATGAAAAAAAAAAGCTTTTTCAATGATGATAAACATACACAAAACGTTTTCAGTGCTGTTTCATAATTCAAGAATTTTAACTAAATAATATCAGCTGAAGAAAAACTACTTATAATGAGTCTCCTACACAACTATGCAGAAATGAACATCGCACACAAATCAACACAAAACTCAAGGTTAAGGAATAAGTACCTATTTTATCTATAAACTTATGAAATCATATAAAATGCCCCAAGGCACAAAATCATGATTTAGTCGCATCAGATCCTCGCTCCTCGACGCTAATCATAGTTCAATGCCATTTTGATAAGCCGGGATGTGACTGCTTAATTCTGTGTGTCTTCCTGAATTTTAGATTATGTATCTTGGAACTGATAGTTTTGGTGTAAAAACAGTAAGCACAAATACATGTCTTTACCAAAAAATAAACACTAACAAATATATTATTATAGAACTGTCGGCCCAGCCCTGCACTAGGTCGAGCCTGTATCGCGGGAGGTCGCTTACAAATGAAACGATTTCAATAAAAACTAACATAATACAGAACTGTAAAGGAGTACAGAAAATCACTGACTGACAATAAATTTGTGGGGTATAGGTAGTATAGAAAGACAGAAATATTTGAAAGGTTACCTACTACACAAGAGTTTACAAATGTCATTTAATTCTGCCATTTTCTAAGTGTTTATTTTGTGTGTACAATAAAAAATAAAAACTTACTAGGGATGTTAATAGTTTAATAAAATTTAACATGACACAGACTTAGAAGTAAGTCTGTGCTGATAGGTCAGTTTAGATTTGGAAAACACAGTCAGTAGTTCTCAAAGTCATAGTCCAAATTAATTTATTCATTAACATCATAGGATCACTTTGTAATTTCGTTTTACCCAATTCCTGTTCCTCCATATTGTTCATGTACTTTATATTCTAATAGATCTGAGCAGTACCTTAGCAATATTGTTAACTGTGTGACGATCAGACAGGTTCCGAAGGTTTTTAGGTACATATTTTATGTGATAAAATCTTGTAAGGATATAAGAAAAGGGCATTTACCAACATGGTATGAGGAAGGATAGTGTTCAGAATATATGTGACAGCCGCAATACTCATGGTTCTAATAAAACAGCTGCTTGTATGAGCAGAGCGATCTTAAACTAAGATTCATAAAAGCAGAGAATAATCACGTCAAAATTAACAAATTATTTTTTTAAATTAAGCATTGAAATTAACGTGGTTTGGTAAAATTTACGTAGACAAACAACGTCCCAATGAAATAACAAAAAACCTGAAATAGTTTGATCAGAATCGAGAGTAGAATCGTTGTAGATGCACTTTTTTGTGCAGATTTTATTGTCACATTAATACATTTTTATTAAACGCCGTGTAAAAAAAAATAAAAAAATCTCATTGACAGCTACGCGCGGCGCGGCATGCTGATCACCAGAACTTTTCACAACAACATAAATAGTAAAGCAAGCAATAATAATTATGCTGAAATGTTTGATTGCTTAATAAATGGTAGTACCTACTTCGAAAGGTTAGTTTATTGACCGTGGCAAGTATCGTTATTTAGTCCTTGAAAGTAACAAAGATGGCGCAGTAAAACGAGATTGTCATTTTTTTAAACTTTGAATCTCTCTATATGACACTAGCATGAAACAGACATTGGCAGTTTAGCATGTGTGACAAATAGCCACACAAGCCATAATCAAGAAGTCAATCGAATCTTTGAATCTCCAAGCTTTAAATACCAATCGATAGATGAAAAAGGTCACGAGGTTTTATAATATCCCAAAATGAATGAAGCGAAAGAGGTATGCAGGATCGTAGCAAGTTGAAATCCGTTGTCTCTGCTTACCTCTAAAGGAAACAGACGTGACTTTATTCATGTATGTGTGTTAGTTGCACTGGTCTGGTTTAAAACGAATCGGTACTGAACTGTCAGATATCTTGCCAAAAATCTGGGAGCCATGTGGTTTTATACGAGTTCAAGCTATGGGAACGTAACACGGAATCGCACATTGCACTACAATTGATAGATTGTTCTACATTATACGAGTGACCTGAATATCAGCGGAACTAGACTCTGAATTCTATTGATACAGTGCTGGCAACATTACAATAAAGATAGTCAGTGAGTAAAGATATAGTATTGCAACATCTGTGGAGTTAAGTGATGTATTTGTCGACTTCAGAATTGTGAAAAATAGTTACAAATGCCATAATCAAGATGAAAAGTGAGCTTTTGATTATGGCCTGTGTGGCCATTGACTGATCCCAGACGATGGTGATATTAAAAACAAGATTGGCCAAAAGAACGACAATCAAGGCCGTTCAACGAAAATAAAACAAACAAGAGATCCGTTCTTCTACTAAGTAAAACATGTTTATGATTATGAATTACTCGAAATCTAAAAATTTGATTGAATAGTGTTACTTTGAAAGAAACAATTTGAATGGAAAATAAATAGAGGTCAGCTTTATTTCATTCTATCATTTGAATTTACGAATTAAAAAATAGGTAATAATAGCGGTAAACCGAAATAAATGGCATAAACGTACTAATTCTCAGAGTTTACTCTGTGGGCAAAAATGAAGAATGGCAAGTAAGTAACTTGCCACTCTTAATTTTTGAAAAAGCTGATCGCGAAAGTTTTAAAAATACAATTGGCCTAATGTTTCCTACGAACAATGCTTATAACTACAATACTATAGGTACTGCTTGCTATATTTACACTGATTCAAAACCTTGGAAGAAAAACCAAGCGGAAACAAACCAGTCTCAACAAAAACAATGGTATTCAACACCAACAAGATCGATCGAAAAAATAATATAACTCCATTGAAAATAGACCAGAATCCAGATATTTCAGCAACGAAAACTTGGTAAAAACTGCAGAAAAAAGCGGGACAAAATTTATCAGCGGCCTCTCAAAATCAAGTCGTGAGATTTAAAACTTTTTATTCAATTTCAGAAAGCTTTTTGCGAATGACGTCATTGATAGGTTATTGACCTACCATCGGATACAAGTCCGTAGTTGGTAAATAAGAATCAAAGATATTTCCGTTGATTGATATTTGGGGTAAATAGTCAGAAACGATCGTGGCGTCTTAAACAGACTCCATAACAAATCAACAAGGTTGAATGTGTCCGGGAAACTCCGAATTCCGGAAAGGTCTCGAACCAGCACCTTCGCCTCTCACTGTGAATGCGCTGACCAATTTCGCCATGGATCGAACTGCGCCCGAATTTATTAGGCACGTTCTATTTTTATATTTTTATTTTATGGACACATGCACATAATTATTCGTAAGTTCACTTCACGGTTCAGGAACGTTGAGAACTATTCATATTGTAAAACCGGGAAATTTCACGTACTGCCCTATCGGTGAAGGCACTGGTAGTGAACGGCGCGACGCGGAGGGAGAAAGACGCGATCACTCACCCTGATGAAGACTCTTGGAATGAATCGAAACTTAGTCGGTGCCTTCACCGATCGTGCAGTACGTGAAAATTCCCGTTTTTACAATATGAATAGTCAAGTTCACGATAGTTTTTGGAACAACGTTGAGAACGTCCATACTTGGACGGGTGACTGGAAATGACATTTTCAACAAAGCACTTCAGAGGATACGTTTAACTGGTCCGGCAGCATAATTTATCAATTTCTTTTGTACGTTGAGTCATAACAAATCATAGAACGTCTATTTCTGTTGATTAGTATTCTGTTTAGTCTGAATTTAATGAGTTTTGATTGCTGGATTGAAGTAGGTAGGTACTCTATATATATAAAATCGTTGCGTGATCGATTACTGACTGGCTGCAAACAACCAACTAGTCTTTATGACAAGTATAAGAGACTTGAAGCCTAATTCTTGCATAAAAAAAACAGTCAAACAAGTCTCGATCTTAATTTTAATATCGATTTTCAACTCAAAAACAATTTTATTGTATTTTTAGGGTTTGACGCATGCAAATTTTCAGAAATTTAATCCATAAAGGGGTAGAAAAAAAAACTGAAATCAGAACGCAAACGAAGTTTTCGCGGGTTTTCCACTAGCTGTTATTAATGGTAAACAAATAAACTACGAAGACCGAGGCCATGATTTTGTTCACCATTGCCATTTGACTAGTGTTACTAGAGACGATATTTATAAAAACACAATACACAAATTAGCGTCGAGAATAGCCGCGACCGGGATCGTGCATTATTTGGCGTCGTGACTCACAGTCAGGAGGATACTCTTTATATATATAGACTTCCGGAACACTGAGGGAATGACAATCAGTGATGGATGGATAAGGTGTAGTGATGAAAATAGTAGTGATGTAAGTAAAATCTCGCTAGTGATAGGCCAATAACATTGAGGCCGTGTTCAAATAGCAGCAACGTCTTATGAATTCAGTTCCGGAATCCAGATTATAAACATTATAACGTCCGGAAATGCTTAGCTACACTCATTCTGCCCCCCTATTCTGTATCTGAAAGTCACTAGGCGACGAACGATTGACAAGTTAAATGATTTTCACTTGCAAACATAGTTTCTAACGATATGGCCACAGAATACGGGCGTGTGATGATCATTTGACCTGTGAAACATTCGTCACCGAGTGACTTTCAGCTACAAAAAAAGAGTGCTATTTTTAAAATTATGAACTTATCAGATAGACCTGACAGAATCCAAGTTTGAAAATTCAAATTAGGAATTCAGAAACGCGCGCTTTTCTGTAGGAGCGAGCACACACAGCCCGGAATTCTAAATTCGATTTTTTCACTGTTCGATAGATCAAACTCCTAGAGGAGCAAACGACATCGAGCGAGACACTATGAAATAAGACGATGTCGCTGTCATTTCTGAATAGAGACATGACTGAGTAGCCGTCTCTCAAATTATATGAATTGTGAAAAACATTCCGGCCGTCTGAGCTCAGCCTAGCACTTGACGTTTCCTTGCATATCTAAAACCGCAATATCATAAATAACTTTTAAATGCGTTGAACTAATCGTAGGAAAATCTAATACATGCTTCAACAATTGTAATTTTGACAAATTTTAATTTGGTTTTAGTTACTTACTTATTTTTAACGCTAATATGGGGCCTAACAAACGTCAACTGTGTCAGGAGCAAAGTTATATAAAAACACTTTTGCAATACCAATAGGGAAATCATCAATATTGACCACCTTCTGTCAATTGATCAATTACAGAAGGAAATTTAGAAAGTGTCACGTGTTTAGAATAAATAATTTATATTAGTTAGGTCACAATAGTTTTCATACCCGTTGAATAACTAATGAAAGATTGCTATTACTTTGGATTTCTAAATGCAAATTTTTTACATTTTCAAAACAATCTGTAATACTTTATATCTATATATTTCTTGGTCTTTCGCGTACGAAAGTAATCGCGTAACGAACTTGATCTCTACATTAAAACCATGTAACCAAAAGTTGGTTTACATCGCCTGCGCCGAATCGCAAAGTCGTTAAACCAACTATAAAACTAGAAACGTAGAGTTTTATAGGAGTTCAAAATATATGCTGCCCATGCCGGCTACGCATTCCGCGTGTTCAAGATGTAGTTTATTACTTCGAAGGGTAAAGCTGGCTTGTGGGGACTATCTTAATACAATACAAATATATATATTTGCTAAAAAAATACAGTACAATTATATTTATTCAGCAAAAAAAAGCGCAGTTTAAAACCATGGTTGTTGTTGGGGACCAACAACAACTAGGTAGAGCCTCTTAGAAATAATCAATGATCAACTAATATAATGTTGAACTAAGTATTATGTAGAAAGGATACTGAACAGCCCTTTCTATTTTCATGAAGATGATATTCACAGCCTGTGCTTAAACGGGACATTCAGAATGTGATTCAAGAGAGTTTGCATTGAAAATAAAAAAAACAAGTTTTTAGGGATTTTTTTTTTGAATCCCTGAATTAAAGTTATGGTAGAAATAAAACAAGAAACAATAGACACTTACCTCTAGAGCCACTGAACAGCCAAGAATTCTGCTTCATGGATTGCGAATGTTTCTTCTTCACAATCGGCGTCTGTTCCACAATACTCGTCTGCCTGCTTCTGCCCATAGATGGCGTCTTTGACCCCTTCTTCTTAGCTTTCTTCAACGTCCCACTATGACTCTTTCTAAGCGTGTTGATTTTCAAAGATTGGCTCTTTCCTCTGATCTTGCTTTTGCTTCTAGAAGTCTGTCGGCTCAGTCTTCTTCTATGCTGTTCTAGCTGTTTAGCAGTCGGTCCTTCATCATCAGAGTCTGTCTCCACTGGAGGTTTCACTGGTGGTCTGTTTTCAACAGCTGCGAACCTTTTCTCTGCTTCTAAAAACATACTCGTAAAATGTAGTATTTCATGAATAGTTAGGACTTTAGTAGGATCTTCAGGGACCACTTCGACTGGTTTAACTGATGTAGGAGTTTTCTTTCGCCGTAGGAAATTGAGAGCACTGACTGATGAACCTTTGCTGGTCTTTCTTGTTTTAGGCGCATCGACGGTACTGGTTTTTCGACTGTTGCTTTGACTCTTGTCTTCTTTTCTACTGTTTTTCCTGATTTGGTCTAGTAAAGTTGAAGAACCGTTGATAGAATCTCTGTCTTCTTCGCTCCAAAGACTTTCCCTTGACTTTTTTTTGTCTGTATTATTTTCCAACTCTTTTTTATGTGTTATCAACCATTCGTCTCCAAGATTCTTGACCATTTCAATAGGGTTTGAGAGGGACATAGCTTTGCGATGTCCTTTCTTGAACTTGGTTTCTGCTTCTTCATCGGTTACGGCTAGTTTAAGAGATTCTTTGCTCATGGTAGGTGTTTTGCTCAGTCTGGGGAGGGCATCGTCGCTGGCTGATATGGCATCACTGTGGCCATCAGCGGATTCGTACAGTGATTCGTCACTTTCATCTCGTCGCTCTATAACAGGAATACCTCCTTTATGATATATATTAAAATCTGAATTAGAGTATTCCTTGCCACTTTCGATTACTTTAGCTATTTCTTTAACAGACGAATTACGATTACAAGATTTTCTTACAGTTCATAGTTTCTTACCTTTAATGTATAGATTCAAGATTTTAATAAGTTCTATATAAGAAGTAAATCCGTGTCGTTAAGTGCATGCATTTCAAAGACAATTGAAATATCTATGATTGTAACTACAATCAATCATAATAGACAATGGTTCAATTCATATAAAAAATCAGGTAATTGACTGATGGTTGATGAAGCTAGGATGAGTTATGTCATACAATCGAAACAGCTGAGACTTGTGAGTCGCAAAAACTATAAGAGTTTTAGGGTTACCATTTCTTAGTTTATAAACATTTTATGTTATTAATCACCAAAAGGTTGTCTGAACGAGATATCTTTTAAGCGATAAGACCGCCCATTGTACATTTTAATTTTAATATGGTATTGTTTATTTCGTTTATTCATTAGGTCAGTATTTTGATCCATTCGGAATTGCAATTTTATAACTTACTTAAGACAAATTTAAATCTTTTTTATTTTTTAACTTGTTTTCATATCTTGTATAAGTGTTATCTTGGGTTAGCCTTTATTATGATACAGTTTGTAACTATAGTATTTCTATTATATTATAAAATCAAAGAGAATGTTTTGAGTTTTATTTTTTTTTGTATTCTTTCAAATCAAGAACATATTTGACAACCCTAGTCTTAATCCGTAAAAGGCTCTACAGCAAAAACATAACTTGATTAATAATTAACACACAATAAGAGTTGACTTAACATGAGGTTAAATAAGAAGCACTTTCACATACATTTCTTTCTTTAAATGGAAAGGTATTGTGCAAGTAGCTTTCTTAAGTTTTTGTTTATTTAAGTAATATTTAAATCATTGGAATTAATGAGATGTCAGTTAAAATTTCTCATGAAAAAACGCTCATGACAGTAATCTCCATGATCTTCAGCTGCAGACTTAGTACGTAACTAAGCAACTCTACCAAGAAGAGGGTAGTCAGAGGCATCAAATATTATATTAGGCACATTTTTTGCATTCTTACACGCGTACTTATAAAGATTTCAGTGTTAAGTTGATTAACTAATTCATAATCTTTACAATTAAAAATATGTTTAATTTAATGTTTAATTAGTAGGTAATATGTACCTCCATATTTTAATTTAATTGCCATATTTAACTCCATATTTTAAGTTCATTATTAGGTATATTAAGATGACATTTAATTACTTTTTTTTTACTTCATAATTGGCAAGGTTTTTATGGCGATATTTGCATGCTTTGAAGCTATTTATGGTGATCCTATATCATAATATTCGATTTGATGTTATTATCAATCCAGATATCGTTAACGTTATCCTCGTGTTAAACGTTAACGACGTATCTTTAGTTACCCCAAAAACCTAATCTCATTCCAAAGTTACACAAGCTTGATTTTTATTGTGCTATAAATATCATGAAGAAACCGTTATACCTTAATATTTGTAGAATACGTTCATGTGATTTAAGTATAAAAAGTTAAAGTATGTTAGTTTAAAGTTTGTTGATTGATATGCCTGTTATTCAGAGACATCCTGTATTAAATTTTTGCATTATTTTTTAAACAAGAATTCACCTTTTTGTATAGCAACATTTAGATAATACTTAATAGTACTTGATCTTAAAAGATTGACTCCACCGCTTGTAACATGTCTCATCGCCATTTTGAAAGCATGGTTTAGGAAAAACCACGCGTTATCCTTAAGAGATACTTTAATAGTTTTCTTTTTTAAATTAAGTTGACACATGTTTCACAAACAAAGCCGTTTGCAGAAGCTTATACATTTAAATTTTTATTTAAACGGGCTACGTTTTTGTATTTTTTTTAATAGAACGTATGTCTTGATAAAATTACGTTATTTAACGGCTATAATGGACATGCCCGTTCCTAACAGGTTTTTGCCACCTTATTCGAATACAACCTTCATAATGTATAAGGAAGCTATTTGATGAATTATAGAATAGGACCATTCGTAGACTTGAATTAGATTTTAGATTCATATAGTGGTCCAATAAAACCTGTGGTCCAATATTAGGAAATTCATTGAAAATTACAAATGTTTTTTGAATTTTTCATAAAGAAAATATTAAAATTTGTTCAACCCTTTAAAAAACTAATTGACTTTACGAAAACCATAAAAAATAATAATTTCACAAATACATCGAATTGGCACAACAGATTTGGATGCATTTACTTAAAGATCTACGCAATGAGTGAATGGTGTAGATGTCCACCATGCGGAATGAAGTCGTTGAGCGTGTTTTTTTCTACAAAAATAAATTTAGGCGAGATTTTTTATTCATTTATTTTTATTACTCAAGCTTACCCTACCTTAACACGGTTACTTACCCAGATACTTACATTATATTATATGGAGGTGTGTTAATGGCATTCTAAAAATGCACTTCACATTTACTAATGGAATTGGGGTGGGTCCTTGACCCGAATATTACTATCACCCCTGTTCATAGTATTTTAGTAAAAAAAGTCGTACGCACGGTAGTACAATAATTTTAAAAAGGTTTTACCAAAAGTACTGATATTTTATAATTAATCTTATATTTCAATTTATATTCTCTACCTATTGTCATTTGTACACTATTTAGATTATATAATATATGAGGCCCTATAGAAATTTTAATATCATGTACAATCTTATTTATATTCAAGCAAATAAATGTTCAGTTTTCTAATTTCATTTTCCTTTTATTTATTTTATACATGATATTTTACAATTAACGTGAAATTGCGTAGGAAAATTATAATTTTTATTTCATGATAAAAAAAATTATGAAGTTTTTTCTTTAGGTTTAGGTTATCTCTCTTTGGTATAAATTATTAAGCATAACTGATATAATACAATATTGGTAACCTCACAGCTGTAACTGTGCATGACATGACTGCTGTGACTCAATATAAATATATTATATATTATATACCTATACCTAATCAACTTCAAAGCTATTGTGTAATATTTCTTAAAACAAAACTTTGAGTTACTTTTAAAAAACATAACGAAATTCAATGACGAAAATGGCAAGGTATCTCATAAATAATATAACACATCGATCAACGAAGTAATTGATGGAAGTAAAAAATACATACCAAGAGACACTTTCATGTCGAGTATATCTGAATACCGTCTCCTCTCCTTGTCACTCTCTGTCGATGTCTCCCTCTCACTCGACTCTCGAGTCGGTTTAAGGAGACTCGGCTTCTTCTTTCTCAATTTACTGACGACTCCATTCTCCTTCTCTGCTGCTTTTTCCGAAATTGGTTTCGGATCTCTCTTAAACCACATCATCTGGACCATAACACTTTATACACTCACACGAAAACGGTTATCGTAACGTTATTTCGTTACGTCAATTGCACTGTTTTTGATAACCGCTACTGCAACGACGATCAACGTAAGAAAGCTAAATTATTCACAGATATTATTGGATCCTTTTCATTATATTTTCATATTTTCACTGCAATCCTCTTACATGACGGCAATCACATAGTTTATTTCACTTTGTTCTCACTGCATATCATGATTTTTGGCACAATTTCTAAAACGTTATCATATTCAGTGAAGTGACGCTTTTGGCAACGAAAGACAGTTAAGGGTAAGTATTTATAAATATGGATTGTCGCCGGTAATTTCAGTTTATTTTAGGTAATGACATTCAAAATATAAAATATGTCGATATTAGATTTATTGGTCTCAGAGATAAAGAAACACATGGTATCGGTCTAGAACCTTTGCTGCTTTGCTTACCCAACCGGAAAACAGGCGTAAATTTATTTTATTTGTTTATTTACAGTAGATGAGTAATACCTATAAAACGTGCTCCGTTACAGATAACGGATTATAGCCGGTGCATTGTTTTATGATAAGTATTCGTAATAAAACCTTTTTAGTTGTTAGGTTTATCTAAGTATTTTAATATTTCTCTAACGAAACATTTTTATGAATTTGTTAGTTGAGTAAGTCCATTTCATACAAACAATTGGGTACCTAGGTATATCCATAACATGATTACATAATTTGTTTGTCCTTGGAAAAAAAAACAATATTTTCATTTCCAACGAAAGGTAAGCTTGAAACAAAAAAATATGTTCGTTTCAATAAACTAGACCATTATTTTACTCTAGTAGGTCTTTAAAAAATATTTTTCAAAGAAATCAATTTCTTTCTAAGTACAAAGAATAATTAGGGCTAATTTACGTAGTGTCCGGATAATATTTGGCCGGAATTCTTTATGTGGCAATAAATAAATACATACATAGTCCAGACGTGGTGTCTGGATAGATTCTACTAGGATTCCCTGTGTCGTGGTTATCAGAAACTACGAGTAACGTGGTACAACAACACCCAGACCTGGAACAGATATCTGCAGAACATGCAAACATTAGTCCCGCGGCGGGAATTGTACCCGCAACCTTTTGCGTCTCAGGCGAGCCTTCGACCACTACACCACAAATCTCTGCTAGGCACAACACCTTCCTATAAATACCATAAATTTATATTCCATTTATGGTCATTTTCAACGATAATGAATAGCCAATACTTATACGTGTTTTAATAAAATATTCATCAAGACAAGTCAATGTTAGCTGTTAAACATAATGTATAGTATGTAGGTATGAGTTGTTTTAACCTTATGGCGAATAATTTATTTTAAGTAGGTATTAGATTTGATAACAAAAATAGTTGCGTTAAATATACTCGTATTATAAATTTGATGCTCGTTATCGTAATTAAACTTTTAGGGTTCCGTACCTCAAAATGCAATGTATAAATTCGTTGTATATCCTACTACTATTATCAACGCGAAAGTTTGTGAGGATGGATGTTTGTTACTCTTTCATGCTAAAACTACAGAACGGATTTAGATGAAACTTTACGGTAATATAAGTTGTACATCACAATAACACATAGACTACTTTAAACCAAGTACGAAGCCGTGAGCAGAAGCTAGTGATAATAAAATGTGAAGTTCTTTAAGCTTTTCACGATTCATGAATTGCCTGGGTGTAACATATGTATGTCAATAGGCGGCGGTAATCGCGCACCCTCAGCTGTGCCTCAATATTGCATCGACATTATATTATCTGTGCCTCATCATAACAAAAAAAACGTTCCGTTCAATCGTGGCAAAATCGTTCTCTGTCAAAAAGTATTTATTTTTATCTTCCTTCATTATAATTTGTAAAGTTCATAGATCCAGTCTATATGTATTGATTTTACATCATATATTTTTATTTTATTACTCACGACGGTATGTGACGTTATCATTATGTTTGAGACATTTTTTATTCGTTTATAATTAAACATAATTTAAGCTCGCTGGAAGGGGGTTTGTACATCACTTCAACACTAAGAATATAATAGATAGAATGTCATTATGATTAATAGTACATCTAGATCAAATTAATTATGTTTAAACCTGTAAAATACCGTAACATTTATTTTTTAATTTCATTCGTCTAAAAGCCACTTAAAGTAAGTAGAAATTAGCCGTATTTCCAACTCTAAAAATGGTTTCTAGTTTCCAGCCACTATTTTAGTTTTAATTCTGTATACGAAAAATAAATAAACAATAATCAAAAAAGTAAACGTGATAAAGATCTTATAATTTTGTAAAAGCATAAAAAGCAAACATTTAATTTTGCTAGATCAAATATAAAGTCTACTAAATGTTTCAAAAATGTCATAAACATTTTTCACGTAAAATTTTAACCATTTTTAAATTTGAAACGTTTTTGAAGCTTACAAAAATGTTTACCATTAAAATCTGCAGCTAAACGAGAAACGCATTTCCCAGAGCTGGAACCCCACAGCATCGGTAACGTAATTTTCATCCCTTCAGTTTAAGAGTTGTCATGATGCAACCGGAAACATCAGAAGACCGGATCTCATTTTTTCAAATTAAATAGATAACATTATACACCTATAGGTATTCTATTTTCACGAATATCCTCGATATAGTTCTCAGAATAAAAAAAAACCCTAAAGACATATTATACCAGTAAATAGTCATGACCACACTAGGAGAATCCTAGTGTGGTCATGACTGTATCGTAGTTATCAGGAACTAAGATTACCAAAGTACCAAAGCATCCAGACTCGGGAAATACAGAACTTGCCAACATTTTACAACCTCTGTGGCGCAGTGGGCGAAGGTCCGCCTGAGACGCAGAAGGTTGCGGGTTCGATTCCCGCTGCGGGACAAATGTTTGTAAGATCTGCATTCATTTGTCTCGGGTCTGGGTGTTTTCTATATATAATATGTATGTATTTACAAAAAAAATGTATATAAGTAGTATATCACTCATGTAGTTCCCATAACACAAGCACTGCTTACTTTGGGGCTAGATGATGCTGTGTAAAAATGTCCAGCATTATTATTTATTATTATTTGTCCCACAGCGGGAATCGGACTCGCACCACTTGCGTCTCAGCCGGACTACTCGCCCATCGCGCCATCAACACCGTCAAAACCGGATAAGTTCCAGTAAAAGCCGGAAATAACCACCCTAGCAGACTAGGGGTGGGGTCAGTGAACTCACACCCGGAACAACCCTATAACTTTAAATATATTCGTTTAAATTGCTTTCGGAAGCGTTTCATAAAGTCTCAAGTGATGATATAAGTCTACTAGGTAGTTTGAAAATCTTAATTATATCTCGCATACCCAATCGTTGTACTGTACCTGTATTTTAAAATTATTTTTTCCTTTTTTTTATCTAGCTATATCTAATGGGTTGATTAAACATCATCATCATCATCATCATCAACCTATATTAGTCCACTACTGGACATAGGCCTCCCCTAATGATCGCCATAGCGCCCTGTGTCAGCTTGTCGCATCCAGCATCTGCCTGCAGTGTTTCGCAGATCGTCATCCCACCTGGCCGGAGGGCGTCCTACACTACGTTTGCCGAGTCTCCACTCAAGAACACGTTTACCCCAGCGGTTATCGGTTCTTCGCGAGATATGGCCGGCCCACTGCCACTTCAGCTTGCTAATTCGTTGAGCTATGTCGATAACTTTGGTTCTCTGACGGATGTATTCGTTACGAATCCTATCCTTCAGAGAGACTCCGAGCATAGCTCTTAAACATGGCCCCTAATTAATAGCAAAATGAGTTTCCGAACGAAACAATGGTACTTATTTGGCTAGGCCATGCCCACTAATGTCCAGTTGACAATAGATTAATAGAAAAAGTTTTATTGCTGAAGATAAAAAAGTACATAGGCGAACTGAATGCTAATCAGTATTTTCTTCCAGCTAACCTTTGTTAATAAAGAATAGAGCGTAATGAAGCTTCTTCATCTTAATGAAGAAGATTACAAAGTAAGAGAAAAAAAGTAATTTAAAAATAACTAGCATCAAATAATTGATGTGAACTACTAATGAAAAAAAACATACTGAGATAACTACAATGCGAATGTTTAGGATTTAAGATAAAAAAAATTGAAGTTTTTAAATATACTAAACTTACTGAAATTAGTGGTAGATACCCCACATTTTTTTAATTCGTTTTTTTACAAACTGCATATTCTCAACATATTCATTTGTCTTGATCAACTTGATTTCCGTACTTTATTGCAAAAGTAAAGTTCTCCTCAGTTAGGTCTTTTTCATGCGCAATCTTAACATTTGATATTTTATAAAGTGGCAGACAAGCTTACGGCCCTGTTGGTAAACAGTTACTGTAACCTATGGACCACTACGCTTGCAATACCTGAGGCAGAACCTGAACACCGAACCTGAGACATAACGGTCCATTACTACGAATAGTAAGTAAATATTAACCGTTCAGCATTATTGAGTCAGCTAAGAATGAGCTTGTGGTTTTTCCTCCTAAAACACGTCAATGCGCTGTTATTTGTGTGATCGCCGTATTAATATAGAAAAACGATACAAATAGACGTCACTGAAACAAGCAGTAACAAGGTATACAACAGAATACTTGCCTACCTATCGAAAACATCAATAAATAAACAAACAACCAACAGATACATACATAGTCCTGACCCCACACTAGGATTCCCTGTGTCGTGGGTATCAGGAACTAAGAGTACCGTGGTACTACAACAGCAAGACTCGGAACAAATATAATATAATAATAGAACATGCAAACATCGCCATCAACACAACAACTTTGGGTTTAGTTTCTATCCCATTACCAGTCTTAATAAATTCAAGAGAGATTTAATTATGTTCTAAAGCACAGGTTCTCAAACTTATTTCCCAACGCCCACTTTGCGAATAAAAAAACTCCTAGCGCCCCCCAAAAGTTTTTAAACATAATAACCAATGCTTTCCCGCCTGAGTGCCCCCAATATCTTCTAGTCTTCTTCCTCCAGCGCCCACAAGGAGGCGTTATCGCCCACTTTGTGAAACTGTGTTCTAAAGTATGGAAGCCGTAGTTAGCAATGATTTTAGGAAATTTTCTTTCAAACCTAATTTGACTTTATCTTTTTATTGGTGTACGGAACTATCTGTAATAAACCTGACTCGCACATGGCTGCTTTGCACGATTTGTTCTGTATGGCAATTAATTACAAATCCGTGGTTTATGAGTCAAGACATTATGATGGTATTTTATGAACGCGAATGGCCTTCTACTATAACTTAACAACTACAAAATCACAAAGAAAATGTATGTATGTCTTGAAACTATCTTATTATATTTGTTTTAACCATTCTGTGCACTGCCAACACATCTTTTTCCACAATACACAAAGGTTATCTGGAAGAGAATACTTTTTAGTATTAAGTTCGTCTATGTACTACTATTTTGTGCAATATATTTTTCTATCTATCGCAGTAGTTACAAATCGGAACTGTTTTTTCGAACTACTCAGAATGATCGATGTCTTTTTCCCAGGATTTGAAATCGATTGTTCACAGAATTCCAAATCTATGCCATGCTTTCTACCACACTTGTTTTTAACTGGTCCTGCTAAGAGGCCCGACCAAAAACTAAATGAATGCAAATTATGTAGAGGCATAAGATTTGCAATTAATTAAGGTTTTAGACGAAAATATAAGTTCAATATTTGAAAATATTTTATTCATACAACTATGTACATGTACATCTGTATTTTTTGGCAACTATGTCAAAAAATACAGATGAACAGTCAAATGATGCAGATACTACTACCAGACGGAAGCGTTCTCGAAATGCTGGCTGTATTGCCAGACTGAATGGCAATGCAGCCAGCTGAATGAATGCTAATGCGTTGAATCCTACTACTATTACAAACACGAAAGTTTGTGAAGATGGATGTTTGTTACTCTTTCACACAAAAACTACAGAACGGATATTGATAAAACTTTACATATAGCTTATAACATCAGAATAACATATAGGCTACTTTATATCAGGGTAAACGCGAGCGAAGCCGTAAGCAGAAGCTAGTAATACTAAAATACGAAAGTTTTATAATACTAAACCAGCAGCCGAGGACCGAACCCGTGACCTGGTGTGGGGTTGCACTACTGTGTCACCGAGTCCAGTGTTAGACTGGTCAAAACTCTTAGAATGTTTCGGCTCGAAGCAGAAAACACCTATGATCATCATAGGTAATTTAGAATCATGGTCTCCCTTCCTGCTCCGCATTTATCTAAATGCGTCCCAAATTCCGACTAAAAACTAATCAGTCGCATCCCGCCAGTAAACGGATACGCTTCCTGTCAAACTCGGTCCCTTTACTGTTGACACATTGACAGAAGTAATTATACATCTATTTAAAGTGGGTTCTTTAGTTTTCCCCAAAAATAAAGAACCTTCTCAAACCCACTTTGCACTCCAAAAAGAATTTTCTGAATTAGAATGGAACGATCGTGCGTGTTAAATAATCCTACTATAATAAATATTTTTTTTCTTTCCTAATCCTTTCACCTGTCATTTGACACTACATGCACTACATGCAAAACATGGGCATGTCAAATGTTTGGACGTGCCTCTAACTAACCTCTACTGGTATCCTCAAAGATCTACGCGCTGCGTATGTGTCTGAGGAAGTCTATCATTTTTTTTTCACCAGTGTGGTGAAAAAAAACAGACACATGCATTTTAAGGGCCACTATGCCTCAAGTTGATCTTCGACTTAAAACAGCGTGGCAAAGAAAGAACCACTGTCACACATGCTTCCCACTTTAGGAAGGTAAATGTTATTTACAATAATAGGACAACCCGTTTGGGACATCAATAAAAGGTTCTCAGAACCATTCGCAAAATCCACATTGTGTCACGTACAAAACGACTAACAGACAAAAAGTACTCTAAAAACGGTAGTCGGTAGATGGAATATATGATAAACTGTACTGTAGCTGTACGAGATACGCGGGTGTGGGCTAGAGCGTTAGTTTTTCCTATTGAGCGATATACTTTTATCTGCAGTAATAACAAGCCCACAACATCCACGTAAATCTCATTATAAATCAGTCCAAGCCGATCATAAACTTAAAAAAATCACACATAATAGGTTAAGGTAACCTATAACCTTTAAGATATCTATCTACCTACATATTACTTGTAAGCCTTACTGAAAATCTAGTTTTTAAATTCAGTTAGGGATCTCTAAACCCATTTACATTTGTCTGCATTCGTAGCACAAGGTCATAACGTACATCTTTTGTAACATCTGTTTTGTATCACCTCTGAGTGCCGATAACGCGCGGTCTTGATGTGGACTGAAAATGGTGGTGTTTTGTTGTTGAGATAGTTTTTTTGTAATATAAAATAAATATATTTATTTACCAATATAAGGTTATAATTTTGTCATTCTCGTGGACCCCGCACGAGGGTTAGCCTGTATAGATGGAGTAATTAATTTGCGTGTAGTTTGTTCAAAATTTTTAGAAATAAGGTATTAAATATATTTAATTTCATTAGAAATTGTAACAGGGTTTGGTCATTTGCTGCCATTGTTGTCAAAACTCAGTTTTAAATGAGAAAGTGCGAGGAGCGTTTAGATCTATTGGTTGCCTGGGAGATGTTTTTAAAACAATACATTGCACGAACAAAATACTAAAGCATAAGCATATTTCTAACACACAGTAGGGTAAAACTGAATGAACTTTCTTGGTAATCGCGTGCCGCGCATAATAATATTAAGCTGAACAGTGCTAGGGGCTTTGTTATGAAGGCGGTTCCTTGTACGGAGGCCATGCTAGTTTCAAGACTTTACAACCTTGGAAGTATTTAAACAAATACTCACATAAGAAAGTCTATTGCTATGGTATTGAACGTAGATATTAGCTACCTGGGTCTTTTCACAGAATCCCAGTACGAGATGAGTTTGAATGTTGAGAGATGAATATACAAGAAGAGGTAGACCAAAGAAAAGACGGATTGTGTGAAGGCCAACACATGGGTAAGAAAGCCGTACTTACTGAGATGATAGCTGATATAGTAGAGTGGAAAAAGAAAACATGTTGTGCCCCGTGTAATGATAAGAGCACGGAAGATGATAATACGACTATTCCACGTAGGTATTCGCCTGCGGACTTTCTGACCCTGCTGGCATAATAAGTACATGAAGGTTCGTTCTATACAGACAGACGAACATAGGTAGCTTTTACAGAAAATAGTAGAATATGTACTCAATATCCTACATTTGGATTTCAGTTCTGCCAATTTCCCACTTCACGGAGAAGCTGTAAATAAACTAAAACATGTTCTAAACACTCAATTCTCAAAACACTCGTGGAAAACTATCAACAATCCCTGTTCCATAGAAAACTTACAAATCTGAACTAAATTTAAAACTGTGTCATAGACCGAAGAAACTATAGAAAAATCTGTGTTATCCCCAAACTAGCCCAGTTTGTACCAAGAAAGGCCAATAAACTAAATATACAAACACCAAACGCTCCCATACTCAGCACCCGCACCGAAATTAGCACGCACGCGCAAACTCACGGAAACAGGGCTGCCACCACATAGAAAATCACTTGTAATAGAAATACGGTCGTGTTATTACTAAATAGATAGATAGATAACACTTTATTGTAGATACACCAATAAGTTTGCTTACTAATTTAAACAGAACAAATTACAAGCTAACCGCGGGAGTACAATGGGTGGTCTTATCGCTCATAGCGATTTATATTTTTTAAATTATGAATTTATCAGATGGACCTGACATAATCCAGGTTTGAAAATTTTATATAGTATATAGGGGCAGATCCAAAACATCATCAACAACCTGTAGAACTCCTCCCTCGGAATATCAGGAGGCCAAAACAATTCGGTTAGTTTTCTCATGAATATGCTATTGGAGAGATAAGGATGAAGCGAAAGAGGTATGCCAGGATCGTAGCAAGTGGAAATCCCTGGTATCTGCAAAACCCCCCGGAAACAGGCGTGACTGTGTATGTATGTATGTATGTATGTATGAATATGATATAAAGTTTTATATAGGATTAAGTTCACCTTGAAAAACTTCAAGTTAATTGACACTAAGATCAAGGAAGCGAAACTAACGAAGTCAGTTATGCCCGAATGCACACAGACATACAAGCTGCACAATTTTTTAAGCATTTTTGTAATGTATCACAGGAAAACAAGATATTTTTTACAATTCAAGCCCCGTGCTGGTCTAGTGGTTCGAACTTCGAACCCGGTCGTGTCCCAATGGACTCTCGACTCAATAAATGTATGTTTATGCGAAACTACTGAACGGATTTTGATGAAACTTTACAGTAATATATCTTATACATCAGAATAACACATAGGCTAGTTTTGAAGCGGGTACCACACGGGCGAAGCCGTGGGCAGAAGCTAGTGTGAAATACAGTCATGAGTATGTTTGGTTTTTTTTTTGGTACCTAGTAGGTACCAACAAAAAAGCACAGATCTATCTAAGTGACTGAAAAAGAACCATTGACACGAAAGTCATACACTTCGGCCAGTAGTTGGCAGTCGCGTGCCATTTTCATACACTTCGGTGACTGGAGACCAGTCAAATGGCAATTCCCACGGATGGAAACACTTTTTAACCCCCAACGTAAAAAAGGGGTGTTATAAGTTTGTAGCCCATGTATGTGTGGGCATATAATTGTTTGTTTGTAGTATCGTAGCTTCCAAACGGATGGACCGATTTACATTCGATGTTTATGAGATGAAACTATTGAGGAGCCTCTTCAACAGACGATGGAACATTTGAAATTGTACCACAGATTTTTGTAAGCTCAAACTTTCGAATATCTACTCGGAAGCGCCGTTTAAGAGTCCACGTAGGGTTTTAAAATTTTGTAACAAGTATGTAATTAACGAACTCGTGATGTTCTTCGTTATTGTTTGTAAGCACGTCGTATAGTTTCGTAAGTTTTCGTAAGTTTGGGACAGCCCTATGGCACATGTGCGCTGCGGGAGTGACCTCATCCCGTGACACATAGCCACTGAATAGACGCGACGCGACGCGCATGGGATTTTTAAAAGCTGGCTCTTTAACAGTGAGATTGAACGTTCCGCTGTTGACGTGTGTAGTTAGTCCTTCCCGGACCAGAGGCCTAATCATCAAGCCTTATTGCAATTTAATTAAGGCGAAAATGTCAAAACCTCTTTGCAGTCGAGGACGCTATAGCGTTGTCTTAGAATCGTCAATCGCAAAGCGGGATTTGATATATTTGCCTGAATTTAATCGTAATTTAACTTGATGGTAAGGGCCCCTGTTCGTGATCACTAATAATAATATTAGATATATTTTCAACCGATTTTAAAAAAGGAGTTTTCATGTAACATCAAGTCTATACTTAAAAATGCGTACGCCAATACCAAAATGGCCATTCCAGTACATCCTTTTCGATGATTTGTCGGGAATTGTATCATTATTTAAGGCTGGTTTTCCTGATGATGTCTTGAAATTACCTATTTGTATATGTACTTAATTGAAAACAATCGACTGAATGATAAAATATGTCAATATAACATACACCATATATCTTTGAGTACAAGTCACTTCTAGAGGTTGAAACAGAATCATTTTAAATAATATAAAATGTTTGCGCATCACAGTGACTGACTGACTCAACGCACAGCCAACACCGTAAGTCCTAGAAACCTGAAATTTTGAGAATAATATGCATATTCTTTCTTTTGTGTTGGGGTGCATCAAAAGGATTTTCCAAAATTCAACTTTTGACGATTCAGCGGAAAGATATAGTTTGAATTAAAAAACTCAACGTGGAGTCGGAGACGTTCCACTACTTTGTTTAGAAAATTACATCTACAGTTTAAAAGCATGAGCCCAGAACCTTTTTAAAGGAACTGATAACGAAAGGAAGAACTGAAATAGCGGTGAGCCTTATCTATTGTAATAAATCACTGGTAAAGTTATACGGGCCATACGCAAACTAGTCTAATACTTGAAGGCATCCAACATGATAAAGGATGGATTCTAAGTGAAAACGAGATTTTTAACATTCTTCTGAAATGAAAATGGCGTCTCGTTTTGTAAAATTTTCACGGAAATCTGTCACTAAGATACTTAAGATCCTAAAAAAAATATAAATTATTAATTAAAACTTAAAGCTGGAGAATGGGTTTCTCTGTAATAAACTTTTTTGTAATGCTGCTTCAGAAAAGCAAATAAATCTAGTAATACATTTTCATTTTACCAACAAAAATGGTAGTTAAAACACATAAACAAAACGATCATAATTATCTAAAGCCTATAGAAGACATGCTGGAAAGGTTTATTAATTAAATTCAGTGTTAATATTAGCAAAATTTTACTATAATCAAAGTCCCAATGTCTGAGTAACGACAAAATGACACTAAATTCACGGAAACAGGGCTGCCACCACATAGAAAATCACTTGTAATAGAAATACGGTCGTGTTATTACTAAATAGATAGATAGATAACACTTTATTGTAGATACACCAATAAGTTTGCTTACTAATTTAAACAGAACAAATTACAAGCTAACCGCGGGAGTACAATGGGTGGTCTTATCGCTCATAGCGATTTATATTTTTTAAATTATGAATTTATCAGATGGACCTGACATAATCCAGGTTTGAAAATTTTATATAGTATATAGGGGCAGATCCAAAACATCATCAACAACCTGTAGAACTCCTCCCTCGGAATATCAGGAGGCCAAAACAATTCGGTTAGTTTTCTCATGAATATGCTATTGGAGAGATAAGGATGAAGCGAAAGAGGTATGCCAGGATCGTAGCAAGTGGAAATCCCTGGTATCTGCAAAACCCCCCGGAAACAGGCGTGACTGTGTATGTATGTATGTATGTATGTATGAATATGATATAAAGTTTTATATAGGATTAAGTTCACCTTGAAAAACTTCAAGTTAATTGACACTAAGATCAAGGAAGCGAAACTAACGAAGTCAGTTATGCCCGAATGCACACAGACATACAAGCTGCACAATTTTTTAAGCATTTTTGTAATGTATCACAGGAAAACAAGATATTTTTTACAATTCAAGCCCCGTGCTGGTCTAGTGGTTCGAACTTCGAACCCGGTCGTGTCCCAATGGACTCTCGACTCAATAAATGTATGTTTATGCGAAACTACTGAACGGATTTTGATGAAACTTTACAGTAATATATCTTATACATCAGAATAACACATAGGCTAGTTTTGAAGCGGGTACCACACGGGCGAAGCCGTGGGCAGAAGCTAGTGTGAAATACAGTCATGAGTATGTTTGGTTTTTTTTTTGGTACCTAGTAGGTACCAACAAAAAAGCACAGATCTATCTAAGTGACTGAAAAAGAACCATTGACACGAAAGTCATACACTTCGGCCAGTAGTTGGCAGTCGCGTGCCATTTTCATACACTTCGGTGACTGGAGACCAGTCAAATGGCAATTCCCACGGATGGAAACACTTTTTAACCCCCAACGTAAAAAAGGGGTGTTATAAGTTTGTAGCCCATGTATGTGTGGGCATATAATTGTTTGTTTGTAGTATCGTAGCTTCCAAACGGATGGACCGATTTACATTCGATGTTTATGAGATGAAACTATTGAGGAGCCTCTTCAACAGACGATGGAACATTTGAAATTGTACCACAGATTTTTGTAAGCTCAAACTTTCGAATATCTACTCGGAAGCGCCGTTTAAGAGTCCACGTAGGGTTTTAAAATTTTGTAACAAGTATGTAATTAACGAACTCGTGATGTTCTTCGTTATTGTTTGTAAGCACGTCGTATAGTTTCGTAAGTTTTCGTAAGTTTGGGACAGCCCTATGGCACATGTGCGCTGCGGGAGTGACCTCATCCCGTGACACATAGCCACTGAATAGACGCGACGCGACGCGCATGGGATTTTTAAAAGCTGGCTCTTTAACAGTGAGATTGAACGTTCCGCTGTTGACGTGTGTAGTTAGTCCTTCCCGGACCAGAGGCCTAATCATCAAGCCTTATTGCAATTTAATTAAGGCGAAAATGTCAAAACCTCTTTGCAGTCGAGGACGCTATAGCGTTGTCTTAGAATCGTCAATCGCAAAGCGGGATTTGATATATTTGCCTGAATTTAATCGTAATTTAACTTGATGGTAAGGGCCCCTGTTCGTGATCACTAATAATAATATTAGATATATTTTCAACCGATTTTAAAAAAGGAGTTTTCATGTAACATCAAGTCTATACTTAAAAATGCGTACGCCAATACCAAAATGGCCATTCCAGTACATCCTTTTCGATGATTTGTCGGGAATTGTATCATTATTTAAGGCTGGTTTTCCTGATGATGTCTTGAAATTACCTATTTGTATATGTACTTAATTGAAAACAATCGACTGAATGATAAAATATGTCAATATAACATACACCATATATCTTTGAGTACAAGTCACTTCTAGAGGTTGAAACAGAATCATTTTAAATAATATAAAATGTTTGCGCATCACAGTGACTGACTGACTCAACGCACAGCCAACACCGTAAGTCCTAGAAACCTGAAATTTTGAGAATAATATGCATATTCTTTCTTTTGTGTTGGGGTGCATCAAAAGGATTTTCCAAAATTCAACTTTTGACGATTCAGCGGAAAGATATAGTTTGAATTAAAAAACTCAACGTGGAGTCGGAGACGTTCCACTACTTTGTTTAGAAAATTACATCTACAGTTTAAAAGCATGAGCCCAGAACCTTTTTAAAGGAACTGATAACGAAAGGAAGAACTGAAATAGCGGTGAGCCTTATCTATTGTAATAAATCACTGGTAAAGTTATACGGGCCATACGCAAACTAGTCTAATACTTGAAGGCATCCAACATGATAAAGGATGGATTCTAAGTGAAAACGAGATTTTTAACATTCTTCTGAAATGAAAATGGCGTCTCGTTTTGTAAAATTTTCACGGAAATCTGTCACTAAGATACTTAAGATCCTAAAAAAAATATAAATTATTAATTAAAACTTAAAGCTGGAGAATGGGTTTCTCTGTAATAAACTTTTTTGTAATGCTGCTTCAGAAAAGCAAATAAATCTAGTAATACATTTTCATTTTACCAACAAAAATGGTAGTTAAAACACATAAACAAAACGATCATAATTATCTAAAGCCTATAGAAGACATGCTGGAAAGGTTTATTAATTAAATTCAGTGTTAATATTAGCAAAATTTTACTATAATCAAAGTCCCAATGTCTGAGTAACGACAAAATGACGCATTAAAATTAAACCACAACTTAAGTTCCTAATAATTTGTTTGTGATCATTCAAACAACCAGTCTGCGAGGTCCCTTGCTGTGCTACGTTTTGTTTATTTTTGTTTAATGGCAATAAAGCTTAGGGGTCAAGTTACGATGGATTCATCGGGTCGGCGTATGATCTCATACTTATTTGTGTTTCGTTTAGCACGAGAATTGTGAGATGTCACGTTTTATTTAGGAAAATCAATTTTAATACTAAAACAAATAGATTATTACCTACTTCAATTTTTTTTACTATTTATACCTTTGAAAATTTGTATATAAAGGTAACAAAAACATTCTACAAAATAATGTAGCTGTATTCAGTGCCACTTTACCCTAGATATCTGTCAAAGTCAAACTGACAGATAGCTAAAGTTGACGTTGACGTCATGGACGAAATAAATAAATTAGAATAAGATCCATCTTCATTCTTATTTAGGTGTCTCTCTTTAGAATTTAGTATTTCTGATCTGAGATAGTCCAACGTGGATTAAGATAGTGAACCTAGCTATGGTCGATGACCACACTAATTATTATAACAATATTATTGTTAGCTTCGACTCCACTAATACCTGGAAAGCTCCAGGCATAAGGCTGAGATTTTAATAAATAAAGATAATCAAAAAAAAAAAAAAAAAAAGATAATATTTCATCTTTATTTATTAAAATCTCAGGCTTATATAGAAATAAAAATGGAAACTCTTAACTTTGGCATATATGTATTTGAGAAGTACGATTTTTGCCGCAACACTGTTTGCAATCATTTTGTTTAACGAAATGGCGTATTTTGAGGAGCGCGAATTTACTAAAGGGTTTATTCTTTTAGCTGGAAAATTTAAATACGTCTATGTTAATAAATTACTAATTTATGACGCCTCAAGGTTAGGTTAGGTATGTTATAAGTACCGACCGCCACTGAAAACAGGAAGCCAATTGAGGTTTTCATGTCTAAAACCAACAATGATTTCAAGAACGACAGTCTAGATAACATTAGAAAAGGGACGCAACAAACCGGAAATGATAGAGTAACAGGTAATTCAACTGAAGGCAGGCAGCACTGCTGATAAATTTAATTAAACGATGCATTTGAGGGGCCCATATTCATAAACGTTACATCTTGACCAACTGTCACTTGAGATAAAAGACTTTTCGTAAGTCAAACATCAAACACATCTGATGTTTCCTCAATATCAAGGTCGTGGGTGGTTTACCTCGAATGTTCCTGGACCATGACTTTGACAGTTTAATAAACTTCATAAAGTGAATTATTATCGTTATTGGAGATTTTGATACACATTAAGGCAATAAGACTACACCCGAAAACTTAAACAGGATGTTCAGAACATAAATCTTAATAGCCACAAAATAAAATAAATATAAAACATTTTAGATATTTTTAATTTCGTAATTTTGACTCCTTAAACTTCCTTAAATTAATTATTTATGCATAACTTTAGAGCAAAAATTATTCTGTCTTTTTTGTTCTTAGTGTTATCAATAAATATGATCTCACGTGATGATTAGGTACCTTGACATTGAAATTAACATCGGAACCTTACAGAACGTGTTTTAAAGGACAAGCTTTATAGGCACAAGCATTATCATTGAATAGAAGTGCCCCGAGTCAATACCAATACCTATTTACTGCGAAAATTACGTCATTTTCGTATATAACTCGTCTTATTAAAACACACTATAAATCTCATTTTCCTCCGACTATACAGCTCATTTCATCAATTGTAGGTATTTGCAATTATCCATGTAGGTAAAGCTTTTGACAAACATTTTCATTCGCTATGGGAATGAACCTGTCATACTCTGCGTAGTTTTTAACTTGACTTCTTGATTATGGCTTGTGTGGCTATATGTCACAATTTTGCCGATGACCGTTTTCATCCTAGTGTTATAAACTTTTAGCGATGTATGTTAATTGTGAATATTATCGATTAAATATACTTAGGTTTAACTAGTTTGACACTATAATGTCAAACAAGTTGGTTTTCTCTAATTAAATGAGAATATACCTCCCTACCAACACATCACATGTAATTTTGTAGCGGATATAATAATGGCATAAAATGATAACGAATCCAGAAAATTTTAAAAATACCAACTGTTAGGTAGGTACTTGGATACACCTACATTATTGTTGCCCATGCTTTTAGGTATATTATTGAACAATACGTAATATCTAAGTAATAGCTTTATTATGAAAGTAAGTAGGTAGTACCTACCTACCTAAAATGTTTTTATTTTATTGTTGTTGCGAATGATGTTGTTTATAGCTCCCTATAAAATATCCCTACAAGAAGGCGAAGGGCGACAATCCATAATAATAACGCAATAAAACGAATAAAAACTCATAAAAAATCGTACCCTGCCCGCTAACCGACCAAGCGGTCGTGAATCCGAACAAAAGATCATCCAAAACAGCACATTATGCCAAAAACGTCACTTCACATGTCATCACCGGCACAATAAAGCACAATGTCATTGCCACTGAGAAATAAAAAAAAACATAAACTTCATCCGTACTTTCTAAAACTTATTCCAAATATGAAGAGCGTCAGACGAGCGCGGCAAAGCCCCGGCGACTGACCCGCGAAAGAAACAGTATAAACAATGCGAGCGAGCGAGACGGCAATACGTGCACCTGTGCACTTACAATTTGAATGGTCGTTGAAATGAAACAGAAATAAAACATTCTATTAATTAAAGCGGGACAGAGGACTCACGAGCCTTTTTGCTATCAGGAATAAAACGCTGTAAGTGCAGCTTTGCACCATTAAAATTAAACTTTAATTGGTGGGAACAAAGTGGCTTTTTCGGATCATCAGTAAGGGTAAGGCTTGAGTCTGTGAGTCAGCCGGTTGATTTCCAGGGTCAACATATGGCAAAAAGGTACGTCTGTAGCCAAATTCCTCAACCCCATGGAACAATACGTTTTCATTCAATTGTTTTAATATCAAATAAATCACCCAATTGATTTATCAAACATGGTAAAGTTTATAAGTAAAACGAAAAAAAAACAAAAGTTAATATGATGCTAATTTAAGGTGCCTTAAATAATGGACACAATTATGATACTCTATGAATACATGTACACCTGCTATTATAAACGCAATGAACATTAAAGTTTTCTATTAATCAAATACATATTAATATTACCATTAAAAAAACGGTAAAATTAGTAAATATTATGTACATTCCAACAAATTTAACACAAACCTATTAAAATGTAATGATTAAGGAGCACCCTAAAAAAACCCCTTCAAAGGATGAAATATATTTTAATGAATAACTCGTATAATGTATAGTTTCTATTACATTAAAAAACACGAGTGCAATCTGACATAGAGCCGCAAATGTCAAAGTCAATGCCGTAATGTCATTACTTCCTTCAGAGAATATTTCCCACGCGTTCCGCGAACATTTAGTATAAACTTCCCTCGATTGAGATGAAAACTGTAAATACCGAGAATGAATACCTTTTATACGATTTTGATCGAAGTTGTCTAGAATTTGGTTAATTTCACGCTTCTGTGAATGACCTAGTCGATACTTTTTTTTTAGAAAACTAAACTTTAGAACGCATTTTAGTTGAAAACATTGTTTAAACGAGTAATTAATAACTTTTGATAGAAGTACGTAGGTGTAGTAACAAGTAATAGTTAATATTATTGTTTATTTTACCAAAAAGTTAAAAGAAGTTAAGTTTCGTTATGTTTGTTCTATATTTTTTCTTGATTTGACCAATATTCGTATTCCCATCTGAACTCAAAAAACGTCAAGAGCTTAAGCAAAGACTTAGGTATGTCTTAGTGGTTGTTTTTTATAAAACTTGTCATTAAGCATTAGGAGCTGTCAAAGTTCAAACGGGCCATATTAATAGTTGGCTGGGACTGAATAACAGTATCATCATGCTTGTTTACGGGAAAACTCAGTTATTTATGAAAAATGAACATTTTAAAAAACGATTAAAAAACGATTAAAACGATAAATGAACGATTTAAAAAAAAAAGCATATGTAAAATGAACATTTTTCATATGCTTTTTTTTTTAAATCGTCACATTTACAAAGATTTCCTTTATACTGAGTATTGGTCGGTGGAAATAGGAAAAGCATACACGAAGGATAGATCTTAGTAAACCATCTCCTACGAAAAGAGATTCCAAGAATAATTCGAGGAAAAGTTTATAAACGATAACTAGAAAAATGCATAGACTATAAAAAATTTTTTTTACCTATGAAAATAAGTTCGCAAACTGAGCTCGTGGTAATTTCTGATGTTGTATTGACAGAGGGCTTTGACATGGCTTATCCGTTGCTGGATACTTTAAATGGGCAAAACCTAAACTTAAAATCATATAAGAACGACCTACTTTCAGATTAGTAATTAAGATTGTATTGTTCTTATGTAAGTGACATCTGTTTGTCTTTTTGAGATTAAAGGTATTTAAACCTAAACCTATAGCCTGGACCAGCAGATCAACGTGCCCTCTGAAGCAAGTCTGCAGCACCAGGAGCATCGCTGATGCTGCCTCCCTACCCCAAAACCAGTTAACAAGTCTCATGTGCATGTCGACTTGCCCTTGCCACTCGATACAATATCAACTCAATTCTTATCCAATCCAGTTTAGTTTTTTTCTTGACTTTTTCCAGCCTGTGACATTTCTATCGCAAACTCTCCAATCTCGAATGTCAACGTCAAAATCGCGTCAAAAATACCAATAAATAGCATAGTCGATTTCATTTAGTTCCATAAAATTCCATCAAATACTAATACCACAGATATTATAAAACAAATCGTGCGCCAGTATAGCACTCAAGAGTACCAAATTTCTTGAATTCAATCCTAATCCCAAATTGTAATTAGAATCGAATATCAAGGGTAGTCCTCTTGGATGAGAAAATCTCAGAATAAACAGCTGTGGGCTTCTGCTGCTAATTAAGATAATTATGATATGAAATGAAAATAGAGATATCAAGGCGAAGGAAACATACACACAAAAAAACATACAGATTTTGACGACCCCTGTGGCGCAGTGGGCGAAGGCTCGTCTGAGACGCAGAGGATTTGTTTTTGACAAACTGCGGGACAAATGTTTTTATGATCTGCAAAGATTTGTCTCGGGTCTAGGTATTTTTCTATGTACAACATGTATGGATTTACAAAAAAAGTATATCAGTCATATAGTTCCCACAATCCAAACCCTGCTTAGTTTGGGGTTAGATGATGCTGTGTGAAAAATGACCAGCATTTTTTATTTATTTTTGAAGTCGGTTGAAAAAGATAACTAAAACACAAAAGTCGGTCACCTACAATATTATATTATAGAGCATGAAGGCATTGTTTTCACATTATGACGTGCAACGGATATCTATTGACAATGCCCGGTAGGTTAATATCAGCCAATAATAACTGTCTGTCCGTATGTATACATAAAGTACAAGGAAAAAGTGTCAATGAACTCATTAGACAATAGTGGAAGCCTAAATTAAGCCAAATACATCACATACAGATAAAGAACTTTTGATGCGAATGAAAACTGTATTATACCAAAAAAAAAGACTTTCCACCTTATCAAATTATGCAGGACATCCTCAAACCTATGCTCAGTATCCGCGAGGATACCAAGGAGGGCCTAGTCTGAGGAATGTCCAAACATTATTTTTAACATTATTTTATGTGTTAAAGAAAATGCTTTTAGCGATAAGACCGACATTTGAACCATGTACGTTTATGAACTTTATGAACATCCTCAGTGTAGTCTTTAAGATCAACTAGGGTAGTCAGAGGCGTGTCCAAACATTATATTAGGTACATGTCTGCGTTTCTGCATGAAATATGTAAAAACATGCTTCATATTCCACTCGCAATCGCTAACATGATCAATGATCATACATTATTTTCATCAGCGCCCTGATTGAGTGCTTCCCCGTTCGACCCAAGATTTTTCTACCCCTCGATCTTCCTCAAACTCAAGTGAGACCGGGCGGCTTCACTAGTGGCAGATGACATAGCGGCTGATGTCATCACCGAAACGAACAAACAAACGTTTACAAACATTGTCAGGCAAGATTCAATAGGAGATAATACGGAGATGTTAAACAATAACACCTTGATGCGTCCAAAACAAAGAGAGGAAATGGGTTTGAAGTTTTAACCGATACAAACTTTACTAGATTCTGCATTCGCCTTCATTCGCGTGGTGTCTGTTTAAAAACTAGCCAACGTGTCCTTATCCCAAGTGATTATAGAACTTATTTATGGGAGGATTATTGTGAATTGATTTTCGGAGATAGTTTAATGTATACTATACAAGATTTCGTTTAGTATTGTAAATATATGAGAGACTTTATTTCTACACTGGTGAAAATTGATCAAAGAAACTGAATTTATGCGAGTTAAGAGTGCCATCGTTGATGATTATGTACCTATGTATAAAAAATAAGGACCGATTACCGATTGATTTAGTTATGTGTATTTGTGTTTTTTTGTAAATAAATGGATAAGGGTATTTCTGGAACTCTTGTCCACAAATGCCCTTAGCTTCATCCTTGAGTACCGGAAGGGGATTTGTGGAATAACCCAGTTATTCTAGATCACGAACAAATTACTTCTAAATTTTATTGGTTCAGCCCCTACGAAGATTACCAGCAATCAGCATCCAAACAGGTCAAGAGTACACTAAACCGAAAAGCTTGAGTGAAGAATGTGATGAAGATAAATCAAGCGAAAGAGATATCCTAGCAAGTGAAAACCCGTGGTATGTATGTAACATCTAAACTTTTGCTTATCTAATAGATATTCAATATGGAATAAGATAAGGCCTACGAGAGTGGAATTCTAAAGCTGATGATGATGGAACATGTAAGAAGGTACTTCTCATATTGTAAAAACGGGAATTTTCACGTACTGCACTATCGGTGAAGGCACCGACTAAGTTTCGACTCATTCGACTTAGTTTCGACTAAGTTTCGACTCATTTTTGTAGTGCACGGCGCGACGCGGAAGGAGAAAGTCGCAACCACTCACCCTGATGAAGACTCTCGTAATGAGTCGAAACTTAGTCGGTGCCTTCACCGATAGTGCAGTACGTGAAAATTCCCGTTTTTAACAATATGAATAGTCAAGTTCACGATAGTTTTTGGAAGAAGGTACTTGTATTACATCTTCAAGAAACAAAGGAGAGATCAAGAGGCTCTTTAATTCTCTAAGAGGATTAAAGTGAGCCCAGTGTAATAACTAGGTATAGAACATGATAATTTTCATAGTATACATAACTACATATTTGATGCAGAAATGATGTACCAAACTAGCACTGAACAAGACAATCAATTATTTGACCACAAACATCCCGTAAACACCTTACAAGTGGAATGTATGAGTGAATGAACAAATGTACTCATCAATCAGCTTCATAGATGTCAAAGGCCGATATATTGCAATGACTCCACAGAAATTATGGACCAGGAAAGGTCACTGCAAACTAAAGCATACTAAATTCTTACACCAAATTTGTACTATCGACCATTGTTAACTGTACTGAATATAATTAAGTTTGAAAAAATACAAGAAGTGGGCGTGGACAGTCCCATCTAGGGATGAAAATAATATTAAATTTGAATGTGTCTCCTAGGGCCCGCAGTCCATTTTATTCGCAGTCCCTAACGGTAACCTAAAAGAGCGACCAATGGATAGAAGGACAACAGAGAAGTGATAAATAAGAAGCATTCAGCCCAAACAATATTTAGTGGTGCATATAACATAATTATAAAATATTCCAATCAAGTCTACCTACTCGTATAACAATATCTAACGACGATAAACAAAAGAAACAAAAATAGCGAAGGGCATTTATAAATACTAATCCTCATGCCACAATAACCCATTTCTTTATCGCATGTGACACAATTTATAAATTAGTAGGCAACGTGCATATGCACTATTTATTATACCTATTTGTTTTCAAAGATATGGTCACGACTTGGATTTATTAGAAGCTGCATTGAAGAAATCTGATTAAATAGAGATGTGTATAATTTAAAATTAGTTAGTATTTGGTTCAATTAGTTTATTTGAAGCCTTTCCTCTTTTTGTTTTTGTAGATAAGTGAGTCAACAATCCCTATAAAATTAATTTAACTATTAATTTACACATTTGGTAATGGTTAAGCTAACCAAATGTTCAAAGAATAGTAAAACAAATATCTATACTAATATTATAATGAGGAAAGATTGTTTGTTTGTGTGTTTGTTTGTTTGTAAGGAATAGGCTCCGAAACTACTGGACCGAGTTTAACCGTTTTTTCGCCAATAGAACGTTAAATTATCAGGAAGTAACATAGGCTAAAATTTATTTTCAGAAAAAATAAAGGTCCTTTATAAATTTTCAATAATGTTACCCAAAGTAGCAAAATTTTATCATCAAGGGTATTTATGTAGCAGTAAAATACTTTATTTTTCATCCCGATATTCCCGAGGAATCGAAACTTACGCGGGTGAAACCGCGGGGCGCAGCTAGTAATATATAAAACAAGGACAATTGACCCTTCGCAATAAAGTTACCAAGATGGTATATAAATAAATTCAGGTAAAACGAAGTAAAATATTACCAAAAACAAATTAACTTGAGGCCTTGAATAAATCCCACTATTTTAAGAAGAACGATAAAGCTTCAAAACAAAAAAAACTATCAGATCTTCCGAATCTGAACTGAATAGGTAACAGACATTTCTATAGAAACCGTTCGCAAAGAACATTACTGATATGCCGTTCCAAGCCTTATGAGAGGTACATAGAGATGAGAATGTGGATGCTGGGATAGATGATGTCATTTTCGTTGTGGGTGGGTCTAGGTCGAAGTGATAATACGTACTGTCTAGAATACTAATCATATAGAATCCGAATAAATTGAGCAACTTTTCCAACTAAGCAAACGTGTAATGTGATATTTGGATATTTAAAGCAAACAGGATAATGTCAATAAAAACTCTTAAGCGATAGAATTGAAGTTATCGTAGTTTGGTATCATTTTAGAATATTATAACCACGTATTTTACTTCTCCTGCTGACGTTTCGTTGACCGGTTAGAGGTCCTTCCTCATGATCACCTGATGAAACGTCAGCTTAGAAAAGTAAAGTACGTGTTATAGTCGTAATAATATTCTAAGTGAATTATTATTGAGATTTTTATATAAAATCTCAATTAGCACTTCGAGTTTTGATCATAGCTGTAAAAAAATGAAACTACGCTTATGTCGGTCATCTCGGAGGATGGAGATCCTCAGATCCATACTCAGTACGTGTTAAGCGCACATAAATTGAAAAAATCATCTGTGCACAACCGGATTCGCGGTTAAACTGAATCTAAATTATATTATAACCAGCTTCTGACCCCGGCTTCGCCCGCGTGGTGTCCGGATTAAAAGAAGCCTATGTGTTATTCTGATATATAAGCCATATTACTGTAAATTTTTATCAAAATCCGTTCAGTAGTTTTTGCGTGAAAGAGTAACAAACATCCATCCTTACAAAATTTCACGTTTATAATATTAGTAGGATAGAATTATATAAATAAATAAATAAATCTTGGACATTTTTCACACAGCATCATCTAGCCCAAAACTAAGCAGAGCTTGTATTATGAAAACTACATGATTGATATACTACTTAAATATTATTTTTTTTGTAAATACATAAATATTATACATAGGAAAACACCCAGACCCGAGACATATATTTGCAGATCTTACAAACATTGGTCCCGTGACAGGAATCGAACCCGCAACCTTCTGCGTCTCAGGCGGACCTTCGCCCACTGCGCCACAGAGGTCGCAATTATATTTTAATCATAACATTTACAAACTATCGCAATTACTATGTATAATAATAATGTCGGCTACCTCGAAGTGTGAATGCATTTATAGCAATGACATCAGCTCTTAGATCATTCACAAAAAGCTTGCAAAAACAAAAATATGGCTACAAGTGACATAACAAATTTTATGATGTAAACATCTCTTGTGATAGTGAGGTTAGCTTCTGTAGAGAACAAGATTATCAAAGATAAAGAAGAGCCTTGTACAAATATGTAAGCACCAAAAGACACATAAATAGTCCTATGTATAATAGTTCTGTCCCCACAATAGAATTCTCTATGGGTATCAGGAACATACAAACATCTGTCCCACAAGGGCAATCAAACCCACACCTCTTGCGTCACAGTCGCAATATCGAGGGCATAAAATATCCTTCCATTTTCAGGCCAAGACAAATTATTTAATACGATGATCAACGGTCATCATCATCTTCTTGTCCTTATCCCACATTACGTGGGGTCTACACAACATGTTTTCTTCTTCCACTCTACTCTATCAGCCGCACTCACTTCCTTTCTTAACCATGTCATTCTTCACACAATCCATCCATCTTTTCTTTGGCCTACCTCTGCTTTTATTTCCATCCACATTCATATTTAACGTTCTAATACGATGATCAACGATAATCGATGATAAATTTTATGAAGAATAGAATGGGCATAGTTTGAGATATACAACAAGACATAATCCATGAGTAGGTACAATAAAAAACGCAAACATAGTATATGTGGCAAGATACCAATTCAAGTAGTCAGAGGCAAGTCCAATAATATCTATTTGGTACAAGCTAGCATATGGAGATTATCTTTAAAATATTACGTTATACCGGTAATTTCAAATATTACGAAACATTTTCATTTAATTCTCGTTACAACTAAACCATCTATTAATCCCACTTCCCACATCAAGAAATAATCTATTTAAAATATAAATTTTAGTAAAAAATATAAGTATATGAGACAAGATACCAAGTAGGAAGTAGCCCAATAAATTGGGCACAAACATTTGGAGATAATCTTTAAAATATTATGTTGTTACCGGTAATTTGAGATTACGAACATTTGACGAAACATCTTCATTACATTCTCGTTAGAACTAATCATCTCTCAATGACCATGAGGTCAACCACTACTCATGGATCTGCGGCAAAGGTCACAAACTATCAGCAATGATAAAATTAATTACTTATTGCTATCAGTTACCGACACTTTTACCGGGAATTCAGAACTATTTTTAAGTGTGTAATTTATTTCAGAGACTGATTTATTACCAGCGAGAAATATGTCGTAGAGAATTGCATAATCATTACAGATAAAGTTAGTTTGTGAAGTGTTGTACAAAAGGTACATGCGAAGTTTCCACATTTAGGTAGTAGATATTATTATGCCTATTAATATTGAGCTGAAATGCGTAATATATAAATTTGATATAAATTTATTTTATAATTCGATTGTTCAAGGATTTGCAAAGTTTCTTTGGGGATTTTTCTATACCTAGATACTCCAAGGTTCAAGGATTTACAATTTGTTTTCACAGATAATGGATCACGGACTATTTCACCAGGCAACAAAGTAAGAATCAAAAATAAAGCAATGATCAATGCTTTGAACTAATTGTCGCCGAAATACATATATATTTTTAGCTTCACGTCGCGTTGGCGTTGTGTGTATTCCTGGTTTTTGTGCGCCTTTTACGATTGCTATCAATCATGTGGGTAAAGAAAATAAGAAAGATAGTTTAAATTACTAGGATTTTAAGTTATAGTCGTAATAATATCTATTACGACTATAACACGTAGTTCACTCGCGTACGCTTGATCGTGATAGCGCGGTCGCGGAAGATGCCTAAGTTCCTAAGTTAGTAAACTCTAAATTCCCCAGTCAACTGTTCCTTCAACTATTACAAATTCCTAGTATTTAAAATATTGTTAATTAAAACTATATCACGTACTTTACTATTCTCCTGCTGACGTTTCGTTGACCGTTTCGAGCTAAGGTGTCAGTGAGAATGCCGAGGGGTAGTCTGAGACACGTTAAAATATTACATTTGGCGCATGCCCACTTTTTGCAATGTAGTTAGAATTTCATTCTACGTTACAGGTTGAAAGTCCATCGCCGCTTATTGGAACATTAACCGATGGTACATGCCATTGAATATTTGGTTCTAGGAGACAACAGATGTTAATTTTGATGACTAGCAATCTCGGAGAGCTTATAACCAAAGGTAAATAATTAGTGACTAGACACACAATTTGCAGTATATACAACTAACCTAAGTAATTGTTAATTAAAACATTAGACAGAGCACAGCAGGAAAATTATTTATTAAACAAGAGAGAATATTATTCAGGCAAGGAAGATTGGCTAGCTTATCCCTTAAACTGAAAAGCAAGCCCTAGGTAGTACTAATAAATGTTGACTGATCTGTTAGAAAGACGAAACGCAATCAAGATTCTAGACAAAATAAAGGAACAAAGGATAAAGGAAAAATAGACGATTCAATTATTCAGAACTATGCCAGACGTTATTTTTACCTAATGAAAAACACAATTATTGTTGATATCACGCAAGTAGACTAGTGGTAACGATTTGGGAGGATGCCAGAATAGTGCACGTCAGACATCAAACACGTAATTCATAGACTTGCACAAGCAACAGTCAAAGAGCTAAACATGGACAAATGTTTAGGAAAATATCAATATTTGGGGCTCGAAATGTGTTTTACGAATGTGAACGTAAAATTGACGGTCAGAGAGATCCTTTTGATTTTAATGAATTTAAACTTTGACTTTCAACAGTCAAAATTGTAGACATTTCAAAATTGTCATTTCTTCGAAATTACTATCTTTTGAATACTGCATTCTCATAATATACTATATTATACACAGTAGGTAATATTGTAATGTAGGAACTTGTGTGCAAACTGTATCTGATGGAAGGAACAGAAATCTTCTCGCAAGACCTCTGTTCTTTTCATCATACAGTTAATAATATAAAAGGTATGCACATTTCACGTCGATAAAAGCCTAAACAAGAACATATGTATAAGAACTAAGTGATCGACATAGCTCTTAGAATTAGCAAGTTGAAATCTGTGTTGAAGTTCTCAAGTTAAATCAGTTGGTCGGGGTGTGGTACCACGGTGCTCAAAGTTCCTGATACCCATGACACAGGGAATGTGTCCGTTGGGTATGTGGTTGAAATAGCTGTGGGCTATATAGTTCGCAGATCCGACTACCACTAGGGAAGAAAGATTCTCAAACCGAGAAACAGACAAAGTCAAAACTCACAATTCATGGTAAATATCCCGTATCTAGTAAAAATCATAACTTCTAGGCAGTCCAGGAGGCTAGACAAAACTAATAACACTTTCTGTTGGCGTTAACGCCTGCGGAAGGATTGAATTGTTTACATTAGCTGAGGAAATGTCACGTGACAGCTGCCAGTTTTACCATGACAAATTTGAGTTAGCGTGAAAGGAAAAGTAAGCGTATTTGTCTAGACACCAGTTGTATCATCCGAAGGAAGAACAACCATCCAATGCGCTTTGCAAATGGCCGCTCATCTCTGAATTTACAACTTGTAAACAAAACTGCAAGAGGAGCAGGAAAGCTATAACTCTCTCTCTCTCTGGTCACACTCACCGGTGAATGGCCTACCTTCGATATCCACAATAACTCCGGGTTTCCTCCAACACCAAGGTCGATACGTAGTGATTTATTAGAAACATCTTGACAATATGGCGTTTTGGAGCCGCCATCTTAATTTTTATTTATTTTTATGCCTCTAGTGACATTCGCGCTGTTATGCGGCTTACCAGCCAGCGTAAGGAGACCGAATTATGGGTTTGCCGTAAGAGTTGTTGTTTGTATGTAAGTATTTTTGTGACTATTTATCTCCGATTTTTTTATTCATACAACTATGTACAAGTACACAAAAAATACAGATGAAACAGATCTAAAGACCGTTACAAACGATCTATAGATAGTTCAACTGATCCAGATCACTACCAGACGGAAGCGTTCCCAAAATACTAGCCGCATTGCCACGCTGAATGGCAATGCTAATGCGTTGACCCAGACAAGAGCCAGGTCTCTGGTCACGCGTCGCTTCGACCAGTCGCCCTGAATTAATTTTGAAAACACGAAGGACCCAGAGTCTCAACCCCAATGCCTCTCCGAAATGGCTTATTCGATTGATAGAATAGTTTTTAGATTTATAGATTAACTAGCTTCTGCCCACGGCTTCGCCCGCGTTGACCCGGTTAAATAGTAGCCTATGTGTTATTCTGATGTATAAGCTATATTACTGTAAAGTTTCATCAAAATCCGTTCAGTAGTTTTTGCTTGAAAGAGGAACAAACATCCTCACAAACTTTCACGTTTATAATATTATTAATTAACTAATTAAAGTAGGATGGGTTTATCGCCATACGTCACTAGAAAAAACGTCGAAGGTTGAACAATTTTGCAAATAATAACTCTTTTTTTTATGTTTTTTGAAAGCATACATGCATACGGCTTACGCGATGGTAAGCGGTTACCGTAACCTATAGAAGCTTGCAACACCAGAGGGTACTCCCGCGTTGCCGATCCTGACCCGTAACTAGTAAAAAAGTCTCATGTGTTGTAATTTCACCGGCACCTCTTCACACTCTTACAGTTATGCGAGCATTACTGCTTGGCGGTGGAAATGGGTATGGTTGTTGTAATTCCCCGGGCGACCTCTTTCATACTTTGTGGCAGGTAGCGGATGTATGATGATGACAATCACCAGGTGAACGAACTGCCTTCATCAGATCCTCAATAACTCTCGGATAAAGACTGCAATAGGAAGCAGGTGTGTACCGAAATAGCAGGATTCGGCAGATGTTTTAAGCAGATGTGGGAGAGTCTTTATTTCAATGATTTGAAGGTCTGTTTACTATGTATGCTGTTTTGGTGTCGAGTGATTTTTAGGGTACCGTATATTTTATAAATATTAATAATGATGTTGGACATTTTTCTCACAGCATCATATAACCCCAATGTAGGCAGAACTTGTGTTATGGGACCTATATGACTAAATATACTACTTATATTTTTTTAAACACATACATATTATGCTTAGAAAACACCGTAACGAAACCCATTACGTAAAAAATGTTACGTAAGAGGTAATTATTTTAAAAGTAGCTTTGTATAGTTTTGGACGAAATAATCCTTTACTTTAAACATTTTTCTTTTAAACATTTAGAAATATCTGGGTTAATTCAGTGGTACCTATAACACCATATCAATATCTCGGACCTACCTACTTGCTAGGTATAAATCTGAAGCTTTCCATAATGGGGAAAACAGTAGTGGCGTGTTTGTTGTTTTTTTTTGTAGAGTACAAGGTAATGGTAAGATGAGTTGATATAAGTCTATAAGTGTATAAATCATATATCATCAATACCATTTGTCAAGACATCTAACGAAAATTTAAGTATCTATTTTAAGTCGTTTCGTACTACTTAAAGTGAAATAAAGTATTTAATTTTAGAAGGTTTTTTGTACGGAACCTTACACAATAATTGCAGTAAGTATCTGAAAGGTGCAATCAAAAGACACGTGGCAGATGGCACCAAAAAAGCTGAGTCAAGTGTTTGTGAAATTCGTGTTTTGGTGGTATGTAGGTAGATATAGAAACGCTAGATTAATACCAAGTTTTGACATCATTTTTGGATTGATTTCATCTCTCTGATGAACTAACTCATAGATTTCTTTTCACCGCAACGGTTCTCTCTACATACCTCAGAAAAAAGCCAGTCGCCAAAAATAAGAAACTAAATTCTGTACAAGAAAACATTTCTACTTTAAGAACACCTGAAGCATGAATGAATATTTGACGTCACACAAGTTTAATTTTAGATATTTTGCTTTGTGGATGAGTGTTTCAAAACACGTCGCCTAACCATAGTACCCTTCGATGAATAATTTAATATGGTGATATGTAACAATATTGAAAAACAACAAAAACAGGAAAATATGAGTATATGAATAAAACAAATAGCGCGGAAAATACTGGTTATTGCTGCCATCTAGCGGCGAGTAGCAATAACACAAAACTGAAGCATATTGCAAAAACTAATTTGAAATAATAAGTAATAACTATAAAACTCAAAATAAGAAGTATAAGCTCATTAATTATAATGAGCTTATACTTTTGTTAAATCCCTATACCTAGTCGACCAACAAAATAATATATTGAGAATATTACACCATAACAGTGTCATCTAGAGACGAGTAGCTTGAAGCTTTCATAGGAAACCTCACCGGAAAATAATAAGAGTAAGAAATAACAGATGGCGCTGAAAACTAATATTCTTACCGTTTCAATATTTGACTAATTTACCTCGTGTAAATCACTTACCTGAAACAAAAAATATATAATTAGCTTATACAGTTAGATCATTGTTATTTTAGGTATATTTCATAATCAAAGTGAGTTCTTTTCCCGGAAGGAAATAGATAAACCTACCTACGTAAATTTGCCGGAACAATTATTATGTAAAAATATATAAATACCTAGAGAGATGTGTTATAGGTAGGAATAGACGATATGACCTAGAGGATATGTCAAATGCGGCAATTTGTACCTACGCATTATTTTCAATTCAGGACCAACGGTGCTGTTCTCATATTAGATTGAGTTGGTTTACACGCTACGTCAAGCCTGATAAGTACATCAATATAACGTACATATATAATTAGGTTTGTTTTTTTGTGCACATCAGCAACTTCAAAAAGATAAAAAAGCACTGCACAATACAGGCGCATTGAGGCGGCAGAGTCTATTGTCTTAGATTGTGACTCGGCGCACGTTATTGTAGTCTGTAGCCTGAAGCAAATGTGCTCTTCCTTCATGTATGTCAAACTATGAATACTCGACTCAAAGTTGGAAATTTGAACTTTTGTGAGGAATACAGGGATTCCTCATCTTTATATTAATATACTAGCTTCTGCCCACGGCTTCGCCAGCGTGGTACCGGGATAAAAAGTAGCCTATGTGTTATTCTGATGTATAAGCTATATTACTGTAAAGTTTAGTAATATTTTTATTTAGTCCAAAATTACGAACAACTTACAGCTTAAAGCTGCGTCTACATTTGTAACATTTCAAAGTACAATACCATGCATACACGCGTGACAATGTCACAAGTGTGGATTTCTCCCGCGGACAAAAGACCTGCCCAGCGCGGTACTGCGTACCCTTTGATACCACAGACTAATGTAAGATGAAATCTCACGAATACAGACCACCAACAACCAACCCACAGATAACCTTAGCTATGAATATTATGTATTCCACTTCGAGTTTCGTTCGAGTTATATTAATTGGTAGTTCACAGGTGAGAACAATAGGGCTTCTGCGACGCGAGAACGAAGGTATTAATTAAAAAGCATCCAAGCGACGTATTTCTGATTGAAATCGATTTCTACCGCTCTGTGTAAATCATTATGATTATAATTGGGTCGATGACTATCTAACTCAAATATCATGGGTGATTTCTATTTGGAGGCAAAAAGCGGTACTGTAAGCCGTTATCGTCGCATATTGACATTTGCAGCACCAGGAGAATTTCTAGTGATTTGCCTGTCATCGAGACAAAGAAAATCTCTCATCTGCTTACAGGCACTGACGCCCATTTCCAAACCAGAATACAGCATTGCTTGGTGGCAGGATTATACGGTGCTAGTACTTTACCACAGTGGTAGTACAGTAAAACGTCTACTAAAGCGTTATCAAACTATAGTAGACGTTCCACTGATGATGTACTTCGAATCCAGGTTTTAAAGATCAATCAATCAACATCATGAATCACATAAGTGTTAACCGTCAGGGGCATTCCCAGATTCGCCTTGAATATTACCTACATTAGCTAGGAAAATTATTGTACAAGACAAGTCCAGCTAGATTCTAGGACTAAGTGATGTATACTCAAAAAAATCCTGGGGTGTGTTTTGGAATAGTTATCAGTCAACTCAAAAATTTGAATTCTTTTGGGAACATCTTAAGAGTCCTCAACGCAAGTAAGGTGTTGCCATCTGTCAATGATCTTTGGCGTACTTGTAAATTACTGAAAAATTTAAAGTTCCGTGTAGCTAGAAACAAAGTTTAATTTATTGAAATAACAGCATTTTTATCAAAACATACTGAATAGCAAGTTCATTTATGTAAAGGAAGTTTCAGTTTGTAATCATAATAATGATGTATCTGCCAACGTGAATAATTTTATTACGTAACTCTACAGTATTATGCTAAGTCGTAATAAGTTTTCGAGACGATATTTTTACTAACTTTACCGAAGAATTTGGCAGCTTATTATCTTGATATCATGGCAGGGTAAGCTGGCCTACGTCTGGTAACAAGGAGAACGATCAGAAAAGTTATGCCAAGCTTCTATTAAGTTTGTCAGAATTATTATGCAATGGTTATTTGAATTTTTAAGTTAACCCACCCTTTAGTGTAAGAACAAGATTTTATAATATCACAAGATTTGGTATATTAAATTCTTGGCCCTTCGAGCCGAAACATCCGAAGAATTTCGACCAGACTGGTTATTTGTGGCGTGGCTTATAGCCCCCGTGTACGCGAGAGGTCGCCTGTTCGAGTCCTTTTCAACCTTGGCAAGGGTTAATTTTTGAGATATAATAAAATCTTATTATGAAATGCTCTAGTGCTGGCTAAGCAATATCTGTAGAAATTTACCCTAGTTTGGTTACATATACTTTGAATTTGATAATAAATTAAGCAAATAGCAACCCTTATAGAAATATGATCAGGATAATTATGATAAATGACTATGTTAAACAGTTTCTGTCTGAAAAACTTTAAATTTTCCGTAAATCTTATCCGAATAATCTGCAGATTCTGCCACAAGGGGCCAAAGTATTTCGACGAGGGTCGAATATTGAATAACTTTCCACGCTCATGATTCTATTAGAATCCCTTGCTATGCCTGTAGGTATCACATAAAGGTGGGTGCACATTCGTGATATTTCAACGTAAATTACTAATAAAAACACAAAATACTTTATTTTCAATAATAATGTACAAGTTGGACAATGAGGTACCACACTAGGCTCCACACTAGGTATTGGGGCAGATACATGTAACAAAGTCACAAGTGTGGACGGTATTCACGGTATGTCACGCAGACAACCAACGTGTCGAGTACCTTGATATACCCCGTGACATGTTATGTATTTGTTAAAATGTTGAAATATCACAATGTGGACTCGTCTGAGATAGCAAAAATGGATACCTACTTAGATAATGGCGATTCTCTTGCACACCAACTAAACTTAATTTTATCTATCACTCTCTTTAAGTAACAGAGCAAAAATTGTGTTCTCATATTAGTCTCATTTAAGTTTTTCATACAATATAAATTTAGTTAAGATTTCAAAACATGCTGACTATAAACACGAAATAGAGCGACACGTAAAATAATTTGACAGTAAAATTCTTGCCATCCCTTTCTTGCGTGCACTATCAGTGACAGTATAACCTAAGTTTAGTTGATGTACTAGAAAATCGGCGTCAATGGATCTATTTGTACGATGTTTCAATTAGTTATTCTATCCGTGACCTTGGCATTCAGTATACCCCAATCGAGCCAAACCAGCACTATTTCGAGAGGAATGATTTTCTAGCCACTTATTTACGCCCTATTGAGATTCCACCACAGACTGCACATATAATAGCTGGTTAACTCCATCTATGTGGGTAAAGTAGCCGGCAAACGAGTTGACTCCTTAACAAATGACTTGACTCTATGACGTGACTAAGCTACAAATACACTTATCTATTTATCAAAAAAGGGCAAAGATACTGAAAACCTTTGATTTATAGAATTGAAATTATCGTGGTTTGGTATAATTTAAGGATATTATTACTTCAGTAGGAGAATATAAAGTACGTGGTATAGCCGTAATTATATCCTGAAACCTTTGACTAAAGTTTTATTTTCAATAAAAAAACAAACACGCTCACGACTTTATTCCCCATACCTTCTCAACTTTCATCCTCAGCTGATCAAAGCTTTGATGAAAGATTCATAGCTTTGATTAATAAGCAAGCTAAAAACCTATTTTTCTAAGAATTGCATTCAACGCAGCTAAGTCATTTCAATACATTATCTTTACCAAAAATGATTGCTCAAAAAATCAATAAGCAAAAAAATATGCCATCCTCATGGCATCCTCAGCTAATCAAAGCTTTGATGAAAGGTTTAATAACGTAATTTTCAAAAGAATTGCGTTCTACGCAGCTTACTCGTAATTCGTTAAGTGTCACTAGACTAGTTTTCCGGCTAGGACATAGCTTCGATTTAAGATTTTTCGATTGCTGAGATCTTTTGATTTTTTTTAATGGGCATATCAGATCTATACTCAGTACGCAGATCCGGGAGGATACATCACAATAATTTGTGATCGAATTCGTGTTTTTCGCCCTGGTTTTTAGGGTTGATCAAAGCTTAAGGAACGTTAAGAACTTATGTTAAAGATTTGTTTGGGATCTGAAACGCACCCCGTGTTTATAATTGGTTAGATCACGATTACAATGCACGTGGATAAGGAATAAGTATTAATTTACAAAATCTGAAATTTAACCTTCTTATTTTGTTTATGCAACTAATGTTGCAAACAAGCATACGGCCCACCTGTGACGGTTACCGTAACCTATGAAGGCTTGCAGCACCAGAGCACAGATATCATAACACTAGACCAGAGGTAACACTTGCAAGTTGCCGACTCTGCTCAGCTCAGTCTTTGACCAGTCTGTTGCAAACACAGATTATTTTTTTTTTGATCCAAACTACGGACTGACGAAACCGTTTTGATATACCTATGGTTAGATATTTGCACAGACCAAATGTTTTGTTTGGAGTCGATAGGAAGTAGATACAGCTATTTACAGCGCGTGGGTTTCAACAGTTCGATATACATATAAACGAAATACATCAATTTGGCCCGGATTTCGACTAAGTCATTTAGGTAAAGTACCGTGTTAATATCTCATGTTATGTTCTGTTATTCCGGATCTGTGGGTGTTTTGGTAACACGGTACTCGTTCCTGATACCCACGGGGAATCCTAGTGTAAGCTCACTATTTAGCGTGGTGACCCCACACTACGTTTGCAAAGACGCGGTCTGCACTCAAAAACTCGTTTACGCCATTAACAATACGGAGAGGACTATGCCAGCAGTGAACTGAGTCAGCTGATGATGATATTTGTACGTATAATAGTGATCGCTTAAAAATATCCACAAACCTGGAGTCTGCAGTTTATCTGCAGTGAGACTCCTCAAGAGTCTCTTGATGCTGCGGCGACGGCGGACACCGCATGACTCTTCACTCATGTCTTCCTCTCAAAACTCATCTTCATAACACTAAGTAATCACACAGCTGATCCGAGGATTAAGTCGCTTCAAAAGACTTAGTGCCGTAACAATAGTAGTTTAAACCTTGGATTTCGTAAATCTACGATTAAAGTTAATCGATGGTTTGATCTACTGACATATAGGAACATATTGTGGATCCACTACCATTGAACTTATGAAATAATTGAAGATAGAAGGTTAAACTTGCTCATGTGGTTTAACACAGTTTCAAATACTGCCCGTAACCCGTTAATCTATAAATGTGGTCATATTTGAAAGTTGCAACTGCTTCTCAATTCTGAAGTTATATCTTTGTTTCGATATGTACGAGTGAGTACGTATGTAATGATCAGTCTTATACATAAAGTATTTTATTTATATAGGGATTGGTTCTTGAGAAAAAAATGTATACAGCTGATTTGAACTTTTTCTCAAAATCGAAGATAACTTTGTAGTTTTTCGAGCCGAGAAGAGGCATCAAGATTGAGCGATACATATTTTAGAAAACATATTTTGTGAAGTTTCATACAATTTTAGCGCAGCGAAGAAGCTCAGAGATATTAAACAAAAAACTTTAAAGCAAAAAAAAATAAGATCACCGTTCTCGTAAAACCAAATCGAAGTCTACTTTTGAACTTGTTCTTTTGATCTAATACCTATCTACCTTCCTAAAACGAATAGTACGCGATCCTGTAAAGTTGAATTTCTGAATTTCTCCAATCCTCATCAAATACTGATCCAAACTATTCAAACGTCAAAAATGCCGGATAAATGTTATCCGGCACGTACGATATTGCACCGCGCAAGTATCAATCATGGGGGATTATGCAACCCCGAGGGCCAGGGCTCTCCCCTGTTTGAGCCATTGGAATTGCTGATTTAGATTTTAAGGTTATGCTTTAGGGAATAGAAACTAGAAAGCGGGAGGAGTGTGCTTAAGTTTTAGTTCCGACAAGATTCTATCAATTAATTAATGCTAAACATTTATTTATACAACTATTTACAAAAACCAGCAAGCTATCTAAAGATCGTTGCAAACAATCTATAGATATCTCAACTACTCTAGATCCCTACCAGACGGAAGCGTTCCCAAAATTCTGGCAGCACTGCCATGCTGAATAGCAATGCTAATGCGTTGACCCAGATAAGAACCAGCGCTCTGGTAACGCGTCGCTTCGACCAGTCGCCCTGAAATAATTTTGAAAACGCGAAGGGCCCCGGTTTCTCACGGAACCAGAGTGTCAACCCCAAAAGGCTCGAATAAGTAAGCTCTCTCTCGATAAATGAATGTATCAAGATAGTTCACGTATTTGTGTTAACTGCTAAGCTAAACATTTTCAAAATAAATGCATTCTAATGTTTAAGAATATAATTACGACTATACCACGTACTTTACTATTCTCCTGCTGACGTTTCGTTGACCGTTTAGAGGTCCTTCCTCATGAGCACCGTCCGCGACCACGCGACCACGCGAGTGAGACGGGAACCAGTTCCCGAAACGTCAGCAGGAGAATAGTAAAGTACGTGGTATAGTCGTAATTATATTCTAAAATGATACCAAACCACGATAATTTTAATTCTAACATTCTAATGTCACCGGAGATTTTGATTGCAAAACTAGATTGCCTGAAATAAATTAGGTAGACATCTGTGCCGGTTCTGGGTATTGTGGTACTACGGTACTCGTAGGTACTGATACCCATAATACAGGGAATCGTAGTGTAGTCAGTTGGATGTTAAAAAAAAATACTTGCAAGTAAAGTATCTGTAAATATGCGGCTGTGAAGTGCGTCAAATAATTGTCAATGTACACAATGTAAAAAGGTTCGAGTCGAGATTCATTTGAGGCGATATCAGCAGTTAAATTAGCACATAAAAGCAGCCATACTTTGGAACAAAACTTCATTGAATTTTAAGTTTAAGTCCTTATTTTGAACACGCCATTAAAGCTCGGTAGAAAGTTATCCCCGTAAAGTTGTATTTGGAACACTTGAGACGTAATTAGTAACTTAGTCAGTTAAAGTAATTTATCTAATTGGATACCAAAATATCGTGCCATTTGAGCCACAGATCCCAAATGTCAACCAAAGGTTATTCGTCGCCATTTTTAGAAGTAGGTTGGGGACTTTTACCATAATTTTCCAGATTATGGCTTTATTATATAGAGCCTATAAGAAAGTATTAAAATTTCATCATTATATTTGATGAATATGAGCCTATAAATAAGTAAATCCTATTTAGTTAATTTAGAAAATGCAAACTGTTTTCTTTGGTATATTTTTGTATAACTTGAATAAAAATATCTAGGAACCGAGCTATACCTTCCTACACTAGTATTGCCAGGCTGGCGTAAGAGTAATTATCGTTACTAAACAGACAACTTGAGTTATGGTTTATCTAACTAAAATTAAGTTCTGGCGAACGAAAACTAATATTATTAATGTAGCAATCATTAATTTAAACCATTTGATGTCTATTAATAGTATTCGTTTATTATCGCGAAACAGGATTCGATAGTTTATACTATCTTTGATTCGAAAGTTTATTTTGGCGCCCAACGTGGTACAGTTAGATTAGAAGTCAGTTTGACTAATTGATTACTTGCAAATGTTAGACACTTGATTGGTAGCAGATGATGTTAAACAGGTGGTTTAAGTATCCGGTGATGATCATGATACATATTTATAGATCTACCCAGAAAACAGAGCGGAACGAGGGGTTATAGTGCATATGAGAGGCCATTTTGTAATATGTGTCTGGCTGAGTTAGTTCTTGATGCCAAATAGATGGCACTATAAGCCAGGAATTGGCAGACCCATACACCTGCAAGCCTTATTTTTGACATCAACGACTTCGACCCTTTGTTACGGCGCGCCATGTCTGTGACCTTGAACAACTATAAAATCGAATTTTCCAAAATCAAAATGATAACCTTCTAAGGGCAGTCTGTGTAAAATTATTATCTTAAATATGCAGGCATATCACAGGGTTAGGACACGAGCCATTACCCTGACATGCAAAATCGCCATAGACACTTTTTTCTCATTGCCTCGTACAATAAACCCTTTGAAGTCACGGGAGATTACCTCCATCCCCTACGCTAAAGTATACTGACCCCAGGTACGTCCTGTGAAGTTAACCGATTACGGCAAACGAGGATTATGATTCTAGGCTTGGCTTTGAGGTCAAATTAAACTCTATAGGTACTTACATTAAATATTGACGACCTCTGTGGCGCAGTGGGCGAAGGCCCGCCTGAGACGCAGAAGGTTGCGGGTTCGATTCCCGCCTCGGGACAAATATCTGCAAATATTTGTCTCGGGTCTGGGTGTTTTCCATGTATAATTTGTATGTATTTACACAAAAAAAGTATATAAGTAGTGTATCAGTCATTTAGTTTCCATAATACAAGCTCTGCTTAGTTTGGGGCTAGATGATGCTGTGTGAAAAATGACAAACATTATTATTATTATTGTATTGGTTCGATGGAGTTCAATAAAATAACGTAAGAATTGAAGGGTATATTCGTACATGTGTGTATTGTAGGTATTTTTTAATGCAATCTTATTATTTTACTACTACACTGGCTCTTCTATCGGCGGATTAAATACAAGGTTCTTTTTAGCAACCCATATTGTATGTCGGATGTCCTACAAAGAACCAGCTAAACGCAAAACGCGCATGATAGAAAACATACTTATACATTACAGTTTCATTAATTAATGGCTTTCATTAGAACTCGGTAATGAAGACTATTAACATCAAAGGAACGTTTAATTATTAATCAAATGTTTCTCCATTCACTGCATATTAACCTAACCTCAGCAAATTCATGATTTCAGAAAAAAAAAATCCGTCAGCAAGCCAACAAGTTTGCCCGAAAAAAACTCAGGTACAGTAAAAATCATACGTTTATTTAACCAACACTGTCATAAAGTGTTTTATACGAGTATACTTACGTATCTCATAAATATCAAAAGAATGTAGCGTTCTGACAAATCCATTGGCATTATGTTCATATTTCAGTGTGCGTAGGCGAAAACGCGGAAAATCTAAAGGTCGGGAAATAGAAAATTGAACGATCGGCATTTTAGCAGACAGAATGGACATCACCTAACCATTTCAATTTCAATAGCCTTCATTAACAATCTTAAATAGTAGTTTTATAATTCATATAAAGGTAAAGTTTATTATAATTCATAAACTTAACGAACTTTAAATTCAGATGGTAGTTTGATTGTTTTGCTTTCCAGCATAGGCCTGCCCCAGACTCCACTAGCTGATATTGTTTTGGCTTCAAATTCAAAGAATCGTAGAGGTCTTCGAAAAAGTAAAATTCACATCTGATTGCTTCTACGCTTACATAACTTTCAGTTTTGTTGTGTCCTGATATTTCGACACAAACACAGACACAGTGGCATGGGCCATGATCATGGTTTTTTTTATTTTATGGCAAGACAAACAGACATGCGTCCCATCTGATGTTGCGCGGTTACCGTTGCATAATGAAAGACACTTTTTCTCTCTCTTTTGTGGAGTAAAAGCTATTCGTGATAAATATTCGTTTTTTTAGGGAATTATTTAAAGCGAAGTTTATATCTAGACAATAATTTTTGGTTGCACAATCAAATGCAGCTATAGTTACTGAACTACCGAAACACGGTAGGTATAATACAATACAACTGCAGTATTGAATCAATAACTTTATTAAGCGCCCTCTGGCGGCCCGCCAACTACTCAAGGTAAGCATTGCTGGTTAACTGCGATTGTGAACAGAGACATTAAACGATGAAACATGTTTTCCGGATTTGATTACGAACTTTCGAAAAATATACTTTGTGTGATACCTTTATGAAGGTAAAGAATTTTAATGGCAACGATTAATTTGGAAAAAACATTAATTTATTACTTATTATAAATTAATTTATTAATTGATAGGAAATTGATTCACTTAAGTTTGTTACATACATAATTATCACAAAAAGGACCTACCTACCTACTTAACGGGAATTAAACTGTTTTATAAGGAAAATACATAAACATTACATATTTATCTACACATGTAAGTAAGTTTACATCCATAAAAAACGAATAGGTACTTAATCTTACATCCATCACAAAAAAATATTTATTACGGTTCCGTGATTCGATAGATTTTACTTCTAGCTTCTAATATTTCCGTAGCGGAGAACGAAACGGATATATATTTGCAAATATCCGGATATGCGGCATATTATATCAAATATAGGTCTTCTGGCGGCTGGCCAGCAAAACAAAATTTATATTCCTGCCTTCGGTTTCTTCGAACAAAGAACAGTAATTGGTGCCACTCATTAATTTACAGCTCTCTCATTCATTAGGATTACTTATACCTAACATATATTATAAGAAATCTCAGCCTAGTGCTGTCAATGTACCTACCTATTCTGCAAGTATTTATATTCATATTTATTGCTCTCATGCACACAGTTGAGTACAACGGGGTACATGATCCCCGTTAGGGCGCTGCAATTTTGAGTTAGATCATGTAGGTTGCCAAGTAACTCTTTTCTAAGTAGTGGTTAAGCTTGATGTATAATTTAATTGTTAAATTATTCATCATTAAGTTAAAGAAATCGTCACTTACAACTACTCGACCATTCTTATCTACTAACCAGCGAATATAGCCTAGTTTTCTCTCTAAAATAACTGCTAATACAAAACTAAAAATGTTATTGTCATTAAGGATCTTTGGGTGCGAACTATCCGTTCGCTTTTTTCCCTATATCGGAGAGAAAACTATCAAAATTGCTATTAAGTATCTATGGTTCGATCTCGGAGACAGCAAAGACTCGTAAGTTCCTTTCTACTAATAGATTTCCCTCGTCGAATGCGCAGTAAAAGATGACCTACGTAGTAAATTAAGCCATAGTTAATTTGACAACTCTGGCTCACGGGAGTGACACTACGCTTCGCAGTCAAAGCTTCAGGTTAATAGGTACCTAGGAATAGTCCTGGGACTAATAAAGCCTAGGATTAGCACTCACAATATCTAGTCAGAATTGAACAATAACATAATTATGTTTCCAAATTCCAAAATACATGTGGAAACTGCAGTTTTTACATTTTGCTAATTAAAAACTTTAAATTAAAATGAATCACAGAACCTAGTGTTATGTTATTGTTTTGTTTCACGCCGAAAGCGCGTGATAGTATATTGTTGCCCCCTCCTCGTATACTATGGGTAGGGGATTCATTAAATGTTATATTATCTGTGGTGGCCCTGTTGTGACCGCTATATTATACCTGCGATTGTGTCTAGACTCTAGACACCCTCGGTTGGATATGGGGTAGGTATGGACGTAATTTACGAGCAGTCTTTTTGCATGGGCACCGTATCAATGAATGTGTAAATAAAAATGTTAAATACAAAGCAAGCTTTATGCTGTTATGTTATATGTATAACATGTATGTATTTACAAAAAACAATGTATATATTATATCAGTCATATAGTTCCCATAATACAAGCTCTGCTTAGTTTGGGGCTAGATGATGCTGTGTGAAAATGCCCATAATTATTTAATTATTTATCGACAAAACACATAAATTTGACGGTTGGTGCTTATGACACAGTCAATTAAAACCTAAGAAGCTGATTTTGTTTGTGATTTATTATTTCTCACTTTCTAGCTGATACTCTCATTATACAACGATCATATTCCTATACCCACATCTCCAAAAGTTTAAAGATTATGACACTAGCATGAAACAGACATTGGCAGAATTGCGACAAAGAGTCATTCAAGCCATAATCAATAAGTCAAGTAATTTCTTGCTATCTAACAGAAGCGAGGGTAAGGTTTGCAAGTTAGAGGCCCGTACTTTTATGGTTTGCTGGCGCTTATATTTTATCCTTGCACACGAATACTTTACGCAACGTAGTCTCACTACAACGTCTTCAAACTTGAACCAGTTCCACGTGGAAGAGTGCCAACTGAGTCACAGGCTCAGGGAACCCTCGGTGACTAAGCACGTCATCTTTGTAACTTATCAAAGAGAAAATATCAACCGCTACTGAGAAAGAATACCAACCAAATGGACCGAACCCCAGACAAAAGTAATTGTTGCTTTTCGTTAAATGCAAACGGTTTCTAAATGCAAATCCCAGCAACAGTCCAGCAGTGGGCTTCAACAGGCTGTTCACAATGATGATGACTAGGAGAGCTTCGAACCCCGCCTGCCTCGATCATTATGTGATATTATAAAATCGATTCACCTACATTTTTCGTTTGTAAAAGCGACCCGCTACTCTCAACCCATTTAGGTATTTATAAATCCATTGCCTCATATGTCTTAATTCAGTTTATATTGTAAATAAATATGGACATGTGTTTTCTTACCGGCGTGTATGTAGCGACAACAAAGAAAGCGTAATATTTTAACAGATCTCTGCAAGTCGAAATATATGCCAATCTTGATTGAATTATGTCAAAACTAACGGATTAATCGATAAACACTTTACAAATATTCTACACAAGAAAGTGCATAAATTAATTTAACAATGGGCGGCCTTATCACAGAGAGTGATGAAAGTTTTCTATTCGTGGTTTGACTCAATGCGCTAGATTAAAAATCTAGAATTAATAATAGAGCTAGTCCTCGGTAGGTTTGACTGCAAGATTATGCAAATATTTAGTTACAAAATAATTATTTTGCAATAAAATGTAGGTATGTCGTTAATTAAATCGTGAATCTGGATAGTTTTTGTTTGACAGGTGACATGGCATAGTTTAACATTTTACTTGGAAATACGACTCACAAGATGGTAAACGGTTACATCTACTTGAAATATAAAATATATTATATTAGTACAAAGTATTTTAATATACCTAGGTCAGCTAGATGAACACAGCCAACCCTAAAACTTCCCAAAAGACAACAGATGTAAGAATCAGTAATGTACCTACCTACCAGTAAATTCACATCAAGCTAGCTAGAAATACGAGTATGTACACCGCACAGCTTGGCGGCAGAAATAAATACTTGGTAGTTACTTTCCGGACAAAATAATCGTGAGTTATAAAAAAAAGATAACTGGCTTTTTTGCCATCGCTACTCCATACATCACCGATTGTTTCACAATTGGTCCGTATATCCGGCTTGGATGGTGATTACAAACACCACTATTTTTGGTTCAGCTTTCGACATTCCTGATCAATCAACAATTTGACTATTTCGAAGTTCTGTAGTTTTTGAGAACGACACCTCACTATTGCGCGGTCGAATTATGAATGCTGAATCCTTCCACCTCGCTGGTTCTTTCCCTGCTGGTCATATGGTCCCTAACAGAATGACCAAGAATAGATCAGTGATAAAAGAAAAACGAACGATGCTGCTAAGTTTAGACGATCATATTCTCTGAGACATTTTTATAGGAATTTGGTAGTTCAAGGCACGAGTTATGAATACTGTCAAATGACGTTAAAAGGTAAATGGGCTATTAAGACAAATAAAAATAACTTTAAACAGCCAGCGCCAGTGTGTAATTCAAAGAAATCACGTCTGCCCAAAAGATTCCCTCATAATGCAGGCAGATACATTTGAATCAGGTCAGGGTGTCCATAAAGCTGTGTTTACGGCCCAGGAAATAAACTCGCATTCCTGTCCATTCAATCAACGCAACCTGCGGCGGGCTGGGTCTCGTCATTCAGACGTTTATTGGCGCGTTGAATATTGCTAGCAATTTTTTTGTTTTTTTCTATTCGTAAAAAAAATGATTTTTATATACTTACAGAATAAATAAATAAATAATACTGGTAATTTTTCACACAGCATAACCTAGCCCAAAAGTAAGCAGAGCTTGTGTTATGGGAACTACATGATTGATATTTTTTTTTGTAAATACATTTATATCATACATAGAAAACACTCAGACCCGAGACAAATATCTGCAGAACATACAAACATTTGTCCCGCGGCGGAAATCGAATCCGCAACCTTCTGCGTCTCAGGCGGGCCTTCGCCCACTGCGCGACAGAGGTCGTCAAAACGATTGAAATTACGTGTGGAGGAAGATCATTTTAAAAATTTAAAATACGACAAGATAATTGTCAACAAACAGGTGGGCCCTAGTCGTATAAAGCTATTTTCAACCGACTTAAAAAAGGAGGTTCTCAATTCGTCTTTATGTTTTGTATGTAGGTATAGGTATGTTACTCGATATCTGATATTCGCTAATTGTGAACTAATTTAATGATTATTTTTTAAATTGGGTGGTGATACTTGAAGGTACCATATATCTGAACTTTTTATCAACTTCCCGTTATTTGAAGTAAATTTGGATTTTTTACTGAAAAAGAAACTAGATACTTGTAGTTCCTAATTAATACCCGCGACACAGGACTGCTAGTGTGGGGCCAGGACTATGTAATGTAAATGTCCTTTTAATATTTTTTATTTTTAACAACGCTATCGCCGGTAGAGTCCAGCACTGTACGTTTACCGGCTGATAATGATGCTAAAAACCTTTATTGTAATATAGGAAATTATTTTTATTCAACATCGCTAAGAGTCTGATTATGACAGCTGTCAATACCACAGGGTAAGTGGCGGAACCTTGAAGCCCTCACCGGCCTACATTGCTATAGAGGTAGAGATTGAATAATTCTATCGGCCAAAGATATTTGCTTTTAACATTCAATAATAAATTATTTATTATTTGGAGCATCTACTCTTCTAAGCACTAATTGTCAAGTAGCAATCTCAAAGTCTCAAAATCGTTTTACAAAAACACATGTTGGCAATTTCGTCTATTTTTACAGAGTTACCTTATTTTTACTGCTTGTTTGTTACGTTTTTACTGTCGTAACGCGAACTAGACCCGTCTGAGATATTTTATTGGAAGTAATGGAAAATTTCGTTTGGAACGAAATTGAAGTTAGACATCGCTAACAAGATTTTGATTAAGTATAAATGTTTACTTCCGAAATTTATTCAGCTCGAAGGACACAAAATAATAAATAGTAACACCAGTCTCAGATCTTTTATCATTACTTCTAATAGAAAATTTCGTTTATACCGAAATTAGAAATGAAGTTGCTTCATTCGCAAACAATATCTTGATTATAAGTTTTTACACCTTAAAAGAAGTTATAGATATCTCATATTACTTTTGGCGGTCATGTGTATGTACTACATACACATGACCAAGTGTACATACTATGTACACTTGTACCTATGACATTAAGTATATTCTTACATGAAATTGTTAACCGACTTATGAAAAACTGTGTGTTTTAACATGAGTCTCGTATCTCGCGTCTTCGGAAAACTTCTGAACATTTAATCCACGTCACGGACTGTCTCCTGTCAACTGTGAAGTCACATCTGTCAGCGCCCTTCACACTGACACCTAATAAATACTAAGCACATTGCTGACGCTATGAAGAGACATGCGTTAGCAAACTAGTAGTCTGTGGAAGAGACCTTGAAGATAGATGGCTGTCTTCGGTGACGAATGTTCCAAGCACGCAAACGGGTTTCCTTGTCAATGTATTAAATGCAGATGCCTAATAAATTACTATCTATACCTATCTATCTTCTTGCTGCGCCCGCTAGGGGTGGAATTTCAGAACATGTTTTTTGTAGGTCACACCTTCTTACCAGGAATAATGGCGTTGATTGTCAGTCAATCAGTAAACCCTGTTTTGAAAGAATCGTCTAAACCGTTTTTCATAATTTATTAGAAAAGTAAGTACCTAGGTTTTCAAAGTTTCACGTTTATGATTCGAAGGAATAAGGTTTTTCATACATACATATTCCCCCTTTTCAACCCTCTTAGAAGTTAATTTTCGAAAATCCCTTTCTTGGTGCATTAAAGTCAAAGTCAATTGGTTTATATTCATTGAAATCAAAGACCACATAAAAACGTCTACTTAAAAACTACGTGAATTGAACATCGTACCTTGCCTTGAAGAATCAGACAACAAACTCAAGCATCAAAAGGAGCCTACCCTCCAAATTTGAGGTCTCTAGTCCTTACGGTTTAGGCTTTTATACATTGATGGTCAGACAGTGAGTAATTCATTCAGTGGGCCATGCAAGGAATCTTATTTTATTTGGAAGAAAAATATACCGATTAAACTTTTTGCGCCCTGGCCCAGCCATGGAACTGTTACGGCAGAGATATTCGGGATTTCGGGCATTTACACAAAAATGGGCTTTATTTCTCTGTATCTGTAGACGACTTCTGTGGCGCAGTGGGCGAAGGCCCGCCTGAGACGCTGAAGGTTGCGTGATCGATTCCCGCTGCTGGACAAATGTTTGTATGAACTATAGATAGTTTTCTCGGGTCTGAGTGTATTCTAGGTATTTCCAAAAAAATATTATAAGTATTATATCAGTCATGTAGTTCCTATAACACAAGATCTGCTTACTTTGGGGCTAGATGATGCTGTGTGAAAATGTCCAGCATTATTTATTTATTTATTTATTTATAATCAACTCAAAATAGCGAGATTCTACTTTTACTAAAGTGACGTTAGCTAATAATATACCGTGATACTGTGGACAGTCCTTAATAGAGACGAATCTTATGACAAAACATAAGCATTCGCTCCGGATGCCTGCTCTATGACCGCCGCGCTATATGCAGACATCGTAAATTTCGTAAAACATCTTTCAGCTCATGTTTTAAAGAGAATGCTGTTACTTATTCGGTAACGAATTTTTAAAGGTAATAAATAAATATAGGTATATAGCGAATATTATTAACTATAGTGGTTTGACATGTGGAAAAGATGGACGAAAGGAAATTGATGAAACATATATATAAGGCAAGCGTGAATGGGACAACTGGAAGGGGTAAGCCTCGGCGAACGTATTCTGACCAAATCGGAGACTTTCTGGAAAAAGGTCAGGTCAAAAGTGCCCTAAATGTCATGAGAGTAAATGAAGCAAAAGAGATATGCCAGGATAGCATAGGTACGTAGCAACTGAAAAGTTTCACTTTTACACTTGTTCACTTTTAAAGTGTCACTTTTTAAAAGTGATCGCTCAAGACCGCCCATAATATGTTGCAAATAAATATTTCAAAGGTAAACGCGAGTTATCCGCGTGACACGAACAATCCATATACATATTTGTGTAGGTGACGTGTCGAGCACGGAAGCACACAAATAGCGACGATTGTAGGAAATACTTGCGTTTAGTTTCATGGTTTATTACCAGACATGTGTTGCAACTTGCAAACTACCTATCATGTTATCCTATGAGAGGATTTCTTTGATAGCTGCGCCTTCAGGAATTGTTAGAATGAAAGCCTTGTTAAAACATTTTAGAACAGCGCCATCTCCTTAAATGTGAAAAAAATAAAATGACAAGTGCCACGCATTAAAAATATATAATAAAAATATATATCTCTCATTCTGTTGGAGTAAGTAATAGGTACAACGTACAAGCAAAATCTTAGTTGAAAAGTCTAATACTAGATCGCTGTTCGATCTAGAGGGCCTATTTGCGTGACGTGACAGGGTTCACATTTTAACCCGTGTTACGGTCTAACTTGATGATTAACTGTTCAAAATTAAATGTAAACCTAGCCTGTATGGTTTTTATTTATTATTTTATAAAATGGTCTCTAGAAATCAGATAAAATGAGGGGAATTCATAAATAAATTAGAGCAAACAGCTGCTTAATCAAATATCAATAAAGACTTGCTGCATTCCGCCCTTCGGAATCTCATTTAGATAGCGTAGGGCGGGGGTTTTCCGATAACCACCCCGTAATAGAGGGGTAGATAGGTTGCAACGTAAATCGATTTGGGGAAATTAGTATTGCCCGTAAGTGGACACAGGATACATTGACCTTCGAAAAATAATTATATCCTTCGGTCTATATGACACTGACAAAAGATCAGAGTTTGACATTGACAACTTAACCTCATTGTTGCCGAAGTAGTTGTTTACTTCATTCTGATACTTTTTTTTAACGCAATTTTCTAGTTTGAGGGCGCTGACGTAAAGAATAAAGAACATGGTGCCTGCATGCCTATACTTGACTATAGTCAGTTGCACTTCAACTATTTGCGTTCTAGATTCGGTAACAAAGCGAAGCGAGGCATACTTCAGGATTCTTCAGCAGATTGAACAATTTGTTGGAAAATGGAATTCGTTTGAGGTTACACGTTTTTAGCTTTTAACTTTTAATTACCAAATAGATACTTTTAGAATTTTACGATATTTGCAATATTTTGTTTTGTAATGATTTAAAATAATTGAAAATGCGTTTAACGACTTACCACTTTTTTGTCGATTTGCTGACATTTCGAACATTCGATTTTAGAAGCTGTTTAACTTTACTTATATTTAGCAACGTTGTATTCAATATTTAGGTACTTAGTTCTTATCCAACAAAAAATATAGGTAAGTAACTTAAGTACTTACAAGATTAGGAACATGATGCAAGCACTCATACAAGAGTTTTTTATACCGTTATCACAAAGTAGATACTCGTATGTGTCATTTTTAGACTGATAGTTAGTCCGACTCATCAGGACGACGCGACGTGGTAAAGTCCCTGGTAATTCTAATTTCTGTTTTTGTGTTATTGAGGCAATATTAAACAAAATCCAAATGATACATTTATTTACATACAACTATTCATATATTTATATACCTAACTAAGCAGGTACAAATTATTTTTAGAAAGAAATTTTTGTATCTTCTAAAGACCGTTGCAAACTATCTAAAGAAGCTCAACTGATTCAAATCACTACTAACCTCGCCTCCAAAACGTAATTATATGGTTAAATGATACCAAACCACGATAATTTTAATGTTAAAATGGAAAAACGTTCCTTTTTCAGCATTTGGCTTCAGATCTGTCCAGATTTGGCATGTAAAACTAATAATGAAAAATAAAAAATCTTTAGGATGAGACTTTATATCATTTTAATATTATCTTCTCTTCATGACTTTTGTTTTTATAGAAAATTCTTTGTTTACTTGTCGAATAATATCGCAGCTGGTGACGGTCACTTCTTATCATAACAGTATATAAGTAGGTATACATAAAAGTATTGTACATTTATGATCGTCTCATCATATACTATAATCATCATCGACTATAACGAAATTGTTAAATAAATAAATATCAAATTTCATATATATTTATTTATCTAGTGCACTTATGTTTTGTATAATTACGAGTTTCTTAATCTCAAGGGCACAGAGACCCTACCACAATTGCTGTCAAGGACACAAGGTGATGTCTCTGCGTATTGTTTGTTTACCCTCAGATCAAAGATAGGGGCGTGTGCCTGACGTTTTATTATAAAAAAAAACAAAGGTAATACAGCTGGTCTGAAAATAAGCCGTTTAGAATTGGAATAGAAAAAACGTTTATTCGGTTAACGTTTGTTTGTCTGTACATTATCTAACAGGCCTCCTTGGCTAGGAGGATGAAACCGGTGCCAATGCATAGCTTTTTCAGTGTATCTTTCCATTTACATTGTTTGACAAGGCCTTTTTACAGCGGCTAAATTACTTAGGATTTTAGTAGTAGTGTTTGTTTGTATTGTCTCAAATAATTATGTGTTATTTTACAATTATTTACTTTGTATCTGACAATACCTATGGACCTATGCCGCTAAAGAAAATTATGAACTAAGCAACGAAACCAAGTGTTCCCTATGTTCCGAAGGTGAATCCTACTAATATTATAAAAGTGAAAGTTTGTGAGGATGGATGTTTGTTACTCTTTCACGCAGAAACTACTGAACGGGTTTTGATGAAACTTTACAGTAATATCGAACGCTGCCTTAGCGAGCTATTTTTTATCCGGGTACCACTTGGGCGAAACCGTGGGCAGTAGCTAGTAGAATACAGAATAGGATAGTTGGTGTTGTCTGTTTTGCGAGTTATATATGACCGGCCCATAGCCACTTCAACTTGCGCATTTTCTGATCTATGTCATTGACCATTATGTTCACAACACTATCGCATCCTGTGATATAACCGCCCAGTAGGTAGCCAGTCTGGTCGGCGTTTGATAACGTTCAATCACATGATTTAAATGCTAAACTCGCAAAGGTTAAAAAGATAAGTTGAAAGTCAGTCTGCCTTTTGGCATTAATGAGATTCAATGAGATTTTTTACTGAAATTTCATTTTTTTTTAAATATAACAAAATCTCTGTGTGATCCACGTAGTGTTGGTATCGATATGTAACCACGTAAATATAATTAGTCCGTTTACGGATATGAAATAAATAGGTATTAAACTCATAGAATTTAAATTAATTTCTTGGGAAATTTGCTATGTAAATTTTCCTTTCTTAGAAATATTTATAAGTAATGTAGGAAAGAATAGGATATTGTTACGTACTGTATAGCGTACGACGTCCCATCATTGAGAATCTCCATGCTTTAAATCTCATAGACTTTGAAGAGATGGCTTCTAAGTGATAAGACCGGCCGGATTGATGTCTAAAATAAGCCTTTTTATAATTTAGTATAGAATTCTCGAGTTTATTTGCCACTTTAGTGAAGTATTATCCATTAATCAGAATCAACTTCGCGAAGAAAATTTCTTTGATTCTTCATGAATAACATTGGGTACGTCAATGCGTACCAACTTTCGCGCCCGGACTTTCTGGACCAACAATCTCAAAAGTTTATTATAGTCATCTGTTTTTGTGCGTCTCGTCAATATGTTAAAGAGGGTAATCAAGAGAGAATTAGTACTCTAGGGAGCTTTTTATCAGCCTCTTTCACATTCAACCCTATATCGTGGGCAGCTTTGTTGGCAGCAAATTTTGGGTATCAGAAACCGAGTAATATGCTACAAGTTGTTACAGACCCGGAACAAATATTTTCCAGAAATAATTATCTAAGTCACTGGTAGAATACAGTAACCACGTGATGCCACAAAAAAAGGACTAATATTACAGTGCTACCATGTGAAAATATTGCATTATATTAACGCTTACATACTTTTATTTATATCATGTTTAATCTCTTTTTTTTTTTTTTTTTTTCAACGCTAGCTTAGAATAGAATAGATTTATTTGCCAAAAAAGGTGTTACAGATTAATGTTTACAGCTAATTGAGTAATGTCCAAGGTTTTTAAATATGTATGGTTAGCTGCGAGACCCAAACTAGGCGTGCAAGTTGAGTCTCTGTTCAATCCTACTTATATTATAAACGTGAAAGTTTGTGAGGATGTTTGTTCCTCTTTCACGCAAAAACTACTCAACGTATTTTGATGAAACTTTACAGGAATACAGCTTATACATCAGAATAACACATAGGCTACTTTTTATCCGGGTACCACGCGGGCGAAGCCGAGGGCAGAAGCTAGTTGTTCCTATGTATGATATATTTTTATATAACCCTATTTTAGCCTTATTGTTTTATAACTCCTAGACTGAGTTACGCTGTTGGATTACCATAATAAAGCTTAATAAAATAAAGTAATTAAGACAGAGAAAAACAAAAATAATTAAGAAATATTTTTTTTAAGCTGTTTTCTTTACTATGTCATCGCATCAGATTCAGTGTTGTCATATCGTTACCGTAATGTAGGGAGCGGACAGTGACGCTACAAGATTTGAGATTTAGGGTGCGACAAGGCCGTGGGTAGAGCGGGGTCGAAGGGATGAGAACTATGCGAGGTTAAATGATTGATGTATAAGTACATACAAAAATCTGCCGAATTTTTTAAAGTATTTTTCAGTATATAATACAAATATTTCGTTGGTTATAAAATTGCATCGGTGAATTGCAAGTTAGGTAATTTGAATGAATCATTGGTGACATTTGAACGGAGCGCTTCCGTGCTTCGGAGGGCTCGTTAAGATGTTGTTCTGGTTGCAACAATCCATTTCGGGCTATGGGTGGCTTATCAATGTTTTTTCAACAAAAAAAACTTTCTGTAATAATCGGTAGGTGAAAACACGCTGTCGTAAGGCCCCGTCAAACTGACACAACCATTTTCCTTTAATCGCCACCGCCACCGCGCCTGTTTGAACGGACCCTTAGTGGCTTCGCGAATAAAAATAATCGTGGAGCATCTTTTCTGTTTGTTGTTACATCATAAAATCTATTTATGAGACAACATGCCTCATAAATTAGCGCCGATTTTATATCTATATACAAGGATAGATATAAAATCGGATATATAGGATAATCGTTGCAATATTCTTGTATAAAAATCATAGACCATATTTTATAAGTTGGTACCGACTTAGCACAAATTATTTCATAAATTATACGTTTTTATATTCTTTTCTAATTTACTTTTTTTTTAGGTTTATGCTTCAATTTAAAACATATGACATCCGTCGTCTATCGCATCGCCCCCTGGTGACGTGTGACGATAAAATATTTTAGACCCATCCTTGAATTCATACAAATCCGTTTCAAAAAACCGCATTTCAATTGGCTACTACCAACTTCCCGACTTTACAACAGATAAATAAATAAATAATGCTGGACAATCCACACAGCATCATCTAGCCCCAAGCTAAGCAGAGCTTGTGTTATGGGTACTAGATGACTGATATACTTAATACAATACATTACATAGATAGATATTTTTTTATTATACATAGAAAATACCCAGAACACCTGGAACAAATATTTGCAGATCGTACAAATATTTGTCCCAGAGCGGGAATCGAACCCGCAACCTCCTGTGTAGCAGGCGGACCTTCGCCCACCGCGCCACATCGGTCGTCAAGATATTATTAGTATGTTATTTCATCTTCTGCGCTTGAAATTTTAGTGCCTAATTTATCAAACTTAGTACCTACTTACCTAGATAAAACAATGTTGTTGAAAAATGTTTTTATTTTCTTTGAGAATAGCTCAATACTTTATTAGGTAAATAAACTATTCACTTGATAAATGGTAGGTACCTAATGTTAGATTACTAAGTACTCTATAAGAGTTGAAACGACAATGGACCAAATAAAACATAAAACAATATATAGATAATATTGTAAACCTAACTCATTCGCTTTACCAAAAAAGACAGTAGTCTGTGGACATAGCATGTATGGCTACTGCAGTAAAGTTGTCAAAAAAATCCAAAGACAAAGAATTTGTTTCATTTTTTTTAAATTATGTATAACAGAGGTCAAACCGAAAATTGTTATTTTTGCTCAACAAAGAACTACTTATTTATTATACTCTCCCAGACAAAACAACTCAAGGATATCAAATACCATTCCACTAACTTCCTAAGTTTCAGTTGAACTTGACATTGTTTTGGTACTTCACCCGAAGTATCTACTACGATAAAAGCAGAAATTCTCTTTGTAATGTAAATTATTGTGAAATAAACGGAATAAATACATGAGGGGAGATGTAAGGGTCCGATATCGGGAATACGAACATTTGCTGAAGCGCGAAAATTACTAGTTATTCAGTCCATACATAATGTAGTAACCCTAATGGTACCTAATAGTAATAAATTAACTAAGTAGGTACATTTTAGTGTTGGCTTTGGATACTTGTGTAGGTATTTTAAAAAACACCATGTAAACAGTCAGGGCAGGACCATATACGACATAGGGAATCATAAGATCTTCTATGTCGTCATGGGTTTCAGAAACTACGAGTAAATGTCAATCAGTTTAATTAAGCTTAATAATTTTTTTTTAATTACTTTAAAAAAATCAAAAGTAATGATTGCAGCAGAACAAGTATAAGTATTTTTATATGCAAAGTTCTTTATATTTTTGACGGGAAAATAAATATGGATAGCAGCAAAGAGGTATTATGGACCTATTACATTACTCAGCTGTGGATTCGGGATGATATAATGATAATAATAAAGAAGGCTTCTTTTTTCATATTCTATAACTATTGTATGCGTCAAGTGCTAAATAGCTATCAGCTATGCGGAAATATGTTGGCCTTCTATCTCAATATTGAAAATCGTTGTATTACTGTCTGACTCACTGACAATCAAAACACAACCTAAACGGTTAGTCCCAGAGGTCTTAAATTTTATATCTAACCTACAAACTCAACCCCTAGCAGCGACAAGATGAAGTTGGTGATGGGAAAACGCGGATAAAGCCGACCATTTCACTAGTAGGTACTAAATAAAGAAAATTTTCGAGCCCTATCAAAACGCCAAGTCGAAACTTCAATAAGCGACAAAAACGGAAATGTTATCATTAGAATTATTATATCACACCGTACATTAAATACCCATTATCCGTTATCTCATCGTTATGTAAACCTTTTCAAATATGACCACAATCATTTTTGGCTAGTAAATACTTTTTCACTTCACTATCCCATAAACAATTTACAATTCCAATTCCAAACACTCACTGAAAACCTAATTTTGAAATTGGAACAAGGAAAGAGCACTCACTGAAAGTGATTCTAAATTCAAACACTCGAATGAATAAACTTCAACAAAAAAAAGAAAACAATTTGATAACTAAACACTATTAGAGATCTATTTAAAATTCGAACACATTCATGCTTTAATTGAATGTAAAATGGATAGTTTTTCACACAACAATCGTAGATTTTTCGGTTTCTATCGTATTAAATCGGTGTTTAAAATGAGCGCACCAAAACGTCCGCGCGTGGCGGGAACTCCGCCTACACTTCAGAGCTTTCAGCTTTCAGAGGTGCTGCTATGAAACCGCAAGTTTATCGCTAGATTTCAGTTAGCTAATTGACTGCGGGCTTATCATTTTCAGAAAAAAAACCCATTAGAACTGAGAATAGACAAACGTGCGCGCTACATTCTCGACAACATCGACGCTTTCCATTCGGTCAAAGTCAAAAACCATTTATTCATTAAAATCACAAGGATCACTTTGAAACGTCGGTATTATCTATGTTCTTCCGCGACCAAGCCAGGAAAGAAAGACAAGAAAACAAGGCTGGCTATTCTTTTTAATGATCCTTTTACAAAACAATAGGTACCAACATTTTTTATCGAGTTGGAGCATTTTAAATCTAAGAGTTTTTGTCATCAGGTCAAGTGAGATTATTTTTCATAAGATTGTTTATGAGAAACCTACCCGTGGCCTCCCGCTATTTTTTTTTATGATTATCAAATTTATTTTAATAACTCGAGTCTACGAATCAAATATCAACAAACTGTTTTGAAAACCTCTGTGGCGCGATGGACGAAGGCCCGCCTGAGACGCAGATAGTTGCGAGTTCGATTACCGCCGCGGGACAAATGTTTGTATAATCTGAATATATTTTTCTCGGGTCTGGCTGTTTTCTATGTATAATAATGTACAAATTTACCAAAACAAATGTATATAAGCAGTACATCAGTCATGTAGTTCCCGTAACACAAGCTCTGCTTACTTTGCTAGATCATGATGTGTGAAATGTCCAGCATTATTTATTTATTTAACATCGGATCGAATATTTTGAAAGGGACACATCGTTGCATCACCCCTTCGCAGTAGCCCCCCCTAGCATCCGGGAGAGATGAAAGCGGCATTCCAATGTCCTATTTAGCGCTTAATTCGCTGCTAATTCCGCGTGAAATCACTTTTTTTTTTGCTTTTTCACTTTGTTTTCAGTGTAATGGAATTCATTATTAACCGAATGTGAACTTTCGGGTAATGTGGTACGAATGAATGACTACTACTAAAGAGGCCAGCGGAGGAAGAATTGCCCATACAAACGTAATACTAAAATGATTTGTAATGAGGGCTTATTTCCACAATATTATGATATTATTTATATTCGAATATTATTTATCTACGTACCTGGATATATATTTTTTCAACATACTTACCCAAAATGAAATGTAAACGAATCGCATTTTGCATAGATTTACGTCATACTTGATATGTTTTCATCTTATTTGTTTCGTATTAAAACAACAATATCTTATGTATTGTTTGATTAGGTACATAGCTTATATTGTCTAGTTACAGATTAACAACACTATGTGAAAATTACAACAAGTTTTCAGTCATCATTTTTGGTATTACGGAACGCCACCAATTTTGTAACAAATTCTGAACGGCTAATATTGCCATCGCGCAAGCACGGGCGGGCCTGCATCAGTCAAAAAGAGATATTTGGACCGATTTTTGAACGCGTCTCGAATTGAAATTGCGAGCTGTGTTCGCCGCATCCTTAATACTTTATTGTACACCCAAGAATATAACACGGGATTCGAACTCACGACCTTCGTTCGAAAGTCGAGGTCACTAGTCACTGAGCTCTCTCTTTTTTATACATTTTTGCATGTTCAGTTTCAATTATTTATTATACATACGAATTAACACTTACAGAAAGCAGAATGATATTATGACATTATAGACATTATAAAGGCGAGCTTAACCTTAAAAAATTTTTCTTCCAGCAAACCTCTACTTAGAGATACTAAATTATAAACTGAAAAAATATGTAAACAAAAAAGTTTAGGTAAAAATAGGATCTGTAGGATTTCAAGGTAACAGGAACTGGGAGTTGTGATAGTAGGATCTGCAAGGAAAGGGTAGGATAGGTTAGACAGCGTTCCGCATAATGCAAATGGCATGCCATCTTTTTTTATATACAACTAAATTGGCAAACAAGCATACTTCCCACCTATTGGTAAGCGGTTACGGTAACCTACGGACGCTTACGACACCAGAGGTACTCGCACGTTGCCGACCCTGAGACATAACGGGTGAAAAGTCTCAAGTGCCTGTGTTCATCCATACCCTTAAATATAATCCTACTTAATATTATAAACGCGAAAGTTTGTGAGGATGTATGTTCGTTACTCTTTCACGCAAAAACTACTGAACGAATTTTGATGAAACTTTACAGTAATGCTTATAACACAGGCTACTTTATATCATGCATGCTGTGTTCGCTAGTTTTAGAAATTACATCAACAATGTTATTAATTAACTTACCCTGTTATGAATATTATGTGTACCTACATTTCAAGTTATGAAACAAATACTTAATATTTAAAAAAAAAAAAAAAACACGTGTGCAAATCCGTGGGCAAATCCGTGGGGCAGAAGCTAATAATATAATGAACTAAAGATTGTAAGTTTGTAACACACGAAGCCGGAGGCGAAAACTAGACTACACTTATATAATGAAGAAGTAAAGTTTGTTAGTTTATAAGCTTGAATGTAGGAGGTAATCTTTGAAACTACTAATCCGATATCAAAAATTATTTCACCAATATCGAGAATGGACCTTCAGGGTGGACATAGGCTGTATATTATACCGTTAAAATAAAAGTGCTTTACATGGATACCACTTTTGCAATGTAAGCCGAAGAAAAAAACGGTCGAGCGAATAAGTTTCTTACGAACACTGCCTTAAAGGTAAGAGCTACTTTTCATAGCTTACTTTAATCCAGGTACCACGCGGGCTAAACCGGGGGCAGTAGCTAGTCTAATACGTATAGTGATGTATTGACGACCTCTATAGCGCAGTAGGCGAAGGCCTGCTTGAGATGCAGAAGATTGCGGGTTCGATTCCCGCTTCGGGACAAATTTGTCTCGGTTCTGGGTGTTTTCTATGTATAACATGTATGTATTTACAAAAAAAATACATAAGTAGTATATCAGTCATTTAGTTCCCATAACACAAGCTCTGCTTACTTTGGGACTTGATGAGACTGTGAGAAAATGTCCAGCATTATCTATGTACTCACCTATAGTCGCCGGGGCCGGGTTCTGTTCCCACGGCTGTTCGTCCTCAACTTTACGGAAGCTGCGCTCCACTGCACGGACAAACAAACAAACAAACATTTATTATTTTCATCACCAATACCGGGTGTAATAAGACTACTCCCGAAAACTTCGGGGAGTGAAAGTACCCATTTTTTTCATATTATTTCTTGCGAAAACGAGGGCAAGTGCCAATAGATGTAATGCTTGGACGACTGGACGTGCCCCACGACCACGCCCTACTTGCTATCCTTCAAACAACTTCTGACTGAGTATGTATCTAGGGATGTCCATCACGTAGGTGATTGTCGTGGGCGTGTTTGTTCGATTGTTCATGTACAAAGCAGTATTTGTACTTACTATTGAGAAAGTTGGCCGTGCCGGACGCCTTTCTGGATTTCTTGTCATTCGAGTCTTGAGCTGTCAACATGAGAAATAGTTTTACACAAATACAGATGGTTGTAGCCAACAACATCTACAGGGTGTCCCGGAATGTGTATATAATACCGGAAGGAGGTCATTGACACCGTGGTGGAGAACATTGTTTGTTCTACGACTTTTTGGATTTACATGTTTTTCATTAATGAGATGACCATCAAAGTTTCCATACTGCCTGCTCTTAGCACATCCCTTAAATTAACTAAACAGCTGTTTAGTTGACTTTTGAGTGTGACGTCACAAGAGGTCATTGTCACGTCACACAAAATGACGCCGTGCACTACTTCGACACGGAAGGAGAAAGTCGCAACCACTCACCCTGATGAAGACTCTCGGAATGAGTCGAAACTTAGTCGGTGCCTTCACCGATAGTGCAGTACGTGAAAATTCCCGTTTTTACAATATGAATAGTCAAGTTCACGATAGTTTTTGGAGTTTTAGGTTTTCGTAATCATAATACTTTTTAAATCCATACACCCTCAAATTTTCCTGCTTTTCACTAATCATGTGTTTTAAAATGCCATCTTGCTCAAAACATTTCTGAATCTAAGTATGTATTTTAATTGTATTATGTTTTGTGGGCCAAAAATAAATTAATTTTATTTTCGCATTAAAAACCTTCGAAACATCAGCAGTAACAGTATAATAAAACAAACGTGAGTTATCTTATTAACATTTTTTAATTTAATTATTGGATAAATTATTTCTATCGATTTTACATAGACCAACAAAACAATGCCATCTATCGGCAGAGAGTAATTACTAATGTGACATACGCGGTAGCTAATTACGGTTTGTTAGCGCCATCTCTCAGCGAATAGACGCACCTCGTTCTACCGCCATCTGTGTGTCTACTCGGTACTAGATAGCGCCAGTAGAGAGTAGATGATGCGGTGTGAAAATGACCAGTTTTATTTATTTAATTATTAATTAATACAATAATACTTGTCAAAGGAGATAAATAAATAATGCTGGACATTTTTCACAAAACATCATCTAGCCTCAAACTAAACAAAGCTTATGGGAACTATGTGGCTTATTTAATACTTATGTATTTTTTGTAAACACATACAGATCCGAGACGAATATTACAGATGATACAAACATTGGTCCCGCGGAGGGAATCGAACCCGCAACCATCTGCGTCTCAGGCGGGCCTTCGCCCACTGAGCTACAGATGACGTCACCTCTGTCTATGTACTATCTATTTGACTCTTGCCTGGGTCTAATGTGTTATGTAAGGCGATGTGAGTATTGATGAGAGTGACAGGATGTATGTATGTACGTACAGTTGATCTGGTTGTTGTGGTGTATCCGCTCCATGAAGCGGGATATCCGGTTGTTGTGGTTGTTGTGGTGGTCGTTGTCGATGCAGCAGGACTCCTCCACCCGCCTCGCGCATGTCCGGTGCACGCGCAGCTTGCAGTCTGAAACATAGCAACATCACTCACTGGGACGATCGCGTGGCTTAGTTGGTATAGCACCCGCGTATCGGAAGGTTGCCGTGATTTATTTTTTGTGTTACTATAAATTCTTGTGATCATTATTAAGTTTTCCCAAGACAAACACATAGAATCATAAATAAATACTCAATACCTAACAGGTCCTGTCTCCACTCCAGGATTTCCTGTGTCGTGGGTATGGACCCTTAAGAGTAAAAAAAAAGAAATAAATAAAAGCGCGGATGGGTTGATAAGAGGCGGTGGCGGTGGTCGGGGACTGAGAACTGCCGCAGCACAGCTAGTTATATCATAAAATATTCTTAACTATTTTCAGGGAGTTTCACAATATGCTCAATATTGTGTACTATTCACTCCCTATTCACTTCCCTTTTCAAGTTATTTAAGGATGATCTAAGAATGAAAAAAGGAAATTAAGTTGGTTGAATGTAATTTGAAAATGCATGTTTTTCAAAATATTATTATTTGTTTTTTCTTGTTTGTGTAGGCACCTTTACCTACCTACTTAACCAGCCATGCATGTTGCACTCACTGCATCTTAGTACCTAATTGGTGGGTAGTGAAAGAATAATGTGATTTATCAATAAGCGATTTATATTGTAAATAGAATATATTTATTTGCCAAAACAGGTATTACAGGTAAATGTTTACAGGTTATTGAGTAATCCCCAAGATTTTTTATAATATATGTTTAGCTGCAGATCCAAACTAGGCGAGCGAGCCTGTATCTTGAGTCTCTGAGAGTGAAATCCGTTGAGAAATAGGTAAGTATCTTATACAGTAAGTTACATACCTGTACAGAAATAGGCCTGCGGTGCCAACCCCCATATAACATTGTCGCAGTGGTGGCAATGCGCTACTGATGTCAACGATTGTAGTTGCAAGTGGTGACCCCGTACCACGAACTGTAAGCAAATAATTAAATCAACGACTTTAGTTGTAAGTGGTGACCCCGTACCACGAACTGTAAACAAATAATTAAATCAACGATTTTAGTTGTAAGTGGTGACCCCGTACCACGAACTGTAAACAAATAATTAAATCAACGATTTTAGTTGTAAGTGGTGACCCCGTACCACGAACTGTAAACAAATAATTAAATCAACGATTTTAGTTGTAAGTGGTGACCCCGTACCACGAACTGTAAACAAATTATAAAAGCAACGATTTTAATTGTAAATGGTGGCAACGTGATATGCTTCATAATTCTTCGCATTTCTAGAACCTCTAGGGTTTCTCTTATACAATATTCGTGACTTTAGACAAGAGCAGTGAAGTTTTTGCAACCGGAAGTGTTTTCCGTCGTCCATAGCAGCCTACTGACTTGTGACGATAAAAAGTATATTAGAACCATCTTTTTGGTCATACAAATCGATTGCAAACAACTCATCACTCAATAGAGAGATGCGTTTATTCAGGAGATAACAACAAATAGGCCACTCTCAATAAAAATGTATAAAACAATAGCATCCGTAATCACCACATGCAAGATTTGTGTACGTCAAGTGTAGATGTGTTCATCTGTAATTGGAATTGTAAACTTGCAACTGTAATCGATTAATCGTGTAAATTTTGCTATCGTATATTTGACGACCCCTGTGGCGTAGTGAGCTAAGACCCGCCTGAAACGCATAAGGTTGCGGGTACGATTACCGATTATTTTACTATAAATAAATACAGGCTCCTCGTTCGAGCGGTATCAGATGATGATGATGATGGGACTCCGCTACTTCAAGGAGTTGGTCCGGTCGGGGTCAGGTTAGAAGGGGGATAATGCACAATACACCCCGATGATCGGGACGTCAGCCCCCCCCACTTAGAATGAGAATGATGCTGGGACAGTCACCGGTTGCTGGTGCTGCTTGTTGATCTGCTTGAGGCGTTGCTTGTAGATCTTGTCTCGCTGCAGGAAGGCGGCGCGCTGCCCGCCCAGCGCCGACGCGACGGCTGCCGGCCTGCGCGGAACAACACACACACACATACATACATATGCACGTGATATCTAAATAATAAAAATAAACAAATAATGCTGGGCATTTTTCACAAAGCACAGAAAACACTTCAGGTATTGTCGTAATATATCCTTAAATGGTATCAAACCACTCAATAAATATAATATTTTCAGTTGTATGATTACGAATAAATTATTATTACGTTATACACTTCATTTGATTTACCGAATTACTGATATTTTTTGAAATCCTGTGAAGCTTAAAAGGGATCTAAAACACAAGTCTCATTTGACTTAGTGGTAGTTTTTGTTGGTATTTAAATTTAAGAAACAATCCATTGAATTTGTAATATTTTTTTTATATAGTTTTGTTTTTTCTAACTTTGTTATGCTTTATATAATACTACCTTCTGCCCACGGCTTCGAACGCGTGGTACCCGGATAAAAAGTAGCCTATGTGTTATTCTGATGTTTAAGCTATATTTACTGTAAAGTGTCATAGATTTTTATGAAGTTTTCAGTAGTTTTTGAGTGAAAGAGGAACATACATCCTCACAAACTTTCACGTTTATAATATTAGTAGGACAAGCTGCGGCACGGCCGCCCTTCGGCCCTGACCCACCGCGTCGCATCGCCAACCTCAAGAATTGAGCTATCAAAAGTAAAATCAATTTTTCAAATCCGACAGGAAGTCCAAGAGATTAGCAAGTTCATACAAAAAACAAAATTAATTGAATTGAATGTACCGCCAGCGAAGAACTCACTTATTCTGTTTGGTATTCTTCTTCTTGGCTGATTTGGGGGACTGCCACCATTTCCTCCTGACCTCCAAGGCAGCCTCGTCAGTCAAATCCTCAATCACCACAATTTTATTCTCTAACTTCATTATAAGTTTCTGTATCTTCTTCAGAGGAGCCGTTCGTGAAAAGTTGGAACAAACTACCTATAATACCTATGTTTGGTTCGTTGTTTTCGGTTAACACATCAACTATGATTTTTTGGTCTCTTTTAAAATTTTATTACAGTTTTGAGCCACTGAATGTACTGTGAAGTGACAGGCGAGGGACAGTTTTCCTTGAATAGTGCTGTCAGTACAGATAAACCTGGTTTTACCCTGTTATTATTTCAGTCACGGCTGACGTTTAATAAACAGATATTTTAAGGAATGGTTTCCTGTCACTTGGAATGAGTACGAGGCAAATAGTGGGCATGTGCTAAATATAATGTTCGGGCGTGCTTCTGACTACCGTCTACTTGGTATCGTCATAACCTATCTGGGGAATAGAAAACCTAATTACAATGCATTACAATGAAAAATCTTATGATACTCTTGACGAAGCCCTTGCTGATAAATTCCATACTTAATACATAATTTATGTTTTTAAATTTTTAAGTAGGTACTTACAATTATAAGAATTGAATTGTTTTTTTTTAGTTTACATAACATAAAGTTATAAATTAGGTGAGAATAAATGACTATTTTGACCCCAATCAACACATATTTTACTAGTATTTTACCATGTTTGTATTTTGGGTTAAAGTAATATATTATTTCTTTCTTTCGCGCCTTTATCTCGGAGGGGTAGGTATAGGGTGTAGGTACCACGGCTTTCCACTAGCTACAGTCTTAGGTTTTCATTTGAATAACAAGTACTCAATTTACTTCGACTAGCTGTCTCTGCAAGAGATTTAGTGTTCAATTTAGGAAATTTTCTATTCACAGAACATAGTCCAAAAATGTCCAATACACGAACTTTTTATTAAAAAAATAACCACTAAACAATTCATCGCTTTAAAGCGATAATACCACCTATTGTACTTTAAGTTCATTATATTAAGTTTTTTTTTTAACTTTTAGTATAATTAATAAATAAATAATGCTGGACAATCCACACAGCATCATCTAGCCCCAAGCTAAGCAGAGCTTGTGTTATGGGTACTAGATGACTGATATACTTAATACAATACATTACATAGATAGATATATGTATATATTTTTTTATTATACATAGACAATACCCAGAATATATTTTATATATATATATTTAATTCATTTATTTCAGATTATAACAAATCCATATAAAACATTTTTAAAACACATTATTCACAATACAACACACACACACATAATTCATATTAAAAAAAAAATATGAATATATAAAGTATTTCAGAGATACCCAAAAAAACGCATTGATAAATAATAATATTCATAGTATAAATGTCAAAAATATTAAGTATAATTATGGTGTACGTAAAATATTTTCATTCATTTATTCATCTGAATTGAAACTTAACCTTCGATTGGCAATACCAATAATGTTTCCACACCACAAATCATCGACACATCTATCTATCTATAATAAAGCTGAAGAGTTCGTTTATTTTTTTGTTTGAACACGCTACTCTCTAGAACTACCAGACAGATTAAAAAAAAATGCATTTGATAACCCAATTCATGAAGAAGGTTATACGCTATTTAACATCACGCTACGACCCTCAGGAGCCGAGCAAGAGAAATAATAGCGCGGACGAGCGATGCGACCTTGTGGGTAGAAGGCGACGGTAACCCACCATCAGGTAATAACGACCTCTGTGGCGCAGTGGGCGAAGGTCCGCCTGAGACGTAGAAGGTTGCGGGTTCAATTCCCGCCGCGGGACAAATGTTTGTATTATCTGCAAATATTTGTCTCGGGTCTGGGTGTTTTCTATGTACTTATAATATATGTATTTATTTACAAAAAAATGTATATAAGTAGTATATCAGTCATGTAGTTCCCATAACACAAGCTATGCTTACTTTGGGGCTAGATGATGCTGTGTGAAAATGTCCAGCATTATTCTTATTATTATTATAACTGCAGGCGGTATGACTATTTGTCAAGTCGTAACATTAAAAAAAAAACATATTCCATCGCGCTGATAGAAAATGTAACACTGGCCTTATTTAACGTCACAGGTTGAGCGATCTATACAACTCAAAATAATTAATCACTTGCAGGAAATAGAACAAGGAAAAGGCTGCAAGTTGAAAAAGGCAAATACCTCCAGTATTGTGTAAGTACTAATTTTATAATCTTTTTGTAACTTATGTGATAGATGCCAGCAAAACGCGGTCATATGAAAAGTGTTGCGTAAGGACATGCCTCTCACTACCCCCTACGTGGTCTCCTCAAAGAACTACGCACTGAGTATGTATCTGAAGCTGTCCTTAATATAATTTATTTATAAGTTAGTTTTAGGTAATTTTCACGTACTAACTTTTAACTCATTCCGAGAGTCTTCAGAGAGACGCGGAGGGGAAACGTCGCGATCACTCACCCTGTTGAAGACTCTCGGAATAAGTTGAAACTTAGTCGTAGCCTTCACCGATAGTGCGGTATTTGAAAATTGCCGTTTTTACAATATGAATAATGAAATTCACGATAGTTTTAGTGTATCAGTTTACCTGCATTGTAGAGCCAGCGCCGCGGCGGCCAGCGCGGCCAGCAGCGTGTTGTGTGCGTCCTCCCCCGCCCCTGCCGCCCCCGCACCCGCCCCCGCGCAGCCCCCCACACCCGCCCCCGACCCCGACCCCGACAGCTGCTGCAGCCGCGCGCACATCAACCTCTCCACTACGGCTTGCTCCTGCGAACAGAAATGGTACACGCTCTCAGTTTCTAACTCAGAACTTATTCATTTATTGACCAAACCCAAGTAACAGTAGATAAATTGAAGGTTTGTAGCGGGCAGAGGTGCGAGCGAGAGGCCGCATCATCTGATCGTGCCGTCCCACTCGGTTTGCCTTCGCTTGGTTTGCCCCGCTCACTCCTCACCGTCAGTCTGTTGTTAGCTCTCTCTGAGAGCGGTCGGCCGCGCGCGACGACACGGACGCGAAACCTATTATCTATAGTTGTGTTACTCTCATGTAGATATTGGAAGACGATAATGAAAAAACTGAATTGGAATCTGTTAGTGATTACTCTGCGTTGTTTTTTTTACTTTTTTTTTTTTAAACTAGACTGTTACTTTTTAGTTGCACGAAGATATTACCTAAAAACTGATACCAAGATCTAAGCTCGTAGATCTTCGTTAGACCTCCAGTAGGTCTACAAGCTGCTTTTTTACTCTTTTATTTATTGGTATTTAAACATCAGTTAAATAAAGACATGTTTTTTAATACCTTCATGCAGTCATACATTCTTTTGTACGGATCTTGTCAAACAATAATTTTTCAGACACTAAAAACTTCTATTGATGTTCGAGTACTAGATATGTCAGATAATAATTCGTTCACAGTGTTCAGTGCGTGTGATATTGTTACCTGTATTTTGTCGACGTCGCACTTGTCGATAACGTTGTCGTCGGGTCCGTACAAGGAGGCGAGTCCGACTTGTCGCTTCACTTGGAACTCGCTGAGCTGACTGGACAATTCCTCCTTGGCCTTCTGCCGCGCTTTGCGGAACACATTACGCAGTAATTCCTCTTTCTCGAACTCTGAAAACGATGATAATTCATAAGAAACTATTGAAAATTGAAATTATTTTAATTTATTAGGATATAATTTTATTACATTTTATTAAATTGACGAGAAACTGATGTCATAACAATAAGTCTTTAGTCGGACAATACGTTATTTCTTTGTTATTCATATATGTTCCTTTTGGTACATTTTTGTGTGTCCGTTTGCCAGGTGGCAAAGACCTCCTCCAATCTTCCCCATTCTGGCCTTTCTATGGCCACTCTGCCCCATGTAGTTCCCGCGACTTGTCTAATGTTTGACGACCTCTGTGGCGCAGTGGGCGAAGGTCCGCCTGGGACGCAGAAGGTTGCGGGTTCAATTCCCGCCACGGGACAAATGTTTGTATCTGCAAATATTTGTCTCAGGTCTGGGTGTTTTCTATGTATATTATGTATTTATTTACAAAAAAAATTATGTATATAAGTAGTATATCAGTCATGTAGTTCCCATAATACAAGCTCTGCTTACTTTGGGGCTAGATGATGCTGTGTGAAAATGTCCAGCATTATTTATTCATTATTTAATGTCGTCATCCCACCTTCTTTGTGATTTCTTTTCACCTCTCTTTCTTCTTCCATCCCTTGAGACTGATGTCACACCAATCTTATTAATTACGTTTTATAATGGTTAATGTGTTTTTCTGTCTTAATAAATGATATTTTAATCTATTAGAATAGTACCGGTGAAATTACAGACACATAATGAGACTATTCATTACCCCGTTCACCCGTTATGTGAAAGATGGTATCGCGCGAATTATACTTCTGGTGTTATAGCATCTATAGGTATAATTATAAGTTTTATACACGTATCTTTATCGCGAAAAATACCAAATCAATAGGGGGTTTTAGGGAGTTCTTTGACCCCTCATGATTGGTATTTTCGCCTTTCTAGATATGTTTTTTTTTTTAAATAAATTACTCTCTCCATTACATTGAAAGGAGTCTTTCTAATACTAAAATTTGCATGAATAAGTATAAAGTAATAGGTACCCGTTGGCTCCCAAAAAATATATCTTACCATTTACTAAAACATGTTCTATTTCATTGGCCATGTTTTCGTCGACGCCGGCCAATTGTAAGACCTAGAAAACAATACTATTACAAAATTGCAGTTTAACTATGGAGAAATAATAAATTAACACCTCTGTGGCGCAGTGGGCGAAGGCCCGCCAGAGACGCAGAAGATTGCGGGTTTGATTCCCGCCGCGGGACAAATGTTTGTATGATCTTCAAACATTTGTCTCGAGTCTGGGTGTTTTCTATGTATAATATATGTATTTACAAAAAAAAGTATTTAAGTTGTATATCTGTCATGTTGTTTTCATAATACAAGCTCTGCTTAGTTTGGGGCTAGATTATGCTGTGTGAAAAATTTCCAGTATTATTATTATTAAACTAACCTATCTTGAAAAGTCAAAGTGAATAGGTTTTTATTCATTGAAATCACAAGTATCATATAGAAACGTCAACTTAAAAACTACGTGAATTTAAAATGTTAAATTTCATTTACGTCGATTCCTCGCGCGCGACCTAACCTAGAAGAAACAGGCAACAAACTCTGCTTGGTTATTTTTTTGATGATCCTTCATTCATAAAAATATTTATTTGTTTAAGAAAAAAAGCGATAATCACAATGTTAATACTAGAAAAAAAGATAAACTCGCTATTGCCACTTGTAGACTCCATAAAGTTAGTAAATCGTTGAAAGGCCACGGTGTACGCTTTTATAACAAACTCCCAAGAGATATACAAAAATTATCAATTAACAAATTTATTTATTTATTTGTTTTTTTTTTATAAAATATCAGATTATTTAGATGACAAAAACTCTTGGGATTGAAAATGCTCCAACTCAAACCTATTGTTTTGTAAAAGGATCATTAAAAAGAATAACCAGCCTTGTTTTCTTGCCTTTCTTTCCTGGCTTTGTCGCGGAGGGACAGGCAGTACATAAAAACCGACGTTTCAAAGTGATCCTTGTGATTTTATCGAATAAATGAATTTTGACTTTGACTTCGACTATGTCACCCCGTGACCACGGCTGTTGCAATACAATCGAAACGTCAGAAAAATAATAAAAATAAAGTAAACTCGATAAAGACTCGTAAAACTTCAGAACTAGCTTACTATCCTGGCTTGAGATACTAGCCTTTGGGAGGACAATATTTGTGAGCTATAGAACACTCTTATGTAATTTTTTGAGAAAGTGTCAATATTTTTTTTAATATTTTTGTATGTGCCTAAGCATGTACCTACTTATTGATGCAACTAGTAACTCGGGCAAGAGTCCGGATTCCCTGTGTCCTGGGTATCAAGAACTACAATACTCAATACTCAATACATTTATTACTTTCACATGGTAGGTACATAGATGGTGTTTATAGGTAGGTATCTCACATGAACCCTGTCTAAGGGTATAGCAACAGATAGGTAGGCAGGCCGAGGTTTTGCGTAAACAAACTAGTTATTAATATCTGCAGTTAATAAAGTTAAGTCTTTCAAATGAACTTTGTATTAGGGTACGGCGGCAGACCGAGGTTTTATTTTCATTGTAGGTAGTCAAAGTAGGTACAAGTAACGTGGTATAATAGAACAATGAGGAAACCTCTAATTAGTGGGGATGTTTAAGTGTGACTCACAGCATGCGGCATCAGGAACGCAGAGTGTATCTCGTAGGCCCACCGGCGCAGGGTGGGCGCGGGCGCGGCGGCGCTGCGGTAGCTGTCCGTCACCACCAACAGCAGACACGCGCAAGCGCATCTGAAATAACACCAATACATTCATCAATTATAATAATAAATAATGCTGGACAATCCACACAGCATCATCTAGCCCCAAGCTAAGCAGAGCTTGTGTTATGGGTACTAGATGACTGATATACTTAATACAATACATTACATAGATAGATATTTTTTTATTATACATAGAAAATACCCAGAACACCCGGAACAAATATTTGCAGATATTATTATTTTATTATTATCTAATTCAATATCATCGAAAGAGCTAGACTTCTAATAACAGGAAGTCGATCAAAAGTCTAATTTCAAATTAGACTTTTCATCGAATTCCTAAAAAAAAATTTGATAGAATGACCCTTGAAATATAGGATATATTACCTATTAAAAATAATTAAAATTTATTCACAGTTGGCAAAGATATCGCAACATAAAACAAAAAAATACCTTCGTTGAGAAGAAACCTCCTTTTTTGAAGTCGGTTGAAAACAGCCTTGATCCATTTAGGCGGTCAAAGTAAATAATAAATAATGCTGGACATTTCTCACACAGCATCATCCATCCCCAAAGAAAGCAGAGCTTGTGTTATGAAAACTACGTGACTGATATACTCATATTGTAAAACCGGGAATTTTCACGTACTGCACTATCGGTGAAGACAACGACTCAGTTTCGACTCATTCCGAGAGTCTTCATCAGGGTGAAAAATCGCGATTTGCTCCCTCCGCGTCGCGTCGTGCACTACTCGCCCGCGGAGGAGCAAGTGGCGACCACTCACCCTGATGAAGACTCTCGGAACGACTCGAAACTTAGTCGATGCGTTCACCGATAGTGCAGTACGTAAAAATTCCCGTTTTTTACAATATGAATAGTCAAGTTCACGATAGTTTTTGGAATAAAAATGAATGATATACATACATATCATACGTAGGAAACTCCCATAAAAGTCGCGAGCATGTTTGTTCTTTTTAATATCCTGTAAGCATTTACCTCCTTTCTCCTAATAGCCAGTTGAGCAGCACCGCAGTTCTCGCTTTGGACTCGCGGACGGAGCGCAGGTTTGAGAACAGACCGGAATACGTTGAATTGTCCTGAAACACAATCAAATTCATGTACAAAAAATACAAATGAAACAGCTAGCTATCTAAAGACCGTTGCAAACGATCTATAGATAGCTCAACTAATCCAGATCACTATTACGGAAACGTTCCCAAAATACTAGCGGTGTTGCCCCGCTGAAAGAGTTCACGTTAAAAGTGTTTAATTTAAAAAAAAAAAAAAAAAAATTAGTAAATAAATACCCAATGGACACTACCTAGTCCTGACCCTACACTAGGAGTCCCTGTGTCGTGGGTATCAGGAACTAAGAGTACCGTGGTATCAGAACACCCAGACCCGGAACACATATCTATAGCAGAACATACAAACATTTGCCCCGCAGCGGGAATCGAACCCGCATTACTTGTGTCACAGCTGGCTACTTTCGGCCGCCATCGCGATCAACAAAAAAGTTAAGTCATAAAGTAGGGCTTTGTACAGATAAATATCATTTTTAGGGGTAGATAGGAGGTTTTATAGGTAAATAACAGCTTGCATAGTGGTTTGGGGGTAGATAGGGGTATTTTAGATGTAAGTAGAGGTTTGTAGGGGTTTTACACCCCTATAGTATAGGGACAGATAGTATATATGGTTTTGTAGCTAGGGGTATTTTCGATGTAAGTAGATGTTTTTAGGGGTTTTTACGGGTGTAAAGGGGCAGATAGTAGATATGGTTTTGTAGCTAGGGGTATTTTTGATATAAGTAGAGGTTTGTAGGGGTTTTTACGGGTGTATAGGGGCAGATAGTAGATATGGTTTTGTAGCTAGGGGTATTTTAGATGTAAGTAGAGGTTTGTAGGGGTTTTTACGGGTGTATAGGAGCAGATAGTAGATATGGTTTTGTAGCTAGGGGTATTTTAGATGTAAGTAGAGGTTTGTAGGGGTTTTTTACGGGTGTATAGGGGCAGATAGTAGATATGGTTTTGTAGCTAGGGGTATTTTTGATGTAAGTAGAGGTTTGTAGGGGTTTTTACGGGTGTATAGGGGCAGATAGTAGATATGGTTTTGTAGCTAGGGGTATTTTAGATGTAAGTAGAGGTTTGTAGGGGTTTTTACGGGTGTATAGGAGCAGATAGTAGATATGGTTTTGTAGCTAGGGGTATTTTAGATGTAAGTAGAGGTTTGTAGGGGTTTTTTACGGGTGTATAGGGGCAGATAGTAGATATGGTTTTGTAGCTAGGGGTATTTTTGATGTAAGTAGAGGTTTGTAGGGGTTTTTTACGGGTGTATAGGGGCAGATAGTAGATATGGTTTTGTAGCTAGGGGTATTTTTGATGTAAGTAGAGGTTTGTAGGGGTTTTTACGGGTGTATAGGAGCAGATAGTAGATATGGTTTTGTAGCTAGGGGTATTTTAGATGTAAGTAGAGGTTTGTAGGGGTTTTTACGGGTGTATAGGGGCAGATAGTAGATATGGTTTTGTAGCTAGGGGTATTTTAGATGTAAGTAGAGGTTTGTACGAGTGAATCAGGGCAGATAGGGGTTTGTAAATAATGTTTTGTAGGGGCAAGTAGGAGGATGTATAAATAAATAAATAATGCTGAACATTTTTCACAAAGCATCATCTAGCCCCAAACTAAGCAAAGCTTGTGTTATTGGAACTACATGACTGATATACTACTTAAATACATTTTGTGTTTATTTTTGTAAATACATACATATTATACATAGAAAATACCCAGACCCGAGACAAGTATTTGTAGATCATACAAACATTTGTCCCGCGGCGGGAATCGAACCTTATGCGTCTCATGCGGGCCTTCGCCCACTGCGCCACAGAGGTCGTCAAATACAGAGGTATGAGTAAGTAAGAGTAAAAAAAAATGTTATTATTGTTGAAGAAATTGTCGAAAAAATTTACTAGCATAAGAACTTACGGAGGCTGGTGAATCGTCTTCTTCCATCGATATGATAGCTCTTTGAGGATCTGCACAAGGCTGGAAACATTGTTCATTTTAAACAACAATTTTTTTTCCTTATAAGTAGTTTTTTTTATTATATGGGACATTGAAGCATAGCCTTATCCATTATAAAAAATAATCAATAAAATCGGTTAATCGGTTTGTTTTTATCGGTCGGATAAAAACAAACGACAAAGCTATTGCGTAACAACATAAAAAAACAGACGAATTAAGAATCTCCTGCTTTTTTTAAGTCGTTTGAAAATACAGATGATATAGCTAGCTATCTAAAGACCGTTCCAAACGATCTATAGATAGGCAACTGATCCAGATCACTACCAGACGGAAGGCACGGAAGCGTTCCTAAAATGCTTCTTATATCTGATTTCTTAGCCTTACTACGTACTACTACTGACACATCTTTTTCCACAATGCGCAAAGGTTATCTGACAGAGAATGCTTTTAAGCCAAGTGTTCGCCTTTTACTACTAATATTATGTGTAAAGATTTTTTTTATCGACATTACGAAAATTTACAAAACATTAATCCTATCCTACTAAGATTATAAACGCGAAAGTTTGTGAGGATGGATGTGTGTTACTCTTTCACGCAAAAACTACTGAACGGATTTTGATGAAACTTTACAGTAATATACGTAGATTATACATCAGAATGACACAGGCTACTTTTTGCTCTGTATGTGTATACCTGTGTGTTGGTGTGGTACGGCGGGGGTGGAGTGCCGGGCGGCGGGGTGTCTCGGGCTGCTGCTCTGTATGTGTATAACTGTGTGTTGGTGTAGTACGGCGGGGGCGGAGTGCCGGGCGGCGGGGTGTCTCCGGCTGCTGCTCTGTATGTGTATACCTGTGTGTTGGTGTGGTACGGCGGGGGCGGAGTGCCGGGCGGCGGGGTGTCTCCGGCTGCTGCTCTGTATGTGTATACCTGTGTGTTGGAGTGGTACGGCGGGGGCGGAGTGCCGGGCGGCGGGGTGTCTCGGGCTGCTGCTCTGTATGTGTATACCTGTGTGTTGGTGTGGTACGGCGGGGGCGGAGTGCCGGGCGGCGGGGTGTCTCCGGCTGCTGCTCTGTATGTGTATACCTGTGTGTTGGAGTGGTACGGCGGGGGCGGAGTGCCGGGCGGCGGGGTGTCTCGGGCTGCTGCTCTGTATGTGTATACCTGTGTGTTGGTGTGGTACGGCGGGGGCGGAGTGCCGGGCGGCGGGGTGTCTCCGGCTGCTGCTCTGTATGTGTATACCTGTGTGTTGGAGTGGTACGGCGGGGGCGGAGTGCCGGGCGGCGGGGTGTCTCGGGCTGCTGCTCTGTATGTGTATACCTGTGTGTTGGTGTGGTACGGCGGGGGCGGAGTGCCGGGCGGCGGGGTGTCTCCGGCTGCTGCTCTGTATGTGTATACCTGTGTGTTGGAGTGGTACGGCGGGGGCGGAGTGCCGGGCGGCGGGGTGTCTCGGGCTGCTGCTCTGTATGTGTATACCTGTGTGTTGGTGTGGTACGGCGGGGGCGGAGTGCCGGGCGGCGGGGTGTCTCCGGCTGCTGCTCTGTATGTGTATACCTGTGTGTTGGAGTGGTACGGCGGGGGCGGAGTGCCGGGCGGCGGGGTGTCTCCGGCTGCTGCTCTGTATGTGTATACCTGTGTGTTGGTGTGGTACGGCGGGGGCGGAGTGCCGGGCGGCGGGGTGTCTCCGGCTGCTGCTCTGTATGTGTATACCTGTGTGTTGGTGTGGTACGGCGGGGGCGGAGTGCCGGGCGGCGGGGTGTCTCGGGCTGCTGCTCTGTATGTGTATACCTGTGTGTTGGTGTGGTACGGCGGGGGCGGAGTGCCGGGCGGCGGGGTGTCTCGGGCGCTCCACTCTGCAGCCCGCGTCATGCTCTGGCTGCTGCTCTGACAGGGAATGGGAGACGGCATGCCGGTGAACGCTGGGAATACAATACAAACACGTACACTCCTTTAATACACATTATAGACATCCTCAGATCTATACTCGGTACTTGGATATGTAAGGCGTAGTCACACGATCAAGAACCCCCTCCACAGTTAGACATGTCCCGCGTCTTTTATAGTATAGTGAGCATTCCGCGTGACAGGTTGCAAGCCTAGCGCAGCTTATTGGAACACTGCCTTTGAATTTGTAATTCTAGAGCATACCAATTTCCTCACGATGCTTTCCTTCACCGTTTCGATCATTCATTAATGCACATAAATTTTTCGATTTGGAAAAATCCACTGTTGCAAGATCGGATTCGAACAACGACCTTCAGATCAGAAATACGTCCACAAGGCTACTTTAAAAATGTAAATCCATAATTGGCTGTAAGAAAATTTTATTATTAGTTAAAATTCATTGAACGCTGTGTTATTTTGTTAAATAAATAAATAAAAATCAATAGAAACTTACACTTAGACAAGTGATCGATTTGTTCAGGCGAGGATCGACTTCTCATGTGTAAAACCGGCACGCTGTTTCGATTGTCCATCTGTATAATGAAGTTACATTCAAAAATAAACTCCAAACCATCGAAATAGGTTCAAAATGTCGATACTCATTTTAATAAAGTCCGGACAGCGCGTCGGTTGATGTCAATGACCTTAATTCTTCTTTCTTTCCGTCCGGACCACTTATTTCCATACAAAACTAACTAGAAGTTTGTTCTGAACATTAGATGATAAAAATTCTTGAGATTGAAGTTGCTCCAACTCGATGAAAAATGTACCTATTGTTCATATTGTAAAAACGTGAATTTTCACGTATCGTACTATAGGTGAAGGCACCGACTAAGTTTCGACTCATTCCGAGAGTCTTCATCAGGGTGAATGATCGCGATGTTCTCCCTCCGCGTCGCGCCGTGCACTACAAAGACCGTCCTGATGAAGACTCTCGGAATGAGTCGAAACTTAGTCGGTGCCTTCACCGATAGTATGGTACGTGAAAATTCCCGTTTTTACAATATGAATAGTCATGTATTTATTGTTTTGTAAAAGGATCATTAAAAAGAATAACCAGCCTTGTTCTCTTTCCTTTCTTTCCTGGCTTGGTCGCGGAGGAACAGGCAGTAGTAAAATTGACGTTTCAAAGTGATCCTTGTAACTAGAATAATGTCAAAGTCAAAATTAATTTATTTAATTTTGACTTTGACATTATTCTAGTATTTGTTTTTGCTTTCCACAGATAATTAATTGACACTGACACTTGTTAGTTATATTTGAAATGTTAACACAGTAAAGGCGGGGACAGACTGCGTCGACGCGACCAACATCCGAACGTCAAAACCAAATCCAAAGAACTATATTGCATCGTTTGCACGAGCGTTATTTTTGACTCAGCGGGCGAGTAGCCGGATAAAAAGCAAGGGGTTCGATTCCCGCTACGGAGCAAATGTTTGAATGCTCTGCAGATATTTGTTTAATTTGGTTGTAGTATTATAATAATAATAATAATAATGCTGGTCATTTTTCACACAGCATCATGTAGCCCCAAACTAAACAACGTTTGTATTGTGGGAACTACATGAATTTATTTTTGTAAATACATATCTTACATAGAAACTACCCAGACTTGAGACAAATATTTGCAGATCATACAAACATTTGTTCCGTTGCGGGAATCGTACACACAACCTCCTGTGTCTCAGGCGTGGTAGACCACGGTACTCTTAGTTCCTGATATCATATGGTATCCTACGATATCCATCCATCCTGATATAATACGGTAGTCTGGAGAAAAAAAAAAAAAAAAAAAAACGCGTTTGCAGCCTAAATCGAACGAAATTAAATGAAATGGTTTATTTGCGAGAGATTACAAAGATCTTACAGTAAGTAGTTATAGATTCACATAATTCACCAAACACATTGGCATGCAAATGATTAGCTAAGTTAAACCTAACATCAACTTAATTTAATTATAATTTTAATTTACATTGTTAGATCAATTTAATAACATTAATTAATAACATGTTATATTATTTAATAACAGATTAAAAAACAGTTACTTATCAACATACACAATCGAACTCAAAGTTGCAGCGCCCTAACGGGGTTCATGTACCTACCTACTTTCTTATGTATTGTTTAAACACCTATACTAAACTGTGTACATGACAGCAATAAAATATGAATATGAATATTTTTAATAAAATTTAGATATTACCTAATTAATTATTTTACATCATAAAAGCATTTTTCTCGTAACCGACGTTTAAGTTTATTGATGAATAGATCGAGTGGTAGGTTTTAAGCGCACCACTTGCGTCGCAGCTCTCGCCCGCGTCATTCAATCGTCAATCATACCAGACGCGTCGTGTAAACGCACCTTAACAATCAGTCAGATATAGATGTTGAGACGTGGCGTCGGATAGCGTGGATACAGTCTATCCAGGCTTTTAAGCTTTGGACGATGTAACGCAACATGAAGCCATATTTTAAAGTTTTTTTAGAACTTTAAAGAATGGCTAATGATAGTTATTTCACCAGATACAGTCAGATATAGATGTTGAGACGTGGCGTCGGATAGCGTGGATACAGTCTATCCAGGCTTTTAAGCTTTGGACGATGTAACGCAACATGAAGACATATTTTAAAGTTTTTTTAGAACTTTAAAGAATGGCTAATGATAGTTATTTCACCAGATACAGTCAGATATAGATGTTGAGACGTGGCGTCGGACAGCGTGGATACAGTCTATCCAGGCTTTTAAGCTTTGGACGATGTAACGCAACATGAAGCCATATTTTAAAGTTTTTTTAGAACTTTAAAGAATGGCTAATGATAGTTATTTCACCAGATACCTTTGAAGTTTTCTGTGATATTTTATGATTCTGTCCGAATTTAGAAATAGCCAAGCAACTGCCCGTCGCCTTATGGTCATGTTGTACCGATGTCTATTAGATTTGATGATTCCCCATGATAGACTTCCTCAGATACTACTCCGTTCGTAGATCTTTGAGAATACCAAGTAAGGGGTAGTCAGAAGCACACCCAAACATTATATTTGGCACACGCCCGCGTTATGCAAGTAGTTAACATCCCACGTAACAAGATCGCTCAGGTTCTCCCAAGTAAATACTTAACTATAAACTATAGCATTGAAATTATGTCGTTTAACGTGGTATTGCCGTATTAGGATATTAATACGACAATACCACGTATTTTTATTCCAAAAACTATCGTGAACTTGACTATTCATATTGTAAAAACGGGAATTTTCACGTACTCCACTATCGGTGAAGGCACCGACTAAGTTTCGACTCATTACGAGAGTCACGCCGTGCACGGCGTGACGCGGAAGGAGAAATTCGCGACCACTCACCCTGATGAAGTTATCGGAATGAGTCGAAACTTAGTCGGTGCCTTCACCGATAGTGCAGTACGTGAAAATTCCCGTTTTTACAATATGAATACCACCTACTATTATTTATTTTATTTATTTTCTCCTGCTGTCGTTCCCCGTCTCATTCGCGTGTTCGCGGACGGTGCTCATGAAGAAGGACCTCAAAACCACAGGTTCTCAAACTTATTTAACCCACCGCCCACTTTGAGATAAAAAAAATCCTAGCGCCCCCAAATTTTTTAAACATAACAACATATGCTTTCCCCTCTAGACCGCCTTAGCGCCCCCAATATCTTCTAGAGCCTTCTACCGCCCCCCTGAAGGCCTTCAGCGCCCACAGGGGGCTTTATCGCCCACTTTGAGAAACGTCAGCAGGAGAATAGTAAAGTACGTGGTACAGTCATAATAATATCCTCATAAATACTTCACTGATCATTTCGTCATCTAAATTCAAAACTAAGACAACATTTCTGGTACTAACTATATCGAATACACGAATCATCCAGCCAAGATGTGAAATGATGATGAGTACTTCAAAAAAAACTAAAACGACAAGCTGGGACCTAACCATAAAGTCTTTTTTCCAACAACTTAACTTCCTATTGCATCTTATTATCCAGGCGATGATTTCAAATCCTGCTTTGCGATTAAGGGCGCTATGACGTTGTCATATAATCGTCAATCGCAAAGCTGTTATTTTGACATCTTTGCCCGAATTGAATCGACTAAGACTCGATGGTTAGGCCTCTGTGGGCAAAAATGTGAAAACGCTAACAGATAAATAGTTATTATGTAAAGCATTTTTGTATGTTAAGCTTCAAAAACACTTTGCAACAATGCAGAATTCAAACTATAATGGTAGGAAACTATATTGAATTTGAAACTAGTGTTAATTATCACAGTTTCCCGTCGAGAGAGACAAAAAGAGAGAGAAGAGAAAGTGAGAGAGGCGGCAGTGTTCGTCGGTATACCGTAGAACGCAAGCTTCTAAATAAGTTACGAAACATCGACAGGAAAACGACGAAAAACAGTGATAATTAGCCGTTTCAAGTAAAAAATTGGTTGAGTTTTTATAACATTCGATCAAGTATTTTATTCAGTATTTTAATGCAAATTTAATTTAACCCGTTTATTCGATAACAAATTAGAAAATAACTTAGTAATAAGTAGGACCTGAACACGTCTCTTTCACACAGTAATCTGCACGCTTTGCTTACTTTTAAAATCTGAATATCCGCGCCTTCGATCGTGCGTGTTTCGATCTATCATAATGCGATTTAGAATGCGGCTCCCTTAGCTCGTCGATTCCTTTATGATTATTTGTTTTATTGCTCTCACACTCAGTGTAAACAGAACTAGCACGCTTTGCTCGCTCTGTCAGTCACACTAGTCTCAGTCATTCACACATACCCATGCCTAAAATCCTCAAATCCATAAGCATACCAAGATGGAGCTAGTCATAGACAATTCCAAACATAGTAAATTTATGTAGTTTTTAAACTATGAGCTGACGTTTCTATATGATATTTGTGATTTCAATGACTTCACTTCACTTCTTGATTATGGCTTTTGTAAAATTAAAAACCTATTGGCTTTGACTTTGACACCTTTATAATGATAACAGCGAAGGAATGTAACACACTGCCATCAACTGTCTAGAAAAATAGAGTCCCTGTATTGTACGTCCATGTAATGCACAACCATGGAGAGTACACCCCTGGAAAGTACAGCCAGTATTACAAACCATTGGTTTCAAATACTTGGTTTGTAATAATTGGTGGGCGTACATTCCTGGGCGTGCATTCCCTACACGTGTTGACCTTGTACGGCCAGTTTTGTACAACCCTGGAATGTACAGCCATGGAATACGAACCAATTTCATGCTCTGTTTTCATGTGCGAGTGCTATCAAGGGGCAAGTGCTGTGTTGCCATAGTATTTTACGCTATTAGTAAATTAATGTAGATGTAGTAAGTAGATTAGTTATTTATGTCTGGTTTTTGCAGATGAACTAACCGGTTGGTTTTATTTATTTGAACCCAAGTTTGTTGGATAAAGTTCGAATAGCAATCCTCCTTTTCTGGTGGTAATAAAAAAAAACCTAATAACCTAACCAATTCAAGACGGATTTGCTTAGGAAGGATTAACTTATTGTTTACATTATTTATCAATGGCAACTTTTAGTTGAACATATTAAAACTTGCTCAGTGCAAACGAGGCTCGTTCTCGTCATGCGACTTATTCGCATCGACCAATGAGAGCTCACGGATATGACGAACTCGCGACCAATGAGCGTCGAGAATATTGGTTTGTAATCCGGGGTGTACATTCCAGGGGTGTGCAATACCGTCATGTGTTTAGTTTGTACGGAGCGTATTGTACGACCATGGAAAGCACACCCAGATAATTCAAACCAAATGGTTTGTAATACTGGCTGTACTTTCCAGGGGTGTGCATTCCATGGTTGTGCTTTGCATGGACGTACAATACGGTCTCCCGAAAAATACAATCTGGGTCTCTTCAAGGTCAGAGTGAATAGGTATCTTTTACCGCGTGAAGTTTTTAGATCTTCATGCTCCATATCATCACATACCATCAGATTATGGTCAAATGAAGGTATTTTTTTTACAACTAAAGTATCTTTTTATTCCAAAAAAAAAAATACTTTAGGGTAGTGCACGGTCGCAACCACTCACCCTGATGAAGACTCTCGGAATGAGTCGAAACTTAGTCGGTGCCTTCGCCGATAGTGCAGTACGTGAAAATTCTCGTTTTTACAATATGAACTAAAGTATCATACAAACATACTGCCATGCTGCCCATTGATAAAAAAAAACATTGAAAACCGAATCACTTTTAGCGAGCAATCACAAAGTTCATACATTCTATTTTACGTTTTAATAATCTGTCCCACAATATGAGTCAAATGATTAATTTTGATGTTTTTTTTATTTTTTTATAGAACAGACCCTCAACGCTATAACAACTCAACCAGCACATACCTGCAGAGGCGGCGGCGGCACGTTAACAAGCGGATAGCTCATCTGCAGTGCGATCGAATTCGGCTGCGGCCCGTCCAGCTCGCCGTCCAGCGAATGCGACGACCTTCGATACTGTACGTCGCTATACGCCGGCATCGACTGTGCCATCCTAGGCGTTTCGGGTAATGGCTTGTAATACTTTTTTGCGACGGGATTGGCTAGAGGGGAGATGGGGGAGAGGGGGGAAGTCGGGCTGCGTTTCGGACGTTCGATGGATCTAGGGGGGAGGGGCGGGGGTGAGTTGTCTAAACAAGTAGTCGGCACCATGGGTACGGTGTTATTGTGAATGTGACGTCGCTTGTTGTTCGACTCGTCGGAGTTCTGCCGGACTAGTGGCGGGGTGTCCTGCTTCTGCCGCGCTTGGCGCAGGTTCCTCAAACTCTGTCCGGTCAGGTTGCTGAGAGATCTCGGGAGGCCGCTCAAGAAGCCCGTGTTCGGTGCGGGGTGATTCGCCGGCTTGTCTGCCTTCGTGCGGGCGTTCCTCGGGGTGGTTGGGGCGAGCTACAGCGGACGGGGCGGTTAGGGAAGCGATTCGAGGCGAAAGTTACGGGTGATTGTTCTTTTGGCATGTCTGTTTCTGTGCATTGCTTTTTGTGATTCTTGTACTTGATTTACGCGACCGGTTTTTAATATCGTGCTTTTTCTAAACATTTATTAACATCCATAGCTACATACATAACATATAGGTACTAATTCATGTAAAATATTGAACAGTCTAACATATCTAGTCACATGACAACGCGATACACTTACTTGCAAAATAATCGCTAACATTTATCGTATAAAAATGTTGTGCCTCGAATGTATTTCACATCTGTACACTGCATTGCAAAAAATGTACACATAAAAAAAACACAAAACAGAAAAACACTAGCATTTCTCAGTTGCTAGCTAAAGGCCATCGACCCCGCGGAGTGACGTCACATAGAAAAGCATACAAAGAAGCAGACAGAACAAAACACGAAAAATCGAAATGTTATACCCACGACCGGTCCCGTTTTAGCCTGGTTAGTGCGACAAATTAATTGTTTTATTAATTTACGGACACAGATGTAGTGTCAGACACAATAACATGTACACTTTCGGACACAAATGTAGTGTCAGACACAATGACATGTACACTTTCGGACACAAATGTAGTGTCAGACACAATGACATGTACACTTTCGGACACAGATGTAGTATCAGACACAATGACATGTACACTTTCGGACAGAAATGTAGTGTCCGACACAGTGACATGTACACTTTCGCCTCCAAACTGTACACTTGCGGCGCAAGAAATGTATAAACTATCATCATTAAAATTAAAATTATTTATTTAACTAAATATAAAATAACATATCATCCAGATCGTAACATCTAAAGATCTTTTAGAATTCTGTTTACTTACTGATAAAACCTTATTACATAATGTAACGCTATTAAGCTACGTCATCTATAGCTGGAATAATACGCAGGGTACAAGGGTTTTATAGTTTAAAAAAATGTGTATAGTTTACTAACCCAATAACTTTAATAGGTCGATAACTTCGCGTCATAACTACATTGACATACAAAAGGCTAAGCATTCAGGACAGTATAATGTCCTACGCACTTTGCATACTGATCATGCGCAGTTAATCTACGAAATCGAAAGGATAATATGAGTTCAAGAAAGTTTATGGCCTTTTTCTACGTGAATTTATAAACAAGATTGACTCAAAGCTTTTTCATAAATGGTCGTAGTGAAGGATTTATAAAAGTGTATTTTCTTTAATTTACTATTAGCTATTGCCCACGGCTTCACCCAAGCGGTACCCGGATAGAGTAGTTCTTGAAAGAAACTCATTCGCTTTGTCGTCGGCTTACATTGCAAAATAAGTCTCCAAGAAAAGCCTTTTTATTTTAACGGTATAATATGCAGCCTATGTCCACCCTGAAGGTCCATTCTCGATATTAATGAAATAATTTTCGGAAAAGTAGTTTCGGTGATTACCTCTCACATCAAAACTTTACCTCTTTATAATATTAGTGTAAAAGTACATGTTACTTTAAAATTGTCTTTACTTCGTTCCTAATATAATACAAGAAAAATCAGTACATACAAAACTACTAGCTTTTGCTCACGGCTTCGCCCGCGTGGTACCCGGATAAAAAGTAGCCTATGTGTTATTCTGATGTATAAGCTATATTAATGTTAAGTTTCATCAAAATCCATTCAGTAGTTTTTGCGTGAAAGAGGAACAAACATCCTCACAAACTTTCACGTTTATAATATTAGTAGGATAGTGTAAAATTGTGTACAGTATTGAAGTTGATACATTTCTCGCGCCGCAAGTGTACATAAAAATACAAAAAATCAAAACGGTGATAGAAACAACAAAGGAATCTATTGGTTGGATGCAACATAGTCTAACTTTGCAAATGATGCTATGTGTTATGATCGCTTACTGTGGGCCAAGTTACTGTGAAATACAGTGACATTTATACTATACGATACGATACGAAATGTCTATTGATACGATATATAATAAAAAAAAACTCAGTACGCCGGTCTTTGAGGATACCAATTAGGGGTTCGTCAGAGACAAGTCCGTAACATTTGGCACATGTCCGCGTTTTGCAGAGAACATTCCACGTGACAGGTTGCAAGCCTATCGCCGCTTATTGGAACACTAACCGATGGCAGATGCCTTCGTTTTTCTTGTTCTTGGGCATGCCGGTTTCCTTGCGATGTTTTCCTTCATCGTTTTGAGCACGTGTTAAGCGCACTTCAATTGAAAAATTCATTGGTGTTTTCTATTTGTGTGTATATATTACTCGTCTAGACTAAGCTAAGGCATGTCGAAGTGACAGATTTCTTTGAAAAAATGTCACAAAGTAAAGATTACACACTTGTGACATTGTCTATGTAAAATATGAATGTATTTAAAATAAAATAGTATATCAGTCATTTAGTTCCCATAACAAAAGCTCTGCTTACTTTAGGGCTAAATGATGCTGTGTGAAAATGTCCAGCATCATTATTTATTAACGTTAAAATGTCACAAATGTGAAAAATCCGCTTAAAAGCTGGTCTCAATTACAATCGTAAGATCATGACCAGTTTTTCTTTGAAATAAATTCGGAACTTTGACAAATTTTCACAGAGAAACGTCACAGTGTAAGTCTTAGCCTGAGTTAAGTTTAGACGGGCATTATTATCATAGGTATTCGGATAAGGTAAGATAAGATAAGATAATGACCTGTCCCGTCCCCATCATGACGTCGATCTCCCGCTGCAAAGTGGAGCATCTCTGTTCAGCTGACTCCAGCTCGGCCGACTTCCGCACGTCCGGAACTTTCAGGAGCTCATCTGAAACTCGGAAGATATTATCAGAATTCAGAACATATATTTGCGGTCAGATAACACATGTTAAAATTTTTCATATGCCCTTAAGATATTCTACCATTTAAATGCTGTGCAAATGTCAATCAATAACTATAAAATATGACATTATGGTTTGTATACAGGGTGTACAAGAGGTCATTGTCACGTCACACTCAAAAGTCAACTAAACAGCTGTTTTGCAATAACCATGATATATGAAAAATATGGTTTGTATACAGGGTGTATAAATGGTAATTGTCACGTCACACTTTAAAGTCAACTAAACAGCTGTTTTGTTGATTTTAGGGATGTGCTAAGAGCAGGTAGTATGGAAACTTTGATGGTCATTTCATGTATGAAAAACATGGAAATCCAAAAAGTCGTAGAACAAACAATGTTCCCCACCACGGTGTCAATGACCTTCTTCCGGCATTATATACACATTCCGGGACACCCTGTATAATAATTACAAAAGCTATAATCAAGAAGTGAAGTAAGAAAAAAGCATCACTTCGGTACCACAACACCTAAACTCGCAACGAATACTCGCACAACATGCAAACATTTACCCCGCAGCGGGAATCAAACCAGCACCTCTCAGCCGACTGCTCGGCCGCCGCGAAACCGAGTACGTCAATTCTGATGATGAAGAGTCCATTCTACTTACTCCTCAAGTCCCGGATATATTTCTGTTCCTTTTCCAGCATCAATCTCATGGTCTTCACTTTGGACGCTTCGAACTGCCGCTGTTTCTCAAGCTGGAAAACAAACCAATATAAAAATAAATAAAAAAATTAATAATTTTCACACAGCATCATCTAGCCCCAAAGTAAGCAGAGCTTGTGTTATGGGAACTACATGACTGATATACTACTTATATACATGTTTTTTGTAAATACATACATATTATACACAGAAAACACCCAGATCCGAGACAAATGTATGCAGATCATACAAACATTTGTCCCGCAGCGAGAATCGAACCCACAACCTTCTGCGTCTCAGGCGGACCTTCGCCCACTGCGCCACAGAGGTTTAATAATTTAAAACGGGACTTTTCACGTACAAAAATTCCCGTTTCACAATATGAATGATCGAATTCACGACAGTTTTTTGGTAATGAAAGCTCTATAAAATTAAAAAAAAAATCGACATCTAGAATAATTTTTGGGGTTCCGTACGCAAAAGACCCTTGCGGACTCTATTACTAACGCTACGTCCCGCGCCTTGCTGTCAGTAATCTGTCCGACCGTCCCTCAGTGATATGAAGCAGTTCACATTTCCATAGGATAACTGTTTAAAGAGCCTCAATCATGGAAAATAAAGTTTTGTTTTTTTTTTTAAATTTACTAGTCTTCAAAGCCCAAGCGGGTCCCATATAAAAAACGTAAAGTAAACACAACTGTCATTTTCCATATGAATACTATGCGGCGTTACGGAACCCCGAGGAATGCGCGAGGCCCGACACGCACTTGTTCGGTTTTTAGTGTGCACGTGTCCAAAAACAGGCCAAACACTAGTGAGACGAATAGCAAACACAGTAATTCCTCAATCATTGTCCAAATTTACACATAACTTTCAGCTGTGTACATCAGACTAACTATGTCAAGGTCTCAGGACATTTTTAAAGTAAGTACTATAGACTTACTAGGAAATATTATATCAACTTATTTTAGAGGTAGGTACATTGCTAACTGCGCCAAGGCCGCCCTCGACTCATCGCGGCGCACCGCCCGCCCGCGCTATTATTCCTTTTGATCGACTCAGAGAGTCGTAGCGTGATTTTAAATAACCTATAATCCTGCTCAAGAATTGAGCTATCAAATGCAAAAAATTTTTTTACTGTTAGTTTCAGACATGAACGCGTTCAAACAAAAAAAAAACTCTTCAATTTATTATTAGTTGAGCTAATTTATAGGTTACTAACTTCTGCTCACGGCTTCGCCCGCGTGTTACCCGGATAAAAAGTAGCCTGTGTTATTCTGATGTATAAGCTATATGACTGTACAGTTTCATCAAAATCCGTACATTAGTTTTTGCGTGAGAGAGGAACAAACATCCATCCTCACAAACTTTCGCGTTTATAATATTACTAGCTTCTGCCCACGACTTCGCCCGCGTGGTACCCGTTGAAAAGTAGCCTATATGTTATTCTGATGTATCAGCTATATTACTGTAAAGTTTCATCAAAATCCGTTCAGTAGTTTTTGCGTGAAAGAGTAACAAACATCCATCCTCACAAACTTTCGCGTTTATAATATTAGTAGGATTTAACATCACGCTACGACCGCTTAGGAGGCCTAGCAAAAGAAGTAACGGCGCGGACGGGCGATGCGACGCGGTGAGTCGAGGGCCGAGGGCGGCTGTGGGCGATAGTTATTAATAAAATAACCAACAAGCCAGAACCACCCTTCTCTGAATAGCAAAACATGATAACCAGTGGCCCTAACGCCTGTTCACACTTCATTAAACCATGACACAACTAATGTTTCATGAATACGTGTCAAATCGCCACAGAAGGAAGCATTTCGTCGGCTAGCTAACAACACCGCTCAAGTCAAAATTTTGCGGTTTTTGTCTTTTTTTTTTAATGCTGGACATTTTCACACAGCATCATCTAGCCCCAAACTAAGCAGAGCTTGTATTATGGGAACTACATGACTGATATACTGCTTATATACAATTTTTTTTGTAAATACATACATATTATACCCAGACCCAAGACAAATATTTGCAGATACAAACATTTGTCCCGTGGCAGGAATTGAACCCGCAACCTTCTGCGTCTCAGGCGGGCCTTCGCCCACTGTGCCACAGAGGTCGTCAAATTTTTATGTCATTGGATAGATCTTTTCACTGCGCTTCTGTTCAACAATACAAACATTGCATTTCAACCAATCACAGTTTCAATTTCAGCGTTAGCGATTTCAATTCTGTGGACTTGTGCGGAGTTTATAAAACAGTTTATTGGTTCTCCTGAAAAGTTAGGAAAATCGATTTACGCGGTGTTGTTAGCTAGCCGACGTTTTGCATTTGCACGAGCGAGTTTAGCGCAACCTGCCAATGAGGGTCGAACTAAGTCAGGTGCGATTTCCTTTACAACTTTAAGATAAGATAAGATATTTTTTACTAAGTCTCAAACAATGGTCTGCTAGGTACAATGGTGTTATATACCATACAATCCTACTATTATTATAAACGCGAAAGTTTGTGGGGATGGATGTTTGTTACTCTTTCACGCAAAAACTATTGAACGGATTTTAATGAAACTTTACAGTAATATAGATTATACATCAGAATAACTCATAGGATACTTTTTATCCGTGTACCACGCGGGCGAAGCCTTGGGCAGAAGCTAGTAAATAATATAAATAATAATGCCGGACATTTTTTTTCCGTATTATATCAATTAGTTACAAAAAAAACGTAAGTAGACCGACAGCGATGATAAGGCTCCCAAGGTATAGTAAACATCGACCTCTGTGGCGCAATGGACGAAGGCCTGCCTGAGACGCTGAAGGTTGCGGCTTCGATTCCCGCCGCGGGACAAATGTTTGTATCTGCAAATATTTGTCTCGGGTCTGGGTGTTTTCTATGTATAATATGTATATATTTACAAAAAAAAATGTATTTAGGTAATATATCAGTCATGTAGCTCCTATTATACAAACTCTGCTTAGTTTGGGGCTAGACGATGCCGTGTGTAAATATAGAGCATTATTTATTTTATTCCAAAAACTATCGTGAACTTGACTATTCATATTGTAAAAACGGGAATTTTCACGTAACGCACTATCGGTGAAGGCACCGACTAAGTTTCGACTCATTCCGAGAGTCTTCATCAGGGTGAGTGATGAAGACTCTCGGAATGAGTCGAAACTTAGTCGGTGCCTTCACCGATAGTGCGGTACATGAAAATTAAAAAATCAGGGTGAGTGATGAAGACTCTCGGAATGAGTCGAAACTTAGTCGGTGCCTTCACCGATAGTGCGGTACGTGAAAATTCCCATGTTTGCAACATCATTATTTATTTATTATCTATCTACCTATCTATCTAAGCTAAAGAAATTATACTTACATTGGCGGGTACGGGAGATGTGATGGGCGTTTTAAGTCTTGAAGCATGCTGCTGCACTGTGAGTACTGTGGTTGGATTCGCTGAAATAACAGAACACAGCGCGTGTTATATACGATCCTTCATACAGATTAATTTGATCGTGGGTCACCAATGGTACGTTCCACCGCGAAATTTCACAAAGCTAATGCTCTCTTACGGTGACGGAAAACATCGTGAGGAATCCGGCATGTTCTAGAACCAAAAAATCTAAGACATCTATCACTCATGTACAATTACTACTGTTTGTAATTACTTACATACCTACCTATTTACCACCATTTATCTTTTGTATCATCATCTCCTTAGTGTCGCGGAGGAACAGGCAGTAGATAAAACCGACGTTTCAAAGTGATCCTTGTGATTTTAATGAATAAATGAATTTAGACTTTGATTGTAAAATACTGTTTTTTTTTCTTGTAATTTTTACTTTTATCTACTGTATCCGAATGTGTCGAATAAGAGTTATATTTGGGGGCAATACCACCGCCAAGTCGAGCAAAACACCGTACTATATTTTTCTCGAAGTCACTCACGGCACTTTCGCCCCCCTGTAACTTCGTTATGGATAAATTATATCTATCTATCTGAGAGGCTTCTACGAGCCGCACCATGTCTTTCACCACACTCGGTTCTTCCACCATAACCGTTGGTCTTATAATACAATTATAATACATGTTTTATCCTAGATTATAAGTAAACCCTGTTGATTACCAATAAACAAATAAAAAATAATCAAGTTTAGTTGGTGTATGAGAGAATAGACGCTGGTGCAGTGTGAGGTACCGCTCAGGCAGTGTGAGGTACCGCTCAGGACGTGTGAGGTACCCCCCACTCTTAGGCAGTGTGAGGTACCCCCACTCCCAGGCAGTGTGAGGTACCGCTCAGGCAGTGTGAGGTACCGCTCAGGACGTGTGAGGTACCCCCCACTCTTAGGCAGTGTGAGGTACCCCCACTCCCAGGCAGTGTGAGGTACCGCTCAGGACGTGTGAGGTACCTCCCACTCACAGGCAATGTGCAGTAAAGACTCTCACCACGTATCATCTGCACAACTTGTTGATGCGAGTGATGCGCCACGATCTGGTTGTCCACACGGAGGATGCGGTCGCCGGCACGTAAGCCAGCCCTCCAGGCAGCGCCGTGCTCTTTCACGGATTGCACGTAGACAGGATTGTCACCTGGAAATCGCAAAGGATAACATTTTAATAAAAAAATAAAAGATTTAATCAAAACCCGTTTTTCATCGTAGTTTCCGAAAACCATAGGAAATTGAAATGGGTGCAATTTCAAACCTTTAACAGTAGTCTAGAGTTCCCGAGTTTCGAGCCGAAGGCAGTGGGTCGGAATCCCGCCGTGCACCAATTTATGTTTCACGCGTAATTTTATGTACGCAATGCTCTAAAAAACGGTGCAGAAAAACATCGTTAGGAAACCGGTCTTGGAAACCAAGATATCAAAGACAACCTTTTAATTCGTTTCATCGTCAGAAAAACCGTCATAGCTGGACATACAACGGCGGTCTTAAGCCGCCTGAAGCCAGCGGACTATTACCACCGTTACAATATCAACGGTCCAGCAGATGCGAGTGCCAAGCAGGCCCAGTCCACATCATATTCCGGTTCAGTCAGAAACAAGTGCAACATTATATTTAGTACCATGCCCACGCTACGTAGCATTCCACGTGACATGTTGCAATTCAATTCCATCGCCGCTTATTGCAACACCAACCGTTGGCACATACCTTCGAATGCACGGTTCTAGTGCATGCCGGTTTCCTCACGATGGTTTCCTTCCAGCGAAGGAACAACAACAGCTTGTTGTTCAATAGTTGTTTCATCGGTCCCAAAAACATGAATATGTAATGTATGTGGACTCCCTATTCAGCATTCGGATTCTAAGTTGGTCCGCTATGCGTAGTTTCCTTCGTCGTTTCAAGTGGAAAAACGAATTCAAGCACGACCCGTTACCACAAATCGGACCGGAAGTCTGGGCACCGGCAACGCCGGTCTATAAATAGAAGGAGACGGAGATACTTTACCAGAAACCTTCATTCCATATCCATGCTCGTCTCGCGCCACGGTGAGGGTGAGCAACTCCGCGCCACCGGGCGACTCGACCGGCGCCCCGCCCAGCATCACCTGCCGACAATAAACAACACATGTTAATCCTAAACAATGAATGCTGTATTCATATGCGATCAGCCAACGAACACATTAATACTTAAGTATAGTCGTTATACGAGTATATCCTAAATTCAAAACTAGGATAACAGCAACTCTATAATTTGAGTCTCTTCTTAGTGGTGAAGAAGCCTTCGTGACTAGTGGTGAAGAAGCCTAACCTATTGCCATAAGGCCAAACTATAATTTAACTGGCTGATTTACATTGTCCTTGATTTTTAATCATTGAAATTGCAGGGACCCAAATGATCCCTGCAATTTCAATGATTAAAATCATCGATTTATGATATAGGTAAATTTACGCACACGATAGCTGAACCTAGGTGAAACTAAGTATCTTGTGCGTTAGTGTTACCACAGACCAGTCTTGATTGAACTGGTCTGTGGTGTTACTAAAAGTACCTATACTGTTCCTGAAACTACAAAGCAACGTTGTTATTCTGCCAAAAATGAAAAGCGAAACAACAAAATAAAGAAAGGGTTTTTCTGACCGTGACATCAAATTATACTTGACGAAAGGAAGGAAGCAATAAACTGGGCAAATGGTACGATGAGATCATAGCTCAAAGCGAAGCTCGTGTCAGATCAACGATATATTACGATGAGCGCATAGACCTAGACCTCGTAGACCTCAAGGTTTAGACGAACATACAAATTGTATTCAAAAACATTTCAATCCAATGTTTTTTATGTAAATTAAAGGCAAACAAGCACACGGCCGAGATGGTAGAGTGACCGTCGCCTATCACATCTCGGCAAGACACTTGGCACGGTTTGGTGATGGTAGGAGTAAGACTACCAGCCTGGTGGTTGGACTACATCGTAGCCGTTCAGGGTAAGACCTGGATAAGAAAGGCCCAGAATAGTGGCGTTTGAGGGATGAGACATATACCCAGCAGTGTGTTGCTGCTAGCTACCTACATATGATGATGATCATATCTGATTCAGCAACACCAGGGGCATTGCTAATGTGTTGTCTGTCATAAAGATTCAGTTAAATTTTACCACTCCAACTCGAACCTATTGTTTTGTAAAAGGATCATTAAAAAGAATAACCAGCCTTGTTTTCTTGCCTTTCTTTCCTGACTTGGTCGCGGAGGATGCAGTACATAAAAACCGACGTTTCAAAGTGAACCTTATGATTTTATTGAATAAATGAATTTTGACTTTGACTTTGACCGGCGACGAACCATACCCCTTAAAATAGCAAAACGAGCATTACTGCGAGACGGTAGAAATAGTTATGGTGGCAGTACTAAGGTAGTTTTACCACTAAAGTACTTCATATTGTAAAAACAGGAATTTTCACGTACTGCACGAATAGTCAAATTCACGATAGTTTTTGGAATAAAAAAAAAACAAAGTACTTCTCTGAAATAACTCAATACTACCTTCAGAAGTGTGAGTTCTTTTAGAAATGAGCTACTACTTACTTTCGTTAGTAAATCAGGTGTTGTTAAAGGAGAGAAGGGATTCAAAATAATCATCGATACATACAAATGAATCAGTATTAAAATTTAAAATTCCTGAGTAGAAAAATTCTGATGAAATATCTCTCTTCAGACATCTCTCAATATAATTACGAACGTTTTGCATTTAGACTGAAGATCTAGGGCGACCCGAATAATGTAATGGAAGCTATTTTAGAAGATACATTCAGATTCGAGCGTCGTCGAAGGCGATAGAGCCAAATCAGGCGAATTTACATACGACATGGTAAATGACCTTAATAAATTTCTAACTGAGGACATTAGAATGCTTACAAGCATACCTTTAAGATCGGACAGTTTTAGTATTAGGTGGATAGGAAAATTATACGTTCTGGGTAAAACGATTTAGCAAGACTTTTCTATCTCAGACAAAACTCCTCAGTCGAAAACATTATTGAAATAATGTGCACATTTTACCACTTGGCGTGGAGGAAAACCTGCGGTAATTATAGATTTTATAACAAACCACCAAAAGACATATACAAAAATTATCAATTAACAAATCTTAAAACGTAATTAAACTAAAACTTTACAAAAAGGCATACTATAAAATATCAGATTATTTAGATGACAAAAACTCTTGGGATTGAAAATGCTCCAACTCGAACTTATTGTTTTGTAAAAGGATCATTAAAAAGAATAACCAGCCTTGTTTTTTTGCCTTTCTTTCCTGGCTTGGTCGCAGAGGAACAGTCAGTAAATAAAAACCGACGTTTCAAAGTGGTCCTTGTGATTTTATTGAATAAATGAATTTTGACTTTGACTTTAGAAACATATATCTAGACCTTTTTGAGAGATTTCTTACCAGGTATCAGTCAGATTGTAGAGGATGTCACAAAGTAAAGCTCTTTAGTGGAAGAATTCGTCCAGGGAATCACTGTAATATAGTGATTCCTGGACGAACTCTTTCAAAAGAAATGATTATTATTTATTTAGCCATAGCTGTCCCACTGCAGGGCAGAGGCCTCCGTTCCTTTCTTCCAACCATCGCGATCCAACGCCTTTTCAGACCATGTTGTTAGGTGCGAGTCGAGCTCCTGGGCCTTCCACGTCGTCGCCTAACATTTGGCGGGATCCACTCTGTAGTTATTTTTGCCCACAAGCCACTCGTGACTTGAGTGACTTTCAAACGAAATACATATATTATAATATTTTACCGCCAAGCAGAAATGCCCGAGTTGCTGTGTTCCGGTTTGAAGGGTCTGTCGATGAAAGGCATGACCACGTCTTTATAGCAGGCAACGTTACAGATTTCAATAGGTGACAGTAACCCCTTACCATCTGGTGATCCGTAAGTCTGTTAGCCTTCAAATAACTTTAAAAACTGGTTTGCAGAAATACCTATATTTTGCTCCAGTAAATGAGTTCAATCCTAATCAACCACAATTGGTTGAGTCAAGACTCAACAATAGTAGTTCGCAGAGTACCTCTGTCGGAGTTAAAGAACTGAAACTATTGTGTTTGGTATCATTTTAGGACATTATTACGACTTTACCAAGTACTTTAATATTCTTCTGCTGACGCTCGTTGACCGTTTAGAGGTCCTTCCTCATGAGCGCCGTCCACGACCGCGCTCGTCGGTCGCAAGACGGGAATTTTGTGTGGTCGCAAGGACCTTTGAACGGTTAACGTAAGCAGGATAAAAGTATAGTACGTGGTATAGTCTGTCGGAGATTTTCGGTAATCTCAATTAACCAATAAAATAAATTGATTGGAAACCGGCATTCCCTCGACTCTCGTACAAAAGAAAACACCAAATGATTAAGATACGATCATGAATGAAAACAGTGAACGAAACAAAACGTACGCGCGATACAAGATGCAAACCAACGAGCGTTTATATTTCGTAAACAGGAAACGTACGCTCTTACCGTACGTTGAATCAAAATGCCAAAATAAACCTTATTTCTCTGTTCACAGGGGTTTTGTGAAATATTACGATTATAGCATTCGTTTGATTACTGTTTGGTAGTAGATCATATCGATCGATGCGTATAGAATTTACATTATCGTAAAACTATGTTTTGGTATTTCGGGTTTAGTGTTTTGATAGGGAATCTTTATAGACGTGTGTCGGTACCGAAAGTTTTGCAATAAAGTATATTTTAAAAGATATCGATAACTTTTAACTATAAGTCGCAATTCGTTATTATTCGAAAACAGAGTATTAGTATGTATCAATACTCTGTTTACGGAGAAAGACTAATAGCGAAATCAGAGAACTCATATCATGACATTATTATCAGTCATGTGGTGAGACAATCCTTTTCACTACCAAACAAGAAAGCCTATCACACACGGCAGCTCTCATCTAAAAGATAAATATTATAGCTCGATGTATTTCAATAAGACCATAAGACCCTTCAGTAGACCACACACGACAGCTAAAATTTATATTTTGACATCTTCGTATATTAAGATACCGAGTGACACGTAAATATACATTTATATCTCGATACGCCTCAATACATTTCAGTATATTACGTTACATCTCTCTTCAAACATTAGTAACTAGAAAGTATGTCTGTCGAGATGTACACTAGTCAAATTTAGAAATAAGATACATTACATTACCTGCTGTGTGTGTGATACTTTAAGATAATGTAAAGTTATATATCCCGGGATGTAATGTACGTTTATATACATTATAGCTGCCATGTGCTTTGGAAGAACGAGCAAATCTGAGGCCCGAATTCATAGTCAAATAGGAGCTTCCCTAGGGGACTATTCAGGCGCTATGTGAAAATTTAAGCGCGAATTCAACCTTTATTCACCCAGCTATAAGGCGAATGCTGAATGATGGATTTTGGGGGACTGTTCAACCCCCGACTATGAATACAGGCCTTAACCTATTTCATCCATTAAATTGTTTACAGAAAACAGGAAATTTTTAACACCGATCTCATGGAATAGCCAAATTTCGACAATTCGATATTCATATTCTGGAACACCGTGAATTCATCTATAATCCAAGATCAAATTCAAATAAAACAATGACTCTATAATTCAGTCCACAGCAGTGCCCAAAGACCAGTTTCCAAGTAGTAACGTTACAGGTTTCTAAAGTCTAGGACATTCCAGCCATCAAACAGTAGTTCGAAGCCCACATTATTTTCATAGGCTACATTAAATTTAACGCAAACGTGTCGTTTACATAACAAGCGTGATTCCTGGAAAGCCACAGAGTATAATATAACAACGTGCCACAAAATATAAAGCAGTTAATATGAACAATGCAGAATAGCAAGTATAGTTAGTAAGGACTTGACACAGAATAGGGAGGTGTTATTTGGCAACGAGACGGGAGCGTCGTGTGACCACGCGGGAATATCAATGAGCTTTTGTTTTCAATTTATTACCGAACATACAATAAGAATAGCTCAGAGAAATGGTGGATTTTTATCCGAAAAGCTCTCGTGAATTTGACTATCCATATTGTAAAAACGGAAATTCTCACGTACCGTACTATCGGTGAAGGCAGGCACCGTCTTCATCAGGGTGAGTGATCGTGACGCGGAGGGAGATCGAAAATTTCCATTTTGACTTTCATAATTATCTTTCCCACTATTCTGCTACGATCAGAAAGGCAAGAGCAACAACGAACTTGAGAACCGCTCGACCGATTTTGATGAAATATGCAGGTTAAAAGGAGTTTGGCGACGAAAAAACGATTCAAAGCTCGCGAGTACTCTTATGCTGTCGCATCTCAAAGTCAAGTTTAATCTCAAATCTCGTTTCGGTACATACGTTATTTCATTTCAAGTTTTCGAATACAAATGACTAAAACGGAACCTATGCAGTCTCATCACGTCCGACCGAAGACACCCCGATTTCTCCCACAGGTTAGAGCGTTTAGGACTTAAAGTTTGGTGTATAGACAGGTATTTAACCTTTTAAAATAAATACAAATTTTACGCGCACTCCAGCACATCAGTAAAGTGAGAATTTTCAGAGAATATGAGATCACTTAGAAGCTCTAACATAGTACGTCTTGACATGACACGTCTTTGTCAGTTTTTTTTCTTAAGTACAAGTTCCTTTAACTAGCAAAGCATATGAGTAACATGTGAATGGCAAGGATTGACAAGATTGACAGATAAGGTCTAGCTCTTCACTATTTAGGCGGTAAGTAGGTTTTTCTCGAGATGAGGGGGCATCTGCAAGTTCGTCATTATGTATTACCATTTGAAGATTTATCCAACAGTGGGTGGACAATTGGACATGCTCAGATAACTACAATAAACACCGTGATGTCATTCAAAAGGTCAAAAGCCAGAATCGGGTCTTCATTCAAAGGGAAAATGGTGTGCATGAAAGGAGCCTCTTCGAGATACACTGACTAGTTCAATCACCATGGAAACTAGGCCAATAAAACAAGTGACATAAAAAGAAACGAATCATGTTCAGAAGTTATAAGAAACTTAACCTATGTTAGAAATAATATGAAGAATGTGATGACAGCGAATGAAGCAACAGAAATTTAGTATCGTAACAAGTGGATATCCATACTCTTCTCCAGGAAACACGAGTGAATATTTATATGTGTGTGTAAAACTTACATTCAACTTTTTATACAGGACCATCACCATCATACGACAGAAGAAACAATCAAAACTCTCCGTCGTCGCCAAAGCCTTTTATCAAAGTTCCTGAAACCCCAAACACAGTCTCGGGACGAAGAATGAAATCTCAAGGCCGTTCATCATAACACTTCATGGTCTTTTGGTTCACCAAAATCTTCTTGTCTAAAAGCACCAAACTTGACCAAAATGGTGTTTTGGTGAAATGGCGATCGATACACTTTATTAGTGTTCAATGGATTGCTGTCATACCAGTAGTTCAAGTGCCATGCTAAGTCTTCTTCGTCATAGTGACGTCAGAACGTAAGGTCAGGCTTAAGGTCCGTGACCATCTTTAGATTGTGGCTTATAAGTCTTTGTAGCTGATGAAAAAACCAGTATGATGATAGGATCCAATGCGTTAGGGAGATCCTTTTATGAACAAGTCCCAGCTTACACGTATTTTGCTAATGAAGACGAGCGTTTATCCCTTACGTATGACACTTCAATACTGAATAGCTTCTCTAAGCTTTTAGTTTTCACCCCTATCATAATGCAGATACATTGACCTATATTACATTTAGACGCGTTCAGGCTGAGCGATTCCAATTACCAGGGGTATTCGATTATTGGAGCTTGAAGTTTCCGATAGATTGCATCCTGACAACTGGGGTAATGGAAAATACCTAACACAACATCTTATTTTGAACTCTAGTTTAAATAACCAATAAAAAACAGGTGCCAACGCCGAGCATCATGAGTTCCTCAATGGAACCAAATTAAACCAAATAGCATTACCAGTCAACAACACCCCAATGCATATTAAAAAGCGTAGTGCAAAAGTACGTAGTGCCAGTCACGCCAAGTTACAACTTTTCAATGTATTCAAGCATTCCATTAACTGGGCAGCAGTATCGTGTCGACTGGTGAATGCAGACAGACTACTGCATTGATTCCCCGCACTGCGCCAGACGGGCCGACGCCGGTCGAGGCGGGAAATAAAGATCTTATCTAACACCAACTCAACTAGGGATGTGATCGGAACGTATCACGAGGGTTTAACATCAGTTTGGCCGGGAGCCAGACAAGTATCCGGACCAAAAGACCGCGTCCGTCCACGCGACGTAGTCCTATCTAAAGATATTTGCAGGTGACAGTATCGACACCATGTGGTTAGGGAATGCTTACTAAGATTTGTAATTAGTAGTAAATTTAACCATCATGGTGTTAACAATGCAGCCCATAGTTATGCAGCCAAGCCATTAGCTTTAAAAAAATCTTATCACTTATCAGGTTATCAGACACCCTCAGCATACCACTAATGCATGTAACCTCTCTATTCAAGTATCCTACTAAATATAATTTCATTATTTACAGAACTCCAAGTTACCAGTCCGGAGTAACGAATCAAATCATGCAAATTATTTCCTTGAGCACCTTCAAGCAATCAACCAGCAAACCTTTTGCCAAACACTGAAATGGATATACCGTAACTTCCAATCGGAACTTCTAATCATTCGGAGTGGGAGTTCAGGGGTCATCACTTCCCTATTCCGAACAACCCATAGTGGCGGCACAGCTGGAAATATCCGTCAGTTTTTGCTCCATCTGGTGCCAAAAATATTTGGCTTTCAGCGAGACTGTTAACGCTGATATCAATCATTTTAAAATTGTATATTTTGGGCGCGACATCATTCTAAATTCCGTGATTTAATTATTTTTATCTGGGAATAGAACATAGTTGAATATACTTATTTTTAGGAGTGAAGCAAGCATACTACCCACCAGATCTACTTGGTTACCATTGCCTATTCACATCTGAAACACTAAAGCCTGAATTCATAGTCGAATGCTGAATGATGGATTTTGGGGGACTGTTCACCCAAAATCCATCATTCAGCATTCGACTTATGGCTGGGTGCATAAAGGTTGAATTAGCACTTGAATTTTGACTTAGCGCCTGAACAGTCTCCTAGGGGAGCCCCTATTTGACTATGAATTCGAGCCTAAGAGCATCGCTGATACAAATTGCCTGAAAAGTCAACGTATCAGCAATGCTCTTAGGCTCGAAGAGCATTGCTAGAAAAGTCTCATGTACCAGTAATTACAAGTATTTGTTCCATAACTCCTTTTACTGAGTAAATAGTTTCAGAAGTCATTCACCCCAGCAAGAAACTCCATCCAACCATCAAAGCGTAAAACAGACACACCATTACAACATAACTGTACCATATTAGATTTGGAAGTGCGCAGGGAAATTATTTTGAATTCTTTCACGTTCTGCCTAACGTGACTTGACCCGTTTACGTTGCAGTTCGTCGATTTGAACTCTATTAATACTGCGCTGATGGATTTATACTATGACTAATATAAATTCTAATTTCTTAGAAGATATAATTCTTGCAAATCTATCAAAAGCGCTTTGGTTTCGCCCGTCTAATCAAAAAAGGTAAGAGTATGAAGTGCTCGCAGCGTAGCTTGCTTATACGAATTAACAGAGTTACAGATTAGCTAAGGGTTAAGCAACATACTACCAGAACCGTTTGGAAGAGATTCCGATAGCATTTAGAACCAAAAGCTTCCGTGCATAGAGGGAATGTTAAGATGTCTGTGCCGGGTACAACAGTCGGAGGCATTCGGGCATTACGTGCCCTAAGAATCATAGAAGCACTCAAATTCTTACTGTATTAAACACTGTTACGTCGTCTATTTGGTTTTCATATTGTAAAAACGGGAATTTTCACGTACTGCACTATCGGTGAAGGCACCGACTAAGTTTCGACTCATTCCGAGAGTCTTCATCAGGGTGAGTGGTTGCGACTTTCTCCTTCCGCGTCGCGCCGTGCACTACTATTTGGTTTGTTTAATCGACCAAGCCATAGCCATCACTCATATACAGACATTGATGACACTGACATCCAACGATATAATAGATGGATCCTGCTGTACTAAATGCGCCCTCATGCAGCATTTTGTAGTCCACACAGTCCATAAAAAAGTAAAAGCAGCAGTTTATGATGAGTTATGAGGCAAAACGTGCGTAGGTTGGTCACTTTTACTAGCACCCAAAATATTATCAAAAACTTTCATCGCGAGAGTACTGCTGGTAGTAGATATAGACCACACATTTTAAGGTCCTCTGTACGAATCCCTTGGTGCACCAGCGATATTTGCATTGGAAAAATAAATGTGCGATGTTTGACCTAAAATCAAAAGACATCATTTGCATGAAAAGAGTTTTTAGTTGCGTGGCGAACTAAAGATTTTCGCTGAGGCTTGTCTGCTCTCCGACACACAGACCAAGAAATAAATAATGACAAAAATATTTCCAGAGGCTGGTTATTCGGTCCTAACGTTCCACTAATGATAAATTGCTGTGTATTAGCCGTATCGTCTTTGTCTGTGTTTTTTGTTTGAATACGCGTTTACTAACCAATCCATTTTAAATACTCCGATGCGATTCGACAAGCGTGTACGATTTTTTTATTCCAATTTTATACCAAAGATGAAAAGATGAAGATTACGGAATTGATTTCCTATAAATTCCATAATCTTCATATTTTCATCAATACTTTTATATTTCATCCTTAGAAATGGGATCCCCCCTTCTACCTTTTAATTCAAAAGTTATAGAGCCAGCCCTAACCAACATCAAGAAAAAAACAACTCGTTCCTTCTTACAACGCCTTCTTTCTTGCAAGTTCTTCGTATTTTCCATTTCAACCCTAAAGTTAATCGTTGTTGTTTTCTAGCTTTGAGTTAGCACATTCCGAGGCTATAGTCGATCCATACCTCCTGGCTTGGTCGCAGAGGAAAAGGCAGTAGATAAAAACCGACATTTCAAAGTGATCCTTGTGATTTTATTGAATAAATGAATTTTGACTTTGACTTTGACTTCGCGATTTTGCGTAACACAAATATGCGCCTCACTTTGTCTCCACTCCATATGCAAGTAAATCGGATCGGATAACAAAAAAAAGACTATCAAATAGTTTATGCGTATTGTTAACATTTTTCCCATACAAACAGTTTTTATACCAATAACGGATGGGAATGGTAATGGAAAGTAATTCTAAAAGCGAATCCAAATGCCTAGAAGATGGATGTCATGTCACAGAATACCGCAATAAACATTCTGGTGCAAAACAACCACAGAAGAAACAATAGTATCTTACAACAGAGCTTCACTCACAAGCCATTTTGGTGTTCTCATCATCACTATTTATTTCTTGGTCATTTCTATGTGGTAGGCTTCTATAGGTGGTTTAGTTAGTGTGGCTCCTACGTACCAAGCGGGAGGTCGCGGGTACGAATCCCACCGAGATTGAACTTTTGGATATTATAAATTCTTTTAAGGTAAATCATTAAAGATAATCTAATAGTATGCAAACTACTATTATAAGACGACCTCTGTGGCGCAGTGGACGAAGGCTCGCCTGAGACGCAGAAGGTTGCGTGTTCGTTTCCCGCCGCGGGACAAATGTTTGTATCCGCAAATATTTGTCTTCGGTCTGGGTTCTTTATATGTATAATATGTATATATTTACAAAAAAATATATAAGTAGTATATCAGTTATGTAGTTCCCATAATACAAGCTCTGCTTAGTTTGGGGCTAGATGATGCTGTGTGAAAATGTCCTGCATTTATTTATTTAATTATTTCATAAACCAGCACCGATGATCTAGTTTTTACCCGACTGAATTGCTTACAGTCTAATGATCATAATCTAACTAAACCCTAAAAGCTTATTTTCAAATTTTAAGCCACACCATTGCCACAACACCTCAAGACAGACACCTGGTTACAGACTAGCAAGGTCTGAAACGACGAAGAAGATTTCAAACTGATTCAAAGTGACACAGATCTGGTACAGTTCCATTCATACATTCCATTGTTATCGGTTCCTATTCCTGGTGGTTTTATTACAGGTCATGTCTTTGAAGTTGTGCAGAAACTAGCTGTTTGCGTGTTCGAGTCGCTACATTCCAATCACCTCCAATAACAATAAACCGAATAACCTGTAAGACGACCTCGGTGGCGCAGCGGGTGAGTAGCCGGCTGAGGCGCACGAGATGCGCATTCGATTACCGCTGCGGGACAAATATTTCTGCAGATATTTGTTTCTGGTCTGAGTGTTGTGGTACCATGGTACTAGTAGTTTCTAATACCCACGTTACAGGGGTTTAGGAATATGTTTGTGACTGTAAGGTGTTTTTTTTTTATAAGTATTTTCTGCAGTGCAGAGAGACAGCAGGTTATACAATACAGCATAAGACCTCAGGACTGTCCTTATAATAATTAAATAAATAAATAATGCTGGACATTATTCACACAGCATCATCTAGCCTCAAACTAAGCAGAGCTTGTATTATGAGAACTACATGACTGATATACTACTTACATACATTTTTTTTTGTAAATACATACATATTATACATAGAAAAACACCCAGACCCGAGACAAATGAATGCAGATCATACAAACATTTGTCTCGCAGCGGGAATCGAACCCGCAACCTTCTGCGTTTCAGGCGGACCTTCGCCCACTGCGCCGCAGAGGTTGTCATAATATGAATTTCATTAAGATATTGTCTTTCTTTACCGCCGGATACTGACACAGAGACGGAGCAAACTTTAAGAAATATTTAAAAACAAACAGCAATTATGATTACTAATTTATGTAATGATTGTGGCAATATAGAAGATTCTAATTGAGCTTTGTGATTTTAATGAATATCCCATTAATTATTTTATAAATGTATTGTTTTCACATCATTCATGACTATTAATTCATGTCTTCGTCAGACAAAGTAAATCATCGTAAGAACCTAATCAATAATTTATAGGTACAATTTGTCTCATTTTAAAACTACCCACGGACAGGCAATACAAACTTGAAATTATGCGAAGCCGTCATCAAATTGTATTATAATCCCTTATTATAACAGATGACCCTAGTCAAAGACATTTTAATAACTGCTTGGAAACCAGCTAAATACTTCCTATTTTGTATTTCCTTGCGGAATTACTGACTGAGTTACGGGTTTTATGATAGGTGCGAAAAGAGTTCCTCTAATATATTTCCTTCTATTTTTTTCCCTTTACTATTTCTTGGGTGTTCTGGGTATTTTCTATGTATAATAAAAAAATATCTATCTTTGTAATGTATTGTATTAAGTATATCAGTCATCTAGTACCCATAACACAAGCTCTGCTTAGCTTGGGGCTAGATGATGCTGTGTGGATTGTCCAGCATTATTTATTTATTCTTCCAGATCATCAAAACAGTCGAATGTATAACATCCATACTTTAAAATTAGCTTCTAAAGAGAGGCATCCCTATTTGCTAATAAGCTCGCTGCATAACTTGAACAGGGTTATTCAAAAACAACATCAAAATGTAATTATGAGTCACGGACTATACTTTACGCGAAACATATCATCAACATCAATCATCAAAGATTCTTAGCATTCTTAAGCTTTCACATGTTACGAAACGAGTATTTTTACCGCAAATCTTGTAACGGTAAACTACAATGTCACAATTACAATATTGAGACAATAATCATCAGTAATGTTTTGCTTATCGCCTACGGTTTACTTAATCACATACAGTCGGTGCCAACAAAGCTGTGGGAAATAAAAACAAATCATTATCACGATAACCCGGTCTCCGTCCAACTGGAACATCAATACGGTGTTGAAGAGACGTCCGCTCGCGATGACTCATCAAGTGGGAATGACATAGAACGCGCAAATAAAATTTTAATACTATTTTTTCTTTTTTGTCAGCTACCGCGTTTGACAACAAGGTCATGCTACCAAGTAAATTTTTGACGTAACTGCGGTGTACAAACGGAGCGATGTAATCATTGTAACGTCTCAGCGGAATACACAAACAGCTTTTATTTATGATATTGGCTTACTTTGTTTCTGTAAACGATAATTTATTTAATCACAAGGGGTCGGAGTAACATTCCGTTGAAACTTACAATAAAATCTGTTCGCATTGATTCTACCGCTACCCGAGTAAAGTTCAAGTGAGTATGCAATGTAAAATGAGATTTAATTGCGATGAGTTTAGTTCAAATATAACGACAATGTTGAATATGGATGTGAATGGATATAGGAGTATAGTAAGACTGAAGAAGATATGGATAAACGATGATGTGTAAGAAAGGAGCGAGTACTAAATTGATGGATGACACAAGAGAATTGGAAAATAAAACCTGTTGCACCAACCCCGCGTAATGTGGGATAAGGTGAAGGAGATGATGAGTTTTGTTGAAACGCAATGGATTCGAGCAATTCGATAATACAAAATGGTGTGTAGGTGGATTCTCCGTCTCTCAGGAATTTACTCTTCATACTTCATCTTCCTGCTAACCCTCTAGAGGTTCAATGTCGAAAAATAATTCCATACCGCATCCAAAACGAACAAACCCTTCACAGGTCTCTAGGACTTACGGTTTAGGCTGTACGTTGATTGTCATTCAGTCGGTGTTGAGCAACGATTTAGAAGATACATTTTACAGATGCAGTTGAAGGTTTTTTTCTCTACTGTTATTGCTTCTGTGCCTGACTGACTACATACTTGTTGCATGCGATATGTGTGATGCGAGCGAACACAAGGTCGATTTTCTTTATCGCAACAAAAATCACACTATACTCTGTTAATTTACTTGAAAGTGAAACTTAAACGCTTTAAAAACCACGCAATAGTTGAAGGCGTGTATCTTTTGTTTTTATCTACCAATTATTTCAAACACAAAATTGAAGTGTTACTAAAGGAACTAGAATATAGGTCAAACAAATTATGAGCGATATGAATAATAATGAAACCAACCACAACACAGTTTATTTTTATGTTTTCTTTATTCAAGGCAATCAATCAAACGATTAGAATGTCAATATTCTGAGTATTTAAACAAATATTATGTCATCCATGTAAACGAATTGAAACCATAATAACAATGTTGATAAATAAACCTTATTTTCTCGAAGATAAGGCTTCCGTGGATTTGCTAAAAGCCGTTTGTTATCTCGTAAATGGACACTCCTTATTATGTGCTTTATTGTTGTACTATCTATGCCGTCCAACTATACAATTGACTTAGTGCAAGGCGCTAGACAATGCGAAGGTAGGTTGCATAGAACTCACGATACATTTTCAATAACACAGAAGACAAATGGTGTGAAATGTGTGTATAATTTTAGTGGCTTCGTAACTCTATGAAAATAGAAGCATAGTCGTATTAATTGGTTTCTTAGGAACTCGTAAAACGACAATAAAAACCAGACAAAATGGCACCAGTGTCGGCAATTACTATTGATTTAGAAAATTCTGTTTGAGAATTGAAGTCATCGCTGAAAATACGGAATTCAATTGAGTGAGTTTACGGCGCATTTTGATGCTCGAAAACAAATAAATAGTAAAAATAAACATGAAACTTTAAATTACAGTTATTAAAAGTCGAACCCATTGCCATAAAATAAGCGAAACGTACAGTTTTTGGAAAACCCAAGCCCGCCAATTAGTCCCAATCCATACAATTATAATTTTCGCTTAAACACGCCTTATTTTCTGTCAACGTTCGAAAACGCAACTACTACCTACTACGTACCTATACCTGCAGGATGTCCCAGAATATGGTGTGTTGTCCCGAAAGGAGGTCACATTCTACACAAAATGGGTAACAACTTTCATTTTATACGAATTTAGGAATACAAATTCAACAGGCTAATTTCTGAAACGTATTGCTAGTATCATCGGCCATTGCACTCCGACATTTGGAGAATTTATTATAACTGATGATCATTTGAGACCTTTACTTGTGTTTTATGTATCATTATTCATTATTAATGAACAATGAATAATTCATTAATAATGAATAATGATACATAAAGCACAAGTAAAGACAAAAGAGTTACCCACCTATTTTGTTCTATTGGAGGTAATTTCGGGCAACATTAAATTATAAGACAAGTATTTGTCGCAGAGGAAGCTGAATAATTGTATGGTCTTATGCAGTTAGTAGTTAGTATGTTTGGAATTCATTGCGTGAACTGAACCGCATTACAGAATAAAACTTTTATCCCCTACAAAATTCAGCAACCAAAAGTAAGCCGCAAAAATCACCGACAGCATCGAAATAGCAGATAATTCAATTGTATCTAATTCTCAGCCGATGACAGCGTATCTGGTTCACACGAGCTTATGTGAAAACTGACAATGGACCACGCACGATCGGCCTCAATTCGCACTGGTGTGAAAGACTCCTCAGCTTCTCGCTTTCAGGGCCCTATGTGTGGTATTCGGGTCAATTGTCTTGACCTCAGGTTGAGTCCTTGGGGTGATCGGGCGATAAGCGGAGCAATGGATGGGTGAGCGAACTTGACTTTGGTAGCCAGCTGATGCTCAACTAATTAACACAACTCCTTTACTTTCCGTCAGAAATAAGAGAGAGATATATATAAATATTGGTTTGAAATCGATATCATAGATGCTACTGGTGCAAACAGATCATGTATAACGTGGCATTGCATCGCGCCCTGAGTCATAAAGTTGAAAAATTGTATGTGCCTGTGACTTCACCGCATCTATTAAACTGACATGCAGTGAGCGATTCTGGAATGACTGCTTGAATCGCAGGCGTGTTCCTACTCTACCTAATGGGTTTCGCTCGCTCTGCTGATCGCTAAGCTCAATTGCGGCGGGACCTTAAAAATACCAAGAGTACGTCACTCGCAAGCAATCCGCTGCAGTTTTTAACCGGTATAATTGGTCGAGCGGGAGGTACGATTAACAGTGTTTTAAAATGCACGGGGTCGGGATCTAGTGGAAATAGACCAATTACATCCTTGGTTCACAATTACTGTTAAATGAGGAATTAGAGCTATCACAGAAAGCAATTAAACGGCTAATATCTGGTAGTAGTAGAGTTTCTTGTGAATAAGCTCGTCCGAGGAAGTACTACCTAACTTTGTCGCCAAGCAATATTTCGGTTTTGTTCTGGTTGAAGGGTGCCAGTGAAATTTTACTGGCACCCTAGGTGCATGATACTTGTCACCATTATATCTCAGGTATTGGAAGCGTCAAGCAGCGTCCATAGGCCACGGTAACTGCTTAGCCATTTTAGTGGTATTAAAACCAAACAAATCCTTACCCCGCCGTACTTTCTAGGATGTGACTACAGGTGGGTGGTAGGTGTGGGTAACAAAACGAATACCTAAATATAAATAGCACGTAGAATAAATGGCCCGTGATCTAATATAATAGGCTTATTCACCGGTGCGTAGAAACTTAGTAAACAAATGTCAGGCGAGAGCAACCGGTCGACTAAGCCAATGTCGATGAGCTCAGCGTTCATGCGATCTGACGCACCAGCAGATGTGGTCCGATTTAAGCATGGTCTTTGAAGGATAAGGATGCCGCGATGCCGGTGAAGTCTGTCACATACATGCTTTGCATTATTAAAAACAATAGCTGGTCAAAGTCAAAGTCAAAGTCAAAATTCATTTATTCAATAAAATCACAAGGATCACTTTGAAGCGTCGGTTTTTATCTATTGCCTCCTTGACCAAGCCAGGGAAGAAAGGCTGGTTATTCTTTTAATGATCCTTTTACAAAACAATAAGTTAGAGTTGGAGCATTTTCAATCCCAAGAGTTTTTGTGGACATGAGACTTATCAACTTTTTTGTTGTCTTTAGAACCAATGAACCTGGGGAGCAATGAGTTTGTTACTGCACATGAAACTTTCAACTTAAGCCTCTAAGTCGGTATGCAGTTAATGATAAAAGTTTATGAAACAGCATTTAGCCATTTGCATTTTAATCGATATTTTATCGATACGACAATGAACTAGGGGCGAGCGTATCTTTTATCCGGGGTGAGTCATGTGACCAGATAACAGATTATTATTAGAGGTCGAGAATGCGTTTGAAATACCGAACTAAACAAGGAGTGTTTCCAACACAGACAGATTAGACTCTTAATATAGTCTGTCCAATGAAGTGTAAAGCATCCGTCAAATAAAGTTAGGGAGTTATTTTGAATAAGAGGACTGCTTCCCAAATTACAACCTTAATTCTTACGACTTTTTACAATACGTGTTACTATGGGCGTCATGGCAAACAATAAAATAAAATAAAAACAATAAACACAAGGATGCCCCATAAAAACATTAAAAAAAAAATATTTGAAAAAAATATATTAAGAGTCTAATCTGTCTGTGTTGGAAAAAAATATTAAGTAGGTAAATAAAAAAAAATATTATTTACCTACTTAATAATTTATTAGTAGGTACCTAAATAACAAGATACTACATAATGGCAAAGGTTAGGTAATTGATCTAAATGCCTAAGATAGATCACTCTGTGACAGATTACCGTGTTAGAAAAAAAAAACTCGCAACACAAAAGTTCCACAGAAGGCGCCACATAACAACTCCCTTTTGAACAGCTGATGAAAGGAACGACGAACTCTTTCATCTGCTGCCAAAAACGCTCGAAACAAAACACACATTTCGATGCGAACACATCGGTCAATTCAACAACTACATCCAGCCCATTGATCAACTAACAAAGATCTAAAAACCTGAAGCAAATCAAACCTACATAAATCAATAAGTACTACCTATAATCACTCATGTGCCTGGTTCCCACAACAACACAACACAAGCTCTGCTTACTTTGGGGCTAGATGATGATGCGTGAAAATATACAACATTATTATTATGAAACCCCTATCACGTACGTTCAATCTGAAGCGTACGTGCTCATGGCGTATATATATATATGTATACCAGCACGGCTTCGCTCGCGTGGTACCCGGATAAAAAGTAGCCTACGTGTTATTCTGACGTATAAGCTATATTACTGTAAAGTTTCATCAAAATCCGTTCAGTCGTTTTTGCGTGAAAGAGTAACAAACATCCATCCTCCCAAAGTTTCGCGTTTATAATAGTAGTAGGATCTTTCTTACATAAACAAAAAATACACGCTCACGACTGTAATCCCAGTGTTTTAGATCCTCAGATCCATACTCAGTACGCAGATCTGTGAAGATAGCAAGTAGGGAGTCAGAGACACGTCCAAGCATTGTATTTGGCACATATCCGCATTGTGCATAGTAGTTACTGATAATTAATAATTTATTGAACACCAAAATAATGATACGTGACTTGTCTACTAGATTCGGCCACGATCACGGTCAACACTTGAACAAGTGGCTTTTTCAAGCTTAGCTTAGTTTCCAAACCAGAGTCGTTGGCCATTGTATCTCTAAGCCCAAAACCTAGGAGGTGATGAATATGAATAAACTTTCACCACACGGGTTGTTTCTTTCTTGCCTTTCTTGCCTGGCTTGGTCGCGGAGGAACAGGCACCTAGATAAAAACCGACGTTTCAAAGTGGTCTTTGTGATTTTATTGAATAAATGAATTTTGACTTGACTTTGTTTGTTAAGTGCATCGCTTAGTGGCTTCTCTATTAATGCGGTTCTTGGAAATGAGAACTTGGACATTTAGATATCACCTACCTGAGACAGAGTACAAGGTTAAATTCTACCAGCCTAGCTTGCATATTCAGGCTTATCTAAGCAGCAGACTAACGAATTACCGCTAAAATATAAATTGTGGAATTGCCCTTTTACGGCATTTTATTACGAGATATTTTATTTTTATTCATCAACTATGTTCAAGGTATGTATACAAAAAATACAGATGAAACAGCTAGCTATCTAAACACCGTTGTAAACGATCTATAGATTGCTAAACTGACCAAGATTATAATCAATACGAAAATTTATAAATAATATTGCTAATGTTATGGCTACATCATCTCTTAGGCCCAAATTCATAGTCAAATAGGGGCTCCCCTAGGGGACTGTTCAGGCCCTAAGTAAAAATTCAAGTGCGAATTTAACCTTTCTGCACCCAGCCATAAGGCAAATGCTGAATGATGGATTTTAGGGGACTGTTCAACCCCCGACTATGAACTCAGGCTTTAGAGATTTCACGACGCGACTCTTCTAAATTGAACATTTGAGAAATTAGGTATGCAACAGTTTAAAATTACAACCTTTGTTAAACAACGTAAACAGTAGGGGACGAACAAGTTCCTAATGGGTGAGCACTTAAGCATAACAAAAGCGATATCCTAGCCACAGAATAGCATGTACCCCACTGCCCTGTACAATAGGAACCCCGTAGCAAGTGTCGGATTTCATTCATCACGCACACACACACGCCAGTTACAATACTGTGTACGGGCACATGGCTGAGTATGTGGTAACTGCTTTCTTATGAGTGCAACATTCATGAGGAAAGCTGGTCTAATCAGATGCGGAGCAATGTTTATGTTATAATTTTCTCTGAAAACAGCATTTATTCATGGTACCGTGATTTGGGTTTTAACGTAAATTTTATGTAGGTAATTTGTTTACTATTCAATTTAATGTGTGATTTGTTTATAAAAATAAATTACTACATAGGCAAAGTCGAAATCGATATTATGTTTTTATTCATTGAAATCGTAAGGTACATAATAGAAACGTCAGCTTAAAAACTACGTGAATTATATTATTTGAATTGAATTTACCTCGATTTCTCTTAAATTTTAAAAAATATACAAGTAGGTATAATTTTTTTCAGGAAAAATAAAAAACAACTTCATGAAATTCATCCTCCAGTTTTGTACTCTTAGGAATGGATTTTTTCATAATATTTATAGGTATATTATGAAAAAATGGAGGAAAAAGGGAATTTCATAATACGTGTGTCATATACTATTAAATTCCCTTGAATTTTATACTCTACCCAATAAAAAAAGAATCATCAAAAAGATTTCACAATCGGCGAAGATATCGTGTAACATAACTTCACACAAAAAAAAACATAATAAGACTAATTGCGAATCTCCTTATTTGAAGTTGGAAAAGGAAGTAGCGAGGTATGACAATAGGTCAAATAAACAGCGTCCGTGGAACAGTTAGCTGCCGCAGACAGAGCGGACTGGTTTAGTAAAGGCCGGTACACACAGGCTAGTTTGCAATGACCCTAGCATGAAGCCAGGTTTCCAGTCGTGTAGACTAAACCGCTACTTTTAAGAAATAAAAAGATTCGTCAATTAAAACAGAGACAAACTAGAATGAAGGCGAGCGAGAAGTTCCATAGTTGCATGGAGAAGATCTCGGCGAACGTACTCTCGAGTCAATTTAATAAAATAAATAATGCTGGTATTTTTTTCACACAGCATCATTTAGCCCCAAACTAAGCAGAGCTTGTATTATGGAAACTAATGACTGATATACTACTTATATACTTTTTTTTATAAATACATACATTATACATCAAAAATACTCAGACCCGAGACAAATATTTGCAGATCACACAGACATTTGTCCCGCGGCGGGAATTAAACCCGCAACCTTCTGCGTCTCAGGCGAGCTTTCGCCCACTGCGCCACAGAGGTAGTCTTGAATTGAAATCCATTGAATCCATTGAATCAAATGAATTGTAATTGAAATCCTTCTGTGGATAGGTCAGGTCTAAGAGAACCCTAAGCTGCTGCTACTGAATGTGATCATGGTGAATGAAGCGAACGACGTAGGCCATGATCGTGACAAGTGAAAATCCGTGGTCTCTGCCTACCCCTCCACGAAGTATGACTTTATGTATGTACGTATGTAATGACCAAATATCATTTCCAATGGTACCGATGAGAAGGTTCTCCATTAAAGTACAAGTCCATCCGTGAAAGCAAGCACTGTTTTCTGAAATGTTCAGATTGCCCAGTCAAAATACAGTCCACAAAAGATGGGCAAACTTAATCGTGTCTCGCGAAGTGAACTGAGATTTAATTTGCGAGAATCGGTCATACCATCATATCAAGTTCCGAGTGTATAGGCGCCCTTAAATAACGCCCTTCACGGGCCCTACACATTTGTTGAGGTACTAGCTCTTTGTATGAATGTCTGCGAGGTTATGAATGTGTGAAATATGCTCTTTGATATAAATGCGTGCCTTAAAAGTTGGTGTATAGGCCCACCCACAATTTAATAGCTATCAAAATATTTTGCTGTATTATGTTCAATATTACGATGGCATGACGACCTCTGAGCGCAGTGGGCGAAGTCCCGCTTGAGACGCAGACGGTTGCGGGTCCGATTCTCGCCGCGAGAGAAATGTTCGTATGATCAGCAAATATATGTGTCGGGTCCGGGTGTATTATATGTATATATTTAGAAAAAAGTATATAAGTAGTATATCAGTCATGTTGTTCCCATAATACAAGCTCTGCTTAGTTTGGGACTAGATGATGCTGTGTGAACAATGTCCAGCATTATTATTATGATTATTATTATATTATAAAGTTTATATATTTCTGGTAAAACCCATTATTTAATGTAAATCCCCAGCCACTTTCAAAATCACATAAAATACTCTCCATCCAAGGTTGTCTTGGATGAGATCGTTTTTCAGCGATAAGACAGCTCATTGTACCTTTAATTTCAATATGTGTTTGTTTATTTCATAATTAAGTATTTTCATTTTTTAATTTAAAAACAAAAAAATGAAAAGTCATAGACAAAAGCTACTATTTTTATATTTAATGGCAAAGGAGCTGATAAACACTAATATTGAGAACTGGTCAGGTATTTAGGTCTATGTCAGTTAGGTAATTATTGCAGCTTGTTCTTACTCAATGAACTAGTTTTATAGAGGCAAGTTGTTAGTTTACAATCTTTCTAGTCTTTGCTCAATTCATCATCACAATCATGGCAAATATGACCTTACATTTTTCAATGCTACTAAATATATCAGGGAAATTAGTATATCAGGGGAAATCTGAAAATAGCACCAGTGTCGGAAAAGTTGAGGTGTAAAAGATTGGGACTAGATGATGCTGGATGAAAATGTCCAGTATTATTTATTTATTAATTAGCGTGGTATTGGCACGACATGAGGGAGAATGTCACATTACTAGAAGAATGTTAAGCTTAGTGCAAACAGGCATCATAGCCTTACTAGGATAAAAAAATATGTTTATTTATCTTGACAAGTTTGAAAAAAAAGTGCAAAAGAGGCATTTCTACTTATTTACAGCAGGTTCTTAATAAATTAAAATATGTTACCTACAAATAGCGTTATTATATATGCCTATGTACCTATTATATTATTCATAATAGGTATGTAAATTAGTAGAAACCCCTCTATTATTATTAATCATTAAGGGGTGTTTTTTCCTACCTCTAACTTTGTAGATTGTTCCTAATACAAAAACCCATCACAGTAATTAGCTTAGACAAGTTTCACTACTTGTAGTTTTCATTTAAAAAATATTTCTACCCACTAAGTAGGTATAGTTACAATTCTATAAAAATTTGAGTAAAAAATATTGCTATCACCATTTAAATTTTTTGCCAATCACAAAACTTTTACAAAACTAATCTGTCATACACAATTACAAAAAAAATGCATTAAAATCTATGTTACAGAGAAAAAACTTAACTGTATTTAATAAAAAACAAATAAAATAAGAGACAGGAAAAAGCTAAATCTTTAATATACTTAATATAAATTTCCTCTGAGTAGGTGCCTAATATTTGCATAACAAATTTAGGTGAGTACAGTGATACCTAATAAAGTAGCATAAGAACCAATGTACCTGTATTCAAACAAATAAAGTTTTCATTTCATTAGCTATTATAAGAAAAAGCCTAAAATTGATCAAAGAGAATTGGTTGGTAAAGTACATGTGAATGTAGGTATTGTCAGTTTGATCGGCCCCTAATACAGGGCACAAAAACAGAAACAGAAACTACATAATAAGACTTCAATACTCAATATTTTTATTGCTTTCCTCTGCGGCATGTTGGTGAAGAGCAGGCCGCGGTACAAATAATTGGCATGTTCTGCAGCTATTTGTTACAGCGGGGCGATCAAACTAACTCATGGCAATCAATTTTGACACTAGTTCCTTATTTTAATGGGCCATCCAACCAAAAAATGGAACGTCCAATATGAAATCAATTTTGTTCATTCGCATTGTCCATCTGTGGCTCATCTAGCTTACAAATTAGCATGATACAATTCATCCCATCCGATGATACCAGCCATGGGAAATTAGTGTGATCGCCCCGCAGGTCCGGGTGTTGTGGACCATGTTGTTCCTGATACCCACGACACAGAGAACCCTAGTGTGGGATTAGGACTAAGTATGTGTTTGTTAGGTGATATTTAAAATCAAAAAAGTGCATGGTGCACATGCACCAGATCAGAAACAGAAATGCATCAAGCATTTCTGTTTTAGTTTTTCATACATAAGTTAAAGTTCTTATTTTGTTCTGATATTTTTGTTTCTTAACTGTCCACCGCAGTATAATAAATACACTTGCATAATTTATTTTCATGTAGTGCTAAATAAATGTTTTTCATAGCATTTAATAAAGAAAAAAAACTCATTACAGAATAAGGGCACTGACTAGTGCCATAAAAAAAAGCAGGTGGCAGAAGCTAGTGCTTCAATAACTGGTACACAGTATATTGTAGAATATACCAGTTTTATTGTGTAACATAACATTTTGTATGTCCATGAACATGGTTAGTTTATACAGAACATTATGATTTCCCTTTCTCAGGTAGCTGAGATCACAATCATAAATTGCATTGTACAGTTTCATGTGTAGTTTCTAATGGACATTCCCAAACAACTTCCAGCCATCATAGTGGAAAATAGTCTTGAATGGACATTTACAATTCCAAACACAGATAGATATACATACCAAATAGGGGGTAGTCAGAGGGACATCCAAACATTACAGAGGGTTGGACACATGTCCGCATCATGCAAGTAGTTAGTATTCCATGTGACAGGGTAAAAGTAAGTTTGCATTAATAAGTGGAGTTTTTGAGGTCACTTAATCCCTCAGACATATCATTCAAGCGGAGGGGAACTTGGCAAAACAGCTGTTTATAAAACTAGTCTCCCACAACCTGACTTCATTGACTGCAAGAGCTCATCAATTCATGCTCTCCGTCATCATTAACTGTCAGGGATACACTGCTGTCATCAACCTAGAGTCCTTCTCCGCTACTTCAAGAAGTTGGGCTGGTTGGGGTCAGGTTAGAAGGGTAATGCACAATACATCCCAATATGGGACGTCAGTGCAGACCTTAGTTCCCCCACTTAGAATTAGAATTAGTCTTCCACAAACCAGCTGATCTGTTTACTACTTGTCAAGCCTACTAGGTATTAAACCTACATAATTGTCTTAGAAGGCACCATGTGGCAATGTTATCATCTTAAAATATCGAATATAATCTCATGTGCTCTTGATTTTAAGAGCACACAAACATGACATATCATTCTAATTTCTTGAGTATTTGGCTGTTGCTATGGACACTCACAACTTACCAACAACAGCAATAACTTTGATTGACCTATACAGAACAGAGGGAGTCTTATTCTGTTTTTTTTTATGAAACAATTATTTATTGCATGCCTTATTATGATAATATGGCGGGTCTAAAATCAAATAAAGATAGGCAGGTACCTACTAAGGTTAATTTATTTAAAAACCTAGGCAACTAAATGATGTCACTATGCATCCTACGCTTTTTGATAATGATAACACAACTAATTATGTACCTACCTAATAGCCAAGCCAAACTACAAATCAACAATTTCGTAACAGTACTAAGTCATCGAATCTACCACCAAAACATACGGTATACTTTCGAAGGGCTACTTGCTTACTCTTTCCCTCTAACCTTAAGAGACGGGCGAGAGCAGGATGGACCATGTTTCTAAACTTCTTGAAACTTTATTTACTAAAGTTAAAGTTGCAAAGTAAGTTTTTTCAGTAAGTTATAGGTGGATTGGGCATAGACTTACCGCAGTCAATTGTGCATAAATCCAATAAAAACGTCCGAATGTTGTTTTTTTGGGAAAACAAGACACAAACACACACTACACTTTTTTCCGTTATCGTTAGGTTGTGGTGTAAGCACTTCGATGAATATCACAAGCACTAGCACAGAACGTTACAAGGGACGCAAAGGGAACAGACAGTTGTTTGTTTACAGACTCGAACACGCGATTTTACGGAAAATATGCAACACGTCTACCGCATCACAATGAAATTCGGCCATTTTGGTTGCTGTTGAAAAAGAAAGAGATGCACTCTCTTATCAGCCAATCAGAGCAGAGAGGTAGGAATAGAATAGTAGCGCCATCTAGGCAAAATGCAAAAGCCCACTCCATTTCACTCAGAAAACATTAAATTTAAACCAGCTATAAAATTTTATAATGTAAATTATTGACGCTGCTAAACAAACAAACATACAGCCGATGAAATGCGCGTGCAACTTAGCAATTTAATACGGGTCTATAAATGTAACGTGCGTTGCAAAGTGAATTACTAATATCGACTATGTCCGTACCACGAAAATTATTGCACCTATCAAAATTATTGTAGGCTAGGTATGTTTATTAATGTTTGAGTAAATAAATGCCCTTTTATTTTTATTTTATTGTTTGACATTAAACTTTGATTTGTACCCCAAAGCTTTCTCGGTGTAACGAAACGTGAAAAGGCGCGCGCACAGATTTAAAAATAAATTATCCATCGCGCGTTAAGGAAGATGAGGTAGTATGGTCATACGACTATAGCCTACCCTAGAAGGGTAAATAAAAAAATAAAAAAAATATCCATCGCGCGCTAACTTCATAACTTGACAAATTTCAAAATCTCGTTGCGTTACTTTTACATCTCAAACGAACAAATCTTCAGTTTATTATCAAATACTAAAGAAAAAGAATAGCCATGAATTATTATACCAAATTAACAATGATATTCTTTGTTACATTATTGGTAAGCTAACTTGCATTCGTTTTTTTAGCACCCCATTAGATAATGACTGATGTTTGTAAAAAAATTGGTTACTTATCTTACCATTGTTTTAGTTATATGTTTCAGAATTCAGCTGTATGAAACATAGAGGATTCCCAGAAAATTACAGAAATAACTCGCAAGGTTTTACATTTATTTTTCGTTTTTCCTTAATTTTAAGACAGCTATTAAAATTATGTAAAAGCGCAGACTTATTAGAGATATCAACGCATGGTAAAAGTGAAATATCAAGTACTATCGACTAGATATACCTTTCAATTTCAAATCAATTCTAGTGAATTGACTTAGTAGGGATATAGTTAGGTTCTAGTAGGTACGCACGCATGCCTCACAGGAAGAGGCTTGATGAGGAGTTGATGTGCTTGATGGTGTGTCTACCCAAACCTATTATAGGCTTGTTCAACTACTTCTATAATTCCTCTCGCATCTATGATCTAGGCATGCACCTATTTTACGTATTCTTCAAACTTGTTTCTTGTCGCTATAGATTTTCCACTTGGGATTTCCGAAGCATTCAGCGACGCTTCAACCGTCTTTAGGAAACTCATCGGCAATATGATGGCGAAGAAGAAACTTGTGGGCATTGATTTTGACTGGTATTGGTGAATTAGAGCAACTTCCAGAGATCTTGTTAGTTTTAATGAATAAAAGTGTTACCTATTCCTATATGTATCTTTGGACATAGTAGGTATTGAAACCTTGTATTATTTTATTTAAATGTAGGTACTCTATCCTGGTGCTTTTCGGCGCTCTCTCTTTCAACTTTAAATACAAGAAATAATACAGTTAAGGTTTAAAAAAACTTAGTGGTAATTTCCTTTGCATTTACACGTAGGTACCTCGAATACTTCTATACTTACCTCCTGCCTAACTAAACCAATAACTAGGTAGTTCAGGCATATAGGTAAGATGAATACTGAACATTTATTTTGTTTTCCGTGGTACCATTAGAATGAAGTTACTTTAAGCTTGACCTATGAAAATTGAAAATTAAAGAAAATATTTTGTTTATACTCCTTAACTGTGGAGCTTTTATAGAGCATCTAGCAACGTAGTGGTTATTTCCACTATGCATCTCGCTCCAAAGAGCATTATCTTAACAAAATTATTTACAGGGAAAAATATGGGACGTTTTGTAAATATGCGTTAATTACTAAGCAAACCAATGATTTCTGTCAGACTTCATGTCTGACAGTAATCTTTGGTTGGCTTGGCGAAGTGGCAGTCCAAGATCTTTAGGCATAACAGCCACTGCTCCGTGACCTGGAGACCCTACAAACCAGGATGGCAGCCAAAGCAGCATCTTTCAAAGACTCGGGAGAACTCCTGAAGTTGAAGGTAAAATAACCTTAGTTTTATTCTTACTCGCACTTCAAAACCACGAGTTTACAACATGCCAACGTCGAGGCGACAACCATGACGACGTACAAAATAAAAACTGGACTGTCAGTTGCCTTTCAAGGTTTTGCTGTGTTGGTTTTTAGGGTTCCGAATGACAATGGGGACTCCATTGTCTACTTACGGTCTCATTACGAGGCGATTTATCGGAAACGAACCCGACTTTTTATCTGTTTTCCAAAAGAAATTGTTGTTCAAAGCAAACAAGGTCTAGAATAGTATATAAATAAAATTAGATAGAAGTATGAAAAAAAACCTAAAAAAAATAATTGTTTCGCGTTCCGCATTTTTCAATAATTTATGCTAAAACAACATATTTTTTAAACTATTATTTAGCTATACTATCATATGCCTTTCTTCCTTGGGTACCTATTGGTATTGGACAGCTTTATTAAAAAAATCCTAACATTAAACGGCTGGGATTTAGAAAGCCGATAAAAAAGGATAGGAGGTGGAAGGGGTGGACTCCCCAAATTCCAACGGTACCAATTAGGAATTGAATAGTTCCCCAGAAAAAAAATATTCAAATATTCAATGTCAATTTGAGACATGAAAGTTCAGGACCCTAAGATAGCGTATTTTGACACGTCTTGGGCAGTTCTTGTTTGTCGCGCGCGTCTGACCGTGTAGTCGTAGTCACAGACTACTATATGTACCTGGTCGTGGTCGTGGATTGTGGATTCTTGAACGAAATCTTTTAGGGCGCGTAGTCTAAATAATTTCAGACAGTTTCTTACTATGGCTGAAGAGTCTGAAATAAATGTACTTATAGCTAACATTATCGACGAAAAACGTTGTAGCCATTGCAGGTTATGTCTGAAAAGTTTAACAAGTGAAAATTATGCCAAGTTTCAGGATTGTGTTGATCACACCGGTACCAGTGAATTTGCCAAGGTTTCTGTTGTACTTACGAAGTTACTGGGACCACAGGTATGAACGAATAGTTAAGCAAACATAATAATTATTGTCTTCAATCATAAAGATACTTGTAGAAACGCATAACCTATGTACCAAGTTAAACCTTCAATCAAATCGTATTTTGTACCAAAATGGTACATTGATTGGTGGGTACATAGAAAAGCTCCTTTAAATTATGCCAGAATGGTAGCATAAAAGAATCACATTGCATAAAATTATATAAAATAATAATTAGCCGTTCATACCAACATTGCCTCTATGATGCCTATCATTGGCGGCACTTATAGGGCCTATTTAGTGGACGGCAAGTCATCACCTGCCTATAATTTGATTTCAATTTGAGTCAGAATTGGCAGGTGCTGTTTCATCATACATAGCCCAGTAACAATTTCTTAAGCATATAGTTTCTACAATAGCCCAGTGTATCCAATATTTCCAATAGTTTCATCAGTCACCATCCACAAAATAACATTTTTTATATATTGTATTGTACAAAAAGGCCTCTTAGTGTTAGCTTCGGCTCCACTAATGCCTATAAAGGCTCCAGGCATAAGCCTGAGATTTTAAATAAATAAAGAGGAATAATAATAAAATCTATTTACTTGATCTAAAATACTATTACACACATGTGCTTATTTACCAACTATGTAAATAAGCAACTACTCAATGCCACATTTAATGTAGGTACCTATGTTAGTAGGTATAAAACAATTTTCATTACCTACCCGGCAAAAAGGTTTACTAGCCCCCACACTTGCATTCCATGTTGTGGGTGGCTCTCTCTCACCTTTGGGGTCTCTTCCAAAGGTATAAAGAAGGCATTGAATGTCTAGGTAGGTAGTTATAAAGTAAAAAATAAATTAATGTCAAATTAAAGTAATTTGTTAACAAAGTTGACCATTCTCCTTAGCATCAATGTATTTGTTTACTATTATTATAATGTTTTTCTTATTACATCCCTCACTTATCTATCATAGGTAGGGTGACTATGTGGTACCTAACCATTATTAATACTATTATGCATTGAATGGCTGGTTAGACCTATATCAATGGGCACCATGGTCAATTTTATTCTAGTAAGAATAAGAATGGAAAATTGTGCATTGTGATACTCTTGACAACTGTAAATAATCTTTCAATAATACATATTGTAATCTTGCTATTTGAACTTTCAGATGGCTCAAGAGATTCCTGGAGTAGATGCAGTCTGCAACAAATGCTTGGACAAAACGGTCCATGCTCTGAAATTCATAAATAGTTGTGAGGAATCTAATCAAAGACTGAATAAAATTCTTGACAACCTCACTTCAATATTGAACTCTGAAATAGACACTTCTAAAAAAAAGATGATGTACATTGTTTGTGAAGAGAATAGTTCTAAAGTGATCTTTATAGAAGAAGATATAAAACCTAAAAAAATCCCTAAAGTTAAATGTTCTTTCTGTAAAGAAATCTTTCACAGCACCGATGAAATGAAAGAACATACATACAATGAACATGGCTTGTATACTTGTGAGAAGTGTCATTATACTAGCACAAATGAGACAGTGATGGTGGAACATGAAACTAGTACAAAATTGTACAAATGTGCCTCCTGTCCTGTTATAAGATGTACCGAGGACAGTATTAATGATCACGAAGACAGTTCACATGACACACAAGTCTGTAAAGAATGCGGAAAGTCTTTTAAGGGTCTTGATAAACTGCTAGCACATGAGGAAAAGCATTCAACTAAAAACAAATGTCCCAAGTGTGGAAAACTTTATACAACAAAAGAATTCTACCAGAAACATGTCAAGCTTTGTCTGTCAGGACAAAAAATACCTCATCCATTGAGGAGTCAAATTCCTAAGGGGCACTTCTGCCAAGAATGTGGAAAAGGGTACTCTACTGCGGGTGGATTAAGGGTACATGAGAAATTTGTCCATGGAAATGCACAGCCTCATGTTTGTAATCAATGTGGCAAGAAATTTACAGCTCCCAGCTACCTTAAAGCTCATCTTATTACACACACCGGAGCTAAAAACTTTAAATGTGATATTTGCAAAGGCAAATTTGTCACAAAAGAGGCTCTATTGTACCATACTAGGAGACATACTGGTGAAAAACCATATAGTTGTAACTTGTGTGGAGAAAAATTTGTTAATTCTTCTTCGAGAGCTGATCATATCAAGCATAAACATATAGGCCCAACTTTGAACTGTGAGCTGTGTTCAAGGAAATTTGTCACAAAGAATTTCTTGAAGCTTCATATGAAAAAGCATTATGATCCTGCAAATAAATTGTATATTGGAAGAAGCATGATACCTCCAAATGTACCAGGACACCAAAATATGAGGTGTTTGAAAATAGAAGAAGTGTTGGTTGAAAATGAATACACTATGTATTAAAATTACATCATTGATTTAGCTAAAAATTAAACAATTAATATTTGTTTATTTTTTTTTTCAGAAATATCCTATGTTAACATCATGTTTAATTTACAAATATGTTATTTTTGTACTATCTAATCCTCATATTTCATTAAAATATTAATTTTTGGTGTCTCTAAACCAATCTCATCAGTCTCTTCAACAAATAGTTTGCTTTGTGGATTCTTGTGTCGAGCAATATGCTTCTTTAAACTGTGCCCTGTGATGAACTTGCTGTCACAGTAAGGGCACTGTCTCTGAGGACCAATATGCTTCCTTCTCTTATGCTCCATTCTTCTTGAAGCAGAGAGGAAACTCTCACTACACAAATCGCATTTAAATGGCTTTTCGCCTGTATGCAATCGTGTATGATAGACGAGTGCAGCTTGAGTTACAAATAACCCTCCGCATTTTTCACAATGAAAGTTTTTTTCCTTTGTATGTTTGACAATGTGATTCTTCAAACGACTAGCTGCATCAAACTTTTTATCACACCAGCTACAGCAATAGACTACCTTCCCGAATCCATGTTTTATTTTCAAATGTGATCGGAGAGCATTCTTCCAACTGTAACTCTGGTGGCAGATATCACAGAAGACTTTGTGTGTCTCGCCACAGGTCTTTTCATGGACTCTGAAGGAGAGTTTATTCCCAAACATTTTCCCACATTTCATACATTTGTGTCGGTTGTGCTTATTCAAATGTAGTACGAGAGCCGTTTTAGAAGGGAGCTGGATAAAGCAAAGATTGCATATAGTAGCTTTGTGTTCTCTCTCATCATGCATCCTGAGCAACCGCTCTGTACTCAGCATTTTAGCACATTTAGGGCATTGAATAGTCTTGGGTGAATGCTGTCTTTCGTTGTGATCTTTCAAAGACCAAATCGTCTTGAACACTTTAGGGCACTCTCTACATGGGTACAGCTTGTTACTATGGCTTAACATGTGTTTGGTTAGATGTGCATGGGAAAACTTTTCGCCACATTCTTCACAGACCACTTGAGATTTTGGTTTGGTTATAGCTTTGCTTTTGCACTTTCGCTGCATGATTAAGACCTTCACCTTGGATAGTGCTTCTCGTTTAGTTTTGGATATTTTATGACTTGAAAAAATTTGGCTTTCCATCTCTCCCATTAGTATATGCACAGTCTTCACATTGTTCCTGAGTTGATTCGAAAGGTCTAATGTTGTGTTGATTTTTTCAAGGATTTCTTCCCATTTTTTGTATGAATATTGAGTTAGCTTCTGGAATAGGTAAGCTTCTGTGACATGGTCAGCACATTTTGGACAAAGCAGAAATGGCATTGATTGTTCTTCTGTAAGCTAAAAAACGGGAAAAAGATGATTATTTTGGCATGTTTAAAACTGGGTAATCTGGTAAGATTAAGAGAGGTCTAAATGAACTTAAAATTGCAGAATTAAAGAATAGGTAATTGTTACGTTCATAACTTTATTTATGCAACGGCAACGGCAGCAACGGTTCCTGACACAAGACATTTAAATGTTAGCCAATAGCACCAATAGGCAACTTTACCTACATCCATCTTAAAGTTCCTAAAATTAAAGTAAGCTACTTACGCCAAGACTCATCAGCATATCCGAGTAAGTAACAAAACCTTGGAAGTAAGGTCTAACAAGCATCGCGTCGTCTTCTAGAGATTTCGCAGTTGAATTAGTTTCATCAAAACATAACCTGCATACGTCTGAAGATTCGCCCGTGACGAATTTCAACACAGACTTAATATGTTCACTTTCCATTTTGGCGACTGGCGATTATTAGGCACCTACAGTGAACAGATATCGTAGATTTCCTTTTAAATAATACAAAATAAATGTTTTTTTCAGAGCGATTTCCTTTCAATGTTGGTATCTATTTTACGATTTGTTTATGTTCTTTCCTCGTATCCGCGAACTGTTACTCAGTTAGACTGTCAATGTCACTGTGTCGCAAAATTTAAATGTGTCACTGTCAATATGATAATATTTAATTCTATCTATGCGTCTTCGAGCTACTAGGACCTAACTCACCAGCAAACTCCTAACATGAAGCATGATCGCCCACGACATGCAGATACTCAGCATTTAGGAAGCCAGGAAGGCATCTAGGTAACACCCCGTACCTGGAAGTTTTTGCCTCCAGAGATGAAGCTAGGGCATCTCTTTGACGACCTCTGTGGCGCAGGGGGTGAAGGCTCGCCTGAGACGCAGAAGGTTGCGGGTTCGATTCCCACCGCGGGGCAAATGTTTGTATCTGCAAATATTTGTCTCGGGTCCGGGTTTTTTCTATGTACCTATGTATTAAAAAAAAAATGTATATAAGTAGTATATCAGTCATGTAGTTCCCATAATACAAGCTCTGCTTAGTTTGGGGCTAGATGATGCTGTGTGAAAATGTTTACGGGTGGTAAGGACTTCTAGCTGGCACTATTATTTATAAATAGTGCCAGCTAGAGGTCTAGAGGGAAAAAAAAAAGCTACTGACGACTGATTGATTTTATTCCTAAACTGATTTCTTATAGGAAATTTACACCATAATGAGTTCTATAAAATATCTACAGGCACACACAGATTGACCACCTGAAGAAAGAAAGGCATCTGGGAAATTCCCCGTGACCTGGAAGTTTTAGCCTCTTGAGAAGCTTGAGTAAATAGTGCCAGCCCTTACCCGCAGCTCTAAGAAAAAAAAGCTGCTGAAGAACCGATTGATGGTGGATTCAGATAATTAAATCCACACGAAAGATCTTAGCTTCGCTAATGCTAAAAACAAATTGTACAGACTTTAATAAAACCATTACCTAATAATATTTAACATTTTTATTACAAGATAACTTAGACCAAGCAGTTAAATTAATCACAAATAAATACAACGTAGGTACCTACTGTCGCCATTACAGTCCGCGCCATTACATGTCACAGAATATACAGTTCACGACAGTTAGTGGGGAACATTGGGAATAAGCGTGTTAAAACATTCATGAGAAAGAGTTGATAATGTACCTTTAAAGATTTGGCTTTTTCAAATAGGTTTCCTAATCCATTTTTGTACGGTATTTATTTACAACTACAGTAAGTAACTATTTAAATATGTATATTTTGTGTAGTTAGGATTGCAAAACAAATATCTAAGTATTCGATTCGGCTTGGCGCCATAGCTGCCAATCACGGATGTGTCAATAGAGAACGTTCAAAATGCGAAACTCTACAAAACCGAAACGAGCCAATTTTAGCGAACATGTGCCAATGTACGTGTTTAAGACAGTTTTCTAATAAAAAACAGAAATGCATTTAAGAAAACTAAAAATCTATTTGATTTGTAATTTTATGTCACTTAGAATTGACAGGTCGAACCGCTTGCCAACATTTCTTAATTTTAATTTGAACAACACGTTTGTGGTACAGCCACAGTCACGGTCCTTAATTTGGAGACTTCGATGACATTGAAATTAAGTGAGCCTAAAATTACATTACACTTACCTACGTCAAATCAAAGTTCGCGTTCGAGTTGTCAGTAGGATTAGAACAAGGTCCACTAATTAAAGACCGGAACTGTAGGCAGAGGTACATAATGTTGGATTTTTTTCACGTGCGAACTAACGTGACGCGTCCTGTAGTCATTTATACATTAATAATAACCACTAGTATGATATACTGTAAAATATAAATAAGTATCCTTTTGTATTCTTTGGCAATAAAAACTTAAGTTTTAGTAAAAATAAACAAATGTAAAATAATGTAAACGGAAGATTTCGAATCATAATCAGAATCAAACAGATCAATGCATATTGTAAAAAGCATATAGTTTAAAAAAAGACTATTGAAAAAAAAGTTACTCAATTAAAGTTCACATAATGATAATCATATACCCTCTTTTTGATTTATTTTAAACTGTACGTTTCTGTGTAATAAACCATATCGCTAATGTAATGATACTTTGAACCAATTGTGCTTGCCCGTAGTTCAAATAATCTATATATTTCCATTATATTTTGAAATAATTACTTTCGGTAACTAAATTGTAAATTATATCAAACATATTATTCATAATCACTCACTAACTTTAGCAGCGTGATAAAAGTTGTCTGCCTTTATCCTTTCTTCAGTGTTAGAAAAGGACAGGGCTAGAGTTATCGACCTTCTGAAGTGAGTGAGTTATTATGAATAAGTGTGGTATTAATATACATTATAGTTTGACTATAACTTTTACTATGAAATAGTATTGTGAGACCCGTCTGTAGCATATTGGCGACAGTTCATTGATTCGTTACTAGTTGTTTGGTATTTCATCAGGCTAGGAATTAATCAGTGTGGTAAAAGGATACAATGGGCCTCTCACAGGGCTGTTTTCGTGAACAATCGGCGACATATAATAGTAACTTGTCTATAACATTATGAGATAGTAACTATATGTATAATTTATACTAAAACTATTTCTCCTTGTTCAGCGCTTCTATGAATTCTTCCAATTTTTCTTGAACCTGCCTTACTCGTTCTGCGGACAAAATGTTATAGAATATTACCAACATGTAATAGAGTTTTTATTCCAAAAACTATCGTAAACTTGACTGTTCATATTGTAGAAACGGGAATTTTCACGTACTGCACTATCGGTGAAGGCACCGACTGAGTTTCGACTCATTCCGAGAGTCTTCATCAGGGTGAGTGGTAGTGACTTTCTCCTTCCGATAGTGCAGTACGTGAAAATTCCCGTTTTTACAATATGAATGTAATAGAATATTTACCGAAACCTAAGAATATAATCAAAATTTAAAAGGCTATGTTACTAAAACGTAAGATAACATTACCTCATGATATAGAGTATTACCAAAACATCAGAGCAAATTACCAAAATCCACCATAATCGTACTAATATTATAAATGCGAAAGTATAGATGTTAGTTGCTAATAATGTCTATAATGGCTGGCTGATTTGGATATTTTTTTTTATAAAAATACTGGAGAATGTTACCAAAACGTAATATAATGTTACCAAAATGTAACAGAATATCACTAGCACAGTACTATATTTTATTTTATCAATTTTTGGAAAACCTACAGCTAGATTACATTGTAGACAAGGAACTAAGTACATGCAGCTAATCAGAAAAAAGTCAATCAAGAAGGCCAATTAAAAGTTTACACAGATTAAAAGTTTTCACAGAAAGATTCACAGTTTTAGAAGAAAAATTAGAAATAAAACAGTAACAATAGACGACAGACTATATACTACTTAAATGTAACACACTCACTTAATTCTTCAGCTAACTCTATCCTCCTGCCCGATAACAAATTCTTCTTGAGATCTGGATCCGCCGCCATCTGTAATTTTAAAATTACTGTTTCTCACCCTTCACATCTAAGTGTCCATAGATTACGTTAACCTCTTACAAACAGGTGGGTCGTATGCGTTTGTTGTTCTAGTTTAAACCAGCTCCTGCCTACAGCTTCGCCTGCTTGGTAACCGGATAAAAAGTATCCGATGAAAAGTAGTTCTTACCGTTTTTTTTCGGGTGACATTGCAAAATTGGTCTCCACAAAAAGCTCTTTTACATTAACGGAATAATATACTGTCTATGTCCACCCTGAAGGTCCATTCGATATATTGGTGCAATATTTTTTGATAACGGATGATCAGTTTCTGTGATCACCTCCTACATCCAAACTTGCAAACATTACCTCTTCATAATATGAGTGTAGGTAGATATAGTAACAGGTACCTCATCGAGCACCTCCCGGAGGTCGCGGTCGAGCCTCGCGGCCTCTCTGTTGGAGATCTGTTGCCGCAGCGCGTTGGCGGTGGTCCGCAGCGTCTGCTGCACGCGCCAGAACATCACCACCTCGCAGCACTCCTGATACAAACAAACAAACAAACACTATCACTAACAACACATACACTACCATCACCACCTCGCACCACTCCTGATACAAACAAACAAACACTATCACTAACAACATATACACTACCATCACCACCTCGCACCACTCCTGATACAAACAAACAAACAAACACTATCACTAACAACACATACACTACCATCACCACCTCGCACCACTCCTGATACAAACAATCAAACAAACACTATCACTAACAACATATACACTACCATCACCACCTCGCACCACTCCTGATACAAACAAACAAACAAACACTATCACTAACAACACATACACTACCATCACCACCTCGCACCACTCCTGATACAAACAATCAAACAAACACTATCACTAACAACATATACACTACCATCACCACCTCGCACCACTCCTGATACAAACAAACAAACACTATCACTAACAACACATACACTACCATCACCACCTCGCACCGCTCTTCGAGTACTATATAAGTTAATTTGTTTTATTTAATACGAATATGTTATGTTGTGTTGCGAGTGATTTGTTTTTAAAAATGTTAATGTTAGATTATGATCTGAAATAAATGAATTAATAATGAAATTATGTCAAGGCAAACAGGCATACGGTCCACCTGATGTTGTGGTTCCCGCTTTTATCTACAACACCTGCTGCTGAGGCCTGGCTCTGACGACTCATTCCCCATAGAGTAGACAGCCCGAAGAGACGCAATGTTTTTATAATTTGCTAGGAAACCATTCTGTCAACTGTCGCGCGAGCCTGCTGTGCTCTGATTTGTACTTAAAATACCGAGTATTTTTACCACACCATTTAATTAAGCAGTATGGCATCGTTAAAATTTGGTCACTGTCTTTTTAAACACAAAGTAACAAGACGCGCGCAAGTGACGATCTTGTGTTTCCCAACATCAGTGCTAAAAAACTGATGTGTTGACAGAACAGTGTGGTTCAATCAACAAGACGCACGCAAGCGACGATCTTCTGCGTTTGCCAACATCAGTGCTAAAAGACTGATGTGTTGACAGAACAGTGTGGTTCAATCAACAAGACGCACGCAAGTGACGATCTTCTGCGTTTGCCAACATCAGTGCTAAAAGACTGATGTGTTGACAGAACAGTGTGGTTCAATCAACAAGACGCACGCAAGTGACGATCTTCTGCGTTTGCCAACATCAGTGCTAAAAGACTGATGTGTTGACAGAACAGTATGGTTCAATCACCAAGACGCACGCAAGTGACGATCTTCTGCGTTTGCCAACATCAGTGCTAAAAGACTGATGTGTTGACAGAACAGTGTGGTTCAATATGACGCCTCTCGGGGTTACCTGCTCGATTTAATTTCCTTACCCCTGTGCCGTTCTGTTGGCTGTACAGATAGAAGCTTTTCCTGCAGTCGCGCGCCCGCGTCAACGCCCTCTGCAGGAAATTCCTGGAAATAAATGAAAACAGTAAATCGTCGGCTAGCTAACAACACCGCTCAAGTCGAAATTTTGCGGTTTTGACATTTTTATGTCATTGGATAGATCTTTTCACTGCGCTTCTGTTCACCAATACAAACATTGCATTTCAACCAATCACAGTTTCAATTTCAGCGTTAGCGATTTCAATTCTGTGGACTTGTGCGGAGTTTATAAAACAGTTTTTTGGTTCTCCTGATAAGTTAGGAAAATCGATTTACGCGGTGTTGTTAGCTAGCCGACGAAATAGTACTGGCGAATTCCAATAAGGAGGTAGTGGGTTCGAACACGGTGGCGCACCAATGGATTGTTCGAGTTCCGGTAGTTGTATGGTTGCTGGTGGAGTTATAGACACATGAGATGTTTCATCTTGATATCAGAGAGCCAACGCGTGAGTGGTACCTCTGGTCACAGAGTGTAACAGATATGTGTTTGCATGTTCGGCAGTTATTTGTTCTGGGTCTGGGTACCTAATGTTTTTACCATGGTAGGTAGGTACTCATAGTTTCTGATACCCACGACAGATAAAACCTAGTGTTGTTACTGCTGTGTGCTGCTGTCAAATCAGTTTACGTGCCGCTTTTCTTCGTGTTTATAGTCAGCATGTTTTGAAATCACCACTTAATTTGTATGGAAAACTTAAATCTGACTAATTTGACAGTACTAAAATTGTAGCTATCTCTTTCTTGCTTGCACTAATCAGTAAAAGAGAGCGACAGTTTAAATTTAGTTTAGTTAGTGTACTACAGAATCGAGGTAAATGTATCCTCATCGGATCGAGGCAGGAACTTCCTACTTCCAACTAGTGCACCTACAAAAAGAAGCCCTATCAGAGTCAGGTTAAGTCCGTTTTAAGTCTGGCACTATTAATAAATATCCCAAAACGAGAAAGAATTAAAGCGACGTATGTAATTCAACTCTGAATCAGTGTTGCCAGCCGGGTCATGACAAAAGTAACCTAAAATAGATAAAAAAGTAACCTTTTGGTGTGAAAAGTAACCTTTCTTATTTTTCCCCTTTAATAAGGTACTGAAAGTTGATAGACAGATGTTGGTTGTATTAACTTACAGAAAAAAAATTAGTAGTGTTTTCCATCTGAAGTTGCATTCACGATTTATCTTTTTCTAACGCATTTTTCCTTTTCTATTTTTTGCCAAAATTTCAAAAATATGCAACAAAGAGCGCTACTACGTTCTGTTTAAATTTATATTCAAGTAAAAAAAAACCTACCTATGAATACTACGAATTCCAGAAAATCACCTAAAGTTAACCTTTTGAGTTACCTGTAACCTTTAAGTAACCTGACATAGTTAAAAACCACCTAAAAGGTTACAAAAGTATCCTTCTGGCAACTCTGCTCGGAATGCAAGCTAAAACAAATTCGTTAATTCAAACGGACTGTAAAGTTCAACAACAAATTACTTTTCGTATATCTGTGGTTTCGTTTTAAAATAATTTATTGAATCGTTACTTTTTTAAAAACTTTATAACTAATATTTAATTTAATTAATTAATTCACAGATATCATATTTAATTATATACATGTGCGACATATACATTATGCAATGCATAATATGCATGATTGTGATCAAGCAAAATACAAAATCAAAACGCAAAGATTCGGCTGCTGCTAATAGCGCCATCTATTACTATAAAGTACAAACTTATCATCTAAACCACTGTTTCTCAAAGTGGGCGATAACGCCCCCCGTGGGCGCTGGATGCCTTCAGGGGGGCGGTAGGTTCTAGAAGATATTGGGAGCGCTAAGGCGGTCTAGAGGGGAAAGCATAGATTGTTATGTTTAAAAACTTTAGGGGGCGCTAAGATTTTTTTTATTCTCAAGATGGGCGGTGTGAAAATCAGTATGAGAACCTGTGATCTATACCATGCCAGTCAACCACGACGTGAAGACGTGGTACAAATTATTGTCACACCAAGAACGACGACTGCATTGAATTTTGTAAAAACATGAAAATAAAATTTAGGAACCCATTATTTGATTTTATCGTGCATAGGAGATTTTTATAAATTGAAATATTCAATATTCAGGAAAACAATATTTACACAAACTTTGTAAGTTTTCAATGATGAAACGATACATATCACGCCATCTGTTTATATTTTTTAGCACTTTTTTTTTTAGGAATGAGATCCCGTGCTCTGCTGTTACAAGGGTTACAAGGGCTGTATGCTTGTTTGCCACAATAGAAATATTTAAAAAAATTAAGTTGTTGACGGGAGGTATAATTCAGTTAAGGTATCATTGGATTCGTCTAAGCAGTTTATTATCTGACTGTACAAAACAGCATTTATTATTGGTGTCCGAAACGTCAGTTCGGACAAGGTGTCCGAAAATATTGTGTCCGAAATGTCGGCAAGCCGTAATTTCATGGCGTTCCTTTAATACAATGCTATAGAGAAGGAATTGATCTTTGTGAATTACCCTTTCGATCAGTATTATAAAAATACAAAAAAAAAAATGAGAAAAATTAAACTTCTAAATAAATAAATAATGCTGGATATTTCCGCACAGCATCATCTCGCCCCAAAGTAAGCAGAGCCTGTGTTATGAGAACTAAATGACTGATATACTACTTATATCCATTTTTTTTGTAAATACATACATATTATACATAGAAAACAACCAGACCTAAGACAAATATTTGTAGATCATACAAACGCCATCTGTGTATTGTACGTGGTAGCATATTGCTACCTTTCGTATATCAGTCGATGCGATGTAACGTAGTTCAAACATGTGGCCAGAGATGTCGCCACCAAACGCCTCAAACCACGTGATACTCGATTATTCGTTAGTAAGTTCCTCGCGTTGTTTTCGTTCAACGTACCGTGAGCACTAGTCATGGGAAGCACACTGTTTGAAAAACGAGGATCGTACGAGTGTCTCAGTTTTACAACTGAGCCAGCACACTGCGGTAGCACAATTGAGGCGAGGCAGCTTCTGAACGTAGTTGAGTGAGGCAGTCTTGGAAACACAGTGTGTACTGTGCGTGTTGTGTGGTAATGGAGTGGAGTGCTGTGTGCGAGCCAACACGATCGCGCCTAGCACGATTGTGCAACTGTGTTGGTGTGCAGGTGTGTTAGCGAAAAGAGTGAGGCCTCGTTTCGAGAAAGCCTATTCACCGCTGTTTATCAGCTGTCCCTATCCTCAAAGGTTTGCTGGAAGAAAACTCTTGTTAGGGTTAAGCTCGCCTATGTACATGTCCTATATGCAAGCTTTTTTGTCTGTATTATCTGTGTGTACTACAAAAGTGGTGCCACACGTGCTGAGGAGCCACCGCTGGTGGGCACGGTGTGTTCTGATGATGTTGGAGCGTGTACTCACTTGAGATAGACGGGTTTCCATGTCTCCCTGATGTATTCGTTATCCACGTCGATACCTTTTCTTCTGAGATTGTCTCTAACTGCCACCACCTTAAAACAAAATTCAAAACATATTATTTCTTCTATATTTATACTATTAATAATAATCGACGACCTCTGTGGCGCAGTGGGCGAAGGCCCGCCTGAGACGCAGAAGGTTGGTTCGATTCTCACCGCGGAACAAATGTTTATATGATCTGCAAATAGTACATTTTGCATTTGATAGCCCAATTTCTGAGGAAGGTTATAGACTATTTAACATCACGGTACGACCCTTAGGAGCCAGTAAGCGAAAATGAAGTAACAGTGCGGGTGATACGAAGCGGTGGGTCGGGGGCCGAGGGCGGCCGTGGCACAGCTAGTTTAGGGATACGTTTTTAAGGGTATGTGGTGTTTTGATCCTATAATTTATTTTCTATCTACTACAATGTGCCAATGTGGTTGTTTTATATGCTTTAAAATAAATACCATAAAGATAAAGCAACAATATTTCCAAGGTTTTAATCGGATTTAAACTTTATAATGTTATCTTTTTATTATATTTAAATAATTATCACAGATCGCGATTTTTTTCTATACCTCATCATACATAAGCGCGGGTCTGGTCACCCCGAGCCGTTCCAGTTCCGATCGGACTTCCCATCTCCGATTCTGCTCGTCCGAGCTGGACTGCCAGTAGAGCCACCGCTCCCGGAAACTAGGACCTGCAAATCAAATTGTATATGTGTAACGGAAAGTTTATTTTGTCATTAATCCTGTCTCGCAGCGAGTTCAGTTGCAGGAGCGGGACTCACCAGTGAGTTGTTTCAGCTGGTTCTGCGTGCTGGTGAGTTTCTCGTGAAGCGCGGTCTCCATGAGCGTGACGGCGGAGTCCCAGTCCGCGCGGGAGCCCACCATCCTGTCTTGCAGCGCGTTCAGTTGAAGCACTCGAAGTACCTAAACACGTTCACAAACTCTCAGTATCCTCTACATGCAAAGGTTGCTTGGAAGGGGTCGCTTCCAAGCGATAAGACCGCCTATCGTGCTTATAAGTAGCCGATGTAAAGTAGCGTTCGTAAGAAACGCATTCGTTTGACCAATTTTTCGTCGACTGAAGTTGCAAAATCGGTCTCCAGGAAAAGCCCCCTTTATTTTAACGGGATAATAAACAGCCTATGCTGAAGGTCCATTTTAAATAATGATGAAAGAACTTTGAAATCGGAGTTGTTTAAAAGAGTAGCATCCATAGGTCGCTGGTTCATATCCGGCTCGAAGGACCATTTGATGTAAGGTACATCAAATGGTCCTAAAAAAACTGTACGTTATTGGAACCGTACACAGTACATACATCCTGCGCCCTCTCCTCCCACTGATGCCGGTCGAGCGCCTCCTCCACGGCGCGCTGCTTGACGGGCTCGTAGAGCGGGTCCGCGGCCGCGGGGGCTCCGCGGGCAGCCAGCAGGGCTCCGAACTCCGCCGCCAGGGCCTCGCCCCCCGCGCGGACGGACGCCGCCGGCAGCGCCGTCTCCGCCCACTCGCGCAGCTTTATATCCACTTGCGTGTTGAATTTGTCTGCAACATAAACTGATAATTAACGATTTCGTTATAAATAACAAGCTTCTGCCCACGGCTTCGCCCGCGTGGTACTTCGATAAAAAGTAGCCTATGTGTTATTCTGATGTATAAGCTATACTACTGTAAAGTTCAATCAAAATCCGTTCAGTAGTTTTTGCGTGAAAGAGTAACAAACATCCATCCTCACAAACTTTCGCGTTTATAATATTAGTAGGACAAATGTTCGCGTCGCGATCCGATTGTGCAGTGCGGTGATTCGGTTAGTTTAGTGTGCTGTAATGTGAACATGGACTTTTCTGATTGCGTACATGAAATGAGGGTAGGAGAATACAAATCTGAACATACCGAGCTTTTTAATGGCATTTAAAAAACTATGATGAATAGTCAATCTAAGGTAATTTCAATACTATTTCAAAGCTAAATAATGCACTTTTTAAAAGACAACTTTATCTCAACATTGATACTACTATAAAATAATTTAGACCATATGTAACATAAACACCGTCCGATCCAAAAGAGTTTAATTTGGTATCGAAATGTGATCACTTATGGTATATTATGTATATATGATAGTATTTTTTCGAGTGATTCGGGAAAAAAAATGTCCTGTGATAATGGGTAACGCAATCTCTACGATTATTGCAAGTATCAAGGCATTATAGATAGTATACATAGTCGGCCAAAAATTCCATTGTTTTTTTTTTTTTTTAATTAAAGCAGATTGTGCCATAATGTTTGATCTTTCATCCCCTTGTGTGACGTAATAAAACAGTAATAGACCGGTTGGTTCGGACAGGGTTTTTGTTACATACTGTATAAAAAGTCACAGATAACAGATCTTACTAAAATCAATATCATAGGGGTCGATCCAAATGGTGCCATTGTTAGTTCCACTTTCGGGGCGCTTGTATTTAATCTGCCGCGGGATTCTCAACGCTAGATGAAACAGGATAAAGGATAAATTGAGATAAAAAGAGAAGAAAAACGGGGGGAGGGGAGAGGAGGGGAGGGGGGAGGGGCACTTTCAGATATCTATTGATATCGATGCTGTTGAAGACGACGTCGCTGGCGGTGTTCCACAGCGCTGGCTGCAGACGCAGCTCCCTTACCGACGTCGTCATGCGCCGCTGCGGCGGCTGGCAGGTAGATGCTGTTGAAGACGACGTCGCTGGCGGTGTTCCACAGCGCTGCCTGCAGACGCAGCTCCCTTACCGACGTCGTCATGCGCCGCTGCGGCGGCTGGCAGGTAGATGCTGTTGAAGACGACGTCGCTGGCGGTGTTCCACAGCGCTGGCTGCAGACGCAGCTCCCTTACCGACGTCGTCATGCGCCGCTGCGGCGGCTGGCAGGTAGATGCTGTTGAAGACGACGTCGCTGGCGGTGTTCCACAGCGCTGCCTGCAGACGCAGCTCCCTTACCAACGTCGTCATGCGCCGCTGCGGCGGCTGGCAGGTAGATGCTGTTGAAGACGACGTCGCTGGCGGTTTTCCACAGCGCTGGCTGCAGACGCAGCTCCCTTACCGACGTCGTCATGCGCCGCTGCGGCGGCTGGCAGGTAGATGCTGTTGAAGACGACGTCGCTGGCGGTGTTCCACAGCGCTGGCTGCAGACGCAGCTCCCTTACCGACGTCGTCATGCGCCGCTGCGGCGGCTGGCAGGTAGATGCTGTTGAAGACGACGTCGCTGGCGGTGTTCCACAGCGCTGCCTGCAGACGCAGCTCCCAGGCCGCTGCTGCGACGGCTGATAGCTCCGCGGATTGGTCGAGCAGCTCTGCGCGGGCTCGCTCGAACACTTCATCCCGGTCCAACTCGCGCTGTCTGATAACAATATACTTAAACTCAATAGTTTTTTGTGTGGCCCGCTGCAGGTACAACTTAGACGAATGGGGATCCTACAATGGCGTACTATGCGACTGCGGGGACGTACCACAAAAGATCCTCACTTACTATCTAGTCCGTGGTGCACTAACACCACAATTAAAGACCTGTGCGAGGCTACAGTAGATGGTGTAAATGTGGCCAGATTTTTGTCAAACAAAATTAAAGCAGGGCAACCACGACGAAGAAGAATAGGTTTTTGAAGTATCATTTAAATTGTCAACAATTATAGTTTGGAAACTAATTAATTTGTCATGAACATAAAAACATATGCAACCGACAACTCACGATAATAAGAATAAATACGCAATAGTCAAATATATAATGCTGAACTGACACTAGGATTCCCTGTGTCATAGCTGTCAGGAACTACGAGCACCATGGTACCACACCCAAATAAGGAACAAATTTATAAAGCATAGACCCGCTTTTAAACGATAAGACACAACCCATTGTTCATTTAATTATATTAAGTTTTTGTTTATTTTTTTATATCATTCATTCAATGCAGAACATGTCCCGCAACAGGAATCGAACCAGCACCTTTTGCATTAATTATCAACACCGACAAGTTTCGGCTCGGATCCGAGAGTCTATTTTCACTGACAAGTTTCGGCTCCGACCCGAGAGCCCTAATTACACCGACAAGTTTCAGCTCCGATCCGAAAGTCCTAATTACACAAGTTTCGACGGCAATTCGAGAGTCCGTTTTAGCAAACTGACCTCGGGAATGAGTTCTTCCACTCGGTCTCCAGGTTGAAGCGCATGGCTTTGAACGCGTCAGCTTGCTGCTCGACGGAGGCGCGGACCATGCGCCAGAAGCACTCCGCGACCGCGAGGGAGAGGTTCCGCGTCGTCACTTGAGAGGGCGTCACTAGTCCATCCCTGACGACAACAACATACCATATTATAAACATAGATTTCAAAGAAAATTGTCAGAATTGTAATTTATGAGTCGTAATGGCCACTTCAGATTTATTTATTATTTCAAGGTACTGTTTCTAACAAAGTTTGTGATGGCGGGTAAATAAAAAACTGAATGTTTATTATTTATTAGATTGATCTATGCATAATAAAACAAAATTTTATTAAATTAATAAAGTATGTATCTAAAAAAGTATATAAGTAGTATTTAAGACAGTATTATGCGAAAAGCTCTGCCTAATTTTTGGCTAGGATGATGCTGTGTGAAAAACGTACAGTATTTTTTTTTTTAGACAAGGGTGGCTCGACAAATACCTCACGTTTCCTTTTCCTTTCACGCTAACGCAAATTTGTCAAGGTAAAACTTGGCAACTGTCACGTGACATTTCCACAGCTAATGTCATTTCCATTCAATTTTATCTTTCCGTAGGCGTTAACGTTAACAGAAAGTGGTATTTGTCTAGCACCCCTGAAGTATATTTTTTTATAATTTTGATAAACGGTTCTTTTTTAAAATATGCTTCCATATACCTTGTAATTTCATTAACAAATGACAAAAGTTCCATGTCTTATGTTTAGAGCAATTTTAACTGAATTTTATGTTAATCTGAAACAGGGGTATTTTTGGTGTCCCTGCTTCATAAATGAAACTCACTTTAACTGAGACATCTGAAGAAGCTCTCCTCATATTCCTTAATAGATTGCATAGTCACCCACTAGCTGCGCTAAAATAGAATCCAGCCCCACGTTGGACGCCAGTTTTTTTCTATCAATTTTAATAAGGGGTTTTATAATCACCCTGCTCCAAAAATGAAACTCACTTGAACAACTTTGAGGATCTGAAGAACCTCTCCTCATATTCCCTGATGGATTGTATGGAGTCATCCCGACGGCTGCGCCCAGTAACAACGGCGTAGTACCCCAGAGCTCGCATCGGGAATAATTTCCCTTCTAATATACGTCGAATCTGCCAATAAATACTACAATAAGAAATTGATGTGGCAACGGGCAGGTCAGCAGAACTGGAAATAAAACTTACTCTATTAGGATTGGCCAGATTTTCCTCAGCTAAATCGACCTTAGTCAGTACGAAAATGGTCCTTTTCCCCGTGGGGTCGCACGACGATACTAGGTCTGTCACGTTACTTCGCTCGGCGTCCACTGAGCCATCCTAAAAACAATAAGATTTTATACAGGGTGTGGCAAGGTAAATGGACTCTTAATGAAATATACCTTTTGTAATAAATCAAATACTTTTATTTCTAAAAATAGTATGTACCTAAATGACTAGTTTGACAATGAGCTCCGCGCGTCCACACTAGGTCTAGCCGGTATCCCAGATTCAGTAATACAGTTTTCAGTCATTAGATGAATTTTGATCAAAATATTTCAATGAATAGAAATACTTTTTGTAAACAAATAACAAATTATTATTAAAGTACAATGGGTGGTCTTATCGCTTAGAAGCGATCTCTTCAAGACAACCTTCGGCTGGAGATGATAATAAGAGATTGTAAGTATTGTACACCCTGTACATAAAAATAAGAAAAAAAAAACTGGCGCAAATTTTGGGCCCGGAATGTTTTTCACAAAGTCACAAAGTGTGAATGTCAAATCGTGAATCGTAAGTCTGCCTAAATATAAACTTACTTGAATGCATAAAATGATGGCGTTTGGATTTTCCATGTATGTTTTAGACATTTGTTTGATAGCGTCTCTCGTGTCCGCCGCCATATCCACCGTTTGCGTCTGAAATCATGACAAAAGTGTCTCATTTCATGTGAATACCTTTTGAAAGTCAACTTAGGGCATCTTAATAGTTAATGCTTTGGGATATGACATCTTAGAATAGTTAATGCTTTGGTATATGACATCTTAGAACAGTTAATGCTTTGGGATATAACATCTTAGAACAGTTAAAGCTTTGGGATATGACATCTTAGAACAGTTAATGCTTTGGGATATGACATCTTAGAATAGTTAATGCTTTGGGATATGACATCTTAGAACAGTTAATGCTTTGGGATATAACATCTTAGAATAGTTAATGCTTTGGGATATGACATCTTAGAATAGTTAATGCTTTGGGATATGTCATCTTAGAATAGTTAATGCTTTGGGATATGACATCTTAGAATAGTTAATGCTTTGGGATATGACATCTTAGAATAGTTAATGCTTTGGGATATGACATCTTAGAATAGTTAATGCTTTGGGATATGACATCTTAGAATAGTTAATGCTTTGGGATATGACATCTTAGAATAGTTAATGCTTCGGGATATGACATCTTAGAATAGTTAATGCTTTGGGATATGACATCTTAGAATAGTTAATGCTTTGGGATATGACATCTTAGAACAGTTAATGCTTTGGGATATAACATCTTAGAACAGTTAAAGCTTTGGGATATGGCATCTTAGAATAGTTAATGCTTTGGGATATGACATCTTAGAATAGTTAATGCTTTGGGATATGACATCTTAGAACAGTTAATGCTTTGGGATATGACATCTTAGAATAGTTAATGCTTTGGGATATGACATCTTAGAACAGTTAATGCTTTGGGATATAACATCTTAGAACAGTTAAAGCTTTGGGATATGACATCTTAGAATAGTTAATGCTTTGGGATATGACATCTTAGAATAGTTAATGCTTTGGGATATGACATCTTAGAACAGTTAATGCTTTGGGATATAACATCTTAGAACAGTTAATGCTTTGGGATATAACATCTTAGAACAGTTAAAGCATTGGGATATGACATCTTAGAACAGTTAATGCTTTGGGATATAACATCTTAGAACAGTTAAAGCTTTGGGATATGACATCTTAGAACAGTTAATGCTTTGGTATATGTCACCTTAGAACAGTTAATGCTTCGGTATGACATTTTAGAACAGTTAATGCTTTGGTATATGCCATCTTAGAACAGTTAATGCTTTGGGATATACTCGTAACATCTTAGAATAGTTAATGCTTTGGGATATAACATCTTAGAATAGTTAATGCTTTGGGATATACCATCTTAGAACAGTTAGTGCTTTGGAATATGACATATTAGAATAAGTAATGCTTTGGGATATGACATATTAGAATAGTGAATGTATTATAATATTGCTTACGGATATGACTCCGGGCAAGTCGACCAGCACCATGCGCTGCAGCGCCGGCCCCTTCACCGACATCGAGATAACGTCTGCGGACACGGTCCTGCCTCCGCGCACGCTGTTCCTCATACGCAGCTCCACTTCCCTACAATACATACATAATGCTGGAAATTTTCACACACCATCATTTAGCCCTAAAATAATCAGAGCTTGTGTTATGGGAAATACATGACTGAAATACTAAGTATATAATTTTATATAATTTTTGTACCTCAATATTATACATAGAAAACACCCGGACCTGAGACAAATATTTGCATATACAAACATGAGTTTTTGACAGCAATTTTCTGCGGCTCAGGCGGACCTTCACCCACTGCGCCACAGAGGTCGTCAATTTTGTTTTTTTTTTTGGTTGTACTTTTGTACGTGGTTGTTATGTGTTTTGTGCGTGTTAATAAATAAATAATGGAATAAATATGGGAATGTTAACTCACTTCCTCAAATCAGCCAGATCGGATTCCTTGTTCAGGTCGAATTCCCTCGCCGAGTCCCTGAACTGGGCGACGTGGTAGGGCCCCTCGGATAGTGTCACTTTCACTGGAGCTCTGTCAGTAAAAATAAGTAAGTTTAGAACGCGTTTTCATCACCGATTAACGACCTAACATTTTTCGCGGAGACCAATTTTGCAACGTAATTCGTCGTAAATACGGTCGAGCGAATACGTTTTCACGAACGTTTCTTTTAATCCAGGTACCACGCGGACGGAGCCGTGAGCACTTGCGCAGTTGCCAGTTTAGCACTAACTCGGGTTTTGTCTAGAATGAGTTATATCTTATTCCAAGACATGCCGTCCCTCATCTCTGTGATCACTGGGATGCTGGTGAGTCTGTCAGTTTCACCAGCATCCCAGTGATCTCCAGCAGACAACACATACCTGGTGCACATCTCTCCCGCGCCTCTCGGGAAGATCCTCGCCTGCGCTATCATCTCGAGGACGGACGTCTTCCCTGCGGACTGGTCTCCGACCACCACCACCCTCGGCAGTCTGTCAGTTTCACCAGCATCCCAGCCTGCCAGCTCGTCCAGCACCGACGAGTACATGTCGATCAATGACCGCTGTCAAACAAATACCAAGTTAATCAATAACTATAATAATGTGACGAGCGCGGCCTAGCTAAGTACGGTACGCTAGCGCCATCTCTTATCAAATGGACGCACTACTTGTTTAAAGCCGGTAGTTTCTAGTGTTTGAGGCGGTACGAGACGGGGCGGGACGGAGCGAGGCAGCGTGCGGGCCACACCCCCTACGAGAATGTTCTGGAAGAAATGCCTTACGAGATATATAAGCGCGGCAAGCGACCGGTAGGGATAGTTTCCTTTCGAGATTTGAAAGTGAATTATTTGAAGTGATAAAGGCGCGATACGCATTGACTAGTGAAGTGACAGTTGTGCTAGTGTTGTAGCTACTGATACAGTGTTTTAGTGTTTTTGTTTTAATTTCATAGTTTCTTTGTTTTATTTGTTTTGTTGACATTTTATAGTGATTTACTAATACAGTGTTAATTTTGGTGTTTAATTAGACTTAATTATTTTATCCCGAAGCTTAGCTCGTAAAAATAATTCTGGACATTTTCACACAGCATCATCTATAGAGCTTGTTTTACCTTCATCTTCCTGACGGACGGCTGCCGGCCTTGTTTTAACAGCATGTTCTGTTGTCTCAACTCGCGGTTCTCCTGTTCCAGTCTCTGCAGTTCCCGTTGGTACCGAGCTTGTAGTGCTAAGACTTCTTCTTGTAACGCGTGGACTCGCTTCTCTGAAACATAAGGACGTTCTCACTAAGAAGATACAGGCTTCGTCAAGTTTGGGACCCAATGGGAATAAAGTAATCTTATGTACTTTCCTACCATTTTGTAAAAAAAAACTAATAATAACTACAAATTGTGACGTCTACCACTTAATCAATAAATTTGTTACCTTTGTTAACTATAAATTTAACTTATCTTATCTAATAAACTTGTCTAGTCTTCCCATGTGACGTCACATATTTAGCAATTTTAAGCAACTCATCCAATCAAATAATAATGCTGGACATTTTCACACAGCATCATCTAACCCCAAACTAAGCAGAGCTGGTGTTATGGGAACTACATAACTGATATACTACTTATATACTTTTTTGTAAATACATACATATTATACATAGAAAACAATGAGATTCGAGACAAATATCAGCAGATCATACAAACATTTGTATGATCTGCTGATATTTGTCTGCGACGCAGAAGGTTGAAACCCACAACCTTCTGCGTCGCAGACGGGCCTTCGCCCACTGCGCCACAGAGGTCGTCAAAATATACATAATATTTGTCTCGGTCTGGGTTTTTTCTATGTATAATAATGTATATTTTAAAATAAATACATATATATTATACATACCCGAGACAAATATTTGCAGATCATACACTCATCCAATCAAACATACGATTTTGAGAAAACTAAAAAACTACTAACTATGAAAACCACTATATAAATATCCTGTTATTTTAAAAGGTTTAAAACCTTACTTATAAAGATTTTTAAATAGTGTCTTTATTTAGTGTTGAACTTAATCAACAATTTAAAAATCTTGATAAGTAAAGTCCTAAGACTCAAGTTCACGAACACAATAACGGGTGATTAGATACAAAGACCGACAAAGGCTTGAGTTTACCAAAAAAATAAACGGACAGTCAAGTTTAACCATTAATTATGATGATAGATTCCTACGAAAACGAGTGTCACAAAGCATTGATAAGGACCTAACCATCCGTTATTATGTTGGTGAAGTCGGGCCTAGAGACTGACCGTAGTTAGTAGTATCATCAGCGGCAGACTGCGGTTGTGGCTGCGGTCGGCTCTTCAAGTTATTCACTATCTTTGGCGATGACTCTGCTGAATAAGCATACATTAAAACACTGGCCGGAAACTTACAATTCCAAATACAGGGCTATTTTCTTGATTTTTAGGGTTCCTCGCGAGTGAGTGATATACAGATGATTATTTTATACGAGAAAGTAGGTACGATTTATATCGGACCATATTACAAAAAACCTAGAAAAAAAACCATTTAAAAAGTTTTACATAACCGTTTCGGCTGAAAATTCTCAAACAAAACGATTAAAAAAAACATAACTCGAACACTACAAAAAACAAAAAAAAAACATGGAAGTATTTTCAGATACCTGGGTGTCTAGACAAATACCTCTTTTCTGTTGGCATTAACGCCTGCGGAAAGATTGAATTGTATGGAAATGACAATACCTATCACTTTCTGTTGGCGTTAACGCCTGCGGAAAGATTTTATTGACAAATTTGCGTTAGCGTGAAAGGAAAAGTAAGCGTGATGTATTCGTCTAGACCCGCAGGGCCGGGGGCTGTGGTGGAGGTGATGTTACTGAGTCCCTGTATTGTACGTCCATGGAATGCACAACCATGGAAAGTACACCCCTGGAAAGTACAGCCAGTATTACAAACCATTGGTTTCAAATACTTGGTTTGTAATAATTGGTGGGCGTACATTCCTGGGCGTGCATTCCCTACACGTGTTGACCTTGTACGGCCAGTTTTGTACAACCCTGGAATGTACAGCCATGGAATACGAACCAATTTCATGCTCTGTTTTCATGTGCGAGTGCTATCAAGGGGCAAGTGCTGTGTTGCCATAGTATTTTACGCTATTAGTAAATATGTAGATGTAGTAAAAAGATTAGTTATTTATGTCGGTTTTTTGCAGATGAACTAATCGGTTGGTTTTATTTATTTGAACCCAAGTTTGTTGGATAAAGTTCGGATAGCAATCCTCCTTTTCTGAGTGGTAATAAAAAAAAACCTAATAACCTAACCAATCCAAGACGGATTTGCTTAGGAAGGATTTCTCAGGCCAACATTAACTTATTGTTTACAATATTTATCAATGGCAACTCTTGGTTGAACATATTAGAACTTGCTCAGTGCAAACGAGGCTCGTTCTTGTCATGCGACTTATTCGCATCGACCAATGAGAGCTCACAGATATGACGAACTCTCGACCAATGAGCGTCGAGAATATTGGTTTGTAATCCGGGGTGTACATTCCAGGGGTGTGCAATACCGTCATGTGTTTAGTTTGTACGGAGCGTATTGTACGACCATGGAAAGCACACCCAGATAATTCAAACCAAATGGTTTGTAATACTGGCTGTACTTTCCAGGGGTGTGCATTCCATGGTTGTGCTTTGCATGGACGTACAATACAGTCTCCCATGTTACTCACCGAGCTGTGCGCTGTTGGCTGCGGCGGCGGCCACCGCGTCCTCGTAGCGCTGCGCGAGCCACCCCCGCAGCTCCAGAGCCCGCGCCAGCCCCGCCTCGCGCAGCCGCCCATCTGCGCCCAGGGCGACCGTGTCAACCACACCTACCGCACACAACGTCACAGCCTCCTACAGATACGCTACGGAACTAAACTGGCCTATCCAACTACCATATAGTTATGAAAGACGACTCAGCGTAGATTTACGGTTCTAATATTTATCTTTAGCGTCTTCGCTAGCTAGCTCACTTCAACCTACGTAGACGATACGCTAGGAAACTTAACGAGTCTTTACAACTCAAATAATTATGAATCTATCACACTGTTAGTCATTTTCCCGTTTAGAAAGGATACGCGTACTTACTTACTTATCTATAGAATTCATAGTCGGGGTTTGAACAGTCCCCCATAATCCATCATTCGCCTTATGGCTGGGTGCATAAAGGTTGAATTCGCACTTGAATTTTAACTAAGCGCCTGAAAGTCCCCTAGGGGAGCCCCTATTTGACTATGAATTCGGGTCTATAAGTACTTTACAGGTGTGATAGTTTTCTGATTTGCATGGATAGTGGAATATTCTAGATTAAGAACTTATGTACATTTTGACATTTCCAGATTAAGAACATGATTATGTAAACTTTGACATGCCAATGTTATGTAACTATAACGAAATGGTTAAATAAATAAACATCAAATATCAAAATTAAGCGTATCTATTATTTATGGTTATAGATTATATAGGTAGACATATGTATATTTGTTTTGTTTAATAATTCGTCATTATGTACATGTTTGTATTGTATACTATTATATACTATACACCAACGTCTTTTATCGTTTACGTCAATTCCAGTCCGTCCAAAGGTCTGGAAGAGATCGCTATTAGCGATAAGACCGCTCATTGTACTCCAGGAATTAGCTTGTAATTTGCTCTGTTTGAATTTTAAAGCAACATATTATGTGGTGTACAGTAAAGAGTTATCTATATCTATCTATCTATTAGGCTCTAATTATTTGATTAGTAAATCGTCCGTTTAAAACATGAAAGAGGACTAAGCGCATGTTTACAACTGTGAAAGCTACTTCAAGCGCCCGCGAGCTCTGCATCGCGCAACCGCCCACCCGCGCCCAGGGCGGCTGTTTCAACCAACCTACGTCACAACCTCCTACAGTAGCACACTCTGACCTACATACCTGATTAGCTATGGATCTAAAGTTGGCTTTAAAAAAGAAACTCAGCATAGGAATTGTATGTATTAAGGATTTGGACATAGTTACAGATTAAGCCTTGAATACACCAACAACATAAACAGACGGTCCAACCATCGATTATGATGACAGATTTCTTCATATTCAGATTCAGAGAAAAAAGTCATAAAGCTTTGATTAAAACCTAACCTCATGTTATTTTGTTGGTAAACTCAGGCCTTAGTGTTTGTGAACCAGAGTTTACATACCCATCTCAAGCTTATCGCTGATCCTGTCCTTGGCATCGATGAGGGTAGTTGTGAATCGGCTCCATTGCTCATTGTCAGGCAATAGCTCATTCACCCAGCCCATGTCGGGGAGACCATCCTTCCATTCTGTATATTTCTGGAATGGACGTGAAGATAATTAATGCTGGAGGTGGGGGTTAACATGTTATGTATTTGATGCCTAATATTTCCTACATCCCAAACCTTATCAGGAATCCTTAAAGTGATTTTGAGAGAACTTTTCAATGGTAGATATAGCACAATAACATTAATAGGGTGAAAAAATTACTCTTTCAATTATTATTATTATTCTTTACTTATGTTGATTTACGAAGATGTCAGTTCTATCGTACACTCGTAAACTACATCAAACATTTTCATGAACTAGCTTTTGTATGGACCATGATGGTTGCACTTGAGGTTTGCACAGCTAACATGGTTTGAAACAGATCCATATCAATTCCTAACGATACCATACAATGTATTAATTTTTGTTGTTGTGTTAAGAAAACATTACTTGAAAAAACTGAGGTATAAATTGTGGTACATAAACAGACCTGAAAAAATTATACGGGATAAATTTTAGGCATTCGGCTTCAGAACCCCAAATATTAAAGTAGTCCCCAGCATTAACTCACCTTATTCAGAGTCATACCACCACCCACAGCCCCGCCCAGCACCAGGTATCTGATCTTCAGCACTCCCCTGATGGCCCGAGCTACCAGCATACCATACTGCCTCCGCGGCATGTGGACAGGCGCTGGCCGATGGAGCAGCATACTGCGGCCTGTCCATACTGAGAATGCTACCGCTCTAGTGTCTACCACTTTCCATGATGATCTTTTAAATTGGGATCTGTGGACAGTAGATGGTAAGCATGCGTGAGGCCTTGCTTATTGATTTATCCATGTTTTAGTTGGTTGTGTCATTTTATGGTCACTAGGAATTGTATAAATTTGCTTATTTTAAATATTTTTTTTTATTAAGTACATTTATTGCAAATGTACAGCTTAAATCATGGATATTCTAGGATATAAAGCTCATAAAGTCATATAAAACAAACATAAGAACATTAATGGAATATGCATTCCAGATCTGAAATGCAGAATTCAGATGTGACTTTGATCTTCTAGAATAAGTGCAAAAAAAGAGCTACAAAAATGCTACTGTACTCTTAAAACCCATCCTTATGAGTACCGGCTCAAAGACCAATTACAACCAACATAATTGGAACTGTGCAGGCAATGTGGTAGCCCACAAACTGAGAGGACATTCGCTAAAACAAATAAACCTACAATTTACAAGCAATTTCACACTTTTTATCTATCTGTGATGCAAAGCTTGGAAAAAATTACCGGACACTGTCATCAGTGCTCAGTGAACTCTTGCAAAAACAACTTGAAAAACACTTAAAAAGCACAGTGCACATGTATCAGCTTAATAGTTGCTAATGTAACAAGAATAAAAATAATATGTTTTATATCAAATTCTTATTGGCTTGAATAAAATGTAATACTGAAGTGGTGAAGATGTAATTTGCTTGTGAATTATTGGTACAAATGAAGTTTCAAGGATATCAAAGTTAAGTTTCGAGCCAAAGACAAGGTAGAATGTTCCCAGTTAGTCATTCTCATGAGTCCTCGTCTCGTAAGACGAGAAATATGGTTCCAAATGTTTACTAAAATAGAAACCAATTTTTTGGGTAACGATTTTCTGCAAGAAGAGACGAGCAGATTAATCTACAGCTTACCTCATACGATTGTGCAGTATTCTTGACATTGTTCATATAATTTCTTTAGTTTAGCATGTATTTCATAACCAATCAACCAGACTTCAGGGAAATATAAAATCTTGAACAAAATATTTCATAACCTCAACCGGTTATTCCAAATAACCACGAAACACCTATTATATTCGTGTATAATTCAATAGTTTCTGTATAAGCGTACACAATCAGCTGTAAATAAATAGAAATCAATTCATTTTTTCAAATTTTTGACAAAATCACCTATGGCAAAGTTCGTCTGACGGAGGCGGTTCAGTTCTGTCAATTTTGACATTTTATTTCGGCGGTGGCTATTCCGTTTTGTATGTTTCATTCTTTTTTATTTATCACTAGCTTTGCCCGACTGCGCTCGATCCTCGATGACAAGCGTAAACAAATTAAAAGCCCGCATGCGCTATAAAATGTATTTTTTTTTTCATATCATATCAATGGTTTCAGAGATAAGCGCGTAAAACAAAAAATAAACAAAATAATAAAAACCACACAAACTCTTATTATTTGTATTAGATAGATTTTATATTCTAATAATAAAGCTGAAGAGTTCTACCTAATAGAAGATTAATTCTGCGGACATACATAGTTTATGCACACTTTAGTTCTTTTTAATAAGCACTTTTTAAACCATTTGATTTTGTTCACGCATGGGAGAAAATTCTAACTTTTGAAACTGGCAATACCGCACATCTGTCAAACGTCAAAAATGGTCAATTTTTCATGAAATTCTTGAAAATTTTCATCGAAACAGGATTGTATCTCAAATCCGACTGAAATTGCTTTAAAAAAACAAGAAACGTGTTCAGTGCCGTGATATTTATCAAGTGAACAGTTGCAATGACCTAGAACCTACAGTGGAACAGTGTCTTCGCAAAATCAAGTGAGTGTTGGTTTTTTTGTAAATGGTCAAGTTTGCCCTCGAATAATTAGTTATCCGACGAGGAAGTGGTGATATCACAGTCAGTTATTTGTTATGAGGTGATGTAATGCTGGGTTTTGTACGTGGGGTATCCTTAGCTCACTCATTAATTTAGGTACTTGGTATAACTTGTGTTATTTTTAGAAGCTATACTCCGTCTGTTTATTTGTCTGAGGTATTATTAAAATTAGTCCGTACGGCGCGGTTCAAGGTGGGTCAAGAGTCAAAGACCTTGTAATTTAATTATTTCCTACAGCCATCAAAGAAATACTACAATATGATTACCTATCAATTTTCATTGAAAAAGTTTGATGAATTGCTAATGCCAATATATTGACACATTTACAGAAACTATAGTTTCTGTAAAGAAGTTTTTTAATATACTCAAAAAATATCAGCTGTTACCAAGACCTTGGTTAAAGCATGACAATACTTATTTTTTTTAGCTTTGATAAGTTGGCACCAGTAACTTATCTTATAGACAACCAATTTCCAGAATGCCATAATAGTAATTTATTGATAACTAGTTGCTGCCCGCGGCTTCACCTGCGTGGTAGGTTAATAAAAGTAGCATATGGCCGTCTCCAGGCTTCAACTATGTCCACCAACTTTTGAATGAATCGAACCAAGGATTACAATTTATACAAAGTTTAGAATTCAATTGCACACCCCCAAAGGGTAGGTTTGAAAAAATAAAAGATACCTGTTTCATTATTTACTTTAAAGTTTATTTGTACAGAGTTTTGAGCAAATCAAACAATTTTTTTTTTCATAGAAACTTTACCGCCCTTTTTAACCCCCTTAGGGGTCGATTTTCGAAAATTAGATTAGCCTATGTGTTATTCCAGATCCTAAACTATCTATATAAATTTCATCAAAATCAGTTTAGTAGTTATGGAGATATGTGGTAACAAACATTCATACCCACACAGACTTCCGCATTTATTATATTAGTAGGATAATCATTATAATTAATGCCAAGGCAATACTATATCAAACTCTTAATATTTTAACTTGATTTACCATTAGTTTATACCATAAAGCATACATGAAGTTCCTCTCCATCTAGTCTAGCCACTTATAAGGGTCGATGAACCCACTCTACCCAAACTGGCCAAAGATATTGCATTATCTCAATTGGTTTTCATTGCAATTCATTTAATTAAGTAAACTACCTTCATTGGCCTATCAGTGTCATGTTTTGTGAATATTATGAGTAATATGTATTAATAGATGTTTACTTTAATCCTTGGTATGCTTATATACGCAGATCTGATTTCACCATTCGAAAGTGCTAAGGTTTTGTCATAAATTATCTCGCATCTGCTGGGGCTTGTGGGAGATTTGTCAAAATACACTTTTCTGTAGATCAAAAAAAAACATTTAGAAATGTAACTACATATCTTGTTATTTACTAAAGAATTAGTGTTTATATTGTGTGATATAACTTTTGAAACTTTCATGGTTATGTACATGTTTTTAAAATTACAAATCATGGTAAAATTCCTGTTTTTAGTAAAAAAAATATGTTTACATTGTGTGGTTGTTTATATTCCTTAGTGCATGAGTCTGTGTGCAATAAATAAACTGTGTACAGTGATTTTTATCATTTTATCATAAAAATCATTTATGTATTTAAACACCAACAATATCCTACTACTATTATAAATGTGAATGTTTGTGAGGATGGATGTTTGTTACTCTATCATGCAAAAACTGCGGAACAGATTTTGATGAAACTTTACAGTAATATAGATTTTACATCAGAATAACACTGGGTACCACTTCGGCGAAGCCGTGTGCAGAAGCTAGTAGGTACATAAATTGCATTTAATGGTGAATTAAATGTTCCAAAAACTTTCAATTTGTGTTCCAATAAATTATAAAGGGCTTGCAACCAGTCACATTGAATATTAACTACTAAAAGGCAGGTATGTACCATATATATGTGTGAATATGCCTCTGAGTATGAGTATGTATCTGAGAATGCCCTTGATGTGGAATCTGGTTGTGTGCGTGTTTGTTTTTTCCAAGTGTTCAGTATTTTTTTTGTACAAACAGATCACACTCAGATTTAAGTTTGTTTGACTTAATGCATTTAAGTGAATGTGCAGTTTATACACAGTTAAGTTATGTAGTGTACTTAATGTGTCCTTTGTAAATATACAATGCTTAACCTTTTCAGAGGTCATTCACTCCTGAGTTCACTTAGAACCCATTAGTTAATGAATTTAATTTGCTGGGTATCATTCTATGCAAATGAATTGTGGAAATCAAGTATTTTTTAATTTAATTAAAAATCAAATTGTTTGCTTAAAAAAATATACAATAACATTTTGACTGGACATTTTGCTGGTCATTTTTTCACACAGCATCATCTAGCCCCAAACTAAGCAGAGCTTGTGTGACTACATGACTGATATACAACTTATACTTTTTTTTTATACATACATAGTACTTTTTTCTATAAATGAGTTCACCTCGTTTGATTGGCAACACACTAAAGCTGAATGAATGAAGGATCATCAAAAAAATAACCAAGCAGAGTTTGTTGCCTGATTCTTCTAGGCTTGGTCGCGCGCTTGGAACCGGCGTAAATTCACTTTAACATTTTAAATTCACGTGTAGTTTTTAAGTTGACGTTTCTATATGATCCTTGTGATTTCAATGAATAAAAACCTATTGACTTTGACTTTGACTTTATACATAGAAAACAACCAGGCGCAAGACAAATATTTGTAGATCATACAAACATTTGTCCCGCGGTGGGAATCGAACCCTCAACCTTTTGCGTCTCAGGCGGGCCTTCACCCACAGCACCATAGATTTCAAGTTATATTATTTTTCATAGAATAGTTGCCTCTTCCTACAGTGTCGCTTGCATAGTCTCTGGATAAAAATTTGCCAATGTGTTATTCTAGGTCACGCCTTTTCTTGGTCTTCCGCGACGTCGTCCGTTATTCGGCACTCACTGGGCAACTAGGTTTTCCCAACATTCTGGATGCATTCGAGTCATTGCCCCTGCCCAAATCCCACTTTAAGCAAGCAGACTCCATACCTTCATTATTTTGTGTCAGTCTTTGGTTTACTCTTCATTAAAAATAAAACAATTCCAAGCACTTTATAGTCAACTAGCTGCGCCCCGCGGTTTCACCCGCGTAAGTTTCGATTCCGTGGGAATATTGGCGATCTAATTAAATTTTAGAACACAAAAGCTGCTATTGTGACTTAACTATGATAGTAAGATATATTCCCTCGCGGATTTTTTTGTAGGTAATAATGAGTACTTTAATCATGTAGTACATCATTTTTATGTATCATCAATAGTTTTCTCAGCGCACGCCAAATAATAAATTTTATAGGCAACATTTTGCTACTTTGGGTTACATTATTTCGAATTTCTTAAAATGGTTAGAATCGGTCCAGTAGTTTCAAAGCCTATTCGATACAAACAAACAAACAAAAAAATATTTCCTCTTTATAATATTAAGTATAGATTAATCTCATTTGTTTTCATAGATAAAGTTCAAATAACTCGTTCATTGCATTAAAATCAATAAATAACTAAGCTCGATAGAAATAAAGTTCATAGTTCAATAGAATAATCTTCCTTCACCCTATAATGTTTATCAGAACTTTAGCTGCATAAGGATAGAGTGCAAAGTTCTATAAAATGTTGAGATGAGATCATCATTATATATTATGTAGGTGAGAATCGGGTGATGCTGAGGCGTATCAATATTTACGATGTCTATTTAGGTCCCTACTTAAATCTACACTCATATTATAAAGAGGCAAGGTTTCTAAGTTTGTATGTAGATGATAAACTCCGAAACTACTCATCCGATTTGAAAAATTCTTACACCAATATTAAGAATGAACCTTCAGGGTGGACATGGGCTTTATATTATCACTATAAAATAAAAGAACTTTTCGTGGAGACTAATTTTGTAACGTAAGTCAAAGAAAAAAATGATCGAGGGAATGCGTTACGAACGCTGCCTTAAAGATCCGGCGTACAGCGCTCATAAATTCAATTCGAAGCGCGTACAAAAATATAGCTCTCAAAAATATATCTCTTTTTGACTGATGCAGGCCCGCCCGTGCTTGCGCGAGCGCAATATTAGCCGTTCAGAATTTGTTATAAATTTAGTCGTGTTCCGTAATACCAAAAAACTTCTCATATTGTAAAAACGGGAATTTTCACGTACTGCACTATCGGTGAAGGCACCGACTAAGTTTCGACTCATTCCGAGAGTCTTCATCAGGGTGAGTGGTTGCGAGTGGCTTTCTCCTTCCGCGTCGCGCCGTGCACAACTTAGTCGGTGCCTTCACCGATAGTGCAGTACGTGAAAATTCCCGTTTTTACAATATGAATAGTCAAGTTCACGATAGTTTTTGGAATGAAAACTTGTTGTATTTTTCACATTGTGTTGTTATTCTGTAACTAGACAATATAATCTATGTACCTAACCAAACGAGACGTAAGGTATTGTTGTTTTTAATACGAAAAAAATAATAAGAAAACATGTCATGTATGACGTAAAAATATTCAAAATGCGATTAGTTTACGTTTAATTTTAGGTAAGGATTTTGAAAAAAATTATAGCGAGATACGTAGATAAATACTATTCGAAAGCAAATAATAACATAATATGGTGGAAATAAGCTCTAAGTACAAATGATTTTGGTATTAAGTTTGTATGGGCAATTCATCCTACGCAGTCCTCTTAACGGCAAGAGCTACTTTTTATCCGGGTATTGTTGTTTTTAATACGAAAAAAATAATAAGAAAACATGTCATGTATGACGTAAAAATATTCAAAATGCGATTCGTTTACATTTAATTTTAGGTAGTATTTTGAAAAATATATATAGCAAGGTACGTAGGTAATTACTATTCGAATGCAAATGATAACATAATATGGTGGAAATAAGCTCTAATTAAAAATGTTTTTGGTATTAAGTTTGTATGGGCAATTCATCCTACACAGGCCTCTTAACGGCAAGAGCTACTTTTCATCGGCTACTTTTTATTAATCCGTACTTTTTATTTAAGGCGTCTTTAATCCTTCCACCATACTGGTTCCTTCTTTAAGGCTCATACCTCAACTTGTTCAGATCATCTGGGTGACCAAGAATATGCCAGTATCACGACAAAAAAGAACAAGAAACAACCTATTTTAATATTGACAGAACTGCTTCGGTGGCCAAACGATTGTAAGTTTTTTTAATACAACCAAAGTGATAAACAAGCGTACGGCCCACCTGTTGGTACCACCAAGGTTACGGTAACCGCTTACCAACAGTGGTAGCAAACAAGTATAACTGTTGGAAAGTGGCTACCGTATCACCACACAAGTATCACTCACGCGTTTCCGACCATGAGACAAAACGGGTGAAAGTCTCATGTGTCTGTAATTTCACCGGCACCCTTAGGTACTCTTCAAACTGGAACATAACATAATGTAATAACATAACATAATGTAATGTAATGCGAACATTACTGATTGGCGGCAGTTACAGTTATATAGAGTGAATGAAGATGTAGTAATGAGAGTTGAGAAAGGTATGTTGAGATGATTTGGGCATATAGAAAGGATGGACGAAAGAAGATTAACAAACAAGTATACAAGACGAGCGTGAACGGGATAGTTCGTAGAGGAAGGCCTCGGCGAACGTACTCTGACCAAATTAAAGACATTTTAGAAAAAGGCCAGGTCAGAAGTAAACTAAACCGCCGAGCCTGTATGAAGAATGTGATGAGGATGATTAAAGCGAAAGAGGTATGCCACGATTGTAGCAAGTGGAAATCCTTGGTCTCTGCCTACCCCTCCGGGAAACAGGCGTGACTATATGTATGTATGTTATAACCTGTCTGGTATTTAAAACCTTATCAATGACAATTCAGTACAAACAAAAGTTATTAATAGGTACACTGATAAGACAATGTGTGTTTCTCATTGTATCCGCACTGCAGTAGGAGGTAGCTTCTGATACTGTCGCTCCGATAATCGGCTATACCTATTTACTAACTGTTCCGTCATATCTATACTAATACTAGCTTCTGCTCACGGCTTCGCCCGCGTAGTGGCCTGATTAAAAGTATCCTGTGTTACTCTGATGTATAAGCTTTCCTACTAATATAATAAATGCGAAAGTCTGTGTGTGTGAATGTTTGTTAAATAAATAAATAAATAATGCTGGACATTATCACACAACATTATCTAGCCCCAAACTAAGCAGAGCTTGTATTATGGGAACTACATGACTGATATACTACTTAGATAATTTTTTTTTGTAAATACATACATATTATACATAGAAAACACTCAGACCTCAGACAAATATTTGCAGATACAAACATTTGTCCCGTTACCACGTATCTCCGTAACTACTAAACCGGTTTTGATGAAATTTGGAATGTAGATAGTTTAGGTTCTGGAATAACACATAGGCTAGTTGAAAATCAACCCCTAAGTGGGTTAAACAGGGTGGTAAAGTTTCTATGAAAATTCTTTTGTTTGATTCGCTCAAAACTCTGTATAAATAAACTTTAAAGTAAATAATGAAATACGTATTTTTTATTGTTTCAAAACTACGCTTTGGGGGTTGCAATTGTGTTTTAAACTTCGTATAAATTGTAATCCTTGGTTCGATTCATTCAAAAGTTGGTGGACATAGTTTGAAGCCTGGAGACGGTCATACGCTAATTTTATAAACATACCACGCGGGCGAAGCCGCGGGCATAAACTAGTATTACTATAAAGTTTCATCAAAATACGTTCAGTAGTTTTTGCGTGAAAGAGTAACATCCATCGTTCACGTATATAAGCCACCACAAACTTTTACGTATATAAGTAAGTAAGATTATAAAGAGGTTAACTCGGTAGTTTGAATGAAGGGGTTAATTTCTGAAACTGCTCAACGGATTTCAAAAATTCTTTCTCTTATATTTAGAATGAATTTTCAGGTTGAACATAGGCTATTATAAATAAATAAATAATGCTGGACATATTTCACACAGCATCATTTAGCCCCAAAGTAAGCAGAGCTTGTGTTATGGGAACTACATGACTGATATACTACTTATATACATTTTTTTTTGTCAATACATACTTATTATACATAGAAAACACCCAGAACCGAGACAAACATTTGCTAATCATACAAACATTTGTCCCGCAGCGGGAATTGAACCCGCAACCTTCTGCGTCTCAGGCAGGCGTTCGCCCACTGCGCCACAGAGGTTGTCAAAATTATATTAAATCGTTAAAATAAAAAGGGACGATAACCCTTAAATTATATTAAATCGTTAAAATAAGGGGAGACCAACTTTGCAACGTAAGGCCACGAAACAACGGTCTAGCGTATGCGTACGGCCGGTACTTTATATCGGCTACTTTTTATCCTGGTACCACGCAGGCAAAGCCGTGGGCATAGGCTAGGTAAATGATGAAAATGTGCCAATTTTTTACCCATCATGCAAACAGACAGTATTATTAGCCAGTGTTCTGGGTGAGGTGTGTTTAGTTGGTTTGACTTTTCCGAAACGGCTTAACCGATAATGATGTATAATTGTACGTTTTCTAAGGGTCTTTATCGTGTTTAGCCTTACATTATTATTCTGACGTTTACCAGGAAAAAATCGGTGACGCGACGAAGGGAAGAACACTCTTTAGGGTAAATCTCGCCTTTGTACATGCCTGTTTAAGTGTACCACCCTCGGCGGTCGTGGCGTTGGCTTGCCATTGGACTCCACTGAAAACCAGCGCTGGGTAGACACACCAGTGTTTATCCAGCACAACGCTGAGTGGAGGCCATATTTGCCTCAGACTCTGCTACGCACACAATTAAGAAAATGTATATATAAATATTTAGCAGGTACCATAACATTTGTGTAGTAGTTTTTAAGGCGAATAAAAATATTTTCTTTCTTTCTTTTTCTTTCTTTGTTTTTATATTACTCTGTGTACGATAAAGAATATAAAAATTGTTTGGGATGAATCAAAAAAACATGTGCTTGGGCCCTCATCCACTACTAGGATTCCCTGTGTCGTAGGTAGGAACAATTTTTCGGACGTGCCCATGCACATGTTCTTTTATACAGGCATACATAAAGTCATTATAGAAAACATGTGTGATGTTTCCCGGAGGGGTAGGCAGAGACCACGGATTTCCACTTGCTACGATCCTGGCATACCTCTTTCGCTCCATTTTTCCAACATTCTTCATACGGTTTAGGGTACTCTTGACTTGGCATTTCTCCAGAATGTCTCGAATTTGGTCACACTACGTTCGCTGAGGCCTTCCATTTCAAACTAACCCATTCTTTCATCCATCCTTTCTATATTATGCCCAAACCATCTCAACTTACCTTTCTCAGCTCTCGTTACTACATCTTCATTCACTCCACACTGCTCTCTTAACACCCTGTTCCTGACCATCTCTCAAAGATTGACCACACATACATCTCAAACCTCTCATCTCCACTGACTTTATTCGACTTATTTATGTATTCGACTTTTACTGTTCTTTTAAATGCTTCATGCATGGTATTTTTACTGCTGTGATTATGTTTTGTTACTAATCAAAAACGAATTTCCAGAGTGCGCCATGGCGTCAGTGTGGAAACGTCTGCAGCGCGTGAATAAACGTGCGGCGAAGTTCCAGTACACCGCCTCATACCACCGCGTGGATTTGGAGACCTCGCCTAAATGGTATTCAACTATATGATATACGCTATATCTACGTGAAAACTATTCATATTGTAAAAACGGGAATTTTCACGTACTGCATTATCGTGAAGGCACGGACTAAGTTTCGACTCATTCCGAGTCTTCATCAGGGTGAATGATCGCGTCTTGCTCCCTCCGCGTCGTGCCGTTCACTATTCCCGTTTTTACAATATGAATAGTCAAGTTCACGATAGTTTTTGGAATAAAAAAGTACGTGAAAATATTTTATTGGCCTTCTGTCTTATATTATTATGCCATTCTGATGTGCTGTTGGTTTTCCTAAAAATAAATAAGTAAATATACTGACAGAAAAATATATAAGTAGTTTATCAGTCCATGTAGTTCTCATAACACAAGCTCTGCTTACATTGGGGCTAGATGATGCTGTGTGAATAAATATTTATTTATTTTAATTAGTTCTTTTATTAATTTATAGTGACGTTATTTTATTTTTCCTATTCTTCTTAGCAAACCCTTTCATTTGATATCCATATAATATTTGGTCCGGCATCTTTTTGTCCGTCTTTTTTTTTAATTTTCACACCGAATCACTTAGCCCCAAAGTAAGCAAAGCTTGTGTTACGGGAACTACATATATACTGATAAACTTAATAATATTTAAATACTTTTTTTTTGTAAATACATCATATTATACATAGAAAACACTCAAACCCGAGACAATTATTTGAAGATCATACGAACATTTGTCCCGCGACGGCAATCGAAACCGCTGCGCAAATCTTCTGCGTCTCAGGCAGGCCTTCGCCCACTGCGACACAGAGATTGTCACTTCGCTAACCATGCATTGTCATCCAAACCAAACGTGAATGCAAAATGTCAGCTCAATCGGTCGGGTATAACTGGTTTAAAATTAAGTTGCAAGCTTTTACCCACATAATAACTATTTTTTTTTAATTAGTATTTTGTGGCTTTGGTATCACTGCAGCCGTCACAGACTTATTGTGATCGCCACTAGCTTTTTTTCGCACCCTCAAGGGGTGTCCAAAGTTCACCGCTCAGCGCTGCAGCTGTTAGAAACTGCAGAATCTTTTGGGCGTGATGTGTTTTAGTTCATGTGGGCTGAGAATGTGTTTACATAATAACTAACAAGGCAAAATAAAAGCTTGTTAAAAAAGTTCGTAAAAAGCTTGTAAAAATATTTTTCACTCGGAGCTATAAACTACCGTTTGATTTCAGGAAACCAAACAAGCTGAGTGTGGTATGGACGCGGCGCTCGAGACGTGTCATCACCGAGCCTTTTGAATGGGAACCCTCACTTAAAGACCCTTTAAAGTAAGTGACCCTTTGAAGCAAGTGACTCTTTAAAGCAAGTGACCCTTTAAAGTAAGTAACATCTAAAAACAAGTGACCCTTTAAAGTAAGTGACCTCTAAAAACAAGTGACCCTATAAAGTAAGCGACCCCTTAAAACAAGTGACTCTTAAAAGTAACTGACCCCCTTATAACAAGTGACCCCTTAAAACAAGTGATCCTTTAAAGTAAGTGACCCCCTTATAACAAGTGACCCCTTAAAACAAGTGACCCTATAAAGTAAGCGACCCCTTAAAACAAGTGACTCTTTAAAGTAAGTGACCCCCTTAAAACAAGTGACCCCTTAAAACAAGTGATCCTTTAAAGTAAGTGACCCCTTATAACAAGTGACCCCTTAAAACAAGTGACCCTATAAAGTAAGCGACCCCTTAAAACAAGTGACTCTTTAAAGTAAGTGACCCCCTTAAAACAAGTGACCCCTTAAAATAAGTGATCCTTTAAAGTAAGTGACCCCTTAAAATAAGTGATCCTTTAAAGTAAGTGACCCCTTGAAATATAGACTCTTTTTAAGTAAGTGCCCCCCTTAAAACAAGTGACCCTTAAAAGTGACCGTTTAAAAAAAGTGAGTCTTTAAAGTAAGTGACCCCCTTTAAAGTAAGTGGGTGCCGGTGAAATGCCTGTGCCTTAGCACATGAGACTATTCACCCGTTATATCTCGGGGTCGGCAACGCGCGATACCTCAGATGATACAAGCCCCCACAGGTTACGTTAACCACTTACCAACAGATGGGCCATATGCTTTTTTCCCAGTTTAGTAGTATAAAAAAATTGAGAATACAATCTTGAGCGTATTTGTTTGTTGTGTATTGTGCCCGCCTTGTACACGGATAAATAGTATGTGATGAAAAGTAGCTCTTACCGTTACGGCAGCGTTCGTAAGAAATGCATTCGCTCGACCGTTTTTTTGTCGATATACGTTGCATAATTGGTCTCCACGAAAATTAATTTTATTTTAACAGGATAATATAATACTCACTGTCCACCCTAAAAGTCCATTCTAAATATTGGAGAAATATTTTTGAAATCGGATAAGTAGTTTCTTAGATTACCTCCTACATCTAAAATCACAAACTTTACCTCTTTATAATATACTAGCTACGTCCCGCGGTTTCACCCGCGTAAGTTTCGATTCCGTGGGAATATCGGCGATCTAATTAAATTTTAGAACACAAAAGCTGCTATTGTGACTTAACTATGATAGTTAGATATATTCCCTCGCGGACTTTTTTGTAGGTAATAATGAGTACTTTAATCATCGATTTTATGTATCATCAATAGTTTTCTCAGCGCACGCCAAATAATAAATTTTATAGGCAAAATTTTGCTACTTTGGGTTACATTATTGCAATTTTCATAAGGATCTCAATTTTAAAATAAAATTATATCCTATGTTACTTGCTGATAATTTAGCTTTCATTTGGTGAAAAAATGGTTAAAATCGGTCCAGTAGTTTCGGAGCCTATTCGATACAAACACACAAACAAACAAAAAAATATTTTCTCTTTATAATATTAGTATAGAAGATTATTATACATTTTGTTGTTTTTAAGAAAGTATGTAAGCTACCTACCTAGTGTAAATAATAGTAGCATTTTACAATTAAATCTGATTTTAATTGTTTTGTTAAAACTCCTTAATCATCAATTGTTTGTGCACCAATTAATTTTTCCTACTTAGTAATCCTCAAATATCTACTCAAGTACTCGCTGAGTTTCTATCTAGGATGTCCATTAAGCGTGTTTGAATGAATGAAAATACTTTATTGTATATCTTAATAAAAATACATAATTTGAATGAATGAAAATACTTAATTGTATAAATAAATATAACTCAACAAAACTTTTACTAATTGGCGAAGATATCTACCTACCTACCTACTTCGTGATATTATAAGATCAGTATTGACAATTATTAGAATTTTTGACATTTTGTATGGTTATTGTCATTTTTTAGTTTGTATAACTACCTGCTATTCAACAAAGTCAAAGTCAAAGTCAATAGGTTTTTATTCATTGAAATCACAAGGATCAATAGAAACTTCAACTTAAAAACTATACGTGAATTTAAAATGTTAAAGTGAATTTACGCCGGTTCCTCGCGCGCGACCAAGCCTAGAAGAATCAGACAAACTCGGCTTGATTATTTTTTTGACAAAATTTAAATTTGATTTTGTGTTTAATTGTAAAAATAATACCTAACTGCAATGCTTTGACATGACTTACGTACCTACCAACCTACTTGGAGCGACACTAGATTTGAGCTAACCATTGTATGCCATTGAGCCATTGTATGTAGGACATTAAGCATAAATAAAAAAAAATTAAATTTGAAGATACCAAGTTATAAACATAAAAAAAACGAATTTAGAACCTCCTCCTTTTTTTGAAGACAATGGGCGTTCTTATCGCTGAAAGCGATTTCGTCCAGGCGACCTTAGTAGATAATATTTTTATCCTAGGTTTGGTGCAGCATATGCTGAGATGGGGACCTTTTGACCCCACTCAACACACCTTTTTATTTATATTGTAAAAACGGGAATTTTCACGTACTGCACTATCGGTGAAGGCACCGACAAAGTTTCGACTCATTCCGAGAGTCTTCATCAGGGTGAGTGGTCGCGACTTTCTCCCTTCGCGTCGCGCCGTGCATGTGCGAGCGTCTCACGGAATGAGTCGAAACTTAGTCGGTGCCTTCACCGATAGTGCAGTACGTGAAAATTCCCGTTTTTACAATATGAATAATCTTTTTATTTTTTGTGATGTTCAATGTAACTTTTCTGTGCTTGTGTTTATTTGTTCTGTATTTTGTCACCTAGGGGTCTAGACAAATACCTCACGCTTACTTTTCCTTTCACGCTAACGCAAATTTTTCAAGGTAAAACTTGGCAGCTGTCACGTGACATTTCCACAGCTCATATTATTCCCATACAATTCAGTCTTTCCGCAGGCGTTAACGTCAACAGAAAGTGGTATTTGTCTAAACCCTCTGTTGTGTGAAACATGACCTACCTACTTTATGTGATGACGATGGCACCTAATTAAGTACCAACTTAGGTAGGTGCTTAAACTTGTTTTTATTTATATTGTTTTTTATATAATTTGCTTTCATCAATGTTGTGACATTGTTTAAATTTGACGTGTATCCTTCATATGAATAAATGATTCTGATTCTGGTTCTGGTTCTGGTTCTGGTTCTCATTCTGATTCTGTGTTGAGTTCAATAAATAAATAAAATAAATAAATAATGCTGGACAATCCACACAGCATCATCTAGCCCCAAGCTAAGCAGAGCTTGTGTTATGGGAACTAGATGACTGATATACTTAATACAATACATTACATAGATAGATATTTTTGATTATACATAGAAAATACCCAGAACACCCGGAACAAATATTTGCAGATCGTACAAACATTTGTCCTAGGGCGGGAATCGAATCCGCAACCCCTTGTGTCGTAGGCGGACCTTCGCCCACCGCGCCACATCAGTCGTCAAATTATTCAATGTATTTTCTTTCTTTCTATTTCCAGAGGGTCAGTGATATACGCGGTGCCGGAGAATCAAACAGTGACGGTGACGCTGTTCAAGGACTCCCGGACGAACGAGCTTGAAGATAAAGACTGGACCTTCGTTTTAGAAGATGTGAGTATATCTTCATCTACTATTCAGTGTTTCATAAAAAAATGCCTTTGTAAATAAAGAAATAATGTTGGTAATTTTTACACATCATCATCTAGCCCCAAACTAAGCAAAGCTTGTATTATGGGAACTACATGACTGATATAGGGCTGACTGATAGATAGATAGATAAAACATTTATTCGTTGCTACAGACGCACACCAATATACATTTTATTGTCAGTAAATTTGTGTTTGTGTGTGTTGCAGCATAACAAAAAGGCCATGGCTCAGGGAAAATTTTTTGCTTAAAAGCAAAAACACTGATTTTCAGCCAAAAACCTGTTGAGAGCAAGCAGAACGAGTTGCAAGTGTACCTAGCTACGATATACTACTTATATACATTTTTTGTAATACATACATATTATACATAGAAAACACCCAAACCCGAGACAAATATTTGCAAATACAAACATTTGTCCCGTTACCATGTATCTACATAACTACTTAACCGGTTTTGATGGAATTTGGAAAAAAAATAATAAGAAAATATTTGCAGATCATACTTACATCTGTCCCGCGGCGGGAATCGAACCCGCAACAACAATAGGTACTTAAAAAATGTAGGCATCTATTGTTTTGTAAAAGGATCATTAAAAAGAATAACCAGCCTTGTTCTTGCCTTTCTTTCCTGGTCATCGCGGAGGAACAGACAGTAGATAGTAGAGAGTAGTAGACTTTGACTTTTAAAACTATAAGTAGGTACCTACATTTATTACTTAGGTCAAGTACAGCCAAAATAATCAACTGACTTAAAAAAAAGGGAATTATTTTCTATCTGAATTTTGTAACATCGTGGGCAGTTAAAAACGATAAGTACCTACATTTTTTACATAGTTCAAGTCAGCTAAATTAATTAACCGACTTCAAAAATGTGAGGTAATTATTTTCTATCTGAATGTTATAACATTGTTGGCAAAAGAGAGAGGTTGTATAATTCGTATGCGAAACGAAAAAAGCTATTTGATTAGTTCTTTAGTAAACCTTGTGTATAACTTACAAAGAAAAAAAAATGAAACGAAACTTTACTTACTAAATCCGAATATATTCCTCCTGCGACCTCTGTGGCGCAGTGGGTTAAGGCCTGCCTGAGACGCAGAAGGTTGCGGGCTCAATTCCCGCCACGGGACAAATGTTTGTATCTGCAAATATTTGTCTCGGGTCTGAGTGTTTTCTATGTATAATTTGTATGTATTTACAAAAAAAAATTATATAAGTAGTATATCAGTCATGTAGTTCCCATAATACAAGCTCTGCTTAGTTTGGGGCTAGATGATGATGTGTGAAAATGTCCAGCATTATTTATTTATTTTATATTTTATTTATATTTATGGCAGTATTATATATTATTATTCTTTTTTTTTATATCTCTGATCCGTTGTCGTCATATCTGTAGTTTTAGCATTTTTTTTTCTTTCTATTAATGGAAACTTTTAATTGACCCTCAGCCTACCTACATGCACTTTGCATGTAAGTATTTAATTAAGTAATTTCATGTGTACTTAGCTGTTAGTTTTCTTAAAATTCAAAAATAAAAATAAATAAAATAAATTAATGGTTTTATTGTCAACAGGTATCAATAACGGGCAAAAGGCGACGCCTAGCGTTAGCTTCCATCAACATGCGCAAATACGCGAGTCTAGAGCCTTCGCAGAGACCAATTATATTACCCCTGGACCCAACGACACACAAGATAGTGGGAGCATCGCTGCATCTCACGTTACACTGTGTTTTGCTCAGGGAGGGACAAGCGACGTAAGTGTTAAACTAATTTAAAAAAAACACGCGATTTACTGTTTTAAGTTTTTGTGTAATTTGTGTGTAATATTAAAACCGAATCCTACTAATATAATAAATGCGAAAGTCTGTCTGTGTGAATGTTTGTTACTACGTATCTCCGTAACTACTGAACCGATTCTGATGAAATTTGGAATGTAGATAGTTTAGGTTCTGGAATAATACATAGGCATATCTTATTTTCGAAAATCAACCCCTAACGGGGTTAAACAGGGTAGTAAAATTTCTATGAACAAAAAAAATTGTTTGATTCGCTCAAAACTCTGTACAAATAAACTTTAAAGTAAATAATGAAACACGTTTTTTTTATTTTTTCAAAACTACCCTTCGGGGGTGTGCAATTAAGTTCTAAACTTTGTGTAAATTGTAATCATTGGTTCGATTCATTCAAAAGTTAGTGGACATAGTTTGAAGCCTGGAGACGGTCATATGCTACTTTTATTAACATACTACGCGGGTAAAGCCGCGGGCAACAACTAGTATAAAATAAATTGCCTTTTATAACAGTTGATGTTATAATATGGAGAAATGAATGATCACATTAAAACGTCAACTTATATGCTACGTGAATTTAAAATGTAAAAGTGAATTTAGGGCGATTCCTCGCGCGACCAAGCTTAGAAGAATCAGGCAACAAATTCTGCTTGGTTTTTTTGATGATCCTTCATTCAGCTTTAGTGTGGTGCCAATCGAACAAGAAAGAACTCATTCAAAGACAAGTATTTATGAAAAAAAAAACTTCAATTAACGGAACATTGAAAAAAAAAGTCCAATATGTCATTTTATTTTCCTTAGATTGTCACTCTTAGGATTTTTCCATAAAATATTTAAGGTTGGTCCTTGAAGTATATGCTACTCATTGAAAAAAGAATCATTAGAATCGGTTCACAAAATTGTCGAAGATACACAAAAAAAGACATTCAGACAAATTGAAAACCTTCTCCTTTTTGGAAGTCGGTTGATAATAGAAAAACCAGTCTTGTTTTCTTGCCTCTCTTTCCTGACTTGGTCGCGGGGGAACAGGCAGTACAATTGATGTTTCAAAGTGATCCGTATGAATTTAATACATAAATTTTGACTTTGACTTTGACTTTGCTATTGAATTGTATTATTAATATTGTTATTATTACTATTATTTGTTTTTTTATGACATTTCCAAGTGTACTATAACTTTATGGAATAAATTACATTGAAATTGAAATTGAAATTGATGCAATGATGACGACCCCTGTGGCGTAGTGGGCGAAGGGTCCGCCTGAGACGCAGAAGGTTGCGGGTTCGATTCCTGTCACGAGACAAATGTTTGTAAGATCTGCAAATATTTGTCTCAGGTCGGGGTGTTTTTCTATGTATATTATGTATATATTTACAAAAAAAAATGTATATAAGTAGTATATCAGTCATGTAGTTCCCATAATACAAGCTCTGCTTAGTTTGGGGCAAGATGATGCTGTGTGAAAAATGTCCAGCATTATTTATTTATTTATTTTATTTGTTTCAGGGATGATGACATGCAATCACTAGCTTCATTACTGTCGGTGAACAATAATTCGGATATCGCTGTTTTAGAAGATTTAGACGAAGATTGGTTATCAGATAATTCTACAAGACAGGTAACTTTAAACGACCATTTAATATATAACCTCATTTAATATATAATATATAACTATAAACTTTCATGGCCGTGCAGAAAGTTTAAACTTTATTTTCTGTAGAAGTCTCAATAAAATAATATATTGAGCGCGTGGAATAATTGATTTATACTACTAATATTACAAATCCGAAAGTTTGTGAGGATGTATGTTTGTTACTCTTTCACGCAAAAACTAAAGAACGGATTTTAATAAAACTTTACAGTAATATAGCTTATACATTAGAATAACACATAGGTTACTCTTATCCGGGTACCACTCGGGCGAAGCCGTGGGCAGAAGCTCGTTATATAAAAGGCTAACTAGAGATCTTTAACAACGTTGATAAAAACGTCTGCTTTTCCAAACAACTTCGAATGCAGTTCAAATGTTTTCGGACACGGATATGATCCATGGTCATCATAGATCTATGAAACCTACAAGTATATATGGCTTACTGATAAACAATACACACCATATATGTACATTTTCATATGTATTTTATTAACTCTATTACCTATACAGACTATTACATAGTACTGAATGCTGTCATTTACAGATAACTTCAACATTTTCTCCTAAATAAGTGCAAGCAAAATAAGGTCTTTTCTCTATTAGACTTTCATTTGAGATAATAGATTATGACTTGTCTTCTATCGTTTATAAATCTCAATGTTCTCAATGGGTAGGATTTAGTGATATAGATATTTATAAATTTTATAAATTAACCACCTTAATGTTACAATAAATGTTTTAATTTGATTTGGACTTCAATTGATAAGTAACCTGTCTTGCCCCCCAGATGTCGGACCTCAGACAGCAAATGGAGGAAATGACTCAAAGCCTCACGAACAGCGACATAGCGGCCACCCCCAACAGCGTGCAGAGCCTTAACTTCGATAACTCACGAACCCCAACTGCCCCTGTCTCCCCCGAACCCAACACCCCGACTACCCCAACTACCCCTACCCCGCAGGAGACTACCCCGAGAGACAACGAATATAAGGTACTTTACTTCCCTCTGGGATAATGAACGTAAAGTCTTGAGGGACTTGAGTGTAATTTCAAATTCTCTGCTTAGTTTGGGGCTAGATGATACTGTGTGAAAAAAAAAGATAAAACACTATTAACTAAACAACTGTTTGAAATCTTTCTAGGTGAGGAAAGCCCAAATTCAGTTAAAAATTGTATTTAGTCATTTGCATCTTATTTGCCTGTTTTCTAAAAAAACATGTCTAGATAAAAAAAATATCCTCTAGTCAAAATTTCATTTTTAATCTCATTTTATCTTCAAATCGCATCTCTTTTTTTTTAATGTTACTAATGACACAACAAACTAACGGCCTTCTAGTGTAAGCGGTTACCGTAACCTATGGACGCTTGCAACACCAGAGGTATTACTCACGCATTTCTTCTCTCTTATCTTATCTCATCTTATCTCACCTCATCTTATCTCACCTCATCTTATTTCATCTCATCTTATCTCATCCTATCTCATCTTATATAATTTTTCAGTTGGACTACCAATTCGAGCCAAATAAGTACGAACTTACATCCACGCCCATAGACAACACCTTCAAAGAAGTCGTCTTCAAGCCCAAGACCATAGCGAAGAGGAATCTGAAGCCACTGGAATTGAAGACCAATCTGAACAGCATTGGATTGGATCGGAACGACAATGAGAAGGAGGATGGTGATAAAACGCCCACAGCTGATATGGAGAAACTCTTCCCGGGGAAGTTCGACAAAGATAAAACACCTGTGAGTATATAAACCTTCATTATACTCCCGTCATCCCGTGAGCAAGGCTGTTGCAATTACTTTCAATACGTCGGGAAATCAATATAAGAGGTAACTTAACCTCTGCCAAAATCCTCCCAAAGTGTCTAAACCTCCCCCATACGTCAGACCAAAGCGTCACTATGTCCTTTAACCTCTGCCAAAGTCCTCCCAAAGTATCTAAACCTCCCCTATACGTCAGACCAAAGCGTCACTATGTCCTTTAACCTCTGTCAAAGTCCTCCTAAAGCGTCTAAACCTTCTCCATACGTCAGACCAAAGCGTCACTATGTCCTTTAACCTCTGCCAAGTCCTCCTAAAGCGTCTAAACCTTCCCCATACGTCAGACCAAAGCGTCACTATGTCCTTAAACCTCTGCCAAAGTCCTCCCAAAGTATCTAAACCTCCCCTATACGTCAGACCAAAGCGTCACTTCCTGTCCTTTAACCTCTGCCAAAGTCCTCCTAAAGCGTCTAAACCTTCCCCATACGTCAGACCAAAGCGTCACTTCCTGTCCTTTAACCTCTGCCAAAGTCCTCCCAAAGTATCTAAACCTCCCCTATACGTCAGACCAAAGCGTCACTTCCTGTCCTTTAACCTCTGCCAAAGTCCTCCTAAAGCGTCTAAACCTTCCCCATACGTCAGACCAAAGCGTCACTATGTCCTTTAACCTCTGCCAAAGTCCTCCCAAAGTGTCTAACACTCCCCTATACGTCAAACCAAAGCGTCACTATGTCCTTTAACCTCTGCCAAGTCCTCCCAAAGTGTCTAAACCTCCCCCATACGTCAGACCAAAGCGTCACTATATCCTTAAACCTCTGCCAAAGTCCTCCCAAAGTATCTAAACCTCCCCTATACGTCAGACCAAAGCGTGACTATGTCCTTTAACCTCTGCCAAAGTCCTCCCATTATGGGTCTCAATGGCGAGTACTTTGAGGGACATTAAGACACATGGGGAGGACTTTAGGAAAAGTTTAGACATTTAAGGAGGACTTTATGGGAAGTTAAGAACATGGGGAGGACTCGGTAAGATTTCGCGAGTGTAAACTTTTCACAAAGTCCTCCCCATGTGTCTTCACCTCCCGCAAAGTCCTCCTTAATTGTCACGGTACTCTCCGCGTAGGTATGTCGTCCGCGTGACAAATAGCGTCCAAAATTGTGATATTGTCACTCGTATCTTTCACGGCTACCGAGTAATGTACGTTGATATGTCACAATTGTAGACGACCTCTGAGGCGCAGTGGGCGAAGATCCGTCTGTGACGCAGAAGGTTGCGGGTTAGATTCCCGCCGCAAGACAAATGTTTGTATAATCTGCAAATATTTGTCTCGGATCTGGATGTTTTCCATGCATAATATGAATATATATATAAATGTATACAAGAAGTATATCAGTCATGTAGTTCCCATAACACATGATTGCTTACTTTGGGGCTAGATGATGCTGTTTGAAAATGTCCAGCATTATTATTATTATTATTATTATTATTACAAATGCACCCGTCGTAACATTATTTCTGTATCAACAGGTCCAAGACTTGCTGGAATGGTGTCAGTTCGTGACTCGCGAGTACAAATCGTGCAAGGTCACCAATCTGACTACGAGCTTCCGTTCCGGACTTGCCTTCTGTGCCATCATACACCATTACAGGCCAGATCTTATGTAAGTACTAGCTTATATACCCGGCTTCGATCGGGCAGTAGAAAGATATATATATATAAAAGATAAAAGATACATCTTTGCACACCAAATAATATTTCAGCATCGTTAAATAACAGAGACTTTTCTGACTTTGTAACAGAGATTTTTCTGACTTTGGTTACAGAGTTTCACGATTTGGTTACAGAGAGTTTTCCAACTTTGTTACAGATATTTTTCTGCCTTTGGTTACAGAGATTCACGACTTGGATACAGAGAGTTTTCCAACTTTGTTACAGAGATTTTTCTGCCTTTGGTTACAGATATTCTCGACTTAGTTACAGAGAGTTTTCTGACTTTGTTACAGAGAGTTTTCCGGCTTTGTTACTGAGATTCTTCTGCCTTGGATTACAGAGATTCTTGACTTGGTAACAGAGAGTTTTCTGACTTTGTTACAGAGATTTCTCCGGCCTGCAACCCGACGACGCAGAGAGGAACGTTCGCTGCGCGCTCGAGGCGAGCGGCGCCCTCGGGATATCACAAGTACTGACGGTCGCTGAAGTCTGCAGGAACTCTCCCGACAGATTAGCGGTAAGCAGATTACACAGAGAGAGAAAGAGAGATACTCATACTCATTAATTAACCGTAGAAACTACATAGTACACTTGGTTTTGTCAAATTGCTTAATATAAGTCTATAGGTATAATAAATCTAGTCAAATATCTACATAATAAATCAGGTCAGTTACAAGCCGTTCAAACAGACAAACACAGTGATTAAAAAGTGATAGATCAAATTAAATTTATGTAAAAAAGATACGCAAAAAACCTACTAAAATTATAAACGTGAAAGTTTGTGAGGATGGATGTTTGTTACTCTTTCACGCAAAAACTACTGAACGGATTTTAATTAATTTTAGTAATTTAGCATATACATCAGAATAATACATAGGCTACTTTTTATCAGGGTACCGCGCGGGCGAAGCCGTTGGCAGAAGCTAGTAATATTATAAACGTGAAAGTTTGCGAGGATGGATGTTTGTTATTCTTTCACGCAAAAACTACTGAACGGATTTTGGTAAAATTTTCCAGTAATTTAGCTTATACATCAGAATAATACATAGGCTACTTTTTATCCGGGTACCACGTGGGCGAAGCCGTGGGCAGTAGCTAGCGTAACATAAAATACAAATACATTTATTTGCTAAAAAATATGCTGTAATTGTTGGTACCCAAATAAATTCAGGCGGAGCCGTAGGCAGAGGGTAGTATTAAACTCTTATTATAAGTAAATAATGCTGGACATTTTCACACAGCATCATCTACCCCAAACCAAGCAGAGCTTGTATTATGGGAAGTACATAACTGATATACTACTTATACACATTTTTTTTGTAAATACATATTATACATAGAAAACATCCAGACCCGAGACAAATATTTACAGATGGTACAATCATTTGTCCCGCGGTGGGAATCGAACCCGCAACCTTCTGCGTCTCAGTCGACTTTGTCCACTGCACCACAGAGGTTTTAATAATATTTATAAATATAGAAAACACCCAGACCCGAGACAAATATTCACAGATTATTAGAATTATTTATTTTAAAAAATCATAATAACATTTTTCCCGCGGTGGGAATCGAACCCGCAACTTCCTGCGTCTCAGTACCATACATACCATACAAGCATTCTGTTGTTTCAGATAATGACGTATCTATTCCAACTGCGAGCGCATTTCACCGGCAGCGAGCTTCAAGTTGAACAGTTGGGTGAGTCCCTACCTCGTAGTCTTCATCTACAGCTATGTATATTATTCTATATACAATAATTAATATATATAATAATAATAAATTAACTATTTATCAACTTTTTACACTTTGTCAATTTATTTAGTTTGTCCGTTTGAAAAAATCAACTGCCTGTTTAGTTTTTTTTATTGTATAAAATGTAAATCCGTTTTTGGCTGTAAAATATGTTTAGCAAGAATTATTTGTTTTATGATAAGGGCTGTGGATTTTGTTTCATAAATAAATAAAATAAATATAATATACATATATAAACGTAGTGTAGGACGCCCTCCGGCCAGGTGGGATGACGATCTGCGAAACACTGCAGCCAGATGCTGGATGCGACAAGCTGAAGACGGGGCGCTATGCCGCTCATTAGGGGAGGCCTATGTCCAGCAGTGGACTAATATAGGCTGATGATGATGATGATGATAATATATAAAGAACTTCAAGAATTATTCTTAGATAGGTTTAACGCCACACGGTACTAGGGGGCGCTGCTATCAGTGCGAAACTAAACGTCGAGAGTTTTAACATTTTGTAAATATTAAAAAACATTAATAAACTAGCTGGCCCCCGATCGATCCACCGCGTCGCATCGCCCGCCCGTGCTATTACTTCATTCACTCTGCTCCTAAGGGTCGTGGCGTGATGTTAAATAGCTTTTAACCGTCCTCATGAATTGGGCTATCAAATGCAAAAAAAAAAAATTCAAATCCGATTGGTAGTTCCAAAGATTAGCGCGTTCAAACAAAAAAAAAAAGAAACAAAAAAAACTCTTCAGCTTTATTATAAGTATCGATGGATTGTAATATTTTTTTTATTATTATAGTCAAAATAAAGAAGCTGAATTGGACTAATATATTCCCATACAAAACGGCAATTTCATAGGTAAACATTACTTATCCTCGTCGTCGTTAGCTGTTGCCTGTTTCTGGCTTACCTAATTATGTATTATAATAATATTATGTAGGTATTATGCTATGTAGTAAGTAAGTAATTATGTAGGTAAAAAAATAATATAGTGTTATCATAGTATTTGGTACACCACTAACAAACCCTTTTAATCTTTCGCACAGACCGTTCCATCCAAAGGTTGTCTGGTAGAGATAGCTAATTAGCGACAAGACCACCCATTGTACAACAATGTTAAAGTTTTTACTATATATTTAAGCTGAAATGTTTGGCGCGTTGACAACAGCGCCATCTATGGCTCAACTGCCGAATTATACAGCAAGGTACTTGCCGTGTCCATTACAATAAAAATACGCACCTAATTACGTTAATTTATCATAGACTCGATCATTAGCACACCATAGTTCCAGCCACTGCCGACAGAGGCGCTGTTCAAGGCCATATAAACTAAACTGCCATAAACCCAGACCTCTTTTCCACGACGATCACTGACTGTATAAAGAACTACTAATTTATAATACTCTGTTCAAGCTGGCCTTTCCTTAAATCTACTGCACAAAATTAACAGTGTAAAATAAAGTATTTTCTATATTCTATCTATCTTTCTATCTAAACACCTAATATTTGCATTCAGGTAACGACGAAACGGAGTCTTCGTATCTGGTGGGACGGCACGACACGGACGGCTCCATGCCGCGGGAGCTCTTCAGCAGGGAGATCAGCACCAGGAGATCCAGGAACCTGGGCGACAGACCGAGACCACTGTAACTCACCATACATTTATTTTTCAAATTTTTAACAGGGACCGCGAAAGTACTCCGTGACGGGGGAGGGCAAATTTCTTTGGTCATCCTTTCAATCTCCTGGCTTGGTAGGCGGGTACCTTTGTGATTTTAGGGGGGGGCATTGGCCCTCTCTGCCCCCCCGCATCCGAGGCCGCTTTATGTTAATCAATATACACCCAATATACACATACATATTGCTTCCTCCACACTAGGATCCCCTGTGTCATGGGTAACAGAAAACACACAACAGCCCTAACTCTTTTTTATTTCAAAAACTATCGTGAACTTGACTATTCATATTGTGAAAACGAGAATTTTCACGTACTGCACTATCGGTGAAGGTACTGACTAAGTTTCGACTCATTCCGAGAGTCTTCATCAGGGTGAGTGATCACGACTTTTTCCCTCCGCGTCGCATTTTAGTGCACGACGCGAACGCGGAGAGAGAAAGTACGTGAACATTCCCGTTTTTACAATATGATTAGCCCTAATTCTAATTAATAGTGGGGGAACTAAGGTCTGCACTAAAGTCCCGCATCGGGGTGTATTGTCCATTATCCCCCTTCTAACCTGACCCCAACCAGCTCAACTCCTTGAAGTAGCGGAGAAGGACTCTGGGTTGATGACAGCAGTGTTCCAGTATCCCTGACCTCTTGTCAGTTGATGATGACGGAGAGCATGAGTTGATAAAGTCTTGCAGTCCCTTCCTCGAGCTGACTTCATTTGTGGCGGTGCAGGGTGCTCCACATGCTCCACAGTCTCTTCACCCTGGAGACAACCTCGAAAGAGTCCATTGTCTGTGTCCGCTGGAGATCCACAACAGCCCTGCGATCATGTAACTTCGGTCGACAAATTTATCGTATCGATTAACTAATTTTACAAACATTCATATAGACACGCCTGTTTCCGGGAGGGGTAGGCAGAGACCAAGGATTTCTACTTGCTACGATCTTGGCAAACCTCTTTCGCTTCATTCATCCTCATCAAATTCTTCACTAATTTTATCTATCGATTTTTAGCACAGAACTACCCTCGATATGTTTTATCAAGTGATTTCCTTGGGAAAAATTTTCATTTATAAATTTCAACGATCACCAATATTAAATAATCAAAATAAATCACCAGAACTAATTTGAATTATGTTACAAAAATAAAAACCGAGCGCCATTTTAATTATTATAGGTGAAGACAGCATGAATATACTATTGAGCGGGTAACATAAAATAAAAAAAAAACAATTTTAACTTACAGTTACTAAAGAAATCATAAATATTTTTTATTAAAAATACAATTAAAATTCAAATAAAATCAATATATGAATGAATGAATGATCTGTATATGTTTTGTCAGGTGTCAGGAGTCGTCAGAGCGGGCCGCGTCCCCCGAGAAGCGGACGTCCCTGGTGCAACAGTCGCGCAACATCCTGGGGCGGGTACTGGCGCCGTCCCACGAGTGGGCGCCGAGGCCCACGCCCAGGCCCACGGCCAAGTGGTTCGCGGACACGAACCCGCAACACGAGGTCTGTTCATGTTCAACACACCCCTCAGTTTGTTCCTTCCATCAATCTCTCGGACAAAAACAAGTCGCTCAAGTGACCACTTTTACACACGCTGATACATTTCTATTTCTTACTACGTAATGTTGAAAAGAGTTTATTAAATAAATAATGCTGGACATTTAATAACATCAACATCATCCTTCCTATTAACTTTATAAACGCGAAAGTTTGTGAGGATGTTTGCTACTCTTTCACGCAATATTAGAGAACGGATTTTGATGAAACTTTACAGTAATATAGCTTATACATCAGAATAATACATAGGATACTTTTTATATGGATACTACGCAGGCGAAGCCGTGGGTAAAAGCTAGTAAGCAATAGATTTAAAATGTCCTTTGATCAACAAGAATCACGACACTATTGTCTTCTTTTACCAAGCCGTGGATAGAAGCTATATGAATAATTTGATGGATTTTCAGCCAATACCAGCGCCCCCTCAGAAACTGATGACTCGCAAAGAGCTGACGGATCCTTTCGGCTCTGATGAAGAAGACGAAGAGAAGAATCCACCACCAGCTGTCACCAGCGAATCAGGTAAGAATCCTCCACCAGCTGTCCCCAGAGAGCCGGGTAAGAATCCTCCACCAGCTGTCCCCAGCGAGCCGGGTAAGAATCCTCCACCAGCTGTCCCCACCGAGCCGGGTAAGAATCCACCACCAGCTGTCCCCAACGAGCCGGGTAAGAATCCTCCACCAGCTGTCCCAAACGAGCCGGGTAAGAATCCTCCACCAGCTGTCCCCAGCGAGACGGTTAAGAATCCACCACCAGCTGTCCCCAGCGAGCCTGGTAAGGATCCTCTACCAGCTGTCCTCAGCGAGACGGGTAAGAATCCACCACCAGCTCTCCCCAGCGAGCCTGGTAAGGATCCTCTACCAGCTGTCCCCAGCGAGCCGGGTAAGAATCCACCACCAGCTGTCCCCAGCGAGCCGGGTAAGATCCCTGTCACCCGCATTGCTCTTTACAATTAGTTATAATTATTATAATAAAAAAAAATCTCTCATAAAGGTTTCTTAGAGTATACATCCATAGACTAAAACATGTACCATAAATATACTAGTTTATAGCTACTCAAATGTCCATCTATTGTAATAGACAAAGGTGGGACGTGAAGAAATAAAACATTGATTTACTCTCATAAAGGTTTTTTAAGAGATTTTTGTCCTAAAATTATGTAAATAACTATCCGTCTGGAGCAGTTGAGCTATCTATAGTTTGTTTGCAACAGTCTTTAGATAGCTAGCTGTTTCATCTGTTATTTTTGTATATACGTTGCGGGTTCGATTCCCGCCGCAGGATAATTTGTATCAGCAAATATTTGTCTCGGGTCCGGGTATTTTCTATGTATAATATGTATGTATTTACAAAAAAAAGGTATATAAGTAGTATATCAGTCATGTAGTTCCCATAACACAAGCTCTGCTTAGTTTGGGGCTAGATGATGCTGTGTGAAAATGTCCTGCATTATTTATTTATTTGTTTGTATATAGTTGTATAAATAAATTTATTTTTGTTTTTCTGTAATAACTTGGAATGAAATAATAATAACGATGGAATTATAAATTTGCTAATGTATTTTTTTTTTGTTTTTAGCAAAACCAGAACAAAAGCCAGCGTCCATAGAGCCAGCGTTCACAGACCCGCTCACCTCCCTCATAAATGAGACCCAAAAAGAACCAGTTAACCTTTTGCAAATCACAGAAAACAGTGAGAACGTTGAAAATGGAACTCTAAATGAAAACACTCAAAGCTTAAAGTCACAGTCTGAATCCAAAGTGTTTGGTAACCAATCGCATACATTTGGTAACCAGTCGAATTCTGGAAATGGGGCGGATTCGTTTGGAAATGGGGCGAATTCGTTTGTGAACGGGCCGAATTTGACTGGAAATTTGTCGAATTCGATTGGAAATGGTCCGAATTCGATTGGAAATGGGGCGGAAAAGCCTACCACGCCGGACTTGCCCAAACCAACGCCGGTAAGTTTTACACTGTTTGTTCCGGAGTTAGTGTTGTGGCTGTTGATTTTTAATGCTGTTTTAGTGTGCGAGTTTCACCAAAATTGGTGTAGTCGTTTTGATATAAACCCTTCATTGGTACGCGTAGTTAAAAAATGTACTATGAATGTAGAAAAATCGATTTGGCGCGAAGACGCCATTTTATTTAAAGCCAGAGTTTCCTTCATCATTATTATCAAACATAAATCATCAAGAGCATTTAGAAGTCCACTGCAAATAAACCCGACCCCACAAAAGACAGGCCTCTCCTAAAGAGTGCCACGACGAACGATCTTGGGCTACCTCCATCCACCGACTCGCAACCTTCAAGGTGTCATCGGCCCTCCTACTCTGCTTCGCCCGGTATCCTCAATATGCCTCTATTGTGAAATTGCTAGACATAGAACACAATTACATTCTGATATTTCCTTTTCATTATCTCCGCGAACAAAACATGGCTTTGTGTGACGTCATCGCTTCTCATTGGACCGACGCTATAACAAATGCTTATTGGATCAAACGCTTGGCCCTGATTGGCCGAAACATCGCGTCACTACCATTGGTTGAACCCTCTAATGTCATTGGTTGAAAATGCGTGCGCAATACCCAATGCTTGGCTATGATTTGTCGAAAATTGTGACGTGGTCACTGGTTGGAACCACGCCATTGGTCAAAAAAATACTACACAACCCCTCAAATCCACGCTATTGGACGAAACGCTGATGCGTAATTTTAACACTCGCCCATTGGTCGAAAAAATTACGCGTCATTTTCCGACCGTCCCATTGGTCGAACAGCAACTGCTGTCGCGACACGACGAGCTGAAGGAGCGAGCGAGACAGCTGCTCGAGGCGACAAAACGTGAGGCGAGAGAGAAAGAGAAACATAGAAGGCAGAGGGAGGAAGTAGAGAGAGAGAAGAATGGGGATGTTAGCCCGAAGAAGGTATGTTTTATATATATCATTAAAATTATTGTGGTTTGGTATTATTTTAGGATATTAGAATGAAACGTCAGTAGGAGAATAGTAAAGTACGTGGTATATTTATAATTTTTATTTACCTTTTGACTAACATAAATAAGATAATATATAGTCGTAATAATAGCCTTAAATGTTTTATGGTTAGGTAAATACGTATGATGTAAATTATTGTTACATAATCAAAAATTGTGAATATATCACATAAAAAATGGAAAGAATATAACTAACTATGAAGTATACCCAAGCACAGTCTAGCTATCTAAACCTTTACAAACGATCTATGGATAGCTTAACTGATCCAGACAATTGTTAGTGAACAGTACTGTTTAGTAAACAGTAGGCTTAGTTTTTAATTTATCATTATATATCAAAATGCATATTATAAATTCATTTTTTTTCACCACCCAAATGTATCAAAAAACTCTTTTGTTGAAGTTTAGACGCTGCAGTTTTATTTCAGCGTTTCAATTTTTTCCAGCCTATGACAGAGGAAGAGAGACAGGCTATGCTACGGGAAAGAGCGAGAAAGCTGATCGCGGACGCTAGAGCGGGCATAGTCAGGTATGTTCTTATAAACTTATTCGTATTTCTGATAAGCTTATATTTGTATTTTTTACACAGTTGGAAAATAAACTGCTTTTTTAACACTAATAAATTACAATATGTAATGGGGATTAAGCCTTTGACGGTTTTCAAAGCACTAAGAAATCTAGCTGTTTCCCCAGCTCGTAACACGTACAAAATACATAGATAGATAGAACATTTATCCTCTGAACATTTGTTGTCTTTAGAGACGACCTCTGTGGCGCAGTGGGCGAAGGCCCGCCTGAGACGCAGAAGGTTGCGGGTTCAATTCCCGCCTCGGGACAAATGTTTGTATCTGCAAATATTTGTCTCGGGTCTGGGTGTTTTCTATGTATAAAATGTATGTATTTACAAAAAAAAAAATGTATATAAGCAGTATATCAGTCATGTAGTTCCCATAACACAAGCTCTGCTTAGTTTGGGGCTAGATGATGCTGTGTGAAAAATGTCCAGAATTATTTATTTATTATTTATTTATTTCACAAAAGAGTATAACATAGGCGAAGTTAATGCTGAAAAGCATTCTCTTCCAGATAACCTTTGTGTATTATGGAAAAAGATGGTAATGCACAGAATGGTTGGAAGTAATAATTAACATTAATTCATAATTTAGCTGAAAACATATTTTTGTGTGTATTGATTTTGATACTTTATTTATCTGTCAAGATTTGCGACTTGCAGTATACATAAGAGTAGGCACATGCCAAGGTATCGAGGATTATGAGTGCGGAGCCGGTGACATACACTAGACACGTGTTACTATCTGTTCTTTTATATCGAACCTAACACCTATAGTTGGACAGGGTGTCCCAGAATATGTATAGTAATTTTATTCCAAAAACTATCGTGAACTTGACTATTCATATTGTAAAAACGGGAATTTTCACGTACTGCACTATCGGTGAAGGCACCGACTAAGTTTCGACTCATTCCGAGAGTCTTCATCAGGGTGAGTGGTTGCGACTTTCTCCTTCCGCGTCGCGCCGTGCACGTGCACGGCGCGACGCCGTGAAGACTCTCGGAATGAGTCGAAACTTAGTCGGTGCCTTCACCGATAGTGCAGTACGTGAAAATTCCCGTTTTTACAATATGAATATGTATAGTATTTCGAATGAGGTTATTTTTCCCCAAAAAGTGATAAATTTCTCCTAAATTTTCAAAAAATTCATACGGTTACGACTATAATATCTTTATAATCTTGAATAATATACTCAGTTCGTAAATCCTTGAGGATAAAACGTGGGGGTAGTTAAAGGCACGTCCAAACATTATTTGCATAGAAGTTAAGTTAGCATTTAACGATGCGTTTCAATCGCTGCTTATTTGAACAATAACATTTAGGCGCCCAAAATATAAAAAAAAAATGACGGGAATTAAATACTATGTTAAAACTCCGACTAAGTTTCGACTCATTCCGACAGTCTTAATCTCCATCCGCAACGCGTCATGTCTAAAAAAAATATGGTACGTGAAATTTCCCGTTTTACAATAATGATCAAATTCACGGTTATATTTTGAATAAAATTCTGATAAATATATTAAATTGTTTGTTGCACTATTAAATCAGCTGCTTTTCGGACTTTGCGCCTGCGCCTGATGAACATTATTTTAAATAATATACCTAATCCAGCTGATTTTTACTACCATTTTCTTCGATGAGGATTCGTTAAAATTCGAAAAGTTGCTATCCATCATGCGGAAAACGGCTCTCTTCCGGAGATACATATTCTGGGACACCTTGTATTCATAGAATGGCGTATTTGTGAGAGTTCCACAAAACACTGTCGATTTACACATTGTACAATAAAACATATTGTAAGTGAACGAAAATTAGCATTTTAATATGTTCTAATAAACACATTGTGATCTTAGATAGAAAGTTTATTTTGGTACTAATTTATATGTTGATTTTAGTTTATATAATGTACGTACATGAGTTGTTAATTAAACAAAATAAATAGTTACAACCACACCCTTAACTGTATTCCCCAAGGTGGACATCCTCAGATACATACTCAGTGCGTAAATCTTTAAAGACCCGAAGTCGGGGGTAGTCAGAGGCACGTCAAAACATTACGATTGTCACATGCCCGCGTACTCAGTGCGTAAATCTTTCAAGACACCAAGTCGGGGGTAGTCAGACGCACTACCACCGACCAAAATCCAAACATTTTATTTGTCACATGTCTTTCTGCAAGTAGATGTGTATGTTGGTTTGTTTGTCGGCAGTCCCACGTCTCCTCTGTCGCCGTCGCGCGCCCTCCGACCCACAGTCGAGATTATCAGCAAGCATTCCGTGATGGAGGAAATAGCAGCAGGTACATATATATATATATATATATATACATATATATAGCTCTAGCTAGTGTACATATATACTCATCTACACTAATATTATAAAGAGGTAAGGTATGTAAGTTTCTATGTAGGAGGTAACCAGCGAAACTACTCATCCGATATCAATCATTATTTCACCAATATTTAGAACTAGCTTCCGCCCACGGCTTCGCCCGCGTGGTACCCGGATAAAAAGTAGCCTATGTGTAATTCTGATGTATAAGCTATATTACTGTAAAGTTTCATCAAAATCCGTTCAGTAGTTTTTGCGTGGAAGAGTAACAAACATCCATCCTCACAAACTTTCCCGTTTATAATATTAGTAGGATAGGATGGTCCTTCAGAGTGGACATAGGCTGTAATTATCCCGTTAAAATAAAAAGCCTCTTCCTGGAGACCAATTTTGCAACGTGAGTTGTCGAAAAAACGGTCGGATCATCATCACGAGCGAATTAGATAAATAGCATTAAATATGTTTATGTCAAAGTAAAATATTAATTTATTCATCAAAATCACAAAGAAGTACCCGGGTAAAAATAGCCGATGAAAAGTAGCTGTTACCGTTAAGGCATCGTTCGTAAGAAACGCATTCGCTCGACCGTTTTTTCGACGACTCACATGGCAAAATGGGTCACCAATTTATTCGTTTCAAAGTGGTCCATGTGATTTTAATGAATAAATGAATTTAGACTTTGTATTATGACATATTTAATGCTATTTATAGATAGATAAATAGAAAATGCTTTATTGCACAAGATAAAACAAGTACATATGCGAACTTAATGCTAATTAGCATTTCCTTCCAGCTAACCTTTGTGTTATGAAGAAAGAAAGAAAAGAAAGAAAGAAAGTGCGTTTGGCTGATTACCAAAATAAGAGGACAATTTATTAAATAAAATAACTAGCTACTTAAAATGGAAGTAAGCTACATACATAAAACGAAAAATAATTCATACTTGAATACATACATCCAAATATATATTTAGATACATACAAAATATAATGCTTAATTTAGTTTACTATTTTGTAGAGAGATGATTTAACTAATTAGCTCGTGCACAAATATAGTTCATCATCATCATCATCGGTCTTCTACACTTCCACCTATTCGGGAAGTGCGGGTAAGAAGCGAGTTTAAGCTCTTAATTCTGGCTTCGACTTCGGGAGCCACTACTCCCGAGTCCCTTGGTTTAGCCCTGGGACCTAACCATGAAGTCTTACAGCGATTCATTTCAGGCAAAGATGTCACTTTCTGTTTCGATTCAATTCAATGTAATTTATTCCATAAAGATACATTATAGTACACTTGGAAATGTCAAAAAACAAATAATAGTTATAATAACATTAATAATAATACAATTCTTATAATTGTAAGTACCTACTTAAAAATTTAAAAACATAAATTATATCGTAATTTGGTAACAAACATCGTCATATGACTGTATGGAATTTATCAGCAAGGGCTTCGTCAAGAGTATAATAAAATGTTTCCATCAACAACCTTTTCACTTTAACATTAAACTCTGTATCATCTGTGTATCGTAGTTCATGCGAAAGTTTATTAAACAATTTAATTCCTACACAAACAAAACTGAGATTGAGGACGCTATGGCGTAGTTAAAGCTTTGTCATTCGCAAAGCGGGAATTGACATCTTTGCCTGAATTGAATCGCAATAAGACTTGATGGTTAGGCCCCTGGAGCCATCTGAAGGTTGGCCTTTCAGCGGCTTTACGTTCGCCTTCACTTTCGTTGGTATAGTTATTTATTTGTGAAATGTTTGACAGCGGGTGGTGTGGAACAGCTGGACGCGTTTCTATCACGGGATGGATCCACTCCCAACTCCAGGAAGTCACTTAGTCCCGACAGATCGGGTGAGTCTTACAATTATCAGAATAAACAATTTATTGCTAAATACAATTTACACTTACGGTTTAGAAAGAAAGAAAATACATTTATTATGTACAATACATAAATATATTATTAATATAATATTATAAAAATAATTAAGTGGGAAGTTCCGAAAGAAATAAGGTATTTGTTTGTCTGTGGTTTAAGATAATTTATTTCTCAAAAAGATCTATATTATAATGAGAATGTAACAGGTCAAATTCTGTACAAACCGAAACCGAAAATGTGTTTTTTTTTATATTTTTGTTTGTCTGTCTATCTGTCGATAAGTATCTGGAACGTGCATAACGCCGAAACTACTGAATGAATTCAAATGAAACTTTGCATGATTTGAGTTCATAGTACGAGGTAGGACATAGGATACTTTTTATCCCGAAATTCAGCACGGTTCCCTTGGGAGAGGGGATGAAATTAGTCTGCAGGGATGGCAATCGCGAACGAAGTCGCGGGTACAGCTAGTTTACAATATAAATCGCTTACTGAGAAATCACAATATGCTTATACTACTTAACAAGTAGGTATTAAGATGTATTTTAGATTTAGTGAGAGTAACATGCATGGCTAGGTAAGTAGGTAGGTAGGTACAGAAGGAATAAAAATTGAAAAAATACAGAACCAAATCTATAATTAAATTTACATGTAAGTAAATTGATTATTAATTATAATTTGGTCAATTATAATTAATAATTTATATATCTATCTATAGATTAACAAAACAAAAAAAAAAGCGAGCGTGAATGGGATAGTTGGTAAAGGAAGGACTCGGCGAACGTACTCTGACCGAATTGGAGACATTCTAGAGAAAGGTCAGGTCAGAAGTACACTAAACCGCCGAGCTTGTATGAATAATGTGATGAGGATGAATGAAGCGAAAGAGGTATGCCAGGATCGTAGCAAGTGGAAATCTTTGGTCTCTGCCTACCCCTCCGGGAAACAGGCATATATATATATATATATATATATATATATATATATATATATATATATATATATATATATATATATTGATGTAGTAAGCATTATGTTGTCAGCTGTTTCCTATAATAATATTATACACCTACCTTTAACTTTTTAGCTTATTTTTTGTTTCTTTTAAGTGTATAATATTGTATAGTACCGTATTTTTTCCCCCCTTTTTGTTATTTTTAAGGTAGCACGCCAACCCTTTTTGTAAAGCTGTGAGGTTGGCAGGTAGAAAATGCTTTTAGCATTAAGCCCACCTTTTGTACACTCTTTTTTTGTGCAATAAAGAATATATAATAATAATAATACTAATAATATATGTGTTGTGTACAGAGAGCCGCAACAGCGATGATTGTAAGAGTGTGAAGAGCGTGGGCAGCGCGGAGGACGGCGGCAGATTCACCTTGCAATCCTTCTGCGCGCTCGTCGACAGACTCACTCCGGACAAGGAGAATGTGCACGACGACGAGGTGAGGATCACATGACACTAGCCACTGCCCCCGGCTTCGTCCGGGCCAAAAATAACCGGTGAATAGTAGATGTTACCGTTTAAGGCCTGCGTGGGATGAATTGCCCATACAAACGTAATACCATAGTCATTTTTAATTAGAGCTTATTTCCACCATATTATGTTATTATTTGCATTCGAATAATATTTATCTACGTATCTCGTTATATACTTTTTCAAAATACTTACCTGAAATGAAATGTAAGCGAATCGCATTTTGGATATTTTTACGTTATACATGTTTTCTTTTTATTTGTTTTATCAAAAACAACAATACCTTACGTATCGTTTGATTACGTACAAAGATTATATTGTCTACTTACAGAATAACAGCACAATGTGAAGAATGCAACAAGTTTTCATTCATCTTTTTTTGGTATTACGGAACACCACCAAATGTATATCAAATTCTGAACGACTAATATTGCTATCGCGCAAGCACGGGCGGGCCTGCCGCCCAGTCAAAGAGAGATAGCTATATTTTTGTACGCGCTTCTTATTTAAGTTATGAGCGCTGTACGCTGGATCCTTAAGGCAGTGTTCGTAGGATACGCGATTTCGGTCGTTGCAGTTCGGCTTATTCCAAAAACTATCGTGAACTTGACTATTCATATTGTAAAAACGGGAATTTTCACGTACCGCACTATCGGTGAAGGCACCGACTAAGTTTCGACTCATTCCGAGTGTCTTCATCAGGGTGAGTGATCGCGACGCTCTACCTCCGTGCGTGCATACGTAGTGGACGACGTGACGTTTTTACAATATGAAGTTTCAATTTCAATTTCAATTTATTTATTTGCGAAAAATGGGTACAAGCAGTAGATAATACAGTTAAAAAGTCCAGCCATTATCTGATTTACAGCATGCAAAATTTAATACAAGAATAAAAAAGTATAAGCCTTAGTCTAAAAAGTCATACATTTGATAATACAAACAGGCTAGCATGACACAATATTTTATGTAAGAAGAAAAAAAATGTATATAATTATAAAATGTCAAATTCTTAAAACTTTCTAAAATTTGTCATAAAGATATTCATTTATACTGTAGTAAGCCTTTTGTGATAAAAGTTTCTTTAGTTTTAATTTGAATAAGTTTAATGTTTTAATTTCCAGAATGTAAGTAGGCAAATGATTGAAAATACGAGGCGCCATGCAGAAAACACTGTTGTTAAACATTGCTGTCTTGCTTGGAGGACGACTTTTTTTGTGTTCTGTCGTTTACTTTTAATTTTTTTATTTAAATACATGTTGCTTTTTTACAAATAAGGCCATCTCATATATGTACATGGAGGGTAATGTGTAATTTAATTGGACAAAGTACGGTTTGCAACTCTCGATTTGCCTTATCTTACAAATAGCCCTGACACATTTCTTTTGCACTTTAAAAACCTTTTCCCTACCAGTTGAATTGCCCCAGAATAGAACGCCGTACCTTAAAATGGATGGCGCATAACCGTGATATGCAGTGACCACTGTTGAGATGCTTGCAACATTAGAAAGCATATAAATTTGCATAAGATTATTGATTAAGTTTATTACATAGGTGTTCAAGATGCGAGTTCCAGCTTAAATTGCAGTCAATAGTTATTCCTAAAAATGTATTATTAAAAAAAAAACTCTAATACAAACTGATCTTGGTTGTCGTACGTAGTGGTTGCTTCCTCTATGGTTGTCGAATTGACGTTTTGTATCTGTTACATTCAAGGACAGAATAACGTGTGTCTATATCAAAGTCAAAGTCAAAGTCAAAATTCATTTATTCAATAAAATCACAAGGATCACTTTGAAACGTCGGTTTTTATGTACTGTCTGTCCCTCCGCGACAAAGCCAGGAAAGAAAGGCAAGAAAACCAAGGCTGGTTATTCTTTTTAATGATCCTTTTACAAAACAATAGGTTCGAGTTGGAGCATTTTCAATATATATTTTGATGTATTATTATATAAGTATAAATTGTGTTGTATCAGAAGTTGGAGGGTGGTTCGTACATAGCGAGCGAGGTGGCGGCGCTGGAACGCGAGCAGAGAGCTGTCGACCAACGCGCCGCTACGCTGGAGAAGCAGCTGCGAGCCGTCATGGACGCGAAGGACAACTCAGAGGTATCTCATGACACACTTCAACAAAACTTATATACTTATACTCATTTTATTATATACCTTTCATATACACTCACTCACACATACACCAGTTTGGAGTTAGTTTTTTTTTCTCGTGTTAAGAAACAATTTCATTTATTCATACAATTATGTAAAAGTAGGTATATACAAAAAATACACATAAAATAACTAGTGAAGTCAAAATTCATTTATTCAATAAAATCACAAGGATCACTTTGAAACGTCGGTTTTTATGTACTGCCTGTTCCTCCGCGACCAAGCCAGGAAAGAAAGGCAAGAAAACAAGGCTGGTCAGGCTGGCAGGCAGCTATCTAAAGACCGTTGCGAACGATCTATGGATTTAATCCCCTTAGTTAAATAGTTTTTTTTCTGAAGGGTTCTTTATTTACGCTGTTGTTTTCGTCGTTACATTTGGCCTAAAAATATATTGAAAAATTGGGATTTAACTTTCCAATTTTGGACATTAAACTTTAAAAAAAAACGTCAACTCGTTTTTTTTAAAGTTTAATGTCCAAAATTTCTAAAAAGAAACCTTTTTGCATTTAAAACTTTCGCATTTGCAAGTTGATTTAGTTTATTTGAGACTTCGCAATGACCTAAACACCTAAAAAGGGACTTTCTCATTTTCAAATTTAATAATTTTTTACATGTGTTTTTTTTTGAATGGAAATGGGAGTTTATTCATATAAAAATCTTGATTTTCAAAATAGAAGTTAGAGATGTCCAAAATTTCCCAAAAAAGGGGCTTTACATGACTTGAAACTTTCCCATTTTCAAGTTTAAGAAGAAGAAAAAATCGTTGTAATATTGAAAAAAAAACGGGATTATCTCCAAAATGTTTAAAAAAGGGACTGTTCTAGACTTAAACGTTATATTTTTTATTTAAAATATTTTGGGCGTTATTAATAGTTTTTAATTATGTCCTTTTCGTTATAGAAAAAATGGAGAAGAATATTCATATCCTGTGTCCAAGTCCTACCATGTCCGGTAATCTTTCATACCCGCTTTATATCATACTAGTCTCTGCTCACGGCTTCGCCCGCGTGGTACCCGGATAAAAAGTAGCCTATCTGTTATTCGGATGTATTAGCAATATTACTGTAGTTTGATCAAAATCAGTTCAGTCGTTTTTGGGTGAAAGAGTAACAAACATCCATCCTCACAAACTTTCGCGTTTATAATAGTCATCATCATCATCATCATCGTCATCATCAGCATCAGCATCAGCATCAGCATCAGCATCAGCATCATCATCATCATCATCATCATCATCATCATCATCATCATCATCATCATCATCATCATCATCATCAGCATCATCATCGGCCTATATTAGTCCACTGCTGGACATAGGCCTCCCCTAATGAGCGAAAGTAGAGAAGATGGCCCGAGTCTAAGGTTACGGTGTCCTCTCCCTCTCTACGGACTTCACACAACCCCAGAACATGCCATTTAATGTTCTCTAACTCCACTTCCAACTGCGCTAAATGATGGTGAAGCCTCAGTGTGCGTCCGTTAAACGTAGCCAGGGTCGGTTTGAGTGGTGAATGGTAGCCTGGGGTAGCCCGGTGATTCTAAGTACCCCCTTAGTGCCCCGCCGTTACCATGGCCGCTACCATGACCAGGAATAGCGAGGCGGCCGGGAACTGGGGGCCATTTTCTTTTAGCTTGAAACATCGATTAGGGGGGTGGGGGGGGGGGGGGGGGGGGGAAATGCCCATAATCCCCACGCTGGGCATGCGGGTTGGCTCGGTTGGGATCGCAGTTAAGTGAAAGATTGTTCTGCCACGGGAAGAGTTGGGGTTGGGGTTGGGGAATAATAGTAGTAGGTAGTACAAAAAAATTAGATCCTAAATTGACTGTATGAAAAGTTTCTAGAAGTTGAAGTTATCATTCATCGAGAGATGTGATTTTGTTAAAAAAAAAAATGGGTTGCCACAACTAGTTGTGCATACTGATTGGTCCGTGAGGAACACCTGCTAAGTCAAAGTCAAAGTCAAAATTCATTTATTCAATAAAATCACAAGGACCACTTTGAAACGTCGGTTTTTATGTACTGCCTGTTCCTCCGCGACCAAGCCAGGAAAGAAAGGCAAGAAAACAAGGCTGGTTATTCTTTTTAATGATCCTTTTACAAAACAAAAGGTTCGAGTTGGAGCTAATCTTATATTCTCTTCTATTCTTTAGAAAACAGTACCCTAACATTGGTAGATTTTATATGCATTTATTGACATATATTTCGAATGAGCTCGTCGCTAACATTTGGTATTTGTGTGTGCAGGAGGAAGCACATCTGATGTCCCAGTGGTTCAACTTAGTGAACAAGAAGAATGCGCTGCTGCGGCGACAGATGCAGCTGAACATACTGTGAGTGTACAGGCTGATTCATTTTTAAACGAGACCTTCCACAATTTACAGGGTGTTTGAGAATCGCAAGATCCATACGAAAAATATCAGGGTAGGATACGCTTTACATTTTTCACACAGCGTCAAACTAAGCAGAGCTTGTATTATGGGAACTACATGACTGATATACTACTTATGAGAGAGAGAGCTGTTCCCGAGAGAGAGCGCGCGGGAACAGTTGTATAGAGACAATGGCCGCGTTCATGGTTTATGCTACTGTTACGAACTAGAGTTCGGGATAAAATAATCCAATTAAACACCAAAATTAACACGACGAAATTAAAACAAAAACACTAAATCAGTGCATCACTGGGTACAACACTAGCAAAACTGTCACTTCACTAGTCACTGGGTATGGCGCCTTCATCACATCAAATAATTCACTTTCAAATCTCGAAAGGACACTGTCCCTACCGGTCGCTTGCCGCGCTTATATATCTCGTAAGGCGTTTCTTCCAGAACATTCTCGTAGGGGGCGTGGCCCGCACGCTGCCTCGCTCCGTCCCGCCCCGTCTCGTACCGCCTCAAACACTCTACGTCAAATAAAACTTAATTCTATCTCTCTATTTTTCTAAAAATCTAACTTTTCGGCCCACCCCACCTTAATTGTGCACTATTGTGTTTGTTCATAGTGAGCAGGAAGAGGATCTGAGCCGTAGATGTGAGCTGCTCGCGCGTGAGCTACGCCTGTCCCTCGGCGTGGACGAGTGGAGGAAGACGCCGGAACAGAAGCGCAGGGAGAGACTACTGCTGCAGGTACTGTCGTAGATGTGAGCTGCTCGCGCGTGAGCCACGCCTGTCCCTCGGCGTGGACGAGTGGAGGAAGACGCCGGAACAGAAGCGCAGGGAGAGACTACTGCTGCAGGTACTGTCGTAGATGTGAGCTGCTCGCGCGTGAGCTACGCCTGTCCCTCGACGTGGACGAGTGGAGGAAGACGCCGGAACAGAAGCGCAGGGAGAGACTACTGCTGCAGGTACTGTCGTAGATGTGAGCTGCTCGCGCGTGAGCCACGCCTGTCCCTCGGCGTGGACGAGTGGAGGAAGACGTCGGAACAGAAGCGCAGGGAGAGACTACTGCTGCAGGTACTGTCGTAGATGTGAGCTGCTCGCGCGTGAGCTACGCCTGTCCCTCGGCGTGGACGAGTGGAGGAAGACGCCGGAACAGAAGCGCAGGGAGAGACTACTGCTGCAGGTACTGTCGTAGATGTGAGCTGCTCGCGCGTGAGCCACGCCTGTCCCTCGGCGTGGACGAGTGGAGGAAGACGCCGGAACAGAAGCGCAGGGAGAGACTACTGCTGCAAGTACTGTCGTAGATGTGAGCTGCTCGCGCGTGAGCTACGCCTGTCCCTCGGCGTGGACGAGTGGAGGAAGACGCCGGAACAGAAGCGCAGGGAGAGACTACTGCTGCAGGTACTGTCGTAGATGTGAGCTGCTCGCGCGTGAGCCACGCCTGTCCCTCGGCGTGGACGAGTGGAGGAAGACGCCGGAACAGAAGCGCAGGGAGAGACTACTGCTGCAGGTACTGTCGTAGATGTGAGCTGCTCGCGCGTGAGCTACGCCTGTCCCTCGGCGTGGACGAGTGGAGGAAGACGCCGGAACAGAAGCGCAGGGAGAGACTACTGCTGCAGGTACTGTCGTAGATGTGAGCTGCTCGCGCGTGAGCCACGCCTGTCCCTCGGCGTGGACGAGTGGAGGAAGACGCCGGAACAGAAGCGCAGGGAGAGACTACTGCTGCAGGTACTGTCGTAGATGTGAGCTGCTCGCGCGTGAGCTACGCCTGTCCCTCGGCGTGGACGAGTGGAGGAAGACGCCGGAACAGAAGCGCAGGGAGAGACTACTGCTGCAGGTACTGTCGTAGATGTGAGCTGCTCGCGCGTGAGCCACGCCTGTCCCTCGGCGTGGACGAGTGGAGGAAGACGCCGGAACAGAAGCGCAGGGAGAGACTACTGCTGCAGGTACTGTCGTAGATGTGAGCTGCTCGCGCGTGAGCTACGCCTGTCCCTCGGCGTGGACGAGTGGAGGAAGACGCCGGAACAGAAGCGCAGGGAGAGACTACTGCTGCAGGTACTGTCGTAGATGTGAGCTGCTCGCGCGTGAGCCACGCCTGTCCCTCGGCGTGGACGAGTGGAGGAAGACGCCGGAACAGAAGCGCAGGGAGAGACTACTGCTGCAGGTACTGTCGTAGATGTGAGCTGCTCGCGCGTGAGCCACGCCTGTCCCTCGGCGTGGACGAGTGGAGGAAGACGCCGGAACAGAAGCGCAGGGAGAGACTACTGCTGCAGGTACTGTCGTAGATGTGAGCTGCTCGCGCGTGAGCTACGCCTGTCCCTCGGCGTGGACGAGTGGAGGAAGACGCCGGAACAGAAGCGCAGGGAGAGACTACTGCTGCAGGTACTGTCGTAGATGTGAGCTGCTCGCGCGTGAGCCACGCCTGTCCCTCGGCGTGGACGAGTGGAGGAAGACGCCGGAACAGAAGCGCAGGGAGAGACTACTGCTGCAGGTACTGTCGTAGATGTGAGCTGCTCGCGCGTGAGCTACGCCTGTCCCTCGGCGTGGACGAGTGGAGGAAGACGCCGGAACAGAAGCGCAGGGAGAGACTACTGCTGCAGGTATTGATATCAGCAGCACTCCCCCACAGCAGTATACCGTACGACATCATGCTGTGGAAGTAGCTGAAGTAAACTAGTCTAGCTGTGTCTACGTATGTATAAAGACGTATCTTTTTGACTGTATATGATACCTAAGAATACGGTGGTGTCCACGAGCATGTGACATCTGTGTTACGGCCGCCCTCGTCCCCCGACCCACCGCGTCGCGTTGGGTCCGCACTATTTCTTCGTTTTAGCGTAGCGTTCTCTCTCACTTTTCTACTGATAAATGCAAAAGAAAAGAAGAATCTTTCAAATACGACTGTTAGTTCCAGAGATAGCGCTTTCAAATAAAGTACTTGCACACTTTCCAAATTACTTATGCTTTACCAATGTAAATGGCTGGGGGTGTACTAATGTACACTCCCAGACATTATTACAATCTCATTAAGTCCTCTCCATCCAAAGGTTGTCTGGAAGTGATCGCTTCTAAGCGATAAGACCGCCCATTGTACTTTAAGTTATGTTTTTTTTAGTTTTGTTAAGTTATATCTATTTTCTTATTCTGTACAATAAAGTATTTTCATTCATTCATTCATTCAATCAATCATTCATTCATTCATTCATTCAATCATTCAAACTCTTCGGCTTTATATATTAGTATAGATTGTATTTTTTTTTCAGGAACTACTGGCAGCTGTGAACGAAAGAGATAGACTTGTACAAGAAATGGACGAGCAGGAAAGAGCGTAAGTCATTTAAATCACAATCTCTCACCTACGATCAACTAGTCGCTGTCTACGGCTTTTCTGCGTGCTAACCGGATAAAAACGACCTCAGTGGCGCAGTACGCAAGAGGATGCGGGTTCGATTCCGCGGAACAAGTGTTTGTATCATCTGCAAATATTCTCGGGTCTGGGTGTTTTCTAAGAATTCACAAAAAAAAATATAACAGTAAAAATTATGAATATGTTAGGTCAATGATCTGACCAGGGTCTAGACAAATACCACTTTCTGTTGTCGTTAACGCCTGCGGAAACATTAAATTGTATGGAAATGTCACGTGACAGCTGCCAAGTTTTACCTTGAAAAATTTGCGTTAGCGTGAAAGGAAACGTAAGCGTGAGGTATTTGTCTAGCCCCCCAGGGCTGGCTAGACAACTCACGCTTAGTTTTCCTTTCACGCTAACGCAAATTTGTCAAGGTAAAGCTTGGTAGTTGTCACGTGACATTTCCACAGCTAATGTCATTTCCATACAATTTGATCTTTTCGCAGGCGTTAACGACAACAGAAAGTGGCATTTGTCTAGATACCCTGGTTGAGGAATGGCGCCACTGAAATGGGCCAAGTTGTAGGAAATGCCGGGTATCTAACGAAACTTTCTTCACGGATTAAAGAATCATCGCATTTTATCTTGACACTTTTGGGGCAATCAATGGGACAAGTAAAAAAAAAACAATTGAAACAAGTATATTTTTTTCGGGAAAAATAAAAACTGACATCAACTAACGGGAAGTTTATAAAGAGACCAATATGAAATTTCATCCTCCACTTTTTCACTCTTAGGGTTGGGATTGTTTTCATATTTTTTTTATAGGAAAAAGTATACCCTACCCATGAAAAAAAGAATCATTAAAATTCGCGAAGATATCGGAATAAAAGATATACACCCAAAAACACTTAAAACATACGGATGAATTGAGAACCTACACCGTTTTTGAAGTCGGTTGATAACTGAAAAAGATTTATTTAATTTCTTTGGTCGCATATCGATATCCTTTCGAATGAAACAGGGTTTTTTTTTACTATTAACTATATTTTTTACAGAATAGCAGAGGACGCTGAAATCGAGCATAACCTGTCTCAAGTGGAGATGGACAACAACAGGAAACAGAACTGTGTCCTGCAGTGAATAGAGTCTAGTATCGCACGGTCATTGCAACGTGTACTCGCGTCCGCAAATAGCCCGTTTTTGATGAAATTCACGGGTAAAAACACAACCCTCCGCAGTCGGGTAAAAATAGTTTCAAGTCCATTAGGTAACAAAGTATGTGTTTCGGAATTATTTATTTTGTAGTCATTTTGGTGCGGAAACATAGGCATTTGCCAAATTTATTGTTTGGACGTGCCTCTGACTACCCTCTGCGTTGTATCCTCACGGATTAACGTAATGAGTTTGATCTGAGGGATGGAGATGATAGTCGTGAATATGTTTGTTTATTTATTTTGATAAAATAATCCATGTATTTGATTTTCAAAATCACTCAAGTAACAATTTTCTCCCAACTGATTGTTTTTAATAGTGACATTAGTTAAGAGTATCTTCAGATGGACGATAGTGGAACCACACCTTAGCCACAAAACAGCTACTTAAAGTAATTGGGAATAATCAACGTAGACACGCGTAGTTTCAATCACACGAACCACACTTTTTGTCCAACAGAAATAAATAGTTCCCACTCTTATATTCCCTGTGTCGTGGGTATCAGGAACTACGAGTGCCATGGTACCCAACACCCATGCCCAGAAGGAATATCGACAGAACATGCAAACATTTGTCCCGCAGCGGTAATCGAATCCGCACCTATTGCGTCAAAGCTGGCTACTCACCCGCCGCGCCTTCGGAACCGACCACACTGCAACCATATCACCGTCATGGCACCGTGTGAAAAGGGCCTTAGTCGGTTCAACTACATGCCAATTTGTGGTCGCGATAACGCAACTTCAGGAAGCTATAGCGAGACCAATGCACTTGACTGTATCTTTGCAGTGTGGTTGTGTTGTGGTTGAGTTGCGGTTGGTTTCGTGGACACGTTGGTTGAGCTGTGGTCGGAAATTTGGACACGTTGTCAACAGATGCTTAAGCGACCGCACCTGTGGTTCATGTGAATGGAACTAGGTACAAGTATTCATACAATTCGTGCTAGATTTTTATTATAAATACTTTTAAGTTACTTTTAATAAAGTCTTTACGAGAAATAACGACTTTAGTGCTAATAACAACTTTTTTTTGCTGTTCTGTGGTCGGGATGTGGTTATGGTGTGGTCCGTCTGAAGGCACCCTTAGAGTTATATTAGTAGTCCCGTCATTAGTTCATGAAAATGGTGAAATGTAAAAGGCTTTTTAAAATGGACATTATTTGACAATTAAATATTTAGAGATGGTATGAAATAATTTGAGGGGTTGGGGGGGGGGGGGGGGGGGAAATAGCCCTATGAAGTCATAATACTCATTATTATGTTTCCTATAGATAAATTATAGTTTTAGTTGGTACAGAAAACGAATATAATTTAGTACGAATATGTAAAATTTTTTTTTGTATTTAATTTAATTGATAAAAATATCTTCACAAAGAAACCTCCTTAAATTTGTTCGTATTGATACAAGCCGTACGCAGTTATTATAGTTAATTTAAGTATTTTTGGTATTTTGACCGTACCAAAGATTTTATTTATATTTTTATATTATTTTAGCGTTAAGCTGAGGACAGATTACTAACACGTTCATCGATAATACGCCTACGATAATACGCCTATGATAATACGCCTACGATAATACGCCTATGATAATACGCCTACAATAATACACCTATGATAATACGCCTACTATAATACGCCTACTATAATACGCCTATGATAATACGCCTACTATAATACGCCTACTATAATACGCCTATTATAATACGCCTACTATAATACGCCTATTATAATACGCCTACTATAATACGCCTATTATAATAGTCATCTGATGTACAAGCTTCTATGGAACATGGATCCTTTCATAAAAACATACGTCAAGCATAGCAGCGCGAGTTAAAAAAAAAAGAACTTGTATTTTTTTATATTACGATTAAAACTAGCGCTGTTAAAGTACGTTTCTATGAAAAAACAGATATAGCTTACCTTTTAAGTTCGATTCAACGGAACTCAAATCAGCACCTTCGCCTCTAACAATGCGTGGACCATTACGCCATGAATCTATTCTATGTTGACGACCTCTGTTGCGCAGTGGGCGAAGGTCCGCCTGAGACACAGAAGGTTGCGGGTTTAACTCCCGCCACGGGACTAATATAGATAAGTAGTATATCAGTCATGTAGTTCCCATAATACAAGCTCTGCTTAGTTTGGGGCTAGATGATGCTGTGTGAAAATGTCCAGCATTATTTATTTATTATGTAATACATAGGGCCGTTGCAATCAGCGCGCCTTTTTTTAGTTTTTCATTCAGATTTGTGTAGAAAGTTCAGGCGTCTGTCGGGCGGCGTGTTGGCGATGTGTCCCCAGCTTTATTAAACCGTTTTACGTAAAGTGATACTTAAGTACAATTCGCCTTATATGAATTATATTTTTTACGCATAGACTAGCATTTTTTTAACCGACTTCGAAAAGGAAGTTTTACATTTTGACACTGGCGACAATTCTCTAGTACACCAATTAAACTTAATTTTAACTGTCGCTCTCTTTTTACTGAGAGTGCATGCAAGAAAGAGATGGCAATAATGTTACACTTTTTAAATTAGTTTACGTGTCTCTCTTTGTGTTTATAAACAGCATGTTTTGAAATTACGACTAAATTTGTATGGAATACTTAAATCTGACTAATTTGACAGCATTGACATTTTAGCTCTCTTTTGATATGCTGTTAGTAAAAGAGAGCTATAGATAAAATTAAGTTGTGTTGGTGTATATGAGAATCGACGGCTTTATCCATTTATTGTAATGTACATAGTATTTTTAGTTTTTTTTTTATTTATTTGCTTTTGTATGTCTTGCCTTCGATACCAAGGATACATTATTTAATTAAAATGTCAAAAACCGATTAAAAAAAACATCCTCCATTTTGACATATTTATCATGATCATAATATTAAAAACATATAAGAGCTTTTAAGTAAGATTCTGAGCAAAACCCGTATATAAGTAGGAAGTAATTAAAGATACAACCGCGGTCTTTAATTTGTGGACCACATCGAAGTCAATACGTTTGAAATAAAAAAAAAAAATAGAAACAAACACCATTCGCATTATACTTTACCGACTTTATATACATATTTATATAAAGACTTTCTATATGATTCATATTGTAAAAACGGGAATTTTCACGTACTGCACTATCGGTGAAGGCACCGACTAAGTTTCGAGTCATTTCGAGAGTCTTCATCAGGGTGAGTGATTGCGACTTGCTCCCGACGCGACGCAGAGGGAGCAAGTATATACCGGGAATTTTCCCGTTTTTACAATATGAATAGTCAAGTTCACGATAGTTTTTGGAATAAAACTTTCTATATGATTTCAATAAATAAAAACCTATTGACTTTCCTATTAACATTTCAGTTTGCTCTTGGTCGGTCTACAAATTAACGACCGATGTTAATAAGATTATTGTATTCAATTGATATTTTATATTTACTCAAAAGCAATAAAAATCACGAGAATGTTAAGTATTTAATTAAATAAATACAATACGACACTCAGTATTATTTTTTTCAATAACTTTCAATAAAATAAGAATACAATTTTGAAATATTATGAGATATTGTCCGTTTTTGACGTTTGATCAAATTAATTTGATAATTTTTATGAGGGGGTGCTACACATAATAAATGGTACTGAAATGATATCGATTATTGCAATTTTAATAAATTCGTATCGCTTCATTATTGTATATAAAATAGTTTTATTATTGTATTTGATTATTCTTATATAGAATTCAGAAAAACAAGTGACCACAGGGTCTAGACAAATACCTCACGCTTAGTTTTCCTTTCACGCAAAGGTAAAACTTGACAGCTGTCACGTGACATATCCACAGATAATGTAATTTTCATACAAATCAATCTTTCCGCAGGAAACAGATATCCTAGGTATTTTTAATGTGCAAAGATCTTTTTTTAATAAGACTGCCTAAAACTAATAACATAAGACTATTAAATTATATAAAATTAGCTTCTGTCCACGGCTTCGTCCGCGTGATACCCGGATAAAAAGTAGCCTATGTGATGTATAAGCTATATTACTGTAAAGTTTCACCAAAATCCAAGTAGTTTTTGCGTGAAAGATTAACAAACATCCATCCATCCTCACAAACTTTCGCGTTTATAATATTAGTATTATATACTCTTATGAAGTATATTTATCTTCTGAATTCTAAGTATAGGAATAATCAAGTATCTAATGTTTTGTATGTAACGGCGATAAGATATTTAGTTCACGCTTAAAATGTCCAATAACGTAGATGCAACGTGTATTTATTGAAAAATATAGATCAATTGAACAAAATCATCATCTTGTCCTTGTCCCGCATTATATGGCGTCTCTGCTTCCACTCTCCTCCAACAGCCGTCATCTCAGTACTCACTGGAACTGAATATAGATCACAAATAAACGTATGATAAAAAAAAACAAAAAATTAAACCGACTTCAAATTACGAAAAGTTTATAAAAAGTTCAATATGAAATTTTATCCATCATTTCATATTTTTTACGCTTAGGGGTGGGATTTTTCATAAAATTAATATGGAATCATCCTTACCTTCCCCTTGAAATATACTCTATCTAGGTATTCATAAAAAAACATTAAAGCCTGAATTCATAATCGGGGGTTGAACAGTCCCCCAAAATCCACCATTCAGCATTCGCCTTATCCCTGGGTATATTAAGGTTGAATTCGCACTTGAAGTTTTACTCAGCGCCTGAACAGTCCCCTAGGGAAGCCCCTATTTGACTATGAATTCGGGCCTAAATCTGTCCAAAAAACACAGCTTCACAAATGAAGTCGGTTGAAAAAACACAGTGATACGACATAAAAAAATGGTAAAATGGAGAACACGGTTGGTGGTGTGTCCTCCGCTTGTAAGGGGAAGATCTTCCACCGAGCTAATTCATCTGTTCTACTTTCCCGGGCTCCTGACAACCCTGGGCAAGTGGATCAGATGGATCAGATGGGCTGGGGTTTGAGCAGAGATACAATTTCAATTTTAGCTCGGAAACAAAATCTTGTTCGGAAAACTTGTTCAGTTTCGTGGACAGACTAACATTTTCGTGGTACCTGGTCTACTTATTTTAAAAAAGTATCCTACATTTTTAAGGATATTTTTTCCTTAGACGACTAATATTTTTCGTCATTCAACTTCAGGTATTTAAAAAAATACCTGACGTTTAGTTTTCCTTTCACGCTAACGCAAAGTCGAAGAAAAACTAGGCAGCAGTCACGTGACATCTCACAATCTAATGTCATTTCTATACAATTTTTGTGTGATTCTTAAGAAAAAATAGATTTATTGCAAATCTTGATATTTATCTAAGTAGATCGTGTTTCGTAAAACTATCAGCATCCTACTAATATAATAAATGCGAAAGCCTGTGTGTGTGTGTGTGAATGTTTGTTACCACGTATCTCCGTAACTATTAAACCGATTTTGATGAAATCTGGAATGTAGATAGTTTAGGATCGGGAATAACACATAATCTAATTTTCGAAAATCGACCCCTAAAGGAGTTAAATAGGGCGGTAAAGTTTCTATGAAAAAAAATTGCATGATTCGCTCAAAAAAACTTTAAAGTAAATAAAGAAACACGTATTTTTTATTTGTTTAAAATTACCCTTTGGTGGTGTGCAATTGAGTTCTAAACTTTGTATAAATTGTAATCCTTGGTTCGATTCATTCAAAAGTTAGTGGACATCGTTTGAAGCCTGGAGACGGTCATATGCTACTTTTATTAACATACCACGCGGGCGAAGCCGCGGGCAACACCTAGTATTCTATAAATTTATCTTGTTTGAATCGCAGGAAAGACTAAGATCAATTCTAGAATATTCAATTGAGTTGTATGGAAATGACATTAGATTGTGAGATGTCACGTGACTGCTGCCAACTTTTTCCTTGACGCACTTGCGTTAGCGTGAAAAGAGAACTAAGCGTGGGGTGTTTGTCTAGATGCCCAGGATAACCAAACTCAAAGGTGAAATTCCTCCCATTACTCGCCCTATTAATCACCCGTGCAGTACTTTCTTTAGTTATACTGATGGGAGAATATTCCCACTGATATAACTGGAAAAGTTGGTCAGGTCTTAATTTCTTTGAAAATGTTCATATTGTTGTGTTGTACCAGAAAAAATTTGCAAATTTGTGTTGCAAATTTTCCGCCATATTTCTCCGTGTACTGTGTTATTGTAAGCTATTTATTGTAAACTGAGCGGTAATAAAGTGATATTGTAAATTATTACGTGTTTTTAATTTAATTTAAGGTTTTTAATAATAAAATAATATTTAGAAGTAGTACTCATACTCATATTAACCGTAGGAACTACATTTTACACTTGGTTTTGTCAAATTGCTTACCTTTTAATTTTTTTTTAATGCTGGACATTTTTCAAACAGCATCATCTCGCCCCAAACTAAGCAGAGCTTGTATTATGGGAACTACATGACTGATATACTACTTATATACATTTTTTTTGTAAATACATACATAATATACATAGAAAACACCCGGACCCGAGACAAATGAATGCAGATCCTACAAACATTTGTCCCGAGGTGGGAATCAAATATTTGCAGATATAAACATTTGTCCCGTGGCGGGAATTGAACCCGCAACCTTCTGCGTCTCAGGCGGACCTTCGCCCACTGCGCCATAGAGGTTGTCCAGCATTATTTATTTATATCATTGTACATGAAAATACATGTACCTACCTACTGGATAGGACATAGGCGTGCCACGACGAACGATCTTGAGCCACCTCCATCCACGGAGTTCCTGTAACCCTCGAGATGTCGTCAGTCTATCGGGTGGGGGGGGCCTTCCTACACTGCGCCGTCCGGTCGATGTCGCAATTACCCACCTTTCTTCGCCAGCGGTAGTCAGTTTTGCGAGCGAGAATTCGAGCTTCCCTTTCATAGGATTTTCGAATAAGATTTTTTTTTAAACTTTACTGTACTACTTGCTACCTACCCTCAATATCCTTTAAATCAAAAGGAACACAAATTCCATTTTCATATATTTGGAATATATACTCATTTTTGACGGTGTGTATTTGAAAAAAATCCCAAAACTACTTTATTATTCAATATTTTGATGTTTTCGACAAAAATGTATACGTTAAAATGTAAAAAAAAAAAAAAATTCGAAAATCCTATGAAAGGGAAGCTCGAATTCTTGTTCACCGTCAGCTTGATGCTGATGCTGTGTGAAAAAAGTCCAGCATTATTTATTTTCATCCACCTGGGGCCCCAAACTGGAGCTAAAAGAGGATCTCATAATACAAGAGCAGAACTTCATTATGGGAACCACTTACATGACTGATATACTACTTATATAGGTATACGTTTTTTATACAAAAAAAAACCAGAATGATCTCAAATGTAACTTATTACGTAGTATGTGGCCTTGATTCTATGAACACTAATTAAACTTAATTTAAACCTTCGGTCTCTTTTACTGATAGTGCAAGCAAGAAAGAGATAGCTACAATTTTAGTGCTGTAAAATTAGTCAGATTTAAGTTTTACATACAAATTTAATCGTAATTTAAAAACACTTTTTTTTAGGAAAACCAACAGCACATACCTAATATAACAGAAATACATAATAATATAACACAGAAGGCCAATAAAACGTATTCACGCGTAGGTATAACATGCTGATTAAATACACGAAGAAAAGTGACACGTAATCTGATTTGACAGGAGTAAAATTCTTGCAATCTCTTTCTTTCGTTCACTATCAGTAGAAGAGAGCGACAGTTCAAATTAAGTTTAGTTGGTATACTACAGAATCGGCGTCAGTATTAAAATATTATGGATCAAAATATACCTAATTGAATGTCTGTTTCTCCAGATATGACGGTATAATAACTACGTACAAATTTTAACTCTAACGCGTAGGCGTAAGAGTTAATTATTAATTGTAGAATTATATAGGAACACATTTTATGTAATTTTTTTTCATACTAAAAAACATTTAGTATAGCACTGGTACCGTCTTCACACGCAAACAGGGTGTTATAAAACAACTTCCGAATACGTAACGAGACATTCAGTCAGACCGTGATTCTGGACCAACTGGCACTGAAAACGGAATAGGGATGTAATAAAATACCGAACTGTTTTATATAAAAGAGAATTATTTTATTATAATTCGTTGTGTACAAGCATTATTATTATTAGGTACATATCAATCGCCGTAACCCTTTGATGTAAAACCAACTAAGTCACAACGATTAGGTATAATTATTTGTTATAGCGCCACCTCTCGTACGGTTAGATTATACGAATGTTAAAATAATAATTGAGTGTAAAAATTAAAAAAAAGTATCAATCAAAATATGGAAGATTTTTGTAATTACAATTTGCTACATTGTGACCTAGATGGTATTATAACTACGGGGGCCCACAAATTAAACAATATTAATGAATAATAAATTGTACTGGAAGAACTTTGTTAAAAATACTATTAATTATAATTATCTTACTCATTATATTTATTTAACTTAACTATTTTGTCTAATGAATTACATAATTCTTAAAAATAATACCTACTCTCAATGTCAAAATTGGTTATTTATACAACTAAAGTAGGCCAGTTTGTATGTACCTAAGTACCTACTAAATAATAAACAAACATAAATGATACAAATTGTTTGTGAATAGTATTGTTGAAAAAAAAATGGGCTTAATTTTTTTTTATAATAATAGTTTTAAATAATAATATACAAAAAGATACTAAGTTATACCTAACAGGTTTTATACCTGCTTACAATTATGTTACATATTATTAGTATTTTTTTTTGTTTGTGCCACTGCAAAAATATTTGATAAGAGTTATTATTAATAAGAAGTACTTGGGGCTCTTATATACCATTTACATCATATAATAATTATCTAATAATCATTTGACCTAGAGTGGTCTGGAAAATTCCATAATTGGACTTATACACATTTTACTGTGTGATACCAAAAAAGTTAATATTTTAGAAGTAAAAATCCCGAATTTTCTGACCAGCAGATATAAATTCTTTAAATGTTTCGGTATTATTTTTTTATCATTCTTAATTTTCACAAATAGCCAAAAACTACTGTACCGTTTCACTACATAATATTTAAACTCTATGTACAGCAAATAATACCTACTAAGTCAATATTTAATAAACAATGGTCTCAATTTTATTTTATTATTCTTTGCCAGAATATCATACATATCCGAGATTCTTGTACTTTTCAAAACCATTATTTTAATTAGAAATGGTTTAGGTTTGGATGTATTTTTAGGATTGTAAACGACTACATCATATCTACAACGTTGGCATTTTACTCATGTGTTATGGTAAAGTAACTACGTCGTATAAGTGAACGTTTCGTTACACGTACATGTATCAATATCATACCAAACCACGATAATTCTAATCCGTCAGTGTCCCAGGATATGTAGGTACCTATATCCTAAAAGGGAATAATTTTGCACTTTATCTACTACAGAAACAACTTTTTTCTACGTTTTTAGAAATTTGGCTATTTTGGCTGAAATAATGGATATTTAAAAAAACAGTTTTTTCTAAATAAACTGCCGTTAAGTGCATAACTCATTTAACAACTTTAAAATATGCACATCATAATATATACAATCCAAAAAGCATCAGACATAATAGTGTTACTGAGTATTTTTCGGGAATCCGAAATTATTTCAGGGAAACTTTACTTTCATGGGCAGATTAATTCCCTTTCAGCACGAAAATACAATGGTACTTCTGGGGCAACCTATACAATCAACGTATTTTCTAATTCATATTTTGTGACAGCTGTCATTGTCAAAGTCATCACGCGCGAGTGTGGTTGTTGGAGGTGACTGGTGGTGCTTCCGCTTCTGCAGCACTTGCTTCTGCTTTGAGTTTCCGGTATTTTTCTGATAAAATTAAAAATAAATAAATTACATATGTACATTTCACTAACATTGTCCAGGTTCGTAGTAGGTAAAATCTATGTATTGCAGTAAAATATTAAGAGATTTCGTGGCAATCCCAACTCAAAAAAAAACTTGTTGACGACGCATATATTCAAAGATCGCCCATAAATGTTAGTGCAGCTGGGTAGGTCGCTTTCAGTTCTATATTCAAAAATAAATTCAAATAAAAATATATCTATAAATATTTTTTCAATTAAATTATTTCATAAATGGAACATCGAAAAGCAAAGTCTTTATAAAGAATCATATTAATTTGTAGTCTGTTGATAATAACGACTTAAATTTTAAAAACAGAATTACTTTATCCCTCATAAATGTTAGTGCAGCTGTGTAGGTCGCTTTCAGTTCTATATTCAAAAATAAATTCAAATAAAAATATATCTATAAATATTTTTTCAATTAAATTATTTCAAAAATAGAACATCGAAAAGCCAAGTCTTTATAAAGAATCATATTAATTTGTAGTCTGTTGATAATAACGACTTAAATTTTAAAAACAGAATTACTTTATCCCTCATAAATGTTAGTGCAGCTGTGTAGGTCGCTTTCAGTTCTATATTCAAAAATAAATTCAAATAAAAATATATCTATAAATATTTTTTCAATTAAATTATTTCATAAATGGAACATCGAAAAGCAAAGTCTTTATAAAGAATCATATTAATTTGTAGTCTGTTGATAATAACGACTTAAATTTTAAAAACAGAATTATTTTCTCCCTAGAGGTTAAAATGATACACGTTAGTCCGCATACGCTAAGCAAAAATGACACACTTTTAGAGCATGCTCTAAAAGAAGCGAAAACTATATTTTGACTTACTGGATAGTTTGACCATGGTGACACCCCACCAGATAGACCAGCCCCACCCAACCAGGCAGAACAGCACCGTAAATAGTTGCAGAACTCCCACCAAAAGGTTCACCACGAAGGAACCTGCCAAATTGTTATTATTAAAACTCTGCAATGTTTATTAGTAACAACGTAGGCATTTCCAAAAATCATTCACTTAGTGTAGAATAAAAGTACACTGTCTCCCGCGTCACTCTTGCCATGAATAAAAAAACTCCATAGAAATCAAACAGTTCCATTTAATTCCATAAAAAAATGGGTGATATTTTTTTAATATCTGCATTTATCTACGTACTTACTAAACACATTGCACATGCAGTGTCGAAGAAATCACATTTCGTCAACTTATGCCTGGAATTTAATTATCACATTTCTTCTTCGTCATGGCTAATCGCTAATTATGTAGAATGTTACTCTGTCTAACTCCTCTGATGTGTACTCACCTATCCTATACTTGGCTCCGTCATGGACGCCAAACCTGGGTATCCCGAACAAAAGGCAAAACAAGCCGCTGAAGATCGAACCTATAAAAGTAAACACAGCAATCAGTCAATTGCAGACTAGAACATTTTCAGAGGTTTTTCAAAATGGCGGAGTGTTAGGAAGAAATTTCTTAATCCAAAATCTCTAAGCTCCCGCCGAAAATAACTGTTTTTGCCAGAAGTAAAGCCCACACTGCTGGGTTCGATGTCAATAGGTGTCGGTTACAGTATGTCTGTTTGCCTCCAAATTACATTAAAAATATGTTTTAAAACATACCTAATCCTGGCACAACCACGTTGCAAATGAGACAGAAATAGGCCAGCACGATGGGTAGAACAGGGATAGCTGCTCGAATCAGGCTCATGTGCTCGACCAGTGATGGGTCTAGCTTCTTGCGGGTATCCTAAATAAATAAAAAAATTGTTTAATACCTATCGGTATTAACTCGGAAGGATCTGGGTATCAAACAGAATTAGCAAGGAGAGATATTCTGTTGGGCCTGTGATGGGTGTCATTTTGTTTTTTTATGAGTTATAAACAAGCTCTGTACCGGAATATAGCTTTATAATTCTTACAGGTTGGCATACAGCATCCTCTAGTAAGAGTTATAACTAATCTGATTTGCAACAGATAAAAAACATCTCATTGTTTAAAAAGTAAAACAGACCTCTGCTATTGATTTTGTCTTTATGAATGTAATTTTCATTGTGGGTAAAACATGGAAAAATGTGACCACAAAAACTCAAGCAATCCCTGAAAATGGTAATAGGTTGATGAGTTCACAACCTTTTCCATGTATATAGTTGGCTCAAATAATGATCAATAAGTCAAACGTGCAATGTCTTTGTCCAAGTGTTAGTAAAGAAACGTAAAACATGTGTAAATGATCTGACTGTTGATTCGATATAAAAAATGCAAAACTTAACTCACTTTAAAGTTGAATGAAAGTGAAGATTAACATGACTGTAAAAGAATGTTACCTCAATTTCTTCCTCAATATCAGTATCTCGTTTCATAAAATCAGTTGTGAGTAAAATTTTTGATCCTCGCGAACTACTCCTAGATTTTACCGACGGGCTCGGAGATGGTAATTGTGGTACTTGCAATAAGTTTGTCATGTTTAAGAATTAAAACACTGATATGTTTAGATTTGATAATTGAACATGTGAAAAAGGAATTATCTTAAAATGTAGGTATAGTGTTTTTACAGTTGTTTTACTATTGTAACATCAGAAGTGGGCTGCAAAGCGGTGAATCGCCAAGTGATGTCTATCAGAGTCCAAACCAAACTGAATTTGCATTCGTAAAAAATTGCAAATCATATACGTATTACTTTGTAAAGCCATCGATTTCTTAGACATTGTGTAATATTAACCTTGTGTTTTCATTTATAAATAACACAAAAGAGTGTACCTACTAGAGTGTAGACGCCTACCTACACTTTTAAACTATAACAACTAGTGAAATGAACAGTGGCGATGTTTTAAGTTACGAAAAACTCTAAATAACTAATAAGTAAGGTCATTTTGAAACAAATTAATTAAACTATCTCCCTCAAAACTAACAGAAATGGCGCCCCCACATGGTATCCTATAAAATCGTAGATTTTAAAACATACCGTTACAATTTAGAATTTGAATTTTAGCACCCTTTGATATATCATATACAGGTTCAAAAAACTTTGTTTCAAAAAGCACCACATTGGCTGTCAGTCAATGTATGCAAAGTGAACGACGAAAATCACCAGAAGAATTGATTAGGTTAAATCATTGAGGTTCAAACTACCTTAGATTTTTTAATTCTGCATATTTTTTACGAGACATTTGCGTTTAATTGTATGTAATGGCAGTTTTAGGAACTACTTACCTACCTAGTTATTAGCAAGTTTAGCAGCCAGCAATTATGTACCTACCAACAACTAACTCAGACCTTGAGTCATATTTTCTAGAGTTGCGTGTAAAACCGTCGCAACAACACAGGGTCATTGATATATGGACGGACGGTAAGGTCAGATATTTGTTGACTGAAAAGTCCAGGTCTAGATTTCAGTTTTGATATGATTTTAAAGTGACTGATTTCAAACTCTGCGAATTCAAATGATTTTCTTACCGGAAAATTGCCAACTGAAAGGATTTCAATGAATGGCGATGCCAAAATAAGGTTATATGAAACCTAAAAAGGTCTTATAATAAAGAATATAAGACCTTATATTTAATATAAGACCTCATATTTATATAAAACCTAAAAAGGTCTTATAGTTAAAGGTCTTATATGAAATGGAAATTAAGTAACCGAAGAAATTGCTGCCGATTTTGTGCCGCGTCGGCATTAGGACTATCTACGATACGTTTCGCTACATATAGTTTAGCTGTTAATAATCAAAACGAGTACCTTGTTATCTTATATAGACGTAACTTGATCATTATTAGGCACGGAAAATCTTACACCTAGAATGTTATTATTGCATCAGTTACCTCAGGAGGCAGTGTTGGAGATAAGCTCTTGTTCTTAGAAAACATGCTGGCACGCCGACTGGTAGGTGGCTCCATCTTCCGACGACACATCCCTCGTAGCCACGTGCACAGGCGGTTGTTGCAGCAACTGTCACACGGAAATGTTGCACTATTTTGATGGTATTCGTTAGTAAGTAGGCAGGAAAATATCAAATAGAAATCGGCACCCAACGTTATGGCCACTATGTTGGTCATCAATAAAGTTTTCAAATAACAAGCTGATAACCATATCGACGCTAAGCCAAGTCCAAAATTGTAACTAAGTAATTCTTTCTTAGTATTCTTGCAAATAAATATCATTCATTCATTCATTCAATACGAAAATATATGGCATCACAGTCAAAATGGACTGTGTTGAAAATAAATCGAAATTAAGTGTGTATTATCACTGATAATACACACTTATGATGTGACTGATAATTTATCAGTCATCATATTTATTCCCGTAAAAAGGTGGACCCCATGTTTTACAAGGCTAAGGGTGTCAAATTGACAGATTAATATATTTCATATAAATCTGTCAATTTCACACGAATTAAGTAACTAGTAAGTGTCGTACCTACTGACAAGACACTTATGTTAAGAAACTAATTCATTATGTTATGATATGAAACAGTTTTATATTTGAATATATTTGTTGTTTTTATCTCAGAAATAAAAGCTATATTATTATTTTTATTCTAAGTGTCTCGTAAATGTAAGATATCTCACTATCGGTGCAATCGAAGTTAAGTTTCTTACTTGTTAGGTGGTCGATCACTCAGTATACTATCCCTTCTTTCTATCTGCCGCTTCCTTCCACAGCATCCTGTCTCAGTGACGACACTGGGTGACATTGATAGATCCTGTCGCGGTGACATTGTGACGTCAGCGACATTTTGCGCGGGAATTCCCGAGTCACCGACTCGACGTTTTCGACCGCAGCAGAAAATTATGTCACGGAGTTTTCGTTTGCGTTTCGTTTCGTCTTCGAATTCGATTGTTGCTCCCTGTGGACACAAGGAGAGGTTTTCGTTTTTTTTTAACAATAATAACATAGCATTATAGTACACACCAATGCGATATATTTTTTATCTTTAGAATGGCAGGCTAATAAAATTATCTGTAGATGATGATGGTCTCGTAAATAATAGGAAGGTAATTTTTCAGTCCTGTCACAATTTTGGCTTGAGTTAGATCTATCTTGTAAAATCATCACCATGTCTTCACAAAAAAATGGAAAAACCCGGAGACCTATTAAATCTGATGATATAGAGAGGGGTGGAAAAATTTATTTATCTAGTAGTTATCTATCTACTCCAAAGTAGACCTTATTTGAAGTTGAATGGCTTATTTCACGAGCCAAGTTTTGCAAAGTTTGAATAAGTATATCAGTTTAAAAAAAAACATTGTGGCAAACCTTTCCTGCAGCTCTCTCAATCTCTCTCTCAACTTCCTCTTCAACTTTCGTCTTCTTCTTACAACAGCTGAATTTGTTCATCATTCCCTGCTTTTTATTACTCAAATCGTCAACCGCTTCATCTTGCATCTCTTTCTCGTCATCTGCCTCCCCCTTGACGCAACAAGGACAGCATTTACTTTTACACTTGCCCATAAGTCGCGTACAAATGTTAGGTTTCTTGTTTTCCTCATTTTCTGGGGAGTTTTTGATTTCGTTTTCGGGCAATTCGGCCTTTTTCTCTTTTTCCTTCTGTTCTTTTTTCGTTCTCGCCGGAGGCTTGGGTGTCGTGCTTGTACTTTGTGGGAATCTGTAAAATTTGTTTGTGTCATATTCAATAGAATTTGAATTTTAAATAAAGGAACGTCAAAATTTAAAAACTACATTAATTTAAAATATTGACAATAGGTAGGTTATTAGAACTATTTTAGTTATTATTGATGATGTCAAAAGAAGGGAATTCTCTATTGATCTCTAATTTCGCCAGAATCTAATTTTATGAACACTTGATCTAAAAGTACCTTTTAGTCTAATTTTGTCTTCAAAACAGCTTTCATCTTTTGTTTTAATGAAATAAGATACCTACCTAATCTACCTATGTCATCACTGGCTACGTGATTCATAAGTTAGGTATTTATGAAAAAATACTTCAGATACTTAACCAATTTCAATTATTACTTATTAGCTACTCACATAACTACTTATCTTAATATGTTCCGTTATAAACGAAGTTGTTTGACAGTTTAGTTAAGTTATGTGAGTAGGTTCACCTAATCAATATCCCCCTCATTTATTTTTATAAATTATCAATCACCGTTTACGACGTGTTTAATAGTTTTTAGTTGAAGGTTTGCGTGTAAAGTCAAACGAAAATAAAGTTGTTAAGAAAAAACCGATAAAATGGCAGCCATGCAAATCGAAATGTTTGCTATTACCTTAGCAGCGTGGCTGGGCCTGGGTATCTAGAATATGGAAAATTTTGAATTTAGACAATTTAAAAAAATATTAAGAAACTTATTCTTTTGAAGCCAACAAGTTAACGCTAGCTTATACCAAAACCAAGAATGAATGAATATTATACCTAGTTCATATTTTTAGAACTTTTTAACTTCAGTGAGTTAGAGTAGCTATTTCAATTGACAAAATAGGTTACCCCGTTTCATTGTCGTACCGCTTTGGCAGCAATTCATTCGGCAATATGTAAACAGTCCGATTGTGCAACATTTTCAAAAACTAAAACACCATTTTGCAAGGTACCACACTTATAGGTCCTAGGTCACTTTTATAACGGCTAGATACACTTTCGAAAAGTTGCTGGCCATCGAGAATTTAAAAAATCGAACGATATGTTACTTTTTTTAAAATGATATTGCAGAATGTAGATACTGCATTATTACTTCACATTTCACTTTATATTGATTGCAAGGTTTAGTAGAAACACTACATTTGCTTTATTTCTTGAAGAGTACATAGTTTTCGCGCCATTTTCTTACCCCACTGAACGGGTGCGATGTAAGACGGGCGAGGTCGAACTAAAGCTCGGTCTAATTTCTTAAGGGTTGTATCGAGTAGAAATGTTTTGTTGTGGCATGCTATTATAAAGGGCCTTGAATAAAGAAAACAAGTTTTCAGAGAAATATGCAGATGTAATTCCACTGACGGTTTTTATGGTAACAAAATACGAGTATGTTACTGGTAGAATAATATTATTGAGGCTAATTCGCGGAAAGTGTAGGTACATCTATCACAGCCACCGGTAATAGATATATAATTGTGGATTATGAAACGCAACCAAGGGTCTCCGTCACTTTTAGTGTACGTACTTACTTCCAAAAGACCATAAACATAATGTAGGTAAGTAAGAGTTCTGATTAACTTTGATCGTTTCCCATTTTAAATGAAAAATAAATAAATAAACAAGCGGTGAAATAAAGTCTCTTGTTCAAATTTTATACCTCCTTAGTCAAAATATATCTTTACAAAGTACTTCACTTTTTACACCTATGAATAAAGATAAAGAAAAAGATAATTTATTGCATGAAATATATGTAGGTATATAGGTAGGTGTTTTAGGTATAAATATGATTCAATGTATTTCTACCGTTAAGCATGCAATGTCTATTAACAAAGGTTGATTAAAATGTATGATTAAAATTAAAGGTTAATAAAAATAAAAAGAAGATAACTAAAGTTAAGCTTTTTTTTTACAAAAAAAATTGTTCTTTGGATTTTAAAACGGACCATCTCCTTGTTAGTATGTACCTATTAAAGTTTTATCATAAAACATTACCTACCCGCAAATCATAGCTTGCAGTTCATTATTTCTTATAAATCAACTATAAACACCTATACTTCTAGTGGCCATGTTGTGGCCAAATTTCGTGAACCAGAGTAATCAGGGCTGGCAAACTTCAAACTCATTCCACGCAGCGGAAATTGGCTTAGCTACGTAATATACCTAATAATATAAAAAAGCTTCGTACGTGGACAGGTAGGCCAATAGAACTACCACAAAATGTGGGTTAGATTCTGTGAAAGTGATACGCTTATTAAACTTTATAGTAACCGCTCGCTTTTGATCGATTTATATTTTACGTCTTGTACAAATATTTAGAAGTACTCAATACCATATACATTTATGGCTTTCACATGGTACATAGATGGTGTTTATAGGTAGGTATCTCATATGAACCCTGTCCAAGGGTATAACAACAGATAGGTATGCAGGCCGAGGTTTTGCGTAAACATACTTGTACTATAAAATGAAATTAGGACAACACTTGGGTTACTGGTATAGTATTATAATATCTGTGCTTGTTTATAAAATAATAATGGTTTTTGAAAAAATATTTTTTTCGAATTTGGCGCTCAACATTGGCCCCATGTTGGGCGCCAATGTTTTATGTTTTTAATAAGTGACCATTTTAAGCAGTACGTAACGTAACTTAGTATAACTAATAGATTAAACAGGAAATAGAAATCCAACAATTTTGATTAATAATAATATAAATTAAGCCTTAGAATAGTTTAATTTATATAATAATTTAAGCCTTATTTAAGCAACTTACGAACAAGTAAGTTTACAAATGAGTTGAAATAAGTATTTACTACCTAGTAAGTTGGTACTTGGTATTTATTTTATTCATTAAAAATAAAAAATAAAAACTTGCACGCATACTGCATAACAAGCATAAGTATCTGGGTAGGTGCAGTAATAAAAATAATCATAATAGAATATCTTTGGGCTACAAAAACATTAAATAACAAACTATTGACAGCAATAATTTAAAAGAGATGAATAGAAAAAAAAACTGACTTCAAATAACGGGAAACTAATTAAATATGAAATTTAATTCCTCATTTTTCACCATTAGAAGTGCGCAATATGGAATTGACCCTAAAGTACTCTTACTACTCATTAAAACAAAATCATTAAAATTGGTTCACAATTGGCGAATAAATTGCATATCATACATACAAAAAAACATATAGACGAATTGAAAACCTCCTCCTGTTTTGAAGTCGCTTGATAATATTTAAATCACGATATTCGCGTATACAGTATCAAGTTAACGGTTTCTATCCTGTAGGTACTCTATCATCAGATCCTCACAGGCTTACGTTATTTTGCTCACTCGAGATGACACTCTGTCAACCTATCCTATCCTACTAATATTATAAACGCGATAATTTGTGAAGATGGATGTTTGTTACTTTTTCACGCAAAAACTACTGAACGGATTTTAATAAAACTTTACAGTAATATAGCTTATAGATCAGAATAACACATAGGCTACTTTTTATCCGGGTACCATGCGGGCGAAGCCGTGGGCAGAAACTAGTCAATTATATCCTGCAAATATTAAATTATGCTATAATATATTATCATATATTAATATTAATTATGCTATTACTCCTTTAATGAATTTATGACTGATAAATTCTAGGTAGGTATAATAACATAGACATTTTTTTTTCTCAATGATTGTATTATTATTATTTATTGAATTTGTATTTTTATGTGAATTTTTATGTGATTGTATTAGTTATATTGTAAATTTTAAACATTGCACGCCCAATAGGGCAGAATACATTCCATTACTTTATATCAACTTTTATAACATGTATTTCATGTTATAAATTAATTTGATTTGAATTATGATTTATGATTTTACAATGACGTATTGATAGACAAGGTATTAGCGCCACCTTTATGGTCGTATTCGTTAGTCAATGCTCAGTTTTGTAATGCTCTAGGTAAGTTGAATGCTCTCTGCTCAGCCGGTTACTCGCCAGCCCTGACTCATATGCTAATAAGCTTTGTGGTCACGCCACAGTCCGCTCGATAATGTCCGAGTGCGGAATCCGAGACTCCGACTTAAAGTCCACTTAACGCTGTCTAAATGATGTCATTGCCTTCTTTACATGGATGATCTTTATAGTTCTTCAGACCAGCCGTACTAGCAAAATGCGTATGAGAACTAAACATTTTGCAAGACGTAGCAGTATCCAAAACTTGTAAATTGGATGATGGTAAAGTTTGGATCAAGAAGAATCCCTTCTTAACCAACTTCAAAAAAGAGGAGGTTTTCAATTCGTCTGTATGTTTTTTTATCGTGTGTGCTTGGTATAAGATATTAGGATATCTTCGCCAATTGTTAGCGGATTTTGATGATTCTTTTGTAGAGTTGTAGGTATAGGTCCCATAAAAGTTTAATTTCTGAGGGATTGCTATTTTTCCCGTAAAATTTTGAAAACATCATCATCTCATGTAATCGCTACTAGCCGAAACATTTTTTGTGGGAGACTTTTCTTTTGTTTTTTATTCGAAAGAGTAAGCAGAATAACTTGTGCAGGGTTTGATGATATTAGAGTACCTGCAGAATATAAACTGTAAACTTGGGACTGCAACTGTTTCGTGAATATCGTAATTTAATCATTATCAACCGACTCAATTTGTCTGTATGTTTTTTGTGTGTAAGTATGTTACGTGATATATTCGCTAATTGTGAACCGTTTTTCATAATTCTTTTTTAATGGGTAGGGTTTACTTCAAGGGTAGTCGCATATAAATTTTATGAAAAAAAACAAACCTGAGGGTGCAAAAATGGGTGATGAAATTGCATATTGGATTTTAATCAATTTCTCGTTATATGAAGTCGGTTTTTTGACATTTAAATAAATTAATTTAATGTTTTATACATTATTTTCAGTTAAATAAGATGGAAACACCCCCATTGCCATTGAAATGGATGGGCTAAGAATATTTTGGTTCCAACAGACGTTACGCCCGCACTCATACTGTCTAATGTCACCATCACAAAAATAACAAAACACACGGAAGGTGTAGCACGTTCGTTAAAACCGTCGTCTTACCCGCGACGCAAGGTGTCCGTATATGTGTTTGCCATATAAGGTAATTTGTATATTTGTGACATTGTTTGTTTGGTAACCATTTATCTTCGAAACGACTTGTAGTGCGGTTTTGTGCAATGCTTTTGTGTGTCTTAAAGGATTGTTCTTAGAAATGTTTTATAACCACAAGTCACTAGAGGGCGCTGTAATCAATGATGAAAATGCACAAAGGGGTAAGTATTCTAAATTTTGGATAAAATCATCATCATCATCATCAGCCTATATTAGTTCACTGCTGGACATAGGTCTCCCCTAATGAGCGCCATAGCGCCCTGTCTTCAGCTTGCCGCATCCAGCATCTGCCTGCAGTCTTTCACAGATCGTCATCCCACCTGGCCGGAGGGCGTCCTACACTACGTTTGCCGAGTCGCGGTCTCCACTCAAGAACACGTTTACCCCAGCGGTTATCGGTTCTTCGCGAGATATGACCGGCCCACTGCCACTTCAGCTTGCTAATTCGTTGAGCTATGTCGATAACTTTGGTTCTCTGACGGATGAAAAAACCATTAGTCATCTTCTCCAATCAGCAAGTGTGGGTTGTCTCCTAAGTTGACAATTTACCCTAAGGTAGTATTCAGAACTTTGAGTCAATTAGTTTACCCTCCCTGGTTCACTCAAGTAAGTCCATCGTGTGACGTCATTATTTTCGACACGAATATATTTTACACATTTTTCCGCTTAATGTAGGTTAATCACGATTGCTTTATTTCCCCAACGCCGTCTAACTTTTTCAAATCAAACCCATGTGTAAAAGCTAGTCAAAAGAAACCACAGCAAATACTGTATTATGTGGGGTATGAGAATGATGAGCGGTTTTTATGCGCACCGCGTTGGTCCACGGGGACCAACTAGTCCCCGTGGACTAGTCAATAGTGAAACTTACCCTGTGTGCACTTTCTTTTAAGTCTACTGGGGAATTCGATTGGGAATTATGTAAGGGAATAAATAGGAAATCAATACGAAACGCAATAATATTATAATCAATTGATCAAGACAAACTTACTCAAGCAATAGAATAAAATTTAAGTTGCAAAATATTTATCAAAACAATTTTTTTTCTCTCAAGACCCTGAATTTTGCATAGTGATACATTAAAAAAAGAAAGTACTTGGTAAGTAAATATTTCATGAGTAGGTACCTCTTATACCTTCTAATAGGCTAAAAGAGATGAAATCAAAAAACAATATTTTCTATGAATCTTTTTACCTGAAATGATGTCTGCGGCATAAAATACCTTTATGCCACTTTAGAATTAAAATGAACTTACCCGCCATTACTCTGCGATTTCTCCGATCCGTTCTCCACCCGGCTGTCCAGATGTACCTTTTCAACTCCTGGCGTAGATACGTTAGAACTCTGTACTTCAACCTCTGCATCACCTTTTACTAAGGCCTCATTCATCTTCTCGGTAAGTTCATCTTTCTCCTTTTTTGCTTTAACAACAGTTATAACTGGCTCTATTGCTTTTATTACTTCTGTTTTGGGAGGTTCGGGAATCTCCTTCGGCTCTTCAACAGGAGTTATAATACTTTCGACGATTTTGGTCACTTCAGTACGAATCTGAGATGTTATAGCTTCGTTTGGTTTTTCTTCTTTTGATTTTGGCTCTGGTTCTTTTACTTCTGGTTTTTCGGGTTCGACTTTTTCTTTTTCTTTTGGTTTGTCTTTTTCAGTTTCAGGTTTGGCTTTCGCTCTGAACTTAGCTGATGCTGTAAGAATATTTTCGCGAGATATCTCAGGAGTTTTTAGTATATTGTCTATTTTCTGTCTTACCTTTTCCAGTTGAGGGTCGTTGAAAGGTCCTTGCAAAGGTTTTAGCTTATGATCCTCAGTGAAAATGGTTTTGCGTTTTACTTCATCTTTTTTCTTTTCGTCTACGATTTTCACATCCAAGTCTTTTTTGTGTCCTTCATCTTTACCAGTCAATGAATCTTTAGAACTATGTCTCTCAAAAATTCCCTTCTCTCTAGCTTTCTCCAAAGTAGTCGGAAGCTGATTAGTAACAGTTGTTACTATCTCTAATGGTTGCGATGTGATTGCAGCTGTTGTCATCGATATTATACTTTTCTTAGTCATTATAACAAGTTCACCTTTCTCATTAGTAATCTTGTCATACTGTGTTTCATTATCTTGTTGTAAATTTTTATCAGGGTCAGTAGCTGTATCTGTAGTTTGTTTCTTGGTTTTAGTTTTGTTCTCCTTTCCATCACTGGTCGTTTGTTTTACGGCATCTTTTTTGCCTACTTCACCAACTTTACTCGTTGATTGTGATTTTCCCGTCAAACTAGTTTTGCTACTAACCTTTTTCAACGGTGGCTTGCCACTTAAATTACTAGGAGTTCTTGTAAGACTTTTCGTACTATCCGTTCTACTTATAGGTTTTTGAGCTTCAACTTTGCTAGACTCAGGTTTTGTTAAGCTTTTATTGCTAGGAGTCCTAGTTATCGGTTTGTTTACAGTAGAAGGCTTAGAAACAGGAGTTTTGGCAGTGATTTTACGTTTATCAGGACTTGTTTCCCGACTAGTTGCTCTGCTAGGTTGTCTAGAATTGACTTTAGATGTAGCAGGAATGTTACCGGTGGGTTTGACAGGCTTTCTTGCTGTTGAAGGTTTGAGGGATGATTTAGCCGAACCAGATTTGATGTCTTCTATAGGGCTTTTGTTGGGAGTGCCAACGATAGGAGAAAGCCGTTTAGCGTTTATGCGTTGATTTGAAGGCGGTGGGCCTCCTCTTCCAGGTGAAATAGGAGGTTTTCCTTTAATATGTTTGGGAGATATGCTCAGATTTTGGCTGCTTTGACTCATGTTTCTTTTATCATGAATTTGACTTCCTACTCTGATGGTCTCATGAATACTGCTTGTACTAATCGATATAAACCTTTGATTATTATTTAAGTTATTTTCAACTGGTCTTTTTGAAATATAAGTTACTCTTCTAGCTGTCGTCCTCACAGGTGACACAGAGCTTTGCCTTTTAGGTATTTTGGAATGTTTTGGTGATCCATCGTTAGATTGTGGTTGAGATTTTGACACGCCTCTACTTGTAATTCTAGATTTATGCGCTGCAGGTTTTGACATTCCATCATTTTTATTGATAAAAATCAACGGTTTAGTTTTTGTGTCTTTAGTTAAATTAGGTTTGTTTAGGCCTGGTTTAGTTGTTTTACCTGTAGCTGTAGCTTTACTAAAAGCTGTTGAAGGAGAATTGGATCTTGATCGAAGGTTGATCTTGCTTGGAGAATTACTTCTTGAGTTCGTTCTAGAGTTACTTCGACTGTTAGCTCTAGAATTACTCCTTGAATTCGCTCTAGAACCCACACGAGAACCAACAACGCTTTTGGAAATCTTCTCCTGCAATTCCATTTCTTTTTCCAATGCTTCTTCTTCCTCTTTTCTCCTTCTCTCTGCTTCCGCTTCATTCTTTTCTCTATTAAGTTCACTGAGTTCTCTGACTTCTTCTATGTTTTGTCTGACAAAGTCTATAGGTGAGTGAGGTCGTGGGAGGATTATAGGAGGGGGTAGAGTAGCGGTAGCCATATTGTCTATTCGTGATAAGGAGTAAGTTCTTCTCCGAGTTGGCGAATTGTTTCTTGAGTTGGTTGCGGAGGTTTTCGGTGTATTGTGACGTGAAGTTTCTTCCCTGAAGCCTCGACCTACAAAAACACCGTAAGACCTAAAATAGATCATTGTGCACCACCGATTTTTTGTTCATATAAATAATTAACACCATCATCATTAGATATAGAACTGCTGGTCTACTGCTGGACATAGGCCTCTCTAGAAGAGTGCATGATGAAGATTTTAGTCAACCTTGATCACGAACTTTCCAAGACTGTTCAGAATAATGCTTCTATGTTTATATGACAAACAATACCATCTAAATTATGGTAATTATCTTATTCAGTTAACTTTAACATAAATGACCATGTCCAAAGCCTTACACATAACTAAAATCGTACCTTTAAAAGGCGAGACCCGTTCCTGCCTGATTGGTAGATCCACCGGCAAGGATCTGGGGCTTGTGGGTCGTGATGATGAAGGGGTTTCCGTGAGGATCGCAAAGGACTTCTCGTTCTTCCTCTTAGGCGTTGGCACAACTCTGTGGAGATATGATTAAGATTAGGTATCATGAAGGAACTATTGATCTATGTAGTTCGATCCGGAGAAGGATCGACTTCTCGTTCTTTCTCTTAGGCGTTGGCACAGCTTTGTGGAACTATGATTAAGATTAGGTATCATGAAAGACCTATTACTACTATCTAGCTTCATCCGGGGAAGGATCTGCTATGTCTATATTATTTCTGCTGCGAAGCCATAATGATAAATGCTTGGTATGACAGCAGTTCCGGTTTGATCCATCACCTAGTCCATCCACAACGGCAACGGCACCCATAAGGGGTGGGCTGGCATATGCCAGTATTTGATATGAAAACTACACACTGGCATGTGAAGACACGGTCGTCTCATTTGAAACCGTATCTTCAGGGCAAAGCGTCGGCATGTACCTAGCGTTGCAGATGGTAAGTGAATTTTGCTCGTGTTCTGTAACCGAATAATTGAATTAGGTGGATTTGTCGTAATTCTAATTCAGTAACCTTGCTGTTACTTTAGCACTGGACCGTACATTCGACGGTTTTGTAATTTATTTATAGGTTGAGTGATTGGGTATAATTTATTTTAGCAAAACACATTCTATGGTACCTATTTTAAACGTTTTTGTAATTTTTTTAAGTTATCTTTTTCTCTTTACTGACCTTTTTTCCTGTATATTAAACTATTTCTGTCCACAGCTTCGCCCGCGTGGTACCCGGATAAAAAGTAGCCTATGTGTTATTCTGATGTATAATCTATATTACTGTAAAGTTTCATCAAAATTTGTTCAGTAGTTTTGCGTGAAAGAGTCACAAACTTTCGCATTTATAAAAGCAGTAGGATAGGATTATGATATTCTATAATAGGTTTACTTTTACACCCCTTATTTGATTTAATTTAATCCTTTCCAAAGGCGTTTTGTTTATTTATGAATTCCTGTTTTATTGTGTTTTTCTTTGGTGTGCAATATAATATCTATCTATGTAAAATCTAAACTATGTTAAAAGGGACTTCCGTGAACTGCCCATACCTCAAAATAAATATTTATTCATTGAAATCACAAGGATAATACAGAAACGTCATCTTAAAAACTACGTAAAATTCAAACTTTTGAAGTGATTTTTTGCCGATTTCTCGCGCGCAATTCTTTTTTTTTTGTAAGATCCTTCATTTAGCTGTAGCGTGGTTCCAATCAAACTATAGTGTGGTAAGTGTGGACAAGGTCAAATAGATCTGGCAAAGCGATCTGACTATGTATACCAAACTGAGTATGGACAACATTGGACACTCAATTTAATCACTGAACCTTTAGATCCGTAATCAGATCAATATAACAAAGTTGATCTGAGCACGATCACCGATAGTGCGGCACGTGAAAATTCCCGTTTTTACAATATTAAACGCATATAAGTTTCCCCCTCCAACTCTTTCACAGTAACATAAGGTAAATCCACCTATTTCCTACATAGTTATATATAACTATACTATAGTATAGTACGAGTGAATACGCAGGCGATCATTATGCTAGTTACTTTCGCTCGATGTGCGTCGGTGATCGGTGCGGGTATAGTGACGGGAGGCAGCGGATGTGGAGGCGATCATAGGAATCTTATTCAATAATGGATATGTCGTAAGACTGACTGACAGTGAACGCACAGCCAAACCCGTACCTAAAGTTGTGTCCTGACAGGGAGATACCTATCTACTTCTTGCTTGTGCTGTTGATTGAAGTATGTGTCATATTTGACATTTTTTAAATGAGATAGATAGATAAATTGTTTATTAACAATTTATCTATCTATCTTATTTAAAGCGAGAAGAGAAACTCATCCTGGACAAAATCACGACTTCACCCACTTCTGGGTATAAGCCTTCCTCAGTTTGTGGCATTTACCACGATCCTATGCTAGTCTAAGCCATCTACGGCCCGCGAGTTTGTCTATGTTGTATGCCCACCTCACTACCGGACGTCCAATGTTACTGTTAGCGATTAGTTTCATGGGCAATACCTCTATAAATATTATCTAGTGAAAGTGGCACATCAGTTATGTAAAACGTTCATTCATGTGATAATATATGAAGCCTGGATATTATTGAGGATCTCTAATTTGACATTCTAAAGTAAATGTAGATCATAAAAAAACCAAGCGGAGTTTTTTTGTCTGATACTTCTAGGCCGGATCACTTTTAAAACTTTCAAAGGCTTTTTTTATGTTTTACATTATAAGTTTTAAATTCACGTTGTTTAGCTGACGTTTTTAATTTGATAAATTTCATGAATAAAAATCATGGACTCAGTTGTTGAAAAGCTAGAATCGTCTCAGGTATAAATGGGTTTTGTACTGGTACAATAATTTGATAAAATAACAGACATAATAATAAAAAAGTGATGCTAAAACATTTTTGGCGCTGACTTTGCGATTTTTAGTGTTTAAATTTGAACCATAAAGGCAGTGGGCGTGGACAGTCCCTTCTAGGAATGACAATAATATTAATTTTGAAAGTGTATCTAGGGCCCCGCAGTCCCTTACGGTAATAACCCTTATATTGGACCAGTAGAAAATTTCTCTTCACAATGATGAAGAACTGTATTGTCTATATCTTGCTTAAACGCAGACGCTATCGCTTATCACTTTGAGCGCTCCCCACGCCGCACGCACAATGCACACCTCCGTGTAATTACAGTCGCGTATCACGGGTTGTGAACCCACACTGGCCTTGTTGACTGCCTGCTGGTAACGCACGCAAATCAGGCCATCAAAGAGGCTAGGTAATTTACAAGCGTGCCTTTTCTAGTCCTTCTAGATCACAAGTTTAGCGTATAGAAAAAATATAGATAGATAGATAGCTGTTGCGTATTGCTTGGGGTCAAAATAGGTCCCTGTCTCAGCTTGATTGAGCGGTATGATATATGCAGTTCTTAATGCCCCTACGTACCGGTCACCCATCGGTCCGTTTCTGATAAGTACGTACCGATCTAGAACAATGTTTCTCAAAGTAGGCGATAACCATAAAGATAACGTTATCGTCAAGCAATACGCAACAGCTATCTATCTATCTATATTTTTTCTATGCGCTAATTCTTTACTAGTATTTTACCATGTTTTAGTTTTTGGGTTCAAATAAAAATATTATTTCTTTCTTTCTTTCTCAACTTCATTGTCAAGGATATTATGACAGATTAGTTTAGTTATGAGTCTAGAAGAGATCGTTATCAGCCACAAGACCGTCGATTGTAGTACTGTCCTGTGATTATCTATTAATTCTATTTACCGACTCTATTTCTATTGCCGACTTGGAGGAAATTTAAAATGGTTATATTTCGTGACCTAGAATAAATACATAGGCTACTTTTTATCTTGGTACCACGGAAACCGTGGGCAAAACTTAGCTACAGATATTGTATAATTTTTAAACACCTAACAAATGTTACTAATTGTAAAGTAATATTCTTAATTAAATTCATTTCTATGTAATAAGCCGATAATGGGTCATTAATTACCGTTAGGGACTCCAAATGAAATGGGCTGCCGGTCCCTAGAGATAATTTTAAAATTAATATTATTATGATTCCTAGAAGAGAATCCACGCCAATTTTTTATACAAACTTATATAACATATATTTAGTACATAGTCGTAAACAAATTTCTTATCCTACTAATATTATAAACGTGAACGGATTTTGATGAAACTCTACAGTCATATAGCTTATACATCAAAATAACACACAGGCTCCTTTTTACCCGAGTACCACGCGGGCGATGCCGTGGGCAGAAGCTAATACAAAACAAGTGACAAAATAAGAAAAGAAAATTATGTGTTCTATTCAAAATCAATATTTTCCATCCTTCTATTCTATGCCTATTTATATTTTCACTAGGTGGGTGTCACACTATGTTTTCACATTCCACCACCAATCTATCAAAGTGCAGTCTCGACATGCTCAATGCACTTTGCGGTGAGCAGTGCGGTCGAAGAAAGTTATTGGTGCGCTAGTACTACGCAATTCATTGTCACGGAGGGTAGGTCGAAGAAATCACGTTTTTTTTATATAATTAAACTGGCAAATAAGCTTCGGCCCAAACGTTTCGTAAGCGGCTATCGGCCACAGATAATATAATACCGTAGCATATAAACTCGTGCGTTACCGATCCTTAGACATAACGGGTGGAATATCTAGCGATAAGGCCGCCCTTTGTATGACAACAACCTTGTTTTAAGATTCTTTGTAAAGTGTTTTTATAACTATACTAGTTGTTGCCCGCAGCTTCGGCCGCATGTTTATAAAAGTAGCATATGACCGTCTCCAGGCTTCAAACTATGTCCACCAACTTTTGAATGAATTGAACCAAGGATTACAATTTATACAAAGTTTAGAACTCAATCTTACACCCCCAAAGGGCAATTTTGAAGAAATAACAAATACGGGTTTCATTATTTATTTTAAAGTTTATGTGTACCGAGTTTTGAGTGAGTAAAACCAAGGAATATTTTTTTCCATAGAAACCCTGTTTAACCCCCTTAGGGGTTGATTTTCAAAAATAAGATTAGCTTATGTGTTATTCCAGAACCTAAACTATCTACATTCCAAATTTTATCAAAACAGGTTTAGTAGTTACGGAGATACGTGGTAATAATCAATCACACACACACACACACAGACTTTCGGATTTATTATATTAGTAGAATAAACCAAAAACTAGGCTTACCAAAGTTCAAAAACAAGGAGATTATATTAAGATAGTGATGTATATTAAATTGCCAATTAAAATATCAACTTGAAAGCACTTATCAGATTTCAAACAAAACATCAAATATTTCCTTGAATCCAATGCATACCTACTGTCTGAACGAGTTCATGAATACTCTAGCAGAATGTTCATTTTTGCATGACAACGAGGTTGAGTGAGTTGTTTGCTCTTGACAAACACTTGATTATTTAAGGGATTTTATTACTTTTTTTTAATTAATAGCATAATTTTGTAATTTATGTGTATTATTTTAATCCAAACATGTAAACAGAACAATGTTATAATATGGTTAAATAAAGGAAATGAAATAATCCTGGTGTATGCAACAAAGAGTAATCTATCTATCAATCTATCTTTCAATCTATCTATCAATCTATCTATCAATCTATCTATCAATCTATCTATCAATCTATCTATCAATCTATCTATCAATCTATCTATCAATCTATCTATCAATCTATCTATCAATCTATCAATCTATCAATCTATCAATCTATCAATCTATCAATCTATCAATCTATCAATCTATCAATCTATCAATCTATCAATCTATCAATCTATCAATCTATCAATCTATCAATCTATCAATCTATCAATCTATCAATCTATCAATCTATCAATCTATCAATCTATCAATCTATCAATCTATCAATCTATCAATCTATCAATCTATCAATCTATCAATCTATCAATCTATCAATCTATCAATCTATCAATCTATCAATCTATCAATCTATCAATCTATCAATCTATCAATCTATCAATCTATCAATCTATCAATCTATCAATCTATCAATCTATCAATCTATCAATATATCAATCTATCAATCTATCAATCTATCAATCTATCAATCTATCAATCTATCAATCTATCAATCTATCAATCTATCAATCTATCAATCTATCAATCTATCAATCTATCAATCTATCAATCTATCAATCTATCAATCTATCAATCTATCAATCTATCAATCTATCAATCTATCAATCTATCAATCTATCAATCTATCAATCTATCAATCTATCAATCTATCAATCTATCAATCTATCAATCTATCAATCTATCAATCTATCAATCTATCAATCTATCAATCTATCAATCTATCAATCTATCAATCTATCAATCTATCAATCTATCAATCTATCAATCTATCAATCTATCAATCTATCAATCTATCAATCTATCAATCTATCAATCTATCAATCTATCAATCTATCAATCTATCAATCTATCAATCTATCAATCTATCAATCTATCAATCTATCAATCTATCAATCTATCTATCTATCTATCTACCTACCTAAATCTCATGTGCCTGTAATTTCACCGGCACCCATGCACTTCAAACTGGAGCCGGTATAATATTTTTACATATTTTAAAATCGCGGACGTGTATTCCCATTGATTTCCCTTCCCTAATGACTTGTGGCTATAAAACATACCCAAGAACCAGTAACAGACAAAGATACACACAACCAAACGAACCACCTTCTATGGCAAACACAATATACATGTTTCTGTCGCCGCAGGTAAATCAAAATATAACATTGACTCACCTGGACAAAAATAAATGTCTCACTCAATTTTTTGTGTTACCGCACAGATTATAAATAAACAGTCATTTGATGGTGCTTGCTAATCTATGTATAGAGGTATAATAAAGCTGAATAGTTTGTTCATTTTTTGTTCGAACGCGCTAATCTCTGGATACAAGTCGGATTTGAAAAAACATAGTTATAGATAACCTAGCTGTACCAAAGCCGCCCTCAATCCCCGACCCACCGCGTTGCAACGCTCGCGCGCTATTACTTCTTTTGCCCGGCTCCTAAGAGACGTACCGTGATGTTAACATAACCTAACATTCCTCAAGAATAAGGCTATCAAATGCAAAAAAAATTTTTCAAATCCGACTGTTTGTTCCAGAAATCAGCGCTTGTAAAAAAAAAAATCTTCAGCTTTATTATCAGTAAAGATTGACATTTGATGGTGCTTGCTAATGTTTTATGTAGGCACGTAATATCATTTTACTATTATACATTAATAATTAAACTTTACAAATGATGATTTTGCAACCGCGTGGGCTGCGTGTGAGTGTAGACATTGGCCTTGGAGTAGCAGATGGAAGCTAGCATCGCCCACCAGCGATCTTTGATGGATTAATAGCATCTTTCAATTACCTTGCGAAAAGTACTCGTAGATAGATAAATATAAAACTATATAAAGCACAACTAAAATGTATTTTAGACTATAGACTATAGACGAACTTTATGTTAGGACCTAGATAATATAGTTAGATAGTATTTTCTTCCAGCTAACTTTTGTGTAATTTGGAAAATCAGTTTTGAGGTAGTGACTTTGTCTGCGTTGAGTTTTTTATAGAATAGTTTATATTATTTTGTACTGGCCTCTGCCCTCGGCTTCGTCCGCGTAGTACCCAGATAAAAAGTAGCCTATGTGTTATTCTGATTAAGCTATGTTACTGTAAAGTTTCATCACAATCCGTTCAGTAGTTTTTGCGTGAAAGAGTAACAAACATCCATCCTCACAAACTTTCGCTTTTATAATATTAGTAGGATTGACAAACTTGATTATTCCTGGTCCACCCTCTAGGGGTGTCATTTCATTGCATCGCTACACAAAAAATAAAATCTAAACCCTCTAAAATTTACATGGATTTCATGTATTGCCAGATTGGATTTTCAAATTCCAGCAGGTAAAACAGTGAGATTCGTTTAGAAAATCAATAGATCAGTAGATTCAGGAATACTGATAGGAAATTTGGCGATTTTGATAACCGCTTCTTACGGTTTGGACTGTGGGTTGATTGATCGCCAGTGAGTCACAAAACGACTTGATTTTTGACTAGAAGCTGAATTTATCTAGATTAGTCAGTGTATTGAAAGAAAAAAAAACGAAAAATAAAGATATCACTGTGTCCTACACTATCTCTTTCGCTATATGCTAATTCTTTCGCTATCCGTACATCTTCAGCTACTTTATTTTCCGAATAAACGAATTTTTAATGTTAAGATGATATTTTATTAACTCGGTATTCATTATACCACGCGGGCGAATCTGTGGGCAGTAGCTAAACTAGCCTACTTAATTATTTTATTCCAAATGCTAGATATCTTGATACTTTGCCTACCTTAACTTTATTTTATCGTACCTACTAGTTTTTGTTTACACAAAACTTCGGCCTGCCTACCTATCTATTGCTATACCCTTAGACAGGGTTTATGTGAGATACCTATAAACACCATTCAGATACAGATTAATTTATTGACCATTTCGTTATAACATATAACATTGGCATGTCAGAGGGGTATATATTAACATTTAAAACACATGCAAAACGGAAAATGAACAATTTAAATATTCGGTAATATGGGTGATTTTCGAAAAAGGATTTTATTATAGGTTTAAACTGGTTGAAGGGAAGCCGCGTTACTTGTAAGGGTTATCTATGTACCTACCCTGTGAAAGCAATTTTTTTTATTGAATATTGAGTATGAAATGCGATTTTGTGTAACAATAGTATTTGCTATCGTACTAAGATAATTAAAGGAACCTACACTGAAGTTGCTCATCGCAGTATATACTCACCTACTAATCCTCACGCCCGGCTGCGCTTGCCCGATTACGTTGATGCGATGTTGCAACTACGGAACCTCGCGTCCCACACCTCCCACGGAACCCTATTGTTCCGTTGTGCAACGCATTGTGTGCGATTTGATACCCTTTTGTTTAAAATGGAAAATTGCGCATCTTGGAAAAGTGTAGGCAACAACTTTGAACAATCGGTTCTGATTAAGGACCCGGTGAAAGATACGCGGTGGCGGTGGCGGTGGCGGTCGCGATGAAAGGGAAATGGTTGTCAAGAGGTTGGCAAAGTTCGTGTGAATGTACCACCGGCGCCACCGCGTCGCCGCCGACGCCACCGCCGCCACCTCGTCAATTTGTCCGGGTTAGATCGTAAGAGAAATCATAGATTCATCACATTTTTTTAAGTGCATTAAATGGAAATTTAAAAAAATATAGTTTAGGGATTTAGTATATATTTTTTTGTAACTTGGCGTTTAATTTCAATAAATAAATACCTTTTATTTTGGTAGGTACTTAAAGACAGAATAATAACACTTTGAAAACAATAAAAAAGAATTAAACTCTTTACAAAACATTTTAATATATCCCAAGATATCTAAATGTTTCATCTATACCTACTTGTATATAGTTGTATGAATACATATATTAAAATCTAAATTGTACTAAGCTAGAAAAACAAGTCTGTCTTCGATCTGCAGAAATAGAGCAGGTAGAAAACAAAATAAAAAAACAGGTTGGTTTTTATTAACATAACCTTATTTTTTAAATCCATAAGTACGCTACATATACAGATCCTTTTATACCAAGCCCATACATTTGCCCGCACGAATAGAGACGTAAGGAATCAAACCCGCTACCGCTAACTGCATCAATCTTCTCATTATTTTATGCAATAGAAAATTAAATCCTGCTAATATTATAACCTTGAAAGTTTGTGAGGATGTTTGTTCCTCTTTCACGCAAAAACAACTGAACGGATTTTGATGAAACTTTATAGTAATATAGCTTATACATCAGAATAACACATAGGCTACTTTTTTAACCGGGTACCACGCGGGCGAAGCCGTGGGCAGAAGCTAGTGCTTCGTAAATATATGAACTTGCAGCGCCCTTCCAGGGTCCATGTACTTCTCTAGAGCTACTTTGATATAACACCTAAGCTTATGTACATTTGAGCATGAATAAATGAATATGATTATAAAATAATATCATCCAATTCATTGTCATAAAATGATTTAGGTACGTGTTTTGACCCGAAGAATTCGTTTTGACACAAATAATTTCGTGAATCTACTTGTGTCCTACTTTCGTCGCTTCGTCTGAGGCCTTGGACAGTAAAATGGTAATAGAATAATTAATACACTTATTTCTGTAATTCCGTACGGTATATTTAAGTGTTGTGGTATATTTAAGTGTAATAATAAGTGGATTTTTATTGAGTTTCCGCGGATCTACTAGGTTTATAGGTATTTCTTCATTTGCGTCTGTTTTGGAGCAATTTTGTTACAAAATACTTAGTAGGTGTTCTGATTAACCAATTTAAGGGTTTTATTAACCGACTTCAAAGGAGGTTCTCAATTCATCTATTTTTTTGTGTGCATTTTACGCGTCTTCGCTGGTTGTGAACTGATTTTAATTATTCTTTTATAATTGGGTTTTAACTTCAAGGGCATATACATTTTATGAAAAATAATCCTATCCCTAAAGGTAACAAATAAGGGATGAAAATTATATTGGACTTTTTAACAACTTTCTGTTATTTGAAGTCGTTTTTAATTATTTGAATAAGTGATCTTTAATGTTATAATAAGCTTTGCTATTTCCCTAACAGTTAATTCAGTTCTTTACGCTTTTATTTACATTTGTGTGATGATTGAATATCACGAGTATGTAATAAAAAAGGAGTTTCCACTTTGTTCACGAACTTGTTGCTGTCACTGTCGAGCACTCATTCATTCATTCAATACACGGTTCTATGGGAAAATTGACCTAAATTTGGCCCGCGGAACCCTAATAGATTAAGGAACAGTTACGTGCACATTCTCGTAATTATTATGATTCACTTTCTACACGCGTCCAATTAGTTAACAAAAATCGTTTTGCTAACAAAATTGTGTTTTTTACAAATAAACTTGTTTCGTTATGTTAACGTGACTCTACAGAACATTCGCTTTTTAGTATTCGCTGAAAAAATCTATTCGTTTGGCAGTTAGGACTGAGCTCTTCCATGCTTGAGAGGGCACGTTAGACATGTCAGTCTCAGATATAACAGTCACTGCAACGTAACTTAAGGATCCGGCGTACAGCGCTCATAACTTAAATTCGAGTCCAAAAATATAGCTCTCTTTTTGACTGATGCAGGCCCGCCCGTGCTTGCGCGATAGCAATATTAGCCGTTTAGAATTTGTTATAAATTTGGTGGTGTTTCGTAATACCAAAAAAGATGAATGAAAACTTGTTGTATTTCTCACATTGTGTTGTTATTCTGTAACTAGACAATATAATCTTTGTACGTAACCAAACGATACGTAATGTATTGTTGTTTTTAATACGAAACAAATAAGAAGAAAACATGTCATGTATGACGTAAAAATATCTAAAATGCGATTCGTTTACATTTCATTTTAGGAAAGTATTTTGAAAAAAATATAGCAAGGTACGTAGATAAATACTATTCGAATGCGAATAATAACATAATATGGTGGAAATAAGGTCTAATTACAAATGACTATGGTATTGCGTTTGTATGGGCAATTCATCCAACGCAGGCCTTTGAAAACACCGAAACTACGAATTTACTTCATGTCTAGATCTTGCGTCCATCAGGTTACGTCAGCCATATTGCGGAGGTAATTATGGCGACCGCTACAAATGAAGGATAGGTTTACTCCTTTTTTTTCAGTTACCCCGAGCCTTTATATTTGTAAACCAAATTCTTAGTACGTCTTCGCTCTTCTTTAGATGAGAGGCGGCCTTTTTTCCATACAAACGTATTCCGCTATTTCCTCCTTGGACTGTGATACTAAATTATTATTTTTATTTACATACGTGTTCATCCCTGTTCCTGGCATACTACAAGATCTGCCCTTGGGGTATGACACTAAAGTATTTTTTTAACAGGGCCGGTCCAGGTCTAAATAGCTCTGAAAAGACGACGGGTTTTTAAATGCCACATTAAAAAATCAAAACGTTATTCTGTTTATGAAAAAAAAAGAAATATACTGGGTTAGAAAACAGGGGAATACGAAACCTCGGTTTTGTCGAATGTTGGTATTATATTTATATCAATAACAAAGGGCAAGAAACATTTTCCAAAAACGTATTTGTCGACCATGTGTCGCCCACCTTTTCTCTTAACGCAAAACATTCGGCAGTTCAATAGGGACCTAATGATACTTTACTAATTCATTTAATAAGAACGTATGATAATTTTATGAATTAAACACCGGACAAGTGCGAGTCTGACTCGTGCACCGAGGCTTCCGTACAAGCTTTTAAAGCACCAAACATTACTCTAACGAAAATATAAGTCGGATTGAAAACCTAACTTTGTAGTTGAAAAAATGTTCGCCCATACATTGATATACGCCACGGTCAATTATTCAACTGCAGTTGTAAGATCTTTATCATAAAAACATATTTTTCATATGATATAAAAAACAAATTAACTATTTTCGGACTTTTTCCCTTATTTCTACTGTGAGACCTTGCTTCTTGCCAAATTTCATGATTCTAGGTCAACGGAAAGTACCCTGTAGGTTTAGATTTATTTGCCACAAAAATAGCCGTATTTTTGATTGCGTTGATTTAGAAGTTTAGTGTAGTTTTTTTATTTAGATTTTGATATTAATTTCAACTTGATACCTCCTCCACGCGTTCCTGAGAAAAAGAGTATTGATAGACTGACTGACAGACAGACAGATGGACGGACAACGAAGTGAGGGTTCTGTTTTTTTCCCAATTTGAGGTACGGAACCCTAAAATTGAATTTATTTGACCCAAACCCACTGTAAAATTCTATTTTTTTTTAATGGCTTTGAATAACTGACCAAATCTCTGTTTAGTGAGGGTTCCGTTTTCCCTTTTGAGGTATGGAACCCTAAAAATGAATTTATTTGACCCAAACCCATTCTTAAATTCTATTGTATTTTTAATGGCTTTGAATAACTGACCAGATCTCTGTTTAGTTTCTTTTAACTTATTTCACTAAATCAAGGGTAAAAATGAAAATGAGTAGGTAACTTACTTTTTTTACTCATTTAATGAAAAATTATGTAACTTTTTAATTTCATGAAATTTTTGTTTTGACATACTTGTAATTAAAACCTTGTTTAAATAGCTAAAGACCTTGAAGTCGATGTCGCGCCATGCTTTTTCTGTAGCTAAACCTTGGGGTTTACTTATAATCCGGTAAATAGGTATATTATGTAGGTACTTACTTGAAAATTGCTAGAGCTTGTATACAGTACTAGACGATGCCCGCGGTTTTACTCGCGTAGGACAGATAATTGATAGGTGCTCTTAAATTGATATTTTCACCCCCTTAGGATCAGAATTTTCTAAATTCCTTTCTTAGTGCACCCCTACACCATATGAGGAATATACCCTCCGAATTTCATGCTTCTAGGACTTATGGTTTAGACTGTGTGTTGATTCACCTCTTGGACTTTGACGCCCTGTACCGTACATCCCCTATGAGGGGTATTTTGGGGAAATTATTATACAAGACTTTTTTTTTTGGATTGAAGAATATGTAGTTTCAAGACTGTAAGTTCAAGGATTACGATTTTTCATACAAAGGGTTTCAGCCCTTTTCACGCCCTTAGGGGTAGAATTTTCCAAATTCCTTTCTTATTGCACCCCTACACCATAAGAGAAATATACTCTCCAAGTTTTATGCTTCTAGGACTTATGGTTTAGGCTGTGCGTTGATCCGCCAATTAGTAACGGAACAGTTCTATATATATTGATGTTGTGAAAACCGCGTCCGATCCGAAAATGTATAAATTAAAATCGATATGCAATTACGTAGGTTTTTTACGATATGAACATAATAATGTTTTAGGTTTTACGCGATTGTTATACATTGTAATTTATATAGATAGGTAATAAATAAGAATAAATAAATAATGATGGACATTTTAACACAGAATCATCTAGCCCCAAGCCCAAACTAAGCAGAGCTTGTATTATGGGAACTACGTGACTGATACTCATATACATTTTTTTGTAAATACCTATATATACATAGAAAACACTCAGACCCTAGACTAATATTTGCAGATGGCACAAACATTTGTAACGCGGCGGTAATCGAACTCGCAAACTTCTGTATCTCAGGCGGGCCTTCACCCACTGCGCCACAGAGGTCGTCAAAGGAGGATATATAAGTAAATGCTTTTATTGCACACCAAAGAAAACTACAAAAACACAAGAATTCATAAACAAACAAGGTACAAAAGGAAAATTAAACACTTTTTAATGGATTGATTGTGTTGTTTATTTATTGTTTAATTCGGACGTTTTAAAGACTTTGTAGTTTTCGTGGTCACAGGTAAAACTCAACTAATATTATAAAAAGGTAAAGTTTGTAAGTTTAGATGCAGGAGGAAATCACCGGGCGAAGCTGTGGGCAGTAGCTATGTTAAAAGTGCAAAGATTGTATCCAAACCAACAAATAAATTGTGTTCCTATGTAATTTGAGACACGGATTCCATAAAAACTGGTCAAAAGTACAACGATCTGTCTTGCGTCATCAAATTGGATGTTCATCTTGCTGCCAATTTTTTCATTGTTTTGGCAATTACATAATGATAGGAAATTACAGTGTAATCTATTTACGTACTTGTGTATATGTTTTATCTGTAATTTGCCTACCTATTGTTTGGTTGCTAGATATCTGTGCTCGTATCTGATGGGAAAACTTTCCATCACAACATATCGGTTTCAAAATCTTGATTGAGGATGAAAGAATATTGGATCACTTGGTATAATAAACGAATATACTAATCTTCCGCTGTTCAAAATTATTTAAATTTGCTAAGATATCTCATGTATATAATAATCCTTCTACTATTATAAACGTGAAAGTTTGTGAGATAATGGATGTTTGTTACTCTTTCACGCAAAAACTACTGAACGGATTTTCATTAAACTTTACAGTAATATAGCTTATACATCAGAATAAAACATAGGCTACTTCTTATCCGGGTACAACACAGGCGAAACCGTGGGCAGAGGCTAGTAATAATATATTTTTTTATATCTGTTACGATTATCCGGCGCATATAAGCTGTTTATGCATGTCTGCACCAAAATTAGGTAGAGACATAAGAAAGTCTTAGTGACAGATTTGTAAAACGTCAGTACGACACGCGTCTAGATTCAGATTCAGGTTCGTTTATTTTAAATGACAATACATACCTTGTATAATCAGTTTATATACCTACGGCAGAACATAATATAACAAAATATTGTGCGATTGTTACGGTTACGATAAGCAGCGGGCTCTGAGTCCCTCCTGTTAGCTGCATTGTCTGTCATACCTACTGACACTCATTCTGGCAAAAGTTGATGCATACCCACTTTTGCGCGAGATTTGTCTTATTTATTTGTATTTTATTCTTTCGGCTACCTATACCATCTATTTGCTATTGTTCAAGTAATGCTCAACTAAAGCTTACTGTCTGTACGAAGTAGTAATTGTTTAAAGGTTAAACCCGATGCAATTTTTGTATGTTATATTATAGATTTAAATTAAGTATGTAGTTTTATAATTTTTCAATAAGTTTCTGTAACTTAATTAACGTTTATTTAAGTATTATGATTGTGCGTCCTAGGATTACATTTACACTGGAATTGTACATAATTAGAATATATTACCCCAATAAAAAAAAAAAAAAAAAAAAAAATATAACAAAAAGATGCAGTTACTTTTAAAACGCAGACTGAGGCCGCGACAAAGGTCAAATAATTTGTTTGTTAACTAAGATGGAAAAAAATGTTTTAACAGTTTCTCAGTTTCAGCTACAACAGCGCAATGTACCATGACATGAATGAGATAGCTTGACTGTTCGTCGTGGCACTTCTTAGGGCTGGATAATGTCATGGACTTCAGACTGAAGTATGGTTCTGATAATTAATTTAAAAATATATAATAATGCTGGACATTTTTCACACAGCATCATCTAGCCCCAAACTAAGCAGAGCTTGTATTATGGGAACTACATGACTGATATACTACTTATATACTTATTATACATAGAAAACACCCCGATACAAGACAAAAATTTGCTAATTATACAAACATTTGTCCCCGTTTGGGAATAGAACCCGCAACCTTCTGCGTCTCAGGCAGGCCTTTGCCCACTGCGCCACAGAGTGTGTCCTCTAAAAACCTCATTCGTTAAATAAAATTCTACTAAAACATCAATTTTCCAATTGAAATCTTACGCAAGTATTTAAAAGTACAAAGGAAAGCAATTTAACTGTTACAACAATAGAATGACTGTTACGTAGTGACAGACAGACGGACATGTGGTCCGTTACAATGGGACATACAATTACAAGTACATGTATGCGACGGTGAAGTGCAGGGCGGGAGTCAGAACCCCGGACATGACGAAATAGTCAGAGGGCAATCCTTGACACTTGATTCTAATCGCAATTCGAGATTAGGATCGAATTTGTGATAAATTTCCATCAATACTATTTGGTGGAATTTAATGGAACTTAATGAAATCAACTAACTAAATGTACTAAGGAACTAAATGAATCTATATATCTTACTACTTATAAACGCGAAAGTTTGTGAGGATGGATATTTGTTACTCTTTAAGCAAAATTACTGAACGGATTTTGATGAAACTTTACAGTAATACAGCTTATACATCAGAATAACACATAGGCTACTTTTTATCCGGGTACCACGCGGGCGAAGCCGTGGGCAGAAGCTACTATACACATATTTATTCATACAACTATTACAAGTAGGTATAACAAAAATACAGATGAAACTGCTAGCTTTATAAACAGGCTTACTGCCTATCTGTTGGTAAGCGGTTACCGTAACCTATGGAAACTTGCAACAACAGAGGTAACACTCATGCGTTGCTGGTCCTGAGAAATAACGGTGCCTGTAGCCGGCACCCACCCTTTAAGCCGGAATGCGGGCTGCTTGGCGGCCGAAATAAGTGCTTTGGTAGTACTCCTCCGGGCTCTACTTTTAAAAGAAGAGTCGTCCTAGTCGTCCGTATATTGCTTGGTAGCATTTGAATATTGTTTTTGTACGGAATAAGCTCCGAAACTACAGAACAGATTTGAACCATTTTTTCATCAAAAGAAAGCTAAATTATCAGGAAGTAACATAGGCTATTATTTATTTAAAAAAAATAGAGATCCTTAAGAATTCATTATAAAATAAAATTCATTATTTGGCGTGCACTGAGAACTATTGATGATACATAAAAATGATGTACTACATGATTAAAGTACTCATTATTGCCTACAAAAAAGTCCGCGAGGGAATATATCTTACTATCATAGTTAAGTCACAATAGCAACTTTTGTGTTCTAAAATTTAAGATCGCCGATAGAAACAAAAGTTGGTTACATTCGTATTGTAGTATTAATTCTTATTCAAATATAGCTGTTACTTTTTATCCAGATATTCCCACGGAATCAAAACTTAAGCGGGTGAAACTGCGGGTGCAGCTAGTTGAGTGTAAAGGACGTAAATAGTGCGTGATTGGACCCGGTAGCGACTAAATACGCAATTTTTCCATAACTTCATCACCTATATTTTATTTTATTTTTTTCTTTTATAATAGGAAATAGCTACTAATAGATCCTTGAGGCTCAGAGATATTGAAAAATACTGAAGAAATAACGAATGAAGATTGCTCAGAAACAGAAGACTATTTGGATGTAAGTGACCATGAAACTGATTCCGAACAAAACGGCGACGAAGGCGAAGAAATGTCAAATGCCAGGCTGTGCCGCTTTTATCAATGCAGCAAATACAACATGAATGAATGAATGAATGATTGAATGAATGAATGATATTTATTTGCAAGAACAGTCTGAAAAGTTACTTTTAAAAAGAAAGAAAAAGAAAGAAAGAAATAACATTTTTTATTTGAACCTAAATACACAAACATGGTAAAAAACTGGAAAAGAATTAGCTTATAGAAAATGTGTTGCTTGGGGTCAAAATAGGTCCCTGTCTCAGCTTGATGCAGCATCGTGTTAGTACGTTGCTGCGCTGGTTTTCAGACAGGGCCTTTTGTGAGGACATGAACATTGACGAGGGTACAAAAACTTACATAAACTACATGAAATATTAAGTATAACATAAAATACATATAAAAATGGGGAAACAAAATAATAAATTGAAGCGATAAGGAAGGGTAAGGGAAAATTTTGTTTTCGTTGATAACCAAGAGATTATCCTAATGAGCATTTTTGGATAATTATAAGGTGTTTCTTTAAAGTAACAGCTGTATTACTTTTAAATGTGGAGTAAGTTGCAAGTACCTAAGTAGTTGTTTTTTGTATCCTACCAAGCGGAAAGACATTTCTTTATTTATTACAAAGCAGATATTACACAAACTTTTTTACATAATTACATAATAGGAAACAAACTATTCGAATAAAACTACAATAGGAAGTTATCTTAGAAAATTTGTTCAGATCACGGTCTATTTCAGTCAAATCCTATTATAATGTTTAGTTGTTTTTTTAACCGACTGTGGGACCTTGTGGTAGGTGATGCGTTTACGACCTTGCCGTCTTAAGTTGAAAAACTCATCAGTAATCTTTGTGTGGCGTAAATTGATAGGCTTTGAAGCAAAAACGTATCTTCTGATGATATTTGAGGGTCGTTAAGACGAATTATGTTGTAGGTAGGACATTTAATAATGCTGGACATTTTCACACAGCATCATCTAGCCCCAAACTAAGCGGAGCTTGTATTATGGGAACTACATGACTGATATACTACTTATATACTTTTTTTTCTGAATACATACATATTATACATAGAAAACACTCAGACTCGAGATAAATATTTGCAGATAGCTGGTGTATCAGTTACCGTTATTTAAGTACCTAGTATATCAATCGCGTAGTTCCCATAAAACAAGCTCTACTTAGTTCAGGGCTAGATGATGCTGTGTGAAAAATGTTCAACATTATTTATTTTTACACTACTTCGTATCAAATTATGTAAAAATTTGGTCCATTCTCCTAATATAATCGGTTGTGTTGTGTAAGGAAGTAGGTACCTTCTGATAAATTTGTATTATATACTTGTAATTAGTATGAAAGTACATAGTTTACTTCTGCTTTTTAAATGACTTCGAAAAAAGGCTCAAAAATTTTCTTAATTCGGCTGATTTTTTTGTGTATGGCGATATCTTCGCCATACACAAATAATCCTATAAATTTTATGAAAAAATCCCACTTCTAAGGTTGAAGAAACGGGTGACGAATTTTCATATTGGCCTTTTTATCAATTTCATTTGTTTGTTTGTTTTTGTTTGTTGTTGTTTGTTTTTACTGTGTAAAAGCGGCTGTTTCCGAGTGGAAATCAATCAAGGAGTAGAATCAAGAGTTCGAAGGCATGTGACATCAGATGAGTTCCATTAAACTGCGATAGGCTTGCAACCTGTTACGTGGAATGCTAATTAGTTTGCGAATCGAGGGCATGTGCCTAGTGTAATGTTTGGCCGTGCCTCTGACCACTTATTGGTATCCTCAAAGTTCTACGCGCCGTGTATTTATTTTTATTTATTAATGTTGCTAGTAATATAGTTTTGAAATATACAATTACTTTATACTATATTGTATGAAATATACAATACCCGTTCTCTCTCCGCGTCGATGCACTCGACACGGAGGGAGAACGTCGCGATCACTCACCTGATGAAGACTCTCGGAATGAGTCGAAACTTAGTCGGTCCTTTCACCGATAGTACGGTACGTGAAAATTCCTGTTTTTACAATATGAATAGTCAAGTTCACGATAGTTTTTGGAATAAAATCGAGATATATATTAGTATATATACAGTCGTGATCGTGTTTGTTTTGCTGATGTTTTTTTAAATGGCATTTTCTGCAATGTAAGGCGTTACTTAGTTTTTGTATTCTGTGTATTTTATAATGTCATTGACTTACACCAACGCATCTACGAAAATGGCTTAAGACGATTTTGTTGCAAATAAATTGGTATTCGCTTGTTTTGGTATTGCAATAAAATGATGAACTTTGATAAAATAATAAAATGCTTCTTATTATTAACTTAGAAGTAGTTTACAAATAATATTGATAAATAAATCGAATAACCAAGAATCGGTGAATTAAGTATGAAATAAGTAAATAGTTTTCTGGCTATGTAATAGCTAGTACCTACAAACAATGAAAACTCATACAAAATCCTACTAATATTATAAACGCGAAAGTTTGTGAGGATTGATGTTTGTTACTCTTTCACGCAAAAACTACTGAACGGATTTTGATGAAACTTTACAATAATATAGCTTATACATCAGAATAACGCATAGGCTACTTTTTATCCGGGTACCACGCTGGCGAAGCCGTGGGCAGAGGCTAGTTAAGAATAAACATGTAACGACTGTTTTCTCATATTCGTGAGGATAATGTTACAGTCAGGTCAATCAGGTTGTGTAAAGGTGGTATGTAAATAATTAGTTAGGTACCTTTTAATTAGTTTATATAACTTAATTTGTGCTCGATTTCCAATTGGGATATGAAACAGCGCTCATGATCGAGATACCCCGAAATTTGATCACGTGCGCAGTACACATCTTGTGATTCTTTATCGATCGGTCGGATTGATCAGAAAATTAGTATTGCGATTCAACGAGGTAGTGCTTCCAGCTTTTTGAGTAACCCTGTTTCCTACTTGTAGTCCTTAAAAGAGATAGAAAATATACTTTTTTTCCTTGTTTAATATTATGCAGATAGTTGTTTTACCGATATTAAAATACAAAGTTATACCTCTATAATTCTGTCTACCTACTAAACTATCATATATACTGCCACACTCACAGTCGAAATACAAATAATTATATTTTAATATTTTTAATACGTTTAATACTATAACTGTGAGTGACAGATAATATATAAAAAAAAACTAATAATAAAATAAATACTCACGGACACGGCGCAGAGCACGGACTAGGTATCTTCACTTCACCAGCACTATTCAACACTTTGAAAGCGTCCACTACACTTGACGTCCGCATCGACTGTTCCACTGACTGTCGCGACAAATCCGCTGACTGTCTCGACAAATTTGCCGGCTGTCTCGACAAACCGGCCGACTGTATCGACAGATCCACCGACTGTCGCGACGACAGATCGAAATACCTATCCTGAGCATGGATCAACTGAGTTACAGTGAACGCCGGCGCGTCCACGGACCCCCTGAACAAATCATCATACTCCAAGCTCAGTTTCCTGTTAAAGAACCTGTTGTCTTCTATATCTTTGGAAGGCGATACGTCAGTTCTATCAATGGTTATGTCTAGTTTGTTCGCGCTGCGCAGTGAACGTTCTGTCGCGAAAGCGTACGGCGTATTGGCTAGTTCCTCTTCAATACTGTTGTAACGACTGCGAAACAGCGATGGTTGATCCCCACCGGATATATTCGCATCCCCACTAGTGAAGTGATTACTGGTGTTTAGCTCTGTGGGCTCGTACTGTGATCCAAATAGGTCGTATTGCCCGAATCTGTGGTTGATTGTGTCGAATTTGGGGTTTTCTATTTCGGCTTCGCTGCGGGGACTCGATTTGGGTGACATGTTGATGTGGACGATACCGTGTTCGTCTGTGTATTTTAGCTTCAGCGCCATTTTAGCTTGTCATTTTTGATGGGGTTTATCTGTAAAGAAAGAGGCGGTTATTATGTTTTCAAAGGTTCGCTTGCTCTTGGGTAGCAATGGGAAGGATCTACCTCTCGATAAATAAATAAGTTGGTATAAAGTCCAATATGTAATTTCATACTTTATTTTTTACACTTAGTGGTGGGATTTAAAAAAAAATTATATGGGATCAACCTTGGAAACTCCTAAAACCCTAAAATTAAAAAATAATGATTAAAACCGGTTCATAATTTGTGAAGATATCGCGTAAAATAGACACAAAACCTATAGACGAATTGAGAACCTCCTCATTTTTTGAAGTCGGTTTATGATAAACATTTAATTTCAAGCAACAACCTGAAAAACATTAAAAACGATGACAATAAGCTCATAACATAAATATGTTGGATACATAATATATATTAAATTAGCTCTAAGATTCCTCCTAAATTGCAACCAGCAACGAGTATTTGCCACTTGTACCATGTATGTAAAGTTTAACCTAATTAAATAATATGGTATAGTGATGTTCGAGATCCTACATTCGGGCAGAAAATCAACGCCGAAAGACAAAATGAATCGAAAAGCCGCACTTGTAGGCATCGCAAACTGACTCTAGTCTTACAACTTTATTATTGATGTATGTTTTGCTTCTTCTTTTGATTATTGTATCTGTAAATGCTTATTTTTTAATGAACAAATATTTTTAAAAGGCCGCATAAACACAATCTGAGCTTTAAGAATAGATTTTCAACCAAAACGACTATGTCTAGATATTTTACGTTGGATACTTTAAATAAAATCATATGAAAATTTAATCATATTACATCTAGAATTAAGTTTGCCTATCTTTATATATTTCAGATGTGTCTATTGCCTATTCAGATAAATGCCAAATAAAATAGTACCCTATTTGTTAAAAAAATAAGGATTAATAGGAGAATTAAGTTTGCCTATCTATATATTTCAGACGTGTCTATTGCCCATTCAGATAAATGCCAAATAAAATAGTACCCTATTTGTTCAAAAAATAAGGATAAATAGGTGAATTAAGTTTGCCTAGCTATATATATTTCATATGTGTGTATTGGCAATTCAGATAAATGCCAAATAAAATAGTACCCTATTTGTTCTATCCTAGTTTACCGAATAATAAAGTCGGCTAAACTTATTTGCCGAAAATTCGTCACAACTCTAGTGATAATGGTTCTATGCCAATAGCACGTGGTCATTATAAATAGGTACCTACTAACTGAGCTACCCACATTTCTTATGTGGCAAAGTGAGTGGGGCCCGTTGTATACTATGAGCGATATATAAGCGAAGCGATAGAAGATAGACGACTCTGTGGAAAAGTGGGCGGATTCCCGCCTGAGACGCTGAAAGTTGCGGGTTCGATTCCCGCCAATTCAAACAACTGTTTGTATCTGCAAACAATTGTCTCAGGGTTTGGGTGTTTTTTATGTATTATATGTATTTACAAAATGTATAGTATATATAAGTAGTATATCAGTCATGCAGTTCCCATAACACAAGCTCTGCTTTGTTTGGGGCTAGATGATGCTGTGTGAAAATGTACAGCATTATTTATTTATATTTATCGAAACGATAAATCAACGACGCCATCACCATTATTTTTACCCGCGTTGTAAGGAGCTGGTATATGTGTTTGTGGTAAGAAATATTTTTATTTAACATTTTATAGGATATGTAACTATGTACAAGTAGATATATACAAAAAATACAGATGAAACAGCTAGCTATTTAAAGACCGTCGCAAATGATCTATAGATAGCTCAACTGATCCAAATCACGATAAGACGGAAACGTTCCCAAAATTGTGATACGTCTGTCTTTCTCTTGTTGTCGAGTAACTTTTGGTCATTGTATTTTGAGGTTAATTTGTGGCTCAATCTATTGTTGTTTTTTAATAGATTTTGAGCCAAATACCAAATTATAGAGTATTTTCATTAATTCATACATATATTGTCCTGTCTTCTCGACCCTGGACTTCCTGAGCCGTGGGTATCCAAAAACTACGAGTACCGAGGTACCACAACGACCAAAATAAAATATATTTGTGCACCAGCGGGAATCGAACCAGCACCTCAAGCATCGTAGATTATTATGCTATTTAAGATCACTTCCGGTGGTCTGTAGCGCGTTTATGTCTTTTCTATGTAAATATTGTCTTCAATCTGCGTAGCGATCATAGAGAGTCGTGGTAACTATGGATGGTTCTGTAAATGGTTTTAATAAATAAATAAATCATTCTGATCATTTTCACACAGCATCATCCAGCCCTAAAGTAAGCAGAGTTTGTGTTATGTGATACTAGATTCTGCACACGGCTTCGTCCGCGTGGTGCCGGATAAAAAGTAGCCTTTGTGTTATTCTGATGTATAAGCTATATCACTGTAAAGCATTGTTTCTCAAAGTGGGCGATAACGCCCCCTTGTGGGTGCTGGAGGCCTTCAGGGGGGCGGTAGAAGGGTCTAGAAGATATTGGGGGCGCTAAGACGGTCTAGAAGGAGGTTGTTATGTTTGAAAACTTTGGGCGCACTAGGATTTTTTTATTATTAAAGTGGGCGATGGGAAAAATAAGATTGAGAACCTGTGCTGTAAAGTTTCATCAAAATCTGTTCGTAGTTTTTGCGTGAAAGAGGAACAAACATCCATCGTCAAAAACTTTCACGTTTATAATATTAGTAGGATTTACAAAAAAATATGTGTGAAACCAAATAATACATCTGATTAGTTAAGTACCACAAACTTTGACAATGTTGTACAATGGGCGGTCTTATCGCTAAATAGTGATCTCTACCATATTATATACATATTATAGAATAAAAAACACCCAGACCCGAGAAAAATATTGGCAAATCATACAAACATTTGTCCCGAGACGGGAATCGAAAACCTATATATATATTTAAGAAGTAAGTACATTACATGTAAACATTGTAAAATTTTCAAATCCCTAGATTTCTAAAACAAATGCCATGGTCGCCATTGTAGGTAATTTCATATAAAAATTGGAAAAAGGTCAATTCAGAACTTATTTTTTAAATTTTAAAAAATACTAAGTACTAAACAGTTATTTCATTACTTTGCCTTAAAAACAATGCGAATATTTGAAGTGAGCAAATTTTGCTAGACCCGCCTAAAGCTTATAAACGCGAAAGTTTGTGAGGATAGATATTTGTTATTCTTTCACGCAAAAACTACTGAACAGATTTTGATGAAACTTTACAGTAATATAGCTTATACATCAGAATAACACATAGGCTACTTTTTATCCGGGTACCACGCGGGCGAAACCGTGGGCTGCATCTAGTGGTTATATAAACTGATTGCGATAATTTAAAAAGTGATAACAGACAAAAAACCCTTATGGCATACGTTTATATTATACTAGCTGAGCCCCGCGGTTTTACTCGCTTAAGTTTCGATTTTATACTAGTGATAATTTAGAAATTAAATGTCCGATTCGAATGAATTAAAAGTATTCTACTGCTATATAAATACCCTTGATGATAAAACTATTTACTTGAATAAGAATTAAAACTACGATACGAATGTAACCAACTTTTGTTTCTACCCGCGATCTAATTAAATTTTAGAACACAAAAGCTGCTATTGTGACTTAACTATGATAGTTAGATATATTCTCTCCAGGACTTTTTTGTGGGAAATAATGAGTACTTTAATCATGTAGTACATAATTTTTATGTATCATCAATAGTTTTCTCAGCGCACGCCAAATAATAAATTTTATAGGCAAAATTTTGCTACTTAGACTTACATTATTGCAGTTTTCTTAAGGATCTCTATTTTTTTAAATAAATTATAGCCTATGTTATATCCTGATAATTTAGCTCTTTATTGGTGAAAAAATAGTTAAAATCGGTCCATTAGTTTCGGAGCCTATTCGATACAAACAAACAAAATAATCTTTCCTCTTTATAATATTATTATTAGTATAGAAATATAGTCGGGCTCCTTTTGTCTTGAATAAATTAGTAGATATCAAATGTCACATTACGGTCAAGACCATGATTAAAACTATAGCAGATTATCGCTCGCAGTGGTCATCGAACCTAACCCCCGTCTAAACTTTATTGCTAAGTGGTTTGCGGTCCTTAGCAAAAAACTACAATCGTATATTTAACATTTTTGAGTAATGCACGGCAGAATAAATGATTTCTTTTCAGTCTAGGAAATAGAAAAGTATTTTAATAAAGGAATTGTTTTCAGGACTTTGACTTTAGTTACGAGTAATATTAAGCGAGGAACCTAACTGAGTAGTTCTATTTATATTTTATGTTGCAACATTTTTTCACTTGTTGACATAAATGTTTTAAACGTGGCCCAAGGAGATCGTATATGCGTTTGCAGTAAGAGGTTTTTTGTTTGTTTATATCACTGTTTCTCAAAGCGGGCGATAACGCCCCCTTGTGGGTGCTAGAGGCCTTCAGGGGGCGGTAGAAGGCTCTAGAAGATATTGGGGGCGCTAAGGCGGTCTAGAGGGGAAAGCATAGGTTGTTTGAACACTTTGGGGGCGCTAGGATTTTTTATTATTCTCAAAGTGGGCGTTGGGGAAAAAAAGTTATAAACCTGTGGTTTATATGCTTATCTGTTTTCTTCAAAACGGCTTATCCGTTTTGTGAAACAAGAATTGAAGACACAAAATATGTATATATAAACCGTTTTCAAACATAATTTACTATAGTTTTTAAAACAGCTTACCGATTGAAATCGGTATGATCTCAGTGGCACAGTGAGCGAAGGCCCGCCTGAAACGAAGAAGGTTGCGAGTTCGATTCCCACCGCAGATAAATGTTTGTATGATTTGCAAATATTTGTCTTGGATCTGGGTGTTTTCTATATGTATGTATTTAAAAAAAATTACATAAGTAGTATATCAGTCATGTAGTTCCCATAACACAAGCTCTGCTTATTTTGGGGCTATATGATGTTGTGTGAAAATGTCCAACATTATTATTATTATGTATAGGTATGCGACGAAATGGCCGGGCGACCATTAAAAAAAAGATCATATATCTTAAAAAAAAAAAACATTTTGAGACTCTTTGTAGATTATAAGTTGTTACTCTAACTTATCATCATTGCCTTGGACTAAAACTCGGTACTAACCTTGTCAGAAAAATAAGTAAACATTGGCCTCGATTCTGTAGTACACTAACTAAACTAAATTTAAACTGTCGCTCTCTTTTACTGATAGTGCAAACAAGAAAGAGATAGCTACAATTTTAGTCCTGTCAAATTAGTCAGATTTAAGTTTTCCATACAAGTTTAGTCGTGATTTCAAAACATGCTGACTATAAACACGAAGAAAAGCGGCACGTAAACTGATTTGACAGCAGCACACAGCAGTAAAATTCTTGCCATCTCTTTCTTGCGTACACTATCAGTAAAAGAGAGCGACAGTTTAAATTTAGTTTAATTAGTGTACTAACAGAATCGAGGCCAATATAGAGTGCATCAAACTATCAAAGAGTATCCTAAGAAAATATAAAAATGGTCATGACTATAATTCTCATAAAACATATAGTTAAATAGTAAAGAATAAACAGACATAAGCAATGTATTATACAATTCGTTAGCTAGAAAAACACAAACCTAGGTTTGAAAAACATTATCAAATTACATGAAAAATGATTTTATTTCTGTCGCTAAAATTTACAGATTGTATTACATGATGCCTTCTCACTTCAGTTAGAACCTCGCTCTTCCTTATCCAAATATAAAGACGTAGTATGTATAAAAAGCACGTTTATTCACAAGTCATCGTCCCGTGTACAAAAATCAACTGCCGGCCAAAAGCTAAAACGAGGACTGGCGTTGTTCTAGTGACGTTTAGTGGTGGGTCCTCAGCACGTGTGGCACCACTTTTGTAGCTACACACTTTCTCGAAACGAGGCCTCACTCTTTTCGTTTGGATGAGCTAGCACACCTGCACACCAACACAGTTGAGGCGCGAGGCGCGAGCCGAGCCGCGAGGAAAGATCGTGTTGGCTCGCACAATGCGCCTTGCACATAGCACTCAATTCCATTACCACACAACACGCACAGTGCACACTGTGTTCCCAAGACTGCCTCACTCAACTACGTTCAGAAACTGCCTCGCTGCCTCGCCTCAATTGTGGTACCACAGTGTGCTGGCTCAGTTGTGAAACTGAGCCCCTCGCACGATCCTCGTTTTTAAACAGTGTGCTACTCATGACTAGTGACGTTCCTTTTCCGTTCACAGATAATATATACAAAAACTTTACAATAGTGCGGACGTACTCCCTACAAAGACAATTTGGCTTTAATTTGACGATCTCTGTTGCGCAGTGGGCGAAGGCCCGCCTGAGACGCAGAAGGATGTGGGTTTGATTCCCGCCGCGGGACAAATGTTTGTATCTGCTAATATTTGTCTCGGGATCTGGGTGTTTTCTATGTATAAGTAGTATATCAGTCATGTAGTTCCCATAACACAAGCTCTGCTTACTTTGCGGCTAGATGATGCTGTGTGAAAATGTCCCGCATTGTTTATTTTATATATATGTCAAAGGCTAGATTACAAAATACAAGAATATCAGCTTCTTTCCATAAGTAATTGAGAAGCAAGATACAGCAAGATCAGGGGCGTTGCTGATCCGTTGCCACAATCATTCGAGCACAAGAAAAGGTTTTTATTATCACTAGTAATCAATTTCTTGCAAAAACGTAACCTCTTATAGGTTATGTTTAAAGAACTGCCCGAATTGGAAACGTCATTGAGAAAAGTTGTCAAAAGTACCCAAAACCGACAAACATGCATAAAGAATGAGATGAAAGCGAATAAAGGAACGAAAAATCGGCGTAAAAGCATTTTCAAATTTTAAATTTTCGTATTTTTTAAATTGACGTTTCTATGATCTGATGATTTCAATGAATAAAAACCTATTGACTTTGACTTTTACTTTGAAGTAAAGGCAGCTTCCTAGTAAGTGGAAATCCGTGGTCTCTGCCTACCACCCCTGAAACAGGCATGAGTTTACGTATGTATAGTTGTAAAAAAATTTAGTCCCAACATATTACCATTCTAATCGGCATATAATTCGCTTTAAGCCGCCAAGGACGGTACCTGGGCCTTCCCTTATCGTGGGCCCTTGTGTGTCAAGGTTTACGCACTGGACAGACGGACATAGGTATGAAACGAATTTTAGGGGGTAATCTAGGAGGTAATAAAAGCAAGGTGAGAGCTGATAGGATATAATGGGGACACTTTTTGATGTCTGTAATAATATGCTGATCATTTTTCACACAGCATCATCTAGCCCCAAACTAAGCAGAGCTTGTATTATGGGAACTACATGACTGATAGGTATACTAATTATATACTTTTTTGTAAATACATACAGTCATATTATACATAGAAAACACCCAGACTCGAGGCCAATATTATTGTTAAGCATATTGTGAATCACAAAAATTAAGTTTCAGGCGATTAAGTTCCATGAGCTCATAGGTCATGTGAGCAATTTGCTGACTGTACACGGTTCAATGACCTTGCAGGTATCGGAGAAATTAACTACGGATTTTAATCAAATTGCCTTTTCTTGCTATTTTCCTTGACGCGAAAACAAATCAAGAAAATGGATTTTCAATAATAGGTTTATACAGCATGATAGTTATATCTTTATGTATAAAATCTATGATGTAATCAATCTATATAGCTTAATAATAAATGAACAAATTATAAGGGGATCATTTTTTATGTATTAATGTATTTAGGGACCATAAAGTAGGCAATAATGATATGATATATATAAGTTGTTAAATTGCCTTTATGGTAGGTAATACATAGATTATCATTATCAATTTAAACGTTAGGATAAAGTACTGATATTTTATAATAAAATTATATTTAATTTAATATTCAGTCTAGCTATTGACATTTGCATACAAACCATATAGAATATATATAGCTTGCATAACTGTTAGGACGCTGTTTATTTTATGCGAGAAAGTGCGATCAATATTACAAAAAAAAACAGAAAAACCTATCAATATTTTTATAAATAGTGAAAGTTCTCAAGAAAACGTTGAAACATCGTGGAACATATTTATAAACATGAGAAAGTGCGATTCATAAGGACCATATTACAAAAAATAAAATTTAGAAAAAATCTACCAACATTTTTATAAAAAGTGAAAATTTTCAAGAAAACGTTGAAAAAATCGTGGAACGTATTTATAAACATGGGGTATTTTAAGATACCCCAATTCTATTTTTTTCTTTGGACGTCACTGTTTGATCCACCCTGTATAATTAATTGCACCTTAGTTGAAAATGTAAGTAAAATGGGGTGTCTTTGAGAATATGGCAGAGTCAGTAATGTGCTGAGTCATTGAACCCGAGTACAGTCAGCATATTATCCTACTTTACCTAGTGTCTCATTAACACGTGCTCTAAATGGTGAAGGAAAACATCGTGTGGTAACCGGCATGCTCTAGAACCATTTTAATACCATTATCTTAACTTTTTTTAAGTTCGAAGGTATTTGTCATCGCTTTTTTTCTTTTTACAGACGTAGACACAGCTAGACTAATTTAGTTTTTGAGGATTGATGTTTGTTACTCTTTCACGCGAAATCTACTAAACGAATTTTGATGAAACTTTACAGTAATATAGCTTATACATCAGAACAGCACGTAGGCTACTTTTTATCCGGGTACCACGTGGGCGCAGCCGTGGGCAGAAGCTAGAGTTCCAATAAGCGGCGATGGATTTCGTGGATGCTAGGTACTTAAAATGTGAGTTGTAGGTACCAAATATAATGTTACTTTAGACGTATCTCTGACTACCCTTTACTCGGATGATCCCCTCAAAGATCTGCGAACTGAGTAGGGATCTAAGGATACCTATCATGGGGATTACAGTCGTGCACGTGTTTGTTAATTGTTGTTGGTATGCTATTATATTTTTGGTACATCATTAATAATCGCCTTTGTACGTTAAATTAAATTTGATACCATGATGTGGTGAAATTATGAACGATGTTCGTAGAAAAAGTCTCTATACCGGGTGGCTACACAGCTCAACCCTACAATCGAGTACCAGGATGAGTCAAGGAGTGAAAAAGACACAAAATACCGTAAAGGTGCCGAACCCTTTAACTGCTTGGATTTTATTAGATAAAAACCCTTACACATTGAAACACTTTTCATCCAACTTAAAAAAGAGGTTAAAGGAGGTTTTCAATCTGTATGTTTTCATATTATATTTTAATGTTATGCAATATGTTTTCCAAAATGTGAACCGATTTTTATGATATTTTTTTACGAAATAATTATTATACTTCAAAGACCAATTTTTTATTAAATTTTTCATAAAATTTATATGGATTCACCATAAACATTTTATGAAAAAATGCCACCCCTAAAGGTGAAAAAATTGGGGGAACTTTTTATGAATTTCCCGGTATTTAAAGTCAGTTTTTTTTCCTGTATAAAATTATTATTTTCTTGACGCCAAACAGCGTCCCTATACCATATTTTTTACCCTCTTTCACCCATGTATGACTATTGCTGTAACTTGATAGGTTTGACGTCTGTAAACTCCCGGTCTAATAATCTAAAAGTAAATGGACGATATATTTCAACTAAAAACAACGCAAGTTAGAGTTACTGTGATATCTTGTAGTATATTAGCATTCGCTGGCCGCCCTCCAAGCCACTCAAGGCCAGCAAACTATGACAAGTTCAAGCTATATCTACTGCTGACATAACATCAAGAGTTTCTAACAAACTGAGCTGCCTTCTGAGTTGTTTCCGCTGAACTTTGACAAAAACAGCTTCAAAATATAATGTAAAATGCGTCCTTCAGAGCAGGTAACGCATTGGCAATAATGGCCCGAGTGTAGCATATGACAATAGGGACGGAACACCTGTCTTAATATAAAAAGAAAACAACGATATATACGATATCATACGCCGGGCATTTACCAGCGTCAACGTTCCAGCTGTTCTCGAACCGAATGGTCTATTACGTGACGATGGTATTAAGCGGCCTGACGACATGACGGCATCAGTTAGAGCCGGTGCAGCGGCTGATTCGGCCGAGGACCTCAAGAGGCGTAAATATAGAAGTCTCGACAGAGCTTACTTATTTGAGCCTTTTGGGGTTGAGACTCTGGGTTCGCGTTTTCAAAATTCTTTCAGGGCGACTGGTCGAAGCGACGCGTGACCAGGTATCTGGGTCAACGCATTAGCATTGCCATTCAGCGTGGTTATGCGGCCAGTGTTTTGAGAACGCTTCCGTCTGGTAGTGATCTGGATCAGTTGAGCTATCTATAGATCGTTTGCAACGGTCTTTAGATGGCTAGCTGTTTCATCTGTATTTTTTGTATATACCTCCTTGTAAATAGTTGTATGAATAAATGTATTATTATATAAAAAAAGAAAACTAATATTGGAAAATATACATTATGGCCTACTAGATTTTGAGTAAGCGGTACAAAAGGATATGGTAATAATGATGATATGGGTAAGGAATGAGTGAATGCTGAAATTACAGCTGATAGGGGACTAAGGAAGAAGAAAACGTCCTGTTCCTACCCCTTGTGGACTTTCTTGTATTATGCTTTGATGATCGAAAGTAATAATATTTTTAACCACTCCCTTTAACCGTATCTTTTTAACCAGTTGTTCGTTTTTCTGTTACTATTTATCTCGAAATAGCTAAGTGAAAATAAATGCGACCTTGAAGTCATATAAACGATTTGTATGACTTCAAGGGTGGTTCTTAGATTTCATTACCACAATTGATTAGGGGCGCTACAATGGACGATGGAAAACACGTAGAAAGAAACAAAAGACTTGTTTACAAGTGTTATGGCTTTTTACAGTTTAAATATCTAACTTGCAATTTTTTTTGGGTCCAAATATGAAATTATTAGCTCGTAAAGGATAGAATCGAATATAATTTATATAAAAAAAATAGTACTTTAACAATTATTAAACTTATTGTTATCAATAAGTTTTATTTGACATCAGTCTCTCGTCAAATAATTTCAATGCTTGGTCAATTAAAAAAATGTTAATTAAAAGACAGCAAGATCCAGGATCGCTTACAGTAACGGTGGTCTCTTAACAGTGAACAAAGTCAAAGTCAATAGATTTCATTCATTTAAATCCCATATAGAAACGTCGGCTTAAAAACTGCGTGAATTTACGGCGATTCTTCGCGACCAAGCCTAGAAGAATCGGACAAACTCTGCCTGGTTATTTTTTTATGATCCTTCATCCAGCTAAAGTGTGGTGTCAATAGAACATCTTCAGTGATGATCTATTCAGGGTAATTACACAGAATAGTTTTTTATAATTTCTTAATTTATATTTAGCTAGCTTTCATGCTCGAGTGAAGCTATCAAAACAGCACGCAACCTTATAAAGAGACTAGCTTCTGCCCACGGCTTCGACTGGGTGGTAACCGGATAAAAAGTAGCCTATGTGTTATTCTGATGTATAAGCTATATTACTGTAAAGTTTCATGAAAATACGTTCAGTAGTTTTTGCGTGAAAGAGTAACAAACATCCATCCTCACAAACTTTTACGTTTATAATAGTAGCAGGATTTCGACCGAATGTTTTTGAATTAGGCAATATTCAAGGTAGCCTAGCGTATTCTACATAATAATTACCTTCTTCATGTGCATATAGCCTGGGTAGGTAAGAGATCGATCATTTTGTTAGCTGTGGACTGTCTGATACCAAATAAAGATAGGTTTATGCTATGATTGTTTACTTAATTCTTTATTGCAGTACCTAAAGCAAATGTATATTTTAATCATTAAAAAAAGGCCGCTAACTCTAGCCCTGTCCTTTTCTAACACTGAACAAAGGATAGAGGTGGACAACTTTTAGCACGCTGCTAAAGTAAGTGATAAGATAACCGATTAGCGCTGGAAAACATGGGTTCTCGAATAGCGACCACGAATCGAACCACGCAGCGCTCAATCCAATGGACCGATGACATCATCTTGTGGGACGTCAGACGATGAAGATGGTCCAGCATTATCCGGTACTGCTCATCTCATCTCTCAAAGCTCTAATGTAGAAACCTATTAATAACGATGATATATTGTTTTATATTTACTTATAATTATACTTTGTATCGCGATTGATTTCTCTAAACGAATAAAAATTTAAAAAAGGTCTTTCGACCGTGTGGCTCGAGCCAGCATGCGTCTGTGCTAGGAAGAACTTAGTGAAAATTCCACTTACCGGAAGTACTAGGGTCTTATACAAAATATCCAAAATATCTATGAAACTAACACACAAACAGTCAAAGTTTTGGAAGATAACAAAGTCAAAGTTCACATTTTCGCTATCATCTCACTACACGGCAAAGTTTTTAGGTCGTCATTTCAATTTGATCTTGAAAACGTGGAAGATAACGGAAGCCATGATGCTTTGTTTGGCGCGAACGAATTTCCCTGACATTTTGATTATTTCACATGTAATTAAGGGCTAAATTGTCGATGCTACTTTGCTTTCGCGAAGGCTCTGTTCCACCTCGGTCATGGGATAAAAAATAGAACACGAATCATTAAAAAAAATATAAATCGCGGGTAGTTCACTCTGCGTTTGAAGACAACTGCCAAAACTTTTACTATAGACACAAATGTGGTTTTTCATTTGCGAAATTGAAGTGTTTATTTTTGTTTTGCACTCAGTTTCTAAGGCTACGACTTCGCCCAAGGAGGGTTTGTTACAACTGACCGTAGTATGAAGAAATGGGGTAGAGGGTGGACCTCCCTCACGGAGGGGGAGGCTCTTAATCAAGTGGTGGGGGAATAATTTTGTTTTTTAATTACGTTGGTGCGTTCAGAAAGCGGGGTTTATGGGTCCGTTTGAGGTAACGATGTCATGTTCAATAGAAATGTACATGGCCTAGATGTTATTTTTGGGTTTGCGGTTTTGAAGGTCCGAAATAAGCATGAGTATTATAAAAGTGTAATTTTCATTTAGCTGCCACAAAAGGTGGTATATAATCTAGCCTTCTGTCTACGTATTTAGCACACAAGAAAGTAACATAAACATATGTATAATCTAAGTAGGTTTACATATATACCATTATTTAATTATTCTCCATGATGGTCGTCCTTAGATACATATTCATTGCGTAGATCTTTGAGGATACCGATTAAGGGGTAGTCAGAGGCACGTTCGAACATTACATTTGGCACAGGCCCGCGTTTTGCAAGTAGTGAGCATCCCTTGTGACAGTTTGCTAGCCCATCTCCGCTTATTGGAACACTAACTGATGGTACATGCCTTCGAATTTTTGGAATGACTTTTTTCGTCACGATGTTTTCCTTCCCGTTTAAGGGCACATAAAAAAAATTGTGCACGACCGGGTAAGAACCCACGTCCTTCGGATTGGAAATCGGGAACACGATTTTAACCTAGATTTTAAGAGTGTAACTAAAAAAATATCTTACTAAGGTAGTTAGGTACTCAAAACTATACCTAAAAATATAGGTACCTACTTCTGAACCTGGAATAGGAACAAGAAAATAATGTTTAAAACTAAATCTACCACACAGGCGCTTAGGTACTTACACACACATGCCCACACTCAAATACACACACACACACACACACACAAATACACTCACACGCACACAAATACACTCACACACACACACACACACGCACACACACACACACACACACACACACACACACACACACACACTAATACACTCACACACACACACACACAAACACACGTATATTACTCAGTACGTAGATCCGTGATAAAAATTAGAAGGTAGTCAGAGAAAAGTCTAAACATTACCTATATTTTACACATCCCCATGTAGCTATTACTTAGTAGCAGCATCAGTTAGTATTCCTACCTATTTCGAAAATAATTACTCTCATTTATCAGCCTGCAACGGTGTAAAAATCATTTACCTAACATGTGTAAGACGGGTAACTTTTTAGTTTAGAACTAGTTTCCTACCTACTTTCTAGGTATTTGTACCTAGGTTAGGTTACACCCCTGATGACGCCTGCATTTTGGATAGCTTTTTACATTTTACGACAAGACAAAAAATAAATAAATAAGATTCTAATTTTGTGTAGATTTAATTAAAAAAATCATTTCATCAGTCGCATACATTGTTCTGGCCACACACTATGATTCCCTGTATCGTGGGTATCAGGAACCCGGGGTATTGTGGAACTACAATACCCCGGGACAAATATCTGTAAAATTGGCGAACATTTGCCCCGCAACGGGGACGTGTATCGACTATAGAGTTTAGGTCAAAGTTAAAATTCATTTCTTCATTAAATCACAAGGATCACTTTGAAACGTCGGTTTTATCTACTGCCTGTTCTTCCGCGACTAAACCAGGAAAGAAAGGCAAGAAAACAAGTTACAAAACAATACCTAGGTACCTACATTTTTTTTCGATAGTCACCCCCGAATAGGCCTTTTCAACCATAAATGAAAGTGCCTCTTCCCGTGGTCCAACTAGTCTACATACTTAGTTCACCTGGCTATACCAGGGGCAATTTTTACTCCTCGTGGTCCACCTAAAGATAACTGGGTGTGCCAGAGGTATTTATTTATTTCCATGGTCCACCTATAGTTGTATATGGATTTTAGAATATTTTACCCGTGGCCCACCTATAAAATACTAACTGTAGAACCTAGAAGTATACACCCAATAAACTTACTATAGTTCTGGATTATTTAATGCGATTCTGAAAGACAATTGAATGCAAAAAAACAAATAAAATCAATAGTTTTTATATTAGACAATACAATCCATTTGGTTAGTAGATACCTAAGACTATTTGTTAGTAAATTCTGCAATGACCGAAATATGTATGTACATAGAGACATTCTGCGACGGGAGATGATCAAACAATAAGATCATATTGATGCCACTGAGAGACAAAATGTCACCAAATAGACAAGGTACACCTCTCCGCAACTGTTTTAAGGATAGTCTTGTGACTGCTCCGAACTCTACTCATCAGAGATGCCGACTTTTACGGATAATGCCATGAAAACCATCCGTCCTACTCCCTAAAGATGATGATGTCTAGGTAGATGGATTAGGCAGTAAGGTGCGTGGGACGTTTCTGTTTCAGTTATAGGTATTACTTATAAGTAGGTTGCCAAGCATAAATTATTATTATTATGTATTCCCACAAATTATCCCACCATCCTTACTTCCAAAATTTGTTGTATATATATTTTTTTTTTTATGTCGTGTTAAATAAATATTTTCTTTCTTTCTTTTCTTAATTACACTAGCAAAATGGCAATGGGATCGCGACTATGGCAATCACTTTGCCATTCTTAGAAATGTCAAAATCTTTTAAAAGTATAAAAATAGGAATGTCTAGGGTCAAATGTGTCCCTTTTGGAGTTTTAGAAGTTTTGAACATAGCTAAATCTGTCAAAAGTGATTGCCATTGTCGCGATCCCATTGCCATTTTGCTAGTGTAATTAGGTGGCTAGTCTGCGCAAACACCTCTAAGGCACTACAAAAACGCGGCAGCTTCAACAGTATACTGAAATCATTATTATATTGGACGCGTAGGACATCATGCGATTTTTTTGGTATAGCTGGTCAATAGGCTGCCCGTGTATAAGCTCTGAAAGCGTTATTTTTACTTCGTCAGTACAGCGAGCAAACCTACAGGCCAACATTATTACCTCTGACAGCCTACCTATAGCTGTAGACAAGGAATATCGTATCGGTAGATTTAAATTAACTATTCATCGAGAACATTAGTGTAATTGAAAATGTCTATTAGTTAGATACTTACCTATAACTGGACTACCGCGCCCACATCCGACGATAGTCTGGCAACTCCGCTATGAAGAGTGGAAATATTTGGTATTTTTCATGGAAAATTATGTCAGACGACCTCTGTGGCGCAGTGGCCGAAGGTCCGCCTGAGACGCAGAAGGTTGCGGGTTCGATTCCTGTCAGGGGACAAATGTTTGTAAGATCTGCAAATATTTGTCTCGGGTCTGGGTGTTTTCCTATGTATAATATGTAAGTATTTACAAAAAAAAAGGTATTTATGTAGTATATCAGTCATTTAGTTCCCATAACACAAGCTCTGCTTAGTTTGGGGCTAGATGATGCTGTGTGAAAAATGTCCAGCATTTATTTATTTATTTATTTTAGCTTCCATCGTGTGGTGAATCGGTGGAATATTTCAGAGTTTCTATTATATATCAGTAATTTTATAAAGTGGTAAAGTTTATATTTTTGGATGTAGGAGGTAGTCTTCGAAACCTTAGACGATGTCTGTGGCGCAGTGGGTGAAGACCCGCCTGAGACGCAGGTTGCGGGTCCGATTCCCGCAGCGGGACAAATGTAGGTACTTGTATTTTCTGAAAATACTTGTCTCGGGTCTGGGTGTTTTCTACGTATGTACCTATTTACAAAAAAATATATATAGGTAAGCAGTATATATAATAATAATAAATAATGCTGGACATACTATAATACTTACTTGTTTATCCCAAGTCAAAAATTATTTTTCATTATCATTTAGATTGGACCATCAGGGTTGACAGATGATGTACATTATCTTGTTAAAATAAAAGGGCTTTTCGTGGAGACCAATTTTGTAACGTACCTAAGTCGACGAAAATCCCCCCGAAACTACTGGACCGATTGTAACCGTTTTTTCACCAATAGAAAGCTAAATTATCAGGAAGTAATATGTTACTTCCTGATAAAATAAATTATAATAAATTAGAGATTCTTAAGAAAATTTCAATAATGTAACCCAAAGTAGCAAAATGAACAGAATTGGAATAAAAGCATCGTAATATATGGTATTTGTATCATCCATTTATTTATTAAAAATTAAAAACGTACACACTGTATTTGCTTTAAATATACATCAATAAAATAATTAATACAATATTCACATAAGTATTCTATTTTAGGCATATTATTTTATATTATATTACAGAATATTTCTTAATTAAAAGATTATACGTTTATGGAATGGAGAACTTTTTCAGACCGATTCATTGCATTTTATTTTCATACCACACGTTAATTAAAAATGACATATAATTAAGAAAATAAAGATAGTAATTTCACTGATATCAGAAGAAAATAATAAAATTAATTTTAAAAACACATGTAGTGTAGAATTTCAAAAATATAAATTAACAGTTCGACCATCGAATGAGATTTCGTTTTATTGGGTTCATAATTGTTTTGGCCAGAAACTACCCTCTTCAAAAAAATATTCAGAATATCTGCATAACTTAATCGGCGTGTTATATCAGTCTCTTTCTTTTGTTTAGTATTAAGGACAGGGCGAGAACTAGCAAGCCGATGGATGCAAATTATGGAGCGATTTTGAGGGTCAAAACAAATTGTTTTAAGATAGTTTGCTAAAATGCTTATTAGAAAATGGACCTTGCACAATGAACCTTAGACCGAAATTTCTATCGGAACGAACAAGACAGAGGTTATTCTCCTGTTTCCTTCTTCAAAACTTGATCAATTACGTTTTTTTTCATAAGCATAATCATGGCAAAGTACTGTATGAGTAGACGTTTTGTTTTTATTGTTACCAAATTTTTATACTGGACGTATAAGCTTAAAAGCTCTTTAAATAGAAAATTTTCAAGGTATTTGTATCCTAGCTACATTATGACGTGACAGACTAAAAAAAAAACAAAACGTTGAGACATATAAGTTGCTGTTATTTATACTATGTTTAAAAATAACCCATATTATTCAAAACTCTCTAACTTAGCAGGTCGGTCTAACCCCATCCTTTTCTAACAGTAAACAAAGGATAGAGGCAGACAACTTCTAGCACGCTGCTAAATTAGTGAGTGATTATGAAAAAGAGGGTAAGTGTATAAATATTTTTTTAAATTAATAATTTGTAAAAATTGTTTTTGTATCATCATAATTTAGGAAGTAAACAGGGAAATATGTTTGTTTGGTAAACATTTCGATGGCTTTACTTCGATAACTGAACTAAAATCTACTATCATAACTATATAGACATATAGGGCACTACCAGAATATATTATTTACAGAAAATGTATTTATATATAAAAGGTTTAGCTAATAATAATTGCTATGAAATACTATAGTCATTTGAACATAGGATTTAAATATATAAATGCTAAAACAATGCGTATGAAGTATGTCGAATTTGCACCAAAGCCTTATAAAGTACAATCGTGCAGCTATTTTATAGCATATTTACACATAGTTTTTGTATCGATTATATTTTTTAGTTAGTTTCATGATGTAATTTATTTTATTCACAAGAATGGTAGTAGGGATCGATATAATATAAGTTCTTAAGTATTTCAAAATAATTCAAACCAAAATGTTGGTTTTTTATTTTTTTATGTACTCATTCTCAACTTACATTATTTTTGCAACGAAATCTCAAATTTATCAGTCAAGCTCACAATTATTTTCTTACTACCCTTCAAAGTAAGAAATATATTCTTACTACCCTCAAAAGTAAGATATTGTAGTGACTTTATTCTTCGAAACAATCATTAATAAGAGGATAGCTTTTCATCTCACAACATGTATTTTAAAATGGCACCAACCTCAAAGTTTCGTTTTTCTCTGACTTTTATAACTTTTTTCTTGCCATCATGATTTCTAAGGTGATATTTTTGTTAGTTTCTGATGGTGAAGAGTATTTAGGTATGTTGAAATGAGAGTTTTTTTTACCAGCAGACCGGTTTAGTTCCTTAGCACTTACACTAATATCATATGAAACCACAGTTTGACTGCTTTCAACAACGTTCTCTCTGCAACATGAGGAACCTATGAAACGGCACTTGCTATTGATCAAAAATTAAACTTCTATTCAACAAAATCACAAATTAATCCAACTACATTTCTCCATCTACCTTCAAAAAATATTTTTTATCATTTTAGTAACGATCATTTTCAAAAATATCGCATAACTGGGAAATAAAATGGTTCTCCGGCCATCACATATCTCTTAAAACATGTTTCAAAATGGCGCCTTCATTATTTCTTGTTTGATTGACACCTGTGTCTAAAGTCTGTCTTAGTTCCGCGGAATCTCTTGAGAGCTGTGAGGACGTTTCTGTGTTATCTATATTTGTGAAGAGTAGGTTGTTGGAACCTGTAGAGGCGGTAGATGGGTTCCGTTTGTGAGTTGCATCGTTGAAAGTTGGATTGGGACCTGTGGACAGATAACTTGAGATTTTATATCATCCCAAAAATAACAACCCCGGTGGGGCCTGTGGCCTCCCTCTTGATACGAAGTTGCTGTTACATGGTTATAATTCTTGGTATATTTCGGCTTGAAGCACCTTATAACTTTTAAGTTTTATATAAATAATGGTAGACATTTTTCAAACAGCATCATCTAGCCCCAAAGTAGGCAGAGCTTGAGTTATAGAGGTATAATAACATGACACTTGGCTTCTATCTTTGCACGTTTTAGGTCTCGAACTAAATAATTAAAATTTCATCCAAATCGGACAAATAAGCGTCGTAACAAACACGTTAACATTGAATCCAACTTCAATTATTTAATAGATTAATCAATAAATAAATAGACACCCAACAGTCACATACATAGTCCTGATCCCACACTTTAGATATTTAAATCTCAACTTATTATTTGAGTTTTAGCGAATGCCTTTTGGTATGTTTTTCGTTGTTTAGTACCTCTTTTGTTTAAAAATTAAACTTTATCGTAGGAGATAACGAAGATTAGAAAACAAATCTTGAGCTACTGGAGCTGGTGGGACTGCGCACCACCAACAATAACCAGCACTAAGGAGACCCAACCCAAGTTGAGTTTTAGCGAATGCCTTTTGGGAGTTTTTTATTGTTTAGTACCTCTGTTTAAAAATTAAACATTATCGTAGGAGACCACGGAGATTAGAAAACAACTCTGAGCTACTGGAGCTGGTGGGACTGCGCACCACCAACAATAACCAGCACTAAGGAGACCCAACCCAAGTTGAGTTTTAGCGAATGCCTTTTGGGATAGTTTTTATTGTTTAGTACCTCTGTTTAAAAATTAAATATTATCGTAGGAGACAACGGAGATTAGAAAACAACTCTGAGCTACTGGAGCTGGTGGGACTGCGCACTACCAACACTAACCAGCACTAAGGAGACCCAGCCTCATATACAAAGAGCTAGAACTAATTATCGGCAGAACGAATTTATTATTCGGGCAAGCAACTCTTTTAATACAACTCTTTTACTCAAAAAGCAAGGTAACAAAGTTACCTTGCTTGTTGAAGTTTAAATTTGTTTAAACCTCAACAAGCAAGCTAAGATGCTTACTTGTGGACAAATTCTTTTAAGACAGTTCAGTTATTTATAATTTTTGCCTTTGTAAGCTATATAACTTCTTATTTCTCTCCTTCCGTTGTCCACATAAACTGTAGATTAGCATTTTTTTTTACCTATAAATGGAAACTTTTAATTGACCCTCAGCCTACCTACATGAACTTTGCATGTAAGTATTTATTTAGAATCATTATATAACTATTTTTTTTGTGTACCTGTAAGTTTTCTTAAAATTTAAAAAAAAAAAAAAAAACTAGTGACACGACAGAAGACTTACCAGTAGTAGAACTTCTTCTAGATATAGTAGGCGTAGTGCTCCTAGAAATGGTGGTCATCGCAGGCATAGCTGGGCGTGGTTTCGACTCATTTTGCAGGAATTTAACAAATTCCGCGGCCAAACTGTCGGGCGCCGCGGAACGGACCAAGCCGAGTTTCTCGCATTCTTGTTGGTTGAAGTCTAGCACCGTCGATAGTACGCGGAGGACTTGTAATCTACAAGTTAGAATAATTAATGATTAAACGAACTAACCTGTTACAGAGGTTTTATCATAAGTATACGAAGGCTTCGTCCGAATATATTAGCAAATAGATAAACACTTGTAGTAACGCACAGAGATCGCCATTCGCGATCATTAATAATAATGCTGGACATTTTTCACACAGCATCATCTAGCCCCAAAGTAAGCAGAGCTTGTGTTATGCGAACAATTACATGACTGATATACCACTTATATACATTTTTATTGTAAATACATACATATTATTCATAGAAAACACCCAGACTCGAGACAAATGAATGCAGAGCATACAAACATTTGTCCCACGGCGGGAATCGAACCCGCAACCTGCTGCGTCTCAGGCGAGCCTTCGCCCACTGCGCCACAGAGGTCGTCGAATATACGTCGACCTACCTAGGACAAAACATGAGAACGTAAAATTAGCATGAAAAGTAGTGAATCCTTTCACTACATTGATCACTGATCAGTCACAAGACCTATACATCATTTATTTATTTATATAAATAAAACCTCTCAAACTTACAGCTAAATCATTAAATGGAAGTATATTTTATTTACTACGCATTGTTAGTAACTATTTATAATAACTTGCTCACTATCAAATTTTTAAAATTATTATTGCTTCCCCAGGGCATTTTTACAACCTCATAACCTCAGTTTGCCTGGAATAGATCACTACTAAGCGATATTGTACTTGAAGTTTTGTTAAGTTGTGTTTATTTTTCTTACAGTGTAAAATAAAGTATTTTCATTCATTCATTTGTCTTCTCAATATTCACCCTCTAGGACTGGAAAAATTTAGAACGTAGCTCTTGACTGATTACTGGTTTGAAGTAGGAAAACAGAGAAAAAGTTGATGGTCTGTGTGGACACTTTTAGTTAAGCGCAGGTCTATGTTATTGACTTACTTGCTATTGACAGCTGTCATCACATAGTTGATAATTAAGTTCTTCACCAGGTTCTTGTCCACTTTGTCCTGCTGGTTTGATATCGCGTTGTAATACCTCTCTTCGGCGGCCGCGACTGACGTTTGAAGTGTTCTTACTGTGTTGCAAATGATTTTTTTTAGTTTCAAAATAACAACCAGTCCCTACTTAATATATTATAACGGCAAAAAATCATCAACCTCGGCAAGGATCGAATCTCCCACGTGGCAGCAGATCCTGTAACCGCTCAGCCACGAGGTTCGGTTGAAATATTACGGAATCTTTGGATTTTAAATAACACACTTATTAACACTTCAACCCTTTAAAAACTAAATATGATAAATAATGTAAAATGTAACCTTAAGTATTACATTTTCTTTCCCCAGAATTCATAAAAAATGTTTTAACAAGGGTTGAAAAGGAGCTGCAACGCAAAAAAACATGTTGCAAAGGATGGAAAAAAATATAGGAGTAATATATTATTTGCCTAGATTAACATAATTATTTTTTAATATCATGCACGACGACTAATAAAAGCCATTAAATAACTAAAATCTTACCACGCAAAGCACTTGCTTATGGGTTTCGATGCTCGATGCAACGCATACACAATCTCAAAGTATTATTCAGACACTGGGCAGGGAGCGGGCATCACTTCTACACTTAAGAGCTTATATACACAAAAATACTATGTAGACTTTCAATTAAACGATATGAAAAACTGCCATTTCAACAATCATGCAAAACATAGAAACTGACGATGATATAATTCATGTACAAAGAATTTCAGTTGAGCTATTACGCAGCTAGCCCAAATTTAGAGGCAAAATTTCTTGTAAAGTTATTGTAAAGGAGCTTATAGCTCTTAAGAAATGTCCAAATAACCTTTTAGTTTTTCATGTCGAATGATTTCATGACTGTCATGCGTAGTTTAATGTATTACTCGGCTCTGTGACAGTGATTCAAGCCCCCGTTTCTATACCACCAGTACCTGAAGTAATACTCAGAGACAATGCCGCAGTCTTCTAATCATCTAAAGGTAGCGGAAAAAAAACAAAATGTTCTTGCTTTGGGAACTCTTTCTGGTTTGAAATCTTGATGGTTTGACTTTTTAAGGTTTAATTTTTCTCATATATACGATGTTCTGTACAGGTTAAAAGTAACTATGTTATTCATCATAACAGATTCGTATTTTAGTGTAATTTGGATGTGATTATTTTGTCAACATAATAAGTGTTTAGTTCCAAAAGCAAAGAACGGACAAACAACATCAAGGTGCATTTCGTAACAAACTTGCAACAAGCAAAAAAATGTGAAATAAAATGGGACGACACGATGGGAAGCCGATAACCTCGATCAAACCCCATTATGGTAATCTGAGTATGACGCGGACGTGCTTCTGTCAAACTGACAGTGACAACTGTGACAGCTGACAGCTCGCAGCCGCGGTAGGTAAAGCCTCACAGTTACCAAATGAGATTAGACCGGAGTAGGCAAAGCTGCTCTTGATTTTTGCAAACAAAAACTAAAATAAACCAAAACTAGGTTTTTCTTTCAAATCTGTAGCAATTCAATTTGACAGTCTAGAAGGGCAATTTATATGAGAATAGACTAATTAACTGGGCTGTCATAAGTTAAAAAGAAACCTTAAAAATAATTATGACGATTATTTTTTAACATAGCGTAAGAACTGCTTCTTGGCTATTTTCTGTCATTTATTATTAAGCTTCAAAATTTCATCTGAACGAAAATATCTAACGATCAATCAAGCATGAACATTCAGTAAAACTTAAATGTCAAATCAAAATACAACACACATGAAAGCTCAAAACGATATTTAGCAAAAACAATATCATCTACATAAGCGACATTCTAAACATTCAACTTTCACTGTGTCAAGTTGTAACATACGAAAGCAACATGTAACATTCAACTTACATGTGTCAAGTTGTCTACTGAGGTAGTATCAGATCCAACTGTATACCAATTGATAATCTGGGGTACGACCGCCCAGAATTACCAGCTGATATTTAGTCAGAAGCCGACAGATGATTGTAAATTTATCTGACGATACAGCTTGACTAGATTCATGGTGGTGAAGCTACGAGTATTTCTAACAATACATAACACTGTCCGTATTCAAGAATTTAATCACAGTAGTTACTTTAATGTTTACGATCATGTATATTTTGTTAACTATTTACTACCTTTTTCTCAAAAACATAGATGAATCATTAAACATAGATATCCATTTTAATCCATGATTATAGCTTTTTTATAATGGAGAAAATAATAAAAAAGTAAACGCTATAAGGACACGTTGGCAATAACTCATAATTATATTTCTCAAACATTACGAATGAATCGCCATGATATTGTTATTTTGACAAAGCATATCATGCGTTTCCTTTATTATACACACGTAGCAAGCATATATTTCGAAAAAAAGGCTCTAGTTTATAAAAAACTTTTTGAATGGCTGTTGAGTATCTATGTTTCTCAATTCAACAATGTAACAGGAAAACTCAAGAAACCCAATAGCTATTTACTAAAATTGGGTTTCTTGAGTACAGCAAATCCACGACAAAGGTTTCTTGTATAAAAAAACTTATCAACTATTTTTCATAACAATCAAAATATGTTATCTACAATAACAAAAAAGAGTAGCGTTGACATGAGCCATGTAGCTTGATACAAATTACTAAACATACTAGGACAGACAATAACAAACTAGAGTAAGACTTTATAGTATCCCATAAATACTAACCTCAGCGAGGATCGAACCTGCGAACTCTTATTTACGCTTACACGCGTACCAAGAGAGAAGGCGCGGTATGGACTCTGCTGGGGTTGATAAATTTGGGATATTATAAAACTAAAATCTTAAGTTTTGTAGGTTAAAACTTTAAAAATCAAGTAACTACAAAGCTGGTATCAACCTGGCAATACAATAAAACTATAAAAATATATACAAACACAATCAATATCTAAACATCATACGAAATCGACACAATTATGGCAAATTTACTATCTACAGAGTGTCCTAGAATATCTATACCATTCGGGGACACTACGGAGGGATAAACAAAAAAACTTATAAATTTCATTAGCAAACATTCAAATCAAACTTACCCTGTTCTTTCAAATCGTTCATCTGAGCAGTTCTGGTCTCCAACTGATCGCCCAGTCTGGTCGCCGCTTGCAGCCCTGCTAAAGATTCTTCTAGCTTATGATTGAGCCGGGATATTTCATCGTTGAGAGTGCTGTTTTCCCGTTTGAGATCCTCCATTTTGTTTCTGATCTTTTCTGTGGCGGTTTCGATGTCTCGTTCTTTGTCTGTAAAAAAATATCATTGTTTTTTTAAGTTTTTCGTTCCGCTTTCCAAGGAGCCGGGTCGACTTTAAAGTAAGAGGTTAAGTCAAAGTCAAAGTCAACAGGTTTTTATTCAACATCAACTTTAACGTTATTTGGTCGTATGTTTGTGCCTGTTATTTTTTCTTCAAAACAATCCAAATTCGGTTCTTAGTAACATTTCTAGGAATCGTGTTCCCGCAACCATGAACTTACTTAGCATTTAAGTACGTAACTATGCCGTTTTAAAAAATCCAAGCATTGTGAGGTACCTTAATCTAGTATCGATGTAAGATCATAATCGTCATCAACAGCCACTAGAAGTTCACTACTGATCATGGGCCACAACGAATGATCGTGGCTACCGACGTAGCGAGAATCTTCAAACTGGGCCCTTTGTTTGCCACTAAGTTGTATAAAAAAAACATTGAATGTAGATTTTCGTCTCGGTTCACATACCCATCTGGAACTGCTCCAGCACGATCTGTAGGTTAGTGAGCGCGGCCTCACTGCGTTCCCTCGCGTCCTCCGCCTCGCCCAGCCTCGCCTGGACCTCCTCACGTTGCTTTTCTAGCAACTTAATCTGAGTGCGGAGGGTCTCCACCTCTTGGTTGGCTCGGATGCTGGAAATAGACAGAAACGCTTGTTACGTGATATCTACATCTTATCTCTGCCAATAAGCGGAACGAACTCTTCAGCTTTATTATTAGTATAGATAGGTCCGTATCTGCAACATTCAAGGAAAGAACAATGTCTGTCGGGTCAGCTAGTATACTATAAAGTACCTATACTACATACATACCTGTTACTAGTATAGACCGTGCTTGTCTGCTTCGCTCGCTCTTCCACAGTCTGCAATCTCGTCTGGCACTCAGTCAGTTTCTGTTCTGACGTCATCAGCTCCTGCGTGTAACTCTCTTCAGTCTCCACTAGATGGCGCCTCAGTCGCTCCAGCTCTCGGACCGAGTTCTGCTCTTGTTCGGACAACTGAAGGAATATGAACATTGTTGTCGGCATTATTTTTTAATCAATACAAGATTTGTCAACCGACTTCAAAAAAGGAGGAGGCTCTCAATTCGTCTGTATTTTTTTGTATGTATGCGATATCATCGCCAATTGTATACCGAAGGGTAACGCTTCAAAGGGTAACGCTCCCATATACATTTTATGAAATAATCCAATCTTAAAGCTGAAAATTTCACATCGACCTTATCAACTTCCCTTTATTAGAAGTAGATTTATTTAAAATATCGAGAAACAATCAAACCATGATTAAGTCTATAATCAATATAGTTTAAATTGTTTTCGGTTTTGGTATTGAAAGATGTCACTTAGCTATTGTTGTCCCTTTTTATCCCATTCCAGTTGGACAATTTAAGAAGGAAATGGAAAAAAATGAAATATGTATTATAAATTATGTAATGTAGCTGATCATAGTGGCCACGTAGACGACGAATTGTGACTTAGCAATGGTATGGAAAAAATATTACTTCAAATAGAGGTAGTAGACCTCATTGTAGAGGTAAAAAAGCTCGTCCGGGAAAGTACTACCACCATATCTATTTCTGCCGCCAAGCAAGCATTAATGTTTGCACTGCTGTGTTCCAGTTTGAAGGGTATTAGGTGGTGAAATTAAAGGCACATGAGACTTTTCATCCGTTATGCTCCACGGACGGCAACGCGCGATGGCGATGCCATCATCCGTAAAAAGACGGCATCTCTGATGAGTAGATTTCGGGGCAGCCACTAACAGCATCCTCAAAACAGTTGCGGAGAGATCTACCTCTCTTATTTGGAGACATTTTGTACGGAGGGTGGTCAATCAGTGAAATCAATAAGATCTTATTGTTTGATCATCTCCCGTCGCAGAATGTCTCTATGTACATACCTATTTCTACCATCGCAGAATTTACTAACAAATAGTCTTAAGTATCTTCTAACAAAATGGATTGTATTGTCTTTTTTATATATAAAAAAACAATACCAATAACGAACTATCAGTGCTAATTAAGCCAATTATTACAAGCTACAAACTTAAGTCTTAACTTAATAGTTCGTCAGAAAATATCATCAGGCAGTCTTAGAACCGAAAAATAGTATGATATCTGGTATACTACCATTCAAAGCTATAAAATTACCTGTGCGTTTTCTGCTGTCAATTTCTTTACCATCTCCAGCTGAACTGTCAGATTCCTATCAGTATTATCACATTTTTCAGTCAAGTTTCTAACTACATCACTGGCATTAGCTAGTTCAGACTTAAGCTTTTCAAGTTCTGCAGTATTTTGATTCAATGTTTTTATGATTGCATCTTTTTCTTTGAGCGTCATTCTTAGATTTTCACAATTTGAACAGTTGCTTTCGCAATTTTGTTTTTTTTCCGCTTCTTCAAGGAGACGATTGAACTCTTTCTCTCTGTCAGTAAGAACCTGGTTTAATCTTTGAATTTCAATATGGTATTGTACGCTTTCGTTATGTTTCACATTTAAATACTCTAACAGTAGCGTTTTTTCAGCCGCTGCGTTATCGATAACAGTTTTGTAGTCAACTTTCAAACCTTCAAATTCTGCGATTGTTGATTTCAACCCTGCGATTTCCTTTCCGTTCATTGCTATGATATTTCGCAGTTCAAGTAACTTTTTTTCAATCGTTTTTTTTTCTTGGACTATATTCGCATAGTCATCATTTTGATGTGTGTTCTCTGGTGTTTTGTTTCGATCTTTGAATTCAATAAGCGATTGATTAAGTTCTTTAATTTCTTTATCTTTGTTTTGTATAGTTAATTTGAATTCTTCTACACTACCATTGAATGCAGCAATTTCGCCGTTTTTAAGAGCAATCTCTTGTTTTAATCTGTCAGTGTCTTCACTTATTCTGCGAGTAACGTTTTGTACATTATGTAGTTCTTCTTGGGTCTGATTATATCTTTCTGTTGAGTTTGTTAGCTGGCTGGAAAGTGATTCCGTGCTTAATTTTAATTTTTCTAACTCTTCATCTTTTTCATGTAGACTTTTCGTCAAATCCGTCACATTATTATTTAGATGTAAAATAGAACTTTTATTATCTTCAATAGTAGCATGAAGGGCATCAATCAATTCGTCCTTTTCATCAATATCTTTCAATAGCTTTTCAAACTCTTTCTCTAAATTAACAATTTTGGTATCAGTGTTCAAAAGTTCAGTTTCGAGCTGGTGTTTCCGCTGCTCAAGGATTTGAATATTTGCTTTTAGAGCTTCAATTTCCTCGAAGGAGGCTTTTTGACTAATTGTACTAGCTTCAGCTACCGTGGAATTATTTTTGATTCTTTTAATTTCATCTTCCAGCTCTTGATTCTTAGTTTGTGCAGCTTTTAATTCAATGACGGCCTTCGACATTGAATCAGTCAAACTAGCATTTTCCACCTGTAATACACTAAGATCCTTTTGAAGTTTAGTTTTCTGCTCTGAAAGTATTTTTACCTCCCCTTGTGATATTTTAAGGTTGTCAGACAATTGAGTTTCTAAAGCAGACACTTGATTTTCTAGTTTCGTTTTTTCAATTTCAATTTCGTTCTTGTGTAATATAACTTCATCCAGTTTTGTTTCAAAATCAAGCAGTTTATGATCTAATGCTAGTTTTAAAACTTCTAACTCTTTGTGTGCAGAAGCTTTTTCTTCAATCGTTTTTTTGAGATCATCTACTTGTTTTGTAAGCAACACTTTATCATTTTCTATAATATGAATATCGATGGATAGTTGCTCATTTTTTGAATTAGCTGCATCCAATTTCTTATTTAAATCATCAATTTTATCAGACTCCATTTTAAGGTTTTCAGTCTGTTGACTATGAACAGATTTTTCAAGTTCTTCTACCGCTTCCGTTTTATTCTTAAACATCTCTAACTCACTAAGCATTGTTGTATATTTTGTTTTCAAATCTGTTAAGCTTTCTTGTAGACTACTTTTTTCTTTCCTGACATCTGCAAGTTCAGTTTCTATCCTCTTTATTTCAGACTCAAAAGTTTTATTTACTTTGTTACAGTCAGCCAACTCCGTTTCTAATTTAACCAAGTTATCTTCATGATTCGTCTCTATTATTGGTTCTAACTTAGACGTGTTTTTCAAAGTTGTTATTTCTGATATTAGGTAATCGTTATTTTTTTTCATTTCATTTAGTTCCCTTTCAAAATGTTGTATATCAGTGGTCAAAAAATCATTTTCTGTAGTAAACTCATCAATTTGGTCTTGTAATTGGTTGATATTATGGTTTTTCTCTGATATTAGATGTTCCAAAGAATCAATTTCTTTTTTGAAATGATTTAGAGTTTTAAAAACACTTTCCAATTTGTAAATGATTAAACTGTCTCCAACTGAAGGAATTTCTCCCACATAGTCTAATGGTATTTCGAAATTGACATATTTATTGTACAGTTGCATGATTTTGTCAGCTTTTATAATTTTATGGTCAGTGTCACCTTGACTGTCTATATCCTTTTGGTTTAACTGATGCCTGAGATCATTGATTTCATGTTTCAAATTCTCTATGACGCTCTTAGCGTTATCATCGATATTTATCTCATCCAGGTGAATTTGATTTGCAGTTCTCCGATCTTTCAAATCATTTAATTCTTTTAGAACTTCGTCGAACTTTTCTTTTGGCACTGTAACGGACACTTCAGCGTTTTTAGTTACAATTTCTAAGTCATGTTCTAACTTAGTAACCTGTTCTTGTAGTTTAAATACCTCTTCGTTCAAATCTTGATTCTCTTCTTGAAATTTTTCAGCATTTTCTCTAAGCAATGCATATATTCTTTCTAGATTTTGATATTTATGATGTAAAGTATCGTAATCTGACATTATCGCTTTGATACTTTCAATTTCCTTGTCTCTTTTTCCAATTTTACCCAGAAGTGTCTTTATTTCATCTGCGTATTCATCATTGCTGCTTTTCAATTCTTCATGATCTTGTTTTAAGACTTCAAAATTTGTTTGCAATTCTTTCTTTAGGGATAGCAGTCTGTCCATAGCTTGCTGGTGTTGATTGTCTAGGTCTTCTAGATTCGCTGTAAGGTTTCGATTCTCCTCACGCAGCCTGTGGATTTCTTCCTCTGCATCAGGTCTCATGTCTATAGTATCTCGTTCTTTCAAGGTGGATAGTTCATCTTGTAATGCTCTAATTTGTACTTTGTAGTGGTTTTCAGCGTCATTGTCGAGTTTTGATGTCTGAGGCGGCGGGTCCCAGTACCAACTGGATTCTTCTTCTTTAGCACCATTTTGTCTTGCGAGCCTCTGCAAAGAAGAAAGAAAACCTTTAGCACTCTCGTAAATCTTAGATTAAATATTTATAGATGACTTAAGTAGCGCGGCTGGTTCGATTCCCACTTCGAGATAAATGTTTGTATGTTCTACTGATGTGTTCCTGATCTGGGTGTTGTGGTACCCAGGTCCCCATAGTTCCTGATTCCTACGACAAATAATCCTAGTGTGGGGGTCAGGGCTATGTGTAACTAATTGACTTAGGTGTTTATTCAAAAACAAATATTGTTGTCTTTTATGAAAAATTTATCACATTATGAATTTCATCTATAGTAATCTATTAAGAGATTATTGCGTATGTATCAACTTAAACTATCTGTCATCTTCCATCTATAAGACTAGTTTCCATACAACCGATACCAAAGCCGATCAAATATTGGAAATATTTATGTTGATGTAGTGAAGGTTTCGTTGTTCGGGTTACGAAAATAAGTCTCGCTTTGTCGAATACGATTTTTCAAGGAGTTTTGGAAAACATTGAATGACATTAGCAATAATCAGCGATTCGGTCGCGCCAATGTGAAACGAAAGTCGTGACACAAAGCAAACATTCGCCTCGCGTCTACGAGTGTGAGTCACGTGAACACACGGACTTATGCTAGCTTCACACAAAGCCAGTAATTTGGAGTAAGCGACTCGACTTAAGAAAGTTCAAAGGACTTGGCTGATGGTTTCATATAAAATAGACGGAAAGAGACACAGTAGATCGGACTTTAAAAAAAATGAAAATGAAAACTAGGAATCGGTGTAGATTCACACAATTATAATGAATTAATTTCCTTTTTAATCCAATGCTAAATGAAAAAACCTTTATAAGTAAGTTAGTTCATAGTAAGTTTCATTCTTAATGATACTCGTGATTTAAATTAATAAGCATCGAGACTGTTTGAGTTTTTTCCTTTTACCTTTGAATCTGTAGACATCAAGCTAAGCTATGTAATAAACAAAATTTATTCTGGCAAGCAAATAGAAATTTTAAAAAAACAATATATTCTATTTTATCGAAATGCAGTGACTGTGCTGAACGCTGTTTGTTTAATTAATCATCGCATACTAATAATGTACGAAGGGAGGACTTAATGCTATAGGTATAGCATTTTCCACCAGTCCTCCTTAGCGATAGGAAGCAGAGGTTGGCGTGCTAAACTATATTAGTAACGATAAGAAACAACGTAAACGTATAAACTAATGTGTCTAATATTGGTGATGATTTATACCAATATGAAACGTATATCATATCAACAATATTTAAATCGTTAAGATTATATTTATGTTTTAATCTAAGATTTAGTAGCATTATCATTTTTAGTCATTGAAATAAATAATTCTAAAGCTAATAACAAAAAAAAATAAGTTTCTTTAACTTTGAGTTGATGCGCAAGCTTGCCGCGAGCGCTCAACTACGGTACTAGTCTAGCACACTCGACTAATTAACTATCCCAATGTAAAGCTAGCATAAGCGTGTACCTAACCTACCGCCCGGTCATCGCAAATCAACTACCTTGACGACTGTCGATTCGTTCAGTAGGCATGAGTATAAAACGATATCCAAGATTATTTGCATGGTCTTTATAGCCGTGTTGGATTAGTGGGCTGTACCCCGACTTCCGACCAAACTTGCACCTTTTTTTTCACTTTCCGTGCGCTTAACACGTATATTGCGGGTTAGATTAGGTTTTGCGTTGACTGCCACTCACGTCTGTCACAGTTTTATTTATGTATTTATGTAGTTAAACTGCTGTATGTGTGGATACATGTACATAAATGAATGTTTCATCGGCCAGAACGAGCGATATTGGGACAATATTTTAATGTATTTACATCTTTTCAAAATACGACTACTGATTATACACTCAGGACAAGCACATAAACACACACATATTATTATTCTCCTTCTGACGTTTCGCGACTGCTGCCAAGTGTTCCTTTGTCAAATTTGCGTTAGCGTGAAAGGAAAAGTAAGTATATTTGTATAGACCGGTGGGTCGATCACGCTAACCCATGGCTATCGACACAAGTTCTCCATTTGAATGGCCCATCCATCAAATAGCGATAACACTGATTCCCCATTGCTTGATTCCCATACCCCCCAGACTAAACTGAAGGCCATGAACCGTCCATGAACGAACGAAACATGTTATTTTGACAAGTAATCGAAGCACGCTAATGCCATGCTTCCATCTCGATAGCCATGGAAATTTGTGTGATCGCCCCGCAGGTCTAGACAAAACGGGGTCTAGTAGACCCCGGTCAGAACGGTCAACGAAACTTCAGCATGAGAATAGTAAAGTACGTTGTATAGCCGTAATAATATCCTCAAACGAATGTGGCGTGTGCGTCTGTTTAAACAGACGATACGTTATCTGCAGGTTTATGGCTATGTTGAGTCAGAGTTTGACACAGAGAGGTATTTAGGTTCAGACTGTACAAATAGAAAGCGTGGTTAATCGTAGCTTAGTCATTTTAGTTGAATTTGACGACAATAAGGCGCGGTGGGCGAAGGGCCGCCTGCGACACAGGAGGTTGCGGGTTCGATTCCCGCCCTGGGACAAATGTTTGTACGATCTGCAAATATTTGTTTCGGGTGTTCTGGGTATTTTCTATGTATAATAAAAAAATATCTATCTATGTAATGTATTGTATTAAGTATATCAGTCATCTAGTACCTATAACACAAGCTCTGCTTAGCTTGGGGCTAGATGATGCTGTGTGGATTGTCCAGCATTATTTATTATTATTATTATTTATTAAGACACAGAGATATATTATAACTAGTGCACGTAACGCCGAATAGTGAAACGAAATAAAGGCCCGGTCAAACTGACGCGGTGGCGGCGGCGGTGGCAGCGGCGGTGGCGACCAAAGGGAAATGGTGGTCAAAGTACGTAGCGCGTCAGAGATGTCCGCAGACGCACGCACTGATAACTTCTTTGCAGTCATGCGACAAAGAATTACAAATGTCTCCCGCAGAACTAATGTTTGTGTGATCTACAAATATTTGTCTCGGGTCTGGGTGTTTTCTACGTATAATATGAATGTATTTACAAAAAAAAGTATATAAGTAGTATATCAGTAATGTTGTTCTCATAATACAAGCTTTGCTTAGTTTGAGGCTAGATGATGCTGTGTGAAAAATGTCCAGTATAAAAAAAAAGAAGGTACTCCAGCTACATAAGACACTGGCTGGTAAAAAAGTAAATTAATGTGTACTTTGTATTTTTTTAATTCGCCCATGTTAACTAACAGTTTTAAAAGTTATTTTTGTATACTAAAAAAATATGAATTATTGATTTGAAATAACCATTCGTTATGATTATCATTATTTATCGCTACATCCAGTTAAAACAGACGCCACCGCGTAAGTCTGACCAAGCCTTAAGGGACTTCAGCCAAAATTTTATACGCAGTTCCAAATTTTTCATCACTTGTAGCCGAGTTGTTGTTGTACCATGGAAAAAAAACACGCTCACGACTGTATTTATTGACACCTTTTTTTTTAATGTCCAACTCTTTTAAATATGGTTAGCTGCGAGACACAAACCAGGCAAAGGATTTGATTTGATTTTTAAATAAATAAATAAATAATGCTGGACATTTTGCACACAGCATCATCTAGCCCCAAACTAAGCAGAGCTTGTATTATGGGTACTACATGACTGATATACTACTTATATACTTTTTTTTGTAAATACATACATATTATACATAGAAAACACCCAGACCCGAGATAAATATTTGCAAATCATACAAACATTTGTCCCGCATCGGGAATCGAACCCGCAACCTTCTGCGTCTCAGGCATGTCTTCACCCACTGCGCCACAGAGGCCGTCTTATTTTGTTGTTACGCCTGTTGCTACATAAACTCGTATAGCAACACATAATGTATTGTCACCAACTACATAGGTACGTTATCTGTCGACTTTCACGCACCACTTACCGCGAGTGTACCTATGTGTAGTGAACCGGAGGTAACTTATGTACTCGTATGTATATATATATAGAGCAAGATATACACACTATTTCGTTGGCCATTTGGTTTTTGATGTGGATTAATTAATTTAACTATTCACGGCGAAGGAATTGAACGAACCAATAGTTGTATTACAATACAAAATAGAAAATATATTCATTTCCCATTTCCCACTAAATAGATTACAATTTTGACATTTTGGTGGTTCCCGCACGTGGGCAAGCCGGACGCGAGAGGCCGGTTACAAAACATACCAATACCAACAAACCGAATTAAAAACTGTTCCAGAGCAAACTACAAAATAAATTGCCATAAAGAAAATACATTAAAAAAATGCATTCTTTAATTATTATTTTTATGTACATCCCTTGCTACTCTCACAATCTCTTATTATCCTCTCCATCCAACGGTTGTCTGGAAGACATCGCTTCTAAACGATCCACCGATCCATTGTACTTTAATAAATGAGAGCGCGCGGTTTATGTACGTCAGTTGCACCGAATCAGCCTGACCAGGCCATTAGTACATATTACATATTACATCTTTACATATTTAAAATTTCATGAAAATCCGATTAACCATTCGTAATCTATCGTTGGACACACATTAAGTCTGATTCGTCTTTTTGACTCAAAGAGGCCACTCGCTTTGCTCGCTCGCTGAATAAAATATCTTATTAGGACAGCAAAAGATAAATGGGCCAAAGATGTACCAGAGTGGTACCCTAGAGAAGGGAAAAGAGCGAGAGGAAGACCATTCCGAAGATGGAAAGACAACTTCAAAGAGAAAGCAGACGCAGTACTCGCGAACTTTGGAAAAGTCTGGGGGAGGCCTATGCTGGAAAGCGAAAACAACGAATATACCGATGTCTAAACTCATATTTTATTATATACTATTATCGGTAAATTGTGAATAAAGGCTATTGAAATTGAAATTGAAACCACGGATCAAACTAAGCACCCCAGTAACCCCACGTAATCCTGGAGTACGTGGGTATAGCTACACAACCCGAGGTCACTCCGCGAAACCTGCGAAGATCCCAGGAAGATTCTGTGCTTCTAGTTAGGCTGGCTTTCTAGTAAATTTTATAACACAAAAGCCGCTATTGTGACTTAACTATGATAGTTTGATATATTCCCTCGCAGACTTTTTTGTAGGTAATAATGAGTACTTTAATCATGTAGTACATAATTTTTATGTTATATCAATAGTTTTCTCAACGCACGCCAAATACTGAATTTTATAGACAAAATTTTGCTACGTTGGGTTACATTATTGATATTTTCTTAAGGATCTCTAATTTTTTTAAATAAATTATAGTCTATGTTACTTCCTGATAATTTAGCTTTCTTTTGTTGAAAAAATGGTTGAAATCGGTCCAGTAGTTTCGGAGCCTATTCGGTACAAACAAATAAACAAGCAAAAAATCTTTCCTCGTATAGTACAATAGTATAGATACAACTCTAATTTAAAACACAGATGGCGCTGCCTACCGTCGTTAGGACATAGCTTGAAGATAAATAACTGGGTTACGCTAGAAGAGTTGTTTGGTTTGGTCTAGCAAGGATTAAGATAACACTATCTATCCCTGTTATCTCTATGACCAACACAGAACTGTTTGGAACTAGTTTGGGATTACGAACGTAACGAACTTTGGCGTTGAGTTTTGGTGGCAGTTTATTGATCAAGCGAACTGAGTTAGATCTACGAATCGAGTTTTGAGTAATGTGACACCTTTGGGGGCTAGACAAATACCTCACGCTTACTTTTCCTTTCACGCTAATGCAAATTTGTCAAGGTAAAACTTGACAGCTGTCACGTGACATTTCCACAGCTAATGTCATTCCCATACAAATTAATCTTTCCGCAGGCGTTAACGACAACAGAAAGTGGTATTTGTTTAGAACCCCTGGTGTTACAAACGTCTATAGGTTACGGTAACCGCTCACCGACAGGTGGAGCCGCACGCTTTCCTATATTGGTTGGAAAAAAATAGAAATATCAGCACTTTATGTTTCTCCGATGATAACTATGTGAAGAGATAACACGAATAGAATTCGAATAAGCTAGGGTATTTTAAATTGGTTTTTGAGATAAATTAATCGGAAAAAATATATCTGAGAATGCGAGGTGTCTTATGAAAAGGCTTTGTGTTAGAAAAAGTTTTTTTTTTAAGGTCTATACACAGGGCTCAAATGATCTTTATGAAATCAAAACTTTTACCATGGCATGTCAATAGTCCCGGAAAAGTTCCTTGCTACATTTTCCAGGACGTTGCCATTTTACATGTTGGTTTTTGAGATAAATTAATCGGAAAAAATATATATGAGAATGCGAGGTGTCTTATGAAAAGGCTTTAATTGTGTTAGAAAAAGTTTTTTTTAACACAGGGCTCAAATGATCGTTATGAAATCAAAACTTTTACCATGGCATGTCAATAGTCCCGGAAAAGTTCCTTGCTACATTTTCCAGGACGTTGCCATTTGACATGAACTCAGGGCCTAGGACCCTTTAATGGGTCTATAATTCTACAATTTCAAACTTCCGCAAAAGGTCACCACACTGGGAATTTCTCGGATAGACCGGAGACCGTATAGATTTTATGGTCCATTGTTAGAATAGCCAGGGCTCAGGGGTCTAGACAAATACCTCACGCTTACTTTTCCTTTCACGCTAACGCAAATTTGTCAAGGTAAAACTTGGCAGCTGTCACGTGACATTTCCGCAGCTAATGTCATTCCCATACAATTCAATCTTTCCGCAGGCGTTAACGTCAACAGAAAGTGGTATTTGTCTAGACCCCCATGCGTTGTTTCTGCAATAAATGTTTACGCTGGCACGCTTGACAGAGCAAGGTTAAAAAAAAACAGTGAGGAAAAGAAAAGTGTGAAGAAAAGATACTTATATTTTGACGACCTCTGTAGCGCAGTGGGTGAAGGCCCGCCTGAGATGCCTGAGGTTGCAGGTTCTTTTCCTGCCACAAATATTTGCAAATCATACAAACAAATGTTTGTATGATTTGCAAATATTTGTCTCGGGTCTGGATGTTTTCTATGTATAATATGTTTGTATTTACAAAAAAATATATATACGTCGTATATCAGTCATTTAGTTCGCATAACACAAGCTCTGCTTACTTTGGGGCTAGATGATGCTGTGTGAAAAATGTCCAGCATTATTTATTATATATATTTTTTTCCAATAGATACTACATGGTCTTGACCCAACACTAGCCCTGTATCGTAGATATCAGGAACTACGAGTAACACCGAGATAAATATTTGTAGAACATTGACACATTTTTCCCGCTGCGGGTATCGAACCAACACCTCTTGCGTCTCAGCCCGCTACTCGCCGCGCCACTGCGGTCGTCTATGTTTTCAGTTCGATGATCGCGTCGGTTCTTTCTTGGTGACCCTTGGTCAGTGATCTTATCTGACCATGTATGGTGCCCCAAGAAAGCCCTATTGACCATGAGAGGTCAGTGTGGTGCAAGGATTCTTTGTACCTCGCAGAGAATCCTTTATAAACTAGTTTTCATTTGTTTCCGAACTTTTGGTTTCCGCCGATGTTTTCCATCACTATTTGAGAGCAGATAATGAAGCAAAACATCGTCGTACAATCTTATATGTTTGTCACATTCAGTGCAGGGGAATACCGTTAACAAATACGTCATTCCCGTGCGTCCTCCATTTTATAAAATAGGTACAGTCCGCGACAAAAGTAAATTAACCCATTTGAGTTTTTAGAAAATAAAATAAACACATACAGTACTGACGAGTACCACAACACTTAGACTTTAACGTAGATATAAGTCTTATAATAATAATAATAATTCTTTATTGTACACAGAAATATAAAAAAAAAAATTAGGTGAGGCATGTACCAGGGCGAGCTTAACCCTAAAAAGAGTTTTCTTCCAGCAAACCTTTGAGGAGAGATAGAGAAGTGATAAAAAAAGTCTTTTAAAGTGTCTTTATCGCGTTTAACTTTTTTATTATTTTTCCTTAATTATAAGTAATAAAAAAATAAACGTAAGACCTGTGAAAACTCATAATTATAAATTTAACTGAGACGCGAAAGCTTTAAAACTCCTAGGGTCTCATTACGAAAGGTGGTTTAAATCGGTGGTTTATCTTTTAGACCTTTGATTCCTGATTTTCAAGACAAATTGTTGTGCAAAGGAAACAAGGCTTAAAATTGAATGCTATAATAGCCGACAGTCTATGTGACATTTCAAAAAGAGGTTTAACTACAAATAACTGCTAAAAGATAAACCAGGCGGTCACCTAGTTTATTTCTATCATAACTCAACCTCTTTTTGAGGACCTACTTTTTTTTGGAAGCCAATCAAAATTATGTTTTTCTTTTTTATTTTGGTTGAGAAGTGTTTTTTAAATTAAACGGTCATCCCGCGGTTTTATTTTATTTTTAAATTGTCGACCGTAGTAGCTTTGCAATAATACTTTTTTTCGATAAGGTATATTTAAACCTTGGTTTAGTGAATCTGACAGGACTTGAGTTCAACTCGAGTTTAGACCACGTTTCATAATGAGACCGCTAGTCTTTAACTACAGTCCTTAGTTTCATAACATATGTTTAGAAGCCTAAGCCCATTATGTCACGACAGGTAGCCATCCAAAACGGTAATTGCGCTGACCAAGTTACACGACAATGTCTTTGACAGTACATTGTTACGTAAGACGCTGGTCACTGACAATTACCTAGAGAATCGCGAGAATTCGGTCAAGGTTTCACCAGCATCATCTCACGGCAGAAATGTGGCTATTGAACAATAATAATAATAATAATAATAATAATAATAATAATAATAATAATAATAATAATAATAATAATAATAATAATAATAATAATAATAATAATAATAATATTCCCAACACACATAATTTGCAAAACACAATAACGGAAAAACTTTCCAAGTATGTTGACCTGAAAAACGAAATAATCAGAATGTGGAGGCTAGAGAAGGTATCCATCATCCCAATAGTGATTTCTTCAACAGGAGTTATTCCAAAACAACTTTTCCAGTCACTTTCCTTTCTTGATTTGCCCAAACACACATTTGCCATTTTACAAAAAGCAGTAGTATTGAACACTTGCAGGATCGTGCGAAAGTTCTTACAAACTGATCTTTCCATCAATATGCAGGCATCAAGTTCTGATGTCATGATCCCATCAACCAGGCCCACTGACGTGCACTTGGCTTAGGCCCGTGCACCTCAGTTATTTTCCGGCTTTACGTGAGCTGAGTTAATAAAAATCTACACAATAATAATAATAATAATAATAATAATAATAATAATAAAATCATTTATTTCTCTCACATAGGTTTCTTAAGATTAGAGATAAATTGACATTAAATTTATAAAAACCAGTTTTGTGAGAGGCCGTTTTTCGTCAAATGTTCTAACAATGGTAGAACATTTGACGAAAAGCATTTGTTTTTTTTTAATACAACTTAGACGGCCCCAGGTGGGCCTAACACCAGTCGGCCCGTCACCACGGCTGTTGTAACATTCAAAACATCGGGAAAATAATTAAATATGAAAAGCGATAGACAAACTTGAGTCTGAATATCAGGGATCTACATCATGGGGGGCACAGCCGTCGACTGGATTTTTTTTATAGTCTCGTATCCTACTGCTATTATAAACGTGAAAGTTTGTGAGGATGGATACTCTTTCACGCAAAATCTACTGAACGGATTTTGATGAAACTTTACAGTAATATAGCTTATACATCAGAATAACACATAGGCTACTTTTTATTCGGGTACCACGCGGACGAAGCCGTGGGCAGAATCTAGTACTATTATAAACGCGAAAGTTTGTGGGATGGATGTTTGTTACTCTTTCACGCAAAAACTACTGAACGGATTTTGATGAAACTTTCCAGTTATATAGCTTACACATCTGAATAACAGATAGGCTACTTTTTATTCGGATACCATGCGAAGCCGTGTGAACAGGCTAGTAAATGTATAATTAGGAAAGCCGAAAACTGGTAGAAACATACCGCGTCCACCACTAGAGGCGCCAGTATACTGCTGGTCAAATCCACCAGATGAAGAATGGTGAACAGTTTCAGCGCGCACATTTCGAAGGCCATCGGAGCCATTTTCACTGATTTCACGCCATATCTGACATGATTTTGTAGACTTTCGCTAGAAGTTGCTCTGTCCATCACAATTAGCTTAAAACTCTAGACGATTCCACATTCAGGGTACACACGCCGTGTTGGTTTTTTGTCTGTGTGACAATTATCGTCGACATTTTGTGACTTTGTCACGAGTATTTACCATGGTCATGGAGTAAAATGCGTTAAAATGTCACAAATGGTCACGAATGGTAGGATTTTATGTTTTTTTGGAAATCCCTTACGTTAATAAGGGTTAATAATGGATCTGTCTGTCCCACTAATAACTGAGGGATGAACTTTTTCGACGTACCCTCTTGTGTAAGGTATCGTTACACAGATCCCTAAAAATAAAAACAAGCCCCTATGATTAAAAATAATAATGAGTAACTTCAGCTAACTATCCATTTTAAAGCCATAAAGACTTAAAATCGAAAATGGTCACAGAAACTACAAAGAGATTTTAGAGACCTATTAAATGATACCCTGGGGGGTGACGACAGAAGTACATCCCTCACTTTAAATTTGCTGTACAATATTAATATTGGTATCTATGATAACATAGTATATTTACAGTCAGATTTCACACACGGCCGCGTCGATATTTTGATATTTTCCGCTCTGTATAATATAAATTACCAAACAGGTTGCACGCTTTTTGATCACGAATATTTCATTGAACTGCCGGCCTTACGATTGTTACAATTACCATTCATAAACATTTCAACGCATCGTATTCAGATAAAATAATTATAATTGATGATGCTCTACCAATAACTAAACGTTTTCATCACTTTTTTTTCAACACCAAAAACGAAACGCACACTTTATAGCATTATAAATAATACGATTCCAATTTTGAATCCATGATTCAAATATCGAACGCGAACAATGCACGGACGGCGACCGGTCAGCGAATGCTGCAATACTAGTAGAGATGGGGCAAAGGTGGTCGATGCGAATTAATTTCGGAGTCCGAAATCTAAGTGTATCTCATGAAGATAAAAGTTGAAAAGTGTTCATTGTGACGCACTGAATTGTTTCACCACACTATCTATTCTGTACTCCCATACGCCCAGAGTGAACAAGAAAGACGGATTATGAGGGAAGATTTTTACTGCGAAATACTAATGGGGAAATCAGAGGACTGCATTGCATGTCGTTGATCCTTCTGACCAACCATGTTGATTCGGTGGCAGTGCGTCATTTTTTACTCGAAGGACTTAAATTTCCCCTTTCTTCTCTAAAGCTTCGTGGTCCCAGCAAGGAAAAGAGAAAACCAGAAGTGAGTTGAGTAGGACGAACTGCACTAATCGTTGAAACCATTCCCGTTCGGCCCACTAAGGATGTTTATGGTACGAAAGAGGATTAAATAAGAACACCGTTCGTACCACCGACCATTGTCATACCGGTCAGTACACGAAACTCAAAAATAGGAATTAATCGTAACTTTCGAATGGAACCTGTCCCATCCCTACTGCCTGCAGTTTTAAAAACAACACCTGTTAGGTTATGCTGTTATGACTAGACTCGGCACGTAATCGATATTATTATTCGATACTAGGTACATCGATTCCATAGACAATAGGGTTTGGATTGTCAATGGGAAAGTCACACATTACAATGTGATAGTTTCATAGATGTATAATTGTATATAAACATTATTACATATCTATTAGAGATCGCTAATTAGCGATAAGACCGCTTATTATACAAAATTTTCAAAGTTTGTAGTACTTAACTAAGCTTATGTGTTATTTGATGTGCAATAAAGTATTTTCTATCGATCTATTTACAAATAATCGATATATTATATAAAACTGTTCTGTTACCAAGTGGCGGATCAACGCACAACCTAAACCATAAGTCCTAGAAGCATGAAACTTGGATGGTATATTTATCTTATGGTGTAAGGGTGCAATAAGAAAGGAATTTGAAAAATTCTACCCCTAAGGGGGTGAAAAGGGTTGAAAACCTTTGTATGAAAAATCGTATTCCTTGAACTTACAGTTTCGAAACTTCACATAAATATTCTTCAATCGAAATGATAAAAGTTTTATATAATAATTTCCTCAAACAGGATGAAGGGGGTGTCAAAGCCCAAGAGGTGAATCAACGCACAGCCTAAACTTAACGGATTTGATGAAACTTTAGTAATATAGCTTATACATCAGAATAACACATAGGCTACTTTTTATCTGAGTACCACGCGGGCGAAGCCGTGAGCAGAAGCTAGTAAAAAATAAAAATAAAAACATTTCCAATTTGCAATACCCTACATTTCAATGAATACTGCAATGATGCAGTCGTTGAATTTGCAATACCCTACATTTCAATGAATACTGCAATGATGCAGTCGTTGAATTTGCAATACCCTACATTTCAATGAATACTGCAATGATGCAGTCGTTGAATTTGACACCCAGACGCGGATATTTAAATAGATGAGCTCATTCGTGGAGTCTGAAGATCTATTTCAAATTTTTTGCTTAAACTAATTTTTTGCTGCACTTCATATTATTTAATTTATCTTACCGTGAGAAGGTCGTTTAATTATTATTATTGACGTCCTCAATGCCGCAGCGGGAGGGTAGCCACCTACGACGCAAAAGGTGCTGGTTCGATACCAAGTAAAGGGTAGTAGGAAGTAGTCAGAGGCACGTCAAACATTACATTCGGCACATGCCCGCGTTTTGCAAGTAATTAGCATTTCACGTGACAGGTTGTACACTAACTGATAGCACGTGCCTTCGAATTTTTGGTTCTAGGGCATGCCGCTTTCCTCACGACTTTTTCCTTCAACAACACACAAACAGATCAACAGGATGATTTTTAGTTAAAACAAAACAAGGTTTTATCATACTATTTACTGTCATATTAATTATTCGAGTCGCCTAGAAATTAATGTAAATGGCTATTACAACGACAATATTCACACGACCTTAGCTTACTGACTATTACTATGTGATAATAATACTTAGGTGATAGAAGTGAGACTCCTTTTAGATTTAACATTTAGCAGGCGAGAGAGGCTCGGCGACTTAGAGGCAGATAGTCTCGCCCGATAGTCGAACGACAGCGTCAGTGCAGTTGGTAATCAGTGGAGGAGAATCAAAAGACTGGAAAGAATGGCGATATAAGAGGAGGCCTATACTCAACAGAAGAGCAAGATGATATCCTACTATCATTATAAATACGAAAGTTTGTGAGAATGGATGTTTGTTACTCTTTCATGCAAAAACTATTGAACGGATTTTCATGAAACTTTACAGTAATATAGCTTTTCCATCAGAATAACACATAGGCTACTTTTTATCCGGGTAACAAGCGGGCGAAACCGTGGGCAGAGGCTAGTAATAAATAAATATTGTATAAACATCCAACAGTCCCGTACATTGACCTAACCCCAAACTAAGATTCCTTGTGTCGAGGATATCATGGTACCCAGATCACATGTTACAGATGAAGATGATGATGATTTGGCAGGAGTTTGCTGCATTTGACAGATATTCTTAATAGACAAGGCGTGCGGCCGGTATTCGTTTTCGACAGGCATTTTTATTGCTACCTTTGATTGAAAATGTGTATTGTTATTTGTGTAGGTATGCTTCTTTTTAATGGTGTACAATACATAAATCTAACTATCCATGAGCGAGCTATTTACTCGACATTTCGACACTAACGCCTCACTAGTGTTGACGGCGTGACACCGAACTAAAAGTTAATGTTTTTTTATGGAATTCGTATGGTATGCCATTTGTTACATACTATCATCCTCGCTTTTTTCTGGCAAATTCGATGCGCAAGAACATACTTCCTATATGATCCAAAAGATTATAAAAATCGCAAAGTCACAAAACTCTTAAACTAAGAGAATTTACGATTCCTCGCGATCAAGCCTAGAAAAATCAGGCAAGTAACCAAATAACACTGGTTTTTATCCATCATTTTCAGCTTTTGTGTAGTGCCAATAGAACAAGGCGAGCTAATATAAGGTTTGTTTCAGTAGTTTCATTTCTATACGTTAATGTTACTGGAACTGCGTGGCCCAAGTATGAGTTTAGCCAACCGTCAATCATGTCGTATGACATTGGAGCATTCAATTCTATTGCTCATTACCTCGTGAGAAACGCCTTCACATTCCAAAAATCTAAAATCAACTTTACCTACCAGGTTTAAGGTTGGTTTCTGTAAGTTTTCAACTGCTTTATAGGAAAATCTACTTTATCGCATTAAACTTAAAGAAGGCTGAGAAGTATTTAGCGATGAGAATTAGAGTCAATTAGAGCTTAGCAACTGTTACAGCTGGGACCGACAGCTCAACGTCCCCTCCGAAGCCCGAAAGCTCAGTAGTTGCTACTTACGGTCCCCCATCTTTGGAAGCTTTCACTGCAAATTAGAAATCTCAAGTTGAAACTAATTTTTTTTTAAAGTAGGTTTAATCGGTCTAGTTTCTAAGATAGGTTTTATCAATCCATTTTTTTAAAGTGGGTTTAATCGGTCTAGTTTTTAAGATAGGTTTTATATACGCACGTCACTAGCATGCACTGCAGTGCAGTACAATTAAGAATAAAGAAACCGCAGTATCTTCAGATCATTTTTTCAATCCATTTTTGTTAAGTAGGTTTAATCGGTCTAGTTTTTAAGATAGGTTTTATCGATCCACTTTTTTTAGTTGGTTTAATCGGTCTAGTTTTTAAGATAGGTTTTATATACGCACGTCACTAGCAGGTGCTGCAGTACAATGTTAATTAATGAATGCTTGAATTCACAGTGCATATTATGTTCGTTAACTTAACCTAACGTCCGTCGCCTTGTCCCCGATGCGTAGGTACATGTTGGTCGACTATTCGGATTGTTGTTGACACGCACGTAACCTCTGTCAACTGCGAGACCAACATGTTGTACTATAGGTACCAAAGATTATATTGTATACAGGGTGACCCAGAATACATATTCTAGCCCAAAAATTATATAAAGCTGAAGAGTTGATTTATTTGAACGCGCTAATCTGTAACTACCAGTCGGATTTGAAAAATTATTATTGCATTCGATAGCCCAATTCTTGAGGGAGATTATAGGCTATTTATTTGACATCACGCGACGACTCTTAGGAGCCGAGCAAAAATAAAAGTCAGAAAGAACGCTAAGCGAAACTGAAGCCATAGAGCGGGCGATGCGACGACAATAGTCGTGGGTCAAGGGCGACCGTGGCACAGTTAGTAATTAATAAAACACCCGACAGTTACATAGTCCTTCCGCACTAGAATTCCCTATATGCAGAACATTTGTCCCGCAGCGGGAAACGAAACCGCACTTCTTGCGTCACAGCTGACACTCGCCCACCGCGCCGTTAAGGTCGTCATACATATTTTGTGAATTCTAGCTTCCGTAAGTAAATTATTTGAATCGCTCTATAGAGACGTGTAAAAAAGTTAGAAGTCTGTCAATCCGCCATGAAAAGAAGTATGCTTGTAAAAAGAAAATAGATAAAATAAAAAACGAAACACTGAGAAGACGTACAAAAATAGAAGATAAGTTACTCTTAAAGTAAAAGAACTAAAATGGAGATGGACAGGAGGACATACAGTAAGGGGAAAGGAGAAATGGAGTAAAATATTGATGAACTGGTTCCCAAAATACAATAAACGGAAAAGGGGGAGAGAGTTCAAAAGGCGGGAGGACGAATATTGCAGGAAAAATATGGACAAGGAAAGCGAGAGATTCCTTGTCCATATTTTTGGACAAGGAATCATATGAAAGGAGTTATGGAAGGAGTTGAGGAGGCCTTTGCCCAAAAAAGGGCAAACAGATAATAATTCCGATGTCATGTAAAATTTTATTATATAATTTATCTGGAAGCCCTTTAGGCTTATATTATTATTATTACAGTCACATGTGAATCTATCTATTTATCAAACAGACACACAAACATACTACGGCTTCAAACATATACTATCCCGAAGAGGGTGTAAATATACCCCATAAAATAATATAAATATACAAGTACTTACGATTATTTCAGTTTAAAATTATTTTCCTGAATAAAATATAAAAAATCTACTTTCTAGCATAAACATGTTTATAAAATATATAAAATCTACTTTCTAGCATAAACATGTTTACTTTTACTAGCACAATCACACGCTTTCTGGTTAGTAAACCTGCTATGTTCTAGGTCACCCTGTACACCTTTCATATTCGTCGGTACCATAAATATTTACGTGATATCTTAGCTGAAAATTTACCAACACCAAAACACGGTATAAAGCTTGACGGGTTGAAAAATAACAAACACGCATACTACTTTTTTTTTTATTCCAAAAACTATCGTGAGCTTGACTATTCATATTGTAAAAACGGGAATTTTCACGTACTGCACTATCGGTGAAGGCACCGACTAAGTTTCGACTCATTCCGAGAGTCTTCATCAGGGTGAGTGGTCGCGACTTTCTCCTTCCGCGTCGCGCCGTGCACTACGCATACTACTATAATCTTAGACATATATCCTCAGATCTATATTCAGTACACAGATCCGTGAGGGTACCAAGTAGGGGATAGTCAGAGGCAAGCACAAACATTATATTTGGTAGAGACCTAAGCATTAAGCATTCTACATGCAAGATCATTACCGCTTATTGGAACACTAACCGATGGCTCATACCTATCTTCAATTTTTTGGTTCATGTAAATATATACATCACACGTTTATAATATAGTGTTTTTTATTATAAACATAAATTAGATAGAATATAGCCTGAATTCATAGTCGGGGGTTGAACAGTCCCCCAAAATTCGGCATTCGCCTTATGGCTGAGTGTCTAAAGGTTGAATTCGCACATATATTTTCACATAGTGCTTGAATAGTCACCTAGAAGAGCCCCTATTTGGCTATGAATTCGGGCCTAACCTTATGGCTGAGTGTCTAAAGGTTGAATTCGCACTTATATTTTCACATAGTGCTTGAATAGTCCCCTAGAAGAGCCCCTATTTGGCTATGAATTCGGGCCTAACCTTATGGCTGAGTGTCTAAAGGTTGAATTCGCACTTATATTTTCACATAGTGCTTGAATAGTCACCTAGAAGAGCCCCTATTTGGCTATGAATTCGGGCCTAACCTTATGGCTGAGTGTCTAAAGGTTGAATTCGCACTTATATTTTCACATAGTGCTTGAATAGTCACCTAGAAGAGCCCCTATTTGGCTATGAATTCGGGCCTAACCTTATGGCTGAGTGTCTAAAGGTTGAATTCGCACTTATATTTTCACATAGTGCTTGAATAGTCACCTAGAAGAGCCCCTATTTGGCTATGAATTCGGGCCTAACCTTATGGCTGAGTGTCTAAAGGTTGAATTCGCACTTATATTTTCACATAGTGCTTGAATAGTCCCCTAGAAGAGCCCCTATTTGGCTATGAATTCGGGCCTAACCTTATGGCTGAGTGTCTAAAGGTTGAATTCGCACTTATATTTTCACATAGTGCTTGAATAGTCCCCTAGAAGAGCCCCTATTTGGCTATGAATTCGGGCCTATAAGACATTAAATGTCAAAAAAACGACTTCCCCACGTACTTACGTTATATTTCTCACTCGGGATGACATTCTTTCGTATAAAAAACCGCCCACAAAAAATGTTTCGGCCAGTCGTGTTTCCATATGATGATGATGTTTTTGAGTTTTACGAGAAAAATAACGATCCTTTAGGAATAAAACTTTTATGGGACCACTTCGGAATCATTCTCTATGCAACAACAAATGAAGCGTCAAAATCGGTTAACAGATAATGAAGATATCAAGTAAAAAACATAAAAAAATATATGAAAATACATCCTAATTGAGCAACTCCTCCTTTTTTGAAGTCGACTTTGAAGAGTAAAAATTACTAAAATCTGTCATTTCATCCTATATTATTATTATTACCTATTGTTTTTTTTACGTTATTAGTTCTGTCTCTCTTATTGTGTAGTTTTAAGTGATTTGTGTAGCTATGTGTAATAATGTAACCCTTATGTAACATTCCGCATAAAATATATCTTTGTTAATATTGGAATAAATAAATACAAAAATTACTCAAACCTACGCGATTTTTACAGTGTCCATGTGGTTAATGGTCACAGGTCAACGCATTTTGTAACCAAATATCCTGAGGCAAGGCTGTCAAAGGCATTATTCCTAAGCAATAATTTATAAGTAGATAAGTAGTTATTATGGTGTTGATTAGTATAAGTAACTAGAATATCTTATTTTAATATTTTATTTTTATTTTTTATTATGTAGTTGTTTAAATGCTCAAATAAAGATTTCTTTCTTTCTTACTTTCTTTCAATACACTGTGCTACTTAGAATCTAGCCGTTGTTATCGTTAGCTGGCAGAATCGAATACATGTGTTCCTCATGGACCAATCAGTATGTACAACTAGTGGTGCCAACACAAATATTAGTTCCGTTAGACACAACTTGGCAGAACTAGCCTTTTCTTCTATTCTAACCGTCTTTTGATTCTATTTTCTTGTCCATTCAAAGGTTGCCTGGAAGAGATCGCTTTTAGCGATAAGACCGCCCATTGTACCTTATACTATTATAAATTCCTTTGTTTTTGTATTTTGCTTTGGTGTGCAATAAAGAGTTTATCTATATATCTAACTAGATTTGCTAAAAGTGTTTCTTACATAGAAATGTTCCAAGACTGTCCCTTTCTGATAGGTCAAGCCGGATCTGCCCAGAAAGGATTTTTCAGCTGTGCTAAGTTGCGTCTAACGGAACTAATATTCGGGCAGTCGTTCCGATGACACAACTAGTTGTGCATACTGATTGATCCGTGAGGAACTCGCTCTCGGATAGGCCACCGAAAAATGCTACGACGGACGATCAGATTTGTATAGCGACAGAACACAGTTGTCCCAAGTTGTGTATAACGGAACTAATATTCGGGCAGTCGTTCCGATGATACAACTAGTTGTGCATACTGATTGGTCCATGAGGAACTCGCTATCGGATAGGCACCGAAAAATGCTACGACGAAAAATGCTACGACGTACGATCAAATTTGTACAGCGACGCAATATTGTCGTAACGTCGCGTCGCCTTGGGGTATTGTAAATAAATATTAGGCATTGTAACATTGTCAAGAGGTAATACTGCGGCCACCTACTGATGTGCGGTTAAGTTATGTCATCTTTTGTTAGTTTAATTGAGGGCATTTGGTCAGATAACCGTTCTAAGTAGAAGAATAAGTTTTGGGATTCAGTCCTTGAGAAGCCCTGAGACGCAAGAGGTGCCGCGTCCGATTCCCGCTGTGGGACAAATGTTTGCATCCTATCCTACAAATATTATAAACGCAAAAGTTTTTGAGGATGTTCGTTACTCTTTCACGCAAAAACTACTCGATAAATTTTGATGAAACTTTACAGTAATATAGTTTATATATCAGATTAACACAAAGGCTACTTTTTATCCCGGTACCACGCGGGCGAAGCCGTGGGCTGAAGCTAGTAATATTATAAATGCGAAAGTATGTGAGGATGGATGTTTGTTACTCTTTTCACGCAAAAACTACTGGATGAATTTTGATGAAACTTTACAGTAATATAAAGTTAAATTTACGAACAAACATCCTTAAAACTTTCGCATTCATAATATTATTAGGCTGTAGTAGGAAGGATATTAAATTACAGGCACATGCTCTGGGGCTCCAGGCGTCCATAGGTTACGGTAATCGCTCACCAACAGGTGGGTTGTTTTCTTTTTTGTTACTTTAGTAGTATAAAAAAAACCGGGTCTGGTTCTGTAGTACCATAGTACTCGGTACCACAAAGTACTGTGGTTATGTTCAGTTAATTATTACACTTCCCCACAGACTAAATAATGCAGTTGCATAATCGATTGTCGACCGTGGAGCATCACTACGCGACACAGTTAGTCGATGGCGCGTTTAGTCACGTCACTAATTTGTGCCAGACTACAGCAAAGCAAATGAGAAGGGTTATGAATCTTACAGGGTTTTATGCGGGTTAGTTTCTTCTTACAATCCTACTAATAAACGCGAAAGTTTGTAAGGGTGGATGTTTGTTACTATTTTACGCAAAAACTACTGAACGGATTTTGATGAAACTCTACAATTATATAGCTTATACATCAGAATAACACAAAGGCTACTTTATCCGAGTACCACGCGGGCGAAGCCGTGGGCAGAGGCTAGTACCTAATAATGTACTGAAAGCTTTGTATATATATTTTTTTTATCAAAAACATGTTTCATTCATTTTAGACGCGACGCATGATGCCGATGGGTTTGGTTAGGTACGGTTGTTTGTTTGCGTGTGTGTTACCTTTTTTCTCCAAACCGACTTAACCGATTTTCATGTTGTTTTTTTTGTATTTAATCATTTAATATGACTTCAAGGTTTTTAAATAGGTTAAAACGGCACACATCACTGCCGCGATGTTATACGTCATGGAAATACTCATCGATTAATGTCGATAATATACATAACAACTAAAATCATTAAAAATGTTGCCAGAGCAACGCTTCTGGACTTTTCGCAAATATCACGACTTCCCATTCAAGTTCAAAAGTGGAATATACCTGAAATTCGTAGGCTTGGACAAAATGGCGCTAAACAATACCAATGCTTATTCCATCTACGTCTCATATATCCAGGACCAATAACCTGGCTCTGTAAACAATAGTGTTGCCTAGCAACCGGGAGCGAGACGACAGTATACCTAGCCGGCGAGTGCGAGCTAGAAGGCAGAACGGGGTTGGTTGAACGATAAAGCCTGCGCGAGTTCACGGTGGATTTGAAGTTTTATTGCTTCCTTATGAATTGGATGGTGTTTTGACTTCCTGTTGTAAAATAAAAATATAGGCCTTAATGGCGGAATAGGTTAGGCAAAAAAGTTCCTACTTAATTTCTAGACTAAAATTAACGGAACTATCACAGCTTTGCAAGGTTGATATATTATGTCTTTCTGGTAGAGACCGCTCGTTGTTAACAATAAGACCACATATTCTACAACATTGTCAAAGTTTATATTAAGTATTTATTTGAGCTGAAATATTAATTGGTGTGACAGTAAATTATTACCTATATATCTAACAAACCTTTAAGTATTAAAAAATGATAAATAAATATTAGTTTAAATCTACCTCTCTTGAAAGGAGTTTCTGCGAAGCGCACTGAATCGTTTAACCCTCATAGGGCCTTTTTACGGCTATTAAATATGAGAAAAACAAAGTGACAAAAAAATAACCAATAACAAGAAAAATCAATAAACAAATTAATTAAATTGGTAAAAAATAATCACTCGTAAAAACGTTGGCATATTGTTACAGGTGCAATTTTGCCAACAAAATAATGTGTTCGAAAATCCAAAACGGCGCGTAAAAGCAGGACGCGTGCGAGCCCACCCACCACAATAATTCTCACTTCCGAACGAAGCAACAAACAAAAAAACAACGCACCTTTTCGCAGAGTCATTCCAAAAACAAATACGGGTCTTTGCGAAACGTCAAAATCAAATAAAAAACCCTTCGGCGTTTTTGAAGTATTTGTAGATCATTCTGATAAGCCGTTATGGTAGGCTAACAGATTACTTTTGACCCAAAAACTTCTTTACGATTGTGTAAAGCGTTTAAGGCCCGAATTCATAGTCAAATAGGGGCTCCCCTAGGGGACTGTTCAGGCGCTAAGTAAAAATTCAAGTGCGAATTTAACCTTTAAGCACCCAGCCATAAGGCAAATGCTGAATGATGGATTTTGGGGGACTGTTCAACCCCCGACTATGAATTCAGGCTTAAGACATTTCGACTTTCTTCAATAGATATTACCAGATAGAGGACGCTTCCTTGATAACACTTATAATTTTATTGAGTGTGCATTTTTCCAATATAACCAATGTTAGCTTCTAAAACTAGATATCTTAGATCGCGAAGTGTCTCCTTTTTAAGTTTTGGACATTGCTAATCAAAATTAGTCTTTCCCTATTGTAATTTTGTTACTGTGATTAGGGGACAAACAAAATGGGACTCATTATGACAACCTCTGTGGCGCAGTGGGCGAAGGCCCGCCTGAGACGCAGAAGGTTGCGGGTTCAATTTTCGCCGCGGGACAAATGTTTGTATCAGCAAATATTTGTCTCGGGTCTGGGTGTTTTCTATGTATAATATGTATGTATTTACAAAAAAAATGTATATAAGTAGTATATCAATCATATAGTTCCCATAACACAAGCTCTGCTTACTTTGGGGCTAGATGATGCTGAGTGAATATGTCCAGCATTATTAAAAAAAATAAAAAAAATATTATAGTTAAAACTGGATGACAAACATATTTTCCATTTCCCTTTCGGTAAACTGAGTCATCTGTGTATCTTTGAAGAACAATAAAATAACACATATCAACCCCTCTAAGCAACTAAGTCAAAAACTTGAGCGTGACTTACTGAATATTTTCCATCAAAGTCTGTCAATAAAGCTCTGTCAAACTGATGCGATGGCGCTGGCGGTCAAAGGCTGTCAAGTGGCTGTCAAAGTTCGCCTGAATGTATTGCTTGCCACTGCCACCGCCACCGCCACCGCGCATTTAGACCGGGCCTTAAGTATTCGTCTGATTTTCTTGCCAACATATATAAATGTAGGGCACCAAATAAATTAAATAACATTTAAGATAATTAAATTCACCTCAGAGCACAGTAGTGTGCTAAACGACCTACCACAAACACAAAAGTCTACAAATTTAACAAAAGAAAGAAGATTACATCAGTCTGTGTTGCCACAGCGGCGACGACGTTCATAGGTAATTTAAATTTATTTGAATCACAATGTAAACTGTGTATTTACTTGGTAATAAGTAGGTTTATTGTCTTCGAGGTTAAGCGGGGTTAGGTTAGGAAATGTCACTGGGTACTGAGTGAGTGGCGTCGGTTTTTTTAATTTTATTATATGTGGCATTTCATCGTTTCAAAACTCAATCGGACTAAGTCAAAATCAGGAAAACAAACAATAATACTAAACACATTCTAATATTAGAATAAATGCTACTAAAAGTTCTTTTTACTTTTAGTAGCATTTATTTTTAGACCCAAATAAACTTCAGTCAGTAATTATGGACTAAAGAAATTATGTACGTTTAAATTCTTACTAAATAATAAATAACTCAGAACGAAGAACACCTTCGCCTTCATTGAACTGACCACTTATAAGGAAAAGTTTTAGACAATCAGTCGATTTTATCATGTTGTGAATTTTCCATCAGCGTTTCAATTGCTCATCAATCTATACGAGGAAAGTACTTTGTAGGTACAATACCTCGGTATACCGAACATTCGGAGGTCAACAAAGCAGCCCTCCAAAAACCCGAGACCTCAACTGATGCCTTCACATAAGGTCGACTAAACACACAATAACTACTAGACAATGTAATGTCAAGTACGCAAAAAAAAAACGATGTCTATCTGATTATCTCTCTGACAACCCTGAAAAATTGGGCTGTATTACTAAGACCTCTTTGCTCGGCAAATACTGGCCTGATACATAAATTTGAAGTAAAAAAAAACACTTGACAGGTGTTAGGCGCGAAGCCCGCATTCTCATTTCGAAAATTTATCTTCAATGGCGTCTCATTCTCGTCACGTACGTTGCACGACCATTATTGGTTGAACCGCACGAGTTTACATAACTAGGACTTGTTCAAAACAAAAGGTTTATTTTGTAGTTCACTTTAAGTTGGTTAAATGAACGCGAGCGTACGCGCACAGAATTGTGGCAGATGCTTTAAAAGTAGACAAATTAGTTGAAGATACGGGAACAGTTGAAATGTGCAACTGGTTAAGTCCATTAAGATTGTATCGATGCTTGTGGAGTTGTGACGTAATGTACTTGTTGACTTGGGCGAAAGCTGCCTGCTTTTGAAAAATTCCTTCAGCGGAGTCATCGTGCATTAAATATGCCTTCACGATCCTTTCACCAAAGTCTAGTGCTGACTATGCTTTCCGAAAGTCATAAGAAACAAGCCATCTTTCACAAACCGACTCCTCCAACCTTTAAGATGTCATCGGTCAACCGATTTTTTGTCTTGCTTGCGTCGCCCTGCTCCTATTAGTCAATTGAGAACCTTGCCCGGTTGTCGGTTGCTATATTTAAGAGCTTTGTCGACTTTCCTTCTTAGGATATCCTCGTTCCGAATTTGATTTGGAAAACGAATCATTCGTTCATTTAGGTAATGGGTCCAGGATGGAAATCTTTGTCCAATGAATGCCTTGTTGAATTAAAACACTTTTTCATAATCTTCATTCCGATTGCGTCGACGCTGTGCCGGGCCCTGAGCCCGCCAGAGTCAACACAGGCACAACTGAGTCAACAGAGGCTACGGTTTGTCATGTAGCTGATATAGTTTATAGTGGTTTTTATTTTGGTCGTTGTTTTACTTTTTTTTTATCAAGAATAGACCAATCTCACCTGATGGTAAGTGATGATATGGCCGACAACGAAGCATGAAGATAACACTTTCACCCTTACCTTGAAGAGCCCCAGATTGTATTTTTCTGAGTCAACAGAGACTACGTTATGTAGCCAATATAGTTTATTGTGGTTTTTTTTTTTAGACCTTCACTCAGTATGTAATTGTCATTTGACAATACCTCTTCACAGTAGCATTATAATTATGAATTATATTTTAATTTAATCTGAACGAATATCAAAGTTTGTGTTGTTTCGATGTTTGAAAATAATATCGGGAACAACTGGTCAAATTTGGATGAAATAAATATCTAGTATATCAGCTTGATAGCATACGATGTAGATTTTTTACAAACCAATTTTGCAATGCAGCAGTATTAAATTTCTAGAGTTCCGTGATTTAAGAACAAAGGCCATTATTCAAATAGTTACGCGCGACACAGAAACCAAACTGACGCACATTTAAATAACTCAAATCGTAACAAGTGACAAGTCATCGACTCCGAAACCATCAAAATAACAAATTACCCTCATAAATACAAATATTTTTTTAAAAAAGTTACAAAATCTAAACAAAAATCTTGGTCAATGAATTGTCAAGCATTTTTTGTAATTCAACGCGGCTGCTTTTAATTTGAAATATTTATCATATATCTTTCGATATGTTTAGCATATAATACAGGTCAGGCGGGTATACGATTGTCCTATGGCGTATTAGCGTTACATTATTGAAAGTAAATGAATTAATGTAAATGTATTTGCATCGTAATCTACGTTAAGGGTAACGATGGTTTCGAGACGCATAGAGTACATTATTTAAACTAAAACATACTAAATTTAAAGACTGTCTGGCATTAATTACTAATAAGTATTTAAGCACTCTTTACACTATACAATCGGCTGCATACAATTTATCGCAAAGGCGGTTTGGTGGTAAGTCGCACGTTTTCTTTACAATATGCGGAAGAACAGGATAAAAACCGACTTTTCAAAGTGATCCTTTTGATTTTAATGAATAAATGAATTTTGACTTTGACTTTGCGTTATATTGCATGCCAAAGATCTTGGAGTCCAAGAAGTCCATAACTTGGACTTTACTGCGTTTAACTCGTCACAAATGAAAAATCTTATATACAGAACATAATTAGGATATTTCCTTTAAAAGTTCAAAAATTTTCAATAGATATTGATAAAAAATTAGAATACACGAGACAAGAAACGACCACGCGGCAGACAACGCCGGAAATGGAGAGACAAACTGGACTCATAAACAAAAGACTCGTCAAGAGTACTCGGTACTCAATAGAGAATTGTGGAAGGAAGGAAAGGAGGCCCTGGCTTTTGCCCTGTAGAGGGACACATAGCTAATAATAATAATAAGAAAATAATTAAAAACCAACTTGTTTTTTCATATCCTAGGTAAACCTCCTTGGTTAGCTTGCAATACAACTGAGTTTAAGATCTTTTTCCATGTAATTTATCGCATGCCTTTTCAGATTACATGCAGAATATTGATTATATGTAAAGGGCGTATTAGTTTACCTCTACTTAGATTTTAAATTGGCTATTATTCATGAAAGCGTTTAGTACAGTTACCTTCGACACAAAATAATTTGGGCACTTTTTAACAAGATCGTTTTTATTTCGTTTCGGCATTAAGCATCGAAATGTGTGTTTTTTGTACTCAATTATGGTATTGTCTAATGAAATCAAACCGGCCTTTTAGTTAAATTAACAAAATGGAGGAACGACATGTTTTAAAAGGCCTAGCAATTTTCCTAACTAACTTTATAACTTGAAAAGACTTGTCGACTTTCCCATTTTCAAGTTGGGAAAACGAATGCTTCCCGTTCCCATTAGCAATTTCGCTATTGTAATAAGGGAACCGATTTTAGAACTAAAAGGCAAAATCGATTCCCGATACCCCAATTTCCATATCAAATAGGTTCTAAATTTTCGTTTTTTCGCGTCTACATTCGTAGAGGACTATTTCTAAAGATAAATAAAAAGTAAAATGAACAAGATTCCACAAGCTAACTGTGAGAACAACAATATGACACTTGCCTCGTCAGCAGTCAAGTTTAAAACTTCGCCGACTATTTCCAGGAAAGCTAACATTGTGTAGCTTTTGCGTGTGGCTTTGCCGGCGTAAGCATAAAAATGACAGTGGGAAGGTTGCGTTGACCGATAATGTTCTTAATTCATATAAATGATAAAATAATTCTTAGGGCAACTATTGCATTTAGAATACACATTAACCAGAGAGCGCGTGACTCCAAAAATATTCTCACTGAAATGAGTCAGTCTGTGATTTGGGTACACCATCGATCTAACATTAGTTTAATGTATGTAGCGACGACCTTTGTGGCCGCAGTGGACGAAGGCCCGCCTGGGACGCAGAAGGTTGCGGGTTCTATTCCCGCCGCGGGACAGATGTTTGTATTATCTGTAAATATTTATCTCGGGTCTGGGTGTTTTCTATGTATAATAGAGTATGTATATACTTCCCCATAATACAAGCTCTGCTTAGTTTGTGGCTAGATGATGCTGTGTGAAAATGTCCAGCATTATTTATTACTGCTGGACATGGTACCCGGATAAAAAGTAGCCTATGTGTTATTCTGATGTATAAGCTATATTACTGTACAGTTACATCAAAATCTGTTTAGAAGTTTTTCGTTCTAGACACGGCCATGTTAGTAGGCATATGTAATGGCACTAACAGTCACCCGTCCAAATACCCGCCCGTTATTTTTCCAAGTATTGAATATGGGTCGTCCGATTTATAACTGATAATACTTATTATTGATATTGCAATCGAAATTCCGTTAATTGATACGCTCAAGTGTCTCGTGATATAGATAGTGTTTAGAGAAAATGTATTTATATGTCATCCATTTGATGTATTCAGCAGACAGAAGTTTTAAAAAAAAATACTAGCTACTGCCCTTTAATACATACTCAGTGAGTATATCTTTGAGGATACCAAGTAGGAGGTAGTCAGAAGTATTTATTACCAACCTGTTTCATTTAAAGTGCAAAGTGAATTTGGCTCTTCTTTTATTTAAGGTTATCTATGTAAATGTACTGTGTGTTCAGTTGTCTTGGTACATACATCCGGTTTTACTCGAGCGCGACGCCACAGATTAAATAAGTTACCAATGCAACGGTAGCTTTAAACTTATTTTAACGTGTTGATAATTTGTTGCTAACCAAAAACAATGACATTTCTCATAGCAAAATCTAGCTAGTTATTTCCAGAAGTAACTATGAGTTTGCACGTGGATACAGTAATGGGCATGTGAGCCAAATGTTGCAAATATTATTGGACTTTCTCTGACCTCTCCCAATTGTATATATGCCCAAAGATCTGCGCACTGACAAAAGATTTGAGGATAGTAGAGAGATATATTATCAAATAGAATAGTCTATTCTTCCGAATTTAGCTACAATGACAAAAAAGTGAATTTCTTATAAGAATATTGATATTATAAAATAGATACGAAATGATATAAATATAATGTCACTTTAAAAATATCACTTAACAAGCTCTTACAAGAATAAAACCGTAACAGAGTAAGTATTAAAATACTCATGTCATGCTACAATTTTACGAGAAAAACGCGTGTAAAATTATCACACAAATAATCGCTAAGTAAACGCCCAAACGATGTAAAGATATAGAATAACCGATAGCGCGTAACGGTCTCATTTCCCGCCATTTTCGTCGTGTCATACGTTATCTGTGGCGTAAAAGCTCTATGGTCTATTACTTTTTAAAAATGCGTTCGAAATACGAAATTCGTGAAGCGTGAGTTGTAAGTTTTTAATTAGACAATAAAAGACGAGGTCGCAGTGCCTTAGCGATAAATAATGTCATGAAGAATCGTTAATTTGCAATGAATATGTATTTGTAGTTGCTACGTACATTACCCTACGTATCCGTTGCAGGTAATAATAGTAATAAATGAAGACGTTGAAGTGTAGATTTTTAATGAACAAGTGTTTCGACTAAATTGCACGAATAAGCGAACTTAACCGTAAGCTTCATCATCATCAGCCTGTAGAAGTCCATTGCTGGACATAATATAATAATAACTTTTTTTTTATTATCCTCTATTTTTTATTACTAATTTATTTTTAGTTTAATTTATTTATTTTAAGTTATAAGTATTGATAATAATATAATATATTATCTATATTTTGTCCATTTTTTAAATTCAGGAATGTCGTTTAGAGTAAAGACTGGACATAGGTAGGTCATACTAATGTTATTATGAGATCGAAGATGAGCTTAATCGGTAGGAAGCCCCCTACCGATTTTAACTACGTTGAGTATTTCGGTAATCGGACAAAATCGGTAGTTCACTAGAGATATCAGTTCGAGGCGAACTATTATGTTGGTTATATTAGAAGGATAGGACAGGTAGCCCTACTAACAGATGACATTGACGAAGCGAAGCACAGGCTCATTACAATCATAATTCTATCATTGGTAGGTAAAGGTACAAAATTACATAGCACATACCATCGACACGCGAATCATGATTCCATTGTTGAAGAGTTGAAAAAAACTGTACAGCTTTAATTGTCTATGTGAAGGAAAAAGATGAATAGACAAGTAACTATTGAATTAACGATTTACAAGATCCTGGAAAAAAAACTCTATGAAAGAAAGATTAGGTAGAAGCATAAAGTGTCGTTTTAAGATATGCAACTGTGCCTAAATATCGGGAAATTCAAAAATCACGGTAAATATCCTGTTTTTAAAAATTATGAGTTTGAGCGTTTTCCCGGTCTATACTATTCTTAAATGCAAGACTACAAAAGTATTTCTGATATAATTTTCATAAAATTTATGAAACTATACAACTTGCTGGTTGGCTCTGAGAATACAAGTTATTTAAAAAAAACTACTTTCAATATGGTTCGCAGAGCATTCAACAAATTATAAAAATGCATCGACAAATCAGGGTAAATTTTCAGATTTTAGGAAAATCTTAAACGGTTTAGCTTACACAGAAAGAAAAATCAATTCGACTAGGAAAAGCTATTATATAAATAGTGCACTCTTAAATCGGGTATGTTACCCGCGAACTGAGAATCTTTTTACTTTGAAGACGGTTAAAAATATCGGGTTAAGGATATAAACTACTGGTCCAGGAGCTCTTGTTTGAACAAAAATATGTGGCTTTCTCAGAATCACTCACATTTATTTAAACTCAACAGTGAAGACACTTGCAAGGTCAAGTTTTAGGCAATTGTAGAAAAATACAATGTATGAGAGGTGGTAAAATACTTATTCACGTAAAGGTGAAGTTGAAAAAAATGAATTTACCATCGGAACCTATAGTATACTTGGTTACGTTGAAAAACTTACATTGTAGGACTTGGAAGGGTGCTAGAAACATGCAAGTATTGACTTACATACCTATGAATGTTTACTTAATTAGGTTACTTAAGATTTGTGAAAGAAGCACTATTTTAATCCACAAATAAAAAAAACTGACTTGATTGATTACTAGAGACCTACTAAACATTTAAAAAATATATATATTTATATCAATATATTAAAAAATTAAGCTTTTATTTCTATAATTCTAGATAAAGATGTTAGAACTCGATCAGATATAAATAATAACTGATGACATTTTGCAATTTTGTGAACGTCACTCTAAAAATGTGTAATTGAAATATCATCAGGCAGGTCAAGCTAATAACCAGGTAATTACGATTATTGAGGGGGCATCCTTGACATCGATACTGGCTGGCTGAATGAAATGCTGGCTTGTGCCACTACGGATATTAGAGACAAAATATTTGTCTATTCCTGAACAGACAAATTTTGTCTCTATTTGAAAATTCTAGAGACACGAAATCCTAGAGACTAGAGACTCTTTATATTTCCATACCCAAAACATTAACATAAACATAAAACTTTTGAAACGATTTGTGAGTTTTTATGTTTCCCACAAACAAAACATTCAAACTCACAAATCATGGTAAATATCCTGTTTTTGTAATTTTAAAACTAATTTTTATATCATTTTCTTTGCTTTCAGTAACACCCCTTTGGGTATAGCACACCATTTCGTTTCAAAACATTATTTCATACCAAATATAAAATTTGACGATTTCTCATTAAAATCTATCGAAAGAATCTCCGATCTTTTTTAGATTTTGCATCCGTCATCAGCTACCTGTTTATAATCTATCCGCAGGTAAGTATGTAATAGAGTAATCTTAGTTCTGTCTGTAAGCAGTAGGTACATAAGGTAGCGTGATGTGCACATAGAAATGATGATAAATATTATAACCTTGCCGAGTCGCCGATGCGTTGCGATCCGTGAATGTACTGCAGTTGCATAGGTTTTTATGACTCTTGTTTTAACCTGTTTAGAATAAGGCAAATTTGAAAAACAGCATCTATTGCTCAAATGTTACAAGCTAAAAATACGAATCGGTAACGTTGTTTTCGTAGGAGGCTTTCAAATACAAGCTTCATTTAAAGGGCACAACAGTCTGTGAGTCAATGTACATCTGCACTATTTCCTTAATTCAAAAAATACGTGTCCCGTTTTGGTTACTTCAGTACAAAGATTAACTAATCATTCATTAGTTTCGGTAGATTTAACAAGAAGATAAAGAAGCTTAGCTAGTAATCGAGGTCTTACCAAGAATGTCTCTTATTGAGGGGTACAAAAGTCTAAATCCGAATTTCAGAATTCAGAACTCCCCTCTGAAAGTTTTTGATGTTTCATTCATTAACTTAGATGTTGAGTTTTGTAAAACTGAACAATGCATTCAAATATGTAGGTACATTATACAAGAAAAAAACCACTCACTCAAAGGAATATTACAGGAACTAAGGAACTGAACGACATCGATGAAAGTCTATAGAGGAGTATATTTTATCAGTTTATAAAAAAAATGAGGTCTGACGTCTCTTAGGCCCGAATTCATAGTCAAATAGGGGCTCCCCTAGGTGGCTGTTCAGGCGCTAAGTAAAAATTTAAGTGCGAATTCAACCTTTATACACCCAGCCATAAGGCGAATGCTGAATGATGAATTTTGGGGGACTGTTCAACCCCCGACTATGAATTCAGGCTTTAAAGTGTAAGGAAGAGGCAGAAGGCAATATTTCTGCTATAAAAAAAGTTATTTATTTTGAAGCAGTGTTGCTTAATGTTTTCAAACACAAGGTTTGATTAGTCCTCCATAGTTTTTGTATCATAATAATAGTTTTAATCTGAAATCAATAAAAATAATGGCCAAGTCAAGAGTACACTTAACCGACGAGCTTGTATGAAGAACGCAATGAGGATGAATGAAGCGAAAGATTGAAGACTTGATCGTAACAGGTGGAAATCCGTGCTCCATGCCTACCCCTCCGGGAAACAGTCGTGATGTATGTATGTTAAAATAATTTATGTCTTGCATTTAACCTGTATTAGGTACCAAAGTTGCCGTTTTGGGCCATCTGGTAATTCATAATTTAAAATCGTTGTAATTTCTACAGTGATAATGAAAAAGTAATCTACGTTATCATAAACACTATGTATCGCTCTATATATGTACATGTGTAGTAACGAGTAAATAGATGATTCACATGATAAAACAAAGTCTCAACGTTTCAACTCATATTCGGCTAAAAAATGTTTTCAAATCGAATACCTATGATGTCACAACCGTGACTAAAGTAGAAAAAATATTAAAAATGCCGTAACCTAAGGCTCTAATCAAAAGCAAACACGAGACTGTAAACATTACAAAACTCACCTTAAGCTGCGGATATCCTATCTGCAAACAGAAACCGATAACTCTATTTGAACGACACGGCAGACTTAAATTGGTATTGCGGAGCGCACGTCCGCGCGGCGCGGCGTTTGCAATGCAACTGAAACTCACTGACGGAGTAAAGGCGGCGCCCGAGTCGATGAAGTTACGCCTTCACACACACAAATCTAACTTTGTAAGAATGTGTGTGACAAAGCCTTCATGAAAATGCACCATCCGGTTCAAAGTAAGGTTCAAATAAATAACCTATAAATATTCGTAAGGGACTTGAACTCGGGACCTTTCTGGGTTTTGTGTGCATAATTTCTTTTATATTGACCCTAACTTCCGATGGAGTTTTGATTTGAATGTCAATGTTACTGATATTGTAGTATGTTTTTTAATATTTCTTTTTATGTGCATTAAAAATAATCAAAATTAATTATTGTATCAGGAAAAAGCCTTCCTCAAAGAGTGTTACGCAACCTTTGTTGAAATTAGTCCATCATTTTATTGAATTTTTGAGATCCATAATTATGATATCTTTTTAAAGCTTATATAAAATATATAATTTCATTAGATCCTATATTTATTTTATTATATTTCAGGTATTTACATTAGAAATTGGTAATGACCAATTTCTAATGGTCGGTAATTTCTAATTAATCGGCATAATAGAAATCCTCATCTATATAATCTATAGTCAGATCAGTGTCAGACAAAAAGTTAGTTAGTTTGTTTTCTTATGAAAGCCCTTTGTGTACACGTGCCTACCAATAATTTAATTTTTATTTTTAAATATATGATAATATCATCAGCTTTCCAAATCCTTCAAAGGTTTGCTGGATAAAACACTAATACGGATTAAGCTCATATTTATAAATGTTCTGAGACCTTTGCCCAACTATGGCATAACGAAAACAAAAAACTTTTATCTACCTTTTAAAAGCTACTTTTACCTACTTTTTATCTGGGTGCTATGCGGACGAAGCCGTGGGCAGAAGCTAGTATTTCATATAATTATGTAAATTTATATCCTAATAATATTATAAACGTGAAAGTTTGTGAGGATGGATGTTTGTTACTCTTTCACGCAAAAACTACTGAACAGATTTTGATGAAACTTTACAATAATACAGCTTATACACCAGAATAACACATAGGCTACTTTTTATCTGGGTACCATGCGGGCGAAGCCGTGGGCAGAAGCTAGTATTTCATATAATTATGCAAATATTCTATATCTACTTATATAAGTTTTTTGTTTTTAATGTGTAGGTAAAGAAAAAAGTGTGAGTTAATAAATTTTGGTGTCTAATTTATATATCTGTTTAGCCTGAATATTTATTTTCACACAGACAACAATTACCTCCACATACAAAGCTAAGCAATTCACATCGTCGCACTTGAACAAATAGCCAAGATGTTTTCCACTTTTGAAACTCTGTTAACATCACAAAAGTATGTGAAATACATACCAAGAAAAAAATTAGTAAGGATATCAATAAACACATCAGTCACATAAAGTTTTTCAGCTGCGGGAATGTATGTCGTGGACTCATTGGGAATCAAAGTATGAACTATTTTTTTTTTAAACAATGGAGTCGTGGATCTCTGGGAATAAGCCAATGTTTTAAGGGTCAGGGTGTTATGGTACCATGGTACTCTTAGTTCCTGATAAGCACGACACAGCGGATCCTAGTGTCAGGACTTAAGTGTCTAAAAAGCGTTAACATTTTTTTTCTATATATTGTAAATTGGATTTTTTTTTTTAAGTTTCTGATATTGAAAAGAAAACATTTTGCTAGTGTTATGGAGAACTAATGAATGAAAATAATTAACAATGCACTTATCTGGAACTCCTAACTAGTATCACAGGGTGTAGAAATAAAGCTAATTTCGTCTTATCAGTGGAGCTTGTCAGAGTACTATCAGCGAACTAGAACGAATGCGATCAATACTTTTATCTTCAAAACATTCGGTGCTTGTTGGTTACTGTTTTCCACCCTGTATATACTCCTATATACAGGTGGATCAATGACGTGCAAAGAAAAAATAAACGACTTAACCCGGAGGTATCTTTTTTTTTTTGCTGTTTTCGAGTTTTCATTTTTTTACGTTTATTTACATTTTTGGTGCGTTTTTTCAAGATTTTTATTTTTGTAATATGGTCCTTATGAATCCGTACTTCCTCGCATAAAATCATCAGCTTCCTAACAGTAATGGAAGTTACAAAAATTTGGATCAAAAGTGAAGAAAAAACGTTTGAGCGAGACAATGACCTGCTTCTAGTCTGTATCACGGAAGCCCATATAGCGTTTGACAAATAAAAAATATGTTAAAAAGAGATAAATTAGTGCAAGGCAAACATTGAAATTACTTCTTGTAAATACAAAATATCCTGAGTAACATCGAAAAATACATACATACATATAGTCACGCCTGTTTCCCGGAGGTAGGCAGAGACCAAGGATTTCCACTTACTACGATCCTGGCATACCTCTTTCGCTTCATGTATCCTCATCAAATTCTTCATACAAGCTCGGCGGTTTAGTTTACTTCTGACCTGGCCTTTCTCTAGAATGTCTCCAATTTGGTCAGAGTACGTTCGCCGAATCCTTCCTCTTCCAAATATCCCATTCACGCTCGCCTTGTATACTTGTTTTGTTAATCTACTTTCGTCCATCCTTTCTATATGCCCAAACCATCTCAAAACACCTTTCTCAACTCTCGTTACTACATCTTCATTCGCTCCACACTGCTCTCTTAGCACGCTGTTCCTCACTCTATCACTCAAAGTTACACCACACATACTTCTCAAAGCTCTCATCTCCACTGCATTCACTCAACTTTGATGTTTCTTCTGCCATACCCAACTTTCACTTCCATACATTAGTGTCGGCACTAACACTCCTATGTCGACTATGCATGCATAGAGAAAAATTATAAAAAGAAAATTAGGAAAGCCGGGCAGAATTAGGTTTATTACCAGTGAAGGTGGGGGTGTGTTTTACACAAAATACAAAATTGACATACCTGAAATTCGGAGGCAAAATCGAGTTACGGCTACGATCCGGATACGATACGGATTAGGCTGATGATGGTCTTATACCTCCGTACGCCGTCAAGGGGTGAAACAAAGCTGTGCAACTGTTGCCAATGGCTTTTATACCGAGCTTATCGGGTATAGCAGATACACATTCGATCAATACATTTATCTGTCGGTGATATCGTGTGGTGGTTTTGCCCTGAATAAAGCGTCTGTGTTGCCAAAAGTTACACCACAGTTTACCTGCAGCTAAATCTAATTTAAAAACTATACAAAGGTTACTGGTAAAAAGATAATTTGTAAATCTTAGAAACCACCGCAAAGGTTTGCTGGAAGAAAACTCTTGTTAGAGTAAAGCTCACCTTTGTACATGTTCTATATATAAGTTTTTGTCTGTATTATCTGTGTGTACGAGAAATCATAAATAACTTAGTAAGGATTCATCTCTCGAGGCCAATGGAGTTACCATATTATGCTTTTATATTATTTACAAAAAACATTCGCTAATAAACGTGCAAGAAATACCCATCTTCGACGCACGTTGAATTCTTCCATCGCACTAGTTCTTTCAGCATACGATTAGGTAACTAGGCCCTTTCATTGTCACCATACCACAAATCTAGTCTAGTCACGTAACTGACCTTTTTTTATACCACCAAGGTGGCACACAAACCACCTGTTGGTGAACGATTACCGTAACCTAGGAACGTTTGCAACACAATAGGTAACACACGCGCATTGCCACCCTTTAAAAAAAATAAAACGTCCTCTTTGAAGAACTTCATACTGTAGTAACCTGGGAAAACCTCAGCAGAGAGAATCATTCCATGTCATAACGTAGGATAGCCAATAACCGGTCGAATGTCAAATCACCCTTAGCGATACAGATTATCAGTAAAACTTTTTGTGTATCTGACCTTAGTATAATTTTAATTTTTAAAAGTAACGAAACGAAATCACTGGAACACCTGCATATTTATGAGGTTCTATGCTAAACTAAATGAATAATAGCATCGTTAGGGAAGTCGAAGCCTATCAGAGGTGCAAAGGTGAAATATATACGTAGACGATGGACTGATAGGTTTAAAGATATTTATTCTCAAAAAAGACGCAGTCACTTACATGAGAATAGCTATTTAGCTTAAAGTATACAATTAATAAAGTAAATATTATTGTCGTTCGGTCTGTCGGTAGTAATTATTACAGTTTTGCACAAATGAAAAGATAGGTTATAATACATATTAATGCAAATTAGTTGAGTACTAGAAATAAAAAATCTTATTAAATTGACCAATTTTCCCTAACAAAACTAGCAAGTTCAGTTTTAAATTTATGAATCTGATAACAGGATACCCTATGCATTTTTCCGATCCTTATCGAAAAAGCAAGGGAAATAGGTAAATATGGATGGACAGATAATAATAATAGCAAAAAACCCAACAGACGCATACATAGTTCTGAGCCCACACTAGGATCACCTGTGTCGTGGGTATCAGGATCTAGGAATAATGTGGTACCAAAATACCGGTAACTAGACCCGCAGTGCGATCACACTAACTTCCCATGGCTGGTATCATCGGATGGGATGGATTTGTAAGCTGGATGAGCCATAGATGGACAATGTGAATGAACAAAATTGGTTTCATATTGGACGTTCCGTTTTTTGGATGGATCGGCCATTAAAATAAGGAACTAGTGTCAAAATTGATTGCCATCTCGATAGCCATGATCGCCCCGTCGGAAAAAATATCTGCAGAACATGCAATCTTTTTTTTTAATTCCAAAAACTATCGTGATTTTGATTATTCATATTGTAAAAACGGGAATTTTCACGTACTCCACTATCGGTGAAGGCACCGAATAAGTTTCGACTCATTCCAAGAGTCTTCATCAGGGTGAGTGATCGCGACTTTCTCCCTCCGCGTCGCGTCGTGCACTACTAGTCGGAATGAGTCGAAACTTAGTCGGTGCCTTCATCGATAGTGCAGTACGTGAAAATTCCCGTTTTTACAATATGAATGCAATATTTTGTCCCGCAGCGGGAACCGAACCTCTTGTATCGCAGCCACAAGAGCTTACTCGCTCTCCGCGCCACATTGTTCGTCAGATAATGGAAATTTAAGCAAAAAATCTCACCTCAGACTGCAATGAAGCCTGCAACTGTTCATTTAGCTCCTTCAGAGCTGCAATCTGTAATCAAACAAAAAAATATAATTTACTAGCTTCTGCTCACGGCTTCGCCCGCGTGGTACCCGGATAAAGAGTAGCCTATGTGTTATTCTGATGTATAAGCTATATTACTGTAAAGTTTCATCAAAATCCGTTCAGTAGTTTTTGCGTGAACTAACATCCATCCTCACAACCTTTCACGTTTATAATATTAGTAGGATTTTTTTATACTTTGGTATCACCATTTTTGTACCATCATATTTAATCAGTAATTAAAAGCATCATCATTAAGCTCTATTGACAGCACATATACTTACTAATAAGCTAATTTAAGATCAACGCTCACAATTTATATGTATGCAGTGAATAAAATAAATAAATCAATAAATAATGCTGGACATTTTTCACACAACATCATCTAGCCCCAAATTAAGCAGAGCTTGTATTATGGGAACTACATGACTGATATACTACTCATATACTTTTTTTTTGTAAATACATACAAATTATACATAGAAAACACCCAGACCCGAGAAAAGTATTAGCAGATCCTACAAACATTTGTCCCGATTTGGGAATCGAACCCGCAACCTTCTGCGTCTAACAGTTTTTCTTTTGACGACCTCCGTGGGACAGCGGGTGAGTAGCCGGCTGAGACGCTAGGTGCGGGTTCGATTCCCGCTGCGGGACAAACGCTTGCATTTTCTGTAGATATTGTTCCGGGTCTGGTTGTTGTGGTGCCACAGTACTCATAGTTCCTGATACCCACGACACAAGGAATCCTAGTGTTGGATCGGGACTATATATAGAAAGAAAGAAAGAAAGAAAATATTTATTTAATTTATATGAACCTGTTAGGTGTTTTATTTGCTTATTTATTTATTTTGTACACCAACAAAACCTCATTTAAAGTGAATCAGTGTTCAGTTCAACATAAAACAAAAATTTTATTGTATTGTATTTATAAAGTCAAAGTCAAAATTCATTTATTCAATAAAATCACAAGGACCACTTTGAAACGTCGGTTTTTATGTACTGCCTGTTCCTCCGCGACCAAGCCAGGAAAGAAAGGCAAGAAAACAAGGTTGATTATTCTTTTTAATGATCCTTTTACAAAACAATAGGTTCGAGTTGGAGCATTTTCAATCCTAAGAGTTTTTATGATATTTATATAGTCTGTTAATGGCTGATACAGCCTTGTCATCGGCGGGCGTAGAAAAAAAAACAGCCAGCCAATCACACGCCTCCGTTTTGTAATTCAAATTCGGAACCAATTTAAATGCAAGCAGCCAATAGGTCAGATGATTTTGCATCGTAAATACGTAATGTTTAGGTTCTATAGGATAACGGTTCGTTTCTTTAGTAGTAATTGAAAAATAACAGAGTTGGACTGAAATTCTTCAAAGGAATGTAGAAAGGTCATCATACTTTCTGGGCCCCCAATTGAACTAACAAAATGGCGATCACGTTACAAGTCACTTTCGGCAAAGTTCCTAAGGCCAAAAAAACCGGACAAGTGCGAGGCGCCCACCTAGGGTTCCGTACAAATTTGTACATTATTATAAATAGTTCAGGAATCGAGTCTCGCAGTTTTTCCGAACTTCCACCGAAATTCAGTTTCCAAAACCACGAGAAATTACGAATGTATAGTTTACAGATTTTTCCCTGTACTTGTAGGTATAAGACGATATTACTTGCCAAATTTCATAGTTCTAGGACAACGGCAAGTACCCTATTAATTTTGATTCCCGTGAGAGTGTCGAAATATACGTTTTTTTTGCGTCATAAACGGCCGTATCTTTTTTTTACGTTAACTTAGCAGTTTGATTTTTTCACAGCTTCAAGGGACTGTAGACTTGAGTATATGGTTTTAATTTCAACTCGATACCTCCACGCGTTCCCGAGGGGTCTTGACAGACAGACGGACAAAACTGATCCTATATGGGTTCCGCTTTTGAGGTACGGAACCCTAAAAATTAAAAACTTGAACAGTAGATACACTTCTCGAACTAAACTTTCTCATTTTCAAGTTTTATAGTTTTAATCATTGCTTAGACTGTAAAAATCAGTGGCATTGTCTCATACTAAAAGATCGAGGGAGCGAAGCGAGCACAGATCTCTTCAATTACATGTCTTCAATTCTAGCCACTAATCCTAGTCATGCTTAGAGCGGTTTAGTCCTCTCGTAGCGGCATTCTTTGGAAAATGGTAGTCGTTAACAGACTTTTTTCGGTTAACAAATCGGGAAACGATAAAACTCACAAATGATGTAAAAAATATGTATCTATAGCTGATAGTTGCACTGTTTTTTAATGACGATTAATGTATATTTTTTTTGTTTTTCTACGCAAAAAAATCAAAACAGACAAAACAATTCATAACAGACGACAAATAATTTATGGCGTCTTGCCTAAGTTCCAATACTTCGGACGGGCAGGTAGGGGACATAGCTTAGAGGTGAACAGCTACACCACTCAACGACCAATCATGATCGCTCTAACTTCACGCAAGATGGCGTAACCGGTCCAGGATGTTTATTTTTAAAAAGGTTTAAAGACTAATCCCTTATTCATAATCACTCGCTAACTTAGCAGGTAGCTAATTCTTACCCTGTCTTTTTCTAACACTAAACAAAGGATATGACGACCTCTGTGGCGCAGTGGGCGAAGGCCCGCCTGAGACGCAGAAGGTTGCGGGTTCAATTCCCGCCACGGGACAAATGTTTGTATCTGCAAATATTTGTCTCGGGTCTGGGTGTTTTCTATGTATAATATGTATATATTTACAAAAAAAAATGTATATAAGTCATAACATATATAAGGAACTACATCAGTCATGTAGTTCCCATAATACAAGCTCTGCTTAGTTTGGGGCTAGAAGATGCTGTGTGAAAAAATGTCCAGAATTATTTATTTATTTATTATTTTATAGAGGCAAACAACTTTTTGCACGCTGCTAAGGTTAATGAGTATTTTTTAACAATAAACACCTTACCGTCACACACTATACTCACGTACTGAGCCAGTACTACTGACCCACTAGGATTTCCTGTATCGTAAGTATCAGGAACTACGAGTATTATATCACAACACCCAGACTAGAATGTCTGCATTTGTCCCGCAGCGGGAATCGAACCTCCTGCGTCTCAGTCAACTTACCCGCTGCGCTACCAAGGTCGTCGATTAACAATTGATAAATAATAATAATAATAATGCTGGACATTTTCACACAGCATCATCTAGCCCCAAACTAAGCAGAGCTTGTATTATGGGAACTACATGACAGATATACTACATATATACATTTTTTTTGTAAATACATACATAATATACATAGAAAACACCCAGACCTGAGACAAATATTTGCAGATACAAACATTTGTCCCGTGGCGGGAATTGAACCCGCAACCTTCTGCGTCACAGGCGGACCTTCGCCCACTGCGCCACAGAGGTCGTCAAATGCAAGAAATGCAAGATTCTCTCTACCCTACTCATTCTAAATTGTGGTAATTTAGCTTTCCTTATATTTTCCTCTACTTCGAGAAAGTAAAATATAAAAAAAAAACTCAAACTCAAAGAAAGTATTTATTGTTCTTATGAACAATAAATACTTTCTATGATAGATAATTGATCGTTTTGTATAACTTCAAGTCAGGTTTTTAGGTTTGCCAAGTCTGTGATAAGCCTACCTTAATGCGATATTTTTGTATTTAATTTTTAATTTTAGATTGTTTTGTAAAAGGATCATTTTCTGTTAATTAAAATTTTAGGAACGCTCATCACTTTTGTCCACGTAACGCGTTGTCATTTTTCCAGACAAATTGCGTTGATTTTTAGTCAGTAAGTCGGTCACGCACAGATTTTATACATCTAAAAGAAGTATAGAACTTATTTACGGCAATTCCTTGCGACCAAACCTAGATAAGTGAAACACAGCGAAGGTTCTTCTTGATACCTGTATAACCCTTCCAGTGTAGTCAGATTCAGATTTGTTTATTTGCGAAATATTGTGTTTATTTAAAGAATAGTGTAAGTGCGCCCCTCCCTATAGTATACAGCTCTAGCATATGATTTATAACGTTTATCGTTATTTATGGACTACCTCAAGACTGTTTTCCATATAACACAAAAGCTAGCTGGAAGAGAATGCTATCTAGCATTAAGTTCGCCTATGTGCAGCACTTTCTTTTATGCAATAAATATTTTCCTATCTATCTAAACATGAGGTACAGTGTGTGGTAGAAAATAAATTAGGCACAGCCGTGGTCTGGTCAGCTCAAAGGCATGAAGAATTCATAAATGTCAAATCATTCAGAATTAACCTATTCTTATAGTAACTATTTATGACTAGCTTCCGCCCACGGCTTCGCCCGCGTGGTACCCGGATAAAAAGAAGCCTATGTGTTTTTCTGATGTATAAGCTATATTAATGTAAAGCTTCATCAAAATCCGTTCAGTAGTTTTTGCGTGAAAGAGTAACAAACATCCATCCCCACAAACTTTCGCGTTTATAATAGTAGTAGGATGTTTATCAATTCATAAAGGAGACACAGAAGTGAACCAGCTGACTTCCTCCCCCTGTGACAGAAGGAAGTAAGTAAAATCAGGAGACAACGCATTAGAATAAAATCTGGGACGTAGATTTGAATCTCAGATCGTATCCCATTGACAAATTTGCTCTATTTCTTGCGATTTACGTCATGCGCATACATTACGCTATCGTCAACGTTATTCACTATTCAGTAGGTACTAGACCAGCAACAGATACCTCGTTGGAAATTTGCGCCGAGGCATCTGGGTAATTCCCCGTGACCTGGAAGTTTCAGCCTCCAAAGAAGCTAGGGTGACGGCATCTGTGGCGCAGTGGGCGAAGGCCCGCCTGAGACGCAGAAGGTCGTGGGTTCGATTCCCGCTGAAAGTTTCTGGGTGTTGTGGTGCCATGGTACTCATACCCAAAATACAGGGAATATTAGTGTGGGATCAGGACTAGGTATATATAAACAGTCACACTATTTGGTGTTTTTATCCATCAATTCTTAGCTTCACAGGGGAAACGTTGCAGTGTCTAAACTTACATCCTTTTAACGGTGCAATCATTTTGATGAATTCTTCTCTTTGTAGATTCAATATAACATAGCTTAGTTTAAAAGACAAATTAAAAAACACGCTTTTATCACGCACTAAAATTATAAAAAAGAATTCCATTATCTACTTCCTGGCTCCATCATCAGACCTTTCAAGCCCAATCTATTGGACTCGTCAAAACTAATCATATGGGCCCAAACTCGAGGGGTTTACTAGTAGCCACTGAAAAGTTCCACTATCCACCTCCTGGCTCCATCATCAGATCAGCTCCAAGATACCAAATTATAGTATTATCATCCGAACTAAATATACATACAAAGTTTCATTTCGATACGAGAATTTGAAGTAGTTTAAATAAATAAATAATGTTGGAAATTTTTCACACAATATCTATCATCTAGCCCCAAACACTCGAGTAGTCATGGGTAGCACACTGTTTGAAAACGAGAATCGTGCGAGGGCCTCAGTTTTACAACTGAGCCAGCACACTGTGGTATCACAATTGAGGCGATGCAGTTTCTGAACGTAGTTGAGCGAAGCAGTCTTGGGAACACAGTGTTCAATGTGCGTGTTGTGTGGTGTGGTAATGGAATGGAGTGCTATGTGCGAGGCGCATTGTGCGAGCCAACACGATCTGCCCTCGCGGCTCGGCTCGCGCCTACCACTATTGTGCAACTGTGTTGGTGTGCAGGTGTGCTAGCTCGTCCAAACGAAAAGAGTGAGGCCTCGTTTCGAGAAAGTGTGTAGCTACAAAAGTGGTGCCACACGTGCTGAGGACCCACGACAAAACATTTGAAGTAAATTTGTCTCGAGTGACTCGAGACAAATTTACTTCAAAATTTTGATTACTTTGTTTGTTTGTTATTTAGTTATTTTTCCCGCAATGTAAAGTGTATATATCTATGTAAATATCTATCTAGACTTACCTGCAAATGTTAATTTGTTATTCCTCTAAAAGATTATCATTCGTATCTGAGAGAATAGATACGAAAAAAAAAAATCTAACTTGAAAACCTATGAATAAATCATGCCAAAAACCCTGGGGCCGAAAAAACAGGAAGATTTAATATTAGCAAGATCTAATGACTAGATACAAGTTATTGATAAACGTGATGCAAACAAAGGTTTTTTTATCGTACGCATTTTTTTTTACCCGCCACCTAAAGAGCTCTTTATAAGTACGTTTGCCATTAGAGTTTACTAGCTTCTGCCCACGGCTTCGCCCGCGTGGTTACCAGATAAAAAAGTACCTAGCCTATGTGTTATTCTGATGTATAAGCTATATTACTGTAAAGTTTCATAAAAATCCGTTCAGTAGTTTTTGCGTAAAAGAGTAACAAACATCCATCCTCACAAACTTTCGCGTTTATAATATTAGTAAAATAAATAGGATTATGAAACAAAACAAAAAAAAACAAACAGACAGTATACCCCATGATGGGCATCCTCATATTCATACCCAACGCGTAGATCTTTGAGGTTGCCAAGTAGAGGGTGGTCAGAGGCACGTCCAAACATTACATTTGGCAGATGCCCGCTGTACGCATATATAATAATTATCTCTTACTCCAAAGCGAATCCTTTACTTTGCTATAATTCCATCAGAAATTTCAGGCACGATTCAAGTCAAACTCAGTCGTACACCAATAGATTTGTATATTTCACGATTCAAGTCTGTTTGAAATAATAGTGACATCCGAATATAGCATTATACCCCACTCCACACAGTTACATCCAGAAATTTCAGGCAAGATTCAAGTCAAACTCAGTCGTACACCAATAGATTTGTATATTTAACGATTCAAGTCTGTTTGAAATAATAGTGACATCCATACATTGCATTGTACCCCACTCCACACAGTTCCATCTAGAAATTCCAGGCACGATTCAAGACAAACTCAGTCGTACACCAATAGATTTGTATATTTCACGATTCAAGTCTGTTTGAAATAATAGTGACATCCGAATATTACATTATACCCCACTCCACACAGTTACATCTAGAAATTTCAGGCACGATTCAAGTCAAACTCAGTCGTACACCAATAGATTTGTATATTTCACGATTCAAGTCTGTTTCAAATAATGGTGACATTCAAACATTGCATTATACCCCACTCCACACAGTTACATCTAGAAATTTCAGGCACGATTCAAGTCAAACTCAGTCTTTCACCAATAGATTTGTATATTTAACGATTCAAGTCTGTTTGAAATAATACTGACATCCGAATATTGCATTATACCCCACTCCACACAGTTACATCTAGAAATCTCAGGCACGATTCAAGTCAAACTCAGTCTTACACCAATAGATTTGTATATTTAACGATTCAAGTCTGTTTGAAATAATAGTGACATCCGAATATAGCATTATACCCCACTCCACACAGTTACATCCAGAAATTTCAGGCAAGATTCAAGTCAAACTCAGTCGTACACCAATAGATTTGTATATTTAACGATTCAAGTCTGTTTGAAATAATAGTGACATCCATACATTGCATTGTACCCCACTCCACACAGTTCCATCTAGAAATTCCAGGCACGATTCAAGACAAACTCAGTCGTACACCAATAGATTTGTATATTTCACGATTCAAGTCTGTTTGAAATAATAGTGACATCCGAATATTACATTATACCCCACTCCACACAGTTACATCTAGAAATTTCAGGCACGATTCAAGTCAAACTCAGTCGTACACCAATAGATTTGTATATTTCACGATTCAAGTCTGTTTCAAATAATGGTGACATTCAAACATTGCATTATACCCCACTCCACACAGTTACATCTAGAAATTTCAGGCACGATTCAAGTCAAACTCAGTCTTTCACCAATAGATTTGTATATTTAACGATTCAAGTCTGTTTGAAATAATACTGACATCCGAATATTGCATTATACCCCACTCCACACAGTTACATCTAGAAATCTCAGGCACGATTCAAGTCAAACTCAGTCTTACACCAATAGATTTGTATATTTAACGATTCAAGTCTGTTTGAAATAATAGTGACATCCGAATATTGCATTATACCCCACTCCACACAGGTACATACAGAAAGCTGGCTCCTATCAGTACGTATCGCTGTGCAAACACCGATAGCGTATCTACCCCATGTACTCGTAATACTAGTCAACGGACGGCGGGAATGTACCTACCTACTAAGCCAATGCTGGGCTATAGAACACGCGTCCTATCTACACTTCCTACTACTAATATAAACGCGAAAGTTTGTGAGGATGGATGTTTGTTACTCTTTCACGCAAAAACTACTGAACGTATTTTAATGAAACTTTAGAGTAATATAGATTTTACACCAGAATAACACATAGGCTACTTTTTATCCGGGTACCACGCGGGCGAAGCCGTGGGTAGAAGCTAGTGTATTAAATGCGAATATTGTCCCGGCTATAGGTACTGATTTAGATGAAATTTGAAACAGGTAATATAGTTATAGAAATTAAATGACGACCTGGCGCAGTGGGCGAAGGCCCGCCTGTGACGCAGAAGGTTGCGGGTTCGATTCCCGCCGCGGGACAAATATTTGTTGGTCTGGGTGTTTTCTATGTTTAATATGTATGTATTTACAAAAAAATGCATATAAGTAGTACATCAGTCATGTAGTTCCCATAACACAAGCTCTGCTTAGTTTGGGGCTAGATGATGCTGTGTGAAAAATGTCCAGCTATATTATTATTATTATTAAATGATCGTTGTTTGGTATCATTTTAGAATACCATTTAATTATTTTAGATTACCTACATTATCGGTGTTAACAAAACGTCAGCAGGAGAATAGTAAAGTACGTGATATAGTATATATATCGTAATAATATCCTAACAGGTATACCTATAGTTCATGACCATGATAAAAAAGACTACAAAGATTGCGGGAAATCGAATGATGGATATTGCCCAAGACCATTCGTCGTAGCACTCTTCAGGGAGACCTCCCGCGTTCAGCAGTGAACTTGCTGTTGATGATGAAGATGAGGTAACTGGGTAGGTACATCATATAACCTGTACTTAAGTACCTACTTAACTAATTCCTAACTATATGACGAGACTGCAAAATATAAAAATGAAGTCACTCTTTTTAATAATTATTAGCGATTATTACCGCATTTTTACCCGCGGCGTCAAGAGCCCGTATATGCGTTTGTCGTAAAAGGTTGTTTGCTTGTATGTCTGTCTGTTGTATTTTCTCTATTCTATTTTCTTGAGTCCGGATATCAGAAATATAGGTATATTTATAGAGGAATAAATATATATATATATATATATATATATATATATATATATATATACTAGCTTCTACCCACGGCTTCGCCTGCGTGGTACCCGGACAAAAAGTAGCCTATGTGTTATTCTGATGTATAAGCTATATTACTGTAAAGTTTCATCAAAATCCGTTCAGTAGTTTTTGCGTGAAAGAGGAACAAACATCCTCACAAACTTTCATGTTTATAATATTAGTAGGATTTATATGTGCCCTACATACTTTGCACTTTGAGAAGAGATTTTTCAAAATTCAACCCCTAAAGAGTGCAGCGCGAATATTAAGTTAGTTTGAAAAAACTAAACACAGACAAAGACGCGGGCGTCCCACTAGTGAGACAAAGCCACTTCGAGTCTTACTTGATAACATTGTACTTAATGCAACAAAATTAATCAATACTGTGTCAAATATGGGGATTAGATAGAAGCGGAAGATAATAAGCAATATTTGGGGTTCAAAAATGAGGTTATTCACCCTTTTCTATCCCTAATTTTTCTATTCTGTGTTGGCTTTTTTTTTTTTGTTCTGTGTTCATCTGCGATCAGTCTTCAGACTATGAGCAGGTTCGGTGTGGGTAATCAGGCTTGTAAGGGAAGTGATCCAGTGATCATTTCTCCTTTTCTTCAGGTATCATGTCCGTCAAGTTCCATGATGTGTTGTCTGCATAGTCTCTTTGGGTAGCGGATGGTGGTTAGCTAAATAAATAAATAAATAAATAATGCTGGACATTTTCACACAGCATCATCTAGCCCCAAACTAAGCAGAGCTTGTATTATGGGAACTACATGACTGATATACTACTTATATACATTTTTTTTTTTGTAAATACATACATAATATACATAGAAAACACCCAGACCTGAGACAAATATTTGCAGATACAAACATTTGTCCCGTGGCAGGAATTGAACCCGCAACCTTCTGCGTCCCAGGCGGACCTTCGCCCACTGCGCCACAGAGGTCGTCTGTGTGCCAGTGATTAGGATGTGTGTTCAGGCTTTTTTTATATTTGGTCGAGTAGGAGATTGTGTTTGGAGAGTGTTGGCTTAGTGGATGATTATAAACCCTACTACTATTATAAACGCGAAAGTTTGTGAGGATGGATGTTTGTTAATCTTTCACGCTAAAACTACTATACGGATTTTGATGAAACTTTACAGTAATATAGCTTATACATCAGAATAACACATAGGCTACTTTTTATTCGGGTACAACGTGGGCAAAGCTGTGTAAATTCTAGCGTCACACTAAAACATCATCAGAATTTATCAGTTTGTGTACACATATCCACCACTATTTATCAGCTTTCCCTACCCTCAAAGGTTTGCTGGAAGAAAACTCTTGTTAAGCTTTCCTATTTACATATTTTGTATACATGTAAGCTTTTTGTCTGTCTCCATGTGTACACTCCTATCAATATTATAAACAGGAAAGCTTATGAGGATTGATGTTTGTTACTCTTCAATGCAAAAACTACTGAAAGGATTTTGATGAAACTTTACAGTAATATAGCTTATACATCAGAATAACACATACGCACTTTTATATCCACATACAACGCAGGTGAAGCCATGGGCATAGGCTAGTCAACAATAAAGATATTCCAATAAGCTGCAACAGGTCTGGTTGTTTTGAAACCATGGTACTCATAGTTCCTGATACCACAGGGAATCCTAGTAGGGTACTAGTACCATTCAAATGTAACTGAATGTGTTGGGTGTTTAAAAAATGTATTGCAATGTGTCATATTGAGCTAACTTAAGGTTAAAATGTTGGTAAGACTTGACTCCGATTTACATTACTTTGAGCTTACTTCAGGTCAAAATGTTGGTAACACTTGCCTCCAATTTACATTACTTTGAGCTTACTTCATTAGGTGGTTAAAAGTTAGTGACATTTTTAATTCCAATGTTAGGGCATAAGTTCTGACATTATATATTTATTCTTGTATAAATTGATTCTCAATCTACCTATTGACATTTGCACACCATTTGGATGGTAAAATATATATATAAATTGTAACATATATAAATTGTAACATCATGCTGACCTATATTCATGCGAATAAATTTCTAATTTCAGGTCAAAATGTTATTTAAACTTACCTCTGACTAAAATTTAACTCAAATTTGTGCACTAGCTATTAAGACTGTTACTCCCAAAGAGTGTTTATGGAATGGCGTCCAGAATCTATAATAAGTTACTACCCGATGTACTGAGCACTGAAGGTCTGTTCTGACCTGACATGTACTAGAATCAACAATTTAACTGCAATAAATCTCCAATAAACGGTGATGGGATTGCAACCTGTCACATGGAATTCATGCAAAACGCAGGTATGCAAAATATCATAGTTTTTGGGTTGGATATGCTTTTAACTACCCCAACTTTATATCCAGACAGATTTGTGTAGTATAATCTGATGATGCCCATTTTGGTGATTAGTGTTGTGTTTTTATGGATATAATAACAGCTATTCATTCATTCTAGATTGGCTTGATAGGAATATTCTAATAAGGAGTGGGTAGAGGATCTAATCAATTGGACAATAATACTGTAATACTGTGTAAGTATGTATCATCCTACTCATAGTTGGTATCAAGGTAATGTCATGATAATTTAATAGGTATCTGAAGCTTGTCGAGATCAGAAAATGAACAGGAAGGGAACTTTGTAGATCACAGAAATGCTAGAGCTCATTTATCGTGAGTATTTCGAGCCATTTTGATAGAAAAACGTATAAACATAACCTTGTACTGCAACTGTCAGTCACTAAAAGTAAAGCAAGATTTCACACAAAAACTGACCTCGAGGTCCTGATTCTGGCATTTCTCCTGTAGCTGTGTTAACGAAGATTCTGGTTTAGCGGCTTCATCCACTGTATCTTGCCCAGGGTCGTCTGACAACACCTCAGTGGCGAATGTCGTGATCTGTCCTTTTAAACTGTTGAAACTCTGGTTTAAATTCAGCCACGCCATGATTTATACGAAAGTCTAACGCAACATATCACTATTAAGTTGTACAGCATAAAAATCTCATGTTATCGAATGTAAACAATGAGAAAATTGCATTATTTTTGCCAATTGACAGGATTATGAACAGTTGGCAAAACAAATCGCCATTTTTTGTTTTTGACAGCTGACATTTGTTTTTTCTGACTTATTTTTCTGTATTTTTTGCATTTTAAGCATTTTTTGCCGGAAACTTACCGATTTAAAATAAATATGTTTTATCAAGTCAGTTTTATTTATTTCATGCTTTATTGCACACAAACTAAGTACAAAGGGGGAAAATAACCTAGCAGAGTTTGTTGCCTGATTCTTCTATGCTTGGTCGCGCGCGAGGAATCGACGTAAATTCACATTCAAATTTTAAAATTCACGTAGTTTTTAAGTTGACGTTTTTATATGATCCTAGTGATTTCAATGAATAAAAACCTATTGACTTTGACTTTGAGTACTGCACAGCATTTTCTACCAGATATCCTTAGCGTTGGAAGAATTAGAAGTAGGTATTCGTTGTAGTTTTTTCAGAAAACGATTAAGTGGAAATTTCCAAAACCCTTTCTTAGCACATGCTTACGTTATGAAATAGAGCTATGTTCAAATGTCTGCTTCCTAGAGTAGTAGTCGTGGCTGTGCGTTGATAAATCAGTGAAGCAGGACGAACGATTATAAGATTAAGGAAGCTCAATAGGTAATGCTCAATGTCATTTGCTTAACCAATTCATTTGAAAAATAATAATAATCTGTGCATTTTATATAAGTCTGTGAGGATGCTGCTGCTAATTAAATACTTGGATCAATTTTTTTTTATCTGTGTTAAATACTGCTAATCAAATCGGTCGAATTGTCAGTTTGTGTACGATTCCCAGTTCTAGTTCGTTACGTTACCCACTTCCTAATTCCTATGTGTTTTCCTTGCCATTGTTTGTAGCCCTAGATTTCTACATTTTCTCATCCCTGTCTTTATTCCGATACCTACCAAGCTTTACATCATCAACAAACAAACATAACCTATAAACATGGACCTAGACTTGGAGGCTCCAGATTCTCCAATATTTAAACCCAGTGATATTAGAAAAACTTATGCAAAACCGTCTCTACCAGTGAAAAAGTCTAGTGCAGATCCTATCCTACAAAATGTGGCGACAAAACCTGTAGAAAAAAAGAAATTACCTACTAAACCAAAGAAGAACGTAACCAAACGAGTGGAAGATTTGACGACTAAAAATGCAGTTACATTCCTTCTAACAGGCACTTTGAAATCTAAAGTTTGCAGATACTGCCTCAATGTTACAGAGGAACTGTATGAATTAGAAAAAGCTATGGAAATAGCCAGGAAAGGAGCCCTATATTCTGTTACAATAAAAGAAATGATTGCTTGTTTCCATCCCTTCAAGGTAAGCCATAAGCTAGGTATATTTGTCAATTATGTTACTAACAAACTTAATCTTAGCAACTAACTTTGATCTCAACAGAGAAATGGCATTATCGAGCCCTATTCTTTCCTTATTGATGTAAAACCTCATCTTGATGCTATGGCATGGTAGAGATAATTATAAATATAAATAAACAGGCAATAGACTCATACCCAGTCCTGACACCACAGATTCACTTGGGTATCAGGAACTAGGAGTATTGTATTTATAATTTGATTATTATTACCACAACACCCAGACCCAGAAAATATCTTCAGGACATGCAATAATTTGTCCCACAGCAGGAATCAAACCCTGGGTCTGGTTTTTTTCTATGTATAATATGTATATATTTTCAAAAGATGCGATAACATAGAACAGGTTTTGAAAATGCAAAAGCGTTGTTTGCGATCTATTTTTGGGTTAAAAATGACAGACTCGTGCAGGCCTTACTTTAGGCAATTTAAGATATTAACATTGACTAGCATATACATACTAGATATAAGCGTATTTGTATTTAAGAATAAAAGTATTTTTCAATTAGCAAATCCAATGATAATAATAATAATAATGCTGGACATATTCACACAGCATCATCTAGCCCCAAAGTAAGCAGAGCTTGTGTTATGGGAACTATATGATTGATATACTACTTATATACATTTTATTTGTAAATACATACATATTATACATAGAAAACACCCAGACCCGAGACAAATATTTGCTGATACAAACATTTGTCCCGCGGCAGGAATTGAACCCGCAACCTTCTGCGTCTCAGGCGGGCCTTCGGGCACTATAATGAGTAATTATAGCGCCCGATCAAGATATAAAAATAAATTATTCAGACCACAAACGAGATTGACATTATCTTTCAATAACAGCTTTATGATGGCAATTAAAATTTTAAATAAAATTCCGGACACTTTTAAAGAAATGACATTATTAACTAGATTTAAACTTAATTTGACAAAATGGCTCATTGACAAATGTTTTTATAGTATAAAGAAATTCTTCGAATATAAATTATAACTGACTTTATTTTTGATGTTGCATGATTAGGTAAATTTTGACATGTTTTTCTATTATTATTAATTCTTTTTGATTTGTGACATTTGCACGGAATGAACATTAATTTTAATTCAATATTATATTCATACGCCTGTAAAGGCAGGTTTTGGTAGTACCTACTATAATAATTTTAAGATCTATATGTAACCTGAAATTTTATGAATAAATTATGATTATGATTATGATTAAAAAAAATGTATATAAGTAGTATATCAGTCATGAAGTTCCCATAATACAAACTCTGCTTAGTTTGGGGCTAGATGATGCTGTTTGAAAATGTCCAGCATTATTTATTTATATTAAATATAGGCAGAGCCTGTACTGAGGTGTAACAAATCCTTTCATTACATTGTTTTTTTACACACTTTCATTAGCTTTATTCATCCTTATCACATTCTTCATGAAATATTGCCAGTTTAGGGAACTCGTGACTTGGCTTAGTGAACAATTTATTTTCATGTTTCTGTTTCTTGCAATCAGCCTTCTGGGAATTGAGCTAGAGTTTGGTGTATTCAGTTCAATTTATTTATTTTAATTTTAACAAAATACAGATATAGCTTAATAATAATAATAAATTGATAAAATACATTATTAATCATGAGTATATCAAGAAGTTAAATAAACTAAAGTCAACTATAAAAAATATGATTTGCAACACAAAAGAAATTATGATTTATCAAGAATTGTTCATACTTGGCTGACATGCATCGTATAAGCCCAGTGGCAAATCCGTTACATTTATTGTACTGTATAATTATTGTGCACAATGTACTAAATGAGGTCTCCTCTTTTTCATGAGATTATTGGCCATTTCATTTGGGTGTATAATAGAAAGAAAAGAAAAGAAAATCTATTTATTTGTTTACCCATGTCATTATTCAATGAAAGTTTTTATAACTTACAGGTGGCTGATGACCCAAATTTTCCAGACAAAATTTGCGACACATGCTTAGACCGCACCCTAAATTCCTATCTCTTCACTCAGCAATGTGAACAGGCTGAGAGAGCGTTTGCAAACTGTTTCGAAGACATCTACTCCAAGCTCTCCAAACTAGATCCATTGGAAGGCAAGAAATACCGGGGCAGAAAAAAGACACATTTCAACTATGACAAGATTCATGTAGAACATTTGAACGTCATAGACTACGCTGACCCTTTTATCCACATAGTCAATACGAGTTCCGAATCGTTATCGACCGAACCAGCAATCAATCCGCTTGAGTGCCTCAAATGCTGTCAAGTCCTACCAAACGCAATGTCGTTGGCGAACCATTCCAAAACGCACCCCACCTCAATGTGGTTCAATTGCAGACTCTGTGGTCAGTCATTTTCGAAACTATATCTAGTGAAGCGCCATTTTCGTCAACACGAAGGAAACAACCGTCGCAAACATTCAACGAAAGGAAGAAAATTTGAACTGACCTATCCATCCACAGATGAGGCAAAGTTTGAATGCAAGCAATGTGCCAAGAAACACATAAAATATTACGAACATATACAGCATCTTGAGATGCACAAATTCAAAATGGTTATGGATCACCTCGTACATGGAAATATGGATAAGCTATGCTCGGTTTGTTTGGATAAAGGCAATCTTGAGCCTTTGGATAAAATGGTGTCTATTCATGGTGGGCCTCCAGATTTGATGGGAGAAAGGACGATGCAAAGCATTTTGGCTTCTTCACTCCCAGAGGTAAGACAATTATAAAACCTCAAGATGACTCAAAAAAAAAAATCCTATTAATATTAATAGGATTTTTTTTTTTGAGTCATAAGTAACAAAGTTTGGATGTTTGTTTCTATATATCTTCATTTCCCTGGACCTCATTTCCAATGGTGATTACTAGATTTTCTTCTGCAGATTTCAGGGGAATGTGGATCATCTAGACAAAAATTACTTCCTACCAAGTCTCATTTAAAAAGTGATATTTTTGTTACAGATGAGCTTCTTAAACAATTACACTGGATCTAAAATATGTGAAAAATGTTTTAATAATGCTATCACTTCTTATAACTTTAAGAGCCACATTTACTTTGTTAGAGATAGTTTAAACACATGCCTAAGTCATATGTTAGATAGCTTGGAAGATATCACCCCAGAACATAACTTGTGTGTTGAAATAGCTAAAGATATCATAATGCCTATCAGAAAACCGGTTGATGAAAGCATGTTTGAGCAATCTGATGAAGAAATAAAACAAGAAGAATTTCTAGAAGATGAATACAGACTTAAGTCTGAGGAAGAAACGGACTTTGAAATAGAAACAGGACCAACAATAAAATGGCAAGCCTTAGAAAAGAATAACAAAGTAAAAAATAATGAATTGAGTAATAACAGTGATGAATTGAAGGAAACATATTTGAATGGATACCTAAATGATGCCTGTAGCAAATTCTTAACATTAACAAAGAAGCGTAAAATCAAAAAAAACAGGAAGAAATTCACATGCCCAAAGTGTAATAAGCATTTCCTATCAGATTATTTTGTGAAAAGACACATATTGAAACATATCAGTAAAAAAGTCATATGCATTCCTTGTGGCACTGTTTTCGGAAACAAGTTCTCTCTTAACGAACACACGAAATACGCACATGTGCTTTATCAAAGTGATTACAGGGCTTGTAAGATATGCGGGAGAGGTTTCCCCAAAGCAGATAAGCTAAAACTCCATGAAAAACAGCACAGGAATAAAGTCTGTCAGCTATGCGATAAGGTTTTTAAAACTCAAACACACTATGATATTCACATACGAAGGCACATCCCCAAGTTAATGGCTATAAAGAAAAAGAACGAGCAGTCATGTAGTTTCTGTGAAAAACAGTGTTCGAACGGAAACCAACTCTCTCTACATGTTAATAAAGTGCATTTAAAAGTTAAACCATACAGTTGTGACATGTGCGAAAAGCAATTTTATACAGAGTACAATTTAAGATTTCATAAAATAATTCACAGTAAATTTAGCAAGGAAAACTGTGATTTCTGTGGTAAGACTCTAAAGTCTAGAAAGCAATTGGTAATACACATAAGAAAGCACATAGGAGCTACCCCGCATGCCTGCCAAATTTGCAATCAATCATATTATTCACTATTAAAGTTGAAACAGCACATGAATTTCAGCCATGGTGGTACTTTTGTGTGTAAAATATGCAAGCATGTATCAATGAGCAGGAATGAACTTAAAATACATGTTAGTAAGGCGCATAGTTTTATGTAACCATACTTAATCAAAACAAACAGACAAACATCAGGACTATGTACTGGTATCCCACACTAGGATTCCGTGTCGTGGGTTTCAGAAACTACGAGTACCGCGGTAACACAACACCCAGACACAAATTGCAGAACATGCAAAGATTTGACATTAAGACATGCATATGGGCCTTAATAAAATAGGTATTAAAAATATACTCTGAAAAGTATAAATTCAATATACTCTGAAAAGTATTAATACATGCCTTTAAGAAACAATAAATTACAGTTTATTAAAGTTTACTGATATAAGATTCACTTAAAATACTCTTTTAAATTTAGAATCCGTCCAATACAATTTGATAGGTACCTCAAAATACATTTTCTATGTTGGTATATAATTCTAAGCTATTTGTTTCTCTATTACATAAGTAATAGAGAAACAAATATTTTTTGTATGAGTAGCTATAGGTATATAAATCGTGGGCCCTTTTGACTGTGTTTTACTTATGCTTACAAACACGCTCATGACTATGCCCCATGATGGACATCCTCGGATACATACTCAGTGCTTAGATCATTGAGGATATCGTAGTATTCAGAGGCTTGTGAAATATTAAACTTGGCACATGCCCACGTTTTGCATGTAGTTAGCATTCCACGTGACATGTTCCAAATCCATCGCCGATTCTAAGAAAATGCTAATTCTAATTCACAGCGTTCGAATGAAATAAAATATAAGGTCAAGTTGGGAACAATAATCCAAGAAAATAAACATTTAGAAAAAATAATTGTTCTGAAAAAAATATTTCAATTCATATAAAGTAAGTAGGCTACCTACAGATTGATCAAGAAATAATTAGAATTTCAAAATCAAAGCCAACAGGTTTTATTTATTGAAATCATAATCTTTATTACAGAAATAACAAAACTTTGAAATAATTTAAAAAAGTGATTTCCCGCGCGCGACTAATGCAAGAACAAAAAACTCTGTCTCAGATCCTTCATTCAGCAGCTATAATCTATAATGAGGTACCTAAATTGAAAACGTGAACTAGTTTTTTTAGAAGAGTCGCCATTCTATTTGACACACTAGGCGTGGGCTACATACATGAAATAACCACTATATTACTAGCTATTTAAATATTAGATTTAGCCCAACATTCCTATGGTAAGAACAAGTCCAAGGTCCGTATACAATCATCCTATGTAAATTGTTTGGCGCATATCAAGTATAGGTTTTACTTTTAGGGTAGGTACCTACACGATATTTACTGACATTTAAATAGCTACGTCAACAGTTAGGAATTTTTGCATTTGATAGCTCAATTCTTGAAGAAGGTTGTAGGGTTACATTTTGCCTTAGAAATGAGAATAACTACCTACTTTTTCAAATCCGACTGGTAGACCTAGTTTCAGAGATGAGCGCGTTCAAACATGAAATCGGGTAGGCTGTATCACGGACGAAGCCGCAGTGGATTACGTGAAACGTCGAGACATATGTAACACTACCGAGTAATGGCTTTTAGCCTAGAAATGGTGATAAAATAATGCCGGTAGGTGCTTCCAAAGTATTATGCGATCTTGTCATAACATAAATATTTAGTTGCATAATGTCGGTTAGTTTACAGACCGCGTAAATCGATTTTCATAATATTTCAGCATAATAAAAAAACTTTTAACGCAATTCCACAAAATTTAAATTGTACGGTTTTTAACCGTATTAGTATAGAGAATTGGAGACCTACGCGGTGTTTGAAAAGCATGAAGACATGTTTTTGAATAACTGTCTGTGATTGGTTGAAATACACTGTTAGTATTGGCACAGACATTATAATACTCGATGAACAGAAGGGCAGTGAAAAGATCTATACAATGGCATTAAAATGTCAAAACTGTTAAACTTCAGCGGTGTTGTTAGCTAACCGACGATTAAGGTTTTTGAAAGTGACCCATCATCATCATCATCGGTCTTCTACACTTCAACTAGTCCAGGAAGTGCGGGTAAGAGCTCTTTTTTCTAATTTCGACTTCGGGAGCTGCTACTCGCGAGTCTCTTGAGTCGCCCTGGGGTCATCCGATTAAAAGTTTGTCTTTCAATGGCTTTCGATAATTGCCTACCTATAGGTAGGTATAGGTACCTATACCTACTAGCTACTGTTCGAAAACTACTAATAGGATATTTGGAATTTAACGGTAGGTAGTTTTTTACTTAGTTTTAGTAGTTTTATTTCATAAGATGCAAATTACTTTAAACAAATGGTATTACACTGCTAAATATGTAAATTAAGTAGGTACGTAATAATATTTATACATTTATTCATACAACTATGTACAAGTAGGTTTAATTTAAACAAAAATACAGATGACACAGCTAGCTATCTAATGACCGTTGCAAACGATCTATAGATAGATAGCTCAACTGATCCAGATCTCTACCAAACGGAAGCGTTCCGAATATACTGGCCGCATTGCCACGCTGAAAAGCAATGCTAATTATGCGTTACAATTTAATTAATTCATAAATTTATCATTCCCTATTTTTTTATTTCGAAAATAAACAAAACTTACTCTAAAGTTTCCGTATTGCTTGCGCAACGAGTCCTTCGCACCAAGTCACTGATCTTTGAAATGGCGCAGACACAAACTATATTAATATCTTATGTTTTGGCAATTTTCACTTACCTATTAGCTAAGTATCATTTTATATTCTACATTAATGCTGATAGATAGATTTAAAAAAATATTCGTTGCTACAGACACACATACAATATACATTTTATTGTCGGCAAGTTTGTGTTCGTGTGTGTTGCAGCACAACAAATAGGCCATGCTGTGTATCCGTTAGATCATCTAACACACCAAAACGGCTCCTTTCAAATTCCGGAAATACATGTTGTAGCGCGATACCGTTCACCTGGTACCCGACTGAGGGTCTATGCTGAGTTTATAACATGTCAAAATGTTAACCGTATCGTAAGATTTCCATACAAAAATTGATGAAATGGTTGTTGTTTCGACAAGTTTTGAACGTATTATAACTCACCATAGGCCCTCTGAACGCAGCCTCGGACTACAGCTCGGACCATGTCGCAAGTGTGACAATGACAGTAAAAGTGAAGCAATCGCGTGGCAAAATAGACAAACGCCTATCGCCTGCCCTCACGAGGGGAAATAGGGAAGTGCGGTGTCCCGCGCGATACGACGCGACGTGTAATTTTTCCATGGAACTTTTATAGCGTGGCATAGTTGTAACGTTTTTATTAACAATATTATACTGAGTGCTTACCTATCTGAGTGTTATTAATTCATAAAAACCCCTGTTTAAACAATAAACTGTTATTTATTTATTACTTGAGACACCACATGTTTTAAGGATACAAACTATACATCGATGTTTCTGAAACATCGATGTATCGATTGTGTAAAAAATACACAAAAACATCTATGTTTGCGACATCGACGTCATTTTAGGCAATGTTCTCAATTTATAATGACACAATAGATGTTTGTTACTCTTTCACGCAAAAACTACTGAACGGATTTTGATGTCACATAACAGCAATGTAGCTTATACGTCAGAATAACACACATGCTACAAGGGATGGGTCTTCGACGTAATTATCGTAAACGAAACGAAACCCTTAATTTTCGCTCATCAACTAGTCCATCGACTAGTTGAAGTCGTCGACTAGTCGATGTTTTAACTTCGTTATATTGACGAACTATCTAAACTTCGCGACGATGTCTACCTAGTCGATAATATCTACCGGATGATTATCTGACGTTGCTCGGCCATAACTTAAAGACTAGGTAGGTAATCTTATTACCATGTATCTTTGAAATTTAATACATTTCGAAGAAATGTGCCGTAAAACTTAAAACTTCCATTTTACTTTGTATGCCTGCCTATTTGAAAAAAAAAAATACTTACATTTTATTCAAATACAGATCAAACAGTTAGTCTAAAGACCGTTGCAAACGATTTATAGATAGGTAATTTATTTCTCGAAAATAATTTATTTCTCAAAATAAATAAAATAAATAAATAATGCTGGACATTTTCACACAGCATCATCTAGCCCCAAACTAAGCAGAGCTTGTATTTTGGGAACTACATGACTGATATACTACTTATATACATTTTTTTTTGTAAATACATACATAATACCGTCTACGATTTCAACTAGTTGAGTTGAATGAGTGACAGTGAACCGTCGATACGTAGATTCAACGTAAACGGTTGATTCTACTAGTTCGTTTATTCAACGCCCATCGCTACAGGCTACTTTCTATCCTAGTACCACGCCGGCCAAGCCATAGGCAGAGGCTAGTAAAATAATAATTGCTTAAAATTATAAGTTTTACCTAACAATTTCAAACTGTAGGCGTTGTGCGGAACATAAAAACATCGTTCATCTTTCATGCCGATTCTTTTTTTTTTTTTTTTTTTTTTTTTTTCAATTCATGCCATACATTAATAAAAAAAAAGGATACGACAAGCACGTACGTACGTACGTATACGTAGTATCTCTAACTAGTCTGTGACGACAAGGAACGCATCATATTTTTAAGTTCATGCTAATTTTCTGATAATTTGAAGAATATTTGCATCCTCATCTCATCTTAGTTGTGTTCCAAATCCAAACATTAACATAGGTACCTGCTCTTTTTGGAGGGAATTTCAAAGTGCTTTTTGTTTATTCATACAACTATGTACAAGTAGGTCTATACAAAAAATACAGATTCTAGTTACCTAATTGTATATTAATAATGTCTTCTGTCCGTCAAGGATGGAATAAAGTACTCTAGGTACCTAGGTAGTATCTAACATGATGGTATACTTGCATACTTATACGAAAATACATCAAATAAGATGAGAAACTTTTTCATAATAGGTAGCTAATTACTATTATGCTTTTCTATTGTTGGGCCACCTTTCGCCAGTTACATCTCTATACATCTTGGGCCATCATTTATTGAGATACATCTAGAAAAACCATTACATATTATACCTACTACTAACTAATTATGTCTAGCAATTAACATTTCAGCACTCAAAAAATGGACATGAAAATGAATAAGACTCGGAGAGAGCTCCTGAATATAGAATGGCTGAAAGCTCGCATGAGAACTATTTGGACCTTACCCCGGTATTGTGCACTTTGCCTCTCGTCTGATGCAGAGTTTTATTCGCTGAACATGGGATTCACAGGCCATGAAGAGATAAATACGAGGCCATTGAGAGAGGTGGTCAATTATGTGTTTAATTTTGATGTGAGTTTATTTGTTGGATTGCAAACTTTTTTTAGTATTAAAAAAAATGGCTAGGTGAATAACCATGAGCACTGCCTGACTAAGAGCAACTAAATTTGCCACAAAACGTTAGTAAAATCTATGAAAAACAGTTGTAATGAGCCATATTTCAATTTTTTAATATGATTATTCAGACTATAGTTTAATTTCTGCCATTGGCTAGTGTTACAATCTGCAATGGGCTTGTAGCCGGTCATATGGAACTAACATAAGCAAACAGTGAGCATGTGCTTTATATTAGACTTGTCTCTGACTACCCCTATGTGGCATCCTTTTACAACATGTAGTCTGTCCTTTATAGAGCAGCTCAAAAACAATGTACAATTAAATCAGCTAGGCCTCACTAGCTGGATTTTATTGTAAAACTATTTCTTGATCTTAATTTCTGTCATTGAATATGAATAAATGATAAAAAATATTCCCTATTTATAACCAAAGCAGCATGTAGTAGTAGCAATTATGATCTTAATCTTTTGCTTTCAGATTGAAGAGTACATGCCAAGTGACTATATTTGCGAGCAATGCACGGAAAAAACAATACAAGCATACATTCTCATCACTAACACCAAAAAAATGTTCCAAGTACTGAATAATTGTGTAAATGACATGCATTCAAAGGTCAATGATATCAACAATACCTTAATAAATGAAAGCAACACATACGAAGACTCCAACATTATGATTGTTGTTGAATATGATGAGGACACTTGCGAAAAAATCAACCAGTTAAACTCCAGTAACAATGCAATATTAACAGACAAACCATTAATATTTAAGAACAAAGATTCAGACACAACTCTTAAACATGGTAACATTTCAAAAGTTAAAGCCATTACAGATAACAAGGAAAACAAAGGACCTGTAGTCATTCCTGTGCCAAGAGTGGTCAAACATCCAAGAAAAAAAGAAATCAAAAGTAAAGTTACCGTCGAAGGAAAAGTGCCAACTCCGAATGTGACTTTAAAAGAAGGCAAAATTGTCATCGAACCCTTAATAACTAATGTACCATCAACTCCACGCTTTAATACCTACGCCTGCAATTCTTGCTCCGATATTTTCACAACGTACAGATCTCTGAAAGAGCATGAAAAAGCGAAACATAACCTCGTCATCTACAAATGCAGGTTTTGTGATAAAATCTACAATACACAACAGTATCTAGACATGCATTATTTATCGTCTCACGGCAGATCTCGTTGTCGATTCTGCAAGGACTTATTTTATTCAGAAACACTGAACGGTCACTTGAAAGAGAAGCATCCAAAATCTATCTACAACTGCTCAGACTGCGAATTAGTTTACTACACATACGAGAAACTTGAAATGCATGTTAAATCCAGCCATTTAGGAGTCACCGCTAGGAGCGGTCAGCAATGTGTTATGTGCCTCAAGAACTTAAAAGCGGGTGAAGTAAGCAGCCACAAATGTCAGTTTTCTTGCCTAGAATGTACAAAAGTACCTTGCGTACATTATAGCTATCTCATGTCATATAGAGAGCAGATTTTGAATCATTCACCGACTATTCGCTGCATTGACTGTGATTTCACAACGAAACGAAAGGAGCATTTAATAGGGCATGTTAACAGGGAACATTTAGACTACCACCCTTTCACATGCAATGATTGCGGAACTCAGTTTTACACGAAGCTGTCTCTTAAGACTCACATACAACAATTCCATCAGGATTTAAAATGTCAATACTGCGATATTGAATTTAAGAATGTGAAAGTTTTAAGGAACCACCAGCATGTTTGTAAATTGATTTGTCGTTCGCACGCTTGTGACAAATGTGTAGCATCCTTTGACACATCAGAAGAATTGGGGAAACATCTTGAAGTAAGCCATAGCAAGTTTGTTTACCCATGCTCGCTATGTAACAAGGAATTCCCTAAAGAGATCGCCTTAGAAGAGCACCATGCAAGAGTTCACAATGGCATACAATACAAGAAGCGAAGGAAAATCATTGAATGCACTATCTGCGATATCACATTTAAAACACTAAAAGAAATGCTCGACCATGAAAAGTTGCACTCACCAAACGAACAGTTCCCTTGCAAAGTATGCCCGAAGACCTTTTCAAATCTCAAGAAGATATATATACATAAGCAAAAACATTACTCGCACAGATTAAAGTGTCCTGGTTGTATGAAAGCTGTTGCAGCATCCTATTGCCTCCAGCATAAAGCGTTATGCCCGTATTTAAAGAAGAAGGAACTAAAGAACATATGTGACATCTGTGGAAAAGTATTCAATATGCAGTCAAGTCTGAAAACCCATCAGTTACTTCACGGCAGGCCGGAGCCTTGCGTACATTGCGGGAAACCAGTCAAACCATCCTCGATGAAGCGCCATCTCGAGCTGAAACACGCATCGTACGTTATACATGACGATAATTGCGCACCTAAGCCGCCCGTATTGAAATGCGACGATTGTGGATACATAGCTCGGAAAAAGGTAGATCTCGAGAATCACGTCAATAAAATTCATCTAAAAATCAAGCCATATAGCTGCAGCGTCTGTAGCAGGAAGTTTTGTGGCAAATCTAGATTATCCGAACACATGCGGATCCATTCGAAGAGCAACTCATGCTATTGCTCTTTTTGTGGGAAGAGATTCGCGAACAAAGTGTGTCTAAAGATGCATACTCGTAGACATACTGGTGAGAGTCCCTACGAATGCAACATATGCTTTGAGAAGTTCCGCTCTTCCAGTATTATGAAGACTCATCGGTTAAAGAAGCATCATGATAAAACCGTTTCCTGTCCATTGTGTGACGCGATGTACCATATAGTTGCGGAAATGAGATTACATGTTAGGAAAGTGCATTGGAAAAAGTCGGAACCCTTTGATTATACAAAATTAGTGTCTAAAGAACACTACCATCTGTTTGAAGATCGGAGACTGCAGAAATTGGGTGGGGAATCACTTGAGTAGTATATTATTTATCTTGCTTGGTGCTAGCTGTTATATAACTTTAGGGTGGCCTAGGTCTTTAATTTGTGGACCCTTTTTTGTCAACTATCTTCGGAGGTCGCCGGTTCGAGTCCCGCTGAGGTTGGATTTTTTTTATTATATCTTAATTCTTGTATCTCAGAACCTAAGCACCTATAATATATAATATAAAACTTAACGTAATCATTATCTACAAACGAAAGGTATTATAAATAAGAATATTTAAAAAGTGGGTGTAAATAGTACTTACAAAAAATCATAAAGAAACAAAATAAAAAAACTATATCTTTTATTAAAAGAATAAGGTACAAAAGGCCTTCAATTTTATTATTGTTGAAAATAATTTTATATCAAACAACAATATGTAGGTATGTTTATAGCGCACGGCAGTGTTCATGAGTATTATTCGTTAAGGTGCGTACTTGAGCTGATTTGGACTTTTAACTCTTTGAACTCAACTCTCTTCAAATGTTTGGAAATGCGTCACATATTTTTTTTCAAAAAAAAGTTAATCAGAAAATTATACCTTTTTTATAAAAACGCAGGCGTGAGTTTCACGTCATTTTTAATTTAAGGCTACTTTAACGTGCTCAAGTATTCACCTTAAAATACACCTTATTTTAACAACCTTTTATTTTAGATCACAATGAGTTTCTAGCGTAAGAGAGATTAACATCTAAATAACGTATTTGCCCAGTAGTGGGCGCAACAAAGTTGCATTTACGATTAGATATAATAGCTATTTCACCATTTGAAAACGTTAGTATTTTCTGGACTTAAAAGTACTGAAATAATACTATTATTCACAAAGATGAGTAAATCTTATATTAAGGAATACATTATAGCTTTTCGTATACTTATGTTTTAAAAATAGGTTAGCTTTAGGTATCTTAAATAACTTTACATTGAAACAATATTTTACAAGAAACCAAATTGCAATAAAAATTAAGTTAAACAAAGTCACAATAATTAGGAATTGTACTTCATTAATATGTACAGTCTCGGTCAACAATTTGTGGACAGCCTTGTCAATTGTTTTATAATTTCAAGTTACAGACAAAACTAATTGAAGTCGTCCACATATTTGAGACTTTGACTCAAAAATACAGTAGATAATAGATTAATATGTAGATAGGTATTTTAAATGTGTACACAACTAATGGTAACTTCAATAAACTAAAATGGTAACAAAATTTGATTTTTTTGTGATCTATAATGTGCCATATATCTTCAAATAATTGAAGATTGCCCATAGATGGCGTTTTTATCAACATGGACACCTCAATTGTTTTGTGGTATGTCTTGTCAGGGCAATGCTACACTTGTAGACCAAAATGAAATTACGCGGTATACATTACTTTTAACGATATTAGGTAAGGTAGGTCTTAGTTTATAATGCTGCTTCCATACTGCAGGCAGTCGAAGTAGGTATATGAATGAACAAATGAATGACTTAGTTGAACTCTTTGTTCATACCAGCGTTTAGCTGCCTTCAACAATGTGGCCAGTCGAGTATTCAAATTATGTCAAAATCATTCAAAATTCCGTTCATTTGAACGAAAAGTTCACTCTATTAATTTAATGGTTTTACGGACGTGAAAATAGAATTATCAATTAGAATGAAAAGTTGAATGTTCAGTAAGTCGTTTTTATTCGGCTCCACTCTCGGTTCGGTAGTCCGTCGGTCTAAATTAGCCGATGATAACCGAAGACGACACGGGTAAAACCGAGCATACCCGAACCAAGTATATGTAGTATTTTATTATCTGTGCCCGAACCATGGAACTTGTATAATGGATACACTTCGAATGGGAACGTTCCGCGTTACAAATGTTTTTTACTTCGACTAAGTGTGGCCATTGTCCCTGTTATTATTTCAATAAAAAAACCGCGTAATCAACTTTAAATACTTTCCTCACAATAATCGCGCCAATTAGGAGACACTGAGTTCGTTCACTGATCTAGTATTGGTAGCCACCTCCTTGGTTCGGAGGCAAGTATTCTTGGCCTCCTTGGCTAACGGGGCCCCGGCCGTAACCGCCTACAGGTGCGTCGGGATACCTAGCCTCGCCCTCGTAGGAAACCTGAAAGAAGAGAAACTTAGGTTAAAAAAGAGTGGTCACGAAAGTCACTGACTAGCTCTCCGAATAAGTGTAGGAAGGACCTGGAAGTCTGCATAGAGAAGCCTAACACAGTTCGTCACTGCACTCTTTTGTGGAATTCTAAGTCCAGCGATTTACAAATAAAACCTATACCTAAGTACATTAAATTAACTTTTTGAACTATGCAAATATTGAACGAAAAAGATCACTATCTTGGCTTTCCAGCCAAGATACATTCAGTACGCCAGCAGCATTAAAAATCATTTAAATGTTCATGAGTTCGAATGAATTCTAGCGATAAAGTTGACTTTTCACTCAATTGAGTGATTTTTTTACTTTGACGTGGTGTGAAATCAGTATAAAATAGAATGTGTCTCGTTCGGCGTGCCTGTTATTTCAAGTAGCGCCATCTAGCGTCTAACTCCAGCGTCTAGTAACCTAGTCGTAAATTTATCAATAGATGGCGTGCAGCATATTCTTATTGCGTTCTTGTCATGTGCGACTGTACTTGAGGCACTGATGTTAAGAGGTTGTTAGCATTAATCTTCTAAATGGCTTATCGGATTGAAATGCGTTTTTTGCAATCTTTACGTATGTCTTCAATGATGGTTCTTAGATATGTTTTATTGTCGCAATTCACTATGGGGTGCTGCAATCGATGATGGAAATACACGTCGGAGTTTTTCATATTAGCTTACCTCAGCATTGAACCCATTCTTCCAATCAGCTGTGTATTTCACAATCTGCGTGCGTCCATCGGGCAGCGCGACTCTGTATTCCCCGCGCGTGATATCGCCATCGGATACCGCGTTATGGCTGTAGTTATTGTCGTCCTCGTTGACGGCGTAGGAGAAGTCGAAAGGCATGCCAGGTTCATGGTGATGATGATCACCGTGGTCGTGATGATCATGGTGATGATGATCACCGTGGTCGTGATGATCATGGTGCTCGTGATGCTGAAAAAAAGGCACCAATCAGAGATGATTTCGCACTGAGCTTTCGCTTGGCTGTGTAGCGACACTAGCGACATCTCTCGCCGTATTAATGAGTAATGAGAGTAATGACCCCACGACGCGAAGGGATATTTTAAGATATTTGCTGCGGGTCTGGTAGTTGTGGTACCTCGGTATACTTAGTTCCTGATACCCACGATAAATGGAATCCTAGTGGTCAGAACTATATATGTGACTGTTGGGTGTTCATTGTTATTATTTATTATTACCTCTGAGAAATACTGATTTACGAAGCGTATTTACGTGCTACCAACAGATGGCGCCATCTTTACAGAATGATACATGAGAAAAGGCTTGAATCACACAAGCAAAATTATCCCGGAGTTTGAACACGATTTATCTCTCACCCACAACAACTAGTGCCCACTACTCATTATCTGATGATCCAATCAATAGGCAATGCGTGCGTCTCCCAATTGGCAGCGATGCCACTCGCCACGAGATGGCGCTAGTGTACCGTAAGTAGCTGGCGCGCGTAACAGTTCTAATACTCCGGGCAAGTGAATCAGATGGATTGGCCCAGTGATAACCTTCCCTTTGGCAATCATTGTAGACAGTTCTAATCGTGTTCTTCATAGGTGATCGATTATTCACTTATGCAGTGTATGGAATACAGGAAAGAGGATAAAGGATAAGCATCCTTCTAAAGCTAGACAGCCCGATAAAGCCCAGCAGTGGGCTTTTATCGGGCTGATGACTTTTTAGATAAGTAGAGGTACCTACCTAGCCTTTTGTTTACAAAAGTAATAATGTCTGTGACTACCGCACTGGTTATAATAATATTTTTTATAGGATATCATAAAAATATTTTAGTGCCACCAGCTTTTTCAATCACGTTTGATTTTTTTATAGAAAACTATTACATATTGCTATTATTCAACTGATAAAAATGCACAAACACTTTATTTTTTCAAAATTCTGACACAAAATGTTGAAAACAATAGGATTGCAGCAGGATTTTCGGCTCATAACTATTTTGGTAGGTATATTTTGTTTATTTATGTGACCTATGTGAATAGATACCTCTTAGTGAGTATATAGGTACTTCCCTGTCTAAGTTTTGAACCAAGTTCCTTACGTTTATTTATTTATTATGACGTCCAACAGAGAAATCATAGAAATTATCCAAATTAAAAAATCGTCTTTAATTTATATGTTCCCTCAATCACAGGTAGGGATAGCATGCTCGAAGTAGATGAACTAAAACACTTAAATAAATAATAGTTGCATCTCTTGTACACCAACTAAACTTAATTTGATCTATCGCTCTCTTTAACTAACAGTAACAATTTTTATTGCTGTCAAATTAGTCAAATTTTAAGTCTCCCAAACAAGCTCAGCCGTGATTTCAAAACATGCTGACTATACACTACTCTACACGAAGAAGAGCGACGTGGGTAAACTAACAGGAGTGACAGGAGTAAAATTCTTACTATCTCGCGTGCATTATCAGTAAAAGAGTTTAAATTTAGTTTAGTTGGTAAACTAGAGAATCGACGCCTGTCAAGTTGTTGTGATATGTTAGTGATAGCTGGGTGGGCGTTCCCTCCAAGGCCCTCAGCGTTTAATAATTCAACTAACAGTCCCCCATTCTACTTACTGCACTGAACGTCGCTTAATTTAGTTGATTTGTAAGTAACCACGAGCCTTTGAATATCCAAACCTATAATACCTAATGTGTTTATTTTTATTTTAGTCTGCGATTATAAGTGGGATGCTGTGCTACGGATACGAATTCAATAATAAGCACTTAGGTAAATGAGTAATTAAATAATTAACAACAGCTTGTAGAAGTCCACTGTTGGAAAGAAGCGTTCCCTAAAGGATGAAAGATATTGGGATGTCTCCATTCACCGACTTTTAGAGGGCCTATGCTGAGTTTATAACATGTCAAAACGTCGTAAAAATGTTCTCTGCCCTCTGATGTCATCGGTCCATCGGATAGGACATTTCTACACCGCGTTGTTTTAAGAACCAGAATTAAATAATGTTTTAAATTTACTGAACATACTGTCGTATTTATAGAGGATAGACTTTGCTAGTGCATGGCAGGTGGAGCGCAAAATAATACATACGTGGCCGCCATCTACCATGACCAAATGCTCTCGCAGTGCGACTTATAGTGTTGAATGGAGAAGCATTGCAAAAGCAAGACCACTCTGCCAAGAGTACCCGACTAATAAACCTATTTAGCTAGTTGTACGAAGTGACACTTCGATGGCCATCTGTGTTTTGTATGTGGTAACTCTTCGTATTTAGTACTTCGTTACTCTTCGTTTTGCGTTGATGTGGCGAGAGATGTCGCCACAGTAGATTATGTAGGTACCCTTCTTTCTAAAAGTTTATCAAATCTTCGCCACCGCCCTAATTTTTTTATAAAATCTACTTACTATGCCTAACTACTGACCTCTTAGCCCTACTAATAAATTAGCCCTTATTTAAAGCTGAAATTGTTTTCAGCTGAAAAACTTAAAGCAATAGATATGGGTAAGACAAAAAGTTAATTTGAAAACAATTATCCCTACAATTACAATGTAAGTAGGTAGACTAGGTAGGTACCTATTTACATTATAGACAAAAATGTAGGTACATGTCATTGGACCGGTAGATGGAAAAAGTAAATACTTAGATACCAATGTAGAATAAATTAGGTAGGTACACATATCCCCTGCCATTTTCATAGCATCCGTTATGTGCGTTGAAAAATTTGAACTTATTACATGAATATCTACTAGGAGCAAAATCAGAAAACTGTGAAATTGTGTATTTAAATTTTTGTAGAATACGGCGAAAGGTTAACAAGTAAGTACCTACCTGCTTATACCCACACTTTATATAAAAGTTTTACAAATTTAAAGGATTTTCGATCACCTATTCCATCATCATGCACCCACTTGCACATGTAGCGATAAATACCTATCTAGATACAGTCCCGAAAAATCCAGCTTTTGAATAAGAAACTGATCTAGGTATTCATTCGTTTGCCTGATTCTTCTAGGCTTGGCCGCACGCGAGGAATCGGCGTAACCTAACTATATAGATAGATAGATAGATAAAACATTTATTCGTTGCTACAGACACACACCAATATACATTTTGTTGACAGTAAGTTTGTGTTTGTGTGTGTTGCAGTACAACAAAAAGGCCATGGCTCAGTGAAAATTTTTTGCTTAAAAGCAAAAACACTGATTTTCAGCCAAAAACCTGTTGAGACCAAGTAGAACGAGTTGCAAGTGTACCTAGCTACGAATCATTGTATTTGTGTTGCGAGTAGCGTTCATACATTTAAAAGAGAAGAATCAAACTAAATAAATAAACAACTGACGACAGCTTTATTTTAGGCATACGAAGTGCTTGGGAATACCTGCTATTTGCTTTTGTAATAAAAACTGTTTAAACTTTATTTTAAAAGTATACTTATTCTTAACATTGCGTATAGGGGGTGGAATATTGTTCCAGCACTTCGTTGCCGAATACCTAAAACTTCCCCTGAAAGCTGCAGTCTTGTGATTGTGATAGGAAAGTGCAGATCTTACTGACCGTAACCTTTCACCAGAGACGAAGTTAAGTTTTGAGTGCAGATACTCAGGCTTTTTGAACTTAATAACGTCAAATAGCAGTCCTCCCAGGTGCAGTAGCCTACGTGATTCCATGTTTAATAAGGACATGTTATTCAAGTACGGTGTTATGTGACTACGAGGTGGAATATTGAAGCAAAAGCGACAACAAGCATTCTGCACTCTTTGTATCATGCGCTGGGTTCTCGCAAGTAACCGAGGACCAAAAACAATATCCCCATAATTTAGCTTAGAAATGATTAGCGATTCACAAAGGATGATACGAGATGCTTCAGACAATTGTTCTCTAATTTTGTAAAGTATCTTTAGGCGGTAAAAACAACTTTTTACCAAATTAAGAACATGATTCTCAAATCTGAGTTGACTATATATATATTCACGTAGTTTTAAAGCTGACGTTTCTATGTCCCTTGTGATTTAAATTAATAAAAACCTATTTAATTTAACTTTGGGGAAGACTACAGAGATAAACAAGCCAACATTAGGCTTTCAACTTACTTACCTCTAACACTACTCTGCGAAGTGAAATAAATTAGTTGAATATTAGGTAGTTTCTGTTTGAAAATTATAAAAGTTTTTAAAGTAGTTTTTGATAATCTTTATTTCTTTTCAAACAAGGTTTAGAAGAAGGTGAGTGGTACCCACGTGACACGAAAAGTTAGTAACTCAGTTTGAATCGCTGTTTACTTCTACTTGTCACTAGAGGTAGATAGCACGATTGCAATACGTCGTGCTAGCGTTAGGTTTCTAGTGCCATCTATTGACTAGTAGCTGAACTAACCAAAGTTGGTAGAATTCAGATTGTTTTATCATTTCCAAGGAGCAGGACGCCAGAATCTGTTTGCCTTGAATCGAAAAATGCGGTGTACGACCGAGGTCCCGATCCCACCAAGTAAGTTACTGACCATCTCAACTTTGACTGAATTAACTAGTTTGGAGCAAGATTGAACTTAGCAAAAATATTATGTCAATTTAATTGTAAGACAAATTATACGTATTTAGAGGAACTAACCTACAATTTTTACTTCCCACATACCTTCCTTACAAACTTGCATTATTTTCAGTTGATTCTTCATACGTCCCTTGTAAGTAAATTTACCGCTAGATGGCGATATTTAAGAGTTTTCTTACACAATTTAGTTTTACTATGTTTTTTTAGCTAGCAGCGATGGTAAGTTAAATAACGTTATCTAGCTCAAAAGAGGAGGTTGTTGATTATTCGTTTACATTCCGCATTACAAAACAATACCTGTAGCGGCTTGAGGTAAGATTTTACATAGACACTAAATTTTCGGGTAGGTACTAATTGGGTGTTTATAAAATTTTATTAAATTAATGAATGAATTAATGTAAATAATTTATTGTACACCTTATGAAATAAACAAAATTATTGACAACATATTAAATTAAAGTGGATATTGGATAATAATAGATAATAATCATATTGGAGTGAATGAAGATGTAGTAACGAGAGTAGAGAAAGGTATGTTGAGATGGTTTGGGCATATACAAAGGATGGACGAAAGTAGATTCACAAAACAAGTATACAAGGCGAGCGTGAATGGGATAGTTGGTAGAGGAAGGCCTCGGCGAACGTACTCTGACCAAATTGGAGACATTCTAGAAAAAGGTCAGGTCAGAAGTACACTAAACCGCCGAGCTTGTAAGAATGTGATGAGGATGAATGAAGCGAAAGAGGTATGCCATAATCGTAGCAAATGGAAATACTTGGTCTCTGCCTACCCCTCCGGGAAACAGGCGTGACTATATGTATGTATGTATTAAATTAAAGGGACGATGGAGGACGATCCAAAAGTTGTCTCTTCCAGACAACTTTTGGATGGAGAGGTTTTTATAATGATTTTGAGAGAGGCCGAGGTTTACATAATAAACTTAAAATTCACTTGTATAATGTTACAGAGCACTTTAACGGTGGAAATGACAACGGAATCATTGATTACGGGGGAGGCGATTACGGTATGGATGAATTACTTAGGTACCTGACGAAATCAGTGATGCAGTGGACGAGTAACCGGCTGAGACGCCAAGAAGTGCGGATTCGATTCCCGCTGTGGTATAAATTATTACTGGATCAGCTGATTCGGTAAGGGACTGGGTGTGTGTTATTACCACCGCACTCGAAGTTCCTGACACTCATGACACAGGGACTCAGTGTGGGGTCAGGACTATTTATGTGACTGTATATTAGTATTATTAGGTAGATATACACCTCTTTTTAAGTACTTAGGTAGGTATGTTTTTTGGAGGTAGACTGCGATACAGCCACCAGCCGGGTGGTAAGCGGTTACCACGGTTATGACCACCAGGGCCTCTGCCCACGGCTCAACCCATGTGGTATCTGAATAAAAAGTAGCCTACCTATGTGTTATTCCATGAAACTTACTATACTTATTCCAAATTTCATCCAAATCAGTCCAGCCGTTACGGACATTATTAACAACAATACCCATGCTTTGACATTTATGAAACACCAGTATGATATCCCAAAAATCATTAAATAGGTGCGGATCGAATTTTTTTATCTTTGTTTGACCAGCGGGTTAATTTCCCATAGGTAATTAAGTGTGTATTTAGAAACCAAATAATCAGGAGCATTTCTGATGCGCTGCCTACCCCAATGTTGACAAGTCTTATGTACTTTTTAAGTATTATTAATAAAGAATAGATATTATGTGGTACCTTCTTGTTTCAGGAATAGCGCCATCTATATTGTTTATTAATAAATAATCGAAATTTTCAGAAATAGCGCCATCTACATTGGCATATTACAAAGCACCGCCCTCCCCATCAGACAAGCTTTTTTACATCGATGATGATTAAAACGTAATAAAACTTTTTAGAACATAAATACTATTCTATCATTAACCGAGTCCAAAAAAAGAAGGTTCTATGTTCTTCAATATGTTTTTTTTTATTACCAAAATATCGGTGGACATACCGAAATTATCTTCAATTGTAGACCAGTTTTTAAATATTTTTGATTTTTTAATAATTATGTTGTCAAGTATCTATGTGTCTACTCTAAAGTGCTATACTTTCCCGATCGACTCTGAAAAGAGTCGAAAGATTTATCTGTTCTTAGCTAAAGTCTCAAATATAAAAAGTAGATGCCATGCAAAAATTGACACACACTCGTTTCGATTGATTGTTGCAGTTAGACAATGGATTTACGTGTGTTGCCTTCATAACTTTTTCTATACTACAATATTATAAAGAAGTAAATTTGTAAGTTTGTTTAGAAGGCTTAATCTCCGAAACTTCTCAACCGATTTTAAAAAATCTTTCACCAATATTTAGAACGGACTTTCAGGGTATAAATAGGCTTTTTAAATAAAAGGGCTTTTCGTGGAGACCAATTCTGTAACGTGCCTAAGTCGACGAAATAAGTTTTCATAGGATTTATGAAAATCATTTTATTTCGATACAACGCGGGTGCAGCCGTGGCAGTAGCGAATATTTAATAATTTAGACAACTAAATGATATAGGTAGGTAACAAGAACGGGATATTTACGTTTTGTGAGCTTCCCGATATTAGCTGCATAATCAAAGTCAAAAGTCAAAGTCAAAATTCATTTATTCAATAAAATCACAAGGATCACTTTGAAACGTCGGTTTTTATGTACTGCCTGTTCTTCTGCGACCAATATACAGGTAAATTATTCACAGGTAATCTCAACAGAACACCACTACGTACCAAGATTGGTTCCAGGAGACAATTGAGATTACTAACACAGGGATTTCAATAGAGAAAATGCTTTTCAACTGGAGTCTGGAATTCTGTGGTGGGATTGTGCAGAAATCGAAAAAACATGCTACCAGCTAGAATTTATTTTACTAACCTCATGAGGGATAGGGCTGGGTCCGGGTGAGGGCGGTATGTATGTGTTGGGCCGTGGGGCAGGCTGCGTCGGTCTAGGAGGCCTATATGTGGGAGTAGGGATCTGAAAAAAAAAGAAAAAATATTGTCGTGAAACGTATAAATTAGTAGAAGAACAAAAGTCTAGGAAATATAATTGCAATGGGCAGGCCTAAAGAACCGACTACACAAGTTTTTTTTTTAATTCTAAAACAATGTCGTGTCTATTGCAGCGCTTAGTGACTTGTGGCAATCATCCTCGAAGTCATACAAATCCATTGCAAAAACCTGCATTATAAAACTAAAAATCATCCTTGAAGTCATACAAAAACCTGCATTATAAAACTAAAAATCATCCTCGAAGTCATACAAATCCATTGCAAAAACCTTCATTATAAAACTAAAAATCATCCTTGAAGTCATACAAAAACCTGCATTATAAAACTAAGAATCATCCTTGAAGTCATACAAATCCATTGCAAAAACCTGCATTATAAAACTAAGAATCATCCTTGAAGTCATACAAAAACCTGCATTATAAAACTAAGAATCATCCTTGAAGTCATACAAATCCATTGCAAAAACCTGCATTATAAAACTAAAAATCATCCTTGAAGTCATACAAAAACCTGCATTATAAAACTAAGAATCATCCTTGAAGTCATACAAATCCATTGAAAAAACCGGCATTTTAATCGTACCCCATAAGCCATACCTATAAGCTCATACTTTGATTATGCCCAAACCACCATAGTATATCTTTTTCTATTTCTGTCACTAGGTACATCTATTCTTCTTTCTCTCAACTCTCTCTTATCATATTGCTCATTCTCTCAAACTCAAAACACACATACTTCTCAAAATATAACAATCCAACTGTATGATTTTCATCAACTCTAAAAAAACTTAATACAATCTTCTTGAAAGACGAGACGACACGGTCGCATAGCCAATGACAGCGGAGGGAAGTAAAACCTCAGATGCGCGACTGAACGAGCGCCCCCTGACGTCTCGGCACTCGAACGAAAAATAACAAAGCGAAAAAACCGAATTGTATCGTAAAATCGTAGAAAACCCGATTCTGTGTGAGACCCTACATTCAGCCGGCCGGCAGAAGATTCGCAGCGAGGAAAGACGCTCTCAAGTAAGTGGCGCATTATACTGTTTCTTTGGTTATTGCGATACGTGTCCCGTCCGTCTTTCCCAGCAGTTCGAAGAAGTGTAACCACTGCACCCGACTTCACCCAAATGTGCGTAACCTAATTGGGACGCGCACATTTTTTTGGTGCCGAAACCAGGGAATAGTCCATTTCATATTGGTCTAATCAGAAAATCTTCTCCGGTCTGAACCTCTATGGGTAGGCATAAACCACGTACCTACATTACCGACGGTATTGTAGTTACCAAGAGTTATTTGGCTAATCACCTGCAATTATACATTCGTAAAGTTCAGTCATTCATTTCGTAAGGTTACCTACCTACCTATAGCCGGGTATCAAAACTTTGCGAAAGCTTACGGTAGGTAGATACCCACTAAACATACCATTAGCTGAGGTTATTTTATTGTAAATTCAGAGCAAATATTCTTTTATCAAATCGCAATTTGTTGTTGGGGCAATTTAATCTCAGCTAAGTATAATAATTTTATATTCAGTCGTTGTCACAACCACGTCAAGTCAGAAATCCAGTCGTATTCTGGTAAACGATCTTATTCTGCAACTAGAATCATTAAAAAAAAGGATCATTCTGTGCAGTGATCTTATTCGAAAAAAGGGGTCATTTTTTAACGAGGGGTGAAGGGGGGAACTTGAAAAAATGCTGTTCTCTTTTATTTTTGTCGAATAAAAATGTCTTACATACCTAAGCGCCGACTTAAAACAAAATCAAAATCCATCGACATGAACAAAACTATTCATGATCTACCAGGGCTGCGTCGAAAGCGGACGTTAGCATTTAACCGTCTGTCGAAAACTTTAGAGATTGCGAAAGCGGCGCAAGATGACGAAAGTCAAGTTGATAAATTTCTCGCATACTATACCGAGTCTCCACGACAGGCTTCTAGTTTTGAGGAGGCACATGATGCAATACTGGGCATAATCGATCCTTCTGCTGAGGATGCCGAAGATCAAATCAGATGCAACTTCGATGAAATGTATTTTGACATTCTCACCATTCACCGGCGACTCACAGCTGCAAGTGGCGATATTGACAAGTCATTTGATAGCTCGGCTTCCCACTCTCAGATCCGGGTAGGGTTGAAAGTTAAGTTACCGAAAATAAATTTACCCACGTTTTCGGGAAATATTAAGACGTGGCCAGAATTTTACGACATTTTTCAGTCGCTGATTCACGAAAATGATTCTCTTTCGGACACCGAACGGATGCACTATCTAGTGTCTAGTTTGGCAGGTGATGCGTTGGCCCTCATTAGAGTGTTCCCAACAACAGGTAAATATTACCGCGAAGCCTATGACTCACTTTTGGGACGTTATAAAGACAAGCGCGAGTTAGCTTTTACATGTTGGAAAGAAATGCAAAACATTTCCCTGAAGTCAAACAACGCTCACGAATTCCGTCGCGTGTTAGACATGTTCAGTGAGAATCTGGCGATATTGAAACGGCTCGAATTGCCCATAGACCAATGGGACTTCATATTGTGCTACTTGCTTCTGTCAAAACTAGACTCGACCATTCGTTGTGAATTTGAACAAGAACATCCAAACAACGAACTGCCAACATACACAACCCTAAAAACATTCCTTTATGCGAAGTGCGAGGCTCTTGTCCGCGACACACACTTCACAAACAATGATCGGGGAGGAAACGTTGATCGCACCCGCAGCAATGTATATCAAAATGCTAGGTTGACTAATGTCTCATCGAACACAAACAAGAAGTCAACAACTTCGACGTTTTTATCAAATACCGATCCTAAAGCGTCTATCAATGTCAGTGCACCATTGGCCAATGTAGTCAATTTCAAATGCACATTCTGTGGAGAAGCTCATTCGATAAATCATTGTACGTCCTTCGCTCAAAAATCAGTTGAAGATCGAATGGAATACGCCACAGCTCAGCACTGGTGTTTTAATTGCTTAAAATCATCGCATGGCCTGCGAGACTGTAAGTCTATTTTTAACTGTCAAAAATGCCGACAGCGACATCACAGTCTTCTCCATCGAGATGACACAACGGACATTACTTCCGCAGACACACCTAATAATGTCACTTCGAACAAACAACCGAATGAATCGACAACCCATAAAGACCACCAAGTCGTTCTGACTAATCTCGGAGACAAGTCATCAATTTTGCTTTCAACCGCAAGAATCGAAGTCAAAGATTCCCATGGACGATGGCAAACTTTGCGAGCGTTAATTGATTCAGGCAGTCAGGCGCACTTTATAACTGAACAAGCAGCTGAATTGTTAGGTATCGAACGCACGGTGTCGTCTCGGAAGATTTGTGGCCTGGGTCAATCTACGTCATCAGTGTCAGGAGTCATTACTCTGAATATCGGAATGGATGGCAAGGTGTTATTCAATATTAAAGCACTCACACTTCCTTCTATATGCGGCCAAATGCCCGCGATGAAACTAAACAAATCGACATGGAGTCACGTTCAAAACTTGCTGTTAGCGGATCCAGATTGTCATTTACCGGGAAAAATCGACGTTCTTCTTGGAGCTGAAATATTTTCATCACTTTTGCTTAGTGGAATTGTAAGTGGAGGACCTAATAAACCGTCGGCTCTCAAAACAGTTTTTGGCTGGCTGTTAACAGGAAACGTTGAATGCGTCAACTCTCATGATCATGAAACTAGTTCATTTTTTCTCAGCAACAGATCACTCAACAACATTGAAGCTCGTTTGAATGAAGATTTAAAAAGGTTCTGGGAACTGGACAACGTACCGGTTTGTACTAAATTGACACCAGATGAAGAGCTTTGCGAAAAAATATACGTAAACGAACATTCACGTGACCATTCTGGGAGGTACATAGTTGCTCTACCCTTCAAAACTAAACATGATAATTTTCCAGGGTCGCGTGATGTGGCACTTAGAAGATTTCATGCACTTGAGCGACGATTGTCAAGAGATTCTGAACTTCATCAAAAGTATAATGACTTCATGAAGGACTACCTCGATAGCGGACACATGAGCAAGGTACCTACCAAAGAATTGAGTGAGGGAAAATACTATATACCCCACCATTGCGTTATTCGTCCGGAGAGTTCAACCACTAAGCTTCGTGTAGTCTTTGATGCCTCAGCAAAGGATGCTAATGGATGCTCTTTAAACGATGAATTACTTACCGGTGCGAAACTTCAAGCCAACATCGTGGAACTTCTACTGAGATTTCGTTTACACACCGTTGTATATACGGCTGATGTCCGACAAATGTATAGACAAATTTTATGTCATGAATCTCATCGAGACTATCAGCGGATATTCTGGAGATTTAACCCAGCAGATCCTATCAACGAGTACCGTCTCAATACGGTCACCTATGGAGTTTCTTCCGCCCCACATTCAGCATTGCGTACGATCAAGCAGTTGGTTAAGGATCACAGCAAAGACTATCCTAACGCAGCTATTGTTTTAGACAAAGACGTGTATGTTGATGACGTCGTGAGTGGATGTTCCACACTTGAGCTAGCAAAACAGATAAAAAATGAAATAATAAGCTTGATGAGTGAAGGACGGTTCCAATTACGTAAGTGGGCTAGTAATGTTCCAGACTTGCTAAGTGATTTACTACCAGAAGAATGTCTCATTAATGACAAAAGCGTGCCTTTAGACACGGAATCGTCCGATACTATTAAAATACTTGGTTTAAAATGGAATCCAGTCACAGACAAGTTGATGTTTGACGTTAAGCCATTAATACGTGAATGTACTAAACGCACCATACTTAGTGAGCTCGCCCGTATTTTTGATCCATTAGGATTTCTTGCTCCATTAACATTTCTCGCTAAATGTTACATACAAAAGTTATGGATCTTAAAAGTCGAGTGGGATGAAACTCCTCCTACAGATATTGTGACCCAATGGGAAAGTTATTGTGATCAATTAGACTTGCTTAGGACCCTGCAAATTTCCCGTTTTCTTGGTAAAACTAAAACAAATTCGATTGAGTTTCATGGTTTCGCCGATAGTTCTGAAGCAGGCTATGGAGCAGTAGTGTACTTACGCACTGTAGATGAAGATGGCAACATCCAATTTAACTTCATCTGCGCTAAATCTCGCGTAGCTCCTGTAAAGAAGATATCGCTACCACGTCTCGAACTTTGTGCAGCGGTTCTTTTGTCTGACTTATTAAAATTTGTGGAAGAAACATATTCATCATCTTTTCCGCAATCCTCCACCATCGCCTGGTCTGACTCAACTGTTGTGCTTGCATGGCTTGACTCGCCTTCCTGTCGCTGGAAGACGTTTGTTGCAAATAGGGTGAGTCACATTGAAGATTCGATACCGAAAGCTAAATGGAACCATGTTCCAACGGAATACAACCCAGCCGATATAGCATCTCGAGGTCTACTTCCTAGTGAATTAGTGCAGAGTCAATTATGGTGGAACGGGCCGTCATGGCTTGCGAAATCTATAGAGCTGTGGCCCAAGCAAATAAACAAGAACGATGTTCTCGCAAAAACTGAGGAACGGATAATTACTTTACTGCTGCATGACAATTCACATGTGTTAGACGATCTTATTGAAAAGTTTTCATCGATTCGCAAAATACAGCGCGTCTTAGCCTATTGTCTACGTTTCATTTACAACAATCGCAGAAACCCATCGGCTCATTCTCGTAATAATATGTCGTCGTTTAGTCAAAGAGAGCTCTATGAAGCTTTATTGATCTTAGTTAAACGTATTCAATTTGTAAGCTTTAGTGAGGAGTTCACTCGCCTCATAGAAGGCAAAATTTTATCTAAACAAATGCGGAAACTCAATCCTTTCGTGGATGAATGCGGTGTTCTCAGAGTGGGTGGTAGACTATCACAATCCGGGCTTGAATTTGAGCACAAACATCCAGCACTGCTTCCCCGAAACTCTAAACTTACGTACCTCATTATAGAAGCAGTTCATCGTGAAAACTGCCATCCAGGTATCAATACTGTACAATACTTAGTCACCCAACAGTTTTGGATCCTGTCCCCGAAGCGTGCTATTAGACATTGTATTTCAAAGTGCGTTAAATGTTTTCGTGCTCATCCCATTCCTCTGGAACCCTTTATGGGCGACTTGCCAGCATCTAGAGTAAATCAAGTAAAGCCATTTTCTGTCGTCGGTGTAGATTATGCTGGACCTTTTCGTATAAAATTGGGGAAGAATCGTGGTGCAAAACTAGGAAAAGCATATCTTTGTTTATTTGTGTGCTTTACAACAAAGGCGGTTCACCTCGAAGTGGCTTCAGACATGTCGACTGACGCGTATTTAGCAGCTCTTAGAAGATTCGTTGGTAGAAGAGGGAGGGTTCAGATTATACATTCCGATAATGGAACTAATTTCGTTGGAGGGCGTAATAAGCTCGATGAGTTAATGCAGCATGCGTGTAAAAGAGATCACATTGAGTTCCGATTCAATCCCCCCTCATCCCCCCACTTTGGAGGGGTATGGGAAATTCAAGTAAAGGCCGTTAAATCACATCTCTACCGGGTTATTGGAGATCAAGCGTTAACATTCGAAGAACTTAACACCATTTTTGTACAAATTGAAGCCTTGTTAAATTCGCGTCCCCTCTGTCCGATCAGTTCAGATCCGAATGATTTAAACGTGCTTACGCCAGGACATTTCTTAACATTGGAGCCTCTAACATCAGTTCCGGACAGGGATTTAACTGAACTTAAACTTAATCGTCTAGGTCGATGGCAACTTATTCAGCGATTCCAACAAGACTTTTGGAACCGTTGGAAGGTTGAATACTTGCAGTCACTAACTCAGCGTACGAAGTGGACAAAGCACTGTAAGCCCATAGCTACTGGTACGGTCGTGTTGCTCAAGAATGAAAATACCATTCCTTTACATTGGCCCATTGCTAGGGTAGTACAGTTGCATGTTGGTTCCGATGGAGTAGCACGTGTAGCTACGGTGCGTACCGCTAATGGATCGCTCTTCAAGCGAGCATTGACAAAGCTTTGTGTATTACCTACTGATTCTGACTAAATGAAACTAAATTAGAATAAACTTTATTTTCTTTTTATTTTTCATTAGATATTGTGTAGGTGATTAGCCACTAACCGTACTTCTTTATATTTTTCTTCTCTATTCTGTAACAGTATCGAACTAACTAGCTCCACTGTCCATTGTATATCGCCATTTCGATACTGTAAGATTATTATTCGTCTCATCGTCAAGTTTTTAAATATCCGCTCTCGGAATTATTTCAGTTCATTGATTTTCTTTGATATGAAAATACCACTGTGTATTTTGGTGGGCAATGTGTATGATTTTCATCAACTCTAAAAAAACTTAATACAATCTTCTTGAAAGACGAGACGACACGGTCGCATAGCCAATGACAGCGGAGGGAAGTAAAACCTCAGATGCGCGACTGAACGAGCGCCCCCTGACGTCTCGGCACTCGAACGAAAAATAACAAAGCGAAAAAACCGAATTGTATCGTAAAATCGTAGAAAACCCGATTCTGTGTGAGACCCTACATTCAGCCGGCCGGCAGAAGATTCGCAGCGAGGAAAGACGCTCTCAAGTAAGTGGCGCATTATACTGTTTCTTTGGTTATTGCGATACGTGTCCCGTCCGTCTTTCCCAGCATTTCGAAGAAGTGTAACCACTGCACCCGACTTCACCCAAATGTGCGTAACCTAATTGGGACGCGCACACCAACTAATAATCCTACTAATATTATAAACGCGAAAGTTTGTGAGGATGTTTGTTACTCTTTCACATAAAATCTACCGAACGGATTTTAATATAACTTTACAGCAATATAAGATATCAGAATAACACATAGGCTACTTTTTATCCGGTACCATGCGGGCGAAGCCGTGGGCAGAAACTAATAGAATAGTAATTGACACAGCCCATCAAAAACATGATCCAGACATTTTTAGACTATTTATAACACCAAAACAATTACCTTCAAATACTAAGTACTTATCTACCTACGTTATTATAATGTTTTATGAAGCCCACGCAATTTAAACAATGCACAACCTTGCTGTACTAAACTGATGTAGTGTCAAAATATTTCAGTCAGCTATAACATTTTTTATTGACCCTGGATGTGGTACATCTAACGCTATTGTTTTATAATGAGTCTCTGTGTGAAGCCAATTTATCTTACCAATAGAACCAAAAGATGTCGCTCACACGCGTCACACACATCTCACATCTTTTGGTTCAATTATTTCAAAAACTATCGTGAACTTGACTAGACTCTCGGAATGAGTCGAAACTTAGTCGGTGCCTTCACCGATAGTGCAGTACGTGAAAATTCCCGTTTTTACAATATGAATAAGCAGGTTGATTTTGAATTATTGAAAATAACTGAGTTCGATTCTGTGCAAGCTTATTTTTCCAAGTCCTACATTACGACCGAGTAATATTACTAATATTATTATTATTATTATGTTATAATCGCTATTTTGGCCTAGACTTGTATAGTAACTAGATAACGCCGACAAGATGGGTTGACGACATAGTGAAAGCCGCAAGTCGTACATGGACCCGATTGGCGCGAGATTGGGGTGGATGGCACAAACGAAGAGAGGCTTATTCCCAGTAGTGGGATGACACAGGCTGTAGATGATGATGATGATGGGGTACTCGAATTTGCGAGGAAACAATACACAAAGTAATTCAAGAAACAGAAGTATCATTCCCGCCAATTTGACTGCGCGGTATTTGTTCTTTTTTAAACTTTTGAAAACAAAAAAATGTGCATTCAGCATTGTATCGTGTACCCAAAAACATCTAATTTATTTTGTGGGCACTTTAAAGAACCTCGCAAGCACTCTGAAAAAAAAGTGTCTAGCAATTTCTAATATTGTCGTGTTTGAGATTTCTGGCGTGTTTTTTAAATAACTTAGCAATTTCCGGAAGGAGGAGAAAATTTACTTATTACGAATTAATTTATTATGTACACATAATTTTTTACTAAACATTCTTCTAGATAATGACCTCGGCTCTGTAGTACCTACACTAACTAAACTTAATATAAACTGTCGCTCTCTCTCTTTTACTGAAAGTGCAAGCAAGAAAGAAATAGCTACAATTTTAAAGCTGTCAAATTAGTCAGATTTAAGTTTTCCATACAAATTTAGTCGCAATTTCATAACATGCTGACTATAAACACGAAGAAAAGCGGCACGTAAACTGTTTTGACAGGAGTAAAATTCTTGCCATCTCTTTCTTGCGTACACTATCAGTAAAAGAGAGCGACAGTTTAAATTAAGTTTAGTTAATGTACTACAGAATCGAGGCCAATATGTTTTAATGAGGCCTCAGTGTCTTTCGCTGCATTGGACCGCAGAGTGGGGACGAAAGAGTGTTTTTTTATCACTATAGTGGTAAACTAGCATACGGCCCACTTGTTGGTTATCGGTTACCGTAACTAGTATAGTATTATAATCTGCTGTAACACCAAAGGTTTCTCGCGCTATGCCGACCCTGAGACTTATTAAAGGGTGAAAAGTCTCATGTGTCTGTTTTTTCACCGGAACCCAAACCTTCAAACCGGAGCCTTCTTCCTTGGCGGCAGAAATAAGTATAAATAAGTCAAATATTGCGCAGATTGTTAGTAACAAATTAACAAGCAGATAACTCAAGCTATTCTTCGCGGATTATCGTTAAATTTAGAGGGTACTTACGTGATCGATTTGAATCACGAAGCATGCTACCTGACTTTGCTATTAGCGCCATCTAGTTTGAGATTTAATATCTTACCTTATTAGCATTATTTTGAGGTGGGAACGGTATAGCTGGCGGGTCGTAATTGTACCCCTTATTGGGGGGTAGGTATTCATTGCCTGCTGCCGTCGCCATGGCGACCACGCATAATGCTACTGCACAGGACATCCACATCTGAAAGAAAGAACATCTAGATTTAATACCGAAGCATGAAAAAAACATGGAAGATTGTTTAAAAAAATATGATTTTAGTGAACTGGCTTACAGCCAATCACATGTCGCCTATTGACATTCGGTTACCGTCGCCTATTGACATTGGTAGCAAGTTGGTTGGTACCAAATTCTGATGTCTAGGCTATACCTAATATTATTGTACAGTAGTTTTCGCGTGAAAGAGTAACAAAAAATCATCCTCACAAACTTTCACGTTTATACAAGTAGTAGGATTATCGTAGGGCAAATTTTTATACTTTTCATATTTCATCTGGCAGTTTATGAGCTATGAAATTCCAGTTCCTAAGCAACAAGCCACTTGTGCATCGTTCGTTGCAATAATTCTACCAATAACTAGGCGCATTCCTATCTAAAGGTGTGTCTACACTTCGCCGCATTACGACAATGAATCGTATAGTGCAAGGCTGGGGACACTGAAATGCTGCAGAATGCATCTTGTTCTACCTAGTCTTAGGTAGACAGAATACGTTTATGCATATGCATAATCCATCCACGATGTTATTACGAGTTTATCTATACTTTTTGATTGAATTTTGTACCCTACGTTGAGCTAACGTTCATCCAAATCACACTTCAACCCTCTTATTCATAATCACTCATTAACTTTAGCAGTGTGCTAAAAGTTGTCTATCTCTATCCTTTGTTTAGTGTTAGAAAAGGACAGAGTAAGAGTTAGTAGTGAGCGATTTTCAATAAGAGGGAAAGAGTTTATTATTCATACATCAAGTAACAAAGAACAGAAAGGACGCTATAAATCTAAACTAGCAACGGTTGTTAAAAGGAGCGGAAAAATAAAATGGCCATTATCGCATTAGGGATGGGACATTACGCACGCTAGTGACGCTATCATGTACGATTAAATAGCCACAAATTATACTCTATAATGATACAATATCGTGCTCAGGGGAAGCAGAAAATCGTGATGAAAGCGGCATGCCCTGCAAAAACTCGAAGGCATGCGCCATCGGTTGGTGTTCTAATAATCGGCGAAAAATTCTTGCCACCTCTTTCTTGCGTACACTATCAGTAAAAGAGAGCGACAGTTTAAATTTAGATTAGTTAGTGTACTACAGAATCGAGGCTATTATCAGCAAGATCATGTTCGACGGTATCCCGTCAGTTAGAAAACAGTAGAAATGATTTCCTAGCCGTATTTTTATATTGAACTGCTGGCTGTGCCAGCCGCTCTGGACCCCAACCCACCGCACCGCATCGCATCGCTCGCCCGTGCTATTACTTATTTTGCTTAGCTCCTAGGGTTGTAGAGTGAGTTAAATAACCTTTAACCTTCTTTATGAATTAGGCTATAAAATGCAAAATGATTTTTTCAAATCCGACTGGTAGTTAATAATCAAAATGTAATGTGTAGAAATAAAGATAACCTCGCTGTTGCCACTTGTAGACTCTATAAAGTTGTATGCTTTTATAACAAACTCCCAAGAGATATACAAAAATTATTAATTAACAAATTTAAAAACGTAATAAAACAAAAACTTTTTAAAAAGGGATATTATAAAATATCTGATTATTTAGATGACAAAACCTCTTGTGATTGAAAATGCTCTAATCAATTTAAACTTTGACTTTGAGTTACGGAGATTAGCGCGTTCAAACACGCTTCAGCTTTATTATCAGTATAGATAGATAGATTATTTCGGATGACCGAATTATCTTATTGAATTAGAAATACGCAAACGGATGGAATTTCACTTTATTGTTTTTGCTTGTCTCGTGGGAATTTCGAAGTATTTGATTTAAATAGTTTATTAATATATAACAAGCCAGTTACCGTGTAAGCAGACAGTATTAGGGCTCCTGAAATGCCAAATGTCTGTCGAAACAGCACGCCATAGGTCGATATCGTGTACTGAACCTATTTCATTAAATTCAATTTCGTTTTCTGCTCATTAGTTTAGGAAAGAATATATTTACCGTACCCTAAACTGACGATCTTGTATGAAGAATGTGATGAGGATGAACGAAGCGAAAGAGGCATGCCATGCTCTTAGCAAGTGGGAATTTTGTAGTCTCTGCCTAACCCCTCCAGAAAACAGAGTTTATGTATGCATAGTAATAATAATAATTGTTATTATTAATAATAATAAGAGCACAAAAGATCGGATACTAAGGCTGAGTTATTTAATAATTGAGGATTTAAATTAACATGTAATATTTTTTCATCAATCTTTCTCCTAAGAAAGAACATATCCTATAGTTGGCGTCTTATCGCAATCAGTTATTTTTTTCCAGACAACTATTTCCTATATTAAAACTAAAACGATGTATATATGTATTAGATATTTATACGTATCTGTTGCACGGTCACCCATCAAAAGGTTGACCAAACAGAACGTCGCGTATAATAATTGGTCCGGGCAAGTTTAATCCAGCTAAGCGATTAAATAGTGTTATTTTAACTGCCCTATCCCGCAGTCTATACAGTATGTAACAAAAATCTTGTCTAACACCTTTAAAGCATATTCATACGACAGTTAGAATCCCTTAAAACTTTAAGAAATCTAATATTTACTATACATTTTTAGCATTTTTTATCAGCTAGCAACACTATACCAACAAGTCTTTGTCACACTTTTGACACTAGAAACCACTTTGTCACAAATGAAAATTGTATCAACTATAGCACAGACTAACTAGAAACCACTTTGTCACAAATGAAAATTGTATCAACTATAGCACAGACTAACTAGAAACCACTTTGTCACAAATGAAAATTGTATCAACTATAGCACAGACTAACTAGAAACCACTTTGTCACAAATGAAAATTGTATCAACTATAGCACAGACTAACTAGAAACCACTTTGTCACAAATGAAAATTGTATCAACTATAGCACAGACTAACTAGGGATACTGTTCGAGTTGTGGACTGTATTTCCTGTTTTCTCTGTGGGGGTGTAGCGCCGAGGGAGACCAAGAAAATACCAGTTACAATGAAAGTTCGCAGGCGGATCAGAGCTGGGAGGCAAGGCGACTTGAAAGTACACGTTACTTAACGGAGATTCTCTTGACACTGGCGTAGGCGGACCCGGTATTTTTTTTTTTTTTCTGAATGGACTTTAATGCTGCAGGGCCGCAGATGGCCTTGGTCAGCGTCACCGGACTACGGCGAGCGCAGAAGGCGCTCAGCCTGTAAAAAGTTAGGATGGGGCAACTAGCACAAGGGCACCACTTAGGTACGGACCTCGGCTTGGGCCGTTGCCAGAGGGGGTGGAATAGGAGAGAAACGCCCCGGTACATATCTGTACCGTGAGTAGGCGGAAGTGGGGACTCGTCGAGCCCGCCGGCGGGCTCGGTGTATCTGTGGAGTGTTTGCTCTGTCGGGACTTGATGACGTCACCACCGCGTTAGCGGTGCTGATGGGGTCATCGGGGTCACCAAGAACGTGTCTTGGTCTACGGAGGGTTTTCAACTCGGGTGACTCGATCGAGTAGTCGGGGATAGTGGAGATTAAGCGGTTCGGGTGGGATGAGGCCAGTTCATAATACCGCTGAGAAGCGGTTTTTATGAATTTAAGCGGACCCGGTATGACAAAATGTCGCTATATTTATATGATTTGCCGTACTCCCCCAGCCACTAATGCGACAAGCGCGTTTTATTATTGTTTCTATAAACATAAGTAGGTACTACGTATAGCCTTTACACTATAATCTCTCTTTATAGCTACCTACCTACTTTATCTGTCTTACTTAATGCGTGTTTCGGGTTCCTAATGAATGTAGCTTACACAGGTCTTTGCTAGGCTACCTATATCGGGTTCTAACTACCTTATTTGCCTGGTTCTTTGTTATGTGTTAGGACCCTACCTACTTTCGGTTAAATGAGAAGCCGTGTATTTCTTCATTTATTAAATGATCCTACCTACCTATTTACACTAATCTAGATGATCTTATTCTAAGCTTTTAGAGACCGTCGTGAACAGATACTAACGCATCCTATCCTACCAATCCTACTATCCTATCCTACTAATCATAGCCTACTATCCTTCCTACTAATATTATAAACGTGAAAGTTTGTGAGGATGTTTGTTCCTCTTTCACGCAAAAACTACTCAACGTATTTTTATGAAACTTTACAGGAATATAGCTTATACATCAGAATAACACATATGCTACTTTTTATCCGGGTACCACGCGGGCGAAGCCGTGGGAAGAAGCTAGTAACTAATAACTATGAGCCTACATAGGCATAATTCCCGTTGATTTAAATTCACTTCAAAAAAATCGTAATTAGGAATACTTTTTCGGATCGGAATGGGATTTTCTTACATACTGTACACTTCATTCAAACCTTAAATGCACTTCAGCCAATGTGCATTCAAAGTCTAGAAAGTAGATCGTGCTTGCGCCCGCCTTTTTGGTTGCAACGCGAGCGTGCTTCGTAAACCTTTAGCTAATGTTGCTGTCTTTGTAAACGCAACGTTTCTGTCACTCGTGACTAGTGATGTGCTAACCCCTAATTTGAATGCACGGGCTGGGCAAGTCGTGGCTTAGTAGAGATAATAATTGTGGTAAATTATTTTTAATTGAGATGCAGAGTTTAGAATTTACAAACTCACAAAACAAATATGCTCACGACAAAACATTGATAACCTCTGTAGCGCAGTGGGCGAAGACCCGCCTTGCTAGGGCTAAGCTCGCCTTTGTACTTATATGTCTATAATTGTGTGAATTTTTTGTTTGTTCCTTTTCTAGTAGTAGGGATTCTTTATAAAAGAGCCTTTATTCTTTTTTTAATGCTAACTTTCCCGAGGATGCTTTGTCTAGCAGTATATGCTACATTCGCTGCGTACTGTCACTTTTAAGGGATTCTTTATAAAAGAGCCTTTATTCTTTTTTCAACGCTAACTTTCCCGAGAATGCTTTGTCTAGTGATATATGCTACATTCGCTTCGTACTGTCACTTTTGAAGGACCCTAATAAATAGGTTACATGCACATAATAATTTCGTGTGAACAACATCTATCAACTTCCATTGTTTTTATGTGAATCGGCCACCAAACCGCAGGTCCACAGTTTAAATCTTATTTTCCATTTGTTACGGTCCAAATTCCATTGTGTTGTTATTACAAAACATGACTTATTTAGTTAGATTTGTGCTGATAAGCTAATTTATTACATTGGGAAGCGATGTCTATTGAATAACGTGCGAATTTTGAACTGTTGAGAACTGTCGGTTCCAAACAGTTCAAAATTTGTAGAGGATCCTTTGAGTTATCATAATATTTTGGAAACGGACTATTAAATTATATTTTTATTAGGTTGGTAAAGTCAAAGTAAAAGGTTTTTGTATTCATTGAAATCACAAGGATCATATAGAAACGTCAACTTAAAAACTACATGAATTTAAAATTTGAAAATGAATTTACGCCGGTTCCTCGCGCGCGACCAAGCATAGAAGAATCAGGCAACAAACTCTGCTTGGTTATTTTTTTGATGATCCTTCATTCAGCTTTAGTGTGGTGCCAATCGAACGAGGTGAATTAATTTATAGAAAAAGAGTGCAACTCAAAGTACGACAGCGATTTAGCTGTAGGTACAGCCAATACAGCCACATACTCCCTTACTGAAGTGAAACACTAACATTAGGTATACTATAATGATAAATCAATTGAATATATATACTTCACTTGAGATTCCCGATATTTAAGCTGTGGATTTGAAACCGTCTGTGCACCAATGGGTTTTTACTTGAAAAATGTATGTGTACACGATGAAGGTGAAAACTGGCATGCCCTAGAACCAAACATACGAAGGCAACATTCAATGTCAGGTGCTAAACTGATTCAAAATAAGAGTCCACTTTTGTGACGAAGTTTTTAACAAAACTTTTTGACACATTACATATGTACGCAATAATTTAATATACGTACGTATTTACTAAATACGTCCTTTTTGTTATAATCCTACTTCTATTATAAACGTGAAAGTTTGTGAGGATGGATGTTTGTTACTCTTCCACGCAAAAACTACTGAACGAATTTTGATGAAACTTCACAGTAATATAGCTTATAAATACGACCGATGTGGCGCGGTGGGCGAAGGTCCGCCTGCGACACAGGAGGTTGCGGGTTCGATTCCCGCCCTGGGACAAATGTTTGTACGATCTGCAAATATTTGTTCCGGGTGTTCTGGGTATTTTCTATGTATAATAAAAAAATATCTATCTATGTAATGTATTGTATTAAGTATATCAGTCATCTAGTACCCATAACACAAGCTCTGCTTAGCTTGGGGCTAGATGATGCTGTGTGGATTGTCCAGCATTATTTATTTATTTATTTATTAAATCAGAATAACACAGGGCACTTTTAATGCCGGGTACCACGCGGGTGAAACCGTGGGCAGAAGCTAGTTTTAAATGAACGCACTAGCTCCCTACTCTTAAAGACTTATAATACGTATTAACTTATAGCGTACTTAATTTTTATCTTTTTCATAATTTTATATAAACGCACTAGCGCCCCAGTCTTAAGGTTAGCTAGAAGATATTTCTAGTTAGCATTAAGTTCGTCTATATATTTTATCCAGTTTATCCAAAGGTTGAATTGCTTTTAGCTATAAGACCGCCCATTGTACCTATAGGTTAATAAATTTCTTGTTTCGTATTTTTATTTGGTGTGCAATAACGAGTTTATCTATCTATGTAGGCATCTACATTTTTATTTATTACATAAAGTTTATTCCATTCATTTACTTACATGTACCTAATTAAATTATATCATATTATGTTTATTTTATCAGTCATGAAGTTCCCATAACACAAGCTCTGCTTAATTTGGGGTTATAAATGATGCTGTGTGAAAATGTCCAGCATTATTTATTTAATTATGAACTCGGTCATGAAACAGAGATACGAGTGAACTACCTTGTGTTTTTTTTTATATTTTGACCCTGGCTTAGATTCACAGTTTAATTAAAACGAGCAAATTCCAATCTAACAATATAGGATCAAACAAAAACTGTATGACATAGAGGTCAGTTACACAAAATATTGCGTAACCATCAAATGCAAAAACTATTTACAAAACATATAGCGAGTAAATCAATTTATTACATATAACAACCGTAATGTTTTGACAGGAAAATTATATACAGTTACGCTTAAAAAGTTATAACCTTTAAAAATACTTCTAAGTAAGAAAATGATTTCGCCAGTAGAGGCTAAAACCAGTAGGTTCAGGTGTTTTTAATTTCAAAATACTTGCCAATGTTATGTGGATAAAAACAGGTAGGTACAGAGGTATTCGTTTAGAGAACATCTTTATTAAAATTCTATAAAATAAGTAGTTACGTATGTAATAGAGGTCCCCTAAATACTAACTAACAATCATAAAAATATCAATAGAAAATAAAAAATTGATCATTTTTATCATATCATTTGAGAAAACCGTATTTTTTTATTAAAAATGGGTTTGTATTTTTCTACACCCCGCCTGATGATAAACGCAGTTGTAAAGTTTTTATTTGTATGCAATAAAGAATAAAGAAGGAGGCAAAGAATAAAGAACAAAAAATAAAAAAATATCTATTGTAATTTTTTCGTGATATAATAATTTGGGACACGTTTTATCGATAAGATCAAGGCATAGCTACGTCCCAACCCTATAAAAATCAAGCGCCATTTTGACATACATTTTAAAAAGTTATTATTGACAATGACAGGTAGACCTATTATTATAAAATCATTATGACGTTTATCGTCCCACGGTTCTGTTTTTATCCGAGACGTAAGGAGTTCGTATACGCGTAGGTCAAATTATTCCCAGGAGGATTATTCTCAGTTATGGCACCTAGGTAGATCCTTTTTAGGGTTCTGTTCCCAAGCATGTCGAACCGGACCCTGTAACCAGGAGTTTACAGTTGTCAACTCTAGATATCGAGTACCAGGACGTGTTCCATACAGGATGTCCTAATACTCATTTATTCAAACCTAAGGAACATAGAGAACACTTGGTTACGTAAATAAAATTATTACAAAACTTGCATAGTGTATTTGGAAGAATGATAGAAACAACATATATGAATTTTCGTATCATGAATTAGGCAACATTTTAAAATGTTTTGTACATCATAGTTTTTTCGGCACTGTCCAACAAAGAAAATAATTAATTAGGTACCTACCTAGGTACATAACTGTTTGTTCTATTACATGAAGTGAAATAGGACAAACAATGCTGCATAGGCCATCTTAGCAGATATTAAAAAAAATTGACGGATGCTTTGACTGCATACTTTCTTTTGTGTCCTCTTTCACCCTATATAATTATTATGACCCATCCTGGTACTGGATATGTAGGTTGAAGATAGTGGCCACACGCTAATTTCCAAGAACAAACAATAAATACATACAAGTATACGCCGATCGTTTGAATAGAGGCTAGGCATTCCACTGTGAATTAACTAATTTCGGATGCACCTTAACAAAGGGAACGTGTCCATACATGCGAGTATGGAATGTAAGTTAAGGTGATTCCAAGACCCTGATTAGCATATCAGAGAGTAACAATACGAACTTCGAACGCAACGTCATTGGATTAAAGCTTATATCATACTAGCTTCTGCTCACGGCTCCGTCCGCGTGGTACCTAAATAAAAAGTAGCCTATGTGTTATTCTGATATATAAGCTATATTTCTGTAAAGTTTCATCAAAATCCGTTTAGTAGTTTTTGCATGAAAGAGTAACAAACATCCATCCTCAGACTTTCGCGTTTATAATATTAGTAGGATCATCTAAGACGTATAGCAAAAAACTGAGAAAAACGCATCTTTTTTGTAATTACTGTCTTAAAAACTATTAATTTTACAAGAAAATAGTTCTAGTGATTAATATGTTTTTCAACTTATTCTTGCATATTTGTGAATGTTTTCATTCCAAGCAAAATTATTGTTTAGGAGTAAAGTCTAAACTAAGTCGAGTATATAAAATTAACACCGTATTAAATTAGTAACTTCTCATTTAATATAACTTAAGTAGATACATTATAACTAGGTAATATTGCTTGTTTTTGAGAAAAAATAATTTACTAGATTAAATTTAATGTTTAATGTAAATTAAATGACAATGATAGTAAATTGAAAGAAGAATCCATACAGAAAATTATTACCAATCTGCTCCAGGATGCGCCTTAAGAGATTATGACTCAATTTTCATACAAACGTACAATTATATCTAGAAAATGTGAGTTTTAATAGTAGTTTGCTAAGATAAATATGCTTTATAGAGCGCATTTTTTTTGGTATAATTTTGATTATCAGTAGGCACTTATAGTTTGTATGGAAACTTCTAAATGTTTATTACGTGATGGAAAATATTGATTCATAAAGCCACTAGAGAAGCCTATAGATTTTGTCAGCAAGCAAACATACATGAATACATACATAAAGTCACGCCTTTTTCCCGCAGTGGCAGACAGAGGCTATAGATTTTCAGCTACTACGATCCTGGCACACCTCTTTCGCTTCATTCATCTATCACATTCTTCATACAAGCTCGTCGGTTTAGCGTATTCTTTACTTCACCTTTCTCCAGAACGTCTCCAATATCGTCAGAGTACGTCCTCCAAGGCCTTCCCTACCAACTATTTTATCGTAACATACGACTCGCGTTCTAGACATGAAGTATAAAAAGTAAAAGTATATTGTAATTACATATGAAAAAGATGGTACATGCAAAATGCGTAGAAATTTAATTTGTCCTTTATGAGCATGCAATAATTTGTCTAGTTACATACATTATATTAATGAGAAAAAACACTTTAAAAATTGTAAAATATGAAATGAATTAATGTTCTTAAATAGAGTTACACAGTTATATGTTTCTATGACAGTAAGATATGTCACCTTAAGTTAAACTTTTAAGTGCTTTGACATACCCTGGTATATATGGTACATACCTTTCAGCTATTTATTTTGATTGCACAGATAGGTTTAGGCACTTATTTTCTGAGTTGATCAAGAATCCATAAATTAACGTTTTATGTTCATTGTTTTGTAAGTCTTTAAATGCTTGATAATATTATTGACGTGATACCTAAAGATGATTTACTATAAGTACTTTTCACAATCTTCTGTGTAATCACTGTATTGATTAAGTGTTTAAAGGTATGTATGTACGTACCTAATGTTATGTAAGAGTTGAATTGAGGTGGTGGTGATCAAAGGAAGATAAATAAATAAACGAATAAATAATGCTGGACATTTTATACACAGCATCATCTAGCCCCAAACTAAGCAGAGCTTGTATTATGGGAACTGCACGACTGATATACTACTTATATACTTTTTTTGTAAATACATACATATTGTACATAGAAAATACTCAGTGCACAGCCAAATATTTGCAGATATTTGTCCCGCGGCAAGAATCGAAAGCGCAACCTTCTGCGTCTTCGGGCCTTCGCCCACTGCGCCTCCGCCACCGCGTTAGATTGATCAGACATATAAAAAAAAACGTGGAAATAGGCAGGGAATATTCTATAACTTCTAAAAATTTTACTAAATTTATTAAAAATTTAGTGGGTATAAATCGAATAAATCACAAATTTCGTAAAAGATCACGTTAGGCAACCTGATAAAAAAATATACAGTTTCTGATTCTGATATGTATGTAGGTATATATTAATAATTAGCTTCTGCCCACGGCTTCGCCCGCGTTGTACCCGGATAAAAAGTACCCTATGTGTTATTCTTATGTATAAGCTATGTTACTGTAAAGTTTCATCAAAATCCGTCAGTTTTTGCGTGAAAGAGTAACAAACATACATCCTCACAAATTTTCGCGTTTACAATATTAGTAGGATATTATATTTTAATAGGTTTACTTGTATACGCCATCTTCTCTTTTTTATCCTCTCCTTCCGAAGGTTTTAGAAGAAATTGTTTTTAGAGATAAGGCCGCAAATTACACCTTGTATGTATACGAATTCCTGTGTTTCTGTATTTTACTTCGATGTGCAAAAAAGAGTTTATTTATCTATCTGTGTCATCAAGTTTTATTTTGGGAAGATGCAATCACGTACATAAAGGTTTACAAAAAGTTATACTCCACTAGCTTCTGCCCACGGCTTCACCCGCGTGGTACCGAGTTAAAAAGTAGCATATGTGTTATTCTGATGTATAAGCTATATTACTGTAAAGTTTCATTAGAATCCGTTCAGTGGTTTTTGCGTGAAAGAGGAACAAACATCTATCCTCACAAACTTTCGCGTTTATATTATATGTAATATTAAGTAGGATTATAAATCTAGACGTCTATATTAGGTAAGACGTCATATATGGCAGGGTCATGAGTCGACATTGAATCTGAGTCGTGTGTTATTACGTCTAAGATGATTGGCCTATTGAAGTATCTTTATATGTACAATCATGTGAAAAACCCTAAAGGTTATGAGATTTAGATTTTGAAACAGGACATTTGACAAACTCTGTCACGTACTGCACTATCGGTGAAGACACTGACTAAGTTTCGATTCATTCCGAGAGTCTTCATCAGGGTGAGTGATCGTGTCTTGCTCCCTCCGCGTCGATAGTGCAGTACGTGAAAATTCCCGTTTTTACAATATGAATTGAGTACCTCCTCCATTTTTGAAGTAGTTTGAAAATGATATGTAATCTTGAGGACATTTTAGTCTAAGACTTTTGAACTCGACAGTACAACAGACCAATTTCGTCTAAACGGCCAAAGCCTTGTTTTACTTGACAGTAAGCGGTTCGGTTACAATTTCTACGTTTGTTCCTGGTTTAGATTCAATTCAATTTAACTAATCACTCCACTTAAATTTCTTTGGAAAGTGCAATTTATTTGTTACCCCATTGGCTCTTTTTAATTATATTTAATGGAAGCCGCCATTGTTATAAGCTCTAGAGATTCACACAGCATCATCTAAGCAAACTAAGCAGAGCTTGTGTTATTGCTAACTGTACCAAACTATACTATGGACCCGTTGGGAAAGAAAATATTATTTAATTTAAAATGTCGTGGACCCATTGGGAATCAAAGTATGAACCAATTTTTTTTGAAAACAATGGAGTCGTGGACCTCTGGGAATAAGCCTACTACTTATATAACTTTTTTTGTAAATACATACAGATTATTCATAGAAAACAGCCAGACCCGAGACAAATATTTGCAGATACAAACATTTGTCCCGCTGCGGGAATGGACCCCGTAACCTTCTGCGTCTCAGGAAGCTCTCACAGTTTGGTTACAGCTGAAAACCAGCTTTGGGTAACACACCAACGAAATTACCTATTGAAAATATCTATTGAGCTGTGTAAAAGACTTCAACGCGCACCTCGTGGTATTTGATCGAACTGCCTATTGATATAATCGACTACCTTCTGCTCACGGCTTCGCCCGCGTTGTACCCGAATAAAAAGTAGCCTATCTGTTATTCTGATGTATAAGCTATATCACTGTAAAATTTCATCAAAATCCGTTCAGTAGTTTTTGCGTGAAGGAGTAACAAACATCCATCCTCACAAATTTTCATATTTATAATATTAAGTAGGAAGTAGGATATATATTTTTTTATGGATTTTTGTGCATAACTTCGTTGTTTATGAACCGATTTTAATTATTATTTTTTTGTTGGAAAGGTGATATCTCAAGAATAGTACCATAAAAAATTGGTGATGATATGACGAGTATCTTCGGAGTGATGAACGGAATTGCACCTCGAGAGTGCAAGCTTTTTTTGTAAAAAATATTTCAACACGAATCTGCGTGATTGAACTCACGTTTTAGCGCCCTTATAGGCCTCATGTACCTGCCTATTTAATATATTACTAAAACCTATATAAATTATGTATATGCATGAAAGTAATTACAAATGAAATTAATTAATACGTAGGTTACTATTCACTCGGGTCCACGCGAAGCCGTGGGCAGAGGCTAGTCTTAAGTATTGTTATATCATAGTATAATACAATCAGACACACTTGTCATAAGTTATTGTGGTATGATATCAGTATTCATCTATTATTACATGTAAATAATGTATTGTGTTTGTAAATATTTAGTAAATAAGTTTGTTTACGAAACATTACATAATGGAAGAATGTTTTAAAAAGAAAAAGAAAAAAACATGCCCGCAATTGTAGTCAATCAATCAATTGTAGTCGCAATCTTGGTGGAAATCCTCAGATTCGTATTCAGTACGCAGATCTGTGAGTATACCAAGAAGAGGGTAGTTAGAGACACGTCCAAACATTATATTTACAAAGAAGCCGTGCCACATAAGCAAATAGGATTACTGTTAAACGAAGTTTCGCAAAAATTTAATATAAAATTGCACATAGTATTTTGGGAACGCTTCCGTCTGGTAGTGTTCTGGATCAGTTGAGCTATCTTTAGATGGTTTGCAACGGTCTTTAGATAGCTAGCTGTTTTATCTGTATTTTTTGTATATACCTACTTGTACATAGTAGTATGTATAATAATGATAAAAATAATAATTTTCTACAAGATTTTTATAATATCCCAGAAATATAACTTTAGTAGGATAAGGGGGAGCCGCTTGTTTTAAAATCTTGTTTTTTCCTAAAATATTTTTTATTTAATTTTCCATCTATAATGTTCTAAGCAACGCTGGGACGTGACTGGGAAGACATTTGTGAAACCTTATTTCAAACGAACATACCTTCCTTTCAGTTAAATTATGCGATTATTATCAGTCAGTACGAGTCGTGCAACGATTTTATATATAGATGTTTAACATCCGCAGATTATACATTTAATTACTTTATTAAAGGGCCAAAGTAAAAATATGAGGACTAAAGAAAATCGTAAAAACAAAATGAATAACAACAATAATTATTTTATTCCAAAAACTATCGTGAACTTGACTATTCATATTGTAAAAACGGGAATTTAAACGACTAAGTTTCGACTCATTCCGAGAGTCTTCATCAGGGTGAGTGGTTGCGACTTCCTCCTTCCGCGTCGCGTAAGGAGAATAATATAATTATCGAATATCAATTCTTAAGGGGGTTAAACAGGGTGGTAAAGTTTCTATAGAAAATTTTAAGAAATAAAAATAATGGTAGTGCACGGCGCGACGCGGAAGGAGGAAGTCGCAACCACTCACCCTGATGAAGACTCTCGGAATGAGTCGAAACTTAGTCGGTGCCTTCACCGATAGTGCAGTACGTGAAAATTCCCGTTTTTACAATATGAACAATAATTATAAAATAAAGAGACTTGCTCTTTTAAATGCTGCTGTTGGACTATAAATTATGACGATTCGAAAGCCGAGCTTTTGTGGTGCAAATAATGGACGGTAGCGGAATTCTTTAAAATTCAACGAAGGAAAGAGGGAAAAGAAAATGCCTTTATTTAAACCCCAAATGACCAACAAAGGTTTAATAAAACATATAAATAAATATATCCTACTACTATTATAAACGCGAAAGTTTGTGAGGATGGATGTTTGTTAATCACACACACACACAATGTTTGTTTCACACAAAAACCAATGAACGGATTTCGGTAAAACTTTACAGTAATATAGCTAGTAATTGAATATAATTAAAATATTACCAATTAAAATGAAAATTGAAAAATTGAAAATTATTGATTTTTTTGAAATTTGAAAATTATTTATTTGCACCTTAAAAAAAAAGAAAACATTTTACAATCAAAGAAAACTGTTTAAAAGTAGGCTTAAGGTAGTTTTGGAAACAAGTTTAAGTGATACAACTAATAACCTAAGCTAGGATAGTAAGTATCCTGTGTGATAGGCATTAGCGCCCACCCTCAAGCGATATAAACACATATAAGTCAACATTTGAATCTGTAGGTACATAATTGTGTTTGTATTATAATTGTTTGTTTGTTTATGTGTTGTGATTGTTTATGATTGTATAATGTAGGGGTATGTGTGAGTGAGTGTGTGTGCACAGCAAAGTTTCTTGGAAAGGTGAGCTAGTGTTTCTCATCATATTGTGCTAAGAAAACATACAATAAGGATAAGGTCCTTTAACCCTATCATATAAAATATTACCATTAAAATATTGCCATTAAAATATTATCCACAGTTTCCAGTAATAATGTTGCTGGACATTTTTCACGCAGAATCATCTAGCCCCAAAGTAAGCAGAGCTTGTATTACGGAAACTACATGACTGATATACTACTTTTATATATATTTTTGTAAATACATACATATTATACATAGCATAGTTATATAGCATAGTACTAGTTATAAAATAGAAGATATCTTGCTACGTCATACCGTATGCATAATGTAAGTTAAAATATCACAAATGTGGGCTCGTCTGATTCGCTTCCGCGATCAAATTACACCATCACCTCGTTTTTTTTTGTGTCTTCGTCTCTCAGCAGGAATCGTTACGTGTGTGATATATCGATTAATTATCGATTATATATCGATTGTTTATCCATTATTCGTTAATCGATTCAACAGCCTGTCAGTTAAAAATGTTTTTTTACTGACCGAGCATGATCCATGGGAATTTGATATGTGATTTATGATTTAGAAGCGATGGGAGATTTTTGAAGTTCCAGGATTTTTAAAATATTATAAAAATTTTTAGGATACCTATTATAAACTCTTGAAATTTCCCTTAAGTATGGGTAATAACTATTTTAAAAGGTTACTAAGCTAAATGGCAAAAACATTGATGTGTTTGTCTGTCAGTTCGTGTGACACTCTGAATTCTGAAACAGATTATCGACATTAAATTTAGCAATAAAAACTAAAAAAAATCAAGGAATGGAACTTTTAATTACTAAATAAATGGTTTTGATAAAATTTGGAACATAGATATTTTGGGTTCTGAAATAACACATAGGCTGGAATAATATAATTATCGAAAATCAACTCTTAAGGGGGTTAAACAGGGTGGTAAAGTTTCTATAGAAAATTTTAAGAAATAAAAATAATGGTGGACATTTTCACACAGCATCATCTAGCCCCAACTAAGCAGAGCTTGTATTATGGCAACTACATGACTGATATACTACTGCATACATATTTTACATAGAAAATACCTAGACCTCGAGACATATATTTGCAGATCATACAAAAAATTGACCAAAATTTGTGCGTTTCAGGCAGGCTTTCGTCCACTACGCCACAAAGTTCGTCAAATGACGGACAGGGCTTTTATTACTTACTGTTTTTTATAGCAACGGGTCCCTTCGGTTTGGGAGAACATTTGCTGTCTCTCTTCCACACATTTTGTAGGTCAGCCTTATTTTATTGAGTAGGTAGGTGTTAATTCTATTCACAATACTGCTAATATTCAATACCTATTTTTTACTATTCACAATAGGTATTCGTGAGAAAGCAGTCACGGCCTTAATTTGTTAATGATTGTTTTATTTGAGTGTATGTGCATGTGTTTTTAGGGTTCCGCAAATCGAAATATACACCTTTATGACACCTGTAATGTTTCGCGAATCAATGTCAAATGAAATCTTATTATTAACACGTTTTCTCGAACTCAATAGGGCCCAGCCTCGAAGGAGCCAGAGACGTTTTTCGTGACCTCTGATGGTATGTTCGATAAGATTTCTTCATCAAAAAATGAATGCTTGGGATGAATAGGGTGACATAAAATAAAAAAATGTCGGTATATTTCAATATACTTTGGTATTATATACGTATAATTATATCGTACAGTATATTTGACACTAACTTCTACTACGGATTTGCTCATCTAGTTAATCTAGTAAACTTACGAGTTTTTTTTCTACTACTAAAGTTGCATACAAGCTTACGGTCCATCTGTTGGTAAGCGCTTACATAACCTATGGACGCTTGCAAATAGATAACTTAATACAATCCAAGCTACCTATTTCTCAAATCCGCTGGCATGGAGGATTAAGAAGAAGGTAACTTGATGTATCGATATTAAAATAGCGTACGGAACCTTTTACTAAGTCGTTCTTAGCACACTGTTTACTCGTTTTTTATTTCGACGCCTTTATGTTATTTGAACCTCTACAATGTGTTGTTTAGATAATTATGTTTTTAATTAGAATATTTAATTGACGTTCTAATGAATAAATGTATATGTATTTTGATTAATGTGAAGTTAGTTGTGATTAGTTTGCCAGAATTTTGCTGAGTGTGCTCCTTTTGCCTGAATTTAATCATGGCAATTGATTGGATAGATATAGTTAGTTTTTATGTATAAGTACCTACTTAACTATGTAACCTGATGCTGTTATGGTCATAATTTCAGGCAAAAAATATTTTTCTATCCTAATTTATTTTCTATTTGTTTATTATATTGTAGATAGATAGAAGGAAGAAAATACTTTATTGCATATATATCACATCAGCTTAGTACTTAACTAAGCTACAAACATTGTCAATGTTGTACAGTGGATGGTCTTATCGCTAAATAGATATATCTACCAGACAACCTTTGGATGGAACATAGACTTTGTATATATTCAACCATATTTATGTTTAAGTATCGTCTATCCAATCCTAATCTAAGCCCTCTTCATTATACAAAGATTAGCTGGAAGAAAATGCTTTTTATTGTAAAGTTCGCTTAAATACTTATTTTATCTTGTGTATTATGTATAACAACCTCTGTGGCGCAGTGGGCGAAGGTTCACCTGAAACGTAGAAGGTTGCGGGTTCAATTCCCGCCGCGGGACAAATGTTTGTATTATCTGCATTTTTTTGTCTCTGGTCTGGGTGTTTTCTATGTATAATATGTATGTATTTACAAAAAAAATGTATATAAGTAGTATATCAGTCATATAGTTCATATAACACAAGATCTGCTTACTTTGGGGCTAGATGATGCTGTGTGGAAAAATATCCAGTATTATTAGTTCTCTTTATTTCTTTAAAATCTCAAGCTTATGTCTTAGTCGTTAGTGGACGGCAAGTTATCACCTGCCTATGATTCGATTTAATTTGAGTCAGAATAGGCAGGTGCCGTTTCACCCTACATAGGCCCAGCAACCATACCTTAAGAGGCCTGCGTTGGATGAATTTCCCATACAAACGTAATACCATAGTCATTTGTAATTAGAGCGTATTTCCACCATATTACGAGTATGTTATTATTTGCATTCGAATAGTATTTATCTACGTACTATATTTTTTTTCAAAATACTTACCTAAAATGAAATGTAAACGAATCGCATTTTGGATATTTTTACGTCATACATGACATGTTTTCTTCTTATTTGTTTCGTATTAAAAACAACAATACCTTACGTATCGTTTGGTACCTAACCAACCTAACATAGATTATAATTGTCTAGTTACAGAATAACAACATAATGTGAAAAATACAATAGGTTTTCCTTCATCTTTTTTGGTATTACGGAACACCACCAAATTTATACCAAATTCTGAACGGCTGATATTGCTATCGCGCAAACACGGGCGGGCCTGCATCAGTCAAAAAGAGATAGCTATATTTTTGAACGCGCTTCGAATTAAAGTTATGAGCACTGTACACCGGATTCTTAAGCTTATACTCCTGCAATAGCCTTGTTTTTCACGAATTATTCCCATCTGTAATCCTGCTCTCTCTCCCTAGGGTGACAGTTGGGACAAAAAAGTTCTATCTTTCCCCTTTTTTGCAACGGGAGGACAGATAGAACTTTTATAAATTTAAAAAGCTCTATCTGTCCCCCTGTTAGTGACGGGGGGATAGACAGAACTATTTAATCCTGTCTGTCCTCTAATTAAAAAAATATTTTAATAGGTACACCTTGTATGTACACATAAAGCTTTATGTATACTTTCCGTCTGTTTAGATAACCCAATATTTCCTATAGTTTCATCAGTCGCCATCCACAAAATAACGTTTTTTATATATTGTATTGTACAAAAAGGCCTCTTAGTGTTAGCTTCGGCTCCACTAATGCCTGTAAAGATTCCAGGCAAGCCTGAGATTTTAAGCAAGTTTTTGCATAAACAATTGGTTTTGGTTACCGCAACAAATTTAACTGTTTTCGTAACCACATAACAACCCAGTTTCCCAATTTAGTTGTATAAAAAAACAGACAAAAAGAGGGCAAATAGCGAATATATCATTAAAAAACTTACCTTTCTGACTGAAGCAACCATTTTTGATTTCGTATGTACCTGTAATAAAATAAAATGTTTTATTATTTGTGCATAAGACAGGTACTTCATATGTCTTTATGAGCCGTGTGTGATGGCCTAGTGGGATGTACATCGGCTTTCGGTTCGGAAGTCATGAGTTTTAAACCCGGTCATGCATTAAAGGAACCAAATATTTGCAGACTTGTAATATCAGATAGTATTTTTTTTTAAATTAATTTGTTAGTTATAATCTTCTTACATTATTTCAATATCTTCAATTAATTAATATTATAATTTGAATTTTATATTAACGAGTCCGTCTTTGATGTTGTTTTATATAATTGATAGCTCACGATGCAGGAAGACATACGTTTTATTTTCACACGTTTTGCTCTGATGCTTCATAAATATTTATAATCGATGTAAATAAATAATAATTACTGTGAATTTAAATTGATCGATTGATCAACTGTATTGATCGGCTATAGATTAGTGGTGGCCAACCACGCCTTTTTATTTAGCGTGGGTTCCAATCCAATAACGTTTTTCATCATTCATTTTATTCAAAACTTGTTTTAATCTATTTATTTAAAGGGCTTGTTCTGAGTAGAACATGCCACCCAAAACTTCAATAATTATAATTAGTTTTTATTAAATAGAGAAAAAAAATACTCAACAATAACAATTTCCTTTGACGACCTCTGTAGCGCTGTCAATAGTAAATAGAAAAGTCAATAGAAAAAAAAACACAAATAAATGTCGCATTAAAACACGACATCCCAAAGATATCATCTATAACTATTACCACTCAGCAACGAAGACTGGTCAAAGTCTATATAACTTCCCAAAAGTCTATACACAGTTGTATAATTACCTACTTTTAATAGGGTCAATTTAACAAACTAAAAAATTGCATCCAAGCAGATTTTTTTACTGTAGGTGGTCATAAAATAATATCACATTTATTAAGGTCAATGGACACAATACGAATATGAATGAAATCGTTAATTCTCCAAGCCAGTACTCTAATAACCGTGAAAATCTCCTTTGTTACGGTTGAAAAGATAAAAAACTGGTAACACAAAGGTCACACTAGTTTTATTGCTTTTCATCGGAATACTAATGGAGGGCTGTAAGAGCTCTTCGTAAAAATGGGACAGCAAGAGCTTATGTCAAAAACGGGAATGCAAAAGCATACTTCAATAACAGGACTGTATGAGCTTATCGTAAAAACAGGGCTGCAAAAGCTCACTTCAATAACAGGACTGCAAGAGTTTATGCCATGAACGGAGCTGGAAGAGCTTATCGTAAAAACAGGACTGCAAAAGCTCACTTCAAAAACAGGACTGCAAGAGCTTATTTCAAAAACGGGACTGCAAGAGCTTATCGTAAAAATAAGACTGCAAAAGCTCACTTCAATAACAGGACTGCAAGAGCTTATGTCATACACGGGGCTGGAGGAGCTTGTGTCAAAAACGGGACTGCAAAAGGTAACTTAAAGAACAGGACTGCAAGAGCTTATGTCAAAAACGGAACTGCAAGAGCTCATTGCAGAAATAGGACTGCAAAAGCTCACTTCAATAACAGGACTGTAAGAGCTTATGTCATAAACGGGACTGGAAGAGCTTATCATAAAAATAGGACTGCAAAAGCACACTTCAAAAACAGGACTGCAAGAGCTTATGTCATACATGGTGCTGGAGGAGCTTATGTCAAAAACGGGACTGAAAAAAACTCACTTCAAAAAAGAGATCAGCTCTTGCAGCTTATCACAAAAAAACGAGACTGCAAGAGCTCATCAAATCGCACTCTCGTTTACCAAAATAACTCCCTTTGAGTTGGGGATACTGTAGCATTTCTGTCGTCACCCATTCATTCTCCGCTATTTCAAGGAGTTGGATCATGGAAAAATCCTTCCAACCAAATACCTGGAAGCATACGTTGTTTATAACGTTATTATTGATCTTCTTTTATTCCATGTAAAAGAGATACCCATCCTGGTACTCGATAGATACGCTGACTGTGAACTTCCGTTCTATCTGTTAGCGTTAAGTGGTAGCGTTATTTTAACACTCGAACTTAACCAGTTTATGCAGCTCAAATCCAATTGTGTCCGTGAAACGCAACACGGTTTCACATCAAATAATATTATTTTAGTTGTTTCTGATTGAACTAGGAAATAACATGATGCAATGTAATTATCATTAGTTAGTGACCTTTTTTTTTTACAAATTGTAGCTTGCATTGGTGATGTATTGCCATTATGTATCTGTGTAGACAGAGTTGTTTGTGAATCACGAAAAAGCAGTTCCTTTATATCATCATGCGCGGTTACCCGCGTAAGTTTCGATTTTATGGGTATATCGAGATGAAAAGTAATTGCTATAGGTATGTACCTATCAAATTTCATCGCAATTGGTTCATTAGTTTTTAAGTGAAGAAGTAGCAAACATATGATGTACATACTAACACAATATTCGAATATATGAATGTAACCAACTTTTGTTTCTATCGGCGATCTAATTAAATTATAGAACACAAAAGCTGCTATTGTGACTTAACTGTGATAGTTAGGTATATTCTATCGTGGACTTTTTTTGTAGGTAATAATGAGTACTTTAATCATGTAGTACATAATTTTTATGCATCATCCATATTTCTCAGTGCACGCCAAACAATGAATTTTATAGGCAAAATTTTGCTTCTTTGGGTTACATTATTGCAATTTTCTTAAGGATCTCTATTTTTTTTGAAAATAAATTATAGGCTTTGTTACTCCTGATAATTTAGCTTTCTATTGGTGAAAAATTGTTAAAATCGGTCCAGTAGTTTCGAAGCCTATTCGATACAAACAAACAAAAAACTCTTTCCTCTTTATAATATTGGTATGGATTAAAAATAAAAGCGTGCTGAAATTAAAAAAGAACCCACTATCATCATCTGTCTTTCCTAAAAGTCATCATCATCTGTCTCTTCAAGGTTAGAGTGAACAGGTATCTTCTAGAGCTTCAAACTCCATCGTCGGCCATATCATCACTTTCCATCAGGCGAGATTATGACTAAATGAAGGGCTACTATTGTCAAAAATAAAAAAGGTAAACGTGATATAGGCCCGTATAAAACTTATAATTTATAAACGCGAAAGTTTGTGAGGATGGATGTTTGTTACTCTTTCACGCAAAAACTACTGAACGGATTTCAATGAAACTTTACAGTAATATAGCTTATACATCGGAATAACACATAGGCTACTTTTTATCCAGGTATCACGTAGGCCAAGCCGTGGGCAGAAGCTAGTACTTCTATAACTTTTGTATTACTCTACCGCCAAGCAGTAATTCTCGCATAGCTGTGTTCTGATGCGGATGCCTGGTGCCGGTAAAATTACAGGAGAATCATGATTTTGACTAATCTGCCGTCAAGTAATTGCTGTGTCGAATGCCGATAATATTATAGGCACTTTCGACTTTTCAACCCTTTTTTAGGGTCCATATTGTTTCTTTATATTTTTACAGACAGTAGAATTGCCTCTAAACCAAGGCTTACCGAGCCTTACTGAGCAAAAGCTTGACCAAGCTAAACTTCGTTATAAATTACGGGATCTTATTAATAAAATCTATTCAATTTGTAATGTGATACAGACAGGACGCGCAGTTAAATTATTGATGGTTAAAATGTCATCTAGTCAAAGGTATCTTAATTGGATGACCTGTGAAGACTGTGAACTAAATTAGGGCAGAGAATTATTAATGATCTACCATAGTGTATGAAATCGAAAGGACTGAACTAGCGTGGGAACCCATAAAGGCTGGGATCCACCAAATAACGAGCTCATTGTGAATGAATAAAGAAGATATCATAAATAGAAAAATAAACAAAAACCGAATATTACTTAAAGTTTTGATATTTATTAAAAGAAATGGTCCAAAAACTAGATGACGCGACGAAATAAAAAAGTTTATATTAATAATATATTTTAAAAAATTACACAATTGAACGATCTTTCTTTTCTGTCTTGTCTTTCTTCATAGTTTCATGCTATTTCATAGATAGATAGATTCATAGATAGATAGGAAATATTTTTTTCAGACCAAATAATATTTCAGCTAAGTACTGTAAAATGTCTAATCGCTAATAAGCGACTAGAAAACCTGAAAATTATGTTCATAAACCATGGTAGTTACGAAAGAGCTACATGTCAGCATCAGTCACGGTACGGGAATCGAACCCGCACTCTTGTGTCTAAGCCGACTGCTCGCCCGTCGCACCACCGAGCTCGTCAATCTATTGAATGAATTACCGATTTCGAAATTACTTAAATAAAATACAAATGAATACAAAAGTTATTGAATAGTATTTTTTTTTTGTCTGTAAGATATACATTTATTCATACAACTATGTACTAGTAGGTATATACAAAAATACAGATAAACAGACCGATCTAAAGACCGTTCCAAACGATCTATAGATAGCTCAACTAATCCAGATCACTATTACGGAAGCGTTCCCAAAATACTGACCGCATTGCCACGCTGAATGGCAATGCTAATGCGTTGACCCAGATAAGAGCCAGCTCTCTGGTCAGGTGTCGCTTCGACCAGTCGCTCTAAAAGAATTTTGAAAACGCGAAGGGTCCCCACGAAACCACTTAAACTCAATATAGTAACATCTCTTAAGATATATAATGGAAATATAAGCAACTAGATATATAGCTTAAAGTTCAATGGGTTTATGAGTTTACATAAAGTTAAATTATTAATTACTTATTCAATACCTGCATTCATTTGTAAAGAGCTATTTAAGTATGAAAATTGGTTGTAATTCACTCAGAAAAGGCAAATTAGATAGATATTGGATATACAGGGTGTCCCGGAATATAAATAAATGCTGGTCATTTTTCACACAGCATCATCTAGCCCCAAACTAAGCAGAGCTTGTGTTATGGGAACTACATGACTGATATACTACTTAAATACTTTTTTTTTGTAAATGCATACATATTATACATAGGAAACATCCAGACCCGAGACAAATATTTGCAGATCTTACAAACATTTGTCCCGTGACAGGATCGAACCCGCAACCTTCTGCGTCTCAGGCGAACCTTCGCCCACTGCGCCACAGAGGTCGTCACAGAGGAATGTGTATATAATGCCGGAAAAAGGTCATTGTGACGTCACACTCAAAAGTCAACTAAACAGCTGTTTTGTTGATTTTAGGGATGTGCTAAGAGCAGGTAGTATGGAAACTTTGATGGTCATTTCATGAATTAATAAACATGGAAATCCAAAAAGTTGGAGCACAAACAATGTTCCCCAACACGCTGTCAGTGACCTCCTTCCGGCATTATATACACATTCCGAGACACCCTGTATTGATGACCTCTATGGCGCGGAGGGCGCGAAGGGGGCTGAGACTCAAGAATGCGAGTTCCATTCTCGTTGCGGGACAAATGTTTGTGTCTGCAAATATTTTTGGATGTTTTCTATATATAATATGTTTATCATGTAGTTCCTATAATACAAACACTGCTTAGTTTGGGGCTAGACGAAGCTGTGTAAAAAAATTGCGTAAGTTTTCGATCATTTTGAAAAATTAACAAACTTATTGAGATTAAATGAAATGGTTTGTTTGCGAGATATATGGTTACTAAGATCTTAAAGTAAGTGGTTATAGATTCTCATATTCCACCAAACACATTGGCATGCAAATGTTTGGCTAAGTTAAACCTAACATCAATTTAATTTCATTATAATTTTAATTTACATTGTTAGATCAATTTAATAACATTAATTAATAACATGTCATATTATTTTTAATAACATTTAGATTTTATCTAATTCTTTCACATCATAAAATCATTTTTCACGTGACCAACGTTTAAGTTTAATGATGATTATGTTGAAATATTACAGAAAATTGTAGACTTAACGAATTGTTTACACTATATACTTCAAAAATATGTAATTTTTTATCCTAAATTACTTTGCCAAGGAATCAAAAATATCATCCTTTCAAAAGGATAGCAAACTTTTTTATTCCAAAAACTATCGTGAACTTGACTATTCATATTGTAAATGAGGGAGAAAGTCGCGATCACTCACCCTGATGAAGACTCTCGGAATAAGTCGAAACTTAGACGGTGTCTTCACCGATAGTGCAGTACGTGAAAATTCCCGTTTTTACAATATGAATAGCAAACTTTTGGTTTTATGTATTTATTAAGTAGAATGATTAAAAAAAATAACTCTAAGTACCTATCTAGATGGTGCGATTGTGGAATACTGGTAGATACGATCATTCAGTAGATACTTAAAACAAAAGGTACCTACCCACACATTGAACGTGATGTCTTGGAATTAAATGTGCCCATATAATTATATCCTGTACGTGGGCTGTATTCCTAATTGTAAAGAGATTTTATAGTAAAATTTAATGAAGACATAAATTCACGCCTTTGCTAAGGTGTAGGCAGAGCGCTGAAATCAATTTATATATTTAATAATACTGTAGGACCAATCTACTTAAGTTTGCACCATGTCACTCGATATCTATCTTCTCAATATCTTGTCTGCGAACAGCGTGGATATATCCTACTAATATAATAAATGCGAAAGTCTGTGTGTGTGTGTGTGTGTGTGAATGTTTGTTACCACGTACCTCCGTAACTACTAAACCGATTTTGATGAAATTTGGAATGTAGATAGTTTAGGATCTGGAATAACACATAGGCTAATCTAATTTTCGAAAATCAACCCCTAAGGGGGTTAAATAGGGCGGTAAAGTTTCTATGAAAAAAAAATTGTTTGATTCGCTCAAAACTCTGTACAAATAAATTTTAAAGTAAATAATGAAACACGTACTTTTTTTTCAAAACTACCCTTTGGGGGGTGTGCAGTTGAGTCCTAAACTTTGTATAAATAGTAATCCTTGGTTCGATTCATTCAAAAGTTGGTGGTCATAGTTTGAAGCCTGGAGACGGTCATATGCTACTTTTATTAACATACCACGCGGGCAAAGCCGCGGGCAACAACTAGTTTTACAATAAACTGCCGAAACTCCTAGAATTAGCACAGATAGTTCTAGAAACCATAGATTAGTATACCTAACTTATATTTTATACATAATAACATTTATCATCGATTTATGGTTAAAAAAAACCTGTAATAATGTCATAATGTTTTCTGAATAAATAAATAAATACTTTTGCATAATATACTAGGAGGACTTAATGCTAAAGCATTATCTACCAGTCATCGTGGGCTGAAAAAAGATGGCGTGGCGTGTCATTTGAAAAAAAATATAGTTACACTAGCTTCTGCCCACGGCTTCACCCGCGTGGTACCCGGATGAAAAGTAGCCTATGTGTTATTCTAATGTATAAGCTATATTACTGTAAAGTTTCATCAAAATCCGTACAGTAGTTTTTGCGTGAAACAGTAACAAACATCCATCCTCACAAACTTTCGCGTTTATAATATTTAGTAGGAAGGATAGGATTAGTAGGATAGGATAAAGTAATAATGTAGATATTTATTGAAATGAAATCAAAAACATAACAAGATAATCACGCTCATAAATAAATTCCCCATAATAGAATAAATAAATAATGCTGGACATTTCACAAAGCATCATCTAGCCCCAAAGTAAGCAGAGCTTGTGTTATGGGAACTACATGACTGATATACGACTAATATACATTTTTCTTGTAAATACATACAAATTATACATAGAAAACACCCAGACCCGAGAAAAATATTCACAGATACAAACATTTATCTTGCAACGGGAATCTAACCCGCAAACTTCTGCGTTTCAGGCGGGTCTTCGCTCACAGCGCCACAAAGGTCGTCCATGATGGACATTTTCAGATATATACTCAGGGTGTAGATATTGGATGATAACATGTAGGAGTAGTCAGAGACGCAAAACATTACATTTGGCACATGCCCGCGTTTTGCAAGTAGTTAGCATTCCACGTGACAGGCAAGTACATCGCCGTAGGCAAAACTATCCTTATTTTTGCAAACCTATACTTAGATTTGTAAACCTATACATAGATTTGCAAACCCATACATAGATTTGCAGAGTCATTTATAAAACACAAGCTTTGTTGACTGCCTAAGGGCTTGGCTAGGCTCATCTGAAATTGCCTATTTTGTAAGTACTTGTACGTTCCTAAGTGCTTTATCGTATCTCTATTGCACTAAGTACCGTTCTGAGAGTGATGTGAGCTAGCTACTGACATACATCTGGCTATCCAGACCCTACGGTCATCTAAAAATGTAACTTTTCTCTGAAGTATGAACTAGTAAACGAATCGCATTTTGCATATTTTTACGTCATAAATTACATTTTAATCTTATTTGTTTCGTATTAAAAATAGTAATATCTTACGTATTGTTTTGTTTCAGGGAGTAATATAGCTTTCCTGAATACTGAGAGTATGGTTACCCAAACCCTTTAACTGAAAAGGAAATTGCTTTTTTCTGAAGGATACGTATGAACAGGACCTATTTTGTTTTATAAAGAGTAATGTTTCTTAAAACATCATATTATTAGAAGAATAAACCTGTAAATACTAGGAGTTATGAAGTAAATTAAGTTTTCGAAAGTAGTTTTATACCTAAAATGCATTTATTTGTACAACAAAGCGGCTCGAACAGTTTCCTAAATACAGGAAGTACATAATTATGAAAGAACCGATTTATTTCGACTTATTCCAAAGGTCTTTAAACTCACCCTGTGAGTGACACATCTTGCACTGGGTGCAAGTACGGAAAAAATCCCGTTTTTTATATAAAGAATATAGTGTTCTGGGAACGAATAAACTATCTAGATATGCCATAGGAGAATATCATCTGGCAAAATCCTGAAATGGTGATAAAGACCTGAACGGTTTCAGGGTTACATTGTGGGTTACATGACACGAAGTCGCCGACAGCTAGGCGAAGATACGTAGCATTGTTAGAGCGAGATATTGTAAAAGTATCTAGATTATAATCATCATCATCATCATGTGTGATGAGTGTGGGTCAATAGTTACCGCTTAGAGAATATCCAAAAAAATCTGTTAGTGTATAAGTCCATCCCTAACAAAGCTCTATCTTATGCTGGTTAGTTTATTTAGCTAGCAGTTCATACTACGTATCAAGTTAGACGCGATTAAGAATTTTATTGCTCTGAGTTATAATTATGCGTTGCGCTTACGTTCATACTACGTTATTACCTTCCTAGACACGTTCTAACATTTTATAGCTCTAAGATACAATTGTTGAAGGCAACAAAAATGAAAATCTATTAACTCTACCCACATTGTTTTGGTAATGTAACTACGAGTTAAACTTTAACTTGATGAGACTATGAACATTGACTGTATATAATTTAAAGGTTAGTACAATAAGTTAAGTAGGTAGATATATATATTTAAATATAGTGTAGAGGGCAAATTTTACATGTTTAGAATTTGAAATGTGCTTAAAATTAAGTATCTAACTATTTATTTATATTTAGAATAAGTAGGTAGATAGGTTATTTTAAATCAATTTATAAAGTAAGATGATTATTATTATTATTATTTTTAATTAATTTTTTATGTATTATTTGACATTCATAATTATGATTTTGCTATTAGTATTAACTCATTTTAAATAAATATTGACTGAACTTGCTGCGCCCTTACAGGGTCCATGTACTCCCCTACAGCTACTTTGATGTAACACCTAAGCTGATGTACATTTGAGCATGAATAAATGAATATAAATATGAATATGAATATAAAAATATTTTAAGTACTGACTCCTATAGCTTTACATTTAAGGAATAATAAAAGAAGGTAAATATGATACCGGTAATAAAAATTTGCCTATTTTTGTGGTGGAATTTTAAGATGACTGTATTGTATTTATGTTAGGGTACTGAAAATCAATACTTAACATAGTTTTTGGATATAGGATTTCAGTAGGTAAGTACACAACTATTTTTCAATGTTTTTTTTTTAGGTACCTACTCATTTTCTGACTTTAAAAATACGTATTAAATCTATTCATTTTTTTTTTCAATCGTACCATAGCTGAGGTCTGTTCCCCGCACTAGGTCTATAAAAGCCTGTATAGCGGGGTCCCGGGACTCGCCGACGGACTCTCAATCCTCTCATTAACACCCAAGTCAGTAGTTCACTAATTAAACCAATGAATAGGTAATTTTATCAATGTAAAGCGATATAAAATAAGCGCAGGCAGGTACATGTTTATTGACGAAGTTACAAAGTTTGTAAAACTTACCTTATTATATCTATTGTGAAGGTAAATAAATATATATATATATATATATAAGGTTTCTGTTATATTTTATCCGTACCTATGTTTAGTGTGTAAGTACAAAAGTTCAAATGTTGATTTACTTAAGTTAGTTTTTATAAGGTCCAAGTTTAGTGTATAAGGTGATAGAAATAACTACTTTAGTTTTTATACTATTATGTTATTTTTTATTTGGAATAAACTTTAATTTAATGGTAATTTAATTTAATTTAATCTATAAATTTATTTTTATTATTGTTTTCTATATATCCTACTTTAAAACAACCTTTTTATTACCTAGTATTAATTCTATCTATCTATATAAAGATGTAATCTTGAGCAAATTCTATTCAATAAAAAATCTTCCAATATGAGTGTTTTTCAAAAATCATAAAATTAAAATCAAATTAAAATCTGCATGTTTCAAAAAGTGTCTACATAAACCAAAACAAAATATTGTTTTGAAACGCATCACTGCTGAGCACCCTATATCAATAAAAAATCTTCCAATATGAGTGTTTTTCAAAAATCATAAAATTAAAATCAAATTTAAATCTGCATGTTTCAAAAAGTGTCTACATAAACCAAAACAAAATATTGTTTTGAAACGCATCGCTGCTGAGCACCCTATAAAACTAAATATATTGTAGCTGTGGTACTTTTCGAAATTGTAATCTGTCGCAATCAACGCTAGAATATCTTTGTAATAAAAAAACAATATAATATTCAACTGCACATATTCAATATTCCTGGCAGAATGCACTTCCCCGACCAATGCCATAAAAAAACAATTCCCACAGCTCTTTACTGAAACTTACGACCATAGCGAAATAGTTTTTTTTATTCTAAAACTTACGACTTAGAGTAATCCGTCTTATACCACTGAAAACCACCACCGAAATAAAGAATAATCACCTCGTACGGTCCGCAACACAACACACACAACACGCGCTCACTGCAGACTGACGGTAAGCTGCCACATTCTCTTATATACATGCTCTTATTTCTGCACCAAGGATGAAGAGAAGGGATTTCCGGGTCTTCGGATGATACAATTTGAAGATGATAAAGGCTTGAATCAATGAAATTCGGTGTCTATAAGCAGAAGAATGCAATAGGTAGTATTACCTAGCATTGCAAAATGAGCAAAATGGCGGCAGTTTTGACAGGTGACACATATTTCATGTTTCAAGGTCTTTGGGGTTACGAGAAGGGATTTTTTGGTTTTCTGATGATACAATTTGAAGAATAGTATCTCAAATCGATATAAAAATTGACTGGTCTATAAGCGAAAGAATGCAATAATATAGATGATTATCATAATATTAGAAAAATGGCGGCAGTTTTGACAAACGACATAATCATGTTCAATTTTCTAGATCCTTGGGGTTCGGAAAAGGAATTTTCAGGTCGTCAGATGATAAAATTAGAAACATCTCAAATCAATAATAGATAGAATAAAAATAGATGCTTGTCAAAAGCAAAATAATAGCGGCAATTTTGACAACTGACACAAATTTTTATGTTTCAAGATCTTTGGAATTAGGAGGGATTTTTGGACCTAAGGGATTGAAGGGATTAAGGCATCATCATTATGACAGACATCTGTCTGTCAAATGAGAACAATGACTGCAATTTGGAAAGCTGATGTATTTTCTTCATGTTTCAAGATCTCTGGGATCAGCCTAGTTTGCAACAATTATCTATGACTCAAATCAATAAAAACAGTTTGTTTATTGCCAAGACTGAAAAACTGAGAGGTACTTACTATATATATACATACATATAGTCACGCCTGTTTCCCGGAGGGGTAGGCAGAGACCAAGGATTTCCACTTGCTACGATCCTGGCATACCTCTTTCGCTTCATTCATCCTCATCACATTCTTCATACAGGCTCGGCGGTTTAGTGTACTTCTGACCTGGCCTTTTTCTAAAATGTCTCCAATTTGGTCAGAGTACGTTCGCCGAGGCCTACTTACTACTGTACTTTAAAACTTTACATTTTCTGAGAATAAAAAAACAGTTAAAATTAGTTTAGGTATTCAACCAATTCTTAGAGACCAGTGCTGATTTGTATCTAGTGTACTTAATCTTTTAGTGTCTTTACATAAAACGCTTCCGTTTTTGTTATCAGTTAGGTAATATTCTACTAACCATCCAATTATTATAGCATTTGTAAATAAATTAAACTCTGTATTTCATGTAACTGTTATGTGCTAGTTTTCACTTACTTCCGTTCTTAGTATATAAGTAGGTCTTAGTGTAATCCTTTCGCAGATAATTGCCAATTCTCGGAGTTAAAAACCTCACAAACATCTCCGATATAGCTTAGCAAATGTTATACCTGCAGAAGGGTCACATACATCGTTTTCCAGAGGGGTTGGCAGAGACCACGGACTTCCACTTGTTAAGATCCTGGTATATACATAACTCTTTTGCTTCATTCATTCTCATTCTATTGTTCATACCAGGTTGTCGGTTGGTTCTTCATGAGTTGGCCTTTCTTCAGAAAGTCTCCAATTTGGTCCGGGTACATTCGCCGAGGCTTTCCCCTTCCAACTATCCCTACTATTACAATCTTGCTTACTTTTTTTTTTATGGCGAAGAAATACGCCATGAGGAAACCGGTAATTATGCCGTAGAACCAAATATTCGGAGGCATATGTCATCGGTTAGGGCCTGGACAAACTCACGCGGTGGCGTGAATGTATTGATCGCCACCGCCACCGCCACTGCATCAGCTTGACGATGGGAACCTGTCACGTGGAATGCTAATATGCAAAACGTGGTTATGTGCCCTAATGCGAAATGTTATGTTCGCATTTGACCCCATCTACCCTCGACTAGGCCATGAGGTGTTTTATTTGGAAAATATGGCGGGAAAATGGCGGTATCATTGAAGGTGTCGGTCGTTGCAATACGGTACGCAAAACAGACAGCAAAAAAGTTATCTGTGTAATGGTCGCGCGGTGTTGTGTGCGCGCAACATTTTTCACATTCAGTGATACTGGTCGGTGACCTCTTAAACTAGAACTAAGGACTAAATTCTATACTATAACAATGAAAATGCTTCATTGCACACCATAAGAAATAAACAAAATAAACATCATCATATTAACATTATAACTAATAATAACACATCCAACACAAAATTTTGTCTGGAAGAGATCGGTTTTAGCGATAAGGCTTTATGGACTGTATTATGATTTTCTGTGTTTTGGTATTTTTCTTTGGTAGTAAAGAGTTTTTTGTAAAAGTTAAAAAAAAACACTGAAAGCACAAAGGCTTGAGGAAGGTTAAAAGCGTGATGCTTTTAACCTGAAGAATTGGGTTATCAAATACAAAAATATTTTTTCATGTCTGACTGGTAGTTCCATTTCCAAAAAAACAAAAAAAAATCCTTAGCTTAAATATTATTATTATTAGATTTAGTTATTACGTACAAGGAATTAGATTTTTATTGAAATAATTTACTCCAATTGAAATGTATAACGAAAGACAAAAAATTGAACATTTTCACGAATGAAAAGAAAGTTACGGAAGACGAGGTAGTATGGTCATACGACTATAGCCTACCCTAAATGGCTAAATTAAAAAAAAATAGATTTTTATTACACAAAGGAGATTAGACTCCTTAAAAATTAAGATTTTCTAATAAAACCTCTTTTTTTCAGAACTATAAAAATCATGGTTGTGACACAATAAAACCTAGACAATTGCCTCATAGACAAAAACTATTTTCAGCAGAATGTTTACAATTATTAGAAGTCAATAAACGACGCCATTTTGAAAGACTTGTCATATTTTTATGGTGTTTTTAACCCGGCGCGTGCTACTGACATCGAGGGCTATTATAAATCAGGCATGGTAGATATACGCCAATTGTCAACGGCAGTGATGGGGCAATATTTATGTCGATGATACAAATATATCGATGTACATTATATCGTATCTATGTACCATTATTCTCGATTAATCGACAAAATGATGGCGTGATTATTCTTATTATTACAAAGCACGCTAGCTTATGTCAATCTTTTTATAGCTTTTATTTTGATAGTGAAAACGTTGGTAAATTTCTTGATATACAAAACAACTCAATCTTCTTATTAAAATTTGGCTTTAAGTACCAAAATAATTTTATACAAACAAAAGAACTAATAAAAATAAGCGTTTATGACATCAGTAGCATAACTGTTATGGTCTTCGTTACTTTTAACATCCTCTTAAATTTTTACTGTGGATTCGGTTTACCTTCTAATAATAATACATTTTAATTATACATCGATCTATATGATAAATAATTAAAGGTTAGCTGAAATATAATGCGATCTAGCATTAAGTTTATCTATGTACAGAACTTTTATAGACCTGAACCCACTCGAGGATTCCCTGTGTCGTGGATCACAGGAACACCAAGTACCGTGGTGCCATAGAACCAGAAAAAATCTGCAGAACCTGCAAACATTAGTCCCGCAGCGGGAATCAAACCTACACCTTTTGCATCTCAGCAGAAAACTAGCTCTTCGTGCCACCGAGGTCGTCAATAAATAATAAATCAATGTGATCAAATGTTTTTCAATAAATCTATGAAAAAAAATATTATATAAGTAGTACATCAGTCATGAAGTTCCCATAACACACGCTCTGCTTACTTTGGGGCTAGATGATGTGTGAAAATGTTCAACAATATTTATAATTTATTTATTTAATAACTTCAGCTTGCTTATGCTATTTCGGTGGCTTCCGTTCTTCTGTGGTTTTCTTCTTTTCAGATTTTATCACCTTGTGAAATTTCAAGATTTATTCTTGCCATCATCAAGAAAGACTGATGAGTCAGGATCCCAAATGCCATTTATCTTCCAACCCATCCGCTTATAGTCCACCAACTGATTACGGATTTACCATGAACAAAAAAACATTTTGCCATAGCTCGCTGTGTGATCTTGAATTTGTTGTGCCAATCGTTAGTTACTAAATCACAATGCATTGTGTATTTTTATCGACAATATTATCGATATTTTAGGATATTACGACTAAACCACGTACTTTACTTTTCTCCTGCTGACATTTCGCTGACCGTTACAGGGCCTTCCTTATGAGCACCGTCCGCGACAAGACAGTCAACGGACACTGTTATCGATATTTAGATTTTTCAATTTAATCGTTTTTTTATCGACAAACATATCGATATTTAAATTTGGCAGTTACATCACTAGTGTTAAGTTACTCAAATACGGTAAGTTTTATTGTTTGTAGACAAGCAATGTAATAGCTGTTTGTACATTTGTAACCTTTCTTACAGATTTTATTTTATAGTTTTTGAATAATTTATGTACCTCTATACATACTGACTTACTTTGATAATGGGTTAGTAGGCTCGGCTGAAGATCATCAGAGCTTCGTCTGGGGAAGGACTAACATCATACCTTTGTCTGCTGTAATACAGGCCCGATCTCGTCGCTCCGCTCCCTCGTTAGCTTAATTATGAAATTGTATATCTGTGGTATCATATTTTTTAATATGATGCCTAAGAATAGGTTAAGCATTACTAATATAAAGCGTATAGTGTGTTGTCATAAGAACTTAGGTTGATACTTTTTAGACTTTATTTATTTCTCTGACTAGTACTTTTTTCTATAAATGAGTCTCGTTAATTAACGTTCAATTGGCACCACACTAAAGCTGAATGAAGGATCATCAAAAAAATAACCAAGCAGAGTTTGTTGCCTGATTCTTCTATGCTCGGTCGCGCGCGAGGAACCGGCGTAAATTCACTTTAACATTTTAAATTCACGTATAGTTTTTAAGTTGACGTTTCTATATGATCCTTGTGATTTCAATGAATAAAAACTTTTTGACTTTGACTTTGACAGTAATGCTTTCATTGCTGTGCTCCAGTTTTGCGGTACCGGTGAAATTACAGCACATGAGACTTTTCAGTCGTTATGTCTCAGGGTCGGCAACAAACGATTGATACATTTGGTATTGGAAGCGCCCATAGGTTACGGTAACCGCATGATGATTATTTATAATTTCGGAAGTCCACAGTTAGCCGTGTCTGATTGTGGGGAACAAAGAGTGTGAAACAATAGCACTGACTGCGATACACACTGCGCAATATGAAGTGAACTAGTTGTGTTCTATTCTGAGCTCAGAATGATGTTCATACATATTTGAGCTTACATAAAGACGCTCTATTCACACAAAAGTCTACAAAACCATTGAAACTTCAGGAATAAAAAAAAAATCGCGAAAACCTTAAACATAATAATTTACTCTACTAAGACATGAACCCAAAGATAAACCAGTCTGCATTATGCACCTCAATTCTTATCAAGTTGAAGAATATCTAAAGCTCTGATTCTAGAAGTACATTACCGCACAAAACACCTCTAACCACAAACGTAGGACGAATCCATAACGTGGGTGTTCAGTTACTTTGAATACAATTGAGTAGAAAAGTGTCTTATCTTATAGTATTGAAATTATCGTTGTTTGGTATCATTTTAGGATATTATCACGAGCGGTTTTTAAGATTAGTGATAAGTTATCTGTTCATATTGTAAAAACGGGAATTTTCACGTACTGCACTATCGGTGAAGGCACCTTTCTAATTCCGCGTCGCGCCGTGCACTAACGCCGTGCGACGCGGAAGGAGAAAGTCGCAACCACTCACCCTGATGAAGACTCTCGGAATAAGTCGAAACTTAGTCGGTGCCGTTTTTACAATATGAATAGTCAAGTTCACGATAGTTTTTGGAAGTTATCTGTTATAGTATTTTAATAATTATGTATGTTAGTCTCTAAGGTATTTGTATTGTTGACTGAAATAAATGTTTATTATTATTATTTTATTTTAAACGACGTCGAACGACGAAACGTCAGCAAGAGAAGAGTAGAGTATGTGATATAGTCGTAATAATATACTAAACTATTTAAAATTTTTTTTAAGTGCTTTATCAGATAATTGTACATAAATAATTCAGTGCATATTTTAACAGTATCGGTTGAATAGAAATGGTTTTCCGTTTTTGCTAAAGTACTTACACGAGTCAAGGGTTATGATTCCCAGCTGACAATCTTAAGCCTGAATTCATAGTCGGGGGTTGAACAGCCCCCAAGATCCATCATACAGCATTAGCCTTATGCCTGGGTGCATAAAGGTTGAATTCGCATTTGAGTTTTATCTTAGCGCCTAAACAGTCCCTTAGAGGAGCCCCTATTTGACTATGAATTCGGGCCTTAATGTTTTATCAGAAAGTATTCATCGTTGTCAAATCTTGATTTTATAAGATAATCTGTCTGGCCGAAAAGTGGTTTAAATTGTTTATCTCAATTTAGAACATCGATAAATTCAAAGAAAAAATAGAACTTTTTATAGGATACATATTTTCAAAACAAATTATTATTGCAAAGCAGACAAGGTCTAAAATTTAATATTAAACTAAAACAGCTGACTGTAGGTGACGTTTAATAAAAGGTTAAATAAGTTTGGTGACAAACTACCTAGTATATAACTAGGGTTTCATGTACGATAATAAAGAGTAACAAGCACTTTCTATGGCGACTGTACATTAACGGCTCGGTCTTGAATGATGGCGTTTTTGTCGGTGCGGTGCGGGTTACAGACACACGGTCACTGGACAAGTGTTACGGGACGGTGTTATGCAGTAACGATTCAAGAAAATTATCGTCATGTATTATTTGTAAATCACACAAATCTCCACCAATTTCGTCAATCAATTTCGTCGGGTGAAGTGCTACCACACTAATATTATAAACGAGAAAATTTGTGACAAACATAATAATATGTTTGTTACTCTTTCACGAAAAATATCTGAACGAATTTTGATGAAACTTTACATATATCCTACTAATATTATAAACGTGAAAGTTTGTGAGGATGTTTGTTCCTCTTTCACGCAAAAACTACTGAACGGATTTTGATGAAACTTTACAGTAATATAGCTTATACATCAGAATAACACATAGTCTACTTTTTATCCGGGTACCATGCGGGCGAATGCCTAACTTCTGCTACCAAGCAGTTATAGGGTTTTAAGTGTATGGTTGCCGGTAGCTTTGGTATTCTAAGTATCCATAGGCCACGGTAATCGCTTACCAACAAATGTAGTATTAAAAAAAAACTAGGTCCGTAGGTAATTCCTATCATTGAATCCATTCATCCATTCATTGAATTTGACGACCTCTGTGGCGCAGTGGGCGAAGGCCTGAGACGCAGAAGGTTGCGGGTTCAATTCCTGCCACGGGACAAATGTTTGTATCTGCAAATATTTGTCTCGGGTCTGGGCGTTTTCTATGCATAATATGTATGTATTTACAAAAAAAAAAATATAAGTAGTATATCAGTCATGTAGTTCCCATAATACAAGCTCTGCTTAGTTTGGGGCTAGATGATGCTGTGTGGAAAATGTCCAGCATTATTATTATTATTATTATTATTCATTGATCATACTAGCTTTTGGTAACTTTTGTTTTAAAACTTTTAGAGTATAATACACATTAGGCTTCAATGCAATAAATAGCGGTCAATCAAAAATACCTCCTTTTTCTAGTATAAAAAAGTATAACAGTAAAATTATAAAGTAAGTTTAGCAAAGTGATGAACACATTTGGTGTTGTTGCTAGATTTTTGTAGGCTTGCGAAAAACTTTGGTAACTTTTGTTTTAAAACTTTTTGAGTTTAATACACATTAGACTTCAATGCAATGAATAGCGGTCAATCAAAAACACGCCCTTCTTTGTAGTATAAAAAAATATATAAGTAAAAGTATAAAGTAGTATAAGTCAAGTGCATGGATCTTTGGATTTTCAATGACAGAATGATAAACACGTTTGGTTTTGTTGCTAGTCTTGTAGACTTGCGACAAATAACGTAAATTAGTTTTTTTAAGACTATTTAAATACGTATTATATACTGGCTTCATCTCGCATAACCCCATCCACAGTAGTGACATAATATAAAATTAAATAACAATCTATCATATCACCTTCATTATATTATGTAATTCGCTATTATATTACTAACGATCCAGGTACTCTACCAATGCAAGTAACACGCAATTACATACTTTTCATTTAATTTCTACGAACTAGACTGAAATCCGATCTAGATTTACTATATGAAAGAAAGAAAGAAGAAGAAAGAAAATACATTTATTAACCACAAACACAACAGGTGACAAAATACATAAACAAATAAACACAAACACAGAAAGGTTACATTAAAATACTACAAAAAAGAAATATGTGTTGTGTGGGGTCAAAAGGTCCCTATCTCAGCATTATGCTGCACCAAACCTAAGAAAGGTGTAGCGTTGATTTTCAGACAGGGCCATCGTGATGTCACGAACAACGGGAAGCCACGTAAGCAGGAAAGAATAAGTAGATAGATAATAGATATAGTTTGATCTCGTATCCGAGTTTAGATCCCAACTCAAATGGCTCCCTATTCGTCGTCGTCGTGATCTTCACGTTTTGACACTTCTCTATAAGGTTCTTTACAGCCCTCTATCTCCCTCTTATCTACGTGAGCATTTTCAATTTCTGGTTCATCGCGTTATGCCGTGTCGGACCTCTAAATCCCTTCTTCTTGAAACTCCCTCTCACTCGTCTAGCCGCTACAGTCATTTACTGTTTATGCGGTTAAGCGTTGGAATGCCTTACCTCATGTCATTTGTGATTGTCCTTCAATCGATGTCTTCAGCAGAAAAGTTAAAGAGCACTATCTGTCTCTCTAAATTACGTATGGTATTTGTTTTGTAATATCTGTATATTTATTTATACCTCTATATACATGTATATTTAGACTTATATGTTTATTTATTTTTTGTCGTTTAAGTAACTAAAGTATTATTTTCTTTCTGTGCATGATCCTACCTCTGTAATTACCTCTCTCTAGCTCAAGGTTTGATGGAAGAAAACTCTTTTTAGGGTTAAGCTCGCCTTTGTACATGTCATTTAATTCTGCCTTTTTGTAATTGTTTATTTGTGTGTACAATAAAGAATAAAGAATAAAGATAAATAAGTGTTATGTACAATACATAAATATATTATTAATGTAATATTATAAAAATAATTAAGTGGGAAGTTCCGATTGTCTTTGGTCTATATAACATTGTTAGATTGACACTATACTATAGATAGAGAAAAGATCATAATCGATAAACAGGCCGAGTTTGTTGCCTGATTCTTCTAGACTTGGTCGCGAAAAATTGCGGTAAATTGACATTAAAATTAAGTTTCACGTAGCTGAAGTTTTTATACGATCCATTTGATATCAATGAATAACAACGTATTGAATATGTAAATTTTTTTAGCACCATTCCGGGATCATCCTCTACGTATTAAAGTATCCTACTAATATTATAAATGCGAAAGTTTGCGAGGATGGATGTTTGTTACTCTTTCACGCAAAAACTACTGAATGTATTTTGATGAAACTTTACAGTAATATAACTTATACATCAGAACACATAGGCTACGTTTTAGAGAGAGCTATGCTTGGAGTTATATCACATAATAATAATAATAAATAATGCTGATCACTTTCACACAGCATCATCTAGCCCCAAACTAAGCAGAGCTTATAGGAACTACATGACTGATAATATACTACTTATATATTTTTTTTTGTTAATACCAGGCCACTCAGAAAGTTTTCCGAAAAAAAGTTATTATGTGTAAGGCACTGGCCACTTGTAATTATTTTGAAAAATTTGGTTATTTAAAAGTAAAAATACCATTGTTTGAATTTCGAATTTCCCTCCAAATTTTTTCGAGAGTCAAATTAAATTATCGTGTCTCATTTAAAAATGGATCTGCATCGAGAGCATTTTCGTGCGATGATTTTCTACGATTTTAAATGTGGCCTAAAACCTGATGAGTCATTTGATCGACTTCAAATGGCTTTTATGGATGAAGGACCTTCAAAAGCAAACATCTACCATTGGCATAGTGAGTTCAAGCGCAGTCGCCTTACTTTGGGGGATGAACAAGGTCGTCTTACGACGGCTGTCACGGAAGAAAGTGTGCTGGCAGTAAAAAAAATAATTCAAGAAAACAGGCGAATTACATACGAAGAGATTCAACATACACTGCAGATGGGTTGGGGAAGCGTTCACAAGTTTCTTCATGAGCACCTTCGTGTGAGGAGGATAGTTTCGCGCTGGGTGCCGCACAACCTCACCGAAGCTCAGAAGCAGGCCCGTGTGGAGTGGTGCCGTGATATGATCCAAAAATTTGAAGCAGGCTCGTCTCGGCGCGTTTACAACATTGTGATAGGTGACGAATCCTGGATTTGTCAATACGATCCAGAAACAAAGCGTCAGTCGACAGTTTGGCTGTTTCAAAACGAACCAACGCCTACGAAAGTGAAGCGATCGAGAAGCGCGGGGAAAATTTTGATCGCTAGTTTCTTCACTTTGACGGGGTATCTGGTTTCAATTCCATTACGAGACCAAAGCAGTATCAACGCCGAATGGTATACCACAAAATGCCTGCCAGAAGTTTTGTCTGCAATGAGCAACAAGCGACCGAACACCGGGCTCCGCGGGGTACTGCTTCACCATGAAAACGCGCCCGCGCACTCAGCGCTCAAATCGAGGGACTTCCTGGACACCACACCGTTTGGTCTTGGGTCACCCTCCTAACAGTCCTGATCTGGCATCGTGTGACTTCTTTTTATTCCCTAAAATAAAAAATCAGCTGAAAGGGATACAGTTTTCATCGCCGGAAGACGCGCTAGCAGCGTTCGAGAAGACTGTGGAAGAAGTGTCTGCGGCGAACTGGAAAAAATGTTTCGAAAATTGGTTTAGACGCATGAAACTTTGTATAGAGGCTGGTGGAGAGTTCTTTGAAAAGATTTAAAATATTTTATCCCTAGAAGTTAGATTTTTAGTTTCTCAAAACTTTCTGAGTATTAGTAGTAGGATGATCATATTCACGATTGTGTCTGGAATAAAAAGAAGTCACTGGCTATCGCTAGTTCCATTAACCACACCTTAACCTTTCACACCCATCTCAATCAGGTCGTGATATCTGACAGAATCGTGATTCGCAAAGATCGAAGCAGGTTCATATTACCAGTAGAAGCGGCCTTGAAGGAATTCGTGGTATGCAACAGCCGTATTCACAAACATTGTCCATAACGGATTCGTATTTTGTGACATTTCAATAAATAATATTAATTACTATTATTACATAAAAACTTTGTCGCGCACCGGTAATCGAACCCATTACTGCTGCCCTGTTCCGTCTCAGCTACCTCTCCACCGCACCACCAAAAAATAAATCGTAAAATTAATCCATAGTGGAAAAGCTATTCATATTGTAAAAACGGGAATTTTCACGTACTGCACTATCGGTGAAGGCCGACCACCACAAGGTACGTGAAAATTCCCGTTTTTACAATATGAATAGTCAAGTTCACGATAGTTTTTGGAATAAAAAGTGGATAAGCTATTTATAACACAACCACAAACCATTGCTGTTTTAATAAGCTGAACGTTTGCGAATACGGGAGTGCGTCTGAGAATCGAACCTACTATTCAGCTGTCTGATCTTGTAAACTACCTATTTATCGCAAGAGTCGCTCACATGTTCGTTTTTGTTAGCTTGTTAAACTAAAGTTTAACATGTCATTAGCAAAGACTGTGTGAACTTATTTTTTTATAGAACAGATTCTATGGGTCTTTAATTTGTGGACCGTTTCAGTGACATATTGTCTGATAATTGGGAAATTGGTTACAGAAACTAAAAGCCTAATTGATAGTACCTAATCAGGCCATTTTTATTTATTTCTCCTTGGGTTCGATTTCTGATAGTTCAAAATGCCTTGGTGTTTGTTTCTAATTTGATTTCTGTATAATAAAATGGCCGTCATTGGCCGTGGCTATTTACGTTTTCGTTTAAAAACGTTTTCAATATTAAACGAAGGATCATAAAAAAAACTAAGCAGAGTTTGTTGGCTGATTCTTCTAGGCTTGGTCGCGCGCAAGGAATCGACATAAATTCACTTTCAAATTTTAAATTCACGTAGTTTTTAAGTTGACGTTTCTATTATGATCTTTGTGATTTCAATGAATAAAAATTTATGTATGGGGGAAGCCCAAGATCGTTCGTGGGACCTTTTTGGGAAGGCACTATGCCCAGCTGTGGGCTAAAAGCGGTTGATGATGAAAATAAATAATAAATAAATAGCCAAGAAAATAATATTTTTAAATTCATGCCTTTTATCTTACTACTAGCTGTGCCACGGCCTACCGCGTTAATACTTCTTTTGCTTGGCTCCTAAAGGTCTCCATGAGTTGGGCTATCAAATGCAAAAAAAGATTTTATCAAATCTGACTGGTAATTCCAGAGATTAACGCACTCAAACAAAAAAGCAAACTCTTTAGCTTTATTATTAGTGCAGAAAAATATGTTTTTATTGATAATTAATTAGTTTGATTGATTAATTGATAATTAATTAAAATAATTATTGTTTGCATTTTCTTATCATTATAATTTAGTTTGGAACCCTCTCGGGTAAATGCCTCCTACATTTATTTCTACTGGTCTTTATCTATTGCCAGTTTAGTCCAGTCTTCTGATTTCAGGAATATATTCGTCCGTCGGTCTATCTAGCTTGTGTTCTGCCAATTTTTCTTTTTCGTTGATGATAAATATATAGTAGCCTGAAGATTTAGAGGGGAATCTGCCAGATAAATCCAATCTGCTATTAACATAAATCAGAACACAAAACACCATATCGGTAACTGGCTGGAGTTGGATGTAACCTTTTATGGTGTTTTAGCCATACTATCATGGTCTTGGACTATTTAGGAGTGGAGTAGACAGATGCTGATTGCTCAATGAGGACTTTTCATGCAATATTAAATATACATAAACAGTTTGTGCATACAAACTGTACATAGTTTCGACCCACGGACTAGTACTGCACTCATGTGTCGTGGTTATCAGAAACTATGAGTACCATGCAAAATATGCAAACTTTTGTGAGTATACATTAAATAGTTAATTTGCTCGAAATTATTATTGTTTTTAACTAGAGGGCTCTGGAGGCAAGAGTTTAACATATTGGTATCTCCAAATTATCGTGACTTCCGTTATACAGAAAAGAGACGTACGGATGGACGAATTTTGGTCCTTCTAGCCAGATCTTAAACTTTTCATGACTTTTGCTAAATATTTTTTTTCGCTAAGGCTGACAGATACGCTCTTCATATTGGTCTTTCAAACCGGATTACTACGGCTGCTTTCTAAAATATATAAGAATTAAAAGCTCGTTGTCCAGTGTGCAATCCTCACATAGCAAATCGATCCCGCTAAGGTATTTTCACACGTACGCAGTATAATGGGCATTGTTAGCCAATTTCCGATTCAAACTATATGATTTATAAACTGTAGGTTACAAAAGAAATAGTCGCATTTCTGAGCTTGGTATTTATGATAATGGATACTTATATTGACAAAAAAAAACGCAGTTTATTACGCACTTACATTGCTATGTACGATGCGTACACAAATATATCGATATATACGATATGTTCGTCTATACTGTTATGTGCGATACAGAATTTTCTATCTATCTATATACCTCTATAAGTACTAGCTGCGCCCTGCAGTTTAACTCGCGTGAGTTTCGATTCCGTGAGAATATCGGGATTAAAAGTAACAGTAAAATATTTTAATGCTATATAAATACCCTTGATGATAAAACTATTGATTCGTCCATCCGTACGTCTCTTTTCTGTATAACGGAAGTCACGATAATTTGGAGATACCAATATGTTAAACTCTTGCCTCCAGAGCCCTCTAGTTAAAAACAATAATAATTTCGAGCAAATTAACTATTTAATGTATACTCACAAAAGTTTGCATATTTTGCATGGTACTCATAGTTTCTGATAACCACGACACATGAGTGCAGTACTAGTCCGTGGGTCGAAACTATGTACAGTTTGTATGCACAAACTGTTTATGTATATTTAATATTGCATGAAAAGTCCTCATTGAGCAATCAGCATCTGTCTACTCCACTCCTAAATAGTCCAAGACCATGATAGTATGGCTAAAACACCATAAAAGGTTACATCCAACTCCAGCCAGTTACCGATATGGTGTTTTGTGTTCTGATTTATGTTAATAGCAGATTGGATTTATCTGGCAGATTCCCCTCTAAATCTTCAGGCTACTATATATTTATCATCAACGAAAAAGAAAAATTGGCAGAACACAAGCTAGATAGACCGACGGACGAATATATTCCTGAAATCAGAAGACTGGACTAAACTGGCAATAGATAAAGACCAGTAGAAATAAATGTAGGAGGCATTTACCCGAGAGGGTTCCAAACTAAATTATAATGATAAGAAAATGCAAACAATAATTATTTTAATTAATTATCAATTAATCAATCAAACTAATTAATTATCAATAAAAACATATTTTTCTGCACTAATAATAAAGCTAAAGAGTTTGCTTTTTTGTTTGAGTGCGTTAATCTCTGGAATTACCAGTCAGATTTGATAAAATCTTTTTTTGCATTTGATAGCCCAACTCATGGAGACCTTTAGGAGCCAAGCAAAAGAAGTATTAACGCGGTAGGCCGTGGCACAGCTAGTAGTAAGATAAAAGGCATGAATTTAAAAATATTATTTTCTTGGCTATTTATTTATTATTTATTTTCATCATCAACCGCTTTTAGCCCACAGCTGGGCATAGTGCCTTCCCAAAAAGGTCCCACGAACGATCTTGGGCTTCCCCCATACATAAATTTTTATTCATTGAAATCACAAAGATCATAATAGAAACGTCAACTTAAAAACTACGTGAATTTAAAATTTGAAAGTGAATTTATGTCGATTCCTTGCGCGCGACCAAGCCTAGAAGAATCAGCCAACAAACTCTGCTTAGTTTTTTTTATGATCCTTCGTTTAATATTGAAAACGTTTTTAAACGAAAACGTAAATAGCCACGGCCAATGACGGCCATTTTATTATACAGAAATCAAATTAGAAACAAACACCAAGGCATTTTGAACTATCAGAAATCGAACCCAAGGAGAAATAAATAAAAATGGCCTGATTAGGTACTATCAATTAGGCTTTTAGTTTCTGTAACCAATTTCCCAATTATCAGACAATATGTCACTGAAACGGTCCACAAATTAAAGACCCATAGAATCTGTTCTATAAAAAAATAAGTTCACACAGTCTTTGCTAATGACATGTTAAACTTTAGTTTAACAAGCTAACAAAAACGAACATGTGAGCGACTCTTGCGATAAATAGGTAGTTTACAAGATCAGACAGCTGAATAGTAGGTTCGATTCTCAGACGCACTCCCGTATTCGCAAACGTTCAGCTTATTAAAACAGCAATGGTTTGTGGTTGTGTTATAAATAGCTTATCCACTTTTTATTCCAAAAACTATCGTGAACTTGACTATTCATATTGTAAAAACGGGAATTTTCACGTACCTTGTGGTGGTCGGCCTTCACCGATAGTGCAGTACGTGAAAATTCCCGTTTTTACAATATGAATAGCTTTTCCACTATGGATTAATTTTACGATTTATTTTTTGGTGGTGCGGTGGAGAGGTAGCTGAGACGGAACAGGGCAGCGGTAATGGGTTCGATTACCGGTGCGCGACAAAGTTTTTATGTAATAATAGTAATTAATAATATTTATTATATATTGAATGAGAATTAATACTACGATACGAACGTAACCAACTTTTTTTTCTACTGGCTATCTAATAAAATTTTAGAACACAGGTGACTTAACTATGATAGTTAGATATATTCCCTCAAGGATCTTTGTAGGTAATAATGAGAATTTTAATTATGTAGTACAAAATTTTTACGTATCATCAATAGTTTTCTCAACACACGCCAAATAACGAATTTTATAGGCAAAATTATGCTACTTTAGGTTACATTATTGCAATTTTCTTAAGAATCTCTATTTTTTTAAAGTAAATTAAAGCTTATGTTACTTCCTGATAATTTTGCTTTCTATTGGTGAAAAAATGGTTAAAATCATTCCAGTAATTTCGGAGCCTATTCGGTACAAACAAAAAAACAAAAAATCTTTCCTCTTTATAATATTAGAATAGATATCATACATGTGTGTGCTGATTGTGGATGGAAATAATAGCAGACGTAGGCTAAAGAAACGATGAATAGATTGTGTGGAAGATGATATAAGTAAGAAAGGAGTGAGTGAGATGACAGCTGATGTAGGAGAGAGGAAGAAGAAAACGTGTTGTACTTACAACACGTAATGGACCCCACGTTTTAGCGAGTATAAGCAATTCGAAGTGGCAATGGGCTTAACTACAGCTAAAACCATTGCCACTTAATAACTGCTGTACACAGAACAACTGTTGAGGAAGAAAAGTAGTCAAATATGTTAAACCAGATGACGCAGTGTAAGAGGGCCACCACTTGATGGACAGGCCTTAAACCTGGAATACACAGGTTACTTTTTATCCGGATATAACAGGTTTTAGTTTTAGTTGTCTAGAAAGAACTCTTGCACAAGAAGATTAGATTCGTGAGAATTTATTCCCACTATAATTTACCACCAAATAGGACAATTAATTATATTTATTGGTTGTTCCTAAAGAAATCTTTGGTTTGATAATTCAAGGGCAGCATGAATAATGAGCCGATGCGCTTTGAAGTATATTGCAATTCAAAATGATGAGTATAATTTCTATTATCTTCTGTAACTACCTACTAGTTATGTGCTGTTTATATCAAGGTATTTATTTGTTAGTTTTCACTTGGTATTTCGGTTTACTGGTCAGTGAGGGTCACCAATTAAATAAATTGAACGTGATGATGGATCCATTTTGACGAAAATAAGTGTATAAATTGATTTTGATATGAAATGGGATAAAACAGTTATAAACACAGGCCACCCTTAATGAGTATCACGATGAACAATTTTCACATACAGATAATTAATTCTTCATTCTTGGATCACAGGGAATCCTAGTGTGTGTCAGTTGGGTGAACAATCTTCACACACAGATCACAAATTCTTCATTCTTGGATCACAGGGAATCCTAGTGTGTGTCAGTTGGGTGAACAATCTTCACACACAGATCACAAATTCTTCATTCTTGGATCACAGGGAATCCTAGTGTGTGTCAGTTGGACGAACAATCTTCACACACGGATCACATTTTCTTCATTCTTGGATCACAGGGAATCCTAGTATATGTCAATTAGATGAACAATCTTCACACACTGATCACAATTTTTTCACTCTTGGATCACGTCAGTGTGGTGTCAGTTGGATGAACAAACTTTACACACAGATCACACATTGTTCATTCTTGTATCATCACAGGGAATCCTAGTTTGGTGTCAGGTGAGTGACCAATCTTTACACACAGATCACACATTATTCATTCTTGTATCATCACAGTGAATACAAGTTTGGTGTCAGGTGAGTGACCAATCTTTACACACAGATCACACATTATTCATTCTTGTATCATCACAGTGAATCCAAGTTTGGTGTCAGGTGAGTGACCAATCTTTACACACAGATCACACATTGTTCATTCTTGTATCATCACAGGGAATCCTAGTTGTGTTTATTTATATTAAGAAGTATTATTTATTTTAAAAAAAAACTGAAGCTAGTTCCATCCAGTCAAGATATTGATATTTAGATGAATCATTTAGATTACGAAAATATCGTTCAAAATTACTTTCACATCAGTGTCGTAATGGCATAGGAAGTTCATTTTGCTATTGTATCAATGCGCTTGGTTCAAGGTAGTATTAGACCGGGAGGTTATAGATGTCGACCTACATATCGAGCACCAAGACGACTAATATAATAAATCTTTGTTATGTTCGATATAATTTAACCCTATGTTTGTAAGCCTATGGGCATGATTTAGTGATACAAATATACAGTTAATTAAATTACCACCTTGATGTAACTTAACTTCTTCACTTCACTTAACTTCCTAAATTCACATAAATAAATTATTTGTTCTAATTTGATTTGATTTGATTTTAATAAACACAAAGAAAAAATACACAATGACGTAAAAATTACGCCAGGACGGTGATTGGCAGGATATTTTGTTTTTTTTTTGTTTGCGCAAATGTACTTTATATTTTATGTTCTATGTATATGCGTTTGCTATATTTTATGTTCTCTTTCAAATCACATTGGTATTGTTTAATTATTTTATTTGATGAGATAAGGTAGTTCTGAGGGATCAAATTGGCACTCAAAGTCAAAGTCAAAATTCATTTATTCAATAAAATCACAAGGACCACTTTGAAACGTCGGTTTTTATCTAGGTGCCGCGACCAAGCCAGGAAAGAAAGGCAAGAAAACAAGGCTGGTTATTCTTTTTAATGATCCTTTTATAAAACAATAGGTCAAAATACAAGACACAAAACTATCGTGGATCCAGTCTTTGAAAACTAACATGACATCATACAAGACGACAGCTCTTGCAACAAAACGTAAAAGCACTTTGATCTACATATTGAGCATAATGCCAGCGAGATTAACCGAACATAATATACATTATTTATTTTAAGCAGAACAATACGCGCATCATACTTATTACATAAAAATAGTTATTTAACAATTTAATGCGTAGAGGTATGTATAATAATAGAGAACAAAGGTACAGTCTAGTAAAAGTGTTTAAAATATCCTGTTAAGTAAAAACGCCCTAGTAGCATACGTTACTTTGTGTCTCGTTCTGGTACTCATTAGGTAGGTCTGACGAGTGTGGCCTCCCAGCAGAAAGGCAAAGGTATAATTAGAGTGATCACAATCTATTACCCAACCCATAGATTGTTTAATGTAGTTTGTATTTGCTCATCACAAATGTCTTTATAGTTAGGGTATTAGTAAAATATAAGGCAATTTTTTCGACTTTTGTTGGTGTGTGGAATAGTAACGTCAGCCTCTCGCCTGATAAGTTATTTAAAAAAAACTTGATGCGTATTTTCATCATCAATTACAGCGCCTCCTAGTCTTCTTCTTCGTGTCGATGATATGCCCCGTTTAAATTTTCTTTGACCAAAATTTGGACACATTTTTTTTTATTTAATTAAAGGAGAGTCAACCGCTGATATAAATTACACATACCTAGGTAAAAATACATAACTGTCAAATTAAGTAAAATCCTACTATCCTATCCTACTAATATTATAAACGTGAAAGTTTGTGAGGATGGATGTTTCTTACTATTTCACGCAAGAACTACTAAATGGATTGTGATGAAACTTTACAGTAATATAGCTTATACATCAGAATAACTCATAGGCTACTTTTTATCCGGGTACCATGCGGGCGAAGCTGAGGACAGAAGTTAGTAAATACATATTTTTGAGTTTTTGCCAATGACTCGTGGCTCTTTTTCAGGTAAAACTCGAAGCGGCTGATAGATACACCCAATGACTAAAGGGCTGGCGCTTGACTTGGTCAGAAAATCAGCATTGCTCTTCAACGAGGTAATGTCGCCAGCCTTTTGGGTACCCTGCCAGCGTTCGGTGACTTAAACTCATCTCTCTCAGAAAACAATCTTCTTTTCCTTGTAAGCCAGAAGACCATTCTCATAGAGCTTCTTCTGATATGTAGCCTCGCACAGGTTGTGCTTGCTAAGGCCCAGTTGGCTCCGCAGTCTTTTCAAACATTTCCAAGACATTCCAGACCTGGGAAGTTGGTGGCCCGCTGGGAGTAATTACTCCCTCCTAAAGACTTGTGCCCCGTTGTGTCTCAGGGCAATCGTCCATAGGTTACAAGAACAGCTTACCAAGTGTGCCGAATGCTTGTTTTCCACTTTATCTTGTCCTAGTTTTTCAGAAGACCATTCTTACAGTGCCTCTTCTGGCTTGTAGGCTTACAGGTTGCGCCTGCTGCGGCCGACCTGGCTCCGGACGTTAATTTTCATAATCGATTGTCATGTCAGTAATTTAATATATTGTTAAGTAACCTAATTAAGTAAACATTCATAGGTATGTAAGTAAAATACTTGGCTGTTTCTAGCACCCTTCCAAGTCCTACTATGTAAGTTTCCGACGTAACCAAGTGTTACTATAGGCTCCCATGGTTAAAAATAAATGAGTACGAGTATGAGAATGTATGTCTGTTGGCATTTTTTCTATCGCAACGCCTCCTAGGGACATGTGATGATAAATCCTATATAAGGATCATCCTTGAATACATACAAATTAAATGCAGAAAACCGCATTACAATCCGATAAAGCCGTTACGAAGACTATTTAGCAACAAAGGTTCAAAATACGTGATTGGAGTTTCAAATACTCCCGAAAATGAAAAAAAAAATGCAAATTGAATTTTAAAGGTCACGAACTAACCATTTTAATTTTAATATTGACCTACTAAGTTACTTATTTATTTGTGCAAAATCATCACGAACATTTTAACGTAATTGTTTTTACCGATCTTCTGACCTTATTACTTGAAATAGGTTACGATTCGAATTCTATAAGATCTTGACCTAGTTTCAATTTAATATCATTCACATTACATAGTTTTGGGTACGAGCTTGCAACCTGGGTCTCTAGACAAATACCATTTTCTGTTGTCGTTAACGCTTGCTGAAACATTGAATTGTGTGAAAATGACATTAGCTGTGGAAATGTCACGTGACAGCTGCCAAGTTGTACCTTGAGAAATTTGCGTTAGCGTGAAAGGAAAAGTAATCGTGATGTATTTGTTTAGACTTTTGTCACGTAAAATGCTAATGATTCTCAAAACGCGGGTGTATGCCAAATGTAATAGACGTGCCTCAGACTACCCCCTACATTATTTTTCAAAGATCTAAACTGAGTATGTATCTGCGTATATACAGTTATGAGCTTGTTTGTTATTTGCTTTGCTTTAAATAACGGGAGTGTTCATCTAATTAACAAAACATATGAAACAGTAAAGAGATTATATTACTAGGTAATTCCTTATTAGCACTTTTTGCAAATTTATCGTGCGTGAATCGCTGATCCCATTTTGATGAGACTTTCACTTTTAAGCAGATTTTTGCGCCTGTTCTTGTAATAGTTGTAAAGTAATTTCGGCTGTGTTCATTTTTATGGCGGGTTATATGATTTTTTATTGTTCCATAAAATACGAGGTATTTTGAGCATTGCAGTATGGAATTAGCATTTTTGGTTTCGAAATCAACCAAGTACATTTTCGCTGTTTCTATGACTTTTAAGTAATAGTTTGACTAACTTATGCCCCTGGCTTTTCTCACATACAAATAAATTTGTTTACCAAAAATATAGAGTTGCTGTTGGTCCCCGCACTAGGTCGAGCCTGTATCGTGGGAGGCCGGTTACAGATAAATCGATTTCCCTAAAAACAAAATACAAACAGGACTAAACACAAAATAGAAATAAAATAAAAACATTATAGATAAAACTGAGGGGGTCTTGGTAATAACAGACGGGCCTTGCACACTTTCAGAGGATTTTTTTGTGTGTGTGTATGTGTGGAAACGTGGTAAGTATTTTGACGTGACGTATATCAATGTATGGGAGAACATTTTTCCAACTAAAAAGTTAAGTTTCTCTTTCAATCCGACTTTTCGTTAGAGCATTTACTTTTTCATAGTTCATGATGTGACGTGTATCAATGTATGGAAGAACATTTTTTCAACTACAAAGTTAAGTTTTTTTATTTCAATCCGACTTTTTGTTAGAGCATTTACTTTTTCGTAGTTCATGATGTGACGTATATCAATGTATGGGAGAACATTTTTTCAACTACAAATTTAAGTTTGTCGTTCAATCCGACTTTTTGTAAGAGCATATTTAAAACTTAGAGAAACTATTGAACCTTTTAGCAAGTCCTCGGTGTTTGAAGTTGGTTTTTATTTTGTCCTGAAATAAATTGTCTTATATAGAATCTTGAAGAAGCTAAGAGCCGGTTGAATGAATGAAATGAATAAAAATACTCTATTTTACACCACAATATAACAATATAAACGAAAACTTAAACTAACTAAAAGTAAAATGGGCGGTCTTATCGCTTAAAGGCGATATTTCTCAGACAACCTTGGTTGTCAAAGTTATTTATACTTTTTTGTACACAAAGAGTATACAGACAAAAACTTACATACAGGACATGTAAAAAGGCGAGTTTAATCCTAACCAGAGTTTTCTTCCAGCAAATCTTTTTTTTATTTTTTTATAAATAAATAAACGCTGGATATTTTTCACACAACTCTTTACTTTCAAATCTTTGAAAGTAAATAGACAAAAAATATTTATTGCACCACTAAATAATACTGTACATAGGCGAATAAAATAAAATAAATAAATAAATAATGCAGAATATTTTCACACAGCATCATCTAGCCCCAAACTAAGCAAAGCTTGTATTATGGGAACTACATGACTGATATACTACTTATATACATATTTTTTTTTGTAAATAAATACGTATTATACATAGAAAAAACCCAGACCTGAGACAAATATTTGCAGATACAAATATTTGTCCCGGGCGGGAATCGAACCCGCAACCTTCTGCGTCTCAGGCGAGCCTTCGCCCACTGCGAGAGGTCGTCATTAATAACAAGAAACTTTATAAATTATATGCAAGAGCTGTTAATAAAACACAAAAACACACAATACGTAGCACAAAGACTTGAGTAGGCATTAAGACCTTCACTGCAGTGCATTTGTGCATAGTTTCGAACCCACACTAGTCTTTTGAACTGAAGGCGGCATGATTCACTGAATAACTTCTAAATTAATGATAAATAATAAACAGACATTTATGTACAATCGCGGTCTAAAAATGTTTACCACCTTAAGGTGTATAATTGCATGCACACATCTATGTCACAACGTCGATGTTATTAAGTGATTTCATTAGGTATAGACCATAGTTTATTTTTTTATTAAAAAGAAAATCGGTCGTCGAAAGATAGATACCTTTTTTTATAGAAAAACGATTACATTACCTGGCATAGAGATGAGACTAAAAATACGGATATTCATCAAATGAGGTCGAACTTGATACTAAAAATGCAAAAACAGGAAGAACTAATCAAGGAGAAATTCAAAACAGCTTTATTTTTTTAAAGAAACTCAATATTTTATTGCTAAGTTTTTAATATCTGGTATAGCCACCAGATAATAAAACATCAGCAGTTATGACGGCACTTAGTCTATCTCGCATAGATGCGACAAGGCGCGCGCATAGATCAGTCCCTCTGATATCATCCCATGTGCACAATGTGATCTAAGAGTTTCAGGGTTTCTTTCGTTTTGACAGTCCCAGCGTTGAACCATAATGCCCCACAGATTTTCAATCGAGTTCATATCTGCTAACCGAGCAGGCCATTGAATGAGACAAATGTCACGGAATTTTAACTCGGGCCGTGTGTATCAGTGCATTATCCTGTACGTAATCAATTTGTAGGAATTCTGATGCAGGATACACATTGTTAGTATCGGCCGTCGTCCTGAATTGCTTCTATGATCAATTATATGCCACAGACAAGGAATATAATGTGGGGCGAACGTGGAATTTTACACGTGCAAAACTGTGGGGCGAACACGGAACAAATCGCCATGTTGCCGAATCAAAAAACTCACGGTGAATCAATTTATATTGAGTTCTCGTAATATAGCACTAATATTCAAGCCATCTTTATGGAGAAATACTATTTCAGTCCTTTGTTAAACTTGCCATTTATTTTATATAAGTATACTAAATTTCAAATCTAATATTTTAGATAAATGTTATTTTATTATTATTATTATTATTCATTTATTTCAGATTATAAAAATCCATACAATATTATTACTTATACAGAAACTTAACACTGTACATAGCAGGATAAAAATTTAATAATTAAAAAACCTTAAATATAATGTCACAGTAAATTTTAAATTGGATGAGATAAAATGTTACACGAGATTAATATGACTAAATACACAAAAAAAAGAATTAAATTGCGTTTTTTATTTTAACAAACGCAAATTTGTAAATGTCAACTTTTAAATTATGAAAAGAGTTTCATCATCAATAAGTGATTAATACTCATTTTGTTAGAATCGATGCTGCGACTATTAAAAAGTGATAAGTACCTACCTAAAAATATATCATTTTAGACTTTATTGCAATAGTGTGTTAAAGAATTGAATTTGAAAACTGATAAACATTTTTAGACCGTGACTGTACATAGTCCTCACACGCTAGGATTTCCTGTGTCGTGGGTATCAAGAACTACGAATACCATGGTACCACAAAACTTAGACCCGAGCAAATATCCGCAGAAATTAAAACATTGGTCCCGCAGCGGGAAATGAACCCGCACCTATTGCGTCGCTGTCGGTTACTTGCCCGCGCGCTACCGAGGTCTCATGTATGCTCTGTAGATATTTGTTTCAGATCTTTGTGATGTGGTACCAAGTTACTCGTGGTTCCTGATACCCACGTTACAGAATCTCCGTGCCATTTATTATTATACCAACAATGAGATCTAACTTTAGGTACCTCTATATTTTGTAAGAGTCATCAAAAGTATTATACGTATCCATTTAAAATGATGACCTCTGTCCAAACAAACGAACACTAGATTTTTATTTATGACTAGCTACTGCAAACGGCTTCGATCGCGTGGTATCCTGTTAAAAAGTTTCCGTTAAAAAGTAGCTTCCGCCAACTTACGTTCCAAAATTGGTCTTCACGAAAAGACTTTTTAATTTAACGGGATAATATACAGCCTATGTCCACCCTGAATGTCCATCTATCTATACTAATAATAAAGATGAAGAATTTGTTTTTTTTTTGTTTGAACGCGTTTTTCTCGGATTTGAGAAATTATTTTTTGCATTTAAAAGCCCAATTCACGAGGAAGGTTATAAGCTATTTAACATCACGTTACGACCTTTAGGAGCTGAGTAAAATAAGTAATAGCGCGGATAATGCGACGGGTGTGCTGGGGATCGAGGGCGGCTTTGGCACAGATAAAATATCGGTATTTTTTTTTAGTCGGGTGTTTAGTTTCGGATATTACCTCCTACATCCCAACATACAAACTCTACCTCTTTATTAGTGTAGATGATTCTGATGACTAGATAAGTCGGTACCTTCAGTGCATTATGATGTTAAGAGGAATGTATGACAAAACGGTAGAGCGAGAGCTGGTCGTTATAAATGTTACCAATTTTTTTTTTAATGCTGGACATTTTCACAAAGCATCATCTAGCCCCAAAGTAAGCAGAGCTTGTGTTATGGGAACTACATGACTGATATATTACCTAAACATATTCATTTTTTGTAAATAAATACATATCTTGGTATCATATGTATTATTTAAGAAAAAAAAAATTAACTGCACCTCTTGCATCGCAGCCAGCTTCTTGTCGCGCCATCGACGTCGTTTTAAATTCAAAGGTCGGGACGACCTCTGTGGCGCAGTGGGCGAAGGCCTGAGACGCATAAAGTTGCGGGTTCAATTCTCGCCTAGGGACAAATGTTTGTATATGCAAATATTTTATCGAGTCTGGATGTTTTCTACGTATAATATACAAAAATATATATATCAGTATTATATCAGTCATGTAGTTCCAATAATACAAGCTCTGCTTAGTTTGGGGCGAGATGATGCTGTGTGAAAAATGTCATGCAATTTTATTGTTATATTGCGTAATATACACATGAAAAAAAAAACATACAGACGAATTCAGAACTACTTTTGTTAAAGGCGGTTAAATAAAAAAAATAGAATTATTTTATTCCAAGAACTATCGTGAACTTGACTATTCATATTGTAAAAACGGGAATTTTCACGTACTGCACTATCGGTGAAGGCACCGACTAAGTTTCGACTCATTCCGAGAGTCTTCATCAGGGTGAGTGGTTGCGACTTTCTCCTTCCGCGTCACCACTACACAGTAGTACACACTAATAGTCACACGGAATGAGTCGAAACTTAGTCGGTGCCTTCATTGATAGTGCAGTACGTAAAAATTCCCGTTTTTACAATATGAGAATTATTTTATCTTAAACACCAAAGTCTCCTGGACTATACCTTCAACAAAAGCGAAAGTCACTCCAAGAGAGGTCTGCGCACTGATTTATGGTCATCAGATACCTAATCTGATGATTGGCCGAAACCAACAAGCCATTACGACCTTTGTATAATGCTTTTAAAAGACCACAAAGCTCTGTTTATAGAAGTTTATTAGATACTTATAAAGAACATACTCATAAAATGAGCTTAAGATGCCTGCGTTGGATGAATTGCCCATACAAACGTAATGTAATTTAGTCATTTGTAATTAGAGCTTATTTCTACCATATTATGTTATTATTTGCATTCGAATAGTATTTATCTACGTACCTTGCTATATATTTTTCCAAAATACTTACCTAAAATGAAATGTAAACGAATCGCATTTTGGATATTTTTACGTCATACATGACATGTTTTCTCCTTATTTGTTTCGTATTAAAAACAACAACACCTTTCATATCGTTTGGTTATGTACATAGATTATATTGTCTAATGTGAAAAATACAACAAGTTTTCATTCATCTTTTTTGGTATTACGGAACACCACTAAATGTATAACAAATTCTGAACGGCTAATATTGCTATCGCGCAAGCACGGGCGGGCCCGAATCAGTCAAAAAGAGACAGCTATATTTTTGGACGCGCTTTGAATTTTAGTTATGAGCGGTGTACGCCGGATCCTTAAGAACTAAAAATAACTTATTAATTACTAGTTATTCAAGTATTAACATTACAAAGAACTGGCGGCAACTTAAAAAAATATATCATAGACATATTTTTGTAAAATATAGGAAAATTCCTATATTTTAATATTCACAAGCTTTAGGTCATTAAGTAAATTATTAATCAATTGTGCACTCTCGTACAAAATGTTTGTCATACTACGTTTATAAATTCGAAAGTTTGTGATGATGGATGTTTGTTACTCTTTCACGCAAAAACTACTGAACGGATTTTGATGAAACTTTACAGTTATATAGCTTATACATCAGAATAATACATAGGCTACTTTTTATCCGGGTACCACGCGGGCGAAGCCGTGTGCAGCAGCTACTTATTCCATAATTTGTTTTATATTTCATTTATTGTTTATTGTATTAAAAAAATACGCTCCCAACTGTATTCAACATTATGGGTAATTTTCAGTTACATATACTCAGTGCGTAGATCTTTGAGGTTACCAAGCAGGGGTAGTCAGAGGGACAAAAAAATATTACATTCGTCACATAATATTAATAATAATGGCGTTAGACATTTTTTTTCACAGCATCAACCCAACTAAGCAAAGCTTGTATTATGGGAACTACATGACTGATATACCTACTACTTATTCATAGAAAACACCCAGACCCCAGACAAATATTTGCAGATGATAGAAGCATTTGTCTTGCAGCAGGAATCGAACCTGCAACCTCTGCGTCTCAGATGGGTCTTCGGCATCTGCGAAGATGCATCATGCTATCAGGGAATAATATTATAATTAATTAATTATAATTATTTTTTATTAAGAAAACAAATTATAGTAGGAACTAGGACTAGGAAGAAGCTTAGTTTTAAATTCTACAAAGCAAGCCAAGAGCAATAGGCACATTAGAAATTACCCAACTGTGGTTGAGGCAAATGAGAAATAAATGAGTTACGATGCAAATTGCGCTTTCTTGATTAACGTTGCTTCACGTAATGACCTGAATTAACGTTGTATTTAGCTGGAGACACCTTGCTATCATTAATCACCCGAAATTATTCCACCGAGTTCCATAGCCATAGAAGAACTAAATTCTACCTTCAAATTCCATAGCTGTAGAAGAACTAATTTCTACTTTCGATTTCCATAGCGGTAGATAACTTAATTTACTTTCCAGTTACATAGCCGTAGTAGAACTAAATTCTATCTGCGAGTTCCATAGCGGTAGATAACTTAATTTACTTTCCAGTTATTATATTATTCATATTCATTTATTCATGCTCAAATGTACATCAGCTTAGGTGTTACATCAAAGTAGCTGTAGGGGAGTACATGGCCCCGTAAGGGCGCTGCAAGTTCAGTCAATATTTATTTAAAATGAGTTAATACTAATAGCAAAATCGTAATCATGAATGTCAAATAAAAAATAAAAAATTAATTAAAAATAATAATAATAATAATCATCTTACTTTATAAATTGATTTAAAATAACCTATCTATCTACTTATTCCTACCATGCATGTCAATATTTTAATTACAATGTCCGGATACAAATTAAATAAAATCAAAGAAGTCAATGTTAAATAAAATTGTAAAATCTACGTAAACAGTCACCTTATACTAACCTAAATGTCAAATTTAATTTATTTATCATAGTTTACAGTTTGTTAGAGAAAAATTCGTCAACACAATAATAAGCTTTTTTTAACAATATTGCCTTAAGTTGTTTGAGAAATTGTGTATCTTTTTCTGCCGATTTTATTCGCTCCGGTATGTTATTATAAATCCTGATCAGTCTAAAGGCCGGGCTCTTGCCCATTGTCTGTACGTTTGATGCGGGTAGAATTAATTTATTTTTATGACGCCTATTATAGTTGTCGTGTATTTCCGAATTCGATTTAAAAAGGTTTCTATTAGTCCTAACAAATAACCCTGCCTGTAGAATATAGATACAGGGTAGGGTCAATATTTCTTTCTTTATAAAGTAAGGCCGGCAGCTTTCTCGTCTCTTTATATTTACGAGGATTTTTATACATTTTTTCTGCATTATGAACAGTTTCTCGAAGTCAGCGCTTTCGCTCCACATTATGATGGCGTAATTGAACAGTACAAGAACTAAATATTAACTTCGTGTTTCATAGCCGTAGCAGAACTAAATTAACTTTCGATTTCCATAGCAGTAGAATAACTACATTCTTCCTTCGAGTTCCATAACCGTAGAAGAACTAAATTTTACTTTCGAGTTCATAGCCGTAGAAGACCATGCCTAGAAGGTCAACTGACATGTTTAGCGAAACAAAGTACAGCTGTGGCGCGCTCCTGGATACGCAGAAATGTGTATACTCTGTCTTAGTATTTCGTATGGGGGTATATACTCGGCTAGATCAGTCTGAAATAGAAAAGCCGGTATTAAAAAAGGCTTCATCATCAGCCTGTAGAAGTAGATAAAGTCAGTAGGTTTTTATTCATTGAAATCACAAGGATCGTATAGAAACGCGGGAAAAATGTTTGTATGCTCTGCAAATATTTGTCTCGGGTCTGGATGTTTCCTATGTATAATATGTATGTATTTATAAAAAAAATATAAGTACTATATATCAGTCATGTAGTACCCATAACACAAGTTTTGCTTACTTTGGGGCTAGATGTTGCTCTGTGATTTTTTTTAGCATTATTTAATGCTAGCTTCTGCCCACGGATTTGCCCGCGTGGTACCCGGACAAAAAGTAGCCTATATATTATTCTGAGGTATAAGCTATATTACCGTAAAGTTTCATCAAAATCCGTTTAGTAGTTTTTGCGTGAAAGGGTAATTAACATCCATCCTCACAGACTTTCGCGTTTATAAAATTAGAAGGATAGGATTATTACTGACACGTTTTTTACCTTCAGACTATCATTCTATTCCTTCGTTTCAAGCTCGGAAGTACTTAAGCATCTGTTATTATTAACAAAGCATTTACATTTGTTATTTGTATGTATTGTTTGGATGTATGTATATGATGAATTGCCGATAGTCATACAATTGGGTGTTAATTTATGCCAAATAAGGCTCATTTGTTTGGTTCGTGGGATCAGTTTATTCAATATGAGGTGATCCTATAAAATAACAGCTAGCCTTTTCTACTGTTACGTAGTAATTATGCTTAACACTAGATGCCACTATTACTGTTATTAGTTTCATATAGATACCTGCCCAAATTAGCACATATTTTATCAATGCATCGTTTGCACTAATACAATTAAATCGAATTTTAATTAAATGAAATTTCAAGCAGTTACTTCTTTTTATGGGGTCAAAATTGGGTAAAATTTAATCTTGTATACAAAAAAACGTTGCATATAACTACAGGATAAATAAATAAAAATGTCAGTGTTAATAAAATAAATGAAATGTATTTTTTTGGAATTTTATTGGCAGCCTTATTGCTAAGAGTTATTGCTTTTGGTTAACCAAATCAAAACTTCACGATTAAATTCATATGGTAAAACTTGCTTACTACTGCATAACACCGACCTCTCCATACATTTTATATTCTATAACAAACATACATAATAGATATCCGAGTGTATGATGATTGTACTACCATTGTGCTCACAAAGCATATTAATAACTATATAATGCCGTTGTCACACTGGGAGAGTAGATCGGTCGAGTAGCTAGAATGCTGCTGGGTTGGGCAAGTCGAACATCCAGTTGAGAGTTTATTGATTGCTCATGCTATATATTTTATAGTATCTATATATTTTAGTATAGTATTGTATTATGTATATATATATAATTATTTTTTGTAGTTTTAAGTATCTAAAGTATTGTTCTGTTTCATTATTTTCATCTGTACACAATCCTACCTCTATAATTACCTCTCTTCTAGCTCAAGGTTTACATACTTACATATAGTCACGCCTGTTTCCCGGAGGGGTATGCCGAGACCAGGGATTTCCATTTGCTACGATCCTGGCATACCTCTTTCGCTTCATTCATCCTCATCACATTCTTCAAGATCGGCGGTTTAGTGTACTTCTGACCTGGCCTTTCTCTAGGTTTGCTGGAAGAAAGCTTTAAGGTTAAGCTTGCCTTTGTACATGCCATTTGCCTTTTTAAGTGTTTATTTGTGTGTAAAATAAAGAATATAAGCATACTTCCATCACTGACTTACAGATAAATAAACAACCAACGACATATATAATATATATCCGACATATATCCTGACCCCACACTAGGATAACCTGTGTCGTGAGTATCAGAAACTACTATTACCGTGGTACTACAACACCAAGACTCTGAACAAATATTTATAGAACAAGCAAACATTTGTCCTGCAGCGGGCATCGAACCTGCACTTCATGCCGCACCACTGCGCGTAATGTGACAACCGTTGGATTCACAGATAGATTAACTCTTAATTGTAACAACACGACATAAAGAAAAAATGCTTTAAATACATTTTTTTATTTTGGAGATTTATCGATAATACCGATTTATTCAAGGCAAACTTAGGATCTAGATTAATATTTTTTTAAACTTAGACGGTGGTGATTAACTCACAATGCATAAGTATGAAGAGATTTAAAAAAAATATATAACATAATACCTATGTTTTTACTAAGTACTCTGTAATTATTATAACAGTAAACAGTTTTTCTTAATTAGATTATGTACTTAGTTCACTTGCCTAATCAGACAATTGAATTTGTGCAACCTGTAAAATATGTCAATGAAAGTTTGTGTTAGTGCTAGTAATCATCAACAAGTTGATGAAGACGTCATAGTGACGTCTTCATCAACTTGCCTCGTGTAAACAGGCCTTAGCTATAACAACGTATGCACTTACCTGCAATTAGGGTTCCGTCGTCATTAATCATAGGTCATTACGATGATTCGCTATAAAAATATTTCTCGCATAAATCATGGTGGTAATTTGATTCCGTGACCTTTGTGAAGCTGTAAGATGTCTGTGGAATGAGGAACGCTAGGTTTAAAAATATGTTGCCACAAGTTGAAGTGGAAATTGGCAGGTTTAAAAGTGTCTTCGGATGGACCATACCCTAACCATACCACATCCACACGTAACGAGGGTAATAAAATAGTGGTCTAGCTCGGATTTATATGAATAACTTGATAAAATTATAGAAATGAGGTTTAAAAAATAATACTATGACGACCTATTACGAAGTAATACTTTGATAACCTGGGGGCTAGACAAATACCACTTTCTGTTGACGTTAACGCCTGCGGGAAGAAAAAATTGTATGCAAATGTCACGTGACATTTCCGCAGCAAATGTCATTTCCATACAATTTTATCTTTCTGCAGGCGTTAACGTCAACAGAAAGTGGTATTTGTCTAGCCCCCCGGGTCTTCGCCCACTGTGCCACAGAGGTCGTCTATGAAAAATAACAAACTATGCTTAATTGGTGAGGCAGTTAAGAAACAAACATAAAAAATATTAACAAAATTCAGTAGAAAAAAATGAGAAATCACTTATACGAAAAATTTAAACAGAAATGCCCCACACACCTTTTAGATCCAACCACCTCGAGTCTAGATGGTTCAATGTCGCGCCAAAAGGTGTCAGCTCACCTCAGTGCTGTATGCTACCGTATGTAGGCTACCTACCTACTTAGCGCTGGTATTCCTGACCCTACGTAGTCATGATCCTCACTTCATCAACAATAACTTAACATGACTCTTCGCGTCAATTTCAGTCCATGACCTTATCAATTATTAATAACAGTAGCGCTTTGAATATTCTCAATTATTAAATCATACAATGTAATTGTACATCTTTTTGTATATAAATAATTTGCCTATAGTCATGAATAGGTATTGAGAATTAAATTCGACCTCAGTTTTCTATGATTATGGTTATTATTTTCTTAATAAAATGCGATATCTTTTGTGTGCTATTTCCGAATGCCACAATAATAGACGGTAAGTGGTAGGATATTTAAAAAAAATACACATCATTGGATTTTGATACTTCCGCTGGACTGTCTATTCTGAAATTATAAGAGTTTTTTATTCTTTATTGTACACACAAGTTAACACTTTAAACAAGGCAGAATTATATAGCATGTACAAAAACGAGCTTAACTTTAAAAAGAGTTTTCTTCCAGCAAACCTTGAGCTAGAGAGAGGTAATTATAGAGGTAAATCGTGTACAGAAGAAAATTATGAAAATAAGAGTGTTCGGATGGGCTTCTAAACTCTTCGTGGTTCTCGATTAATTATGGCCGACTTCAAAAAAGAAAGAGTTCTCAACATAGAATTGAAATTATCGTGGTTAGGTATCATTTTAGAATACTATAAAAACTACCTATACCACGTATTTTCAGTTTCCATTTAGAGGAAGGACCTCTAAACGGTCAACGAAACGTCAGCAGGAGAATAGTAAAAATGATACCAAACCACGATAATTTCAATTCTATATTGAGAACTTCTTACTTTTTTGAAGTGAAAGTTTGTGATAATGGATGTTTGTTCCTCTTTCAAGCAAAAACTTCTGAACGGATTTTGATGGAACTTTATAGTAATATAGCTTATACATCAGAATAATACATAGGCTACTTTTATCCGGGTACCACGCGGGCGTAGCCGTAGGCAGAAGCTAAGATTCTAAAAAGGTTCTATATAATTTGCTTGTATTTTTACAGTTTTCTTTCACCTTATCGCAAGGGTGTCTACAGATAACGTTAAAACCACTCCATAGCCGCAAAAATTATGCCAGACAGAGGAGGTATGTCTTATATTGGCCCTAACCGTGAAGTCTTTTGGGCAAAAATGTCACTTTCCGCTTTGCAATTGAGGGCGCTATGGCGTGGTTAAAAGCGTTGTCTTTTGCAAAGCGGGATTTGATATCAGTGCCTAAATTGAATCGCAATAAGGCTTGATGGTTCGGCCCCAGGTATACGTTTTATTTGTGGCTGCAATATGGTTTTTTTGGTGACCGCACGTTTGGTTCGTGTAAATGGAACTACATCATCATCATCATCATCAGCCTATATTAGTCCACTGCTGGACATAGGCCTCCCCTAATGAGCGCCATAGCGCCCTGTCTTCAGCTTGTCTCATCCAGCATCTGCCTGCAGTCTTTCGCAGATCGTCATCCCAACTGGCCGGAGGGCGTCCTACACTACGTTTGCCGAGTCGCGGCCTCCACTCAAGAACACGTTTACCCCAGCGGTTATCGGTTCTTCGCGAGATATGACCGGCCCACTGCCACTTCAGCTCGCTAATTCGTTGAGCTATATCGATAACTTTGGTTCTCTGACGAATTACGCTTTCGGGTAATTATCGTTAGGGACTGCGAAGAAAAGAACTGCGGGGCACTAGGGACACTTTCAAAATTAATATTATTTCCATTCCACGTGCAGTACATGAAAATTCCCGTTTTTACAAGATTAATATAAACCATTTTATATCATTATCATAATCAATTTAAACGCGTGCATTCCTCATCCATTGCAAGTATCTGTAGTGATGTCATCCGTAGATTGTAAACGTAGGAATGTACAGTTCATGGTTCCTACCGTGGCATATTCTGCTATGCCTTTGCACAGCGTAGGAGATAAGTCAAGATAACCGTTTTTTTACAGAATAATAGACAAAAAATATTTGTTTAAATGAATGAATGAATAAATAAATAAATGAATGAATGAATGAACGAATGAACGAATGGACGAATGAACGAATGAACGAATGAACGAATGAATGAATGAATATATTAATTGCATAAAACATGGTATACAAGGTGATAATGTACGAATAATATGTGCTCATGTTTCACTATTATTAAGCATGCAATTAGTTAATAATTATGTCTAAGGCTTAATAAATTCGTTAATGTCATAAAAAAATCGATAAATTAAATTAAACAATTTCTTCTTAAATAAATAACCATTGAATAATTGAAATTCATTTGGATTCTTCATATAAATCTTTATACATATTGTCAGACAGCTTTTTTGATGTTTAGCTGATTTTGAGGCTTTCTTATATCTATCAATTAATTTTCTTTTTAGGATATTATTACGACTACATAACGGGCTACTATTCTCCTTTAAACATTCAACGAAAGTATACCTTACAGGAGAATCTTCTTGCTCATGAAATAGTAAAGGACGATATCGATCTGTTAGACTTAAGAGAGAATGAATGAATGAATGAATGAAAATACTTTATTGTACACCACAAAATAACAAAATAAACAAAAACTTAATATAACTAAAAATACAATGGGCGGTCTTATCGCTTAAAATCAATCTCTTCCAGACAACCTTGGGATGGAGCGGAATGTATGCAATTGTAAGAATGGTTGGCGGTGAACGTAATAATAAATACAAGAAGAGAATGCAATGCGATATACAACTATTAGATAAATATAATTACATATGCCTACATACACAGTAATAAATATACAAGAGATAGATATACATTTTTATACAGGCTTCTACGTGTTTCATATATAAGTATCTCCTGAGAGTGCCATGAGCCACTTACCCTGATCCAGTATAGTTTATTTCTTATTGCCTTATAATTGTAATCAAAATAATTAAAGAGTGAAATTTCCTATGACAAGTATTTTTTACTTAAAAGGAAATTTCATCATTGTTAATATTAAATATCTTTTGGAAACTCAATAGAAATATTTCTATTTGTATTTGTATAATTGTAACATTGAAATACATATATATTTATCTCAAGTTTCTATAGTTTCCCAAAAATTCAACGTCGGCATGACTAAAATAACTTAAAAACCAAATAATCTGTATTATTTACATTGTGCCACGGAGACAAACGTTGACTGTAATAATTAGGTATCATTGTAAAAGCATTTTATTGAGTAATCAAGGAAAATGGGTTATCCTTATTGGATTTCGAAATCGATTTATCAACGTATAAATACTTATTTTTATTTCGCCCACCAGACACATAGTTCTAACCCCACACTTAGGGCCCACCTTGTGTCGTGGGAGGAACTACAAGCACCGTGGACCACGTACTTGTAGCCACTCACAATTATTAAATACTTTAATTTAAAAGCCATTTGCTTTAAGTAAATAAAAGCTGCGTTCCCTAGAGAAAATCTTAGACTGGTGATGATTGTGAAATCTTTAGAAATAATATGCTATATTGTACATAGGATTTGGATCGCGAAGGTTGGATGAAAGGGAGGGATGTCTTTCCCTGCAGTGGGACTGCTCCGGCTTAATAACAATAAACTATACAGTCTTATTTATATAAATACTAGCCTCTGTCCACAGCTTCGCCCGCGTGATACCCGGATAAAAAGAAGCCTATATGTTATCCTGATGTATAAGCTAATTATATTACTGTAAAGTTTCATTAAAATCCGTTGAGTAGTTTTTGCGTGAAAGAGGAACAAACATCCTCACAAACTTTCGCGTTTATAATATTAGTAGGATAGTAGGATGGGATAGTAGGATTATATGCTATTTGTTAATAAGCGCTTGAGAACGGCTGGACTGATTAGGCTATTTTTACAAGCTTTTTTTAACTTGCAATGTTTGTATGTTAGTTTGATTGTTTAGGCCAAATCTTGAAGGTTGAATTTGAACCACTTCCTCTTATCGTACGGAGTTGAATTTTTACATGTTGGTTCAGTTTCGATGACAATGCATTTTTATAGTAAACATGAACTGAATTGACATCCAGGATTAGCTCCAGATAAAGGAACTCTTCAACGGTCAACAGCACAGACACGAAATGTTGTGTACGTATTTTATTATGATAGCTGGTTTTAAGTTTTACCATGACATGGTTGCTGTACAAAAGCTGGTTAAAAGCTTTTTTTTTAATATTCTTTTTCTATTAATTTATTTGTTTTTAAAATGTTCGCAAAATTCCGAATTAGGTTTTTATGGGAAGAAAAAATTGGAAAAATTGCACGGAATATGTAAAAAAAATTCAAGAAAAAAACCTCTCTCTCATACAAACTGATCTTGGTTGTCGGACGTAGTGGTTGCTTCCTCTATGGTTGTTGAATTGACATTTTGTATCTGTCACAAGGACCAAATAGCGTCGGGTCAGCTAGTTTGAAATTAATCTTGCCATAGGCACGTCCAAACATTACATTTGGCACAAGCCTGCGTTTTGCAGGTAGACCGTGAAAAGTAGGTACTCACTCTCAAAAGGACGTACCAAGCGGCAGGTCGCAAGTTCGAGCCCCACCGAGGTAGAATTTTTGGGATATTATATACCTAATCACTAATTATATAGTTTATTAATTATGGAGAAGATCTATAAATATGTTTTCTAAAATTTCAGATTCATCGGGACTCGAACTCGGATCTTCGCCAATGAATTTTGGGACACATTAAAATTTTACTAAACCATAGGAGTAGGTACCTTTATTCGACGGGGTGTTACCAGCTGATAAGATTAAATATATAGATACTTTATTACACTAGTTTTCACTTTTAAAATAGATATTAAATACTTGTATTCTAGCAAAATATAATGTTCTGTCAGTTTGCACGTGACCTCGGGAGCAGAGCACGGTCCAAGGAGAGATAGCAAAAAAATATTTATTTCAAAAACTAAAAAGCACTTTATCATGAGCCGATAGAAGGCCACTGTTAGATAAGGTTTCCCCAAAGACTGGCATTACTTCATTAGATGTGATAATAATAATAATTCGTGGTTGCCATTACAATGAGCTTTTTAGTTTTATTAGCTAGTTGAAATGCAAATGACAGGAATGAGTGGGAAGGCTCATTTCTGCCAGAACAGAATGAATGAATGAATGAATGAATGATTGAATGAATAAAAATACTTTATTGTACACCATAAGAAAATAGATATAACTTAACAAAACTAAAACAAACTTTAAGTACAATGGGCGGTCTTATCGCTTAGAAGCGATCTCTTCCAGACAATCTTTGGATGGAGAGGATTTATTGAGATACATTATTTCTTTTCTATAGAATACATTTTTTATTTGGCGAGTTGGTAATCCGTTCAATGAGCTTTCAAAAAAGCATAATTTGGATCTTTTCTGCTTCAGTGTCGAATCCGTGAGGCGGCGGCTTAGCGGAAATTTTATTTCTGCGTGGCGAAGTTGAGGTTTAATCGAAAATTCATAATTAATTTTTGATTTTATTTTTATCAGTTTTTATATCTACTTAATTAATAACTTACTTTGTATATATTCTGTTTATGTATCTTTACACTATATCTACACGTGAAAATCTTTTATTCACCTTCTGTGTTATACAATTATGTAAACGACTTACGCCTGCCTGAGAAGAAGGTTGTGGGTTCGATTCCCGCCGCGGGACAAATGTTTATATCTACAAATATTTGACCTGGGATCTGGATATTTTCTATGTATAATATGTATATATTAAAATCTGCTTACTTTGGGGCTAAATGGTGCTGTGAAAATGTCCCGCATTATTTATTTTTATTTATTTATTCTGTTGTATTGTTTCACTCACACTCTTTATGTATCTCAACACTATATCTACACGTAAAAACCTTTTATTAACCATCTGTGTTATACAATTATGTCTTTTTGTTATATGTGCTGTTGATTTTCCTTAGAATAAATAATTAAATTCTCTGGCCAAAATGCGTCTTCATGTTTGAAGTGGACTTCACAGATCCGATGTTACGTGTTTTGCTGTCTGTACACGATGCGTAGTTGATGACTGCTGCATAATGCGCTCCGTTACAAATGTCATAAAACATTGAAGACAGAAGCTGTTATGGCAAAGAGTAGAGAAGAATGATCAGACATTGCAATTATCGTTATTTGGTATCATTTTAGGATATGATGTTGATGACGACTGATGTGGCGCGGTGGGCGAAGGTCCGCCTGCGACACAAGGGGTGCGGATTCGATTCCCGCCCTAGGACAAATGTTTGTACGATCTGCAAATATTTGTCCCGGGTGTTCTGGGTATTTTCTATGTATAATCAAAAATATCTATCTATGTAATGTATTGTATTAAGTATATCAGTCATCTAGTACCCATAACACAAGCTCTGCTTAGCTTGGGGCTAGATGATGCTGTGTGGATTGTCCAGCATTATTATTATTATTATTATTATATATTCTCACTCGTTTGGTTGCATGGGCGCGTGGTCGCGGACGGTGCTAATGAGGACGGATCTTTCAACAGTCAACGAAATCATTAGGAGAATAATAGTGATATCCTAAATGGTCAAATTCCAAATGTCTGCTCTTTAGTGAATTCCAGTGAAGTTTTTTTGATACAACTAGCTTCTGCCCACGGTTTCCCCCGCGTGGTACCCAGATTAAAGGTAGCCTATGTGTTATTCTGATATATAAGCTATATTAATGTAAAGTTTCGTTGAAATGCGTTCAGTAGTTTTTGCGTGAAACAGCAAAAAACATCCATCCTCACAAACTTTTGCTTTTATAATATTAGTAGGATTAAAGTGGCAAATAAGACGCCCATCCATTAATAAATCTCTCTTGGTTCAATAGCTAATACAGACATTTTGAGTTCGTCTGCGTTTTGTATAGTTGCATTCCACGTGACAGTTAACAAGCCTCTCGCCGCTTATTGGACCCGTAACCGACGGCACAGAGTGTCTAGACAAATACTTTCTGTTGGCGTTAACGCCTGCGGAAAGATTTAATTGTATGAGAATGACATTAGCTGTGGAAACGTCACGTGACTTCTGCCATGTTTTGCCTTAACAAATTCGCGTTAGCATGAAAGGAAAATTAAGCATGATGTATTTGTCTAGACCCAAGGCCTTCGAATTTTTTGTTTTTGTGCATGTTATTTTTTCATGAACATTAAGTTTAACTATAAAATTAAACTCCTAGCTTTATTTTAGCAGTAATATACAGCTGGGCTGTAACTTATTGTGTTTATACTTTTTTTTTTTTAATTGACGTGACTAAGTGGATACATATGAATGAATATGAATATGAATTGACAAAACAATTAGGACTAATTAGCACCAAAAAAATAGTCTCTGTTCGTAAAAATCTTACTTATCTATAAAGTGTATATTTTGTACTTTATATGTTTTGTTGCGGTGTCAAATAACCCACTTTCTATTCTATTGAATCATCACGGACTTTTGAAGATTGTCCTGTCTATTCTATACCTGCTCTATGTAGATACCCTATATAGATGCGCATTGATTTTGCGCAGCTGATTTGTGCGTGAGACTGTTTGTTTAGTTATTTTACTAACTAAATCCTGCGACTTCACTTGCGATCTGGTAGGATATCGTGCGAAGATTGGTAAGCGGTTACCTTCGCCTATTATATCAACATGGGTAATGATGATGTGTTACTAGCCATTGTGGGTGAGCAGCCGGCTGCTACCCAAGAGGTGCAGCTTCGATTCACGAGGAAGCACACTGTTTGAAAACGAGGATCGTGCGAGGGGCTCAGTTTTACAACTGAGCCAGCACACTGTGGTACCACAATTGTGGCGAGGCAGCGAGACAGTTTCTGAACGTAGTTGAGTGAGGCAGTCTTGGGAACACAGTGTGTACTGTGCGTGATGTGTGGTGTGGTAATGGAGTGGAGTGCTATGTGCGAGGCGCATTGTGCGAGCCAACACGACCTTTCCTCGCGGCTCAGCTCGCACCTCACGTCTCGCGCCTAGCACGATTGTGCAACTGTGTTGGTGTGCAGGTGTGCTAGCTCGTCCAAATGAAAAGAGTGAGGCCTCGTTTCTAGAAAGTGTGTAGCTACAAAAGTGGTGCCACACGTGCTGAGGAACCACCACTACATGACAAGGTACCTTACTAAACCTTTTTCTTCCTTTTTTCTTTATTGTACAAACAAATTTTATCAACACTCACAAAATCCAGAATGCTATGACATGTACAAGCTTTTGTAAGCTTATGTACATGCCATACTGTTTTGCTTGTACATGTCATACTTTATAGCTTTTTTGTGGAGTTTAATCCTAAATATAGTTTTCTTCCAGCAAACCTTGACCTAGCGAGAGGTTTTTTTGAGGTCTAGATTCTATAATTATCAAACCATATTATTTACAGACTGATAATAGTGCAATTGGAATCGCAGCGATCCAATGATAGTCGATTTCTGTAGCATAGACCAACATCAGATGCTGAGATGTTGCTCGTTGGACCATTTGAGAACTAGAGTTATTCGCTATAAAAACAAGGTTTTATTTAGCAGGCGAATTGTACGAAAATAAACGAGATTTAAATTTCCCTGTCATGGGTCACTCTAACACAGATTTGTAACGTTTTATACTAAGTGTTTTATCCTGGATTTCTAGATAAATACCACTTTCTATTGGCTTTGCATGGAAATGACATTGGCTGTGAAAATGTCACGTGACTGCTGCCAAGTTTTATCTTGACATATTTGCATTAGCGTGAAAGGAAAACTAAGCGTGAGATATTTGCCTAGACCCGTGTCCAAAGCAAATATGTAGTTATTTATCGATCTATCAATCTGAGATGGGTTGTTTAAACTAAAATGACAAAAAGACATACATTTCATATAATTTATGATAGAATAATGAATATCGAAGCCACAATGCTGAAATACGCACAAGTATAGAGCGTTTGACAATCTTGTGACCCTGACCTGAGATGATATCTTTGTGATGTTGTTTGAAAACATAGAGGTCCTTGTGAAAGAGCTGGTCCAGGGAAATATTATAATTAACTTATTTCGATACCTATATACCTATTTTTTGCCACCTAGCAGTAATGGTCGCATTGCTGTGTTTTTAGTCTATACTAATATTATAAAGGGGAAAGATTTTTTGTTTGTTTGTTTGTATCGAATAGGCTCCGAAACTACTGGATCGATTTTTACCATTTTTTCACCAAATGAAAACTAAATTATCAGGAAGTAACATAGGCTATAATTTATTAAAAAAAAACAGAGTTCGTTAAGAAAATTGCAATAATGTAACCCAAATTAGCAAAATTTTGCTTATAAAATTTATTATTAGGCGTGCGCTGAGAAAACTATTGATGATACATAAAAATTATGTACTACATGATTAAAGTACTAATTATTACCTACAAAAAAGTCTGCGAGGGAATACATCTTACTATCATAGTTAAGTCACAATAGCAGCTTTTGTGTTCTAAAATTTAATTAGATCGCCGATATTCCCATGGAATCGAAACTTACGCGGGCGAAACCGCGGGGCGCAGCTAGTTTAATAAGTTTAACGGGTTTTAATCGCGTTTACCTTTTTATTATTTTCCCGACGTTTCGACTGCACAATCGGATCGCGACGCGAACACCACAGTGCACACACCTGACCAGTGCAGTGCGGTGATACGGTTAGTGTAGTGTGCCGTAATGTGAACATGGACTTTTCTGATTCTGAAGATGAAATGAGGGTAGTTGCGGCTACTGCCTTTATTTTTCGACTGTATCTCCATATACTCCAGTCATCCCGTGACCACGGCTGTTGGAATACAGTCGAAACGTCGGGAAAATTATAAAAAAGGTAAACGCGATAAATACCCGTTAAACAGGGCCACAGACAGTGGACTCTGTCGAGGTTGTCTCCAGGTTGAAGAGACAGTGGAGCATGTGGCGTTAAACAGGGCCACAGACAGTGGACTCTGTCGAGGTTGTCTCCAGGTTGAAGAGACTGTGGAGCATGTGGCGTTAAACAGGGCCACAGACAGTGGACTCTGTCGAGGTTGTCTCCAGGTTGAAGAGACAGTGGAGCATGTGGCGTTAAACAGGGCCACAGACAGTGGACTCTGTCGAGGTTGTCTCCAGGTTGAAGAGACTGTGGAGCATGTGGCGTTAAACAGGGCCACAGACAGTGGACTCTGTCGAGGTTTTCTCCAGGTTGAAGATACTGTGGAGCATGTGGTAATACACTGCACCGCCACAAATGAAGTCAGGTCGAAGACGGGACTGCAAGAGCTCATCAACTCATGCCCAGGAGTTTTCCGCGTTTGTGAGGTCATCTTTCCTAGGCCCTGTCTGAAAATCAGCGCCTCTTCTAACTACTGTGCGGAGCAGCACTAAGCTGAGACAGGACCTGTTTGGCCCACACGGCACAGATGGGACTAATTAGCACATAAATCTACTCTTTGTCACTATGTTTTTGTTAAAATCTTAGGTATTTATTGTGTCTATTTATTTATTTTTTAGTGTATTTACTACTTTATTTCTTTCTTCTTTCTTTCTTTCTTTCATGCTCTCCGTCATAATTAACTGACAGGAGGTACTGATACTGGAACACTGCTGTCATCAACTCAGAGTCCTTCTCCGCTACTTCATGGAGTCGGGCTGGTTGGGGTCAGGTTAGAAGGGGGATAATGCACAATACACCCCAATGCGGGACGTCAGTGCAGACCTTAGTTCCCCCACTAAGTATTAGAATTAGAAGACCCGTTAAACTTATGATTATGTTATCCAATTGCGAGAGTTTGTGTTCATAGTTTATCAGTCATGTAGTTTCCATAAGCTCTAAGTCAAAGTCAAAATCAATAGGTTTTTATTCATTGAAATCACAAGGATCATATAGAAACGTCAACTTAAAAACTATACGTGAATTTAAAATGTTAAAGTGAATTTACGCCGGTTCCTCGCGCGCGACCAAGCATAGGAGAATCAGGCAACAAATTCTGCTTGGTTATTTTTTTGATGATCCTTCATTCAGCTTTAGTGTGGTGCCAATCGATCGTAAATATTATTTATATATTTATTATATATTTATGTGAAAATGTCCAGCATTATTTATTTATAATAATGCTGGACATTTTCACACAGCATCATTTAGCCCCAAACTAAGCAGAGCTTGTATTATGTGAACTACATGACTGATATACTACTTATATATATTTTTTTGTAAATACATACATATTATACATAGAAAACACCCAGACCCGAGACAAATATTTGCAGAACTTACAAACATTTGTCCCGTGACAGGAATCGAACCCGCAACCTTCTGCGTCTCAGGCGGACCTTCGCCCACTGCGCCACATAGGTCGTCAATAATTATGTTATCCAATTGCGAAAGTTTGTGTTCATAGTTTATCAGTCATATAATTCCCATAAGCTCTGCTTAGTTTGGGGCTAGATGATGCTGTGTGAAACTGTCCAACATTATTTATTTATGTCTGGTTTTAAGGGTATGGGGTCAATTATAGGCACATAAGACTTTTCACCTGTTATGTCTCAGGGTCGGCAAAGTGCTAGTGATACCTCTGTTGCAAATCTCCATAGGTTACGGTAACCGAACTTTTATACTAATCACTCAGAGAAGTCACATAAATAAAACGGCCATTGAAATGAGAATCTACCTAATTGAATCTTAGGTCTTTATGTTTTACCACAAAATTGTCAATTATTCATTCACTAGCTTCTGCAAAGTAAAGTAGCCTGAGTGTTAGTCTGATGTATAAGCTATAATACTGTAAAGTTTCATCAAAATCCGTTTAGTAGTTTTTGCGTGAAAGAGTAACAAATATCCATTCTCACAAATTTTCGCGTTCATAAGAGTACTAGCCTCTGTCCACGGCTTCGCCCGCGTGGTACCCGGATAAAAAGTAGCCTATATGTTATTCTGATGTATAAGCTATATTACTGTAAAGTTTTATAAAAATCTGTTCAGAAGTTTTTGCGTGAAAGAGTAACAAACATCCAACCTCACAAACTTTCGCGTTCATATTTTAAATAGGATAGAATTTAATAGGGCAAAGCAGTTATTTTAAATTGCGAAGTATTTGCCATCATTCGCTTAACATGACGTTCAAAACATGGACATCATTTTGTAGTTTATTACAAAATACTTATAATTTTTCAATCCTTTTGGTAGTGCATGGATTGAAAAATGTATGTGCGCAGTAACAAGTGCTCAACTAACATTCTGGAAATTAATACATTAAACTTATTCAAATTAAAACTAAAGAAACTTTTATTACAAAAGGCGTACTACAGTATAAATGAATATCTTTTTGACAAATTTTAGATAGTTTTAAGAATTTGACATTTTATAATTATATACATTTTTTTTCTTCTTACATAAAATATTGTGTCATGCTAGCCTGTTTGTATTATCAAATGTATGACTTTTTAGACTAAGGCTTATACTTTCTTATTCTTGTATTAAATTTTGCATGCTGTAAAGCAGATCATGGTTGGACTTACTTTAACTGTATTATGTACTGCTTGTACCCATGTTTCGCAAATAAATAAATTGAATTGAATCAAAACGGTGATGAAAACGTCGTCAGGAAACCGGCATGCCCTAAACCCAAGCATGAAACTTATAAAAATAAATCTTAATTGAAAGGTTGTTTGCGTGAGCTATGTTCTGTTTTTTTTAAATGTTGTTAATTTATTGTACCTAAGTAGGTATGACATAATACTCAATTTTTTTTATCGGTATTCAGTTTTTATTTTTTCCTGAAAACAAAATGCCTTGTGTGTAATCTTTTTTTCACACAGCAGAGAAGAGCTCGTATTATGGGAACTACATGATTGATATACTATTCAGATATTTTTTTTGTAAATACATACATATTTTACATAGAACACACCCAGACCCGAGACAAATATTTACAGATCATACAAACATTTGTTCCGTGGCGGGAATCGAACCCGCAACCTTCTACGTCGCAGTAGGCGGGCCTTCGCCCGCTGCGCCACAGATATCGTAAATAAATGTATATATTTTGACCGTTTACGTTTACGTCTTTAAAAAGATTCATCTCTGACATTCACCGTTCAACAATTAAACCATCATTTCACAACATAACACTGCTAATGTCTTCTTCCCATTGTGTTCGACGAACTAAAACAATACATACTCTCCTTTTTCTGACCTTGGCTCCATTTTGTTTAATGGCATATTCAAATTGGGTGGGGCTCTATTACGTGCTGTGATGGCAAGTAGCGCATATACATTAGTAGCTGGAAAAAATGCAATATAATTTTTCTCTGTGGTCGGATGCAATTATTTTTTTTGTGTGAGGTTTTTGGAAGAGGTGATTATCTAGGAAAAAGTATTTATTTTATCTTGTATTATGTATCAAAATGATCGTAAAAATACAGACTTTACGACTGAGTAAAAACATCAACGAAATATATACGTTTTCCGTGAATCAAATTACTAACCTAGTTTACGGGAAAATCACAATTTTCATGGAAAATATCCACTATAAAAAAATATTTCGTATTCTGTTATTTTCTGTTTATATAATAAAAATCCTTAGTAAATTAGCTTTCCGTCCATATAATTAGTTTTGACTTAGCGACAAATAGTTATCGAGATACAAGCGATTTATTAATCGCGGGGCGTTCGAAATTTGCAAAATCATCATTTTTGATGGAAATGAATCACCTTGGAAATTCCTTGGACGTTTGAGTAAAATTACGCGGCAATTTTCCGCCATTTTGGACTGGTACCTCTAATTACCAGGGACGTATAAGTGGATAGTAATAAAGAAAATCGAAAGAAAAAATAAAGAAAATATTTTTAAATGAATGAATGAATGAAAATACTTTATTGTACACCTTAAACAAATATAAAATCTTACATAAAGAAAGTACAATGGGCGGTCTTATTGCTTAGAGGTGAGCTCTTCCAGACAACATTTGGCTGGGGAGGATAGTAAGAGATTGTGAGGTGTACATAAAATAATAATAAAATAATATTAACTACATCATACTTACATCCTACTACTAGTATAAACACGAAAGTTTGTGTGGATGGATGTTTGTTACTCTTTCACACAAACACGACTGAATGGATTTTGATGAAACTTTACAATAATATAGCTTATACATCAGAATAACACATAGGCTACTTTTTATCAGGTTACCACGCGGGTGAAGCCGTGGGCAAAGGCTAGTATATTTATGATAAAAGATAAAAAGTTAAATTCCATAGATGTATACGTAATAATACTCTTTGTTACGAAATTTTCGGTTCGTCTCTGATATACGCAGACAATGGGACGCAGTATTGTATGCATTTCTTCATTCCGATAATGAAGTCTTTTCGGATATGCGATGTACACGTAAGTAGAGCAGATAAAAAAAAAACAAAAAAAAAACACGCTGACGACTTTAATCTCCATAATGGATATACTTAGAAGGCACGAAGGCCCGACTGAGACGCAGAAGGTTGACTCGGAACTAATATCTGCAGAACTTACAAACATTTGTCCCGCAGCGAGAATCGAATCTGTGCCTCTTGTATCGCAGCCAGGTACTCACCCGCCTTGCCACCGAGGTCATCAACGAAAAATAAACACGCTCACAACTGTAATCCTCATAATGGAGATCTACACCCAACAGACATTTAATTTACCACCTTGATGTAAACTATTTTCTTCTGTACATGACCCTACCTCTGGTAAATATACCTCTCTATAGCTGAAGGTTTGCTGGAAGAAATCTCTTTTTAGGGTTAAACTCGCACATATCATGTCTTGTACATGTCATTTCATTTGCCTTTCTGTAAGTGTTTATTTTTGAATACAATAATGTAATGATAAATCGTACTTCCTACTATAATCCTACTAATATTATAAACTTGAAAGTTTGTGAGGATGTTTGTTCCTCTTTCACGCATAAACTACTGAACGGATTTTGATGAAACTTTACAGTAATATAGCTTATACATCAGAATAACACAAAGACTACTTTTTATCCGGTTACCAAGCGGACAAAGCCGTGGACAGAAGCTAGTACACTTAAAGAAGCTAGTTTAAACTTTACAGCCTCTGCCCACGGCTTCGACCACTTGGCACCCTCGTAAAAAGTAGCCTATGTGATATTCTGATGTATAAGCTATAATACTGTAAAGTTTCATCAAAATCCGTTCAGTAGTTTTAGCGTGAAAGATTAACAAATATCCATCCTCACAAACTTTCACGTTTATAATAGTACTAGGATTTTCAAACAAAACAATCTGTTACGGCACTTAAAAAAAAAACTATAAATCGTTCTTTAACCTTTCCTCGGGCGAATAACAATTTAATTAAAGTAATAACTACTTTGGTGTTAGTATCAAGGTGTGTTGGAAATCATTGAATCTAAACGGTCGCTCGTATCATGACCACTATCGCAACATTACTAGCTACTGCCCACGGCTTTGCCCCCGTGATACCCGGACAAAAAGTAGCCTATAAAGTCTTATTCTGATATATAAGCTATATTACTGTAATGTTTCATCAAAATCCGTCCAGTAGTTTTTGCGTGAAAGAGTAACAAACACACATCCATCATAGTTCCTGAATATGATGAGGATTAGTTTACATCCACACTTAGATGATTTCACTTTCATCATTTCAGCCCGGAATCACCCACTGCTGCCCCTCCTCTGTCCTGTGCGTCTCGCATCCAGGTATGCCTTGTGACTCTGACGATGTCGTCGACCCACCGCGCTGTCGGGCGACCCGGACTTCTTCGGCCTGTTTTTGGCCACCACTTAGTCAAGGATTTACTCCAACGACCATAACCACGTCTGGTCAGGTTTCCTGCCCACCTCCACTTAAGGTCTATCACCCTGTCACCAACGTCATGGACTTTCGTTCGGCGTCGGATTTCAGTGTAGCGAACTCGGTCCAGAAGTGTTATGCCGAGCATGGCTCGCTCCATGGCCCTTTGTGCAACTCGTACTCGGTACATAGTCTCCTTCGAAAGCATCCACATCTCGGCACCATAAGTGAGGATTGGCAAGACACACTGGTTGAAGAGACGTGTCTTCAGGCATTGAGGTATCTCTCTTGACCGAAGCACGTCTTCTAACTTTCCGAATGCGGCCCACCCTAGCTGTATGCGCCTGAAAATCTCCTTATGTGGATGCTCCTTGTCAAGATTTCACTTTAAACTAGCTTCTTTATGTGCAGCATGCGTCTAGAGAAAATAGGGCATGCAATAAGGCATGAAAATCTAGTTGAAGTAAGTACACGTCTGTCGGTAAAAAAGCTGTTAATGTGGCCTTCTTTAGTTTATTTTTGGACATTTTAAGAGACTTTTAGAAGTTTATTTTTAACCGTTCTGGTTATTGCAATAAAGAGTTATTTATCATCTTTTTAAATTAGATAAAAAATATAGTGACCTACAAAACCACGCTCATAATACTTAAGATAAAATATCAACTAACAAATGACGTCAGATACACTTAGTACGAACATGCGCAGGCGCAAATGTGATTTTGCTCTTGAACTTACACCGAATTCTTAACCTTATAATAATGATAGAGCATAATAATAGTCTATGAAATAGAGTGCAACAAAGAGAGATATATACACATTATTGCCAACCAAAGAACAATACAAAACCCAACTGTTTTCAACACAAAGTTACAATTGGCGGTCTCTTCCAGACAACAAGATATTTTCTTTTTACTCGTGATATCAGTTTACGTAACATCGTATATGCGTTGAGCTTAAACCTTATGACCCTAAACTGCTATATAGTAAACGTCAATATTATAAAATAATAGTTAATGAAGCGATTGGTAACAAGAAACTTTTCCTGTTTTTGATAATCTCTGGCAAAATAATTGCGCGCCAACCACAGACTAAAATTTCAATTGCATTCTTACTTGACATTATTATTAAGGCCCAGGCAGCGTTCCAATGTCGGTATACTTTTAACTTAAAATGAATATCCTTCCTATCCTATCCTTCTAATATTATAAACGCGAAGGTTTGTGAGGATGGATGTTTGTTACTCTTTCACGCAAAAACTACTGAACGGATTTCAATGAAACTTTAGAGTAATATAGCTTATACATCGGAATAACACATAGGCTACTTTTTATCCAGGTACCACGCGGTAGAAGCCGTGGGTAGAAGCTAGTAATATTATAAACGCGAAGGTTTGGGAGGATGGATGTTTGTTACTCTTTCACGCAAAAACTACTGAACGGATTTCAATGAAACTTTACAGTAATATAGCTTATACATCAGAATAACATATAGGCTACTTTTTTTCCGGGTACCACGCGGGTGAAGTCGTGGGCAGAAGCCAGTCTTTATATATCAAAACGCGCACCCTTTTCATTCGTGTCTCGGTACAGCTGGGATGATCCAAATTTGACACATTAATCCAAGGCCTCACCTATCACGCCGGCCTGTCACTACTTAGCGATACTACACAAAATCCATCTACAAGGAATGTGGTTAATATCAACCGAATTCACACTAATATTATATAGAGGTAAAGTTTGTCAGTTTTGATGTAGGAGGTAATATCCGAAACTAGTCATCCGATGTTAAAAATTATTTCAGCAATATTTAAAATGGATCTTCAGGGTTCAGGGTGGACTTAGGCTACATATTGGCCTTGATTCTTTAGTACACTAACTAGTTGTTGTGTTTTTTAAACAATCGCTCTCTTTTACTGATAGTGTACGCAAGAAAGGCGACCTCTGTAGCGCAGTGGGCGAAGGCCTGAGATGCTGAAGGTTGCGGGCTCGATTCCCGCTGCGAGACAAATATTTGTAAGATTTGCATATCAAATGTCTCAGGTCTGGGTGTTTTCTATGTATAACATGTATGTGTTTACAAAAAAAAAAGTAGTTTAACAGTCATTTAGTTCTCATAACACAAGCTCTGCTTACTTTGGAACTAGATGACACTGTGTGAAAATGTCCAGCATTATTTATTTATTATTTTATTAAGAGCTGGCAAGAATTTTACTGCTGTGTGCTTCTGTCAAATCAATTTACGTGCCGTTTTTCTTCGTGATTATAGTCAGCATGTTTTGATATCACGACTAAATTTGTATGGAAAACTTATATCTAACTAATTTGACAGCACTAAAATTGTAGCTATCTCTTTCTTGCTTGCACTATCAGTAAAAGAGAGCGCAGTTTAAATTTAGTTAGTGTACTACAGAATCGAGGCCAGTAACCGAAACTAGTCATCCGATTAAAAAAAAACACCAATATTTAGAATGCACCGATTTTTCAAGGTTCAGGATGGACATAGGCTACTTATCCCGTTAAAATATATCTGTGGAGACCACTTTTGGCAATATAAGTCGACTAAAGAAGGGTCGAGCGAATGAGTTTCTTACGAACACTGCCTTAAGTAAGAGCTATTTTTCATTGGCTACATTTTACCAAGCGAGCGAAGTCCCTAGCAGTAGTTACTATAATACTAGCTTCTGCCCACGGCTTCGCTCGCGTGTTACTCGAATATAAAGTAGCCTATGTGTTATTCTGATGTATAAGCTATATAACTGTAAAGTTTCATCACAACCCGTTCAGTAGTTTTTGCGTAAAAGAGTAACAAACATCCATCCTCACAAACTTTTGCGTTTATGTCCGTTATATTAAGTAATACTTAACCACTATTAACTATCAAAAAAGGGGTACCTATGTATATTTTTAATTGTAATTATTCAATATCGACACATATTTTTGCAAGATACACAAATGTTATCTGAGTCTATGTGCAATAAAAAACTATCTACGAGTATGTAGCTAGCTATTTAGTTCCTTGAGGTAACAATGTTTAGATCTAATTTTTTGATAAACATTTTTGGTTAACCGCAATAACACGATTAGTCGTGTACCTATTTAAAACAAAGTAATTATATAATTTTCAGAAATGTGAACTTGTAAATAATGTAGTGAAGATCCATGTATATGGATAATGTTTGATGGAAAACGATTGATCAAGGAAAACATCACAACTAGAGCAAGCTTCGAAAACAGAACAATTGTTGATATTATGTATTTTATATTAAGTTTATACTGTCGGAAAACACCGAAAATTTTCAAGTATTGAATCCCGCTTCACTTATGTTTCTCTCAAATATATTTAAAATTAAATATCTAAGTATGTACTTACCTATTATACCTACTTCGTTGTTAAATAACGATATCATGTTCGTCAGTCTGTCATCGGTAGCTTTCAACTTATCAAATTACTTTATGTAATAAGAGGAGCATTTAATTGCTCTACAATAGAATAAGTATAGCTTAAGGGTAAGATTTACTTTTATAATCATTCAAGAAGATGATAAGTAAAGACTGAAAAATCGAATAATGTAAAACCAAAGTCGACAAGAGCTCCAAATGCGGAAAGCTTTTGTCACAAAAACTTTCACGCGTTTAGACTGGGCGTCGATAGATAGATAGATAGAAAATTCTTTATTGCACAACTATAAAGTACTGTACATAGGCGAACTTAATGCTAGATAACATTCTCTTCCAGCTAACCAGTCGATTATTGTTATTGAGAGCCCTCACTAAGTATAATTTAATTTAATAAGTATCTGAACTAAATATATACTATTCTAACATCTATCTATCACCGCACCGCTCGCTATCGGCTCGGGAATCATCCTCACACCCTAGAGCCTGGGTGGCGGAGTACTAACTTTGTCAAACAGTCGGCAAAGCGCGTGTGTTGCCTCTTTTATTGCCGTAACCGCTTATTTACATGTGGGCCACCTTGTTATACAAAAAACTACAGATATTCAGGGCAAAGATTAGGAAGATACCACGAGAAAAGTTGAGAAGTAATAAGTTAGCATGGTATGGGCATGTCATGAGGAGAGAAGAATGTCATATTACGAGAAGAGTGTTAATGGATGGATGATAAATGTGGATGGAAATAAAATCAGACGTTAGCCAAAGAAGATATGGATTGATTGTGTGAAGAATGACATGGTTAAGAAAGGAGTGAGTACTGAGATGACGACTGATAGAGAGTGGAAGAAAAAAACATGTTGTGGCGACCCCACGTAATGTGGGATAAGGCAAGAAGATGATGAAGATGATGTTTCAGGGCAAAGATATACAGAAAAAGAAAATATTTGCTTCGCAGCGGGAATCATTACTCGCTTGCCTCATTACCAAGATATCTGTAAGTCATAGTCAATAGGTCAATAATTATTCATTGAAATCAAAAGGATCATATAGAAACGTCAACTTAAAAACTACGTGAAAATAAAATTTGAAAGTGAATTTACGTAGATTTCTCGCGCGCGACCAGAGCTAAAAGAATCAGGCAACAAACTCTGCTTAGTTATTTATTTGATGATCCTTCATTCAGCTTTAGTGTGATGCCTATCGAACGAGGCGAACTCATTTATAGAAAAGGAGTACTAGTAAAAGAATTATATAAATGTATTGGATAACAGCCAGAGGACGCCTGCAAGAACGCTGAGAAGACAAAGATGGACGGAAAAAGTTCAAAATAGAGAAACGTGGAAAAAACTTGGAGGAGGCCTATACCCGAAAGGGGCCTTGATTAAATCTCGTTTTAAAAATTAATTATTTATTTTGAATCATAAGAAAATTTAGTCGACAAATAAAAAAAGGTTTATTATTATTATTATTTAATAATAGTGCGGTCTTCGCCTTAAACAAACATGCTATAATTACGGTAACTAGGTCTACCATCGCGTTCCCTTTCCAAAAGGTCACATAGCCGACAGACCGACCATTCTAATGACCAGTTCATATTCGGTCCTTCGGGCATTAGCTTATGAAAGGCCCGCGTTAGAATGAACAATTTGATAATGATTTGCCAGTTAAATAGTACCATGGTACTGGTAGATTCTGATACCCACGTTACAGGGAATACTAATTGTATGCGTGGGTAGCGTGTTTGAATGGAAATCCTACTAATATTATAAACGCGAAAGTTTGTGAGGATGGATGTTTGTTACTCTTTCACGCAAAAACTACTGAACGGATTTTGATGAAACTTTACAGTAATTTAGCTTATACATCAGAATAACACATAGGTTTATTTTTATCCGGGTACTATGCGAGCGAAGCCGTGGGCAGAAGCTAGTGTATATGTATTCAAAAATAACAAAAATAAATTATTATTTAAGTACGATTGCCGGTTTTATCGCTTAGAAGCGATCTCTTCTTGTCTGTTGGATGTTTTTAATATATTAAAATTGATAGAATCAATGCCAGAAATAGTGGCCGAAATAAGAATGAATATTTTTGCTATGAACCAAGCTGAAAAAGAGTCTGAATTATTTCAGGTAACGTTTGAAAATGAGAAAATTACATTAGTGTAATATTTCGTTCAAAAACATAGTTTCACCATCATCATAAACAGTCTGTAGAAGTTCATTGAAATTGAGCCAGAGATTTTTAAACTTTGTTTTTTAGGATAGGCAATGCATAGCAATGAGTATGGCGATTCAGATTTAAATAGGCAACGGTAACTTCTTACCATTTGAGAGGCATATCCTGATAAATAAATTAAAATAATTCTCCCTGGCATGGTTTAATTGTGGAAGTTGATGATAGACAGAGAGATGGGACACGAAACAAATGAAAACAAATAGAATAACATGTAAAAATTATAAAAAATAATCTCAATGTCCACATCCTGGCTCCAACATCAGACCCTCGTTACCAAAACGAATCATATCAGCACAAATTCGAGTGGTTTTCTTGTAACTGCTGAAGAGTTCCACTATCCACCTCCTGTTTCCATCATCAGATCACTTCAAAGATACCAAATTATAGTATCTGAATTATGGTCATACGAACTTTATATATATAAAAGGTTCATTTCGATACCACAATTAAATATTTTAATTTGACATATAGTTTAGAAAGAAGCCACCACCTGGGCACTAAAAGGTACCTACTAATACACCATAACTTAAAATCACTAGGTACATGCCTACTAAAACATATTGTAGGTAGGTTCCTTCATAGATGGTAAGCAAGTAGGTAGGCACTGTTGTGCAAAGTGTGACGCGTATACAGCTTGAAACCTCTTTGGAGCAGAGGGTAGCAACCAGGCGCCACGCAGTCCAAGACCTCTCGACTCCAACCTACTTGGAGTTGACAGAATGACATGACATTGGTCATAATTATCGCGGGGTCTGTGGCTATATATTATCTGTGAAATAACCTTGAAAGGCGGGAATATTTTCAAGAGGGAATAAAATTACAAATTACTACAATGGAAAATTATGTAAAATTTGAGATTTATTCGTTCTAGAAAGCGTTGAAGCGTTATAATAGTTAGGTGTGCTATGACGTCATCATGTGCAGCCTCTGCCGCGCATTCGACCTTAACTCAGAGTTTCTCACAGCTAACACAGTTCAAGTTAGCGGTTAAGTTATAAGCTGGTTAAACTTAACCTTTTGAAATGTTATCCGGTCATGAGCCGCGTGCTTTCGGAACAGAAATGCAGTGGAGACGCTCAGATAGCATTGAAATCTATTATTACCTGATAAACTAAACAAGGGTTTACTTTTTGATCTACAGCAGTTCAGTTTGTCAGCTTGGGTGAGATTTGAACATGGAAATAGTGTTTTTATTCCCCGACGCAAACAGACGGGTTATGAATTTAACGTGTGTATCCTTGTGTCTGTGTATTTCTGACTAGCATCGTAGCTCCCGAACGGATGAACCGATTTTGTTAAGTTTTTGTTGTTTGAAAGGTGTCTTAATCGAGCGTGTTCTTAACTATGATTAAAAAAAAATCTGTTAAGTCATTTGATCTGTTCAGATTTCTTGCATGAAATTTAAATAAATATTTTAATATTAGTAAATTTAGTTTAGTATAATAAATTTGATATATTTAATAAATCTATAAATTTAATTGTAACTAGATATCTACCTACTATATGTGAAAATTTGCAATGTATGCTCTATATTTGACCAAAATGTCGAATATAGAAAAACTAACTATTTAATAATACTAATGTACCTATATTCTCGCAAATAAATATCATTCATTCTTTAGTTGATGAAGGGATGAGACTTAAGACTCTTGGATTGACTCTTTGACTTAGGACAATGCTGTTTTTTGCAATAGATTAGTATATCTTGATGGTTCTTAAAAAGGTCTTACATATCACTAGAGAGCAATGCCATGGAGGATGGAAATGCACGTCGGAGGTTACCTAATTTTGTTTCAGGTTAAATATGCTAGCACAAGTCAAAACGAAAATCTCCGTTTCTGCTCGGTAAATCGCCATCTTCGTATCATGATTCTTCAAGTTGAGGAATCACCGTAAATTCATGATTCCAATAAATAAATTTATTGTTTACATTATACTAATACGATTTCAGTGTCTTTTTTATACAACTAATGTAGCAAACAAGCATAAGACCCCCACCTGTTCGCACAGATACTATACTACTGTACGTAAACGGTTACCGTAACTTATGGACACGCTACACAAGAGGGCCTATGCTGATTTACAAATACGTTAAAAACTTGTCGAAACGATGACTGTTTCGTGAATTTTTATATGGAAATCTTGTCGATACAAGATATTCAAAACTTGCCGAAACATGAATTTGTTCTGTTTCGTGAATTTTTGTATGGAAATCTTGTCGATACGGTTACCGTTTTGAAATGTTAAAACCTCAGAGTCTATGCCCAGAGCCTGAGACATAACTGGTGGTAAGTCGAATGTGCTTGTAATTTCACCAGTACCTTCAAACCGGAACAAAGCCATGCATTACTGCTTGGTGGCAGAAACAGGTATGGTGGTAGTAGGTACTTCCCCGGACTCTCTTCCACAAGGTCTACTTCTTTTTCTACGCATTTCTGTTCTTTTACCGTAGCATTCGTAATGTTAGGGTTAGCGGCACGCCTAACGTCATTCCTTTATCAGGGTTCCATATAACTAAAACGGAATCCCCAAGCTTTTCTGTGGTGCATTGGGCAAAGGCCCGCCTGAGACGCAGATGGTTGCGGGTTCGATTCCCGCCGCGAGACATATGCTTGTATCATCTGCAAATATTTGTTTGGGTGTTTTCTATGTATAATATGTATGTTTTTCCAAAAAAAATGTATTTAAGTAGTATATCAGTCATGTAGTTCCCATAATACAAGCTCTGCTTAGTTTGGGGCTAGATAATGCTGTGTGAAAATGTCCAGCATTATTTATTTTTTTATTCTGTCACTAAAAAGTTTCGTCCTGTCCGTCTGCCCGTCCATTATTCCTATCCCAATTTCTCTTTCAGTTTTAAATGTATTGAGATAATATTCATAACAAAATATTTATACCTATATGTTTTATGTATGTGTATATATGTAATTGTATTTTATTTTTAATTTATATAACTTTATGTATTTTATTTACTACCTATTGCTAGTAACTTCTTTTTATAAATACATGTCCACGTTCCAATTATTAGTTCACCCCCGGCCATGCTTACAATGTCAGAATCTTCTCCATCCAAAGGATATCTGGAAGAGTCACTTCTAAGTTATCAGACCGTCCATTGTACTTTAAGTTTTGTTAAGTTGTATTCTTTTTTATTATTAATAATAGTAATCATGAATTTATTTGCTTTTTTTAAAATACCTACGCTAAAATAACTAAAATAGAAACTTTAGTATAAAACTTAAATATAAGCAATCGTGTGCCCGAGATAATACCTTCGTATGAACGTACCTTGTCAGAAAAAAACCTGTATACAGACGATACATTGATTACTGCTCTTACTAAGTAGGTATAAACTTATTATGGTATACATTAAAGTATTTTACAAATGTTTATATCCCAAAAATAGCAAATTGAGTCAGACTGGAACCTGTGTCCGGTACGCGGCAGATATTGAGCCAAAAGATCCCCAAAGGAATTTCGACCAGATGTATCCCGCGTTAGAACTATCTCGGTATAACTCCATAGCAAACGTAAGTAAATTTTATTTGGGCTAATATTAAAATCTTAGGAATGTAAGTGATCTTACGTGAGTTCACTAAATAAACTGCTTAACTTTGAGATATGACCAAGAAGAAAAAAACGATTTAAATCCGTAAACAAAGATTTAATAAAACATTTACTTTAAATCACAGAGATCTTAATTATACTTAATAAAACATTCAATAACGTAAAATGTATTTAACTATAAAGTTAATGACTTACGTATATAAACATAACTAGAAGTGTAATTTAAAAAATTTAAACTTACAAGTTATTTCGTCCAATACGTGGATTATTCTAGAAATCCCCGCAAAAGTACCACACTGGTAGATTTTGTACCAGCCAAGATTCAGGTAAAATCTAAAAACACTACAAGTAAAGGGACTTACTGGGTATTTTTGGAATAACCGCAGTATGTTAAATTAGGTAAGATAGAAAAATAAAAACAATAAGTTAAGTAGGTACTTACAATCACTTAATAAAAAAAAATCACAAAATGCAACTGACTAGGATTTAACTAAGCATTATACTAAAATCAGTTTTTATACTAAAAATAGCTTAAGATCAATAACTTCGTAGGTATCGGCGGGTCTCTTTTCCAAGTTCTATTCAAAATCTGTAAGCAGATAAAAATATTATTAAAATAGGTTCATCCTCGACCCCACCTTAGTGACTCGGTGGACGAAGGATCGCCTGAGACGCAGAAGGTTGCGGGTTCGATTCCCGTCGCGGGACAATCGTTTGTAAATATTTGTCACGGGTCTGGGTATTTTCTATGTATCCTACTTCCTACTACTATTATAAACGTGAAAGTTTGTGAGGATGGATGTTTCTTACTTTTTCACGCAAAAACTACTGAACGGAGTTTAATGAAACTTTACAGTAATATAGCTTATACATTAGAATAATACATAGGCTACTTTCATCCGGGTACCACACGGGTGAAGCCGTGGGCAGAAGCTAGTAATATAGGTATATTTAATAAATCTAAATAGTATATTAATCATGTAGTTCCCTTATGGGAAGCTCTCACAAGCTTTGCTTAGTTTGGGGCTAAATGATGCTGTGTGAAAAATGTCCAGCATTATTTATTTATACTCAGTAAGTAAATCTTTGAGGATGGTTGTGAGGATGGTGGAAGTATAGTATAGTCAGAATTTTGCAAGTTAGCTTTCCAAAGGTTGCAAGCCTTAACATTTTCGGTTCTAGGGAATACCAATTTCCTCATATTATCGGATCCGAGTGGTAAAATACGTAAATTCATACCAATTCATTGTTTGGTCGGGTACACGAAAGTATTGGCTGAATCCTTTCCATACGCGTTTTTTACTACACAAGTGAAGTTTCCCATATCAGACCACCGCAGGGTGTTGATCAGAAGGTCACCAGATGGTAGGACCTGTAGAATAAAAAAAAGTTTTTGAACAAAGAGCAAATTCTCATTGTATTATAATGTGACGTGCCCGGCTTGCTAAATTACGATACGCTAGCGCCATCTCTTATCAACTGGACGCACTACTTGTTCTACCGCCATCTATCGTCTGGCACTAACCACGCTAGTAAAAGGTGGTAGGTTCTCGAATGTTTGAGGCGCAACAACGTACAGACCACGCCTCCATACGAGAATGTTCCGAAAGAAACGCCTTACGGGATATATAAGCGGGATATATACCGAGCGAGTTGTAGCGACACTTTTATTTTCAAGATTTGAAAGTGAATTATTTGAAGTGATAAAGACGCGATACACAGTGACTAGTGAAGTGACAGTTGTGCTAGTGTTGTACCTAGTGATACCGATTGTACCTAGTGTTTTTTTTAATTGTGTAGTTTCGTTGTGTTATTTGTTTTGTTGACATTTTTATAGAGCAATACAGTGTTAGTTGGTGTTTAATTGGACTTAATTATTTTATCCCGAACCTTAGCTCGTAACAATAAGTTGTATTGAGGCTCTGGGTTCGTGGGGAATAGGGGCCTTTCGTATTGAAAACTCTTTCAGAGGGACGGGGCGAAGCGACGCGTGATCAGAGAGCTGGCTCTTATCTGGGTCAACGCATTAGCATTGCCATTCAGTGTGGCAATGCAAATAATTTCAAATACAAATACAATAATGTTTAGTTTGCTCTATTTGAAATGGGGATGCCGTGATCAGGAGGTCTACACAACTCTAACTCTAACTTAGTTTTCATTTCACGCTAACGCAATTTTACTAAGGAAAAACTTGGCAGGCCTCACGTAAAATCTCACACAGCTAGTGTAATTCCATACAGGCGTTAACGCCAACAGAAAGTCATAAAGTCAAAGTTAAGTCAAAGTCAAAATTCATTTATTCATTAAAATCACAAGGACCACTTTGAAACGTCGGTTTTATCAACTGCCTATTCCTCGGCGACCAAACCAGGAAAGAAAGGCAAGAAAACAAGGCTGGTTATTCTTTTTAATGATCCTTTTACAAAACAATAGGTTGGAGCATTTTCAATTCCAAGAGTTTTTGTCATCTAAATAATAAAAACCTATTGACTTGACTTTTGGTGATATTAGTCTAGACGCCCTGTCCATAACTTACCCGTATTCTAGCGTTTCCGAAGATGGGACGATCGTTCTTGTCTTGCCACACAATTTGAGACTTAGCCAGGCTATGCACTTTGCATGGCAACACCGCTACACTTCCCAACTCTTGGAACAGCTCGTTGTAATTGTATGTGATGATGGGCTTCGTAGACAGGTACAGCTTCTGCAAGGCTAGGAAGTCTTCTTCGTCACCGTCAGCTGAAAACAAAATGATAGATAAATAGTAGTATACTTAGATCCCTAAACCATTCAAGAAATACGAAATTGAACGATTTAAATCGGAGGTACAATATCGCTCATACAATACAAATGGTAATATAATACTTTTCAAGGGCGAATCTGACTCGCGCACCGAGAGTTCCGTACAAGCTTGTATGTTCTCCAAAATAATTAACATTACTCAAGTTCATAAACTATGAAAGAATTGCAAGAATTGAGAAGACATTGCTCTAACGAAAAGATAAGTTTGTCTGAAAAACTTAATTTTGTAGTTGAGAAAATGTTCGCGCACGTATCGATAAATAAAAAATAAATAAAACCTGGACATTTTTAACACAGCATCATCTAGCCCCAAACTAAGCAGAGCTTGTATTATGGGAACTACATGACGGATATACTACTTAAATACTTTTTTTTTTAAATACATACATATTATACATAGGAAAACACCCAGACATCACATCAATATACATCACGATCAATTTTCCAACTGCAAATGTAAGTTTTTAATTGCAAAACATATTTTTCAAGTCATTTTTCCTTCTACGTCTGCTATGAGACCTTGCTTCTTGCCAAATTTCATGATTCTAGGTCAATGGGATGTAGGTTTTGATTTACTCGCGAGCGTCAAAATAAAAGGCAAAAATGACTGTATTTTTATTGCGTTCACTTAGAAGCTTATTTTTTTACAGGTCTAAGGGACCGCAGATATAAGTATTCAATATTAATTTTAGTTCGATACGCATTCCTGAGAAAAAGGGTCCTAACAGACAGACTGACAGACGGACATCGAAGCGATCTTAAACAGGTTCTTTATTTCTTGAGGCACGGAACCCTAAAAACTGGACATTATTATTTTAGTGAGTAGAAATAAACTTACTTGGAATAGTGAATACGGATGAAGTAGCGACGTCTCTCTTCACGCCTGCCTCAGCCACGCAGGTGTACTCATCTTCGCCAGGAGCCACCGAGCTGATGATGAGTTTGGACGTGAGCTGGGCGAGACCCACAGTGGTTTGCGGGAGAATCTCGTTCCTTTCTTCAGACGGCTGAAACGAAAGATTACGAGAGGTTAAAAATAAAAAAATAATTCTACTACTATTATAAACGCGAAAGTTTGTGAGGATGGATGTTTGTTACTCTGGTCTCAACGATCCAAAGTGATTTTAATGAATACATAAACTTGTACTTTGACCGCCTGGTAGTGATAGTATACCTATCTATAGATCGATTGCAACGGTCTGTAACTTACATCTTGTATAGTCTGTCCATTCATCATCCAGTATATGGATGGGGGAGGGTTGCCCATCGCGACACACTCCAACACCACTCTCTCGCCAGCCATCCTCTTTACCTCCTCAGCGGGAGGGGTCCAGATGTGGACGAATTTCTTCAGTCGGCGTGGACGCTTCGGTGCCTCTAGAACTGGAAAGAAGAGAGGGTCTTATGAATTTGTTTAAAACAACATTAAATAAGCCACAGACTCTAGCTAGATAAGTATAATAAACGCGAAAGATTGTGAGGATGGATGTTTGTTACTCTTTCACGCAAAAACTATTGAACGGATTTTGATGAAACTTTTCAGTAATATAGCTTATACATCAGAAAAACATATAGGCTACTTTTATCCGGGTACCACGCGGGCGAAGCCGTGGGCAGAAGCTAGTAGGTAATAAAAATGAAAGTGTCTCAGGCAACTTTTAAAGTAAAGAAAAGTAAAATTTAATTTATTTCATATAATATAATGTTTACGGATTGTAAATGACTCCCAAACTAGTAAAAACTGTATCAGGAGTGGCTTCGTCCATCAAAAGTTCTATGTAAAATGTCGTACTTACAGTTTATGTAAATTAGGAAGTACATTAAAAAAAAAAACCTACGCAAACAACCTTTCAATAAAGATTATTATCTTGCTCCCTAGCGGTTACACTGAGAACTAAAATAAAAGTGCGTTTCGTAATCAGCCCAATTATTTTCCTAAACGAAAAGCTTGATTAAAAAAAAACATAAAATCATTTAGAAACCGTGGAAAGCCATTAAAAAGATTAGGTAAAAATATTTCAAAGAAAAAATACAATCAAAACCGGTAGGTACTACAATAGTTGGTTAGAAGTTATTATGATAAATGAAGGTCCATGTAAAAAATATTAAATTAATTGAATTATATTGAATAACTCACCATTAGGTTGTAAACTATTGTCCATTGTTAGTTTTGAGTCGTCAATTTGTGCATAAGCCTCGAACCCGCATTGTTGCGACACTAGCGCCGCCGCGACCAGAAATGACACTAAACTGTTCATTCTGCTACTCGACGATAGATGGCTGTAGGAGTACGTTCAATCTGAAAGCATTAAATTAAAATTAAATTGCGGAAAAACTAAAAATGAATTATTTATAATAAATCCCGTTTCGATGTTTATAACTGAGAAATAATCAATTTTAATAAACTAAAATAGGTATCTATTTTTTATTTTTTTTATTTTTTATTGATTATTTCAACAGTATTGAGTATGTAACACCTGTTAGAATGTACTAAGTAGTACACTAAGATAGCTTAGAAATTCTTGTTAGATTCACCGTCGTTATTTATATTTTCTTAAAAGATCCTGCGTGTATAAGGATTTTATGTACCGTAGATGTTATAAAAATAAGTAAAACCCAACAAACATATACATAGTTCTGACTCCATTCTAGTATTCACTGTGTCGTGGGTATCAGAAACTACGAGTACCGACGTACCACAACACTCAGACCTATATATTAAATTATTAGATGATTATTGTTTTGTGACGTCAACACTAAACGTCCTGTCAATCATAAAAATAGATTTAAAAAAAACTCTTTTTTGTGACATACGTATTGTGGAGATTGAACAATGTTCCACAAAGTTGCCACTTGTATAATATGAACCGACTAAGTTTAAAAAAACCGGACAAGTGCGAGTCGGACTCGCCTACTGAGGGTTCCGTAAAATTTGTAGGTACTTATTATAAATAGTTCAGAAATCGAGTCTCACAGCTTTTCAGAGCTTTTCCTAAAATTCAGTTTCCAAACTACGAGCAATTACAAATGTATAGTTTTCAGATAATTCCCTGTACTTGTTGTATAAGACGTTATTACTTGCCAAATTTCATAGTTCTAGGTCAACGGAAAGTACCCTATAAATGACCTTTGATTCTCTTGAGTGTCGAAATATACGTTTTTTACGGCATAAACGGTCGTATCTTTTTTTACGTTAACTTAGAAGTTTGATTTTTTTCACAGCTTCAAGGGACTTCAAGGGTTTTAATTTCAACTCGATACCTCCACGCGTTCCCGAGATAAAGGGTTTTGACAGACAGACAGACAGACGGACAACAAAGAGATCCTATAAGGGTTCCGTTTTTTCCTTTTGAGGTACGGAACCCTAAAAAAACGCTTTCATCAGTCCCTCGTTACCAAGCCCAATCTATTGGACTCGTCAAAACGAATCATATGAGCCCAAACTCGAGGGGTCACTAGTAGCCACTGAAGAGTTCCACTACGGCTCCTGACTCCATCTTCAGATCAGAACCAAGTTTCATTTCAATACGACAATTACAAGTAGGTTACAATTGACTTCCAAGATTTGATTACATTGTTTGTTTCTTAATTAGTTAGTTCTGTTACCTAATAGCAAAAGCGTGTTAATAAAAAACGTGATAAATTATTTCGGCGTATATTTCAACTTACCTATCTACCTACCTTAATCATAAATGAGGAAGTTGGTGTAACTGGTTGATACTATCTACTCAAACACGCTGTAACGGCTGAACCGATTTGCATGAAGCTTAGAATAATTTAACTTGGACCGACACTTATTTTGCAAAGTCAGATGTGATAAAAGGTTAAGACTATTTTAAAAATTCCAAGTGATTTTGTGAAATGTGTGTTAAAAAAATAAACAGAAGTAAATTTAGTGATGAGACAATATTAATCTGAACTGGAAGCAAACCAAAATACACAGTGAGTCTATCGTTGAAATGCAATGTTTCATTTCCGAAACAAATGGTAACTAAAATCTAAAATAGTTATAATATGTGTTTGCAAATATATATAATATGTGTATAGATGCCCTCTATACACATATTATATATATTTGCAAACACTGTATTTTGTATTCAGTGAAATATATGTAATATTTCACCAAACACATTGCCTTCGGCTCCGACCAACCACGTTGCATCGCCCGACCACGCTATTACTTCTTTATCTCGGCTCCTAAGTCCCGTAACGTTATGATAAATAACCTCAAACCTTCCTCAAAAATTTCCCTATCAAGTGCTAAAATATTATCTCAAATCTGACTGGATTCCGATCCGAAGTTCCAGAGACCGCGTCCAAACAAAGAAACAAAAAAACTCTTCAGCTTTATTATAAATATGGATATTAATATATTAATATATTATCTATTGAGTATCGTTGTCCTCCTTCCATCTCCATTATATTTTAAGTAGCTAATTCTTAAATTTAATAAATTTTCTCTTATTTTGGTAATCAGTCAAATGCCCGCCACTCTTCATTACACAAAGATAAGCTGGAAGAAAATGTTAATAAGCATTAAGTTCTCTATGTACTTGTTTTATAGTGTGTAATAAAGCATTTTCTATCTACGTATTTATCATCAGATCAGCTAAGTATCACCATTAAACTGCACCAACATCAAAACTTATCCAAAAGCCTCGCAAGATCAAATTCAAGGTCCAATTGAACAAATCCTACTAATATTATAAACGTGAAAGTTTATAAGGATGTTTGTTCCTCTTTCACGCAAAAACTACTGAACGAATTTTGATGAAACTTTACAGTTACATAGCTTATACATCACAATAACACATAGACTACTTTTTATCCGGGTACCTTTCAGGCAAAGCCGTGGGCAGTAGCTAGTTAACAATAATCATACTAATATTATAAACGTGAAAGTTTATAAGGATGTTTGTTCCTCTTTCACGCAAAAACTATTGAACGGATTTTGATGAAACTTTACAGTAACATAGACTATATATCAGAATAACACATAGGCTACTTTTTATCCGGGTACCTTGCGGGCGAAGCCGTGGGCAGTAGCTAGTTAACAATAATAAACACTACTGCTAACTTTATTGAGAAGTGCAAAATAAGTTCTGAAATTATTATACTTTTCAGTACACGCAAATGATGCAGGATGTAAGCTCGCCAAGACGCACTGGCAAGTGTGGTTCTTTTATGGCCCCTTTCGCAGTTATGATAAACAGACAAATACTAAGTAAGTTACCATCATATATCTATATCTATACTCATATTATAAAGAGGAAAGATTTTTTTGTTTGTTTGTTTTTGTACCGAATAGGCTTCGAAACTACTGGACCGATTTTAACCATATTCAGCTTTCACAAATAGAAAGCTAAATTATCAGGAAGTAAAATAGGCTATAATTTATTTTCAAAAAAATTTAGATCCTTAAGTAAATTGCAATAATGTAACCCAAAGTAGCAAAATTTTGCCTATAAAATTCATTATTTGGCGTGCGCTGAGAAAACTATTGATGATACATAAAAAATATGTACTACAAGATTAAAGTACTCATTTATTACCTACAAAAAAGTCCTCGAGGTAATATATCTTACTATCATAGTTATGTCACAATAGCAGCTTTTGTGTTCTAAAATTTAATTAGATCGCCGATAGAAACAAAAATTGGTTACATTCGTATATTCAAATACCTATTGTATTAGTAGGTATGTACATAATATGTTTGTTACTTCTTCACGCAAAAACAAATGAACCGATTGCGATGAAACTTAATAGGTACATAGCTGTTACCTATAGCTGTTACTTTGCGATGAAACTTGATAGGTACATAGCTGTTACCTATAGCTGTTATTTTTTATCCCGATATTCCCACGGAAATTGAAACTTACGCGGGTGAAACCGCGGGGTACAGCTAATTTATGATAAACAGTTATATACAAAGTCACCCCTCTTCCCCACGCTACGATTCTCTGTTCCATGGTGAACCAGGAACTACGAGTGGTGGTCACAGCATCCGGTAGAAACATCTGCAGGACATGTTAACATCTGAAACATTCCTCTTGAGTCTCAGCAACTTTCAAAACGCTATGTATCGACGTGCCTCTGACTACCCATATCTGGTATTCAGACACGAAATAGGTCTTAGGATATCCACCATTGCGATTATAGATATGAGCGGTTTTTTTTTCTAGTAACAATATAATAAAAAAAAAAAATAGTTCTAGACATTTTCACACAGCATCATCTAGCCCCCAAACTAAGCAGAGTTTGTATTATGGGAACTACATGACTGATATACTACTTATATACATTTTTTTTTTGTAAATACATACATATTATACATAGAAAACACCCAGACCCGAGACAAATATTTGCAGATACAAACATTTGTCCCGTGGCGGGAATTGAACCCGCATCCTTCTGCGCCTCAGGCGGGCCTTCGCCCACTGCGCCACAGAGGTCGTCCTCTACAGAGAGGGTATATATAGTATAATATACTTATTTACAAATCAAATAAGTTTATGTAATAGTATTCTCCAATATAGATAATAACTAGCTTCTGCCCACGGCTTCGCCCGCCTGGTACCAGGATAAAAAGTAGCCTATGTGTTATTCTGATGTATAAGCTATATTACTGCAAAGTTTCATCAAAATCCATTCAGTAGTTTTTGCGTGAAAGAGTAACAAACAATCATCCCCACAAACTTTCGCGTTTATAATATTGACAGCTTAGTACGATATAGGATATAGTTTTATTTGTGTTCAATATCGAGTACTAGCAGTCTGAAATAAAAATTATAGAATTGAATCGAAAGTTAATATTACCAAGTTTGATTTTAAATAAAAATGTTTTTGGTACCTACATACATCAAAAAGCCTTATACCATTTCCGACAATGTCTCTCACTGAATCCCGTTTCATAAATTACTTATCAACATGTGTCATTTGTAATCCAGGATGACCAATATACTCAAAGATGCAAAAAATATATCATTAATAATCCTACCTTCTAGTACGATCGCAAGGGTAAATCTTTGCCTACCTCTTCCAGAAACATGCTTACGTAAACTATTATCTGATCCGTCTGGTAGTGATCTGGATTAGTTGAGCTATCTATAGATCGTTTGCTAGTCTGTAGATAGCTAGCTGTTTCATCTGTATATTTTGTATACATATTTCTACTTATACATATTTGTTTGAATAAATGTATTGTATTTTTCTATGATAAAAAAATATTACTACGTTTATAAAATTATAGTTTTTTTTTAGGTTGTCGATTTCTGAACACTTAATTCTGAAACTAATGGTAATGATTAAAAAAAACTCCTACTGTTCCCTCCTGAGACACATATTGGAAAACGTTAAAATTCACAAATCGTGGTTAATATCTAGTAATAATGCTTTATTAAGTAAATAATGCTAGAAATATTGTTTTTTTTTATATTGGTCACACAAATAAGTAAGTTAAAATGATTGTAGTCCTATAAATAAGTTATGTCTATAAAATAAATTGTTTCTATAGAAACTTCTAGAGAAAAATTAAGCTCTGATTACATTACGTACTTTGTAATATACCTTCGTAGGTTCTTAGAAATCAGTTCTAATATGTATGGTTGGTACTTTTTTTTTTTTAATATCTTCTTATTATTTGCTAGTTAGTACTAGTTATTATTTGCGAAAACAAATAAAATTACTAAGAGCAAAAGCTATTTGAAATTTTCGCTCCGATTTTACTGCAAAAAAAAAATGGTTTTAATAAATAAAAAATAATAAACCCACCTTATAAACCGGTCAAAGTCAGAAATATCACGTTTCCCCGTCACTTCTCACTCACAGAATCAGATGTGCACCGTATACTGGTTGGCTTTGGAATAAATGCTCGATTGAAAAACCACCCCTTATATAGACGCGATTCCTGTTCGATGAATATGGCGGCTTCAATTTAATTTCATTCACGACACAGGGCTACCCTGGACACTCGATACAATCTCAATTCAACTCTAACCCGATATAATTTCGTTTCTTTTTTTAAAATATTTCTAGCCTGTGACATTTCGCTTATTCTACTCCAATCTCGAATGTCAACGTCAGAATCACGTCAAAAGAAATCAATAAATAGCATAGTCGATTTCATTTAGTTCCATAACATTCTACCAGATACTAATTCCAATCGTGCGCTAGTATTGCATTAAAGAGTACTAAATTGAACGAATTCGATTCTAATCCCAAATTGCGATTATAATCGAGTGTCAAGGGTAACAGACTAGATATTAGGTATAATACTATAGGTAACTACTAGCTTCTGCCCAAGGCTTCGCCTGCGTAGCACCCGAATAAAAAGCAGCCTATGTGTTATTCTGATGTATAAGCTATATTACTGTAAAGTTTCATCAAAATCCGTTCAGTAGTTTATGCGGGAAAGAGTAACAAACATCCATCCTCACAAACTTTCGCGTTTATAATATTGACAGCTTCTGCCCACGGCTTCGCCTGCGTAGCACCCGAATAAAAAAGCAGCCTATGTGTTATTCTGCTGTATAAGCTATATTACTGTAAATTGGTCATCAAAATCCGTTTAATAATTTTGCGTGACAGAGTAACAAACATCCATCCTCACAAACTTTAGCGTTTATAATATTAGTAGGATTAATTTCAACAGTATACCTCCGCGTTCCTGTGAAAAAGGGTCTTGACAGACCCGCAGATGGACAGACAACGAAGTGATCCTAAAAGGGTTCAGTTTTTTCTTTTACGGTACGGAACTCTAAAAAACAATTTTACTACGTCAATAAGCTTACGATACGGTAGTAACTTGTCCTACCAACTATTATAACGGCTAGGTTAGCATTCCATTCATGGCAACGTAATCAGATTTTTAAACTATATAAGAAACACGTATTTGTAAACCTCATTCAACCTTATCATATCTCCGATAGAGACTATTTTAATTCTTTATTGCCAGGTCTGATTTGTCAATTTTATTCTTCGAAAATGATGGAGTTTTAAGAATTGCGCGTGTTAGATGACTCAGAAATACTATTAGTATTTCATTGATTAAATATGATGCAATCGTTACCAATCGTAACAGTGAAGGAAAACACTAGAGGATAAGTGTGAATTCATCAAATTGTGGAAAATAAATCAAAATCTATAGGGCACTTGCCGTTGACCTAGATTCATAAATCACTAGATTCGCATTGCACAGACAACAGACAAAAAAATACCTAATTTCTTTCGGAACTTCCCACTTAATTATTTTTATAATATTACGTTAATGATATATTTATGTATTGTACATAATACTTATTTATCTATTATCTATCTACTTATTCTTTCCTGCTTACGTTGCTTCCCGTTGTTCGTGACATCACGATGGCCCTGTCTGAAAATCAACGCTACACCTTTCTTAGGTTTGATGCAGCATAATGCTGAGATAGGGACCTATACAACACATTTTTTTTCTTTTTTGTAGTATTTTAATGTAACCTTTCTGTGTTTGTGTTTATTTGTTTTGTATTTTGTCACCTGTTGTGTTGTGTTTGAGATGAATACATGTATTTTCTTTCTTCTTCCTTGCTTCTTGCCAAATTTTTTGAAAGAAAGAAAGAAATTTCTTTCTTTCAAATTTGGCAGGAAGTATGGTGGTCAGCACAAGTAAAGAAAAAAGTCCAAAAATCGTTAATATGTAATTTTATCACAAAAAAATATATTTTTTGCGATTACAAACTTACATTAATTTACAATTGGAGAACTGACCGTGACGTATATCGATGAATGAGAGAGCATTTTTTCAAATACAAAGTTAAGTTTGTCTTTCAATCTAACTTATCTTTTCGTGAGATCAATGTTCGCTGCTTTCATAGTTTATGAAATCGAGTAAAGTTAATTATTTTGGTGAACATACATAAGCTTGTACGGAAGCCTCAGTGCGCGAGTCAGACTCGCACTTGTTCGGTTTTTTTATAACTAAATCGTCAAATAATCATACGGCAGAAGTTGTAGAGCTCCTTTTGAAATAGTTCGCCCGGGGAAATACTACCACAATAGATACCTATTCGTGCCGCCTAGCAGTGAACATCACAAAAAGTAAAAATAGTTGATTTTCATAATACCAAAAACACGATTTATTCCAAAAACTATCGTGAACTTGACTATTCATGTTGTTAAAACGGGAATTTTCACGTGCAGTACGTGAAAAATACTGCGACTTGGGACGTCACGTCACGTCGTAATGCCCGGCGCGACGCGGAGGGAGCAAGTCGCGATCACTCACCCTGATGAAGACTCTCGGAATGAGTCGAAACTTAGTCGGTGCCTTCACCGATAGTGCAGTACGTGAAAATTCCCGTTTTTACAATATGAATACCAAAAACACGTGTTAGTTGTTGAATAATTATTTAATGATTCTAGTGTTTTAGAAGGTAATTGCATAGTCCTGAACCCAGATTGAGATTCTCTGTGTCGTGGGTATCAGAAACTACGAGTACCGTGGTACCAGAACACCCAGACCCGAAAAAATCTAAAGAATATACAAACATTCTGCCTGAGACGCAGAAGGTTGCGGGTTCGATTCACGCCTCGAGACACATGTTTATAATTATCTGCAAATATTTGTCTCGGGGTGTTTTCTATGTATAATATGTATGTATTTACAAAAAATACAAGCTCTGCTTACTTTGTGGCTAGCTGGTGCTGTTTGAAAAATGTCCAGCATTTAATACTAGCCTCGGCCCACGGCTTCGCCCGCGTGGCACCTGGATAGTATCCTATGTGTCATTCTGATGTATAAGCTATATTACTGTAAAGTTTCATCGAAATCCGTTCAGTAGTTTTTGCGTGAAAGAGTAACAAAGATACATATATCATCACAAACTTTCGCGTTTATAATAGTGGTAGGATTTCAAATATCATGTAAGTGGCAAGTAGAGTTTTTAGTAGATATATAGAGGTATATACACACTCATACACACTCATAGAAACTCTTAACACATGCTCACACCCTCATCCATACCCCCACACCCGTTAACAGGTCCATACACACTCCCACGTCTACAATAACACACAAACACACACACACACACACATACACATACACACACACACACACACACACACATACACACACACACACACACACATCCTCCACACTTACACAAGCACATACTCGACATATATAGGATACACAATCCATTGTTTATAATTTCTAGAGTCATTATTTTAGAACTTAGTTTCGAAGAAATATTGTTACAGAAGAGCGAGATCTCCTACCACAGTATCTTCATACTTAAAAGGAGATCTCAAACCCATATATGTATACGTAGATTAAGTTACTGAAATAAAACATTTGATTTGATATATATATATTATTTTCGCTGACGTCATATCTTCAAACAACAATTACAGTTTCTCTCTATTTTGCCCATTATTATATTATATTGCTAACCGCCAATTAATTGTTCTCAATATTGACTCCAACGGCTCAATTATCCTCCCAGCACGAAACTATTCCCCATTGATCGAATTAAGCTGATTAAACGAGATTAACTGTGAAGCGAAACTACGTATTAAGTCTGCTACTGATCACTAACTACTGCACACGGCTTGGCCCGCGTGGTATGTATGTATGTATGTAGGTGGACTCCCTTTTCCGCATTTAGACTGCAAGTTGGTCCATTATGCGTGGAAGCCCGGCTAAACTGGCCAGCCTAGCTCCGCCCAGAAGCACAGAAGCTTCCTGGGATCTTCGCAGGCTCCGCGGAGCGACATCGGGTTGCCGAGGATTTGTTTGCGTTGAGTCGCTACGCCCATGCATTCCAGGATTACGTGGGCTGCTGATTCTTCTTCAGTTAGACAACCTCTACAGAGCGGGCCGTCAGTAGTCAGTGGCCCGCGTGGTATTCGGATAAGGAGTCGAAGAAATGTAGCTAAGCGTTCTAAGGTTTTTTTTGTGTTACATTTTAAAATTGGTCTCAACGAAAAGCCCTTTTATTTTAACGGGATAATATATAGCCTATGTCTGAAAGCCCGTTTTAAATATTGGTTAAGTTTTTTTTTAAATACGGATGAGTAGTTTCAGAGATTACCTCCTAAATTCAAACTTATAAAATAACCGTCCTTTTTACATCTAAGTGAGATTATGTTTAAAACAATTATTGGTAAGTAAGTGCTATTACTTACCAATAATATTCATGAGTTTTTAGTTGACGATTTGAAATTTTGACCATTTAATTCAATGAACAATTTTGACTTCATTATTTATTTATTTCATTAGAACGGGACAGACCCAATTACACTAATTATAAAAAAAAACAATTAAATAAACATATTAACATTATAAAAAATTAAATTACAATTAGAATTAAAATTATTTAGAAATAAATGAAATTGTCACATATACTCATACGGCATTCTCGCAGTACCTCAAGCATACCAACATGAGTTTCATACAAATATATGTTTAAATATATGCATGCCTTATTTTAAGGTAGAACATAATTTAACATTTCATATATTTAATACCTACAACTGTAACCTACATTATGTTGAAGCAAATAAATTAATCTTTATCTTTATCTTTAACCTTTTCGACGACCTCTGTGGCGCAGTCGGCGAAGGCTCGCCTGAGACGCAGATGGTTGCGGGTACGATTCCCGCCGCGGTAGAAATGTTTGTAAGATCTACAAATATTTGTCTCGGGTCTGGGTGTTTTCTATGTATAATATGTATGTATTTACAAAAAAAAGTATATAAGTAGTATATCAGTCATGTAGTTCCCATAATACAAGTTCTGCTTAGTTTGGGGCTAGACGATGCTGTGTGAAAAATGTCCAGCAATATATTATATATATTTATATGAACCCTCTGTTTCATAATCACTCGCTAAATTTAGCAGCGTGATCAAAGTTGCCAGCCTCTATCTTTTGTTTACTGTTAGAAAAAGGGCTAGATTTAGCGACTTGCTAAGTTAGCGAGTGATTATGAAATAGATGGTTTCAGTTTGGAACTTGACCAAACACTTTTTTTTAATGCAAGGCATGTAGAAAAATGTAGCGTGATGTATGACTGTCTTGCTAATTTCTGTTATAGTATTTTTGACATCTTTTTCAAATGATATTCCTGCTTTGACTTTTTATTTTATTTTAATTTTTTTATTGTAATTTAATGAATTATTTTGACAGTTGTTTTTTATATTTTGCATATACCCTGGTTTGGATAATAAAATCGGAAAGACATTTTAAAATAATTATAATATGATTTTAGTAAAATCTTTAATAAAATTAATGGTTTTGGTGTACCGTTCTAATATAGGTAAATAAATAATAAACACAAATAAACATTACATTGGGCACATGCCCGGATTTGGATAAAAAATCGGAAGGATACACAAACTTCATCCTCCCGTTGCACACTCCTAGATTTTTTAGTTTTGGATTTTGGTTTACAAAAAGTGTATCTAAATAACATATCTCCTAGTAAAACTAGTGAAACTAGCAAAATATCTATGGAACGAAACAGTAACACCCTCGATAAAATGAGTTCATCTTGATCGATTGGCACCACACTATAGCTGAATGAAGAATCATCAAAAAATAACCAAGCAGAATTTGTTGCTTGACTATTTTACTCGATCTTTAAATATATAAAGAATAACATTAATTCCACGAGGTAATATCCCGCTACGCTTATCGCTACGCCTTTGCTATAACGAAGCCTCACGGCATTCCTTGCATTACGTTTCTTTAGAAATCTGACTAATATACAGCTCTTAGTGAGGAATTTGGGCGCTAAAATCATTGGAAGTTTTTTACACCCGTACAGAGCTGGAACGGAAAAAAAGTTATTCCATTACTTTTTTTTTTTGATTATAAGAAATCCATAGGTATACATAAAACATTTTTAAAAACACATATTATTCCCAATACACATTACTGGTCCATCTGTTTTTTTTGTGACATTGAAATATTTTACAAGTTTATAAGTATAGGAGGCATGTAGAAAGGAGATTACCTCACGATATTCCATCACCGATTTTCCACGTATTAATGCGCACATAGAGAATCCATTCCAAACCATTGATGTACTATCGGATTCGAACCCTGTTCGGTGTATCACCCACTATGCCAACACGACTCATCGGGATTAGTCTTTTAATCCCCTTAACGAATCCTCTTCAAAGGGGAAGTTGAAACTTTAATCCATTATTAATAATACATAATTAGTATTAATAATATTCTGAGTTGTCATCTCGAGATTTAACTCGACTCGACTCAACCTCGACTCGTGTTTGTAGTTGCCAAAATTTCCTTCACACGAAATCCCCTTTACAGATTTCCTCGACTGAGTGAAACAATCCAACTGTTATCTCAAGGTACCTTACTACCTTGAGCATTCCTCGAAGTGTCATTTTGCTTCCATTTTGTTGTGTTTTTCATCAAACATAATCGAGGGATAGTGACGAAATTACTCCACTCGAATCATCCTCATTTGAGTTTTGTAAGGATACTCGAAAAATTCAACTGAAAATACCAAATATGATAAGACCACCGCCCATTGTACTTTAAGTTTTGTATTTTTTAGTTTTGTTAAGTTATATCTATTTTTCTTATTCAATAAAGTATTTTCATTCATTCATTTATTCATGAGGAAGTTTTGGACTAAGCGCCCTGTGTCGAGTTGGAGTTGAGGATACTTGGATAAATATCTTAGAATACAGAGGTAAGTCTCATTTTCGCCTTTGAAGTCCAATAGTTAAGTGGAAGGGGATTTTATAAAGTTAAGTGGCAAACTACCTGTTGATTAGCGGTTACCGTAACCAATAGACGCTTGCGACACCAGAGGTATCAATCGCGCTTTGCCGACCCTGAGACATAACACAAAAAGTCTCATGTGCTTGTAATTTCATCGGCACCCATACCCTTCAATTAGAACACGGCAAGGCAAGTTTTTTTTAAAAATTGTTAGTAATAGGAACCTAAAACTAGGTTAGTACTTAATTACTAAAAGTCATTTTGTCCTCTGGATGAGTTTTCATACCAGAGGACATCCTTTGAAAGGTACTTCGATTCTATTTAGTGCCTACACGGGCTTAGTTGAACGAACTAAACTCATTAATTATTCGCTATAAGGAAAATCATTAAATTAGTTTTTATTTAACCGTCCTATATCCCCGATTTTTTGTCTATTTTCTGTCAACAACCTCACCTCATACTTAGGTAAAGTGACATTCATAAACTTGCAGAAACCCGCGATTTTGTTTATGGGTTTCGTGATTCATAAACTTGCAAATTCCCGCAATTTTGTCTATAGGTTTCATCATTCATATATTTAAAAGCAAACCCCATATATGGGTTTCGTCATTCATAAACATAAACACCCACGATTTTGTCTATGATTTTCATCATTAAGACGACCGATGTGGCGCGGTGGGCGAAGGTCCGCCTGCGACACAGGAGGTTGCGGGTTCGATCCCCGCCCTGGGACAAATGTTTGTACGATCTGCAAATATTTTTTCCGGGTGTTCTGGGTATTTTCTATGTATAATAAAAAAAATCTATCTATGTAATGTATTGTATTAAGTATATCAGTCATCTAGTACCCATAACACAAGCTCTGCTTAGCTTGGGCCTAGATGATACAGTGTGGATTGTCCAGCATTATTTATTTATTTATTTATTTATTTATTATGAATGATTACAAGCAACGCAATTTTATATGTGGGTTTCATCATTTATAAACTTCCAAATACGCGGGTGTTTGCAAGTTTATAATGTGTAAATATCCGCGATTTTGTCTATGAGTTTCGTCATTCATAAACATGCAAACACCCACGATTTTGTCTATGGTTTTCATCATTCATACTCTTACAAGCAAACGCAATTTATCTGTGGGTTTCATCATTCATAAACTTGCAAATACCCGCAATTTTGTCTATGGGTTTTATCATTCATACACTTACAAGCAAATGCAATTTTGTCATTCATAAACTTGCAAATACCCGCGATTTTGTGTATGGGTTTCGTCATTTATATACTTACAAGCACCTGCGATCATGTCCATAGGTTTGACTGAATAGGATTCTATAGTTAGGTACAACTATTTTTAACTGCTATGCAATGCGAGAAATATTTAGGGTAGAATAAGTAAAAAAAAGCAGGCACCTTAAGAACAGGCACCGCATCGGCGATGCCCCAGTCAGTGGCGGATCCAGGATTCTGGTTTGGAAGGGGCTTGACCCAGCTAAGGTAGGTTTTATTAAGGTAAACACTAAAACAGTGTTGTTTGTCAGGGTTGGACCCAAATGCTTCTAGGCGACAGTATACGCATACCATAAGGGTCTAGACAAATACCACTTTCTGTTGGTGCTAACGCCTGCGGAAAGATTGACTATGAAAATGACATTAGCTGTGGAAATGTCAAGTGACAGCTGCCAAGTTTTATCTTGACAAATTTGCGTTAGCGTGAAAGGAAAATTAATCGGAGGTATTTGTCTAGACCCGGTGGGCTTGTATGCCTGTTTGGCTCGACATACCATAAAAAAGAGGTTGTTTTTCCGTCTATTTGTCTGTTACCATTTCTCTCGATTGTAATTGTTTTTTTTGCAATTGGCAACCTATCTTCAAGGCTGTGCTCTGACTAGCTAGAAGAAAATTCTATTATTGTTTTATCTTGTGCAAGCATTTTTACTTACGGAACATGTTTAAATCTTTCCTACTATAATATTATAAACGCTAAAGTTTGTGAGGATGGATGTTTGTTACTCTTTCACGCAAAAACTACTGAACATATTTTGATGAAACTTTACAGTAACATAGCTTATACATCAGAATAGCACATAGGCTACATTCACGCATTGAATGTAGCCGCGTGAAAATGAATTTATAAATTCGATAAAACTGCATCCATCGATCACATTTTTTCCCCACATTGCAATGTCTATAATAGTTTTCAAGTTCTAAGCGAACAATCGACGGGTCAAAGTCCAGGGTGTCTAGAAAGATACCACTTTCTGTTGGCGTTAACGCCTGCGGAAAGATTGAATTGTATGGAAATTACATTAGCTGTGGAAATGTCACCTGACTGACCTTGACCTTGACAAATTTGCGTTAGCGCGAAAGGAAAAACTAAGAGGTATTTGTCTAGACACCCAGGGCATTTCTAACCGTATTGCAAAATAAATCTCGTGGCAAACAAGACTACGACCGACCGTTGGTAGGCGGTTACAGTAACTTATAGCTTGCATAACAGAAGTATCGCGCATTATCGATCCTGAGACTTGAATGAAATGAATGAATGAATGAACTGAATGAATGAATGAATGAATGAATGAATGAATGAATGAATGAATGAATGAATGGATGAATGAATGAATGAATTAATGAATGAATGAATGAATGAATGAATGGAAATACTTTATTATACAACTTAAGCAAAAAACATAATAACAAAATCTCATTCTAGAGAGTGTACAATGGGCGGTCTTATCGCTTAGAAGTGATCTCTTCCAGACAACCTTTGGATGGAGACCTTCACTTAACAGGTGAAAAGCCTCATGTACCTGTAATTTCACCGGCACCCATATCCATCAAACTGGAACACAGTAATATTACACACGACTATTACTGCTTGGCGTGAGCTAAATATGATGATGATGAAGTGAACAAACAGACAGACTTTTCCTATGTAAGTTATTATAGAGTACGTCCTAAGCAACCTCTACTCGATTAAATTATATATTATATTATTTATATTCAAATTATTTTAATCGATGTTTTGAACCTAACATTTTTGCTCGTGGTATTAACAGGTCAATGGCATCTAGGTTCTTTGAAATAGCAATGCCTACGTTAAAATTTAATACCTTCGTATTACAAAAAAAAGAACAAAAAAACACGCGCACTACTGTAACATGATGGACGTCCTCAGATACATACTCAGTGCGTTGTCTTTGATTTGGGGGTAGTCAGAGGCACGTACGGTGCTGTGATCAGCACAACAACTCCCTCTCCGCTCCTCTTTTTTGGTCTTTTTTCTCCATATTTTTTTCTTTTCTAGAATTAGTAGGCCGATACCCGAAAGGGGCCTCGATTATATCTGGTTAAAAAAAATTAATCATAAGAATATTTAGTCTAGGAAATAAAAAAGGTTTATTTTTATTATTATATTAGTATTAGTATACGACTTTAAAAGATCAAGAAATCAAAATTCAAGGATATTGCAAATGTTACGTAGAAGTTACGTTAGAATGCGCACGCGCGCGCATACGGGAGGTTGGTCACGTAGCCTGTGACTCATTAAGAATGAAAGAATGTTCCTTAGAAATTAGATAACATACTAAAATTAATATTAGGGAATGCTAGTTTTTAAGGTTTCTGTCCACATCTAAACACGTAGTCAAACGATGAAAACATCGTGAAGAAGAAGGCATGCTCTAGTACCAATAGATCGTTTTTTCGGTCTTTAGATAGGTAGCCCCACTCTTCTTTAGACATTGGTTAGGTGGAAGAAAATGAAAATTAGCATTAGGTTCGCCTATTCACATGATTTTGTATTTTTTAAATGTACAACAGGTACTTGTTCTGTTTAAATTCAATTTAAGCGATGAAACCATTTAGTTCAAAGTCAAAGTCAAAATTCATTTATTCAATAAAATCACAAGGACCACTTTGAAACGTCGGTTTTTATCTAGGTGCCTGTTCCTCCGCGACCAAGCCAGGAAAGAAAGGCAAGAAAACAAGGCTGGTTATTCTTTTTAATGATCCTTTTACAAAACAATAGGTTCGAGTTGGAGCATTTTCAATCCCAAGAGTTTTTGTCATCTAAATAATGAGATATTTTATAGTATGCCTTTTTATAAAGCTTTTGTTTAATTACGTTTTTAAATTTGTTAATTGATAATTTTTGTATATCTCTTGGGAGTTTGTTATAAAAGCGTACACCGTGCCCTTTAAACGATTTACCAACTTTATGGAGTCTACAAGTGGCAACAGCGAGTTTATCTTTATTTCTAGTATTAACATTGTGATTATCGCTTTTTTTCTTAAACAAATTAATATTTTTGTGAACATACATCAGATTTTCATAAATATATTGACAAGGGAATGTCATTATATTTATTTCTTTAAACTTTTCGCGAAGTGATTCTCTGGGGCCCATATTATAAATTGCTCGAACAGCCCTCTTCTGCAGTACAAAAATGGTATTGATATCAGCAGCACTCCCCCACAGCAGTATACATAGTATACTGTAGTTAGTAAACATAGAGGTAGTATAAAACTGTTTTAAGTAAGTATTCGATTGTTTAATTATGCTATATGAATAAGCTAGCTAAAACGTTTTTTGTAGATTAAAAACCGTTTAGGTGTAGGCAGATAAAAAAATCCTGCCATAGTGTTTACTTTTGTAAATTGACGTGGCGGTGGATTATGCGGTGGGGCAGTGGCGGTAACGGGTCAACTTGCCAGCAAAATGTAATGTGCGCCAGACAGTAGACCACTGATAAAATATACTGCAGTAGGTACTTAGTTTACGCCTTACTAACAGGTGTGTCGTATGCTAATTTGCCACTTTATTTGTGTAAAAATATGAAGTTATAAACCCGCCAACACGTGCGTATGCAGAGGCTGACGCAAGCCGCCCAACAACCGAGAACCTAAGAGAAGGTTAGAAGGGGGATAATGCACAATACACACCAATGCGGGACCTCAGTGCAGACCTTAGTTCCCCCACTTAGAATAAGAATTAGAATTCACAGGACCTTATGTATGTACGTAAGTGTGGACTCCCTTTTCCGCATTCAAACTCTTAATTGGTTCACTATGCTTGGGAGTTTCTGGCCAGCCCAACTCCGCCCAGAAGCACAGAAGTTTCCTGGGGTCTTCGCAGGCTTCGCGGAGTGACCTCGGGTTGCCTAGGATTTGTGCGCGGTGAGTTGCTACGCCCACGCATTCTATTACGTGGGCAGCTGATTCCTCTTCAGTTAGACACCCTCTGCAGAGTGAGCTGTCTGGCTCTGATGTTGTGGAAGTGTTTGTTCAAGGGGCAGTGATCGGTTAGGGTCTCCACGATGATCTGGAGATCTGATCTTAAAAGATTTCGCAGGCGATGCGTCAGTCGTGGTGAAATGGCAGGTAGGGCTGTTGACTGTCTGCAGTCCGTGGCCTGTCCCCAGCGATTTGGTTGGTTGTATTTGTGTTGGTTTATAGTGCAGTGCGCGCAGCTGAACTGCACCAGGATGCGGAGCAAGGTGACAAGCAGAGCTACATAACTTCATTACAGTGGAGCTGAAGAAGAAGCCTGTCTGTAAGAATAAGTGTGGTATCGCACTGACCGGACCGAGTTCTACGCTGCGTCCGGCGATTCCCGTGACTGCAATCGACGTGTTTTGCGTACACTGCTCCAAGGCTGACGATGCGGAGGGGTATTTGCGCGTGAAGAGCAAATTCAGACTGATAGTGGAACGGTCGGAATCAAGCCACAGGTCAGGTTTCAACTCCTTCGTGGTGAGAGTACCGACTGAACACCCGTCGACCTTCATGGTCAGATCTGAGGCCTAAGGGAATCGTATATCGACGTTTCCGGGGTCGATTACCGAACCCAGCCGCGCCCACGTCGCAGTCACTACGTGCTAAATATGGGTTGTTTAATATAATTATGTGTATTTTAGTTTTAAGGTATTTATCAAAGTCAAAGTCAAAGTCAATAGGTTTTTATTCATTGAAATCACAAGGATCATATAGAAACGTCAACTTAAAAACTACGTGAATTTAAAATTCGAAAGTGAATTTACGCCGGTTCCTCGCGCGCGGCCAAGCATAGAAGAATCAGGCAACAAACTCTGCTTGGTTATTTTTTTGATGATCCTTCATTCAGCTTTAGTGTTGTGCCAATCGAACGAGGTGAATTAATTTCTAGAAAAAGAGTATGTATATGAGTAAGATTTATGTTTTGGGCCCTGTATTTATACGCGTACTTTTTTGTGTTGCCTGTAATAATTAATTATTATTATTTTATCTGATCCATTTATAAGGAGTTACGGATATTTGCTATTCTTCTAGCATGTGATAATATTTAGGTATTTGTGCAGGTGATTATATACGTATTGTCAATGACTATAATTTACTAAGTAAAGTATAGATTTTATTTCTTTGGAATTGATCAAAATGAACTGACGCAAGTCCGCGATTCCGTAAACTAATGTAGGTATGTTATTAAATAAATAAATAATGCAGTGCTTGTATTATGAAAACTTTATAACTGATATATTGCTTAGATACTTTTTTGTAAATACATACATAATATACATAGAAAACGTCCAGACCTGTTACGAGATAGCATTCTATCGAAAATTAAAAATCCTATGTTTATGAAGTGTATTATGTTTGTAAGTTTATGTTTGTTTGTGCTGTGATGGCAATCTGTCACGTGGAATGCTAACGGCTATCAAAATGCGCTTATGTGCCAAATAGAATGTTTGGGCATACCTCTGACTATCCCCTTAGTGGTATCCTCGAAGATCTTCTCACTGAAAATGTATATTAGAATGTCATGAGGAATAAAGTTTGTTACTAAAAACAGATAGCAATTTTTCTATGTATGTATGTGAGTATGTGTTGATTGCTCTTTGGTTGTATATATACTTACTTTACATAGATCTGCCGTGTGGGGATGGCCTTGGTTAAAGTTCAAGTAAAGCCGTTGCTAGTCCTGTCAAACTTGACATGTTGATCCATTAAAAAAACAGTGCAAAATCACGTCGCCTTAAAAAAAGTGAGTCAATTGTCAAGATAAAAAGCAATTTTTAGGGTTCCGAAGGCAAAAGGTGAAACTAAAAGCCCTTATTATTGTTCGTCTGTTTAACTCGCACAGATTTTTCCCTCAGTCTCAGTGAAAACACTTGAGAACTAGATAGATTAAGTGAGTTAATCTATCTAGTTACAGGTGATTCAAATTTAATGGTTTGGCAAAGAATCTTACTAACTAACCGGAATAGAGTGCGAGATTAGACGGATAAAAAAAAATACTTAGGTACGGTTAGACGAGTTTTCAGAGTTCAATCGACAAAACATCTAAAATTAAATAAGTATAGAGTTTTTGACGCACTTTCTGTGAAATGCAAAGTGGGTGATGATTTTTTACTCGTCACACTCCTCTTTGTGTAGCATCATTGATTCATTGAGTCTAAAAAAAACTACTCTGTGGTTTACTCAATCATTTATATATGAGTATGAATCCAAACGAGTATTTGGGTTCATAAAAAAAACTTACAAGATTGATTTCATCGTTTTTTAGTAAGTTATCCACCAGTATTGGAATTTATTTAAAAAAAAATACATTTGATTACATTGTTTGTTAGTTAGTGTGTGTGTAAATAGTGCACGACGCGACGCGGAGGGAGAAACTCACTCACCCTGATGAAGACTCTCGGAATGAGTCAAAACTTAGTCGGTGCGTTCACTTCAGTTTTTACAATATGAATAAAAGTGTGTTAAAAAAAGCTGCAATGAAGGTAAATATAGTAGTATCCATCTCATTTTAATTACTACAAGTATGAAACAAAGTTGAGCGAGTAACATTTGATCGGAGTACCTACGAAACTTAGTTTGACGTATTTCGGAACCCTCACATAGCGTGCCTCGACACGTTTTGGGCGGTTTAGTTATTTATATTATATTATATTCAACTGTCAATATAGTTAAGCCGATTATACCATTTTTGGTTAGTCATACTTTTTTTGTGTTTGTTTTTTATGGATGAGCTCAAAATTACCAGAATCAGATTTCAATGCAATGACGGTTGAAATTTTGCATGTTGGTTTAAAATATTGATACATAGAGTTTAAAAAAAATGTATATGATAAGCGTCCTCAGCTGTATACTCAGTATATATATATATATATATATATATTTGAGGATATCAATTACGGGGTAGCGACTTACGTTGCAAAATTCAATTCAATTCAATTTATTTATTAAAATTGGTCTCCATTAAAAGCATTTTTATTTTAACGGGATAATATACAGCCTATGTCCACTCTGAAGGTTAATTCTTAATATTGGTGAAATATTTTTTTAAATCGGATGAGTACATTCGGAAATTACCTCCGACATCCAAACTTTCAAAGTTTTATAGTATACTAGCTTCTGCCCACAGCTTCGCCCGCGTGGTACCCGGATAAAAAGTAGCCTATGTGTTATTCTGATGTATAGGCTATATTACTCTAAAGTTTCATCAGAATCCGTTCAGTAGTTTTTGCGTGAAAGAGGAACAAACATCCTCACAAACTTTCTCGTTTATAATATTAGTAGGAAGGATAGGATTAGTTGCATGAGGCTTTGCACGAGAGGTGTCTGTATGTAAAAAAAACGATAGATAATCCCTTTACCCCTTCCTTATAGTTGAAATTTTCAAGTCCTTTCATAGCACATCCTTACGATATAAAATGATCCTTTATTCCAATAACTTTTTTTTTAAATGAACCTTTGTTTTGACGAAGGGGCGAAGATTGCGGGTTCAAATCCCACCGCGGGACAAATTTTTATATTATCTGCAAATATTTGTCTCGGGTCTGTGTGTTTTCTATGTATAATATGTATGTATTTACAAAAAATATATATATAAGTAGAATATCAGTCATGTAGTTCCCATAACACAAGCTCTACTTACTATGGGGCTAGATGATGCTGTGTGAAAATGTCCAGCATTATTTATTTATTTAATATATCAGCTTTCTGGACTTGGTAGTTTTGGCTGTGCGTTGATAGATCAGTCAGCCAGTTTTTATGTTTTGATTATAGTAGGTATAGATATAAGATAATTTTTAAGTAGTTGGATAGGGACAGATAAAATGTCATATTTTATCAGTCCATCGTCCTATACGATATGGTAAGACATATTGGGCATCACTAGTGGTCTCCATTTCCAATTTTTAAGGGCCTATTTCTTTAGCCGATGAAAAGTGTCTCTTTTCATTAAAAGAGACACTTTTCATCGGGTGAAAAGTGTTGAAGGGTGTGTTTTTTTGTTCAGATACACTCAGCTTAATGTGCTTGTAGTATCGAGGCATTGGTATGAATCCTCATACAGCAAACGCATACGGAACCTATCGTCACTTAACATAGTTCATTGGTAATGGTATCTTATGTAACCGGTCTCTCACGATTCAGGCTAGCCCTCGTGGGGGCCATCAAAATGACAAAATTGTGGGGTTTTCCACAAATACCCCCCTTAGGGGGGAAAACTAGAATCTTAAAATCCAAAAGTCCCCCCTGATAATTCTTCTTAAGGGGGAAATCTGGAATGCAAAAAATTCTTGTTCCTCTTTTCTCCCTTGAAAATCCACCTTAGAAGGGAAAAGTGGTATCTAAAAAAAAGAAGTCTAGAATCCCCCCTTGGAAATCCCCCATAAGGGGGAAAACTGGATTTGAAATAAATATATGTCTAGATATCCCACGTTTAAGTGGTAACTAAAATATTTGTATATGTATTTGTTATATTTCACCGGTAAAAAGTAGATCGAACTGTAAATCATATTAGACAAAGTATTCGAAAAATCGGATTGAAAAATCTATTAAAATCTTGAGATTGAAAATGCTACAACTCGATAAAAAAATGCAGATACCTATTGTTTTGTAAAAGGATCATTAAAAATAATAACCAGCCTTATTTTCTTGCCTTTCTTTCCTGGCTTGGTCGCGGAAGAACAGGCAATAGATAACACCGACGTTTCAAAGTGACCCTTGTGATTTTAATGAATGAATGAATTTTGACTTTGACTTTGTCTTCATTGGTGTACGACAGTGTTCGAACTCACGACCTTCGGATCGAAGTCGAAGGCTTGCGGAAGATTGCTGCCCTGGCAAAAGTGTTCGCAAGAGGTTTTTTTCAGTAGAAGTCTGACATAACATTCCACGTGGGAGGGGGCGGTAGGTATCCACGATGGATTCCCTAAAGTAAAATAAAATAGCCTACAATGTCAACACGGCTCTTAATAAGTAGGTATTTAATCTACGTTAAAGTAGCATACCACATCAGTTACGGTATATTTATGTTCCAATAAAATAGAAAACTCAATCTCGTGCGATACTCATTAACATCACAAAATCCAGTTTGATCCAGTTTAATGCGCCGTGACGTATAAGATAAGAAAATCAAATGAAATAAATTGCAATACGACAGTTAGCTTACCAGAGAGAGTTAACCAGTAACTCTCTAACTTTGGCTAGTTTGGACGCTACAAAATTGTTATTGTGATTTAGATCACTGTTTCTCAAAGTGGGCGATAACGCTTGTGGGCGCTGGAGGCCTTCGGGGGGACGGTAGAAGGCTCTAGAAGATATTGGGGTCGCTAAAGCGGTCTAGACAGGAAAGCATAGGTTGTTGTGTTAAAGATATTGGGGGTGCTAAGGCGGTCTAGACAGGAAAGCATAGGTTGTTGTGTTAAAGATATTGGGGGTGCTAAGGCGGTCTAGACAGGAAAGCATAGGTTGTTGTGTTAAAGATATTGGGGGTGCTAAGGCGGTCTAGACAGGAAAGCATAGGTTGTTGTGTTAAAGATATTGGGGGTGCTAAGGCGGTTTAGACAGGAAAGCATAGGTTGTTGTGTTAAAGATATTGGGGGTGCTAAGGCGGTCTAGACAGGAAAGCATAGGTTGTTGTGTTAAAGATATTGGGGGTGCTAAGGCGGTTTAGACAGGAAAGCATAGGTTGTTGTGTTAAAGATATTGGGGGTGCTAAGGCGGTCTAGACAGGAAAGCATAGGTTATGCTTAAAAACTTTGGAGGGCGCTAGATTTTTTTTATTATCAAATTGGGCGGTGGGGAAAATAAGTTTGAGAACTTGTGATTTAGATGAATAAGGTAAATCTACCTAGCTATATTGATTTTTGGGGTTAATTCGTAACTTCAAAAAATATGAGCGTCACTATTTGACATTATTCTGTTATCCTACAACTATTATAAACGCAAAAGTTTGTGAGGATGTATGTTTGTTACTCTTTCACGCAAAAACTACTGAACGTATTTTGATGAAACTTTACAGTGATATAGCTTATACATCAAAATAACACATAGGCTACTTTTGATCCGGGTACCACGCGGGCGAAGCCGTGGGCAGAAGCTAGTAATAAATACCTATGCATAAGTTGTAATATATAGTAATTGGATGGATTAGGTATAAAAAAAACATTAATAAGTAATAATGCTGAATATTTTATCACCTAGCCCTTAACTAAGCAGAGCTTGTATTATGGGAACTACATGACTGATATGTTTATGTTGTAAATAGATACACTTTTTCAACATAGAAAACACCCAGACCCGATATAAATATTTGCGGTTCGTACATACTTTTTTCCCGCGGAGGTAATCGAACCCGCAACCTTCTGCGTATTCGCCCACTGCGCCACAGAGGTCATTATGATATTTCTAAGATCTCCTTCGAGGTAATCATCTTTATAAATCTTAAAATTTTCAGGGCTCTAAGGATTTTGCCAAAGCCTACGATACTTCGATAAAAGGACTGATACCGAAAGTCTGAGAGCGTCCTTCGGAATAAAGTATTTTCTCGTAAGATCTTAATTTTAAAAAAAACATAAGAAAAGAGGGAGAAAGAAGACATACATTAATATGACTACCGTAGGTATGAGGTTTTTTAAGCATAGGAAGTTTTTATTTTTTTAGGGGTCGCCAACGCGCGTCTTATGCCTCTGTTTTTGCAATCTCTGTTTCTGTTGGTAATCGCTTACCAACAGCTGGGTATCGTATGCTTATTCTTGTTTGCCACCTTGGTAGAAAAAAAAAACGAAACTTAGTTTACTTTTAATATTGTAATTTAGCTGCAACAGGCAAAATACCAAGCATTTTGTTACAAGAAATAGATCAAATACCAACTACTCTAGGTCAATGACCCTGTTTTTGACGACGTAATAAAACATTAGTGTCAAATGAATATACGCTTCCCATCCGATCATTTCCGAAAACGCTAACATGTACAAAACCCGATACGCAACCTTATTACGATAAAAAAAAACTTAAGCATTTATGTCATTTTATGCTAACTGATAAAGTATACATACCTTATACCCACTCATTCGCGTACCGCGTTCAAAGAAAGACGTGTTTCGTGTTATTTTTCGTAAATCGATATCCGTATCCCGATTTTGGATTGTCCCATCACTAGTACTGTTCAACTTTTTGTGACTTTTTCGATTCGAGTGCGTTCGATACATGTTCTGAGCACGCGGTGGTCAGTTGAAATGATGATTATTGCTTTCTATAGAATACAATATTTTCTATATTTCGCTATAAAATAACATTTTGGTGGTCTGCGTTGGGATTTTTTCGCCGCGTGGCTGTTTCTTGGTGAGTCCTGCTTTTTTATATGTACCTACCTACTTTCTTACTGCAACAGATAAAAACCGGTACTTGCCACCGGTAAAAAATCGTAAAATAACGAACACCTTACTAAAAATGAAACGCGACGACCTGAGGATGATGGTGGGCATCATCACGGGACACTGTGATCTTAATCACCATCTCCTTAAGACAGGGGCCACGGATAGTGGACTCTGTCGAGGTTGCCTCCAGGTTGAAGATACTGTGGAGCATGTGGTAAAACACTGCACCGCCACAAATGAAGTCAGGTCGAAGACGGGACTGCAAGAGCTTATGAACTCATGCTATCCGTCACCATAAACTGACAAGAGATCAGGGATACTGGAACACTGCTGTCATCAACCCAGAGTCCTTCTCCGCTACTTCAAGGAGTTGGGCTGGTTGGGGTCAGGTTAGAAGGGGGATAATGCACAATACACCCCAATGCGGGATGTCAGTGCAGACCTTGGTTCCCCCACTTAGACCCTGGTACCTACTCATGTCAGTTAGGTAGGTACTTAGTTGGCTTGCTGATTTGTCTGTTCGTTTCGTTTCGTTTTGTTTTTGGCACCTACAACTTTTGTGTGTAATGGGGAAAAAACTGTTTTTTTCTTTCTCTCTACTAAAACTAGGTAGGTATTTAAATAAGATACCTAAATCTGTGCAAGGAAATGCAATTTATTTGCTTGAATACAAATAACAGGTTCTTAGACTAGTTTATTAGGAATCACTACTAAGGGCCCGTTCAAACTGAAGCGGTGGCGTTGGCGGTAGCAGTGGCGAAGTGAAATTATTGTCACGTGGCTGTCAGAGTTCGCGTGAATGTAGCACCGCCACCGCCACCGCCGCCACCGTCATTTGGGCGCTAATTCGTCGTACAAATGTTTTGGCTTAAGTAGTTTACGTACGTACCTTAAAGGTAATTTATTTATGTACTTATAAAGGTTATATATGTATGTAAACACGTCACTAGTTACGTCAGCTTATGTGTAAATACAGACTGCCTTTATGTACCTTCTTACTAATACAGCATTATTTCAACATAATCAATTATTTATTTAGTCGGTATCTAATAAACTAAACGACAGTTTTAACTGTTTCTAATTATTTCGCAATATATTTTACATTGTTATCGTAAAACAGATGGTAAGTCATAAACGGCCGCTCTCAGAGCTCTCAATTATTTAAACGGCTCATTAAATTGTTTATAGTTCCTAATTAGAAAAATATTAAAACGTGACGCGGTTCCGACATGCCCTAGAACAAAAAAAAAATTGTCATATGGCATTGGTTATTGTATAATTAAGCGGCATAAACGTGGGCATATATGAAATGTAATATTTGGACGTGCCTCTGACTACCCTACTTGGTATCCTCAAAGATCTCTCACTGATACTACGTACGGAAGTCCGTCATGGAGAATAAAGTGGCGAGCGTGTTTGTTATTGAATTTGATAATTGAAAAATATTTACAGCGAAGTAGGGTTCTGGTATGGCCCAGAATCGCCGAACCGCTCTTTAATAAAGATTCTCAGGTTCAGCACGAACCGGTAAACGCAGTATTGAATGGACCACTCAATCGACATATTACTCAGATGCGGGACGTCGGTAGTTGCAACTGGATCATTGCAGTTCTTCATGGTACTCTCTGTCATCTACTTTCTTTGATGATTATGATGCTAGCATAAATACAGAACATTAGATATGCCCGCAGTGGTGCAGGTGAAACCGTTTCATAGAAATAATAATATTAATAATTATGTGAACGTACGTTTCCGGTGCTAGGTAGGTCATTTGACTTCCGGAGTGAGCAGCCATTTTGTATAAGTACCTAATAATAATGGCTATAGAAACGAAACTCCTTGGCCTACAAATGAGGACAGTTTATACGTAAAATTAACTAACATGCTGAATTATAAAGATTTTATAAGTTGTTTAGCTAAACAGTGTTTTTTTCTTCTGCTTAATCTGAGAAACATATCAGAGAGAGACAAAGAATAGTTTAATTAGGTAGTGAACTGTTAAATAATCTTCATAAGTCTCTACGGCAGGCTACAAATCAGCAATGCCTTTGATGTTGTCAAAAGGCGACCGAAAGGTAACCGACGATTCGGTAGGCGGTATGCCCGTTTGCCTCATAGTACTCGCGCACTCAGGGTTCCGTACCTACACTCTCATCATCATCATTAGTCTGTAGACGTCCACTGACACAGGCTCTCCCTAAAGAGTGCCACGACATATCTTGAGCCATCTGCATCCACCGACTTCCTCAACATTTACGATGTCCATCAGTCCATTAGAGGGAAGGGGCTTCCCACTTTGTATCATCCGGCTCGTATTCACCATAGGAGAACCTTTCTTCCCAAGCGGTTGTCGGTTCTGCGAGCTTTATTACCTAAACATTCCTACTTCAACTTGTTTATTCTAAGAGTTATGTCGATGTCAGTGATTTCAGTTCATATGTATTTCCTCGTTTTCACCGCACAATATAAATACAAAATCTTCTGATAATAATAAAATATTTAAATAATCGTGGTTTGGTAATATCATTTCAGGATATTATTACGAAAATACGTACGTACTTTACTATTTTCCTGCTGACGTATCGTGGACCGCTTAGAGGTCCTTCCTCATGAGCACCATCCGCGAGCAAGCGAGTGAGACGGAAACGTCAGTAAGAGAATAGTAAATTACGTGGTTTAAAGGCTTACCTACATTTTTTTCATACGATGTTACTCAGTATGTTGTGTATTCACAAGTAGTAATTTAAATGTTTGCAGTGCATTTGTTTATCTCTTTTTAATATACTTTTTGTCAAACGCTATCTGGTCTTCCGCGATACAGGCTAGACCTAGTACGAAACTCATTATTAAACTTGTAACTTACTATTTTTGGAAATAAACTATTATGTATTTGTATTTTAATAATATCCTAAAATAACAAGATCGTTGGACTATTTTTCAATGTCTTTGTTGGAACTCTCCTGCGGTTTGTCTTGTTTCTTTATTTCACATAGGTCACAGTGACATGGCTACATAAAAAAGTTGAAATTTATAGACAGACACCAACAGCATTTTTTTTTAACTATACAGATATGTACTCATACAGATGGACGAAGAGGCATGGAGCTTATCTTAGTAATAGAGATGACACTTCATCAGACAAGCGATTCGTATAAAATGCATTGAGCCCTGAGAATGGACAGTGATTTAGATAATTTGGACCTGTTTTATCGTCCATCCGAATCATATAAGAAGTGTGATAAGTAAGAATTATTTGCTTTATATTAACGGCTGTGTACTTTGTGTCATTTTGTGTCACCCTATTCTATGATTTAGGACAGCTTAAGAGCTACGGTTATTTATGTGGGAAAGTATTGAACATTTATTCAGAAACAGTTGCCATCCAAAACAAGTTTTTGTGGTTAGGCCGTAGCACCTTTGAATTTTCAGGAAAGTTGTTTCACAAAACAGTTTTTTTTTATATAAAGAAGAAAGTAACTTTTTTGAGAAAACATGATGGAATTATTTTTTCAGATTTATTCTAACTTTGCAATTGGTTCCACGTATTGTCATAAGGTATGTACGAGTACTCTCTCAGCCGTCTCTGAATAAAACTAGAGTTCCGTTCAATGTCGAACTAATTTACGTGTCGCCACGGAGCCCTAACTCTATGCAAGGTCACGAATGCAACTCTGACCGGGGTCAGTGACCGCGTAACCAGTTCAAGGTGAGAGGGCCGAGTTACCGATCTATGACGTAATCTTAATTTACTTTTATTTATTACGAATGACGAAAATTATGCTTTGTACAAGATTTCGCCTGGAGATACTATCTTATAATCCTCTACATCCAAAGTTTGTCTGGAAGAGATCGCTTTCAAGCGATAAGAGTGCCCATTGTACTTTTCATTTTTAATATGTTATTGTTTTTTTTTTATGTCATAAGAAGTACAATGAGAAATGTAAGTTACTTTATCTTTATGAGAATGAACGTCTAAAAACTATTTTTTTTTGTTTTTTTTTTAAATATCGTCGCATTTGAAGATTATGCGCCATTTACTCGCAATTCTATGACTCCTAGGTTATCTTTCAAAGATAATTCCAGAAGTGTGCCATAATTATCAATTAAAATTAATAATTTCAGCTCATTATAAACGAGTCATGCGACTTTTATATGAGGAAAATATGTAACTATATAGCTACAGTATATACCTACTCATATATCATGAATCAATCCCGTTGGTTCCTTAGTTTGGTGTGTATCTGTCTGTGGCATCGTAGCTTCCAGGGATAAACCGATTTCGATTTAGTTTATTTTATTCGAAACGTGACTTGACCGAGAGTGTTCTTAGTTATGATTAAAAAAAACCGTTTTTAAAACTCTTTTGTCTGTTAGCATTTCTTTAAGGAACGGCTTATTCTATAGAAATGCTGTTTTCTCAATCGATTTGTATCTCTTTGAGGACCACAAGTCACTACGGGTCATTGGAAAAGACGTAGAAAACACGTAAGGAGTTTACAATATTGCAAAAATGTTCTTGTTACCGCTTTGGTGTGGCCCGTCTGAGGACATGATGATTTAACAAGCGATTTTCAGTTCTGCTAGCTTTCATTATGGTTAAGTAATTGCGGCATGCCAAAGATAGGTTACGTAACAAAGAATATCCAAATAATGCATGTGTTAGGAATGTGTGTGTCATTATTTGGAGAGCTCCTTTCTAATTGGACATTTCTACAATTTCTACATTTAACACGCGAAAATTGAATTAATAATTGGTAATCTGGGTGTCTAGACAAATACCTCACGCTTAGTTTTCCTTTCACGCTAACGAAAATGCGCTTAAGATAAAAAATTACAACAGTCACGTGACATTTCAAAATATATGTCGTTTCCATACAATTTAAACTTTCCGCAGGCGTTAACGCGAACAGAAAGTGGTTGTTGTCTTAGGGGCCTAAGTATGCAATAAGGTTACACAATAAGAACCAAGATCTCAGAATTTCAGCGAAAAAATGGAACACAACATCGTCAGCTCCTGAAAAATACAAGAAAATTACAAAATAATAATCTTTACATAGCATTCAAAGAAGAATGTATTGAGAACGTCAAAAACATTCATACTCCAATAACAGAGATTTACAAAAAACACAGTGAAAGAATATGTAGATAGAGTACCTACTCGTACAATGGTAGGAAAACGAAAATAATATAGACTTAGACTTTTTCTGTTAACTATACCTACCAATCTACCTAAAACTCGTGGCATTGACTGGGAAAGAAAACTAATTTAATTTTTATGCAAAATGGCATGGGGCTGCTTGGGAACTCATGTACGGAATTTATAATTTGGAAATCAATAGATTTGGCATTGGTGGGAATGACCCACTAAAAGTAGGCAACCTTTGAATGGAGAGGAATCTATAAGCTTTACCAACATCCATACTATAAGTCCGAATTGGAGATTATTATTTTTATATTAGTCATTTATGTTCCGCTGGTGAGCAAGGGCCTTGCCCATTCTTTCCAGACTTCGCGGTCTTTGACTAAGTACTAAATTCCAGTCTTTTAGGAACTGCTCCAGTTCATACCGCCATCTCTAGTCTTCCGCATTGTCTTGTCTCTTACCCACCACTTGGCATACAACAGACGGAACTAGCCCAGTTCCACATCAGCAAAAACAGGATAACTGGGTTGTATAATTCGTTTAAAAATTGACGCGCAGAAAGTCAATTTAAATACGTTTCCTAAAGGCCAAACGTCCAATTGTGGTCCTTCTGGCCGGATACTGACGTCACTCGTTCCTGGAGGCCGGTCTACAACATTGTTACATATAGGTTTGGAACATATGAGACATCACGTAGGCCATATATCAGACGAATAGGCTAGCGATATGACTTAATTAGCTACACGAGCTAGTGAGGGGGCATCCATATTACGTCACATTTAAGGGGTGGGGGGTAAATAAAGTGTGACATCGAAACGAGTCATAAGGTTCGTGACGTCATATTAAATCTAAAGTACTGCAATTCTAACGAATGCAAAATAATATCATAGCCTTGCTTGCTTGTTAAACGGCGGTGGAGAAAAAAAACCCAATTTTTGTTATTACCTAACCATTACTTTTCGCAAAATACAAAAGAACAAGAATCTACTTAATTTCATCAATATCTGTTTGGTAAGAGAATAGATGAGAGGTTTTTTGCATTTTATCATTGATATAACTACTTAGAACATTTTTGTAAAATCATTTTTGGGAAACAACAAGATTCTTGGTAATATGAAAAATGACTTTAATAAAGAGCAGAGGTAGGCAAAAGAAAAGATGGTTGGATTGTGTTAAAGTAGACATGGGTAAACAAGAAGTGACTGAGATGACGGCTGATACAGGAAAGTGGAAGAAGATAACATGTGGTACATGAGTGAGATGTTGATGATATATTGTTTTTTCTACTTTGTTGCTATAAAATAGAGAGTATATAGTCGGAAACCACTACAGATGATAAAATTGGCGTGGCAATTGGCACGTCCATATCGTGAGAAGTAGACTATTTGCGCCGAACCTCAGTGGTTTTACGCATCAGGATTTGCGCATCAGATTTTAATGTTTATCGAGTTGTTTTTCGTACAAGTACCATGGTGCTCATAAATTCTTATACACACGATGCAGGGAATCCTAGTACGGGGTTAGCTATTCATATAATACAATAGCAACATTCTACTTCTGTTACAAACGCGAAAATTTGTGAGGATGGATGTTTGTTACTCTTTCACGCAAAAACTACTGGACGGATTTCGATGAAACTTTACAGTAATATAACTTATACATCAGAATAACACATAGGCTACTTTTTATCCGGGTACCACGCGGGAGAAGCCGTGGGTAGGGGCTAGTTAGTTATAGGGCAGTAGTGACATCAACGCTGACAAAAAAACTTTTTATAAACAAATTATCAGTTTGTAGACATTAATGGACTTAAAATTATGTATGCAACTTCTGTAGACATATTTATAGACATTGAATTCAATGTCTATAAATATGTCTATTGAATTGAATTCAACTTAGTAACTTAATAGTACGCTTGGTTAACTTTTGCCATTCAGCGTAGCAATGCGGCCAGCATTTTGGGAAAGCTAGTGATCTGGAGCTTTCTAGCTATCTATAGATCGTTTGCAACAATCTATAGATAGCTAGCTGTTTTATTATATACTTACTTGTATATAATTGTACTTTATAGCATGTTATAAAATTTACAAAGCTAAATATGAAATATGAAATAATACACATTTCAGTAACATGGAGTTATATTTTTCTTTTTTAATAACATACTTTTTATTTCTAATATTATATCGAGTCCTTATTTCTCCTTAAAACTCGCTTCGCTTAGTCATTGATCAAAATAGCAAATCGAATACAAAAATGATAAAGATATAATATTAATTAATAACATATAATTTATTTCAAATATATTTATATATGCATAGACTCTACATAGAAAATAATTTATCCAAAGATGATTGATTAATCAGCACAAAAGCGCTAATTTGGAAAAACTCGCTTCGCTTGATCAGGAAAATAGCGAAGTGAATAAAAATTCTATCCTACTAATATAATAAATGCAAAAGTCTGTGTGTGTGTGTGTGTAGGTGTGTGAATGTTTGTTACCACGTATCTCCGTAACTACTAAACCGATTTTGATGAAATTTGGAATGTAGATAGTTTAGGATCTGGAATAACACATAGACTAATTATCGAAAATCGACCCCTAAGGGGGGTAAATAGGGCGGTAAAGTTTCTATGAAAAAATAAAATGATTCGCTCAAAACTGTACAAATAAACTTTAAAGTAAATAATGAAACACGTATTTTTTTTTTCAAAACTACCTTTCGGGGGTTTGCTATTGAGTTCTAAACTTTCTATAAATTGTAATCCTTGGTTCGATTCTTTCAAAAGTTGGTGGACATAGTTTGAAGCCTGGAGACGGTCATATGCTACTTTTATTAACATACCATGCGGGCGAAGCCGCGGGCAACAACTAATATTATATAGTCAGATTAAACATTTCATTGTAAACATACACATTGACTCATAGAGAGAAGAATTCATGCAAAGTGACCAATTAACCCAAAGACATAAATTTGAAAAACTCGCTTCGCTTGTTCATTAATCAAAAGAGCGAACGAAGAAAATCCTTACAAGTGATACCTTTTAGAAACTTCTCGACTTCCTTTCCCAGAACATAAATTCAATGGCCGCCGTCGCATTATCCGTTTTTATTTCTGTCAGACCGTTACTTTTTACGATGTGAAATCTCGTGAAATCCAAAAATAACGCGCAAACTGAACTTAAAATAGCACTTAACTTATTTCGAGAACTAAGCGAAGATACTGATAAAGTATAACAACACTATATACCGATATTTAAGAAACAAAATATTATGTGAGTACATATCTATATAAAAGTTAGTGCTTTATTCCAAAAGAGTGAAAATTGTTCTTCCCAGCACAATTAAAAACAAGACTTTTATTCCATGAGAAACACGAAATCTTAATAGATAAATAGCCTCTAGTCGGCTCACGGCTTCGCTCGCGTGGTACCCGGATAAAAAGTAGCCTATGTGTTATTCTGATGTATAGGCTATATTACGATTAAGTTTCATCAAAATCCGTTCAGTAGTTTTTGCGTGAAAGAGTAACAAACATACATCCATCCTCACAAACTTGCACGTATGAATAATAAGTAGAATAACAACATGTAAAAGCAAGGAAATTGATAATCAATTACAGTTTTGATTAGATCAAAACTGACAGTCCTACTTATTTAATTAATCCTACTAATATTATAAACGTGAAAGTTTGTGAGGATGTTTGTTCCTCTTTCACGCAAAAACTACTGAACAGATTTTGATGAAACTTTACAGTAATATAGCCTATCCATCAGAATAACACATAGGCTACTTTTTATCTGGGTACCACGCGAGCGAAGCCGTGGGCAGAAGCTAGTAGGTAAATAATTGTAAACTCGTGACCTACATGTCTGTTTGTAATTTGACTTCCGGTAGACATTCCTACGGGTCTATGAACTATGCCGACTACGTAAATAGAGGGTGGTTATATCTGGTGATAATAATATACTACTATATACAGGGTGTAAAAAGAATACTCCCGAAAACTTAGGGAGGGGAGTGATGCAAGGGATTTCTGCACTTTCTTAACATTAGAGTTCAGTTTTTCCCCCCCAAGGAGGATTTCTCAGATGCGATTTGTGGAATAACCCTAATATATACCTAAATGGTGGACCATATTAAGGTCAATAGAATGTTCGGATGAAAGGAACTGAGTGCTTGTTAGATATAATCTCTTACCGACTGAGATTCTCAACAATCTGCTTTTCTCCAGTTTGGTCAGATGTAAACACAATTCACAATTAGAGACACAATGAGACTTTCCACCCGTGTCTCAGGGTCGGCAACGTATAGTGTTGGAAGACTTGTGTTATGAAATATCAAATGAAATATGAAATATATTTTATTGTCTGTGAAAACTAGGTTATAGAGGGTTGCCATGTTAATGCGAGTCCAGCTAGTTTCTACCATAGGCTGTACAAACATTTTAAAATATCAAATCTATAGAAAAAAAAGAACTGACAAAGACTCGGAACTCGGAAAATAACTCGGGATCTGGGTGTTTTCTGTATAAAATATTTATATATTTATAAAAAAAATGTATATAAGTAGTATATCAGTCATTTAGTTCCCATAACACAAGCTCTGCTTACTTTGGGGCTAGATGATGTGTGAAAATGTCCAGCATTATTTATTTATTTATTTATTTAACTAACAAAGACATTGTGATTTATAAATTAGAATTAAAAAAGATAAAGAATAAGCAATGTCAAAAAAATATGTCAAATTACATGCATAAAGAAATTAAAGTAATAAAAATTAATGTCATTCAAGAATTCATCAATAGAATAATATGCCTTTTCAATGAGCATGAGTTTCTTTTGAACTTTTTTTTTCACTGAAGAGTCCTACTAACCACATCCTGACTCCATCATCAGACCCTCGTTACCACAACTATTGGACTCGTCAAAACTAATCATGTGAGCCCAAAAAATTATGTGTTTACTAGTAGCCACTGAAGAGTCCTACTAACCACATCCTGACTCCATCATCAGACCCTCGTTACCACAACTATTGGACTCGTCAAAACGAATCATATGAGCCCAAACTTATGTGTTTACTAGTAGCCACTGAAGAGTCCTACTAACCACATCCTGACTCCATCATCAGACCCTCGTTACCACAACTATTGGATTCGTCAAAACGAATCATATGAGCCCAAACTTGAGGGGTTTACTAGTAGCCACTGAAGAGTTCTACTATCCACCTCCTGGCTCCATCATCAGATAACCTCCAAGATACCAATTAATATCGAAGTTTCATTTCGATACGACAATTAGAAGTAAGTTAATTGACTTACAAGATTTGATTACATTGTTTATTTGTTACTTAGTTAGTTACAAAGTGAAGCTAACATAAATTTGTTAAATAAAAATTTAATACGATAACGGGTGGCTGTGGCGTTCGGATTACATAATACTAGCTTCTGCCCACGGCTTCACCCACGTGGTACCCGGATAAAAACTAGCCTATGTGTTATTTTGATGTATAAGCTATATTACTGTAAAGTTTCTTCAAAATACGTTCAGTAGTTTTTGTGTGAAAGAGGAACAAACATCCTCACAAACTTTCACGTTTATAATGGTAGTAGGATAGTAGCATAATTATAATATATATAATTATATAATATGTTGTATAACTTCACATTCCTGTGAAAAGAAGAAGTCTACAATAACAAGACCAAGACACCGGTATAGTCTTGGTTTTAATAAGTAGAGACAAAAGCAAGACTTTTCTACTCTTTTGTTAACAAATAGTAAAATAAAAATTGATTTTAAATTAACGTGCTTTATTTGTTGACGTTTATTTACGATTCATGTGATTTTATTAAATAAAAACATATCGACTTTGACTTTGCTTGCCTGTTATAAAAGTTATAAAAAGTTATAAAAGTTATGATACTTTTATAAATTAAATTAAATTACTGAAATTTATTTGACCTAACACTTCCTAAATCACTATGCTTATCTGTTTTAATGGCTTGTAAGTATTTATTATGTACCTAGGTATTGGACCAGTTTTTTTTATACAATAGACTTATATATGTTATGTAATTTGACAAAACCAAGTGTACAATTTAGTTCCTACGGTTAATAAATGAGTATGAGTATGATTACTATGCGACGCGGTAGTTCAAGGAAAGACAAATGCTAAGCATCATCATCAACAGCCTCTAGAAGTTCACTACTGAATGTAGGACTCACCCAAATAGTGCCACGACGAACGATATTAAACCTCTGATAAGATCCTTTTAAACTGAACTGAACTGAGTAATTTTAAATCTACTTACCAAATTGAATAAATATGCATAGGTACATAATTACTTGCTGGTAGGTATTAGCTATGTAATATAATTATGTGTTAGCTATGTAAAAGTTAAATAAAATAGGTATACATTGCAAGAATGCAGATCGAATTCCATAATACTGCGGACTCCATCCAAGTATAGGTTAAAGAGGAAATGTTTGATTTTATATGCAAAGCTATCAGTGAAAAAAAATGCAAGGAATTTGAATATGCTATACTAATCTTAATAATGAATAAAATATACTGCCAATAGGTGGCGGACAGATTGCGAGCCTATCGTTGCTTATTGGAACACTAACTGATGGCATGCCATTACCTTCAAGATATTTTCCTTCGCCCTTTTGAGCATATGTTAATGAGCACATACAATTTTCAAGTAAATAAATCTAACAAATCAAATGTTTCTAACACACTATCTCCGGATGTAAAGTCGGTGTACCGTCCAGTAGGCCAACACGGCGCTCGATAAAAAATTAAAAACGGATTACTAAGATAAAATTACGCTTTGCATAACTTCTATAACTGCAAACTGGGAAACTAGCAGGTACATATAACTAAGAAATAATCACCAAAATATCTGGGTGACTAGACAAATAGCACTTTCTGTTGGCGTTAACGCCTGCGGAAAGATTGTATTGCATGGGAATGACATTAGCTGTAAAAATGTTACATGACAGCTGCCAAGTTTAACCTTGATAAATTTGCATTAGCGTGAAACTAAATGTAAGCGTAAGGTATTTGTCTAGACCCCGAGGCAGTTAAACTAACTAGAGACTGCCCGCAGACTTATTAATATGAAAAACAGAGATTACTTTGATTGGTTACCAAAACATTGGTAAGATTCTTTAGACAGACTTGTTTTCCGTAATACAAAGCTATTTTCATATTGTACAATTTGTACATACGTACAATACTGTATCATCACACGAGCAAGCTAGGAAACGTAATGGGTTGGTCTCCCTCGAGAGATGACACGAGGCAACAGCGACACACTGTTGCTATGCAGGGCTCTACAGACGAGCGACTTTGACTTTGACCGGCTGATTAATTTTAACATCGTGCCTCCTGTCACAGATCTAGTTTTTGGCGGGTAACCGATGAATCTTAGTCCTACTAATATTATAAACGCGAGAGTTAGTGAGGATGGATGTTTGTTACTCTTTCATGCAAAAACTACTGAACGGTATTTGATGAAACTTTACAGTAATATAGCTTATATATCAGAATAACACAGGCTATTTTTTATCCAGGTACCACGCGGGTGAAGCCGTGGCCAAAAGCTAGTACTATTATAAACGCGAACGTTTGTGTGGATGGATGTTGGTTACTCTTTCACGTAAAAACTACTGAACGGTATTTGATGAAACTTTACAGTAATATAGCTTATGCATCAGAATAATATATAGGCTACTGTTTATGCGGGTACCACGTGGGCGAAGCCGTGGACAGAAGTTAGTTAAATAAATAAATAAATAAACACCCAACAGACACAAACATAGGCCATCCTAGTGTGGGGTTACAGGGATGTATTGTGGGTATCAGGGACTAAGTAAAGTGGTATCACAACACCCAGACACGCAATATATATCTATCTGCAGATCATGTAAACATTTGACTTACGGCGGGAATCCACCCTAAATGAAAAAATCCAAGACATAAAAATCATATGAATCCTCTTAGCGATAAGTTGCAAACATGCCAGCGACATGCATCCGTAATACAAATTGTTCTGCAAAATTTATACGAACTAAGGCCGCAAATTATTAGTAGCTAATTCTACCTTTCTTACCATTAGAGAGAGACCTTTTCAACCAAAGAACTCAAACCGCAAATTGCGGTATCTTCGGTGAAATCGTCGTCAAGGAAAAACTAACGGGCAACAGTTTGTATGTGTCGTGTATTGTAAGTCGATACTGCAAATCGTGTCGTGCGAGGGCTCTTGCAAAAACGCTCTTAACATTCAATTTAAATTAGGGACAAGTCATATTATGCAAACCAATGATTGAATGAAGACTGAACGTCGACAATCAGCTATGTTACCAGGCAGGACTCTGCAGACTGGCGACAAAATAGAGACACATCAACTTAAGATGTGACTGATTAGTTTATTACTTAACAAAGCTCTATTAAGCTCTGAATTATACAGACGAGCAACTGAATTAAACGATTGATTGATCTACAGACCAGTCGCGTTGCTTATTTATTTTTCCAAGGCAGGCTAATGTAACTTAACTTCGAGTCCATGTGCTAGTTGTCTTTCGCTACCAACAAAAAAACATTATCTTTCACAATAATAACCTATTTATGGCGTGGCTTTCAGACGCAGTGGTTGCGTACCATTTTTCCCTTGAAGAATCGAATTCTGTCAAACCTCTTAAACAAATTATGATTGCGTCCTTGGGTGTGTAGTCTGCAATGTATTTTCAATAATCGTGGACATGTCCTTCTTAATGCCTATTTATCAAGCAGTGTTGCTTTAAGTCGCCCCAGATATAGATAAATCCGAGCGGTATATAGAACGGTGAACTGAGCAATGTCTGTATCAGTGCGCCGCACTTGACACAGACGCTCTTGTCTGTTCCAGAGCCTGGAGATAAACTTACACATTTATTTATAGGTACTCTAGAAGCACAAATCTGTAGCATTTCGTGGTTCCTTTAAATTTGCAGCCTCTCGGTGCTGGAATGATCTACCTCCACCAGTACGTGCTCTGAAATCAGCTACAGTTTTTAAAAACGCTTTAAAGAAACACCTTATAATTATGCAAAAATGCTCATTAGGATAATCTCTTGGTTATCTACGAAAACAAAATTTTCCCTTACCCTTCCTTATCGCTTCAATTTATTATGTTTTGTTCCCTATTTTTATATGTAGTTTATGTTATACTTAATATACATATGTAGTTTATGTAAGTTTTATTTTGTGCCCTCGTCAATGTTCGTGTCCTCACAAAAGGCCCTGTCTGAAAACCAGCGCAGCAACGTACTAACACGATGCTGCATCAAGCTGAGACAGGGACCTATTTTGACCCCAAGCAACACATTTTCTATAAGCTAATTCTTTTCCAGTTTTTTACCATGTTTGTGTTTTTGGGCTCAAATAAAAATACTCTTTCTTTCTTTCTTTCTAGAAGAGGTAAAGGAAACCAATTTTCTCGGTGTGTCTATCTATACAAATTTAAACTGGAAATCTTATGTAAGTAAAGTAAATTGTAAACTATCTAAGTACTGTTATGTTTTATCCGTTTTAACTACGAGTAGCATATCTTCAAAAACCATACCAAAAAACGCTTATTATGGTTATGTGTACCCTCAGTTGAGCTATGGTATTATATTTTGGGGGAATTCTGTAAATGTTGAATCTACTTTTATACTACAAAAGAGATGTCTACGTATCATTTATAACGTTCATAGTACTGATACTCTTCGAAATATTTTTAGAGATAACAGTATTTTAACTCTTACATGTATTTATATTTTTGAGATCTGTTTATTTGTTAAAAATAAACAAAAATATTTTTTTGAAATTAAATCATCTCGATACAATAATTTAAGATATAAACATAAATTTAATATATGCATTCCTCAAACTAATAATAGATTCTATCAAAACAGTTCATTATACTCTGCGATTAAACATTTTAATAATCTACCACTTGTTATAAAAAGTTTAAATGGTCCAATGTTTCGTGACTCTCAAAAAAAATGGCTGATTTTGATGATGATTTCTAATGTTTATTATATTTCCTGTTTGTTTTTGTAGATATATTTTTATTATTGTATGCCCAGGAAGGGTAACTGTTGTTACTAAATGTTACCAATATATTCCATCTTTGTACACAGAGTAACACAATAAACGATTATTCTATTCTATTATATTCTAATAGAATAGAATAATCTCCGTCAGAGAACCAAAGTTATCGACATAGCTCAACGAATTAGCAAGCTGAAGTGGCAGTGGGCCGGTCATATCTCGCGAAGAACCGATAACCGCTGGGGTAAACGTGTTCTTGAGTGGAGACCGCGACTCGGTAAACGTAGTGTAGGACGCCCTCCGGCCAGGTGGGATGACGATCTGCGAAAGACTGCAGGCAGATGTTGGATGCGACAAGCTGAAGACAGGGCGCTATGGCGCTCATTAGGGGAGGCCTATGTCGAGCAGTGGACTAATATAGGCTGATGATGATGATGATGATGATTATATTCTACTCGCGCGAATCTTAGATCTTCTATCAGGTTGCCCCGTTTGTATGGTTCTGCCTAGTTTAGTGTAGTTTTATTATTTTTCTAAAGTCGCGCTATGTCAAGTCGCGCATATCGTCCGCCAGGTCGCTCGTCTGTCCACCCCTGGCAACAAAGTATCTAACCAACTCTTGTCGCCATGCAGTCTGCTTCAATTGACATCTGACTTTGCCAATTCAACTCGAATGCAGTGTGTGGTCGATACATTGCCTTAAATTAATGCATTTCGATTTTTAAATGAAATATGATGCAATACTTGCCAATATGGCGTCTTAACTGAAGCATTCTTGATTTGTTCCGTATAGTAAGTTGAATTACTTACCTATTAAAGTATATTTATTCATGCAATTGTATAATACATATATATGTGTACAATAAACACGTGTTTTATTTCATTATGCTGGTGCAGTGGCCGGCTTTCCGACGATCTGAAGGTCATGAGTCAAATTTAGTCATCCTGCACCAATGGATTCAACCTAAACGATTGATAGCCCTTGAAATTCTAACAAGCGGGGAATGAAATGTCATGAGGAAACGGTCATAATATAAAAGAATCAAAAACGATGGTGTGCATGAGACACCTCGTAGAGGTTTTTGAAAATCTCTTGTCTATAATCGTCTGAATCTGACACTACCTGTCATTTTGACTTTCTAAACTTTTTTGGTTATGGAATAAGTTGGGAAGGTTTTGTCCAGGAATTCCCACGGGCGATTGATATGCGCGTAATGGGGTTTCCAGAAAAACAATCCCTATAAGTGCAGATTTCCGGAATAGCCCATAAAAACTAGGTGAATTTACGCAGAGTCGTGAAAAAATCAGTAGGGGATAGGGTTCAGTGGTACTTACACAGGGTTTCTTTCTATTTATGTCTCACGGACATGTCTCATGGATTATAAATCCGCACTGCTGTATCCATTGGCGTCTTCAAATCCAAACTTTACAAACTTTTCATCTCTCTACAAAATGGTCAACAAAATTGAGCATTCATATTATATTTGTATGTATCTAAATATTCATATTGTAAAAACGGGAATTATCACGTACTGCACTATCGATGAAGGCACCGACTAAGTTTCGACTCATTCCGAGAGTCTTCATCAGGGTGAGTGATCGCGACTTGCTCCTTCCGCGTCGCGCCGTGCACTACTAAATATATATTTAGATGTATATATTTAAGTATGAATTATTTTTCGTTTTATGTATCTAGTTTACTTCTATTAGAAGTAGTCAGTTATTTTATTTTATAAATTGTTCTCTTATTTTGGTAATCAGCCAAACGCACTACAACTCCACTCTTCATAACACAAAGGTTAGCTGGAAGAAAATGCTAATTAGCATTAAGTTCGCCTATGTTCTTGTTTTATCTTGTGCATTTTCTATCTATCTATCTGGTGTTGCAAGCATATATAGGTTATGGTGCTTACCAACAAGTGGGCTGCATGCTTGTTCGCCATTTTAGTTGTATAAAAAAACCCATACCCAGTAAGTTAATTACTTACCGGGTATAATGATTTCGTTCTAAGTGATTGTTTGAGCCCATGTTTATAAAACTTTTGAAACTATCATGGTTTTGAATATATTTTTTACTAAAAAAACGGGATATTTACCATGATTTGTGAGTAGTTCCTCCCGTGATCATGGTACATGCAACTGTTCCGAAATATCGGGAAACATTAAAACTCACAAATTATGGTAAATATCCCGTTTTTTAGTAAAAACCCATGTTATAAATTGCACGTCTATCCCTCTTCTACATCAAGGGATTTCCAGACAGCAAAATAAGTGGACTTTATCCTCCGGAATACAATGAAATCTCTGCTGATATAATTCCATAATTACGGAAGTTTAATGACTGGAAACGAATCTCTTTATCGCTTCTAGGTATTTTCCTATTGCTCTTGGTAGATGCATTTTGATCATTGTACCTATCAATGGTTTCTTTTTGAAAAATTTTTAAGGTTGCTTCTTTATCTGAGATACTGGCATTTTCTAGAAGAACAATAAAATGTTTTTTTTTAAAAAAACATCCTGGTTTTTTAAAAATCCAGCCTTCCGATGCATGTAAGAGTCTAATGCAGTGCCCTTCACAAATTCATATAAAGTCAAGCGAATAAATGTTTAGTAAATTATATAATGAACCAATACAAATACAATAAGTACTAAGTATAAATAGAAATAATTAAAAATACAAAATTATTTATATATGCTCAATGCACCTCGTAAGATTTTGGTCGCGCGCGAGGAATCGGCGTAAACTTACATTCAAATTTTAAATTCACGTAGTTTTTCAGTTTATGTAAGATCCTTTTATATCATTAAAAAAAACCTATTGCCTTTGACTTTTTTTTCTAGCAGCTATGATTATGACGAAACTCTGCCCGTCTGTTTTAGTTAAAACTGTTACTATAGTTAAAACTGTTACTTTAGCTAAAACTGTAACTATAGTTAAAACGGTTACTATAGTTAAAACTGTTACTATAGTTAAAACTGTTACTTTAGCTAAAACTGTAACTATAGTTAAAACGGTTACTATAGTTACAACGGTTACTATAGTTAAAACTGTTACTATAGTTAAAACTGTTACTTTAGCTAAAACTGTAACTATAGTTAAAACGGTTACTATAGTTAAAACTGTTACTATAGTTAAAACTGTTACTTTAGCTAAAACTGTAACTATAGTCAAAACGGTTACTATAGTTAAAACGGTTACTATAGTTAAAACTGTTACTATAGTTAAAACTGTTACTTTAGCTAAAACTGTAACTATAGTTAAAACGGTTACTATAGTTAAAACTGTTACTATAGTTAAAACTGTTACTTTAGCTAAAACTGTAACTATAGTTAAAACGGTTACTATAGTTAAAACGGTTACTATAGTTAAAACTGTTACTTTAGCTAAAACTGTAACTATAGTTAAAACGGTTACTATAGTTAAAACGGTTACTATAGTTAAAACTGTTACTTTAGCTAAAACTGTAACTATAGTTAAAACTTTTTTACAGCTAACATAGCCTTTCCCACAATTAACCTTTAACTACTGTCTAAAAGTAGGTAAATAAGTAGATAATGGTTATTTGGTTTTGAAACCACAAGTGAAATAACAGATTCGAGTCCAGAAGTTGAATTTATGAAATCTTTATAAATATTAGTAGATAAGTAGTATAAGAACCACAAAAAAAGTACAAGAACTAAAAAAAACGATAGTTTTTTTCATGTACCTACGCATAAAGAGAAAATTTGCGAGGTACTAGGAAAAACAAAAAAAATAATAATAAATAATGCTGGACATTTTTCACACAGCATCATCTAGCCCCAAACTAAGCAGAGCTTGTATTATGGGAACTACATGACTGATATACTACATATATACTTTTTTTGTAAATACATACATATTATACATAGAAAAACACGCAGACCTGAGACAAATATTTGCAGATCTTACAAACATTTATCTCGTGACACGAATCGAACCTGCAACCTTCTGCGTCTCAGGCGGACTTTCGCCCACTGCGCCACAGAGATTGTCAAAAACTTATTATACTATTGGAAAATATAGATGACTAGCTTCTGCCCACGTGGTACCCGATTAAAAAGTAGCCTATATGTTATTCTGATGTATAAGCTATATTACTGTAAAGTTTCATCAAAATCCGTTCAGTCGTTTTTGCGTGAAAGACTAACAAACATCCATCATCCTCACAAACTTTCGCGTTTATAATATTAGTAGGATGTCCATGGGGATATATGTTTTTGACCTAGAAAGATCCAGTGACACAAAGATGAAGAATGTACTCAATACTCACAAATTGGCACACGTGTCCTGGAACAATTAATACATGGGTTTGTGTGTGTGTGGTTGGTTGTGTGAACACACGTGGAGGGTGTGTGTGTGTGTGCTTCTCGGCTCAATTAAGTCTACAGCTAATTACTAGGTCGTCATAATGTCTAGAATCGATGTTTCGTAAGCCGCTGTGGAGTCATCTAAACGGCCTGAGAAAATCTGATTATTTATGGGTTTTCACATTGAAACAGAAAATACACTTATGTTGACAGCAAGAAATGTCTTTCACCGATAAGACCGCTTTTTGTGCATATCTTTCGATTTTTTATTGTTCTATTGTGTGTTTATATAGTGTACTCTAAAATGGTGTCTCGATCTATCTATCCACACTTAAATAGCAACATTGGTTTTGTTTGTGGCAGTAGGAAAAACATTAATAAATAATCCTGAAATGGGGTCGAGAAAGATAACGGCAAAAGTGTTTTTCTCGGATTTATTTCACATTGTGTTTTCGCAAGGTAAACTTCGTAACGGTTCAACTGATTTTAATATAATTTGGAATAATTAAATAGGTTCGTTACTTACTCTACACCAGGTACTATAAAATTTCATTAATCAAAAAAAATATCTCATTGTAAGACTTATTTGACAGCTTCAAGAAAAAAAAAAGTAAAATGGCCGCCACAAAAAGAGCGCGAATAAAACCTGACAGGTGTATTCTGAAGGCCAGACAGCGAAAGTAGAGTTAAAAAGATCAGGGATCAATATATATTTTTAAAAACCACTAGATTTTTAGATAATTTTAATAAGAGATATAGAGGTGTTAATTTTTAATACTTCAAAGCAGCTCATGAAAATAATTCATTCTACCTACCTACATGGCCATTTCAGTATTTTCACATAATATTAAACTTTAATCTCCCAACTTGAACGGTACAATTTTATATTAAGTACATACAGAACCATTGACAATAAACCATTGCTTTATAAAATACATAGCATGTACTCAAGTACGAATACTCGACAAAAAACAAGCCACATCGAAAACTTCAGTTCATGGACGCGGTCAACGTAAAAAATAAATGAAAAAACTTATATTAAACCGTAACATAAGAATAGTAGGTACGCATGACGTAAGCGCGGGTTGAATGTGTGGAGGTGTATATTCAAATTTTATGTATATTATGTCCGTACGTTGATTACGAAAAAAAATGCAGGCCATTTTAACACAGCATCATCTAGCCCCAAACTAAGCAGAGCTTGTATTATGGGAACTAAATGACTGATATAAGTCAAAGTCAAAGTGAAAGTGAGCTGCTTTACACCCAAACGGTGTGAAGTAGCAACATGCTGAGACAAAGCCTTTTTGGCATGCGGTGCTCGGGAGACTCACTTGGCACAACAGAACCTACCTGTGAGGAAACTTAACTACCTACCGAAGACTTATAGATACCTTATATACCTACATGATGTTTTAGTAGGTACCTATCTTTTCATTATATCCTTTTTATTTTACCTGGGTGTCTGTTTTAGTGCAAAGTTGATGTCTTCATTCCGTTTTGCCAAATAAAAATATTTTCTTTCTTTCTTTTCTTTCTAAAGTCAAAATTAATTTATTCAATAAAATCACAAGGACCACTTTGAAACGTCGGTTTTTAACTAGGTGCCTGTTCCTCCGCGACCAAGCCAGGAAAGAAAGGCAAGAAAACAAGGCTGGTTATTCTTTTTAATGATCCTTTTACAAAACAATAGGTTCGAGTTGGAGCATTTTCAATCTCAAGAGTTTTTGTCATCTAAATAATCAGATATTTTATAGTATGCCTTTTTATAAAGCTTTTGTTTAATTACGTTTTTAAATTTGTTAATTGATAATTTTTGTATATCTCTTGGGAGTTTGTTATAAAAGCGTACACCGTGCCCTTTAAACGATTTACTAACTTTATGGAGTGTACAAGTGGCAACAGCGAGTTTATCTTTATTTCTAGTATTAACATTGTCATTATCGCTTTTTTTCTTAAACAAATTAATATTTTTGTGAACATACATCAGATTTTCATAGATGTATTGACAAGGGAATGTCATTATATTTATTTCTTTAAACTTTTGGCGATGTGATTCTCTGAGGCCCATATTATAAATTGCTCGAACAGCCCTCTTCTGCAGCACAAAAACGGTATTGATATCAGCAGCATTCCCCCACAGCAGTATACCGTACGACATAATGATGTGGATGTAGCTGAAGTAAACTAGTCTAGCTGTGTCAAGGTCTGTATAAAGACGGATCTTTTTGACTGCATATGCCGCAGAACTAAGTCTCTTCGATAACTTATCAATGTGAGGCCCCATTGAAGCTTATTATCTAGGATGATACCTAAGAATACGGTGGTGTCCACAAGAGCCAACTGTTCATCTTTGATTTTGATATTTGCTTTAACTTGTGTAACATTGGGTAATATAAATCTAATACACTTTGTTTTCTTTTCATTAAGTAGGAGATTGTTAACATTGAACCATTTTACAACCTTAGAGATTGCATTGTTTACAACGTCAAAATCGGTTTGTCGTCGCTTTAATTTAAATAAAAGTGACGTGTCATCTGCAAACAATACAACCTCATAATCGTCCCTTACAAGGTGGGGTAGATCATTAATGTATACTAAGAACAAAAATGGACCAAGAATTGATCCCTGCGGTACACCGATAGTAATCAGAGACCCCGGAGACCGTTTTCCATTCACGTCAACTCTTTGTACTCTGTCACTTAAATAGGAAGTGAGAAAGTCTAGAGCAACGCCCCTAACACCATAATGGTGTAGTTTCCTGATCAATGTGTCATGGTCTACGCAATCAAATGCCTTTGACAAATCACAAAAAACGCCTAAAGCGTCATGAGATTCCTCCTAGGCATCAAATATGTGCGATATTAACTCAATACCAGCATCAGTGGTTGAGCGACCCTAAATCCGAATTGCTTATTGTGCAGTATATGTATACTACTTCTATACATTTTTTTGTAAATACATACATTTTATAGATGGCAAAAACTGAGACCCGAGACAAATATTTGCATGTACAAATATCTGTCCCGCAGCGGGAATCGAACCCGAAACCTTTTGCATCTCAGGCGGTCCATCGCCCACTGCGCCACAGAAGTTGTCAAAATAAAAACTTCAAATAGGTAACAGGAAGTTGATAAAAAGTACAATATGAAATCTCATCCCCCATTCACCTTTAGTGATAGGATTTTTTATTCAAATTTATGTATATGAGTCAATCCTTGAAGTATTGTTGACCACAGCGCCATCTATGGCTCAACTGCCGAATTATACAGCAAGGTACTTGCTATGTCCTTTACAGAAAATACGCACCTAATTACGTTAATTTATCATAGACTCGATCATTAGCACACCATAGTTCCAGCCACTGCCGACAGAGGCGCTGTTCAAAGCTATATAAGCTAAACTGCCATAAATTCAGGTCTCTTTTCCAAGACGATCACTGACTGTATCAAAACTACTAATATATTATTCTCTGTTCAAGCTGGCCTTTCCTTAAACCTACTGCACAAAATTTACAAGTATACTCTACCCATTAATAAAACAATCATTAAAAACTGTTCCTAATTGTCGAAAATATCGCGTAACATATACACAAAAAAGCAAATTCATCTGAATTGAGAACTTCCTTCTTTTTTGTAATCTGTTGCAAATAATAGATAGATGCGGCGATAGGCTTGCAACTTGTCACGTGGAATGTTTAATACATTGAAAACGTTGGCATGTGCCAAGCGTAATGTTTGAACGTGTTTCTGACTACCCTCTTTTTAAAGATCTGATATAAATCCGAAGATGTCCATTATGTAGAATGTTTTTCTTATTTTGTTTGTTTTTTAATGTTTTTTTTTCAATACAACTCTCTATCATTTGTTTAGATAATAGTCATCAGTCTATATTAGTCCACAACTGGACATAGGCCTCCCTTAATGAGCACCATAGCGCACTGTCTTCAACTTACCGCATCCAGCATCTGCCTGCAGTCTTTTGCAGATCGTCATCCCACCTGGCCGGAGGGCGTCCTACACTACGTTTGCTGAGTCGCGGTCTCCACTCAAGAACACGTTTACCCCAGCGGTTATCGGTTCTTCGCGAGATATGAACGGCCCACTGCCACTTCAACTTGCTAATTCGTTGAGCTATGTCGATAACTTTGGTTCTCTGACGGATGTATTCGTTACCTATCCTTCAGAGAGACTCCGAGCATAGCTCTTTCCATAGCTCGCTGAGCGACTTTAAACTGGTGGACCAGCCCTATCATGAGTGTCCACGTCTCAGCTCCGTAGGTCATGACGGGTAGGACGCACTGATTGAAAGCTTTAGTTTTCAAGCATTGCGGTTTGGATGACGAGAAGACTCCACGTAGTTTTCCAAACGCTGCCCAGCCTAGCTGGATCCTCCTCTTAGCCTCCTTCTCGAAATTGTTTTTACCCAACTGCAGAATCTGCCCAAAGTAAGTATATTCGGAAACAATTTCGAGAAGGTGGCCATGTACAAGCACCGGTCTTGGAACAATGTGGCCATTGATCATAACTTTGGTTTTATCCAAATTCATGCCAAGACCGATACATCGGGAGGCTGAAGCTAGGCCATCCAGCATCCAGTTCAGCTCCTCTAGCGACTCCGCCATTAAGACTATATCATCAGCGAATCGCAGGTGTGAGATGTAATCGCCGTTTATGTTAATGCCCCTACCTTTCCAGTCCAGCATCTTAAACATATCTTCCAACGCGCTTGTGAACAGTTTCGAGGATATGACATTCCCCTGCCTCACTCCTCTGCGCAATTGGATGGATTTAGACTGCTGGCCCTGTACTTGGACACTCATAGTGGCGGCCTCGTAGAGACATCTCAGCACCTCGATATAACGATAGTCTACTTGGCATCGCTGTAAGGATTCCAGAACAGCCCAGGTTTCGACGGAGTCAAAAGCCTTCTCATAGTCCACAAAAGCCAGACACAGGGGCTGATTATACTCTTCGGACTTCTGTATAATCTGCCTCACTGTGTGAATGTGGTCTATGGTGCCATATCCTCCGCGGAACCCAGCCTGTTCCGGTGGCTGGAACTCGTCGAGTCTTCTGCCGAGACGATTCGTGACCACTCGTGAGAACAGCTTATAGATGTGGCTCAGAAGTGAGATGGGTCTATAGTTTTAAAGGAGGGTTTTATCTCCCTTCTTAAAAAAGAGCACCACCAAACTCCCGCTCCACGCCTTGATAATAGATACGAGTAGATGTACACAATTAAAAAAACAGGCAAAAAATAACTATCTATCTATCTATCTATCTGGAACCCGTGGCCTCAAGATCGGTAGTCGGAGTAACGCCTAGTAGCCCAACTTGGCTCTTTTTTTCGTTTGCAGGTCCTACCGGATCATACAAACTATATGTTTCATATTACACGGTTAACAGATTTCTATTATAGTTTTTACGAGGAAAGACATCGGCTAACAGTAGTCACTACCTTGATCTTGACATCAATTTAGGGTTCCTGTATCCGAAGGGTCGTAAAGCAATCCTAACTGTTGTCGCAACGTAGTCTGTATGTCAACAGCTTAAAAATAACAATATTGTGTCTTGAAATTCACAATACAAATATGGCAAGTGTTAAAGACGGACAAAATTAAATAAATAGGGGGTGCCCAGGTGGACAATATTTTATTATTTTTGTTAGTGGGGTTTCAATGAAAAGAGCTTTTCAAACAGAGCATATTTTTGTCAATAATAGAATAAAATCCTTGTAAGTAACGCGCAACCTGGAACTAGTTTGATCAGAATTGTGACTACAGCCGATGTAGTAACTTTATTATAAAAAACGTTTTTATTTAATTAATAATTTATTATTGTAAAAATCAGTTGAGATTACACTAGATTTCCTTAGATTTTCTGATATTTAGTTTTCGTTTATTTAAAGTGTTTGGAAATTACCTAGTACGGAACCATCGGAGTAATATGGTACAACTCCACTTAGCCAACTATCACTTTTTGCTCGTAATTTAACACTCACTCCACAAAAAGTCACCAGAGGGGAATCGTGTCTGTTTTTTCTTCTTTTATTTTCTTTGACCATGAAATCAAGGTTTGTTTACGACAGCGGTGATGTCATAATGGCCAGTCTCTGTAAGAGGATACATGTTCTGACTCTTATGTCACTGTCACTCCCTGCAAAAATACGCGAAGTGCGAGCAAGACGGATACGGGGCACAAGTTCGAAAATCATACACCACATAAAGTCACGCCTGTTTCCCGGAGAGGTAGGCACAGGCCATGGATTTCATTCATCCGCATCTCATTTTTCATACAAGCTCGTCGGTTTAGGGCCAAGTCATAGAGTGACTTGGCCTTTCTCCAGAACATCTCCAATTTGGTCAGAGTACGTTTGCAAAGTCTTTCCACTATCCCATTTACGCTCGCCTAGTATACTTCTTTTTAAATATAAAAAATGACTCTAAAAAGGATGGAGCAAATAGTCTTTTTATAATTTGCCATGAGTACAAAATCAGCTTAGAATGCCGTAGGGCTTCCAAGTTTTTTCTTATTTATAAGTTTTTTTTTAACCAGCGATCAAAGGGAAGTTATTGTCAAGGTTCACGTGAAATCGCTACCGCTATTGCATCTGTTCGATCGGGCCCTAAGCACAGATTAAAAATGTTTGCTCCTACGCCGTAAGTCATTTTTCTAAATATGAAACTATCAGCTCAAAAGATAGCAAGATCCAGATAGCGAAACATCATAAAATCAGCGATAGTGGCTTATCTAAAAGCTGGTTTTTGTGCCATCCGACCGTTTGTATGTAACTACATATTTATCACCGAAGTTAACGTACATATTTAAATACGGTTTTTTTCAATTTGTAAGACTTCAAGTATAGTTTTTAGATAGAGTTTTATCGCCACAAGATATAAGGGGACGCTGTAGTAGACTACGAATAACATGTAAGGGGTTTTAAAATGTTGTAAAAACATACTTGTTGTATCTATTTGGGGCCTTACTGCTAACTGATTGATTAACTAAAGAATGCTTCGTCTCTTTCTGATATCTGTTATTTTCAAATCAATAAAAGACGTTTTCTTCTGTTAACGCCACAAGAGGAAAAAACATACTTTTTGTATCTATTTGGAGCCTTACTGCTAACTGATTAATTGACTAAAGAATGCTTTATCTCTTTCTGATATCTGTTATTTCCAATTCAACAGAAGAAAACGAAACACTATCTTAATTAAACTAAACTCTTACTAAGTAAATATGTAAGGACTTTTTATTGTTACGTCAATCTCATTGATCAATTTTGATCCATCTCGAGGCAGTTAAAATGATTCTGGTATGTCTGTTTTCGATTTGTATTCAATTCAATTGCATCTACGATACAGGGAATCCTACTGGAATCGGGACTGTGTCTTTTGGGTGTTTATATATGTGCACAAATATTATGATACAAGATATGTATATTATTATATTTTAGGATATTATTACGACAATACCACGTACTTTACAATTCTCCTGCTAACATTTCGTTGACCGTTTGAAGGTTCAATGCTAGATAACCTATTGCATTTACATATTTTTTGAATACAAAACTTTGACGACCTCTGTGGCGCAGTAGACGAAGGTCCGCCTGAGACGCAGAAGGTTGCGGGTTCAATTCCCGCCGCAGGACAAATGTTTGTATGATCTGCAAATATTTGTCACGGTTCTGGGTGTATTCTATGTTTATAAAAAAATAAATTATATAAGTCATGTATGTAGTTCCCATAGCACAAGCTCTGCTTACTTTGTCGCTAGATGATGCTGTGTGAAAAAATGTCCAGTATTATTTATTTATTTATTTTGAGGGTTCCTGTTTTGACTGCAAGACCCTAAAACAGGTAGCTTATTATAACATTCCAAAGCATCTTCTTACAAGCCCTTTGACGTATTACGTTAAATAATTGTAATAAGACTTGTTTATGAAACTGTGCGAGTGAATATTAAGCACTGACGTCGCATGTGGGTCAAGATTTGCGTCATAAGACGTGTCACGTGTCAATCAGAATCTCATAGTATACAAGCTCAGCACTATTAAAAAAACACATTTTTTTCGTGAGAAAATCTCAATAGTTATTTTAATTTAGATCAGCCCAATAACTTACTTTATAATTAACTTCACTTTTGTCACATCCCATTCAAACCTGATTAATTTAAAAAGTACTGAGTAGATTTTCATAATAATGGTATCATTATGAAGCCTACATTACGCAAACCATTTTCGAAAAAAAATACACTTTGTAAATTTTGTAAGGGTGAGTCGATTCTGTAGCTTCGCTCGCGGTTAAACCGGATAAAACTAGCTTATTCGTTAGTCTAAGTCAAGAAAAGTTTGTTCTAAATTTCATCTAAATTGGTCTAGTCGTTACGAAGATTATTGGCAACAAAAATCTAAACATTTACACATCGAAACATCAAACTTCTTTCTTAGGGGTTGGCGGTTTTGCAAGAGTTTTGCACCCTCTGCAGATATTCTTTCCGAGTCTGGCTGTTCTAGTACCACGGTACTCATAGTTCTTGATACCCAGGACACAGAGAATTTTAATGTGGGGTCAGATTTTGATTTTGTAGCAGGAATTATTTTAGAAATTACACTTTTTGTTTCGTTTTTATTACCCATTTTACGGTAGTTATCTCATGAAAATCGGACTGACCAACTACAAAACGAACAAATTTAACCTTTCCCAAGTTAATAAAACCTTTCCCAAAATCTTAACATTATCTGCGCTTAGTAACAGTCTGTATTCTGAGATAATAATTGGTTTAACTGAGATTTAAGAGCAGAGAGATAACAATTTAGATAATTGCTAGGCAACAGCGATTATGTGAACTAGGGAGGGGGCAGGAATACTTTTAAGTTGAATTTTATCGATGAATTTTAACCGGATGCTGGACGGCCTAGCTTCAGCCTCCCGATGTATCGGTCTTGGCATGAATTTGAATAAAACCAAAGTCATGATCAATGACCACATTGTTCCAAGACCGGTGGTTGTACATGGCCAACTTCTCGAAATTGTTTCCGAATATACTTACCTTGGGCAGATTCTGCAGTTGGGTAAAAACAATTTGGAGAAGGAGGCCAAGAGGAGGATCCAGCTAGGCTGGGCAGCGTTTGGAAAACTACGTGGAGTCTTCTCGTCATCCATACCGCAATGCTTGAAAACAAAAGTTTTCAATCAGTGCGTCCTACCCGTCATGACCTACGGAGCTGAGACGTGGACACTCACGATAGGGCTGGTCCACCAGTTTAAAGTCGCTCAGCGAGCTGTGGAAAGAGCTATGCTCGGAGTTTCTCTGAAGGATAGGATTCTTAACGAATACATCCGTCAGAGAACCAAAGTTATCGACATAGCTCAACGAATTAGCACGCTGAAGTGGCAGTGGGCCGGTCATATCTCGCGAAGAACCGACAACCGCTGGGGTAAACGTGTTCTTGAGTGGAGACCGCGACTCGGCAAACGTAGTGTAGGACGCCCTCCGGCCAGGTGGGATGACGATCTGCGAAAGACTGCAGGCAGATGTTGGATGCGACAAGCTGAAGACAGGGCGCTATGGCGCTCATTAGGGGAGGCCTATGTCGAGCAGTGGACTAATATAGGCTGATGATGATAATATCGATAAGACAGTGAGCATTTTTTTGTTTTAACTATTGATTTAATTCAGATTTACTTGCCTGATCTTAACCATCAATTCCAATTCAATTTAATTATTTCATTTTAATTCTCAAAAGGTACATAGAATACGAAATAAGAAAGATCAACTACACAAAATTAAACAAAAATTCCCTCTGTATTTCTAAAATATGTATCTCATACAAGCGTAATCTTGTGCAGTTTTCAGTAACTGATCGAACTCTATGAAATATGGAAATTTATTAAAATATAAAAACGCAGCACTAGAACTAAAATTTAAAATTGAATCTACCCGTAAATTATCAAGATCCGATGACTAATACTATTAACTATTACCAAAATTGAGTCATAAATTATTAAAACAAATTAGAGCAGCCTCAACGAAAAACAACTTTAAAACCAACTGTTAAGTTGCAAGTTCCTTTGAAGACAAAAACTCGTAAATAACATTATATGGACATAGCTGATTTTTATTATTTTAATGATATGCCCTGTCAAATTTTCAATGATTTAAGATGTCAGTTTTTGGAGCAAAAAGTTTGTACCAATGTTAACATTGGTACACCTATGTTCGATTTTGTCTAAGTGATGCTCAAACTTTTTCCAGAGAATTTTACAATACTTTAACATTTGTATTATTTTTATGAGAGGCAGACTGGCGTCGATTCCTGAAGCTTACTAGATGGCACTCCAAGTTACAGATGCCAGATTTTTTAACATCTAGTTCATATATGATAATCATTATTTTTTTAACTTTGGGTACAGCGTCATCATTGTCGTTCGCTTTGCTACTTTGTTAATAAAAAAACAAAAACTTTGAAATTTGTATTATTTATTGTAAGACACTTTATCATCATCATCATATCATCATATTTATTTATTAAAATCAACATCATAATAAATGTTAGTAATAAATTTCTTATTCTAAATTAGTTACATTCCTTGAACTATTTGGCTACAAAACAACAAATGAATAAATACGTAATTAGAATTGTAAATGTCAAAAAATTATTTTTTTAGTATCAAACTAATAGAATTGGAATGGAATGTCAAAATGACTATGTCAGAAAGTTAAAATGTCATTGCAACTAGAATAAAAAAGATAGTTTATTATTAAAATGGATCATAGAACAATGGCTGAGATAAGTTAAGTCAGATCTATCTGAGAATACCCTCAGAATGCTGTTAATGCTGTTTATAGAGCACCTTGACATGAATGAGAGAGAGTGAGCAGATGAACGGTGCGAACCGTTCTAACAAAATAATGAACTATCTATGTTTTCATAAACAACTTAAATGACGTCTACTATATGCATGCTATAAACTTATGCAATAAGACATGCCTTAAACTAGTTTGACGACAGCGTTCATCTTTTATTTAACAGATAGGTCCAATTCTTGACATTAAATAATAACATTAATTGTAAATCCCACTACAATTATAAACGCGAAAGTTTGTGAGGATGTTTGTTACTCTTTTACGCAAAAACTACTAAACGGATTTTGATGAAACTTTACAGTAATATAGCTTATACATCAAAATAACACATAGGCTATGATTTACGCGGGTAGCCTAGTAAATAAGAGGCTTGTAAATAATAAATTAACAAACACACAACAGACACATGTTGAGGGTTTCAGGAACTATGAGTATCATGGTACCACATTACGTACCCAGTCCCTTTCAATTTATTCATCTTGACAAATTACATTCTCTTAGATAAGCCATTTTAACGAAAACAGATATCATAATAATCAATTCAGACCAGACCAGACTGGACTTTAATTAAAGACCAGAGCATTAAGGAACTTAACAATGCATAACTTAAATGCAAGATATATTGAAAGAGGCAAGTTAAAGATGAAAGTGCCAACAGAAAATCTCTCAGTGACGTTATGGTCAATGTTCGCTTAGACTTTTTTCATAAGTTCATAAGTATACTTATAATCCAATCATAATTTCGATGATGCTCGCAAAAAATCTAAAGACGCACGTTATATTTTTTTAAAGTAACTTAGGCTTTATAGGAAAAAAAATGCAAAGTAAAAACTATTGTAAAACCTTCAATAACTTACACAGATGTTCAATACAAGTGGTATTTTAATTATGTACGTGCGTGTACCTGCTTACAATGCGTCATGTTTTTTTTTACCTGTGACCGACGGAAGAAGCCGGCATTTGTGTTTGAGGTCGGAAAGAGGTTGCTTGTTTGTTCGTTTGCACAAATTTTCTCCGTTACTACCTAATCGATTGAGATTTGATTTGTTGAAATTGTTTCATAGCCACATGTCATTCGAAGTTGTCGCAATAGATAATAGAAAATACGAGTTGTTTTAAAGTAGAAAGGTATTTTTATAAGCAAGAATATATTCATATAAGTTTATTTTACCTTTCGTTTCACAATGTATGTGCATAATTTTTCTTTAGCAGCAGAATATAATTATTCATATCCCCTTTATAACATGCTGAATAAGGTAAAAATATTTACACAGACATAGTTTTAAAAACTTCACCCGCTTAGTATATGGGTACTTAGTAGCTTAAGTATGTTAATTTAGATTACGAACTAAATTTATGCGAAATTTCATCTAATTCGATTTACTTCTTACGTATTATATAAATGAATAACATCAACCATCTACCTATACTTATTTTTAATAAATAAGTTATTCTGGACATTTTCACACAGAGTCATCTAGCCCCAAAGTAATCAGCTTGTGTTATGGGAACTACATGACTGATATAAAAAACACCCAAACCCGAGGCAAATATTTGCAGGCGAATCTGCAACCTTTTCTGCGCCACAGATGTCGTCACTGATGATTTTTTTTCATTATGCTAGCTTCTGCCCAAGGTTTCGCCCGCGTGGTACCCGGATAAAAAGTAGCCTATGTGTTATTCTGATGTATAAGCTATATTACTTTAAAGTTTCATCAAAATTCGTTCAGTAGTTTTTGCGTAAAAGAGTAACAAACATCCTTCCTCACAGAAACTCTTGTTAGGGTTAAGCTCGCCTTTGTACATGTCCTATATGTAAGTCTTTTGTCTGTATTATCTGTGTGTACAATAAAGAATAAGAATAAGAATAAGACTTTCGCATTTCAAATAGTAGTAGGATTACCATTCTTCTCAAAACGATACTGGTTATAAATGTCTTCTAGTAAAAAGTGGTTGTACCAAGTTATCACGTGTCAGGAACAGGAAGGAGTAACACCATTGTGAAGTCCGAAATCCGAATACCGATCTCAATGGGCATAAAATGTCAGCATCCGATGGCGTAACGACGTCTCAGAGCACCTTTACATCTACCGATCTAAGAACGATAAATGTTTATTAGTTCTCAAATTCATCTTTATTGCAAGAATTATGGTTACATAACATATCAGTTTGTAATTATGGTTACATAACATAGCAGTAAGTTAATTATACTAGGATTAGTGACAATATCTTGTCGATACTGTCATTTCATTTGTTTATTGATTAACAAACAATATAATTATTTCGAAATAATGTATGTTTCGACATAACTATGTATATTGTTTGGTAAGAACGAATCCTACTAATATTATAAACGCGAAAGTTTGTGAGGATGGATGTTTGTTACTCTTACACGCAAAAACTACTGAACGGATTTTGATGAAACTTTATAGTAATTTAGCTTATACATCAGAATAACACACTACTTTTTATCCAGGTATTACGCGTTCGAAGCCAAAATCATCGAATACAAAACTTTCTAGTGAATTTAAAACTGATACTTTTGTGCTTTGTGTGTGCGCTGTGTGTAATAAAAAACGGTACCAGAAATCGTTTGTCAGAGGCGGATAATTAAAATCGGAATCGACCACTAGCGGTTCAGTCATGTAATCGTGTCGAGTGGTGTAATTGGACCGTAATGAGGCGTAACTGGACCTTGGCAGTGAACTTCAAGGGTTCATCTCAAACAGGATAATTGTGATTAGCTGTTCCGTGGTAATTGCAAATTGCTAGGAGTGACATCATTTCTATTCTCAAATTTCCTTTTCCGTACTTTGAAAAACTGTCCCTTAGAAGGAGTGACATTAATTATGCTCTTAAATTTCCTTTTCCATACTTTGAAAAATAGCCCTTTCATTTTAAAAGCTATTTTAGATAATCCCATTTTGAATACTATCATGACAATCATGGTACTAAGTAGGCTTGAAAAAGAAACAGTTACTTAATACTAATTAAGAATTAATTATCGGGTCGGTGAAACATAGCTACTTCATTTTGAGATTAAAATCCTTTGAGTCAGCTTATAACGAAAATTATATATCAACAAGTGGTCTGTCCCGCGACTTCGTCAACGTTGAATGATTCTTAACATAAAAAACGTTATTGTAGCTTGAACATACAGAAAACAAACACGCTCACTACTGTATTCCATGATCTACATGATCAGATGTACAAGCATTATATTCGGCATGTGCCCGTGTTATTGCAAATAGTTCGTATTCCAAGCATTGACGAATAAGGTACATCTGTAGTAAATTATTTTTACGTAACCTTTTGGTCAGCTGCAGCCGAGCAGCTTCCGACTTTATTCACATACAAGATGAACTCTGTGGTTTTACCCGCATTAAATCATAGCCTATATCAATCAGGAATATCAAAGCTTTCTATTAGTGAAAGAATTTTTAGAATCCAATTAGTTTTTTCAGAAATGATAATCAAATAAACTCTATGTATGAACCTTAATTTATAATTATATCATATTTTAAACACCAAGCAGGTTTGTTGCCTGATTTTTCTAGTCAAAACACCAAGCAGGGTTTGTTGTCTGATTCTTCTAGTCAAAACACCAAGCAGGTTTGTTGCCTGATTCTTCTATTTAAAACGCCAATCAGGTTTGTTGAGTTCATCCCACTGCTGGGCAAAGGCCTCCCCATTCTTTTTCCATTCTACTTATTCTTTGCTGTTTGAGACTTGTGACCTATGATGATTAGTAGTATGATTAGTAGTCATAATTTTGCCAGTGAAATCACCTGAATTTCTAAAGTCGAATAAAGTTTTAATTTTATTTACGAAAAAAAACTAATTATTCAAGTTTTCTGAAAAACTTTGACAAACTCTGCCCTATCGTATGAGTCACGACCAATTGCGGCTATAAAAGAAATGTTACGCCCTAATGCTACCTGCAGAACTAATGTTGTAGTATTTGACTCTAGTTGTTGCCTGAGACTTGTTGGTGTGTGGACTTGCCTTTTAAAACCAGTGTAAAAGTTACAAGTGACGTTTTGTATAAAAAAAAATATATCAAGATATATTTTGTGTGAAATATATTTTTGTGAAAAGTTTCATTCTTTAACTTTATAATAAGAGGATAGTTTGTAACAAGAACTAAAGATATCTCAGAAATATAAGGTTAAAAATTAATGGCAAGTGACAGGCTAGGCGTGGACTTAATATTTTTTTTTATTGTTGTGAGTAAAGTGGATTATTGAACTAAATACATTTTTTGACAAGACTGACGTTTTGAAAAGGGATGAGACAACCGCTGAAAATATATTCAGTGGAAAAAGGTATGAAAATTATGTTAAATATTACTTACTTAAGTAACTAGCTTCTGCGCACGGTTTAGCCCGTATGATACTCGGAGGAAAAGTAGGCTGTGTGTTATTCTGATGTATAAGCTATATTACTGTAAAGTTTCATAAAAATCCGTTCAGTAGTTTTTGCATGAAAGAGTAACAAACATCCTCACAAACTTTCGTGTTTATAATAGTAGTAGGATAATAAAATAATATTTGTCCTACTAATCCTCCGCAGAATGTTGCGGGTTCGATGCCCACCGCGGGACAAATGTTTATATGACTTGAAAATATTTTCTCTCGGATCTGGATATTTTCTATGTATAATTATATAATATGTATGTACAAAATATATATATATGTAGTTTAACAGTCATTTAGTTCCCATAATACAAGCTCTACTTAGTTTGGGGTTAGATGATGCTTTGTGAAAAATGTCCAGCATTATTTATTTATTTTATTTATATAAAAAAAATACGGATATTTCGATGTCTATTCCTAATCTCTGTAAAGGCTTCAATTTGGACGAAATAAATTATTCATAACATATAGTAAAACATAGGTTACTTATCCTGGTACCACATGAGCGAAGCCATTGGCAGAAGCTAGTACTGAATAAGTTTACAATCGTAAAACCTTTCACATTTATCAAAAGCCAAGCCTCAAAGCTAAGACAACTCGATAACCTTTTAAATCCAACCCACCAAATATAAAATATTAAATTAATTCCATCCACAATAGCTCAACTCTATCCAGGCCACGAACTATTCTTATTTCTAAATTTCAACCAAATCGGTTTAGCCGTTATGAAGACCCTTAGCAATAAACATGTAAATATGTAAAACATCTTTCACATATAATATTAACAGGATAGGATATGAATACATATATTTTTATTTATGGAATAAAATTCAGGTCCAGAGATAATTTGAGATAGTTAATTAAAACGATTATATTTTTTACGGTTCTTTATCGCTTTCACCTATTGATTTCATTTATTATACAACAGAATAATACATATAAAAAAAACTTTACAATATTACACTATGAAAAGAAGGCTGTTTTCTACATTAAATAATACAAAACAGAGTTTAAGTCACCTTTTCAAGTATACATATTACTATATTTTTATAATTATGTTTTACTAGCTTCTGCCCACGGCTTAGCCCGCGTGGTACCCGGATAAAAAGTAGCCTATGTATAAGCTATATTACTGTAAAGTTTCATCAAAATCCGTTCAGTTGTTTTTGCGTGAAAGAGTAACAAACATCCATCCTCACACTCTCCCACGATTATAATATTAGTAGGATTATGGTTGCGAAAGCTTTTATTTATTGAATACTAGCTTCTGCCCGCGTCTTCACCCGCGTTGTACCCGGATAAAAAGTAGCTTATGTATTATTCTGATGTATAAGCTAAATTACTGTAAAGTTTCATCAAAATCCGTTCTGTAGTTTTTGCGTGAAAGAGGACCAAACATCCATCCTCACACTCTCTCACGATTATAATATTAGTAGGATTATGGCTGCGAAAGCTTTTATTTATTGAATACTAGCTTCTGCCTACGGCTTCATCCGCCTGGTACCCGGATAAAAAGTAGCCTATATGTTATTCTTATGTATAAGCTAAATTACTGTAAAGTTTCATAAAAATCCGTTCAGTAGTTTTTGCGTGAAAGAGGAACAAACATCCATCCTCACAAACTTTCGCGTTTATAATATTAGTAGGATAGTAGGATTCAAATCGTTGTTTCACAGTTCAACCGATTTGAGAAATCGTATTTCGTATTACCTATCTTTCTATCATCTATACTATGATACGAAACATGCAGCAAAATTGCATCAGCTATAAACGGTTCGTTCGTTCATATCAAGTCGTTTAACGCCGTACCGGCCACACCACCCAAACCGACCAATCAGAGAGCCGCATGACGTAACTCCAAGTAGGTGTTACAAATGGACAAGGATCAACATGTTTACAGTGGAATTTATAGGAACACCTGTCTCAGAACAACATACCCTCTATAATAATAATAATGTTTCTTTATCTTCACCCTGCAACCTTCTGCATCTCAGGCAGGCCTTCGCCCACTGTGCTACAGAAGTCGTCAAGGCTAAGATGATGCTGTGTTAAAAATTATTATGGGAACTACATGACTGTTAAACTACTTGTAGGTATTTTTTTTTTTAATAAATTCATACATTTTATATCTACAATGAAACTTACTACAGCATGAATTACTGCGTTAAAAAAATGAAACGAAATAAAAAACATTGCTTTAAACTAGAAAAAAAGTGGAATACTCACTTTTTTTCTAGTTTAAGAAAAAAAGTGAGTATTCCACTGGTAATCGCATCACTTGAGAACGGCTGGACCGATTTGGCTATTTTTAGTTTTAAAATGTTCGTAATAGACCAAATTAGGTCTTTACAGGGAGAAAAATTTGGAAAAATTGCTCGGAATAAGTAAAAAAAAATGTTTCTTTCTCCCCATTTTCTCCCACACAAACTGATCTTGCTCGTCGAATTGTGGTTTTGTATCTGGACATAAAAATTTACAGTTCAGTTCAGCGTAGTTAAAGAATAAAAATCAACAATAACTTAAACATTTTAAAATCCTATAAAATTACACGCAAAAGACCTTACGTGCCGGAAGGTGGCTATAATCTAATCTTATCTTATCTATCCGTAGTGCTACGATGGTTTGATACCGATGTTTCACTATGAATGGATCGAGGTGACCATAAATAGTGTCCAACTAGGAGCAACTAGCGTTGCAAGATGACTGCTGAAAGATTTATTCTTAAGACAGAATAATATAACTACTTTAAAAAGGAAAGATAACAATAAACTATCTACATTATATTATATTAGGAAAAGAAGACTGTTTTCTAGTAGGACTACTTATAGAAAACAGAGTAACCCACCGCAGACAGGGTACCCAAAATACTGGCGACACTGGCCTCGATTCTGTAGTACACTGACTAAACTAAATTTAAACTATCGCTCTCTTTTACTGACAGTGTACGCAAGAAAGAGATAGCTACAATTTTAGTGCCGTGTGCTGCTGTCAAATCAGTTTACGTGCCGCTTTTCTTCGTGTTTATAGTCAGCATGTTTTGATATCACGACTAAATTTGTATGGAAAACTTAAATCTGACTAATTTGACAGCACTAAAATTGTAGCTATCTCTTTCTTGCTTGCACTATCAGTAAAAGAGAGCCACAGTTTAAATTTAGTTTAGTCAGTGTACTACAGAATCGAGGCCATTACCTAGTTATATAGCAATGCTAATTTTCTGACCCGTCATTGGCTTCTTCCATCAACATCATTAAAGAAATCTATGGATGTTAGCTTATTACCAGCTAAGCCAGATAAAATGCGTCATGTGCCTTTAGTTTCACGGCACCTGCCCTTCAAACAGGAACAAAGCAATACAATAATTACCGCTTTGCAGCAGAAATAGATAAGCTGGTGGCAATTCCCTTGACAAAGTCTTTCACAATGGATTTCCAATAAAATATTGTACCTGAACGTTCAACGACTGATGATGATGATGATGAAATGCATGAGAGTACTTGTACATTATTATATAGGTATCTTTAGTGTAAGTCATGCCATGTAAACTAATGGAGGGGACTTGAATTAAGTGTCAAGGTCAATTGTATAAGTCCCAAGCGCAAGTCTGAGAAATATGCTTATATTATACTAGCTGTACCCGCGACTTCATTCGCGATTGCCATCAATCTTTAAAGTACCTCCTTTCCAACAAAAAAAGAATGAATGAAATCGGGCAACGCGTTAATGAATTACAACTAAGTACAAATTTTGAATTTGATCCCCAGTCCTAAGGGAACCGTGCTGAATTTCGGGATAAAAACTATCCTATATCCTACCCTGTAATATGAACTCAAATTATGCTAAGTTTCATTTGAATTCGTTCAATAGTTTCGGCTCTATGCGCGGCCCAGATTCTGACAGACAAAAATAAAATAAATGAAATTTTTGGCTTCAGTATCTTTTATACATTTCCCTCCCAAAAAAATATCAAAATATCTTCAATGTACAGAATTCGACCTGTTACATGCTTATTATAGTAGATATACATATATAGATATAGATGAGTCTCAATATTTAATAATCTGCCAGATGATATAATAAGTGCAACATACGACGTTATAATTAAGATCAAACTAAAAAAGTTCCTACGCAAAAAAGCCTACAATTCAGTCAGTGACTTTATAGATGACCAGCTTCTTCCCACGGCTTCGCTCGCGTGGTACCCGGATAAAAAGTTGCCTATGTGTTATTCTGATGTATAAGCTATATTACTGTAAAGTGTCATCAAAATCCGTTCAGTAGTTTTAGCGTGAAAGAGTAACAAACATCCTCATAAACTTTCACGTTTATAATATTAGTATGATAGGATAGGATAGGATGTTATCAATGAGTAAACCATAATATTTTATAAGTTATATCACCTACGCATTTTGCATTGTATAAACCTACCTGTTTTGACGTGTAAAATGATAATTTACCAATAAATTATCTGTTTCTGTATCTTTATCAATACTTGCTCATAAATGACACAGTATATGTTTAAAATGCATTGACCAACGTCAGGCTGGTAACGTAAGGCCCACACTAGAATTCTTTGACTTCTTTTGACTCCGTGACATAATATTTGAATAGCTGTAAACGTAACACACCCTCGGCACTCAAAACAAGTTAACAAAAGCCTTAATTCTGGTTAAAAAATAGTCAAATTAAAGTCCCTAATTAGTCTTGATTCCATAAACGTCAAAATTAGTATTCCACTCAGAAATCATTGACAATGTTTCCATAGTAAAATGTCAAAATTGAGATTAAAAGCTATCCGACAGTCGAAGTTAACGTCGATTTTATAACTTACTAGCTTCTGCCCACGGCTTCGCCCGCGTGTTACCCGTATAAAAAGTAGCCTATGTGGTATTTTGATGAATAAGCTGTATTTCTGTAAAGTTTCATTAAAATCCGTTCAGTAGTTTTTGCGTGAAAGAGTAACAAACTTCCATCCTCACAAACTTTCACGTTTATATTATTATTATAGTAGGACTTGCTTCTGCCTACAGCTTCGCCTGCGTGGTACCCGGTTAAAAAGTAGCCTGAGTGGTAAAGTTTCTATGGAAAAAAAATATCCTTGGTTTTATTCACTGAAAACTCGGTACACATAATCTTTAAAATAAATAATGGAACACGTATTTTTATTTGTACAGAGTTTTGAGCGAATCAAACATTTTTTTTCATAGAAACTTTACCGCCCTATTTAACCCCCTTAGGGGTCGATTTTCGAAACTTAGATTAGTCTATGTGTTATTCCAGATCCTAAACTATCTACATTCCAAATTTTATCAAAATCGGTTTAGTAGTTACGGAGATATGTGGTAACAAACATTCACACATACACACACAGACTTTCGCATTTATTATATTAGTAGGATTAATTATCTACTTCAGTGATAAAGTCACGCCTATGAGCATGAGCCAGAAAAATCTACTAATCATACAGATAAGATTACAAAATGTGTGTCTCAATTTGAGCAAGATAATTTATAAAAATACATATTTTTTTTCAAATGTTTCATTTCTATATTGAAAGGTATAATCAACGCCTTTTTATACACCCCATAATATCTAATATTATTATTCGGCCCATTTTCCCCGTATCTCGAAAACTACTTATGAACTTATTTCAAAAACGATTCTAGTTGCATCCACATCTTTCACATGGATGGATGAGGATTGAATTCTTTCACATAGAATCCTCTACATCCAAAGGTTGTCTGGAAGAGATCGCTTTTTGACGAAACGACCGCCCATTGTACCTTTAATTTTAATGTATTATTGTTTATTTTGCTTATTTCATAAGTTGCACATACAATTCAGGATGCTCATTCATTCATCCATTAGATCTAATTCGCAAGTTATCGTCAAACAAGTGCCGTTTCGCCCAACATGACTCAGAAATCTCACTTGCTTCGCTCGCTCAATCACCTAGATCAATAGCTTTTCTCAATCATTCATATTGTCAGCAGAGGAATTTTAACGTACCGTACCGTAGTCGAGTCGAAACAATTCAGCGAAGGCAACGACTTGTTTCGACTCATTCCGAGAGTCCATATTAAGACGCAACGCGGAGTTCTCGGAACATGTTGAAACAAGTGTACGATATGTTGAAATTCCGTTTAAAATCTTTAAATAAAGAGGTTGACCATTTTATCATAATTATTATTAAATTTGATAAGGCGCATTTTTTTGCATTGGAATTCCCAGCATTTTGACTTATGTACGTACTTGTAGTAAGTAATTATACCCATAGCATGAGTTAATAATGCTATCGAATTGAATGTGATTCGGTCGCAAATATACAAGTACATTGCTTCTTTCGATAGCAGTGTGATATGAAAATTGATGTGACGACCCTGATAGCGCGGCGGTTGAATAGCCGGTTGCGACGTATCAGGTGCGGGTTCGATTCTGCAGATATTTGTTCTGGGTGTTGTACCACGGTACTCGTAGTTTTTAGTCGGTATGCCACTATCCACTGTCTCCCTGTTAGTGGATTAGTTGGTGAGTCCGACAGCCCCTCCGGCTCTCCTCGGGTCGGAGGACATAAGCGCATTTTCCCATCGGAAAAAAAACCGTACTCGTAGTCCCTGATACCCGCGACACAAAATCCTAGTCCGGACCCCACACTAGGATTCCCAGTGTCGTGGGTATCAGGAACCACGTACTGGTGGTTCCTTGGTACCTCGTATGGAGCTTATCATAGAAGACCTTTGAAAATGAATAAAATTTCGCGCAAAAAAAAAAAAAAAACTTTTGTTTTTTGCGACGGATAGGTATCTCTAGTTATATTGGACTGCGGAGTCGTATATATACCATCGCTTAGAGAATGGGCTCGATTCTGTAGTTCACTAACTAAACTAAATTTAAACTGTCGCTCTCTTTAAGTGATAGTGCAAGCAAGAAAGAGATTTAGAGCTACAATTATAGTGCTGTCAAATTAGTCAGATTTAAGTTTTCCATAAAAATTTAGTCGTCATTTCAAAACATGCTGACTATAAACACAAAGAAAACTAACTAAACTAAATTTAAACTGTCGCTCTCTTTAAGTGATAGTGCAAGCAAGAAAGAGATAGCTACAATTTTAGTGCTGTCAAATTAGTCAGATTTAAGTTTTCCATAAAAATTTAGTCGTCATTTCAAAACATGCTGACTATAAACACAAAGAAAAGCGGCACGTAAACTGATTTGACAGCACTAAAATTGTAGATATCCATTTCTTGCTTGCACTATCAGTAAAAGAGAACGACAGTTTAAATTTAGTTTAGTTAGTGAACTACAGAATCGAGGCCACTGTGTAAACTCTTATAACGGAGTGAGTCCCAAGAGATCAGGGACACTGGAACACTGCTGTCATCAACCCAGAGTCCTTCTCCGCTACTTCAAGGAGTCGGGCTGGTTGGGGTCAGGTTAGAAGGGGGATAATGCACAATACACCCCAATGCGGGACGTCAGTACAGACCTTGGTTCCCCCACTTAGAATTAGAATTAGAACGGAGTGAGTCAGACACGCAACTATTTTATATATATTTTAGAGTAAAGATAAAATTTAACGTTGGTATGATATGCCACACCCTAGCACGTGGCTTCATTAATCTACGACAAATACACAGTGTAGAGATAAGCAGTGACGCATCTTTGATCACTCGTGTCTGACACGCACACATTGAATGACATTCGTTATTCACAAACACGAGTAACAGCGATGTTTCGTGTGACGTCTTGAACGATACCACGCTTTTTTGTTCTTCGTATAAATTTTTTTAAGCCACCCATCAGTGCGATGGACCTGAGGACTTAGTGAATGAATGAAAATACTTTGTTGTATACCACACGAAAGGAGATTGCCCACACATATATTGTTTGTGCCACAGGCAAAATATGTCAAAAATACTTGAGAAACGATCAAGTTAGATTTCTGACATTTGCTAATGAAACTCCATTCGTTTTTTCCTATATAACGGGGGACAGATATTTACAGATCATGCAAACATTTGTCCCGCGGCGGGAATCGAACCCACAGAGGTCGTCATTACATACATACATCAGAGAGGACTATTATAACATTTGTTCATACATTTATTTAAATAAAGACGATGGCGATGTGAGATTGATGACTGCAATATTTTATACTGTGATAAATCTTATCTACTGGGATTGAATGAATTCAAATGATAAAATTGACTGTAGGATTACCGTAGGTAAAGTACCAAGGAGCCTCTGGGATGAACCTTTTCACCGAACTAGTTCTTTCACAAAATAAAAAGATTTTTAATACAAAAATTATCGTGAATTTCATTCATAGTATAAAATGGGAAAATGTTTTACATAAAATGAATTTAATTGGCCGTAAGATATGATTATAATTGTAAGAATTATTGGGTAGATATTATGTACAAAAAAAAGGGAGTGTTTTTTTTTCACCCAACTTCAAATAAGAAGTTGTCAATTACTCTGTTTTTTTGTGCGTATGTTACGTGATGTCTTCGCCAATTGTGAACCGATTTTGATGATTTTTTTCAATGTGTATGGTATACTTTGGAGCTTAGGGCTAAATTACTTTCACATTAGACTTTTCATCAACTTTCTGTTATATTTTTTTCAGAAAAATAACTGACTTCAACAGTTATTTTTCTGAAAAAAATATATTTGTTTGCCAGAACTGTCTCTGATCTACATAAATCATGGTCACATATCCCGACAACCGGAAGCGCGTGGTTTGTTGGCTGACGTAATAATTACGATGTTCTGTGCCCGGCCCTGTGGCCCAGATATCGATTAATCTGTGCCTTTAGAGTGGCGTGATTTCGTGAAATATGCCTGGGCAGACGATGGCCCAGGCATAAAGTGATCATACGGCGCTGCAGACAGAATTTTCGTTTTCTAAAACATGTAAATCCTACTAAAATAAAAACGTGAAAGTTTGTGAGGATGGATGTTTGTTCCTCTTTCACGCAAAAACTACTGAACGGATTTTGATGAAACTTTACAGTAATATAGCTTATACATCAGGCTAACACATAGGCTACTTTTATTCGGATACCATGCGGTCGAAGCCGTGGGCAGAAGCTAGTAATATATAAACAAACAGTCATTTTCAATACCAAAAATTCACGTGTAAATAATATAAAATAATATATAAACAAATAAATCACTTACGCTCAAGTATGTATTCCCCGTGTTGGTTATCCTCAGATACATACACAGTTACCGATCTCTGAGGATACCAAATAGGAGGTGGTCAGAGGCACGTCCAAACATTACGTTTGGCACATGCACGCTCTTTGCAAGTAATAAGCTTTCCACGTGACAGATTGTGCCCATCGCCGCTATTATATATACCAGTCCCTTTTATTTCAATCTATTTAACCTCTGTGGCGCAGTAACCTATGACGACCTCTGCGGCGGAGTGGGCAAAGGCCCGCCTGAGACGCAGAAGGTTGCGGATTCGATTCCCGCGGGACAAATGTTTGTATGATCTGCAAATATTTGTCTCGGCTCTGGGTGTTTTCTATGTATAATATATTAGTATTTACAAGAAAAAATTATATAAGTAGTATATCAATCATGTAGTTCCCATAATACAAGCTCTGCTTAGTTTGGGGCTAGATGATGCTGTGTGAAAATGTCCAGCATTATTATTTTTACATTTATTCATACAACTGTTTAGAAGTAGGTATATACAAAAAATACAGATAAAACAGCTTGTTATCTAAAGATCGTTGCAAACGATCTATAGATAGCTCAACTGATCCAGATCACTACCAGATGATAGCGTTCCCAAAATACTGGCCGCATGCCACGCTGAATAATAAGTAAATAATAATATTTTTTGTTATTATTATTATCTATTTTTTATAAACTTAAATAAATACCATTTAAGTAACTTAAATCATAAGTTTTAGCAGAAAAAATGTCTGATGAATGTCAGAAATTAAAAAAATTACGTCTCAAAAGAACTTATTTTAACAATGGGTATTTTTATCAAGAGTTATCTTTTTACTTCGCTTTGTATCTCATCTTCAGGATGAGATACCTACCTAGCTATATATTGTCCTAGAATATATATACCAACGAAATGATGTCTTTCGACAGGACTTTTTGAAATTCCTTCCGCTATTTCCTTCCTTCCGTAAAAAACGCTACAGAAAAATTGATCGCGAATCAATAAATCTTTAAAGAGTACCTGATTTAGAAAGGTTGTAAAAAATAATTTTAAATTAATAACAGAAAAAATATTTTATAAATTAGATTAGTTTTGATTATCTACCTAGTTGAAACAAAGCCCACGAATTTACTTCTAATTCATCAGCGATTTTTTTACTCACAAAAACTTGACCGAACGGTGCTCAAATTCTTGCTCTCCCATAAAAACCATCTACCATCCCAAAGCTAATAGCCCTTCTGATAAAGAATCAGTTTCCGGGCCCTGATTTAGTCTTACGGCCCACAATAACTTAGTTTTGTCTTAGAAGAAGCCGACAAAAGGTTTAGTATCTCTTAGAACCTCTATGAGGAAAAAACGCCTAGTAATTTATAGAGCTTGTGCGTTTCCACTCGCCCTAGCAACAAGTGAATGACGGATCGTCGTAAAATTTTGACAAAATTATAACGTTCTTGATAAAAACAAAAACACACGCCTGTATTCCCTATGGTGGGCATCTTTGAATATATACTCTGTGCGTAGTAGCGTTTACGTTTAGCATTGAGGATACACAGTAAGGAGTAGTCATAGGCACGTCTAAACATTATTTTCGGCACATGATAAATTGTTCGCATTCCACGTGACAGGTTGCAAGGCCATCGCTGCTTTATTGAAACACTTTTAGATATTTTATCTATATTATAGAGGTAAGCTTTATAAATTTAATTGGTAGTCAGGGTTTTTTTATCTATGGTAGGCCAGTCTCTAATCTGACAGTATTCTATCTAAAAGATAATTTGTTTGAAAAAATATCCCAGCATTATACGTTAAATCGGACTCCGTTTTCTCGTATCGTATCCAACAATGCATACTTTTAGCTACGTGACACACGGCACAGACACCCAGACTAGCCGTCGGCTGCACAATTAGCGAGTGCTTAACACCTCGACTCTAACACGAGCATTTAAGGCAGACATTGCAATATCATGCACTTGCAATAATTATTAAATGCACGAGGGATTTTCCTTTGGGTGGAATTCAGTCAATTGACAGTTGCATGGGAACTGTCATAGCCCTGACCATGACATGAATGGATTCCTTGAATCAGCCCCTTATTCTGTATCTACGAAAAAAAGTATCAAAAGTTTGAAAAGTTAAATGATTTTCACTTGACCATAGTGACATCAATATGTTTTTTTGTTATTTTTTTTTTATTTTCTTGTTTGATATACAAGTTAATTAAGTATTCAGATTAGTTTAACATTCGATATAAACATGTAATTTAATTGTAAAAAAACATACAAAAATAAAGGTTTTTATTATACTAGCTTCTGCCCACAGCTTCGCCCGAGTACCCGTATAAAAAGTAGTCTGTGTTATTCTGATGTATAAGCTATAGTACTGTAAAGTTTCATCAAAATCCGTCCAGTAATTTTTGCGTGAAAGTAACAAACATCCATCCTCACAAACTTTCACGTTTATAACATTAGTAGGATATCAAGCCAACCAACTTTCTCTGACTGAAGTGTTCATAATGAGGGGATACAGAAAATAATAAATAAAATATAAAAAATCACGTAGCTTTTTAGCTGACGTTTCTTATGATCATTGATGAATAAAAACCTTTTGACTTTGACTTAAGGGGTAGTCAGATGCAGTAAAAAGTTGTTCAATACTTGGATTGTTTTAATGTGAAGAGTTTGCATGAAGCGCGTTGATGTCTTTTGTATGAAAAAATCAAAATAAAACTGTCAAATTTTAATCAATAAAAACGGATGATAAAATTTTTTTTTTTTTATCGTTCCTGTTCTGTAATTAATTTTGTGAGCATCCTATATTACAATATGTTTTTCATTCAGAAGCTAGAGGCTTCTTCCAAATTTGTCATGTTTATGTAAAAGGTTGAAATGATTAAGGTCAGACGGAAGATTTCTGATATTTTCGGCGTTTTTCCTGTTGATTTCACAAGACTATTTTCTATGATGGAATAAATCAAACTGTGTCGAATCCGTAAATATTATACAGTTAACGTGGTTACAAGTAAATACCATCATATCTGGATCTTTATATTTGTATTGCCACTCTACGTGGCGTTGCAGCCAGATTTTAGGGTTACTTACGACACTTTCTGCCAAAAAAATGGAATATTTATGGGTTTTTCTAACGACCTCAGTAGTGCGGTGTGTAACCCAACTGCGACGCATGAATTGTGGGTTCGATGCCCGCTGCGGAACCAATTATTTCAATATAATCAAATATTTGCCTCGGGTCTGGGTGTTTTCTATATATCATATGTAAGTATTTACAAAAAATGTATATAAGTAGTATATCAGTCATGTAGTTCACAAAACACAAGCTTTGCTTACATTAGGGCTAGATGATGCTGTGTGAAAATGTCCAGCATTATTTATTTATTAATATTTATTCATCAAACAATATGTTAAGTTTTCAAATTTATCGCAAACTTTTTGATGTGTGTGTCAACTTTTTGATGACGGAATAACATAGTTGACGGACTACCGTATAGTTGGTTTAAAAAGTAAACAATGTACTTATGGATGAATGAATCTCGTATACTACGCGATGCAAAATACATTACTCAGTTGCAGAGTAACGACTGCTGTGGAATGCAAACAAAAGCGCTAATTAATTGTTATTTTAAGATCTACCTAGGGCTAGGCCAGCTATGAAGTTCCAAAACTTTGACAAAAATGGTACTGTTTGTACCATTTTTTACCATTCACAAGTAATCAGTAATCATTCGTAAGTTAAAACGCATGCTGACTGATAAATTCTTCTGTAACAATTATTTTTAATTTATATTTAGTTTAATGTTCTTCTGTTACTACTTTACAACTGTTTTCTTTTTATTTTCTCATTTTCAAGCCTATAAGTGGAAACTTGTAATTTGCCATCATCTAAAATATGTGCTTTGCATGTATTTTTATATTTTTTCCTACTATCTTGTCTAGCTGTAAGTTTCCCCAAAATTTTTAAAATAAAAATAAAATAAAATAAATCACTTTTAAATATTTTTCTCGGGTCTGGGTGTTTCTATGTATGGCCTACCTTATCTTTATTTTATTGTACCTACTAGTTTTTTTTTTACACAAAATATCGGCCTGCCTACCTACATATCTATTGCTATACCCTTAGACAGGTTTCATGTGAGATACCTACCTATAAACACCATCTATGTACCTACCATGTGAAAGTAATAAATGTATTGAGTATTGATATGTATGTATTTCTAGAAAAAATGTATATAAGTAGTTTATCAGTTATGTAGTTAACACAATATAAGCTCTGCTTAGTTTGAGACTAAACGGGACTGCAAGAGCTTATGAACTCATGCGATCCGTCATCACTAACTGACAAGAGATCAGGGACACTGGAACACTGCTGTCATCAACCCAGAGTCCTTCTCCGTTACTTCAAGGAGTTGGGCTGGTTGGGGTCAGGTTAGAAGGGGGATAATGCACAATACACCCCAATGCGGGACGTCAGTGCAGACCTTGGTTCCCCCACTTAGAATTAGAATTAGAATTAGAAGCAGCGATGGTCTTATGGTCTCATTCCACCTGTCACGTGGAATGCTAACAATTACGGAACTAGTGAGAAAAAAAAGTCTCAAAAGCTCCGTTACGGAACTAATTTCACGGAAATTCTGGGAACGAAATGTGCAAAACGTCGGCATGATGCAATGGTAGGCCTTTTATCTTGTCATTTTTCATTATCATAGAAGATTATTCCCGTAGTGTTAGATAATCCTATATTACGTGGGCATAATTCTGAAGACGCTTTTGCTAAGTTTTTCCTGAACAGACGCTACACTCCCCGAGTTCTTGGAACTCAAATCGACTCAGGGTGCCTTGGGGTTATATTTACCCCGACTGCCCAAAAGGAGGGTAATGTTAAGTTGCACTTTTCGAGAAAACTATCTAAACTCAGTGGAGTATTTACGTCATCACACGTCATTTGTTCGAGGTGATTTTCATTATTTATTCGAGAGCCTGAGATCTTGGTCTATGAATGTTATCATAAACGTCACTTTTAATGCTCAAGGTAGATCATAAAGTACCTTGAGATAGTAGTTGGATTACTTCACTCAGCCAAGGAACTCTGTCGAGGAGAATTCGAGTGTAAGGACATCCTGATGAGTCCACACCACTGATGATACCAAAACACAAAAATTACGTTGAGTCGGGTCGACTAAATCTCGAGGCGATTTATTTAAATACGGTGATATATGCTTCTTAATAGCACATGCCTTCAAATTTCGCTGTTATTTCGATCGGTACCACACTATAGATTTAGATTTAGTATATATTTTGTTTTTTTTTCATCAAAAAACCAATCAGAGTTTGTTGCCTGATTCTTCTGGCTTGGTCGCGCACGAAAAATATGCATAAATTCACGTAGTTTGAAGATGACTTTTCTATAAATGAACCTTGTAATTTCAATGAATAAAAACTTAATGTCTTTGACCTTGACTTTGTTTGTTTTTGCGTCTGTACAATTAAATTTAATAATAATCATATTTGCTATAAACGATCCTTGCGATTTGAATGGATAAAAACCTAATGTCCTTGACTTTGTTTTTTTATGCGTCTGTTACAATTTAATTTAATAATAATAATAGTTTCCATAAACGATCCTTGTGATTTGAATGAATAAAAAACCTAATGCCATTGACCTTGACTTTGTTTGTGTGTCTTTTACAAATTAATTAAATAATAATAATAATTTCTATAAATGACCCTTGTGATTTAAATTAATACCGAATGACACTGACCTTGACTTTGTTTATTTGTGCGTCTGTTACAATTTAATCTATTAATTATAATAATTTATATAAATGATCCTTGTGATTTCAATGAATAAAAACCAAATGACTTACCTTGACTTCGTTTGTTTGTGCGTCTGTTACAATATAAATTAATAATAATAATAATAATAATAGTTTCTATAAAAGATCTTTGTAATTTCAATGAATAAAAAACCTAATAACTTTGTATGTACGTCTGTTACAATTTGACGACCGATGTGTTCTGGGTATTTTCTATGTATAATAAAAAAATATCTATCTATGTAATGTATTGTATTAAGTATATCAGTCATCTAGTACCCATAACACAAGCTCTGCTTAGCTTGGGGCTAGATGATGCTGTGTGGATTGTCCAGCATTATTTTTTTTTTTTTATTAACTTAATAACAATAATAATAGTTTCTATTAATGATCCTTGTGATTTAAATTAATAAAAAACCGAATGACACTGACCTTGACTTTGTTTATTTGTGCGTCTGTTACAATTTAATCTATTAATTATAATAATTTATATAAATGATCCTTGTGATTTCAATGAATAAAAACCAAATGACTTTTACCTTGACTTTGTTTCTGCGTCTGTTACATTTTAATTTGCATATCATTGGACAGCCCTAGTCCTAGTGATCATGTATCGACTTCAGTCTTCCCGCGAATTTTGATGTTTGCCCGACTAGCGCCTTTCGAAAATAGCCCGCGTGTTTTCAAACTACCTCACTTTCTATTAGCGATCGAGACTAGCGAATACTTTATACCTTACTCATTGAAAACTTCACCGAAAGTGATTCAGCATTCCAAGTCACGTAGGGGTATGGGAATGTGACATTGGTTTCGTGTTTTGGCAAAAGGTTTTAGGTGAATAGGCGAGCGTGAATGAGTATAGTTGAAGATATTCTAAAGGTCTAGTCAAGAACACACTAAACTGACGATCTTGTATGTAGATGTGATTAGAATTATGTATTTAAAAAAATAGTAAGCTTACAGTATTACACCAAAATGTTATCTTAAATTAAATTTATATATAATCTTATCAAATTATGAATGTGATTAATGAATGATCTTCTAGAAATGTGACCACATCGCCATTTCCCATCACTTGAGATTATGGTTAACAAACTCTGAGCTACGGGCGGTTCAGATTTTTTTTTTAAATATAGGTAAGTCTATATCGCCCACTTCAATAATAAATCTTTCCTCGCCTTAACCTCATACGAAAATCTAAACATTAAAACAACAGACAAGAGAAAGTATTTAAGTCTGTTTATTAAAACCCACAAATAGAGAATTAACGGAAGAATTGGCCAAAGGCCAGCCATTTTAAATCACATAGAATCCTCTCCAACCAAAGGTTGTCTGGAAGAGATTGTTTTTAAGCGGCAACACCGCCATTGTACCTATAAGCTTAATGTTATAGTTTATTTTGTTTATCTCATAATGTACAATAAAGTATTTTCATTCATTCATTCATATCGTTCATTGCGTTCATTCCAAGTTAGGTTGGAAGGGATTTGCAGATGTATTTTTCTGTAAAAGTATATTTCATCAGTGGACAAACTCGGTGGCGCAGCGAGCTAACAGCCAGCTGCTATGCAAGGGACGCCGCTTCGATTCCCGCTGTAAGAAAAATGTTCTGCAGAAATTTGTTCCTTGTCTAAATAGACATCTTAGTGCGAATGCGCACATACATATTTCGGATGGAAACGACTAGGGTTCAAACTCACGGCCTCCGGATCGGAAGTCGGGGTGCTAACCACTAGGCCAACATGGTTCTTATTCCTACTACTATTATAGATGTAAAAGTTTGTGAGGATGGATGTTTATTACTCTTTCACGCAAAAACTACAAAACGGATTTTGATGAAACTTTACAGTTATATAGCTTTTACATCAGAATAACACATAGGTTACTTTTTATTCGGGTACCACGCAGGCGAAGCCTTGGACAGAAGCTAGTACACGATAAATTCGTCTTGTTATATGCCTTCTTTCAACGGTGCACTCGTATTTTCTCCGGCCCTGTCTAAACATAATCAATTTATTTCATAAATTAACTGATTGTTTATTTTCTAATATAAGCAGATGTGCATCTGCTTTTCTATGTTTATATGAATATATATAGATTAAATTTTTAGTGTCGGCAGTGCTTTGAACTTTTTCACTTTGAGAGCGTTGTAGGTAACTTTGACTTTTATGTACTTCATGCTGAAAAAGAAAGTGACAAAAATAAATTAAAAAAAACTTTTCAAAAATTACAACAAAAAGAGGAGCTAAATAATCAATTTCAATTTTGGGTAATACCACAAATCCCCCTATTTGGGAGGGAAAGCGGATCTAAAAAAGTCTAGAATTCCCCTCTTATAATCCCTTTTAAGGAGGAAAACTGAAACCCCCCCTGAAAAATTGAATTCATTACATTTTTGAAGTCATCCTCCTTTCTTTTACCTCCTCTTTTTTCGAAGTCGGTTAAAAAGAGTCCTTCAGTGCAGGCAAAAACCACAATCAGAAAAAAGTCTCATCGAGGGTATCAGGAACTCTGAGTATAATTAAATAAAACCGATTCGACGAAAACTTTCAAAATATAAGGAAAAAGCGTGAAATATTCTTGATAACTGTTTTATAATAAATACCAGTCATATTATTAATTACTTGACTTAACTATAACTGAAATTGTTAATAGTCAATAAGATTTATTATTGAAATCACAAGAATGATATAGAAATGTCAACTTAAAAACTACGTGAATTTAAAATTTGAAAGTGAATTTACGGCGAATCCTCGCGCGCGACCAAGAAGAATCAGACCACAAACTCTGCTTGGTTATTTTTTTGATGATCCTTCATTCAGCTTTAGTGTGGTGACAATCGAACGAGGTGAACTCATTTATAGAAAAAAAAGTACTACTTAGTCAAAGAATTAAATAAAGTCTAAAAAGTATCAACTAAAGTAGTTTACTACGAAACTTCAAGGAATGCTTTTGGTCACGTCACATCTACATATGTGTCTGTTCAGTGTTTATACTCGTATTTATATTTTACAATACAATTCATAAGAAGTTTTTGATCCGTTATTCGTAATTTCGATATCTTTCTGTTATCTGCTTGATCATAATCTCGCGGGAAAAAATATGGGCAGAATCTTTCAGCCTACTACATGAAAGTTTGTGAGAATGGATGTTTGTTACTCTTTCACGCAAAAATTACTAAACGGATTTTGATGAAACTTTACAGTAATATACTCGTAGCTTATATATCAGAATAAAACATAGGCTACTTTTTATTCGGGTACCACGCGGTCGAAGCCGTGGGCAGAAGCTAGTAGCTCATATTTGGCGCCACATTCATAAAATTCTAAGAACTACATTCTATTTCTATTTTTTGTTCGTAGCGATGACGCAACAATCAACCCTCAATGTTGCCACATCTTGAGAACAATCAATTATTTTTTACCTGTTTTTCGGAATTCGTGATCCTTATCTAAGTACTTAACTTCTGCCTGGCAGGTAGAGAGTTCATTGACACTTAATTTGATACCTTCTAGGTAAAATAGGTGCTTATTGGATAACCAATACCTATACATAATTACTAACGTTACGTTATTACAAAATAACGATACGATATAAAAAACGATGGCGATATTGGGATTTTTAGGGTTTGTTCAGGGCTCTAAAAAGGTTGAAGTTTTTGCTAAAGTCTACGCCTTATTACGATGTTCTTCATTTTATCTATAACGAGCCTATTATGGCCTTGATTTATGCATTTGAATTTGATACAAGCTCGACCTAGTGTGTTTTTTAAAACTGACGTTTCTATATGGTCCAATGATTTTAATGAATAAAAACTTTAACCAACAGCAACCAAAGTTATACAATGCTTTTGCATTTTGTTTTAATTCTTGGTAAATAAATTAATTTATATTTATAACTAGCTTCTGTTCACGGCTTCGCCCGCGTGGTACCCAGATAAAAAGTAGTCTATGTGTTAGTCTGATGTATAAGCTATATTACTAAAAAATTTCATCAAACATCCTTTCAGTAATTTTTGTGTGATAGAAGAACAAACATCACAAACTTTCGCGTTTATAATATTAGTAGAATGATGAATCGAAACTGTACTACCGAGGCGACGGGACGGTAAATCAAATATAAAATGGATGAACAGAGAATTTTGTATCAAAATGGATGGATGATCATGAGATTATTCCGATTCGACGGAGCTCTACGAAATCAGCATAATCTCACGTGATCTCATCTTCGCGACGCAAAAGGAAATTATGAACTGGAATCGATCTAAATACACAATCTATAACTCATTCTGTTTTGCAATTCAATCGATTGTTCACAAAATAAGGGATTTTACGAGTGTTTCGCTTTTGTATATGTGGATTTTATAGTATTACGACGAGCTCGGGGGCGCGGCGGGTAACTCAGTTGCAATTGGGTTTGATTCTAGTAGTTGGACAAACGTTTGCATGCTCATGCAGACATTTGTTACTGGTCTACCGTGGTACCACGGTACTCGTAGTTTCTGATACCCACGACACGGAATCCTAGTATGGGGTCAGGGCTATATACCTATGTGTCTGTTTTATTTGCATTTCTGAAAAGATGTTAGGTAGTCATCTAAGCAAGCTTAAAAAGATAACTCTTTTCATTGATAATTTACGCTGTTTGGCTGCGATGAATAGCAATTTAACAGTGATCTTAAAGACAGTGCCCTCAAGGACAGTAGTCTTAGAGAGTGGCCTGAAAGACAGTGGTTTTAGACAGTGGCTTTGAAGATTAGCGTTAACGAGTCCTTTTTGCACTAACTAGGAGCTCGATTGAGTGAGCGAAGCAATCTATATCTCTTAGAATTTTACGACTGAATAGTGATAAGTTTGTTCGTAAGTTATCGAATCCTAATTCAAAGGCAATTTAAATAACCTTATTATTTTACTAAAAACGAGATATTTACCATGATCCGTGTATTTGAAATTTTCCCCGATATTTCGGCAAAGTTACTGCACCACAAGCCCGGGTGGACATATCCCTTTTTAATTCAAATTAATTCAGAACTTTTGAGGTAAACGAGTTCTTGAGTGGAGACGCGTCTTGGAAAATGTGTGGGACGCCCCCTGTGTGGGGCGCGGTGGGCGAAGGTCCACCTGCGACACAGGAGGTTGCGGGTTCGATTCCCGCCCTGGGCCAAATGTTTGTACGATCTGCAAATATTTGTTCTGGGTGTTCTGGATATTTTCTATGTATAACAAAAAAATATCTATCTATGTAATGTATTGTATTAAGTATATCAGTCATCTAGTACCCATAACACAAGCTCTGCTTAGCTTGGGGCTAGATGATGCTGTGTGGATTGTCCAGCATTATTTATTATTTATTTATTTTTATTTATTACACCGGCAACCATACCCTTCAAGCCAGTACACAGCAATGACAACATTACTTGGTGGTAGAAATAGGTATACGTGGTAACGCTTCCGAACGAGCCCTTTCAAAATGTTCTACTTTTGTGTGCGTATAGGTATATGTCCATATGATGTATAAAACCATGAAAGTTTCAAATAAACCTTGTCATCTACTTATGAGGAGCCATAAAGGAGTGTTAGTGCCGACACTAATGTATGGAAGTGAAAGTTGGGTATGGCAGAAGAAACATCAAAGTCGAGTGAATGCAGTGGAGATGAGAGATTTGAGAAGTATGTGTGGTGTAAGTTTGAGTGATAGAGTGAGGAACAACGTGGTAGGAGAGCAGTGTGGAGTGAATGGAGATGTAGTAACGAGAGTTGAGAAAGGTATGTTGAGATGGGCATATAAAGGATGGACGAAAGTAGATTAATAAAACAAGTATACCTACAAGGCGAGCGTGAATGGGATAGTTGGTAGAGGAAGGCCTCGGCGAACGTAATAATAATAATAATAATAAAAGCTTTTTTATTTCCATACCAACTAATTTTACATATTAAAAGCTATATTTACAACTAATGTTGATTAGGAACCCCTCTTTGGGTATAGGCCTTCTCCAGTTGACTCCATTTCTCTCTGTCTCTAGCTATGAGCCTGCAGTGTATCCCAGTAGTTTCTATAATGTCATCTGTCCATCTTTTTCTTGGTCGACCAGGTCTTCTTTTGCCACTAGGTCCTGTCCATCTAGTCGCCTCGATAGTCCACCTATTTTCTGTGTATCGGGCTAAGTGGCCTGCCCACTTCCATTTTAACTTGAGCGCATGCTGGAGAGCATCTGTTACTTTTGTTTTTTTCCTAATAAACTCGCTTCTGATTTTATGTATCTTTCTGATTTTTAAAATGCTTCTTTCCATCGCCCTCTGGCAGGTTGTTATTTGTGATTTTATTTTTGTTGTGTAGCTCCATGTTTGGCAACCATATGTTAGAGTCGGTAGGACACAGGTATCTAGCACAGTTTTTTTCAGATGGAGAGACAGGTCGCCTTTCAGAATTTCTTTTAAACTCCAAAACTTCTTCCAACTCATAGTTATGTGTCTTTCCACTTCCTTTTCCGTGTTTCTGTCTTGAAAGGATATCTGGCGAACGTACTCTGACCAAATTGGAAACATTTTAGAAAAAGGCCAGATCAAAAGTACAATAAACCGCCGAGTCTGTATGAAGAATGTGATGAGGATGAATGAAGCGAAAAAGGTATGCCAGGATCGTAGCAAGTGGAAATCCTTGGTCTCTGCCTACCCCTCCGGGAAACAGGCGTGACTGTATGTATGAGGAGGCAATCACGTTGCAAAATCAGCTTACCAACCAAACGATCAATGACCTGAGCAAATTAACAGCCAATTGTAAATAATCACATTCGGTTACGTGCAGTTTTCAATGACTCCTTAATGAAGCTACGCGTAACGTTATTGAAAGCCGCCTGAGACACAGAAGGTTGCGGGTTCGATACCGGTCGAGGGACAAATGTTTTTATGATCTGAATGTGCAAGATTTGCCTCAAGTCTGGGTGTTTCTATGCATAATACGTATGTATTACACAAACAAAGTATGATAGTAATATATCAGTATATCAATGTCGTTCCCTTATCACAAGGATCTAGACAAATACCACTTTAAGTTGGTGTTAACGCCTGCGGAAACGGAAATGATATTAGCTGTGGAAATGTCACGTGACAGCTGCCAAGTTTTACCTTGACAAATTTGCGTTAGCGTGAAAAGAAAACTAAGAGTGAGGTATTTGTCTAGATCCCAGGCTCTCCTTACTTTGGGGCTAGATGATGCTGTGTGAATATGTCCAGCATTATTTTTTTCAGTATTTTATTGTTTTTTTTAAACTACGCTAATTGTGCTGATGGTCAGAAGGCGTTGCGATAGATGACGATATGTAAAACGGCGTGACCGATTGTCATGCAGTTTTTGTAATAGTTTGTCTTCAAGAAAGGTTCTTGAATTTATACAATAGCCAGCCGAAACTGCTGGGTTTGATTCGATAAAAAATATAAATAAAATAAATAAATAAGCAACAGTCACATAGGTAGGTGGCCCCCTGAATTACAAGTACCAAAGTATCAAAACACCCAGAGAGAAAATATCTGCAGAACATGCAGAAATAGTTGAATAGAAAATATTTGTCCTGCAACGGGAATCGAACCCAAACCTCTTGCATCAGCTAGTTACTCACCCGCCGCGCCACTGAGTTGTCAACGTTTTTGGCACATTTGCAAGTACATAGTTAACGTTCCACGGAACAAAAGTTTCAATCTCCTTATAGGTACACAGTATACGCAACTTTACAGTATGTTATGTGTATATTTCATGCATCCAGAACAGCACGTGCCTATTTAAAAGTGTGCGTTCCCTTTCCTCGTTCATTTCATCCAGATCTCCCGAAGTAAAGACACGTCACAAAGTCTAATCACCTCTGACTTTTAAGTTTTCGAATTTTATTTTTCTGTTGTGCGTTTTGTTTGTGTTTTTTCTGTGGCTACTCGGATTTTGTTCGGCTTTTGAAAGGTATTGCTTTTAGCATTTTATTTATTTTTGTTTTGGTAGAAAATATGTTTTTGATCTAAAATATTAACATAAAAACTAAAGGATCTATAATTTATTATTATATATTTTTTTAACTTTTTAAAAATTAAACAAATAAGATATTAATAATTAAAATAATTTAACCATTCATTTCAAGATATCAGTGAACTTTATTTTATACCAAGATAAGACTTTTTTTAAATTTTGCGTTTTCCTTTTTACGTTACAGACCCGTATAAAAATTATAATTAAAGAAACACTTATTTTATTGAAATTTATTATAATTTATAACTTTCTCGTACAGTGAAATTATATTATCTAAACAGTATAAAAAATTATAAATAAGTAACCAACATTTTAATAAGCTTATCAATTAATGCATACATTCTTAACAAATTACAAAATGTTATCGGAATTTTCATTGTCATGGACGGAATTGATTAAGTCACGTACTTATTTATAAAAAAACGTGTCCTACTGATATTCCAAAATTATGTGTCAGCTAGGGTACTCTTAAGGTATGACATAATAATGTGGGCATATGATTTATAATTTATATTTTTATAAATTTACGAATGTCCTCGATTTTTTCTGTACGAATGAACGAATCGAAGTATATCATTTTATTAATACTTTACATCAATAATTAAAATGAATAGTAACAAACTTACCCTCGAAATTGAGAACATCCTATTTTTAATTTATTTTTTAATAATAGCATATTTCAATTTTCATTAGTTTCATACATTCTATGCATTGTTTGAATGAGTATATTGTTTTATCGATCTGTAATTATTAATATCATTATTTTACCCGTGGCAATTAAATCGACCCTATGCTCTCCAGATTAAATAGAGTGTAGTGGGAAAATTTAATTAATTACTGACAATAGAAATATTTTTAAAATAAATAATGCTGGACATTTTCACACAGCATCATCTAGCCCCAAAGTAAACAGAGCTTGTGTTATGTGAACTACATGACTGATATTCTACTTATATATGTTTTTTTTAATACATACTCGTATTGTACAAAGAAAACATCCAGATCCGAGATAAATGTACGAACATTTATCCCACAGTGGGAATCAAACCCGCAACCGTCTCAGGCGGGCTGCCCGCTGCGTCACAGAAGTCGTCAAAAAAGTATCGATCTAAACAGCGTTTTGTTTTCTACTGAATTTTTATAAACGCGAAAGTTTGTGAGGATGGATGTTTGTTACTCTTTCTCACAAAAACTACTGAACGGATTTTGATGAAACTTTACAGTAATATAGCTTATATATCAGAATAACACATAGGCTACTTTTTATCCGGGTACCATGCGGGCGAAGCCGTGGGCAGAAGCTAATGTCACATATACAAGACAGTGCTTACGAATACAAATATCTTATTTTGACAGAATTTCTGATGTTTAAAATAAGGGGTTATAAGGTTGCTAAAGAGGTCACTAAAATTCTACCGACACTGTGAATGAATGAATGCATGAATGAATGAATGAAAATACTTTATTGTACACCTTAAGATACAGAACGCACGTACTGCAACTTACTTGTTGTTTACTCCAAAATGACGAAGCACGATCTGCAACATATCCAAACGAAATAAACAGTAACACATTATGATAAAGGTACAATGGGCGGTCTTATCGCTTAAAAGCTACCTCTTCTAGACAACCTTTGGATGGAGAGGATTATATAAGATTTTGAAGTGTTTTTTTTTACAACTATTTCTCTGGACATCTAGATCTTAAATAGAGTTCTAGATAGAGTTGGTACGAGTTTAGTCGTATACCGTATACGGACACTTGCTGTGCCACGGCTGCGACCTATTATGGCGCATCGCCCGTCCACGCTATTACTTCATTTGCTCGGCTCCTTATGGCCGCAGCGTGATGTTAATGTCTTATAGCCTTCCTCAAGGCTCAAGGCGTAGCTTTTGAGTGAAAAAGTAGCAAACATCATCCTCAAAAACTTTCGCATTTATAATATTAGTAGGACTAGCTACCGCCCACGGCTTTGCCAACGTGGTACTCGGTAGTGTATCTTCCTGTTAAGGTAGCATTCGTAAAAAAAAAGCATTCGCTCGACCGCTTTTTTGTCGACTTACAAAATTGGTCTCCACGAAACACTTTTTTATTTTAATATAAGTGGTCAGCCTATGTCCACCTGAAAGTCCATTGGTGAAATAATTTTTGAAATCGGACGAGTAGTTTTGCACATTAACCTCAACTTACAAATTTACAAACTTAAAATCTTAAAAAAATACAAACTTACAAACTTATAAACTTACAAATTTACAAACTTATAATCTTACAAACTTACAATCTTACAAACTTTACCTCTTTATAATATTAGTGTAGATTACTAAAATTATGACTCTGCTGAGCACATTTTAACCTTTCAACACAAAAATTAAACCAAAATGGCAGAATGTAAAAAACTTAAGCTAAAAATTAGAAAAATTATTAAAGAAAAACTAAAGCTAAAAAAAGACCATTCATTATTATTTTATAATCGAACTACGTAATTTAATTAATATTGAACTTTAATCTACATTTGCTACTTAAAAGTTCTACATTTACATAATCATCATAGGATCAGATGTATATAGACTATAGACGACCATGACAAATTGGCTTTGTGGCTGAGAGTCGAGGCACCCCTCGACTCTCAGCCACAAAGCCGATTCGATTCACGGATCGATTTCCAAAAAAAAAAAAACTTTGCATGATCAACTCCATCACCAACCATCCAATCCAGTTCAATTTTTTTAATGCCCTAATCATATTGTTAACTCTTTTTTGTGACACAAAATAAAAGTTTCTTTTTCTCTAACAGATCGTTTTTGATCTGAAATTATGAGTTAGATTGCTGAAAGATTCGATTCTGAAATAGATAATTGTCATTTCCGCTATATAACGGGCGGGATAATGATCGCCGCTTTATAGAAAACTTAACCTTTACCAAGTCAAAATGTTATACATTATGGGCAAATTTAAATACTGAAATATATATTTTTTTGTAGAGTTTAAAAGACGCTATGCAATGTTTCAATTTTTAATTTTATATTCGTCCTTAAATTGTTTTTAAAATGTTAAATAGCTTTTCAGTATTTCGCGCATATCTCTGAACAATCGTCTATTCTTACAGCGGGTTCAATTCCCGCGAACACAAAGATATTTTGCAAGTTTTTTTTACAATTTCTAATTTCGTTTTCTGTTTGTTTCAGATAACCGTTGAATCTCAACAGTATTATTATTTATAACCATGTATTTAGTTCTGCTATTCGCCGTGGCACTCCTGGGTGACTGTCGGTCGGCCAACGTCAATAAGCACATGAAACTTATGGCAGTCGATAATAGAATTGAATCTGATGGTGAGTTTTGCTATCATAAATATATATATATAATAAATACCCGACCGACACATACTTCTCCTGACCCCACATTTCCTGTGTCAGTATCAGGAACTATGAGTACCTTGGTACCACAACACCAGACCCAAAGCAAATATCTGCAGAACGTGCAAACATTTGCCCCTCAGTGGGAATCGAACCCCACCTTTCCGCCGCGCCACAGAGATTGTCAATGTAGAACAACATAGAACTCTTTCCTCGTGAGTATTGTTTTGAGTTTATGTAAAACTAGCTTCTGCCCACGGCTTCGCCCGCGTCGTTCCCGGTTAAAAAGTGGTCTATGTGTTTTTCTGATGTATAAGCTGTATTACTGTAAAGTTTCATCAAAATCCGTTCAGTAGTTTTTGCGTGAAAGAGTAACAAACATCCATCTTCACAAACTTTTGCGTTTATAATTAACTAGCTTCTGCCCACGGCTTCGCTCGCGTGGTACCGGGATAAAAAGTAGCCTATGTGTTATTCTGATGTATAAGCTATATCACTGTAAAGTTTCATCAAAATCCGTTCAGTAGTTTTTGCGTGAAAGAGTAACAAACATCCATCTTCACAAACTTTTGCGTTTATAATTAACTAGCTTCTGCCCACGGCTTCGCTCGCGTGGTACCGGGATAAAAAGTAGCCTATGTGTTATTCTGATGTATAAGCTATATCACTGTAAAGTTTCATCAAAATCCGTTCAGTAGTTTTTGCGTGAAAGAGTAACAAACATCCTCACAAACTTTCACTTTTATAATATTAGTAAGATATTACTAATGTAAGATTGATAAAAAACTAGGTTGCTCATTTTGACTTGATTTTCAAACAAACGTACTTCAAGCCTTGCAGCGCGAGTTTTGGTCGCTACATAAAAATTAAACTCTTCCCATATGATTGATCTAAAAGTCATCCGAAGACGAACGTTTGACTCAAATGATCATCACCAAGCCCGGATTCTGTGGCCATCATTAATTTACCTTGTAACTAATGTAAACACAATCAAAAAAAGTTTGCGTCATTTTGAAAAGTTCTAATATTTTCCTTTTAATAGCTTTTCCATAGGAATTGATCTAAGTTCATTTTATTAAATAAAAATAAAATAAAAAAATAAATATAAAATAGATATATAGAATAAGCGTATTAATTTAATTTTACTGAATATTATTATTTGCACATATTGACTATATCGCATATGTATAGCGCATACTTAGATACCATGTTTATTAGGAAGTAGATTGATCTAACTAATAGTCAACGAAGACGCCTACAGCGTTTATCTATTTTATACTTCCTTATTTAATTTAGTGCCCAAATATTTGACGAGTCAAGTATTGCAAAAAACCTTCTTAAAAATAAATAAAAAGGGACGTAAGTACCTATTTTGACTAATACAAATTATAACAAAGAAAAAAACACTAAACCTACTTACCTAGTTGTGTTATTCCAAATGCTAGATATCTTTGTTTACACAAAACTTCGGCCTGCCTTCCTATCTATTGATATACTCTTAGACAGGGTTCATATGAGATACCTACCTATAAACACCATCTATGTACCTACCATGTCAAAGCAACAAACGTATTGAGTATTGATTGATAAGCTTACCATTAAGTTAATCTTAATATTAGTAATGTGTATCATCTTTGCCATAAACAATTCTAATTCTGATTAAGTTTCTATACTGATTGCATACTTTTTGATGTGATATGTGCAAGTTAAAATCATTTAATTTGTCAAACTTCACCAAGTATCTTCCAGATACGTAATAGGGGGGCAGAACCTACAGTCATTTCCTTTGTCATAGCAACAATGTAAGATCGTGATCTGTCAAATGTCAAGAGTCATTTGCAAATCCTTGTAAAGCTCAGGTCACGGCGAAGATAAACATAAGATTTAAGATAAAGTTCGCTGAACTTAGCAAGGTTGTATCGCTTGACAATGGGGGTTAAGAGTTGGGTTTCATGGATGTCAGATAAGATACTGTTTGTATGCTCGAATACAATCAAACTGTCCTTCGGGCCATTCCTATAAAGATAAAAACAGTTGTTTAGCTTAACAATGGCCTCGACTCTCTTATACATTATTATTATTATTTAGCCATAACTGTCCCACTGCAGGGCAAATGCCTCCCTTCCTTGCTTCCAACCATCGCGATCCAACGCCTTTTCAGACCATGTTGTTAGGTGCGAGTCGAGCTCATCCCTCCATCTCGTCCTGGGCCTTCCACGTCGTCGCCTAACATTGGGTGGGATCCACTCTGTAGTTATTTTTGCCCACAAGTCACTCGACATACGTCAAACGTGTCCGGCCCAGTTCCTCTTGAAGCTAGCAGACTACACACTAACTAAACATAAATTTTATTATCAAATTTCAAAACAAAGTCATGATTTCAGAACATGCTAACTATATATAGAACGAAAAATTGAAATTAAACAGGAATAAAATTATTTCTATCTCTTTGTTGCGTTCACTATCAGTAAAGAAGAGTTTTCAATTGAGTAGGGTACTTCAAAGGTGGTCACATTATACATTTACGAAAAAAAAACAATAAGAGAAAGCAGCGCGACGCGTAAAGAGAAAGTCGCAACCACTCACCCTGATGAAGACTCTCGAAATAAGTCGAAACTTAGTCGGTGCCTTCACCGATAGTGCAGTACGTGAAAATTCCCGTTTTCACAATATGAAGAGAAAACAGGTTCATATTGGACTTTTTATCAACTTTCCGTTATTTGAAGTTAGTTTTTAAAAGATATAAAACAAAACAGAAAATAGGCACATAAATGAAAAATACAGGTCTTTAGTCAATCAACCATTTAAAAATCTTTATAATTGTGAGCAAAACATTGCATTTTTGGTCGATCAAACGAAATGGGTTTCAACTCATTCTAATACTATTATACTACTATATAACGGATTTTTATGAAACTTTACAGTAATATAGCTTATACATCAGAATAACACATAGGCTACTTTTATCTAGGTTCCTGCGAAGCTGTGGGCAGAAGCTAGTAATAAATAAATAACATCGTTTCAAATCTCCTCCTCCTTGTTACAGGACTCCCAACAAAACCCACAGTCTCACGCAGGTTCCTTACAATAACACAACGGCCTGAAGAATCATATGCGCACGAGCAAGGGACCACGCTGGCACTAACATGCGACGCTTTGGGGGCGCCAGCGCCATCTGTGCATTGGTTCAAGAACGACGCGCCAGTTTATGAGGTTAGTTCTAAAATCCCGTAGACTAAAACACATTATTAGTGACCCTGATTACCCTACCACTTCTAACGCGGTTGTGATATCAAAGTCCCGACTGAGACACTATTTCACAGAAACCGACTCGAAAGACTAACTATTCTTAAAGATGATGGGCAATCTGAACCAAAGCTTAGAGCTCGGGGTTACCAGACCACAAAGTCAACGCCTAGTTTCCAGTGTCTGGGAGTCATCCAAAAGGGCTTCTTAACATAAATTTTTGTATGAGAATTCAATGAACTTTAAAGTACGCCGTCGTATTTCACGGCATAGTAAAACGGCCGAAAAATGCCGCGTCGTAGATATATGTCCTGGCTCATAGGGCTGCCGTTAACAAAAACAATGTTTTATGACAATGTATTATATTAATGTTTTAATGGATAACCCAGCATCTTAACTTAATATTCGTAAAATCAAGCATCTTAACTTAAATAGCGTGATTAACTGGCTGAAAAACAACGCATATAGGTTTCTTTTAATCTTCTTCAATGTCACCCTTATCATTTTTATTTTTACGAAGCTTTCACAGAATCTTGCCAATTCAACTTGTTACTCTTTAAAAAAAAAATTAACTGTCCTCTTGAGTTGCTCTTCATTATAATTCGATCCATTTTTATCAGATTAGCTACTGCCCACGGCTTCGCCCGCGTGGTACCCGGATAAAAAGTAGGCGATGAAAAGTCGTAAGAAACTCATTCGCTCGAGCGTTTTTTTTTCAACTTACTTTCCAAACTGGTCTCCACGAAATACCCTTTTATTTTACTGGATAATTTATATAACTCTGTCCCCTTTACCTTGAAAAACTATCCTAAATATTGGTGATAGATTTTTATATATCACATGAGTAGTTTCGGACATTACATACAAACTTAAAAACTTTACCTCTTCATAGTAAAATTACCTACAAACATAAAGTAGACAGCCCTCAAAAGACGCAATGTTTGATAATTAGCTAGGAAACAATTCTGTCAACTATCGTGCGAGTCCCGCCACGCCTTCTGTGCTCTGATTGATCGAAACTATAGGTTCAACCAATCAGAGCACAGCAGGCAACATGACGCAATGACAATGACAATGTCCGCGTTTCCCAACATCAATCCTAAAAGACTGATGTGTTGACAGAACAGTGTGGTTCAATAAGACGCCTCTCGTGGTTAACTGCTCGATGCCTACAGATTAGCAGTTTATCACAGAACTGCCAATTCAGCTTGATACACGAAGAACGTAAGAACGTGTTACTTTTAATAGAAACTCTTGTTAGATTCACAGTAAACAGTCCAATTTTGTTATTTCCAGTACGATTTGGAATCAAATGAGCTAATAGACGGCAACCCGACTTCAGTCGCGAGGGTTACCTCCACACTCCTCATCACTAGGAGTACCATCAAGGACGAGTATACATGTCTCGTGACAGCGGGCGCGAAGACCGCGAAAGCTAGCACCGTGGTCTACTCTTACAGCTCAGGTAAGCTTCTGAAAAAGAAATACACCCAACAGACCAAAGTCAAAATTAATTAGGCATTAAAATCACAAGGATCACTTTTAAAACATCAATTTCACCTACTGCCTATGCAACCAAGCCAGGAAAGAAAGGCAGGAAACAAGGCTGGTTATTCTTTTTAATGATCCTTTTACAAAACAATAATTACTTAAATATTTATGGTATCGCTCTATTACTTCTTTTGCTCGGCTCCTCGTAGTGTTATATTATAACCTATAACCTTCCTCAAGAATTGGGCTATCAAATACAAATATATTTTTTGAAATCCCACTGGCAGTTCCAGAGATTAGCGCATTCAAACTCTTCCATTTTATTATTATTAATATAGATATAGATTACTAGCTACAGCCCACGGCTTCGCCCGCGTGGTAACCGAATAAAAAGTAGCCTATGTGTTATTCTGATGTATAAGCTATATTACTATAAAGTTTCATCAAAATTTTGCGTGAAAGAGGAACAAACATCCTCACAAACTTTCACATTTATAATATTAGTAGGATTAGTTGGATAGGATAGTAGAATATTACTTATAAGTTATTTTTGTCTAGCAGATGGCAGCACGGAGCTGTCAGAACGCTCCAAGTTGTTCCCCCTCGCACCCCGCATTGTCGTCTCATACAAGGTGTACGTGGACACAATCGGTAGCAACGTGGTGCTGCCCTGCAGGGTGAAGGGTCACCCCCGGCCGAGGATCTTCTGGAGAGACAACAAGGGAGCTATCGCCAAGAATGACCCGAGAATGAAGGTGAGAAAAAGATATACAGTAAGCATCACGTGGGGTTACTCCTCTGGTGAGCAAGCAAAAAATCTATAGTAAGCGTCAGTGAGTTTACACCTCTAGTGAGCAAGCAAAAGATCTACAGTAAGCGTCAGTGAGGTTACCCCTCTGGTGAACAAGCAAAAGATCTACAGTAAGCGTCAGTGAGTTTACACCTCTGGTGAGCAAGCAAAAGATCTACAGTAAGCGTCAGTGAGTTTACACCTCTGGTGAGCAAGCAAAAGATCTACAGTAAGCGTCAGTGAGGTTACCCCTCTGGTGAGCAAGCAAAAGATCTACAGTAAGCGTCAGTGAGGTTACCCCTCTGGTGAGCAAGCAAAAGATCTATAGTAAGCGTCAGTGAGTTTACACCTCTGGTGAGCAAGCAAAAGATCTACAGTAAGTGTCAGTGAGGTTACACCTCTGGTGAGCAAGCAAAAGATCTACAGTAAGCGTCAGTGAGGTTACCCCTCTGGTGAGCAAGCAAAAGATCTACACAGTAAGCGTCAGTGAGGTTACCCCTCTGGTGAGCAAGCAAAAGATCTACAGTAAGCGTCAGTGAGGTTACCCCTCTGGTGAACAAGCAAAAGATCTACAGTAAGCGTCAGTGAGTTTACACCTCTGGTGAGCAAGCAAAAGATCTACAGTAAGCGTCAGTGGCGTTACTCCTATAGACACACACACACCCCCCTCACCTTCACTGGCCCATCCAACCTAATTCTACCCGGCTTACTTAATTTTATTTTTATTATTTTGCGATGTTACTCAGAGTATTTTATACTTACAAGAAAGTAATTTAAAATGTTTGCCCTGCACTTGTTTATCTTTTTTTACATATATTTCCTTTGTCAAACACTATCTGGGCTTCCGCGATACAAGCTAGACAAATGCGGAGTTCATTGTTAAACTTGAAACCTAGGCACACACTATTTTTGTAAATAAAATATTTTGTATTTTTATAGTACCTATATATAGATAGGAAGATAAAATACTTTATTTGCACCTTCAGACACACACATACAAATTATAAAGTACAGTTAACTATTATTACCTAATAATATAATTAAAATCTAGGTAATATGTCTATGTGTGCTGCAGGCACAAAGGCCTTGGCTCAGCGTGATATTTTGCTTGAAAAGCAAAAACACTGATTTTCAGCCATCACCTATTGAGAGCAAGCAGAACGAGTTTCAACTCAATGTGTTCCTCATACTCATTTATTAACCGTAGGAACTAAATTGTACACTTGGTTTTGTCAAATTACATAATACATATAAGTCTATTGTATAAAAAAAAATCTGGTCCAATACCTAGGTACATAATAAATCTGGATAGTTACAAGCCATTAAAACAGACAAGCACAGTGATCTAGTGTTAGGTCAAATAAATTCCTGTAATTTATAAAAGTATCATAACAGACGACCTCTGTGGCGCAGTGAGCGAAGGTCCGCCTGGGACGCAGAAGGTTGCGGGTTCAATTCCCGCCACGGGACAAATGTTTGTATCTGCAAATATTTGTCTCAGGTCTGGGTGTTTTCTATGTATATTATGTATGTATTTACAACAAAAATATGTATATAAGTAGTATATCAGTCATGTAGTTCCCATAATACAAGCTCTGCTTAGTTTGGGGCTAGATGATGCTGTGTGAAAAATGTACAGCATTATTTTTTTTTATTTATTTATTTTATTCTATGCAATGCAATTCAATAAAATATAATTTCAAATTATTAAGCTAATGTTATATGTACCTAGCTACTAAATGTTATATAATGTCGATTATGGAGACTACAGTCGTGAGCGTGATTGTTTTTTAATTAAATTTACTGTTTTGTTCGTTTATTATATTCTATTGTTTTGTTCGCCCCCAGGTGCTTCGATCTGGCGAGCTCGTTATTTCCTCACTCCGATGGACTGATATGGGTGAATTCATCTGCCAAGCTGTCAACGTATTCGGCTCACAAACAGCTAAAACCTTCGTTTATCCAGCTAAAGTAAGTTGTAAGGAATTATTCCAATCTGTCTGCTCTGTCCCCCTAGGGTGACAGTTGGGACAAAAAAGTTCGATCTGTCCTCTTTTTTGTAACGGGAAAACAGATAGAAATCATAAATTAATTTAAAAAGTTCGTTCTGTCCCCCTGTTAGTGACGGGGGGGGACAGACAGAACTACTTATACCAACAGGTGGGCCGTGTGATTATTAATATAAATAAATAATGTTGTAAAACGGGAATTTTCATGTACTGCACAATCGGTGAAGGCAGCGACTAAGTTTCGACTCATTCCGAGTGTCTTCATCAGAGTGAGTGATCGCGACTTTCACCCTTTATATAAATATTTGCAGATACAACCTTTTGTCCCGTGGCGGGAATTGAACCCGCAACCTTCAGCGTCTCAGGCGGGTCTTCGCTCACTGCGCCACAGAGGTCGCTAATGTTTGCCGCTTTAATTGTATAAAAAAACTGCATCTAAAATCAAGGTGGCGCCATGCCTACGAATATCCATCTTGTCCTTTATCTTGCCTATGAATAGGTCCCGGCAAGATGTTTATTTCCCTACCGAATATTTTTACCACGTTTTTACGGAAATAAAAATTGCATTGAGTTTAAAACCACGCATATCAGTGAGGATTGCCAGTAGTTATTTATTTTACCAATGCTCATTTATTTGTATACCTCTAATGAGGACAGTTTACTGAGGTTTGCTTTCCTCACAATAGCGTGTCCTTGAAAACGTTGATGAACTGACAGCGCCATCTCTTGACGAGTAGCATTCCGAAGTTGTAAGATGGACATGGATAGGAATATGATGAATTAATTATGCAATTATAATGATAATAATGGTTTCAGTTTTCTGTGAGCGAGTATGTGTGTAAATAAATTAGGTCTATTTTTCGTCTAATGTCAGAATATGTATAAAAATTCAGTTAGACTTAATACAGCTTTCCAAAAAATAAGAGGGCGCCTCTGTCTTTCTGATAACCTAGAATAGGTATAAATATGTCATGTTTAACGGGGTCGGTGACCAAAGATCTTGCATTGCTGCAGTGGCAGTACCTCACTAATTTCATTTTATCAATTTATACTACAATGGCATAGTTTCTGTGAAAAATATCGTTTTCACTACCGTTATAGCAAACATCATTTCGAATTGTTGACAAACAGCGCCATCTGTGACTTAGTAGCAAAACTAAAACTAATTTCTGTAAATTATTAATTATTCTTTTTTTCTTTTCCAGGCTGGTTAGACTCAACTAACAAACGTACAAGCAAGCGTGGATAATACTTAACTTGGATGTTCCTATTATTAAGTTTGTTTGCTAAGGCGCTTACACACGACGCGTGTGAGACGCTGCGATAATTCGCGTCTTTCTTTGGTAACTTTTTAATGCAGGTAATAGTATATAAGAGAATTTAATAAGTAGGTAAGAAGTTTTATTGTAATGTTACATTCTTTAACATTTTTATTTGTAAGTAATATTTTTTTATTATTTTCGTATATTATGTTTTTAGTTCATTTAAAATTGTGCAAGTGTATGTCAAAATACTTACTTATATTCAGGCAGGAATAAACTGTATTAAAAATCTTGAATTTTTCAACGAAGGAACTATTATCAAATTGCTCCTTTATGTGATGTCTTTATGTACCTACCTTCTTAAGTAGTTATTTTAACATAGCTTTATGAAAACTTTTAAAAACTTAAAACTGTTACCAAAGCTCTATAAATTATTGTCACGTTACGGCTGGACCGTATTTGGTAGAAATTGATCGCAGCGTTTTTTTGAACCAGTGTGTAACACCTTAAACGAATCTGCCTATTTTTGTTTGACATAATAGAAAAACACGAATGTGTTACTTAACCCGAATAATACCTGTATTATTAAAATAAAATACTTTCGTAATTAATTAAAAATGAATACCTACTTTTATTAAATACATGTAGACTGTGATTCAATGCGATAGAGGAAACAATAAAGAAAATGAAACGACATCGCGTATTTATTTTCATCCTTGGAAAAGGTTAGATTCATCTTAAATCTATACTACAGATAAAAAATGTTGGAGATTTTAACTAAACCCTTTTCGAGCTAATATTCGTAAAATTGGGTCTAGTCAACATTCGTACCTATTCTGAAGCACCATTAGGCTAGGTAATATTTATACATACATATAGTCACGCCTGTTTCCCGGAGGGGTAGGCAGAGACCAAGGATTTCCACTTGCTACGATCCTGGCATACCTCTTTCGCTTCATTCATCCTTATCAAATTCTTCATACAAGCTCGGCGGTTTAGTGTACTTCTGGCCTGGCCTTTCTCTATAATATCTCTAATTTGGTCAGAGTACGCTCGCCGAGGCCTTCCTCTACCAACTATTGCATTCACGCTCACCTTGTATACATGTTTTGTTAATCTTCTTTCGTCCATACTTTCTATATGCCCAAACCATCTCAACATACCTTTCTCAACTCTCGTTACTACATCTTCATTCGCTCCACACTGCTCTCTTAGCACGCTGTTCCTCACTCTATCACTCAAAGTTACACCACACATACTTTTCAAAGCTCTCATCTCCACTGCATTCACTCGACTTTGATGTTTCTTCTGCCATACCCAACTAATATTCAAATAATATTCAGCATACATATAAATTCATTCAACAGAAAGTGGCGCCCCCAGTTCTCCTCATTCTTTGCCAAGTTGTTGGTGCCCTTTGAATATAAGATGGGTAACATTACTATTTTTATTAAAAGTCTAGTGTTTTAATCTCTGATTACCTCTGTGGCGCAGTGGGCGAAGGCCCGCCTGAGACGCAGAAGGTTGCGGGTTCAATTCCCGTTTGCATCTGAAAATATTTGACACGGGATCTGGGTGTTTTCTATATATAATATGCTTCTCCTTCGCCTAATGCGCCGCAGAGGTCGTCAACAAAATACTAAAACTGACAAAACAAAAATTTAATGTAAATGTTTTTTTCTTAACTATTCAAATAAATAAATAAATGTAAATAATGCTGGTCATATTTCACACAGCATCATCTAGCCCCAAACTAAGCAGAGCTTGTATTATGGGAACTACATGACTGATATACTACTTATGTACTTTTTAAATTACTATTTCTACTTATGTAATTTTTACTCGTAGTTTCTGATACACACGACACAGAATCCTTGTATAGTGTCAGATCTAATGTGCTTAACTGTTACCTATGATGCAATTGAACCTATGCATCCATCAAATTCAATGGGTATCATTTTAATGTTACCACTTTGTTCCGTAAAAGGAAATAACTGGATAAATTGATTTCAAAACATATTACAATTTCAAATCCTTGAATATATCACTGACTGGGTAATCTCCCTGTTCGAAGAACGACGCTGTTAGGCTGCATTTAGGCTTCATGTACTCAGGTAAGGAGGTTTCTCTAATAGAGTTTACGTTATACTAATTATTTGTACCCGCGACGACAAGAGTCTGTATATGCGTTTGCCGTAAGAGTTTGCTTAACGAATTGTAATGTGATTTTTTGAAATCTATTTCTACGCCTTCAACGATAAATGAATTAGCTAATGAAAATACTTTATTGTCCGCCCTAGTAAATGAAAACTAAAAATCAAAATGAAAGGTACAATGGGCTGTCTTATCGCTTAAAAGTTATCTCTTCCTGACGAACTTTTGATGGAGAGAATTCTATGAGAGAGAATGATTAGACAGGTTTATCTCTACAAACAACTAGATGGCGCTGAATTCAATCTATACCTATACTTATAATAAAGCTGAAGAGTTTGGTTTCAGATATTTTTTCTTTGCTTTTTGAACGCTCTTATCTCTGGTAGTATTTGAATAAATCTTTTTTCATTTGATAGCCCAATTAATGAGGAAGGTTATAGGTTGTTTAAGATCACGCTATAATCCTTAAGAGCCAAGCAAAAGAAATGTTATAGCATGGACGGGCGATGAGATGGGACGCGACGGGCCGGCGAGCGGGCGGCCGTTGCATGGTAGATACTCTAGATATACACTACTTAGTCGGTGCCTTCACCGATAGTGCAGTACGTGAAAATTCCCGTTTTTACAATATGAATACACGTCAGTGGTTGTAAAATTTAAAAAAAATTGTTTAATTAAAAAAAACACTTAAGAACATTCTGAAACGCTCCTCAAAACTTAAATAGAATTAAATAATAATGAAATTGGTAGTGATGATGATTATAAAATGTATAAAGCTGTCATTTCTAATCATGGGTTGTAATATCCTTTGATCAGACAACAGTTATAAGTCCATAGTCGGACAACGAAGACTGCTTCTTCGTTTCGAAGCATAGCTGTTCACTTTTCTAACAGATGTCAAAAGTGAGAGGAAATGTCAAAAGTAAATAAAAAATAAATAGCCAACAGAACAGACATACATAGTTTTGGCCCCTCCTATACATATTGTAAAAACGGGAATTTTCACGTACTGCATTATCGGTGAAGGCACCGACTAAGTTTCGACTCATTCCGAGAGTCTTCATCAGGGTGATTGGTCGTGACTTTCTCCTTCCGCGTCGCGCCGTGCACTACCAATAAAAAGTTTTGGCCCCACTTTACGATACCCACTACACAGGATTGTGTCGGATTAAGGAAAAGTCAAATGTAACTAAGCTTATATGAATCAGGCACCAAACACGACTTGGTTGTATTGATGACTAGCTTCTGCCTACGGTTCCACCCGCTTACTGGATAAAAAGTAGCCTATGTATTGTCTTCTTCTAGTAAACGAATCATCCCTAATTATTCCAAGTATCATTAAAATCAGTTACGAAAATCCAAACATCAATCCATTGGGTGTTTTCTATGTATTATCTATTATGTATGTATTGACAAAAAAGTATATAAGTAGTATATCAGCTACGTAGTTCCCACAATACAAGCTCTGCTTAGTTTGGGGCTAGATATAATGACTATATATATATATATATATATATATATATGATAATAGAATGACTGTGTGAAAAATTTCCAGCATTTATTTATTTATGTAAACATTCGAACTTTGACATATATAATACTAGCTTCTGCCCACGGCTTCGCCCACGTGGTACCCGGATAAAAAGTAGCCTATGTATTATTCTGATGTATAAGCTATATTACTGTAAAGTTTCATCAAAATCCGTTCTGTAGTTTCTACGTGAAAGAGTAACAAATATCCATCCTCACAAACTTCCGCGTTTATAATATTAGTAGTATAGTAGAATTATAGGTAGTAGAATCCTTTATTAAGATATAGTGAGGTGATTTGTAGAGATTGTTCTTCGAATAGGCCCCGTTCTTTACCAATCATTGGAACATCGTGAGGAAAGGTGTCCTAGAGACGGCGTGATCAAAGTGAATGATGATTTAGGTATGATCTCAAATCTGTACATTATTCTGTGGCTTAGTTCAAATAATCTGTACATTATCCGAATGCCAGAACTAGGGGTATGTTGGTACAGAGCTGTTAAAATTTATTTACATAGCTTAGTTAATTTTTAAGTACCTTACCTAAACTTAACTAAGTAGCTACTAAACTAACTTTTGCTAAAGGGAAGTCGCAAGATTATGTAATAACGTTTATTTAAATACTAGCCTCTGCCCACGGCTTCGCCCGCGTGATACCTGGATAAAAAGTAGCCTATTTGTTATTCTGATGTATAAGCTATATTACTGTAAAGTTTCATCAAAATACGTTCTGTAGTTTTTGCGGGAAAGAGCAACAAATATCCATCCTCACAAACTTTCACGTTTATATTAGTAGTAGGATGTATTTACATTTTAGATTTTTGTTTTTGACTTAAAAATACTGAAAATTTCTAATAATTGAAATAGTTTCTGTTGGCAACCCAACAAAGATTATAAATCTATGGATTGGTTTTAATTTAATCTGTGGCATAGGATTGTGTCCCGCCCGGTCACCGACAACACCTCGCAAAGATATCTAGTATAGTAACCTTTAAAGTGCAAGCTTAACTGGAATAAACAGTGATAAATTCAACTCCTGGCTTTTCAATCAATCAATCGCAATCAGTTTCCTTAAAAAAATCTTTTGATTATTATTTAACTAGCATCTGCCCATGACTTCGTCCGCGTGGTACCCAGATAAAATGTACTTAGCCTATGTGTTATTCTGATGTATAAAGCTATGTTACTGTAAAGTTTCATTTAAATCCGTTCAGTAGTTTTTGTGTGAAAGAGCAACAAACATCCATCCTCACAAACTTTCACTATAATAAAGTATTATAAGTACTATAATAAAGTCTGTGTGTGTGTGTGTGTGAATGTTTGTTACCACGTATCTTCGTAACTACTAAACCGATTTTGATGAAATTTGTAATGTAAATAGTTTAGGATCTGGAATAACACATAGGCTAATTTTCGAAAATCAACCCCTAAGGGGGTTCAATAGAGCAATACAGTTTCTATGAAAAACAATATTTTTTTGATTCTATCAAAACTCTGTACAAATAAACTTTAAAGTAAATAATGAAACACGTATTTTTTATTTTTTTCAAAACTACCCTTTGGTGGTGTGCAATTGAGTTCTAAACTTTGTATAAATTTTAATCCTTGGTTCGATTCATTCAAAAGTTGGTGGACATAGTTTGAAACCTGGAGACGGTCATATGCTACTTTTATTAACATACCACGCGGGCGAAGCTGAGGGCAACAACTAGTATTTAATAAATCAATCATGGCTACCTATTTGTTGTTACATTGTTAGGACTCCACAAATTAATACTTTTACAGTAATATCCGACACTACTTATCCGATATCAAAAATAATTAACTAAAATTTAGAATTGACCTTCAGGGTGGAAATGGGCTGTATTGTATAGTAAATATACTGTTAAAATAAGAAGGCTTTTCGTGGCGACCAATTTTGTAACGTAAGTCGACGGAAAAACGGCCGATCTAATCGTTTCTAACGAGCCTTAACGGTAACAGCTACAGGTACTAACGGGCGAAGCCGTAGGCAGTAGCTAGTGAGATATAAAATATGAATTGAAGTATATTATGCACAAAAATAAGTAATGTTGCAAGTTTAGGCATGATTCTGAAGGTATTAGTTTACTATCATTATATGGATGACGAGCCGATAGCAGATTCGTGAGTCGGAAAATTACGATACAGCTCAGATTTGGTGTGGGCCAATTCAGGAGAATAGGAAGGGGAAAATATCGATGTTTTTTTTAAACCGTTAATATCATATAGTAAGCATCGGATTTTTAACGTGTTACTGTAAATGGTATCAGAATTTTAACGTGATTTCGTGAAGTCAAGCAGAAAACAAAATATCGGGATCAAATAAAAACCAACTTCAAATAACGGAAAATTTATAAAAAGTTAAGAAATGTAATCCTTTATTTTATCACCAGATATACCCATGCCGGTAAAATAATATTTTACTTTTATTTACGGTATTTTTTCGTAATATTTATAAGAGACCTTGGTCCCAACCCATTAAAAAATATCATTAAAATCGGTTCACAATTGGCGAAGATACCGCGTAACACACACACAAATTGAGAATCCTTTTCTGAAGTTGGTTAAAAATAAACAACAAGTTTGTAGATCAGCTGAGTATACGGATGGGGAATTACAGTCGTGAGCGTGTTTGTTTGTTGTTTTTTTTTATCTCTTTCAGGAATCTTTTTTAACTATAACGCTATCGACTATACCTCGCGCTTAAAGCCGACATAACTAATCGATAGATTAGCTGGAGCGACGTCTGCGCACGACGCAACCTCATATCCTTGCTCAACACACACAGAATGTGGAGAAATTCGCTATTTCTATTATTTACTAAGCAAACCACATAGACCAATTTGAAATCTATCACAACGACTATCGTTTGCAAGAGCCTTGTATATAAAAATAAATAAAACTGGACATTTTTCACACAGCATCATCTAGCCCCAATCTAAGCAGAGCTTGTATTATCTAGCTTGTATTAGCTGTCGATCTTCATGAAGGAAGATCATATGTGGCCTAAAGGAATCGTCTATCTACGTTTCCGGGGTCGGTTACCGAACCCAGTTGCGCCCACGTCGCAGTCACTACTAAAAGTTATCTAGCAGTGCTAGATAAATACGTTTTGTTTTATACAATTTTATGTATTTTAGTTTTTTAAGGTATCTATAATATGGGCCCTGTATTTATACATGTACTTTACTATGTTGCCTGAAATAAATGAATGATTATTATTATTATGAGAACTACATGACTGATATACTACTCATATAGTTTTTTTTTGTAAATACATACATATTACACATAGAAAACACCCAGACCCTATGTATGTATGTAAATGGAATCCTTTTTCGGAGTCAAAGCTGGTAAATTATGCGTGGAAGCCTGGCTAGATGACTAGCCAGCCCAACTCCGCACAGAAGTTTCCTGGGATCTTCGCAGGCTTCACGGAGTGACCTCGAATTGTTGAGTATTTTCTCATTGTGTTGGTACGCCCGAGTATTGCTGGATTACGTGGGCAGCTGATTATTCATACAGTAAGAAAACCTCTGCAGAGTGGGCTGATGTTGTAGAGATACTTCTTTAAGGGGCAATAAGGGTCGATTACATAATAGGGATTTACCTACAGTGTTTCAAACAAATGCTGAGACAAATCTTGAGATTTTCCAAAAAAAGTGTGGGTTTTTTTCTTTCGATTTGATTTCAAACTAATAAGTTTACGAACTGATAACGCAATATTTATCAAAATAAATGTTTGTTTACAATTAGTCAAGGATAGTGTAGCTTTCTATTTGAGAAATATTTTTTAGAATTGGTTCAGTAGTTCCAGAATAACCATAGAGACCATATTGTGTACCATATAGTAAGATTTTAGACTATTATGATCGCTAGTAGATACAGGAAACAACTCCTATCGAAGAGAGTCCGTGACGAATCCCTTGTGACTCCACTGAACAGGCTTTCAGACCTAGTGTGGGGAATAGCGATAAACCGAGGTATGCTTAATTCTTGTTGATTAGGAATCGTTCCTAATTTTGTAGTGCTCTATAATTTGTCTGTACCATATAATATTTTTTTTGTGACTAAAGAAATATTATACATTATTATTATATATATATATTAAATCCCCTATAAACAAATAGAGACACAAAAATATACCTCTTTAGTATATTAGTGTAGATGTGTAGATAGACTATCGTGTTCTCGTATAAAATGCGAACCTATTTTAATGATAAATTGGAGGTAACGCAAAACTTTTTTAACAAATTAAAAACTGTAAAAGCTATTTTAACTATCTCAGATTGCATTCCTGTAAGTAAATGATACGTGATGTTATGCTTAAGTTGAAGTTTCAAACATGAACAATAATAATACTGTCTAATTATTGTGAAGGTTGGTTTTAGACGATTCAAAACAGTAACATTTGTTGTATTATAGTGATGGGACATGTTGTAGGACGGTCACGTTTAGTTGTCGATGATTTTTATAACTTGCATGAATGATTGAAAATAGGTATTTTATGGTACACCTTATGAGATAAACAAAATAAACAATAACATATTAAACTGAACGGTACAATGGACGATCTTATCGCTTTAAAGCGACAGACAACCTTTGAATGGAGAGTTGTTACTTAATTTAGATGATTTATTTATTTACAAATTCAGATAATCGTCGACATCATCATCGACTCTCAAAATAGATGTAAGTGAGGTAAGTATTTACCTATTTTTTGATATAATTATAGTTATCGATAAATAAATAACAAAATACTCAAAATAACTCATACATTGTCCTGACCCCACACAAGGGTTCCCTGCGTTGTGGGTATCAGGAACTATAAGTAGCTATATACTATAACCCTCAGACTTGAACAAAATATCTGCAGAACATTCAAATATTTGTCCCACAGCGGGAAACCAAACCGCACCGCTAGGTGGAATTTTATTTCTAACTAGTTGTTGCCCGCGGCTTATCCCTCGTGGTATGTTAATAAAAGTAGCATATGACCGTCTCCAGGCTTCAAACTACATATGTCAACCAACTTTTGAATGAATCGAACCAAGGATTACAATTTATACAAAGTTTAGAACTCAATTGCACACCCCCAAAGGGTAGTTTTGAAAAAAAAACATATGTATTTCTTTATTTACTTTAAAGTTTATTTGTACAGAGTTTTGAGCGAATCAAACATTTTTTTTTCATAGAAACTTTACCGCCCCATTTAACCCCCTTAGGGGTCGATTTTCAAAAATTAGCCTATGTATTTTTCCAGATCCTAAACTGTCTACATTCAAAATTTCATCAAAATCGGTTTAGTAGGTAGGAAGATACGTGGTAACAAACATTCACGCACACACACACAGACTTTCGCATTTATTATATTAGTAGGAAGGATTATTAAGTTCCCAAATCTTCATCAATTATATGGCCTACCTACGCATTAAATCTAACAATATATGAGAAATACGTAGGTACTTTAAATAAATATCTTAAGCTAAATCGTAATTTCCTTTATGTGTGCTGGTCGAGTAGACTGTTCTCAATTAAAGGGATATCTCATACCGTTGTGTATACTATAAATAAAGGTAATGGAATCCATTTGTACTATCAACATTATCCAAAATGATTAGTACCTTCATTGCATATATTAGTACCTTCGTCGGTTATCCACAATATTTTTATCGATAACTTCTCCGACGCCCTGTTCACACCCCTACTCGTTATACACACATTGCGCAAACGCACGAGCCATCACTTTTATGACAATTGAGTGCAATCCCGCAGTAATCGATACATCTCGATCACATCACTATTTGGAGCAAGGTGGTGCCTTTCGATCGACCTTCGGATAAGTGGTTTATGAGATCAGTGTGTTGATGAGATGAGATCTGAGATGGTAGGTGACATGATGAGATGAGATGAACGATGAGCAACAGGTTAAATTTTTCTACAATGGCGTCGATTCTCATGTACACAATACTTAATTTTATTTTATCTATCGCTCTCATTTACTTACAGTAACGAGAATCAAAAAAATTGGAAAAAAAAATCGTGCTATCAAATTAGTCAGATGTATGTTTTCCTTATAATTCTTTATTGTACACAGAAATAAAACAGAAATATAAAAAAATATTAGGTGAGGCATGTACAAAGGCGAGCTTAACCCTAAAAAGAGTTTTCTTCCAGCAAACCTTTGAGGAGAGATAGAGAAGTGATAAAGTTGGTAGGTGTACAAAGTCAGGAAATATACCAAAAATACCACTATATATCAATAAACTACATATTATACACTACTTGAACTACCTATGAATACCCATACACCGAAAATAAATACAATATAATCATATTAATAATATACAAATAATATATATAATACATAATGTACCTAACCTAAGCATACTACAGAGAGAGATAATGCTCTTTCACTTTAGATTTAAAAATGTTCAGCGATGGACTGGCTCGGATTGCATGAGGGAGAGAGTTCCATAATTTCACAGCATGTACGGTGAATGATCCACCATAACAGCTGGAAGAGTGAGAAGGGGTCCTGAGAAGAAGAGATGAATCTGACCTGCATGGCTTTCCACGAGGGACAAGATAGTCGAAGCGCTCACGGAGGTAAGAAGGGGAACGGGGATTGTGAAGAACCATTTTCCATGCAAGTTCAGTCGTGATTTCAAAATATTCTGAGTATTACCACGAAGAATAGCGACATTTAAATTAATTTCACATGTTGCGGCAAGCGTCTATAAATAAATTTTAAAAAAAACTTTATTTTGGACTACTTAGAATCCATGTTAGTAGACAAAAGTAAAAGTTAACTAAGTAAAAGCAACAATCAAAGATAGAAAGGTGCCTAATGGTGCTGGGTGTGACGTTCATGTTCCTCTGCCAAGAATCCTCAAATGAGAAACAAATTTCAACATAGACCTACAGGTCGGTTTCTCATTTGATTATTTCTTTATTCTTTATTCTTTATTCTTTATTCTTTATTCTTTATTCTTTATTCTTTATTCTTTATTCTTTATTCTTTATTCTTTATTCTTTATTCTTTATTCTTTATTCTTTATTCTTTATTCTTTATTCTTTATTCTTTATTCTTTATTCTTTATTCTTTATTCTTTATTCTTTATTCTTTATTCTTTATTCTTTATTCTTTATTCTTTATTCTTTATTCTTTATTCTTTATTCTTTATTCTTTATTCTTTATTCTTTATTCTTTATTCTTTATTCTTTATTCTTTATTCTTTATTCTTTATTCTTTATTCTTTATTCTTTATTCTTTATTCTTTATTCTTTATTCTTTATTCTTTATTCTTTATTCTTTATTCTTTATTCTTTATTCTTTATTCTTTATTCTTTATTCTTTATTCTTTATTCTTTATTCTTTATTCTTTATTCTTTATTCTTTATTCTTTATTCTTTATTCTTTATTCTTTATTCTTTATTCTTTATTCTTTATTCTTTATTCTTTATTCTTTATTCTTTATTCTTTATTCTTTATTCTTTATTCTTTATTCTTTATTCTTTATTCTTTATTCTTTATTCTTTATTCTTTATTCTTTATTCTTTATTCTTTATTCTTTATTCTTTATTCTTTATTCTTTATTCTTTATTCTTTATTCTTTATTCTTTATTCTTTATTCTTTATTGTACACACAGATATTACAGACAAAAGACTTACATATAGGACATGTACAAACCTTTGAGGATAGGGATAGCTGATAAATAATAATTATTTGATTAATTGCTAATAATTTGATGAGTCTCCGCACGCGACACTTCCACAACGGCGACGTTTACCTATCCGCTATGGTGTTCAGGATGCTGGTGTGACTATCCCGTATTCTGTTGATCAGAGATGCCGTTTTATAAGTCTATACGGTAACCACTTACGAACACGTGGGCCAAATGCTTGTTTGCCACTGGAACTCGATAAATGTAGGTACCTATAGTTTTGCAAAAGGATCATTAAAACGAATAACCAGCCTTTTTTTTTGACTTTCTTTCCTGGCTCCTACGTACATAATGTCACGCCTTTCCTGGAGGGGTAGGCAGAGATGGAATTCCATTTGCTACGATCCTGGCATACTTCTTTCCCTTCATTCATCCTCATCATCATACTTCATACAAGCTCGTCGGTTTAGTTTACTTTTGACTCGGCCTTTCTCCAAAACGTCTCCAATTTGTTCATAGTACGTTCGCCAAGGCCTCCTCCTACCAACTATGCCATTCAAGCTCGCCTTGTATACTTGTTTTATTGATCTTCTAGTGACCTCAGTGGCGTGGCGAATAGTTGGCTGAGAAGCAAGAGGTACGGGTTCGATCCTGCTGCGGGACAAATGGATGCATGTCCTGATATTCGTTCTGGGTCTGAGTGCTGAGGTACCATGGCACTCATAGTTCCTGATACCTACGACACAGGATTCCCTTTGTCGTATCACCACAATGTAGTTTCATCAAAATCCGTTCAGTAGTTTTTGCGTGAAAGAGTAACAAACATCCATCATCACAAACTTTCGCGTTTATAATAGTACTAGCTTCTGTTCACGGCTTCGCCCGCGTGTTACCCAGATAAAAAGTAGCCTATGTGTTATTCTGATATATAAGCTAAATTACTGTAAATTTTCATCAATATCCATTCAGTAGTTTTTCCGTGAAAGAGTAACAAACATCCATCCTCACAAACTTTCACGTCTAGGATAGGACAAGCCCCAGCTCTGCAAATGTCACTCATAAAATCAGAGCTGCCAAATAAATAAATGTTATCCCAAGTTATGGGGTCAATTAATATTAAAGTCTCAATGCAATTCAGTACAATTATACCTAGGCGATAAACTCAGATGAATGCCTGCCTTAATCTCATAACTACAGTTAGATACCTACTGCTGTTGCTATGGCACATACATTTAGGACGTATCTATGAAAATAATCTCTAAGGAACTCTTTTTTGAATACACTGGAAATAAAAATTAAATATGTTATACTAGCTTCTGCCCACGGCTTCGCCCGTGTGGTACCCGGATAAAAAGTAGCCTATGTGTTATTCTGATGTATAAGCTATATTACTGTAAAGTTTCATAAAAATCCGTTCAGTAGTTTTTGTGTGAAAGAGTAACAAATATCCATCCTACTAATATCCTATTATAATGTTATAGAAGGATATTAGTAGGATATAGTACCCACATATTAAATTTTTTTCGCTCTATCCTATCTGAATATTCTGTATGCATTGTGAATCTGTATACATCATCTTTGGTAATAAACAATGTTTATGTTTTTTTTTAAATTAAAACTAAAAATTTTGGTCTGATAGCTATCTCTGTCTATAAAGATTGATAGAAACAGATCGCTATTAGACCAAAATTTTAAGTTTTTATTTAAAAAAACATAAAAATTGTGGTGGATTGGATTTAAAAGATAAAATTTACAATACACAACACAATTATGACATGATTCTAATATAAATAGCAGTATTTTTTTTATAAGTGGTGTTATAAGAAGTGTCAAACAAGCATACCCACCTGTTGGTAAGGCTCACAGTCGGTTGAATAGCTTTATCCTTTTACACTCTTGATTAAGAGCGTTGAGGTCGATTGACATGAAAAAATAATCAAGAGCGTAACTCTTGATGATGTTCTCATGAAGTAATGAGGCATCCACGACAATCTTTTGTCTACAGTGCCACAGCAATGGCCGAGTACTGTGCTAAAATGTAAGACGCACCTAAATCTAAGTGATCACGAGGTATGTGACATCGATTAAGAAATATATGCGTGTAAATAATGGAAATTAGGTATAATTATGTGTATAGTCTGTGCATTCTACGAAGATGCGCCCCATCACAGCTGTGGCAATCATTTTAACAGTGCCAGCAATTTCGATAGCTTCTGAAACTTGAAAAGACGAAATATACCTCTTCTCAAGATTTTTTTCTTATACAATACAATATAAAAAAATGCAATAGCAGTACTATCTTAGTATACTTACAGGGTCCTAATGAAATAAAGCAAAAACTTAAACATCCTAAATGATTTTTAGTAATAAATTGATATATCAATAAACTATCTGTCTTAGTTAATTATTTTAGAAGCTATTCTTATTTATGTTGTAGTGAAAATGTCCCGATGGCTTTTGAAATGTATATTTCGACACTCTCAATGGAATCAAAATTTATAATGTACTTTCAAGTATACTGGGAAAAACTGGAAAACTAAACATTTTTAATTGCTTGTAGTTTAAGAAACTGAATTTCGGGAAAAGCTCGGAAAAAACTGCGAGACTCTCGATACCTGAACTATTCATAATAATATGTACCTGCAAATTTGTACAGAACCCTAGGTGGGCGAGTCCGACTCGCACTTGTCCGGTTTTTTTTTAAATCAGATGAGTAGTTACACATACAAAACTAACAAACCTTACTTCTTTTAAAAAATCTAACATTTATAATATTACTTTTTGTTTATTTTATTTTATTTCTTAGGTCTATGAGTGCATATTACAATTATACAAGGTATATATTTTTTTTATTGTCCAGATTACATTATTATACTTAAAATAAATTAATGTATCCTAGTAATATTACAATCTAAAACTGCATGGCCCGATGTCGTCGCTCCGCTCCCTCGTTAGCTTAATTGTCAAATTGCGTATCTGTAGTCACATATTTTTTATAAATAGGTTAAGCATTATATTATAAAGCGAATCGTGTGTTGTCTTAAGAACTTTAGTTGATACTTTTTAGACTTTATTCAATTCTTTGAGTAGCACTCTTTTTGATTAATTCACCTCGTTCGATTGGCACCACACTAAAGCTGAATGAAGGATCATCAAAAAAATAACCAAGCAGAGTTTGTTGCCTGATTCTTCTATGCTTGGTCGCGCGCGAGGAACCGGCGTAAATTCACTTTAAAATTTTTAATTCACGTAGTTTTTAAGTTGACGTTTCTATATTATCCTTGTGATTTCAATGAATAAAAACCTATTGACTTTGACTTTTGACTTTTATAAAGTAAAGTATAGCTAAGAATGTGTCCATTAACACGTTTCTTACTGTCTCTATTTAAGGGGAAGACACTTTATTCATATTTTCCTTATAGGTAACACTGATACAAGTTTCACTGCATTCCACTATTATTTACACTAAACTAACTCAAAGGGTTCGGTCCTTTGGAGTCAATAGTCAATAGTCATTTATTTGGTAAGAGTATTACACTTCACAGATCAAGTTCTTAAATACAATGTTATACTAGATAGTACATATATAAACATAAAAAAATATTACACTATTATTTACACTAAACTAACTCAAAGGGTTCGGTCCTTTGGAGACAATAGTCAATAGTCATTTATTTGGTAAGAGTATTACACGTCACAGATCAAGTTCTTAAATACAATGTTATACTAGATAGTACATATATAAACATAAAAAATTATTACACTATTATTTACACTAAACTAACTCAAAGGGTTCGGTCCTTTGGAGACAATAGTCAATAGTCATTTATTTGGTAAGAGTATTACACGTCACAGATCAAGTTCTTAAATACAATGTTATACTAGATAGTACATATATAAACATAAAAAATTATTACACTATTATTTACACTAAACTAACTCAAAGGGTTCGGTCCTTTGGAGTCAATAGTCAATAGTCATTTATTTGGTAAGAGTATTACACGTCACAGATCAAGTTCTTAAATACAATGTTATACTAGATAGTACATATATAAACATAAAAAATTATTACACTATTATTTACACTAAACTAACTCAAAGGGTTCGGTCCTTTGGAGTCAATAGTCAATAGTCATTTATTTGGTAAGAGTATTACACGTCACAGATCAAGTTCTTAAATACAATGTTATACTAGATAGAACATATATAAACATAAAAAATTATTCCACTATTATTTACACTAAACTAACTCAAAGGGTTCGGTCCTTTGGAGTCAATAGTCAATAGTCATTTATTTGGTAAGAGTATTACACGTCACAGATCAAGTTCTTAAATACAATGTTATACTAGATAGTACATATATAAACATAAAAAATTATTACACTATTATTTACACTAAACTAACTCAAAGGGTTCGGTCCTTTGGAGTCAATAGTCAATAGTCATTTATTTGGTAAGAGTATTACACGTCACAGATCAAGTTCTTAAATACAATGTTATACTAGATAGTACATATATAAACATAAAAAAATATTACACTATTATTTACACTAAACTAACTCAAAGGGTTCGGTCCTTTGGAGTCAATAGTCAATAGTCATTTATTTGGTAAGAGTATTACACGTCACAGATCAAGTTCTTAAATACAATGTTATACTAGATAGTACATATATAAACATAAAAAATTATTACACTATTATTTACACTAAACTAACTCAAAGGGTTCGGTCCTTTGGAGTCAATAGTCAATAGTCATTTATTTGGTAAGAGTATTACACGTCACAGATCAAGTTCTTAAATACAATGTTATACTAGATAGTACATATATAAACATAAAAAATTATTACACTATTATTTACACTAAACTAACTCAAAGGGTTCGGTCCTTTGGAGTCAATAGTCAATAGTCATTTATTTGGTAAGAGTATTACACGTCACAGATCAAGTTCTTAAATACAATGTTATACTAGATAGTGCATATATAAACATAAAAAATTATTACACTATTATTTACACTAAACTAACTCAAAGGGTTCGGTCCTTTGGAGTCAATAGTCAATAGTCAATTTGGTAAGATTATTACACGTCACAGATCAAGTTCTTAAATACAATGTTATACTAGATAGTACATATATAAACATAAAAAATTATTACACTATTATTTACACTAAACTAACTCAAAGGGTTCGGTCCTTTGGAGTCAATAGTCAATAGTCATTTATTTGGTAAGAGTATTACACGTCACAGATCAAGTTCTTAAATACAATGTTATACTAGATAGTACATATATAAACATAAAAAAATATTACACTATTATTTACACTAAACTAACTCAAAGGGTTCGGTCCTTTGGAGTCAATAGTCAATAGTCATTTATTTGGTAAGAGTATTACACGTCACAGATCAAGTTCTTAAATACAATGTTATACTAGATAGTACATATATAAACATAAAAAATTATTACACTATTATTTACACTAAACTAACTCAAAGGGTTCGGTCCTTTGGAGTCAATAGTCAATAGTCATTTATTTGGTAAGAGTATTACACGTCACAGATCAAGTTCTTAAATACAATGTTATACTAGATAGTACATATATAAACATAAAAAATTATTACACTATTATTTACACTAAACTAACTCAAAGGGTTCGGTCCTTTGGAGTCAATAGTCAATAGTCATTTATTTGGTAAGAGTATTACAAGTCACAGATCAAGTTCTTAAATACAATGTCTTCTCACTGTGTCCGTGTTGTCAGGGACCTGGATTGCCTCGAAATTTACATGATGATGAAGTCTATGCTCGTGAGTTTCTGCATATTTTTTAATGATTATATCAACGAGATCTATGTTGAGGTCCCGATGGATGACGTCGTTTCTTATACTGATGTCACACCAATTATATTAATGAAGTTTTATAAATGTTATTGTGTTATTCTGTGTTAATAAATGATATTATATTCTATTATATACCAGGGTGCGTTTACTATTGCCCTGACTACTTTGTTTTGAAATTAATATAAATTAATATTAAATATATAAGCATTTTATGGTTGGTAATTGCACAACTAGTTATATATTACACACTGAAAATATATTAAGAAATATATTATGAATTAAGAAAATGTATATATATAAATATTTAGCAGGTACCATAACATTTGTGTAGTAGTTTTTAAGGTGAATAAAAATATTTTCTTTCTTTTTCTTTCTTTCTTTCACTGAATGCTATATATGCAAATAAATGGTCTGAGAAAAAAAACATTTGTCCCGTTGCGGGAATCGAACACGGACCTTTCCCGTCGCAGCTACCCGCCTGCCGCACCACCGGGGCAGTTCAATGCAATGGTCGATTCTTGGTTAATCAAAGTTTGTTGACAAAGACCGCTTAAGATAATTCATGGTGGCAGCGAAATGTTTCGAGCGCGTTGAAGTCTTTTATATAAGAGGCGCGGCTTTGATTCTCAATGCGGGACAAATGTTTGCATGTTCTGCAGATATTTGTTTCGGATCTGGGGGTTGTGGTACCACGGCACTCGTCGTCCCTGATACCCACGACACAGAACATCCTAGTGAGGCGAGGGCTATTTATGTGTCTGCTGTGTTTTTGCAAAAGTGTATTTTTTTATGTATAACATTTAAACGTTATGTATTACACCTAACTTCTGCCTACGGCTTCGCCCGCGTGGTACCTGGATAAAAAGTAGCCTATGTATTATTCTGATGTATAAACTATATTACTGTAAAGTTTCATCAAAATCCGTTCTGTAGTTTTTGCATGAAAGAGTAACAAACATCCATCCTCACAAACTTATACTTATACTGTAAGATTTAAACTTGTCCAGTTATTCCGATACTGCGTGTGTTGAACCTGCTTTATTTTAGTAATATATCACTGACCTCACGCAGTGTGACCAAGAAAGAACCGATGGCGTGACGAAGAAGATAAGAAGACTAAGTATCGTGTAACATTTATCTATGCCAAAAAAACTATTATGCCATTGATTTTAGTTGATCACGGTAGCGAGTCACGAGTTTGATATTGCATATCAGAGTAATAAATACGTAAGATCAGCCTGGATCTCTAAACAAATACCACACGCTTAGTTTTCCTTTCACGCTAACGCAATTTGTCAAGGTAAAACTTGGCAGCAGTCACGTGAGACTTCCACAGCTAAGTCCAGACACTCTGGCCTAGTTATAGAGCGTTTAACGTGCTAAAAATAAGAACAAAAAAACCGTCATACTATAGTTCATACACAATTTCTAGTATTTAAATGCTGCAAGAATAATATAATTCTGGACATTTTTCATACAGCATCATCTAGCACCAAACTAAGCAGAGATTGTATTATGGGGACTACATGACTGATATAAGTACTACATAAAAAGACAGACCCGAGACAAACATTTGCTGATCATACAAACATTTATTCCGCAGCGGGAATCGACCTCGCAACCATCTGCGTCTCAGGTAGGCCTTTGCCCACTGCGCCACAGAGGTCTTCATAGATAGCTTGGTCTCGATCAATAACTCTGAGGCTCGAATTTGTGAGATGGTTTTATTTTAATCATCAACTACTGATGTTTTTAATTAACTGTACTTGTTTGTAAGTAATAACTGCAAAGGTCAAACTCTGACCTACTTTTCAAAAAAATTAAGAAAACAAACTACACAATCTTTACCAATAAAGCCCTGGCCAAGGGGAGCAGTTAAGTCAATAAGAAAAAGGGATAGACTGCATGAGATGGTAAAAAAGGCAAAGGATTATGGTAAAAAGAATTAATTATGGTAAAAAGAATATAACTTTTGAAATTGCAAAAATTTATGACGAACTACCGAATATTATAAAAGAAACAAAAAACACGCATAAATTTAAAAAGTTGCTAAAAGTTATCTATTTAATAAAGGCCCAAAACTGTAATAGAAAAAAAATACTTTTCTTGTCACTTTTAGTAAATGCTGATCTGTGTAGCTTAAAACCCGTCCTTATAATTAGCAAGTATTGGTCTTGTCGGTCATATTTTTTCAAATCTACCCACCTATATTGAACTTAATTAATGCTAGTTATGTAGTAATGTTTTTGTAGGCATGGTATTATTCTAACTTAATAATAATTGTTTTTGTCACTTATGTTTACCTATTCTAGGTTAGTTTATAACACTCGCTCGCGTATGGCAACTATTTAAGTACCTACGTAATATTTTGTTAGTTATAAGTTCTCATCTAAGTGAATTATAAATTCTTATGAGAATAAATTCTTAAACCAGAAAGGAAGATGAGAAAGTTAAAGAAAAATATACAAAATACAGGAACATTTGTAATTAAATAATAAAAGACCTAAAAAGAGATGACTACAAAAATAAATTAACTAAAAATCGAGATAACATAAGGGTACCTACTTACAATACCTATTTAATGTACGACATAATATTTAAAACCTCCTGAAATACAGTTTCTACTAATTCAGGAGCCTATGAATTCATATACAATTTGTAACATTATATTATGTCAAATAAATATATTTTATTATTATTATTTTAAAGTAGCAGAGGGTGTTGTGAAAGAGCTCGTGTGGGAAAGTACTACCAACATACCTGTTTCTGGCAGTCATATTTCTGTGTTCCAACATACCTGTTTCTGACAGTCATATTTCTGTGTTCCAACATACCTGTTTCTGGCAGTCATATTTCTGTGTTCCAACATACCTGTTTCTGGCAGTCATATTTCTGTGTTCCAACATACCTGTTTCTGGCAGTAATATTTCTGTGTTCCAACATACCTGTTTCTGGCAGTCATATTTCTGTGTTCCAACATAAATGTTTCTGGCAGTTATATTTCTGTGTTCCAACATACCTGTTTCTGTCAGTCATATTTCTGTGTTCCAACATACCTGTTTCTGTTAGTCATATTTCTGTGTTCCAACATAAATGTTTCTGGCAGTTATATTTCTGTGTTCCAACATACCTGTTTCTGTCAGTCATATTTCTGTGTTCCAACATACCTGTTTCTGTCAGTCATATTTCTGTGTTCCAACATACCTGTTTCTGGCAGTCATATTTCTGTGTTCCAACATACCTGTTTCTGGCAGTTATATTTCTGTGTTCCAACATACCTGTTTCTGGCAGTCATATTTCTGTGTTCCAACATACCTGTTTCTGTCAGTCATATTTCTGTGTTCTAACATACCTGTTTCTGGCAGTCATATTTCTGTGTTCCAACATAAATGTTTCTGGCAGTCATATTTCTGTGTTCCAACATACTTGTTTCTGGCAGTCATATATCTGTGTTCCAGTTTCAAGGGTATGGGTGCCAGTAAAAATATAGGCACATGTGATTTTCAGCCGTTATTTCTCAGGATCGGCACAGTACATAGGCTTCAGTAACCGCTTACCAACAGGTGGGCCTATTCTTATTTGGTAGTATGAGTTAAAACACATTGGTTAAAAAATATGGTTCCGTGGCCAAAATATGTCAAAAGGACCCTATATAGAATAACATTGTACGAGGTATAAAAAAATATTTTTTTAATTAAAGTGACTTAAACAAAACGTAGCTCGCTGAGCGACTTTGAACTGGTGGACCAGCCCTATCGTGGGTGTCCACGTCTCAGCTCCGTAGGTCATGACGGGTAGGACGCACTGATTGAAAACTTTCGTTTTCAAGCATTGCGGTATGGATGACGAGAAGACTCCACGTAGTTTTCCAAACGCTGCCCAGCCGAGCTGGATCCTCCTCTTGGCCTCCTTCTCGAAATTGTTTTTAAAATTGTTCAACGAATTAGCAAGCTGAAGTGGCAGTGGGCCGGTCATATCTCGCGAACAACCGATAACCGCTGGGGTAAACGTGTTCTTGAGTGGAAACCGCGACTCGGCAAACGTAGTGTAGGACGCCCTCCGGCCAGGTGGGATGACGATCTGCGAAAGACTGCAGGCAGATGCTGGATGCGGCAAGCTGAAGACAGGGCGCTATGGCGCTCATTAGGAGAGGCCTATGTCCAGCAGTGGACTAATATAGGCTGATGATATGATCATATGATGATGATGAAACAAAACGTAAAGAAACTTAGAGCTAAAAAATAACTAAATATATTAACATTCAATGATGTATTGAGTTGTTTTCGTAACTTAGTTGGCAATTAAGCACCTGTGTAATAGTATTCTAGATCAAATAAATAAATTAATATTATTAATATAGTAAGTATTACCTACAACACAAACTTTCGCGTTTATAATAGTAGGATTTTGTGATGGTACGAAACCCTCAATCCACGAGTAAGACTCACACTTGGAAACCTATTTCACACGCCTTAAGTGTCCCCAACAGTTAATCCCTCATTGAACTAACTGCTATATATGTCATAGAATCTGGGTATTCCATCTTAAATCTACGCTACGAAGACTTCAGCTTTGGTGATTGAAAAAGAGCATTAGACCTGACTGCGTACTTATATACCGTTTATGAGTCCTTAATAATAGAACACGATTGCACAACCAATTAGCGTTAATGTTTATAGGGTGCTCCATAAACATTGGTAGAGGTATTTCGCAACACCCTTTACTTTCAATTTGACAGCTTAAATGAGGCACGAATGAATGGACGCCCGAGTTCTAAATGATAGTGTTGACACTAATAACTTAGGTATTGGTTTAAGAAGGGCCAGTAGGTATGTATATATGTATATAATAGAAAATAATAATAATAATGAAGGAGAGGTTATGTTATGGATCCGTGCCCAAAATAGGTCAAAAGAACCCTATTATTGAGCCTATACCATCCGTCCCTCCAGCAATAATTGCGGATGAAAGTTAAAAATATAAACACATATATTAGTTTTATTCCAAAAACTATCGTGAACTTGACTATTCATATTGTAAAAACGGGATTTTTCACGTACTATACTATCGGTGAAGGCACCGACTAAGTTTTGACTCATTCCGAGAGTCTTCATCAGGGTGAGTGATCGCTACTTTCTTCCTCCGCGTCGCGTCGTGCACTACAAATATTAGTTACTTAAAAGAATGATTTTAATTCTGAAATCTACAAAAATCACCCGTTAATATTTTCAAGATATACATATACATATAGAAAGTTTCATTTCGATACGACAATTAGGTTAAAATTAAGTTCCAAGATTTGATTACATTGTTTATTTGTTATTTAGTTACAGGTGAAACTATAAGCATGTTAATAAAAATAATTGGTTACTCATAAGAATTAGCTTGTGAAATTTGTGAATTAAAAAAAATGTATGATGCACCAAACATAACCTTTTCCACAATTTTATATACTAAAAGTGAATTGTTTAGGTGTTTTTTACCTATTGTTTTGGTATGTGGGGAGTGTGTGTTATCGAAAATGCTCCAACTCGATTAAAAATGTGGGTTCCAAAAGAAGTTTGTACAATAATCATTAAGAAATACCAACTGGATAACGGAAAAGAAAAAGAGGAAGTGCATTAAAAAGATGCAACAATAACATCATCCCAGTGTCTTTAAAATAATTGCCTAGAAGAATACCTATGAGACGGAGATGGAGGAGGATTCACAAAATTCTAAATAGGATTAATTCGATTTAATTGATGATAAAAAATCTTGGTATTGATGTTATTCCGAAACCACGATAAATATTACAATTTAGACGTAATTTATATTCTTTATTATTGTTTTGTAAAATGATAATTAAAAAGAATAATCACCAACTAGCCTTGTTTCTTGCCTTACTTTTCTGGGTTGCTCGCGGAGGAACAGGCAGTAAAATTGATATTTCAAAGTGATCCTTGTGATTCTAATCAATAAATTAATTCTGGCTTTGACTTTGGAAAGTACTTTTGAAGTCGAAGCCTCCTCCAGGTAGTTAATAGTTTTTGTCATTTTTAATTCAAACGTTAGGGCATAAGTTTTGACATTTTATCAATCTACCTATTGACATTTGCACACCATTTGGATGGTAGAACATATAAGCGCTATAAAAATTGTAACTATATGTATCAGCTGACCTATATACATGCAAATAAATTTTCTGATTTCCAATGACCGCCAATTATCTCTATCTCTTAAATACATATCCTATTATTCATAATCACTCCCAACTTTAGCAGCGTGATAAAAGTTGTCAGCCTCTATCCTTTATTTGTTTAGTGTTAGAAAAGGACAGGGCTAGAGTTAGCGACCTGCTAAGTTAGAGATTGATTATGAATAAGAGGGATATTAGACAACATAATACAGTATTATGTTAAGAATATTTTGCATGTTTTGCAGATATTTACCGCCAAGTTACTTTCTGTTAACGTCTGCGGAAAGATTGAATTGGAAATGACATTAGCTGTGGAAACATCACGTGACTGCTGTTAATTTCTACCTTGACAAATTGACAAAGGAAAACGAAGTGTGAGGTATTTGTCTAGTTTTTATTTATTTGTTTCTGGTCAGGGTGTTGTGGTATCATAGTACTCAAGTTCTGATTACCCACGACACAGGTATGAATGAATGAATGAGTGAATGAATGAAAACACTTTATTGTAAGTACACCATAAGAAAATAGATATAACTTAACAAAACTAAAAAAAACAACTCAAAATACAATGGGCGGTCTTATAGCTTATCAGGTAATCATACGTGGTGCGATTTATCTCAGGATTTGGTTGTGGGTATATCAACTAGTGTATAGTAAACAAGCATAAGGCCTATCTATTGGTAAGCTGCTACCTTATAGACGCTTGCAATACCTGAGGTCTCATCTGAGACATAACGGGTGAAAATTATCATTTGCCTGTAATTTCACCGGCACCCATACCCTTTAAACCAGAACACAGCAATGCACGCATTACCCAAGATGTCATCACATCTTCAAATCTCTACTCAGTAGCTAGATAGGTACTAGATCTATGAAGCTACCAGGCGGAAGTCAAAGGCAAGTCTCCACATATTGGGCCCATGGGCAGAAAAGGTGGTAGTACTTCCCAGACGAGCTCTTTCACTCCTATGTTCATGCCTTTGATACTTGGAATTTGACAGTTAGGTTGTAATCCTGATGAATGGCCGATGCTAGGGCATGACAGCACGAGCTAAGTGGAGCATACTGCGTGTTTCGGCGATTGTACGCGGAACGGTCTGCATGTAACTCTACCTGAGAGCATTTTGCAGAATGCGCTCGAAATTATCGAAATAAATAGGTGAAATGGTCGCGGGATTTACTGACTGGCATATAAACAACGCACAGTGACCTCAGCATAGAAGATGACAGGATTCCGTATATTATTTTTAAATTAAAATTAATTTCATTTATTAAATTAGACATTTTTGGTCCATTTTTTGTTAGCATGTCTGAATATCTATGTTAAAATAAGGAAAGCGCAATGAATTTTTGCCATTAGTAGTTGTTTATTTGTTTGTCTGTCGTTATTTCCTAGGTCATATCTGAAAATCAGCTCCGCCAAGGCGCAGGAGATATAAGCTGAGATAGGACCTTTTTGACACATGCCACTGCAGCATAGACTATCTTTTTAGTATCTGGTTAGTAGCCACGTATAATTATACAGTTTGCATCTTTTTTACAATATTTTTTTTTTCTTTTTATGAATGAATGAATGAATGAAAAATTTATTTGCTTGAATACAGGTACATTGGTTCTTATGCTACGTTATTAGGTATCACTGTACTCAACTAAATTTTTCGTGCAAATATTAGGCATATACCTACTCAGAAGAAATATATATTAAATTAAATTGATATATTAAATTTCATGCATTACAATATAAAATAAAATAGTTACAAAAATGACAGAAAAAAATTATAGCAATTAAAATATGAATTTTTACTTGAAATATTCATCAATGTTATAAAAATATATATTGTCATTAATTGTATTTTCTTTTAGTATCTACTTATCTATGCTGTATCTGTTTGTGTCGGATTATCGGATAGTTTATCGGATTATAATGCAGTATACAATCAATTTGTATGACTTCAAGGAGGATGCTTTCTTAATTTTTTTTTTTTAGGCCATAAGTCATTAGGACTTTGGCGTAGCTAGCATGGGTAGCACCCGGTGCAAAAAATGTGGTGTCACCCCAAGTAAGAAAACTGTTAAATTATTTAAAAAAACACGTTATTTTTTTAATAATTTAGCAGTTTTCTTTAATAATAATAAATTGGTTTTTAGTTTTGGAAAAAATGACATACCTCTAAAATATATCTTTATTGTACTCCAGTAAATACAAAAGAAAAACGAAAAAGAAATGATAATAATACCTAGTGATACAATGGGTGACCTTATCGCTGAAAGCGATCTCTTCCAGGGTACCTTTGGATGAACAGAAACTGGAAGAACAAATAAGGACGGCGACGTACAACCAACATTATAGAGACCGAAAGAAGTTAAAAATAAAAAACTACATAAATTACATACATATCTATACCTATATAAATACACCTAACAGCTACATAGATATATATAAAATATTATAATAAGATGACGTAAAGAGCGATGAAAGATAATATTTCGTTATCAAGCTATACTTATAAAAAAGCAAAAAATTTAAAAGAATGCATGTGTTTTTGTGAGCGTCATTAATTTATGTTGTATATTTTATTTTTAATTTTTACTATTGACATTCTATATTATATATTATTGATCTTCCTAATATTAATTATTTAAATTGTATGTGTATTGTGAATAGTTCTAATTTTAGTCTTTAGTTAATGTAATTGGCCCTCGGCCGTGTTAATTAAAGTAAATAAATAATACTTTTTCTCGAAACTTTTCGAAGTAGAGCAACATGCCTACCGTTCAAGATGCACTGCACTCACACAGGCAACCTTGTATACATCTTGTTTATGTGAAGATGCACAAGTAATCACTAACATTAGTATATAAACAGCGAGAGATGGTTCATCTCATCATTCAGTGTACAATCGTGGTCCAATTCAACACAACATTTGGAATTGCGAAAGTAAATTTGGGTGTTTTCGTAAAGAAATTCGAAATTGATAAGTGCTGTGTCAGTTTGGATTGAAGCTGGTGGGTATTTTGGAGTTTTTTAAGCTATAGAAGTATAGACGTATGCTTTTCCCAAAGAGTGCCATGACGAACGATCTTGGATAAGTTTCACTTCCTGCAAGCTTATTCTGATAGTCCATCTGAATTTATCCGGTTTTCCTGACCCATTACTATGCGACGATATCCTGTGTTGTGGGTATCAGGAACTACAACAAACAACAGTGGAAACAAAAAAGCAGACCGTGCCGTGTTCCGGGAATCAAATCCGCGCCTATCATTGCAACCTACCTTGTCAGTTCGCAGCCTAGACCAATTTATTAATCACGTATTAATTATATCAGTCATGTAGTTCCCATAATACAAGCTCTGCTTAGTTTGTGGCTAGATTATGTTGTGTGAAAATGTCCAGCATTATTAATTTTATTTGTTTAAGATAGGTACCTAAAGTAATAAAAACTAGGTCAATATAATGAGGCATTTAATTACGCCTAGCTTATGATTTTAATTAAAATTACTGCAATTCATATTACGTATCAGTTAGTCACGATTTAGATCAAATAACTCTACCACAGAGGAATAAGTATGTAGACAGCACACAAACCTACTTACTTGCTACTTTAAATTATATAGTAATAGTTACGGTCAGTGATTTGTGGACCGTTCTGTCAATAATTCGATGTGTCATGCAAATATTTTTTAAAATTAACCATTTTTTTATTCGTTAACTCCAATAAATTCTGATGTTGCTTACATGTAGTAAGAAAATGAAATCAAAAGCTTTCAGGGTATAATATTGAATATGTTTTACTATTTGTAAAAAATGGAATACACTAAAAATACCAATATTTTTTTATTTTCTTTAATGGCTTTACCAATTTTTTATTTTGAGCTCTATCGATTTCCCTAAAAGAATCTACTAATATTATATACGTTAAAGTTTGGGAGGATGTATATTTATATTTGTTACTATTTCACGCAAAAACTACTAAACGTATTTTGATGAAACAAATTCAAATTCTATCTACAAAATAATAGACATTCAAATTATTATCAAAATTACTTAGTTTTTTTATGTTTCAGAGGATAACAACCCACCATTAGCTGAGGACTTACCAGAAAAACCAACAAGATGAAAGTAATTAAAAATAATATCCTATCTATCCTACATATCTACAAAAAAAATGCCTATTCCGCTGACTTGAAGCCGCATATGTCTAAAAATAGTCTAAAGTACACTAACTAAACTAAATTTAAACTGTCGCTCTCATTTACTGATAGTGCAAGCAAGAAAGAGATAGCTACAATTTTAGTGCTGACAAATTAGTCAGATTTAAGTTTTCCATACAAATTTTGCCGTGATTTAAAAACATGCTGACTAGAAACACGAAGAAAAGCGGCACGTTAACTGATTTGACAGCAGCACACAGCAGTCAAATTCTTGCCATCTCTTTCTTACGTACACTATCAGTAAAAAAGAGCAACAGTTTAAATTTAGTTTAGTTAGTGTACCACAGAATCAAGGCCATTGTATTTAAAATTGGTAAAAAATTGTAGCACGCTTACCGCCAATCACTACAAATTGGGTTGGCTGATAGAAGATCCTTTAGCATTAAGTCTGCCTATCGTTCTCTTTTAATAAAATGTGCAATAAAGAGTTAATAAAACAAAATAAAGCCAATCTAACGTTCATCTATTGTTCTTACTAAAGAAACGCGGGACATATAAGGCTTGCGAAGATGCCGGTTTGAGTCCCCAATAAAAGTAGGGTTCCTTTTAATACTTAACCTTATACAATTGAGTTACTCAATTTTATCAACAATTTTTTTTGTAAATATGTCCCGATAATTCTCAGTTTCGGATTTGGAATTTCACGGGAGTCGGGGATTCAAAGTCATTTTAGATACAAAATTCAAACTAAATAACTATGTCTCCATTTTAGCATTTTTCATAATAAAATTAACAAATTTTAAAAAAGATTGTTCCTAAAATGTATAATTCACGTTTCAGTTTCTCATAGCCTGTTTACTATTCGCGGTGACTACTTTAGCAGAACCTCCTGTAGATAACCAGTGAGTATTTATTCAATCAAACATGTTTTTAGCAATATCTATATACTTAAATATTAACTTAAATTTAATATTTGATTAACTTAAATTCATGAATAATGGTAAGAAATAATAAATATATATTATGCCCAACAAACACATACATGGTCTAGCATTAAGTCTAGAAATTTAGTGCTTTTAACACTTAATCTTCCTAGCTCCAATCTACATTGTTTGTGCGAATAAATAAATGAACAATGAATAAATTATTTAATTTATTTATGTAGTATTAAACAAGCATTGTACTTACTAACTTTATTGTTTTTGAACGGAGCGTGTGTAAGGAATGAATGGAAAGAAAGGGATTGATGAAAGAGTGAGTGAGTGAAGAGTTCTGTTCTGGTGGGAGCCGTGGAATCGAATGTGCGTACGGAAGAGTAAAATGTATAAAAACTAGTGAAAAGACGGTAATTATATCCGTGTAATTTCGTAGCCTTTCATTTACCAATCCCACAAATGGAGGCTCCTCCGGGATTGTTCTCAAACTAACAATAAAATGACGTTTCGAAGAAAGATTTTAACTTACAGTGACACAGAATAGGTGACGTACCGGACGAAGGCCCGCCTGAGACGCAGAAGGTTGCGGGTTCGATTCCCGCTGCGCGATATTTTTTTGTATAATCCGCAAATAATTTGTCTTAGCTCTGAGTGTTTTTTATGTATAATATTTAAGAGAATATATTATATAACCATGGTGTCCATTTTTTATACCATTTTTTCTTACATATATCAAACTTTCAGATACCTACCTCCCAACCAACGTTCCAACGACTTTGGAGCACCCTCAGGGTCCTACGGAGTGCCTGGTGTCAGCCCCGGAGTACCGCAGGGTAGAACAGATGCCATCTTTGGGTAAGTCACGTACATATTGCTACTAGCTTGTCCACGCTCTCGGCCCTCGACCCAAAACGTCGTATCCTTCTTTTGCCCGGCTCCTAAGAGTCGAAGCGTGATGTAAAATGACATTCCTCAAGAATGGGGCTACAAAGTAACAAAAATTTTTTTTTTCAAATCCGACTCAGATTAGCGATTAGCTCGTTCAAACAAACTCATTTCACACCAAAAACACACAGGAATTCATAAACGAACGAGGTATTATGGACGGTCTCATCGCTAAACGCGATCTACTTATTCCAGATTACCTTTGAATGGACATGATAAAATTGAATCAAAAAACGGCGGTGTAAAAGCATACCTCTTACAAAATATAATATTACTAGCTTCTGCCCACGGCTTCGTCCGCGTGGTACCCGCATAAAAAGTAGCCTATGTGTTATTCTAAAGTATAAGTTATATTATTACTGTAAAGTTTCATCAAAATCCGTTCAATAGTTTTTGCGTGAAAGAGTAACAAACATCCATCCTCACAAACTTTCACGTTTATAATATTAGTAGGATTAATATCACCTATACAATATAAATACAAATGATAATAAAAATTACAGATAATAAGTTTACAATAAAAAAACTAGTAACTAGTCGTATAAACATACCTTTAGAAATATCAAGTGTTGACGTTATTTGTTTGCTAGTGTGTTTGTCTGACTAAATTTTGCAATTTTCTTGAACAACTTCAAAAAAGATTCTTAGATGTAGAGTATCGTCATGCGCCACTAGGGGCGCCAATACTTAACCTACATTATCAGGGAATCGTTAGTAAAAAGTTTCATTTCGATACGACAATTTAAAATTACCTGGATTAATAATAAAAAATAAAAAACTTTATTTCAAGTATATTGTTTATAATTGTTTGTTAGTTAGTAATAAGTGAAACTAATAAATGCAAGCGTGTTAAAAATTAACTTTATTTTCAGAAGCAGACAACCTCAAAGATCCAGCTTCAACGCCCGTCGCCCTTCTTCACAATACGGCGCACCTTCCAGGAACAGCGGTCCCTCTAGCCAATATGGCGCTCCTTCTGTCCAATCAAGAACTCCTTCCAGCCAATATGGCGCCCCATCTGACCAGTCAAGAACTCCTTCCAGCCAATATGGAGCCCCATCTGCCCAGTCAAGGACTCCTTCCAGTCAATATGGCGCCCCATCTGCCCAGTCAAGAACTCCTTCCAGCCAATATGGCGCCCCATCTGCCCAGTCAAGAACTCCTTCCAGCCAATATGGAGCCCCATCTGCCCAGTCAAGAACTCCTTCCAGCCAATATGGAGCCCCATCTGCCCAGTCAAGAACTCCTTCCAGCCAATATGGCGCCCCTTCTGCTCAAATAAGAACACCTTCCAGCCAATATGGCGCCCCATCTGCCCAGTCAAGAACTCCTTCCAGCCAATATGGCGCGCCTTCCGCTCAAATTAGGGCACCATCGAACCAGTATGGTGTCCCTTCTGCCCAATCAAGGACTCCGTCAAACCAATATGGAGCACCAGGTTCTGGAGCAGCGGCTAGACAACCTTCGGTGGAGTATGGTGTGCCTTCTCAGGGATTCTCCAGGTAATTCATAAACTGGTGCAGTTTTTGGATCGTTGCTCATTCGTCCTGTCACGAAGGGAGACTTCGCGACACCTTTACGATACAACGTTATATGAAAATTCCCGTTTTACAATATGGATGAGTTTGAACCATTTTCCGTCTTTTCAGGGGTTCATCAAGACAACAAACGCCAAGCGCAGAATATAGAGTACCCTTAGAAACCCCTTCTGAAGAATATGGCGTTCCTGGCTTCGGTGGTAATGACGGTAGGTACATGTTCTATACGACCTATCATTCAATGGGCGATTAGACGACTCAGATTCACATCATCTTCAAATATTTGTTTCATAATATCACCCCATGTTAAAGTACACAGACTTTAACATGGGGTTTTAAATGGCTGGTTTACACTGACAAATGCTTGTTAGGGTATCGTATAATAGCTGAATAAGTATCATCAAAAACCAAGGCTTTTTCGTTGCCGTCTGATTCTTCAAGTCTTGGTCACGCGGAAATTCACCATCTTGAATTTATGATACGATTGACACCTTGTGATTTCAATGAACGGAAATGGATATGATTTTCAGTTGACTTTACTTGAATTGATGGAGAATTGGTAATTTGACCTAAGATATTGTTTTTACAGGTCAGCAATATTCCGAAGGATCTCAAGGTTTGGAACAAAGCAGGCAATACTTGCCTCCAGGCTCCGGCGGAAGAAACGGAAATGGATATGATGATGAGACTGGCAACGTAAGTACCTTTTTCGGGTCCCTTGTCCTTTCAAACAGGAACACAATGCGCGCATTACTGCATGGCGACAGAAAACGTGTAGTAAAGTAGTAATACCTTTAAATATGTAAACTAGTGGTGGGTCCTCAGCACGTGTGGCACCACTTTTGAGCTACACACTTTCTCGAAACGAGGCCTCACTCTTTTCATTTGGACGAGCTAGCACAACTGCACACCAACACAGTTGCACAATCGTGCTAGGCGCAGGCCGCGAGGCGCGATCGTGTTGTCTCGCACAATGCGCCTCGCACACAGCACTCCACTACATTATCACACCACACAACACGCACAGTGCACACTGTGTTCCCAAGACTGCCTCACTCAACTACGCTCAGAAACTGCCTCGCTGCCTCGCCTCAATTGTGGTACCACAGTGTGCTGGCTCAGTTGTAAAACTGAGCCCCTCGCACGATCCTCGTTTTCAAACAGTGTGCTACACATGAATAATGTAAACTCTTGTTATTCTAGGAGCCAGCCAACTACAGTTTTGAATACATGGTACAAGATGAGCCTACGGGTAATGATTTTGGTCACCGCGAGTCCAGGGAGGGAGACCGCGCCGAAGGATTATACTACGTGCTATTACCTGATGGCAGAAAACAGGTATTGATAACTAGCTTCTGCCAACGGCTTCGCCCGCGTGGTACCTGGATAAAGTAGCCTATATGTTATTCTGATGTATAAGCTATATTACTGTAAAGTTTCATCAAAATCCGTTCGGTAGTTTTGGCGTGAAAGAGTAACAAACATCCATCCTCACAAACTTTCGTGTTTATAATAGGAGTAGGATTCACCTGGGATAATAGGTATCTTCATTTTGTTGGGACTCGAACCCACACCGATGCATGCTTCACACATCCCGCCTTAGTTGAAAAATAGATGGACATTCGAGTGGCTAAAGTTTACTTCTAGACGAAGAAGCGGCGTTGAATCGAGATTTTTGAGACATATTAAAAAACTAATTGAGTTTAATTTCCGATTCAGGGTGATGATTGCATGTTCTGCAGATATTTGTAGCGGATCTGGGTGTGGTACCACGGTACTCGTAATTCCTGATACCCACGACACAGGGAATCCTAGTGTGGGGTCAAGACTAAATTCTTTGGTTCTTTTTTAAATTGTATGAAAAGCACAGGTATAATACCTCGACTTACGTTTTTCCTACACAGAAAGTCAAAAGATTTTCTCAGAAATGAGACGTAAACGCATACAGCGCAGCTGCATTTGAGTGTGTTTTGGCGGTTTTCTCTATGAAAAACTGACAGTTTTGACATTAGGAAAAACGAGGCGTCGTCATTTTCAGCGACGCTTTTAACAATATCTTTGTCTGATTGAATCACTATTGTGATTCAGACTTGATGGTTAAGTCCCAGGCGTCATAAAATAACAACATCTCGTTTTTCCTAATATCAAAACTATGACAGTTTTTCACAGAGAAACTGCCGGACGTATTAACTTAACCTTAAAACCTTATTAATTTCAGACAGTAGAATACGAGGCTGATCAGGACGGCTACAAGCCCAGGATATCGTACGAAGACACGGGAGTCGGCCAAGGTTATGATGGTAACGCACAGAGTTACGACGGAAGCCAGGGTGGGCCTTACTAAGGCTCTATGGATGAAGAACAGACAATAACGTCGATCCTCTTAAACACCAACTTAATTTAAACTGTCGCTCTCTTTTACTCATAGTGCACATAGAAAGAGATAGCAAGAATTTTACTCCCGTCAAATTAGTTTACTTGTCACTCTTCTGTGTCTTTATACTTAGTCAGCATGTTTGGAAATAACGACTAAACTATATGCAAAAAAGGAATCTGACTAATTTGAGAACACTGAAATATTTATAGAATTGAAATTGTCGTGGTTTGGTATCATTTTAGGATAGGTAGGTACTATTACCTACGTAGTTTTCTCTTCTCTCTCTCTTTTGTTACAGATAAATAATACTAGTGTTAGTAAATGAGAGTGATAGATAAAATTATATGCGAATCGGCGCCAATATTACGTTAGTGAGGTTTCAAAAAACTATTACGGCCGAATACTGAACGATTAATCACGATTTAAGTCTTTCTCTTGTCCTGCTCCATTCTCATTTCATTTGAGGTCGGGCCTCCTAGTACTTCAGCGGCAGGATGCTCTATCCTGGGTTGTCGATATTAAGGGCTTTCACATCTCTCTCAATATTGGACCACCATGTAGATTGGGGTATTAATCACGACTTAGGTACGATTAGAAAATAACAGCTTTATAATATGCTATCACTTTCCAACGTTCGTAAGAAAAGCCGTTCTTAGATATGCAGTGAATAGCTTATGCGGGGAAGTCCCTTATTTATGTTGCCAAAAATGTTCGCAACACTGTGTTTCGTTTGGAAGGGTGCGTGTGAAATTATAGACGGAGGCAACTTGCCTGTCATACATAAGTAGAAAGTACTTATGTATACTTTTAAGTATAACCTCTGGTGTTGAGATATCAATAGGCGACTGTAACTATTTACCATCTGGTGATCTGTATAACTATATAAGCCGTATTACCTAGGGGCATATAACACCATAATACCTAATATACCATTCAGTGCGACGTAATATTGTCTGTTTGATACTGATAATTAAAAAAAAGTTACCGAATGCTTTGTTAAATAGGTACCGATTATGATCTACAACGTATGCTGTGTATACTATTTTGAGCCATAATTTAAAAATGTATAAAATAGAAACTGTACGCTTATTAGAATATCTTAGATTAAGTATTTCAACTATTTATACATATTTTATATTATTTTCTTGTTTCGTTGTTTTGTAGCGACATCTCTCGCCACATAGTTGAACTACGTTCTATCAACGCAAGAGCGAAGGGTTACGAATTACTGTTTGCGATCATAGGCTATGAGCTACCACATACAATCCACAGATGGCGCTCAAATATTTTTATATTGGTCTTGAGTCTAGATCGCATTATCCGGGAGTTGGATTCTATACCTTGTCTAGTAGATACTATTTGGTCCTAGTACCCCAGTGGATCAGATGGGTCTGCCCAGTGGAATATTATGCCACTAGCGTGTTCTACATAAATTTATTATATTTTTTCTTTTTCCGAACTTCTGTATTTTTATATAAAAAGGTTAGGTTAACTCAGAATGTAATAAATATTAAACTACATAATATCGTCTCCACATAATGTTCCCAAGAGAGAAAACTAAGCGAAATTACGAATCAAGAATAATATTCGTTTATAGATTTTCCCACTTTTATCGAACCTCATAAAACTAAATCAATTTATTTCTGTGATACTCTAGGTACATACTTCATTTATATTTCTTTAATCTATATTTTTTCAATTTACTGATAGGACAAAGGCCAGTTGTATTTTAATTTGCTCTAGATTTTCCTTAAAAATCTATCTTTATCTTTTTATTTTTTTAGGCTAAATAAGGCATCATTGTAATATGTACTCATGTAAATAAACAATTTGAAAATAATCTTGAATTTATTTTTATTTAAATAAAATAATTTTGTACAAACACAAATATTTATTCCGATCAAGAATCACGCATTGATGAACAGATAAAAACATACAATACTTATACAAATGAAGATTTAAATATTTTATAATCTCCAGTTACTAAATCTAAACTTAAGAGGTTGGTTACCAAAGGCAAAAGTGTTACTAGATAGGAATCTCATTCGAATGGCAACATCTTACCTCTGCAATAGACATTAATTTCGGACAACCCTTTCTACAAACAAAAAAAAACATAATTTCCAAATGTCAAAAACTTTTTACAGATTTTCACTGAAAACCGGTAAGGTATAGATCCTTGCGTCTAGATTCAATTTGAGATTCGTTCAAGAATACCTTCTCCCAGGATATTTTAGTAATAGTTTAAGCTCAGGCACATATTTTAAAATGATTGTGCCAAAATATTTATTTTAATTATCGGCCATTCTCTCCATTTTTCATCCACTGAAATCGCAAGGATCATATTGAAATGTCCGCTTAAAAACTACGTAAAATTAAAAATTTTAAGTGAATTCACGCGGATTCCTCGCGAAGAAACCTGGAAAAAGCAGGCAACAAACTCTTGTTTTTTTTGATGATCGTTCATTCAGGTATACTGTCGAACACACAAATGATGGTGTATAAATAATGTTCGTTCATTCATTCAAACATTCATCTCAAGACGCACGTTAAGCCAAAAGCCCATAGATTCTGAAGTTTACTTTCAAAATTTGAGATTACAATTAGTTTTTTTTTAAATCCTATGTTATAAGTACTTAATGCACCATTATTATTCGTATTAAATTAAGTATATCTTAAAACTATTCGTAGGTACTTACAGTTAATTATGCTACGTTTTGGTAACTTTTCGACTATTTTGTTAATTTTGACTAATGTTCAGTACATCCCATTTTCCAGAATGAATCTCAAACTGAATAAATTTTTAAACATTTCTTTTGAAAATTTTCAAATCTATATTTGAGTGATCTTTTGAGATTCGTTCTTAAATACGGGTCTAGACTAATGGTCCGGTCAAAATGACGCGATGGCGCTGCGGTGGCGTGGCGATCTATACATTCCACCAGACAACTGTTTCCCTTTGACCGCCCCACCGCGCCAATTCGACCAAGCTGTCTAGACAAATACCACTTTCTGTTGGCGTTAACCCCTGCGGAATGACTGAATTGTATGGAAAAATTAGGTATGAAAATGTCACGTGACAGCTGCCACGTTCTACCTAGCGTTAGCGTGACAAAAAACTGAGCGTGAGGTATTTGTCTACACACCCTAGCCTGACATACCTACCTACATTTCAGAAATAAACCTAAATATTTTGCAATGTCTTGTTACAAAATATTTACGTACATTGTGCGCTATTTTAAGTACAAATTAAGCTTAATTATCAGAGAAAAATAAACAAACAAAAACAAACACGCTAACGACTATATTCCCCATCATGCACATCCTCAGATACACACTCAGTTCGTATATAAATTTAATGATACCAAACAGCTGTCCAATTGCCCGCCATTTTGCAATTTATTACTTTATCAGGCATGCCATGATAGAGCTGTAGCAAACCGTACGTATTCGAAACTAGTAACGGATACATCCTTTGTACCATGTACCGAAACGTTACTAAAAAACATTTCGTTACTCGCTTTCGTCGTATGTCAGTCAGTCTGATTATTTATATGTAGGAGGATATACTGAATCCCACTTTGTCAAGTATTTACGCGCCTCTACTACTTTAGCGAATGTCTCTATATTTAAAAAAAAACGAGAATAGTTCTAAATACAGTACATAAGGTTCAAATATTGCATAATACATTTAGGTATTTTTGTATAGGTACAAAGTACGAACAAATTCATACCGTTAATTTTATTTACACAAAACACGCAGGGTATACAGAATTAACTAAAAACTTGGTACCGGCAAATGTGATGTAATAATAATAAAAGACTTTATTGATACTTGGCATACGCACTATTACAAAGAGACATCTTACATTTGTCCTGCAATTAACGGTCTTATCGCAAACAGAAATTTGTTCCAGACACATCACACCAACAACAGACCGTTTGTGAACGCATGAAGCATCGCATCGAGTCGCGTATGACTTTGGAGCGAGTAACGATACTATAGTAACGAGTGCTGATTGGTTTTGGTAACGAATTTTGCGCACACAATTTCTCGCTACTTTTACAGTTCTAATTGGAACACTAACCGATGACACATGGCTTCGATTTTTTGGTTCTAGAGCAATGTTTCTCAAAGTGGACGATAGCGCCCCCTTGTGGGCGGTAGAAGGCCTAGAAGAAATTGAGGAGCGCTGAGGCGGTCTAGAGGGGCATTAAATTATTAAAAATGGGCCTCTGAGAGTTTTTTGGCTCTTTAGTGGGCGGTGGACTAAATAAGTTTGAGCACCTGTATTCTAGAGCATGCCTGATATTGGTTTTTTGGTTCTAGAGCATGCCTGTTTCATCACGATGTTTTCATTCACCATTCTGAGCATATGTTAAAGTGCACATCAATTTCTCGAGTGAAAAAACCATTAGTGCACGAACGGATTCGAACTCATCTCCAAATCGGGAGCCCCGACTTCCGATTCGGAGATGAGTTCGACCGCCCACTAGGCCAAAACGGCTCTTAACATTCTATGAATTTAATAAAAATGCTATACTATAGTTAAGTATAAACGGGGCTTCGTCCGCGTGGTACCCGGATAAAAAGTAGCCTATGTATTATTCTGATGTATAATCTATATTACTGTAAAGTTTCATCAAAACCCGTTCAGTAGTTTTTTCGTGAAAGAGTAACAAACATCCATTCTCACAAACTTTCGCGTTTATAATATTAGTAGGATACATCAGAATAACACATTCACATAGGCTACTTTTTTCCGTGTACCACGCGGGCGAAGCCATGTGAAGAAGCTAGTTCAAGTAAAATAAATACTTCACAAAAAGTCTTCTTAAAAATAAGTAACAAATGAGTGGTTTGGAAATTCACGCTCCTCGTAGGGGTAGGCAGCCTCCTTTTTTAATGAGATTATATTTTTTACTGGTCCAGCCATAAAACACTCTCGTGTTACTCTTTCCTCTCTGCCTCTCTTTCTTTCTATCTCTCTCTCTCTCTCTCACACAGTCAACAGTCTCATAACAGAAATGCTGTTATTCATTTGAGTTTATCTTTAGATATAGTCTTTGTGAAATTAATTAGGGCTACTTATATAAATCATTTGTTTTAGTATTTCGTAAATAAGTTTTTTTTTTATTTAAGCGAGTTTTTCTATTATCTATACAGTTTTATATCTTTAGATGTGACGTTTTGGTTTATTCATTGTTACATTTAGTAAAATAATATGAATTGAATATGAATTTGAATGACAACAAGATTTGGGTATGTGTCACCCAAATCTTGTCAAAGGCCAAAAGAGTTACTAAGAATAAAACATGTATAGGACGAAATAAGTGTCGTGGTAAGGCAAAAAAGTGTTGTAGTAAGGTGCAGTTTCAGTTTTTTTTTCTAGTCACAGTTCTGTTACGTGCCGTAACCGTTGCAGTAACAGTACATGTTCAGATGTGGGTGCGTCGCGCTGATGCAACCTGGCTCGTCGTTGTAACTGTAACAAAACATATAAATAAATAAATAATGCTGGACACAGCATCATCTAGCCTCAAACTAAGCAGAGCTTGTATTATGAGAACTACATGACTGATATACTAAATATATACTTTTTTTTTTGTAAATACATACATATTATACATACAAAAACACCCAGACCTGAGACAAATATTTGCAGATCTTACAAACATTTATCTCGTGACAGGAATCGAACCCGCAACCTTCTGCGTCTCAGGCGGACTTTCGCCCACTGCGCCACAGAGGTCGTGAAATATATATATATTTATATATATATATAAAACCAGTCATTAATTTTGTTGATAAATAAAATGTATAGTCAAACAAACACCCACTATCCTACTACCATTATGAATGAAAAAGTTTGTGAGAATGAATGTTTGTTACTCTTTCATGCATAAACTACTGAACGGATTTTGATGAAACTTTACAGTAATATAGCTTACTAGCTTCTGCCCACGGCTTCGCCCGCGTGGTACCCGGATAAAAAGTAGCCTACGTGTTATTCTGATGTATAAGCTATATTACTATAAAGTTTCATCGAAATCCGTTCAGTCGTTTTTGCGTGAAAGAGGAACAAACATCTTCACAAACTTTCACGTTTATAATATTAAGTAGGATACATCAGAATAACACACTTCTACTTCTTATTCGGGTACCACGCGGGCGAAGCCTTGGGCAGAAGCTAGTATACAAAATTCACTAGATATAATATACACTGTTTTCTATAATTATAATATGTATGTATTTTGATAAAAAAGAAGTATATTATCAGTAAGTAGTATATAAGTCATGTAGTTCCCATAATACAAGCTCTGCTTAGTTCGGGGCTAGATGATGCTGTGTGAAAAATGTCAAGAATTTTTTATTTTTTTTATTTACTATCCACCTCCTGGCTCCATCATCAGACCCTCGTTAACAAGCCCAATCTATTGGACTCCTGAAAACGAATCATATGAGCCCAAACTTACTAGTAGCCACTGAACGATTACCTAACGAGTTTTTGCCAATACATACATAAATATTATCCTTTACATACATAAATTATTTATTCCGCACATAAATCAATTAGTAAATAGGTACTTACGCGTTAATTCTCGAAATGTCCTTTGTATCAAAGATGAATCTATTCTCGTCCTTTAAGAACGCCGTAGACGCTTCGTAGACGCCGTATCCGGGACCGACAGACACCTGAAAATTATATATAATAATAAATAATGTTGGACATTTTTCACACAGCATCATCTAGCCCCAAACTAAGCAGAGCTTGTGTTATGGGAACTACATGACTGATATACTACTTATATACTTTTTTTCTGTAAATACATACATATTGTACACAGCAAAACACCCAGACCCGAGACAAATAATTGCAGATCTTACAAACATTTGTCCCGTGACAGGAATCGAACCCGCAACCTTCTGCGTTTCAGGCGGACCTTCGCCCACTGCGCCACAGAGGTCGTCAATAATGTCAATAATGGCACAAATATTATAATACATAATAAATGAGGTCCGTTTTGAAAACAAAGATGGCGGGATCCTTGCGACAGCTTTGAAATTAAAATGGCGGTCAGTTTTCCGTCTTCTGCTAAACTCCGAATAAAATCAACGCGAGGCTACTTATTTTAACGATTTTGACGACCTCGTTGGCGCCGTGTTCGAGTAGCCGGGTGTGACGCAAGAGGTGCGATTTCGATTTCCGCTGCGGGACAAAATGTTTGTAGCATCTGTAAATATTTGTCTCAGGCCTGGGTGTTTATATGTATGATATGTATGTATTTACAAAAAAAATGTATATGAGGAATATATCAGTCATGTAGTTCCCATAATACAAGCTCTGCTTAGTTTGGGGCTAGATGAAGCTGTGTGAAAAATGTCTAGCATTATTAATTATTAAATAATTCGTGCAAAATAATCGGCACCAACCTTAATTTGGTAATAGTCCTTATTCGTGTTGAAATTAGAGTTGAAATTGCCGACGTATCCGTCCACATCTCGGTTTCCATTGAAGGATAGCATCTTGCCATTGGCTTTACGACGCATCACCCATTCCACTGAAGACAATGTACGAGGGACACATTTTGACCTGAAATAAAATAAAAACTAAATAATAATAAACATTTATTTCAGGCAACAACGTGAACAACATTTAAAATGAAGGCATGCCCGCGCTATTGCTTATTTTGCCTCCGGAGCCTGCTTGTAGATGGCGCCAGATGGCGGGACGCTATTACGTGGTATATACCTGACAGACTGTGTGAGTGCATTGATGTATTCCACAAAGGCCTCCGGGGCCTGCTTGTAGATGGCGTCAGATGGCGGGACGCTATTACGTGGTATATACCTGACAGACTGTGTGAGTGCATTGATGTATTCCACAAAGGCCTCCGGGGCCTGCTTGTAGATGGCGTCAGATGGCGGGACGCTATTACGTGGTATATACCTGACAGACTGTGTGAGTGCATTGATGTATTCCACAAAGGCCTCCGGGGCCTGCTTGTAGATGGCGTCAGATGGCGGGACGCTATTACGTGGTATATACCTGACAGACTGTGTGAATGCATTGATGTATTCCACAAAGGCCTCCGGGGCCTGCTTGTAGATGGCGTCAGATGGCGGGACGCTATTACGTGGTATATACCTGACAGACTGTGTGAGTGCATTGATGTATTCCACAAAGGCCTCCGGGGCCTGCTTGTAGATGGCGTCAGATGGCGGGACGCTATTACGTGGTATATACCTGACAGACTGTGTGAGTGCATTGATGTATTCCACAAAGGCCTCCGGGGCCTGCTTGTAGATGGCGTCAGATGGCGGGACGCTATTACGTGGTATATACCTGACAGACTGTGTGAGTGCATTGATGTATTCCACAAAGGCCTCCGGGGCCTGCTTGTAGATGGCGTCAGATGGCGGGACGCCGTCCCAAGCGACGCACGCGCACCAATGCGGCTCGATGCCAGCCTCGCTGCAAGACCTGTTACGAGGTATCTGAGGACAAAATTGATAAGCTATTTATTTTCTTCGTAAAGTATTATTTATTCACTACTGCCCACGGCTTCGCCCGCGTGGTACCCGGATGAAAAGTAGCTCTTACAGTTAAGGCAGCGTTCGTACGAAACGCTTCCGCTCAACCGTTTTTTTCGTCGACTTTCGTCGGAAAAATATTGGTCTGCACGGAAAGCTCTTTTATTTTCTCTTTTATTTTAACGGGATAGTATACAACCTATAGTGTCTAGATCGCAAGTATTTTAAACGCAACCTGAACATATTTAATTTAATGTGTCAAGAGCAGGAAACCATCAAACAAGGAATTAAATGAGGTACTTACTAGTTCAAAAAGGCTCAATCCGCGAGTCAAATCAGCTCCTTTTATCTTATAATCATTTGCATATCTCTGTAAGCCCATAGCGTCTAGTAAAGTCGCGTGTATATCGTGGGGAGTGGTCAAAACGTGCGTGTTTTTACGCAAGATGGCCGCCACATCCGGTCGACTCCGTTTCAGGGCTTCCGGCAGACGGATGGCCATTAACGGCATACGCTCTTCGAATTTGCCTTGCAGTGTATTGCGAACGTTCGCGTATCTATTTATAAGATAGTATGTTAAAATAATAATTATGATTTATCCTACTACTATTCTAAACGCGAAAGTTTGTGAGGACTACCGAACGGATTTTGATGAAACTTAACAGTAATATAGCTTACTAGCTTCTGCACACGGCTTCGCCCGCGTGTTACCCGGATAAAAAGTAGCCTATGTGTTATTCTGATATATAAGCTACTTTACTGTAAAGTTTCATCAAAATCCGTTCAGTAGTTTTTGCGTGAAAGAGTAACAAACATCCTCACAAATTTTCACGTTTATAATATTAGTAGGATAGGATACATCAGTATAACACATAGGCTACTTATTATCCGGGTACCAGGCGGACGAAACCGTGGACAGAAGCTAGTAACTATAATACTACATCTTGAGCTGAATTCGTCCCGCTCCGGGACCGACTTTCGTTTATACCGTCAAGCCTCAAACGTCCCGCTCCGGGACCGATGCTACAGACCACTTTAAACTTTAATATTAGAAGTTAGGGTTTATTGTTTGTTACCCTAGCGCCACACCCCCGAGGCTTGACAGTGCGGAACTTTTTTTTAGAACGCATACTTAACAGGTTATAACAAGAGCCATTCATACAGTCGCAATTATTGGCAAAGTTCTTAGGGATATTGTTTTTGTTAATCGGAGGGATGAAATATAAATGAAGGGGAATCTGAGCAACTGAGTTGAAAAACTCGAGATGAATTTCCACAATCATTAGAAAATTCGGTTTAATGTTTCTTTATTTCTCAAAGAACATAATAATAGTTCTTTTAAATGAGAAAAACAAAACTTGTAAGTACTTACAAGTAAGTATCTACTTAAATTTATATTTTAGCACGAGTGTGCTTACCTGTTAACATAATGTACTTACTATCTACTAAAAAACAAAAGAAAAATAACAGAAAACAAAGCTACTTAATCCAACACAAATTAATACAAGTACCTAGGAAAAAAAACGTACCCATTCGGTATTTGGAAATTCACTAAACTCTCAAAGAAGATTCAACTTTCTATCCCTTTGATGTAACTGTAGATAGGATCAGTGTGGTGTAAGGGCTTTGATGTAACTGTAGATAGAATCAGTGTGGTGTAAGGGCTTTGATGTAACTGTAGATAGAATCAGTGTGGTGTAAGGGCTTTGATGTAACTGTAGATAGAATCAGTGTTGTGTAAGGGCTTTGATGTAACTGTAGATAGAATCAGTGTAGTGTAAGGGCTTTGATGTAACTAGATAGAATCAGTGTGGTGTAAGGGCTTTGATGTAACTGTAGATAGAATCAGTGTTGTGTAAGGGCTTTGATGTGACTGTAGATAGAATCAGTGTGGTGTAAGGGCTTTGATGTAACTTTGATAGAATCAGTGTTGTGTAAGGGCTTTGATGTAACTGTAGATAGAATCAGTGTGGTGTAAGGGCTTTGATGTAACTGTAGATAGAATCAGTGTTGTGTAAGGGCTTTGATGTAACTGTAGATAGGATCAGTGTGGTGTAAGGGCTTTGATGTAACTGTAGATAGAATCAGTGTTGTGTAAGGGCTTTGATGTGACTGTCGATAGAATCAGTGTGGTGTAAGGGCTTTCATGTAACTGTAGATAGAATCTGTGTGGTGTAAGGGCTTTGATGTAACTGTAGATAGAATCAGTGTGGTGTAAGGGCTTTGATGTAACTGTAGATAGAATCAGTGTGGTGTAAGGGCTTTGATGTAACTGTAGATAGAATCATTGTGGTGTAAGGGCTTTGATGTAACTGTAGATAGAATCAGTGTGGTGTAAGGGCTTTGATGTAACTGTAGATAGAATCAGTGTGGTGTAAGGGCTCACCTGGGTCCGTGATCGCCCATCACGATAACTAGTGTGTTTTCCATCTTCCCTGAATCTCTGAACGCCTTGAGGAACCTCCTAGTATCATCATCAGCGATCGCTATCATGTTAAAGTCATCGTGTGTTATGTCGGCTATAAATGTAAAAGCGAAGTGTTTGCCGTCTAGCTTGAAGAACTGCAAAAAAACAAACGCATTTGAGCGCTTCGGAGGACACGTTTGTCCTTGACCTAAGTTGTCACTTTGATCCTCACTTTGACCTTTGAAGATCACTTTGACTTTGTCATTTTTATATAAATAAATTCACACCTAACAGTCCCCATAGTGTGGGGTCAAGACCCCACACTATGATTCTCTACGTCGGATCCACAACGCCCTGACCTGAACAAATATCCGCAGAACATGTAAACATTTGTGCCGCAGCGGAAATCGAACCCGCGCCTCTTACGCCTAAGCCAGCCACTTGCCTGGCCCGCTTCCGAGGTATTTTGTTTATTCATCTCTACGTTTTTGACAATACAATTTTAACAATATACTTCACGTTCCATCCTAAGCTTATCTGGAAGAGATCAGTTTTAAGCAATTAGACCGCATAGTGTGTTTTAAGTAATATATTTTTTTTTTATATTATTGTTATTTGCGATATACAAAAAAGTATTTTCATTCATTCATAATTTCGAACTCAGCATTTTGAATGAATTAATGAAAATACTTTAATGTACACCGTAAACAAGTAACAGAATAAACAAAATCTTCTTCTTAAGAAAGTACAATGGGCGGTCTGTTTTGATTTACACTTTACCTTTGAAGTCAACTTTGACCCTAATGACTATGTCAAAGACTTATGTCTATTACGCGATTAGCTTGTAATTTCCTCTGTTTGAATTTGAAAACAACATAACGTGGTTTACAAAAAAGTGTTATCAATCTATCTATGTCGTGTGACTTTCAAAACAAAGATAACCCGCAACTTCAACCTTGAATTTCGCTTTGACCTCGACTTTGACCTTTCTCCACTTCACCAACCTGTTCAGTGATATTCATCATCAGCTTGTAATTCAGGGTATCTCCTACACAGTACTTCTGTGTTTTTGATCGCCACCATTTCTGGCCGCTGTTATATTCTTCTAGATAGAACGCTCTCAGATAGTGATCTGCCGGTTGCTTCTTGAAACCTTTGAAGCGGTATTGGAAGGTTCCTATCCATGGCATGTCTTCGAAGTACGCTGTGCGGTAGCTGGTGAAAATAATAGAAATATTTTATAAATATATTTTTTCAGGAAAATAATAACAGACTTTAACGAAGTTGATAAAAGTTCAATATGAAAAGTTGTCAAAAAGCCCAATATGAAATTTAATCCGCCATTTTACATCCTTAAGTGTAGGATTTTCTCAAAAAAAATAATTGGGATCAACCTTAAAAGTATACCTCATTTAACTTATTTTTCTTGTTAAGTTCACAACTAGCGAAGATCATACATAAAAAGACGAATTGAAAATATCTTCCGTTTTTGAAGTCGATTGGAAAATATTAATTTACCTTGCATATTATTTGAAAATATGTAGAAAAAACACGCTCACGACTATAATTCCCATCATGGACATCCTCGGACTCTGTACGTAGACTCATGAGGTTATCAAGCAGGGGTTAGTCAGAGGCACACCACACATTGACGTTGATTTTCTAGTACACCAACTAAACTTAATTTAAACTGTCGCTCTCTTTTACTGATAGTGCACGCAAGAAAGAGATGGGAGATGGAATTTTACTCCTGTCAAATTAGTTTACATGTCTTCTTCGTGTTTATAGTCAGCATGTTTTGAAATTACGACCAAACTTGTATGAAAAACTTAAATCTGACTAATTTGACAGCATTAAAAATGTTGCTATCTCTTTCTCTAGTAACTGATAGTAAAAGAGAGCGATAGATAAAATTAAGTTTAGTTAGTTAGTACAATCTAACTAACAGAATCGAGGCCAACGTATGCATTTGCAACTGACAGGGCGCAAGCCCATCGCTGCTTATTGGAACATTAACCGATCTGTTAATCTGTTCGATCTTCTTTAGGTTTGGTATCGATCTTTATGATGAATAAGCTTACCCATCTTCCTTCAACTTGTAGAATATAAAGGGCATGTCATCGAGGCTGCCTTTGTATGTGGACTTTTTCCTGACATCGGGTAATTCCAGCTCGGTTTTGCCCGTTAGTATGGGGAAAAGCGCTGCAGGGGTACCATCCCCCACTATGTTGTACCTGAAACGAAGAATATCACAGTCAACGTCACGTCAAAGTGAGGTCAACGTCACGTCAAAGAAAGATCAAGGTCAAGTTAAAGCGAGGTCAAAGTCAAGTTAAAGCTGACATCAGGTAATTCCAGCTCGGTTTTGCCCTTTAGAATGGGGAAAAGCGCTGCGGGGGTACCATCCCCCACTAAGTTGTACCTAAAACGAAGAATTTTAAAGTCAACGTCACGTCAAAGTGAGGTCAACGTCACGACAAAGAAAGATCAAGGTCAAGTTAAAGCGAGATCAAAGTCAAGTCAAAGAGAGGTCAAAGTCAAGTCAAAGGGAGGTCAAAGTCACGCCAAAGTTACAGCTAAGGCTTTGTTATTATTAAAGATGCAACCGACACCGATTACGATATTATGGACATTTGTCCTTAGCCGATTCAACAAACCGGACACAATAAGTAACGAGTCTGTAGCCTATAATGTGTGTGGGGATGTGCGTGTATATATTTGCGGGTGTGAAACTTATGAACCGATTCCAAAGCAGTTATTTTTTATATAAAGGCTGGTTTAATCGGTAGGCATACCTACCTGCGTTTTGACGTGAAACGTCTTTCATTTGAGTCACTTACAAAAAAACAAATATAACGAAACATATTATGACAAGATCGCTTATTACTTTGGAAGTTAGCACCTACCGGAATTATTTTATCATCATTATTTAGAGCACAGGTTCTCAAACTTGTTATCCGCACCGCCCATTTTGAGAATTAAAAAAATACTAGCGCCCCCCAAAGTTTTTAAACATAACAACCAATGCTTTCCCCTCCACCGCTAGTCTTCTACCGCCCCCCTGAAGGCGTCCAGCGCCCACAAGGGGACGTTATCGCCCACTTTGAGAATCAGTGATAACCACCAGTGCTTTCCCCTCTAGACCGCCTTAACGCGCCCAATATTTTCTAGAGTCTTCTACCGCCCCCCTGAAGGCTTCCAGCGCCCACAAGGGGAAGTTATCGCCCACTTTGAGAATCAGTGATAACAACCAATGCTTTCCCCTCTAGACCGCCTTAACGCCCCCAATATTTTCTATATTCTTCAACCGCCCCCCTGAAGGCTTCCAGCGCCCACAAGGGGGCGTTATCGCCCAATTTGAGAATCAGTGATTTAGAGGATTAAAGCCATTCCTCGGTAGTGCAAGTATCGCTGGTGTGAAAATGTTTGTCTCGGGTCTGGATGTTTTCTACGTATAATAATGTATGTATTTATAAAAAAGTAGTATATCAGATATTTAGTTCCCATAATACATGCTCTGCTTAGTTTGGGGCTAAATTATGCTATGTGGAAAATTCCCAGGATTATTTATTTATTTAAAATTTATTATTTATATTATTTACTTTCTTAGTAATTACTCAGCAGTAGTACATGTTTCACGTACTCTCCACTACGGCTGCTTCCCTGATACAGCCTTTCGATTTTTTTTTATCACAAAAAGTGATGCATTACAAGAATTCAATACACAGAAGCTTTTAAAATTAAATAAAAAATAAATAATGATGGACATTTTCACACATTGTTATTTAGCCCCAAAGCATTTAAATTATTATTTTTTACTTACATTTTTATTTGTAAATACATACATGTTAAACATAGAAAACACCCAGACCCGAGAAACATATATGCAAATCTTACAAATATTTGTCCCGCAGCGGGAATGGAACCCGCAACCTTCTGCATCTCAGGCAGGTCTTCACGTTTGGAATCAAACGCACGCCTTCAGTTTGAAAGTCCTATTCTCTTTTGCTAGTAAAACGTTCATACCCATTTAAAACCGTCGCTCCCAGCTCCTTGGTAAGAAACTCGTAACTCTTCGGCATTCGTCGAATAAACCCGTTCTTAGCAGTTGAATCGAAGCCGAGTATAAGAATATCGAGAGAATTCTCCCTTCCAGAGGGTGGTTCCTTTCTGTGCACTGATTCACGGAACCCTATAGCGTGGCCGGTCCATTTTGATGGGAGTACACTGGAAAACAAATGAAATTACAGATTGACTAGCCATTGGCTACGGCTTCACCCGCTTGATACTCGGATAAAAAGTATCCGATCAAAAGTAGCTCTCGCTCGATCGTTTCTTCGTCTACTTACGTTGCAAAATTGGTCTCACGAAAAACTTTTAATTTAACGGGATAATATACAGCCTATGTCCATCCGAAGGTTCATTTTAAATACTGGTTTTTAGACAAAACAAATTTAGAAATCAAACAGCGTTTGTAAGAAATGTATTTGCTCGACCGTTTTTTGGTAAAGTAAAAGTAGAGTAAAGTAAAAGTTTATTTTGACCAAAAACTATACACAGCTACATTTAAAATTGGTACTTATAAGTCATAACTATAATATAATATTTATTTTTTACTATTTAAAGTGCTGTGTGCGCTGATTCTACTTACGTTGCAAAATTGGTCTCCACGAAAAACTTTTAATTTAACGGGATAATATACAGCCTATGTCCACCCGAAGGTACATTTTAAATACTGATTAAAAAAAAAGAAATTAAGAAATTAAATAGATTGTTTCTGATATTACCTCCTACATCCAATCTTACAAACTTTACCACTTTATAATATTAAAATAGATAGATAAACTCTTTAATATACATAACACCATTACATTTTTCTTGCCTTTCTTTCCTGGCTTGGTCGCGGAGGAACAGGCAGTAGATAAAACCGACATTTCAAAGTGATCCTTGTGATTTTAATCAATAAATGAATTTTGACTTTGAATTTGACAGCAAAACTTATTATATGATTTACAACATATGATATTAAATACTATTAAGTATATAATATCAAATTTAATAACAAATGTTTTAACAGAATTAAAACTAATTTCCAATTTTAAAAAATTCAGTTGCTTTTAATGTATAATATGTATGTACTAGCGTATGCCCACGGCTTCGCTCGCGTGGTACACGGATAAGAAGCCTTTGTGTTATCAGTTCTGGGGCATGCCGGTTCTATCGAGATATTTTCAATGTCAATGCTCAATATAATAGAGGCATAATACTTACTCGTCAATATGTTTCCCTACGCATTTCACTTTGACATGGTCACTCTTCCTCAGAGTGTAAACGCCGTCATTGAGAACCGACGTTGGAGGCCCGATAGTGTATTTACCGTCATTCTCGTAAAGAATATCCCTGTATTTACAGTCAATGTATTGTGTTGTTCTTAGTATCTCCTTCGTAACCCTGCATTCTGACAGCTGGATCCAAAAATACAATGAATTTATAAAATACAATGATTATACAAAATACATCGATTGAGTATATTAAATACGATAAATCATTCAAACACGCTCGTATAGCTCAGATCGTCCTCAGATCTATACTCAGTGCGTAAATCCTTGACAAAATCAAGTAGGTAGAGGATTGTCAGGGGCGCGTCCAAATATATAAATAATGCTGGACATTTTCACACAGCATCATCTAGCTCCAAACTAAGCAGAGCTTGTATTATGGGAACTACATGACTGATACACTACTTACATGTATACATTTTTTAGTAAATATATATATACAATACATAGAAAAAACCCAAACCCGAGACAAATATTTGCAGATGATACAAACATTTGTCAGACTGGTCAAATAAAACGTATAAATGGACTGGCCTTAATGCATAGCCATCATGATATTGCTTCAATGATGAACTCTAAGTATTGTTATCTACAAGTATTTTTAACAATACTTGTAGTTAACAGTATTTTTCTTATCGTGAACAAACTAAAAAAAAGGAGGATCTCAATTCATCTGTTTTTTTTCTATTAGTATATACAACAAAAATATATAAGTAGTATATAAATCATGTTATAATACAAGCTCTGCTTAGTTTGAGGCTAGATGATGCAGTGTGAAAAATTACCAGCATTATTTATTTTATTGGCACAAACGAATTCTAGTAACGCCATCTAGTTATGCATTTGGAATCATATCTACAGAAGCTTACGTAGCATTTGACCCAGTCGCGTCCCTCGCAGCGGATCCTGGGCGCCTCTGTGTCGAACTGCGTCACTTCTTTAGCGAACGGATCGAGCTGCGGGAACTCGCATCCAGTACCTTTATCCTCCTTGAGAGCCTCTTGCAGCTTATTTTCTATGTATCTGGTGAAGGGTTTTAGTAACTTCGTTTAAATTACCGCACCTTTATGAACTTGTTAGTGTGAATCAGAACATATAACCTCTGGACACGAAATATCAAGACTTTATTCTATTGTTTTGTTGCCACTGTAATAATTTTGAAGATCATGGCGGCTAGGCATTATGTGTTTTTAAAAAGCTAACAGTGCGTACTTTAATTTAATTTAAGTTATATTTGCAACCAAAATTTAATTTTAAAAATATTAAGGGTCAAAGTGAAAATGTGGGGGGGTGTGTGATTTCTATGCTCTCAAGTGTATGTAAAACACGTTTTAAATATATATTTTTTTATTTTACGTTGGCAAGCCAACCTTCTTTCAGGTAGGAAATAATTTTCGCATTAAGCCCACCTTTTGTACACTCTTTTTTTTGGTCATAAATAATTAAACATAATAAAATAGATGAAAATACTTTATTGCACACCAGATAAAATTCAGCTTAGATAAATACTTACTACAAACTTTGTCAATATTGTACAATGAGCGGTTCTATTGCTAACTAGCGATCTCTACCAGACAAACTTTGGATGGAACGGACTGAACGAAAGATTAAAGGCGTTCAAATGGTCTACCTACCACATACTATGAATCCACTTTTTTATACACAACATAACTACATAATTATGTACTTGCAACACACATTGCAAATATAATGTTCGTAAGTTAACAAAATGTAGTGAAGTGAAGTTCACTTAACTGTCAAATCTAAAACTGACAGGACAGTAAATGCCAAAAAGGGCATGACTTGAATCCAAGCCAAAACAATAAAAAAATAAAAAATATATATAATGTTCGGACGTACAGACTAGACTACCCACTTTATAAACCTCGCGTATCAAAGCACATAGTAGACCTGAGGATTTAGAGTTTCGAGTTTTTTTTACTATCTCTGCTCCCGAGCAACACAAACTTCTACTAAGTACTTAGTATTAATAATTTCGCGTCCAGGGCTAACTGTCCAATAATTACTCATGAACAATGAAACATTTTTTTTATGTTTTGATGGCTCTTGTATAGTAATTTTTATGGTGATGATAAAAAGAACAGGTGGTTTGAAATGAATCCGATTGTTAAATAATTTCTAATTATGAACAGGTTAGATAAATGTATCGAAAATTACTTTCGAGCTTACTTCATACCATTAAATAAGATCGAAAATACCTATCATGTGCCTGTGATTTCATCATTTAAAACTAGCCTCTGATTACGTTATCGCCCGCGTGGTACTCGGTAAAAGTAGTCTATATGATACTAAGATCACAAACTGAACGTGTTCCAAATTTCATACAAGTCGGTTCAACCTAAAACCTGGTTTAATCGGTTATGTCTCAGGGTCACGCGCGAGCGATACCTTTTTTGCAAGCGTCCATAGATTACGGTACCCACTTACCAACAGCTGGAAGCTGGATTTAATGCTTTAGTTGTATTAAAAAAAATATTATCTGTCACTGATTGTCATTCACCAGTCTTAAGGGATAGAAATTTACTTTAAGCATTGTTTTATGTTATAACAGGGGTCTTCAAACTACGGCCCTAGGGCCAACACCCGAGAGTACAACCAATTTGGCACGCAAAAGTTGACATGCCTTGGGTGCTAGGCAAATGCCACTTTCTGTTGACGTTAACGCCTGCGGAAAGATAGAATTGTATGGAACTGACATTTGCTGCGGAAATGTCACGTGACATTTCCATACAATTTTATCTTTCCGCAGGCGTTAACGTCAACAGAAAGTGGTATTTGTCTAGTCCCCCTGATATCCTGTCCACTCTTAAATTTATGATAAATCAAATCAACCATAGTAATCGTACAAAAAAATATTCGGATGTTTTGTTTACTGACTGACGACAAACCTCAATTTTGTGAGTTATGGTATGTTAATCGGATGAACTAGCTTGATCTTGGCCTTTGGGGCTTTCTGGAGCAATCAAACTGACCCTTAGGATAAAAAGTTTGAAGACCCCTGTCTTATAACATACTTTTATGAGTAAGCCCATTGGTTGATAAAGTTTTACTACGTAGTTAGATTTCTGTTTTCATGTGTTAGTTTGTTTTGTTGAGATCTTTTTGGTCACACTTTTGGTGCATGAACTAGTGTGGTGAAAGGCATGCGTTATAACGTGGTTAGAGCACTAAAATGCAAATGAAAAAAGGATTATAAATTATACAGATTGAGTATCATAATTATCTTAAAGTAATTACTAAATAGTAATTTATTTAAATAAATATTTATGTATTGCCAAGAATCAGAAATATGTTTGATGCAACTAAAAACATGCAAATCAGGCGTTTTCATCACAAAATGATGGTATTAAATATCAATATATTATATTAGTAATATTTTTTTTATGATTTCGAACCCTGTCATTGATGATGTGAAAAAAACATTAGGTGTACTAATTATATAATGACTCTAAATTAGTATCATTTATAGAAATGTACAAAATACTTTCAGTCATTAGTTTATAATAAACTGTTTGCTCTCAGACAACAAAAAATCATATAAAATATAAATTCTGTTCAAAACAGAACATTCAAAAATTCACATGAATTAATTAATTAGCTTTACACATTGAGATTAGATTTAGATTAATTTATTTAACAGGGTAGGTACAATATTTAGTAAGTAGTTTCCTAAAACCTACGTTTAGGTTTGTCAGAACACTAGGTTTTCAAAGTGTTATTGAAAGATATACATGCAATTAAATACTACGTTTTGTGATATGAAAGTGTGGTAAATTCAGAGTCGTTAGGTTAACCCAAGTGTTAACCTGAAAGTTATAAGTACCATTAGGAATCTTTAATTTAAGTTTTGCAAATTTCAAAATGTATATAAGTAGTATATCGGTCATTTAGTTCCCATAATACAAGCTCTGCTTAGTTTGGGGCTAGATGATACTGTGTGAACAATGACCAGCATTATTTGTTAATGTATATAACGATGCAACAATTAGAATTAGTTTTATTCCAAAAGCAATCGTGAATTTGATAATTCATATTGTAAAACCGGGAATTTTCACGTACCGCACTATCGGTAAAGGCACCGACTAAGTTTCGACTCATTCCGAGAGTCTTCATCAGGGTGAGTGATCGCGACGCTCTCCCAGAGAGCTTAGTCGGTGCCTTCAACTATAGTGCGGTACGTGAAAATACCCGTTTTGACAATATGAATTAGAAGTAGGTTAAAATTTACTTCTAAGATTTTTGATAACATTGTTCGTTAGTTACCTACGTCTGAAGCTAATGAGCAAGCGTGTTAAGAAATGTTATACGCAAACTACTTACTCAATCACAGACTTTCTGAAATCATTAAACAAAACATTTAATTAGTACACATACATATCACATGCCTTCTAAATTCCAGCTACTGAAAGAAAACTAAATATTATCGGTCTCATTACGAAACGTGGTCTAAACTTGAGTTCAACTCGAGTTCTGTCAGAGCCATTAAACCCAGGTTTAAATGGAAATAAAAGCATTATTGCTAGGCGAGTAAAGTCTACAATTTTAATATAAAATAAAACCACAAGATGTCCATTAAAAAACTTTAAAAAGAAACATATAATTTTGATTGGCTACCAATAAAGTAGGATCTCAAAAAGAGGTTGAGATATGGTAGAAATAAACTAGGCCTAGTTTATCTTTTAGCAGTTATTTGTGGTCAAACTCCTTTTTGGAATGTCAAATAGACTGTCTACTATAATTAAAACCAAACAAATCAAATCAAATCAAATCAATATAAAGCACACCAGATAATTCAAACCAGGTTTGTAATACTGGCTGTACTTTCCAGGGGTGTGCTTTCCATGGTTGTGCTTTCCATGGACGTACAATACGGTCTCGCTCTAACCCACTGTTTCTCAAAGGGCGATAACGCCCCCTTGTGGGCGCTGGAGGCCTTCAGGGGGGCGGTAGAAGACTCTAGAAGATATTGGGGGCGCTAAGGCGCTATAGAGGGTAAAGCATTTAGGTTGTTATGTTTAAAAACTTTGGGGGGTACTACGATTTTTTTTATTCTCAAAGTAGGCGGTGGGAAAATAAGTTTGAGAACCTGTGCTCTAACCCATTGTAAACAAGGATTCAAAAGTCTAAAAGATAAACCATCGAATTAAACCACCTTTCGTAATGAGACCGTATATATTTTACTAAACCTGTTATTTATAATCACTCCATAACTTCATCGGTTCGTTAATTCTCATATTTTCTCAACACAAAAGATAGAGGTGGGCATACTTTTAAAACGCCGCTAAAGTTATGGCATGTTTTTTCACTTTGAGGGTTATCTAATACTACAGTCAAAAGCGAAAATCTAAAAGATATCTATAGGATGAAGCAAGATAGGGGGACTCTTAAGAAAAGCTCCTTTAATTTTGTTAAATTTATAAAAATAATAACTGCGTTTTTAGAGGTAAACACGGGACAATCATTCTAAACAACGAACATTCTCAAATCAGCTTGTTCATAAAGAAGGAAGTTATGTTATGGTTGCGCGTAGGTAGAAATCTCTCGTATTTATATTTTTTTTAATTTTTAATTATTTGTTTTTATTTTTTAACTACACCTGCTGCTTTTATTTTTTATTTTTTAATTGGCCGTTTTATTTTTGTTACCCTCAACACTACTTATTATTAAAAAAAACTGATTTTTAATAACGAGTACCCTCCCTGCAACATCTCATTAAGATTTAAACCGAAAAAAGCTTTTTTTACCACCATTTTCTTTAATAAAAAAGGCGAAATTAAAAAAGTCATAGAACTAAAGTTTTCGTCTATTAGTGTAACTCTTTCGGCATAGAATATACTGGGACACCCTGTAAATAATATGCTTACCTTATTTTAATATTGAGGGTGCTGCGCGAAGGCTTTGTTATTGCGTGTGCAGGTTCAAGCGAGGGAATCAAACTAGAAGAGCCAACACCGACGCAACGTGTAAATGCGTGTTAGGACATTAGCAATACTACTTTAAAAATCCCGAGTACACTAACAAAATAACGGACGGTCAGGCCCAGAGGCCGCGGAAGTGGGGGGCATAGGGGGCCAAAAGCCAGGGCTGGAGATTGAAGGGGTGAAGAAATTTGCCCCCCCGTCACGGAGTACTTCCACGGTCCCAGGTCAGGCCCGTAGGTAGCATATAAGTGGGATGAAATGCTTGATTTTAGATGTTTTAACTTGGTCTACACTCTAATATCTTGACGACCTCTGTGGCGCGGTGAGCGAAGGCCCTGTTGAGACGCAAAAGGTTGCGGGTTCGATTCCCGCCGCGGGGCAAATATTTGTATGATCTGCAAATATTTGTCTCAGGTCTGGGTGTTTTCTATGTATAATATGTATGTATTTACAAATAAAAGTATAGTAGTCTATCAGTCATGTAGTGCCCATAACACAAGCTCTGCTTACTTTGGGGCTAGATATGATGCTGTGTGAAAATATAAAAAAAAAAAAATCAGGAGGTAATTAGTAAGTTTAGTAGCTAAGGGGGCGTTATCGCCCACTTTGAGAAACAGTGGTCTAGACAAATAGCCAACAGTAAATACCACTTTCTGTTAAAAACCTCACCAAATTTGTCACCTTGACAAATTTGCATTAGCGTAAAAGGAAACACCTAGTTAGACACCTAGCGCCTGAGGTAAGACTTACCTAGAATTGATACGTATTATATCTCTCACGCCACGCAAGCCTATTAGACTTAAACCCATTTTTTCATGGAATCTGTGATCATAACCAATAATAGATTTCTTCTTTTTAGATTAGACCGTCCGTTTATTTTGTTGGTGAACTCAATAAGGCTTCTATATCAAAATGCATACAGACATAGTCTGGGGCAAAGAATAGTTAACAGTAGAAGCGGAATTTTAAATACAACCAAATAATAAAGGCCAGACTACGTTTGTATTATTTTTGCTATAGAAAGAGTAGTTAAGAAAGAGGGCCCGTTCCCACAATATTGGCCTTAATGTGTACTCAAATGAATAAGCTAGTAAAAGGTTCTCTACATCTAAAGACAATTCAAATATTCACAAAATATACTTCCATTTCTCGTATCTGTTATTGATATTACTTATATTATCTGTGGTATTACTAAGTTCCACATACTTAGTTTTGTTTGTGAATATTTTAAAATACACAAAACTCATAATTATTATGGCACAGTTAGGTACATAGTTAAAAGGGAAAAAAATTGATATATGCTCAAAAATCAAGGTCAAAAACTGCAAAGAGAATAACGGCAAAATAAGATAAAGCTACCAAGTACATACTACAATAAAATAAGTATATGCTCAAAAATCAAGGCCAAAAACTAGAAAGAGAATATAGAAAATTAAGATAAAGCTAGGTACATACAATAGAATCTAAACAAATAACCAAACCACATACTAGCCTGTTATTTTTAACACACTGCTATACTGTGCAAGTATTTGCACAGATATTTATGCAATTTTAAAATACTACGATAACATTCACGGTCAAATTAATAACTAAAAACCGTCACATGCATAGAACAGTCACTGCAGACTAGGATTCTGTGTCGTAGGTATCAGGAACTACGAGTACCATGCTACCGCAATTCCCGGACACGGAACAAATATTGCACTGAACGAACATGCAATTACTGTCACACAGCAGGACCCCGCAACTCTTACGTTGCAGTCGGCTACTCGCCCACAGCGCTATCGAGGTCATCATAGGTCCCGGAACAATTATTAGCAAATCGTGCAAACGTTTGGTCCGCAGCGGGAATCGAACCCGCATATCTCGTCTCAGTCGGCTACTTCACTGCCGAGACTTTAAAGAAATCCGTTTATAGGCCGCCTAAAGATAGCCTTTAGGCGTGACTAGTATTTTTCAGACTAGTATTTTTTACTTGTTAGAAATTAATGCTCCAACTTGCATAACAAGTAAAATTTACTACCCTTGATATTCTAACCCTAATTGTGTAAGGTCTGCAGTGACGTGCTGCATTAAGGTTGTTGACCACAGTGTCATTTATGGCTCAACTGCCGAATGCCGTGTCCATTACAAGAAACCTACGGACCTAATCACATTAATTTATCATAGACTCGATCATTAGCACACCATAGTTCCAACCACTGCCGACAGTGACGCTGTCAATACTAAAAAGCTAAACTGCCATAAACCCAAATATTTTTTCCACAACGATCACTGACTGTATAAAGAACTACTAATATATTTTACTCTGTTCAAGCTGGCGTTTCCCTTGTTATCTGACCCCGACCAGCCCAACTCCTTGAAATAACGAAGGAATCTGGATTGATGACAGTGGTGTTCCAATAACCCTGACCTCATGGAAGTTATTGATCCCTTCACAATTACTGTCACCAAAACTTAAGCATGCCTTCAGCGAGTAGCAAGCACTTACCTCCTAGTGATGTCCAAATCGGGTTCCCTATATAAACTACCATTTAAGCTTATGTAGTAAATAACGCAGAATAATATAACTATGATTGTTATAACTTGGTTCCGTCTTGAGTTGCACCATCTTTTCATTATTGCTGTCATCTGAAATTGAGTGAATCAATAGTCAACAAAAGTACAAATATAAGTTACACTTATATGTACATTTTATATGTACAATTGTACAGTAGGTGTATACAAAAAATACAGATGAAAAAGCTACCTAAAGACTATTGCAAACAATCTGATATGATCATTATTATTAATATAGCTTAATTTTAAAAGTCCTGATGTGTTTTCTAATGTCCATTTTAGCGCCCCCTAGTGACTTAAGGCAATAAAACGTATCTTAACCAACCTTGTAGTCATACAAATTGACTGCAAAAAACCAAATTTCAATAAATAAACAACCAACAGTCACTTACATAGTCCTAATCACACACCAGAATCTCCTGTGTTGTGGGTTTCAAGAACTACGAGCACCACAAAACCTAAATACAGAACATAACATCTACAAAACATATGAATCTTTGTTCTGCAATGGAAATCGAACCCTCTTGCATCTCTAACATCCTAGATAGTCATACAATTCTATTGCAAAGAACTGTGTTTCAATCGTATAAGCTGATTTGGTAAACAGCCTCTTACGTTAAAGGCATATATGAACTGCTGTCTGATGTCAATAGTTTGATTCCTGCTGCAGGACGAGACATTTGATTGTGCAGATATTTGTTCCCAGTCTGGGTACCACAGTACTCATAGTTACTGGTCAGGACTATGTGTATATTGGGTGTTTATAATTATTATGAAAACTCTTGACTGATTGTGCTACAGCTCTTTGAATTAGTAAGTTGAAGTTACGGCAGGCTATTTTCTAAGTGGTTGCTGATTTGAGGGCTTTCGCCCAACCACTAAGGAAGAAAAGTTTTTAAGTGGTGACCCCCGGACCAGTTAAACCAGTGATGCAGTGTAGGAAGGAAGAAGTGTATAAATCTAATCTAATAATTTATTGTTTGTGAATTTAGGTAAGTGTTACATCAAGGTGGTAAATTAAAACTATTTGTGTCACTAAATTCTGCCAATAGGCTTACAAACATTGCAATTGATTGATTTCCTCTTTTAGGAGATGCAGTTTACTGCATCGTCCAATTAGTGGTTGCCATTAGTGTTTGATGGTACTGCAAGCAACATGGCATACTCCTTGCCACTTTATGAGCTATTACTGAGAGTTATGTTAGTGACTTTTTTATTTTATGGACTACCTTGTTTTGGTTCTTATTTATTGGTAACAAAGTGAAATAGGCATTTTATTGCTACTAATCTTCAACCTAATTACTATAATAGACAGGTATTTTAAAATATTTATTTTCCTGAATCTAGCTCAGGAGTCTTACCTGCCTTAACATATAAAAGGTACCTAACGTCATAGGTGGCATGATGGAATCTGAATTAAAATTTGTATCAAGCCTGCAATTTTCACTTTTTGAAGTAAATAATTGCAAAATTTTAAAACCCGCAGCATGTCTTGCATAGTCTACTGCTGCGCCCTATAGTAACTTGCGGCGATAAAACCTAACTAAGAACAATCCTTCAAGTCATACAAATCAATTGCAAAACCCGCGTTTAAATCAGGTAAGCCATTTAGTCATGAGTAGCACACTGTTTGAAAACGAGGATTGTGTGAGGGGCTCAGTTTTACAACTGAGCCAGCACACTGTGGTACCACAATTGAGGCGAGGCAGCGAGGCAGTTTCTGAACGTAGTTGAGTGAGGCAGTCTTTGGAACACAGTGTGCACTGTGCGTATTGTGTGGTGTGTGTGGTAATGGAGTGGAGTGCTATGTGCGAGGCGCATTGTGCGAGCCAACACGATCTTTCTTCGCGCCTAGCACGATTGTGTAACTGTGTTGTTGTGCAGGTGTGCTAGCTCGTCCAAACGAAAAGAGTGAGGCCTCGTATCGAGAAAGTGTGTAGCTACAAAAGTGGTGCCACACGTGCTGAGGACCCACCACTAAAGCCATTCCGAAGATAATGGCAAAATACAAATAAAAACGCATATTCAGGCTCTCTATATGGCGGGTAAAAAGGGGTGGATAAAGACAAATATAATAAGCCACAACAGCTACTGTAATAGGTACCAAGTTACCAGTTAACTAGGTTATTCTTACTTTCTGGACTTAAGTCCTAAATTCTAGGATATCGGACTCTAGAAACATATTAAGCAGGTTTCTACAGGTATGCGAATTGTTTGTTCGTGTAAATGTAATGTAAACACAGGTAAATATGATACGTATCTACTTACTCGTATTACGAATAATTTTGCAAGTTTATCCACACGAACGAATACGATCATGAGATTCAGAACTAAATATAAAATCCACTTTTAATTTACAAAATAAGTACAAAAACAATAAAATCAAAACATTTTGATTTGATTTAATTTGACCACAGATTAAAAATATGTTGGTCTTATCTTATTATGCAATGCACAATTGCACAGACTTACTAGAGATGAACTTGAACGACTCGTTTGTCGATCGAGTCGTTATCGAGTTAATTGTATAAGAGAAGCTCCTTTTTAATTACAATTTTAGTGAAGTTAAAAACGATAAAGGATAGATTATTTTGAGTAGTTTTTTGTTTTTCCTATAAAAGTTAAAAAAATATCAAAATCCATATTACTTCCGTAAAACACTGTAAATGGCGTTTTACAAGAAATTCCCCTAGAGGAAATAGCCACTTGGTGTTTCCTGTTTTGCTAGCCGAGAAAGGTTTTGATTCCAGTTGATAAAAATGTATTATGACATGTGGTTAGGGACTGGGGACTGAGACTGACTAGCATCCCTAATGTCTTTCTTTGGACTAACTACCTTACTCACATAACAAAATTGAAAAAAAAGCCGCAGCACGCTAATGTACAACCGGTCAGGGTACGGCTTATTGTGTACTTTTAATTTAATTTCTGTGTTTGTTGATTCAAATAATTATAGCTAGCCCACAAACAACACAGCTACAGACTTTTACCCCCATTTTTTAATTTTGTTATTTTAAGGGGGACCCTACAATCACAATAATGTTATCAATTCACGTGGTATTAAAAACGTTTCCTTCTTATAAACCAGAATGAGATAATTATATTTATCTAATTTTTTATGTTTTGCCTAAGCAAAACGTGAATTGTTAAAATTATTGTGACAAATGCCCAAGCTATTATCAAAAAAAACAAGAGAAACTTCATCTCTCTCAAGTCTATGGAAAGCACGGAGTTAAAAAAACGCCCTTGTCAAATGTAGTCAAAAGCGCGAATTAGCAGATAATTGAGATGAAATTTAAAATTGTATTACTATGGAAGGTAAGTGATTATCTAAGAATAAATAAGTATGTAGGTACTAAGGGGCAACATAGAGGAACTCATCACTACGTTTAGGTTTGCTAAAACTATATCGCAGCTTTTCAAATTTTGTACCAACATATAAAATAGCTAAGTAATATCTAGTATTACAAAACCCAACTCACAATACACTGTCCTGACCCCACACGAGGATTACCCTTGTCGTGGGTATCAGAAACCATACCATAGTACCACAACATTCAGACTCGGAACAAATTTCAACAGAATGTGGGAACATTTATCCCGCAGCAGCGGGAATCGAACATGCGTGTCTTGCGTTACAGACGGCTACCCGCCAACCACGCCACCGTGGTCGTCGTTTGTGAGCAATAAAGTATTTTTTATCTATATATTAACATGCAGATTTACCTATTTATCTCTTTCAGACGTATATCCGCGTACAAAGACAGTATCGCAAACAGAAAAGACAATGCCTTATTGGGGCAATGTTATTAGCGATCTTGACCGTGACTTCCTATTGGTTGGCCTTCAGACCGGATAGCAAAATCTACCTTGATCTCGAAAGCACTAATCAGTAAGTAGCTTAGTGAAAAGTTTGTATTGAATAAAGCCGCCCAAGACGTGTCGAGGGATGGGTTATTCCACAAATCCCCCTTAGGGGGAAAACTGGAATCCAAAAAAGCTTATTCCACTTTTCCCCCTTGAAAATCCACCTTAGGGAGGAAAAGTTGACTGTTTGAACGTTACAAACTTGCCTCGTTCGTAACTGCTAAAGTTATCAGCTGTCAAAGTTTGTATCGGGGAATATAAATGCGTTTCAGATCGACTAGTTATCTACGAGTACGTATCTACTTCTGATAATTAACTTAACAGTGAAAAACAATTTGTATCTAAAATTATTTGACCTATTGAGTAAAAATTTAATCTAGTATTAAATACCTAAGTACCTACTAGTAAATAAGTACCTAAAGTATCTATTGTGCTAAGTATTTTTGTTCAAATAAACGAATTTAACTCAAATATATGTTAAATTAGGTATCTTTTTTTACATTTTCGAAGAATACCTACCTACCTGTGACAAGCTTTGATTCAATGCTCTTAAACTGTGTTCGAAATTTGTGTAGCTAGGTACCTACTTTTTTATGTGATAATTTGGGAGCGGTCTCTTAACAGGTACATAGAAAATAAGTTGCAAGAGGCTCTCAAGGAAGATAAAGGTACTGGATGCGAGTTCCCACAGCTCGATCCGTTTGCTAAAGAAGTGACGCAGTTCGACACGGAGACGCCCAGGATCCACTGCGAGGGACGCGACTGGGTCAAATGCTACGTAAGCTTCTCTAAATAACATACCAAATGCATAACTAGATGGCGTTACTAGAATCTTTTGTGTTAATAATAATAATAATGCTGGGCATTTTCAGCCGCATCATCTAGACTCAATGTAAGCAGAGCTTGTGTTATGGGAACTAAATAACTGATTATTACTTACATACCTTTTTTTTCGAAATTCCTAACAGACCCCGGTATATGTAGATTGTATTTCATAAAGATACCTAGATACTTAGGCTAGGTCGCTAAACCTGTCCTTTTCTAACACTAAACAAAAGATAGAGACAAACAACATTTCAGACCATTCATCCACAGTTTTTGTTAGTATGTAATACAGTTAAAAACTTAAAGCCAATGTTAGTGACACACATACTCGTAAAACACAATTAATAATCATACCTACACTAGATGTTTATTTGATGTGTATGTAGGTGCATCCAACGGAACCTTATTGGACAATCCCACCTGTCTGATAACGTGTTCAGGATGCTGTTAGGGCTGCCATGTACTCGTTTGCGCATCGATCCACATCGTTTGCGTATTATGTCATGAAAGCCATCCACTCTTTCTTCTTTCTTAAATGCCTATATAGAGGATAAAACTGCATGGCCCGATGTCGTCGCTCTGCTCCCTCGTTAGCTTATTTGTCAAATTACATATCTGTGGTATCATATTTTTTAAGAATAGGTTAAGCATTATTATTATAAAGCGTATAGTGTGTTGTCATAAGAACTTTGGTTGATACTTTTTAAACTTTATTTAATTCTCTGACTAGTACTTTTTTCTATAAATGAGTTCACCTCGTTCGATTGGCACCACACTAAAGCTAAAGGATCATCAAAAAAATAACCAAGCAGAGTTTGTTGCCTGATTCTTCTATGCTTGGTCGCGCGCGAGGAACCGGCGTAAATTCACTTTAACATTTTAAATTCACGTATAGTTTTTAAGTTGACGTTTCTATATGATCCTTGTGATTTCAATGAATAGAAATTCTATTGACTTTGACTTTGACTTCCGCAAACATTCCAGAGGCACTGCAAAAACGAGGTAGTCCCATCAGCACCCTGAACGCGTTATTATACTGAACCCGTAAGGCATTATATGCTTTCTGCGTACATTGGTCCACAGGCTACAAGTGTAAAAGGACTGGCAATATGCTCTAAAAAGCGTTACCTTAACTTGCTTAGTAAACATTGCGAACATATTTTAGCACGCTGTTAAATTATGTGAGCGATTATGAATACGAGGGTTCACGCGTATATCTTTGAGGATATCAAGTATCTTAATATAGATATTTGACACGAGTAACTTTATTAATGTATCTTGTGTATTTTGTATGCTCGTTGTATTTTTGGTTCCAGCTGTCAGAATGCAGGGTTACCAAGGAGATACTAAGAACAACACAATACATTGACTGTAAATACAGGGATATTCTTTACGAGAATGACGGTAAATACACTATCGGGCCTCCTACGTTGGTTCTCAATGGCGGCGTTTACACTCTGAGGAAGAGTGACCATGTCAAAGTGAAATGTGTAGGGAAACATATTGATGAGTAAGTATTATGCCCCTAGTATATTGAGCATTGATACGGTGAAGGAAAACATCGCGACAACAAAAAAAAGTTTTTTATCCTTGACGAAAAAGGTGATGTCATGTCTGTTTGTTTGTTATCTGTATCCTATAATAATGCGATGCCTTACAATCGTTTTGTATGACGTCAAGAGTGGTTTTCTCCCCTAAGGAAATTCTTTTAGGGAGGGGAGTGGGGGGAGAAGGAAATGGAATAACAAAAAATATAAAGGGGATTTCTGCACTTTTGTAACATTAGAGTTCAGTTGCCCCCCTAAGGGGGTTTCTCAGAGGGGATTTGTGGAATACCCCACAATAATTAGCTAGATAGATTTCACAGTCACAAGTTAAAATATGATAATGTGGTCCAAAAATGTATTTTCTTTCTTTTTTACTTTTTTTATTTTCTAAGTCACTAGGAGGCGCTTCAATCGATGATGGAAAAACACATTGGAGTTTTGCAACTTTGAAAATTAACTGGTATTTTATTGATAATAGCTGAGCCGTTACATAATATGTCCGAGAATACAAGATCGATTCGCTTTTTTTAGTATATTCTCTTCACAATGGACCGGCCACGGTATAGGGTTCCGTGAATCAGTGGACAGACAGGAACCTCCCGCTGGAAGGGAGAATTCTCTCGATGTACTTATACTCGGCTTCGATTCAACTGCAAAGAACGGATTCATTCGACGAATGCCGAAGAGTTACGAGTTTCTGACCGAGGAGCTGGGAGCGACGATTTTAAATGGGTATGAATATTTTACTAGCAACGGAGAATCAAAAAGCCGCGCTGGGCTAGTGGGCGGTACTTCGACTTTCAAAACGAAAGTTGTGGATTGGAACTCAGACGTAAAACAATAACATACCTACTTAAACAATAAAAATAATTTTAAAAGCTCCCGTAGTTTATTCCATACAAGTATTGCAGTGCCTCTTGTTTAAGAAACAAACATATCTTTGTACCAAAACAGATTAAAAATAGACTTCATTTAAAAAATAACAGGTCTGACATCGATCTATCATCTATCATCGATATATTTAGTATGATTTATTATAATTATAAATGTAAATGATCACCTTAGTAGGCGCGTATGCATTTGTTTTATTTATTTTTTCTCATTTTTATTTAGGTATAACAGTTAGAACATAGTAAATAATCTACAGTAAATACAGTCTAAAAATATATATATTTATATAATACACATAATAATATCTTGAGCGTAGTGTTTGGTTCTGGCGTCTGTGACGTCACTGCGCAGGGTCAACAGAATACCAGCGCTAAGTAGGTAGCCACCTACCTAGCATTATGCTGAGCTGATATATATATATATGTCGTGTTAAATAAATATTTTCTTTCTTTTTTTTCTTTCTTTCTTTATCTATTCATTTAGTAGTAGTAGAGCTCCTTGTGAAAAAGCTAGTCTGGGGAAATACTACCACCATACGTATTCCTGCCGCCAAGTAGTAATGCTGGTATTTCTGTGTTCCGGTTTGAAGGGTATGGGTGCCGGTGTAATTACAGGCGCATGGGACTTTTTATCCGGCGTGACTTTGACCTCTCTTTAACTTGACATTGACCTTTCTTTTACGTGACTTTGACCTCTCTTTTATGTGACGTTGACGTTACTTTGACGTAACGTTGACTTTAATATTTCACGTTTCAGGTACAACATAGTAGGGGATGGTACCCCCGCATCACTTTTCCCCATACTAACGGGTAAAACTGAGCTGGAATTACCCGATGTCAGGAAAAAGTCCACAAACGAAGGCAGTCTCGATGACATGCCCTTTATATTCTATAATCTGAAGGTTGATGGGTAAGCTATTCAAGGTATCTTTTACCAGCATCTGGAAATTCAATGCTTATCGATACTCAGTCCGATGAGTTTCTGGGTGGCTGGAAGTTGATTGAGCGAGTTATTGTGAGAATGTTGTTTAAGTAGGCCTGTACTTTAGCAAGAATAAAAGAACTGCTGGGCTTAGGCCTCCCACAGTGACATGAATTAAGACCTTGGGCTCACTTCATCCACCAGCTACCCGCAGCCTTTGACATGTCTTCGAGTAGATTATCAACTTTCGACATTTTGAGTTATTTGGGGAACCCGTATTGTACGTCCATGGAAGGCACAACCATGGAAAGCACACCCCTGGAAAGTACAGCCAGTATTACAAACCATTTGGTTTGAATTATCTGGGTGAGCTTTCTATGATCGTACAATACGCTCCGTACAAACTAAACACAAGACGGTATTGCACACCCCTGGAATGTACGAACCAATATTCTCGATGCTCATTGGTCGCGAGTTCTTCATATCCTTGACCTCTCATTAGTCGATGCGAAGCAGTCGCATGACGAGGACGAGCCTCGTTTGAACTGAGCAAGTTCTAATATGTTCAACAAAGCGTTGCTATTGATAAGTAATGCAAACAATAAGTTAATGTTGACCTGAAAAATCCTTCGTAGGCAAATCTGTCTTGGATAGGTTAGGTTATTAGGTTTTTTTTTATTACCACTCAGAAAAGGAGGATTGCTATCCGAACTTTACCCAACAAACTTAGGTTCCATGAAACCAAACGGTTAGTTTATCTGCAAAAAACGACATAAATAACTAATCTACTTACATTAATTTATTAATAGCGTTAAATACTATGGCAACACAGCACTTGCCCCTTGATAGCACTCGCACATATAAACAGAGCATGCAATTGGTTCGTATTCCACGGCTGTGCATTCCACGGTTGTACAAAACTGGCCGTACAAGGTTAACACGTGTAGGGAATGCACGCCCAGGAATGTACGCCCAGTATTACAAACTAAGTATTTGAAACCAGTGGTTTGTAATACTGGCTGTACTTTCCAGGGGTGTACTTTCCATGGACGTACAATACAGGGACTCTTATTTGGCTTCACTTCACTTCACTTCTTGATTATGGGTTTTGTTTATATCTGTCAAATTCCAGTGATAATGCAATCTTTAGGTGACAGAGAGTTGAGATGATGGAGACTGAATGTGGTTGACGGAACGCCTAGACAGATAAAAGTAGACTGACCTACTGTGTTTTGGCACATTTTGATCATCCTTCGGTACCAATACCTTGCATATTCCGTGAAACCTATGCGAAATATATTTAGAAACAAAAGACCTTAAGTTTGATAATTGTGTAACTGTACAGTAGGTAGTTATCATTTAACGTGACAGGTTGCAACTTGCAAGCCCGTCGCCGCTCATTTGAACACTAGCCTTTGATGCATGCCCATTTTCCAACATCACCATTGTTCTTAGTATATAATCAATGCCATTGATGTACACGAAATGGCAGCGATTAAAACCAAAACATGCGTGATTAAGAAAATACACTTTTATACAAACTAAAAAATATAATTGTACGAGTAAACATGTTAAACTTATTATTATTTTTAACCAGCTACCGCACAACGTACTTCGAAGATATGCCGTCGATAGGAACCTTCCAATACCGCTTCAAAGGATTCAACAAGCAACCGGCAGATCATTATCTGAGAGCGTTTTATCTAGAAGTGCATAGCAGCAGTAAGAAATGGTGGCGATCAAAAACACAGGACTACTGTGTGGGAGATACCCTTAATTACAAGCTGATGCTGAATATCACTGAACAAGTGAGTGATGTTTCAAAAAGATCGAGGTTAAAGTAAAATCCGAGGTCAAAGTAAAAGTCAAAGCTAAATGCAGGGTAAAAGGAGCCTTGAAAGGTCAAAGTGAAAATCATGATGCGGAGGTCAAAACCACAGCTATACCTACCATAGTCGAAGTAAAACGTCAAGTGTATTTTCAAATAAAATAATTACTTCCATAACGCGGTTAGGTCAAAATACTCTTTAAAAGACATTCACTATAAGACTTGCTCGTAAATTTAAATTTTAATGAGGATCATAAAAAATATGTTAAAAAAGTCATGGACAAGATCAAAGTCCCCTTGTGTCACGAGGTCAAAGTGAGAATCAAAATGCTAACTAAGGTCAAAATCAAAATTTAATCACGTCTGTTATCGCCTGGACCGACATCTTAAAGTAACCTCCAAAGAACAGAAGCGCTCAAACTTACCTGTTTTTACAGTTCTTCAAACTAGACGGCAAACACTTCGCTTTCACGTTCATATCAGATATAACGCACAATGACTTCAACATGATAGCGATCGCTGATGATGATACTAGGAGGTTCCTAAAAGCATTCAGGGATTCAGGGAAAATGGAAAACACACTAGTCATTGTGATGGGCGATCACGGACCAAGGTTAGTGAATATACTTACTATAATGATGATACATAATGTGTGTGTGTGCGCGTGTGTGTCTGTGTGTGCTCTTCTGCAAACCATGGATTCATTACATTTACAGGTACGCAAACGTGCGCAACACACTGCAAGGCAAATTCGAAGAACGTATGCCGTTAATGGCAATCCGCCTGCCGGAAGCCCTGAAACGGAGTCGACCGGATGTGGCGGTCATCTTGCAAAACAACTCACAAGTTTTGACCACTCCCCACGATATACACGCGACTTTACTAGACGCTATGGGCTTACAGAGATATGGCAATGATTATAAGATACAAGGAGCTGATTTGACTCGAGGAATGAGCCTTTTTGAACCAGTAAGTACCTTCACTTGCTTTATAGGGTTATCCTTAGTCAAAGTCGTTTTACTAGAAGACTATTAGAAGGTATTATAATCTAATTTAATTTGTTTTCAGATACCACGTAACAGATCTTGCAGCGAGGCTGGCATCGAGCCACATTGGTGCGCGTGCGTCGCTTGGGACGGCGTCCCGCCATCTGACGCCATCTATAAGCAGGCCCCGGAGGCCTTTGTGGAATACATCAATGCACTCACACAGTCTGTTAGGTATATACCACGTAATAGCGTCCCGCCATCTGACGCCATCTACAAGCAGGCCCCGGAGGCCTTTGTGGAATACATCAATGCACTCACACAGTCTGTCAGGTATATACCACGTAATAGCGTCCCGCCATCTGACGCCATCTACAAGCAGGCCCCGGAGGCCTTTGTGGAATACATCAATGCACTCACACAGTCTGTTAGGTATATACCACGTAATAGCGTCCCGCCATCTGACGCCATCTACAAGCAGGCCCCGGAGGCCTTTGTGGAATACATCAATGCACTCACACAGTCTGTCAGGTATATACCACGTAATAGCGTCCCGCCATCTGACGCCATCTACAAGCAGGCCCCGGAGGCCTTTGTGGAATACATCAATGCACTCAAACAGTCTGTCAGGTATATACCACGTAATAGCGTCCCGCCATCTGACGCCATCTACAATGTACATCTTTTCTTTTTTTTCAGATCAGAATGCGTTCCTCGAACCTTGTCTTCAGTAGAATGGGTGATGCGTCGAAAAGCCAATAGCAAGATGTTATCCTTCAATGGAAACCGAGATGTGGACGGATACGTCGGGAATTTCAACTCTAATTTTAACACGAATAAGAACTATTATCAAATAAAGGTTATTAATCAATCAATCAAGTAGGTAATAAATATTATATGAATTAGTCAACTTTTATCTGAGAGAACGATTAACATTGAAATTATCCTGGTTTGGTATTATTTTAGGATATAATTTCGACTATTCTACGTATGTAGGTACTTAATTATGTTTCCGTTTCACTCTCGTGGTCGCGGACGATGCTCATGAGGAAGGACTTCTAAACTGTCAACGAAACGTCAGTAGGAAAATTGTACTTGGTATAGTCCTAAAATATTAAATGTGTAGGTAATACATGGTGTAAAGACCCATCACCAAGCCGAAAGGCACATATTCTATAAATAAATAAAATAATAAATAATACTGGACATATTTCACGTAGCATCATCTAGCCCCAAACTAAGCAGAGCTTGTATTATGGGAACTACATGACTGATATACTACTTATATACATTTTTTTTGTTGTAAAAACATACATATTATACATAGATATCACATTGATACCTACATCATTGTGATATTCTTTTTTCTACTAGACTACATCCGGGAATACATTCGTTCTGGGTATATGGAAAGTAAAATATTTTTTAGTTCTTTACCTAAATTAATTCCAAGTGTTGTAATTAAACTTTCATACAAACATACATTATTAACATTGAATTTTGCAAAACATTGCGTTTTTTTTAAGGTTCTATCCCCGCTGTGGTACAAATGTTTGTACGCTCTGCAGATAGGTATTTGTTCCAAGTCTGAAACTTAATACATATGACTCAGGTAATCCTAGTGTTCTGTCAGGACTATGTGTGACTGTTGGATGTTTATTTAAACATACATAATTTGTAGGTGTCAGTCGGTCCCGGATACGGCGTCTACGAAGCATCAACGGCATTCTTTAAGGACGAGAATAGATTCGTCTTCGATACAAAAGACATTTCAAGAATTAACGCGTAAGTATATTAGTAATGCTAGTTATGTCATCCATATACATTTTAAAGTAAATTCTCAGATTATTGTTGACCGATGACATTGTTCTAGCGACATCTCTCGCCACATTATTGAGCTACGTTACCTCGCATCAACGCAGAGCGAAGGCAACGAACTACTGACATACGAAGAGTTACCACGTACAATACACAGATGGCCATCGCAGTATCTAGATCGCGCAAGCAGAGTTTTAACGCAACCTGAACATATTAATACCTCGGACATAAAACTGTCGACTTGCTTTTATGGTTGTGTTAGCATTGTACTCGTAGTTATGATACCCATGACACAGGGAGTCCTAGTGTCTATAAGGACTATGTAATTAAGAATGTTAGGTGTTATTTAATTATTGAAATATATATGTATAGGTATATGTTTTGTTACAGTTACAACGACGAGCCAGGTTGCATCAGCGCGACGCACCCACATCTGAACATGTACTGTTACTGCAACGGTTACGGCACGTAACAGAACTGTAACAGAAAAGATATTGTACTGAACTATAGGTTACCACATAACTTATTTCGACTTGTCTTCATCTTTTCTTAGTAGCACTGGTTTTAGGCCTATAGAGAGCATGGTTCGTGGTGTGTCCTTCATTTGCAAATGGGAAGGTCTTCCACAGGGCTGATGTCACTTAGGCATAGGTCATCAAGCAGTTAACCCCGAGAGGTGTCGTATTGAACCACACTGCTATGTCAACACGTCAGTCTTTTAGGACTGATGTTGGAAAACGCAGACATTGTCATTGCGTCATGTTGCCTGCTTTGCTATGATTAGTTGAAACTACAGTTTCGACTAATCAGAGCACAGCACGCGTGGCGGGACTCGCACGACAGTCGACAGAATTGTTTCCTAGCAAATTATCAAACATTGCGTCTCTTGAGGCTGTCTACTCTATGGCATAGGTGTATAGGTAGGTAAGATTATAACGCCTTAAAATTAAGAATGAAGATGTGATTCAGCATTTTATCTTCGAACTTCACCTTGAAATTTCTAATCACGAAGATGCTCTGCCGTTTCTTTTTCGCCAACTCCTTTACGTCTCTTAATATTCATATTCGTAAGTATGTATTTTCATTACCAGACAAGGCTATTTTTTGTTTTTGTGCCTGTTATGTACATTCTTGAATTTAATAAAAATTAATTCTACTTTTTTTATTATTTACAGTAAACCTAGGTAGTAGTTATTTCTAGTTGGTACCAACCGATTTGCTGCCAATAACCTCTATGGTTTAAAGGATAGGGTGTTTTCAATGATTCTAGAAATCTACTCCTAAAGAGTTACTACGTAGGTACCTACCTACTTTATTTCGTTCTAAGTATTTTGGGTGGCACTTTGATTTGTTACGGAAAATTTTCTGTATCAAAATAACAATCGAAGTCTTCACATCGTTTTAGTTAGTCTACTGAATTTTTTGAATCTGTGCTTTTACTATCTGTAAAATCATCCAAAAGATATGCTTTCTCCAAGGAGATAGCATCCTACTCACAGATAGAAAATTTAATTTTTTGCTCGTCCTACTCTTATTAGTAGTCTCTGATATTAGTAGTCTGTGGTCAAAGGCGTAGAATGGCGGAAAAATTTAAAATAGATATGAAATGGAAAATAATTGAATATTTGCGGAAGGTAAGAAACTATATTCGGTCTGTTTCACAACGGCTTTTCATGTTTTTATCAGATGACACTGAACCAGTGTCTGTTGAACCAGGTCCTGAACCTAAGCAAGGCGACCTCTCATCCTTTGCGCTAGGTATAAAATGCATGGTACTGGGGGCTAGCTTTGCTCAGGCCTGGATAGCGCGGGATCGTGGTGGATGGCACAAAATGAGGGAAAACTGTGTGTGGATAATATTAATACTCTTTCAGACATTGATCCGCTTACAGAGACGATATCGCAAACGGAAACGGCAATGCCTTTTCGGGGCTCTACTATCGTTCTTGGCTGCGATTTCTTATTGGTTGTCCTCTGGGACGGATGGCGTCTACCCTGATCTAGAAAGTGCTAATCAGTAAGTACTTTATGAGGTAGGTAAGCATTACCTACATCCAGGCTGGACTGGTGAACAAAACAACAACCACTTTCTATAGGCGTTAACGCCTGCGGAAATAGGTTTTAAAAAAAATTATGAGTTAAAATGATGAAATTGCGTTAGCATGAAAGGAAAACTAAGCGTGACCGTGTGGTATTTGTCTAATCTAAAGGGGCTGGTATAGATAAGTGAATGGGTTACACTTATCAGAATCCGAGGCTTTCTGTTTTATCTAACAATAGCTTTAAAGTAGGTAATAAAAAAAAATACCCTACGCATTTTTCATCGCCTGCAGCGCCCGCTGTTTCATAGCCACAAATAGTCATAAGAAGGCGCAGCAGTAGACGTTTTTATTATTTTAAAACATAGCAAAATTTTACTTGCTGGTAAACTGAATTTGTATTTCATGGACAGTTTCATGGTTCATCGTCTTTACGAACAACTATCGTTGGAGAAGGGTTCAGGGTGCGTGATGCCCAATCTCGACCCTTTCTCGAGGGAAGCCATGCAGTTTTCACAGCACATGGAGCCCATCGTCTGCGACGGAACCGACTGGGTGGAATGTATTGTGAGTCCTCGAATAAGTTAGAGCGTCCATAAGATTATCACGTGATGCATGTTACTTTATAAAAATATAAGTAAATTAAATAAATGGTTTCAATTTCTGGAGAGTAGTTCCAGAAATGTCATCTTCCAGTTCGCATTAATCCAGCCCTAATTTATTGTATTTCTTTTCAGCTTTTTGTGTGGTACGTTATTATGTATTTTGTGGCTTAGACCTGCTATCGTAATATTTGGGGCACATAAAATGACCCGCTCACCCTAATAAATTTAAGTATATGACGGAGTAGGTGGCTCCAAGGTGGTTTTTAAAGAGTGTGACGTCAGCAATGCTGACGCCACTAAAAAAACTCCAGGGGACATTCTTCTAATTTATCCTTCATTGTACAGAGAATTTCTAGGTCTGTACGGTCCGACGGCTCGAGCGCGAAAAAGCTTTACTCGGTCCGTCGCCCGTATTTATGCAAAAACAAAGCAAGCAACTTGTTCGAACAATTTAAAATTACTTGCAAGCTTCTGAATTTCTACATTTTACAATCATTTAAGTTTACAAATGGTTTTTGAAGGTAAACATGGTCAAAATAACAACTTATCACACTGTAATTTGACAATATAAGTGATGATTTGTTAAATAACTCGTGGTTCTGCGCCGATGACTCATTGTAAATGAGTCACAAATGAGTCACAATAACGCCTTTGCGCCGACATATATATTTATATTTTAGCATTTGGGGAGGTCCTAACATAGGCCTCGTCAAAGTCTCTCATGACAAATGATATAATCACCACCGCACACTTCGCAGCAAGTTGCCACCGCCATCCACTTCCCGCGAAGTTTAAAGATCTCCATTTCTGGAATAGCAAAACATAACATAACTATTCATGAAAGTGGCGTGGCTTCAAAGTAGCTAAGTTTTGTGCCCTAACTTTTTAACCATGTGTACCAATTACCTACTAAGAGTATGAAACAAAGTTTCCAGCGTCCTGAAACCATTTTTACCCTCAAGGCATATTTTTTAACGGGCAGCCTACGATTTTACAGAAATCAGAATGCCAAGGAACAAAACACATACAAAGTCGGATGAAGGACCTAGTCTGTGTGTACAGGGATATTATATTCGCGACAGACTATCAGAATGATATTGGTAAACCTATCAAGGTGTACGGCAGCGACAAATACGTCCTGAATAGAAGTGACCATGTCAAAGTGTCTTGTACGGGAACCGACTTAAATGGGTAAGTCGAAGTAGGTTAGGTGGGTACATACAGTTAACAATATGTGGTCACCACTATAAGGCGTGTGCATTCTGCATCCTTTGGTAAAGAGATATTAAACTATGAGGAAGACTGGTTGTCTAATGGCGATCACAAACCGGACAACGCACTGTAGGAAAGCACTCCCCACGACCAATGATATCTCAAAGGTTGGGGTCACCACTATGAGGAGTGCGCACTCGGTGTACTCGGTCAAAGTCAAAATCAATTACGAAATTCATTTATTCATTCAAATCACAAGGATCACTTTGAAGCCAGGAAAGAAAATCAAGAAACAAGGCTGGTTTTTCTTGTTAATAATCCTTTAATAAAATATAATTTAAAAAATAAATTACGTCTAAATTGTAAAATACTTCACGGAGTTGGAAGTAACTGATAGTAAGTAACTGCTTACCATGAGATGGTAAATGAAAGACTGAAAGTATAGCGGGCGGTTCCGCCCCTTGCAAGTACGACAGCTGTATATTTTACGCGAGCAGATAAACAATGCGTGTCAATGACCTATTTTCTTCGTACACGGTGTCCGGACTCACCTAACCTTCTCTTTCAGCCTAGGTCTTCTACCTCACCGCTGGTTCGGTTATAAGCTCGGGTTCCGCCCCGTACAGCGCTCTCCCCCTACCAACACTGACGCTCTCAATGTAATGATTATAATTTTCGATTCGACGTCCCGAAACGGATTCATAAGGCAAATGCCGAAGAGCTATAAGGTTCTATTGGAAGAGTTGAATGCTGTTGTTATGAAGAGGTTTGTAGGTACTTGAATCGCAATCTATAAATGGACGAACTCAGTGGCTCAACGGCGGTGCATGTTCTCCAGCTGCCGGGCAAATGTTTCGCATAATCTGAAATGGAAATGTAATGAAAAACATTTCACAGTGACGTCACAGACGCCAGAAACAAATACTACTCTCGAGTAATCACATACTCACTTGAGTAATCAAACACTAATCTGCGGATGATATCATAGTTCCCAAAACCCAAGACCCAGGGAATCCTAGTATGGTATCAGTACTGTTGATTTTTAGGTAGTATGAGTATTAGCTTCTCGTATAGATTACAATGTTATTGCCTATTTCAGTTTTAACACCGTAGGAGATGGAACTCCTGGCGCTCTGTTTCCTCTTCTAACGGGTCATTTCGAAGCGGAATTGCCAGATTCAAGACAATATCCGTCAAATAGTAGATTAGTTGATGATACACCATTTATATTTCATCTGTTGAAGGAACATGGGTAAGTACGAACGTTCTATGTCAACATTCAGAATCTTTTGCTATTTTAGCGACTAACTAGTCTACTTTAGATTGTTTTCGGGCCTTTTTAGTGTGACTCTTGTGCATTTTTAAAGTTGTTCATTTTAAACTGATACTACATGGATGACATGACGAATCCCTCCAAAGTACTAGTCGATGGTCGAAACCATGACATTTACTACATCTGTGTTAAATAAACATCAACGTGGGTAAGTAAGAGATAGACATTATCATTGGTAGGTACAAAACTTGTATGATAACTTTGAGCGACTCTTTTATTTTTAAACTCTTGTTTGTAACTCAAGCTCACATTTCCATACTATTTTCCTATATTATGTTAGTTTTTTGTCTGTATTCTCTAAGAGTACAATATAGAATGAGTATGCACCATTTCACTGCAATTATATTCCATTTCGAAAGAGTATGGGATGTACGGATCAGGTTTTTTCCTTGCGATGCATAGCCGAAAAGTTTTTGGCCAAGGGTCAAAAGGTCTATTGCGCTTTCGTAGATTTGGAAAAAGCCTATGATAAAGTGATGAGGAATGAACTATGGTCGGTACTGTCAATGTATGGAGTGGACAGCAACCTAATTCGAGCTCTGAAGTCTATCTATGAAGATTCCAGTGCTTGCGTAAGGATAAACGGGTCATACACTGAATGGTTTAGCATCCAAAAGGGTGTTAGACAGGGATGTGTAGCGTCACCGTGGCTGTTTAATCTATTCATGGACAGTTGTTTGAAAGATTTGAAAGAAAGTGAATGTGGATTAAGAATGAATGAGTTACTCGTCAAATGTCTTCTTTACGCCGATGATCAGGTTATACTTGCGTCATCGGTGGATGAGTTACAAGAGATGGTAACAATTATGTATGAGGCGTTTGAAAGAAAAGGGATGAAAGTTAATGTGAGTAAGACGAAAGTAATGGTTTTTGATAAAGATGAATGTATGAATGCATGTGATATTGTGATCGGCGGAGAGAGAGTGGAACAAGTAAAAGAATTTGTATATCTGGGGACTTTGTTTACTAGAGATGGAAAGCATGAGAAAGATATTGAAAGGAGAGTGAATGCTGGAAATCAAGTGAATGGGGCACTTCACTCCTTCATGAGCAGCCGGCAATTGTCTGAGACGGCACGACTAGCCGTGCATAAAGGAGTGTTAGTGCCGACATTAGTGTATGGAAGTGAAAGTTGGGTATGGCAGAAGAAACATCAAAGTCGAGTGAATGCAGTGGAGATGAGAGCTTTGAGAAGTATGTGTGGTGTAACTTTGAGTGATAGAGTGAGGAACAGCGTGCTAAGAGAGCAGTGTGGAGTGAATGAAGATGTAGTAACGAGAGTTGAGAAAGGTATGTTGAGATGGTTTGGGCATATAGAAAGGATGGACGAAAGTAGATTAACAAAACAAGTATACAAGGCGAGCGTGAATGGGATAGTTGGTAGAGGAAGGCCTCGGCGAACGTACTCTGACCAAATTGGAGACATTTTAGAGAAAGGCCAGGTCAGAAGTACACTAAACCGCCGAGCCTGTATGAATAATGTGATGAGGATGAATGAAGCGAAAGAGGTATGCCAAGACCGTAGCAAGTGGAAATCCTTGGTCTCTGCCTACCCCTCCGGGAAACAGGCGTGAATATATGTATGTATGTATGTATGTATATTCCATTTAAGAGTTAGGCCTTTCTATTTTTTTAGGGCAAGTTTCATTTTGGACACCGCAGTTTGGGTCTTACCAGAGAACCTCTGCGAGGTACTGTGAATTCTCAGACTTTCATTCATTTCAGCTATCGGACAGCGTATTTCGAAGACATGCCCAGCATAGGTACCTTTCAGTATCGTTTCAATGGTTTCCAACACCAACCAGTAGACCACTATATGAGGCCGTTCTTCATTGAAGAGTCTGGTATGGACGTTAAATTGTGGAAGGGGTTGAATAAGCGGTATTGTGTGGGTGATACTCCGCAACATCTGTTTATGCTGAACTCTGCTTCTCAGGTGATATTTTGCTTATCAACTAAAGCGGCCATTTTAGTGTACAATCTAGGGCCATTTTAGTGTCATTCTTGGCACAACTTAGCTACAATATGGGGCCAGTTAGTGTTATCCATGTTTTGATCTAAACCTAAGTATTTTGTTTGAAGATATCGTAAACCACTTTTATCTCAATTTAGATTGATTTGGTTTCAAAAATCGTGTGCTTTCTTACTATATTCAGGCTCAATTGCCAATCTATAAAAATAAAAAAGAGTACTAAGGTCCACTTGAGGGATCTATTTTTTTATACAACTAAGTGACAAACATATATAGGGCCATCTATTGGCAAGCGGTTACCGTAATCTGTAAGCGTTTCCAACACCATAGGTCTGTATCACTCGCGAGTTGCCGATCCTGAGATATAACAGGTGAAAAGTCAAGTATGCTTGTAATTTCGCAGCGACACACAGCAATGCTAGGATTACTGCTTTTTTTAGTTGACGTTTCTATATGATCCTTGTGATTTCAATAAATAAAAACCTATTGACTTTGACTTTGACTTTATTTCTCCGGACGGACTCTTTAACAAGGAGCTCGACTATAAATAATGCTGGACATTTTATACACAGCATCATCTAGCTCTAAAGTAAGCAGAGCTTGTATTATAGGAACTACGTGAATGATATACCTAATACTACTTACATAGGTACATTTTTTTGTTGTAAATACATACATATTATACATAGAAAACACCCAGAACCGAGATAAATATTTGCAGTTCACACAAACATTTGTCCCACGGCGAGAATCGAACCCGCAACCTTCTGCGTCCCAGGCGGGCCTTCGCCCACTGCGCCACAAAGGTCGTCAACAACTACGAAGTCTATTTTGCCATGAGCCATTTAAGAGAACAATGGCCGATTATCAGATGTTTTCAGTTTTTCAAACTAGACGGCAACAAATTCTGCATTAACTTCATATCATGCTTGTCTCACGATAACTTCAATATGATGTCCACTGGCGATGATCACCTGGTCGACTCCCTCAGGAGGTACAAGGAGGAGCATATGGAAGATACCTTGATCATCGTCATGGGAGACCATGGGCCAAGGTAGGTACACAACTAGGGCGTGCTAAGCCGCAAGCGTTTCGAAATACCTATGGCTTTAACTCATCGCCCGTCATACCTACTACTTGTTAAGTCACATGATTCTCTATTTCATCGACTTGTCGCAAACATAGACTTGACAAGTCGCAGACTCGTCTCTAGTTACAGACATATTTATGACTTATCTCTGAATAGTTAAATAAATGATCAACTTAAGTAGATAATAATAATAATATATTCATAACAGGACAGAAAATCAGTTTAGCCCAAGTATACGAAGTTTATTTAAATCAAATAATTTATTAATCAATTGGGTACAATACATAGGACACTTTTGAACGTTATACAATCGAGTATTAAGTAAATGACATAATTAAGACACAAAACACAATACATTAACTAAACATAAATAATATTCGCCACATGGCATGTCGGCTAGACGGTGCCAAGACTGTTAAGTCGGTGACTAGATATCGACTACTCAGTGACAAGTCTGTGACAAGTCTGTGACTACTCAGTGACAAGTCTGCGACTCTTCAGTGACAAATCTGCGACTACTCAGTGACAAGTCTGTGACTACTCAGTGACAAGTCTGCGACTATTCAGTGACAAGTCTGTCACTACTCAGTGACATGTCTGTGACCATTCAGAGACAAGTGTGCATGTTGTGTTCTTAGTTTTAGAAATTACATAGATCTTTACTTTTTGTGATTTTCAACTTTGCTGTGCATTGGTCAAAATAAATATATTATCTTTCTGTTTTTGTATACTAAGAAATAGTTGTTAATTTACTTTCTATACAAAGTATAGTTTGTAACGTAGAATAATGTATAGGTAGGAGCCTACTAAAATTTTATTAGCTCCCTATCCGCGTAGATGCTATGCGAGCGAAGCCGTGAGCAGAGTACCCTACGATTTGCGTGCCCAGCTAAGACAGAACATTAATTGCTAAACTTATTTTAATAATGCTTAGACCTTATTGTACAGTACACATCGTGTTCTGGCAAATACCTAAACGTATTCTATCCTATTCTTATTATAATGTTTCTATCTAATATTTAGATTCGAACACATACGAAATACGTTCCAAGGCAAAATCGAGGAACGCCTGCCTTTCATCGCATTGGTCTTACCCAAAAAGCTTAAGAGATCTCGACCTCAAGGTAATAAAAAAGTAGAACCTAATCTACCTTACGAATTTGCAAACTAAGTACTTACCTATATCTTTTTTACATTTTATCTTACCCCAAACGCATTAACCTATTGGTGAGTATACCATATGAGCTTTTGAAGTCTCGTGTAAATACATAAAACATCAGTAGGTGAGGCTGAAAAACAGCGTGGCTGAGTCCTTGACTTTTTTATTTACATACATACATAGCTTCTACATAGCTTCACTATAACTACTATTTTAATTAGGTACCTACTTATGATTATATTGTACTTAGACTAGGTATGTTTGTTTAAGTGTTAGTAGGTAGAAAATTCAAATTCAAATTCAAAAGTTAATTTTTCGGACAACACAATCCATTTTGTTAGTAGATATTTAAGACTATTTGTTAGTAAATTCTGCTATGGTAAATGATGATGTGTACATTAAGACATTCTGTGACGGGAGATGATCAAACAATGAAATCATATTGATTTCACTGATTGACCACCCTCCACACAAAATGTCTCCAAATAGGAGACATTTTGTGAGGTACCTCTCCGCAACTGTTGTGACTGCTATGAACTCTACTCATCAGAGATGCCGTCTTTTTACGGCTGATGGCATGAAAAAATTATAAATGCCCTTTTATTTTTTTATGTTAATTTTCAGCTGTAAAGAATTTGCTAGCGAATTCTGAAGTCCTCACCACGCATTATGACATGCACGCTACTCTGCTCGATGCTCTAAACCTGAGCGGGCATAGGAACCGGTTCAAAGTTCCAGGGTCTGACCATGAGAGGGGCTTGAGTCTCTTCAAGCCTGTGAGTTGACTGCCCAATGTTCCTAATAATAATAACACTGTTTCTAATACTCTCAGTGGAGGCGCTAGACCAAACGTCGACTTTGGCGACACAGCCTTGCGAGACCTCTTTCATTTCCCAGTCAGAAATAATGTGAACTAATGTATGAGTATTATACTTATACTCTCTAAACATACTCTAATTAAAATAGACACATTATTAGCCTCACTAAATTACCTAACAAATCTTGAGGTATGACATGGCATACCTATGTCATACCTAACACTAGCCGCTATTTCACCTTCAATTATTATTGATAGATCTGATACCTAATGCAGATAGTCCTTTCTTCTCATGGTACTCTCTAAAGAAAACAATAAGGTACCTACCTAAAACGTTGAAAATACGTAAATACGTTTCATTACGTAAATACGTACTTTGTCATAACTAACTAACATTAAATCTAAATTGACATGAAATAATATGACCAGTACTAACAAAATAATGCACTTATACCCATCTCCTAAAGTACCTACTTTGACTACCTACAATGAAAATAAAACCTCAGTCTGCTGCCGTACCCTAATACAAAGTTCATTTGAGAGACTTAACTTTATTTACTGTAGATATTAATAACTAGTTTGTTTACGCAAAACCTCGGCCTGCCTACCTATCTGTTGCTATACCCTTAGACAGGGTTCATGTGAGATACCTACCTATAAACACCATCTATGTAGGTACCTACCATGTGAAAGCAATAAATGTATTAAGTATTGTCATGTCGCCTGTGAACAGAAATTTCTGCTGCAGAAGTTTTCATGCGCGAGTCTGCGACTTTTGTGGCAGTGGCAGATGAATGGAATAGAAAAATTAACAACTCGGGGATTCCCCGGGCATCGCACGCAGAATCACCTGGCTTTCATAATGTTGCCAGAAGACTGGATGATAAATGCTACTCACTCGTACGGAAATAAATACGATTGTTAAAAACTCACCATAGAATAAGAATATGTTATCCCACTCACACTTTTACTGAAGATGTTATTTCTGTAATACAGTTTTTCCACGCACGATTATTAACGTACTTTTTCAATTCCCTTTACGTAACAAACAACCCCCTAACCAACATGGCTGACCCAGACCTACGTTCCGTCGTATGCGCCGGGAGACCGTATTGTACGTTCATGCAAAGCACAACCATGGAATGCACACCCCTGGAAAGTACAGCCAGTATTACAAACCGTTTGGTTTGAATTATCTGGGTGTGCTTTCCATGGTCGTACAATACGCTCCGTACAAACTAAACACATGACGGTATTGCACACCCCTGGAATGTACACCCCGGATTACAAACCAATATTCTCGACGCTCATTGGTCGATGCGAATAAGTCGCATGACGAGAACGAGCCTCGTTTGCACTGAGCAAGTTCTAATATGTTCAACCAAGAGTTACCATTGATAAATAATGTAAACAATAAGTTAATGTTGGCCTGAGAAATCCTTCCTAAGCAAATCCGTCTTGGATTGGTTAGGTTATTAGGTTTTTTTTATTACCACTCAGAAAAGGAGGATTGCTATCTGAACCTTGGGTTCAAATAAATAAAACCAACCGGTTAGTTCATCTGCAAAAAAACCGACATAAATAACTAATCTACTTACTACATCTACATTAATTTACTAATAGCGTAAAATACTATGGCAACACAGCACTTGACCCTTGATAGCACTCGCACATGAAAACAGAGCATGAAATTGGTTCGTATTCCATGGCTGTACATTCCAGGGTTGTACAAAACTGGCCGTACAAGGTCAACGTATGTAGGGAATGCACGCCCAGGAATGTACGCCCAGTATTTGAAACCAATGGTTTGTAATACTGGCTGGACTTTCCAGGGGTGTACTTTCCATGGTTGTGCATTCCATGGACGTACAATACAGGGACTCGTATGCGCCGACAGCGTCGGTGCTGCCAGCACATTTTTTATTTTTATTTATACGTTCAAAGTTTTTAACACGAAAATTAAGTGACAACTAATTTGGAGTAACTAGAGTTTGAGAGTAACTAGAAGCTAACAGGATAATTAATCTAACTAAATATTAAAACTTTTTTTCGAGGTTCGGCGATCGCCGCCATTGTAATCTCAGTCGCATCATTCAGCATTCGCCTTATGGCTGGACACATAAAGGTTGAATTCGTACTTGAATTTTTACTTAGCTCCTGAACAGTCCCCTAGGGGAGCTCCTATTTGACTACGAATGCCCTTCACACGGCCACCATAACTCATGTTATTTTTTTTATACTACCTACTAAAGTGGCAAACAAGCGTATGCTCGTGGAGCCATGGTATGGCCCACCTGTTGGTAAGCGGATATCTTAACGTGTAAACTATGGACGATTACAATACTCGCACGTTGATCGACCCTGTCATTGCCGAGACATAATGATCGGCCGGTGTAATTACAAGTCTCACGTGCTTGTAATTACACCGGCAATTCCACCCTTCAAACCGGAACACATCAGTACAAGCAATTACTGCTTGGCGGTAGAAATAATGCCATGCCGTAAGTAGGTTATTTCGACGTGTCACTAGTCCTTTGCAAATTTCTTCATGTTCCTAACCTCCACTTCTAATAACCTATGCAGTAACCTACAGTAGAATCTCTTATCCCTGCTTTTAGGACGAAAACTAGAAGGTTTTTAAATTAAATCCCAGTAGGTAACGCAATCCAAAAATGTAATCATCAGCGTCACATTAAATAAAGCGAAAGTGGAAACGCGTCGCCGAAACAAAGCGAAGGTACCTTTTTTTCTTTTTATCTGAGGAAATCCAAGGCGAAGGTACTTACAGTAGGTACCTAACAAGTAAATTGGTTCGGACATCTTGCGCTAGTTTGGACATTTTGAGTTATATTTGCAATTAAATCATTGCTGTTTATTTATCAAAAATGTGTTTTAGATGTAGGTACTAAATTTTTTCGCAGATATCGAAATCTCGATCCTGTGCCGCAGCAGGCATAATGCCGCATTGGTGCGCGTGCGCAAAGTGGAACAATGTGTCGACTCAAGATCCGCTGTACAAGCGAGCGGCGCAAGCTCTGGCCGATTACATTGATGGCATCACTGCTGAGACACGGTAAGACCTACCTGAGATTACATTGATGGCATCACTGCTGAGACACGGTAAGACCTGAGATTACATTGATGGCATCACTGCTGAGACACGGCTTCTTAGATGCTATTTATTGTACGATCTCTATGTCACGACGAGGTAAGCCAGCTACAATGTGAGAGGTGTGGGTTCGATTCCAATGCTAAATGTTTGGCATTCCTTCTAACCTTGGTTCAAGATCTGGGTGTTATTTTACTAGGGTACCTACTTCGATACTCTACATGTAATTTTATGCAGTTGGTAGTAAGGAAAGGCCAGCTTGAACAGAGTAAAATATATTAGAAGTTCTTGATACAGTCGGTGATCGTCGTGGAAAAGAGGCCTGGGTTTATGGCAGTTTTTTGTAGGACTGTGTTTAAAAAAAAATAGAGTGGCTTCTTAAATTTGCAGGTCCCAATGCGCTGCGAGATCACTGTCTTCCATCCAATGGGTTCTGCTTCAGAGCCCTGACGATAGCATTCTGGGGTTCAAGGCAAAGAGAAGAGTGGACATATATATTGGGAGATACGAGAAGACGAAGCATGTTAGAGCGAGCACAGAGTATTACATGGCCAAGGTAGACAAATCCTTTATCACAGTTTCCGCAAAGCCTCAAGTCGATAATCTACAATCAGCGAGGAGAAAATATATTGTCTTAAAGACTAACATTGTTTCTGATCTGTTTAATTTTGTAGTACCTAAATCACGTCGAGCATCAGTGAAATTTTTGCCATCGCGAGGAAACCAGCTTGTCTAGTGCAGTTTGATTCGTAGGTATGCATTAAGGAGCCCCTACGAAGAGCAATGAATAAAGAATCACCTTGGAGGTGGATACCACAATGTTTTTGCACAGTCTAGGTACTTTTCAGAGCCACAAATCACTGGCTTAATGTAAGTCTACCAAAAAATTACCAGTAGCAAGATGAAGAAGAATAAGCAACTTAATGTGGTTACTACATGAAGTTTGCTAATTTTAACCTCTTTCATGTCGATGGTCTAAATGACAAACATAACATAACTAATTTTAAAGAAAATTGCAATTCTCCAGATTGTAATGAATCCAGGGGAATCGTTGTTCGAGGGTTCAATGCAGTACATCGTTAAAGACGACTCCTTTAACATAACTGAGAGAGACATATCAAGAATTAACGCGTGAGTTTTTCTACACTATAATATTATAAAGAGGTGAAGTTTAATATTGTAAAAACGGGAATTTTCACGTACTGCACTGGGAGGAGCAAGTCGCGATCACTCACACTGATGAAGACTCTGGGAATGAGTCGAAACTTAGTCGATGCCTTCACCGTACGTTAAAATTCCCGTTTTTACATTATGAATAGTCAAGTTCACGATAGTTTTTGGAGGTGAAGTTTGTTAGTTGGATGTAGGAAACGAAACTACTCATCCAATTTTAAATGTACAATATTTACAATGGACATTCTGGATGGGCAAAGGCTGTATATTATCCCATTAACATAAAATAATTTTTGCATGGATACCAGTTTTAAAACGTAAGTCGACGAAAAAATGGTCTAGCAAATGCGTTTCTTACGAAAGCTGTCGTGACGGTAAGAGCTACTTTTTATCCGGGTACCATGCGGGCGAAGCCGTGGGCAGTAGCTAGTATATTATAAAAAAAAAAAAACACACAACTGGGCCTATGCCTTCTTGAAACACCACTCCAGTTCTATCTACTTATAGACATACCTACGAATAATACCTACCACAGCATTGACGATATCGGGGGCATTGAGCAAGTAGCCAACTGAGATGCTAGAGGTACGGGTTCGATTCCCACTGCGGGATGAATGTTTGCATGTTTTGGAGATATTCGTTTCTGGTCTGGGTGATGTACCAACAGCACAGGGATCAGATCCCTAGTGCGGGGTCAGGACTATGTGTGTGTTGGGTGTATATTATTAACATCCATAAAGTGCCATGACGAGCGATCTTGGACCGCTCCCATCCACCGACCTCCCGCAATTGCCTCGTGTGAAATCGTGCGATAAATAAGCGAAGAAAGCATTCAACCTACAACAGACCTTCGATAAGGATTGAAACCTATTGATTGACAGAGACATGACAATTTCTAATATGGCAATATGCAACATATCGACCGCATGGTCCTAAAATGGTAGTAACGAAAAATTGTGATGTTTCAGTTACGGCGATGAACCAAAATGCGTTAGTTCTACACATCCACATCTAAACAAATACTGCTATTGTATTGATAAAACCTCTAGATAGCGGTAGGTAAAACTAATTTGACATATAAATTGATAAACGCAATTAAAATTTAGTTTTATTATAAAGTTTAAAAGATTTATTCTTGTAAAAATTATATAAACGAACTTATCACTAATAGATTACACACTAATACATTAGGTACTTACGTTTAATACTGTTCATTTATTAATTAAAGTTAGAAATACAAATATTTAAAGTATGTATAAAAAAAACAGGTATTGGAAGCTATAGGTACTGGCTATAGATCGTTAGTAGTGTTGACTTATCAACGCTACTAATGATATTTCGTTCAAATATTAAACAACAAAATAAATACTTAGTTAAAAGTTTTAAAGGTTTTTCATAGTACCTATATAAAAACAGTATTAATAAAAAATACTATGTAGGTATACCCTATACGTCATCGATTAAGTACAGTTCCAATTTGAAGTTATATTGTCTCAACAAAGTCAAAGTCAAAGTCAAAATTCATTTATTCAATAAAATCACAAGGACCACTTTGAAACGTCGGTTTTTATCTAGGTGCCTGTTCCTCCGCGACCAAGCCAGGAAAGAAAGGCAAGAAAACAAGGCTGGTTATTCTTTTTAATGATCCTTTTACAAAACAATAGGTTCGATTTGGAGCATTTTCAATCCCAAGAGTTTTTGCTTTCTAAATAATCAGATATTTTATAGTATGCCTTTTTATAAAGCTTTTGTTTAATTACGTTTTTAAATTTGTTAATTGATAATTTTTGTATATCTCTTGGGAGTTTGTTATAAAAGCGTACACCGTGCCCTTTAAACGATTTACCAACTTTATGGAGTCTACAAGTGGCAAACAGTGTGTTTAATCTCTGTAAGCCAGCCTTACTGATTAAAATACATAAATTTTCTTTACTTTTATAGATAATTCTTATTGTAAAACGGAAATATTCATGTATATTTAGTGACAGCACCGACTCATAGAGACTCTCGGAATTAGTCGAAACTTTTGTCGGAGCTTTCACCGATAGTACAGCAGTTACGTGAAAATTCCCGTTTTACAATATGAATCGTCTAAGTTTTTTATTTATGCATTGCAATGGAAGACATGAACGAACGAGCATTACTTCAAAAACGAAAATATGAGTTTATACCATTGTACTAGTCAGTAGCAGATACATCGTTACGAAGCCTTACTCATAATTTCACAAACGCTGTTTTTAAACATAATTTAAAATTAGACGTCACTGTTTGTCATTATCTTTAAATAGCTGAAGCATTGTTTATCTTTTGACAAAGTTATTAAAAATCATATGTAAAAAAAATAGAATATGGTTAGGAAACGTCAGCAAAGTCGACAAAAAAACAGAGTATTTTTTTTAATGATTTTTTTATAACCATACGCAAAAACGTAAATATTAGAGTTATATCATTGTACTAGACTGTAGCAGATACATTGTCGACTACACATATTACGACACTTAATGATGATATGAGGGGAGTCCGTAGGCGGTGGGAGGTTGTCGGTGGCTGTTTCCTTGGAAACCAGTCAACGAGCCACTGAAGTCGGGAGACGCGTAGCTATAGCCACCTGAGAAGCAAATATTATCTTAATTAAATATTATCATAACATAACAACATAGTACTTAAGTAGTTATTTCGACATGTACTGAGGTCTGGAGATTTATCGTTTTCACCCGAATACCGAGGAGAATAACAGACGAAATTTTTACCAACATAATGTTACCAGGAGGTCTAGACAAATACCTCACGCTTACTTTTCCTTTCACGCTAACGCAAATTTGTCAAGGAAAAACTTGGCAGTACTCACGTGACTTTTCCACAGCTAATGTAATTTCCATACAATACAATCTTTCCGCAATCGTTAACGTAACGGAAAGTGGTATTTGTCTAGACATCCAATTGTGTTTTCGTCAGCGCAATTCAGAAAGGGTCTTTTTTAACTACCGACATCTATTCATATTGTAAAAACGGGAATTTTCGAGCCGTGCACTACGTTGCGACGCGAAGGGAGAAAGTCGCAACCACACACCCTGATGCAGATTCTCGGAATGAGTCGAAACTTAGTCGGTGCCTTCACCGATAGTGCAGTACGTGAAAATTCCCGTTTTTTACAATATGAATACCGACATCTAGTTGTACTAAATTTAGTACAACTTTTTGCACTAGATTTAAGAACGAATTTAGTTCTCTAACTTTCTTATTATTAAAGAGTCAAAGTCAAAATTCATTAAAATCACAAGGAACACTTGAAACGTCGATTTTATCTACTGCCTGTTCCTCCGCGAACTTTTTACAAAACATTTTCAAGAAAATAACCAAAGACGCACTTGCATCGATAGATAGATAGATAGATAAATCATTTATTTGCAACTACTTATAAATTATTTATATAACTAAAATGGTTGGACTGCTTATGTGATAAGTAGCCACAAATTGGGATGGGACTCGGCATAAAACGCCGCAGACCGGCTGAAGGTAAGTAGCGCGCTGATCTTCCGTCCTCTCCCAAAACTCAAAACTCAACTGTCTATCTTATAACTTTCAAGAAAACAGGTAGATACTTCGAGCGAGCAATATCGGTTCATATCTTACCTTGCTGGTGGATCCTGGAGGGCTCAGGATACCTGGCTTCACCCTCATATCTTACGTCAGCATGGAAGCCGGTCTTCCAATCAGCGTGGTAGGTCACTGGAAGAACAAACACATTAGTATTGTAAAACGGGAATTTTCACGTAGGTAATTGTATCTAGCTAAGTATTATTTAGTCTGACCAAGACTCTCTTTGGGGGAGGCAAAATTATGTCCAGCAGTGGACTTGTACCTACAGGTTGTTAATGTACCTAATTCCAAATACCTACGTACACCTTGTAGGGTAAACTCACTAAATGACCTCCAGCCTTAGCATGAAGACCTGGACAACGGTTTTGTCTACCGCCAAGCCGAGAAGACTAAAAATATTGTTGTACTATTTGACGGAATAGGCGACAGAAATAGTTTTTTTCTTCTTTTTCGTAGACAAAACGTTGTCTTGGGTGCTAATGCTAAGCGGACTGATCTTTAAGAGTGGGTCCTCAGCAAGTGTGGTACCACTTTTGTAGCTTTCTCTAAACGAGGCCTCACTCTTTTCGTTTGGACGAGCTAGCACACCTGCACACTAACACAGTTGCACAATCGTTCTAGGCGCGAGGCGCGAGCCGAGCCGCGAGGAAAGATCGTGTTGGCTCGCACATAGCACTCCACTCCATTACCACACCACACAACACGCACAGTGCACACTGTGTTCCCAAGACTGCCTCACTCAACTATATTCAGAAACTGCCTCGCTGCCTCGCCTCAATTGTGGTACCACAGTGTGCTCGCTCAGTTGTAAAACTGTGCCCCTCGCATGATCCTCCTTTTCAAACAGTGTGCTGCCCATGACTACTGCTTTTAGTAGAAGGTAGAAGTCAGGGTAAACCAACCAATTAGCGTACACCACTTTACAAAAGTAGGGTAATAATTTGCAATAACTGGCCTATAAGTGTCCTGTTCTTAGTTGAATGACCGATTTGCGTCCAGCCCTTAGTAGAAATAGAGTAAGCTGACCTATTTGCCTACGGTTCTTAGCAAAAGTAAGTTAAAAAGGGTAAGGTCACCAATTTGTGTCCACCCATAATTTGCGTGTAGCCCTTAGCAGAAGTCGAGTAAACTGACCTATTTGATCTGACCTACGGTTCTTAGCAAGTAAGAAAAGGTAAGCGCATCAATTTGCGTCCACCTAGTTAAATAATATAAATGTCAAAAAACTGACTTCCTCACATGCTTCCTTTATTTTGCTCACTCGGGATAACACTCGTATCTAATGGAAAACAAAGTAAAATAGCCCACAAAAAATGTTTCGACCAGTCGTAATTCCATAAGATGATGAGGTTTTTGAGTTATACGGGAAAATTAGCATTCCCATAGGAATAAAATGTTTGAAAGACCTCTTGGGGATCAATTTCTATACAACAACAACAACACAATCATCAAAATCGGTTAACAATTGGCAAAGATATCAAGTATACCAAAAAATATATAAAGTTAAAAAGTAGGGTAAACTCACCAATTTGAGTCCTGCCATCGGGCAAAGCCACCCTGTATTCTCCCCTTACAACATTCCCGTCTGAACTTTCGCGTCTATTGTAGTCGTTACCCGACTGTGCATCTTTTACTGAGTATCCAAACTCGTAAGATTTGGGCTGGAAATTAAATTAGGTAATTGTTAACAAAATACATTATTATCTAGGCTTTAGGTAATAAGTCCCACTAATACTTAGGTACCTAATACCTAGGTAGTAGACTATCTAATACCTAGGTAATTTTCAGAATTCAATGACAGAAATGCCCAGATGTGAAAGTTATTAGGCACCTAGATGGTTTAAAAGTTAATTGTTTTACTAGTAGCAGAGTCATGTTGGCCTAGTGGGCGGTATCAGGACCTCCGGGTGTCGTAGGTTAGAACCCGGTCGTGCACCAATAGATTTTCCATGTGATGTGAAGGAAAACATCGCTAAAAACCGGCGGCGTGGCCTTGTATAAAAGTTCGAAGACATGTGCCAATAGTTAGTGTTTCAATAAGCAGCGTGAAATGCTAACTACTTGCAAAAACAAGGACATGTGCCACATATATTGTTTGGACGTGCCTCTGACTACCCCTACTCGCTATCTCGGCCATCGTGGGAAATACAGTCGTGAGCGTGTTAGTTTGTTTGTTTTTTGTTTTTTTTATTCCAAATTAACATTGATAACCCCCTATTATCTTGTATTTTTGACCTAGGTAATCGGAACAAAAAAACCAGAGAGAGTAATCTGCAGTTTTAAATTAAACTTTAACCAACTAACATGAAATAGAATAGTTTGTGGAGATGTTCGGATGAATGATAGGTTATTTAATGCCGTCATAATGGCTAAACCAAGTTTGATGAAGTAAATTTATCAAGGCTACTTTTATCCGTGTAAAACGCAATTGATACCGGGGACAGAAGATTGTTAACAATAATAAGCATTCCAGAAAATATAATTAGTAGCCAAGTAGTGTATTATGTATGTACTAGCTTCTGACCACGGCTTCGCCCGCGTGGTACCCGGATAAAAAGTAGCCTACGTGTTATTCTGATGTAAAAGCTATATTACTGTAAAGTTTCATCAAAATCTGATCAGTAGTTTTTGCATGAAAGAGTAACTAACATCCATCCTCACAAACTTTCGCGTTTATAGGTAGGTAATAAGTAGTAGTAGGATTTATAAATGAAATATAAGTAGTAAAATCAGTCATGTAGACACAAGCTCTGCTTAGTTTGGGGCTAGATGATGCTGTGTGAAAAAATGCCCAGAATTATTATTGAAATTATCGTGGTTTGGTATTATTTTAGGAAATTGTGAGTACCTACTATACGACTAATAAATATCATCAGGAGAATAGTAAAGTACGTGGTATATATGTAATATATTCTTAAATTCCAAATATTGTTATTTACTTAACCTCTCCACAGATATCTATCGAATACTTATTGAGTGATATCCTTCAATCCACTATGTTTTAGTTTAGTTATCAAACGGTCACGCAGCAGTAAAACACGGTATGTTATTTTTTTTGTTTCATCAATATTCTTCGTTGATATAATTAATATTTTGTCTAAAAATGTTAGTAGAGGCCATTTCTTCTTAGATATCTAATGGTATTTTTTGAACGCAGCAGAACTTAATCCTGATCTTATTTTCCTATTCAAGAACTCTAAAATACAGGGTTAAACTAAGGGTAGATGTTATTACTAGTTCTCAGTTTAACTTTATTTGTTAACTAGTTGTTGCCCGCGGATTCGCCCGCGTGGTATGTTAATAAAAGTAGCATATGACCGTCTCCAGGCTTCAAACTATGTCCACCAACCTTTGAATGAATCGAACCAAGAATTACAATTTATACAAAGTTTAGAACTCAATTGCACACCCCCAAAGGGTAGTTTTGAAAAATAGGTGTTTCATTATTTACTTTAAAGTTTATTTGTACAGAGTTTTGAGCGAATCAAACAATTTTTTTTCATAGAAATTTTACCGCCCTATTTAACCCCCTTAGGGGTCGATTTTCGATTAGCCTATATGTTATTCCATATCCTAAACTATCTACATTCCAAATTTCATCAAAATCGGTTTTGTAGGTAGGGAGATACGTGGTAAAAAACATTCACACACACACACACAGACTTTCGCATTTATTATATTAGTAGGATTAATTGAAATCAATTAGTCAATCAATATTTAATTCAGACAATTGTCCATATTTTTTGTTAGTAAGTAGTAAGAACTTAAAGATGACATAAAAATCAACTATCAGAGAGAAACCAGAGGGATGAGTTAGTCAAACCTTGATTGATTTGTTATCTCGCTAACATTTTGCATATTTTTTTCACAGGTATCAAAATGAGATCCATTTTAATACTATCTAGTATTTTGAGTGTTTACGCTGGTGTCATCAAAGAAGATTGTGACGGGGTCAAAATAAACGGTATCTATCACGACCTTGAAGTCTTACATAAGGAGTTAGATAGACCGTATTTACTGGCCGTAGATTATAGTACCAACATTATTTACTTCAGCTACACTATTATAGAAAATGAGGAAGATGAATTCAAAACCGCCAGAATAAACCTGAATACAAAAGAATTCAAAAATATAAAAGGCGTTAACAACGGCTTCGCTCAAACAGTTAATCAAAAAAACCATGAAATATATATAGGAGGAAGTGATGGGATCTACAAATATGATTATGGAACTGACAAAGCAGAATTACTTGCGGAAAAAGATACTAATATATGGAATTTATACTTCAAAAATGTTTTATACTTCATCGCATATCCATCCCAATTCCTATATACATATGAAGATGGACAATCTATTAGATTTAAAGACTTAGAAGACACCAAAGTGGACAATTTTGTTATAGACAATGATGATATCATATTTTTCACGAATGCAACAGGACTGTACAGCCAACAAAAAGGTACCAAAAACTCTGTGTTGTACGAAGAGTTCCGAACTTTAGGAGTGAGAGGTCTGACAACGGATGTTAATGGAAAAGTACATGTTTGTCTCAGGGATGGGATCTATGCAGTAAACAAAGAGAAGGTGATTTTGGAAAAGGTTTTAGATATAGATGATTGTTTTGGTTTAGCATTTGATAATGATAATAACATTATATACGCCGACGCCACAAGATTGGTGAGACTAAAACCAAATAAGAATAAAAGTTGTTGAGTTTTCTCGTCTATTTAAATAAATTTTAAAGTTGTGTCATTTATAATGCTGTGTGATAAAATGTTACAGTTTATCGTGTAAGAAAAAAAAATTCGATAATTTAACATTGATTTTTGAAGTTTTATTATAATTATCATTTTCTAAAAGCGTTCACATATTGTTTGGTTGTTTGTTTGTACATTTTGTTCGTCGAGTCATTGGTTATTTCTTGGTCACTCTACTGTAAATCAGTTCCTTAACGGTTGTTATACCTGACGGCGGTTCTAAAAAAGATCCGTGTAGTAAGAGAATTTAGAGTGCCTTGCCGATGCTCCTTTTATACACATATCACAATGTCTTCTCAGTGTTTTCCTTCATCGTTTAAGAGTACGTAGTTCCGCGCGTATTTTTTTTTTATTTATATATACTATTGGTCCAACGCTATCTGAACCCACGACCTAAGACAAAAGTAAAGGTCACAAGCCACAACTTTAACACTTTTTCTGTATAATAAAATTGAGTTTGTTTCAGTCAGTTAGGCATATACATAGTACACAAGTATACACAATATACACATAGCCAGGTAGTACTACATTATGTAAGTACATGAATTTTAGGTAGTAGGTAGGTACATAATGATGTAAGTAGGTGCGTAACAATGTGTAGTGTGTAAATAACCCCTGTATGACCTTGCATGCATATTTTCATCAATTTACTCATCAGACCGTTTAATTGTCTGTAACAAGTGCAATTAAACAACACGCTAATCTCTATTCTCAATTACGTAAGAACTATTATCGTCTGGCAACAACGAGATAAAGCTCTGTAACTCGAGATTTTGTCAGTTTAAAATGTGACATCGAATAAAATGCGCGTGCTAGTGTTTATAATTTGCGCGTGCGCGTTAGAAATACACGCAAAAGTGCGTATATTCGTTACCGATACGCCTATACAAACTATCGGGTCGCGAATTTACAAGAAGATTCTTTTAACGGACAAATTTCAAAGCCCAAAAGAATTGACTTACGACTCATCGAGCAGGAATCTATTTTTCATGTACATGGATGATGAAATTCAAAACTCTGGTCGTGCTTTGATCAATGTAGTTACGAAAGAAGCTATAAAAATCAAAGGAATAGCTAGGAATAAAGCTATAGCTGTAGATACTGAAACAAGTGACGTATACTTCGGTTCTGACGACGGATTGTACAAATACGATCCTTTAACAAACGAAGCGAACAATATAGGACTCTACAATATGAATATTATGAAACTGGTAGTGAGAAACAACGATATGTATTTATTAGACGCGAACAATCACATGATTTACAAAGTTTTCAACGAAGGAACGACTGCGGTCAAAGCTGGTAGCTTAAAGACTGTTATGCAGTTTGAGGTTGATAATAATAGGAATGTGCATGTAGTGACTATGTGTGGCGTGTACTGTGCTTTCCGTGGACATGAAATGATCAAGAATAAGGACTTGCAAGTTGTGTATCACTTTATAGTTGACGGGCCTGATACTTTTGGCATTACTGATGACGGAATCTTTCATATAAACTGTGAGAACGGTACGGCTAGGAAATTAGGTGATTTGTATTTTTATCCCAATAGCATAACTTTTGGAGACTATGGTGATATATTTTACTCTGTAGATGATAGTATATTTAAATTGAGTCCGATTAAATCGTATACGCTTTATAAATTTCATAAAAACAAAACGTGATTCATATTGTAAAAACGGGAATTTTCACGTACTGCACTATCGGTGAAGGCACCGACTAAGTTTCGACTCATTCAAGAGTCTTCATCAGGGTGAGTGGTCGCACCTTGCTCCTTCGACGCACGGTGCGAGTCGAAACTTAGTCGGTGCCTTCACCGATAGTGCAGTACGTAAAAATTCCCGTTTTTACAATATGAATAGTCAAGTTCACGATAATTTTTGGAATAAACGAAACATTATTGTAGTTAAAAATTTTTGGTTCATTATTGTGTTAAATTATATTTTATTATTTTTGTAAAATAGTAGTATTTCTGTTTTTATAAAGTTTTTCTTTTTTATAATAAAAAATCACTTTATGGAACTATCCGGTCGATATCTGTTCAGAGGACTCCAGACAAAAATAGTTTTATAAAATCCCATACGTTTTCCTTTTGCGTTAACGATTGCAGAAATTCAACAGAATCAGAATCATTTCTTCATAATATGAAGAATACAATATGTCAATTAATTAAAAACAATGTCACAAGATAATGTAAAAGTAAAAACTAAAAACAAGTTTAGGTACCTACCTACTTAGGTAGGTACCTAAACTTGTTTTTATTTTTACTAGGTTCCATCAGTATCACATAAGTAAGTCATATTTCGTATTGTAACTAGATACCTATACCTCTATACAAAAACTCTTTTACTGTGTAGTAGATTTTTAATCAAGTGTTGAAACTACTTAGACTGTGAGCATCTTTGATGCTATCTACTGAGAACTAGGCTTTGATGCTGTAATCATCACCCTCTGAATAAAGTCCCTGAGCGGCACTTACCACTTCATTCTCATGTCCATGTCCATGGCTTTGTCCGTGACCTGAACTTTGACCTCCGTTAAAGTCATGCCCTGAGGGAGCCACGTAGTTGCTTTCAGTGTTGTACCCTGGAAAAATAAGTCGTCATTAGGTCTACTCTAATTAAGAGAGTGACATTCCTTTGTAAGCCATTATGGAAAAAGTACATGATAAAATCCAAAACGAGGAAATCCTTAGAAGACATTACGTAACGTGGTCTAAGCTCTTCGAAAAAAGAGTTTTATTCCAAAGTTAAGTTATACAATTTAAAAATAAAATAAAACCGCGGGATGACCATTTGATATAAAAAACACAAACCAAAATTAAAAAGAAACACATAGTTTTGATTGGCTACCAAAATAAAGTAGGTCTGGAAAAAGAGGTTGAGCTATGATATAAATAAACTAGGTGACCGCCTGGTTTATCTATAGTCCAACCTCTTTTTGAAATGTCAAATACTGTCGTTTATTATATTATTACCATGCACTACAATTTGTCAAACCTTGTTTCCTTTGCACAACAATTTGTCTTGAAAATCATGAATCAAACGTCTTAAAGATAAACCACCGATTTAAACCACCTTTCGTAATGAGACCCACAGCTTTTATAATAGACACCAATATAATAGAAACAGATGATGATATGTAGGCAGGTCTTCTACCCTAAGGACCAATGATATCTTGAAAGTTGTGGGAATTTGGTGGATACAGGTGACCAAAGAGTGTTTGTCAACCTCAAGGCCCTAGAATATAAGACCGTTACTCAGCAAAGCTGGCAAAGATTGCCAGTTAAAAAACAACCTCTGTGGCGCAGTGGGCGAAGGACCGCCTGAAATGCAGAAGGTTGCGGATCCGATTCCCACCGCGAGACAACTACAACACAGAAACACTCCCGCAAACATGCGGGAGCTACTTTTCGTCGATTACTCCGGGTACCACACGGGCGAAGCCATTAAGGTAATAAAGAGATTATATGATATTAGCCAGCAAAGCGGAGACTGACCTGTGCTAGGTGGTAAATAACTGCTGCTGGCTGTGTTGTAGTTGTTCCTGGGTGTGTTGTAGTTGTACCCTGAAACTGGTGGCTCGCAGGTCGCTAAGGACGCGAATAGCGTGACGAGTAGAACCTGAAATCAGTGAGGTGAAAGGTAAAACGACCGTTTATCATAAACTTAAAACAACCCCTAAAACTTTTAAATGTCTAGGTGGATGGATTTGTAAGGTGCGTGGGGGATTTCTGTTTCAATTATACTTATAAGTAGGCTATTAACTATTATACTATTATATTATAGAAATATATTATATTACTATTTTTTTTTCATATTTGTCCCACCATCCTAACTTACACATTTAGACACAAACTAACAAATCTGGCAAAAATGGTTTTCACACATCCACAATATTTATGAGAGACCTATCTGACGGCAGCACATACTATGGCATTGACGAGAAAAAAAAACATCCACTTTGGGCGTAGGAAGGTACCTACCCTTAAAAATATATCTTTAAGATTTTTATTTTACCACTTAGTCGATGTAATTAATATGTATAATATAATATAATAATGCTGGACAATTTCAAACAGCATCATCTAGCCCCAAACTAAGCAGAGCTTGCTTGACTGATATACTACTTATATATATATATATTTTTTTTTTTGTAAATACATACATAATATACATAGAAAACACCCAGACCTGAGACAAATATATCCAATTATAATATCTGTGCCCATGCCAAATAACAGCTTTCTAAAACTAAGAGTCTCTGGGCTAAGCTGCAGACAGACAGACCAAGACGGACGGATACAGCGAAACTAAAAGGGTTCCTCGTTGACTACGGAACCATAAAAAAGGAACTTAAAATTTAAATCCATATATTAATGTTACGTCTACAAAATAGAAAATTTCTTAAATATTTATGTACCTAACTGAATAACTGATCAGATTTCTTATTTAGATTTTTTTTTATTATTTTTTTGACAAAACTTTTCTATGAAATTACTTCTTGAATGAAATATGGATATGGTCACAAACTGGTGGTGGTCGGGGAACTGACAAAGTGACCCTACCATATTAGGCTTAGACAATACACAATCTAGGTAAATTTTATGGTAATTTTCCTTCAAAATTAGGTCCACCCTTTTTAGGATACCTATATAACCGCAAAATCTCATCAGCCCGCCATTTTTGTCATAATTAGTACCTATTGTATCATGACTACACCTTATGTAGGTAGGCAGGCATATGTATAGGTACTTACCTACCTATAGGTTGGGAAATCTAGATGAAGTGACCGTTCACAAGGGCTACCTACTCCATATTGTTGCGTGGGAAACATCAGGTACCCACCTAGCTATTTATGTAAGTTGTGAGAGGAAATGAAGGCCTGGTCTCGTCTATTTGAATTTTAAATTTTATCCATATTCATTTTGTAAATTTACCAATGTAGAAAAACCCCATAATGAACCGATGACTAGTATTATCCTATCCTATCCTACTAATATTATAAACGCGAAAGTTTGTGAGGATGTTTGTTCCTCTTTCACGCAAAAACCACTAAACAGATTTTGGTGAAACTTTACAGTAATATAGCTTATACATCAAAATAACACATGGGCTACTTTTTATCCGGGTACCACGCGGGCAAAGCCGTGGGCAGAAGCTAGTAATATCTATGCCGATGATATAAAAAAGTTACGGGAATTCGATGGAACTATCCAGTTAAGAACATCTAAACATTTGTCCCGCACCGGAAATCGTATCCGCACCTCGCCTTTCTTCTATACTAGTATTTCCTGATACCTACGATACAAGGAATCCTAGTCTGGCTGTTGGGTGTTTATTTATCTAAACTAATGTTATCAAATAAATAATGCTGGACATTTTTCACACAACATCCCCAAAGTAAGCAGAGCTTGTGTTATGGGAACTACATAACTGATAAATTACACTTCTTCTGTACTTGAATTATAAATAGGTAAAGTATAAAATTTTGTATTTCGATTCCAAGAAATCTTTCACCAATATTTACTATTTACTTTTAGGGTAGACAATGGAAATACGCTACATTATCATGATCCCGTTAAATAAGGACTTCGTGGAGACCCAATTTTGAAACGTCGAAGAAAAAACGGTGCGACCACCGAATGCGTGTCTTAAGAACAGTACTTTTTGTACCACGCGGGCAAAACCGTGGGCATAAGCTAGTTTATTTATAAATGCAGTACCCAGATAACCTGCAATGCTGAATATTAATGAACATTAAGTTATTTAGCAATCTTAATCTTAATTTAGTATCATGAGAATGTACCGCAGTTATTGCACTGTTCTAGATAAGTATTTGAAGATTAGCACTTTCAGTTAGCTATTACATGGTGATGAGGTGACGACATATTTGAGTGTTCACACTCTGGTCTTAGATTAGACAGTTAAGACCTAGGTGGCGCGGCGTCGAGTAGCCCGCAGCGGGACAAATGTTCGCATGTTCTACATATTTGTTCCGGGCCTGGATGTTGTGGTACCAAGGTAGGCCATCAGTTAGTTCAAGTGGCGATGAGCCTGTCACGTGGAATGTTATTGCAAAACTAATGCATTGCCAATGTTATATTTGGGCACATATATTTATTTTATTTATGAAATAAAATCGACAGCCCGTATTATACAACAAATAATTCTTACTACGCTTATTTTACATCCAAAAAACGGATTTACATTTTAAATAATAAAAAAATTAAACAGGCAGTCGAATTTTTCAAACGGACAAAATTAATAGACAAAGTGTAAACACTTAATTTTATTTTCCTACTTGATAAAATGTACCTACGTAAATATAAATAACGTACATACGTATTTGACTCTGAGACTAAAATAAAAGGGATTGCGTATATACTCTGTGAAGTGTATATTTCCACAGGTAAATTTGGGTCATTACCGTTAGGGACTGCGAAGAAAATGGGCTGCGGGTCCCTAGAGACACTTACAAAATTAATATTATTTTCATTCCTAGAAGGGACCGGCCACACCCACTTTTTTATGCAAAAATGTAAACCCCGGAAGTGTTTTTTTACGTCTATTGTAGTTGTCTAATCGTCCTTAAAGAGACACAGATCGATTGATAAACACTGCATTTCTTTTAATTATGCCGTTTTGTAAATAAATGCTAAAAGACAAAAGAGTTGATCTTCAAACAGCTGAATAGATTTTCTTGAATCATAGCTAAAAGAACAATCTCGATCAAGTCACCTTTAAAAAATACATTAGGGTGGTTAGGGTTGTTTCAACTTATAACACCGCTTATAATTGCTTCGAGGGTTATGCAACACAGGATTGCTAAGAATGTCCCGCGGGAACCGAACACGCTTGCGTCGCAGTCGGCTACGCGCCTGCCAAGCCACAAAAGCCTTAGAGTAGGTATCTATTGTTATTATTACCGTAACTCAATTGGCCTATCAAATATTGCACAATATTGCTCTCAATGTGCGTTATTTCCAATTCGGCATGACTATAATTATTTATGTACCAACCGTTGATATGAAATAAATACATAGACTACAATTATTTTGATGACATGAAGCCCCGTTCAGTAGCGGATCCAGAGGGGGGGCTAAGGGGCTCAAGCTCCTTAGCCCCCCACCCTTGAGTCCACCCCTGACCAAACTTAAATTAAACTTATTATTAAACGACTTTCTCAGTACTAAACTACATACAGTACAATTTTCATCACTTATCCTTTCATAACCCATTTTGCGACTAAAATCGACGACACGAATTTCTAGTTTGGGGTCAAGAATGTACACAGATCATTTGGGTTATACCAGTTATCTCCCGATTTTCACCCTCATCGGGGATAACGGGAAGTTTTTTCTCGTTGTCCCTCGACGTGAAAACTTAACATATTTTTTTTTTATATTATGCCGAAATATTATTTATTATTCTTTTTTCTCATAGGTATTCTTGTGTAGAGTTTCGTGTGTGTAGAACAGAGATCGTTTTCTGCGATTAAGACCGCCCATTGTACCTCGCTTAGTTATGAATTCCTGTTTTTTGTATTTATCTATTGGATAAGTACCATAATCTAATTTGTTATATCATCAGATTGATCGATAAGAATGGTTCATGAGCCGTATCTTGTGAATTATGTGTTTTTCGTACAACGCAGATAAGTGCATTTTCATTGTTACCGTACCTAATAAGGTCTTGGTCTGATGGTTACACTTTTATAGGTATCAGTGACAGATGACCCAGAAGATTTTAACTTCCCAGTCCTACAAGACCTACCTGACAAATTTTCAAGTGTTTAAAAACTTTACTTTTCTATTCTTCGCATATTTTAAAGGATCTTTCAACGCTTACTTGAATAAAAAGGTCTAAATAAAGTCGGACTTAGCCAGCGAGCGTCAGCTCGATTCATGGCAAAATTGTCAAAGCAATGCCATTTCTTAATGTTCTAACTATTGAAACAATATTTTGATTATAAACTTTACTCATACTTTAATAAAACTATGAAAAGATAAAAAACCGTTTTACATACCTTAGTATACACCATTTTGAAAGATATCTGAAAGAAATATGAAAATTTTGTTATATTTTTGTCACGTGTTAAATTATTTTGAAAAGTTACATAGGTACCTATAGTTACTACAATAATGATTCTTTTTTTAATTAGCTGTCGAATAACACAACAGTTTTTATGGTTTTTTTTAAACAAAAATAAACATGTTAGGTACCTAGTGCTTTATAGTGTGGTAGAGGTAATGAAACGAAAAAGCTCTTTTTATTAGTAAGAGGTACTCCAAGTACTACTTATATACCTATCTAGATAAATTTAAATTATGTGTTTAGACCATTTAAAGATCGTTTGCAACGATCTTTAGATAGCAAGATGTTTCATTTTATTTTATTTTTGTGTATGTACAACAACTTGTAACTACAAAGTTATAAAAACCATATTAATTATGTAACTTTATCTAACTTTAATTTAAATATCGGAATTAAATCTACTGTCACTTTTACTTTCTTGTAAAATGACATAGATAATCTACTAACAAAGAAATTTCATTCCGAGAATAATAATGTTTTTTCTCACCGTTTTGTTTGGAAAGCGATGGTATCAGGAGGTAACTTACCTACTCATAGTAGGGTAACAATTAAAATAATTACCTACGCAAAAGTTTACGTTTACGGTTTTTGGAAACAATTGGTTTGCCTATTTCGGCTATTTTTATTACGCCTTATTTGTACTTAAGTACAAATAAAAAAATAATTATGTCTAGGTAACATAATGGTTTAAGAATTTTGCAATATAAATAATTTATGCAGGTATAAGATGATCTGAAAGTTCATTACTATGTTTTTTTTTATTTAATTAATTTTCAGGTCTGTATTTTTCATTTAATTAATTTCATTAAAAAATTTTTTTTATTTTTCTGTCAAAGGTACATTTTGTTTTTTTTGGGTTAATAAAAACCTTCCTAAATAGAGAAGAACCTTTATGCTTGCAAATAAATATAATTCATTCATTGTTACAATGATTAGTATAATCACTCACTTATTGTTTCGTTTCACGAACAGAAAACGTAGATTATAAACACAAAAATCACGCGAAAACTTTTACCGCGCAAAATCACTAACACACAGATCTAGTTCACGTACCGCACTGCCACACATTCAGCCTAATTTTACTTTTTATAGACCATGGAGAGGTGGGCGCATCTTCTATTCTTCTTTTGTAATTTTAATAGGCATCAGTAGCCGATAATTATGTTTTAGAAGTATTAAATCCATATTCATATTAGCACTACTATTTGTTTTTAATTCGTTTTCGTCAGAGTTGCACGTTTATTTTTAAGTTTTCATTATACCCAATCATACTAACACGATTGCATTGTGCATGGTAATTGGATGGTTTTTGATGTAGATTTTGATAAATTGGTTTCATTGCCTTGTCGCTGGTGTATGGCTGATTAGAACAAATGTTTAGTCATTTCTAAGTTTGGAATGATTAGGATATTGTAGTGACTAATTTGGTTATTGTTATTCTGATTTTCGATCCATAACACCTTTACGAATAATTTGATTGTTCTTTGATCAAACTTACCACAATTTGATAGGTACCACAGCAACGTTAAATTGTTGTTTTTTTATGTGTGTTTTGTTAACCTGTAAATCTAAACATTCCAACAGATATTATAATACATTACATTTATTATGATTTATGACTATGACCCATACCCACGTTTATAAAGTATAATAAATTAATTTTTCGAGTCCACCATGGCTCTTATAGACTAATAAGTAATAACTAATAATAATTCCCACGATGATCCATTCCTTAGATTCAGACCCATACTCAGTACGCAGATCCGCGAGGATATCAAGTAATGGGTTAGAGGCACGTTCAAACATTAAAGGTATGCATAGTAGCATTCCACGGAACAGGCAGGTTGCAAGTATCCATCGCCGCTGTATATAGTCCTACATCTAAACTTGTCAAATCATTTGTCCGGACTGGCTGACTGACTGTCTCATCTGTCAACGCACAGCCAAAACAACTTAGTCAAGAAAGTTTTAAATTTGGAACAAAGGTTTATTTTTTAAAACGTAACCATGTGCTAAGAAAGCATATTTGGTTTTTTTTTTAAAGTAAAACTTAAAATGGGAATTGTAGCTACTCATCATAAATATCACGGTTTTTTATATTTTAAGGGGGCAAATTGGATGGGAGTACTTATCGTTTTTTTTAAAGACGATTCCGCTCGTGTAAAGCCGCTGGCAATAGCTAGTAATCCTATTATCCTACTACGATTACCTATATACGCGAAAGTTTGTGAGGATGGATGTCTTTCACGCAAAAACTACTAGGAACTACTAGCTAGTATAGTATTATATTATCTGTGCTACCAGGTACCTTACCTCCTACTTACTTGGCATGTCCTTGACCTTGTAGACGCTTTTTCAACCCACAGCTAAGTTTTATCAAAATCTGTAAAGCAATCATCAGGCCAACGACCCAAGAAATTCAGGATTTTTTTAAAGAACGTGTTGGCTTAATGTTATGAGATCTTGATGTTAGGTCGTTTATGTCACGTGTCTACATACTAGTAAGTAGAATAGGTAGGTACCTACGAAGTTCAATGAACTTTGAATCACATTGAGGTACTTAAACGTTTAGTAGGTAGGTACATAGTATATCTAACTAAGTACTTTGCTAAGTACATTATTTCTATTTACCTAGAATGCATTTGAAGTAACCTCTTCGTACCTTTTTTTTTTTGCTTTCGGAGGGGAGATTCATTGACGAATACATCCGGTCTGGGGAGACCGGAGTTATGTGGGACTCGCCGCCCTGAAAAAGGGCAGAATACCCACTAAAACCCCTCCGGTGTTCCTCTCTCGCCATTGTAGCCAAGCCACGGGAACAATATTCCTTCCGCGACAACCTCTTCGTACCTAGTAATTTCGTTACTAAATAGGTAAATAAATAAATTATGAAGTAGGTACTTAATAAATAAACACAACTGACACATTATATTATTGGTATACATAATTATTTTATGTCTGTCACTACGCTGAGATTCCCTGTGTCATAGGTATCAGAAACAACGAGTAAACACGGTACCACAACACCCAAACGAAACAAATATCTGCAGACCATGCCAACATTTTGTCCGACAGCATGCATCAAACCCGCTCCTGTTGCGTTGAAGTTGGCTAAACACCCGCTGCGCCACCGCGGTCATCAAATAAGAAACTAGGTAATTCGTTTAATATTCTCAGCTGGGGAATTCAGGTAGATCTATGTATACCAGGATAGGGGTAGATAGAGATGGATACGAGTTAACTAAACTTCTTATTGTGTCTATCACCATTTTACAACACAGCATACAAAAACATAATTAACTAAAACAACCAAAAAATAAATGCAGAATGGATGGTCTTATCGCTGAAAGTGATTTCTTCCAGGTAGCCTATATAGCTTAGTAGATACAATAATGTACGTATATCGATTAGGTACCTAGGTAGGTAGGTAATTACGCTGGCCTTGATCCAGTGAGATGATCACGGCTCAGAAATAGAAAACATTGGGTCATTACCGTTAGGGACTCCGAATAAAATGGACTGCCGATCCCTGGAGATACTTTTAAAATTAATATTATTTCCATTCCTAGTACCGTCCATGCCCACTTTTTGTTTTTTTATCAAACCTAACAACTACTATGTTCAGTACAGTCGTAAACAAATCTCTTAAGGTAAATAAGTGACAGAATAAAACAATAAAAAAAAACTTAAAGTGTATTGTAATTTATTTTGCATAGTAGATGTACGTAAGGTACCCACCTACCATTTAGGTTTGGACAGGTTTACGTACACAAACCTATGCATGTGATGATTACGACGCGTTTGTTTGCTACATTTTGAAGAGAGAGGCTGGGATGAGGTGTGAATTAGCGATAGAATACTTCGAATACCTAACTCCCTCACAAGAATAATTCTGAACAAAAAATTATATTAAATTTAAAATGTTGTGTACCTCTGGTATTTTTACCATTAATCAAAGTACGGCAGTTAGGTAGGTACAATCAGTATAGATCCGAATAGATAACGCAATCGTACATTAACCTGCGGAACCCTAAACTTTTGTTTGATTATTAGCTAGACCAAAAGACCATTGATGGTCAATCAATAGTACAGAAGACAAAGATATAGTATTTTATTCCAAAAACTATCGTGAACTTGACTATTCATATTGTAAAAACGGGAATTTTCACGGGAAGTTAAAACACGTGCCGTGTTAGTGCACGGTGCGATGGGGAAGGAGAAAGTGGCGACCATTCACCTTGATGAAAACTCTCGGAATGAGTCGAAACTTAGTCGGTGCCTTCACCTAATATGAAGATATAGTATCTTTGTCTAATATACGGACGAGACTATTTCGAAGAAAAGCTATAGCTATAGGTACATATTGTTATTTTCTATCAAAGCGATTTTGATATTTCGACTACATAAGTTTGTCACTGGACTGGAAAAACACAAAGCGCGTTTATTAATTTTAATATAATTATCATTTTAGTTTAACAAATTGCTTTTTATCATAATTATTTCTATTTATATATTGTTTTAAGGCCTTGCGAATTTCCCTCCACATTTTTTCGAGAGTCAAATTAAATTATCGTGTCTCATTTAAAAATGGATCTGCATCGAGAGCATTTTCGTGCGATGATTTTCTACGATTTATAATGTGGCCTAAAACCTGATGATTCATTTGATTGACTTCAAATGGCTTTTATGGATGACGGACCTTCAAAAGCAACCATCTACCGTTGACATAGCGAGTTCAAGCGCGGTCGCCTTACTTTGGGGGATGAACAAAGGAGTGGTCGTCCTAAATAATTAAAATGATTAAATTGTAAAAGAACATAATGTGCTATTAAGATTATAACAGCTGTATTGATTTGCACATAATTTTAAGTTACTTTTCTAAAACTAATAGCGTCTGTGGCGGCGTCTCCACAGACTAGTTAGAGATACTACGTATGACGCCTCACTAGCGAACGTGGTCGTGAAATGTAATTACGTATTTATAATATAAATAAATAAATAATGCTGGACAAACCACACAGCATCATCTAGCCCCAAGCTAAGCAGAGCTTGTGTTATGGGTACTAGATGACTGATATACTTAATACAATACATTACATAGATAGATATTTTTATTATACATAGAAAATACCCAGAACACCCGGAACAAATATTTGCAGATTGTACAAATATTTGTCCCAGGGCGGGAATCGAACCCGCAACCTGCTGTGTAGCAGGCGGACCTTCACCCACCGCGCCACATCGGTCGTATAGATAGGTACCTATCTATACGATACTATCTTACTTGTTGAAGGTAGGTAAATCACACTGATTATATCTTTAAATCTCGTTCATCACTATTATGTCGAAATGTTGAACCAGATCGCGCTCATTTTCGACTTTCAATCTTCAATCGTGTTTCATTAGTCCTTGAATTTTTGTTCTTTGTTTTCATCGACGACCTCAATGGCGCGGCGGGCGTGTAGTCAGCTGCGACCCGAAAGGTGTGAGTTCGGTTCTCGCTTCGGCACAAATGTAACCTCGAAAAAATATTTGCAGAATATGTTTAAAATGCAAATATTTCTGGGTCTATAAATATTGTGTCTGGATGTTGTGGTACTACCGTACTCGTAGTTCCTGATACCCACGACACAGGGAAATCTAGTGTGGGGGTCAGGACTATGAATATGTCTGTTGGGTGAATATTATTATTAATTATAAATAATAGGCTTATGCCTGGAACCTTTACAGGTATTAGTGGAGCCGAAGCTAACATTATGAGGCCTTTTTAACTGACTTAAGAAGAGAAGATTTCGGAGAATATCTTCGCCAATTGGCAACAGATTTTGATGATTCTTCTATTGTTGTATAGAGAATGATGCCGAAGAGGTCCCATCAAAGTTTTATTCCTGAGGGATCGTTACTTTTCCCGTAAAACTAAAAAAACATCTTCATCTTATGGAATCACGACTAGCCGAAACATTTTTTGTGGGCTATATACTTTTGTTTTTCGAAAGAGTGTCATCCCGAGTTAGCAAAATAACGTAAAAAGGTTAGCAAGTCGGTTTTTTTGACATTTCATGTTAAGACATTACTAAAATTCTTGCAATAGCCCAGTTTATTACCCAAATTAGTCCCAGTTTATCTAACAATAAGTTGTACAATACAGTCATATGTATACAAAAAACGTTATCTTATGGATAGCAACTGATGGACACTATTGGTAATTTGGGTATAAACTGGGCTATTGCAGGAATACCTATATGCTTAGTGAATGGATATGTAGGATGAAACGGCACCTGCCAATTCTTACTAAAATTCAGATCGAATCATAGGCTTGCATGATGATTTGCCATCCACTAAACGGGACCCTATAAAACAAACAACGTAGTATGACAGATCTTAGATAAGATAAGATAAGATGAATTTTAAGATAGTAGCACAGATATTGGCCTCTATTCCGTAGTACACTAACTAAACTAAATTTAAACTCTTGCTCTCTTTTACTGATAGTGTACGCAAGAAAGAGATGGCAAGAGTTTAACTGCTGTGTGCTGCTGTCAAATCAGTTTACGTGCCGCTTTTCTTCGTGTTTATAGTCAGCATGTTTTGAAATTACCACTAAATTTGTATGGAAAACTTAAATCTGACTAATTTGACAGCACTAAAATTGTAGCTATCTCTTTCTTGCCTGCACTATCAGTAAAAGAGAATGACAGTTTAAATTTAGTTTAGATAGTGTACTACGGAATCGAGGCCTTTTTAATACTAGAAGGTATAAACTAATATACCTAATAAGGGCCCGCAGTCCATTTTCTTCGCAGTCCCTAACGGTAATGACCCTAAGAATGCAAGGCGGAACACAACCCTCTTAATCTCGTCGTGTAGCTGGAGTGTGGTGTGCCAGCGCCTTTTTATTGAGCAAGTGCAAACTATTATATACCTACCCTTACCTACCAATTTACATGCAATCCGGCAACCGAAATTAAAGTTTATAGCTGGCAATAAATTAAGTAATTTCACAGCTCAAACCATCTAATCATATCATCATCAGCTCGCAATTTGTAGGTAGGTAGCCTACATTACATGAGTTAGGTACTTACTTAAAGTACTTGTTTACTATATTTTTATATACTAATATTCATCATCATCATCAGTTTATATTAGTCCACTGCTGGACATAGGCCTCCCCTAATGAGCGCCATAGCGCCCTGTCTTCAGCTTGCCGCATCCAGCATCTGCCTGCAGTCTTTCGCAGATCGTCATCCCACCTGGCCGGAGGGCGTCCTACACTACGTTTGCCGAGTCGCGGTCTCCACTCAAGAACACGTTTACCCCAGCGGTTATCGGTTCTTCGCGAGATATGACCGGCCCACTGCCACTTCAGCTTGCTAATTCGTTGAGCTTTGTCGATAACTTTGGTTCTCTGACGGATGTATTCGTTACGAATCCTATCCTTCAGAGAGACTCCGAGCATAGCTCTTTCCATAGCTCGCTGAGCGACTTTGAACTGGTGGACCAGCCCTATCGTGAGTGTCCACGTCTCAGCTCCGTAGGTCATGACGGTTCAATCAGGACGCACTGATTGAAAACTCTCGTTTTCAAGCATTGCGGTATGGATGACGAGAAGACTCCATGACTCCATAGTTTTCCAAACGCTGCCCAGCCTAGCTATACTATTATTAGGTACCTATAAAGAGGTAGTTTGTAAATTTGGATAAACTTTGATTTGGCGATTCTTAATCTCCGAAACTACAAACTTCACATTCAATTTAAAAAAAAAAAACTATATTTAGAATGGTGATAGAAGCTAGCTGTCGCCATTATCAAACAATTCCTCAGAACAAAAGGCATTTATACTAACGATGTAAAGTTGATTACCTAGATACAGTAGTGTTCCAATAAACCGGCGATAATAAAAATAAAAGGGCATTTATTTTCTTACACAAACAAACATTGGTACCTACCTAGCCTGAGTACAATCCTACTACTATTATAAACGCGAAAGTTTGTGAGGATGGATGTTTGTTACTCTTTCACGCAAAAACTACTGAACGGATTTTGATGAAACTTTACAGTAACATAGCTTATACATCAGAATAACAAATATGCTACTTTTATCCGGGTACCACAGGCCGAAGCCGTGGGCAGAAGCTAGTAGTTGATATGACTTAAACAAGTAAACAATCCAGCCTAATCACTCGTAGTAGACTAGCTACATTCCCTAAGGCGATATTTTATGAGTAGGTTGGTATGTTAGGAAACTATAATTAAGTAAACGCATAATCACAGAGTAGGTAGGTACTAATTCAATTACATTTACAACGTGTCACGTGGAATACTAAGCTACGTACTTGCAGAACGCGGCCATGCCATGTCCCAAATGTGATGTTTGTACTCACTATCCTCCATCGAATAATTGGGGCTATCTGCTCGATGCTATTCTCAAAGATCTACACACGAACTGGTTAGGTATGTATTTGAGGATGGGGAACCAAGTTTCATCATGATTGATATACAACATTTATTTGGTTGGATCCCATAGGTACAGAGAAATTACAGTGCCTATCTAATAAACCAATGTAAAATATTGAGATCTTTAATCTATGTGGCGTAATTGGGAAACAGTAGGACGCCAGATCAAGCATAAACAAAGAAAACACTTAGATTAACACTTATTAAAAAATCCTTTAGTAAGTTTCATTACTCACTAACTAAGGACCAATCTTTAAATCTAGAAAGGTAGGTACTTAACGTTCTTTTTAACAAAAAAGAATGAATGAAATCGGACTACGCGTTAATGAATTACAACAAAGTAATGTCACAGATATGTAAATATACACATTTTAAATTTCATCTCCTCTCGCAAGGGAACCGTGCTGAAGTTCTTTTCTAAACAAACGAAGGAGACCTAAAACTTATACCACGCTGCTAAAGTAAGATAAATAGATAGACAGATAAACTCTTTATTGCAAACCAAAGCAAAATACAAAAACACAGGAATACAGAAAAATAAAAAGTACGACGGGCGGTTGTATCGCCAAAAACGATCTCGTTTAGACAACCTTTGGATGGACAGGATGAAATGGAATGAAAAACGGCGGTGCACGAGAAAACCTAAATACAATATAATATTAATAACTAGCTTCTGCCCACGGCTTCGCCCGCGTGGTACCCGGATAGAAAGTAGGCTATGTGTTATTCTGATGTATAAGCCATATCAAAATCCGTTCAGTAGTTTTTGCGTGAAAGAGTAACAAACATCCATCCTCACAAACTTTCGCGTTTATTATATTAGTAGAATAAATACCATAAACCATACCATAATAAAGTTAGTGAGTGATTATGAAAAGAGGATTAATGTTTAACTGATGTAAATCATTTGTTTTAAACGCCCCCCCCCCCCCCATTCTCCCATTTTCGAAGATAGCTGAAAATACCCGAAGAGCTTCGTTTATTTTTCGTACTTAATAGTGTTGGTACACTTCGGTATTTTAAATACCTTCTACTCCCCACGCTGTCGACGCACATTGCAACCGAAAAGATTAACACATAATTACTATGTTAATGCCTAATAAATAAGCCTTTATCATCCACATACATACGTAATCCAAGCAAGCTCACATTAAAATCCTCTCAGTCAGCGAAAGATTCCAACTCATTCTCACGAGATGTAGATCTGCACTGCACTAGTTTTTAGGGGTCCGTACCCAAAACGGAACATCAAAAAACTTGTCGTAAAACTACTTAGATAACTCACTTACAAAACTTAGATCTAGCTATGTAAGTAGGTAAATAAACATGGCTACTGGAATCATCAGGGTTAAAAAGAAAACGTCTTGGCCTACAGAGGGTTAGCTTTTAGAAAGAGTTTCCTACTTCCTAGAAAGAGCTTTGTTTTACTATTTATAAATAGACACTAAGACCATTGTTATTCGTTTTAATATACGGAGGCATGTGCAATCGGTCGGTGTTCCATTAAGCAGCGATGGGCTTTCAACCTGTCACTTTTCACGCGGGATATACTATGCAAAACGGGAGCATTATGTCTAATACAACGTTTGGACGTTTTCTGACTACCCCCTACAAGTAGGAGGTAGTCAGAAGCACGTCCAATGTGGTATACCACATTTTATTATATGCTTACTGGATATAGATTTTCAGTCACGTGCCCTGAATCCATCCCATAGTCGCGAATGGGATGGATTCGGGATACACAGTGATGGGTTCATTACATGCGCATAATTTCCATAATTCTCAATGTAAAATTAGAATTATTTATTTCAGAAAATAGTATAAGCTTACAGTTTTAACCAAAATGATAACCACCCTAAATTAATACTTCAATACAATCTTAATGAATGAAGTATCGATGATGGGCTGTTATTGAAGATGTCGATTCGATATGCTGGAACTCGCTCCGTCATTTGACAGCTAGACTGTTACATGTCGAACATCGAACGTTGCCCAAAACCTAGTATAGTATTATAATATCTGTGCCCGAAACGAAACTGTAACTTTCTACTTACCGAGGTAAAGGACTACGGAACTCTCAGCTCTCGCGTCTGACTCACACTTGGCAGCTATTTTGAGAGTACTGATTAAAGATTAGGTTCTTTATGGTGTCAATTAAAATCGGGCAAAGTGGGCAATCTTCCTTTCCTTTGCTTTTGTAATTTGTTAATTGTTTTTTGTGTGGATTGTTAAGGTGGTTATGGCGCAATATTTGATTTCCTTTACCTTTACGCTTCACATGTGATCAAGGCTAAAGTCAATCAACAATTAACCAACCGACATTATGTATAACAAACATGGTACTAGGTATGCACATTATTTACCTAGGATATCTGGCTATGTGTAGATCTCATCTGTCGGGGACATTAGTTAGAGTCAATGCAGCTGCTGATTCGGCCGAGAATCTCAAGATGCGCAAATATGGGATTCTCGACAGAGCTTGCTTTTTTGAACCTTTTGGGGTTGAAACTCTTGGTCTGTGGGGAACCGGGGCCCTTCGCGTATTCAACATTACTTTAAGGTGACTGGTCGAAGCTATGTGTGACCAGAGAACTGGGTCTTATCTGGGTCAACGCATTAGCATTGCCATTCAGCGTGGCGATATCCAGCAGTGGACTTCTACAAGTTATTGTTGTTGATGATTAGTTATGTTATCTGCACCTATATTGTTAACTAAACCTACCTAACTTGCTACTAGGTACTAGTTTAGTTAATACCTACCTACTATTAGGTGTGTGTAATTTTTGTTGTTCATCTACCTATTTAACTTGTTTTTTTTATCCAAATTGAATTTTATTAATATCCAGTCCCGGTACAAATAGGTATGAAAATAAACATTTAATATATTTCAAGAACATTGATCTTCAACATATTATAATACCTACTATAAATGGTACCAGTAACCTTGCTTTCTTCTCAGCCGTCAAGTCTCATCAAACGATACATAAAAACAATAAACAAACGATGATTGTAGATACCTACCTAACTTGACCGTGGTTCAAGTTGTAAGCATCCACATAACCTAAGTGTCTTAGTCTCTATCAAAGATGTCTACCTAGTATTTGCGCGTGCAATGCAAATCGTCTGCTAGCTAAAAACAACGCGTACAATACTTACCTTAATCGATTTTCGTAACTAACTTTTCAGGGGAACCAAAAAACTGTTTTATAGGTCCGCGCAAGTCCAAAATTAAAATACTTGCGTGACGTTTATGTGTGGAGCATTTGAGATTTTGCAAATCCCACTAATATTATAAACACGAAAATTTGTGAGGATGGATGTTTGTTACTTTTTCACGCAAAAACTACTGAACCACTTTTTGATGAAACTTTACAGAAATATAGCTTATAAGTAAGTACTTTAAAAAAAAGTAGCCCGGATAAAAAGTAGCCTATGTGTTATTCTTATATACTTATATACTACACGGGCGAAACTGTGAAGCTAGTCTTGAAGAATTCGCGGTCATGCTTTTTTTACTAAATAACTGCCAGTGATTGGTTTAAATGCACTGTTAGTTTTGGTGAACTGAAGGGCTGTGAAAATATCTATCCGATTACCTACCTAGAATGTCAAAACCAGAAAAATGTTGACTTGAGCGAAGTTGGTTGTTAGCTAGACGACCAAAATCAGTTAGAGGGGGAACGATTGGAGTCACGCCACAGAGTATTTTTCAACTCTTGTGGCGAGGGTACCGATTGATGAAGGTTCATGAAGGAAGATCTGTGGCCTAAAGGAATCGTCTATAGATGTTTCCGTGGTCGGTCATCAAGCTGCGCCCGCGTCGTAGTCACTTCGTGCGCATAAATAAGCTTTTGTTACCTATTAATTATAAGGTTTAAGGTATTTATCATGTAGTCGTTATATTAGGTAGATACAGGACGCTAATATCACGAGATTCGACACGCACTTGTATACCATTTTTCTTTAATGATAATTGATTTATTTATTCAGACTGATCTGTCTGAATAAATAAATTTATTATTATTATATTTTGTTAGTAGAAACTCAAAACTAGGTTAATTAATAACTAATAGCGATAATTAATATAGGTAGGTATGTTTTTTCAAAATAGTTATAGAGTATTATAATATCTGTGGTTATAGTAAGATACCTACTTAAGTAGGTAGTTTACGAAAGGTGGTTTAAATCGGTGGTTTATCTTTTAGACCTTTGATTCCTGATTTTCAAGACAAATTGTTGTGCAAAGGAAACAAGGCTTAAAATTGAATGCTATAATATAATAGCAGACAGTCTATGTGACATTTCAAAAAGAGGTTAACTACAAATAACTGCTGAAAGATAAACCAGGCGGTCACCTAGTTTATTTCTATCATAACTCAACCTCTTTTTGAGGTTTTACTTTTTTTTGGTAGCCAATCAAAATTATGTTTTTCTTTTTTATTTTGGTTTAGAAGTGTTTTTTAAATTAAACGGTCATCCCGCGGTTTTATTTTATTTTTAAATTGTCGACCGTAGTGGCTTTGCAATAATATTTATTTTTTTCGATAAGGTATATTTAAACCATGGTTTAGTGGATCTGACAGAACTTGAGTTCAACTCGAGTTTAGACCACGTTTCGTAATAAGACCGCTTAGGTTGGATTTAAGTTATCTACATTATTATGTTACTACTTCTGTTACTACCCGGATAAAAAGTAGCCTATGTGTTATTCTGATGTAAAAGCTATATATAGTATATAGCTTTTACATCAGAATGATATGGTAGGATATAGCTAGCTATATCCTACCCCTCCATTGTTATGAGGAAATGACTGAGGGAGCTGGTTAATGTGCGTTCGCCCCCTCCCATGAATTAAACCACGCAACACCATAGGTGGGTACCATCGCATCGGACAATCGGACAATCGGTCTAATTGTATAGGACCTTGCTCCACATTCCCATCTAAAACGTATTACCTACCTATTACATATAGAACATTGCTATATCCCACCATCATAAGTTGAGTTGAGTTGTATTCATAGTTTATTTACCCTACCTTTCTGACTATTATTTTTATGTATAAGTGCCTATAAATATATAATTATATGTATTAAGTAAGTATATTGTGTAATTAGATATAAGTATAATATAATATTGTAATTAAAAATTTGTAGCACGCTTACCGCCAATCACTACAAATTGGGTTGGCTGGTAGAAAATGCTATAGCATTAAGTCCGCCTATTGTTCACTTTTTAAAATGTGCAATAAAGTGTTAATAAATAAATAAGGTTAACTACCTACAAAATCGACACTAGACAGTTTTTAAAATGGATAAGCTACCTAGTCTACTTAAATAAAGGTAGGTATCTTGATACCTATTATTGGTTACCGTAGGTAGGAGTAGGAGCCTCCACCACAGAATAATCAATAATACCAAGTTACTACCTACCTACCTACCAACCTACTTTGGTACCTACTTTGTCTTTTCTTTATTTTCTCCTCCTCAGTGCATAGCTGTCTTCGAATGTGAAGATCTCGATGAAGCGATGGCGCGGCGGGCGAGCAGACCGGCAAGAGGTGTGGGTTCGATTCTCGCTGTGAGACAAAATGTGTGTAGATATTCGAAGTTTCTAATAGGTACTTACGCAAGACACGAAATCACAAGAAATCTTAGTGTGGGGTCAGGACTTTGTAGGTAGATATATGTGCTGGGGGTAAATAAAAAAGATATTCTCATGACGTACCTACCTACCTAGGTAGCGAGTTTGCGAATTTTGGTTTCAAAACAATCTAAGGGTTTTGTACTAAAAAAAACGGTAAAAAAACGCAGCCGGATTAGAAAACAGTGCTGTTTTGTAAAACAGCTAGGCGTTATGTAGTATTAATTGTGCCCTCGGTTATTGCTGTAGGCCGGCGATGCGCTAGCAACCTGTCCTGTCACGTGGAATGCTAACTACTTGCAATACCCGGGCATGTGGCGAATGTAATGTTCGGACATGCCTCTGACCGCCTCCGCTTGATATCCTTAAGATCTGTGAATGTATGTATGTTCGTCATGGGTACTAGTATTATAATATCTATGGTCATGGGTAACACAGTCGTGAGCGTGTTTATTTTTAATAACCATCGATTAAATACAACGCCATCTATTGCTGAATAGCGGAACTACAATACACGTGCCGATTGCGAGTCGGTATCGCTTTGTAGAAAGCCGCAAAGGGACGTCGCGGCGGCGGCGTCTTGTGGCGGTGTCCTTTGTTCAAAGCCGAAAAGCAATATTTTGTTTTATTTTTTCCTCATTCATTGCATTCGTCGCGTGATTTTGGAGGTGTGAGGACGTGCGTTGCTTCAGTGAGTCATCGATCGAAAGTTTTAGATCAAAGATTTTAAATGGTGGGCCTTTCTGGTAAGCAAAAATTTAAATATAAAATTATTTTTAATAATGATTAGATAAATTATTATTATTATGTTCTTTTAAAAATATTATCGCAATCGATGAAGGAAAAACACGTCTTAAGTAAATTTTTCAACCGTTACCAACTAGCGCTGTAGGTATAGAAAATAAAAAAATATACTTATGCTGATTTGGCACTGGTTTTTTCTTGGTCACCTTTGGTCGGTCTTCCAAACCAATGGCTAGCAGTATAAAGTGATTAGCAATAGGTAGGTGGTAGACCTTCACTAGAACTTTTTAAGTTGTGCTTTATAAGTTTTTATCAAATTGAATTTTTACTTATTTGTGTTTCCTACATTTTTACAGAATTCGTTTTAAATTATGTTAGGTAAGATGGTACCTTATATTTTCGCCTAGTGTTTTATAAATCAAAACTCGTATTATACCATTCCATAGTTTGGATCATGTATGGATTTTCGTTCAATAATAAACGATTTTTGAGAAAAAGAATGTCTGTTGAACATTTGTTTACAAGGAAGTTTACGAAGTTCGCGACTTAGCGAGTCTCATCCAGAATCACTCAAAATGTCGTCGTTTCCGTCAAACTTTATCAAATTTTGAGAAGTTTTCGCGTGATTTTGGCCTTGAAAAAATGTAAATAGATCACTGAAAATGTGTGTAAATAGTTATTTTTCTTGATATTACAGGCTCGAAAATGTATCCTACGAAGAGTGTGCTCGATTACATGATGGAAATGAATCTCCATCCAAGAACTTCCGAAAGTGGTATGTTTTCTATTTTGATTTTTGCAAATTTGAGATCTGTTTTGTTTTCAATCTAAATTATTCAACTCTAACAACAGGAAACAACTATAAAGAAAATGACTACATATATGTAGGAACTTACATAGGTAGATAGGTTTATATAGACAGTTTTCAACAAAAATACAAATGTCTAGGCAAAAAACCAGGTGCATTTATGCAGTGATAATAAAATTAATCGTAAATCTAAACAGATTCTTATTGGGCAAAAAATCTTCTGAATTTTCCATTCCATCTAAAACTACAATATAAGAAGTTATGTACCTACCCATGTATACCTACCTACTTCAAATAATATAAGTAGGTACATATTTGAATACATATACGAGAAAAAAATAACGCTTTCCTTCCTTAATGCAAATCATATTATCTGCGGGCGATCACACTAACTCATGGCTATCTAGATGGCAATCAATTTTGTCACTAGTTCCTTATTTTAATGGCCCATCCATCCAAATAACGGACCATTCAATATGAAACCAATTTTGTTCATTTGCATTGTCCATCTATGGCTCATCCAGCTTACAAATTAGCGTGATACGATTCATCCCATCCGATGATACCAGCCATGGGAAATTAGTGTGATCGCCCTGCTGATCTTGCAATGACATTTATTATTTAATGAATGAGTGTGTTAGATTGAAGAACATACTTACTGGTCGGTGGCTTGTGTACCTACTTTAGACCACTCATTATATCTTTTGCCTGCAATGACAGGAGCCGGGATATGCATTTGTCATAAGAGGTTCTTTATTTATTTGTCTGTTACCTGTTAGAAACAGCATATCGGATTTAAAGCAGTTTTTTGCTATCATATTCAATGTCTGGAGGATGATCATAATAGGCCTGGCACATCTGCAATGATAAAAAAAGCCACAAATAGTTAATATGTCTGAAAGATCGTTCTTAGGTAGGTATTATTGCCATAAGTCACTATTGGTCACTGGTATCGATGATGGAAGAACAGGGGTTTTAAAATATCATGAAATTTACATTTATTCATACAACTTTTTACAAGTAAGGTATATACAAAAAATACAGATGAAACAGCTAGCCACCTAAAGACCGTTACAAACGATCTATAGATAGCTTAACTGATCCACTACCAGACGGAAGTGTTCCCAAAATAATGGCCGCATTGCCACGCTGAATGGCAATGCTAATGCGTTGACCCAGATAAGAGCCAGCTCGATGGTCACGCGTCGCTTCGACCAGTCGCCCTGAAAGAATTTTGAAAACGCGAAGGGCCCCGGTTCCCCATGTACCCAGAGTCTCAACCTGAAAAGGCTCAAATAAGTAAGCTCTGTCGAGACTTCTATATTTGCGCCTCTTGAGATTCTCAGCCGAATTTATCATGAAATTATATTGTATATATTATAATTGCATCAATATGCCTCATAGAATTGACAATAGTGACCAAGAATCAGAATACAGTGTAAGCTTCTACCTAACAGTCCTTCCTAGCTATGAATTATGATGTTTTAAAGTTTACAGGAAGCCAGAGTATGGAGTTGGCCCCAAGATTGTTCATCATGACATGACACTCTTTGAGGTCTATATCCAATATCAGACTTCTTGCATAGTCTTTCTATTTTTCTTTATAGATAGATAAAACATTTATTCGTTGCTACAGACACACACCAATATACATTTTATTGTCAGTAAGTTTGTGTTTGTGTGTGTTGCAGTACAACAAAAAGGCCATGGCTCAGTGAATTTTTTTTGCTTAAAAGCAAAAACACTGATTTTCAGCCAAAAACCTGTTGAGACCAAGCAGAATGAGTTGCAAGTGTACCTAGCTACGAATGATTGTAGTTGTGTTGCGAGTAGCGTTCATACATTTAAAAGAGAAGACGATCCCTGATTCTTTCATGTCCTTTCAAAATTTAAGCAAGCTGGGAATATTTTTAACTTTCTTGTTACTTTCAGACATGTTCCAGTCACCTACACAAGCCAGCATGAGCTTCAACCAATCCTCCTTGGCACATTCTTCAAGCTCCACTGAAACATCTCCGGAGTCCTTCCCTGATCTGACCCCACACCAATTCGCACCCGAATTTCGACTAGAGGAAGCTAGGAAACTGGACTTTTATCAGAGGAACAATCATTGGAGACAAGAACAGCACGAAAATCGATTCAGACATGAAGGTTTTAGTCCAGAGAATGCATTCAAAACTCAAATAAGACCAGAGCATACTTTCGACGCCCATGTAAGGTCGTTCAACAGTCATATGCACCCAGATAACCCATATGGAAGCCAGATACGGCCTGATCTGAACAACTTTGTGCTAACCGAGCATATCTATGAAACGCCACCAAGACATCGGCGACCGATCATGGGCAGAAAAATCATGACAGCCACAGAGCCACTTAAAAATAATGACGAGTTCTCATTGTGGCAGCCTAATATGCCGCACACACCACCAAAATCTCTCGAGCAGAAAAATGATCCAATCTATGAGTTATTCCCATCTGAGAACCTAGGCTTTAAATTACCATCCCCAATCAGTTCTCCTCAACTCCAAACATCTCCCTCAATCTCTCTATCTCCAAGAACGTCCACCCCAATAACCCCACCATCAAAATCAGAATACTCCCCTCGCGTTTCAACCCCTTTCAAAGAACCTTTCATGGGTTCGAATGCATCATTTACTACCAACTACGGGCCAACGAAAATGTGCACGTTCTGCAGAAAGAACGGAGAGACGCCTTTGGTGTACATGACTCATTTGTTGAAGGAAAAGGTGGGAAATAAGAATGTGGTGACATGCCCTATCTTGAGATCCCATGTCTGTTCTACCTGTGGAGTCTCCGGTGATAATGCGCATACCATGTAAGTATTTTATTTTCACAACTGACAAACCAAACTCAACCACAGTAGTTTTCTTCACCATTTTGAGTGAAGTGAGATTAGGTAGGGAACATAAATATTTCGAGTAGATAAATTCGTTGGTGCCCGATGGGGTTCCAACTTCAAACCCTGAAGTGGGGTGTCGGGGTACTGCCCACTAAGCCAATATAATTCAGGCATATAATAAGATGATATCACCAGGACCAAAGACCATCCCTAATAGGAATATAGGCCTGCCCCAAAGAGTGCCATGACATATGAGAGCAACATCAATGCACTGACATTCCACCACCATTAAGATGTCATCGGTCCATTGGAGGACCTTTTTTCCCAAGCGGTTGACAGTTATATGGCCTGACCATTACCATTAGAACATGCTAATTATAAGAGCTATAATCATAGACTTTAGTTCATCTAAGGATATTTATAAGGATAGAATGTAGAATAAAAAACTTTGTTGTATATTATATAGATAAGTAGCACCTGTTGTTTTTTAAAAGGATCATTAAAAAGAATAACCAGCCTTGTTTTTTGCCTCTTTCCTGGCTTGGTCAGAGGAACAGGCAGTAAATAAAATTACGAATCAAAGTGATCCATGTGATTTTAGAAGGAAAACACATTCCTCCATGACCTTTAACTTATTTTGTTGTATTCCCATTTCAGCACTTACTGCCCCGTACTCCGTAGTGGCAACAACGGCCAGCCCCTGCGATCTACCACCATCACCCTCAAGAACACCCGCGTCATGAGTAACGGTAAGCGTAGATACTAAGATTTAAGATGTGGGATATGTTTCAGAGGAGAATGACACTGTTTCAAGTGAGCATGACATTTTTTCTAATGAGAATGGCAAAGTTTCAAATGAGAATAGGACAGTCAAACATGCCATTTTCGGTAAATGTAGGCATAGATGCTAAGATCTAAGTTTGCTTTTGGATTGTGGGATTTGTTTCAGAGGAGAATGACACTGTTTCAAGTGAGGATAACATGTTTCTAATGAGATTGGCATTGCTTTAAATGAGAATATGATAGGCAAAGCACACCATTTTCGAAGGTGCTTGATATTGTTGTTAAAGTTTTTTTTAATGTTTTATTTGACTTGAATCTAACTTAAACAGTAGATGAACTAGGGTCTGTTTATTCTCATTTGAATCATAAAATAATGTTGCATGAGTTTGGTGCATTATGGACTGAAACTAAGGCTTGTGTTTGGTGTCGGGTACTGCATTTTGGTCTTATTTATGGACTGCTTCGAAGACAACTTGTTTGAAAATGAATAGCTTAGGTACAGCCCAATAAGTAAACAATTTTGTTACATTTACCTGAATATGTCCATATTCCAGAACGAATCTCAAATGGAATCTAAATTGAAGTATATATTTTTTTGTCAGTTTTTAATTGGAATGTATCAAAAAACTATAATTGAATTTGATAGGTCTATCAAGTCAAAAAAGCTTAGGCAAAGAGTCTAGACTTTTTTGACCTTATAGACCAAATTTTATTATTTCTCATGCAGTCTCATTGTCAAGTCTCTATGTCGCACGGGTTGGTCGGTAGCTTAAGTTATTGTAGTTTAAATGTTCTCTGATGTTGCCATTAAAATAGTGCCTTACTATTTGCTCAGTACTTCTAAGATGTAATATTACTATTTTTTATTGACAATACATTATGTATACTCTCACATATTATATTATGTATACTATTTCTTATTAAGATTAGAATAAGACTTACTTTAACATCTAGGTACCATAATCACAATTATGACTATCATAGAAAAAAAAGAGTTATTTTTTGAAAATTCTTTATATTTGTGTGACAACTGAATAAATAAATAAATATTTATTTAAATAGCATAATAGACTGTGTATGATTATAATATAGATACTTATTTTTTACCATTAACAGGGTCAAGAATTTTATTTATTGTTCAGAGACCAAAGCAAAATATTGAGTCTTCTCATGAAAGTTTTAAAAATAACTGTTTATTATATAACATCTGTGTGCACTTTATATCAGTTATAAAATGCTCCATTCAGTGTTGCATACTATAATTATGTACAATTGACATAAAATCTTGTAATCTGCTTATTTACCTGAACTAATTTTACATATTGACAACATTTTACCAGATTTTACCTAATCATGACAATTTTTATAGTATTTTTATGCATGTTTCCAGTGGGTACAGTACTACGACAAAAGTTATGAGCTTTGGAAATCTTCGTGATATAACGATAATGTGCAATTTGGAAGTGCAAAGAGTTTTTGAACGCCCCTGAAGTTCCCATTTCCGAAGTTTCCCGAAGCACATAACTTATGTCGTAGTACTGTATTTTACTTATTTGACGTTTTTTATTTTACATTATTGACATTGAAAAACTATTGACAACATTTTACATAATCATGAGAATTTTGATAACATTTTGTGCTTATTTTAACAGTAAGGTGTTTTTTTTTACTTATTTGACATGTTAGAACTTTTCATGATGAAGATTACCTACATTTAATTTTATCCTATTACATAAAACATTTCACCAAAATTTCTTACTTTTTATGTTCACCGTAACTTTTTACTGTAAATCATTTTTTTGTATTATGATTATTTTATCATATAATCATAATTTGATCTGTAGCACTTAAGTGCCGTTCTGTGGTCTAATCGATCTTAAAAGATCAGCCGGGCTTGGCAACGTTCGGCCGCGTTTACGATGAATGACAGGTATAGTCTTAGTCTGAGTTTTTGCTACAAGCTAGCGCGTTCTACCGGACCTTGTGAATGCTTGGTTTGTATGAAAAAATGTACATATAAACGTTCATATATTCACCGCTAGGGGCTCTGTTCATATCTTCGTGCAAGCTAAGCTTAGTGTGCTATAAGCTAACGCGTTCTACCGCGACCGCGTGAACGCTTGGTTTGTATGAAGAAATACACATAAAAGTTCACATATTCGCCGCTAGGGACTCTGTTCATATCTATATGCAATAGGCTTAGTGTGCCTTTTTGGTACATGCTAACGCGTTCTATCGCGTACCCATGAACGCTTAGTTTCTATGAATAAATGCACTTATAAATGTTCATATACTCGCCGCTAGGGGGGTCTGTTCATTTCTTGATACGTACAAACTACGCGTTTACGAGATAGCGTTAGTTTGTAGCAAAAAATACTTAGGAGAGCACGTATGTCGGTCGGTCGGCCTAAAAACTCCGACATAAGGCAAGTACACTCATAGTATTGAGTTACTTAGTAAGTAATTTTGTATGTGATTTTTTAAGCGCCTCTGGCGGACTATTCGTGAAACGAGATTTTAGCTCAAAATTATTGAGCAAGGTACTTAAATACCTACTCATTTTTAAATAAGTATTATGTGTTGACCTACACACAATTTAAACCAATTTTAAGGATATTTGATATTGTTTTATTATTATGTTGTTTTATGATATTGACTTGCAATAAGTGTCTTTAATACTTTACATTAAAATGTTTCATGAATGTAAAGATATCTTGGCTATCGCACCATCAGAATTGTTTTGTTAAATGCTGTATGGATACTATTAATAATTTTAGCATTGCCTACTTTAAATAACTAAATGGCATAATAAGTTAATTTAAGTAATGCTAAATTTTTAATAGAGTTTTACTTGTGGCAGTTAAAAATAGTTCTGAAATTGTGATGTATCAAATTTTGGCAAAAGTTAACAGTTTAATTGTCTAAAATATTGTATGAACTATTTAAGATTGATTTGGGCTGTTCCAGGGGATGAATTACAAAAAAAATACATACAATTTGTATGAAAATGTATGAACATTAAATACAGTATTTAATTTAAAAAATGCTTCACTTACAAAAGTCTGTATGAATGCATATTAATTTAATTTCATATGTATTAGAAATTTAAGGTTGATTCGACTGGATTTTAATTAAAAGATTTTCTTTTTCTATTAAGATATTTGAAGCTAGATAGATTCTAGAATTTCTTTGTTCTTTACTTATATTGGATTTAATTGCATGATTTTTTAATATACTAACTTACTATAATTATTGATTTTTATTTAACATCCTGCACATCTTGTGAAATAAGGTTGCAAATTGGCATGCTTGTTTACTGCTTTGTCTTGCCATAGGTACAGTGAGCGACAAAGATAGGGGCTCTTAACTTAGCTTTGAACGAGGAAATTAAAAAATGGTTGCTAATAGTAAGGGCCAAGATCTGGTTTCAGAGATTTGAGTTATTAAATCTACTTTTGTCGCTGACTGTAGGTGGTTAGTGTTTTAGGTATAGGTCACTTATTTTCAGCTTCTGTGTCATTTATTCTTCATTAGATGAATATGCGGATAGTGTTTTAGGTATGGGCACTTGCTAGTATCTGTGGTATGGGTCACTAATTTCCAACTTCTGTGTCATTGATTCTTCAGATGAGTATGTGGGTATTGTTTTAGGTATGGGTCACTAATTTCCAACTTCTGTGTCATTGATTCTTCAGATGAGTATGTGGGTATTGTTTTAGGTATGGGTCACTAATTTCCAACTTCTGTGTCATTGATTCTTCAGATGAGTATGTGGGTATTGTTTTAGGTATGGGTCACTAATTTCCAACTTCTGTGTCATTGATTCTTCAGATGAGTATGTGGGTAGTGTTTTAGGTATGGGTCACTAATTTCCAACTTCTGTGTCATTGATTCTTCAGATGAGTATGTGGGTATTGTTTTAGGTATGGGTCACTAATTTCCTACTTCTGTGTCATTGATTCTTCAGATGAGTATATATGGGTATTGTTTTAGGTATGGGTCACTAATTTCCAACTTCTGTGTCATTGATTCTTCAGATGAGTATGTGGGTATTGTTTTAGGCATTGGTCACAAATTTTCAGCTTGTGTCATTGGTTCTTGATCATCCTATCCAGGTACAACGGCCCTGGGTGAAATAAATTCGCGCGTCTTCCTCAGCGCACAGATATATATTTTCTATATATTTTATAGATATATACCTATTTTATAGGTATTAGGAAGTAAATACCTAACTCAACATCTCAGCCCGTAATCACCTACAGACTTTTTTGAAAACGTATCACCCACTGCTTGTTATTGGCCTCCTTTCTCTTCTGCCAGCCTCCTCTGTCCTGTGCGTCTAATACAGATGTTCCCTGAGATTGATATGGTGTCGTCAACCCATCTCGCTCTCGGACGATCAGATATTTTTCGGCCATAACTCGGTCAAGTCTGCTTCACCAGCCATCACCACGTCTGACCAAGTGTCCTGCACAACTCCACTTGAGATTTATTGCCCTAGGTATTAAAAAAAACATAACCGCCGGGGTAGATGGTGACTGTTAACCTGGGGGTATTGTGGGTTCGAGTCACCCATATCCCCGTGGCGGAAGGGAAATGTGTGGCATTTCCCCTCCCCCAAAAAAGACATCACAAGCGTCGTAGACGTCATAATAATAATCCACAAAAAGTTAATGGAAAATATTTACCTAGGTAGCTAAGCTACATATAGGTAGCATGTTTTCATCGATTCGCTAGGTAGGTAGGGCTTTTTTTGAAGACTATCGAAGTGAGATTGAATAGTTGTACGCAACGTAAATCAGGCCAAAAATTGTCTATTTTTACCTTCATGGCCAAACACTAGCAGTGCGTATTTTCTTCTAAACGTGAAACTCGGAGATAGCGCATGTGTGTAAAATCTCGTAAGCCAGCTATTAATTTCGTAAAAATGGCGCGCCGAGCCTATGATTGGCCCGTTGATACTGAAAATCTACCGGTGATGAAAATTGTTACTCCGAGGAATGTTTTAATGGAAGGTATCTATGGAATGTAAGTACCTAATTAGAATTCTAACTAGGGGAGGGTTATGTTTTTTAGCTTGTGGTGGAATCATATCGTTATGTTAGTACCTAAATAATTTCGAGGCAACGTTTATGTAGGTTACCGAGTAAGCTCTTATGTACAATGTTTCTGAGGGATCTTGAGCTTATTGGAACTTGTATTCAATATTTTTGTTGTTTTATCACAACATACTGATAAATTATAGTTTTATGAGTACATAGTTTTCTTTTATATTTTTATCTTGAACATTTTCAAATAATGTTTCCTTTTGTGTTTTTATCGTAACTAACTTCGTAAACGCAAAAGAACGTCAAGTCACATCAGCTGATTTCGCTGTCACTGTCAAACAAACAAATCCTCCCAAAAATAAACATCCCGATGGCTACGTGAAAAAATTCAAAATTACAGTAAAACCAAATAAAAACAACAAAAAATGAGTTCGCCAACAAGTGTAGCTTCGAAAACTTCGAAGAATTCGTCCACGGCCATCGTACCGTGTGATATCGACGAATGCTGCAGACCAGAGTTTATCTACGGGGGTCCATTTATAAAGGTGCAAAAAATAGAGCCGTTTATGACCACAGCGACTCCAATTAACTTGCAACTTCAGGGAACATTCAAGAAGTACGTAAACTTATGTTTTTTGGAAAAATCGTTGCAGTTAGCGGGTAAAATTTACGCCGTATTAGGCTCTCTATAGCTCTCTCTCACACGGGGTGTGTTTAGTACCTAAGTTTTACTTATCTTACCGGAATACAGCTTCCTACGGATCCCATCTGATTGACCGATGACATTGACAGCGGTCGTGAAAATCGGTAGATGGAGGCGCCCAAGAGCGATTTTGAGTTTTTTCTCCCAATGGTAGAATTATGATTATCAAGAAGGTCAATAAGTCAATATGCTCACAATCTATGAAATATTGAGAATTTATGATTTAGCACAACTTAAAAAACATTTATATATGATGATGAGACAGTTAAGAAAAAAATATTAATTAGATTAGATACTTAAACCGAAATGCCCCATGCACCTTGCTGATCCATCTACCTAGACAATTATATCCTTGTTATTTATTTATGTGCCCATTAAAACATGCTCAGAACTTTGAAGCAAAACATATGGAAACCGGCCTGCCCTAAAACCAAAAACCTTGTTGTTGCCATCAGTTAGTGTTCCAATAAGCATTGATAGGCTGCAACTAGTCACATGGAATGTTTACTACTATGTATTAATGCATAACATGGGCATGTGTAATGTTCTGACTACCCCATATCCTCACAGATCTGCATACCTACCTATCAACCTATCTGAAGAAGTCTCACTATTTGATTGACTGACACACAACCTAACTTAATTTCCTAAGATTCTAGAAAATAAGAAAATATGTTTTTTGTGTGCTTAAAGAACTAGTTTTTTTAGCATACAAAAATCATATTTTCCCAAATTACGTTTACAAGTGATAATCAATAGAAGTTTTAATGGGGGCATAGTCTCCAGTCATTCTACTAGTTCTATTAATCATCATATTCAAGTATATTGGTCTCAGAGTGTTGGTTTTTATTAGCTTAGATAATTTTCAGCTTATATTATCCTACTTATATTATAAACATGAGGATGGATGTTTGTTACTCTTTCACGCAAAAACTACTGAACGGATTTTGATGAAACTTTACAGTATTATAGCTTATACGTCAGAATAACACAAAGGCTACTTTTTATCTGGGTACCATGCGGGCAGAAGCCAATTGTTACTATAAAAGTGGGACTATCTTCAAAGCCACATGTTTATTCTAATATACATGTTTATATTATTAATTGACATTTTATTATATAATCTTTTAATACTTAAAAGTAAAGAATAGAACAGGCTAAAAATAATAAAATTATTATTTTAATAAATCACACATTTGTGTGAAGGAAGAGTATAAAATCTTATTTTCAAAGTTGATAGTCAGTTTAGAATTAACGAAAATACATTCTTATAAAACTTATGGGCGATATTATCGCACAAAAAAATATTTCTTTCAGATAATTTTTAAATGTAGAGATTTCTAAAATTCTAAAAATGGCAATGCATGATATGGAAAATTAGAAAATACTGAACCTAACTACTAGTTCAATAATTTGATTATTACATAATCTGCAAAATGATGTAAAAGCTACATGATTTTGCGCAATTATTAATCGATTTATCGTTTAATTATCCGCTCAATAGGAATACTGTAATTTCGCACCTTCACCTACAGCCCGGATAGCTCAGTCGGTAGAGCATTGGACTTTTAATCCAAGGGTCCAGGGTTCAAGTCCCTGTTCGGGCGGCCTACTTTTTGCCATTTAATATTTTTGTTTCTTACATTTATCAATGTTTTCATCACCAGACAAATATTTTTAACTGTAAATAAAAAATATACAACTCTAATAAATTTTTCTCCATACAATATGTTTTACGTCTGCTATTTTTATTCGCGACACACCAAGCTTGAATCAATATATTATTTTGCGTTTGGGGTAAGAGTGTGTTAGTTTTTTTGTGTGTTAGTCTGTTACCACTTTCCTCCAAAGCTGATTAACCGATCGTAATAAGTAGGTATGCGACTTTGCCATAGTTTTTAACTCCCGAACACAGAAAGGTGTTTTAGGCACACTAGTGTCTGAGGTATCTTAGTTTTCAAACGGATGAACCGATTTTGGTTTAGTTTTATTTGCTTAAGCCGTATTGGCCTAGTGGGCGGTAGACTTCCGATCCGGAGATCGTGGCTTCAACCCCGGTCGTGCACCAATGTATTTTTAGTTATTAATTTTTTTAGTAGTTTTTATTTTCACAATTCACTAGGGGGGATATAGTAAAAAAAAGTAGAACTTCTCTGTGAATGAGCTTGACCGGGAAAATGCTACCACCAGGTCTATTTCTACCGACAAGCAGTTAATGTTCTCATTGCTCTGTTCCGGATTGAAAGGTAAGGTTGCCGGTGTAATTACAGGTATGAGATCTTCCATCTTGATATATCAAAGTCAAAGTCAATAGGTTTTTATTCATTGAAATCACAAGGATCATATAGAAACGTCAACTTAAAAACTATACGTGAATCTAAAATGTTAAAGTGAATTTACGGCCGGTTCCTCGCGCGCGACCAATACGAAATACCTCTGGTATTGCAAACGGCCACAGGCTACGGTAACTTACCAACAGGTGGGACGTTAGTTAGTTTACCTCTTTAATAGTATTATTAAAAAAAAAACATTTAGTGGGTTTCCGATTTTGCAAAAAAAACCTTGTGGTAATTGGTTTTATTTATTTTGTTGCAGGAGTTTCGCTTATTATTCGCTAAAAGAGAGATTGCCTATCATCTTGACCAAAGTAATTGACTATCTATCCAGACAAGGGTCGAAGATAAAGTCTGCATATGGCGCTGTGAGTAGTAGTAGTGTGTGTTTTAGTTTTTTCCCATTTTCGCCCGTGACGCAAGATGCCCTCATAATATATGCGTTTTCTATAAAAGGTCGATTACACTATTTATCTCCGGAATGAGATGAGGATCTGATTAGGATGATGAAGGCCCGCCTGAGACGCAGAAGGTTGCGGGTTCAATTCCCACCGCGGGACAAATGTTTGTCTGCAAATATTTGTCTCGGGTCTGAGTGTTTTCTATGTATAATAATGTACCTATGTATTTTTAAATAATCCTACTATTATTATAAACGTGAAATTTTGGGAGGATGGATGTTTGTTACTCTTTCACGCAAAAAGTACTGAACGGATTTTGATGAAACTTTACAGTAATATAGCTTATACATCAGAATATCACATTGGCTACTTTTTATCCGGGTACCACGCGGGCGAAGCCGTGGGCTGAAGCTAGTTATATTATTAATGCGAAAGTTTGTGAAGATGGATGTTTGTAACTCTTTCACGCAAAAACTACTGAACGGATTTTGATGAAACTTTACCGTAGTATAGCTTATACATCAGAATAACAAATAGGCTACTGGCGAAGCCGTGGGCAGAAGCTAGTAATATATGTCAGTAGTACCTATATCAGTCATGTAGTTCCCATAACACAAGCTCTGCATACTTTGGGGCTAGATGATGCTGTGTTGAAAATGTCCAGCATTATTAATATTATTAGAGACATTTCTGACGCCTATACAATCTCTCCCTTCATCCACACTGGTCTCTTCCCGGTTACAGAGCGACGATGACATCCGCAACTACATCAAATACATAACCAAGCTGAAGAACGATCTGGTGACAAACAAACCATACGATCTTTTCACTGTAGATACGCCTGAAGCTAAGAAATGGAATATGTGGATAGAATCTTTGGATAGTCCACGTTATTTTACGAATGTGTGGGTGTTTACAGAGTGTTATGTATACAGGCGACTCAGAGAAGGCTGTGAACTAAGGTAAGTAGGCTAGGGTTATTCCGGTTGGCCCCCGTTAATCGGCTCCATCGGCAACGGGAATGGAATCTTTCCGTTGTCCCCCATTTCACACTTGCCGGCTAGTTAGTTTGTGATTAAATATGGCGTACACGGATATGATCTATAGGTATTATTATAAAGAGGATTTTTGTTTTGTTTGTTTGTCTGTTTATACAGGTTCCGAAAATACTGGACCGATTTTATCCATTTTTTCACCAATAGAAAGCTGAATTATCAGGAAGTAACATCTTATCCTACTAATATTATAAACGTGAAAGTTTGTGAGGATGTTTGTTCCTATTGCACGCAAAAACTACTGAACGGATTTTAATGAAACTTTACAGTAATATAGCTTAGACATCAGAATAACACATAGGCTACTTTTTATCCGGGTACCACGCGGGCGAAGCCGTGGGTAGAAGCTAGTATGTTAAATAAAATTAAAACGAACTAGATGGCGAGCGAATTTTATGTTTAAAAAAAACTAACTTCAAATAACTGGAAGTTAATAATAAATTCCAATATGAAATTTTATCCATTATTTTTTCACTTTTAAGAATGGGAATTTTTCATGAAATGTATATGGTAAAAAGTACTCCCTACCCTATCCCACCGTTTGAACTTTAAACTGAGCGAGACAGTAATTTTAAGAGAACACGCTGGACGCTTTTTGTGCTGGTTCGATTCCCGCTGCGGTTCAAATATTTGTATATTCGTCAGATATTTGTCTGGTCTGCCTTTTGTGGTACCATGTTTTTTTACTGTAGGTAGGTACCGTATGCCATACAGTGTATGTTACTCGTAGTTTCTGAAACCTACGACACAGGGACAGTGTGAGGTCAGGTCTGTGTATCTGACTGTTGAATGTTTTATTACTTATCTATGTTGTTAAAGAACTTTATCACGACACCACTTTCACGGGGAAAAGAAAACAAAAATGCTTTCTATCTGTCTTTTCTCCGACGGAGAGAGAAATGGGAGACGGATAGAGAAATGTTTATTTGTTTCGTTGCCTGCAGATCAAAACGAAACGCTATTCTAAAGTGAAGCTTTTCTTTTTTTATTATTGTTTCGCTTAAAACTTAAAATTTACACATAATGTACACATAATGTTCACATAATATTCATAACAGGGCACACTAATTAATAACATTGAACACAGCATGAAATGTGTGGACAGTGTAAATATATGAAGATACATATTAAATATAGGTAATATTATTACAGCAAAAGTCTTAAAAAGTTCGACCCATTCGACGAGCAAAAAGACAAATCGTTTGCGGGTAGTTTGGAGACAATGTGTATCGTTGCTGATAAAGTGGTGACCATGCTACCTGAGAGTGACAAGGACAAACGGAAACAGGACTTTATGACTCTTTTGAAGGTAAACATGTACAAGATGGCGTTCTTAAGACGGGGTCGAACCAGCGCTAAGTAGGTACCTACCTAGCATTATGCTGAGCTGATACCTTTTTGGTGCGACATAAAACTGTCTAGGTAGATGGATTAGGCAGTAAGGTGCGTGGGGCATTTCTGTTTCAGTTATAGGTAGGTACTTATAAGTAGGCTGTCCAAAACATAAATTATTATTATTATGTATTCCCACAAATTATCCCACCATCCTAACTTCCAAAATTTGTTGTATATATATTTATGTCATGCTATATAATTTTTTTCATTCTTAACCTGGATGTGACTATCTTCTCATAATTGAGGGTCTTTTGATTTCTTCAAATATAAAACGATTTTTTACGATTATACGAAAAATATGTTGTTGTAGCTTAAAAATTATATGCCTCTTGTAAAAGTTAAGATTTAGTGTGCATTATATTTCATTCTTATTCTTATTCTTTATTGTACACACAGATAATACAGACAAAAGACTTACATATAAGACATGTACAAAGGCGAGCTTAACCCTAACAAGAGTTTTCTTCCAGCAAACCTTTGAGGATAGGGACAGCTGATAAATAGCGGTGGGTACGTGTACACAAACAGGAAAAAAATATACAATAATAGCACACATTTTATAATATAATACATAAATAGATACATAGTATAAATATATATACAAATACATAAATATATATATATATATATATATATATATATATATATATATATATATAATATATATATATATATAACTCACATTATACATACATACAATATATACATATTAAATATTCACAAGGAGAGGTAGTACTGGATGTGACTATCTTCTCATAATCATTATTGCTTCTTTAAAAAGTTAAGATTAAATAATAATAATAAAATTTAAAAAAAAGAAATAATAAAAAGATGCTGTTAGGGCTGCCATGTACTCGCTTGCGCAACGATGCACATCGTTTGCGTATTATGGCATGAAAGCCATCCACTCTTTCTTCCGCAAACATAACAGAGGCACTGCAAAAACGAGGCAGTCCCATCAGCACCCTGAACGCTGAAGATTAAATGTGTTTTATGTTTCATAATCATTGTTGCCTCTTGATATAGTTAAGATAAAGTGTGCATTATTTTTCATAATAATTATTGCTTCTTGAAAAAGTTAAGTTTAAGTGTGCCAAATATTTCATAATCATTATTGCTTCTTGATATAGTTAACATTATGTGTGCGTTATGTTTCATAATCATGATTGCCACTTGAAATAGTTAAGATTAAGTGTGCTTTATGTTTCATAATCATTATTGCCTCTTGAAATAGTTAAGATTAAGTGTGCATTATGTTTCATACTTAATCATTATTGCCTCTTGAAATAGTTAAGATTAAGTGTGCGTTATGTTTAATAATCATTATTGCCTCTTGAAATAGTTAAGATTGTGTGTGCATTTTGTTTCAGATATGCCTCTGGGCCAATAAATGTGACCTGTCACTCACAGGAGGCGAGCAAGTGAACCTCTCCGGACCAACTAAAGACAAAAGTAGCAGCAGTCAGCAATCCACGCCCCCTTTAGACCCGTTCCAAATGATCATAGATCTTAAGGACAAGGTAACTAATAATTAGGTTTTTTTATTCCCACACTTAAGGATCCGGCGGACAGCGCTCACAACTTCAATTCGAAGCGCGTCCAAAAATATAGCTATCTCTTTTTGGCTGATGCAGGCCCGCCCGTGCTTGCGCGATAACAATATTAGCCGTTGGAATTTTTCATAAATTTGGTGATGTTCCGAAATACCGAAAATGATGACTGAAAACTTGTTGTATTCTTCACATCGTGTTGTTATTCTGTAACTAGACAATATAAGCTATGTACCTAACCAAACTACATATACGTAAGATATTGTTGTTTTTAATATGGAACGATTTTTTTTTAATAGAAGGTTGCGGGTTCGATTCCCGTTGCGGGACAAATTTTTGTGTGCAAATATTTGTCTCGGGATCTGGGTGTTTTCTATGTATAATATTTATGTATTTACAACAAAAAAAATGTTTATAAGTAGTATATCATTCATGTAGTTCCCATAACACAAGTTCTGCTTACTTCGGGGCTAGATGCTGTGTGAAAAATGTCCAGCATTATTTATTATTCATTATTTATTTAAATAAAATCAAGGCACTTATTACAACAATACAAACACACAGACCAAACAAATATCTGCAGATGCGATCACTCGTCCCGCAGCGGGAATCGAACCTGCGTCTTGTTTAGATAATTGATTCTAAGAGTTACTTTGCAGAAATTCAATAGACAGAAATATAAAACTCTTTTTAAAGTAATTTGATATGTATGACATGATAAACGCCGTTTCAAATTGGTTTTAGCATTTTCAGTTTCTGGCAGAAATTCACTAGACTTAAATATTAAATTTCTTATTAAAAATATTTTTATTCATATTACACGGTATTCTCCTTTTTAAATAGTTGCCTTTTCAGCTTCTGGTGGACGATACGGCGAAGGTTGCGGACCAAGTCGTGGCCAAAGCAGAGACCTTAGCCAAAGCTATTGATGGAGTGAGTATTATTTTAATATTTTTTTATATCAACCTGTATCTCTTAGAAATCTTAGGGATTAGGAATCAGACCTGTAAAATAGGGTGTTTAAAATAGGGAACTTTTATTATTTTTATATCAACCTGTATTACTTGGAAATCTTAGGGATCACGAATCAGATCTGTAAAATAGGGTGCTTAAAATAGGGAACTTTTATTATTTTTATATCAACCTGTATTACTTGGAAATCTTAGGGATCACGAATCAGATCTGTAAAATAGGGTGCTTAAAATAGGGAACTTTTATTATTTTTTATATCAACCTGTATATCTTAGAAATCTTAGAGATTAGGAATCAGACCTGTAAAATAGGGTGCTTTAAATAGGGAACTTTTATTATTTTTTATATCAACGTGTATATCTTAGAAATCTTAGGGATTAGGAATCAGACCTGTAAAATAGGGTGCCTAATATAGGGGACTTTTATTATTTTTATATCAACCTGTATTACTTGGAAATCTTAGGGATCACGAATCAGATCTGTAAAATAGGGTGCTTTAAATAGGGGACTTTTATTATTTTTTATATCAACCTGTATATCTTAGAAATCTTAGAGATAAGTAATCAGACCTGGAAAACAAGGTGCTAAGGCTTTTATCATTTTTATATCAACCTGTATGTCTTAGGAATCAGACCAGTAAAACAGGTCCCGAGACTTATTATTTTTATATCAACCTATGGTTCAGAAATGCACCCTACAAAACAGGCCCTAATGTTTTTATTATTTATATATCAACTTATATGTCTTAGAAATCAGACCCATAAAACAGTCCTAAGACATCTGTATGTCTTAGGACTGTTTTATGTCCCAGAACAAGTATGGTTTCGAAAAAGAATTAGTCCTAAGACTAGTATCCCTCTATAATAATACTATAATTCTGTATAATTCTGCCTATGAATTTGAAGAAGATTTGGTTTTTCAGAATACGACATTCAAGTTTCAATGCAGTTGCCACAGACTGGCCACCGCATTCGGCATCCCTCGGTGCAAAGACGAGGTTCATTATTTAATAATTTTAATTATGTAGAATTCATACCCGTGTCAATTCTAGTTGTGTAGAGTTCATACCCGTGTCAGTTCTAGTTATGTAGAGTTCATACCCGTGTCAGTTCTAGTTATGTAGAGTTCATACCCGTGTCAGTTCTAGTTATGTAGAGTTCATACCCGTGTCAGTTCTAGTTATGTAGAGTTCATACCCGTGTCAGTTCTAGTTATGTAGAGTTCATACCCGTGTCAGTTCTAGTTATGTAGAGTTCATACCCGTGTCAGTTCTGGTTATGGAGAGTTCATACCCGTGTCAGTTCTGGTTATGGAGAGTTCATACCCGTGTCAGTTCTGGTTATGGAGAGTTCATACCCGTGTCAGTTCTGGTTATGGAGAGTTCATACCCGTGTCAGTTCTGGTTATGGAGAGTTCATACCCGTGTCAGTTCTGGTTATGTAGAGTTCATACCCGTGTCAGTTCTGGTTATGTAGAGTTCATACCCGTGTCAGTTCTGGTTATGAAGAGTTCATACCCGTGTCAGTTCTGGTTATGTAGAGTTCATACCCGTGTCAGTTCTGGTTATGTAGAGTTCATACCCGTATCATTTCTAGTTATGTAGAGTTCATACCCGTGTCAGTTCTGGTTATGTAGAGTTCATACCCGTGTCAGTTCTGGTTATGTAGAGTTCATACCCGTGTCAGTTCTGGTTATGTAGAGTTCATACCCGTGTCAGTTCTGGTTATGTAGAGTTCATACCCGTGTCAGTTCTGGTTATGTAGAGTTCATACCCGTGTCAGTTCTGGTTATGGAGAGTTCATACCCGTGTCAGTTCTGGTTATGGAGAGTTCATACCCGTGTCAGTTCTGGTTATGGAGAGTTCATACCCGTGTCAGTTCTGGTTATGTAGAGTTCATACCCGTGTCAGTTCTGGTTATGTAGAGTTCATACTCGTGTCAGTTCTGGTTATGGAGAGTTCATACCCGTGTCAGTTCTAGTTATGTAGAGTTCATACCCGTGTCAGTTCTAGTTATGTAGAGTTCATACCCGTGTCAGTTCTAGTTATGTAGAGTTCATACCCGTGTCAGTTCTGGTTATGGAGAGTTCATACCCGTGTCAGTTCTGGTTATGGAGAGTTCATACCCGTGTCAGTTCTGGTTATGGAGAGTTCATACCCGTGTCAGTTCTGGTTATGGAGAGTTCATACCCGTGTCAGTTCTGGTTATGGAGAGTTCATACCCGTGTCAGTTCTGGTTATGTAGAGTTCATACCCGTGTCAGTTCTGGTTATGTAGAGTTCATACCCGTATCATTTCTAGTTATGTAGAGTTCATACCCGTGTCAGTTCTGGTTATGTAGAGTTCATACCCGTATCATTTCTAGTTATGTAGAGTTCATACCCGTGTCAGTTCTGGTTATGGAGAGTTCATACCCGTGTCAGTTCTGGTTATGGAGAGTTCATACCCGTGTCAGTTCTGGTTATGGAGAGTTTGGTTATGGAGAGTTCATACCCGTGTCAGTTCTGGTTATGGAGAGTTCATACCCGTGTCAGTTCTGGTTATGTAGAGTTCATACCCGTGTCAGTTCTGGTTATGTAGAGTTCATACCCGTGTCAGTTCTGGTTATGTAGAGTTCATACCCGTGTCAGTTCTGGTTATGTAGAGTTCATACCCGTGTCAGTTCTGGTTATGGAGAGTTCATACCCGTGTCAGTTCTGGTTATGGAGAGTTCATACCCGTGTCAGTTCTGGTTATGGAGAGTTCATACCCGTGTCAGTTCTGGTTATGTAGAGTTCATACCCGTGTCAGTTCTGGTTATGGAGAGTTCATACCCGTGTCAGTTCTGGTTATGGAGAGTTCATACCCGTGTCAGTTCTGGTTATGGAGAGTTCATACCCGTGTCAGTTCTGGTTATGGAGAGTTCATACCCGTGTCAGTTCTGGTTATGTAGAGTTCATACCCGTGTCAGTTCTAGTTATGTAGAGTTCATACCCGTGTCAGTTCTGGTTATGTAGAGTTCATACCCGTGTCAGTTCTGGTTATGTAGAGTTCATACCCGTGTCAGTTCTGGTTATGTAGAGTTCATACCCGTGTCAGTTCTGGTTATGGAGAGTTCATACCCGTGTCAGTTCTGGTTATGTAGAGTTCATACCCGTGTCAGTTCTGGTTATGTAGAGTTCATACCCGTGTCAGTTCTGGTTATGTAGAGTTCATACCAGTGTCAGTTCTAGTTATGTAGAGTTCATACCCGTGTCAGTTCTAGTTATTTATAATTAATATGGGTGCAATATAGATAAGCTATATAGAATTTATATCTGTGTTGATTTTAGGTACCTGCGTAGAAATTTGTCTTATATTATGAAAGATTTCTATGAAAAAATTATAGCAATTGACGCATTTTTAACTTCAACGCAAATAGTCAATTTTGATATGTTCTCAAATAGTCTTTTGACTAGTGCATTACTTAACTGCTTATAAAATATAAAAAAAAACAAACAGACACGCTCACGTACATAATCAGTGCGTAGAGCTTTGAGGATTCTAATCAGCGGGTAGTCAGAGGTACGTCCAAATCATTTCGTTTGGCACGTCGCAAGCCATTCGCCGCACTTGCATTAACCGATGTCATATGCCTTCGATATTTCTAGGACATGACGGTTTCCTCACGAAATTTTGATTAAAAAAATCGTTAGTGCATCTACGATCTTCAGATTGGAAATCGTCGTACAGCCCACTAGGCCAACACGGATTTTGTATAACTGCTTAATATATTCTCAAATATAATTATCTATATTGCAGCCGCCCCCATCGGCCCCGGGAAGTGCTAAGGGCTCTCTGAAGGGGTCGCCTACCCCCTCCCCCCCGCCAGAAGAAGGGGAGGAAGCCCCCAAAATCCCCTGCCCCGCCAAGATGGTCCTACCCCAGGCTCTGATATTCGGTAAGAATCCTATCCTACTACTATAATAAACGCGAAAGTTTGTGAGGATGGATGTTTGTTACTCTTTCACGCAAAAACTACTGAACGGATTTTGATGAAACTTTACAGTAATATAGCTTATACATCAGAATAACACATAGGCTACTTTTTATCCGTGTACCATGCGAGCGAAGCCGTGGGCAGAAGCTAGTTACATATAATAATAAAATAAATAATGCTGGACATTTTTCACACAGCATCATCTATCTCCAAACTAAGCAGAGCTCGTGTTATGGGAACTACTTATATGTTTTTTTTTTCCTAGTAAATACATGTCATACATTACCCAGACCCTAGACAAATATTTGCAGATCATATAAATATTTGTCCCGCGGCGAGAATCGAACCCGCAAGCGTTTGCGTCTTAGGCGAGCCTTCGCCCACTGTGTCATTGAGGTCATCAAATCATAGGTGGTTCATAACAAACTCGCAAGATATATGCAAATTCTTTATTACTATAAAATATCGGATTATTTAGATGATAAAAACTCTTGGGATTGAAAATGTTCCAACTCGATAAAAATATGTAGGTATCTATTGTCTTGTAAAAGGATAATTAAAAAGAATAACCAGCCTTGTTTTCTTCCCTTTCTTTCCTGGCTTGGTCGCGGAGGGACAGGCAGTACATAAAACCGATGTTTCAAAGTGATCCTTGTGATTTAAATGAATTTTATCTTATATTTAACTTTGATACAGAACATCAAAAGAGACATATCGTCGGCTAGCTAACAAAAACGCGTAAATCGTTTCTCGTAACTTTTCAGGGGAGGCAATAGAACTGTTTTATCCGTTGATAAATTTGACGACATTGAAATCATTAACGGTTTTAAAGTATGGAGAATTGGAAGGCTTATTCTTTTTTTTTTGTTTTTTTTTTCAGATATCGTCTGTGACAATGCGGGATACGAGCTATTCGCCGACCTGTGTTTGGCGCATTTCCTTATATCACAGAAAATTGTTCAAAAGGTAAGACATTCCTCTCTTTACAGACAAAGATTTTAAACAGTAGCTAAATTGAACTGACCGTCGTCGGTGGTGTGGCGGGTGAGTAGCCGGCTGCGTCGCAAGTTGTGCGGGATCGATTCCCGCCGCGGGAAAAATGTTTGCTGATATTCGTTCTGCAAACATTTATATAGTTATATAAATGTTATACGCAACGATAATTCCTGACTTGAAATAAAAGAGGCTTATATAATATGTATAAAGAGGCAATAAAAGAGGCTTATAATTATATGTACTAGCTTCTGCCCACGGCTTCGCCCGCGTTGTACCCTAAAAGTAGGTACCTAGCCTATATGTTTTTCTGATGTATAAGCTATATTACTGAAGTTTGAACAAAATCAGTTCAGTAGTTTTTGCGTGAAAGAGTAACTAACATCCATCATCACAAACTTTTGCGTTTATAATACATAGTATTAGGATAAAGAGGAAATAAAAGAGGCCTATATATAGTATAAAGAGCCAATAGAAGAAGCTTATATTTATAAAGAGGCAATAAAAGAGGCTTATATATATATAAAGAAGCGATAAAAGAGGCTTATATAAAGAGGCGATAAAAGAGGCTTATATTTATAAAGAGGAAATAAAAGGGGCGTATACTTTATATACTGGTATCACGAGCGAAGCCAGGTGCAGAAGCTAGTAATTATTATTTCCCGTTTCAGATAAGATTTCACATCAAGAATATGCCGTGGTTCGTTTCTGATGTCACCCAAAGAGATTTCAAGTAAGCTATAGATTATATATAGCTTCGCCATTCAGCGTGGTAATGCAGACAGCATTTTGGGAACGCTTCTGCTAGTGATCTGGATCATTTGAGCTATCTATAGATCGTTTGCAACGGTCTTAAGATAGCTAGCTGTTTCATCTGTTTTTACTCTATTCGATACCTACTTGTACTTGTGCACAGTTGTATTATACTTTATATTAATAAATGTCAATTTAAAAAAATATTTATAAGTAAAGGCCCGGTCAAACCGGCGCGGTGGCGATTTTTATCACCACCGCTTATTTATATTAATTTTATGTCGAAGTATATTTTTATTTTCAGATTCGTGATAGATTCGTGCGCCCGAGCGAGTTATAATAGGACGGTTCAACCAGAACCTAAACCAGGTGAAGGCACATTTTAAAGAACCTAACTTCATTTTAAAGAGCCTAACTTCATTTTAAAAAGTCTTAACTTCATTTTAAAGAACCTAACTTCATTTTAAAGAACCTCACTTCATTTTTAAGAACCTAACTTCATTTTAAAGAACCTCACTTCATTTTAAAGTGTCCCCTGTCGCGTTAACCTGTTTAACTGACTTCAAAAAAAGAAGGAATTGCTCAATTATTCTGTATTTTTTTCGTTAAAATCGGATTTTGTATCACATTCCTGTTATTTGAAGTAGAATTTATTTTATCTTGTCTTTTTTAATTATTATCCTTTTCTAATTATCTTTTTTAATTATTTCCAGAGCCGAAAGAGGGCGAAGCCCCGCCCGAGCCGGAGCCCCCTCGCGTCATCAGCGCAGACAACTTGCGGTCGCTCGGCGAGCAATGGAGAGCCTACGTGGACGATGGAACATTCACTCTAATGGTATAAGATTATTTAAAAACTAAATACCTCAACTAAAACTAAATACCCCTACTAAAACTAAATACCCCTACTAAAACTAAATACCTCAACTAAAACTAAATACCCCTACTAAAACTAAATACCTCTACTGAAACTAAATACCTCTACTAACACTAATTACCCCTACTGAAACTAAATACCTCAACTAAAACTAAATACCCCTACTAAAACTAAATACCTCTACTGAAACTAAATACCTCTACTAAAACGAAATACCTCTACTAACACTAATTACCCCTACTGAAACTAAATACCTCAACTAAAACTAAATACCCCTACTAAAACTAAATACCTCTACTGAAACTTAATACCTCTACTAACACTAATTACCCCTACTGAAACTAAATACCTCAACTAAAACTAAATACCCCTACTAAAACTAAATACCTCTACTGAAACTAAATACCTCTACTAAAACTAAATACCTCTACTAACACTAAAAACCCCTACTGAAACGTAATACCTCAACTAAAACCAAATACCTCTACTAAAACTAAATACCTCTACTAAAACCAAATACCTCTACTAAAACTAAATACCTCTACTGAAACCAAATACCGCTACTAAAACTAAATACCTCTGCTAAAACTGACGACCTCTGTGGCACAGTGGGAGAAGGCTCGCCTGAGACGCAGAAGGTTGCGGGTTCGATTCCCGCCGCGGTAGAAATGTTTGTATGTCTGCAAATACATATTTGTCATTTATTTTAAGGTCTCGGTGTTTTCTTTTATTATGTATGTATTTACAAAAAATAATGTACATTAGTTAGTATATCAGTCATTTAGTTCCCATAACACAAGCTCTGCTTACTTTGGGGCTAGATGATGCTGTGTGAAAAATGACCAGCATTATATTATATTATGTATTATATATTCCAGGCTGAAGATTATTGGACTTGGCCGCACGTCTACAAAGATATGAAGAAATACGATTATAATTTGTACAGAAAACTACAATATGCAGTCGCCATACTTTTCAAGGGAGATCTCAACTATAGGAAACTGCTGGGAGAGAAGAATTGGAATCCCGTTATAGGATTCGAACCTGCGCTACAAGGTAGATTTTGTGTATTTTACGCGATATCTTCACCAATCTTGAGCCGAATTTATTTATTCTTTTTGTATATATCATTTATTCTTGTAACTATTTACAAGTAGGTATATACAAAAAATACAGATGAAACAGCTGGCTATCTAAAGACCGTTACAAACGATCTAAAGATAGCTCAACTGATCCAGATCATTACCAGACGGAAGCGTTCCCAAAATACTGGCCGCGTTGCCACGCTGAATGGCAATGCTAATGCGTTGACCCAGATAAGAGCCAGCTCTCTGGTCACGCGTCGCTTCGACCAGTCGCCCTGAAAGAATTTTGAAAACGCGAAGAGCCATTCTTTTTGTCAATGAGTAATGATAATGGTATAAATCAATGATAATGAGTCAATGATAATGGTATAAATTTAAAAAAAAAATCTCACTCAAACCCATCCCTAAAATATTCGGAATTAAAGTTCATATTGGACTTATATTAAAAAAGATCCTTATCAAAGACTTTTTTTTCTTTTTTTTTTTTTATTCCTAAATGTTATGTACATTATGTACTATGTATCTGTTATCAGGATTCATCCCAGCGCCGATAATAGCAGTACGTACAGTGAAGGCCGACCTCATCTGCGGACTGCCGAAGGGGAAGTGGGAGCAACTCAACAAGATTGATGAGAAATGGATGGAGACCGGAGACTATGGGTGACATGCCTTTTTTTATTCCTTACTACCTTCTGCCCACGGCTTCGCCCGCGCGGAACCCAGAAAAAAAGCTTATGTGATAAACTGATATATTAGCTATATTACTGTAAAGTTTCATCAAAATCCGTTCAGTAGTTTTTGCGTGAAAGAGTAACAAACATACATCCTCACAAACTTTCGCGTTTATTATGATTGTAGGATTGTACACACAGAGGCGAGCTTAATCTTTATTATTACCTAAATCCCCTGCGAAGGGGATTATATGTCGTAGCCCATAACTTATAATCCGTTGTTTTACATAACCGCTAGCTGTTTTGCAAAACAGCACTGTTTTTTAAAGCGACGTATTGACGTCGAGCCGGATTGGTTTCGCGTTAGTATTTTTCACGATATATATATATATATAAGAGATGAGAGGTTAGTTAGGTTATATATATATATATATATATATATTCTGTAGGTTTAGGTACTCGTACACCGCCGTCTTTTGATTCTATTTTATCCTGTCCATCCGAAGGTTGTCTGGAAGAGATCGCTTTTAGCGATAAGACCGCACATTGTACCTTATATTAATTATAAGTTTTATTCTAATATATATATATACGAAACGTAATTATAAAACTTATAATTACGTTTCGTGTTTTCCAATGCGACTGACAATGTGTAGCCGTTTTACGAATTAGTGCCGTTTTGTAATTGAAAAAAAAAAACTAACAAGTTAGTTAGGAGGAGATAGGTTAGGTATAAACTTTCTCCTGTTTGCAATGTGGCTAAACATTGGCAGCCTTTTTTTTTATACGTATCGTAATGACATTTCGCTGCGCCTTAGTCTGCCAGCATTTTGCTGAGTGTGCTCCTTTTGCCTGAATTTAATCATCAAAAATTAACTATATCTACCTGAGCTTAGGTATATAGTTATTTTTTATATGTATGAGTACCTACTTACTATGTAACCTGATGCTGTTATGGTCATAATTTCAGGCAATTTATATTTTTCTATTCTATTTCGGCCGGACCTCAATACGTCGCTTTACAAAACAGTGCTGTTTTATGAAACAGCTAAACAATCTTCGAGGTAAATTTTGTAAGTTTGTATGTCGTGGGTAAGAAAAAGAGGGGTTTGACCATCTAATTACTTTTAAGTTTATTTAATATTATTTTAGTTTATATAATGTTCCGTTTCAGCTTGTTAATTTTATTGTTTTTTATTTAAGTGTGATTCAGTTCTGCGCGAAAGCCGAGCCTTTGAAGGTGTCAGATCGACCTTGCATCGACTACGGAGACACATGCCGCGGAGCCTCCTGCCCCGTACATACTGATATGTAACGAGTATATAACTATTAGATAGGTGAGTATATTCTAAACAAATTTTTGAGGAAAAAAAGAAAACCTACTCAATAACGGGTAGTTGTTAAAAAGGCCAATATCAAATTTTATTCTTTTTTTTTTCTTTTTTTTAAATGTATATGAGGCCACCTTTGAAGTATAGGTACCCCATTAAAAAAGTTATCAACGAAGTTATTAAAAAGTTATTAGTGAAGATATCGCGTAACATACACACAAAAAATACATACCAATTTTAAGAACCTCATCTTTTTTTTAAGTTTGTTAATAAAAAATGTATACACCTCGTTCAATGGTTATTTGGTTTTGTAAATGTTTACCCACACTTAAAAAAAATAGCAAGTGATTTTCTGTGACAGATCAGATCTAAAAACATTTCTGGTGCTGATTATAGGTACTTGCGTTTTTTTGTGTTGAAATTTGAAGCATAAAAGCAGGAGGCGTGAACAGTCCCTACTAGTCATATCATAGTACATGCATAAATTTCCGATCCTTCCAACTTAACTTGGAGATTTCACTCGCTTCGCTCGATCAAAAAACAAGCATCTTTCTTCACAAATCACGAACACAAATGTTTCCACACGATGTAACGATTCAAAGTAATAGTTTGACAATTTGAAAGACGACAGCTGTTTGTACTAATTGGAGTTTCATTAAAACATTTCGACTAATGAGCATAGCTTGATTTAAATGTGAATCTTCAGAGATCTATATACCTCTAAAGATTCATATTGTGAAAACGGGAATTTTCACGTACTGCACTATCGGTGAAGGCACCGACTAAATTTCGACTCAATCCGAGTGTCTTCTCGCAATAAAAAAGTCCCTACTAGGAAAGAAAATAATATTAATTTTGAAAGTATCTCTAAGAACCCGCAGTCCATTTTATTCGGAGTCCCTAGTAATGACCCGATCTAATTACGACCTCTGTGGCGCAGTGGACGAAGACCCGTCTGATGCAGAAGGTTGCGGGTTCGATTCCCGCCGCGGGACAAATGATGGTTTGAAAATATTTGTCTCGGGTCTGGGTGTTTTCTATGTATAATAATAATAACAGACATATAATTCCCATAACACAAGCTCTGCTTAGTTTGGGGCCAAATGATGTTGTGTGAAAATCTCCAGTATTAATTATTTAGTTTATTAATTACTAATATTTGTTTTATTTTGTTTTAGGTACAAGATGAACTCATTTTTTGTAGTTTTTAAGATTTACGATTCAATGTTTAGGTAATCATTTTGCTTATTAGCACACTCTGTTTTCAATCACTTTTTACATTGTTATATTAAATTATAAAATTTGTTTTATAAATTGTTTTTGTTTTATTCGTTTGATTAAGATCCTGCTAAAAATAGCTGGTGTTCTTCATGGATCAACTGGTAACTAGTTGAGTCAAATATTAGTTCCGTTAAACACAACTTGGCACAACTAGTTGTTTTATATCCGTTCCTTGAACATTTCTATATATAGAAATGTTCCATATGGCATTACCTTTTCTGGGTGGTCATAAATAATAAATAACCTATCAACCTGAGGCGGATCTGCCCAGGAAATATTTTTCAGTTGAACCAAGTTGTGTCTCTAGGAATTAATATTTGAGATGCCACAACGAGTTATGCATACCGGTTAGTCCATGAGGAACTCGCTAAAAATAAAATGGATGTACAATGCTGCCCTCTGTAGGAGAAAAAACACAAGTGACAAATTTTGTGAAAATGAGTTATATACATTCCCGGACTCAGCAAAAAAAATGTGATTTTTCTGTCGAGGAATATTGGCGATATATCCCATAGAAGTCAAGTTAGGCAAGCACAAGTGTATAAAAAAGCACATGTGTATAATTGTGGTTTTTTTCTTCTTTCCTTTACTCAAAAAGTGTATTATTTAGGAGACAGGAATGTTTTTTCTAAATATCTAATTTAAATAAAAACTATAAAATTATTTTATAGTTAAAAACCTACATCAATAATACATACGATAAAAAAAGATTTAGCTTCGTGACTCATGTCTAAAGCAATTGAAATAAAGTGCAAAGATTTTTCAATTTATCTCGAAACTTAGGTTTCAGCAGTTGTGCTTTTTCTCCTACAGAGGGCAGAATGACTGTTCGTACAATACGGTCTCCCCACACAAAATGTTTACAGTAAACAATCCTAATGTTCGTATGTTATACATACCATAAGAACATATGTTTATTATAACGTATGTTACATATAACGTATGTTACTTAAACCTATGTTACATATAACTTACAAGTTCAGATCATAAAGAAAGTAAATCGGCCATCAAGAGGATTAACCTAGGTTTACAAGCAATTAGTAAATGTTCGCAAGAACATGGATTATCTACTTCTAAGCCCGCAATAGTGTATAGGTAAGTAAGTATATGTAAGTATTTACAAAAAAGTTATAAGTAGTATATCTACAGAATTCATGAAGAAGAGTCCGGTTATTGTACAACCATAGAAAGCACAACCATGGAAAGCGCAGCCAGGAATACACAATCATGAAAGCGCAGCCAGGAATTTGCGACCAAATTTTGTGACCATTGCTGTGATTGGTTGAAAGCCCATGCTTCGTTTAGATGCAACTACAGAGTATAAATCGTACTATCCTATTTTTATAGACGAGTACCACAGACTATAGATGAAATCATTAAATCCACACACACACTAGCCACAAGTGTTGATTTGATTTTAAATAAATAATGCTGGACATTATTCACACATTTTTGATTCCTACTTTTCTGAGTGGTAATAAAAAAAACCTAATAACCTAACCTATCCAAGACGGATTTGCCTAGGAAGGATTTTTCAAGCCAACATTAACTTATTGTTTATGTTGGCAACTCTTGATTGAACATATTAGAACTTGCTCAGTGCAAACGAGGCTCGTCCTCGTCATGCGACTACTTTGCATCGACCAATAAGAGCTCAACAATATGACGAACTCTCGACCAATGAGCGTCGAGAGTTATGACGTCATTTGGCTTCAAATTCCATGGTTGCGTTTTCCAGGGTTGTACATTCCCGACACGTGTCGGGATTGTCCAACCATGGAAAACACAACCAAGGTAAGCACGACCTGGGAATTGGAAGCCATTTTGGCAGCCTTTTCCATGGTTGTGTTTTCCCAGTATGTGCATTATTTTGTACGGGCTGGAAAGCACAACCTTGGAATTTGCGACCAAAATATACACCAATTCCATGGTTGTGTTTTCCATGGTTGTGCATTCCATGGTTGTGTAATCACGGCACCCATGAAGAATTGTGATAACTTTTTTTTTTTTTTCTCAACTCTTGGCATTGCCACTTTCGGCATTTGCCATTTTCTAGCGATGGTGCGGTTTAGGTAACTTAATCAAAACTTAACATTTTTTTTTAATAAAAAATTAGTGAAACATTACAAATATTTATAAATTTAAACATAATATTTTGTTAACTTTGACTTAACTTTTTCCTCATTGTGATAACTTATGAGGAAATTATTTTCTTGCCAGTTGCTAAATATGTTACTTATTCTTTAATGAAAAATTTAACTGGCTATACCTACAACCAGTTGCTAGTGAGCTTTTATTTAAAATGAACGAATGTATGACCGCCTGTAATATTCTGATTGGTGGAGAGAGATTGGAGCTAGTGAAAGAGTTTGGGGAATCATTCAAGATTCAAATGTGACTCCTTTTTTGTATTTGGGGACGATGCTTACGAGAGATGGAAAACATGAAGAAGATATTGAAAGGAGAGTTAAATTTAATAATCAAGTGAATGAGGCATTACATTCTACAGCCGCAATGTGTCCAAGAAGGCACGAGTAGAGTGGGTGCGTGGGTTGTTAAAGTTTGTATGGGATCTTTTTAAAGCGTGATCCGATTTGCTTGAAATTTGGTTTGAATTCATTTAACACAACATGATAACGTTTTATTTATCGTATACGGCACTAAAATATGTTTTTATTTAAAAAAAAAAGTAACTCGCGATGGATATGCCATGTATATTATGTACCTAGTATGAATAATAGGTAATTTATACTAAGTATAACCTAACATTGTAGTTGAAATGTAATAAAGACAAGTAGGTATCTATTGTGGCGATATAGAAACCACAAGCAGTGCGATGCGAGAATGTGGATGAGATAGGGCGGGTAGCGGGGGGCGATGGGCGAGAGGCACTTATATTATCTACCTACGTCAGCGCGGATAAAGTCGCGGTCGGAAAGCTAGTTTATTATAAACAAACAATTAAGAACAACAAGTAACAAACTTATAAATTAAATTTAATTTGTCAGGTATACATTTGAAGTAGACCTGAATAATGGCTACGGAAGAGATGCTTTGCGTTATACTGATCTTAAATGTACATAACGTAAATTATGCAAATATTCGTACCTACCTACCCTTTTAATCATCACTGCAGAACGTTAGTTGATAGAACAGAGATAAAGTTAGTTGGTAGAAGATGCTAACGTGATGCCAACTTTAACAACAACTAATAGAAAGTATATTTCTATCTCGATATTCTGTAAAAAGTTTGTATAATTCGTAAGTTCGTTTATCAGTTTTTTTTTTACTTTTTAAACAACTGGTTGTCAAACTATTAGCTGTCATCAACGCTGGTTTTGAAACAAAAATAGAATATCTTCTTCCGCAACGGTCAGCGTAGCAAGTTTTTTTTATTTTTAGACCACTGGTTAAAAAATTATATTAATAAATTAATTATATAATTTTGATGATGAGTTGATTATTATTGATTAAAATGATCTGTGTGGTCGTACAATTCGTGCCGTAGGTATGTTGTACAAGCTGAACACTTGCAGGGAATATACGGCCAGGGAATGTCCGGCCAGTTTTTCGCGACCACTTGTTTTGTAGTGTTATGGTTTGTATGGTTTTTGGAATATTGTACGTGTATTCCACAGTGCATTGTTAGGCCGTGCAGGCCGACGCCTATTTCCTACGAGTTCTTTCATGCGCTATTCTTTTATCAAATGTCAACTTCAATAGATTAATAAATGTCAGTTTATTGACAGTCATCCAGCTGACAAACCAAATTTGACAAATGGATGGCCTGCAGATTTCATTTCGTTTTACTTTTCACAACAAAAATTACATTGTTATTTGAAAATCAGCTGGTCATTTTCGTGTAATTAGAAAATTCAAACTGTTACACTCAGTCAGGAGAGACTTTTAGTAGGAGGCACAGTAAGTGATTGTTCATTAAAGATATTAGCTTTTATTTTTTAGGTGGGATACTATTCTCGAAAAAACCTGTATTTTCTTTGTCTAACACTATGGAAGGTCCATCACAACATCCCTTCCTATGGTATACATGAACTTAAAAAAGGAAACAAAACGAATAATTTTTGTTTTTCAGGTTATAAAATCAATTACTGCAGAAGCTTTTACCATGGCCAACATAGCAGTGAAACGTATCAAAAGAGAGTTTAAAGAGGTGATCAAAAGCGAAGAAGTGGCTGGAGGTGCTATTAAGCTAGAACTCGTCAATGAAAGTTGGACCGAGCTGAAAGGAGAGATTGTAGGACCAAGCGACACCCCATACGACGGAGGGCGATTTATCCTAGAAATCAAAGTCCCAGACACTTACCCATTCAACCCTCCGAAGATCCGTTTCATGACTAAAATCTGGCATCCTAACGTCTCATCTGTTACTGGCGCTATATGCCTCGATATCCTGAAAGACCAGTGGGCAGCAGCACTGACTTTGAGAACTGTTCTCCTTTCCATACAAGCGTTACTCTCAGCGGGAGAACCTGATGACCCTCAAGATGCGGTCGTAGCCAAGCAATACAAAGAAAATTACCAATTATTCCAAATGACAGCACGGCATTGGGCCAACGTTTATGGTGGAGGCCCTAATGTTATTCCCGAGTTCAATAATAAGGTACAGCGTATTGTGGACATGGGGGTTGATGAGCATCGAGCCAGGGTTGCTCTATCAACATTCGATTGGCAGATTGAGACAGCTACGGAAAATCTATTTAGCTAGTGCCAATGTTGTTATGTCTGCAGACTTATTCACTCAGTCGGTCTGATAACATTGAAATTTTGGGCCCATCACATACATTTCTGTACACACATATCTCTTATACTTGTTTAAAAAATGAAAAAAAGGTCTCATAGAAAATATCCATTCTTAAGCTAAGCTTGTTGAAGCTAATCTAATGTCACTATAATGTCAGTTTAAACTATGAGATGATAAATAGTCTAGTCTGCAGGGCTCTTAGGGAATTACTTGGTGTGATCTTAAGTTTCTGGGAATGCAAAACATAAGAGGGTTTCTATCGAAACATTGGTTTCAAAATAAATGTGAGTTTTGAAATGGCAAATGAGGTTTAGTTAAGTTTTTATCTATTATCTGTATAAATAATTAATAAAGTAAAATTTGGATTAAAATGCATAATTTATTTTAACTTACAAAAAAAGTATTTACAATTTCAGTGCTAAATTCATCATAATTTGAGCTAATATGAAGTATAAATTTCTTGTAAAGCTGCTTTTACATGTGTAAACTATACTTTATGTATATAAAAAGCAACTTTACGAGAATGACATGTGGATATAAATAGATTACTACTCCTTTGTTTATCTCAATGACTTGGCAAGAATAAATATGTTGCTGGCTATGCTTGGAATTTCAGTACAGATATATTTATTTCACAGCGATTATAATAAACTGAACATTTTTTTCACACATCATCATCTGGTCCCAAAGTAAGCAGAGCTTGTGTTATGGGAACTAAATGATTGATATACTACTTATATACATATAATACATAGTTATAGATTCAGTGATCTAATGTCCTCGCCTATTGCCACTTCATTAGAACAGCTGTTTAGTTTTTCAACTCTAGTTCTTCGACGGCGTGGCGGGCGCGCCATTTGTAATGCGGGTGCGATTCCCGTTGCGGGACAAATGTTTGCAAATTCTGCAGATATTTGTTTCGGGTCTAGGTGTTGTGGTAGGTACCCGTGATTCCGGATACCTACGACACAAAGAATCCTAATGAGGGGGTGTTTTATTATTTATTTATTTATCTTCAGTGAAATTCCGAGCATAGTCCTTTCCATAGCCTACTGCGCGACCTTCATACATTAACACAAGAGTTTAATTCAGCGACGCGTGCGTAATGTATCCGTGCACAACATCGAGTACATAACCCCGTAGGTGTCTAGTAAAACAATTTTGTAAAAATGATTTTGATTAGGTAGGTACAGATGAAACTTAATTCCATCTGTTTTATACTTAGAATATCGGGTATTTTTGCCACATTATTTAACAGAGAAGGAGGACAATGGCGTCGATTCTCTTGTACACCAACTAAACTTAATTCTCTCTTTTACTAACAGTAAAAAAAAGGAAGAGATAACATCAATTTTAATGCAGTCAAATTAGTCAGATTTAAGTTTTCCATACAAGCTTAGTCGTGATTTCAAAACATGCTGACTATAAACATGAAGAAGAGCGACACAAACTAATTTGACAGGAGTAAAATTTTTGCCACCTCGTTTCTTGAAAATTCTTGCCATCTCTTTCTAGCGTGCACTATCAGTAAGAGAGAGCGACAGTTTAAGGCCCGAATTCATAGTCAAATAGGCGCTCCCCTAGGGGATTGTTCAGGCGCTAAGCAAAAATTCAAGTGCGAATTTAACCTTTATGCACCCAGCCATAAGGCAAAAGCTGAATGATGGATTTTGGGGGACTGTTCAACCCCCGACTATGAATTCAGGCTTAAATTAAGTTTAGTTGGTGTATCCCCTAGGGATAGGCGCCATTGTTTGACTTCATGTCTTGTTACTCTGTGCCAAAAAATATCGTGATTTTGTTACAAAGTAACAAGACGGACGCAAGGGTCCAACTCTTGCCCTTGTGACTCTTGGTCAGTACTGAGACAACGATTATCTGCGTTTGCCAACTACCCTTGACACTAGATACTAATCGCAATATGATATTAGGATCGAATCCGATCATTTTAATTTATGTATGCGGTTTACTTCTATTTTAAGTAGCTAGTTATTAAATTTAATAAAATTTTATCTTCATTACACAAAGGTTAGCTGGAAGAAAATGCTAATCAGCATTAAGTGCGCCTATGTACGTTTTTATCTTGTGCATTCAAGCATTTTCTATCTATCCAATTCGTGCAACTTTCGAAACTTTTGAATGCAATAAGGGCACGATTGCAATCAGTATTTCGCGGAATTTTATGGAACTAAATGAAATCGACTACGCATATCAAGTATGTACCGTACATACTTTTGACGCGATTTTGACGTTGACATTCGAGATTGGAGTAGAATTTGCGATAGAAGTGTCAATGAAAAATTGGAATAGAAATGATCAATCAATCGGGTCTTCGGCGGCTACGTTTTTTTTTCTTCGAGCTTACGGGTAAGGGCGTCTAGCTTAGCTTGCTCTAGCTTCATCTCTGGGAGGCAAAACTTCCAGGTCACGGGGAGTTGGCCAGACGCCTTCCTGGCTTCAGGTGGTCCATCTGTGTATGGCTGTTGTGTTGGACTCACAGTGGCGCTAATTTCCCGCGAGGAATCTTCTGGTGAGGCCAGGATTATACGAGGCAGAGGGCGCCAGGATCTTCGGACGTCGAGGGCCGTGCATGCAGTGGAGCAATAGCATTGAGGCCGGCGCGGTCTTACATTCGACATTACCACGAAGTGCTCAATGTTAGGGATCTGCACGTCGTTTCTGGTGTGGCGCCCTGGCTCCTGTTTCCGATTAGAAATGAATTGTGATTGTATCGAGTGTCAAGGTAGCCCTCCCAGTGTAAAAACACTTGTGTCGCCAGAGAATTACGGTTTAATACGGAGCGTCTGGGGCTATATGCTCGATGTTACTGGTATATCAATCGTTGAGCGCGACCCAGCCATCTTCACCGTCTGGCATTTTCACTTGGATGAACTGGAGAATGCTGCCGTTTTCATCTGTGACCTGTCAAATTATAATAATTTATTTACATTAAATTAAAATCCAATTGTCTTAACAGTAAGGGACACCAAAACAACAATGTATTCGCAGAGTACATTATATACTGTGTAATAATAATACTTTTATTTATTCAGACAGATGAGTCCTATTTTTTTTTTAACTTAAAATTAGTTTGGTGTTTTAATAACTAAAAGCGATGGATGGGTTTAGAAACTTAAAACTAGCCTTGGCTAAGGGGCTCTTGAACCACTTAAAAATAATTTTCATCCAAAGATAGTCTGGTAGAAATCGTTTCTAAGCGATAACACGGCCTATTATACTTTTTTTTAGTTTGTTAAGTTGTATCTATTTTTCTTACGGTGTACAATAAAGTATTTTCATTCATTCATTCACTTTCAGTCCTAGATCTGACAAATTTCTTGTCGTTTACAAACGGCCTTAGACCCCAGATCACTGACCTAAAGCAGGGTGACCAAGAACAAACCGGTGACACGACAAAAAAGGATTCATTGCTATACCTGCTGCGGCTCCAAGCTTTCAGAATTGATGGTTGCAATGACAGAGCCGCTGTCAGCGTCCAAATTATCATCTGTAGATAATAAAAAAAAAACCTTTTTATTTCCTACACTAAGTATTCTGCTTTCTTTCCTTAGGCACTTCCGCTTGGCACTACTAGTAGAGTGAAGGGGAATTTTACTTTCCCGTACCACTACTGTTCTTATTGGCTGATTAAACGCATATTATAAAATCTCCCGTCGATTACCTCATTACCAATGGCACTACTAATACAAAATACAACAAAATATTTATTTGTTACAAAACATAAGTTAATGTTGGCTTGAAAAATCCTTCCTAGACAAATCCGTCTTGGATAGGTTAGGTTATTAGGTTTTTTTATTACCACTCAGAAAAAGAGGATTGCTATCCGAACTTTACCAGAAAAACTTGGGTTCAAAATAAATAAAACCAACCGGTTAGTTTAGTAGTGTCACGGGTATTTAAAATTTCCCTTCACTCTACTAGTAGTGCCAAGCGTTAGTGCCCAAGGAAAGAAAGGAATATTCTTATGAACTAAATAAATAAATATTTATTTTAAAACTAGATTTAATCAAGGCCCCTTTCGGGTATAGGCCTCCTCCAAGTTTTTCCATGTTACTCTATTTTGGGCTTTTTCAGTCCGTATCATCTGTAGATAAAAAATGCATAGATATTAATAGTAAATAAAAAATAATTAAAAAAACAATCTTTTAAACCTGAGTGCAGCAACCATGTCATGGTAAAACTTAAAACCAGCTATCATTTGACCGTTGAAGAGTTCCTTTATCCTGGAGCTAATCCTGGATGTCGATTCAGCTCATCCTACAGCACATCCACACTATATTATAAACGCGAAAGTTTGTGAGGATGGTTGTTTCTAAATCTTCCACGCAAAAACTACTGAACGGATTTTGATGTAACTTTACAATAATATAGCTTATACACCAGAACAACACAGACTACTTTTTATCCGGATACCACGCAGACGAAGCCGTGGGCAGTAGCTAGTGATTACCATAAAAATGAATTGTCATCGGAACTGAACGACATGTAAAAAAATCAACTCCATAGTATTAGAGGAAGTTGTTCTAATTCAGCTTCCAAGATTTGACCTGAACAAACAAACTAACATACAAACATTGATTTAACAAAAAATACCATTAAAGCTAGATATGTACAATATATTGCCATAAGATATCACACGGCTTCCGCTTAAGCAATTTAAAACGAAATTAAAGGAATTCCTTGAATGTCAGCCTTTTTATCATATGAAGAATTTATGTACATTCTGACATGCCAATGTTATGTAACTATAATAAAATGGTTATATACATAAACATCAAATATCATTGCAAGTTAAATAAAAGCTTGGAATAGCATTGCTTTAACCCGCGGCGCCAGGGGCCCGTATATGCGTTAGACGTATAACTAAGAACACGAAACACCGAGCGTTAATCGATTTTCGCAATTTTTCAGGAGAGACAAAAACAAAACCTTGAAACATTCGCCTGTGCCTGTTGTCTGTGGGGTGGCTGTTGCCTGTGGGGTGGTTGTTGCCTGTGGGGTGGCTGTTGCCTGTGGGGTGGCTGTTGCCTGTGGGGTGTCTGTTGCCTGTGGGGTGTGATGGTGCTGTACCCGGCCACAAGGCCCAACCGCAGCCGGTAGCAATTTCAAATCAAATGATGCCACGTTATTATGTAATACTAGCTTCTGCCCACGGCTTCGCCCGCGTGGTACCCAGATAAAAAGTAGCCTATGTATAAGCTATATTACTGTAGTTACATCAAAATCCGTTCAGTAGTTTTTGCGTGAAAGAGCAGCAAACATCCATCCTCACAAACTTTCGCGTTTATAATATTAGTAGGATTATGTATTATGTTTATTTAAGTAAGTATGTCCTTAGGATTTATAAATTACTATAAATAATCTAGGTATATTTTAACATTTGCGTTACATAATAACTACATAGTATTATTTTTGTTTTAACCATTCTATGTACTTCCAACACATCTTTTCCACAATACACAGAGGTTATCTGGAAGAGAATGCTTTTAATTATTTACTGCACAACCACAAATTACTGTACACAGGCGAACTTAATGCTAGATAGCATTCTCTTCCAGCTAACCTTTGTGTTAATTAATAAGAGTCTTCAAGAAAGATTATTTAGACTAGAAAGCTAACAAACCTTAAAAATAAATAAAACGTGACGTAAGTACCTATTCTAACTAATGAAAATTATAAAAAAAGAAAAAATTACTAAACCTACTTACCTAATTGTGTTATTTAAAAAAAAAATGATACTTGATACTTTGCCTACCTTGACTTTATTTTATTGTACCTACTAGTTTTTTTTGTTTACACAAAACTTCGGCCTGCCTACCTATCTATTGCTATACCCTCATGTGAGATACCTACCTATAAACACCATCTATGTACCTACCATGTGAAAGCAATAAATGTATTGAGTATTGAAAAAAAAAAAAAGTAGTGAATGAATATAAGAAAGTTATAAATTACACGCTAGAGCTAATCTTTTAATAAAACACAAACATTATTCCCTAAATAAACACAATCACATATAAAATAGATAACTTAAAAAAAAAAAATGTTCGTGTGTATTCGTAGCGCTAAAATGGCTGGACCGATTCTAATGAAACTTTGAACAAAGCGAAACAGAAAAATATAGCACAAGAATTACCTTCTGTTATGGAGTAGAATTGCGAGGCATCTCGCTCCTCCAATTCTTGTTTAGCTGAAATCAGAAAAGAGTAGATATGTGTTGACAAATTATATAAATAAATAAATAAACGCCTAACGGAATCACACATAGTCCGGACCCACCACACTGCGATTCCGTGTAACGTGGGTATCAGGAAATACGAGTACCGTAGTCCCAGAACAAATATCTGCGGGAGATGCAGAGATTGGTCCCGCAGACACGGTTATTGTAAATAAATATTAAAGACAATGTCAATGTCAAAGTCAAGTTAATATCAAAGTCTAGTTAATGTAAATATCAAAGTCTAATTAGTGTCAAAGTCAAGTCAATTTCAAAGTCAAGTCAAGTCAAGTCAATATCAAAGTCTAATTAATGTCAAAGTCAAATTCTAGTTAATGTCAAAGTCAAGTCAATGTTAAAGTCTAGTTAATGTCAAAGTCAAATTCTAATTAATGTCAAAGTCAAGTTAATATCAAAGTCTAGTTAATGTCAAAGTCAAGTCAATATCAAAGTCTAGTTACTGTCAAAGTCAAAGTCCGCGCGGGCGAAGCCGTGGACAGAGGCTAGTGTAGTATATGAGGCGACCTCTGTGTCGCAGTGAGCGCAGGCCCGCCTAAGTCGCAGAAGGTTACGGGTTCGATTCCCGCCGGATTTGTATTTGTCTCGGGTCTGGGTGTTTTCTATGTATAATATGTATGTATTTATAAAAACAATATGTATATAGGTGATGGGGCTAGATGACGCTGTGTGAAAATATCCAGTATTATTATTATTATTATTTTATACGTACTTTCTATACTATCCTTATCGGTATAAGGTAGTTTTCTCTCTCCTGTTTTTCCGTTGAATAACTGAAAAAAAAAATATCAACCGACTTTAAAATAGAAACAGGTTCTCAATTCGTCTCCTTCTCATTTTTTTTATCACTTTAGTGTAGGAAGTTTCCTCATCCGATGTCAAAGTGAATAGGTTTTTATTCATTGAAATCACAACGATCATATAGAAACGTTTAATTAAAAACTACTTTAATTTAAAGTGAATTTACGGCGTTTCCTCGCGCTACCAAGCCTAGAAGAATCAGGCAACAAACAATGCTTGGTTATTTTTAAAAGAGTACTAATCAAACATTTCTTCTAAGTTTTTAAGACAACACACGATTCGCTTTGTAATATAATGCTTAACCTATACTTAAAAACTATGTTATTAGAAATATGCAATTTGACAAGTAAGCTTTTTATCGTCAATAATAGGCCATGCAGTTTTATCGTCAATATAGGCCATGCAGTTTTATCGTCAATATAGGCCATGCAGTTATCGTCAATATAGGCCATGCAGTTTTATCGTCAATATAGACCATGCAGTTTACCGTCAATATAGGCCATGCAGGTTTTTTCGACAATATAGGTCGTGCAGTTTTATCGTCAATATAGGCCATGCAGTTTTATCGTCAATATAGGCCATGCAGTTTTATCGTCAATATAGACCATGAAGTTATCGTCAATATAGGCCATGCAGTTTTATCGTCAATATAGACCATGCAGTTATCGTCAATATAGGCCATGCAGTTTTATCGTCAATATAGGTATTTAAGGTGGGCCGGTGAAAAGGCGAAAGTTGCGGAAGAAAATAGATGGAGGTAGGCCAAGATCGTTGGTCATGGCACTCCTTGGAGAATTTTCTACACTTTCTATGGGCTGATGTAGAATTTCTACACTTTCTACGGGCTGATGTAGAATTTCTTCACTTTCTACGGGCTGATGTAGAATTTCTACACTTTCTACGGGCTGATGTAGAATGTAGAATGTACATGGGTACTTACGTTTTCATTGACTTTTGTCACCCTTGGCTGGTTCACAACTATTGATTCCGCCAAATGACCCTGAAAAAGATTGGTTCATTAGTTTTTACTATTTGAAACGGTGAAGGAAAACATCGCGAGGAAACCGGCATGCCATAGAACCGAAAATTCGAATGAGATACTTGTTTAGGTTCTTAAGAGCTAGATTTTCTCATTAGATTCTTACATTTACGTTTATAAGAGCTGTTTCCTCATAAAATACTTATGTTTACGGAAACATAAGTATTTTTATTAAATTTTCTAAATTTTCTTATGAGATTCTTACATTAGTGTTCATATGCGCTCATATGAACACTAATGTAAGAATCCAGCACACGTTTCCTCATTAGAAATTAACATTTGTCTTCACTATGGGCATGTTTCCTCATCAGATATATCATAAGAGCTGAGTTTCTTTATTATATACTTACATTGGCGTTCATATGAGCGACCAGCATACGTTTCCTCATTAGAAATTAACATTTGTCTTCAGTATGAGCATGTTTCCTCATCAGACACTTCATAAAAGCTGAGTTTCCTCACTATATACTTACATGAGCGTTCATATGAGCGACCAGCATACGTTTCCTCATTAGAAATTAAAATTTGTCTTCAGTATGAGCATGTTTCCTCATCAGACACTTCATAAGAGCTGAGTTTCCTCACTGTATACTTACATTGGCGTTCATATGAGCGACCAGCATACGTTTCATCATTAGAAATTAAGATTTGTCTTCAGTATGAGCATGTTTCCTCATCAGACACTTCATAAGAGCTGAGTTTCCTCACTGTATACTTACATTGGCGTTCATATGAGCGACCAGCATACGTTTCCTCATTAGAAATTAAGATTTGTCTTCAGTATGAGCATGTTTCCTCATCAGACACTTCATAAGAGCTGAGTTTCCTCACTGTATACTTACATTGGCGTTCATATGAGCGACCAGCATACGTTTCCTCATTAGAAATTAAGATTTGTCTTCAGTATGAGCATGTTTCCTCATCAGACACTTCATAAGAGCTGAGTTTCCTCACTGTATACTTACATTGGCGTTCATATGAGCGACCAGCATACGTTTCCTCATTAGAAATTAAGATTTGTCTTCAGTATGAGCATGTTTCCTCATCAGACACTTCATAAGAGCTGAGTTTCCTCACTGTATACTTACATTGGCGTTCATATGAGCGACCAGCATACGTTTCCTCATGTAAGAGGCGCCGCACGCCAGACATTCGTAGGGTTTCTTGTCGCTGTGCACGAAGCGATGCGTGTTTCTGTTGTCGCGGGAATTGAAGGCTTTGCCGCAAATCTGCAACAAAAAAAAACATAAGAATGAAACTCCCTGGGGTCGACGGAGACCCCTGACCCTCGGGTCTTAGCCGGCCGGTCGCAAGTGCGGAACCTATGCTCCAAGGGTGGAAGTATTAAAGGCATAAAGCCGGGAGTAGCGTTTAGTGAAACTGCAGCACACCTCTCGACATCCTTTAGTTTTTTTTAGCACTTTTTAAAATGTTTAACTACGGCTAAAAGCTGAAATATAAAGTTTTGAAGTTTAGCCGTTCAGACCAACGTTGCCTCTATGCTGGCTATCGTTGGCGGCACTTATGGGGCCCGTTCAGTGGACGGCAACTCATCACCTGCCTATGATTTGTATTGAATTTGAGTCAGAAGTGTCAGGTGACGTTTCATCCTACATAGCCCAGTAACCATTCCTTAAGCATATACCTACTCCTGTAACAGCCCAGTTTATCATCGAATATTTCTGATGGTTTCATCAGTCGCCATCCATATTTTTTTTTTTTTTATATACTGTATTGTACAAAATGGTCTCTTAGTGTTAGCTTCGGCTCCATTAATGCTTGTAAAAGACCCAGGCATAAGCCTGAGATAATAAAATCGCCACTGAATAATGAACGCAGAACACAGAATAATAAAATCGCCACTGAACAATGAACACAGAACACAGAATTATAATCAGAACTGAACTATGATCTAATGCTTTAAAAACTATAAATAGTACAGGTAATTATTTATTAGATAGATAGATAGAAAATTCTTTATTGCACAAAATAGTAGTACACAGAAAAACTTAATGCTGGAAAGCATTCTTTTCCAGATAACCTTTGTGTATTGTGGAAAAAGATTTATATATTAATATATTATTTTTTATTATTATCAGTCTCTATTATAAGTTTAAGGTTGGCTGGTAGAAAATTAACTTCGTCTATGCGTCACTAAAATATAATCGAAATTTCATCTAAATCATTTATATTAAGTCACAGCACAGTTAAGATAAATCAATGTTTTCAACGACAATCCAAACTTTAGAATTTATCATAAAAGTAGGATGCTTACGCCCCCAAAGACCCCATAGGGGGCAATATGCCCCCAAAGACCCCATAAGGGACAATATGCCCTCAAAGACCCTATAGGGGGCAATATGCCCCTAAAGACCCCATAGGGGACAATATGCCCCCAAGGACCCCATAGGGGACAATATGCCCCCAAAGACCCCATAGGGGACAATATGCCCCCAAAGACCCCATAGGGGACAATATGCCCCCAAAGATTCCATAAGGGACAATATGCTCCAAAAGACCCCATAGGGAACAATATGCTCCCAAAGAAAGGGCCAATTACAACGAAGATAATAGGCCTGTCACGGCCGCAGTGACATAAGAGCCACAAAAATAAAAATAAATATACCTCGCAATAATACGGCCGTTCGCCGTTATGAATCCTGATATGTTTCTTATAATGCTCGGGATACACGAACGTGGACTGACACACTTCGCATTTGAGCGGCCTCTCGCCGGTGTGCGCCGCCTTTATGTGGTACTGCAGTAACCTGCAATACATAACCAAATATATACATTAGGTAAACATAACAACTACGAGCGCAAATGTACCAAAGCCACTGTGGCGCAGTGGGCGAAGGTCCGCCTGAGACGCAGAGGGTTGCGGGTTCGATTCCTGTCACGGGACAAATGTTTGTAAGTTCTGCAAATATTTGTCTCGGGTCTGGGTGTTTTCCTATGTATAATATGTATGTATTTATAAAAAAAAAAGTATTTAAGTAGTATATCAGTCATGTAGTTCCCATAATACAAGCTCTGCTTAGTTTGGGGCTAGATGATGCTGTGTGAAAAATGTCCAGCATTTATTTATTTATATTATTTAACTATGATAGTTAGATATATTCCCTCGAGGATTTTTTGTAGGTAACAATGAGTACTTTAATCATGTAGTACATAACTTTTATGTATCATCAATAGTTTTCTCAGCGCACGTCAAATAATGAATTTTCTAGGCAAAATTTTGCTACTTTGGGTTACATTATTGCTATTTTCTTGAGGATCTCTTATTTTTTTGAAAATATATTATAGCCTATGTTACTTCCTGATAATTTAGCTTTCTATTAGTGAAAAAAATGGTTAAAATCGGTCCGGTATTTTCGGAGCCTATTTGGTACAAACCAACAAACAAAAAAATCTTTCCTCTTTATAATATTAGTATAGACAATTTTGACGATGCTATTGCAGATTACTTTACCTAGTTATTATAAGTTTAACGTGTCTTTATCGCGTTTACCTTTTTTATTATTTTCCCGACGTTTCAACTGTATTGCAACAGCCGTGGTCACGTGATGACTGGAGTATACGGAGCTACCGTCGACAAATAAAGGCAGTAGCCGCAACTACCCTCATTTCATCTTCAGAATCAGAAAAGTCCATGTTCACATTACGGCACATTACACTAACCGTATCACCGCACTGCACAATTGGATCGCGACGCGAACACCTGTTTATCACGGGATTCCAGGACGCAGAGTGTCTATAGCCGTCTTCACGATTAAAATTTGGGTACTTCTTTATTTCAATCGCTTCACGAACCATTCTCTTACAATATTGGCGTTCACTGGATAGCACCTTAGGGTCATGAAGCTCGATTCAATGGTTTGGTCCTGAGTCCACAAGGTGCTCCGCTATGGCCGACTTGTTTATCTGGTGATTTTTGACCTTAATGGCACAATGGCGCAGTTAGCGGAGTGGTTCAGTGTGAACGAGTTAGCTCTTAATCTAAGTAAGACACACTTTATTCACTTCTGCCTATCGGGCCACGCAATGCCACTCTCGGTGACCGTAGATGGTAGGGCTATCGACCAAGTCGAAAGCACAGCCTTTTTGGGGTTCCAAATCGATAGGGGGCTGCAATGGGCGAACCACATACACAAGTTGTGTGGAAAATTAGGAAGTGCATGTTACGCGCTAGGCCGGTTGGCTTGGGTGGTCTCTGCTGACGTAGTCCGCGCATGCTACTTCGCCGCGGTACACTCTGCCGCAGCATGGCACCGAGCTGTGGGCGCTGGCTGGGAGCGTGCGTTCCGGATGCAAAAAAGGGCCGTACGAGCGATAGTACGAATTCGTGGCGACGAATCTGCGAGAGCTCACTTTAAGAGTTTGGGCATTCTTACGTTGCCCTGCATAACCATCTTCCAAGTGGCAACCTACGTTAGAATAAACCTCGACTCCTATGTGCAGCACGGCCACTTACACATATAACACTAGCAACCGACAAAAACTCGAGTCGTTGTCACGAACGCTAAAAAAATCGTCTAAACTGACGCATGTTATGGGTCCGGCTGTATATAACAACCTTCCTGACAATGTTGTACAGGCCACAAATATAAAGATTTAAAAAAAAATACTTAAACACTGGCTTATCGAGCAAACTTTTTATAGCTACGACGAATTCGTTGGCTATACAATCAGATAATCTGATTATATAATGGAATAATTAAAGCTACCTACTTTATGTAGGTAGTGTATGTTTGAATATTGTTATATGTAATCACATTTGTATTTTTTTAATTTGACCTATAATTATTATTATCAATAAATAACTATTATGACTATTATTTGGTGTTCGAAGCTGCTTAGCCACTTTTGAGTACGGAATGAAAACTGACTTGATCATCCCGTGACCACGGCTGTTGCAATACAGTTGAAACTTCGGGAAAATAATAAAAAAGGTAAACGCGACAAAAACCCGTTAAACTTATAATAATTATGTTATCTAATCGCGAAAGTTTGAAAAATAGCTAGTGTTTTTTTAATGTTCTCTACTATTGTGTAACATGTTACTTTTTTATGTTTTGTAGGTACCTAATAGTTTGTGTAAATCACCTTTTCTTACATTTTATTATCATCTTAAACCTATTTTGTTGTAAATAGGACTTGTTCAAAAATGCGCAACGTATGTGATGTGAATAAATGAAATGAAAGTTAGTATAAGTTACCTCCGTCTTTTGAATCGCTTGGGGCAGTCGGGGCAGCTGTGCCGTTTGTCGTCAAAGTGCGTGGCTCTCCGGTGCGAGTGCAGGTTCGACCGCTGCGAGAACTTAGCGCCGCAGACCTCGCATTCAAACGGACGTTCCCCTGAATACATAAAGAGATAACCTTCAAAAATATACTACGTATATTATTAAAAAAATTAAGCATATATGAAATACTTACTTATCCTATAAATATTATAAACGTGAAAGTTTGTGAGAATGGATGTTTGTTACTCTTTCACGCAAAAACTACTGAACGTATTTTGATGAAACTTTACAGTAATATAGCTTATACATCAGAATAAAACATAGGCTACTTTTTATCCGAGTACCACGCGGGCGAAGCCGTGGGTTGAGACTAGTATAATATAAAGTGTTATTTCGATGATTCAGTAAATTACTAATTCTAATACTATACGAACATTGTTGTAAATTCTACATCTCTGTGACGCAGTGGGCGAAGGTCCTGAGACGCAGAAGGTTGCGGGTTCGATTCCCGCCGCGGGACAAATGTTTGTAACTGCGAATATTTGTCTCGGGTCCGGGTGTTTTTCTATGTATAATATGCATTTATTTACAAATATATATATATATATAAGTAGTATATCAGTCATGCAGTTCTCATAACACAAGCTTTGCTTACTTTGGGTGTAGACGATGCTATGTAAAAAAATATCCAGCATTATTTATTTAATCGGGAACCCTAGCTCGTTTCAGTATTTCCGGCTTCAGCCCCTGCCTTAACCGACTTTGTACACAGACCTGTATGTATCCTGATATGATCAGCCAGTTCAGCTCTCCTGGCGAACGCCTTCTCGCATACATCACATATGTGCGTCTTCTGACCGCTGTGTACCACGCCGTGGACCTCCAGACTGTGCTGAGTGCCGAAGGCCTTCTCTGTAACGAACAAAAACATATAAGGATACTGCTAGCTGAGGCCCCCGACCCACCGCGTCGCATCGCCCGCGCTATTGCTTCTTTTCTCGGCTCCTAAGAGTCGTATTGTGATGTGAAAAAGCCTATAGGTAACATGTCTTATGAATTGGGCTATCGAATGCAAAAAAATACTGTTAAAATCCGACTTTATAGTTCCTGAGATAAGCGCGCTTAAAAAAAAATAAACAAAAAAACGAACAATTCAGCTTTATTACGAGTATAGATAAATGCTTAACATTATTGTTACGAACTAGGGCTCGGGATAAAATAATTAAGTCCAATTAAACACCAAAATTAACACTGTATTAGTAAATCATACATATATATAGTCACGCCTGTTTCCCGGAGGGGTAGGCAGAGACCAAGGATTTCCACTTGCTACGATCCTGGCATACCTTTTTCGCTTCATTCATCCTCATCACATTCTTCATACAAACTCGGCGGTTTAGTGTACTTCTGACCTGGCCTTTCTCTAGAATGTCTCCAATTTGGTCAGAGTACGTTGGCCGAGACCTTCCTCTACCAACTATCCCATTCACGCTCGCCTTGGATACTTGTTTTGTTAATCTACTTTCGTGCATCCTTTCTATATGCCCAAACCATCTCGACATACCTTTCTCAACTCTCGTTACTACATCTTAATTCACTCCACACTGCTCTCTTAACACGCTGTTCCTCACTCTATTAGTAAATCACTCTATAAAAATCTCAACAAAACAAATAACACAACGAAACTACACAATTAAAACAAAAACACTATAACACTTTATCAATAGCACAACTGTCACTTCACTAGTCACTAGGTATCGTGTCTTTATCACTTCAAATAATTCACTTTGCTACCGATCGCTCGGCGCGCTTTTATATCTTGTAAGGCCGGAACATTCTCAAAGGTGGGCGTGGTCTGCACGCTGCCTTGCGCCTCAAACATTCGAGAAACTACTTACTTTTACTAGCGCGGTTAGTGCCAGACGATACTAGATGGCGGTAGAATAAGTAGTGCGTCCAGATGATAAGAGATGGCGCTATCGTATCGTAATTTAGCAAGTCGCGCACGTCACATTATTAATCATAATATTTTCTTATTTTTTATTTTTTTATTTAAATTTGCAGAGTACGCCGGCACTATTGTATAGTTTTTGTAAATATGTACGACGCCGTCTCCTCGTTCTAGCTTCCTTTTGGCCGGCAGTTCACTTTTGTATTCGTATAATCCGTATATCTCGAGGTGGCGAATAATAAACGTTTTTTATACATACTACAAATTACAAATATAATAAAGGTTGGAAACTCTTCTTGTTGTTGAAACAACCTATGCTAGAAGAGTCCCCTCTTTTCATATACTGTAATATAAAACAATAAATAAATAATGCTGGACATTTTTCACATAGCATCATTTAGCCCCAAACTTCTTATAAAAAAAGCAGATCTTGTATTATGGGGGCTACATGATTGATATACTAATTATATACTTTTTTCTTGTAAACACATACATAATATACATAGAAAACACCCAGACAAATATTTGCAGATCACACAAACATTTGTCCCGCGGCATTTGTATCAGGCATGTAGTTTCCTTAACACAAGCTCTGCTTACTTTGGGGCTAGATGATGCTGTGTGAAAATGTCCAGCATTATTTATTATTTATTTAAATTAATATTTTCACGCCAAGTTTTATCTTGACAAATCTGTTAGCGTTAGGCGAAAGGAAAACTACGCGTGAGGTATTTGTCTAGACACGAGAAATCCTGGTCACGTAAGATACTCACTGCAAATGCTGCAGACGAAACTTTTGATTCCCAAATGTGTTTTCTCGTGCTGCGTCAAGTTCTGCTGCGAGAGGAAGGATTTGCCGCAACTGTTGCATTTGAAGGGCCGCGGACGCTCCTGCAGATATAAATAGATAGATGTGCGTCACGCATGCCAATCTTTTAATAAAATTATTTGTTAAACGCTGTAACTGTCAATGTAATGTGTCAAAAATTGGGAACGAAACCTGAAGCCAGGAAGGCATCTGGGCAACTCCCTGTGACCTGGAACTTTTGCCTCCAGAGTTGAAGCTAGAGCAAATAGGGTCAGCTAGAGGCTCTTACCCGCAGCTTGAAGAAAAAAAAATGCAATTGCTGACGACCCGATTGATTCGGGAACGAAACGTAAGGCGAGACCCTCGCCTAGAATGGAATCGTAGCTGCGTGTATGTCAATGTCACATTGACAAGTTGTCAAGCTGTCAAACAGGGATGACAGTTTATGAAAAACTGACAGGCAATCAAGCATGAATCTTTTGGTGGTCGGTGGTCTTATTGGAAGCTTGGAGGTAGGGCAGGACTAGCCCGGATGTGAGAGAGGAAATAGAGCAGACGATCGTGATGGTTGAGGAATGACGTATGGCGACATCACGTCTCGATATTTATCTTCGCAATAAATAGTGTTTTACAACGTAAAGCTGTCATAAACAATAAACCTACTGTGTGTGTGAATAACTTGTGTTATTAATAAGTTTCCATCTCATAATGCTGAATGGCCACGCCTACTTCAATGATCCTAGTAAAACTTCTACATAATATAAGAAGCTCCTGGAGAAATAAATACATAATCTTCTATTTGGAACTACTTATTAATCTATCTATACTTACTATAATAAGAATATAACAAGTCAAATTCTGTAGGGCACTCTATAATCGATACTAAAGCCAAAAATGTATTTTTTTCACTCTTGTCTGTCTGTCTGTCAGAATCTGGGCCGCGCATAGCGCCGAATCTACTAAACGAATTCAAATGAAACTTGGCATGATTTGAGTTCACAGTACGGGTTAGGACATAGGCTACTTTTTATCCCGAAATTCAGCATGGTTCCATTGGGAGGGGATCAAATTCAAAATTTATACTTAGTTGTAATTAACGCGTAGTCCGATTTCATTCATTCTTTTTTGTTAGAAATGAGGTACTTTAAAGATGACGGCAATCGCGAACAAAGTCGCGGGTACAGTTAGTATTATATAAGTAACAAATACATTTATTCATACAACTCGACCTCTGTGGCGCAGTGGGCGAAAGCCGATTCGATTCTCGCCGCCAGACAAATGTTTTTGTGATCTGCAAATATTTCTTTCGTTTATGTGCGTTTGCTATTTATTTACCAAAAAAAGTATATAAGTAGTATATCAGTCATGTAGTTCCCATAACACAGTCTCTGCTTAGTTTGGGGCTAGACTAGATGATGCTGTGAGAAAAAATGTCCACCCTTTTCTTTTATATCACTAACCTGGTGTGTTTTTAAATGCGCTTGCCTTGTATATTTCGAGGCAAATGTTTTCTCGCATATGTGGCATGCATATGGCCGTTTGCCGGTATGCAAGTTCATATGCTCGACCAGCAGCGTGCGGGAGTTGTAGCTTTTCTTGCATAGCTCGCAATCATACGAGCGAGATTTCAACTTCTGCGGTAATTTCTTCGTGTGATCCGCTTAAAAAAAAAAAACAAAAAAAAAACACGTTAATTTTTATTATTATTAAGCTTGTAATTAAATCATTTATTTGCGAAAAAGACACGTTCTTGGTGACCCTGATGACCCCCCCATGAGCACAGTGACGTCATCAAGTGCCGACAGAGTTGACACTTCACAGATACACCGAGCCCGCCGGCGGTCGACGAGTCCCCACCTCCGCCTACTCACGGTACAGATATGTACCGGGGCGTTTCTCTCCTGTTCCTCCCCCTCCCGCAACGGCCCAAGCCGAGGTCCGTACCTAAGTGGTGCACTTGTGATCGGACTGGTACACTCGTACACGAGATGGACGAATTACGAATAGTTTAATTGCTGCTTGTTATCTTCGCAGACGTTTTAGGAACAGAAGACGTAGATATCACGTAGAACACCCGATCGTCGCCAAAAGAGCATTTCAAGGGGAATTTCACTTCTATATTATGTAGTATATTATGTAGTATATCATGTAGTATATTATGTAGTATATTATGTAGTATATTAGACATACAGCCCACCTGATGGAAAGCGGTTACCGTCGCCTATTGACATTTGCAATATCCTGGGGCATTACTTATGTATTCCATTTGGACTTTTTTTTTACTCATAGACGACCTCTGTGGCGCAGTGGGCGAAGACTCGCCTGAGACGCAGAAGGTTGCGGGTTCGATTCCCGCCGCGGGAGATATGTTTGTATGATCTACATATTTGTCTCGGGTCTGGATGTTTTTTATGTATAATATGAATGTATTTACTAAATAATCAGTCATGTAGTTCCCATAATACAAGCTCTACTTAGTTTAGAGTTAGATGATGCCGTGTGAAATATGTTCCGCATCATTTATTTATATATATTAATGATTTATAACAATACTCACCCATATGCGTGGCATATTCGGATCTGTTCCTCATAACAATGCCGCATAGTCCACAAATGTAGACCTTTGCTGAATGCTCATTCTTCATATGCTCCACAGTACTGACCGCGTCTCCTGTGTACGTAGTTTTATCTGAACAAGCAAATAACGTATATTAAAAAAAAACCTTACAACGAGCGCCTTATTTACTATGGAAGTCCCAGAATCCTTCTACTATTATAAACGCGAAAGTTTGTGAGGATGGATGTTTGTTACTCTTTCACGCAAAAACTACTGAACGGATTTTCAGTAGTTTTTGCGTGAAAGATTCCTTGCATATTGTCTAGTTACCTTGCATATAATCTTGTTACCTTGCATATTGTCTAGTTTCCTTGCATATTGTCTAGTTACCTTGCATATTGTCTAATTACCTTGCATATTGTCTAGTTACCTTGCATATAGTCTAGTTACCTTGCATATTGTCTAGTTTCCTTGCATATTGTCTAGTTACCTTGCATATTGTCTAGTTTCCTTGCATATTGTCTAGTTACCTTGCATATTGTCTAGTTTCCTTGCATATTATCTAGTTACCTTACATATTATTACCAGGTGTTCTGGGTTTTTTCTATGTATAATAAAAAAATATCTATCGTAATGTATTGTATTAAGTATATCAGTCATCTAGTACCCATAACACAAGCTCTGCTTAGCTTGGGGCTAGATGATGATGTGTGGATTGTCCAGCGTTATTTATTTATTATATTGTCTAGTTACCTTGCATATTGTATAGTTACCTTGCATATTGTCTAGTTACCTTGCATATTGTCTAGATTCCTTGCATATTGTCTAGTTACATTGCATATTGTATAGTTACCTTGCATATTGTCTAGGTTCTTTGCATATTGTCTAGTTTCTTTGCATTACCTTGCATATTATCTAGTTTCCTTGCATATTGTCTAGTTTCTTTGCATATTGTCTAGTTACCTCGCATATTGTCTACTTACCTCGCATATTCTTGCAGACGAGGCAGGAGTACTTGTCGTTGTCCCTGGCGACCAGCTGAGCGGCTGTGTCGGGTACAATGCACTCTGAGGGGTGACTCTGTACAGACTTGACGCGGTACATCTCACCGCTTTCTACCTTTATGAAGGCACCGCCTGGGGAGAGGCGAAACAAAAAATTATATAAGTTAGTTTTTAGAATATTTTAAGTAGAAGTCCTGTTAAAAAAGCCAAAAAACTATTTAAAAAAGCATGTCATGAGGAGGGAAGAATGTCATATTACCATATGAATGTTATATATGAATGTCGAAATAAAAGCAGAGGTAGGCCAAAGAAAAGATGGGTGGATTGTGTAAAGAATGACATGATCAAGAAAGGAGTGAGTACTGAGATAACGGCTGGTTACGCAACTGTTTACATACCTACCAATATTAGTAGCCAATCGCAGATAATATACCTAGCTACCTTTCCCCCACCCTAATTCACGCGATTAGCTTGTAATTTGCTCCGTTTGAATTTGTAAGCAACATAATATTAAGTGGTGTACAATAAAAGGGTTATCTATCTATCTATCTAATCCTAACTGCACTGGGAACGGCGACACGCGCACCGCTCACTTCAGGGACTTACCTCGCTATCGCTAACGCGACTCGCGACGACACAAGCTGTATTGTACTTTCTCCGCTAATTGATCAAATCAAATTTATCTGGACAATCACGTTAATAAGCTGTTTTAATGTGTGCTGAAACAATTCGTGTGTGATGCCTACCTACTAAGGATTGCATTGTTAAAGGACAGCAAGGTGAGTGCAGTTTCCTTTCATATCCTTGAATACCCCTTTCTACTGCGATTGGTGAAATATTAGTGTATACGTATCAGCCTGCCTACCCCTAAAGATACAGTCCACTTTCTTACAAAATTTAACTTCATCGACCCGCTCGACCAACGGCTGATAGAGGAGAGTGGAAGAAGATAACATGTTAGAAACCACGTAATGTGGGATAAGGACGAGAAGATGATGATTTAGAAGTAATACCACCATACCTATCTCTGCCGACAAGCAGTCCGGTTCGAAGGTGCCGATGAAATTACAGGCAAATGAGACTTCTCACCCGTTTTGTCTCAGGGTCGGCAACGCGCGAGTGATACCATGTGATGTTTTCCAACACCGTTTCGAGAGTTACCTTGTTCCTGAGCGGCCGCTATGATCGCGTTCGCTGTTTCCTCATCGCCCGACACTTGCAGCTCGATTTGAGATTCATCGTCGTTCGAATCTGAAAATCATTATAATTTTTTATAATATCCTACTAATATTATAAACGCGAAAGTTTGTGAGGATGTATGTTTGTTACTCTTTCACGCAAAAACTACTGAACGGATTTTGATGAGAATTTACAGTAATATAACATAAACATCAGAATAACACATAGGCTACTTTTTATCCGGGTACCACGCGGGCGAAGCCGTGGGCAGAAGCTAGTAATAAACAAATAATGCTGAACATTTTCACACAGCATCATCTAGCCCCAAACTAAGCAGAGCTTGTATTATGGGAACTACATGACTTATATACTACTTGTATACTTTTTTGTAAAAACATACATTATTATACATAGGAAACACCAAGACCCGAGACAAATATTACCAGATCACACAAACGTTTGTCCCGCGGCGGGAATCGACCCCGCAAATTCTGCGTCTAAGGCGGGCGTTCGCCGACTGCGCCAGAAAGGTCGTCTTATAATAATTCTTTATTGAGAATTTACGCTTTTCCACTGAAAGGCGTAAAGGGGAATCCTTTCACCACAGACGTTATCTTTCACTCAGCTCACAATATTAACGATGGGTCACCAAAAAAATACATCACAAGTTTTTTTTAGAAGAAATTTGATTCTATTCCAAAAAATATCGTTTCGACTCATCCTGAGAGTCTTTATCAGGGTGAGTGATCACGACGCTCGTCCTTCGAGTCGCGCCGTGCTGTGCACGAAAGCGACTCTCGGAACGAGTCGAAACTTATTCAGTGCCTTTACCGATATGAATAAGAAATTTGATCATTCACAACAGCTATCTTATTACACTAGATAAATGGTTAAAACCACAGCAATGGCTATAATATAATATACTTTTTCTTGCTTATATTATTATTAATATGTATAACTTCGACGGCGCAGCGGGCGGATAGCCGGCCGCGACACAAGAGATACAGGTTCGATTACGGGACACACGTTTGCATGTTCTACGGATATTCGTTCCGAGTCTTGGGTTTATGGTGCCACGGTACTCGCAATTCCTGATACCAACGATACAGGGTATCCTTGTGTGCGGTCAAGACTACGTTTGTGTCTATGGTGTGATTGGTTCTCACCTTGCCCGTCAGCTTCATCATCATCATTTTCGTCCATCACCAAAGAGATCTCGCCATTTTCATAGACCAGTTTCTGTCCCGATATCATCTGGAGTATCGAGCTATTGCTATCCAACATTATTGTTTCTGAAAAGTGTTAGAAATTAAATAAATAATCTTATCCTACTAATATTATAATTTATAATATTAGTAGGATAAGACGTTTATAATTTATAAACGTGAAAGTTTGTGAGGATGGATGTTTGTTACTCTTTCACGCAAAAACTACTGAACGAATTTTGATGAAAATTTACAGTAATATAGCTTATACATCAGAGTAACACATAGGCTACTTTTTATGTGGGTACCGCGCAGACGAAGCTGTGGGAAAAAGCTAGCAACAAATAAATAATGCTGAACATTTTCCACAGAGCAAACTAAGCAGAGCTTGTATTATGGGAACTACATGACTGATATACTACTTATATACTTTTTTTTCTTCTTTTTTTTTAACTACTAAACGTATTTTGATGAAACTTTACAGTAATACTTATACATGAGAATAACACATAGGCTACTGTTTATCCGGGTACCACGCGAGCGAAGCCGTGAACAGAAGCTAGTATTTTAACTAGGGAATGACCCTCTTTCGAATGAAAAACAAAATTAAATCACCGACAAAAAATGTTTCGGCTAGTCGTGATTCCATAAGATGATGCGGTTTTTGAGTTTTACGAGAAAAGTAGCATTCCCTCAGGAATAAAACTTTTACGGGACCACCTCGTGATCATTCTCTATACAACAACAAAAGAATCATCAAAATCGGTTAACAACTGGCGAAGATATAAAAAACAAACAAAAAAAAATGCAACCGATTTGAGAACCTATACTCCTTTTCTTGATTTGATTAAATACATATTACGACCGGTTATTGCTTGTACGTGATTATAAACACGTTAAGGGATTAAGTTTTTTTTTTGTTAATTGTCTCTCAGTCCCAGCAGTGGGCAAGTACTCACGCGGCTGGTCGCCCTGCTCCTGCCCTTCCAGCAATAATTCGAAATTACCCGCATTTATATACTGCGTACCATCCTCGGCGCTTTCATCCTAAAATTATAACATTCACGGTAACTTCCGATCCGAAGATAGTGGGTTCGAACCCGGTCGTGCACCGGTGAATCTTTCAATTTATATTAATAATAATGCTGGACATATTTCACACAGCATCATCTAGCCCCAAACTAAGCAGAGCTTGTATTATGGGAACTACATGACTGATATACTACATACTTTTTTTATAAATACATACATACATATTATGCGCCTCTGTGGCGCAGTGGGCCCGACTGAGACGCAAAAGGTTGCGGGTTCGATTCCCGCGGGAGACAAATTTTTGTATGATCTGAAAATATTTGTCTCGGGTCTGGGTGTTTTCTATGTATAATGTGTATGTGTTAAAAATGTATATAAGTAGTATATCAGTCATGTAGTTCCCAAAACACAAGCTCTGCTTAGTTTGGGGCTAGATGATGCTGTGTTTAAAATGTCCAGCATTATTTACTTATTTATGATTATTATTGAGAATTATTAATGGCCATATTTGGTTTGTTCGTTGCACTTTTTGATCGTTTTAAGTGGTTTTTTTTTACCTTTATGTTCGAGGTATCGATCAAAATGGGATTGTCACTTTGCGATTCTTCAGGATTTCCGTTGGAATCTAAAAAAAAGATTGATTTTATTACAGTCAAAAGATTAAAAAAAAAACCATAAACGTTTTTATCATTTCTTAAGATGTAGGAATACTACTGTTTCTTAAGATGTAGGAATACTACTGTTTCTTAAGATGCAGGAATACTACTGTTTCTTAAGATGTAGGAATACTACTGTTTCTTAAGATGTAGGAATACTACTGTTTCTTAAGATGTAGGAATACTACTGTTTCTTAAGATGTAAGTATACTACTGTTTCTTAAGATGCAGGAATACTACTGTTTCTTAAGATGTAGGAATACTACTGTTTCTTAAGCTGTAGGAATACTACTGTTTCTTAAGATGTAGAAATACTACTGTTTCTTAAGATGGAAGTATACTACTGTTTCTTATGATGTTAAATAAAGTTTTTCTTATTTTTATTATATATACCTTCATTAATCTCCATTTCATTAGTTACCCCATCATTGCCATTTCCATCATCATTATCATCATTGTTTGAGAATATCTCGTTGGGCAGACCGTTCACGTTCCACTCGCCGATATTGATGCTGTTTGCGTCATTCGTTAGCTCAACAGGCTTAACCATTTTCACCATAGACGTGGCGAGGCTCTGTGTGAGAACCGAGTTGCCGATAGTCACTTTTAGGTTGAGAAAAGGTTTTTGTGCCTGGAAACAAGGATTTTAGATTGATAAAATAATCAACCTCACGCCTATAATCCCCGGAGGTGGACAGAGGCACATCCAAGCATTGAATTTGGCACATGCCCGCGTTCTGCGAGTAGTTATCATTCCACGTAACAGATTGCCCATCGCGGCTTATTGGAACACTAACATGTGAATTTTTGAATTTTCAGTTCAGGGGGGCAGGGAGTGCCGGTTTTCTCACGATGTTTTCCTTCACCGTTTTGATAAAAATCAGTGGTGTTCGAACCCACAACCTTTGCATCGGAAGTCGGAGTACAGCACACTACACCAAGATTACTGAGTACCTATTATTCTATACTAGCTTCTGCCCACGGCTTCGTCCGCGTGGTACCCGGATAAAAAGTAGCCTTTGTGTTATTCTGATGTATAAGCTATATTACTGTATAGTTTCATCAAAATCCGACCACAGATATTAGGTACGGCGTTGAGTTTTTTTTTGTCAAACAAAGTATGTTAGTCCTTAAAAAGTAATAAATTCAAAGCATAGAGTAGACAGCCTCAAGAGACGCAATGTTTGATAATTTGCTAGGAAACAATTCTGTCAACTGTCGTACGAGTCCCGCCACGCCTGCTGTGCTCTGATTGGTCGAAACTGCAGTTTCAACCAATCAGAGCACAGCAGGCAACATGACGCAATGACAATGACAATGTCCGCGTTTGCCAACATCAGTCCTAAAAAACTGATGTGTTGACAGAACAGTTCAATATGACGTCTCTCGGGGTTAACTGCTCGATGTTACAAAGTAATAGGTTGATTTTACCTGCGCTGAAGAGGCCAAGGCAGCTATTTTACCGAAATTCAGTTGAAAATCAGCCGGCACCGGCTGCAGTTTTGACGCTGGTACCACGACTTTTCCTATAAGAGACGATAATTAAAAAAAAACTAAACTAATAATACAGCTGAATTTTGTTTTTTGTTCCCTGTTGTTCCACATTAGTCCCTGGAACTAGATTGTTCCAGTCGGATTTGAAAAAAATAATTTCTTTTTTTAGTCCTATTCTTGAGGAAGATTATAGGCTATTTAACATCACGCAACGACACTTAGGAGCCGAGTAAAAAGAAAAAAAAAGTCAGAAAGAACGTTAAGCGAAAACGAAGTAATAGCGCGGATTTGCGCCGCGGTGGGTCGGGGGCCGAGGGCGGCTGTGGCACAACTAATTCATAAAAAATGCTGGACATTTTCACACAACATCCTCTTGCCTCTAAGTAAGCAGAGCTTGTGTTATGGGAACTACATGACTGATAAACTACACATTTTTTTGTAAATACATACATATCATACATAAAAAAAACCCAGACCCGACACAAATATTTGCAGATCACGCAAACATTTGTCACAATTAATGTATAATAATGAAAAAAAAAATCCTACTACTATTATAAACGCGAAAGTTTGTGAGGATGGATGTTTGTTTGTTACTCGCAAAAACTACTGAACGGATTTTGATGAGACTTTACAGTAATATAGCTTATACATCAGAATAACACATAGGCTACTTTTTATCCGGGTACCACGCGGGTGAAGCCGTGAGCAGAAGCTAGTAATTTAAGCTACCTTTTAACGCCTTCTTGGGTGAGGCTGCTTTGGGCGGCTCCAGGGCAGGAATTTCAATGGTGACTTTTTGCAGTGTATTGTAGTATAAATCAGATATTTTCGTTTTTAAGATGGACATGCTGAAAATATAATAATGAGTTTATATATAATAATAATAATAATAATGCTGGACATTTTTCACACAGCATCATCTAGCCCCAAACTAAGCCAAGCTTGTATTATGGGAACTACATGACTGATATACTACTTTATATACTTATTTTTGTAAATACATACATATTATACATAGAAAACACCCTGACCCGAGACAAACATTTGTCCCGCAGCGGGAATCGAACCCGCAACCTTCTGCGTTTCAGGCTGGCCTTCGCCATCTGCGCCACAGAGATTGACAAAATTATGCTGGACATTTTATATTTGCATATCACAAATTCCATTGACAAATTCTTGAAGGATATGATTTTTTTAAATTATTTTTTTAATGAATAGTCATATCATTTATTTCCAACTCTTCTTTGACATTGCTCTTTTTACAAGCTTTTTGCAATTTGTTCGTTCAGGTCAAATCTTGTAACTGAATTAGAATGACTTCCTCTTATCCTACGGAGTTGCATTTCCACATGTTGGTTCAGTTCCGAAGAAAATTCATTTTTATGGTAATCATGCTCCAGATAAAGGAACTCTTCAACGGTCAACAGCACGGACACGCAATTTTGTGTACACATTTTATTATGATAGCTGGTTTTAAGTTTTACCTTGCTTGGTGCATTCATGTTTAAAAGCTTATTTTTGAAAATGTTTTTTTTTAATATTAAGTTTTTCTTTAATTTTCCCCCCTTTCTTCACAGAGACAAGGTTTTAAGTTTTAACATGACATGGTTTCTGCTTTCAAGTTTAAACGCTTGTTTTTGAAAATGTGTTTTACTATTATTTTTGTAATTTTCCCCCTTTCCTCATCTAGGCAAAACCGGGGGAAACCAGTATAACTTACTTATTTCTATGCATATCATAGTTAGAGCATATCCTGTGGCATTCCTTGCAAAGTATCTTCGTGTGTACGCTCCCTTCATCCAACTGCCTATCCAGAAGCTCATTCAATGTTTCTATTAGTTTTCTGTCGCTTGTTATGTTCTGAAATAAAATATTTATAACGATTTATAGCTATACAAAATCAAACTAAGTATTTTCAGGTTTTGCATTATAAATGAGATGAAAATTGTCTGATTCGAATCGAGAGTAAAACCGTTGAGGTTATTTTTTTGGATATAAAATTTAATTTCAAATTAATACAGTTTGTTTCAATGTGGGGTCAGGACTATGAATATGACTGTTGGGTATTTATTAATAACTTATTTATTCATTTAATACTTCCACACAAATGATGTAGTGGGAGGACTTAATGCTAAAGCATTCTCTACCAGTCATCCTGGGAATACAAAAAGATGGTGATGCATAACTTACAGTTTCATCGAACACATTTTTTATGTAGCTCGGGCCGAATGGTCCCCGGACATCACACACAAGGCAGGTTTGTGTCATCCTGAAATAATTATAGGTTTATAGGACGTTTTATTTATTTACTGAAGTATCTATACATATGTACATTCATCCAACTTGATCAGAATGCAGGTCTATTTTCAATTTTTTTTCAAATATTTATTTCTGTTACTTATAGGTTAGTGATTACAGGGTGTGGAGTCTCCTTTTAAGCAATTATATGCTTGTATTAGGAAAACCCGCTCTTCTTTAACATTCCTACCTATTGTTTTGTAAAAGGATCATTAAAAAGATTATCAAGCCTTGTTTCTTGCCTTTCTTTCCGGGCATGGAGGCACAGGCAGTAAAAATCTAGGATTCAAAGTGGTCCTTGTGATTTTAATGAATATTTTATGTATATATATTTTTCTCGGTGGTGCAGTGGGTGCAGGCTCGCCTGAGATGCAGTAGGTTGCGGGTTCGCTGCGAGACAAATGTCTGTATGATGCAAATATTTGTTTCAGGTATTTTCTATGTATAATATATATGTATCTACAAAAAAAGTAAATAAGTAGTTAATCAGTCATGTAGATCCCATAATACAAGCTCTGCTTAGTTTGGGGCTAGATGATGCTGTGTGAAACTGTCCAGCATTATTGTCCACCACATGTTGCTTACACATTAAAACAGAGCAAATTACAAGCTGATCGCGAGATAACAATGGCGGTCTTATCGCTAATAGCGTTCTGTACCAGAGCAATGCGAGCATTACTGCTTAACGGCAGAATAAGATTCGTTGGTAGTATGTACTTGCCCGGACAAGCCATTAACAAGGATCTCTACTATAAAGTACCTACTAAAAATGTGCCACACTCTTATAATGTCAACTTATTGACACATTATCATGTTTAAGCAAATAAATTATCTTTAGATAGATAGATAGATAAACTCTTTATTGCACACCAAAGCAAAAAACACAGGAATTCACAAAAATATAAGGTACAATGGTCTTATCGCTAAAAGCGATCTCTTCCAGACAACCTTTGGATGAACAGGATAAAATAGAATCAAAAAACGGCGGTGTACAAGTTCCTATAATATATATGTATATATACATATAATAAATACCTACATAAATATACATATCAAATATAATATGCATAAAAATAATAATATGTAATAATATATAAAACTATTTACTAGCAGCTCTGAGACATAGAAAGGAAATGGTTGTATACCTTAACTTTAAAAATAGCAAGTGATTTCGATGATCTAATAGAAAAAGGTAGAGTGTTCCATAGTCGTACAGCTTGCACCGTAAAGGAGTTACCATAAAATTGCAAACTATGGACAGGAGTATGCAGCTGTTATAAATTTGCTCACTTTGATTCTACAGATTTCTCATTTAAGATTTTATCATCATTATTTTTATTATCAGCCTGTATACACTCACTGCTGGGTATATTAAGTATCCTCTATTTATTGCCTCCCTGTTTCAAGCTGATCACATCCAGGTCTTATACACAATCCTCTCAATTTCATTGACCTATCTTGCAGCGTTCTACCAGTGGTGAGCTGGTAGAAATACATTCTTAAGGTTGTTACTCCACCTACCATTACAATGTCTATGTTTATTATGTACCTAATGACATTTACCACAAAAATAGCCATTATGCTGAGCCTAGGCAAATTTGCTACTGCAGCACACATTGGTCACCTACTTATTTATTTTTTACATAATATTAATTCGTTCTTTCAATGTATTGTTCCTATGTTTTTATTGTGTAACTCACAGGTTCTCAAACTTACTTTTCCCACTGCCCACTTTGAGAAAGTTTTTAAACATAACAACCTATGCTTACCCCGCCTAGTGCCCCCAATATCTTCTAGAACCTTCAGCGCCCACAAGGGGATGTTATCGCCCACTTTGAGAAACAGTGGTGTAACTGATGATTATGTACTTATTTAATTTTATATTGTGTGTATTGTTGTCGCAAATAAATGTTGTCTATGTCTAATAGGATATGTGAAAAAAATTAAGATACCTATAATTTGTTATATTTATTGTTTCAACTGTATGTATGTACATATCTAGCTGAAGAGCAGCATTAGATGATGACAACACATGCCGAGCTTAATGCTGGACATTTTTCACACAGCATCATCTAGCTCCAAAGTAGCTTGTATTAATGAACACCATTTTGGTATAGCCATACCTTTTCAGACAAATGAGCTGAACAATTTTGTTGTTCTTGTTTTAAATTTAAGTATACTTAATTTTTGGCCTAGGTATACCAATTATCTTTTTATTGTTTGTGACAAATAAACATTTATTCTATTATATTCTACATAGTTTAAATGTTGACTGTGAGAAAAAATTTTAAACTTTATCAGACACAGAATAGGTAGGTAGGTCAGTGATTAGGTAGGTACATTAACTTACGTAGTACCTACTAACTAAAGTAATGAGATCATACTAACATTTAAAGCATATTTATAAGGATTTACCAATATGTTTGAATTTTGTTTCCTAGAAAATTCTTGATTCGTGTAAAAATAGATATCAATCAACTAGAGGTTAGGAGTTCTATACATACTATACATAAAGTCAAGCCTGTTTCCCGCAGAGGTAGGCAGAGGCACGGATTTCCACTTGCTACGATACAGGCATACTTTCGCTTCATTCATCCTCATCAAATTCTTCATATAATTGCAAAGATGAGAGGTCTATGAACTAGACAATCAAATTAGCTCACGCACGCCACGTCTTGTTATGTAATTTCATTATTTTAATAAAAATGTATGAGAGCTAGTTGACAACTCCAACTTTTCATAACACTATTGTTTACATTCTTATCAGTTTCAAGCAATTATTCAAAATTGCTACCACCCTATAGAATCGAACACGTCAAATTGTAAAAAGCAAAAACTGAGCCGCCATTTTGCCCATTTTATTGAAATTATCTATTCAGCACCACAAAAATTCTTATGAATTCTAAAGTAACGGCCTTAGATTTACCTGAGGTTTTTCTCTAACGTTCCCTAGATTTTCTTTAGTTTCTTTAAGTTTTACTGAGAATTTTTGGAAAAATTTATGTTGTCGGCAATGAGCACACACAAGCAGCCACCATTACGTTTTCAATTTGATTGCTTTTTTCCGCTTGCAGTATTGCCAACTGCTGCTTTTAGCCAGTAGCTAGATATGCTGTGAAAGTTGTTAGATTGCCCAAAAAAGAAATCTAGAAATAGCTAAACATTTCTTAGAAGGTAACAAGGTAACACGAGAGTATAAAAATGAGCAGATTTTTGATTATAATTCATTTGAATTATAATCAAAAATCTGCTCATACATTGTACATTTGTACAATAATGTAAAAATATAAACTAATTAATACAAATAGTTGAAGAGGAAGATGTCGATGGTTGAGGTTCAGTGTTTTTCATTGATTTCGAGCATACCACAACAGTACCTACCAAATTTTTGAAGTACTTCTTTAGGCAAAATACAATTATAGCAGCATTGACCACTTTTCCTGAGAGAGTCTCTGATGCAATCTGATGCAGGATTGAGATTAGAGTTATCAAACTCATTTGTCAAGACAAGGCAGAACACAGGTATTAATTTCAGTTTGAATTTATGAATGCAACGGGGAATTCATGTGCCCAGCCGCCGACCGTATCATAGATAAAGCATCTATGGTATTGGCTCCAAGATAGTGTGCCACGTCTCGTTTTTGTAGGCCTGGGGGGCTAGACAAATACCACTTATGAATTCTCTAAAAAAGTATTCACATCATGTGAATAGTTGCTAGAAAAAGTAGCTAAAAAAATTTAGGCTACAAGTTTCATAAATTGTAGCTGCCTGACACAAAAAATAGCTAAATCTAGCTATAAAGTAGTTAAGTTGGAATCAGGTGTCCGCTTGTCTGTCACCAGTAGAGGTGCTGGCTACTTCCGGCTTAGCGTTGACTACACCGCCCATTTTATTCGGAATTCTTCTCGGTGATAATAATATTTTGTCTGATGCGGGACAAATATCTATATGTTCTGCAGATAGGTATTTTCAACACCCAGGTGACGAACGTTTGAGAAGTTAAATTATTTTCACTTGCACCTAGTTACTATCAATATGGCCACAGATTACGGGATTGTGATGACCATTTGACTTGTCAAACGTTTGTCACCGAATGACTTCCACATTAGACAGAATAGGGGCAGATAATAAGTACCTACAATGTAGACAACGTTCTATCTTACCCGTACTGAAAGGAGCCCGTATCTGCATTTTGATTGATGATGTTCATTTGTTTCTGTTTGTTTGTCTGTTTATACCGTTTAAATCTTAAAATCAAAACTGATTACCGATTAAAATGCAGATTTCAAGAGTGGTTCATAAATAGGTTTTATCACCACAAGTCACGCTATAGGCGATGTGTTGTGAAACAGCTTAATCGTTTCTCTTGCAATTTTATGTAATCGTTTTGAATTACTTCAAGAAAGTGAGTAGAATAAATCGAAAGGGAAGGTAAAGAGTAACTCCATCGGTATCGCACGCGTGTAGTATCTGTTAGCCTTTGATAAAAATGGTCACTAAGGTAAATGTCTTTGTTCAATGTGACTTTGATCTAAGAAAGTGGATGTCCTTTCTTCTTGGATGAATTTATTACCAGCAACACAGTTTATTCAAGTTGATAGATTTCAAGACAAAAAAAAAATAAAAAAAGGAAAAAGACAGACGGGTACATAATATGACCCAGAGCCGACACGTTGGACATTGGACAATACATTATTTGACCAGTGGCATTATTCAACTTTTAAATATTTATCTTAAAGGATCTTGTTTCGATCTTCGTTGGTAAGTGTTAGAACTGTCCATTGTAATCAAGTAAATTATTATGTAATCCTTGTTTTTTTAGATAGTTTTTGATTTTATATATATGGTAAGTTTTGTTTTATCTATCTATTTTTAAGTTATTGCTCAGATAGACAATTTGTTCGATGATATTATTACTAATATTAGATACTCAATTGACTTGTTGAATGTTGAAAACATCATTCAACAAGTTGATTTGACAAGAGTTCTATAGCCAATCAGGGGCTTTCAATTTTGTCAGTTGGGTAGGATCAAAAATTTTTAATCTGTGGTGTATTCGAGGCATTCGTCGTTGTTGAACGGAGTAACTAGTCAATAACAAGTGTAACGAAATATAAATAAAGTGTGAAAGTTTATAATCTGTGTTACGTGTTTCATTTCCACCTGACCTTCCGCAAAATAAGTATGGCGTTTATTTCATAAATAGGTTAATATTTTTTCCGGTTTAAAATTTCAAATAGTAGCAAGCCCTATGGTTTTCCGGTGACCTTAAATTAAAAACGAATGTCAAAACTGAACTCTAATGGCGGGAAGTTTTAGTTTCCGTAAAAATTAGGCACTGAAAGTTGGTTGGAATCTACCTATTTAATTTTATTTCCATTAAAGAACATTGCAAATGAAAAACGCTGATCAAAAACCATTATTTATTTCCATACAATTTACATCTTTTCGCATCTCAAGTGCAGCTATGTAAATAACTTCATTTCTCTAATTACAATTCTAAAATTAAAGTAAACACGAAAAATATAGTTAGGTAGGTACTTTCAAATTGTAAGTAATTTGTTACCTAGGTACTTAATTTTTACATGATAAATAAACATTATCTCTTACTTTTCAATTTATTTGTGTTTTGTAAATAATTATGAAATGTGGTGTAATTTGTTGTAGTTTGGTGAATTTTGAGCAATTAGGTAGCAATTTCTACGCTAAACTGATTTTGAATTTCGCATGCTGGGCCAGTGTTATCCAAATTTACTTTTAAAATGCAAATAAAATGCATATTATAGTGTGTGTAATGTTATAACATGTGAAACCTACCTAATCCTACGGAAACCTATATACAAAACATTAAACTAGATTTTAAAATTATATTTTAATGTTGGTTAGGTAAGTACTTTTAAAATTATTAAAAGACTAGAAATATGACTAAACTGCTTCTGCAAGACCAGCCACAGACTTTAGGACGATAACGGTAAGTAGGTACTTACCAGTACAGACTGGTGCAAAAGTTTTTACTAATTTTGAAAGTGGGCCCTATTATGCCCTTCTACAACAAAATTAAACGAATGTTAACGTAAATATTTATTCAGAACTGCCTCAAATTAATCTGCTCCACATTCAGACTTTAGTGATATTATCATTTTATTTTTAGTAAAATGAGTACATTGTTTGTAATTGCAGGCCTGAGAAAATAGCAGTAGAATAATAAGTAGTGTCGGGTGTGTTGAAATGAAAGAATATTGTTGTGTTTGACATGTATTTAATGTTCACCATGTATCTACGAGACTAATATTCAATGAAATAATTAATATAAATGAAAACAATCAAAGTTACAATAGTCTTAATGTATACGAGTAAATTGTAATACCTGAGTGATGTTTCTTGTGGTTTGTAAAGCATGACGTAGCGACTTTTTTTTAATTTTGTGTAAAATGTGAATTTGACAGTAAAACTTTGTTTTTACAGTGTAGAATTTTGCTGTACGTGAGTAGTGTCATTTTTCAGTAAATTTACTTGTTTCTAGAATCATCGACAATACAATACAAAACAAAAATATTAATGCATTTTAAAACAATCATCAAAAAACAAGAAAGCTATCACGACATCCAAGTCTAATTCTAAACACTTATTTTTTTTCTTTTCGAAAATATTTCTAGAGAAAAAGATATGCATCTATTAACCTGATAACATTGATTTAAAGTGTAATTATTAATCAGCTATATTATAGAGAACTATCTTGGCTACATCTCTAAAACAAAAAACATTTCTGGGAAATAACTAAAATACAGACAATTTCTCTAAGTCTTAAAGGACTAAAGACAGAATTCAAAGAAGGAAAAATTACTTTAAACAGTTTACGGTTCTCCGATGGTACCTAGTTAGTCGTTTGCGTCGGATTTGTTTAAGAACTCAATTGTATATTGCTACGTCGAACGACTTACTTCAGGGATGTGATGTACCATCGAGAAAACTGTAACATAGACAAACTACACATAGATCACACCATACAAACATCTATCTTAGTCATACGACAGAGCTGGGCGAAAACAACCCATGGTGTGCTGCTCCGTCCATAACTTTCAGGTCCTAGTCCTTGTGGAGCACACTTGAAAGATGAATCATTAGTTTTAAGTATTATAGAAAATCCGTCTGTCATATTTTCCACTAATCGAATATAATTGACATTGCAATGACTTACTACTAGCCTAGAAGTGCTAATCTAATTCTTAAACATAGATTTTTTTTGGTTCTTGAAGTTTTAAATGGTCAAAGGAATTTCCTGTCACTATTAATTCATGCAAAAACAAAAGAAACATGCACACTCTAAGCATGGTTCTACAAAAAATAAAATGAAACCCAAAGTTCTATCTTATACCACAGTTTCTTTATTTCTTGTACATTTTCACAACTGTCATGTTCACAAAACAACCGAATATTTTACTTTAAGCGTTTGAGATAACCATGTGGAATATCTCTAAAATTTTGAAAATATTCTACGTAAGAACTTCGTAAAAATACGAATGGCGCGAATCAATTCGTATTCGTAATAAGCTTGCGTAGACCGTTCCAATTCTATCACAAAGTCAAGTAGGTACACATACAAAAACAGAAAAAGAAGAACTAAGTTTTTACTCACAAACGAATACCTAATACTATAAACGAAAAAAACAGTACCATCCTCAAAATTTTTTGGAACCTAAAATGTGCTAAATTATGGTCCTTTTATAAATTTAGATTTTGAAAATGGCACTGAAACTTAATACCAAATACTACAAATCATTTATAAACGGTACCATCCTCAATTTTTTTTGGAACATAAAATGTGCAAAATTATGCTCTTTTATAAATATAGATATCATTTATAAACGGAAAAAAACAGTACCATCCTCAAAATTTGTTGGAACATAAAATGTGCTAAACTATGCTCTTTTTATTAATTTAGATTTTGAAAATGGCACTGGAAACAAAATCACTTAAACTAGTATATTCTAACATTACACAAATTAAATGGAAATACTAACTTACCAATACCTAAAAGTCAAATAAAGAGAAAAATGCATGAACGCATACAAACAGGAAATATTTACCAATATTGCTCAACAGAAAATTGAAAAAAATAAAAACAGACAGAAATGGAAATGTAATTTTATGTGTTAAATAACAAAGGAAACGCATGTTATGTATCTAAATTTAATTAAATTAGAAGAAAACTATCTGTTAATGTCTTTATAATAGTGATCTAAATCACAAAATTAAAAGGAATTATTACGATTGCTACCATTTGTCAGAAAAAATCATCAGTTCCTAAAACAAAATATACATGTCAAATAATATAATATAATGTCATCAAAACAATTTGACCCGTGCCTTTCGAAATGTAGAAAAAGTTATTTTTTTTGATGATTTTTTAATGGCAACTATCCCCCTCTCCCCCCCCCGAACGCACTCGTAGGTGTTGTGCCTGTGTGTGTCTGTGTGAGTTGGCTTCCGTCTTGATATGTGTGTGTGTTTGTGCCCCCTCCAGGTCGCCGTTAGCTAGAAGCAAATAGTTTTATGTGAGTTCGTATGTTTTCGTTATTTATCAGTTTTAGTTAGATAACCGAAAACGCAGAAGTTTTTGGATACCGTTGCTTTGGTTACAGGATATTTCCATAGGAAAGGTTTTCCATTTCATTTTGGTACAAAATTTCAGTTGAGAATAACTTGTATAATATTTGATTGAAGAGTTGCTTGTAATGTCTCCAACAGTGTAAAAATGTTAGTATCCAAAAAGTATTCCGTCCGGGCTGTGAATATTGTTAAGTAAGATACCTATCTCAAATTATGTAGGTATGTATGTCAAGATCAATGAATAAGAAAAAATAAAAAATAAACAAGTAAGTAATACAAGATCAAAACAAATGATTGAGCATAATATGCCGATTTTTTGTGGTAAGAAAGTTAAAGAAAAAGACATGTACTTGTAGTGCTATTCATAATTTTACAATATAGATTTTAATCTTATTATTTGTCGCTGTGATATGTAACTTTAAGCATATTGACAATTGATATATTTAATTCGCAGTAGGTACGTCAAGACGTAGAAACCTACACTTAAAATAAAACTACATGAAATTGACATTATTACCTATTTACTTCCGACAATACAAGCATAATGTACAGTCGCGCACAAATTACTCTAAAACTATATTATCTATTAAGTACAAATCTAGTTTCCGTCAAGCTTAATAAAGCACTGTAGCAATGACTTCACAAAAATATAACTGATGTTTATTTGGGCACGATTGTACAAGTTTTTACAATTATTTTCTATACTTTTTATATAATAATATGCTCGTAAATGTTCAAATTGACAATATACATTACATTAGCATACTTCACAAAAGATATGTGACTCCTCCCAATCTTATGATTTTTTTTAGTGATTTTATATATTATTTTTAATATAATAATAAACGATAATCCGAACCTTACAACCAAACTTCCATTTAATTAAGGTTGTTTTACCATTCACCTGTACATGATTGTACTCTTTACATATATTGGCGCGAAATTATGTTTCAACAGCATTTTTAACTATAATACAAATCTTTATGAATATATTTTTATAGCTATCATAGGTACTTTCATAAACTTTGGCTTACATTTTTGGCTTACATAAGGAACGAAAAAGCCCACCATATATTTTTTATTTTGCTTTTTTTATGGCAAAAATGTTTTAATATCAGAGACAACTCTAGAGTTTTATATTAAAAAATGTGAAACACACGGGAAAAGTGTAGAAGATAGAAGAATAAATATTTTTTTCGTCAACTTAATCATTATTTTACAATAGGTAAAAGCAGACATCTCTATAATTTTGCTCGACTTGTACTCTAGTACAGAAAATTATTATATCATATTATAAAAAGTCAAAGCAAATTCATAGAGTTTATCACGTCAAAGTCTATGGTCCCTACAATTAAAAGGTTTATAACAGGTATCTTTTAGAGAATATAATATTTAAAATTCTGCTTAGAAACTTTAAAACGTTAAAGGAAAGAGGTTTCAGTCTAAAATCACGTTGATTAAGAATTATGCGATTAATTTATGCGTAAAATTTTTGACTAGAGTAAAAGTCCTTGCGCTTCAAGATCCTTCTCAATACCGACTCAGAATAAAAAACTTGTTTTAAAGACTAAATAAACAGAAATACATTTATAATAAACAACGCGTTATACATTTTAGGAATTATTTAAAGAATTAGGCCGCTAATAGAATACCTATTTGTAGAAAAAAATCCCAACAGGGCACTCAAAACTTCCCGTTTCAATACTTTACCAGGTTGACAACGGGCAAAATCACAACTAGATTAACAGAAAACTAAACTAGGTACCTACATAAAATAGACATCTTCGAGATTATAACATAGGTAATTATTTCAAAAATTAATGGCAGGATTCAACAGTAGACCGGAGAAAATATTATAACACATTATACAAACTACATTTTGTGCAGATATACTCAGTAATATACAATTTGACTACACTATTTCTTTTACAGACATAAACCAAAAAAAATCTATCATTTTTTTATCTACATATTAGTAAACGTATTTTATTAGCATGGTAACATTTCTTTGGCTTACCATAAAAAATACGGACATTTTTACTAAATAATGAAACATTAAAGAAGATTATATCATGGTGTAACTTCTTTTCATTCATCTCCTAATTATTTTTATCAACTATCTGTCATTTTATTGCCAGTTAGGCCCAAGTTCACCAACACAATAACGGGTGGTTAGGGCCTAATCAAAGTTTTTTGACACATGTTTTAATAGAATCAATGATTATACTTGGCCATCTGTTTATTTTGTTGCTGAACTCAAGTATTAATGCTTAATATGTAAAATGTAACTCATACATAGGTTTTTGTCTGTTTTGTGAGCCATTGTGCCTAATGGCAACTAAATGATTGGTTTTGAATCCAACATCTTATTTATTACCCGGTATATGTATGTACATGGTTGTATTAGTAAGAAATTATGTTTCACCATAAAAAAAACACACCAAATCGACTTAACATTGGTCCAACGTCCCTATACAATTTACATGTCTTTTTTTAAAACCACTTGTGTACATCATTATACACATTCTAATACGTTAACGGCCATTCTCAAGTTAAACTAGATTTTAAACATTTTCCCAAAATAATAAATATTTGTGCTTTGGAGATATTATGAGAATTTGACTGTAAAATTATAATTGAAAAAGATCTTTCATAGAAATTATTTTAGAAAAAAGGTCATCTAAAAAAACTTTCCTGAACACAAATCTCTAAATTCTTCAACCCTCTACGAAGTATATAGGTTACGTTAAAAACAACCCTCACATAAGGCAATAGTTGAGCATTGCCATTCCAATTACATACGTAAATAGACGCCGTCGCGTTTCTCTATGGGAAACTCTAAATTAGTTATTTTCTCGAGGAAAAACGAGACGTCATCCGATTATGCGTGAGATTGGAACCCGGGTTACTAGAAGTTGTGTAACGTATCGTTTGACTCTGCTGTTTCATTTAAAACTACCTCCAAAACATGAATGTTCAACCTCAAAAATACTCAGTTCAACCTCTAAAAAGACCTTTTAAATCGATCTTTAGCCGTACTGTGTCTTGCTAGAAGCCCTTTTAAGTTGAGTTCCCTTCAAAACTACCTCCAAAACATGAATTTTCAACCTCGAAAATGTTCATTTCAACCACTAAAAGGACCGTTTAGACCTCCCATTAGCCGTAAATGATGTCTCTTACTAGTAATCGTGTTCGACTCCGTTGTTCTGCCGCGGCTCCTTAGCCTGCTGGCCCTTGCCCTGGCCGATCTGCCGCGAGGACGAGAAGCAGAGCTTCATCACGAACGGGAATTTCGCACCTGGAAACGTTCAGCGATGCGAGTTTATAACGGGTTCATGGTTCACCCTTGAGCACTAGTCGTGTATGGATGCAGGACGACAATCAGAACGTCTACTGGTAAGCGGTATCGCGCGTTGCCGACCCTGAGACATAACGGGTGCAAAGAAAAGTCTCATGTGCCTGTAATGTCACCGAGCGAAGCCGTGGGCAGACGTGTAGCAGACGCGGATCCAGGTGTTTCTTTATAGGGGGGCATGTTTTGTGTATAAAACTTTATCTTTTAGAAAATCTGTTATAAAAAATATAGAAACCAATAGTGCAGTAGCGGACTCTATGCACATAAGCTTTTTTTAATCTGTAGTAAATATAGTGATGAAGTGATGTTCTAAAAGACTTTAAAAAAAAAATGGTTCAAAGAGTGCTTTAGTCGTGCGAAGGGGGGGGGGGGGCTAATTGCACTAATTCTCCCCCCCCCCCCCCCCTCCCTGTATCCGCGCAGTAAATAACAATACAAGGAAAGGAAAGTTATGTAATGAAATTACCTGGGTGTTGGATGGTGGCGTGGTTGCACGCCATTATTGCCATGACGGAGTGAGATATATTTTGGAACTCCATCAGACCAGATGAGGATCTGAAAACGATGAACAAACTTTTATTATCTGTAATATTATCTAGTATCTGAAGCCCGTGTTGGCCTAAGGATAACAAATCGCGTCACGCAGTGGTGCTCATTCATTTTGAAGGAACAAACCGCGTCACGCGGTGCCGCTCATTTTGAAGGAACAAACCGCGTCACACAGTGCCGCTCATTTTGAAGGAACAAACTGCGTCACGCGGTGGCGCTCATTCATTTTTAAGGAACAAACCGCGTCACGCAGCTGTGCTCATTCATTTTTAAGGTACAAACCGCGTCAAGTAGTGGCGCTCATTCATTTCGAAGGAACAAACCGCGTCACGCAGCTGTGCTCATTCATTTCGAAGGATCAAATCGCGTCACGCAGTGCCGCTCATTCATTTTGAAGGAACAAACCGCGTCACTCAGTGGCGCTCATTCATTTTGAAGGAACAAACCGCGTCACGCAGTGTCGTTCATTTTGAAGGATTAAATCGCGTCACGCAGTGGTGCTCATTCATTTCGAAGGAACAAACTGCGTCACGCAGTGGCGCTCATTTTGAAGGAACAAACCGCGTCACGCAGTGCCGCTCATTTATTTCGAAGGAACAAACCGCGTCACGCAGTGCCGCTCATTCATTTTGAAGGAACAAACCGCGTCACGCAGTGTCGTTCATTTTGAAGGATTAAATCGCGTCACGCAGTGGTGCTCATTCATTTCGAAGGAACAAACTGCGTAACGCAGTGGCGCTCATTTCGAAGGAACAAACCGCGTCACGCAGTGCCGCTCATTTATTTCGAAGGAACAAACCGCGTCACGCAGTGCCGCTCATTTATTTCGAAGGAACAAACCGCGTCACGCAGTGGCGCTCATTTCGAAGGAACAAACCGCGTCACGCAGTGCCGCTCATTCATTTTGAAGGAACAAACCGCGTCACTCAGTGTATGCATTATATAATGCTGTAGTATGTTTTATGCATAATATTATTTAAGGTCACACACAAATCATAAAGTACACCCCCGGCCTCTCCTAATAATTATCCTCTCCATGCAAAGGTTGTCTGGAATTCATTCATTAAACATTTATCTCAATATGCTATATGCATATCTTTATTGTATACCTTATGTATATCTTACTAGCTTCTACCCACAGCTTCGCCCGCATGGTACCCGAATAAAAAGTAGCCTGTGTGTTATTCTGATGTATAAGCTATATTACTGTAAAGTTTCATCAACATCCGTTCAGTAGTTTCTGCGTGAAAGAGTAACAAACATCCATTCTCACATTTTTTTTATATATCGCAATGTCGCATCTGTCAGTTGTTCTGTCCAAGGGTAGTTTGTGGGTGGACGTACCTCTCGCTCTTGAGCGGGAACTTGGAGACGGTGTGCGGCGGCGTCACGTTGTAATCCTTGAACACCTGCAGCAGCTGCTCGTCAGACACGTCGGGGGGCGTGTTGAAGAAATGCAACACCTGCCGTAACAATAACACAATCATAATCATAAAGTATTAGAGTAAATAATTAAATAATAATAAATAATGCTGGACATTTTCACACAGCAAACTAAGCAGAGCTTGTATTATGGGAACTACATGACTGATATACTACTTATATACTTTTCTGTAAATACATACATATTTTTACATAGAAAACAACCAGACTCGAGACAAATATTTGCAGATCATACAAACATTTGTCCCGCGGCAGGAATGGAACCCGCAACCTTCTGCGTCTCCGTCAGCGGGCAATCGCCCACTGCGATTTGCGGCAGATGTATTGGATTGTTGAGGTATGAGTGAGCCAATGGAGCAGGCGATGTGTTGAGGGAGCGCAGCAAGCTACATTACCTTCGAGGGCGGCTGTATCCTGTTCTTGTGGATGGAAGCTGGTGTGAGGAACCGGTTGTTCTTATTGCCCACGTAGTCCTTGAACGAGGGACTCTTGTCCGGAAGCGGATACGGGTTCATCACTTCGGAGAGGTATGCTTGTTTCGAGAAACTGGAATGGAAAATAAGTTTTTTTTTTAAATGAAATCCTTTAACCAACTCCAAACAAGTGAACAATTGAATTTGCGTGCAACCTATCACGTGTAAAATGAGAGAAGCTTCACTTTTAATCCTTTTATCTTAGAAGTGTATAACAAAACTTATCGCACTGAAACGGCAAAAAAAATATTTTTATTTGATATATTACCTAATTAAAAAGTAAATCCTTGCTATTATCCTTCGAATTTTTACAATACAAACATAATAAATTACCAATAAAAAAAAATATTCAATTATTAAATGCATCTATATATAAATTAATATATAGAAATGCATCTATATATTAATTTATATATAGATGCATTTTAAATAATAATGATTTATTATATTCTACTACTATTATAAACGCGAAAGTTTGTGAGGATGGATGTTTGTTACTCTTTTACGTAAAAACCACTGAACGGATTTTGATGAAACTTTACAGTAATATAGCTTATACATCAGAATAACACATAGGCTACCTTTTAATCGGGTAACACGCGGGCGAAGCCGTGAACAAAAGCAAGGTAATAATATATTTTCTCATCTTTAAAATTCATGTATCTCCTTTAGGTCTCCGCAAGATTTTGCCATTTCTCTCTATTTGTAGGTAGCTATCAATATAACTTACGCCAAAGTCAGCGTGTAATCGCCAACGGTCACGTTATTCAGATTCTGAACGCAACGCTCCACCGAAACACCGTCACCCATCTGCACCATCGCTGTACCCTCTTTTGTCTTTAAGAATTTTATCTGGAACATTGTATAATAATATGAAAAGTTTGTATTTCAAGTAGTATACTAATTCCCAACTCTAGTGTAGTCCACGCATTAGATTACACATATTTTAAAGTACAACATTGCAAAATCGCATAGAATTCTCTCCACCTACGGTATTGTCGCTTAAAAGTGATCTCTGCCAGACCAGTGGCAGATATCACTTTTAAGCGACAATACCGCTCATTGAACTTTGAATATTAATGTGTTATTGTTTATTCAATAGGGTGTAGGTACAATTAAGAATATTCATTAATTCTAGTATAAAAACCGACGAATACTAAAACTCACGAGGAATCGTCCTCCTCTAATATATACCTAAACCTGTAAGCGTACAAAGGAATGTATAAATCTGTCATATTTCTAATTGATAAAATGACAGCATATAACGTCAACTTTCCCGACTTCATCGAAGTTGTGAATCACATTGGCTATTTGTCTGACAATTCAAATAGGTAGGTACAACTTCGACAAACAGGTCAGACGACAAATCTGACCGTGGAACTCACGAGTCAAGTACTGTCAATGTCACGCACGTCATTAGTTGTGTGAAACTCTGTCCTGATGAGATTATCAAGTGATTGTTTATGAAAGACAAAAAATATTGATTCAACATTCAGCCTCCAGGCTGAATGATGGATTTTAGATGACGTTTCACTCCCCGACTATGAATTCCAGTGTAAATATGATGTTAGATTCGAAACTTCATAATAATTTGTCACATATACCGCAGTTCTTCAAGATGAAAGTCTACAATCAGTGCGGGTAGCCACTGAGACATCGCTACAACGGACTATGGATAGAGCTATGCTCGCAGTTTCATTACGCGATAAAGCCACCGAGATAGCTCGCAGAGTAAGCAGACGACCACTGCTGAAGAAAAAAGGCTCTCACAAGATGACAACGAACTGGACGACGCAATGTAGCAAGCCTCCAACAGGCCAATAAATACCCAATAGACCGATGATATCTCTAGTGAAATCCCCCGCGAATTTTTTCTTCATCTCTCCACTGCACCCTCTAGGAATAGCATTTTGGAAAATTATTTCATAGTGCACCCTTCCAAACCAAAAGAAACATACCCCATCACAAGTCTCCAGAACATACAGTTAGTACTGTGCGTGGATTATCAGACAGTCAGTCAGTCACGCGACGATTTTCTATGTTCAGGCAATGAAATTATTATGAATCACTCACTCTGACAACATTTCCATATAGGCAGCAGAGGTTGAACAGCCTATCTGCATTCACCGTCTGTGGATCCAAGCCGTATACCATCATCACTGCGCCCTGCTGAGGCGGTCCACCCTGGAATAGACGAAAGACAACATGAATAATACGCGCGCGTACAAGAATAGCTTGCAAAACCCCATCAGGGCGATCAGACTACCAAAGATAGGGATTTCTAATATGGTTTTCAATAATCTGAAACCATATCAGCAGAATTTGTAGGAACCGTTGCCACTGAAGTAGTAATGACAATGTGAGGTTGTAGCTATATCGTTCCTAATAAGTGTGAGAATGAGGATAGATCGATTCGTCAGCCAATAACATCCAAAGGATAACAGACTTTTATCAGTGATCAGGCGCAAGCAACTGTGCCGAAATATCGGGAGACAAGTTATGGTAAATACCCCGTTTCTAGTGAAAATGTATACATCGTACTGGTTGTCGACTTGATCTGTGAGGTCATTGTTGAATGAAGGAGCTGATAGCTTGATCTACCAACGCTCTAGAGCTGTTCTCTATATTCTGCTTCAATGACTCGTCCAACTTGAGTATCAGATTGGAACACACTAAACGTCTGAATGAAATCAGACTGCCCAATGTACTTTAAGTTGGGAGTCTTGACAACGTTGCTCGAAATATTTCTAATTTTATTAATTATCCCATTTTACATCGTAACGTCACAGTTAATTAACACGCATTTATGCAAACTGTTAGATTTGTATATTCTGCACTTGGCAATTTGCGAATTGGACATTCTGCGGCTAAATATCGTTTGTTTATGGACCTCGGTCGGTTTCTCGCTATTTACTTTGTGAAATCAAGCTAGTTTGTCTCTGAAAAAGCAAGAAATAAAGCTTAAAAATAAAACAGCTACCCACATATTCGTCACTGAACCCTGACATCACCTGGTTCTGCGGGGGCATCGGATGATGCATCGGAGGCGGGGCGAAGCCCTCGTTTGAGTAACCTTCGGGCCCATAGCCGCGCCCGTCACGCTGGAATCAGAAAAGCAAACAATTTAGCTAGAACATAAACAACCAATCATTTTTCAACAAAAAAATATGTGCACATTAACACGTATTTATTACGGTGAAGGAAAATATGTAAAATGGTCTGTTCTTCTGTCGCTTGGTTGTATCTTACCATAAAAGCAGTTAAAAAGCAGTTAGAATAGCCTCGACATGGGAATAATTAAAAAACGAGTCGAATACAACTTTATAAATCCCGGTTCGTGGGCGAACACTCTTATTGTCTTCCAATCAACTTAATCGGTAAATATACATAGTCTATCAAATTAATTAAGTCCACGTACTAGTGGGAAACCGAAAGCGGATTCATTTATCTCCATAATAAAGTCAATTTTGTTAATTAAAGAGTTTTTATGAGGGTAGGATATGCCAGTGTTTTACGACATGCCGAACTTTTACACAGATGAATTTGTGTAAATTCTCACTAACAATAAAATACAGAGCGTCTGTAAGTTCGTGCAATCTACCTATCTATAGCAATCACAATGGCATTCTCATCAATGACCCTATAAGTTACAGTGCGTTAAAACTACAAAAATTAAACAATAGCAATCATTTTGACGGTCAACCAATATCCTTGTAGGTTTCATGCACGAACACCTACAACGTTCACAATTTTACAACGTCTCTAACTTCTCAAACTTGGGCAAGAAACTTCCCGACCTACATTCTGTTTAGAAAGTCATTTAAGTCCTCAATTTTTAAAGTTTTGAAAATTGCGTTTACCAGTTTGCAATAGTTGTGGCGGGGCCCAAGAGCGCACGAACTGTGGTTAAGTACGTAACGCGCTCATAGCATAGCTTAAAACCGCCAGATTTTATATAGAGAGGGTGCTTCGGTGTTACAACATAGTGTTTCGGTGTTTCCTAGACGACTTATTAACGGCTACTTCCCACCACATCCAAACCCATTGTTCTCGGAAAAGAAAACTTTCATACATTAGTTCTCAACCACATCCACGAGCATTTTAATAACTTCGACACCATGGTTGGCCACTCGCTCAAACAAACATACTTTGATGTGGGTCAAACGAAATACATTGCCAGCGTAACCGAGAATTAGTGGATGGGAAATTACGTAATAAAGAGATCTAATACCCAACAGGGGGTGTAGACGGACTAGATGATGATAATGAAAAAAAAACACAGGTGAATTCATGAACAACAGCTATTGTAGCCTAGTAGGTGCAGGGTTTCTCTTTGGAAGTAAAATCCACTTTTATGCGAAAATGCGTTGTAATATTTCAAAAACTTAGGGACTAAAATTAAACAAAAATACACGACTTGCCAAGTCAAGCGCGCGCCGGCAACTGCCAACATTTTAAAAAAATATCTTCTCTACACGCGTCGCACCCGCGCCGCTACTGCGGACTGCTCCGCCTACATAGCTATCTCCTATTGGTCAATACCGACGGCGTGCGCGGATGAGACGCGACAACTTAATTTGTTACAAACAGCGAAATATATTGAAACGAAATATTATAGGTAGGTAGGTATTACGCTTACTTACTGTCGTGGTTAGTCGCGCTACCTACTTAACACCACCCCCCAGTTTGAGGATTCAACCGATAAATGTACTGTCAGTAGGAAGCACGACTATCCGTGCGACGGGACGGCGCAGCGTCCCCGTTGAAGTTTTTACGTCTACTACGCGCACAATGCCCCCACTTCCCTCAATTACTTTAGTTATCCTACCACGCGGCCACATATTGCGGGGCTGGTTTCCATCACAAATCACCACAACATCGCCTACTTTCACCGAGTCCGTTTCACTTGCCCATTTCTGTCGTCTCTGGAGAGTAGGCAGATATACTCTGGTCCACCGTCGCCAGAACACCTCAGCCAGTGCGTTCGCCTTCCTCCACTGGCGGCGTGCGTCAATGTCTGTGGGAGCATAGGTCGCTGCGGGGGCGTCGCCCGCCGCCGTGCCAAGCAGCAGATGGTTGGGTGTTAGGACTGCTGGCTCGTCGGAGTCCACCGCCACATACGCGAGGGGTCGGCTGTTTATCACCAGTTCGGCCTCCAGCAGGACAGTATGAAGGACCTCCTCGGGTGGCGCTCGTTCCTTTAAGGTTGATCGGAGCGCAGTCTTTACGGAGCGCACTAGTCGTTCCCAGCAGCCGCCCATGTGCGGCGTTGCTGGCGGATTAAAGCGCCACTCAATCCCCTTCGCCAGCGCCTCATCTCGAAGTAGTTCGGAATTGAGAGAGCGCAGAGCGGCACGAAGTTCATTGTTAGCGCCAACGAAATTTGTACCACAGTCGCTCAATATGATCTGTGGGCGCCCGCGGCGCGCTATCAGGCGCCGCAGAGCGAGTATCGCTGAATCACTGCTGAGCGACGCGGCCAGCTCGAGGTGGACCGCGCGGGTTGCGAGGCACGTGAACAATACGCCCCATCTTTTCTCCCGGCGCCGTCCTATGGTGACTTCCATGGGGCCGAAGTAATCGACCCCACAGTTGACGAACGCCCTCCTGGTCGTGGCGAGTCTGACGAGTGGTAAGTCGCCCATCTTCGGTGGCGATGGCCGCGAACGCTGCACGCGGCAATACTGGCAGCGCATGACGACGGCTTTCACGGTAGGCCGGATGTGGGTGACCCAAAACCTCTCTCGCATGTTGTTAACGACAGTCTCGTGGTTGGCATGTAGGGCCCGCTGATGATAATAATGCACCAACAGTCTTGTAGTGCGACAAGTGCCATCAAGGATTATGGGGTGCTTCTCATCAAATGATAGAGCGGTAGAGGCGCTCAGGCGCCCCCTCACACGCAGTAGACCATCATCGTAGAGCATGGGATCAAGCTGTAACAAGCGGCTCGACTTAGGGACCGCACGGCCAGCGCGCAGCGCGCTCAGCTCGTCTCGGAAGGCGTGGGCCTGCGCCTCTCTCAGCAAGAAGGCCTCAGCCTCCCGCAGCTTCTCCGCCATGAAAATCGTTCTCTGCTTGGCTCGGCACGCGCTTATGAAGATAAGCACGCGTGCTGTCACACGAATGGCCCGCGTCCAGGTCGAGAAGCGCGTGATGTCAATGAGAGGCGGCGGCGCCTCTTCCGTCACCAGCGCCCGCTCCAAGCGCTCCGGGTCATCGTCAGGTAACTCCTCGCCACTGCACTTCGGCCACGGTACCTGTGGATCACAGAGAAAGGGGGGACCCGAAAGCCACATGCCCCTGTTATTTGGCCAGTCCATCCTAGTAGCCTCGTCTGCAGGGTTAGACTCGGAAGGTACCCAGTGCCAGTCGCTTCGCTTCGTCACGCTATCAATTTCCGCCAACCTATGAGAAACATATTTTTGATAATCTCGCGCGTCCGAATTTATCCACATAAGTACCGTTTTCGAGTCTGTCCATAGATACTCATTCGACACAGCTATATCAATTTCAGATTTAACCGTCACTGCCAACCTACACGCTAACACTGCGGCCTGTAATTCCAGGCGCGGAATGGACACTACCTTGACGGGAGCCACACGAGCTTTCCCCACCACCATTGTACAGACCCGATTACCGGATTCGTCCGCGCCTACCAAGTATGCGACCGCCGCATAAGCTTTTTCACTAGCATCTCCAAAAACATGCAGGTCTACGTTGGACGGTTGGAACCCATACCACCTAGGTACAGCAACGCTTGTAAGTGCCTTGAGCTTATCCAACCACTGGAACCAAATGACGGCTTCCGAATCCTTGATACATTCGTCCCAGGATATGCCTGATTGCCAAACACGTTGCATTAGTACCCGCGACTGTATGACACACGGATATACCAGTCCCAAGGGGTCGAATATACTCATTATAAATTTAAGGAAGTCGCGCTTAGTGGGCGTGACTCGGCCCTCTACTAGGTCTACTGGTAGTCGCTTAAACGATAGATCAAATTTAATACTATCACTTTCTGGGCACCAGATCATGCCCAGTGTGCGCTCCCCCTCAGATCTATCCAATTTAACTCGGCCCGGCACCACAGCTGGCAGCTTCTCACGCAGCTCAGGTGAGCTCGTCACCCACCCCCTGATATCAAACCCGCCCGCACGGTGAATGTGGGTGACGTCGCTGATCAGCTGCTGTGCCGCGTCGACACTGTTCGTGCTATCTAAGTAGTCGTCTACGTAATGCTTTCGCTTGATAGCTTCTACTGCTGCTGGATGCGTCGAAGAAAATTCTTCTGCATTTTTATTCAGAATATAGATAGCCGATGTAGGCGAAGAGGCCGCGCCAAAAATCATCACATTCATCGCGTAAATATCGGGATCCTTGCTCCTATCAATTTTAGGTTCATTGACCCGGTCGTCACTACCCCGCGGGTCACGCCACATAAACAGCTGTGCTCCTTGATCGGCCGCTCGAATTTTTACTCGCAAAAACATATCGGCGATATCAGCTGTAAATGCTATTTTCCCAATTCTAAATTTAATTAACACCCCCATTAAAGAGTTCAATAAATCAGGCCCCCTTAATAAATTATCATTGAGCGAGGAACCCTGGTAGGTGGCGGCGGCATCAAAGACAAGTCGTAACTTGCCGGGCTTATTCGGATTTGTTACACCAAAATGTGGCAGGTACCACACCGGACTGGCTTTAATACCGTCATCAATTTTACGCGCATAATTTTCGACTAATAATCTATCGACTTGTTTCGCATACGCGTTTGCGAATTCGGGATCCCGATCCATTTTTCGTTCAATCCCAGCTAAGCGCCTACATGCGTACGTATAATCATCGGGCATTTCGACGTCATCACGATTCCACAGCAAACCTACCTCCCAGCCACCCGCCACGCGACGACTAGTACTGTCTAATATACCTAAAGCGCGTTCAGAGTTCTTATTTTTACGCGGTATTTGACATATGCCTATCGCCTCTAATTCAAACTGAGCTTTCACTAATTCGTGTAGGTCAGGCTGCAACGTTAACATGCAGTTGGCAGATTCGGTACAATCAATACCAGGAGCACCCGCGCCTAGCGGGCCATGAACGACCCATCCTAACCGGGTAAGCGAAGCGACTGGACGCCCAGATTTACCTTGTCTTATCTCCCTGCCGACGATGAGCCTCCAGTTGTCCTGACCCAACAACACCATGGGTTTCGCATCTCTCATTTCACTGCAATCCAGGTGCCGCAAGTGCGCATTGTCCTCGAGCACACGCGCCGGCAATGTTTGCGACGGCAAGTTCACATTTCGCATAGTACGCGCGCAAATATTATGACACAATCCATTCGGTCCGCGAACAACGACTTTAACAATACGCGAGGTTTCGTCAATCGCACAATGGCCGCGCGCGGTCATTAACCTGAGCGGCAATACGGGTCCGTCGATGTCACTCGCGAGATTTTCGTCTATAAGCGACACTGACGCGCCATCGTCCAAAAGCGCATAAGTAGCACGCTCATCACCGCAACTGGTCACTATTGTCACTGGAATCACCTTCAATAACGCTCGTGCACGAAGTTCGCCTACGTTAGTAACAGTTTCAAAGTCAGTTGTGATCGCCGCCGGTGCTACCGATTGCGACGCGGTCGACTGCGATGCGAGTACGGGCGGTGGCGCAACTGACGGCGGCGAGTTCGCGGTCGCTTCCGGGTGTAGTAGTTTGTGGTGTGAAGACTGACACTGATCACACCGCTTAGCACGGCAAAACCTACTGGAGTGAGTTTTTACTACGCACTTGAAACATAATTTATTTCTCCTTACTAAGTCCCAACGTTCATTCACGGCGAGCTGTCTAAACTGTACACACTCACTTAACTTGTGTTCTTGCTTACACATTACACATACAACTTTGTCTCTGTCGTCACTTTCAGTGGTTGCGGAAATGGCTTCAACTTGCGTTAACACGCGGTGTGTCGTTTGCACTTGGGCAGCACCCTTATCTCGCCGCCCCCCCGCCCCGGTATTGTTTGCGAGCGGCTGCAACTTTGACGTAGTAGGTACATTCTGCGTATTGTAGGAGTATGATGCGACGCGCGTTATTTGCGTTAGAAAATCGACTATAATGTTCAAATTCGGAGAAACGCGTAAATCGACGTCACTGTAATCTTTTTCTTTGCGTATTGCGAATTCGCCATACTGAGCACGTTGATAAGGCGTCAGTTTAGTTAATATTTCTTGGACTATTTGGGGATTGTTTATATATCCGTCCGCTCGCACACTTTTTAATACAGATACACAGTTTCGTACTACGTTCGTAAATGATCTCAGCTCGTGACCGTTCTCTGATACTTTCGGCAAGTCCCGAACCTTTTGAAGAGCACATTCCAACAGCTGAGTGGGATGTCCGAATTCTTCCTCCAGCGCCCTGATGACCTCCTCGGGGTCAGAACAGGTCATCAATAGGTCATCGACAGCAATCTTTGCGTTTCCGATGAGGGCAACTCTCAGCCGCGCCATGTTTTCATAGGGACGAAACTTGTTAATCTCCGCCGTGGTCCGGTATGCCTTCTCAAACCCGAGCCATTCTGCAGGGTTGCCGTCGAAGTTAGGCAGTTCATACAGCTGCCGGGGAAGCGGTCTCGTACGGGCCAGTTTACCGATAGCTTCCGCTAACCGCTCGATATCCGTGGGCTGCTGGTGCGGGTCAGGAGAAGCTTGGGCTTGCAGCGCGGGCGCGGCGGGGCGGGGCGGCGTGGGCACGGCGCTCTGCAGCCACTGCTCCACGCGGCCCTCCGGCCCACTCACCACGCTGCGCGGCAATACGTCTATCTCGTCCGCCTCCGCCTCCGCGGCCAGCTCCGCCATCTCGAGGGCTAGCTTCTTTTTGACGACGCTCTCTCTCAGCTTCATCAGCTCCACCTCGGCCTCGTATTCGGCCCGCATGCGCCGCGCCTCACGCTCGCACCGGCTAAGCCTCGACGCCTGGCTGCAAACGCTGCGTGGCGGCCGCACGGTGCTAGGTGTGGCGTCTGGCGGCGGCATGCTGACCGGCCGCGAGACACGCGTCTCGGGCGGCGCCGGCGTGTTTGGCGCACGCACCCGAGTTAGGTCTTGCTTTGAGTCTGCGTGTTGTTCTTCAGAGCACGCGTCACTTTTCACGGCTTTGACTGCGCTACGCGTCGCGTATTTTTTTTTCTTCCATGCTGATCCGGCTACTCGAAGGACCAGTTTTGTAGCCTAGTAGGTGCAGGGTTTCTCTTTGGAAGTAAAATCCACTTTTATGCGAAAATGCGTTGTAATATTTCAAAAACTTAGGGACTAAAATTAAACAAAAATACACGACTTGCCAAGTCAAGCGCGCGCCGGCAACTGCCAACATTTTAAAAAAATATCTTCTCTACACGCGTCGCACCCGCGCCGCTACTGCGGACTGCTCCGCCTACATAGCTATCTCCTATTGGTCAATACCGACGGCGTGCGCGGATGAGACGCGACAACTTAATTTGTCACAAACAGCGAAATATATTGAAACGAAATATTATAGGTAGGTAGGTATTACGCTTACTTACTGTCGTGGTTAGTCGCGCTACCTACTTAACAGCTATGCTTAAGTTTAATATGAAGTATGAACGCAACGTAATGGGACAGTTAAATTTGCTTGAACATGCGCGAACGGATGTGTTATTAATAATTTTATAGCGTATTTCAGGGCAAGCGGATGATCCTGAGTTACATAGCTTTATTGAATATTAGGTACGCTAAGAGCTTTTAGTATTTAACGGCTGTTTATTAAGGCAACTATTTATAGATAAACTATGTGATGATTCAACTATTACGTACATTGAAGGCATTACTGTGAAACAACATGAAGCACTGTCGCATACTTGGATCAGCGAACAGTATGCATCTAAGTAAATATTTTTGATTTTATGAATGTAGATAGAGAAAGAAGTACAGGCACACAAAAGAAACGATGAGTGCGTTGTGTGAAGAATGACATGGGTAAAAAAGGAGTGAGTACTGAGATGTAAGCTGATAGAGATCAGTGGAAGAAGGAATCGTGTGCAGACCTCACGTAATGTGGAACAAGGGCAGGATCGGTCGCTATGGAGCTGTGTTTCCTTTCATCATAACATAACTACTTAATTATTTATGAGTGCACCTTTCTTTGATCGGGAACACTGATAACGTCAGTAGCTATGTAAGTAGGCGAGGCTGAAAAAACAGCGCGACTGAGCCATAGACCTTTTTACTTACCTATATACCTTTTGTAATTTGTTTTCTTACATTACAATAAATATGATAAGTTACTTACCGGGTGATGTGGCGGCGGAGGTCCATGTCTGTCTTTCATCATCCCTGGAGGAGGGCCACCACTTCCGAAATCCATGTCTGGAAAAAAAAGAACAAACTATTATTTATTAACATAATTATGCATGTTTTTGACGCGATCGTTTTGAAGATTGAAGTTTTTTTTAAGGATAGGAATAACCAATAGAAGTTCAGTGTTGAATAGAGACTTCTCTCAAAGAGTATGATGGATGTTCTTAAGCCTTTTAAGATGACATCGGTTTATTGAACGGATCGTTCCTTGATCGTAACTTCTTAGCTTTAGATAGTTGAAGTGAATACAATAAAACTAAACGACAAAACATTCTATCACATCAACATTCATACAGGTGCTTCATCTAACATCAACAGGGATAACTACATGCGAGCTAGGATTAAAATGAAAGTCTGTAGTTGCGAAAATCTATTTATTGTGAAATTTTTAATAAATATGATAATGTATATATTATACATATTACAATTTTGGTATCTAAAGTGTACGTACATTAAAGAGTTATATCAATATTGTTCATGAATATGTGTATGTTTTAGGTAAAATATGTTTATTGTGATAAATAATTTTCATTGGAACATAATGATACAAAATATTATTATTTGACAGTATTTTGTTTTACTATTAAACAATGTTATTAAACTATTATGTGATCGTATGTACCTAAAGTAGAGTCATTGTTAAGAGTAAGTTAACTATCTAAGAGTATTTTTACAGAGTTTTTTGTCAGTTTGGACAGGACGCCATGAAACAAACATCTACTAAAAAATATCATATAACATAACATTTTAAAAAAGGCTTACTTTTTTTTCTTTCAAAAAAGGCTCCATATTGACTGACCAAAAACAACCGTGTATCAAGTAACTCTGGCCAAATATTGAAACGTAACTCAAGATTTGAGTTGGAAAGAGATGGAGCTATATTCAATGTATATTTTTTAAATCGCTGAATGGTCAATATCAATGAATGATTGAACATTGTTTCATTGTTGTGCGTTTCAGTATTTGGCGGTAATACATTCAGGGTTTTCAAATACGATTTTAAAGTGTTAGTACCCGCCATGCTGTCATCCATGTAAACACACTTGTTTACCAACAATAATTGCAGTTATTCGGTTAGTGCCACACAAATTGTCATTTCATATGGGGTTATTACAAACCGTTCTGTGATATTTCGCAAGATGGCTGACTGTGGGGACTGCAGGCTTCATCACTGCAGGGTCTGGTGGCTGGTGTCGGCGGGACCGAGGCATCTGTAGATTGGTATTTTTTAAGACAGTCGGAATCCCATGCTCGTCGCAACATCTTCTTAAAGTCTTGAGCAAGTTTCATGCTGTTTTTGTAAAAGTTGTAGAAACTCTTGTGTTATTTTAAGTTTTGTATTTTGGACTGTATTTTATAAATCAATACGAGGTGTTTAGAGGCAAAAACTTCGTGTAGTTAATATTCTTCTTGAGAAAACTTTCTACGTCTACAAATGTAAACGAAATAGAATAGCTTGTATAAGGTGTTACATCTGGATCACGAAAGTTGGTGAACACGTCAAGTTGACGCATAAGAGAATGGTGAATAAGAGGATATTATTATCGCAAAAAAAACATCCTTATAGATGGAAAATAGTCATACTCGTTCATTCGTATGAGTAAGTGGCCAAATCGGAAGGCCCGAAGGCCTTCGTCAAGGCTAACGAAAACTTAGTCCGTGCTGAAAATCAGGGCTGCAGTTTACTGCTGCATTATGCTGAGCACGGACCTTTTATGACGGTACTATGGTACTATACCTACACATTAAATTGTATAGTAACTATAACTACCTATGTTATATACTGTGTCTGCTCCAAATAAGTATTTTCTATTTTTTAATATGCCCTTCAAAGCACAGTTCTAAATGCCACTACAAGTCACACAAATACGAGCAAAAATTGCTAAACCTAGCTTATCCGTTGACAACGACTAGGTAAGCTAAGCTACGTGTTCATGATTAAATGCAGTTTAAGAGAAAGTTCTTAAAAGGAAATAGCTATAGGACTGCTACTCAGGTTTTCATATAAAAGGTCTAATTGAATCCCGACTTCTGAAATGGTTGGTTGCCGTTTAGGGAATCCATTTAGCGACATTTCCACATGTTCGATAATAAGGGACAACAGCATTACAACGTACATTGGCACAAACCACACCGTTAAAAGCTTTTATATGTTTAAGTGCCCCTTGTATGTAATTATAAAAATATTTTTACGTAGCTCCTGAATCTATTAACCTTGTTAAGTAAGTACCGCAAACAGGAAAGGGGGTCCATTAGTGCTATCGATATTAAATAAAGTCAAGGTCCTGATATAGCACTGACAGACAACGCACAGTCTATCCTAAAAACAGGTCCTGGAAACTTTAAAACTGGTGAGAGTATTATTTTTAACGTATAAGAGATTTAAGTCTAAAGTGTCAAAATGTATTTATCTCAAAAAGCTCAAATCTCCGAAAGCTATACACAAAAGTCACTTCAAAATGTATAGATATATATCCTCAAACAGACTAAGCATTTCAGCATTACATTTCAAAAACGAAGGAGGTGTGTGACTTGGTTTAATAAATATTTTAAGCAGTCGTATGTGGGCCCTTTTATATGTTTTTGTGATCTTAACTAGTTTTAAACACTATGATTTGAATCGCCCTTTGAGTAGTGTAACGGTGGTTCTTACGTTGTATAGAACGAAAAAACCTCCACGCTAATGAAATTGCGGACTTTCAGCTAGCTATTGATAAAGAATAGAGGCACCGCTAATTGTTTAAAAGCATCTGGCGTTTGTTCAGTCAATACTGAAAACCGTGACGGCAAAAATAAACGGTCGCCGTCGATTCACAACCTAGGGTTGTGTATAGCACTTGATGACGTAGCGTTTTACGTGGTCACCACTCGGATGGGGTCACCGTTGGTGTAAAGGATCCGCTCAAACTGACCTACATCGAAATTTCGATTAGTTCGCAGAATAGTAAAGAATTATACTATTCTGTAAAGTATACCACGTTTACATATGCGTCGTTCACGCACGAATGAAAGAAGAAATAGAAAATAAATTTATTTGACACACACAATACAGAGAGGATACAGGCAGAAGGTACAAAGAAAGAAAGCAGGTTATTCCTCTCCGCTACGCGTGGGCCAAGTAGGTCCTGTCTCAGCATAATAAGCAACTCCACATCACCAGGATGTGAAGCTACGTTGGTTTTCAGACAGAACCTATCGGTGAATGACCCCACGACCGACAGCGCAGGCGCAAAATAAAAATACAATTAGAAATAATAAAACAGAACAGAGAACAACCATACAGTACAAGGATAAAAGAAACAGAAAATAAGTATAACATAGAAGTTTGTTACAGTAGGTAGACATACAATAGGCAGGAAATATATGTGCAAGAATTACACAGATGCACATAACTTACGAAATCTGTGGCGAATATCAGTGTGAAGTGTTTATAATCTATGGAGGCATCCGCCGATGGACGGAGCAAGGATGGCGAGGGTAGCGAGGGTCAGTTAGTGGAAAAATAAGTCCCAAGCGACATGAAAGTAGGTTGTAGCGCTCCTCATAGGGTAGGTACCCTATCGGCACGTAAGTACCTGATTGTGTTAATAAGCCTTTTTGCGTAGCTAAAAGTTCCCTTTTCAATGTATATTTAAAAGTGTTTATTTTTTAATGCTACTTAGTCATTATACATTATACTTATACATTGCCTAAACTAATCAACATAAATATTTTAAGTTTTTAGTTACTAAACAACTCTATCTAGACAAAAGTATGAGCTTGATCGTGGGAAAGGCACTGTTATCTGTAACACAGTTTTTAAACTAAAACAGACAAACAGAGCTTCATAATATTATAGCTATTTGTACTTATCTGAAATGAATGATTTTGTTTTTTTTTTAGTTCTATCCTGTGCCGGAATATCCATACATATTCCGCCACAGACTAGTACTAAGTAGTCAACATTCGAACGCGAATGACACATACATATGTATATTCATAACCTGTACTTGATCACTCAAAGAACGTCGCCTTTTCTTCACCCGAACTAAAGTATGAGATTGATTCAAGTAGGTACACTTATTTCTCAATTACGGAACTTGACAGGCGTGCAAATGTCAAATAAATGAAATATAAAATAACATAGTGAACAGACATAAAATTATTCAGCCGAGTAGAACCAACACCTCTTACGTCTCAGCCACCAAGCCACCGAGGTCAAATAACGTGTGCCATCCCTACACAAATAAAGAAATGAAAGATATTCCTGGATGCACTTTGTGAAATGAAGTTGAAGAGCCTTAATATTTCAGTCCCGATAAAAAGTTGATAATAATGGATTCGCTAATTGGAAATTCAATTGAGACATCTTTTAATAGAAATTATCATCCTACTAATCTTACTACTATTATAAACGTGAAAGTTTGTGAGGATGTATGTTTGTTACTCTTTCACGCAAAAACTACTGAACGGATTTAAATAAAACTTTACAGTAATATAGCTTATACATCAGAATAACACATATCCAAAAATCAGCGCTGCTTCGCCTTGGCGGAGCAGCAAATAAGCTGAGATAGGACCTTTTCGACTCATACCCTACCACTGCAGCATAGACTGCCCTCGTTAGCACTGGTTAGCAACCACGTATTGTACTCTTTTGTAATTTACTGTGTTTTTTTTATAATTATTTGTATTTCTTTTCATTTGTACTTGTCTGTGTATCGTATGTGTTGAATAAAAATACTATCTATCTATCATAGGCTACTTTTTATCTGGGTACCAGGCGGACGAAGCCATGGGCTGAAGCTTGTATTAAATAAACTTATTCCTACAAACAAATACGCTCACAACTGTATTCCCCACGATGAACATCCTCAGATACTTCAGATACTGAGATACTCGGCGTAGATTTTTGAGGATACATGCATAAATCGGATGTCTAAGCAAAGTCCACTTTTACACGGCTTCTTATTAGGTACCTACCTACAAAAAATACTGAAAAAAAATACGCAAAAAGACAATAAAGAACCACTCATCGATATCTATAGCCTTAGGATCGGACGGGGTTGTTGTTACATACTGTATTATGGAGCTACGCCACGAGAGCTTCTGATCACCATGAAAATAAATGTGTGTTTTAAACTAACAATATTTTCAGCAGAAAATATATATTTTTATAGTGTTTTCCGGCTTTAAAATGAAATATGCCAAATACTGAGGAGTTGAATGGGTCGTTTGTGTCGCAATGGAGGCTATAACGGGTAGTTATTTGTTGACAAAATTGAAAATTACCTTATTTCGCAATTAATAGTTCCAAGTTTACGGTCCTGGTTTTATCACCCGCTCCGTAAGTAACTTATATAAGTGGTTGTTTGATCATATTGTAAAAACGAGAATATTCACGTACTGCACTATCGGTGAAGGCACCGGCTAGGTTTCAATAACTGCGTGGCCGTGCACGGCGCGACGCGGATGGAGAAAGTCGCGACCACTCACCCTGATGAAGACTCTCGGAATGAGTCGAAACTTAGTCGGTGCCTTCACCGATAGTGCAGTGCAGTAAGTGAAAATTCCCGTTTTTACAATATGAATAGTCAAGTTCACGATAGTTTTTGGTTGTTTGTTTTTTAATTCTACTACTATTAAACGCGAAAGTTTGCGAGGATGGCTGTTCGTTACTCTTTCACGCAAAAACTACAGAACAGATTTTGATGAAACTTTACAGTAATATAGCTTTAACATCATAAAAACAGATAAGCTACTTTTCATCCGTTTGCCATGTAGGCGACACCGTGGACAGAAGCTAGTGAATTAATGAAAATACTTGTTACCATTTTATCTCCGAAACGGCGTGTTTTTTGCAATCGATTTGTTTTTTGTGATCACAGATGGCTCTGAAAGGTTTTGCCACTACAAGTCACTGGGGGGGGGGGGGGAGGGGAGTGCTGAGTGGTAAAGATTAATTTGGTTAAAACATTATTGTTTGGTGGATGAAAGATATGGCTATTGCATTATGATATGCCGATGACATACAATAATTACTGTGACATATTCAGCGCATAGAGAATTCCTACATTTTACTGTTAATGTTAGCTATGCATCCTTTTTTACTTTAAACTAGCCTCTGCCCACGGCTTCGCCCGCGTGGTACCCGGATAAAAAGTAGCCTATGTACTATTCTGATGTATAAGCTATATTACTGTAAAGTTTCATCGAAATCCGTTCAGTAGTTTTTGCGTGAAAGAGTAACAAACATCCATCCTCACAAACTTTCGCGTTTATAATATTAGTAGGATGTACTACATATGTAAGAAAATAAGCATACGGCCTACATGATGGTGTTTTTTTATATTATTTAAATATGCGCATGATATTATTGGATCACATCACGTGCGCTAAAAAAAAATAACTGCATTATATTTTACCCGAAAAAGAGCGATGGTGTCTCCATGTTAAAATTGTACCTTCAGGCGAGAGCTAACATTGCGCTGGGTCCAAAAAACGAGCAATTAACATACATTTTTAAAACGTTATATCTACACGGCAGGTGTGAGGTGTACCCACCTATTTTATATTAAATTGTTGACAGCCTTGAGAGTAATGTTTGCGGGATAATTATAATGTTACCTGAACACGGAATAATGAAAACAAGTCATTAGATGCTTAGAACGTTTCAATTTGCTTAAACATTTAAGTAGGATCGCAGTTCATTTTACAAAACTTTTTACCTGCAGCGCAAGCCGCCACTAATAGGGTTCGTTGCTTGTTTTTTTTTTTCAGAAACGACTGCACTTTTTGTAAAACGGTTTTCTGCAACAGTTTTGTGTGACTGCAAGTGTGGTTCTTAGATTGCTTTTATCGCTACATGTCACTAGGGGGCCTTGCGAAAGATGATAGAGTGTGAAATTGAGAAATCGTTGCTATACATATTTTTGTAACTCTTTTTAACAAGATTATATTACCTTCACTTGTAATTAGTTAGTTAAAGTGAAGCTAACATAAGTGTGCTAAATGTAATCAAATCTTGTATGTAGGTACCTATATGTAGTTTGTATGATAATACTATAATTTGGTATCTTGGAGCTGATCTGCTAGGAGGTGGATAGTGGAACTCTTCAGTGGCTAAACTCGAGTTCTGTCAAAAACACTAAACCAAGGTTTAAATATACTTTATCGAAAAAGTAATATTATAGCAAAGGGAATAGGATCTACAACCGCGGGATGTCAATATGATTATATGACCATATTAACCATATTATGAATATGAATATGACGACCTCTGTGGCGCAGTGGGCGAAGGTCCGCCTGGGACGCAGAAGGTTGCGGGTTCAATTCCCGCCACGGGACAAATGTTTGTATTTGCAAATAGTTGTCTCAGGTCTGGGTGTTTTCTATGTATGATTGGCTACCAAAAAAAGTAGGTCCTCAAAAAGAGGTTGAGTTATGATAGAAATAAACTAGGTGACCGTAATGAGACCCTTTTGTTATAATAATTTGATAGTCTTGAAAAATCAGGATTCAGAAGTCTGGTCTAACTCTGAGAGATAAACCACCGATTTAAACCACGTTTCGTAATGAGACCGCTCGAGTTTGGGGTCGTATGATTCGTTTTAACGAGTCCAACAGATTGCACTTGGTGTCGAGGGTCTGATGATGGAGCCAGGATAGTGGAACTCTTCAGTGGCTCCTAGTGAATCCCTTGAGTTTGGGCTCATATGATTCGTTATGACGAGTTAGATTGTACTTGGTGTCGAGTGGAGCTAATTGTTTTTATAATTTGTATGCGTGATTAAAGCGCGTTTTTTTATTTAATTTTAAACTACACATTTCATTGTGTTAATTAGATATTCATGAAAGGTTCTTATATTTTTTATGTCTACAAGTCACTATAGGGGCGCTGTAATATATAAAAACTGGCCAGGGGGGCTAGACAAATACCACTTTCTGTTGACATTGACCTGCGGAAAGATAAAATTATATGGAAATGACATTTTCTGCGGAAATGTCACGTGACATTTCCATACAATGTTCTTGTGTCTAAAAAGTGACTATTTAAATTTTATTTGTTTATTTATTTTATTTCACACAAACAATTTCCAAAGAGAAGACTTAACGCTATGCAGCATTTTCTATCAGTCGTCCTTAGCGGTTGGAAACATTATTTATTTGTATTTTATTGTTCAAGAAAATATCACAAACAGACATAGTACATCAAGTTACAAACTAAAGAAATCAATGTAACGATGTTTGACCCACAGCGTCATCCGCAGATTACTGAACAGGGTGTCTAGACAAATACCTTACGCTTACTTTTCCTTTCACGCTTTCGCAAATTTGTCAAGGTAAAACTTAATAATAATAAATAAATGCTGGACATTTTTTACACAGCATCATCTAGCCCCAAACTAAGCAGAGCTTGTATTATGGGAACTACATGACTGATATACTACTTAAATAGCTTTTTTTTTGTAAATACATACATTTTATACATAGGAAAACACCCAGACCCGAGACAAATATTTGCAGATCTTACAAACATTTGTCCCGTGACAGGAATCGAACCCGCAACCTTCTGCGTCTCAGGCGGACCTTCGCCCACTGCGCCACAGAGGTCGTCACTTGGCAGCAGTCACGTGATATTTTCACAACTAATGTCATTTCCATACAATTCAATATTTCCGCAGGCGTTAACGCCAACAGTAAATGGTATTTGCTTAGACGCCCTAGTGTAACTAAACTATTTATTGTCTATACCTACAAGCTCGCTGTACATTTATTGTCTATACCTACAAGCTCGCTGTACATTTATTGTCTATACCTACAAGCTCGCTGTACATTTAAATTCGCACAAAGTTCCATTCACACCGCGCGATTCGGGCTGGCAGATGAAATTTATGAATTATTTAATACTGGCAACACTTTACGTGTGAGCGTTGTCGTTACGCCACAGGGCTGCCAGTTCTGTGTTAAAAATGCCCAGCTGAAATTAGTGTTACTTAACTTAATGGGTCACTTTACGTTATAAAACTTATAATAAGAAATTAGGATATTTTTCTTTTAGAATATAAATACGACTATACCACGTACTTTACTATTCTCCTGTTGACGTTTCCTTGACCGTTTAGAGGTCCTTCCTCATGAGCACCGTCCGCGACCACGCTCGACGGTCGTGAGACGTGTCACGTTACAGCCCTACCCTAGGTTTTCAAGAGAAGGGCTGTAAGCGGCAAGTTAAATCTTAAGAAAAGAAAGGGTATTAAAGATTTTTAACAATATTTAATCAAAAATTATAACCTACCTACCTAGTGATGATTAATGATTTAATGGACACTACACGACGTAATACCGAAGTATAGCGGAGAGAAGACCGACGGGTGCAGTGCGAAGCGTTGACTGGAGGTGAAGTGTAGTTGACCTGAAGAAATGATGTTGTTAAATTTGTGGAGAATATCTTTAGGGCGAGGAGGAAGTGGACCCGCCCTGATGTCAGACTGATTACAGCTCAGTCTTCAGAGCCCAGCAGGTGAGGTCCAAGCGGAAGTATGAGGCTAGCCAGAGTCCTCGGCTTTCAGGTCGTCAGCCTCTGGGTTCTGCTTCAGGGTCCAGTGTCAGTGTTTAGCGTCAGTGTTCAGAGTCCTCGGCTTTCAGGTCTTCAGCCTCTGGGTTCTGCTTCAGGGTCCAGCGTCAGTGTCCAGCGTCAGTGTCCATCGTCGGGATTCAACGTCAGGATTCAGCGTCAGGATTCAGCGTCAGGATTCAGCGTCAGGATTCAGCGTCAGGATTCAGCGTCAGGATTCTGCGTCAGGATTCTGCGTCAGGATTCTGACCAGGGTTGAGGCTCTTCTAGATTCTAGGTATTCTGATGGTTCTAGAGTCAGAGCTCCACTGCAGCTTCAAGGTATAGGCTTTTCTAGGTCTTTATGGTTCTAGAGTCAGAACTGAACTCCCGGCTGAGTCTGCTCAATGCCGTATTTATAGGAAGTTTTATGTTTGAATTTGGAGTGTGAGTGGCTAGTGTTATTCTAGACTGAATATAGAGGTTCTATTAAGTTTCCATATATAACCTTCTGCAAACATTCGTTTTTATATGCAAACTTTCACAAAACAACCAAATAAAAAATAAAGTTGTGATGAACACTGACAGAAAGTGTCAATCTGTCAATTAGAAAACAAACATTTTTAGCTAAAAATAGTGCTTGAAAATGAAAAATGGTTTTATAGTTTAGATCAGAAAATTCTGCTCTTTCGTCTCATGTAATAATGTTTTTGAGGTGAAATACGCCGAAACATGGATTTTCCGTCGATTATAGCTCAAAGGAGGGCTGGAAATTATGAATGAGTAATACTTTGGAGCAGTATCTTCCATCCTACGTGGGTATTTACAAGAAATCATTCCTATAAAGAAAGTTAGATATAGAAATATACTACATTTCCCCGACAACCCCGGAAAATTTTCGACTAGAGAAAATTTTGATGGTTAGGAATAAGTCCTTGATCTAACACACTAACATCTTTCATACATTCATCGGACACTCACATTCAAACATACAGAGGGGCTATGGTTCACATTCTATGACGCATACTCCACAAGGAAATATTCAGTTAGGAATACACCTATTAATAACGAAGGCTTATTTATTTTTAATAGGTGTCGTAACCCGCACCTGTATGAAGACCCGTTTTAGAAAAGAAAAATATTTACAAGGTAAGAAGATTGTAGATCGCTTATTCAAGGAAAGCGTTTTTAAGATTTGGCACATGAAGGCTTATTTAACGAGTTGTGCATCCGCTCGATTAAGAATAGAACGCTTTTTAAGAATTTTGCACATAAGGGCTTATTTAACGAGTTGTGCTTCCGCTCGATTAAGAATAGTATAAGAAAATAAGACTTAAATAAAAAATAATGGAATAAAAATTGTGCCGAAAAGCTTTGGTTTCCTTGTAGAGTAGATAATCTAGGAATATATACAAGTATTTACAAATATATAAAAACAACTAAGGTAAAAAAATACTTAAAATCTCTAATATGATATTTTCTTCTCAATTGATTAAGAATATAATTTTAAGATGATAAATAGTGTGTGTGTAAAAGAAACAAAAAGTAAACTAAGTTAATAAGTACCAAAATATGAGCCAACTTGAGAATGAGAACTAGCTAGTGTTTTTTAGAATTTAGAAGAATTTAGAATAAGGAAATTTAAGAGGGTTCAATTTAGTTGGGCGCCAAACTGTCACGTTACAGCCCTACCCTAGGTTTTCAAGAGAAGGGCTGTAAGCGGCAAGTTAAATCTTAAGAAAAGAAAGGGTATTAAAGATTTTTAACAATATTTAATCAAAAATTATAACCTACCTACCTAGTGATGATTAATGATTTAATGGACACTACACGACGTAATACCGAAGTATAGCGGAGAGAAGACCGACGGGTGCAGTGCGAAGCGTTGACTGGAGGTGAAGTGTAGTTGACCTGAAGAAATGATGTTGTTAAATTTGTGGAGAATATCTTTAGGGCGAGGAGGAAGTGGACCCGCCCTGATGTCAGACTGATTACAGCTCAGTCTTCAGAGCACAGCAGGTGAGGTCCAAGCGGAAGTATGAGGCTAGCCAGAGTCCTCGGCTTTCAGGTCGTCAGCCTCTGGGTTCTGCTTCAGGGTCCAGTGTCAGTGTTTAGCGTCAGTGTTCAGAGTCCTCGGCTTTCAGGTCTTCAGCCTCTGGGTTCTGCTTCAGGGTCCAGCGTCAGTGTCCAGCGTCAGTGTCCATCGTCAGTGTCCATCGTCGGGATTCAACGTCAGGATTCAGCGTCAGGATTCAGCGTCAGGATTCAGCGTCAGGATTCAGCGTCAGGATTCAGCGTCAGGATTCTGCGTCAGGATTCTGCGTCAGGATTCTGACCAGGGTTGAGGCTCTTCTAGATTCTAGGTATTCTGATGGTTCTAGAGTCAGAGCTCCACTGCAGCTTCAAGGTATAGGCTTTTCTAGGTCTTTATGGTTCTAGAGTCAGAACTGAACTCCCGGCTGAGTCTGCTCAATGCCGTATTTATAGGAAGTTTTATGTTTGAATTTGGAGTGTGAGTGGCTAGTGTTATTCTAGACTGAATATAGAGGTTCTATTAAGTTTCCATATATAACCTTCTGCAAACATTCGTTTTTATATGCAAACTTTCACAAAACAACCAAATAAAAAATAAAGTTGTGATGAACACTGACAGAAAGTGTCAATCTGTCAATTAGAAAACAAACATTTTTAGCTAAAAATAGTGCTTGAAAATGAAAAATGGTTTTATAGTTTAGATCAGAAAATTCTGCTCTTTCGTCTCATGTAATAATGTTTTTGAGGTGAAATACGCCGAAACATGGATTTTCCGTCGATTATAGCTCAAAGGAGGGCTGGAAATTATGAATGAGTAATACTTTGGAGCAGTATCTTCCATCCTACGTGGGTATTTACAAGAAATCATTCCTATAAAGAAAGTTAGATATAGAAATATACTACAGACGGGAACAACGAAACGTCAGCAGGAGAATAGTAAAGTACGTGGTATAGTCGTAATTATATTCTAAAATGATACCAAACCACGATAATTTTAATTCTAGGATATTTTTCTGTTCAGAATGTATATTTTCGTAATGTAGGTAAAGTAAAATTTTCAGTCTAGCCTTGCTTCGTTATGGCTGCTTCGATTTTGTTTGTTTTGCAAATAATCGAAGTACTTCTTTCAAAATATCAAAGAAAACTAAATTTACTTTGAGAACTCGTCGATAGTTTTTCGATAATTTGCTCGATGTATGAGTTCACCCTGTTCGGTTGGCACCATACTAAAGCATTTTTTTATGAAGGATCATATAAAACAAACAAGCTCACGACTTCAAATTCATAACACTTTTTATTTCTCTTAAAAAAAAAATACTTGGTTCATAAGTTGACTATCCTAGTCGATCCTTGTAATTTTAATGTTTGGAATTGATATATATATATATATATCTTTAAATTGATATAATTATTTTTATGTAAATTATGGCAGCCCTGTTCTAAATTCCCCCGAGTCATAACAGTGTCTTTGTTCTGTCTGTGTATCAGCTCATTCTAACGGCAGCTTTCATTGCGCTCGCACGCATTCACGGATCGCTAGTTTTGATGGCACACATTCTGAATGACCCACTTCTTATACACCTTTTTACAACACAATTTCATTTCTGTTTTTAGCACAATTTTTCATTTATATCTTTGGCACTGGCGGAGTTCAGAAACTTTTCAAGTGGAAAACTTCTACATAGGCTAGAAGGTTTTCCGAGCTAGTTTTCGAACAACACATTGTTTAGGATAATTTAATGTGAAAGTAGGGAATGAAAGCGGCCAATGTTTTCGAAGTTAACAAGCCTCCGAAGGGTTCCGATAATAAGGTCCTGTTTAACGTGTCCTTGGCAGCACGGAAGCTATTAGTTGCAAACATCAAAACAAGAGCTTAATTTGCACTAATTTTTATGTACTCATATCTTCTTGTCCTTGTCCCACATTACGTGGGGTCGGCACAATATGTTATCTTCTTCCACTCTCCTCTATCAGCCGTCATCTCAGTACTCACTCCTTTCTTAATCATGTCATTCTTCACACAATCCATCCATCTTTTCTTTGGCCTACCTCTGCTTTTATTTCCATCCATATTCATATTTAACACTCATGTTTACTATTTTTTTATGTTCTATTTTCTAAAAATTTTTTAGGTCACATATTTTATAATAGATCGTTCATAAAACTATCATAATAAAAATAGCGCATAGTAAATTTACTGCCGCTCCACAAAGAGCCCAAAAAGTGTGAAAATTCACGTAAAAATTTAAGCTTTTACCGCTCGTATGTTTTATCGTAAAATCTTTATATTTTAAAAACATTCTACGGAATCATACGGTACAAAGTTTAATTTCCGCCGTTCAAAATGGCGATAGCTCACTTTTGCGCCATTTGTGTGGGCGCTTTTAAACAAATTTCAATTTTATTCAACTGAACTGAAATGGCTCATTTGACTTTTCGTATGAGCTGAAACATCTTTTATGCATGAAATTTTTCACTTCACCCGGCGAAATTTACTCAGTCGTATAATGTCGAAGACGTTTATCATTTAATCGTCACCGTTTTCACAGATTAGCATATCATTACTTCTGTAGTACGTGGGATTGATACATTTCGGAGTGTTCTGGTGATGGGTGATAATAAGTTATATCAGCTTATTTTTTCAACGAAATTACTAATTTCTGCCACCGGCTTTGCTCATCGTTGACTACTGACTAAAGTTTTTATGGTATTCTAACATGAACACCCAAGACAACAGATTTATCGATGAAAGAAAAGACAAACATTATTTACTCCTCTCTCTCTCTTTTGTCCGGCGGAAAAAATAAAAAGAGCCTGATTCTTCTAGGCATGGTCGCGCGCGAGGAATCGGCGTAAATTCACGTAGTTTTTAAGTTGCCGTTTCTATATGATCCTTGTGATTTCAATAAATAAAAACCTATTTGACGACCGATGTGGCGCGGTGGGCGAAGGTCCGCCTGCGACACAAGAGGTTGCGGGTTCGATTCCCGCCCTGGGACAAATGTTTGTACGATCTGCAAATATTTGTTCCGGGTGTTCTGGGTATTTTCTATGTATAATAAAAAAATATCTATCTATGTAATGTATTGTATTAAGTATATCAGTCATCTAGTACCCATAACACAAGCTCTGCTTAGCTTGGGGCTAGATGATGCTGTGTGGATTGTCCAGCATTATTTATTATTTATTATTATTATTTATTGACGTCGACTTTGAAAGAACACTTTTGAGGAAATCAGCATACTCGAAACAATCTAAGGCGTGTGGCATCGACTCTAGGCAATGTTGAAGAATCTGCCGTGGTAAATCCTTGCTCCATGGCTAACATTACTTTCGGGGACACAAAACTAGATAACTGATCCTTTGTAACAACAAAATACTTGAAAAGCGCAGAAGATGACAATTAAAAAGTGCAGAGATTGTCTAAATTCAAATGGAACAAAATGATATTTACATAGACGTGATGCCATTCGCTCTGATCGATGTTGAACCTATCATGGCGGATTGTTGAATTTTGTAGTTTTATTTTATCAAATAAAATATAATTCTCACTCTTAATCCTACTTAATATTATGAACGCGAAAGTTTGTGAGGATGGATGTTTGTTACTCTTTCACGCAAAAACTACTGAACGGATTTTGATGAAACTTTACAGTAACATAGCTTATACATCAGAATAACACATAGGCTCTTTAGCCGGGTACTACGCGGGCGAAGCCGTGGGCAGAAGTTAGTATGGAAATAAATAAATTTGTCTAAATCTTTGAATTCTATTGCTTTAAACGATTCTGTATACCTTACCTGTATATTTGAAAAACGCGGGCATACGCCTCATGTAAAGTTTAGATGTGCCTATGACCCCCCCCCCCCCCCCCCCCAAGATCTTCACACTGAGTATGTACTTATTGGAACACTAGCCAATGGCACATGCCTTCGAGTTTTTGGTTCTAGGACACGCCCACGACCTCTCGATCACAATTAGAGTTACCGACCATTAAGCAAACACGGCTCTTAAAAAATACAAAAGCGTCTTAATCGGCATCTGTACAGAAAATCTTTTTCCGCAATACACAAAGCTCAGCAAGAAGATAACGCTTTTAAGTAGCTTTGCCTTTGAACTGAAGAATGCTCATCTATCTATTGGCAAAGCTTAGCCGATCGACAAAGTTCCTTTGTTTCCCAAATCCATGTTTGTCGTATCTTCGGAGAGCCGGACTCTCTTTGACAGAATCAACGGCCTGTCTTCAATTAGTGACCGTACGGTTTGTTACTGATATGGTTTGAACACGTTCCCCGACAGGGACACAAGACGTTCTCGACGAGTCCTGTTCTCGCTATAACACGAGATTTTTTAACAAAGACATTTTTGATGGAAGCTATTTACGGTATTCTTGTCTCGCATTCGCATCACGAGGTTTATCTATCAAGAGGTACATTTTCGATGGATGCGATATTTCTTATTTAGGTTGGTTGCGTTTCGCATCACGTCATTTTTCAAACCCATGATGTTCTCAATGGATCGCCTCGCATTTAAATCGCTAGATTTTTAAATCTTGACGGATGCTACTGTAATTTGTCAAGTCGGGTGAGCGGGCTCTCAAGACCTCTCAAAATGACACTTTTTGTATGGAGAAATCACTTTTTGTTAGTTTTCAAGATCATCCTCAGAGATCAATTCGGTTTATTTATTTAGACTGCATATCAAATGCACCTAAAACTACGTCATATGCGCTTCCTAACTCTATGAAGGTAAAGTTTTGTAACCTCTTCACCGATTATTCTTTGGCGGAAAATGAAAACAAAATTGCCAAATTAAACAAAAAAAAAAAACTCACGGATACGGGCTAAAAACTGGAATGCGGTTAGAATAGGCATCCTTTCACATCCAGCCGCTATTCAGGCTGGCTCAGTGAATGGGATACACTCAGATCCCCGTGTAGATCGAAACGGACATCGGAGCGGACATTGAAACGGACATTGTAGCCGCTATTGGCCACCAGTTAGAGCACTGTTAGTAACATCGCATGCCGTTCGGTGCAAAGGAAACTTTCCCCGGACGCGCGCCGGATTTGTCGTTGATTGGACGAACTTGTGGCGTCTAGGATAGACTAGATAGTATTGTTCAATTGTACATTATTTTTGACAGTACGTCAAAAATAATGTACATAAGTTGTGTGTTTTATTAGAGCTAGTTAGAGAAGGACTTGATTATGGATTTAATTTTTCGGAGCTTAATAGATCGATGACATATTAAAGGTTGGACGGAGGTGGCTCAAGATCGTTTGTGGTGGCGTTCTTTCGATGATGATGATGATGGATACCTAATGAATGAGTGCGAATCAAAAATGTGTTTTCATCAAAAGTTCGTATCAATTCACTGAAGTGTGTGCTTACACACTTCAGTGAATTGATACGAACTTTTGATTGTGACTGTTGGGAATGTGAATCAATTGTAGTGAAAGGAATAGACATGTACAGATTGATAGATGAATTGAGAGAATTTGTTTCAAATTTTACCCGTGACGTGAGAAGCCCGTAAATATATACATGTGCTATAGGAGTATGTTTGTTTATATGATTGTCTGTTACTATTTAGAACGGCTTATCCGATCGAAATGCGGATTTTTGCCATCGATTTATTTGACTTCAAGGGTGGTACTCGTAGGGTTCTGTCGCTTATCGCCTATAGGGTATGGGGCCAATACATAAGACGATGCAAAAAAAAAAAATTATACCACCAAGGTAGCAAACAAGCATATCTGTTCATATTGTAAAAACGGGAATTTTCACGTAATGCACTATTTTCACGTATTGCCGCGGGACAATTTTTTGTATGATCTGCTACAACTCTGTGTTTTCTATGTATTTATATGTATGTATTAAGGTAGTATATCAGACATGTCGTTCCCATAATACAAGCTCTGCTTAGTTTGGGGCTAGATGATGCTGTGTTAAAATGTCCAGCATTATAATTATTATTTAGACAGAAATAACTCTTTTTATTCCGCTTTAATAAATATTTCAAGCTACTTAACGTACTAATTGCTTCCAATAACAATGATATTAAAACTCGCAGAAAACTGGACTAGCATCTCAAAGTGAGTGTCCAAAACTTCCTTAGCAAACTCCGCCCTGGAAACTCAATTAGACTGTAGGAATATTCTAGAATAGGAATAAAGGTCTTACCATAGCTTGTTCAACTTTAAAGTAGGTACATTTATTCATACAACTATTTACAAGTAGGTATATACAAAAAATACAGATGAAACAGCTAGCCATCTAAAGACCGTTACAAAGGACCTATAGATAGCTCAACTGATCCAGATCACTACCAATTAAAACCATTTAAACTTTAAATGGTTTTAATTTATATTGTAACTCGATTTTGCAGTGCGTCGATGCGCAAGGTACTGTGCCGTAATGTGCGCATGGACTTTTCTGAATCTGAATATGAAATGAGGGTATTTGTGGCTGCTGCCTTTAGTTTGTCGACGATAGCTCAGTATATACTGCAGTCAACCCGTGACCACGGCTGTTGCAACAATATTAAATATTAAAAAAGGTAAACGCGATAGAGATCTGTATAAAAAAAATGTGTTGTGTTAATGTGTCGCGATGACTCACCCTGATGAAGACTCTCGGAATGAGTCGAAACTTAGTCGGTGCCTTCACCGATAGTGCGGTACGTGAAAATTACCGTTTTTACAATATGAATAATCAAATTCACTATAGTTTTTGGAATAAAATGTGTTCAAATTGTTTTTTTTTATTGTATTTACTATGATTATGTTTTCAGTATGTCTGTCTGTAAGAGATCGCTGCGAAGTGAAAAGGCCATTGTATTTTAACTTGAATAAGTTTATCTTTATTTTATGATATACAATAAAGTATTTTAGTTATTTTTTATGCCGCTTATTGGAACACTAACTAATGGCAAATACCTTAAAATGTTTGGTTCTAGGGCATGCCCTAGAACGACGTTTCCACACGATGTTTCCTTCGAGGTTTCGAGCACGTAAAACGCGCACCAAACATTTACGAGTGGGAAAATCGACGGGTTTCCAACCCACCTCTATCAGAAGCCGAGGTGCCGCCCTAGACTAGTGCCTAACACGACTACATTACCCTACACCGTCCATGACAATACGGGTCAAATACTTATGCGTAGAACACTGAATAGAAGATTGTGGTAAGGCCCCGAAACGCGAATAGAACAAGGGACAAGTCAGTTGTTAAACTTCCAACAATAGAAGCTCGTTTGCCAAAGTGCAGTTTTAATAAGCATCTCAATTATTGTATTTTGACGACCTCAGTGGCGCCGCGATCGCGTAGCAGTGCTTAGAGGGTGCGGGTTTGACTCCGGGTCTGGATTTTGTGGTTTCTCATACCCACGTAACCGGGAATCCTAGTTTGGGATCAGGGCTATTATGTGCCTGTCGGGTTTTTAATTATTTATTTAAAGATTACGTTAGATTGCGTTTTCAATTTTAACCTGTGAGATTGCTTCTCACACCTCCGATCTGTATTTTTTCACACTATGCCCTCAATAGTGTTGCTTTAGCTAACACAATCATATGCGCACTGTGCTATCCAGAACGTTACTTTTTCCACACTATGCCCTCAATAAACTGTTTTTACAATAATTAACACAAACACAATGCGGACTGCGCTTTCAGAACATTACATCATAAGTGTTTTTTACATTGCGCTCTCAATGTGTGTTATGATGAGTTTTTTTTACAAAAATTTGCGCGAACACAATCGTATATGCAGTGTGATTTAAAAAACCTACATCATTCGTTTTATCACATTGTGTTCTCTTAAATAATTTTTATTTACAATATTTAGCGCACATAATCGTAAACGAACTGTGCTTTCAGAAATTACCTACATCACAAGTGTTTTTTCACACTCTGCTCTCAATCAAGTGTTTTTTTTTTACAATAATTAACGCAAGCGTAATGCGGACTGTGCTTCCAGAATATTATCTATCAATGGTTTTCAAAGCTTAGTCTGTTCCTACTTTAAAGTTTCACTTACTGTATGGCTGAGGCCTTCCCCCGGTGTACTGAGGCGACTGCAGCAGAGGGGCGCTTCTCTGAACCGGCGGGGCATCCTCCGACACTGTGGACAATATATAGATAAATAAATAAATATATAGATAGGTATATAAGTACATAAATAATACTTTATTGTAAGTACACCACATTTATGTTTCTTACAAATTAAAAGTTGATTGCGAAAGCTCGACGGGCGGTCTTACTGCTAATAGCGATCTCTTCCAATCAACCTTTGGATGGACTGGGATTGATTTGAACGATATATTGGAAAATCTTTTTTTCCCACGCGCGATTCTCGGCTTTTATACTTTCGCTAGTGATGTGCTTAGAGGTGCGGTTTGGAAAATTGTTTGCGTGTTCTGCAGTTATTCGTTTCGAGTCTGGGTAATGTGGTACCACGGTACTGATAGTTCCTGATACCCATGACACAGGGGATCCTAGTGTGGGGTCAGGATTATGTATGTTGGATGTTTTATTTATTTACCTATTATTCAAGTAGGACCACCCATGAAGGAGTAATACATACAAACAAAAAAAGGTATTCCCCGAGAACCTTTTCCTTTTTTGAAGTCGGTTATCTATCCTCTACACAATGCTCTCCCGTTTTTCGATCAGAATTATCATCATTGCACGTTTCTGTTGAAAACCTTGCAGAAACAAATTTTAATCGAACTATGAAATCTATTTCTGTAGACCCGATTTCGATTTTACCGATACAAATTACAAGCCAAATTCCCATTACTCGGGCAGCAGCTGATAACTTATTCAAGGCGAACATCGATCGGGCTATGTTTAGGATTGTCAGTGGAGAAGCAAATAGCAAAACTAGACTTGTAACAGTGTACTAGAAATCGATTACTATGGTAGATTCTTTGATTACTATAGTAGCTTCTTTTTTCTTCTTGCCCTTGTCCCAATCCAAACATGTTGTGGGGTCGGCACAACATGTTTTCTTCTTCGTCATCTCAGTACTCAGAACTTTCTTACCTACTTATGTCATCTTTCATACAATCCATCCATATTTACTTTGGTCTACCCCTACTTATATCTCTTTTCTTATCACACTCTTCATTCCCTCCTCATACCATGCTGACCTATTGCTCCTCAACTGTTCCATCATTGGCGCTACTTTCAGACATCTGATAATGCTCATTTCTTATCTTGTTCATTATTGTAACTCCACACATCCGTATCAACATTCGCATTTAAGCCGCGTGCATCCATCTTTCATCCGTCCCTCGGATCACTACCCAACACTCCGAACTATACAAAACCACAGTACAAATTACTGTAGTAGCACAAAGTGTTACTCAGTTTAACGTATACAGAACTAGATATCGCCATAAGTCGTTTAGTGCGCTATTAATGCGTCTTGCTTGACCCGCGGTCATCGAGCATTTCAGTATCGGAATCGAGCTTTCGATCGAGTCATCGAACCAAGCGTCTTGCTTGACCCGCGGTTATCGAGCATTTCAGTATCGGAATCGAGCTTTCGATCGAGTCATCGAACCAAGCGTCTTGCTTGACCCGCGGTTATCGAGCATTTCGGTATCGGAATCGAGCTTTCGATCGAGTCATCGAACCAAGCGTCTTGCTTGACCCGCGGTTATCGAGCATTTCGGCATCGGAATCGAGCTTTCGATCGAGTCATCGAACCAAGCGTCTTGCTTGATCCGCGGTTATCGAGCATTTCGGTATCGGAATCGAGCTTTCGATCGAGTCATCGAACCAAGCGTCTTGCTTGACCCGCGGTTATCGAGCATTTCGGTATCGGAATCGAGCATTCGATCGAGTCATCGAACCAAGCCTCTTATTTTGAGTTGAGACATGATGCAGATACGGATGGACCATGCCTCCGGACCAGTCATATCTCTCCCAGCTCCGACCACCAACCATCCTGGTGGTGGCCGACCGACGTGGATCCACCGGACTCTGACGTTCACGATGGACTCATATACTTCGACGTAAAAATAAATGCGTTGTAGTTTTTTTGGTCCTGATTCCCCAAACAAGGCTTGTGTCGTGGGTATCAGGAAACACGTGTAGATACCATGGTACCATAATATCCAGACCCGAAAAAAATATCTGCAGAATATGCAAACATTTGGCCCGCAGTAATGAAATCGACATTCTTTCCTTCAAATATTTTCCAGAGATTCTCTTTAAATAAATGACACGCCTTATTTATCAAGCAGGGATTTTGTTACATAAAATATTAAGTTAAAGTAGCCGTGATACTCTTTAAAAAGCTATGGAACATGAATTTTGGTAAAATTAACAAAATCGCTTTATACAGAAGTAAGTTAAATCTATGAAAGATAATTAAATAGAAAATTATGAAAATTATAAACTTAAGATAAAACTTACCGGTTAAGAAACGGCCCCCCGTCACGACCGCTTCCAGCCCAGTCAAACCCTGCACACATAAAGACGAACACACTCTTTAAAACTCTCTATATATCTTTTTAATATTTTATATATATCTCTCCGCATAGCGTTATGTGCATGCCAATTCGATAGTTATATAAAAAGCTACAAAAACGAAACAATCAAAATTTTCTTTGTATACTTTTGTATGATGACAGAGTGTCTAGTGTTCTGATCTGTTTGTACTGTGATACATCTTTATTGTTTTTCGTATCATAATCGCCGATTTATATATATTTCATTTTAAGAGTGTGTTTGTCATTGGTTTTATATGTGCATGGTAGACTATTATTAAGGAAAATACATTAATAATGATTGTACAGTGAAGGAAATATAAGATTGATCTTGATCTACATATATATATATTCAACAGCGATCAATCTCTATTTTCTTGTGTACATCTGTATGTTATTAAGTTAAAACTGTGGATGCATATTCTATGTAAAGCATACTAAGTTTATATAATGTAAAGCTGTAAATAAATAAGAAACAGGCGTTTGGTCCACGATCAAGTCTTCCTCTTGGATGAATGAAGTTGATTTTGGACAGATTTGTCTGATGCAGTTTTCTTATCAATATCGTCAAAGCTTCACAGAATACCAAAACGTATTTTATTTTTATTTACGGGACATTAAAGATCGTATAGCGAATTGTGTCTAAATTTTAAGAAGAATATAATTCCGCTAAACTTAATATAAAATGTATACACTCGTATTTCAGTGAAGCTTTGACCATAAGTATATAATATGTTAAACATATAATGGAAGCCATACGTACCACAGTAGATGCTCAGGCATAGGAATGTTGTGAATACCTGTTGAAAGTGTGAATGTGTCGTGTGGTGACATTTTGATCCATTACGTAAGTACTTAAGGGGCTGAAGCCTAAACATGCTTTACTAAAAAAACGGCAGGATCAGTTTTGCTTGGTGACAGTAGGAAAAACACATGTTTTAATTTATCATATAACCAAGAATCTTGTAGTTTCCAAAAGCGAATTTACAAATTTTCTTTTGTCACAAAAATTTCTGTTATTCAGATACATTGATAAAATTTAGAAGACTTACTCTTAACATTTTATCAAGAACCTTTTCGTCATATATTTGCGAAAAGTAATCGTATTTTTATATATAAATAGCTAACATACACAATCATAGTCGTGCCCTCACACAAGGATCCCCTGTGTCGTAGGTATCAGAAATTACGAATACCGTGGTTTGAGAGAGAAAAAGCAAGCATTTTTTTTTTAGTGCGGGGTCGCTCTCTTAAGTTCCACGGTATTGCGTATGCTGATATAAGCCTATTTTCAATAGTACGCATTTGAAACTTGTACGGCTACGTGGTATTGGATTCTATTCTAATGTCCAGTTTTTGCGCTCAACACACATTCTAGTCCAGCAATGTAATAATTTGCCGATATTTTTTTATTTCGACTGTAAGTTTCAGCTTATTAACGTTACAATGATAAGTAAGCTTTTATGGAAGCGTACCGAGTTCCCCTTAAAAAACCCATTGCATTTTTCTTATCTAAATTTTAATTAATAAATTTTGGAATGCGTTATTTCTTTCTGTTTCTAGTGTAAATGGAGTTCCGTTTCTACTGTTTAGCTTTTGAACCCTAAAAAGCAAAGCATATAACCGTTATAACAGCTTAGACATCTTATCCTGTTCCATATTCAAGGAATACGATAAATTCAGCGATTTCCTTGAGTAAAACAACAAGTATATCGTAATTATTATTTATGCACATTTCCCGCACGAGTATGGAAAAATTCGCTACATAATATGCATACAAATTGTACTGGATTTTCTACTTAAGCCTGTCGCACGCAGGATGCCACAGTTGGGATGAACGAGTAAGTGAACTTACGTTTTGTTTTTTTTTTGTTAACAGAAGATTAGGTACATCAGCAATGCCCCTGGTGTTGCAGATGGCAACCTCAAACCTATCATACATTTTGTTTTTTTACTAACCTTTAAGCCTACATAATATTGTCTCTCTTAATGTACCGACTAATAAATTTGGATCCTTGTAGCCCGAAATATACAATAAATAATTTAATTTAATAGGCGACAATGACGCAAACATTGACAAAAAATGAGGAAACAAAAAAAAAACGGATTTAATTCAATTTAGGATTATATTACGACAGCAGAAGAATAAAATACCACTCGTCGTAATAAGTAGTACTAGTCGTTACGTAAGGAGCTCGAATATTGAACTTGCCATAAGAGATTGTTTGTTTGGTAAAAATTTATCATTTTATGCATTTATCTCCGAAAAGGCTTATATGAATGTGATTCTTTGCATGCTCGTTTTATATGACTTCAAGGATGGTCCTTAGATAGGTTGTATCGCCATAATCCACTAAGGGCGGCTGCAACAGACGATGGAAAATGACAGAAATTTTAAATGTTTGCTAAAATTACTTGTTTAAAACTATAAGTTGATTTACTGATCTCTCTCCACTGTGTCGTTTCGAGTTTTTTCTCTAGTGCGTCGGCGTGCCGACGTGACCCATATATGGTTACCAAAGCCATAGATAAGGGTATGTAGATGTGCACAAATTGGGACATACGAGTATGTGGGGAAACACAAAGAGCATAGAAAATATTGCATACTGTTTAGGCTAAAGCATAGCAATGAATGAGATGGCTCAAATAGCTTTGAGCCATTTGACACGCAACGTCAGGAGCCTGTATATGCGTTTGCCGGACTAGGTTATTTGTTTGTTTATCTCCGAGACGGATAATTGTATTGTAATGCGGGTTTTCACAATTGATTTGCATGATTTCCCGTACCCAGATGTAATTTATATACGGTCTGGACTACGTACGCAAATAAATGGCCCTTCTTTCTTTCTTTGTCTCCAAAACGGCTCGAGCAATTATCAAGCGGATCTTTGTAAGTTATCGTTTTGTATGCTTTCAAGAAAGGCTGTAGATTTTAACGGCAAATATCGCTAGGGGGCGTTGCAATACGTGACGAAATAAACATCAATTCGATGTTTTCCTTTACCGTTTTGAGAACGTGTTTTAATGTATGTGAGCACATACATTTTTCGAGTTAAAATCCATTTGTGTATGACTGGGCATATGAAGAGTTCATTGAGCAAACGTAAGGTTAAACTATAAAAAAATCCTTAAATCCTTAAAAAAAATCATTACAGTTTAAGTAGTATTCTTTGTCATTTCTGAACTGTCCAGTATAATTTCGTATTAGGTACTTGATTTGTGACGTTTAATAAATACTCAACAAATAAATGACTATTGTCAATGGGCGCGAACCCACGATCTCCGGATCGGAAGTCGGGGTACCGCCCTCTAGGCCGACACTATATAAACAGTCTCAATAAATTGAGGTGATTTCGCACTCATATTGCAACCACATCATAACTAGTAACATAAAACCAGATAATCCAATTACAGTAACTCCACACCAGCCGTTATTCCAATACATTCACGATATCGTGACAGATCGACGAGCTCGTACAAATAGATGTTTTACCTGAGTAGATGGTATAATGGGACATTTGGAAGATAAAGGCCTCGGCGACGTACTCTGAACGAATCGGAGACATTCTAGAGAAAGGCAAAGTCAAGAGTACACTAAACCGACGATTGGCACCACACTAAAGCTGAATGAAGGATCATTAAAAAAAAAACCAACCAGAGTTTGAGGCCTGATTCTTCAAGGCTTGGTCGCGTGCGAGGAATCGCCGTAAATTCACATTCGAATTTTAATTTCACGTAGTTTTTAAGTTGACGTTTCTATATGATCCTTGTGATTACAATGAATAAAAACCTATTGACTTTGACTTTGACGAGCTTGTATGAAGAATTTGTTAATGAATGAAGCGAAAGTATGCCAGGATCATAGCAAGTAGGAATCCGTAGTTTCTGACTACCCTTCCGGGAAACAGGCGTAACTATACGAGCAAGCAGATTTTATTCGACAGGGAGAATTCGCGAGGAAAACGATATCCTCTACATTTCTTTCTTTCTTTCTTTTCTTTACATCAGAATAACACATAGGCTACTTTTTATCCGACCACGCGGGTGAAGCCGTGGGCAGAAGCTAGTAGATTATGGTTTCGTGCGCCATACGTACCGCATAGTTTATGTATTTTTACTCTCAGGCATATTCTAACGATTGATGAGATATAGAAGAGGGAAGGGTGATATATACGAAGAAAGATCGAAGGCTGAGTGTACTCACACTATTTGTATGAATATCGAATTCCATCACGATTGAGGAGGGATAAAGGAGTTACTCGATGTGAACTGTGAAAAATTGTTCATGTACTATGACAAATTATTAAGAGGCCACCATCGCTGTTTTGATAAATTTAGCGAGCTGGATCTCGGCATTTTTATCAGTTAGGGATTGTTATTTGAATTGAAATTGAATATTTGAAATTTGTATCGAAGTTCTTTATACTTTACAAAAATAAAATACAATTTGATAAAAACTAACCAAACATTTCTGAAAACTCTGGCTATGCCTAAACTTGTGGTTGTATCTCCAGAGCCCTTTGCTGATTTCAAGCTGATTTTCACTCGATAAAATCTCAAATCTCACAAAAATATTTGATAGTTTTACTTAGGTATTTTTCTATAGAAATGTATCTGATTATTCGTTTTCGTGTCCGCATCCGCCTTTTTCTTGCATAGACCGGACTCTTACAGTGACATAAAAGTCAGAACATGGTGCGCTCTTAACCAAATTCGATTTCAAAATGGCAACCAGATCAAAACGTAAAATAATGTATAAAAGAAATCTTTATCCCGAAACAAATATGTCACAAATCATTGGACCCTCAAGCGAAATAGATGCTTCCTAACGTTTAGCGATAAGTCACTAATTTCGCGCGAAAAGCGAAATATTTCACGGCCGTGTGTACTAATCTTCTTAGGGTTGCCAGTTTGGAAGCTAACAAAAGGTCGGATAAGAGCCCACTTTTCATTAATGTGGGAAAAATGTGTCAGTAACATACCACCGTTTTCATATCACCGAATCTTGCGCATCGTGTAGGGAAGTGCGAAAGATGAGCACACTTTTATTATAACTATAGTACTGCCCACGGCTTCGCCCGCGCGGTATAGTAGCCGACGAAAAGTAGCTCTTACCGTTAAGAAACGTATTCGCTCGACCGTTTTTTCGTCGGCAATATTTTATCCACGAAAAGCCCTTTATTTTAACGGTATAATATATATATATATATATATAGCCTATTTCCACGCTAAATATTTTTTTAATCGGATGAATAGTTTCCGAGTATACCTCCTACATCTAAACTTACAAACTTTCCATTTCATAATACGAGTGTAGATTTACAAACGACAAATATCGTGTCGTGTGTCGTGTCATGTGTGGCGGGTCGTCACTGTTGCACTGGGCACGGCACAATTTGCGGTCCTGACAATCAACCGTTCGTTTGTCCATGAGCGACAGTTTATGATTTCATACAGTAGCTATGACGTTATCGAAAAATAATCGTCACAATAGCGGCAATAACGACAGAAAGGGCCGATCAAACTAAAAAAAAAAAGCAAAAAAAAAACTCCCACCGCGTTAGCTCGGCCGGGCCGATAAGCAAAAAGGCGTTCGCAAAACTATTGTCGTGTTTAACGGATAGTGTAAAACAGATTACTCGGTGTGCTTTTTATTTTCTTTGTATTTAGGTGTTTTCTATGTATTATATGTACGTATTTACAAAAAAAAGTATATACGTAGTATATCAGTCATGTAGTTTTCATAATACAAGTCCTGCTTAGTTTGGGGCTAGATGTTGCTGTGTGGAAAATGCATTATATATATTTTTTTATTAACTGCGACATTATTGTTAGTTTGTCTATTACCATTAATCTCCGAAACGGCTAATCCGTTTGAAATGCGGTTATTTGCAATCGATTTCTATGACTCCAAGGATGATTCTTAGATAGATCTTATCGTCACAAGTCACTACGGGGCGTTTCAATAGAATAATTTATTTTATTGTTTCAAAATTTCAAAAAAAAAAAAATTGTTTTTCCGTATAGCGGGACGATCACACAAATATTTCCATGGCTGGTATCATCGGATGGGATGAATCGTATCACGCTAATTTGTAAGCTGGATGGAGCCATAGATGGACAATGCAAATGAACAAAATTGGTTTCATAATGAACGTTCCGTTTTTTGGATGGATGGGCCATTAAAATAAGGAACTAGTGTCAAAATTGATTGCCATCTCGATAGCCATGAGTTAGTGTGATCGCCCCGCGGGTCCAAAAAACCAATAATTTTCCTACTCTAAATTATAGGTCCAAAAACGTCAACGAGAGCCTAGCGAATAGCATAACATTAGATTCAGTTAGAAAACTGAAGTGTGATGTATCACCTCAAAGGTGAGGGATACCAAGGGTTCTAAACAGACGTGGTGCGGAACGGGAATACAAGTCGACCACAATACGGTTGCGGTCAACTGGGGGGGGTAAGTACCTATTTTGAAAGCGTGAATGCCTTGCACGGGTGACTGGGTGTGTTTATGTTGACGATTCGTACACTGGTTGAATTCGCAGAATTTCACAAGCTTTCGTTTTTTTTTCTCACGAATGAAAGGAAGAAAGAATCTACTAGCTCTTCCCCCGGCTCCACTCGTTTAAAAAAACGTATAAAAAACTAAACCTGATACCCGCCTGAAACGCGGTTAAAAAAATCAACTTGATACCCGTCTAAATGACTTATTGACGTATTCTGTCAAAAAATTACAGAAAGATTCACCTATGTCTGCTTAATATCCGCCATGCCATTAACTATTCGTAAACCAAATAGCATTTATATCTCTTAGCTTTTAATTTATCTTTGTTACTAAGTATACCATGCCGTCGAAGGTGCGGTAGCTAGTTTATGATATTACTAGCTACTGGCCCCGGCTTCGCCCGCATGATACCTGATGAAAAGTAGCTGTTATTGTTAAGGCAATACTCTCAAGAAATGCATCCGCTCTGTAATGTTTGTGTATGGATAATACATGATATTATGTTCTATTTTATATACGTATCCTATGTCATAACACCTATACACAAACATACACGTTACATACAATCCACTGTCTCGAGCGCACCGCGTCAGTTACACGAAAGCCTTGGGCGAGAGTGGACGTGTCAAATGAAAGCGCGTGCCGAGCCTGTGTTACATTATACATGTTAAATATTGTATAATACACGCTCCACCGTTTTTCCATCGACTTACGTTACAAAATTGGTCTCCACAAAAAACCTTTTTTTTTTAACAGCATTATATAGATTTTTATTCCAAAAACTATGGTGAACTTGACTATTCATATTGTAAAAAAGGGAATTTTTCATTCCGGGAGTCTTCATCAGGGTGAGTGGTCGCGACTTTCTCCTACCGCGTCGCGCCGTGCACTACTACTGTAGTGATGATGAAGACTCTCGGAATGAGTCGAAACTTAGACGGTGCCTTCACCGATAGTGCAGTACGTGAAAATTCCCGTTTTTACAATATGAATAGAATTATATACAGCTTATATCCAACCTGAAGAATCATTCTAAATATTGGTGAGGGATTTTAAAATCGGATGAGTAGTTTCGATTATACCTCCTACGTCCAAACTTACAAACTTTACCATTTTTATAATATTATAGTTGGAAGTATAGACTGGAATAGGATAGTAGGATTTGTTTTTTTACCAAACATCTCGCCCAGTTTGATTCCAATTTGTATTCATCGGACGTACTCTCCGATCGGCAGAGCCATTCCGTGATTTTGCTTATGGGGGTGTTTAGTCAGGGGCCAACCGTTTTATAGACGGCATTGAAACTGAGTGTCGTGCCAGTATCAAGTTAGTTCGTGACAAGGGCGCTTAGACGCTTAGTTTTCCTTTCACGCTAAGTAAAAACTTGGCATTAGGCACGCGACATTTCAACAGCTCATCTCATGTCCATATAGTTCAATCTTTGCCCAGGCGTTAACACCAACAGAAAGTGGTATTTTTCTAGACACCAAAGCCTCCCAATTAGAGTAGCAAAATGGCTACAGAGAGCGAAAACTTGACTGACTTTGATGGATCACAACAGTCATACCTGCACCACAGTCAATAATGAGTGTTAGTTTTGTTCCCCATTGAAATTTTGCTAGTGAAAGGATTCAATGCGCTTTTGCCCCACACGCAACGAATATACACCGATTTTATAACTCACTCAAAATTTACAAGAACATAAAAAACCAACCTTAAGCTAATTAGTTAAATATATAACAATGCAGCCCTTCGTAAAACCCTTTCTCTCACCGAATAAAATAAAAATGACAGAATAAAAGGGAGGCATCAAAGTGAAGCCTCATTGCCGCTCAGCGTGGACTTTTTTCCATTTCAAAAACCAACCCTGCCAATGTAAGTTTCAGAAATGTTACAAGGGTTCTGCACATTTAATTTTTGAGTTGAGTTCGTCAACTTGGATGGAACGGCATTTGTATTATATGGTATATGGTACTATCTTCTGATTTGCCCGCGTGGTGCCGGATACAAAGTAGCCTCGTGTTATTAAGTCACGAACTATACATGTTCCAAATTTCGTCAGAATCGTTCCAGCCGTTACGGAGATAATTAGCAATAAACATACAAAAAATATAACATCCAAACTTTGACATTAATAATATTAGTAGGATGTTAAAATAATTGTTTGTCAGAGTCAGGGACTATTTTGGATCATAATTTTTACTAAAAAACAGATATTTACCATGATTTGTGAGCTTGAATGTGTCCCGATATTTTATTCGATCGGCATGTATTCGAAAATGTTGAATAACCTAAACATGTTATTCAACATTTTACAACAGGCTAAAATGTTAGATGAGCTAAATCGGGTTTCTGAGTTATGGCATATTTTAGGATAAAAAACCAGATTTTTTTTGTACATACTAAAAGTAAATTTTGTTTGACTTGTAGGTTTTGTGGTTTTTGAGTAACATGTTAGCGAATCTGACACGGCACGAATAGACATGAAAAGCTTTTATTTGTCTCCTGTTATTTTAGGGTAATTAAAATAGTCTTTCTTACAAACGGAACCCTATAACGATAAAAATACTACGGAAAAGAACCCTCATTAAAAGTTATAATGAAACAATAGGTAATGCCTCAAACGTTAGTAGGTAGATAAATGTTTTTTTTTGTTCATTACAATCGCTAACAACCAGAATCTGAAATAATACCAGTTTTCACCCACCCATAGGCAGAAATACTAGTATAAGGTTAAGTTACAAATTTATTATGAATAAAATAGGTGTTCATAGAATTAATTCGTCGAGCGTGTTCGCGGACGGTGCTCATGAGGAAGGACCTTTAAACGGTCAACGAAACGTCAGCAGAAGAATAGTAAAGTACGTGGTATAGTCGTAATTATATTCTAAAATAAAAAATGGTGTTGTTTTAAAAACTAAAAAACAAGCTTTTATGAATTATATGAGCCAACAACATATACACATACAATGTTTCGATAGGACAATTAGAAGCTGGTTAAAATTGACTTCCAATATTTGATTACATTGTTTGTTAGTTAGTTACACGTGAATCTAATATATAAGATTTGAAAAAGAAGTCGTAGGAAACCATTTTTTATCACTTTTGAAACTATCATGGTTTTGAACATAATTATTACTAAAAAACGGGATATTTACCATGATTTGTGAGTATATTTCATATTCACCTGTGTCATATTTACCTGTGGTGTTATTGTGCAAAAATCGAAAAAACATGATACCAGTTGTGCGTCAGGATATTGTTAGTGTTGTGTGTCGGAGCCGAGATGTACTCGAATGTGACAGTGGAACCGGTGGTAGTGGTATTTTTCGCAATAAAGAGTGAGAAAGAGGGTAGATCGATTTGTCTGCCACTAACATTCATAACCCGCAAAGACTTTAGTTCCTCCCGTGATCATGGTACATGCAACTGTGCCGAAATATCGGGAAACATTCAAACTCACAAATCAAATATTCCGTTTTTTAGTAATAATTATTTTTTTTATCACGTATGAACTTTCATACATCAACACTAATATTATAAATAGGTAAAGTTTGTAAGTATGTATGTAGGAAGTGGACAAAGGCTATATTTCAAGGCCGTTTAAATGATAGGTTTTTCGTGTAGACCAATTTTGCAACGTGAGTCGATAAAAAAATATCGGGCGAACGCGTTTTTACGAAGAGCTGCTTTTTATCCGGGTACCACGCGGGCGAAGCCGTGGGCAGAAACTAGTTTTGTATAATTTCAAGTTTGTCACGAATCTCTAATCGGCATCCAGCAACCCAGGCTCATTAGAATTCAGATTAGAACCGCGGATTGAACCGTCCATAACTAGTCAGAGGCGTATTGCAATGAAGTTTTGATTAGATCGGATCGATAATGCATTGCCGATAGCTGGAGACTGTACACTCTAGACCAGACATGTGGAGAAAATACGTTTTTTACTGGCCTAGTGGGCGGTACCCCGACTTCTGATACGGAGATCGTGGGTGCAAACCCAGTCGTGTACTAATGGATTTTACCACTTGAAAAATGTATGATCGCATTAAATACGAGCTCAAAACGGAGCTAGGAAGGAAGGAAAACACCGTAAGGAACCCGGCATGTCCAAGATCCAAAAATTTTAAGGCTTGTAGGTTAGTGTTCCAATAGGCGGCGTTGGGCTGCAGCTTGTCTCGTGGAATGCTAAATATTTGGAAAACGCAAGAATGTGCTAAATATAATGTATGGACACTTTATAAATAGACTTAGACACTTTATACACGAAACAAAGAGGAATATTTTTTGTGCTTATTAGTCTCATCTGTGCCGTATGATGGGCTCATACGGCACAGATGAGACAAGTCCTGTTAAGTGATAAGTTAGGTATCGGCGAGAATGAGCAGGCAACAGAGATTGCATAATTTATTAGACTAATTACGTCTATGTAGGTAATCAGAGATTGAATTTAATCACCCGGTGGGATTAGCTGCCAATTCACAAGCCAATAATCTTCTCTAATCGTGCCACTGATTATTTCTTGGTCACATTGGCTCTAGATCAGTGACCAGATTATATTCCATCCTACTAATATTATAAGGTGTAAGACAGACAGAAGAGACGTAAGACAGAATATAAGAATATACAGATGTAATATACAGACACACAGATTATACAGAATATAAACACGGAATATACAGACGTAAGAGAATATAAGAAAGAGACGTAAGACAAGGAAGCGTCACGTCGCGATGTAAAAAATCCGAAATCGTGTCCTTGTTTTACGTCTCTTCAATATATCCTGCACCTAAATGCGAAAGTATGGATGGATGTTTGTTGCTAAGAATTTTTTTAACGGATGAACCAATTTAGATGGAATTCGGAATAACCATAGTTCGTAAATTGTAACAACACAAAGTATTATAGAACAAAACAAAGCCCAAATATTAATTGGTTATTTCAAATGTCGATTCTTTCAATAGAGTCTTTCAAACTGAATCTCAAGTATTTAGAGAAGCAATTTACACCGATTCCAATAAATGTCACTTGCAAACCGATAAAAGCAATGAAATAAAACAGCTCCAAGTTGAAATTGCAAATTGCTGCCAGGCGAAGAAAAGGGGTGTTTTTTTTTGTACATATAATTGAATAAAATATTGAGGGTAGCCTCAATACGGTCGAAGATGCTGCCGATGCTATGAATACTAAAGTGTCGGGACACACCGACACAATGTTCTACAACTTTTATTGTTTTTGGGATTCAGAACTCTGACTGGAAACTAGATTTGCGATCAGTAAATAAGTTAGTTGTTAGGTTATGTAGGTAGCCCAATTCTTGATAAAGGTCAAAGGCTATTGAACATCACTCTAAGAACCTTAGGAGCACAACAAAAAGAAAAAAAAGCCAGAAAGAACGCTAAACGAAATCGTCGCTTAAGGGCGATGCGACGAGGTGGGTCGGGGGCCAAGGGCGGCCGAGACACACCTAGCTGTTGATAAAGACTTTTTTAAAACTTTGGAAAAGTCTATTTGTCTATAACTTTGGAGGCCTATGCTGGAAAGCAAAACAATTATAATACCAACCGATGTTTAAACTTATAGTTTATTATGTACTCTAGATTATAAAACTTGTATAAGATTGGTAATTCATATTGTAGAAACGGGAATTTTCACGTACTGCACTATCGGTGAAAGCTGCACGGCAGTAGTGCACGGCGCGACGCGGAAGGAGAAAGTCGCAACCACTCACCCTGATGAAGACTCTCGGAATGAGTCGAAACTTAGTCGGTGCCTTCACCGATAGTGCAGTACGTGAAAATTCCCGTTTTTACAATATGAATAGTCAAGTTCACGATAGTTTTTGGAATAAAAAGATTGGTAATAAAGGAAATTTCAAATTGAATTATCAAAACACACTGTATTCCCGTGTGTACACTATTTATATTCAAGCTATTACGCGCACGAGTGTACGCAGCGTTAACGTTAATAAACCGCTATCTACACGATACTTAATGCAACTTACTTAAATTGTATCACAAGCAACTATCCTGTCTGAGCTTCGAGAGTAAATTCATTGTATTCATGTATTTATTTTGTATTTCTTTTTTTTTTTCTATCTTTTTCGTTTTAAGTGTATTACCCTCGGCGGTCGTGACGTTGGCTTGCCATTGGACTCCACTGAAAACCAGCGCTGGGTAGACACCCATAGTGTTTATCCAGCACAACGCTGAGTGGAGGCCATATTTGCCTCAGACTCTGCTACGCACACAATTAAGAAAATGTATATATAAATATTTAGCAGGTAGCATAAAATTTGTGTAGTAGTTTTTAAGGCAAATAAAAATATTTTCTTTCTTTCTTTCTTTCATTGAAAATATTTTCTAAACGTGTAACACTATTAAGCAAGCTTTTGTATAAAAATAAAATCTTAATTTAAACAGTATTTATACTAATTCTACACTAATCCTATCCTATCCTACTTCCTTCCTACTAATTATCCTACTAATATTATAAAAGTGAAAGTTTGCGTGGATGTTTGTTCCTCTTTCACGCAAAAACTACTGAACGGATTTTGATGAAACTTTACAGTAATACAGCTTATACATCAGAATAACACATACGCTACTTTTCATCCGGGTACCACGCGGGCGAAGCCGTGGGCAGAAGCTAGTATTATAATGTTATGTTTGTAAGATTGGATGCCGGAATCAATCAACCGATTTCAAAAATCCATCACCAATGTTTGGTTAATGACAGTATATTATCTCGTTAAAATAAAATATATTTTCGTGAAGATCAATTTTGAAACGTAAGTCGACAAATAGACGAAAAACGGTCCAGCGAATGCGTTAAGGGTAAGAGCTACTTTTTATCCGGGAACCACGCTGGCGAATCCGTGGGCAGTAGCTAGTTATGCATAAACTTAAAATTCATAACACAATTGCACTTTTTAGATACAGTTAATGAATATTAATGTTTTTATTGTTATCGAAAAAATCTTCAAATTAACTAGGCATGATTGCGACAAAACCAGAGATTAAAAAAACATACCTCACTCCCCGCTGTCATTTTAGATATTCAAATTCAGATAGAAAGCGCTGTACCGAAAGGTAGAAAGGAGAAGATGGCTGCCAAAACTGGCATAGTGTGTTCTGAACATATTAGCATCTAGTCAGTTTCAGGTCTGTGTTAAATAGTAAACTTCGCGCTCTATCGCAAATTTACGTTACACAATGGAAAAATAATGTTGCGAATTCCGCGTGAAACGAATTCCAACAAATCAGAACTCCCCAAACGATAAATAAGAAACAAATACCATTTAAAATTGTCAAAACGAAACACCAAATTAATAACCCTTACACAATTTAACCTCAAACACGCAAAAGTCAACAATGACAATTTTCAAAACAAAAAACCTAACGAAATGGCAAACGTAAATCCACGAAAAAACCTTACGATTAATTCGGTGACAGTGTATCACTCGGAATGAGCTCTGACTGTGGTACGTGCCTCCGTGAGACGCAGTCAATCTTTTCACCACTCTGCTCTTTCACCATCGAGCGTAATAGTTCACGATGTACTTTTCACAGACACCTAAATCTTAGATAGCGATCTGTAGTTTTCAGGGAAAAATAAAAACCGACTTCAAATAACGGGAAGTTGATAAAAAATCCAATATGAAATTTCATCCCTTATTTTGTCTCACTTAGGGATGGTATTTTTTCATAAAGATTTATAAGGGACTAACCTTGAAGACCATTAAAATAAGAATCATTAAAATCGGTAAAATAAACATAAAAAAATAGAGATGAGCTTCCTCCTTTTTTGCAATAGGTTGATTACGATTCGACCCCGTATACCTATGGGTTTACCATAAGATATTGTTTGTTCATGGGTTCGTTTGTACCCACAAACAAACTTACCATTAATCTCAGAAACGGCGTATTCGGATTCAAATTCGGTTTTTTACAATCGATTTGTATGATTTCAACGATGGTTCTAGATAGGTTTTATGGCCGCAAGTCGCTAGGAGGCGATGAAATAGACGTTGGTATGGTAATGCATGGTAATTACCATGCAAATTTTTTGTGTCTTATAAATATAATCTTATGTACAAATACCCAAAATTCACGTTCTGATCCCTCAAACCATGAGTGGATATGAGGAACTCTTTTTTTTAATAAAGAATAGATCTTCATTTGACCATAATCTCACCTGGTGGTAAGTAATGGTATGGCCGACGATGGAGCTTGAAGGTTTAGAAGATACCTATTCACTCTAACCTTGAGATCCAAGTGACCAAAGCCCTTAAACTTCGAATACCATGGTACCACTACACCCATATCAGGCACAAACATCTGCACAACATGTAGAACTGACCAGTTCTAAAAGTTCCCGTCTCACAACTGTCGAGCGTGGTCGAGGAAGGTGCTCATGAGGAACATCGGCAGGATAATAGTAAAGTACATGGTTTAGTCCTAATAATATCCAAAATTGATACCAAAGCAAACATTTGTCTTAGTTTCGACCCATAATTTGTGGCATTAGTCCCAGTGAAACGGTGCCCTAGATACAACCATTTCTTCTGTGCCCACGTACACGATAAATAACCTCAAATTGCTGCTGACATGACAGCGGAAATTACTTCAAAAGGACATTGCGTGAACTCCATTGTAATGTTTTTCGTTTGTCCCATTCGATTGTAAAACGAAAATGCTACGTTTTTATTTGCTCGTCTTTACAGCATTTTGTGCATCAAAATTACGCTATGCTGGTAGAATAATGTACGCTGTTTCAGGTTTTGACATCTAGATAACATAATGACACTTGGCATTGAGTTTCCAGTAGATAGATCCAGTGGAAAGTCTCTGTAAAGAAACGACGAAAAAGGTCACACACGTGACGGCCAAGGAGATGGTCAAAGCCAGGACTCAGGAGTCTAAAAAACACAACACAACAACACAACACTTATATTTATTTTAAGCAACTAACGATTAAAAAGCGCTCGAGTTATAACTGTAAAGTTCTGATGATATGCAGAATTATGTCGGCAGCAATTGGGTCTGATGAAGAATAAAAACTAAAGAAAAGACGACAATATACGTCGATTTATAAAGAAGACTAGCTGTGTTTGGGTTCACATTTCTGACAGTTCCGATTATCATCTTGAGGGCACCTAACGAGTTTGAAAGTAACCAGAGAGATGTAGAAAAGGTGACAGCCATTGCCATTTCGTCCGTAATAAATTCTTATAAAATTCCAGGTCATTTAAAATGGACATTATACAAAACACTGAACAAACAGCTGAAACGTCACGCTAACGGAGCACACCTAAAATATTAAAGCCCACCTTTCCTTCGACTCGTTTTACACAAAACTCAACTGCAAACGTCGAGTTTTATAGCCCGTTTTTGAATGGCAAATCCGTAACTACCCTCAATATAGCCGTTAAAGCAAATTGCACATTATGTCTAAAGAAACTAAAGTGATCTTTGTCTGAAAGTAGTTTCGTATCACAAGCACTAAACACGCGGATCAGGGTGAATTGAACATTATTTCTTAAGCAGTTGCTGCTATTTTGTTAGCGAGGTTAGTTTCGAGTTTCTAGTTTGTTGGGCTACAAACTAAATGAATTGTAATGAAGTAGCTGATGTGTTTCTTTTGTTCTTTTGTTTGTCGTGTCATTGGTTCTTTTTTAGCTACCTTAAAGCTAGTGACGAGGTTGAGGTATTGTAGCTCTGATGAGGTCGTAGTGAAATAATCAGTGTAGTGAAAAGGTGCAATGCGCCTCGCAGAGGCCTCTTCCATGCACATATGTCCGAATTTTCAGTTTAAAGACATATCGGTTTTCCTTAAACATTTGAGAATATAGAGTATACAGAGATAATATACAGAACAGCACATTTCAAGTAGAAATTCCATGCAACCTGGATTCGAACCCAAGAACATTGGATCGAAAGTCACTAACCACTTCACCACTTGTCCATTATTAAATTGACCAAATAACAAGTATTAACTTGGACGTCTTCTAGCTATTGATGTTAATCAATCCGCAAAACCAGGCACAAAAACACTCGATCTATAAGAAACCAACAGAACAAACAAACTCGCAAGTAATAACGAAGTTTAATTAAAACATACATTTTTGGCGCCCAACGCGGTACAGTTTCTAAAATTTAATTAATTTGTCTTTTAATGGGGGCCTTGTTGGTACAATGTAATGTTGCGGGTAAAGGTGGAGGAACTGACAGGTTTGAGCTTAACTAGATACGACAAAGCTTGAAAACAATCAAGCAGTTTTATTGCTTATAATAATATAGCTGTATCATAAACATATCCTCATTTTGTTTATCGTTTGCCTCTCTTTGCGTAATGATTATGTAATAGGTTTTGTTATGAGAAATTGTTTGATATGTTGCCTACAGATATCTTTTATCACCGCACCGCTCACCATCTGCAGGGGATTCATCCTCATCCTAGAGTCTAGGTGGTCGCGTGCGCTTTCAGAGGAACTTCCTGGTTTCCCAATTGACTGCGGTATGAGGTTCTTGAAAACAGGTATATTTGTAATTGTTAAAGGTTGTGATGCCTCTCGTGTTGCAAGCCTCCATAAGCTACGGTATCCGTTTATCAAGAGGTCGCCGCAATAAGAGTCCGAGTCAAATTGAAAAATCGGCCTTTGATATTATAAGCTTCTGCCCACGGCGTCGCCCGCGTGGCACCCGGATAAAAAGTAGTATGTGTGTTATTCTAATGTATAAGCTATATTACTGTAAAATTTCATCATAATTCATTCAGTAATTTTTGCGTGAAAGAGTAACAAACATCCATCCTCACAAACTTTCGCGTTTGTAATAATAGTAGGATGTGTTCCATCTATCTATCTGAAAATATGAATTCGTTAATAGCTAGAGGTTTTTAAATAAGTGCGGTGGTCTCTAACTCTTTACAAATAGAAGAAATGCATGAACTGGATTTTGATGGATTTAACTGAACTATTTTCAGACTATACTTGGTTGTTGTTATTCTTGTTAAAATTTCCGACTTTGACTGTAACGTTAATCTTAGATTATCCTGTTTGGGAAATTGAGGTCAGACGGCCTACAGATTGACCATCAAACTTAATACTTTTAATATTATTCAGATAATTGCACTAAATGTTATAAGCATGGTTAAATGGTTAAATATGATTAATAATAACTAATACAAACTCATTAAAAGAATTGAAATTATCTTAGTTTAATATATTTTTAGGAAATTATTAAGTCTTACGGTCGTCAAGCGTGGTCGCGGACGGTGCTTATGAGGATGGACCTCTAAACGGTCAACGAAACGTCAGCAGGAGAATAGTAAAGTACGTAGTATAGTTATTTTTTATTATTATATTAAGTACTTAAATATACACTCACATCTACATCTCACTTATTGGTGGTATTTACTCTATTTACTTTTACCTTGTGTTACCTAATTTTATTTTTAGTATACAATTTTATTTGTTTACATAAGACCGTAACTTCATAAGCTACTATTATTTTGTTTAATTTTTCTCAACAGTCTAATTATTATCCGTACTATGTACATGCATACTTAGATATGTATAAATCTAGTTTGGTTATGTGGGAGAGTCAGTAGCGAATCCATGTGACCCTGCCATTTATAAAGTCCTAGTGTGGGGAACAGAGCATAACCTATGGTAGGTACTTAATTATGCTATTTATCGCTTACCTACGTAGCGAAAACAAAATATGTACCTACGATATCTGTTTGAGACAGCAATAAACATTTAATTTAAAAAAAAAATGAAGTTACGAGTAGTAACAAGTGAAATATTTAATTTCTTGCATGGTCTATTGCATGCTCTCTAGTGACTTGTGGCTATAAAACCTATCTAGGAACCACCCTACATATAATACAGTTCTTTTGAGTCTGCTAAATTGTAGCCAAACTTTGGCATTAATAATATAAAAGATGGATAAATGTTATTTTTAACTCAAACAGCACTCTGCCTTTGCCGGAAATAGTTCACATATATCATGATTTCCAATCAGAAATCGCATCCCAGACGTTTTAAGAAAATGCGATTTGGTATCAAAACCTGGCTTAGTTTCCAATATTGGCACCGGACTGTGCTTATACAGACAGTCAGATATAGACATCCAATTTGGAAATCCAATTTACGGAGCCAATCAGGTTGGGAAAAGTGATAGTTCTACAAAAACCAAAGACTTACTTTTTCCCGCGGTATTCGTTTTTACCGTCTTAACTTATACTGAGTGTGAAGAATTTATTTTTTTGGAATTATATTAAAAAATAATAATCATCATTAATGTACTTTCAAATTGACGAGGCGTAGCATGTAGAACTTAACTAAGTAACTACTTAGTTATAATATTTTGTTAATGTGTTACTTCTATGCCAATACATTATTCTATTCTATTCTATTCTATTCTATTCTATTCTATTCTATTCTATTCTATTCTATAAGATAAGTTAAATCTTGAAAATTCCTCGATATATTTTGATAAATGGTTTGTTGTAGAACTTGTTTAGTAACCCATAATAGCCGCAGTCAAGGCATCTGGCATAGCTTAGATACTAATATAACCCGGGAAATTTCAACGTGCCCCCATAGCATGTAAGCTGAACTGAGCAGTTCTTAATGCCATTACATTCCAACATTCCAACCTGCCGGGATGTACCCAGCTGATCTATTAAAAAAAAGTTGAATCAAATTACGCCACGCGCTCTTATATTAGGTATACTGTAATTTCAGTCTTTTCTTTTGACCAAATAATCACATAATCATAATCATAATTTTTATTTATCTTTTGACATGTTACATGTGCTTAGAAACGTCAAACACAAAATTACAAAGTAGGTACTTAAGGTAGGTAATTTTGTCAAATTGCACCTGCAGATTGGGGATAAAGTCGGGACTTTAGTAGAGACTTGATTACAATCGGCCAGGCGAGACTAGTACGTATTATTTACTCTGTGAAACTCCCGAGCGCGAACAAAATATTTGCTTTGCACTCGAAACGTAGTTTTGTAAGCAAACTTTGAAGGTAGTTTTACATTTTAGCAAATAACTATTCAGGGTGCGATTTAATAACTGATAAATAAATAACGTTCATTAAATTTAAATTCTACCTATTTTTGAACCTCGCTGGTTCAAACCCGTACATCGCCTCGGGACTTAAACCCGTACATCGTCTTAAGTCGGCGACGTATTGCCAGTTACGCTATAGTTCGAATGGCGCTGGTGACTAAATTTTTTAGCACTATTAAATGCTATGCATAAAATGTATTTCACAATTTTATAACAACGCGATTGATTTTTTGCAAAATCATTACAAGCGATTTTATGATGATTTATATACAAAGATATTATATAAAAAAAGTATATAAGTAGTATATCAGTCATGTAGTTCCCATAATACAAGCTCTGCTTAATTTGGGGCTAGATGATGCTGTGTGAAAAATGTCCAGCATTATTATTATTATTATTACACTTCATTTATTGTATAATCTCGCTTAATTAAATTTTTCACTACAAATTCAATATAAATTACATCAAAACATTGTAGTAAAAAATATATATAAAAAAGAGAACCACAAACCGCGGGGCAGAACCCAAGCGGTGGCTAGGGCTACAGAGAGAGGAACCTACTGACGATGCGCGCCGAGTCCAGGAGCACCGCCTTCTGAATTTTGCCCTTGATCCAGCAACCTAGCGAAAGTCTCTTAAGGTGTTGATCGAGGCTCTTCGCTATCAGTCAGACTATCGGAACGATAATCGTCGATCCACATCCCACATTATTTTTATTATTATCCCTATTGACTTCGCGCAGTCGAATAAAAAATAATAAATTCCAACCGTTTTTATGTTCAGTTCGAAATTCGAGAAGAAAGAAATATGGCTTTTAGTTTACATACAGTTTAGCCTATGAATCGTATGAATAAACGAAAAGCTATGGTTATATCGATCAATAGATATTTCATGTAACAGTTGGTGCTATTCTCACCATGCGTCGCTCGTTTGAATATTTTATTGCCCGCGGCTACGATGAAATGAAACGTAAAAAATCATTTAGTCGGCACGCTATATAAAAATGCCCATGACTTGTCATACATATACTGTTTCTTTCTTGGCCGTGAAGTATCAAGAAATTCTCAATTTTATTTATGACACTGTTCGTTCCCCAAAAACACAAAAAAATCTGTCCATAAAAATGAAAAGTATTGAAAAGACACGCCTGAGAACCTAGGTGAGTCCATTGTTATATTACATCCTATCCTACTAATATTATAAACGTGAAAGTTTGTGAGGATGGACGTTTGTTACTCTTTCATTCTACTAATATTATAAACGGGAAAGTTTTTGAGGATGGATGTTTGTTACTCTTTCACGCAAAAACTACTTAACGGATTTTGATGAAACTACAGATATACATATAGCTTATACATCAGAATAACACATAGGCTACTTTTTATCCGAATACGACACGGACGAAGCAATGTACAATAATACACTGCAAATGTGTAATTGTCCGTTACATATTGACCATTACATGTTACAATTGACTTATTGAAAACCAAAATGTTAAACCAATATGTCTTGTCCACCATAACTTACGGTGCATAAACTCGATCTATTATTGTATATCGAGCATGGCACGCTGTGCAGTCTCTCATTCTGTGCAGTCTCCTGAGTGAGAGTCTAAAATCTGAATTCATAGTCGGGAGTTGAACAGTCCCCCAAAATCCATCATTCAGCATTCGTTGAATTCGCGCTTGAATTTTTACTTCGCGTCTGAACAGTCCCCAGGGGGAGCCCCTATTTGACAATGAATTCAGGCCTAAGTCTCGGCTCCGTCAAAAATAGGTAATGCTTTCAAGACACATTGGTTGAGAAGTTTAATCTTTTTCGGCCTATGAATACATCTTCCAGTTTCCTAAATGCAAGCTGCCGAAATAGACGTAAAACGACGCTGGATAGGAAACTTAGACACTAGGCAAGATTTGTTGATGGCAGGCGGAGTAGGCTCTGACACAAGGGGCCTTGGCAGACCAACAGCCAGGTGGATGGTCCCATGGTAGCCAGGGTAAGACCTGGATGAGTAAGGCCTAGAACAGACAGGATTGGCGTTCAAAGGGGGAGGCTTACGCCCAGCAATAAGTTACTAAGAGCAGACTTATTATAAACACGAATGGATGCTTGTTACCGATAATATTTTTAACAGCTGAACCGATTCGGATGAAGGAAAAATAAAGATGAAGAACAGGAATAGCACTTCCCAAATTTTGTAGCTGGGAATTTTGTACCACGCGAGCAGCTTAGCTGGAGTAGTCGTAAATTAAAATACGCCTCTAGTAACATCACTCCTTCCTAAACCTATAAAAACAAAAAAACTTATCCTACGATTCCCGGCTATTGGTGTGGCACATTATAACGAAAGGTCTTCAGTTTAACTTCATATCTCGTACGGCGACATCGGTTTCAATACAAGAATACTTGCAAATACAAATATTTTGTTTTTTACAATGAGCTCCAGTGGGTCTAGCCTGTATCGCTAGAGATTAAACAGAGATAAACATTGAATCTTAATTAATATTATAAATTGAGAAAGTTTGAGATGATGGATGTTTGTTACTATTTCACGCAAAAACTTTGAACGGATTTTGATGAAACTTTATTATAATATAGATTATACATCAGAATACCAAAGAGGCTACTTTTTATTTGGGTAACACGCGGGCGAAGCCGTGGGCAGAGGCTATTTCAAAATATTTTACTGATAGCAGCCGTGTTTGCCCCCGACCGCCCACTACCGGGCGGTCGGGGTACCGCCCGGTAGTGGGCGGTACCCCGACTTCTGGTCTGGAGGTCGTGAGTTCGAACCTGGTAGTGAACCAATTTATGTCCGCATTAACACGTGTGAAGGAAAACATCGTGAGAAAACAGGTATGAACCAAAAAATCGAGGCCATTTGCCAACATTTTTTTTAGGGTTTTAATAAGAGGCGATGGGCTTGCAATTTGTCACGTGAAATACTAACTTACAAAAACGCAGGCATCTGCCAAATTGGACATGCCTCTGTCCACCCCCTACTTGGCATCCTCAAAAATATACTCACTGAGTACGAGTAGTATCACTGTATTATGGGGAATACAGTCGTGAGCGTGTTTGCTTTTGTTTTGTTTTTTTTTTGTTCCGAAATCTACTGTACTAACGTTATTAATCGCAGACACATCAAAAAACGTGGAAGCGCAAAAGAAAACTCGTTCGTTCGACTATAGCTAGTTCTTTCATGATTAGTTGACAGCTAAGAGAACACGTTAAGCCAGGATGTGCCATATCAAGCCGCGACCTGTACAGAGTTCACGCAACTCTGCCCCACGTTGGGGCGCCAACATTTTCCAACACAGTAAAAACAAAACTAACGCAGTAAAACAGCTTTATACGGTAAAATTGGAGCAATACGCAACAATGTTTAAAGAGATGACGTGATTAACGAGGCGAGACGATAGAATGAAGGCAGAGCCAACTTCTCACTACCCTCGTTATGAACTGAACTGGTAAATTACAAAAATGCACTGTGTATTTTCAGCAGTAAGTCAACTATTCATATTGTAAAAACGGGAATTTTCACAAACTACACTATCGGTGACCGAAGGCACCGACTAAGTTTCGACTCATTCCGAGAGTCTTCATCAGGGTGAGTGGTCGCGACTTTCTCCTTCCGCGTCGCGCCGTGCACTTCATTCCCGTTTTTACAATATGAATAGTCAAGTTCACGATAGTTTTTGGAGTAAGTCAACTGTTAGTACACAATAATTTTAACGTTGGATAGTATTAGCCATCTGTTTATGTTTTTTGGGTCAAAATAAATATTTCTTCTTTGTTTCTTACTTAACTTGTTTACTGAAAAACTAACACTGTGTAACATAAACAGCTCCAACTAATTCGGTAACTTTAAACCATCTTACACTTCAAAGAAGGTATTTGCATGACTGCCAAATCTTCAAGATGCTAAATTAAGTTTTGGACTTTTAGTTGTGATTTACATAAAGAACAGAAAACATTAGCATTATTTATACTTTAATTGATAGTTTTGAAACGACTGGTGCTACTTGAGCGGTAAATAAATAACACGTTTACGAATTTAATCCTTATTATAATGAGGACACCCTCAAATCTACACACAGCATGCAGATAGGTGACAATAAATAACACGTTTACGAATTTAATCCTGATTATGAGGACACCCTCAAATCTACACACAGCATGCAGATAGGTGACAATAAATAACACGTTTACGAATTTAATCCTGATTATGAGGACACCCTCAAATCTACACACAGCATGCAGATAGGTGACAATAAATAACACGTTTACGAATTTAATCCTGAGTATGAGGACACCCTCAAATCTACACACAGCATGCAGATAGGTGACAATAAATAACACGTTTACGAATTTAATCCTGATTATAATGAGGACACCCTCAAATCTACACACAGCATGCAGATAGGTGACAATAAATAACACGTTTACGAATTTAATCCTGATTATAATGAGGACACCCTCAAATCTACACACAGCATGCAGATAGGTGACAATGGGGTAGTAAATCCAAATTTCATTTTGGCACATGCCCATGTTTTGGGATTTAATTTAATTATAATGTAAGATTTCATACTTTATTTATAGGTTCATAGATAAGTATTTTTTTGATCTTGTCTTTGACCTTTTACTTGGTATCCTCACGGATATACGGATCAATTATTTATATAAATATTATAAAAGCGAAAGTGAATGTGAGGATGGATGTTTGTTACTCTTTCACGCAAAAAGTACAGAACGGATTTTAATGAAACTTTACAGTAATATAGCTAATACACCAAAATAACACATAGGCTACTTTTTATCCGGGTACCACACGGGCGAAGCCGTGGCAAGAAGCTAGTAATATTATAAACGTGAAAGTTTGTAACGATGGATGTTTGTTACTCTTTCACGCAATAACTACTGAACAGATTTTGATGAAACTTCACAGTAATATACCTTATATATCAGAATAACACATAGGCTACTTTTTATTCGGGTACCACGCGGGCGAAGCCGTTGGCCGCAGCTAGTAAATATATATTTGATGATTTCCATCATAGAGATTAACTTTGGAGTATTTTATCTTTTGTTTCCACATACATTTAAAATATTGCCAAGTCGTCCATATTTTCCAATTTAGACAAAACAAAACTTGGCACATTTTACAATTGGCAACTTTCATCGCTACCGAGATCGGACGCAATCAGAGAAATTAATTTTAAGATCGTAAATTGAGTTAGCATTTTAAGTGGAAGTCTAGTTTGCCAAGAAAATTAAGACCAGACAAGAACTGATCTATATTTCTTCAACCAAGTAAAGGAAGAACTTGTTTTTTTTTACCCACGACGAAGACATAATAATTATGCGTTTGCCGATTGTTCACATGTTTGTCTATTGCCATTTATCTCTGAAACTGTTTATCCGAATTAAACTTTAAATATTGCAAGAAAAAACATGTTATTTGCAGGGACCGCGGAAGTAATCCGTGACGGGGGGGGAGGGGGGGGGGGGCAAATTTCTTTGGTCACCCCTTCAATCTCCAGCTTTGGCTTGTAAGGCGAGTACCTATGTGATTTAAGGGGGGGCATTTGGCCCCCTCTGCTCCCCACTTCCGCGGTCGCTGGTGGGACCCACCACCCTAACTTCCAAAATTTGTTGGATATATATATATATTATGTCGTGTTAAATAAATATTTTCTTTCTTTTTTTTCTTTTTTCTTTCTTTCTTTCATTCAAATGTTGTCTGACAATACTAAACAATAATCAGTCCCGTTCGTGGCATACCGTAGGAATTCACAATGTATCTTCGTTCTCACAAAAGGAATGAGGTCAATATAATATGGAAATCTACTTATAAAGCAGCTTCACACTGTGAATATTGAGCTGTAATGACACGATACGAACGAGACAGTTGACGGGGACAGTGACACAGTTAGCGGGGACAGTGAGATAGTTGGCGGGGACAGTGAGACAACTGGCGGGTAGGTAAGACAGTTGGCGGGGACAGTGAGATAGCTGGCGGAGACCGTGATACAGCTGTCGGGGACAGTGAGACAGTTGGCGGGGACAGTGAGACAGTGGGCGGGGACAGTAGTCGTGTAATCAGTGGGATAATAGACGGAGATGATGTACTGCATCATCGCAGACAGTGAGATAGTGAAGGAAATTGAAGACAATAAAGAGTTATCTAACTATCTTAATTACTCTTTATTGCTGTTTTTTAGGCAATAAAGAGGTATCTATCTATTTAGATAACATTATTGCATTCAATTTCAATAGCATTAATTAACAATCTTAATACTAGTTTTATAATATAAATTACCATAAGTAATAAATTCTGTTTTTGATATTATGTAGATAGTTTATTATATTTTTATTTTTATGTTTTTATGTTGTTTTTAAAATATTAACAAAATAACCGTGCGGACCTGTCGACTATGGCCTCTAAAATATATGGCCTTAGGGGGTCGTCTGTCGACGTTTTAGAATATTATTACGACTGAACCAAGTACTTTACTATTCTCCTGCTGAAGTTTCCGGTGTCAGTTGCCGAACCCAGCCGCGCCCGCATTTGACCACCTCTGTGGCGCAGTAGGCGAATGCCCGCCTGAGACGCAGTAGATTGCAGGTTCGATAGCCGCCGCGGGACAAATGTTTGTATTACAAAAACAATATGTATATAAGTAGTATATCAGTCATGTAGTTCCCATAATACAAGCTTGGCTTAGTTTGGGGCTAGATGATGCTGTGTGAAAAATGACCAGCATTATCATTATTATTATATACATACGTTTTTGTTTCATATAATTACTAACCTCTGCCCACGGCTTCGCCCGCTTGGTACCCGGGGAAAAAATAGCCTATGTGTTATTCTGATGTACAAGCTATATTACTGTAAAGTTTCATCAGAATCCGTTCAGTAGTTTTTGCGTGAAAGAGTAACAAACATCCATCCTCACAAACTTTCGCGTTTATAATATTAGTAGGACAGAAGTAGGATAATAAAATATGTTTTAGTATAAAGGTATAAGACTAAATATGTATCATAATCGGGCCCTGTTTTTAGACGTACTTTACTGTGCTGTGAGGCCTGAAATAAATGGAATTATTAATCTTATTATTATTATTTATTGCTCTGTATGCAAGTTCCTTAATCTAAAGAGCACCCGCTGCTGTCGGCTATGCTTTATCTGTTTGGCAATATGATTCGGATGGTTTGCGAGTCTGTTTGTGCCAGATTAAGCATTCGATAATATCATAACCAACTGTATTTATTCGTATTTGTTATTGATCGAATCGCTTTAATGAATATTTACAGACAATAAAATAACAATTAAACATGACACTGTACTGGGAAAAGTGATAGAAAACAGGGTGTGAATTCAACAACCGCAGGCAAGAGTACCCAAAATGCTGGCGACATTACCTTGTTGAATAGCAATGCTAATTTGCTGACCGAGGTAAGCGCCTAGTCCTTTGTTCATTGGTCTCGTCCATATGGTATGGTTTTGAATATATTCAATTATGAGGATATATTGTCTGTGTGCTCGGAACATTGAATTAATAAAGAAATAATAATAAAAATAAATAATGTTTATTTCAGACGAATAAATAATGCCGGACATTTTTCACACAGCATCATTTAGCCCCAAACTAAGCATAAATTTTATTATGGGAACTAAACGACTGATATACTTATATACTTTTTTTTGTAAATACATTCATATTATACATAGAAAACACCCAGACCCGAGACAAATATTTGTCTCGCGGTGGGAATCGAACCCGCAAACTTCTGCGTCTCAGGCGGGCCTTCGCCCACTGCGCTACAGAGGTCGTCTGATGATGATGTCGCCACCAATTATACAAACTTTGTTAGTTAGTATACAAAAACAATTTATACAACCAAGTAAGCCAACACAAGCAAATAAAATGATACAAAATACACACATTGGCCTTGATTCTGTAGTACACTAAACTAAACTAAATTTAAACTGTCGCTTTCTTTTACTGATAGTGCAAGCAAGAAGGAGATAGCTACAATTTTAGTGCTGTCAAATTAGTCAAATTTAAGTTTTCCATACAAATTTAGTCGTGATTTCAAAACAAACACGAAGATAAGCGAAGACTATAAACACGAAGAAAAGCGGCACGTAAACTGATTAGACAGCACTAAAATTGTAGCTATCTCTTTCTTGCTTGCACTATCAGTAAAAGAGAGCGACAGTTTAAGTTTAGTTTTGTTAGGCCAATAACCAACTTAGACGAATTGAATTGAAGTCGGTTCACGACTATTATTTATCCTTCAACGATTTGAGCAGTCGTAATTATTAAGTTAAAAATATTAAGCGATTTAGCCCAGTAACTTTTAGAGCAGGACAGCGGTTTTCGAAACCGAATTACAATCCGAAGCCAGTGAAAATGTATGCAAAATTCATTTACATTGGCCACTTAGCGCAGATTTTTCCACTCCACGCTGAAAGTCGGACTAAATTGGCTTAAATGGATGGATAGAGTTACTTTTTGAACGCCAAAAAAGGTGGTGAAACTTAGAACGGGCTTTCACAATTCAATGCGTATACAACTTATCATGTCTGTGCTGAGGAGTGCCCTAGTCAGGTCCCAACCACGAGTGCAGCAACCATGTCATGGTAAAACTTCAAACTGGCTCTCATCATAAAATGCGTACAAAATTTCGTGTCTGTGCTGTTGACCGTTGAAGAGTTTCTTTATCTGGAGCTAATCTTGGATGTCGATTCAGGTCATGATTACCATAAAAATGTGTTGGTGTCGTAACTGAACCAACATGTAACAAAATCAACTCCGTAGGGTAAGAGGAAGTGGTTCTATTTCAGCTTGCAAGAATTTACCTAAACAAACAAACTAACATACACACATTGCAAGACGAATAAAAGCTTGTAAAAAATCAACTCCGTAGTATAATAGGAAGTGGTTCGTTGTTTATTCTGATTTTTATTTTTATTTTCATTCATATTGTAAAAACGGGAATTTTCACGTACTGCACTATCGGTGAAGGCGACTAAGTTTCGACTCATTCCGAGAGTCATCAGGGTGAGTGGTTGCGACTTTCTCCTTCCGCGTCGCGCCGTGCACTTACCTTATTTTTTTTTTTTTTTTTTTTTTTCTAGAATAACATTTGGTCGCGGATGTTTTTCAATAATAACATTCAGCTGGGTTATTTAAAAAGAGGGCCTCGACATAACATCAAAAAAAACTATTAAATTGCTTCTCTATTAGACTAGCTTCTCAAAGGGATTCGGTGAGAAAGGTCCCAGGATTCATTATTCGAAAGTACCAGGCGACCAGAAATCACAAGGAGATAGCTCTCAATCGCCGATGTCCGAGCGCCACAGGGCAATCACTACACAGTAGATTTGCAATTTCCTATCTAACCGCCTTCAGGAAACGCTAACGGTGCAAGATGTTCATTACAGCGATTGAGAGGTAAGCGCCATAGCTTTTGCAGTACAGTCAGGTCACTTAAAAGTTGTGAACTTTTGGCTATAAGTAGCCTCACTTTCAATTCTAACAAATTTGTATCATTTTTTTTCAAACAAAATCAAAGCATTTCTTGATTATTAATTTAGATAAGTGTAGGTATTGAATTAAAACTATTTGTAAAATAGTTTTAATTCTGCCCTTAGGCTTAACTAACATTGAATTAAATTCTGCCCTTAGGCTTAACTAACATTGAATTAAATTAAGCATCTCAAAAACACAAAAATTTAAAATTACACAGTAGAAGCAAAATTACCAAAATTTACTTTTAGTAAGGTTTTTTTTTTGTTTATTAGAAAAAAATCTTGTTAGTCATTATATTACATGTACAAGGCGGGGTTAACCCTAAGAAGATTTTTTATATGTACGTTTTTGTCTGTAATCTCTGTGTGTACAATAAGGAATCAAGAATTTTTAATTGTTTAAGTTATCAATAAACCTGAACAAGTATTTAAAAATATATATTAATTGACCTCGGTGGCGCGGCGGGCGTGTAGCTGGCTGAGGCGTACGTGCACTTTCGATTCCCGCTGCAGGACAAATGTTTGCATGTTGTTGTGATGCCTGATACCCACGACAGGGAAGCTTAATGTAGGGTCAAGACTATGTATGTGACTGTTGGGTGTATTTTTTCGTGGTACTGTATATTTTGTAAATACTTATTAATATTTATTTAATAAGTAACACAGCTTTTTTCTATAAGCTGTGTCCTCTATAGAGTTATTAAGAGATGATTTGTGGGTGGAAATGAGTCGGAAATCGAGCACTCTATGCAAAGCAGACGCAGTGAATTATAGGAACATTTTTCCTTTTTAAGGTGAAAAGAATTTTTTTCGGGGCCGAAACGTCATCAGATCAACGAAAAAGAGTGGTAAAGTGGTATTTTCAATTCAGTAGTCTATACTTTTCCCCGCTGGAACAAGTCTTCATTTTGCAGAGCAAAGAGTATTTTCATTCGTAATAATAATCATATTAGTACATGTACATTTCTTTTTTTTTTGTATTTCACTCACTTAGATTTTGAGTCCAAAAAAAGTTACAAAAGAGAATGCTGACAGAGTAATTGACAGAAGTGTAAATCTCTATAAAATAAAATACGGGGCCTCGAAACGTCATAAGATCAACGAAAACAGTGGTAAATTAGCGGAACTTTCAATTCAGTAGGATGTATTTTTCCTCGCTGGAACAAGTCTTCATTTTGCAGAGTAAAAAGTATATTCATTCTCAATAAGCAACAGCTCATATTTGTCGAAAAGTATGTGTTTATTACGTGCCTAGTACCTAGTGAGCACACTTCAAGCGCTGGACCGCAAACCGTTATCCCGCAACTCATAAAACACCCCGTATTTACACACATCAAAAACGTGACATGCAAAAAGTTTTGTAAAACACTTTTTAAAAAAAGGGCAAATATTTAAGGATATTATTTTTTTACTAAAAATGCGATATTTACTATGATTTGTGAGTTTGAATGCTTCCCGATATTTCGGCACAGTTTTGCATTAACTATGTCAGTAAAAAATAAAAATTATGATCAAAACCATGCTTTCAAAATTAAGGATATTATTATTATTTCTTTATCTCTATCTTTGTCATCATCATCATAACTACACCCAAGAAGTTCACTGCTTGTGATATTCTGGATTTTCTTATTTGTGATTTTCTTGTGCCCTTTAGACTATACCTACCTACTATACTTAGTAAATATGGGTCAATGTATGTAAGTTATTCTTAAGTTTATATCGAAGCTATCTGCTACTGATATTGGGATAGGACGGAAGATCAGCGCGCTACTTACCTTTCAACAGGTCTGCGGCGCTTTATTCTGAGTCCCATCACAATTTGTGGCTACTTATCACATCAGTATTTCAATCATCGAAGTTATGTATTTAATTAATAAATAGTCACAAATAAATGATTTATCGTTTCGTTGACCGTTTACAGGTCCTGAGAAGATACAGGTTATGCCTAGTTTGGGACCCAATGTCAAAAATTTGTAATAAACATAACTAGTTGTAATAAACAATAAAAAAAAACCGTAAGAGGAAATAATGTTTTTGGGTTTTTGGGCTCGACTTTTTGAGACGTCTTTTTCCTCTGAGTAACCTGCCTTGGAATTTTTGGTTTAGGGCATCATTCATAGAGACCTCGTCATCAACCTCGGCGGGAGTCGAACCGCCTGCCGCTTGGTACGCGGGCGCTATATCAACTACGAGTTTATTACAGTTGATATTTTTGGGATGCTATAGAATCTTGTGATTTCCCTGTCAATGCATGTTGCCAAAAATGAAAGGCATGTACTGTCGGTTAGTGTTTCAATAAATGGCGATTGGCTTGCAACCGGTCACATTATATATTTATTATTTATTTATTTAACAAATTAAGTACGAACAACAGTTAGTTAATAGTATCTATAAACATATGTTAGGTTTATCTAGACACTAGGTTCTCGTGGTGTTACTGTATTTGAGACAAGAGTGCGACATGGACATGGAATGCGAACTACTTGCAAAACCGCGGGCATATGCCCTGTTCAATGATTGGACGTGCCTCTGACTACCTCCTATTTGGTATCCTCAAAGATCCACCCACTGAGTATGTATCATAAGATGTCTATCATAGGAAATACAGACGTTGTTTTTGTTTTTGTGATTTAAATAAATAAATAAATACTGCTGGATAATCCACACAGCATCATCTAGCCCCAAGCTAAGCAGAGCTTGTGTTATGGGTACTAGATGACTGATATACTTAATACAATACATTACATAGATAGATATTTTTTTATTATACATAGAAAATACTCAGAACACCCGGAACAAATATTTGCAGATCGTACAAACATTTGTCCCAGGGCGGGAATCGGACCCGCAACCTCCTGTGTAGCAGGCGGACCTTCGCCCACCGCGCCACATCGGTCGTCAAATTGTTTGAAATGTGTTAACGCTTTTAACCAACATTTTATTGTTAGCTCAAAAGCATTTTATCAATTTTCCATTACAAAACTAATAACAGAATACGGTAACCAAAAAATATACATCCCTGCTGGGACGCCACCATTTTGACAGCTGACTAGGGTTGTGCGTAATCTCTAGGGATGGAATCATTGAACTGAAACTCTGCTCATCAGTAGGTAAAGATATGGCCAGAAAGCGACTGGGAACTGTAAATTAGTTAGGCCTTGACAAATGTCATGATAAGACTCTTCGATATAGTAAGAGTGATTTTCCTTTTTTTATAGATATATGCCCACGTACCTTTAAAAGCAGTTTTCGTAAGATACGCATTTGCTCGACCGTTTTTTCGTCGGCTTACGTTGCAGAATTGGTCTCCACGAAAAGGCCTTTTATTTTAACAGGATAATATACAGCCTAAGTCCATATTTTTTAGATCAGATTATTAGTTTCGGAGATTACCTCCTACTTCCAAACTTTACTTCTTTATAATATTAGCGTAAATAAAGTTCTTCTTTACTTACGAAGTGATTATAAATACGACGGGAATTTTATAAGACTCTTGCAAGGAAAATAGTTGATATTATATTCCTGTATCAAATAAAAGTATCAAGATTTCTCCTCTCCGACGTAAACTTTTCAAAGCCTTTTGTAAAATATAAAATGTATTTCTTTTAAGACGTGAAAGAAATGTTTTTATCCTTTTTAAGTGTATTCAGTTACTTTGCATATGAATCAAGGCGTTACAAAGAATTTTTGCTTTATGGAGTTTTCCCCGGTTTCATTAAAACTGTCATTTTTCTTTTCAAATTAAAAAATACTTTTTCTTGATACTGATATTAGCGTTCCAGGTTGACAGTGGTCTACAAATTTATGACTGAGACTGTACCTACTACAATTTCAAACAATGTGTGTTGCGTGAGAATGTGTAGTATAAGAACTTTTGTGAAAAAATATTATAAATCTCATAGTTATAATATCGTCATGCAGTTTATAAAATACACATGCCTTATTTTAACTAAAACGATTTATAAGCTCTGGAAAAATTAAGAAAATAGTAACGATTTTTTATAAATTTGCACAAAATGCGACAACCTTGAAATAAGGAAGTATACATTTAAATAAATTTACTGAATTTTAAACTTTAATTACGAAAAGATTAATATAAAACGTTAAATATCAGAGCAGAAAAAACCAAAATTTTCATATCTGCACAAAATGCGACAACTTTCGATAAGAAAGATAATTCAATAAATTTACTAAATTTAAAACTTCAATCACTTAGAAATTACAAAAAAGTTAAATACCTAAGTACTCACATGTGTAGTCCCAACTGTCTTGATCATTTTTGAACACGTTCAATCTTTCAGGCTGAAACAAACAAATATTATGAGTTACTAACAATTCTGAAGCCGCCACCTGTAGACGAAACGCGAGATTGGATGCCCTAAGAGCTCTATAAATTCGGTCACGAGAAATCGGCAAAATGCACTTATAAATTAAAACACTGCTATACAGTGTCGAACTAAGGCGAGGTACAGTGCCGCACCATATTATGTCATATAATGTTCTGAAATAAACGATTTTATATTTGTATTTTATACATATTTCCATTATTATATTTTATAATATTTGGACGCGTCTCTAACCATCCCCTACTTGATATCCTCACAGATCCGCGCACTTAGTATCGATCTGAAGATCTCAATCATATTTAAATTCACTTATTACAAATTGCCGTTTCTTAATGATCTTTTTATGTACTTTGATATGATTAGCCTTCTCATTTCCTACATATGCCTGTTAAAAATCAGTCGGGTAAGGAACATACGAAAACTTCGCAAAATAGTTCTTTTCTCTAGGATACAATGTGCACATTTTCAAATGCCCCACTCTGTGAGCACAAAGCGAAGTGACAAACGACATGCAGTGTGCTCCGGCGGCACGCACTTGAGTGCATTCAAAGAGCGCTGTTGCGGTGAAAACGACCAGCGCTTTTACGGAAATAGCAGCAGCCGTAATAAGAACTAACTACTCCTCTGTCTCTTCTGAAAAATACAATCTGAGTCTCTTTATGCTGTGCTTAACGCAATCTTGGTACAGCCATACCTTTTCAGACATAATATGTGAGCCGACAAATGTTGTTGTTAATTTTTGACTCTCAGAATGAGTCGAAACTTGGCCTTCACCGATAGTGCGCTACGTGAAAATTCCCGTTTTTACACTATGAATAGTTTTGTTAAGTTATATCTATTTTCTTATGGTGTACAATAAAGTCTTTCATTAATTCATTCATTCGAATAATCAAATTCACGATATTTTTTGGAATAAAACTCACAAATCATAGTAAATATCCCGTTTTCAGTAAGAGATATGTTCATAACTATGATAATTCCAAAAGTTATATTATATTAGTGCAAGCAAAACACACTCAACAGAATCGAAATCCTTGTAATTTTAATAGACAGAGTGCCTTGAAACAATGCAAGCCGTTCTAATAAACTGTTCGGTTGTCTGCACTCAAACACGACTGGGCGCCAAGCCCTAACTCAGCGGTTACAGAATTTTCTGCATTTGCGGGTACTTTGATATTTTAGTTGGTGCGATGTCACGAACGCCACATTCCGTTTTACTTTATTATGACACAAGGTTTTATTATTTGTATTTATGTATTAATATAATTGTTTCGTATTTATTTTCGTTATATATGTCTAGCGGTAGTTCAATAAGGTAGGTAAACTACCAGTCGAATAAAAAAAAAATTTACCATTTGATAGCCGAATTCATGAGGAAGATGCTATTCATGATTTAACATCACGCTAAGGTCATTAGGTGGCGAGAAAAAGAAGTAATAGCGCGGACGGGCGATGAGACGCGGTGGGCCGGAGGCGGACGTGGCAAAGTATTAACCAAAGTGATATTTTAAGTATAGTGATATTTAGTTACTTCTATCCTGTCTTTATACACACACCTACCGACTTCATCATCATCTCTCTCTCTCTCTCTCTCTTTAAAGGGTTGCGGGAAGAAAACCCTTTTTAGGGCTAAGTTCGCCTTTGTATATACCTAATATTTTAATTTGTGTTATTTCTCTGTACAATAAAATTTATAAGGTGGCACTGAAAACAACCTTTTGACTCTTGTTAGACCACTGCCTGGTGGCTGGTTAGGGGTACATGGTTAACGGACAGGCCTCTAACTATATAAGTACACTCAAGGTTGTAAAAAAGTTCCGTTTATACGTAGATTTGACACAATAGGAGCGTGAGAAAGAGGGTAGATCAATAAGTCTACCAACATCATCCGCCCTCAAAGACCTCAGTTCCTGCAGCTGTGCCGAAATATCGGGGAAACAATGAAACTCACAAATCATGGTAAATTTCCCGTTTTTAGCGAATATTTGTCAATACTGTATAATAATAATTTGTCAATAGAAATGATTAATAGCCAGCACAATAAGAGTTTCAACACAATAAGGTATTATTAGAGAGACCTTCAGAAAAAGTAAGGAAAATTTTATGTGTCTCTGAATAAAATGCGAAATGCGAATGTGATCCCAACGCGTAGAGTGATTGATCGTATGTATGAAAGCTTTCCATTGCCCAATATTGTCATAAAATTTCATTCAAAATATTATTCTATTCTTTACAATACATATTTTGTATGTTGGAACAAAATAAATCTGTATAAAAATACAAACCAATTAAACTGTTTCGTTATTAAAATACAAAAGTCGGACACACGTCCAATCAGCCTGACACTTGGATCGCAAATACGCGCATTCGAAAATTTTCCAGTTCGAAATTCAAACCGCACCGTGAGTGACTTATTTTTTAACGACTTTTAAAAACGCTCCGAATTAAAAACCACTCCTTTTTTTAAAGTTGTCTAAAAAGGAGTACATTCTCAATTTTGGGGCTATGTATTTTTACTAGGAGGTGGATAGTGGAGCTTTTCAGTAGCTACTAGAAAATCCCTCGAGTTAGGGCTCATATGATTCGTTATGATGAGTCTAATAGATTGCTCCTGGTGTCGAGGGTCTGATGATGGAGCCAGTAGGTGGATAGTGGAAGTCTTGTTTATAATTTTTAGTGCGTAATAAAAGCGTGTTGTTTATTTTTTTAAACTACATATTTTATCAATAACTCTATTGCATATAAAAATTTTATTCACATACAACACACGGAAGCTAGAACGTGGAGACGGCATCGCTCTAGTGACGTTCCTTTTCCGTTCATAGACAGACAGTGAGGGCATATTATTTTAGAGCAAAAATAACAAACGATTTCAGAAGGGAAGTGCAAAACGCTTAATTTCCGAATAGCCGGAAACCGGATATAAAAACTTTGTCCGCTATTCTGGACACGCAAGCCGCAAAGAGGATATTTTGGGGTACCGTAATGTTTCACTAAAACAGAACCGCGTTGCGATTACAAATCACTGTCTTTATTATCTGTTCGGAGAACGTGCTCTATAAAATCCAAAATTAGTAAATCCAGTACAGTAAGTGATTGAAGTGACAAGTTACTAACATATAGCTCGCAGAACCCACAACCGCTGGGGGAAAAAAGGTTCTCGGATGGAGACTGGTTAGTTTTAAACCTCCAAAATATATTAATAAAAATAATAATAAAATCCATTTATTTCCCATTTATAGCCATTTATTAAACATAATTACAATAAAACTATGACAGATTAATTAATTAATTGTTAAACACTCAACCAACCTGTAACACACCTCCTCCTACTGCGATAATTCCTTTACGGTGCAAGATGTCCGTTTGTGGAATGAATTACCTGTTACCATCAAACGTGCTAAATCACTACCTATTTTTAAATCTTTGGTAAAGGAACATTGATAAATCCTTATATATTTCTACTAGCTTCTGCCCACGGCTTTGCCCGCGTGGTACTGTTAAGTTTCAATAAAATATGTTTAATAGTATTTGCGTGAAAGAGTAACAAACATCCATCCTCACAAACTTTCGCGTTTATAATAGTAGTAGGATATTAAAATATATTACTGAATAAAGATTAACACCACATTCTTCTTATCGTACAAAAAGGTTTGGCCGAAACGTACTGAAAATAATAACGTAACTTTACAGAGCAATTTATATGCAGAACCCCCAATTTAAACAACGTAGGTAGGTATGTTAGTATCATTTCGCGTTTACTGCAGCTTAAAAAGGGTGGAGTTAAATATTTTAATGTACTCCGAATGTTGAATGCCCCTTGCATACGAATGAGGCGATGTATTTTGTATAAAAGTTGCTTTTTAAATGCAAATTAAATTTGGTTCCAAATCCTTCGTAAAGAAGAGAATTAACTACTTAAATACTACTAATAAATAAGAGTAAACGTTTTTTTATATAATACGTTTAAAAAAATGATTAAGTAAGCATTATATTATAGGAAAGTGATGATTCTAAAGATATTCCTGATATAAGATTTTAAAAGAGATTAATCACAACTTCGTTTGTAAGAGTTGTATGTAAAGTATTTTTTATCATAACTGGTGTATATGTCGCAGCCAATTAGCTAAATTAGCCTTTCAATTAACTAAACGCATCATGTAGTTTAGTTTTTTTACTAAACTACATGATGCGGCGTATTGACGTCCAACCGGAATGTCATTGCGATGGCTGCCAATGTTTAACTATATTGTAAACAGATGACATTAAGTAGGTTGTTAGGTTTTTTTTAATTGTTGAAATTGAGTAGATTGAACGAATGTATAAATAAATGATTGAATAAATGAATCAAAATTCTTTATTGTACACCATAAAAAATAGATATAGCTTAAGAAAACTTAAAAAAAAGATTGTTAGGTTTATTTTTATTGAATAGCTGAATATAATTCAGGCTGATATCTTTCAGGATGTAGAACGACGCCATTTATTAAAAAGGCTAGGCTGTTAACTAAAAGACTTATTAAGCTAGTTGACTGCGACATAACGAGTTAAGTATCTATTTTTCAAGCTTAATGAAGCTTCGGCCATTGCTACGACTATAAAAATTACTGCCATAGCTGTGGTAGATCGCATCTTCGTGGAGCGCACGAACTCCGGGCCCGGTCAAACCGACGCGGTGGCGGAGGCGGTGGCGGTGGCAATCATATAAACAAACACTCAACAGATACATACATAGTCCTGATCCCACACTAGCATTCCCTAAGTCATAGATATCACGGAAACTACGAGGTACCGTGGTACCACACCACCCAGACCCGTAACAGATATCTGCATGACATGCAAACATTTGTCCCGTAACGTAAATCGAGCCCGCACCTCTTGCGTCGGAACCGGCTCCTCACCCGCCGCGCCATCGAGGTCTTCAAAGGCAAATAAATAAATAAAATAATAATTAACATTTTCACACATCATCATCTAGCCACTTATACTACTTATATACATTTTTTTTGTAAATACATTGTACATATTATACATAGAAAAAAACCCAGACCCGAGACAAATATTTGCAGCTACAAACATTTGTCCCGCGGCGGGAATCGAACCCGCAACCCTCCGCGTCTCAGGCGAGCCTTCGCCCACTGCGCCGCAGAGGTCGTCAAGTGATTTTTAGTCCGCATGCATTGACTAGCCACCGCCGCCGATATGAGCCACGTCAGCGTCAGAACGGACCCTAACTTGCTGAAGCGATCAAGTGATCGGAAGATAACTCTGAAGCTAGTTGAAGTGTGAAACAAGCACTTTGCAACTAAGTTACGACTTCGTTACGAGAAACCTTCCATTATTGTTGTAGTAGAAAACTTTCACGGACGCAGCGTCGAATGGAAGGGACTTCTTTAAAAGATACGATACGCTCAAGAAATTAACTCTTATAAACGCGAAAGCTTGTGAGGAAATTTGTTCCTCTTTCACGCAAAAGCTACTGAACGGATTTTCATGAAACTTTACAGTAATATAGCTTATACATCAGAACAACACATAGGCTACTTTTTATCCGGGTAAAAGCGAGCGAAGCCGTGGGCAGAAGCTAGTAATTCAATACATGACTATTATTTCCTTGAATCGTTGCTGCATAACAGAGGGGAAGCATGAAGGGTATATCCAAAAACTATCGTGAATTTGACCATTCATATTTTAAAAACAGGAATTTTCACGTTCGTTAACTTAGTCGGTGCGACGCGGAGGGAGAAAGTCGCGATCGCTCACCCTGATGAAGACTCTCGGAATGAGTCGAAACTTGGTCGGTGCCTTCACCGATAGTGCGTTACGTGAAAATTCCCGTTTTTACAATATGAAGGGTATAACCCTTCCAACAGGAACAATAAAAGCATTACTTTTATTGCGATTTTTTGGCAGGAATAGCCATGGTGGTACTTCCCTGGACAAGTTCTTCACAAGGAGCACTTAAACTTCTTAAAGTAGTAGAGTTCTTCTTAAAGTTCCTCAAGTTGTATTGTTGATATCACCGGGTTTTTTTTTACTAAAGTCAAATTTACTACAATTGAAAAGAGATATCGCTTTGTTTATTAATTGGTTTTCTTTTTACTGTCTACCCACACTTAGGAAGCCTGCGTTGGATGAATTGCCCATACAAACGTAATACCATAGTCATTTGTAATTAGAGCTTATTTCCACTATATTCTGTTATTATTCGCATTCGAATAGTATTTATCTACGTACCTTGCTATACATTTTTACAAAATACTTACCTAAAATGAAATGTAAACGAATCGCATTTTGGATATTTTTACGTCATACATGACATGTTTTCTTCTTATTTGTTTCGTATTAAAAACAACAATACCTTACGTATCGTCTGGTTAGGTACATAGATTATATTGTCTAATGTGAAAAATACAACAAGTTTTCATTTATCTTTTTTGGTATTACGGAACACCAACAAATTTATAGCAAATTCTGAACGGCTAATATTGCTATCGCGCAAGCACGGGCGGGCCTGCATCAGTCAAAAAGAGATATTTTTGGACGCGTGTCGATTTTAAGTTATGAGCGCTGTACGCCGGATCCTTAAGGGAAATTTCAAAATGTATAACTTATAAAATAAAAAAAAAAAAAATGATACTTCTCTCATCTTTACATCTGTAGCGTCGTTATCTGAAACGTATCGATGCGTACTTTTCGCCAGAGGGCGCGTCTCTCGTTATTTTGCTCCAATTCATTGGAGTTTTCCAGTGATCTTCAAGATATTGCATCGGAGATATTATTTCCACCTGATATATCTGGTACCGGTCTATAATAAGATTAATTATTATTATCATCAATTTACTGAGGGTAGGCAGATACCTACCGCGGTTCTAGTAGGTACCAAACTATATGCAATTACATACGTTTCCTACTAATAGATCTTTTGCAACCAAAAGCTGAGCAAAGTCGGAGCAAAACATGTTTCTAGAGAATACTCGTCACCTTTACATTTACAGAAAGATATATTTTCAAAAGAACATAAAATTTAATTGTATTGTGGTATTTAATCAATAAAAAAATTAATTAGAATACCAAAATATTATCCAAGATACGAAAGCGTTTGTTTATCTCTTAAACTTCGGCTCTGGATAAATATTTGGAAGTAATCGACATTATTTGATCGCTATTCGACGATTGATAAAGTAATTTTCGTACGTTTGGGATTTGTTGGAATTGGTTGCGATTGGTTTTCGAAAGTTTATTTAAGCGTTTTTAGCGAAGAGCGAGTTGTTCTTAACATATCAGCTAGGTCGAGCAACGTTCCGTCACAGGTCACTATTTGGATGGGTGACAGCTAGTCGCAGATAGAGGGTAGACAATAATAAAAAAAGTGAATTTACGTGATTTCCTTGCAGAATCAGATTCAGATTCAAATTCATTTATTTGCTTGAACACAATGTAATACAATAGGTATTACATTGTATTCATACCATATCAAATAGCATGCAAATACCAAAATATACAAAATTATCAAAATTAAATAGTAATTAAAATTAAAATGTGTCATCTAAAAATTCATTAACATTGTAAAAACATTTCCCTATCAGTATATTTTATTAAATTTGATTTTAAATAAATTATCATAAAGGACTCATCACACTTATCACACAGATCTTGTGGTCTGATTCTACTTGGCTTGGTTTTTTCTCTGTTATGTTTTTTTGTTAATCCTTCCTTCAGCTTTAGTGTGGTGTTAAGATGAACTCATTGATTGACAAAGAGTCAAAGGAAAAAACGCTTCATAATAATAACGCGAAATATTGCTGAAATATTATTATTACCTACAGATATGCAATTTGATAAGTTAGTCAAACGAATTGTAAAAGCAAAATAGAAGAGCATTCAAAATTGAGTACCTACACATATATGCAATTATTTGTCGCGGGTCTGGGTGTTTTCTATGTATAATATGTATTTATTTACAAAAAAAAAGAAGTATAAGTAGTATATCAGTCATGTAGTTCCCATAATACAAGCTCTGCTTAGTTTCGGGCTAGATGATGCTGCGTGAAAAAATTCCAGCTACTTGTTAAATTGCATATTAGTAAATTAATAAATATATTAATTTACTAATATGCAATTTAACAAGTTAGCTATGGGAAAAGCGAAATAGAAGAGTACTCGCCTCTGCCCACGGCTTTGCGTGCGTGGTACTTTGATAAGCCTATGTGTTATTCTGATGTATAAGCTATGTTACTGTAAAGTTTCATCAATATACTTTCAGTAGTTTTTGCGTGAAAGATTAACAAACATATATCCATCCTCGCAAACTTTCGCGTTTAAATCATCACATTACTCAACTACGCCGTAAGAGCATGACTACATAATGGGAGCTAAGTCCCACAGAGTGAATCCACTCGTGTGACAGATACTAGAGTTAAGCCGCGCCATGGATAGTCTCTCTATACTTTATAGCTGTACTAGCTTCTGCCCACGGCTTCGCCCGCGTGGTACCCGGATAAAAAGTAGCAAATGTGTTATTCGGATGTATAAGCTATATTATAGAGAAGAATTGCGTTCGTGTTGTCGCGCGCGCGGCCATCCGCTCTCATAGAGGCTAACCACCAGACACTAAAATACGACGAAAATCGATACACGATCACTACAGTCACTTCTGAGTCCGTAACAATAACCTAGGTCTAGGTATTACACAATACCTGAGCCAAAACCTAGTTACAACGCACGAAACGTAGGTATACGCGACACACAAGTTCAAACAAGCACTGACAAGTTTACATAGCAACCTAGATCTAGGTATTACGAAGATACCTGCTTCAAATCTAGTTACTAGACACGAAAAACAAGTTCGAACACTGAAGTTACTTAGGTAGAGGTCCGTATAAGCAACCCAGGTCTAGGTAATCATCGATACCCGAGTCAAAACCTGGTTACCACGCACTAAACGGCAATACCTACACGACGAACAAAACTTCACGAACTGTTCACTGTTTATTCACTTAGTTTTACATAACAAATGTATCTAGGTAAAACGAGTCTGTGTTCCGACACAACACGATGTGGGAACAAGGAACGTGTGGAAAATTCCTTCCACGACGCGCGCACTTAAGTGCGTTTCCGCGCGTTTCTCGAACGTTCCAAAACAAACCTACCAACGCGTACTGGTATTTGGTATGTTCGCACATCAGACACGCGACACGACACTTTATACACTCGACACGACAAGTTCTGCACTTTGGAGTAAAAAGTTCACAATTCGGCCCCACGTTGGGCGCCAGTTATAGAGAAGAATTGCGTTCGTGTTGTCGCGCGCGCGGCCATCCGCTCTCATAGAGGCTAACCACCAGACTGACGGTGTGGAGTGAGCGGGGAACGGGCCGCGAGGCGAGCCGAGCGGCGCGGGCGACACGGTGGCGAAGGCAAACCGAGTGAGACAGCACGATCAGATGATGCGGCCTTTCGCTCGCAACGTCTGCCCGCTACAACATTACTGTAAAGTCACATCAAAATCCGTTCAGCAGTTTTTGCGTGAAAGAGTAACAAACATCCATCCTCACAAACTTTCGCGTTCATAATATTAGTAGGATACTTTAATTAAATACTTTAAATAAATAAATAATGCTGGAAATTTTCACCCAGCATCATCTAGCTACAAACTAAGCCGAGCTTGTGTTATGGAAACTACATGACTGATACACTACTTACATTTTCTTTTGTAAATACATACATATTGTACATAGAAAACACCCAGACCCGAGTCAAATGTTTGCAGATCATACAAACATTAGTCCCGCGGCCAGAATAGAACCCCCAACCTGCGTCTAAGGCAGGCCCCAGTGCGCCACAGAGGTCGTCAGACTTTTTAGACTATTAAATTCTTTGATAAGTACTCTTTCGACAAATGATTATAATATGTATGTATTTACAAAAAAAAGTATATTAGTTGTATATCAGTCATGTAGTTCCCAAAATACAAGCTCTGCTTAGTTTAGAGCTAGATGACGCTGTTTGAAAAATTCCCAGATTTTTTATATAGCCGTGGTATTTTACAGGCTGTTGGTGATGATGATGATGATGATGAATACTTACTTTGAAAGTTTCAGCAACTTTTCTATGTGGAGTACACTTTTTACCTTTTCGCTTCCCCGTGTTCGGCTTAAGTCATAAATCTCAATTCCTCTTACACACTATGATGCGAAGTTTAACACACTTATCGCTCCCCTATGTCCGGCAGCACGCGCCCGGACAAAGGTAAGAGGAAACGGTCAAGGGTGAGTCGGCCGTTAACGTCGTAGGGTTCCGTGGACTACATTGCAGTTTGACTACTACTAACGAGTCATTAAATGCAAGCTACTTTTTTATTTAATTAAATAGCATTTAAGGTGTTAAGATAACATATTTGTGATTTCAAATTGTATATTTAAAATAGAAATCAAATTTTAACTTAGAAGTCACTTTCAGCGCCGGCCATTGTACTTTTAATTTGATGCCTTTGCGTTGTTGTGTAAATTATCTTAGTATTAATTAATTAATTCATACATTCTAACACAAAAACGTTATTTCAATCAAAGAAAATTCAGAATTTGGATGAGTGAACGTTAGTGGCATTCACAACTGAGAATTCCGTACCACGGATAGCACGTTACAGCTGTCAATGTCGGATATATTAGTCGCTTAGCCAGATCAATGGCATATCAATATCCGACATTATTTGCTGCTCACTCGCTCATTATTTTGGGTCTGAATTTGCCATATTGTTCTAACATATTGGCATACAGTGCCATATAATCTGCGTCAGGGAACTAACCCGGACTGACAGAAATAATAATAAAAGCTCTCTTTCAATCTTCATCATCAACAAGGTAAACGTAAATAGATTTTTATTGGAATCACAATGATGACATATAAAAATCAACTTAAAAACTACGTGAATTTAAAATTTTGAAGTGATTTTACGCCGATTCCTTGCGCGTGCGTGGCCAAGCCTAGAAGAATCAGCCAACAAACTCTGCATGTTTTTATTAAACATAGGCCTCCTCCATAAATTAACATAACGCATCAACATACCGGTTATCCCAAGATTACATCCACAAAATTTAATTCAGTCTGCACACGGAACCCAACTGGATGAAAGCGTTCGTAAAATCGAATAAAAGTGTCCCCTATCGGCGACAATACTGTCAAATGAAGGCCACTGCACGTCGCCATCGGGACAAGGCTGCCACACGTGCCTAACCTGTTCCTGTTATATGTGCACCTGGGGGTCTAGACAAATACCACTTTCTGTTGACGTTAACGCCTGCGGAAAGATAAAATTGTATGGAATTGACATTTGCTGCGGAAATGTCACGTGACATTTCCATACAATTTTATCTTGCCGCAGGCGTTAACGTCAACAGAAAGTGGTATTTGTCTAGCCCCCCTGGGACACTGGATTTGCTTCATTTTTGGAAGATTTTATTTAACAGCTCGTCATCATCAGCCTACATCAGTCCACTGCTGGACGTATCCTTCTCCTGATACGCGCCCGGTGTTCGGTTTGTTCTGATCCACTTTCTTAATTTATCACTCCACCTGGTCGGAGGGCGCCCCTCACTAAATAGAACTCGTTTACCCCAACGGTTGTCGGTTCTTTGGCGTATAAAGACCAGCTCAATAACTGATCTTTACTATTGTGAATGAATGAAACGCTTCATTGCACACTTTATGACATATAAAATAAAAAAAATAAACAATAAAAGGAAACAAACACGCTCACAGCCGTATTCCCCAAGATGGACATCTTCTTTATTCTTTACTAGCCTCTGCCCACGGCTTCGCTCGCGTGGTACCCGGATAAAAAGTAGCCTATGTGTTATTCTGATGTGTAAGCTATAAGTAAAGTGTCATCAAAATCCGTTCAGTAGTTTTTGCGTGAAAGAGTAACAAACATCCATCCTCACAAACTTTCGCATTTATAATATTAGATTATTTATTCTACACATGTACAAAGGCGAGCTTAACCCTAACAAGAGTTTTCTTCCAACAAACCTCTGAGGATAGAGACAGCTGATAAATAGTGGTGGGTACGTAAAACCAAACGTGTATCTTCAGATATGAAATATTAGAAAAATCACAAAAATCTACCCTTATGTTATAATCATCCCTTAACTAAAGTGGCTGAAATGGTACACCTCACAAACACGCACACTTTTCTGATGTCGCGTCACGTCGGCCACTCACCGCCTTCGGCTCGGGTTACAGACAGATGGACATACAAAACTAAGCTATACTTTCTGTATACATTTTGCTTCTACTTTTTCATCGGTTTAGAAAGAAAGACAGAAAATACATATATTTAACACACACAATACAGAGAAGATACAGGCAGAAGGTACAAAGAAAGTAGGTTATTCCTCTCCGAAACGCGTGGGCCAGATAGGTCCTGTCTCAGCATATTATGCAACTCCACATCACCAGGATGTGAAGCTACGCTGGTTTTCAGATAGAACCTATTGGTGAATGACCCCATGACCGACAGAGCAGGCGCACAATAAAATACAATAAGAAATAATAAAACAGGACAGAGAACAACCACACAGTACAAGGATAAAAGGTTTCATCACCGGTTCTTTTTTGGTCACGCTACCTTAGTTTTGTACTGAAAACGGGATATTTACCATGATATTTCTCGATGTTTTCGCATTGTGCGGATTAAATAATATTTTCACATGGATCTAGAGACATAATAATAATGATAATTTATTTTAACCATAACTTGCTTAAGGGCTTAAGGTCTGGACCTATAATATAGGTTATTAAAAAAAAGCACGTACCTTGGCAAATTCAATTTTGAGTGTACAGCATCCGGAGTATATGTCGCAGCCGTGTAGCGCCTCTTTTGCTCTCGTCGCAGATTCCACACATTCGAACTTGTGGCGATGGGTTAAGGATCATATTTGTTCGGCAGGATTTACACATTAGTTACACAGTTAAAACCATATAAAAACCATATAATCCATATAAAAAAAAACTAGCGCTCCTAGATTTGGTACAGCTGAGATAAGGTCCCCATATTTCGTATAGAGGGTGTTGAACTTGATACAAAATGACCTCCCCCCCACTTTCCCCCTCATTCATCCCCCCTCTTTCGGGATCTGCGAAATGCGTAAAGATTGTGGTGATTGCTCTATCTATGGAATATGATACCAAGCCATATGTTACCATATATTATTATTGACGACCTCTGTGGCGCAGTGGGCGAAGGCCCGCCTGAGACGCAGAAGGTTGCGGGTTCAATTCCTGCCACGGGACAAATGTTTGTATCTGCAAATATTTGTCTCGGGTCTGGGTGTTTTCTATGTATAATGTGTATGTATTTACAAAAAAAAGTATATAAGTAGTATATCAGTCATGTAGTTCTCATAATACAAGCTCTGCTTAGTTTGAGGCTAGATGACGCTGTGTGAAAAATGTCCAGCATTATTTATTTATTTGCAGATCTTACAAACATTTGTCCCGTGACAGGAATCGAACCCGCAACCTTCTGCGTCTCAGGCGGACCTTCGCCCACTGCGCCACAGAGGTTGTCAATAGAGTATATATTGCTGTATTCAGGTAGACAAATTTACTAAAACTCAAAAGTTTACTTATGTCCAAGCTTTTGGTCACATTTTTTAGCGCCATCTAGTTTTGAAAACATAAAATACTAACGAACACCACCAACGGTTATCTGGAAGAGATCGCTTTTAAGCGATAAGACAACCCATTGTACCTTGCTCTTAACGTGTTATTGTTTATTTTATTTACCTATATCACAGAGTTTTTTTTTTCAATGAAGTATTTTCATTCATTCATTTAAAAATACACGAAAAACAACACCAAATTGTTTTGAACCGGTTTTAAATACCGGTTTCACTTTAAGTATTTTACGTAAAGTCTAATAAAACCTCACTTTGTTTTACGGTATCATTATGGAATTTGATACAATAGGGATTTCATACCGACTCGAACAAGTTTATAATGAGAAAGACATCGGATTTATACAAACTGACTTTTAATATCACGCGGTCAGGGTGCGGTCGGAGCGCGAGCGTTGTTCATGAAAATGTTTTAAAAAAATCTTTATTTGTCATTTATTTGTTAAGTATCAAGAAATTAGTTTAAACTTTTATTTATTTTTTTTAATTGGGGATACCATAAAAAAATATTATAGCAATTAAAAACTAGGTTAGTTTGGATTGTAAAAAAAACCTTTAAATAAACCGTCGAAGGCGCGTGCCATTAGTTCGTATTCGGCGGCGATGGCCTTGCGACCTGTCACGAGGAATTCTAACTACTTCGCAAAAAGTGGGTAACAGCAATTTTTTTTATTACAATTAAAGTGGCAAACAGGAATACGGCCCACCTGTTGGTAAGCGGTTACCGTAACCTATGAACGCTTGCTACACCAGATGTATCACTCGCGCGTTATCGACTCTGAGACATAACGGGTGAAAAGTCGCATGTGCCTGTAATTTCACCAGTACCCATTCACACAAGAACACAGCATACAAATGAATTTAGACTTGCTTCTGACTACCCTTAATTGGTATCCTTACAGATCTGCGCACTGAGTATGCATTGGAAGTTGTTTTTTTAAAATACCTCTTATCTAACATATGACATTTATACTAAATTTTACTAACATACCGTGCTTATTCGGGTCAGATTCAACTCATGTACTTGTATACATGTACAACTCATGTATATCTTTATGAATTACCAATTGATTTTATGCTGACAATAATTTGAATTTACCTTATATATATTTATTATATATTTCGTTATTGGTTCAATCTGTCTTATTGTGTAGTTTTAAGTGATTTGTGTATGTGTAATATGTAATCCTTTATGTAACATTCCGCATACAATATATTTTTTGTTAATATTGGAATAAATAAATACAATACAATAAGTAGGTATTCTGCCTCTCACGTTACGGTGCCCATTTGAATTTGAATCTTAGACGGGATATTCATAAAGTTAGCAAACTGCTTGAGCATTCCGATAGTTAAATCAAACTGTTATTACACGAGCGAGTTACAAAGACATTGCGATTATTCAAATGACAGTGGGTTTCTTTGCTTTATTTGGATTTCGGGTGTGGTTCGAGTTTGAGCTGATATCTACTGTAAATGCTGAATTAAACAAAAACCCAGTCGGATCAGAAAGGGTGTCGATATGCCATTACGTAAGTGTTCTCCTTTCAAAGATTTTTTTTTTAAATATTTTTGCGACGATAGGAGCTTATAATGCCGTTTGCCAGATGTCCAAGATGTCAACTCGGTCAAACACACAACAGCGCGCGCGGCCGCGGGAAGCGACCCCCCACTCCTGACCCCGCCGCGACACTAGCCATTAGACCTCACTTGAGCGCGCACGCACGCATTATTGTACCTACTATATTTTATCTACAACTTCAATAAATCCTGTAATATCAGAAGAATCTATCATTCACCCTTTGTTCCCCGCTAACAAGTTCCCAACGTGGGGCACGAACCCACGACCCTGAGACCGCCCGACCAGCCCGACCGCCGACCCTGAGAGTTTGTTTGCCTGTTACAATTTATCTCCAAAACTGGATTATTAGACGGTTTTAGTAATCTTTTTGTATATGTATGTATTTAAGGATAAAACTGAATTGTTAGACGGTTTTAGCCACAAGCCGCTAGGGGTCACTGCAATAAATGATGGAATAACACAAAATACGCCGGGTGTTTTAAAGTTATTGAAAAAAAAAACTAGTTCTCATTGAATTCGTAAATTTATTAATAAATCAATTTATTATTTAATTAATTTAACTTTGTATCTACATTATATCAACAATATTGATAAAGTTCTGTTATAAAATATATTATCAGTATCAGTCTGAATTCAGATCGAAAAAAAAATAACAGGCACCGTACTTTCAAGGTTTATTTTTATTTTTACCCGAGACGACATGAGCTTATCCACGCATTTGCTACAAGAAGTGTTCAGAGCGCATCAATTTATAAATCTTCGCCTTCCATCTTACATCTGTGCAGCGGATTTTATAACGCTACCCGCTAGCTCTCTGTCCACCCCCTAATCACAGGCGTCGCTACTTCTTAGTAGGAAAAGTTTTAAGTAATTTGAATAAAACCGTACCCCTCACAAAGAAGCAAAAAATAACGAATAAGTAATTAGAAAAGTGTATTATGGACAGATAATTCATTATTTGCCTTTCGTTGCCTACCAAGAGCAAATTAAGATAGATAGATAGACTCTTTATTGCATACACCAGAATAAAAAAAAACACTTTACCACTTTAAACAAGGTTGTGATGAAACAATGGGCGGCCTTGTCGCTAAGAGCAATCTCTTCCAGGCAACCTGTGGTGAAGGGAGATGATGTAACTGCAATAGGAGGCTAAAGAATCTCGCAGTGCCTAAAAACCAAGCTCTTCGCTAATGTGTCCTGCCCACCTTGACTTATGATGGCGGAACATGGACCCTGACCAGAGAAAATGTCCATAGCATGAATGTTACTGGTTGTGAAACACAGTTACCATGGCGGCCGGAACGGGCTATGAAGCGTTCTATGTTGGGAATCCTTCTTATAGACAGAATCCTCACTTCCTAGGTTCTATCTGAAAATCAGCACTGCTTCGCCTTGGCGGAGCAGCAATAAGCTGAGATAGGACCTTTTCGACTCATACCTACCAACCACTGCAGCATAGACTGCTCTCGTCACGTATTGTACTCTTCTGTAATTTACTGTGTTTTTGTTTATCTTTCTTTTCATTTGTACGTGTCTGTGCTGTATCGTATGTGTTGAATAAAAAACTATCTATCTAATTCAAAACACCAAAATCCGGAAACAGAGAAAGGTGCAAGATATCGGCAACCGTATCATGAGACTAAAGTTACGATATAAAAGGCATTTGGCAAGACGTGGTAATCGTCAATGATGATTCCAACGAATCTGAATTTACTGAATGAAAATACTTTCAGCGTGTGTATACAAATTTAAACAGTTCTTTTAAAAACCGATTTACACCAGACAGAAATAAGCCTAAGCCCCGATATTCAGGTCGATGCACGGGTGACCTTGTACCAATTGAAATATATTTTAACCGGCAACCTGTTACATAGTAAACATTAAATTTATTCAGACAAAATGCTGGACAATATTTTTATCTTTACTAAAAATAAAGCTGAAGAGTTTGATTGTATTCTGTTGATTTGTTTGAAAGCGCTAATCTCTGGAGCTGCCAGTTGGAATATAAAAAAATATTTAGCATTTGATAGCCCAATTCTTGAGGAAGATTCTTGAGGAATTCTTGAGGAAGCTATTTAACATCACTCTATGCCCCTTAGGAGCCGAGCAAAAGAAGTAACAGCGCGGTCGGGCGATGCGACGCGGTGGGCTGTGGGTCGAAGGCGGCCGTGTCACAACTAGTTATATAAGTTTCAGAGTTTTAGAACATTTCGGGATGAAGAATCTGCGCGCGCATCGGTGCAAGATGTCACGTGGAATGTCAACTTCTTGCAAACCGCGGGCCAAACGCCTGTAATATTTGGACGTACCTCTAGACTACCCCGTACTTAGTATTCTCAAAGATCTAAGCACTGAGTATGAATCTTAGGACGTCCATCATGAGGAATACAATTGTGAGCGCGTTTTTTTTTAATCTAAATTACTATGAAGTTTATAAACTTACGAACTTACAAACTTAACCTCTTCATTCATATTGTAAAAACGTGAATTTTCACGTACCGCACTCATTCCGAGTCTTCATTAGGGTGAGTGATCGCGAAACTCTCCCTCCGCGTCGCGTTGTGCATTGCGGGATGAGTCGAAACTTAGTCGGTGCCTTCACCGATAGTGCGGTACGTGATAATTTCCGTTTCATATTGTTCATATTCATATTGTAAAAACGGAAATTTTCACGATAGTTTTTGGAATAAAATTAACCTCTTCATAATATTAGCATGGAAAAAAGTAGATTAGTCTTAAAATTTGTACTGAAAAATCTTACACAAAACTTCAGACGAATCAAGGAATGTCGCTTCAATCGAAAATTCTGAAACTTTCAAAACTTTACGAGCTCTTCATTTAACGATACACTCGTAAAATCTACGTCCGCGCTAACGTAAACCGTAAAATTACGTAGTACGTGTCGTAAATTTACTAAAAGAAGTCGTTTTATTAAGATTAATGTCTAAAAGTGATGAATTTGTCGCGATTGTAAAATAAAATACAAGTGCATTTAGGATATTTAAATAGTTTTAAAAATCACGTTAATTTGTTTAGTCAATGTAAAAGTGAACTCATAAATTTTACAAATTGCATCTAAATGATAAATTTATTTCGCTAAATACAATATTTTGTACCAGAGACAAATAGAAAAAAATATGTTCGGCAGTAAACTATGTAGTTTAAAAGCAAATATTTTCAGAAGAAAAAATATTAAGACATTTCATGAGACTATCAATGAATCATTTCATTTATTGCAGCCTCTTTCGCTAGAAAAAAAAACATCAATGTATAATTCTTATTTCTTAGTTTGAGGAGTAAATTTATCGTAGTCTAAGAAAATTTATAAATTTGCAGAACTTGTATGCGGACCCCATTAACGATATAAATAAATATTCGTGATTGAAATCTCTAGCTGTATAAATAGGTTCTCTGTAAGAGGCCACCATCGCTAATTTGGTGCTGAAAAGCTAAAAAAAAATTACTCGATATATGAGACAAAAAAAAAGAACTGAGGCCATATGAAACTTAAACTACCCCTGAGTTCAAAGTGTGCGTTCAAATCTTTAGTCAAGACTGTTAACAATTTTAATTTCACATTCAATTTTAAACCATGCTTACTATGTGATAACAATGTGTCTTGAATACCAGGATTTAAAAGTCAGATCCATCTCTGAAGGTTTAAATTGTGATAAGAGAATCTTCTGTCCGAATAAACGGAAAAGGGATAAATCACTCCGATCTGATATCAAATAAATCCAATACAATCTTCTTCGTCGTATCAATAGTTTTGACCGTTTAATTTTTTTTTGACAAAAATTTGGTCACATCTTCAGCACCTTCTGCAGCCTCGCAGAAGATGCTGAGATGACAGTAGATGAGGTATCGTTAGTGGTATGACCCCGCAGTCGCATTGTTAGACATTGGAGTAACTAAATCTACCAACTAATAAATCCAATATAATAAAAAAAATCTGTTGTAACTTTTCACAGTATACTAAAAGATAGAATGCGTTTATTTATGAGTTTTTTTTACGATACACGCAGTCGGGTAACTCAAACTGAAACGGTACGGTTTTATATAAAGCTTTAAGCGATTTTGTACAAGGTTTTATATTGACTACCAACCTACTTATTCAGCTTGTTAAATAAATTAATATAGTTTTTAAATACATCTGTATTGTTTTTTTGTGAAATCCTAATACCTCTAGTATTATAAACGCGAAAATTTGTGAGGATGGATGTTTGTTACTCTTTCACGCAAAAACTACTGAACAGATTTTGATGAAACTTTACAGTAATATAGCTTATACATCAGAATAACACATAGGCTACTTTTTATCCGGGTACCATGCGGGCGAAGCCGTGGGCAGAAGCTAATCATTAATAAAAACCTATTGACTTTGACTCTTGACTTTGAAGCAGGAAGTTGCCGGTTCGCTCACCACCGAAGTTGATATATTTGGGATATTTAAAAATATTAACACGCTAAAAACAAACAAGCTTACGACTGTATTGTCTATGATGGAAATCCTCAGAGACATACTCAATGAGTACATCTTCGAGAGTACCAAGTAGGGGGTAGGCAGAGTCACGTACAAACATTCCATTAGACAAATGCCCACGTTTTGAAAGTACCTACTTAGAATTCCACGTTGCAAGCCAATCACCGCACAAGAAATGGGCGCATATAAATTTAAGAATAATAAAATTGTAAAACATAAAGATTGAGTTAGCACGTGTGATGCTTAATGGACAATTAAACATGAAACAGGGAAACGTTATTAGCTCTAATCGGCAGTATTTTTTTATTAATATAACATAGATTTTACTGTTTTTAAACGATCGAATCATAAAAGTAGGTATATGTTTTTCTAAAAAAACAATATCTACTTTTAGGCTTAAGTCGACTTGTATGATAAAAATATGTCGAGAAAGGTCAAGTATAGAGTACATCAAACCGACGAGCTTGTATGAAGAATGTGATGAGGATGAATGAAGCGAAAAAAGGGATTATTCTACAAATCCCCCCTGAGAAATCCCCCTTAAGGGGCAAAACTGAACTCTCCAAAAAAAATCTTAGCAAAATTTTGGGTACACTGTATTCAGATTTTAGATTTCATATATTTTTAAATGGGAATTTTCACGTACCGTACTATCAGTGAAACTATATCGTATCGTATCGTATGAAAGGAAAGGAGCCCAGCAGTAGGACGGAATAGGTTAAGTAGATATGGGTATAGGCTTCTTCAAAAAGGGCGTTTTGAAGGGTCGGCAACGCGCGTGTGATTCCTCTGTTGTTCCAAACTTCTATAGGTTAAGGTAACCGCTTATCAAAAGGTGGGCCGCGTGCTTGTATACCACTTTGGTGATACAAAAAATAGTATATAAAAATTAACATAAATATTGTTTTAGCAGTTTTCCGCTTAACCCCGACCAGCGCTATTTTTATCAACCAGTCAAATTAAATCCGTTCCGCTTGTGAAAGCACCCACACTCCGACCGCATCGAGCCGCCCAAGAAAAATATACAACTTCATTTTTACGACGTCACTCCCACTCCCATAAGTGGTTCCGTACAATAACTCACAGCAAACCGTTTTATATGGGTTTGTACTGATGCATCTACTCGGAGGTCGTTATTTCGGTGGCTACCTACTTAATTTACAGGGTGAGTCGAGCGAGATGGTCCAAAATTAACAGGGTGATGAAAAATTTAGAAGGTAAGCTACTTTAGCTACCCCGAAAAAGGGGTATAGTGGGGTCCTAGGCAACTGAATCGATGCACAGCCTACGCCGTAAGTCTAGAGACCAGACATCTAGACTTGTAGTAGGCTGTGTAAACAGTGATCAGATACATGCTTTAAACATACTTCTCCAAAATATATATACCAACTAAACTCTTATTATTTTATTTTTTGTACTCTCCATCTAAAGGTCGTCTAGAAGAGATCGCTTCTTAGCGATAAAACCACCCATTTTACCTTTTGTTTTGTCATTTGTTGATGGTACATGGGGACACAAGTGCACGCTTGCGTACACATTAAAAAAGTTTACGATCAGTTTGAAAGCTCAACAAATAATTTGATACATTGAAATATTATTAAAAATTATAAACGAATTGTTTCCTTGTTAAAATACATAACATATTATTTGTATTGTTTAAATGTATAAAATAAATCAATGCCTATGAATAGGAAAAGGAAAATATTTCAATTTTCCAAAATGATCTCAAACTTTCTTTGATGTTTGAACATACATTAAAATATTTTCGTTCATTCATTCATCTATTGAAAAGGATATTCAACCATAGCTTGTACGCCGTTCTTCTTAAAGACTACAATCCTTTGCACCTGCCCGTGTGGATTGCTGATCGTGTGAATGACATCCTGCAACAAAGAGAAAACACTATATTAGATCGAGTTAAATTTTTACAAAAAAAAGTAGTACCATTGTCCCCGTAGTTTCTTATACCGGGGACAATGGTACTACTTAGTTTCGTAGGGTATAACAATAAGTTAGATTACTCTAACTAGTAGTCGTGGGTTAGATTTAGTTTTGTGACTGTAATATGCTTGGTTGTTATAGCCGTGTTGGCATAGTGAGCAGTACCCCGACTTTCAATTTAGAGGAAGTTCAAACCCGATCGTACACCAATTAATTTATTCACTTTAAAAATGTATGTGCACATTAACACCGTGCTCAAAATAGTGAAGCAACCATCAGTTACTGTTCCGATAAACGGCGATTAGCTTACAAACTGTAACGTGGAATGACAACAACCTACAAAACGCGGGCTTGTGCCAAATATGATGTTTTGACGTGCCTCTGTCTACCCCCTAATTGGTATCCTTAGGCCCGAATTCATAGTCAAATAGGGGCTCCAATAGGGGAGTATTCAGGCTCTATGTGAAAATTCAAGCGCGAATTTAACCTTTATGCACCCAGCCACAAGGCGAATGCTGAATGATGGATTTTGGGGGACTGTTCAACCCCTGACTATGAATTCAGGCTTGAAAGATCTACACACCGAGTATGTATCAGAGAATGTCCATATTGTTCATTATGAATAAGACAGTTGTGAGCGTGTTTGTTTTTATTTTAATATGCAATAAGCTCATAAATAGCAATAATACTTAGCTCGTACACTGCTGGCCGTAATAAGATGCAAATATATTTATGTGTCGCGACTCAAACGAGTTCTGATATTCAAATGACATGCATTTAGTGTAAGCCACTAGGGGTTCGGGAAAGACCTATATTGAATGTAATTGCGGACAACTTAATTGTCATCATCATCATCTATGTATAATATGGGTATTTTCTAGGCATAATATATATGTATTTACCCAAAAAAATATATATAAGTATCAGCCATATACTTCCCAACACAAGCTCTGCTTACTTTGGCGCTAAATGATGCTGTTTGAAAATGTCCAGCATTGTTTATTTATTATTTATCATCAACATCATCACAAGTTTATTGTCTGGATCGCTTCTAGGCGATAATTGTGCTTTTTATAATTTTCTTTATTGTATACACAAATAAACACTTACAAAAAGGCAGAATTAAATCACATGTACAAATTCTTTTTAGGCTTAATCCTAAAAAGAAACAACTTTTTTTACATGTTTCTGGCAATTTTTCTATTTTTTCTTTCCATAAAACAGACTTTGGACTATTACGAATACTTTAAAACAAAAAATTGCCAAATCGATCCTACCGGTTTCAAGTGAGTGACGCATTTCATATTTATTTATATACATTTTTGTTTTCCCCATAAATACATACTAGGTAAATACAGTTCGGATTTTCGTGATACAGGCGTCACTAGTGCGGGATTCAGTGAAATGATTGTGATCATTTTATAGTGTTTTTTAGAAATTAATGATTCGTATTTGTGTTTTGTCCCACAGTGTACGTCCTCCGCGTGCTGCAATTCCGCGAGGCACTTGTTGGAATTGAAAACCCGATCCACGCGCGTCGCAAACAGGGCTGTCAACTCGGGGTATTTCAAGTACCCTACCTAAGGTAGGTACTTGAAATACCCCGCCCTCCAAGAACTCAACAGAACAGCTAGATAACGGTGAAATCACCTGCTGTCATCTTTTTAAATAAAAATATATATTTTTAACCGACTCCAAAAAAAGAAGGAGGTTCTCAATTAATTAGGTATGTATGTTTTTTTATGTGTATGTTACGCGATATATTCGCCAATTGTGGCGAAGTTATACTGAATATACTGGGTATACTGAAGGTTGGTTCCACATACGCAGAAGGTTGCGGTTTCGATTTCCGCCGCGGGACAAATGTTTGTATCGGCGAATATTTGTCTCGGGTCTCGGTGTTTTCTATGTACAATAAGTATGTAATTACAAAAAAATATATATAATTAGTATATCAGGCATGTAGTTCCCATAATACAAGCTCAGCTTACTTTGGGGCTAGATGCTGTGTGAAAATGTCCAGTTTTTATTTATTTAGTTATGATTAAATTTTGAAGATACTATGTAAATTCTACTTCTACCCTTTGTGACACCCCTAACCTTTGTGTCGTTCCTACAACAAACATTTGCATCCGCCATAATAAGTTTTTAATAAAATTCCCTTTTTATTCTCCCGTCGATTGTTCCCGCGCTTTCCTATTCAATGTAGAAGCCGAGTTGGCCTAGTGGACGGTACCCCGACTTCCGATATGGTTGAGTTCGACCCCAGCCGTGCACCATTGGATTTTTCCACTCGAAAAATGTATGTGCGCATTAACACGTGCTCGAAACGTGAGGAAAACATTTGACATGTACCATAGGTTAGTGTTTCAATAGACGACGATGGACTTCCAACACGTGGAATGCGCTTACTACTTGCAAACCGCGGGAATGTGTCAGATTTAATTAAATGAAATAATATCCTCAAAGATCTGCACACTGAGTATTTATCTAGCTATGTTAACCTAAAAATATGGACAGCTGTGGATAACCCTAAACTATAATAACTTCACTAACCCCAAACTTAAATAACTTTACTAACCCCAAACTTAAATAACTTTAATAACCCTAAACTATAATAGTCACGGAATCGATCATCTCAAGTTTCCCGTCGAATTAAGCAACCATAGACGGGTGCATCCTCAGAGGCTAAACTGCAACTTAACTAGAACTTAACTAGAACTTAACTAGAACTTAACTAGAACTTAACTGTCAGCTAATGTGCTCTTTGAACGGCCCAAGGGGGAATGCTGAGTAGGCAACTCAGCTCTAAGTGAACGTTTCGACGTTTAGTAATGATAGGATAGAAATGAAACGTACTTCAGAGATAAGAAATATCTATATTCATACTAATAATAATGATAAGAGTTTTTTTTTTTTGTTTGAACACTCTAATCTCTAGAACTACCAGTCAGATTTGAAAAAATATTATTGCGTTTTATAGCCCAATTCATGAGGAAGATTACAGGCTATACAACATCACGCTACGACCCTTACGAGCCGAGAAAAAGAAGTAATAGCGCGGCCGGGCGATGGGCTGGGGCACAGCTAGTAAATAGATCAGCTCTCACCAGACGCATACATAGCTGACCCCGCATGAGGATTCTCTGTGTCGTGGGTATCAGGAACTACGAGCAACGTGGTACCGCAACACCCAGAACCGGGACAAATGTTTGCATGTCCCGCACCGGGAATCCAACTAGCACCTCTTGCGTCGCAACTGTCTATTCGCCCGCCGCCAGAAATAAATGATGGTTATATTTCATAAAATTGTATTTACTTTAAAAATAGCTTTGGAGAGCCGTGTTGGCCTAGTGGGCGGTACGCCGACTTCCGATCCCGAGGTAGTGGACTCAACCTGGATTTTTACAATCGAAACAATTGACCTGGGAATCCCACGTGACTGGTAGTAAGGCTTTTTTTTGTAGCCTTTTTTTGTATTTTGGTCTTTATTTTGATATTTACCGTTTTCCGTATAACCAAACAATAATGCTACGAGATTTCGTAGACGGTCTACGAGTTCTCGTAGTAGTACACGGACTCGTAGACGTTCTACGAAATAAAGCGTAGCCATAGACGGTGAAAATATTTCCTGAAAAATTATTGTACGAGCATTCAGCCATAATTTCGACCGAAAACAAAAAAAAATCCCAAAACAGCGAAAAAATAAAGCCGCGTTCAGACGTTTAATTATTCCCGCGCCGGGAATTCCCCCGAAACGAGTCGAAATGGGATATTAATTATTACTGGCCCTTTGTTTGTTGGAGATGGGGATGTTGGGCATTTTCCTGCTGAGATTTGAAAAGAAGTGTTAAAAATATTGCTAACGGTAACGATGGTGCTTTAGTATATAATTTTATTGTCTATTTCTTTTTACCTGCGGTGTAAGAAGGCAGTGTATGTATTTGGGATGAGAGGTTGTTTGATTGTTTGTCCGTTACAACTAACAGCTTAAATGATTGGTCGCGTGCGAGAAATCGGCTATTAATCCTACTAATATTATAAACGTGAAAGTTTGTGAGGATGTTTTTTCCTCTTTCACGCAAAAACTACTTAACGGATTTTGATAAAACTTTACAATAATATAGCTTATACATCAGAATAACACATATGCTACTTTTTATCCGGGTACCACGCGGGCGAAGCCGTGGGCAGAAGCTAGTAATATTATAAACGTGAAAGTTTGTGAGGATGTTTGTTCCTCTTTCACGCAAAAACTACTGAACGGATTTTGATAAAACTTTACAGTAATATAGCTTATACATCAGAATAACACTTAGGTTATTCTGATGTATAAGCTATATAGATACTTTTTATCCATGTACTACGCGGGCGAAGCCGTGGGCAGAAGCTAGTGTTATTATAATTCACGATTTCAATTCACTTCAACATTTTAAATTCACGTAGTTTTTAAGCTGACGTTTCTATATTACTTTGACTGTAGGTAATTCGGTTTTGTGCTATTTTTGCATAAATTCAGAGAAAAATCTTATAGGTTTTATCGCCACTCGTCACTAGGCAGCGCTGCTATATCATTCTTTTTTTTTTTAATAAAAATGAATTTGTTGAAACTTTGGTCCGAGAGCAATTGCGTGATTTACAAACAACGCTGTCTAAAAGTCGGTATTTATCCTACTAATATAATAAATGCGAAAGTCTGTGTGTATGTGTGTGAGAATGTTTGTTACCACGTATCTCCGTAACTACTAAACCGATTTTGATGAAATTTGGAATGTAGATAGTTTAGGATCTGGAATAACACAGAGGCTAATTTTCATTAATTAATTTTTTAAAAATCGACCCCTAGGGGTGTTAAATAGGGGTAAAGTTTCTATGCAAAAAAAAAACTGTTTGATTGATGAAAAACTCTGTACAAATAAACTTTAAAGTAAATAATGAAACACGTATTTTTATATTTTTTCAAAACTACCCTTTGGGGGTGTATAATTGAGTTCTAAACTTTGTATAAATTGTAATCCTTGGTTCGATTCATTCAAAAGTTGGTGGACATAGTTTGAAGCCTGGAGACGGTCATATGCTACTTTCATTAACATACCACGCGGGCGAAGCCGCGGGCAACAACTAGTAATATAATAAAAAAATATCATTAATCATAATAAATAATAATAATAGTATCCCGGTGGCGTTTTTAACAGCTTTTAAATCATATGACATAGCCATTCTTACTGTAAGAGTCATCTTCATCCGGAATATGTCTAGAATATGGAAGATCTCGCTCCTAAGCGATAAGACCATTGATTGAGTTTCTGTTAATTTGTGTTTATTTTTTAGTTTTCAATTGTCGCGTGGACTAACTTTACTGGTACTATTTATTTATTTATTTTTAGGAAAACCAACAGCATATATAACAGAAAGACAATAATATAACACAGAATGCCAATAAAAGGTTTTCAAGCAAAACTAGGAGCTAAACTATGCAGAACTAGGAAATGTGCCAAATATTATGTTTGAAAGTGCCTCTGACTATCCCCCTACTTGGGGTATCCTCACAGGTCTGCGTACTGATAGATCTGTGGATGCCCATCATGGGTTTCAGTAGTGAGCGCGTTTGTTTTTTTCTTTTTTTTCTTATGGTGTTCGATATTTTTCTTTTCATAATTCATTGATTTATCCAACTCAAAGGTCCAACAAAAGATAAGTTGTCGACTCTTTTACAAACTTCGACTCTGCCTTTAGATAATAGAGTTGAAACTACTTCACTTTTATATTCCTTTTATAGTCTTAACGGTACGTTCTTGTAGAGTGACCATCATAATATGACAATCACGGATATTCCGGAAATTGCGTGAGAGAAAGTATTAGTAAAAATACCCAAAAATAAAACATATATGAGTGTTTTATATTTATTGGATAACACAACTATCTATTCCTGTTTATAACAGGATTATAACGATTTTTTGTATGAGCATCTACCTTAGAAAACAATAATAGATAGATAGATAGAAGAATACTTTATTGCACACCAAATAACATATCAGCTTAGCTAAGTACTACAAACTTTGACACTGAGTACTGAGTATAGAATGTTGTACAATGGGCGGTCTTATCACTAAATAGCGATCTCTGCCTTCATTTGGCCATAATTTCACCAAATGGTGATTGATGATATGGCTGACAATGGAGGATGTAGCTCTAGAAGATACCTGTTCACTCTGACCTTGCAAGAGACCGAGGTTATATTTTTTAGAAAAGATAGTTGTGTGTTCCATTCCTAGTGTAGTATTTACCACGAAAGAGGATATAATACTGTTAATACTGGCTACATAATACGGTAAAAAATATACAGCCCTGTGAAAGACAAACAGACATACGAACTGCGTCGGCTTCCCTATTGTTTTGGCACCGTTTACATACACAATTCAGTCCACATATTATTAAGACTAGGAAAAAACTACAACATATTATAGATCAAGTTTATAATTTAAATTTCAAAATAATATTAGCAAATTCGTCAATGAGTACGTAAATGCGAACATTTTGTCTAAGTGTTAAAATGCGAAATTCAAATCTAATTTTTAATTAAATATTTTTTTTTGTTATCAATATATTTACTAAAGTCCACCAAAACACCGAAAAGATGGTCGCAGCCGGGTATTTTATAGGATTTAAGAGGATGTAACGGATAATGAAATTTGACAGCGGGGACAATTCCGGAGAGGGGTCTTATTCAGCTGAGTCAACTGGGATTTATTTGTGGATTCAATCCTGTTCACTCTCGTTAGTCGAGAGTAGTCTTTAGTCCCAGTAAGTAAAGGTTGTTCTTACGAACCGGAGGACACAGTGTAGGAAAGCCTCCCATCCCATGGACCAACGACATTTTAACGGTTTGGGGAAGTTAGTGAATGGAGGCAGTCCAGGATCGTTCGTCATGGCACTCTATAAGAGAGGAGGGTGTCCAGCAGTGGACTTTTAAGTCAGCTGTGATGATGCGCAAGCGGCCAATTCTGGTGTCGTAGTTTTAAGTCAAGTAAGTCAGCCTCATAGCCAGCACCGACATATTAATGTGCCCTTTGAAGCAGAGAAGCGCTCTGTTCTACTTGCTACTACCGGTCACCCATCTATATGGCGACGTGGCGCAATTTTGTTTAACGTACAATGCACGCCGCGATGGGAAAATAATGATGATTAAGTTGAAATAAATTTATTCATACAACTATGTACAAGTAAGTATATACAAAAAATACTGATGAAACAGCGAGCTATCTAAAGACCGTTGCAAACGACCTATAGATAGCTCAACTGATCCAGATCACTACCAGACGGAAGCGTTCCCAAAATACTGGCCGCGCTGCCACGCTGAATGGCAATGTTAATGCGTTAATTAAGTTGAATGTCTTGGGCTTTCAACATCATAAGTGCGGTTACCGTAATCTATTGAACCTGTTGGCGCTCGCAACACTAGAGAAATCACTGCCGCGTTACCGACCCTGAGACATGACGGGTGAAATGATTGCCTGTAATTTCACTGTAATTTTAAAACCGAAACACAGCAATCCGAATATTACTGGTTGGCGACATAACTAGGTGTGTGTGGTGGAAGTACTTCCCCGGACGAGCTCTTTCACAAGGAGCTCTAATCTATACTAATATTATAAAGAGGAAAGATTTTTTGTTTGTTTCGAATAAGCTCCGAAACTACTGGACCGATTTTAACCATTTTTTCACCAAATGAAAGCTAAATTATCAGGAAGTAACATATGCTATAATTTATTTTCAAAAAAAATAGAGATCCTTAAGAAAATTGCAATAATGTAACCCAAAGTAGCAAAATTTTGCCTATAAAATTTATTATTTGGCGTGCGCTGAGAAAACTATTGATGATAGATAAAAATGATGTACTACATGATTAAATGATAAAAATGATGTACAAAAGAAATCATCTTCCAATCCGGTCGGTCACCGTGGAAGATTACGACCGAAACCCTCCAAAGACAAAATCAATGAATACAAGAAATACGAACAATCTACTCTATATAGCAACCTATAATGTGAAGACGCTTTCATCATATGAACGACTTATTGAACTCAGCGAAGCTCTAAAAGAAATAAAATACGACATAATCGGCATATCAGAAATGCGACGGTCTGGCAACAAAATAGAAGAATACAACGACTTTATACTTTGTCATGTAGGACAAACACAAGGACAATATGGCGTTGGATTCTTGATAAACAAAAGTCAAAAACAAAATGTAGAAAGCTTCAATGGTATTACGGAACGAGTCGCGTCACTAAACTTAAACCTACAAGGATTGAACCTAACTATTATACAGGTATATGCACCTACAGAAGCAGCAAAAGAAGAAGAGATCAAAGACTTCTACATAACCGTCAATAAAGCTATTGAAGGAGCATACAAAGATTTCGTTTTGATGGGAGACTTTAACGCAAAGATAGGGCAACCTAGACAAGACGAGTACTTAATAACAAAACAAAACGGTTATGGAGTGCGAAATGAAAGAGGGCAAAGACTAATAGACTTCGCTCTCGAAAATAATCTGGCAATACTAAACACATTTTTTAAAAAGAGACCGAATGAGCGATGGACCTGGCTTTCACCCAACAAGCAATATAAAAATGAAATAGATTTTGTGCTGTCAAACCGACCAGAAATGTTTCAAAATATAGAAGTACTAAACATAAACTACCCTTCTGACCATAGATCGATTAGAGCAACAATTATGCTGGCAAAACCCAAAAAAAGCAGAGCCAGATATACGAGCGGAAAGGTCAGCTCACTGAAAAGCGACAAGGAAATACTTCATTACAAAGAGTGTCTAAAAACCCACCTTACTGACCTGATTGCATGGGATACAAACATGGCAGTGCAAACCTACCACGATAAAATAATGAATGCTATCAAACAAAGTTTGCAACAAGCTAAAATAGCAAAAAACAACACAAATACCCATAAAATATTACAAGAGCGTACCACAACACTTATAAAGAGAAGGCAAGAACTACAAAAAACCAAGAACAAAACTCGATCCATGAAAAACGAACTGTCCGCTCTTTACAAATTAATAAGCAAGTATATAAAAAAAGACTACGCCATGTATAGATCAAACACCATAGAAAAACATCTTGAACGAGCTGGAAGCACTAAAAAAGCCTACAAAGAGTTACGTACAAACAAAACATGGATTGAAGGTTTGAACCGATCAGGAAAAACTATATGCAATCGCAGTGACATTATTGATATAGCAACTGAATTTTACAGGATCTTATACAGTGCAAACGCGAACACAAGAATCAGTTATGATAAGGAAGAAATCATGCACAAGAGCTCAAATCAAAATATTAAAGCAATTGATGGAAAAGAAATTATTGAAGCAGTGAAAAGATTGAAATATGATAAAAGCCCAGGGTCTGACAATATTACTAACGAAGCTATAAAAACAGCTTGCCCGATGCTAGTCCTTCCTCTAGCAAATCTGTTTAACCTTATCTTGAAAAATGCTATTACACCTTCTCAATGGTCAGAATCCAATATTATTCTTATCTACAAGAAAGGCGACCCGAAGGATATTAGCAATTACAGACCAATAAGCCTTCTACCGAGTCTGTACAAGCTCTTCTCTTCTATCATCAATCAGAGAATAAGTACAACGCTGGAAACAAAACAACCTGTAGAGCAAGCGGGGTTTAGAAAAGGGTATTCTACGATCGACCATATACATACATTAGAGTTACTTATCGAAAAATACCAAGAACAGCAGAGACCTCTATTTATCGCCTTCATCGATTACCAAAAAGCTTTTGACACAGTATCACATGCAAGCATATGGAAAACTCTAGAAGCTCAGAAGGTAGAGAACGAGTATATACAAGTAATAAAAAGTATTTATAAAAATAGCACAAGCAGAGTTAAACTCGAGACAATCGGCCCAAGTTTTCCCATCAAACGAGGCGTAAGACAAGGCGACCCCCTATCCCCTAAAATATTTATAGCTCTATTAGAATCAATTATTAACAAACTAGGCTGGGAAAAATACGGAATAAGTATCAAAGGCAGACATCTGAGTCACTTAAGATTTGCAGACGACCTAGTACTATTGTCTGAAACAAGCTCCCAACTGCAAATCATGATTGAATCACTACACGTGGCTAGCAAACAGGTGGGCTTAGAAATGAACATTGCTAAGACAATGACAATGACTAATGGCACTAAAAGAATAATAACAGTTGGCGACGTACCACTGAAGTATACAGATAAATATATCTACCTAGGCAAACAAATCGGTTTCGACAGAATAAACAATGAGTTGGAAATAGAACGAAGGACACAATATACCTGGAACAAATACTGGAGTTTAAAAGACATTTTCAAGAGCAACATGCCCGTACATTTGAAAACTAAGGTAATGACATCATGCCTATTACCAAGCTTGACTTACGCCTGCCAAACATGGAAATTCACCAACAAAATTAAAAACAAAATCATTACCTGCCAACGAGGAATAGAACGCAGCATGCTAAATATAAAGAAAATACAAAAAATACGACACACAAAAATAAGCAAAATAACTAAGGCAACTAATGCTCTTTGCTACGCGCAAAAATTAAAATGGAAGTGGGCAGGCCATGTCGCACGACTTCAAGACCAGAGATGGACCAAGAGGGTGACGTTATGGAAGGGCCCACAAGGCAAGCGCTGCCAAGGAAGACCCCACGCCCGTTGGGAAGACGATATAAAGAAGACGGCTGGCCCGCACTGGCATCAAATAGCTCAAGATCGAGACCAATGGCTATCTTTGGAGGAGGCCTTCACCTGTGAAGGGGTTCTTGCAGAATAAAAAAAAAAAAAAAAAAAAAAAATGTTCCAAATGATTATCAGCTGTACAAAATTTTTATTTTGCAAGAAATAAAAGGCTTTTTATTTTATTTTATTTATTTATTATACTACATGATTAAAGTACTTATTATTACCTACAAAAAAGTCCTCGAGGGAATTTATCTAACTATCATAGTTAAGTCACAATAGCAGCTTTTGTGTTCTAAAATTTAATTAGATCGCCGATATACCCACGGAATCGAAACTTACGCGGGTGAAACCGCGGGGCGCAGCTAGTAGCTTATACATCAGAATAACACATAGGCTACTCTTTATCCGGGTACTATGCGGGCGAAACCGGGGGCAGTTACTTCATACAGTCAAAGTCATATTTTTTTTAAAGGCTTTCTTCAAGAATCATTTTTATCATCCGTAAACGGAGATTCCTCCCGATCCAAAGAATCAGGCGAAACAAAACGAAACACTACCAGTTTATTGACATTTGACGAAAAACTTTTTTAGACATTGTATTTATCATCAGCGTCATCATTAGCTGTCCTCAATAAAGGCTTTGCTGGTTCAACAACCCTTTTTACCAATCTCCCTAAAAGGAGGGACTTTTCACGAGTGAAACACCACTAGAGTGCCAGGAACGCTGCATAAACACTAGTGATGTGACCTATCTAACAAAAATACGGAAATGCGGATTCATATGAAATGTACGGATATAAATCAATATGGACATACAAAAAGTATTATTAAAACTATATGATTATGAACATTTTTTTACTAAGAATGTGATATTAACTATGATTAGTGAGTTTGAATGGTTCCCGATATTTCAGCACAGTCGCATGTACCATGATCAAGGGAGGAACTGAAATCTTTGTCCTCCCTCTTTCCCCCTTCTCACTCTTTTATTGCAAACGATACCACTGCATTTCGAATCACAAATCATGGTATATATAACTTTTTAATTAAACTATGTAATTAGAGACAAATATCTAATTGTATTTTACAAACTTTGGTTCCGAAGTTGAAATGAGGGTAGTTGCGATATAGCTCAACGAATTAGCAAGCTGAAGTGGCAGTGGGCCGGTCATATCTCGCGAAGAACTGATAACCGCTGGGGTAAACGTGTTCTTGAGTGGAGACCGCGACTCGGCAAACGTAGTGTAGGACGCCCTCCGGCCAGGTGGGATGACGATCTGCGAAAGACTGCAGGCAGATGCTGGATGCGGCAAGCTGAAGACAGGGCGCTCTGGCGCTCATTAGGGGAGGCCTATGTCCAGCAGTGGACTAATATAGGCTGATGATGATGATGATGATGATGATGATGATGATTTATTATATTATTATGAATTCCTGTGTTTTATGTATTTTCCTTTGGTATGCAATAAAGATTTTATCTATCTACACAAAGATTAGCTGGCAGAAAATGTTAATTAGCATTAAGTTCGCTTATGTACCTACTTGTGCAATAAATCATTTTCCAACTATCTATCTATCAGACGCATACTTAGTCCTGACCCTATAATGTTGCATAAATTAAAAATACCAGATGGAGGAACTCTCAGTATTCGTTTATAATGTTATTCGCGATTTCGTAGACATTACGACGACCATCTTTGACAAAATGTGCACCTCATGCGCCTGTTGTGTCTCAGGGCATTACTACATTTCTAAAAACGTCTGTAGCCAAGCCACTCTACAACTGTCAAGCATTTATTAGTTACATGGTTCATTTCAAGACGTCTGTCTTTATTACGTTCCATTAAACGATCATTACAGACCCAATACAGGGATTCCCTAGGTCGTCGTGGGTGGAACAACGAGTACCGTGGTAACACAACACTAAGACTGCGAACGAACATCTGCTGAAGACGCAAACGATTTGTCCCGCAGCGGGAATCCAACCTCTCAGCACATCACTAGAGAAAATATAAAAGCCGAGAATCGCGCGTCGAGATCAAAGGAAACAAGACACAGCATTCGACTAATGTAGTAGCGTCAGGAAAACAAGCCTTCTTTTTTTTTAACGACTTTAAACTTAAAAAAAAAAAAAGATTTCAAAAAGTTTCTACATTCGGGGGCTTTGTTTTTTTTTGTACGTATTACTCCATTTAGGTAATACGTGATGTTTTATTCCAAACACTATCGTGAACTTGACTATTCATATTGTAAAAACGGGAATTTTCACGTACCGCACTATCGGTGAAGCCACCGACTAAGTTTCGACTCATTCCGAGAGTCTTGATCAGGGTGAGTGTTCGCAACGTTCTCCCTCCGCGTACGTAGGTCGTAGTGCTCGATGCGACGCGGAGGAAATTCATCGACATAATTCATCTACAATATTTGATAGCCATGATTTCAAAGTCAAAGTCAAAAGCATTTGTTCATTGGAATCATTTAGAATCAACTTATAAACTAAGTGATTCTTCTTTTTTTTTCAATCTTTTGATACAGCACCATCTGTGCAACTTTAAAGAACTATACAATGACACCAGTCGCACTATAAATAAAACTATAATAAAATAATGATTCCAAATGCAAGCTAGCATTTGGAATCAGCGGATATTTTTTTCTGTTGTACCACGATAATCGTAGTTCCTGATACCCAAGACACAGGAAATCCTAAAATGGAGTCAGGAATATGTACGTATCTGTTGTGTGTTTATTTAAATTATTATTTATTCAATTGGTTTTGCCAACGCTACTCAGATACAGCTCCACAGGTTAACTTGGCCGCTTCCAGATTGATTCACTTGTACAAAATAAACAAATATGTTTTACAACAGCAAGATTCCAAGGCGCTTTGAATACTTTCACCACATTGGTTCTTTCACCATCCGTCGGCCATTCGATTACTTGTCAAAATCACAAGTTTCGTTCGTTCATGGACGGTTCATGGCCTTCAGTTTAGTTTGAGTATGGGAATCAAGCGATTAGGATCAGTCTAATCGCAATTTGATGGATGGGCCATTCAAATGGGGAACTAGTGTCAAAATTGATTGCCATCTCGATAGCCATGGGCTAGCGTGATCGACCCAAAGATCAGGGTGTCTAGACAAGTACCACTTCCTATTGGCGTTAATGCCTGCGGAAAGACCGAATTGTGTGAAAATGACATAAGCTGTGGAAATGTCACGTGACTTTGCCAAGTTACGCCTTGACAAATTTGCGTTAGCGTGAAAAGAAAAGAAAGCGTGAGGTATTTGTCTAGCCCCCTGCCAAGTTTCGCCTTGACAAATTTGCGTTAGCGTGAATGGAAAACTAAGCGTGAGGTATTTGTCTAGACACCCAGATCAATGAACTAACGCAGGGAGGACAAGAAAAACTCGGCGAAACAATGAAGAAGATTAACCCTCTTACTCTTTAGCAGCGTGTAAAAATTTATCTGCCTTTATCATTTGTTTAGTTTTAGAAAAAGACAGGGTGAGAGTAAGCTACCTGTTAAGTTAGTGAGTGGTTTATAAATAACGACTTATCCGATTTAATATTTCTTTCACAAATATTTAGCATGGACTTTCAAGGTGGACATTTATTCCGATAAAAAAAAGGCTATACGTGGAAACCAATTTCGCAACGTAAGTCGATGAAAAAACGATCGAGCGAATGCTTTTTTTATGAACGCTGCCTCAAATTTTTAAATCTTTAAAAATTTTACCATTAAGCTCTTTGTATATTTATGAGGTCTGCTTGTTTATAAAAAAACATTGAAACTATTTTTCTAAAAAGTCTGATACCTATAGCGAGAGAACGAGAGAGCGTTTCAAAAATAAGCTAGTCCTACCCAAATTTAGACTCTGCTCGAGTATGAAGAGCATCTATGCAATGTCGGTAAAAATTAATAATAAAATTCCGAGTGAAATTACCATTCCGCCTTTTAAAAGATTTAAGACGAGGCTCTTTTCGTGGCTTTTGGATAATTGTTTTTAGAAGCTCATTCAGAGCTTCTTGATTTCTGACAATGAGCTTCTTGATTCCTGACATTTTACAATAATTTTGACATCTATTTCCGTGAACTAATTTTTATTTTGTAACTTTTATTTGTATGTGGTTATATTAATAATTAATTAATAATTTTATGTATGTGTGTAGACAGTTTATTATCTTTGTTGGTTTTAAAATATTTAAATTGGCAAGATAGATAGGATAGTAACGACATTATTGTACATTCGAAAGAGTAAATTGAGCTGAAACATTTTGATACAAGCAAAAATTTTTATGAGAAATCTGTCGTACCACATTTACAATAAATAAACGGTTTCAATTGTTTCAACGGAACCAGTCTTTTAATCCGGATACCACGCGGGCGAAGCCGTGTGCAGTAGCTAGTTTTGATACAAGCAAAAAATTTTATGAGAATTCTGTCGTACCACATTTACAATAAATAAACGGTTTCAATTGTTTCAACGGAACCAGTCTTTTAATCCGGATACCACGCGGGCGAAGCCGTGTGCAGTAGCTAGTTTTGATACAAGCAAACAATTTTATGTGAAATATGTCGTACCACATTTACAATAAATAAACGGTTTCAATTGTTTCAACGGAACCAGTCTTTTAATCCGGATACCACGCGGGCGAAGCCGTGTGCAGTAGCTAGTTTTGATACAAGCAAACAATTTTATGTGAAATCTGTCGTACCACATTTACAATAAATAAACGGTTTCAATTGTTTCAACGGAACCAGTCTTTTAATCCGGATACCACACGGGCGAAGCCGTGTGCAGTAGCTAGTTTCGATACAAGCAAACAATTTTATGTGAAATATGTCGTACCACATTTACAATAAATAAACGGTTTCAATTGTTTCAACGGAACCAGTCTTTTAATCCGGATACCACGCGGGCGAAGCCGTGTGCAGTAGCTAGTTATTGTATATACGATATATACAATAACAAGAGAATTCATCAAAATTAAAAGATTAATATTTCTCTCACGTAAATTATTCCACGAAAACAATTTCTAATTTCAACAAAAGTCTAATATTAAATTTTGGAAACACTTTTTAATTGTAATATAGTCGCACGTGTCGTCATCTGTCACGCAATTAGCTCTACATTAATTAACGCTTCCATGTTTTATTTCGGCAAATTGAAACACTTCCTAAATTAGAAAGTTAACTTTTTTGTAACCTATTAATTAGCGATAAGACCGGCCATTGTACAATGTTTTGTTCAAAACAGTAATGTTATTTGGTGTGCAATGTTGTAATTTCCATCTACAAATCCTACTTGTATTAAATACTAGCCTCTGCCCACGGCTTCGCCCGCGTGGTACCGAGATAAAAAGTAGCCTATGTGTTATTCTGATATAATTATCCTATCCTATCCTATCCTACTAATATTATAAACTTGAAAGTTTGTGAGGATGTTTGTTACTCTTTCATGCAAAAACTACGGAGCGGATTTTGATGAAACTTAGCTTATACATAAAAATAAAATATAGGCTACTTTTTATCCGGGTACCACGCGGGCGAAGCCGTGGGCAGAAGCTAGTAAGCTATATTACTGTAAAGTGTCATTAAAATTCGTTTAGTAGATTTTGCGTGATAGAGTACAAAACATCCATCCTCACAAACTTTCGCGTTTATAATAGCAGTAGGATATGCAAAAGTTTAAATATTTCTTGTTTATGGTCTCCGTAAGGGCTAAGCCGAAGTGAATTTAATTCGAAAAATACATAGTTCGTGACCAAGAATAACATGAACTTCAGAGCAGACGTATCAGCCATGCCCCGCGTGTTGCAATATCAATTGGCGACGTCCGAGGAAGTACTATCGACCATACCTATTTCTGCCAGCATGCAGTAAACCTCTCACAATTTTATTAAACTTAACTATCCATGTCTATCCATTTCTCATCACACTCACTTTGTCTTCACTGTTTTCCTTCTGAAATACCGCGATCGTGAGGTCACCCCTCACTTCCTAGGTCCTATCTGAAAATCAGCCTAGGTCCTATCTCAGCTTATCGCTGCTTCGCCTTTTCGACTCATACCTACCACTGCAGCATAGACTGCCCTCGTTAGCACTGGTTAGCACCCATGTATTGTACTCTTTTGTAATTTACTGTTTTTTTTAATTGTTTGTATTTCTTTTCATTTGTACTTGTCTGTGCTGTGTTGTATGTGTTGAATAAAAAACCATCTATCTAGCTAACTATCTCTCATTGCTGTGTTCCTGTCTGAAGGGTATGGGTGCTGGTGAAATTACAGGAGACTTTCCATCCGTTATATCTCAGGGTCGACAACGCAGTTATACTCTGGTGTTACAAGCTTCCGTAGATTCCGATAACCGTCTACCAACAAATAAGCCGTATGATTGTTTGCCACTAAGCTATATAAAAAAAAACCTGCCTCCACTCAATGCAATATCAAAGTAAAACATTCTTCTTTGCGATGTATTCGCTTTCGCTTCCCGCTGCCGGAAATTGTTTGTGTTGAATCGATTTGTGCAACTATTTTATCTCAGAGCAGTTGGGGCTTGCAATCGTCTGCCCTTGGGGAATCTAGAATGTTCTCAGCAAGAAATATTAAAATGTCTTAATCTAACTCAGTATGTTCTTTCACGGCTAGTGAAACCGACATTCGAGCCGAACGCCGTGGATTAAAATACCGTCGTGTACTATTTGTCCATTACATTCTCATGTCACCGTTTCTGCCTTGGTCTGTGGTCTGTTGTGTGTCTAGCTTAACCGACAGACGTTGTTCCGTCCTTGAATATGACAGATATGAAACGTCAATTCGACAACCAAGAACAGTTTGTATGGGAGAAAAAAACACCCGTTTTCCGTACGTATTTCGGGCAACTTCCCCAATTTTTATTTCCGGGAAAATATTAGTAATAGAATTAACTAACATTTAAAAATAAAAATAGTTACATCAATCCAGCCATTTTTAAGCGATGCGCTTACATCATTTCAACATTTAACTTTTAGGGTTCCCTACCTCTAATAATGGACAACGAAGTGATCCTATAAGGATTTGGACCAGCTTTTGGTTTTTTAAAGTATTAAACCCACACTTAAACTCAAGGTTTTATAATCAAATAATTCAACCTCGGCGTGACTCGAACTCGCGTCCTTCCGCTTCGGCTATATCAACTAAGCCTAAGATCTTTAACAGCTTGACCGAAATACTTGGGATCGAAGCGTTTCAGCTCGAAGCGCCACAACTCCGAATACAGGGAAAACCAAGCGGAAGGCTTTGACGACCTCTGTGGCGCAGTGGGCGAAGGCCCGCCTGAAACGCAGAAAGTTGCGGGTTCAATTCCCGCCGCGGGACAAATGTTTGTATATGCAAATATTTGTCTCGGGTCTGGGTGTTTTCTATGTATAATATGAATATATATTTGAAAGTAGCACCCGTGACGGAGAAGTTGAGGAGTAATAGGTTAGGATGGTATGGGCATGTCATGAGGAGGGAAGAATGTCACATTACGAGAAGAATGTTAAATATGAATGTGGATGGAAATAAAAGCAGAGGTAGGCTAAAGAAAAGATGGATGGATGGATGGATTGTGTGAAGAATGACATGATTAAGAAAGGAGTGAGTACTGAGATGACGGCTGATAGAGGAGAGTGGAAGAAGATAACATATTGTGCCGACCCCACGTAATGTGGGACAAGGACAAGAAGATGATGAATATGAATATATATATATATATATATACAAAAAATCTTATATCAGTTATGTAGTTCCCATAACACAAGCCCTGCTTAGTTTGGGGCTAGATGATGCTGTGTAAAAAATGTCCAGTATTATTTTTAAAAAAAAGTCGCGGGTTCGACTCCCGCCTAGGCTGAATTTTACATTCGGCCTGTCCGCATCGCCCCAGGTACCATAGATACCGCTGAAATATTCAGTGCCGGCTCGTCGCCAATCCGAGGATCTGCAGACTTGAACTATGAATATTTAACATTTGCAATTCGCTAAAAATAGATCACTGCCGTGCGAGGCGTCAGCCAGTGGCTTCCTTGGCCGTTGTGAAACAACACAAACACGCTCACTACTGATGGGCATCTTCAGATACTGCATGGACCCGAAAGTCTCTACACGGAAGGCACCACCAGGACTTGAGTCAACCCACCGTCGTCATACAGGCTTAGAGCGAATGCCTCAGTCGAGATGAACTCTTTCCTGAGACTGAAGGTTTCATGATTGCCATTCGAGATCAAATCATCGAAACGCGCAACTATCAAAAATCTATACTAATATTATAAAGAGGAAAGATTTTTTTGTTTGTTTGTTTGTAACGACTACGCTCCAAAACTACTGGACCGATTTTAACCATTTTTTCACCAATAGCAAGCTAAATTATCAGGAAGTAACAATTAATTTGTTTTCAAAAAAATAGAGATACTTAAGAAAATTGCAATAATGTAACCCAAAGTAGCAAAATTTTGTCTATAAAATTTATAATTTGCCGTGCGCTGAGAAAACTATTGATGATACACAAAAATGATGTACTACATGACTAAAGTACTCATTATTACCTACAAAAAAGTCCGCGAGGGAATTTGTCTAACTATCATAGTTAAGTCACAATAGCAGCTTTTGTGTTCTAAAATTTAATTATATCGCCGATATTCCCACGGAATCGAAACTTACGCGGGTGAAACCGCGGGGCGCAGCTAGTACATATAAAATTAGATCCTAGTTTACCAACTGACATGTGCCAATGATGTAACAGCTCTTCGAAAACAATCCAACAAATAACGGGTGCCTGCAAATTTAAATTTTCAGGCCCCAGTTTAAAATAGGCTCTGCCCACGGCTTCGCCCGCGTGGTACCCGGATAAAAAGTAGCCTATGTGTTATTCTGATGTATAAGCTATATTACTGTAAAATGTCATCTAAATATGTTTAGTCGTTTTTGCGTGAAGAAGTAACAAACATCCTTACAAACTTTCGCATTTATAATAGCAGTAGGATTTACGAGAAATTTAATGTATCATAGGTATCGGGAACTATGAGTACCGTGGTACCACAACACCGAGACCCGGAACAAACATCTGCATAATATTTATCCCGATAAGAGAATCGAACCCGCACCACTTGCGTCACAGCCCACCGCGATCACGTCGTCAAATATCCAACGGAACAGAGAAAAACTGAACCAATTACAACTATGTATCATACACAATCATTACCGTCGGTTTGTCTGTTTGACAGACAAACCGCTTGACACGGACACATGTACCGCACGTCACACTGCGTCACGACACACTGCGTCACGTTGCACTAGCACGTAACACCAACACGCGATTATTCCGCTTACGAACCAGAACAATAAGGATTAGCGACATACCGTTCGCCGGGAAAATAAACTTTGTTCAAGTTCCGAGGAATCCTAAACTGATTTATGCCGTGTTTTAACCTGTGTTTTGACGTTTACGAAGCTGGATAAACGTCAGATTGTGATTTACCGCGTGTGAATTGGGACGTGCTTTCGAACAGTTCTCGACTTCAACGGATGCCGATTAGAGCATAAAATTGCGTGTAGGTTCGGGGGACTTAGGACGTAAAATTGTAAGTTAAATTTTGTGACGAAATTTGATTAAGAACTTTAGCTAGTTGTTTTTTTTAGAATTAATTTAGGTGCAAGAGGAAACAAAATGTTTTTATTTCTGAGGTTTACAATTATAGCTACGAAAAAAGAAAATTGCTTTTTTTATTCAAGGAAAATGAATTAAAGCAAAGAGAGCCATGTTGGCCTAGTGGGCGGTGAGGCATCCCCGACTTTCAACCGCCTTCCCCCTACTTGGTATAATTAAAGAAGAGTATGTACAGTATGAGGAACACAGTCGTTATAAAATAAATACTTTAAAAACTCCCTATAAATATTTTGGACATTGCAATTATTCTTCGTTTAATTAACCTTTCGTAGGCCCTTAGACGAAAGGTTAATTAAACAAAGAACATTTGTTATATCAATGTTTAAAAAAAACACTAATTTACTATATATTCACAGAAAACAGCTGATTTTCATCAAATTCACAGTCGTATTAACGCGAACTAAAGTTTTCCCCTATTTTGTGTGTGTTTTCGGGATACCATACACATTCTGGGACACCCTGCAGCACCCCGAAAGGATTCACAGTTAAGATAACTCAAAACAAGACTTCCCAGAAGCGGTTTAGCATCTTCCGAATCTGAAATTGGGGGCAGATTTAGATAAAACTCTATCCGGTTTTATAGCTAAGAGGAAAAGGACGATTTTATCATTTTGAATTTATTATACGGATATCATAGTGGAATATCTATGATTCGACGTCGTTTCTTTCCTGGTCACCCTGATCAGTGAACTAACCAGATCCTGATTGCACTGGCGAAACTGCTATGAGAACGAGACAATAGCCATCATTTCGCTAGACAATGCCCAAAACTTCTAATATCTACTACTTAAAAATAATAAAAAATATATTTAATTTTCTCACAAAGTACCTATTTATATGTATATACGGCGAAGAAGTGGAAAGGGTTGAACACAGATATTAGACATTAACAATGAATACTAAATTTAAAACAAAACATGGCGCCATATGCACGGCTCAGCGAATGCGTTCCTTACGAACGCTACATTTCATCTGCTTCTTTTTATTTGGGTAAAACGCGGGCGAAGCCGTGGTCAGTAGCTAGTGTTTAACATAAATAAATATAAATAATAAATAAAGAATGCTGTACGTTTTCCACACAGCATCATCTAGCCCCAAACTAAGCAGAGCTTGTATTATGGGAACTACATGACTGATATATTGATTACTAGCTCCTGTCCACGGCTTCGCCCGCGTTTATAATAGTAGTAGGATGTACAAAGGCGAGCTTAACCCTTACATGAGTTTTCATCCAGCAAACCTTTAGACGATAGGGAAAGCTGTGAATTAAATATGAAAACTACACATGATATAATGCTTTATGTATCGTTTATAATAGCAGTAGGATATACTTTTATTTGTAAATACATACACATTATACATAGATAAAAGAACCAGTGTGAGTAAAGGATTCAATGCGTGTATGCTCCTAGCTGGCGAATGCCCCCAACTAACATCCTAAAGGGAAAAACATCGACACAGTACATTATTTGAAAAGTTTGCGAAAACATTGCCTTCAACCAACACGTCCGGTCCGGACGGCTGTGGCCGGACCGGACGGCGACGACCGGACCTGATAAATACTGTATGCTTTTTCAACAGCTTGATTCAAGTAATCTGAAGTTATTTTAAGCCGTGTCTTTGTTTATAGCTGACATTAGCGTCGATTCTCTTGTACACCAACTAAACTTAATTTAAACTGTCTGTTCCTTTCACTGATAGTGCACTCAAGAAAGAGATGGCAAGAATTTACAAGCTTATTTGACAGTACAGAATTTTACTGTCAAATTAGTTTACTAACGGTACTTATTTGACAGTACAGAATTTTACTGTCAAATTAGTTTACTAACGGTACTTATTTGACAGTACAGAATTTTACTGTCAAATTAGTTTATTAACAGTACTTGTTTGACAGTACAGTTTATGGTCAGCATGTTTATAAATCTCGACTAAACTTGTATGGGAAAACTGGCTAATTTAAAAGGACTAAAATAGTTGAGTTTAGTTGGTGTAAAATAGAATCTACGCCATTGTATAGGAAAATAAAAATACTTAACTTTTGAGATTTTAAAATGCATTTATTCATACATCTATGTACAAATAGGTATATACAAAAAATCCAGATGAAACAGCTATCTAAAGCCCGTTGCAAACGACCTATAGATAGCTCAACTGATCCAGATCACTACCAGGAAGCGTTCCCAAAATACAGGACGCATTACCACGCTGAATGGCAATGCTAATGCGTTGAGCCAGATAAGAGCCAGCTGTCGCCCTGAAATAATTTTGAAAACGCGAAGGGCCCCGGTTCCCCACGGACCCAGATTAGCTTTCTGAAACCAAACGGCCTCCATACGTAAAGTAAGTTTTGAACAAAACGTATATAAGTAGTATATAAGTCATATAGTTCTCATAATACAAGCTCTGCTTAGTTTGGGGCTAGATGATGCTGTGTGAAAAATTACACATTATTTATTTATTTACTAAACCAACAAATACATATGTATTATATTATATGTCCATATGCATATGGACAAATATATAATCCACTAAAAAAGTTTTCTTCCCAACTGTGCAGTGCATGAATATATCAATAGATGATCTCTCAAGGTAGGTAGGGGCGTTGAAATGAGATCATCCCCTGAAATCCCGGGGGTAACAAACTCATTTACAACCAAACCATGGTAGGCAGGTACCTACATGGGTGCGTGAGCGGTTAGCCTGGAAACCAAAGGGTGCAGGTTCAAATTTGGCTTTTAGGAACATAAGATACATTGCCTAAAATGATTAGTAAGAGGTTCATTAAAAAGAACAACCAGTCTTGTTTTCTTTCTTTTCTGCCTTTCTTTTCTGGCTTGATCACGGAGGAACAGACATTACGTCAAATTGACGTTTCAAAGTGATCCTTCTAATATTTATGAATTCATGACTTTTGACTTTGACTTTTTTGAATCTGCAGAAGATTCGTCCCTCAGCGGGAATCGAACCCGTACCGATCGCGTCGCAGCTGAATACTCGCCTGCCACGCCGCCGAGGTCGTCAAAACAGAAATGCATAGTTAGCACCAAAAAAATAAATGAATATATTGAAATTCTCAAATAATTTTCATAATAACGTAGTCCCACTAATATAATAAACGCGAAAATTTGTGAGGATGAACGGATTTTGATGAAACTTTACAGTAATATAGCTTATACATCAGAATAACACATAGGCTATTTTATATTCGGGTGAAGCTGTGTGCAGAAGCTAGTAGGTGATAACTCTAATGGTGATAACCCGAATTATAAACATACATTTTAATTACTAAGCCGTCTGTCCGTAAGCCATTAATACTATATTGTAATAAATCTCAGATAAAACGGCATTTTTTGTCACCATTTTATGGCTATTGTCCATCGATTGCACGTAAAAATAGCCTGTCTAGACGGTTTGGCCTGCAGGTCGGGCCAACTCACTCTAAATATGAACAAATACCTATAGGATAGATAGAACAAATACCTATAGGATAGATAGAACAAATACCTATAGGATCTTCTTCAGGTATGTGAAATCCTACTCCTATTATAAACGCGAAAGTTTGTGAGGATGGATGTTCGTTACTCTTTCACGCAAAAACTACTGAACCTATTTTGATGAAACTTTACAGTAATATAGCTCATACATCTGAATAACACATAGGCTACTTTTTATCCGGGTACCATGCGAGCGAAGCCGCAGGCAGAAGCTTGTATATTAAAAACGCGAAAGTTTGTGAGGATGGATGTTAGTTACTCTTTCACGCAAAAACTACTGAACGGTTTTTGTTGAAACTTTCAGTAATATAGCTTATACATCTGAATAACACATAGGCTACTTTATATCCGGGTACCATGCGAGCGAAGCCGTGGGCAGAAGTCTGTTGGGCTTTTATTTATTTAATGCTAGATTAAATAAATAAAAGCCCAACAGAAGCATACATAGTCCTGGCTCCAACTAGGTCGTGGTCTATTCCCTGTGTCATGGGTATCAGAAACTGCGAGTACCCAAACCCGGAACCAATAATTGCAGAACATGCAAACACTTGTCCCGAACCTGCAACCTTCTGCGTCTCAGGCGGGCCTTCGTCCACTGCGCCACAGAGGACAATAACAGAATTCAGCAAATCATTTCGGAGATGCAAGCATACATAAAACGTTGGATTGAGCAAGATTTTAACCGCTTAGAACGACTGTTAGAAAATGCTGTATAGCGTTAAGACCTCCCTTTGTACATTGTTCGTGTGCAAAAAGAATAAAATAATATATTATATGAATAATAAAACTTCCAGTCGGATTTCGAAAAAAATCTTTTTGCATTTCTTAGCCCAATTTTAACATCATGCTACGCTCTTAGCAACCGAGCAAAAGAAGTAATAGCGCGGTCGGGCGATGCGATGCGGTGGGTAAGTAATAAGGGTGACCAATAAAGAACCAATGACAAAACCTATATTCCTACTTTAACCTGTACCATTCCGATTTAACCTGTACCATTCCGATTTAACATGTACAATTCCAGTAGAAAATAATCGAGATTAAATTTTGCAATTTCACGTTCTGCTTCTAAATCGTAAAAGCACGTCAAAATATGACTCATATTACGAGACAAGCAACTAATGTGAATATTTCTGTAACAGATAGTCTAGGAGATGAAAGGCATTTGGGCTGCATTATCTAATACACCACAAGTTAATTTTAGCAAAATTAACCCAAAGTGTTTTTCATCAGAATTAAATTATCTGACGACCTCGGTGGAGCAGTGGGCGAACGCCCGCCAGAGACGCTGAAGGTTGCGGGTTCGATTCCCGCCGCGGGACAAATGTTTGTATATGCAAATATTTGTCTCGGTTCTGGGTGTTTTCTATGTATAATATGTATGTATTTACAAAAAATATATAAGTATTATATCAGTCATGTAGTTCCCATAATAACACAAGCTCTGCTTAGTTTGGGGCTAGATGATGCCGTGTGAAAAATGTCAAGTGTTATTTATTTTATTTTAATTATTTTACTTCCATAGTTTCTTTAGTCACACTCACACAAATAGACTGGTATTATTGTCTAAATTATTATTTCAAAAACTATCGTAAATTTGACTATTCATATTATAAAAACGGGAATGTTTCACGTACCGCATCGACTAAGTTTCGACTCATTCCGAGAGTCTTCATCAGGATGAGTAATCGCGACGCTCTCCCTCCGCGTCGCGTCGTGCACTACGCGCTACCGCTCATTGTGCGCGGTCGGTGCCTTCACCGATAGTGCGGTACGTGAAAATTCCCGTTTTTACAATAAAAATTAATTAACCTAAATTTGGAACAAAATTCTAGGGATTCTAAAGAGTAATTAAACCCAGCCGTCACCTCTTTCACTACAATGGCTATTTTCGGCACGCCACGCACTCCGCGGCGCGTGGACTGGCGCACGACCACGCGTCTAAATCTTTTTTTATACATACAAGTCTACGAGTGTAACACTAATAAATTAAAAAAAAAAAGTTTTAATGTGCATTAACACATTATAGTATAGTTCTAGACATTTTCACACAGCATCATCTAGCCCCAAACTAAGCAGAGCTTGTATTATGGGAACTACATGACTGATATACTACTTATATACAATTTTTTTTTTGTAAATACATACATATTATACATAGAAAACACCCAGACCCGAGACAAATATTTGCAGATACAAACATTTGTCCCGTGGCGGGAATTGAACCCGCATCCTTCTGCGCCTCAGGCGGGCCTTCGCCCACTGCGCCACAGAGGTCGTCTAATTTGTTAGGGTAGGCAGACGGCAAATTGGGTCGCGGGAATGAAGTTAAAACTTTTTTTTTTTTCGTATTTACGCAAACTTTTTGTAACAAGGCAGAGTCTTTGAAAATGTAATTATTGAGTTTGGAGGGTTTTTTAAAAGTCAATTCTTTGTTGGAACTCTGTGAGGCCTCTACCTGACAAATTATTTGAAAGAGCAGTTTTATACATGTTTATTTACTTACTCTTCTGAAAAGTTTATTACTATCTTAAACCTTAGTCTAGGGTTTAGTCATGCGATTGGCTTCTTAATCCCCTAGCCTGGAAATAGAGCAAAGATCGATCGATAATTCAATTACTAAAGAGGTTCCGTACAAAGAAAATAAATTAAATACTTTTAGTCAATATATTTGAAACTCTCGAGTCGTTGCTAAGAGATCAGGCAACGTTACGTCATATCACCATTTGGTGACCAGTAGCTAAATTTCTAACTGAGCGCTTCTGTGCTTCGGAGGGCACATTAAGATGTCTCCCTCAGCTTTACCAGTCGTTGGAGCTATGTCCGACGGGGTAGGCCATTAGCTCATACGAACTTAATATCTTTAAACGATCAAGTTGACTTTATTTATGTACGTGAGTGTACGATTATTAAGCTTTGAGTTTGTGCATGGATTAAAAAAGCGAAAAACTTATGAAAACAGAATTGTCTATAACGCAAAACGGATGGATGAAAAAAAATTACAAATAAAAATAAGACTGCAGTCTTATCGATCTCTGTTACTTCTTTGTCGTGGCTTTGTTTAAAAAAAACTTTACAAACGGATATGTTTCTTTGTGAATTGTCTTAACAGCTTGAGTTAGTATTCTCGTACATACTCCAACGGAATTTTCAAAGCGTTTCCATTTCAGCAGAAGGATCCCTAAAGCCAAGCGCTAAGCCCTAAACGGGTCACATGTGATTTATCCCGTGCATCCCAGATAGGGGCTTACTCTTTGTATAAACAGCGGAATAAAAGAAGCATGGAGAGTTAGGTTTAAGGCTTTATCTAGGGCATAATGTCAGGCAACCAACAAAATGTGTTGATTTATTCCGTAAAACAGAGTTTTGAGGGGTGTCTTTAGATGGGCGGCTCATCAACGTCAAACCTACAAGATTTATGTACCACTACAAAACAACCCCCGACCATTTTCAATCACATAGAATTCTCCTAAGGTTGTCAGGAAGCGATTGCTTTTAAGCGATAAGACCGCCCATTGAGCCTTAAATCTTAATGTGTTATTGTTTATTTTCATAAGGTGCACAATAAAGCATTTACATTCATTCATTCATATATTTTTTTGCATTAACTTCCAAAGGCAGTGGACTTCATCCACTGCCTCACCTTGACAAAAGTAGTGCACGGCGCGACGCGGAAGGAAAAAGTCGCAACTACACACCCTGATGAAGACTCTCGGAATGAGTCGAAACTTAGTCGACTCATTCCGAGAGTCATAACTTACAATATGAATAGTCAAGTTCACGACAGTTTTTGGAATAAAATTGACAAAAGATCTTGGGAAATATCAATCCACCAACTTTTCGCAACCTTTGAGATGTCATCGATCCATCGGGCTCCTACAATGCGTGTCTTTAGGTTCACGGTCACTGTTCAAGAACCCTATTTTGCCCAGCGGTTGTCGGTTCTGCGGGCTATAAGGCATTTGCTGCCCATTACTATTTTTGGTGCATGAAAACCAAATTATTCGCTAGGAGTTGGTACGAGCTCCTTTTTTATCTTTTCTTTGTAGGAGACGATCCCAGATTGGTCCATAATAAAAATATTGAGAGTCACAGTTTTCGGGAAAGGAAATCGATCTACCTACACATTTTTTTTAATATTGTTATGTCCATTATTCCTCTTGAATGGATCCTAGTCGGTTGGTTGACTTGAAACTAATATGATGAATACTGGATTAAACTGGATTTTCTTTTTTTTTTCTTGTTTATTACATACATTATTTTTATACATTTACTTTTACACATTTACCTACTTTTTATACATTTACCTACTGTAAGCTTAGTCGGCTGTCGAGTTAGGCTGAAGCGCGCAAAGCCAGCCGGATACAGCTAATCACAGACGCAGGTCAAATCTACTGAAAATAAGCGGTACGGTTCCGCTTTACTTACTTTCGGGTTATCATTAAGTAAATACATGAATTCAGATACAGTAATAATACAACAATAACCGAAAATAGCTTCTTTGTTTTGCCGATTTACCAGAAATGGTCCAATATTGTTTTGACACACATCAAAAGTCGATGTTAGTTTAGCCATAGTTTTGACACCAATTCACTTTCAATTCTGTGGACAATGGAAAATTCACATCCAAGGGAGATGTGAATTTTCTAAATTCCTTTCTCATCAAAGAAAAAATAAAACAAACACATCTAATTATATTTGGAATATATCCGCGTTTTGTATAGTAGTTAGATTCTACGTGACAGGTTGCAAGTCTATCGCCGCTTATTGGAACACTAATCGATGTAACATGCCTCCAAATTTTAAATTCTAGGGCATGAAGTCCTAGAATTAAAAGTTGCGGGTTACCGCACGACAATTTCATTCACATAAATTGAAAAATTAATTGTTTAAGATCTTCAGATCTTCGGAAGTCGGTATACCAAAACAATCTCTCTTCTTTTTTTTTATGCAACAGGTTACTGCCTGTTGAAGTTATAAAATTGATGATTGAAACCATTATAGTTACAAGAAGGTTTCTTACAGAAGGTCAATATGCATCATCTGCCAAACTTTTATCAGATAAACTGTTAATTGCAACGCCAGTAAAGACTTTTATAATTTTTAGACTTTTTTTCATAGATACACACTGTATCACGTTGATACTTATCCATACACCTGTTGACCGATTAAAAATCCTTATAAGCACAGTCTACGACCACAATACTTTCGCAACCCCTGTGCACCTCGAGCAATAGAAATAAAAATAAAATGCTGAAAACCTCATCCCTTCTCCGTATCCGTAGGGCGGGGTCGTTAAATATTAACCCCAGTACAACGGAACAAGGAGTATACTACAAAACGCTTGAGCATAATAAATGACTGAATACTGTTTTTTTTTCTTTTTATAAGCTGGGTCATGCGTTCTCCCTCCCGTCAAGCGAGAGTGCACGGGCTGTAATTAGAGCTTGAAAATCCTAAGATCAAATTAATAACTATAGTCTTAATTTGATCTTAGGATAGATTTAAGAAACATGTTATTTGTTATTATATAGGAAAAAAAAATATTTTTTTTTGTTTTTTTTTTTAAAGAAAATAATAAATATAAGCACCGATCTTATATAACGGGAAGTTGATAGAAAATTCAATATTTTGGCATTTTATAATTTTTTCACCCTTCGGGCTGGGATTATTTTATAAAATTTACATATCGCGTATCAAAACACACACAAAAAAAAATACAGACGAATTGAGAATCTCCTCCTTTTTTGAAGTCGGTTGAACCAACAGCAACATTGAAATACGATATATTATTTTACTCATTGAAATACGAGTATATATTATGTCCAAAACGAAATGCAAATCTGTTTTGTACCCCTGATCGAACAAGAGATCCTGGATACTCACTTTCGTAGAATCTACCAACACGCTCACAACTGTATTCCCAGATACATACTCAGTGCGTGGATCTTTAAGTACAACAAATAGGAGTAGTCAGAGGCACGTCATAACATTATATTTTGGCACAAGCCCGCGTTTTGCAAATCGTTAACATTACACGTGACAGGTATTAAGCCCATCGCCGCTTTTTGGAACACTAACCGATGACACAAGTCTTGTTTTTTTTTTATTCCAGACCTTACGACGCAAACTTTTGCAAACTTTATCGCGTGGAAAAATCCATTGGTGTACAACCGGGTTCGAATCCACGACCCCCGGATCGGCAGTCGGGATACCGCCTACTAGGCCAACACGGCCAATCAAGAATCTACCAATAAGGAAAAAGCGAAAAAAGCGCACACCGAAGAGAATTATCGCCGATTAACGACAAACATTGCCTTGGAAATAAAAACCTTCCTTGTGAGAATTCTCACACTAAGCAATGTTTGCTGACGATGTTTTCCTTCACCGCGCTAGATTAATCATAAAACATTCAACCTTAACTTGCCTCGGTTGTTTGGGAACCTACTTAAGGGTGGGTCGCGAATAAACGCGTTCAGTTACAATAATTTACAAGGTACAAGGAATAAAAATATATAATTGAAATGGTTTTTTTTCACACAGCATCATTTAGCCCAAAAGTAAGCAGAGCTTGTGTTATGGGAACTACATGACTGATATACTACTCTTTTTTTTTGTTAATACATACATATTATACATAGAAAACAACCAGACCCGAGACAAATATTTGCAGATCATAGAAACATTTGTCCCGCGGCGGGAATTGAACAAGCAACCTTCTGCGTCTCAGAAGGACCTTCGCCCACTGCGCCACAGAGGTTAGATTAGAGAGACGTTAATTTAAAAAAAAACTTTTTTAAAACTATCTTTTACGTATTCTTCTCAGCAAACTCTTTCATTTGATACCAATATCATGCATTCCATACAAAATAATTGGTCCGCCATCTTTGTGAGTCCGCCATATTGGATTTAGAATGATGTCACTTAGATAACCATACATTGTCGTTCAAACCAATCGTTTTTGCAAACTGTGAGCTCAATCGGTCGAGGATAACTGGTTTAAAATTCAGTTGCAAGATTTGACCCACACATTCTAACTAACACGGCGAGTTAAATAAAAGCTTGATATAAAAAAACAATGAGAGGTTGGTACTAGTGTGTTTGTTTGTTACCTTTTATATCCGCAAAGGCTTCTCATATTGTAATGAGTTTTTTTGCAATTATATGTCCGTAAGGATTGCTTTTAGAAAGGTATGATCAAAACAAGCCTCTATGCGCGGTTCAATCGATGAATTTTCATAAAAACAGCGGATAAAATACTCCTCGCCTGAAGGACCGATGGTTGCGTGAAGTCGGTGAATGGAGGTGTCCCAAGATCGTTCGTCATGGCACTCCGTAAGCAAGGCTTAGTTCCAGCAATAGACTTCTTCAATTACTCGATTATAATGTTCGAACGCTGAACGGCAACTTACAGCTACTTTTCATCGCCCTGTTTTATCCGATACCACACACACGGGCGAAGCCGTGAGCAGTAACTAGTTGTATTTAAAAAAAACACCTCTACGAAACTTGAACCCGTAAATCAGCTTGATTTACAACTCATTGTCTATCCTATCATGAATAATAGATCTGCGGTCACTATCGGGTAGTTGAGGTCAATTGATTGACAGATTACGGTGGATTGTGGTATTTTAATTGCTGAGGGTATTTTGAGGGTAGTTTGCGCAGAACACGGATCATCTGAGACTTGGAAGAGGCGCCTTTAGCAATTAGACTGCCATTACGCTTCCATCCATACGCCATTGATTGGTGTTCCAATAATTGGCGAAGGGCATGCAACCTGTCACGTGGAATGCTAAATACATGCTAAACGCGTGTAGGTGTCTAATTTATTTTTTTGTCGTGACTACCCTCAGTCAGTTCTGGAGTTGGCGGAAGCCCGTTTGTCGTGGCACCATAAAGGCATACTTTAAATATCTGATTATTTAGATGACAAAAACTCTTAAGATTGAAAATGCTAAAACTCGAACGTGTTGTTTTGTAAAAGGATCGTTAAAAAGAATAACCGGCCTTGTTTTCTTGCCTTTCTTTCCTGACTTGGCTGCGGAAGAACAGGCAGTAGATAAAACCGACGTTTCAAAGTGATCCCTGTGATTTTAATGAATAAATGAATTTTGAATCTGACTTTGACTCAGCGAGAGATGCGTGGACATCTTCAGGCTGACGATAAGGATGAATTGTCTCGATTTGAAGTGCCCCTAGTTCGCTAGCACTATGGCCGCACCCTTACCCCCTTGGGGAAACTTTAATGACAATACTTCAGTATGCGTACAAGCTAGACTAAGTAAGTGTTACCATCTCCACACTTCCATTATGGTGATTGCTCGGGGCAGCAAGATTTAGAATTAAGATTGGATTGTATTTTCATCATCATTATCATCAGCTCACATCAGTCCATTTCTGGACAAAGGCCTCTCCCAATACGCAAGCCACTGATACCGGCGTTCGGCTCATCTACTATCTTCCGCTAGCCGGGGGGCGCCCCACACTTCGTTTGCCAAGACGGTGTCTCCATCTCAAGAACTCGCTTAAAACGGTTGTCGGTTTTCGGTCGAAGTTTGGTAAGACTTTATGATATCCAAAAAAATCTACCTCGGCGAAACTCGAACCGGCGAACTTCCGCTCGGTAAGCGAACGGCTAACCAACTAAGAACAGCTGTGTCAGTCACATATTTTCTCATGCTTCGTACGCGGAATCTATACCAACTAAGTATAGGTTTTCTGGTAGATATCGCTTATTAGCGACAAAACCGCTCATTGTACAACTTTTACAAAGTTTGTAGTACTTATCTGAGCACACCAAATAATACATCAGCTCAGATAAGTACTACAACAAACTTTGTAAAAGAAACAAATAATACATCAGCCCAGATAAGTACTACAAACTTTGTAAAAGTACCAAATAATACATCAGCCCAGATAAGTACGACAAACTTTGTAAAAGTACCAAATAATACATCAGCCCAGATAAGTACTACAAACTTTGTAAAAGTACCAAATAATACATCAGCCCAGATAAGTACGACAAACTTTGTAAAAGTACCAAATAATACATCAGCCCAGATAAGTACGACAAACTTTGTAAAAGTACCAAATAATACATCAGCCCAGATAAGTACTACAAACTTTGTAAAAGTACCAAATAATACATCAGCCCAGATAAGTACGACAAACTTTGTAAAAGTTGTACAATGGGCGGTCCAAACTGCACACAATTAACTATTTTCTTTCTATCTATCTATAGCGGTGTCAATCACATAGTTTCTTCCGGTTTGGTGTCCCGATTTTAGATGCTAAATAATGCACAGATTAATCAAGCGCAGAAGGTACCTCTAAATAATACGTACGCGCCTCAACAAATTGCTTGTTAACATAACAAAACGAGCGCCCGTCAGGATGTGGGTTTAAATAAATTAAGCATCGATCACAGTGTAGGGACACGGAAGTAGGAGAAGTTATAATGGGATCTAATGCATCTTGTGCACTCGCTATCTAATGGATAATATGTACCTCCTATCTTAACGGTGCAATAGTTTGAAGTTAATGAATCAAAAAGCGCGTAGGGATGTTTGTATGATTTAAAAATATCTGTCTCGGGTCTGGGTATATTTTTTTTATACTTCTATGTATTCACGGAAAAAAATTACATAGAAGTAGTATAACAGTCATGTAGTTCCCATAACACAAGCTCGGCTTACATTGGGACTAGATGATGCTGTGTGAAAATGTCCAGCATTATTTATTTATTTAATATTCTTTGTAATTAATAGTATTCCATTTTATTTGAGTGTACATTTATGTATTGTTTTAACATAGATGACGATCCGATTATTTTCATAGGTCGACATCGCGATATAAGTAGTTTTTCCAAAAATCAATCCCCTAATATGTGGATGATACTTTATCTTAGGTCACGGTACACGAAATTGAGGTCGGGTTTTTTTTACTTGAAATACCAAAACCTCATTAACTTATCCTACTGCTTGATTACATACACCTCGTTTATTGTGTCCTTCACGCAAGGACGAAGTGCACCCATCAATTTCAAAAAACTAGGGATACGCGTGAATTTTTAAAAACGGAAGCCTCGTGCTAAGTAGTTCCGCGTAATGGTGAATATTCAAACCGTTTAGGGCAATCGCGGTATGAATTTTTCATTCATATTTTATGGGTATTTACCATTCGATTTTTTGCAGTTGCTGTTGCGAATCCATTTTATTTTATATGGAAGGTCGTGCGTTTACGGTAATTTTTATACCGTTTTTACCATACCAGATAGGTAGGGGCATACTTTTTTTTTTAATATGAATAGGAAGTAAACAGCTCACCTGATGAAAATCGTTTCTGCATCAACAGGGAATTAATTCTGCACCGTATTTTGGGTAAGTAAAACATAAAATGACACCCAATAGTCAGTCACCCATAATACCTAGTCTCCCCATACTATTCAAATAATTAACGTCAGGGGCCTAACCATGAAATCTTGTCACTTTCCGCTTTGCGATTGAGGACGCTATGGCGTAGCTAAGCTTTATCATTCACAAAGCGGGATTAGATATCTTTCCCTGAATCGAATCGTAATAAGACTTGATGGTTAAGCCCCAGGTCTTTAAGGTCACATTCCTCTGCCATCAACTATCCATCCGAGACAAAGGCGTCGATTTCCGCTCATTCTGTTCGCCATTAGAGCTCATCAATAAGGGATGATATATTAACATCCTCGTAGGGGGCGGACAATGGAAGGCCCCTTCTATTCATACGTGGTTTGTCACAAGTCCAATGTCCTAGAATCAGAAACTAGACAGGACTTTTGTTGATGACATGTGCATTAAGGAGCTGAACCTTTACAACATACAGGTTATTTCATCATCGGTTACAAGGCCCGTTTCAGGCAAGTTTAGAAACAGTGGCAGGGCAAGTTTTTCGGGTCTGGATGTTTCTATGTAAAATATGTATTTACAAAAAAAAACGTATATAAGTAGTATATCAGTCATGTAGTTCCCATAATACAAGCTCTGCTTAGTTTGGGGCTAGATGATGTTGTGTGCAAAATGTCCAGCATTATTTATTTATATAGGGAACAGGACAACACGAAACCTCAACTTTGTTGAATGTAGAGTTTAGTTAAGATTTTAAAACATCTCACCTTACGTTCACGTACACAAACCTTGCATGTGATGATTATGGACGCGATAGTTTCATACATTGTATCGAGAGCGGCCGGGATGTAGTAATGCCTAGAACTGGCCAGACAATGAACAGCTAAATCGGTAAGCGGCTAAAAGTTCAGGAAGTCTTGGTCGTATACAGCGAGATTGATACTCGGCATCGTTCCTGCATTGTTTGTGATGCGGTACAAGTTATGAGATATTGGCGGCGATTCTTTAGTACATCAACTAAATTTAAACTGTCGCTCTCTTTCACAAGAAATTAGTTTACGTGTCGCACTTCTTCGTGTTTATAGTAAGCATGTTTTGAAATAACGACTAAACTTGCATTGAAAATATAAAAAACAAATTAACAACAAATTAAACGGCATTAGAATTGCTTCTGTTTACTAACATTAACAAAATAAAAAGAATTAAATCTTTTTATTTTGTTAATGTTAGTAAACAGTTAGCAATAAGAGAGCGATATATATAACTAGCTTCTGCCCACGGCTTCGCCCGCGTGGTACCCGGATTAAAAGTAGCCTGTGTTATTCTGATGTATAAGCTATATTACTGTAAAGTTTCATCAAAAACCGTTTAGTAGTTTTTGCGTGAAAGAGTGACTAACATCCATCCTCATAAACTTTTGCGTTTATAATAGTAGTAGAATTAATATTAGTTGCTGTACAAGCGAATCGATCCCATTATCACTTTCACTACCAACTTTTTTCTAATAAGCATGTTCATGAACCAAGCGGTCCGTTTATTCTGAAAACAAAGTTTCAGAAAAATTTAACAGTCCTTGAAGACCGAAAACGGTATTTTGTAAAAACGGCTGTCAGATTTACCTATACTGAAACGTTAATAAATAATACAAGCTTTCTTACTTTTTGAGTTCCTTCTCGATTCAATACTTGCTCGTAATTTTGTTCGATATCATATATCAATTACAAATCAAATTTCTATAATTATCTCTGGAATTTATTCAATTTTCTTTCCCAGAAAATTTTACGGGAGAGTTTCCAACGCGAAATAGCTGTTCTACGGAATCTCCTTCGGAAATATCTGATTACTAAACGAAAAGGTTTTTCGAATTTTCAAAAATATCCCTACTAAGCCAAAGGGTTACAAACAAAGGGTTGTAGCGCAAAGAGAAATAAATAAATAAACTGTACTAGGTTCAATTCCCGGCGCGGGACAAATGTTTGCATGATCTACAGGTATAGATGTTGTGATACCACGGTACTCGTAGTTACCTCATAACTATGACACAGAGAATCCTAGTGCCCCACACTCAAAACATATGACTTTGTTTTAAACAAAAGATTTAAAAAAAGTTATCGACTAGCAAATATCCTATGTCTTGCGCCTAGCACGCATACCAACCATCTGTTCAACGTCACTTAAAAATAACCATCGAACTTTGATTGTGAACTATTTCCATTCGAGACACTTAAGAAGCCTGCGTTGGATGAATTGCCCATACAAACGTAATACCATAGTCAATTATAATTAGAGCTTATTTCCACCATATTATGTTATTATTTGCATTCGAATAGTATTTATCTACGAACCTTGCTATATATTTTTTCAAAATACTTACCTAAAATGAAATGTACATAAAATATGTACAGTTGTACAGTTTGTACAGTTTGGATATTTTTACGTCATACATGACATGTTTTCTTCTTATTTTTTCGTATTAAAAACAACAATACCTTACGTATCGTTTGGTTAGGTACATAGATTATATTGTCTAGTTACAGAATAACAACACAATGTGAAAAATACAACAAGTTTTCATTCATCTTTTTTGGTATTACGAAACACCACCAAATTTATAAAAAATTCTGAACGGCTAATATTGCTATCGCGCAAGCACGGGCCTGCATCAGTCAAAAAGAGATAGCTTTATATTTGGACGCGCTTCGAATTTAAGTTATGAGCGCTGTACGTCGAATCCTTAAGCTATCGAATCGATTCTAAATCGATTAATTTATTCGATCGCTTCGTATTTTTGTATCGAGTTCAACGCACCTTATGATTTGTTTGATTCGATTAGCAGATAAGTAGTTGTTTTAATGTTGCAAAAGAAACATGTGTACCTAATGTGTTTTAGTAGGCCGGTTTCGAAACTGCCTAAAATTGTATCGTAGCATTTTTACGTTGGTTTTGATCGAATACGATTTGCCCATTCAAGCCTGATAAAATAACTGGCGTGAATATCCATTATTAGAATCCTACTATTATTATAAACGCAAAAGTTTGTGAGGATGGATGTTTGTTACTCTTTCACGCAAAAACTACAAAACGGATTATTATGAAACTTTACAGTGATATAGCTAATACATCAGAAAAATACTTTTTATCCGGGTACGCGGGCGAAGCCGTGGGCAGAAGCTAGTGCTACAGAAAGACCTTTTTTAATAACATCTTATAATAGACAAAGTAATTTCTGGTAAGAACCCTTAATATTGATTTTAATATATCTCTATGCAACGGCGGGCAAGTAGCCGGATGTGACGCAAGAGGTGCGGATTCGATTCCCGCTGCGAGACAAATGTTTGTATGTTCTGCAGATATTTGTTCGGGGTCTGGGTGGTACCACGGATCCAAAATTTAAGATCAGGATTATATATATGACTGTTTGGTATTTATTTTGTATATAATTATTACAATATGCTATTGTTGGGTATGTTTATTTCATAAGGTGTATAAAAAAAAAACATTCATTTATTTCCTTGAGGTTGGCGCTCCTGCTTTCTAACAGCTCCTGAATTCCCAATTATGTTTGCAATAAATAGCATTACAAGTTACGCATGAATCGTACTTTGAGTGAATTTCGAGCATAATTCAAAAACCGAATCTTATTTTACCTATTCCGATCTAATCCTGTACAACCCTAACCAAAATGACGGAGAGAGAATACTGAAAAAATACTGAACTCAAGACATTTTAGACAAAGTTTTTGTATCAGTATTTTCGTTGCTGATTATTTAGAGAAGAGACAAATGGATATTTTCTTTGGCAAAGATAAATGGCAAAGTAAAACGTGGAGATAGATAATGATTTATCCCTCCTTAAAAGAGTAACTAAAAATACCACCAAAGAACAGACAAAACACAAATGAATAGTAAAAAACAACTTGCTATTACGAAATGATGTTGAGAATGAATCGTTAATAAGGTTTAATGGAAACCTCATTAACAAATCAAAGAGAAAGCCAAACTAAACAGACGTAAAACAAAATAGGCCGTTTTAACACTGACAATAAAATATTACTACAATAAAATCCAATTTGTTTATCTGGATAGTTATTTAGAGAGTTTTCAAATCCATTTTTCGATTACATAAGTTGAGCATGAGTTATTAAAGGTTTCTTTTAGAACATGACTTTTCTTGAAGACCGTTGCTAATCAAAATTACAACATGTATTTATTTATATAACGTCTTTTAATATCTAACATAGCCTAAGTTAATAACATATGAATCTATTTAATTAAAAGAAATTATTATTATTATTTTCGTAACTTTCTATTTTCACCGCTAGAAAGTAAAGATAGCATTGCTGATTAAGAGAGTGGAGATGCGAGCTGGAAAAAATCGCGGGCAAAGATCATTCATCGTGGCATTCTTAGAGGGAGGCTCATGTACAATGTGTCAATGATAGTCATCAAACTGATGACGAAGAAGCAACATATCGCTACAGTGCGATTTGATGACAAGTTTTATTCAGAGAAAGCACGCCGAATTACTACAATATGTAAATCTTGGCCAAATCTTAGATGCTTGATGAGTGGCGGACTGAGACTTGCAAGATGCGGGTTATATTATCGCTGCGAGAGATTTTTTTTTGCGAATTTGGTTTGCGAATATTTTTCCGGGTGTTTGGTGTTGTGGTACTATGTTTCTTGATATGCATGCCACTAATACTCAAAAGTAAAAAGCCGGCAATTTAAAGACTAGATTCATAGTTTTCGCTGGATGGCAACATCCACTTACGGATTATTTATAAAATAAACGATTAATCCATTTTGCGTGAAATTCAAGCGTTAAAATCACGCTGTAAATCCAGTTAATCTAAGAGATGTAGAGTACACGGTATGAAATATATTACGATACATTTTAAAATTTTAACATTTTTTATTTTATTTCAACATATTGAAACATATGAATCTATAATAAACGAAAAATCATAAGCATCGAAAGACATCCAAGTAAGAGCGATCAACTCATAACCAAAAAAAATCAGGCGTATTTGAGAAGTATGCATAAAAAGGTGCTATTTGAAAATTACTTGGCCAGTCACGCAACGGCCTTTAGTTTTCTTGAAATTTTATACATTTTTATTTTTATTTTTTTCCTGTTATATTTAGAATTTCAGTAAGACTAAACGCTAAAATGTTACATTTTCCACGTCTGCCACTACTGGCTGGTCCCGCGAGTAATACGATGCACTGCCTCGGCACTGCTTGAGATCAAAACTCAAACCCAAGTCAAAAGATCTAAGGCGTGAAATAAAAACTAGACGAGAATATTTACTGATGTCAGTCCGTCCGTTTTCTGACCGTATTGGATGGTTTGTCCGTATATAAATCTAAATATACTGAATCTTTTTTAAATACTTGCAATTTAATATGGCTTACATATAACAAAAAAATTAAGCAAGTATCCGTTTGCCGCCTTCCTATTTGCTGCGTACGCGCATTGAGTTTGTTATACTTAAGTTTTAAAGGCCGAAGGCTCGAAGGAATCAGAAAGAAGGTACCGTTTCGTCCACACATGCGAGCTGGCTCAACGTCCAGTGACTTGAAATACAGTCTCCGCTGCACCATTCACCGAAATGCATATCGCTCCTAACCGGGCTCCAAAGCTCGACAGAATTAAGGAAACTCCAATACCTTCAGGCTACTCGAAGCAAGCCAAATGGCTCGAGTCGAGCCCTGAGGTTCGAGAAATAACTATAGTCCACAGTAGTACTCGAAGCTCGAAGGCTCGATCGAGTAAGACTCAATGTTCGTACGGACCAATAGGGAAGACTTAGGTCCAGACTTAGTGTTTGGGAATGATTGAAGATGTCAAATAGCGACGATAACCGCTTACCAGCAAGTCGGACGTATGCCTATATTTAAATTTAATCAAAAAACATTTACACTTCAGTGGAACTGGGCTGGCCACATCTGTCGCATGCCAAGTGAGTTGTGGGCGAAGAATGCCACAGAGTAGCGTCCCTACAAGGAGACGCGGCAGACCAAAACGGAGATGGCGGGATGACATAAAGCTATTCTTTATATACTGAAGCGAAGTCTGGAGATAATGAGGGAGGCCTTTGCCCAGCAGTGGGAAAGGAATGGCTGGTATAATAAAAAAAAACAGTAGTAACAACAAAATTGAGGTTTAAAGTATCAGCTGGAAGTCTTAACATGGGCCATACAATATGGTAAGTCCCGCGTTTATTGTGCTTTGAGACAGACGCGAATGGGATTCAAGATTCAGCGGCATCTCGTGACGTCACGGGACAGCAATCTGCAATGTATGCAATACGCTAAGAAAATATTTTAGTTTGAGGAAAGCCTTTGCCTGAATTTATGGGAGAAACGCATATGTTTTTCAGTGAACTACATTCGACTATATTTTTAAGTTGGCTCACAAATAGGAAGAACGTGGAGAAAAACCTGATTGTTTCTTGTACCTGATTGTTAATAGTATAGAAAAACATCGCTTTTAAGTCATACGATTAAAACTAATAATATTTACAATTAGGTTATTTAATAAGAATCCTCCTATATATTTTAATATGAATTAGGTTTTGTAAATTTTCCTAGCTTTGGAAGGAACACAAAAAAAAGATTTAATACTTTTTTTTAAACCTATTTATGCATTTTATGGGTTAGTTATTTTTTCCGTTCGATCTAAGTCAACATTCCGAATAAAATAATAATACAACGTCCTACAACAAAATAAAACCCAACGACAATGTCTCGCGCAGCAAAAAAATAATAAACCAGTAACATTAAGTACCCAATAACTATTACGTTACGGACGTATAGAGACAATGATGGGTAATGAAATTCACGCGATATTGTTTTACGCTTTATTTATAAGTGCCACGTGTGGCGGTGATTCATACAATGATGATGCTCTAGTGGAATAAAGGCACAACTCAAAGTATTACGATTTTTCTGGAAAATTTAACGTTTCAACTAAAATTAACGATTTAAGGACCTTCATAGTATTTCATTCACATATTTATGATCGCAAGTGAAAAACAGGCAATAAATGAAATGTATACGTCTAATTAAAAAAAAAATGTTATTCTTTAACATATAATTTACCTTAGATCTAAAAAATAGCTCTATTGTCATGATCCACGAAGAAAATAGAGGAATATATTTTTATTGGAAAAATGCCGGCCGCATTTCCTAAGTACCTATTCATAGTAATTGGTCGAGGAAATAGCTTTTATAAGGTTCATGACTATTTTGTATAACAACAATTGAGAAACGGATAATACCGACCCACGACTCTTGTCAGATCTAAAGATTGAAAATTTAAACTGACAAATTCAATATTAATATTTGATTGGCAAGCGTTACTGGCGTCCGTTATCTTGTATACCAACTAAATTTAAACAGACACTCTCTTTCTAGTGCTCGCAAGGAGATGGCAGAAATGTTACTCCTGTCAAATTAGTTTATCCTCTTCTTCGTATTCATAATCAGCATGTTTAAAATCACGACTAAAATCTGACTAATTTACAGCACTAAAGCTGTTGCTATCTCTTTGTTTTGTTACTGTTATTAATTAAGTTTAGTTGGTACAAAAGAGAATTGAGGCCACTGCTAGTAAATTCAGCTGCAACACAACCTAACATGTTCAAAACAGTAGCATTTGTTGATAAGTCTGTTTATACAAATAAATAATTATACAAATTCCAACTTCCTTAAAATTCTGTATTTACGAGTTATGAAACTTTTCGTCAACATAACATGCGTAAGAAAATATTTGGCACACTCCTAAAAAATCTTCCGTATGTTTCTAAAAATTGCAAAACAAATTATTTCACATGGCAACAGTGGGATTTTATTAGTTATTTACAGTCATAACTTTGCCACTAATTATCTTTATTTCAGCTCAAGGATTACGGAAATAGTTATTTTGCATGTGGCACAAAACGTAAGTAAGTTGGCACTTGGTTGAGATAGATCTCACAAACTCATGATATGATGTCATCAGTCTATCCGGTGAGTTGGATCTACACTGTTTTTCCGGTTCGTGATCGGCATTCGAGAACCTTTTCAGCAACGTTTGTGGGTTCTGAAGACCTGCCCATTGCCACCTCGACTGATTCCGAGGGATACGAGAACGGCGAAGGAATGGAACACACTAGCATCATGTCTTTCCTGAAAAATACAATATGGGTCTCTTCAAGATAAGAGTGAATAGGTCTCTTCTAGACCTTCATGCTTCATGGTCAGCCATATCTAACCATCAGATAATTACGGCCAAATGAAGGTCTATTATTTAATTTAAGGGTTCGATTCTCGCTGCGAGACAAATGTTTGTATGATCTGCAAATATTTGTCTCAGGTCTGGGTATTCTATGTATAATATAGAATATAGTGCATCAGTCATGTAGTTTCTCATAATACAATTTCTGCTTAGTTTAGGGCTACATGATTCAGTGTCAAACTGTCCAGAATTATATATTAATTTAAAAAAAATGATTGTCATTGATTTTGGTTCTTCGACAAACTTAAAGATCTTCTTCGTCATGCCAGTTCTTTCTTGGTCAACCTGCGTAAGGTCGGTGACCTGATCATGTTGAGGTATGGCGGCCCTGAGGAAGGCCTAGTGACCAATAGTGAAAGAACCAGTGCGATTTTTCATACAAAAGTTTTCAGCCCTTTTCAGATCATACAAAATTTGTGCCGCGGTAATCGAAGCAGGAACTTTCTGCGTCTCAGACGGGCCTTCGCCCACTGCGCGACAGAGGTCGTCATCAATCACTTTCGAGCTCAGTCAGGGAAATCGTATTAACTTACAAGATTTTCTCTAAGATAGGTGATTAGTGTTCGCTCGTCAATAAGAGAGATAAAATACGAGGGCGTATCAATCTTACTGAACCGTCTAGAGTGAAATTACCAGATGCAATAATTTAATTTCAATTTTAGTGCAATACTTTGGTTTTCTAGTAAGAAATTTATTTTTATCATTTGTTACTAACTTCTACCCACGGCTTCGCCCGCGTGGTACCCGGATAAAAAGTAGCCTATGTGTTATTCTGATGTATAAGCTATATTACTGTGAAGTTTCATCAAAATCCGTACAGTAGTTTTTGCGTGAAAGAGTAACAAACGTTTTATTACAAAAACTATCGTGAACTTGACTATTCATATTGTAAAAACGGGAATTTTCACGTAATGCACTATCGGTGAAGGCACCGACTAAGTTTCGACTCATTCCGAGAGTCGGTGCCTTCACCGATAGTGCAGTACGTGAAAATTCCCGTTTTTACATTATGAATAGTTACAAACGTCCTCACAAACTTTCACGTTTATAATATTAGTAGGATTAAACCAAAGACACAATTTAGATTTAAATAAAATCAAGGCACTTATCACAATAACTTAAAATATTTTATACATTTTTCGTACTTTAGCAGCCGCGCTGTCCGTAAAACTAAGTTTTGATTGTCCTCACATTTTATATTTCTACATTTCGATGTGGGTAGAATTAAAAAACAAAAAAAGTGAAGAATGCGGAACAAAAAATACTGGAATATTTGAATGAGTTAGGTAGGTAATTATACAAAATGATCATAAAGGTCAATGCACCCACCATCATAAGATTATGTAGGTGAAACAAATTTAAATGTGGGTTCGAACCCGATCGTGCACAAATGGATAGTTCCAGACGAAAAATATATGTGCGCATTGACACTAAAAGCTTTTATTAAAAATAAAAATAAGCAAGCAAGTGTCAGTTGCGTGATTCTTCGAGACTTAGTCACACGCCAGGAATCGGCGTAAATTCAATTTAAAAAAAACACTCATTTTATATGTTGACGTTTCGCTATGATCTAGTGATCTCAATAAATAAACACTTTTATTGACTTTGACATGCTGAAAAACAAACGAACAAGTTATATCACCCGTCAAAACTTATTGCGATTCACATCGTCGCAGAATTTTGCGACGCGAAGTGACACTACGGCTCCGTCTGTGACTCAGACGGAAGTGTAACACAATCAACTCCATCGTGATTGATGACCAGTCCATTTTGCCACTTGAACAGCCAATAGGATGGACTGCCCAAACATAGATAGGAGAAAAATTCTGAAGGTTTTTACTTAAGGATCCGGCGGACAGCGATCACAACTTCAATTCGAAGCGCGTACAAAAATATCTCTTTTTGACTGATGCAGGCCCGCCCGTGCTTGCGCGATAGAAATATTAGCCGTTCAGAATTTGTTATAAATTTGGTGATGTTCCGTAATACCAAAAATTATGACTGAAAATTTGTTGTATTTTTACATTTTCACGTCGTATTGTTATTCTGTAACTAGACAATATAAACTATGTACCTATTCAAACTATACATAAGATATTGTTGTTTTAATATGAAAGATGAAAACATGTCTTAAATGACGTAAAAATATCCAAAATGCGATTCGTTTACATTTCACTTTAGGTAAGTATTTTGAAAAAATATTTATCAAGGTACCTAATACTATACGAATACAAATAATTACATAATATGGTGGAAATAAGCTCTAATTACAAATGATTTTGGTATTACGTTTGTATGGGCAATTCATCCTCCGCAGGCCTCTTAAGATGGATAGAGTCGGAAAGTATGACGCAATCTAGTGAGTCGGATTTAAAGGCGTGCTTCTTTTACCGAGTTCAAAAATGGAGGTTCTCAATTCGGTCGTATTTTTTTAAGATTGTTTTTTGATATCTTTGCCAATTGTTAAATGATTATTTTGTTGTTCTATAGAGAATGATCCCGAAGTGCTCGCATAAAAGTTTTTTTTCCTGAGTGATTGCTACATTTCCCGTAAAAATCAAAAAAGATCCTATCAAATCACGACTAGCCAAAACATTTTTATGGCCTATTTTACGTTTGTTTTTTAGTCGAAAGAGTGTCAACCAGGATGAGCCAAATATTTTTTTTAAATAGGATAAGTAGTTTCAAAGATTACCCACTACATGCTAACTTACAAACTCTTTAATATATAAAATTATATAGTATAGATTCATGGTTTTTGTTTAATCATCTACACGAAGAATACTTACGACTAAACTGTTTTATTAATCGTTTTGTGAGACTTCAAGGATGGTTCTGAGATATAATTTACCACAAGTCACTAGAGGCAATACGTTACTGAATTCAATTTAATTTTGTAAAAGTCACAGCGAAAAGATTTATACGATCAAATATCGACTCTTGAGCTAACAAATTCCAAGCATACGCCTTAATTAAATACGCAGACAGAATCCAATAAACTCATTCTAAAACCAATATCGAATCTCATAATGGCGTTATTGGCCTAATTTATTCCAAATATTGGAATCATTAGTCGTATAGATCGGTCTGTCTTGATCTCTCGATGCCGCACTCCATTTCACATTATCTGATCTATCTCTCACATTATTATTGTAATTGGATATTTAACTAACTCAGATAGTAAAAGTCAACGCCATATTATATTGAAAGTTGTGGTTATCCATGCGCCTTGCGGGAAAAAGTTGCGGAAAAATATAATCTACTAGCTTCTGCCCACGGCTTCACCCGCGTGGTACCTGGATAAAAAGTAGCCTTTGTGTTATTCTGATGTATAAGCTATATTACTGTAAAGTTTCATCAAAATCCGTTCAGTAGTTTTTGCGTGAAAGAGTAACAAACATCCATCCCCACAAACTTTCGCGTTTTTAATAGTAGTAAGATGTGCAAAGGCGAGCTTAATCCTAACGTGAGTTTTCATCCAGCAAACCTTTAGACGATAGGGAAAGCTGTGAATTAAATAAGAAAACTACACATGATATATGATCGAAAAACAAGCGTACCTAAACAAAATAAGCCGAAATTTACAAAATGTTTAATCTACTGCTTGTAAGCAAATCCCGGGGGGTAATATGATGACGGATGGCTCTCCAATGAAGTTATTTCCCCTGGCGATTGCTCTGGACACGGGCTGGTCGAGTTCATGTCCGCAAATTGTGACCACGTGGTTGATTAATACGGCCCGTTCACTCTCGAAGCCGAGAACTAGCTTCGACAGCCTTCACGAATGTTGCAATACAGTCGAACGTCGGGAAAATCCTACTATATCCTATCCTACTTCCTACTAATATTATAAACGTGAAAGTTTGTGAGGATGTTTGTTACTCTTTCACGCAAAAACTACTCAACAGATTTTAATGAAACTTTGCAGTAATATAGCTTATACATCAGAATAACACATAGGCTACTTTTTATCAGGATACCACGCGGGCGAAGCCGTGGGCAGAAGCTAGTTATATTATAAACGTGAAAGTTTGTGATGATGGATGTTTGTTCCTCTTTCACGCAAAAACTACTCAACGGATTTTGATGAAACTTTACAGTAATATGGCTTATATATCAGAATAACAGATAGACTACTTTTTATCCGGGTACCACGCGGGCGAAGCCGTGGGCGGAAGCTAGTAATAAATAAATATAAATAAATAATGCTGGACATTTTCACACCGCACCATCTAGCCCCAAACTAAGCAGAGCTTGTATTATGGGGACTACATGACCGATATAATACTACTTAAATACTTTTTTTGTAAATACACACATTATTATACATAGAAAATCGTACCCGCAACCATCTGCGTCTCAGGCGGTCCTTCGCCCACTAGGCCACAGCGGTCGTCAAATAAAAAGGTGAATTCGATAAAGACCCGTTAAACTTAAAAATATGTTTGAAAAATACTTTTACAAGCAAGTTTTAACTGTCGAGGCTGGGGAGTAGCCGGGCAACACCGGATTCCAATTGCAGCCGTATAAGGATGACGTATCGTTTCTCTGTGAAGAACTATCAAAGTTTTGATGTTATTTCAAGAAAAACGAGGCTAGAAAATTTTATGATAGCCGTTGGAATCCATCCTAAGGCGTAAGAACATAAATAAATAATACAGGACATTTTCATACAGCATCATCTAGCCCCAAACTAAGCAGAGCTTGTATTATGGGAACTACATGACTGATATACTACTTAGATACATTTTTTTTTTGTAAATACATACATATTATACATATAAAAACATAGAAACCACGAAAAATAAATATTAATAATGCTAGACATTTTCACACAGCATCATCTATTGATGATAAGATTTGATTATATTGTTTGTTATTTAGTCAGTTAGTTAGAAGTAAAGCTAATATAAGCGTGTTAAAAATACGAATTGAGCCTCCTTTAATGAAGTCGGTTAAAAAACAAAACAATAGTTTATGTTCTGTCCTATTTATTTCCATTCGCCTACAATGTGACAATATTAAATGTCAGCGGTAAGGAGTAACTGCGCACGCGTCGTTTCAATTGCTTTATTGCGGATGTCGTCGCATTATTGTATTGCAGTTTCATTTTAGCATTACGACGTTAGTTATTGCTATCTAAAAGACAGAAAGAAAGAAGAAAGAAAGTTATTTATTTGGCAACAACACACAAAAAAATAGATAAATAGACACAATAAATACCTAAGATTTTAACAGAAACATAGTGACAAAGAGAAGATTTTTGTGCTAATTAGTCCCATCTGTGCCGTGTGGGTCAAACAGGTCCTGTCCGTATCTATTATTAATGTTATAAAATAGTAATTCCAAGACCGAAACCATAAGTAGTCTTTAAGTAAGTTAGAATTAAAAAGTAGATCTTCATATCAATATGAAGATCATATCATCTCTGTACAAAAAAAAAAATCAAGCATACAAAAAATCATATAGGAAAACACTATAATAAAACTAAAAGCTAATAGGGTTGGTGGACCTGTGTAGGTGTCGTGTAGGTGCAATCAACCTTAGAAGCAATCATTGCGAGGACGGTGTTGGTGCTCCCCCGCAGCTTGCGCACCATGCTGCGGGGCTGCGGGGCTGCGGGGCTGCGGGGAGGCGGCGTGCTTGCGCTGAGTGCCATGAAAGCAGTCGATGCCGAGCCGCCGCAAACATACCAGAAGCGCTGCAATACCGGGGCAGCCCCAGCACCGCCCTCAGAGCGTTACTGTACTGAACGCAAATATTTCGCCCACAGGCTGCTGGTGTACAGGGAGGTACAGTAAGCGCAAAATAATGTCAACTTTACCGCCCCCCAATTTACGGGCAAACCTGCGGGCGATCATATACGCCCTCACCGACAGCGCCCTCCGCTCCCGTTCGATGTCAGCATTGTCCTTGAGCTCGGTAATGACAATGTGTCCAAGGTATTTAAAAGATACCCTCTCCAGGTCGTCGCCGTTCATTGGCACAGCGGGGACGTCTTCTAGTAGTTTTCTACCGACCTCAAAGACGATGAATTGACTCTTTCGAGTATTATACACCAACCCGTGATCGCAGGCGTATTCCTCACATATTTTAATAAGACTGTGGCGCAGTGGGCGAAGGCCCGCCTGAGACGCTGAAGGTTGCGGGTTCGATTCCCGCTGCGGTTTCGTTGAACAAATGTTTGTATGATTAGCTAATTTTGTCTCGGGTCTGGGTATTTTCTATGTATAATATGTATGTATTTACAAAAAAAAGTATCAGTCACGATCAGTCACGTAGTACGGTACGTGAAGATTTCCGTTTTAAAATATAGGTGGGCCGGACAGGATGTTCGGATGCACTTACTTCATCGAAACATTGCTCATACACAGATTTAGGCAAAAAAAATAATGTAGTCCTTTGAAATCCTGTCCACAGTCTAGTCAGAAACCCTAATCGCCCGTGAAAGCTTAGATATCTCAAGAGGCCCAACAAAATGCACAGAAGAGGTCAAACGATATATTTTCCGCGTGACTTGCGAGGGTCTCACGGTGAGGTGGTCGTTCTCGACGTGACTTCGCAGTTTGGGCGGTGAAGATAAACATTATTTGGGGATTTTCAGATTTGTATTTCATAAGTCGGTTACGAAGGGTGCTAACGAGTGCTCAGACGTTTCGGTACGTTGCGTTAAAGTGGCGGTTTTGATCTACAAATCAGTTTATTATTATTATTATTTGCCTGTGGTGAACCAATTGCAGGGTAAATTGAAAACATTTCTTTAACGTTGATGAATTTTAACCGAATTTCCTAAAAAAAATTGGTAGTCCTACTGCTATTATTAATGCGAAAGTTTGCGAGGATGGATGTTTGTTACTCTTTCACGCAAAAACTACTGAAACGGATTTTGATGAAACTTTACAATCATGTAGCTTACTAGCCGATGCCCGCGGTTTTACGCGTGTAGGATAAGTAACTGATAGGTGCATCAAAAATAACTGCATGCCTTGCACCCTTAAGGGCTTTTTTTGAATACCCTGATACGTATTCAGTTCTTTTGTATTTTAAGTATCCAAACTAAGTTTACAGCAAATCGCACCAAGCGTTAAACATTTATTAAACAAACTTAACACACCATCCTATGCCCTTTGAGGGGTAGTTTAGAAAAAAACAAATGTTTTGTCTTTTATCATTTGTACTAAATAATATTTATATATAATATTTATATCGAGTTTCAAGCAAATTGGACCACTCGTTAAAAAGTTCCCATACAAACTTGGACACCTTCTACAACACCTAAGAGGGGTTGTTTGGGGAGATAATTATATTAATATATTATCATTTGGACTGAAGAATATTTATGAGGTTTGTAAGTTTCAAGGAATACGATTTTTTTTAAAGTTTTAGACCTTTTCACCCTCTTAGGGTAAGAATTTTCCAATTTCATTTCTTAGTGTACCCCTACACCGTAAGAGGAATATACCCTCCAAGTTTCATGCTTCTAGAACTTATGGTTTAGGCTGTGCGTTGATCCGCCTGTAAGTAACGGAACACTTTTATATATATTGATACATCAGAATAACACACAGCCTACTTTTTATTCGGGTACCACGCGGGCGAAGCCGTGGGGTTAGTAAAGCATATTTTTGTTAAGGAACCTAAATATAAATACATGATAGCGCCATCTCTTTCTAACACTGTTTACAAAAATGATGATACATAGGTTCCATCTAAGTAGAAACGATGAATTCTACTGAAGAGCACAAAGAAAATTTTTCATGACTGATAGCAGTAATAACAGATTCTTTACGATATCTTTTATGGCAGCTCATGTCTCAGCCTAAGTATCGAATTGATGACGTCACAAAAAGGACATGACGTCAGCAGAAGCCGAAATATTATTCGCTAGTTGTGTAGTACTTTCAGATAAAACATTGCTGTTGAGTTTCTTAATTTTTTCGTAGTTTTTGATAGGTTATTTTTTTTAACCAGCATTTACGCGTTTTTTATCAAGAATAGACTTTCATTGTGGTACAATTTCACCTGATGGTAGGTAAGTGATGATATGACCGACGGTCGAGCATGTAGTTCTAGAAACTATCTAATCACTCTTATCTTGAAGAGACAGATTCTATTATTCAGGAAAGACTAAGAAGAGAAAGGAAAAGAAGAAGAAAGAGATGATAGTGTTTTACATTTGTTCGCAGACTCACTGCAGTAAACGCATCACCGCACTGCAAAATCGGAATGCAACGCAACATAGACCCGTATAAAATTTATAATTATGTTTACTGTTCGCGAAAGTTTGATATATACTTACATAAAAATTAGATAATGTATACATAGAGTGCTAGGTGCTAGTGCTAATAAGGACGAATCCTTCTCAAACGAGTCCAGCTCGTCCCGCCATCTTAATCTGGGTCTGCGGCGACGCCGTCTTCCAATGGTGGGGGCCCATTTGGTTGTAATTTTTGTGAAGTGTAAAGTGGAAGGGGGATAGGCCCTTTTTCGGCCCCCTTTGCCCTGCAGTGGGACGACGCAGGTTGATAACAATAATAATAATAAAACATAGAGTAGACAGCCTCAAGAGACGCAATGTTATACAATTTCTAGGAAATTGTCATCTGTCGTGCGAGTCCCGCCACACCTGCTGTGCTCTGATTGGTCGAAACTCTAGTTTCAACCAATCAGAGCACAGCAGGACGCAATGACAATGCCCGCGTTTGCCAACATCAGTCCTAAAAGACTGATGTGTTGACAGAACAGTGTGACCTCTCGGGGTTAACTGCTCGATGTATGTATATTATCAGTATATTTTTTTACTCGTTTTTTTTTTAAAATTTACCGCTTTCTCCTATTCAAAGTTTATTGACACATTTAACCTTAAAATCCTTGTCAATAAACTCCAAAGAAAAACATCTCACAACCGAGCGACCGGGTGATTTAATTAAAAAACCGGATGAACCCGCCCGGGGCAGCGGGAGCTTCGAGCCGGATTATGCGGATATGATGGATTACCCGCATTAAACTGGTTTCAGGGTTCCTTAGGAGATCGTAAATATAAAAGGCTTGCGTAACTTAAAGTCCGAAATAAGGCAGCGAATGTTTTAACAGGTCCAGTCAACCCGAGTCCACGGCTGGTGCAAAGTTGAGGCAGAGATTGTCATCGTTAGGTTTTCACTAGTATGCCCTGTAGATTATATTCCTGGTTATCAGGAACAAAGAACACCTACAATAGTAGTAGAAAAAATATCTGCAGAACATGCAAACATTTGTCCCTCAACGGGAATCAAACCAGCACCTCTTGCATCTCTGACGGCTACACACCCGCAGCGCAATCGATGTCGTGCGAGGTCAATTCATTTTTATTTCTAAATTTTAATGTGCGGAACCATAAAGTTTATATTCTTTAGAAAAATCACAAATTGAGTGGATCTAATAAGGAAGGGACAGATGGTAGACTCATGATAATAAGTTCCATCAACCCATTGAAGATATCCATCAGGTGAGATGGAAATTATTAGGGAAATGTTTTTTTTGTTTTTATCTTATACATCTAAAGTGGCAAACAAGTATACGGCCCAAAAGCTGTAGTTAATAAAGATTTTTAAAAACCTTTATTTCAAGGTCGAGCCGTGTTGCCCTAGTGGGCGGTATCACGACTTCCGATCCCGAGTGGGTTCGAACCCGACCGCGCACTAATGTTTTTTTCCTTTCGAATACGGAAGGCTTACTCAGAACGGCGAAAGAAAACATCGTGAGGAAACCGACATGCCCCAGAATAAAAGTAAAAGCAACTGGCATCTGAAATAAATTACCTAGCATAAAAGTAAGTAGTTTGAAGCTGCGACCAAAACCCGTATTCATTAGTAAGCTTCCTTTCATGAAGCATAACTTCCGAGTTCAAGCGTCGTAAACTCGGGCTCAGCCAAAATAACTGACCGAAGAGCCACTGCATACTATACCGAAAGTCTTAGTACACTTAAGTTCGACCGTCGCTTCCCTCGCCCGATAAAACTGCATTGGACTTCAGGAATGTGATGAAATAGGATGACTATGATCGATGTCTGAACGTAGGACTTTATCAAGATGCAAAAAAAAATCTGCAACTTCAGAGATATTTTTGAATCCAGGCTTTATCAACGTTAATCTAGATACCACAATATAATAGATATTATCTGTGTCGTGCGTGCTCTAAATACTCCGACACTAGTAATGAATGAATGAATGAATGAATGAATACTTTATTTGCTTGAATACAGGTACATTGGTTCTTATACTACGTTATTAGGTATCACTGTACTCGACTAAAGTTGTCGTGCAAATATTAGGCACCTACCTAGGTACTCGGAAGAAATTTATATTAAATTAAATTGATTTATTAAATTTCATGCATTACAATATAAAATAAAAAACGTCAGAAGAAAAAAAAATATAACAATTAAAATACGAACTTAAATTTAAAATAATCATCTATGTTATAATAACTTCTTGCTTGTAATTTTCTCTGAAGATTAAATGAGGTTACCATTGAAAAAAGATGGCAGTGTTTTATATACCAAAAGTCAACTATATAAGAATCTTTAGTTTTATATCGAAGCTATAAAAATAAAAAAACTAATGCTGGACATTTTTTACACAGCATCATCTAGCCCAAAACTAAGCAGAGCTTGTATTATGGGAACTAGATGACTGATACTTCTATACTTTTTTTGTAAATAAATACATATTATACATAGAAAAACACCTAGAAACCGAGACAAATCTTTGCAGATCTTACAGTAGCTATCTGCTACTGATATTGGGAGAGATCAGCGAGCTACTTCCTTCACTAGGTCTGCGGCGCTTTATGCTTTATACATCCCAATTTGTAGCTACTCACCACATCAGCGGTCCAACCATCTTAGTTATATACTTAATTAATAAGTCGTTACAAATACATGATTTATCTATCTATCTAACTCATGTTGCACCAGCCGTGGTCACAAGAGAAAAAAGCTAAGAGCGAAATAACCCGAACAAAAGCGAATAATTATCTCCCACAACAGAATTGGCCACATTCATTCATTCATTCACTCATTCACCACTATTATTTTTATTTATTTCAGTTTGTATACTGCTAGACATAGGTATCGTTCTTTTTCTACCACACTTCTTGTTCCTAGTATACGTGGACTAGGTCACTTGTTTGAGAGTCAAGATCATCCCGCAATCATTTACGGAGCCTACCTAATTTGTATGGACAAATTTATGATATTTTGGCCCAAAAATACTTTTTCAGTGCGACCACTAAAGAAGGGCACACTAAAAGTGCCGTATATTCTTCTATCTCTTGATGAGAATAGACATCGCGTGTCGTATCGAGCGCGCGCTAAACCTCTCGACAGACGACCATTCGTTTTAATTTGGTCGCATCGGACGGTAGCTTCGACGAGAGTTTAGATGGAACTGTCCGAAACGATTTCGTAGTATATGGTTCACCTACGTTTAAGAGTAAACATTGCTTGTTTCGGTGAATGTTTTATTTGTTCTAGTTTAAGATGATTTGATTGTGCTATCGCCTGCATGCAGTGAATTTTAATTAAAATTGAGGGAATTTAAGAAAATCGAATATTTGGAAAGTGATATCCCTAATTTCATAGAGTAAATATGCCAAAATGCGTATGTAATCACTGACTATAAATAATACTGTGGGAACAGAGCAATAATCCCATAAGGTTCAATTACAATAAAAAAATAACATAAAAAATACACATTCAACAGACATAATATACCTAGATAGTCCTGACCCCTTACTAGGAATCAGGGTACCGTCCTCTAGGCCAACACGGAACAAAAACAATGTACTCAAACTAAACCAACTAAATCATATTAATAAATAACTAGCTTCTACCCACGGCTTCGCCCGCGTGGTAGCCGGATAAAAAGTAGCCTACGTGTTATTCTTATGTATAATCTATATTACTGTAAAGTTTCATACAAATCCGTTCAGCACTTTTTGCGTGAAAGAGTAACAAACATCCATCCTCACAAACTTTCGCGTTTATAATATACTAGCCTCTGCCAACGGCTTCACCCGCGTGATACCCAGATGAAAACTAGCCTAGTGTTATTCTGATTTTTTAGCTATATTAACTAGAAAGTTTCATTAAAATCCGTTCAGTGGTTTTTGCGTGAAAGAGTAACAAACATACATCCATCCTCACAAACTTTCGCGTTTATAATATTTGTAAGATAGGATACGATTCAACGAGCGCGATTAAGTTGATTTACCATCGAGACTGAGTGACACAGGCTTATTACAAGCAACTCGACCACTAATGACAATAAAGAGAAAAACACCCACGGGGTAAGGTCAAGATTACACGTAGTGGAGACGTATACGATAAGGTTGATGCAAATTTAATTAGAAACTTAAGTCAGATATGGATAGTGATGTGGTAAAGGAAAAGATATCTTGGCTAGTTTGAGAGACGAATAAATTTGCAATACATTTATTTACAACCGTTTTATAAGATTTGAATTTGGAAAACTGAACAAAAACCGTTAAAATGTTATACGTCGAATGCAGCTGTTCCACATTTAAAATATTTTATTTTTGTTATTAAACTGCACTCTGGAAAAAATATAAAAATATAAATACAGGTTGCTGTAAATAAATTTGCATTGAAATAAAAATGCTTCGACGAAAAAGAACGACACCTATTTCGAGAAATTTCAGAACCTAATTTTTACTAAAAAACGGGATATTTACCATGATTTGCGAGTTTGAATGTTTCCCGATATTTCGGCACAGTTGCATGTACCATGATCACGGGAGGAACTGAAGTCTTTGCGGGTTTTAAATGTTAGAGGCAGACAAATCGATCTACCCTCTTTCTCACTCTTTTATTGCGAAAAATACCACAAACACCGGTTCCATTATCACATTCGAGTACATCTCGGTTCCGATACACAACACTAACAGTATCCTGACACACAACTGGTATCATGTTTTTTCGATTTTTGCACAAACTCACCACAGGATTCCAGACTCCAGATAATTGAAAACTATTGAAATTCCTGTGTTTGGTAATCTCAATTGCCTCCTGAACCAATCGTGGTATGTAATGGCTTGCTGTTGAGATTACCTGTGGATTATGCAACTTGATCCAGTGATTTGAGCCAGAATTCAAAGAATTTCAGAACCCTAACCAAGGTCGTACTTGAAAGCATAATTTCTCAAAAAGAGCTTTTCTAGGTATTTTCATTTAGTAATTTTATAGTTCTTCAAAGTCACAAGGCAGGGCACTGTACCGAATACTTAGAGAATAATAACTGTAAATAAATTTAACTTCATATTGTTTCAATTACTTTCATGTGATCTAATTAGTTTTAGGGAACCATCTCAGCCTGCCATATACAGAAAGTCTCTATACATTTCAAATATACATTAGGCATACCCCGTGTATTTATTAAATGCCAATTAAAAACTTTTTAGGTCGGAATATAATCATTTCTTAGCTATACACAAAAACATAAACATATTCTTTCTGTTTTATAAGGAGAAATTATAAGTCAAGCCACACATTTCTTTATTGGCCACGTGATCAAACTTCTCATTTTATAACTAAGCAACGGAAAAATGAGATAACCTCTAATAAATTAATTCGTCTTTTTTACGACGCCAACTAAATATTCTATAGAAAGCGTCAAATAAAGATCAATTATCTCCGTCTTGGATAGGTTAGCTTATTAGGATTTTTTTATTACCTCTCAAGGAGGATTGCTATCCGAACTTTACCGAACAAACTTGGGTTCAAAATGAATAAAACCGACCGGTTAGTCATATAATAATTAAGAAGATTACTGCTTGAATGCATGTTACAAATTTAGATGCTAAAATATAACCACCACGAGTTGTATTTAGAGTGGCTTACATAGAAGATAACTAGTGGCTAAGATGCTATCATTCAGAAGCTCGTTAATTGTGGCTGACTTAGTAATTTAGAAGGCAATGTAGATTTTTAGAGGCGAATAATGCTATTTAAAAGAACTCTGTTTAATTTGCACCCTTTTATAAGTCCAATAATGTTTTATTTTAAGATCAATATTATTGTGAAACATCTCCATAATCAGCAGTCAGATCTCTTTCCATAAATTCTAAGACGTTCTCAAACCACACCGAACCCTATTCAGACCTAGTTAGACTAGCTACTCCAGCTAGTTAACAGGCGTCTGGAATTCCTTACAGAATCAGTGTGTACTGCCTATCCATTAAATAGGTCGATGGAATACCTATAAGATACATGTACAACTTAGCGTACAAGATACAGCTTGCTGTTACTGTAACTCTGATTTTCCAATCTGTTTCTGTGCAAGTTTAACAGCTAAATCGCCTGTTTGTATTGGAAATCTCAAAATGAGCGGCTATAGAAATTATAAAACAACTATAATACTAAGATGCAGCTTGCTATAACTGTAAATCACTGTCTGATTTTGCAATCTGTTTCTGTGCAAGTTTAACAGCTAAATCGCCTGTTTGTATTGGATATCTCAAGATGAGCGGCTATAGAAATTATAAAACAACTACATATAATATAACTGCGTGCACTTTAAGACGAAACAAGACAACAGCTTACAAAATACTGTACAGTATTGTGAGTATCAAAGAATAAAAAAATCGAATACATAGATCCGAAAGTCAAGCAAGAGGATCTAAAAAACGTATTTTTCAGTTCTATACTGCACTCAGATAGCTACGAATACAAGGGTTACGAAGTTAATTTTAACTAGACCAATGTTTTCATTGTTTTACGTTTTCAAATTGAAATAGTCATTATTCAGGTATGAAAACATTGTACCATTGCACAAGGCTTTACCTAGTTTGGATACCTATGTTGTCTTAACCACGAATATTATTACTAAAGTACTACAAAACAACATTGTAAAGGAACAATGTAATGTATTTTATGACAGTTACTGAATAAACTTTATCTTATTGGCACAGAGCATTATGCCTAGCTCTTTGGTTTAATGTGAGCTCCGACAAATACCAAAAATTATATCCTCCATGTCCCATCACTACAAGACCACTCAGAGTTATCTCGCTTTAAGTTCCGTAATGCGAGACTGAGGCGGCTGGAATTACCTTCATACAGTTTTCATATCACGAGCATTATGCGGCGTAATCGTGTAAGAAAATTGTACAGAGGATTTTGGGACCTAATTTGTTTTATGTACGCACATTCTCATAAAAAACTCGAATTAATCTATATATTTACCTTATACTAAGTAATTGTACTAAGTAATAACCAAACTGAAGTTTTTTTTTAATCCGCTATTTTTTGCACTACCAGTCAGTCGGTTTTGAAAAAATATTTTTTCTTTTTAGCTTAATTCTTGAGGAAGGTTTTATAATGCTATTCAATGACAGATAACATGTATGAGACAATACTGTATAAAATAATTATAAATGTTTGCGTTTGCCTAAAAACTAGAAACTTAGTTAAATATATCAGTATACCATGCTCTTACTCACGTGTATCCAATGATTCTGGATTGTGTGGAATAGTCCACATAATCCTTTGTTCCAATTCGAAAAATCCGTTACTTACCTGAAAGAAAAATAAATAAAATTAGAAAACCGAGACGCTACTAAAAATTCAAAGTCTCACTCAGTTGACCGTGTTTGCAGACGTCTTTTGTTGGAAGTTTTACACTGAACACAGTAAGGTTTCAGTTCAGCTAAAGGTTTGTACAGACGACCCGACCCCATTGTGCACGCATTAACATAACGAAATGATGCGCGGCAAAGAATAATATGGCGTTGGCCTTGACAGATAAGGTACAAAAAAGAGGTAATGTTATCATGTCAGAATATTTTGACTTAAAAACCTCCGGATAGTAGAAAGTTAAAATACTACAAACATCGTAATCCGTATAGTATGACCACTTCAAGTTTCAAATACCAATCAAATCGTTAAAATACCTACCAATTTTATTATATAAATAATAAAATAGGTATATGTTATTGTTTATTATATTCTGCTGAAGTATGTTTTATGCATGATATTATTTAGTGTTTTTACACAAATTATAAAGTACACCCTCGGCCACTTAAAAACATATATAATCCTCTCCATCCAGAGAAAGAGATCGCTTTTAAGCGATAAGACCGCGGCCCATTGTACTTTTATCATAATGTGGTACTGTTTATTTTGTTTGTATCATAAGGGGTACAAAAAAAGTATTTTCATTCATTCATTCATCGTAACTGCAAGTTGGCTGTTAAATCAGAAATTCTGTATAAATAACTTAATGCTAAGGCTTCTTTAGAACCAAGCGTATGTACGGTGTAGCTAGGAAGCCTAACTAATCGGATTTCACATCTCTAAGAAAATCCAAGCCTGAGAAACACTGGAGGGGAATCAAAGTTTAAAGAATTGTATTTTACTCAAAGCTTTTCAGGTTAAAACTGATTTTTGATCCACTCTTAAATAAAATAAGCATCATCTTTATTACAGAATTAAAATTATCGTGGTTCGGTATCATTTTAGAATATTATTACGCCTTTATCACGTACTTAACTATTCTCCTGCTGACGTTTCGTTGACCGTTTAGAGGTCCTTCCTCATGAGCACCGTCCGCGAACACGCTCGACGGTCGTGAGACGGGAACCCACGAACGAAACGTCAGCAGGAGAATAGTAAAGTACGTGCTATAGTCGTAATAATATCCTACAATCATCATTATTATTTCATTTCATGAACAACATGGACTGAATGCTGTGATTTTATTCATATTCATATTTATTGCTGTCATGTACACAGTTTAGGTGTTAAAACAATACATAAGAAAGTAGGTAGGTACATGAACTCCATCAGCGCACTGCAACTTTGAGTTCGACTGTGTATAAGTAACTGCTTTTTTATCTGTTATTAGGAATGAAATACAATTTAATTAAAATAATAATTTGTCGTAAGGTAGAAGAAATCATTAAAGTCACTTATAAAAACGTAGGTAATCAAATTCAATCACAATCTAGTCAACAATGAAATACAACAGATAGGTAGAGAGAAAGACTATCAAGCTAAAATAATATGGGGGATTTCTGTACATTTTTTACATTATGTTTCTGTTTTCCCCCTGAAGGAATTATCTTAGAGAGAAAAGTGGAATAGTAAGAAAAAATAGTAAGGGGGATTTCTGCACTTTTTTTAACATTAGAGTTCCATTTTGCAAATAAATGTTTTTTCTTTATTTCTTTCTTAAAATCAATATCATAAAAATCACCGTGTTGCTTTAGATACACACTGAATACTTTCACCAAACTGTTACATTTACTTCTTGGTGCAGAAGAACATGATTCATAGTACGAAACTGTAAGAGATTTGTTAGTGCTATCCATTCCTTATGCATGGTTCTATTTGCATCCCCTTTCGCAGACTTTGCTTTGTTGTGTTGAAATAATGATACCTCGGAGTACCGTTAAGTGCTTGTATTATTCTCTGTGAAGACTGTTTGAAGGCATTCGTATGTTTGAGCGAATATATTATTTAATATACAGATTTGCACTAGATACCATTAGAGACAGCTTCACAATTCAATTCTAAGAACCCAGTTTGTTCAAAGCATCTTATCGTACCATTATATCGTATATGCATCTGAATAAAAAAATCCTATGTCAAAATATACGTAAACAAAATCAGGTGCATGTAGTATAATATGACACTATTAAGAATAGTAGAAAAATTTTGCTTGGTATGATGGGGCTGGACATAGTCCATCAAAAACTCAAAAGTCCCAATAAAAATTAAGATTAATAAAAGTATTATATCTAATTCATCATCTTCTTTTATGCTTAGGCCACCTATCCCGATCGTATGCCGATCTAATCAAAGCATAACCCACGGACTTAACAAATTTGTCAACATTCTAGCCGATGGGCGTCTCCTATTTTTTCATTAGTTTGTAACAAAATATAACAAAACATTTCCACATTGTTAATATTATCAAAATATTTAATCGCCATGTTAACAGCCGCCAGCTTCAAACAAAACTATTGAAATCACAATATAACCTCATAGTCATAAGTACCGCGTTGGGCGCCAATTTATTAACAAAACACACAGGGTTTCCAATTCCCACATTTTAGTTCGTTCGTACATAATAGTATTTGGTTTGACAGAGTAAGCTTATCAGTCTCGACAAGAGCATTAGCTTATTATTAGTCTGTTTCGCCAAAAATTCAAACTGTTTATTCGAGTAAACTGTTCATTGTGTAAGTATTACTTTAAAGTTAAGTAGGTTTCGGTTGGAGAAGTCACCAAGTGTGTAAGTAAGGTAACCAAAGTCGAACTAGTTAAGAGTTATTATAATTCTAAGACAAAAATAACAAAGTTCATAATAGCATTAATTCAGATAGTTCGGTTATAAATCATAAAACGTGTATTTTAATAATTTTTGGTCGCATTTGGTCGAAATGATTTAATCTGGCAACCCTATACTGAACAAACTGCAATTATCAAACGTCAGAGAACTGGTTTTAATAAAAGGTTATTTGTACGTTAGTTCTATTTGCTTAAACAAAGTAATAATGCCACAAACAATACATATATATATATCACGTTTGTGAATCATTATTTATTCATTCACTGAAAGACTGTCTAAAACTAAAATCAGGTAAAAACGTATATCTGGTTAATAGTTTTATGTATTGCAGTCTGTTGTATCTATTTTGCTTTCTTGGCGCATAACGTGGGGCGGGTTACTTTGGCTGTTAAAATTCACTTTAACTTCAGAAGGCATTTCAACTGTTTTTATTGCATTGGCTTAAGTTTGAATACTGTTTGGAAGTATTCCGCTGCTTCAGGTGAAATTGATTCTGAAAGTGATCCTACTGAATTTAATATTATGGAAGTTCTTGAGTAAAGTATAAACTGAAATAACGTTTTAAAGTAGTAGGTCATTCTTAATTCTGATAACGCAACGTTCGTCACGTTCAATGCAAGGAGCTATTACCGCTTCATTGACCTTTAATTATTAATTAATGATTTAATTACCTGGAAAAAGTTTTTGATCACGGCTGATAGCAATCAGTGGAGGCTCTACCTGATTTTAAAATCCGCTTGCCGAATTTTAAAATCAGGAAGTATCAGAAAATGAAAATAAACAGGGGATTTCTGAGCGAAGATTCGAAGTAATAGAATTCATGTTATTCATAGAATTCATCGTTCTATTTGTGATATAATAATTAAGATTATATATTATTTTACATGTAATTTTTTGACAAAGCCCATATACAACTGCATCAAATTTTTTATTCTAAAAACTATCGTGAATTTGATTATTCATATTGTAAAAACGGGAATTTTCACGTACCGCACTATCGGTGAAGGCACGGACTAAGTTTCGACTCATTCCGAGAGTCTTTATCAGGGTGAGTGATCGCGATGCTCTCCCTCCGCGTCGGTGCCTTCAACGATGGTGCGGTACGTGAAAATTCCCGTTTTTACAATATGAATACATCATAATTATTTGTTTGTACCAATTTTTCAAATTGTGACATAACTGTAAACTGACGTAACCAAGTGTTCTATACGTCCTATGGTTGAAAATAAATGAATACTAAAAACTCTTAAAACTATGACTGCAGGACTGTGTATTTATTTTTTATACTATTTAGAGGCAAACTGGTATACAAAATAACGGGTACTGTCCATCAAATAGTAAGAGGTCACCATTTCTCATAGATGTCTGCAAAACCTGCACATATAGCATGAGCGAGCTCACAAAACAACAATTTTGTCGGCGAAAGAGAAGACAGAAATGATTTCCGTCTTTTTCTTTGTTATCGGAAAGAGAAAAATAACTGATTTTTACTTTTCTTCCATAGGCAAAGACGGGTGTCTTGGTGCTCATACATAGCTTGCAGGACTGGTGGACGTCCTCGGCTCCAAAAAGTTTTGCCTGTAATTTCACATTTAAATCGGAAGGAAACACGAGCACTACTGCTTACGCCAAAAATATATACACGGAACTATTCTGTCTTTCGATTGTTGTTCTACCGCTATAACCTCATTTCACAGTAAAATTCGATTGGACTGTCATAAGGCTGCTACCAAACAAACTACCCGCCACTCGACATGATTTATAACCACTGTGACATTCAATTAATAAATTGACGACGGTGTCAGAAGCGGAACCAGCAGTAATCGAGTCGCGCTGCATGAAACAATGTATGCTACGATGCGTGGCGCGTGACGTTTAATTACTGCAGCGAAGATGAATTGACGCCCAACGTGGTATCCATTCCGTAGGAAAAACTCAACTATTTTTGCCCTTTCTTTTTGTTCAGACTGGGTACTAATAACTGTAAATTTCTGATATGGGTATTTCCTGTCTGTAATACGTATATATTTACAAATATATACACAAATATATCGGGATTGTTAAGCTCTGCTTACTTTGCGGCTAGATCATGCTGTGTGTATAATTATTTACCTTGATAATGCGGTTTGTTTAGTTATTATTGACGGTTAAGTTAGGTTGGCACCCAACGTGGGGTGCCATGTCGGTCAACCTTCTCGTGTGCCTGTGGGCTCTGGTCACTTATGGATCAGACGGATCCGGGGTGAACAGAAGCCTATGGGACGGTGCGCCTCGTTTAAGCTCGACAATAACTTCTCATACGTGGGATCTTATTGTCGAGTAACTAATGGACCGACCGGGGGGGCCCCTTCGCGTGTCCCTATGAGCCGCATGGGGCACAGCGGATGGGGCAGCATGGTGGGCTCGTGGAGGAGCACCATGGGAGGGCCGGGGCGGTGTATGCTGCTCCGGTGGGAGGGGGCGCCCTTTTTAGGGCGCGGACGAGGGCTTGGCGGGGCCCGGTGTGGTCCCGTCTTGCGGGGTGGGTGTGCCCTTTTCAGGGCGCACCGTGGGAGGGCCGGGGCGGCTTTTGCTGCTCTGGTCGGCTTGCGCGTCCCAATGATCTTCGAGGCTATACCGGCAGGGCTTCCAATACCGGTCAGGCTTGGAGTGAGGGACAGCGTAAGTTGGAGGGGGCGCCCTTTTAAGGGCGCGGACGTGGGGTCGGCGTGGCCCTTTATGGGCCCGTTTGACGGAGTGTGCCCTTTTCAGGGCGCACTGTGAAGGGAAGGCCGGGACGGCTTTTGCTGTTCTGGTCGGCTTGCGCGTTCCAATGATCTTCGAGGCTATACCGGCAGGGCTTCCCATACCGGTCAGGCTTGGAGTGAGGGACAGCGTAAGTTGGAGGGGGCGCCCTTTTCAGGGCGCGGATGAGGTCTTGCGCGTCCCAATGATCTTCGAGGCTATACCGGCAGGGCTTCCCATACCGGTCAGGCTTGGAGTGAGGGACAGCGTAAGTTGGAGGGGGCGCCCTTTTCAGGGCGCGGATGAGGGCTTGCGCGTCTCAATGATCTTCGAGGCTATACCGGCAGGGCTTCCCATACCGGTCAGGCTCGGAGTGAGGGACAGCGTAAGTTGGAGGGGGCGCCCTTTTCAGGGCGCGGATGAGGGCTTGCGCGTCCCAATGATCTTCGAGGCTATACCGGCAGGGTTTCCCATACCGGGCAGGCTTGGAGTGAGGGACAGCGTAAGTTGGAGGGGGCGCCCTTTTCAGGGCGCGGATGAGGGCTTGCGCGTCCCAATGATCTTCGAGGCTATACCGGCAGGGTTTCCCATACCGGGCAGGCTTGGAGTGAGGGACAGCGTAAGTTGGAGGTGGCGCCCTTTTCAGGGCGCGAGTGTGGGGTCACTGGCGGAGATCGGGGGATTCCGCCGGCTTGCACGGCCCCACACATGGCCGGGGCCCGGGTGGTTCCTGGGCCACCCGTCGGGGTAAGATGGTGAATGCTAACGCGACCCCATCTTGCCCCACTACGGCGGGCGACGTTAACCAGGGGGGTTTTAGTGGGTTAGAGTCCCACATACCCCCTTTCGCCACCCCCGTGGCGGAAGGGGGATGCGTGGCATTTCCCCCCTTCAAAAAAAAAAAAAAAAAAAAAAGGTTGGCACCCAACGTGGTACCGTTTCCAATTTTGTATTTTATAACCTTAGGTTTAATTTTTTTATCAAAATGGATTCTCTTACGTGAACGAATTCCTGATGAAAACCCAGACCACACTTTATTGGTATCGGCAGTACCGTTGCATTTATCAGGCTGATTTATATTTCTTACGTGTGTTGGAATGGAATGCATCTGCTTTACCAATTGAACAGCAGTGGTTATTTTTAGCCAACGATTATTTTCTGAATTTAAGGCGAAAACAAGATGGACAAGATGGCAAGACCACCAGATGTTGTCCTTTAATATAAACATACCTTGAATGTTTGGATACACAGTCGCAAGTGATAATATGTATAAATCATTATTTTTATTCTAAATAATGTAACAGTAACAAATTCCATACATTAATAAGTATAGTGATTTTGGCGCAAGTTGATGGTTACAATATATTTTTTTTATGACACAAAATTTAGTATTTTATGGGTCTCTAATATCAACGGGACTAGAAATATTGATTGGCGACAAAAATAGGTGAGTATTTAAGAATGATATTCGCGTAATGATCAAGTTACTGAAAAAGTTGTAATGATAAACAGACACATCTGTCATCATATAATTGAAATTATCTTAGTTTGGTATTCGCCAACGTGGTATGTAATCGTAATATAACCCAAAACCATATGTTATTCTCACAGCCTTCAAAACTTTCGGCTGATAGAAAGAATTTTCAACCACTTCCCTGAAAGTGTCAAAGTTTAACCGTAACTTTCGTCACGTACCCCTCAGGCGTCTTCACGTCACGTCGTGGGATCAAGAGACGTGACTATGCTCTAGGAATTTGAAAATAAAAAAAAGATACTTGGACTAAATTTCGCGGTACACAAACACAAAAACAGTAGGTATCCATCAAATGAAGAACCTCCTATTTTTGAAGACGGCTTAAAATCGTCATAGTCAAAAGAAGTGACTATGCTCTAGCAATTTCAAAATTTAAAAGAAACTTGGTCTAAATTTTGCGTTACACAATCACAAAATAGTACATATCAATCCATAGAATTAAGAACCTCCTATTTTTGAAGACGGTTTAAAATCGTCATAGATCTCTCGTCTCCTCCTATAAAATCTTTTCTTCAGTTTATTTTATTATTTTAAACCAGGATTATTTTATTATTTTTCACTAATGTTGTGTTTGCTTTTTGCACAAGTTGTCTATCATCGTTAACGCTAATAGAAAACTAAAAATGTATGAGATGAACAAATAATGTTTGTTTTTTTGTTCGACCTCTATTTAGGAGCATTACTGAGGTTTTCCCCCAAAATCAATAAAATAACTTTTTTATATCTATTTCATGGTAATCTTCTACGGTAAAACTCTATTTAACTGTCATTTAGAATATTCAAAGTAAGGTCTGCGACATATCGAAGCGAATACCGTGATTTATCAGTTGAACTGACAGTAAAATATCTTGGATTAAAGTTTGACAGCTAAATGGCGAACTGCTGCCACAGAAGAAATAGCAATAATGTCATGAAGTGTCACTTCGAAATCTTTGTTCATCCGTCATGTCACCGGTCCTTTTTAAGTCACCAGTTCTGATGCCTACTGATTCCCAAATCAAACTGTAGCATTTGATATAAGAGTACTCGATTTGAATCGTCTATTGAAAATGGCGGAATCGGGAAAAAGGATTAAAGACGCGCCATTTTTTGGGTTCCGTACTTAAATGATGACAACGGACCTATTACTAAACCTATGCCGTCCGTCCGTCTGTCTGTCATAGGGCTGTAACTTTTTAACCGCAATAAATAGCCAGCAGTTTATTTTTTCACAATATATACTCGTATATTGTCATTACCCTACCATGGCAAATAAAAAATTAAGAAGTCAAAACCCGAATACCACGTTATTGATTCCGAATGGACGGCGCGGCGGCGGCTGCGTGGAAGGCCTACAAGGAGATGAAGAGACGAATTCGACGCAGACCAATGGATAGAGGGAAACATACCTTTGCCCTGCAGTGGGATAGTGCGGCTCATAATTATAATAATAATGAAGTTAAAACCCAACGGGCATTTCGTTTCCATACAAAAAAATAAAAAGAATGCAATAATTATTGATAATTGCATTTTTTTAAGTTTTTCTTTTTATTTTAATAACAATATAATTGTGCGAATAGTGTTTATATTTTGCGATGGTACAAAACCCTTAGTGCGCGAGTCCGTTTCGCACTTGACCGGTTTTATTAATGCCGTGCCATAAAACTCATTGTAGATTGAAAGCCCATTTGCAATGACGCAAGCCGACTTGTATATCGCATGTCAAAGGGGTATTTATTGTCAGGAACAGTAATACGTTTGAACTGATTTGAACGCATATAGATATGACATTTCCGTCATCGCACGCAACTAGTAACCGACAATTTTTGTGATACAGTGCGACACAGCTCAGCATGAAACCCGGTAACGGTTTTGTCTATGCAAGAGAACACAAAAATTATATCTGTGTTTCTCGCTCTCTTTTGTCTGACAGAAAAGAGAAATGGAACGGAAGTATTTTTTTCTTCTCTTCTATATACTCGGGGCGTATGCTCATTAGCTCTGGGTCTGGGTGCGGTGGTTTCACGGTACTCTTACTGATACGATACAGGGAATCCTAGTGTTAGGTCATTGCTGTGTCTATTGGCTGTTTATATATTTATTTAAAAATCGATTCTGTAAAACTGAGCAGTGAGATTTCTATCATAGAAAACTTAGACCGCGGCACCTTCTATTTGTGCCTTACTGCATATTTCTATTATAAGTAAATCGCTACATAATTCAATGAGATATAGTTGTGCCTTTGTGTCATTCAATACACACAAATAAGCCACTAATAAATCACATTATGAATTAGTGTAATTTTACATAAACGTCAAAAATCCTAGAGCTCATTCATAGTAAAAATAAATTGGACACAAAATAATACATGCTTATTACTCCCAAAATTTAATTGGAAAGTGATCGACCATAATTATAAAGCCGACCTATATGTAGCTTTGTGATTCTTGGTCTATCGATTGCCATTGTTTCACCATCGTTCAATGATAAAAGGTAATTTGTCCTACCGTACATATCTGGTCACTGACCTAACACAGGGTGACCATAAAAGTCGGAAAGCGACGAACTAGTTCAAAGTAAGCAAGTTTGAAAAGCGCTTACATGTTTTAAGTTTTTAATTACCTACGAATAGCTTTCAGCCCCATAGCTCGCAGACTCTCAAAGAGTTTCAAACGCCCCAAACATTCACACCATTGGTCCGTCAGATAATCCAATCGCGCGTCCCCGTTTGAATTTCGAACGTATTCTAGAACTAAATTTAAATCTGGAACGGATCGCAGGCCATTGCAACGGATCGGATTGTCCCAGCTTAAGGTTTGTTTACACGGAGTTAGTAGCTCGAATGCTCGAATAAAGGAAAGTTCTGTTTTGAGTTGAGCACAGTTGCTAGTTTATATGTCTGTATATTACTGTGAGGACTTTGTGAAATTCGCTTGGAGGGTTTTGCATTGATGTTTATGGAGTTTAAATTCTTGTTTTAGAATACAGAGCTGAGCAATGACTGTACCGGTTTTTTTAAAGCAGTTCATAAATTCAGCCATGTGCGAGTTAGACTAGCACATACAGGGATTTGTTTGATGTGCATTATTTTGTAAAATTTACGAATTAAAGAGTTCGTACTTTTTCTCTCGAGATTAGTAACCTGTAAGAGAAGTCGTTAATAGGTAGGTACATAATGTACCACTCATATAACTATGATATAACTCATTAGATAGATCGTTTAATCATTAATTATACATTTATTTACAACATGTTACGAAAAAGAAAAGCAAATGCAAATTCCCTTGAAAAATATTCTCATTTATATTATCAAATGGGAATTATCAAGAAGCATTTTTTGTTTATGGGTTAACAAATATATATGTATATTCTTTGATATTTGTTTTATTTTTTGTGTAAAATAAATAAATATTTTTTTAACTGTTACATTTTGCTAACACTGAACCTCGTTTTGATAAATAAATTATAGCCATTTTGCCTGGATTAGCTTGGAACTGCGTAGTTATAATCTACAATTACCTACTTTTATAATTTTAATCACGGTTGCTACCATATACTATCACGCCAACTAGATAGTGTATGTTAGTAGATGTTTTTTGTCAAATTCTACTATTTTTTTAATTTTAAGTGAATTTACGTCGCTAGAAACCGGCGTAAATTCACTTAAAAAACAATATTAAGTTCATAAATAGACTTTTCTAAATGATATTTGTAATTGCATCGAAAAAAACGAAAAAACTTTTTTTCGTTTTATTCGTAAAATTCTTGGACTCTAAGGGTTTCTTTAAACACTATGACAGCATAAAGTACTACAACGAAAGTAGGTACCTATCTACTGGAAGAGGGTAATCGAAACTCAATTCCCTCCACTCGGAATGCAGTTATCGCGTCAACACATGTCGATGCAGAATGCCATTTATGCATATTTGCATATTCCGTGACAGTTATCCCATAAAAGCATGGTGGCATTAACCTCTCCGTGATATAAGTAATAATCTATACTAATATTATAAAGAGGAAATATTTTTTTGTTTGTTTGTACCGGATAGGCTCCGAAACTACTGGACCAATTTTAAAAATTTTTTCACCAATAGAAAGCTAAATTATCAGGAAGTAACAAAGGCTATAATTTATATTTAAAAAATTTAGAGATCCTTATGAAAATTGCAATAATGTAACCCAAAGTAGAAAAATTTTGCCTATAAAATTCATTATTTGGCGTGCGCTGAGAAAACTATTGATGATACATAAAAAATATGTACTACATAATTAATGTTCTCATTATTACCTACAAAAAAGTCTTCGAGGGAATATATCTAACTATCATAGTTAAGTCACAACAGCAGCTTTTGTGTTCTAAAATTTAATAAGATCGCGGGTAGAAACAGAAGTTGGTTACATTCGTATCGTAGTATTAAAACTTATTCAAATAAATAAATTTATCAAGGGTATTTATGTAGCAGTAAAATACCTTACTGTTACTTTTTATCCCGATATTCCCACGGAATCAAAACTTAGGCGGGTGAAACCGCGGAGCGCAGCTGATCCGTGATATACTGCATGCATTTTTTTCATATTCGATGATAAGGCGATAACTACTAATCACTCGTGAAGTAACATGCCTGGTCGTTATCATCAGATCAACTAGACAAAGCAAAGTTCAGGACGGCTGATATTATGACGGGTGACCGTTATCGCAAAGCAAATTTCAACTGAACCTTGCTTGGCCATTCGACAGGTCAGCTAAAAAAAACATGTCACTTTCATAGTACTGACCGCACAATAGAATGTCCTGTATCGTGGATATCAGGAACCATGAGTACCATGCTACCACATAATCCGGACACGGCACGAATATTTGCAGATAATACAAACATTCAGCCCAAAGCGGGAATCGAACCCATATTTCTTGTGTTCTAGCCATTATCTCGGCATAACTCAAGGCTGAATGGCGTTCACGTACGAACTTACCGACGTAAAAGTATAAAAAACCTTCTCAATTTTTAAAAACGTCACTCTAAACTTACACGTCACTTAACACCCAGTACTTAACTTGTAAGTCCATTCATTACGTTGGTATGGTACAAAAACCTAAAAAAACATACTTCTCAATTTTTAAAAACGTCAATTAAACGTCACTTAACACCCAGTACTTAACTTGTAAATCCATTCATTACGTTTGTATGGTACAAAAACTGAAAAAATCATACCTCTCAATTTTTAAAAACGTTACTTTAAACGTACACGTCACTTAACACCCAGTACTTAACTTGTAAGTCCATTCATTACGTTTGTATGGTTCAAAAACCTAAAAAAAACATACTTCTCAATTTTTAAAACCGTCACTTAAACGTACACGTCACTTAACACCCAGTAGGTACTTAACTTGTAAGTCCATTCATTACGTTTGTATGGTACAAAAACCGAAAAAATCATACCTCTCAATTTTTAAAACCGTCACTTAAACGTACACGTCACTTAACACCCAGTACTTAACTTGTAAGTCCATTTATTACGTTTGAATGGTACAAAAACTGAAAAAATCATACCTCTCAATTTTTAAAAACGTTACTTTAAACGTACACGTCACTTAACACCCAGTACTTAACTTGTAAATCCATTCATTACGTTTGTATGGTACAAAAACCGAAAAATCATACTTCTCAATTTTTAAAACCGTCACTTAAACGTACACGTCACTTAACACCCAGTACTTAACTTGTAAGTCCATTTATTACGTTTGAATGGTACAAAAACCGGCCAGTCAGCCATTTAAACGACTTAAGTCGACTTAGCTGCAACGCTTTTTTGCCCGCACTCTGATGTCGGGGTGGTACTGTGAAAGAAAGGCTGCTTCCTTCAGATGCATACTCAAAGTCAATAGATTTTTTTTTATCGAAATCACAAGTGTCGTATATAGAAACGTCAACTTTAAAACTACGATTTTTTTAAGGTTCGCAGATCCTTATTTAAGTAGAGAGAGAGGCAAGACAAAACATATCATATTTCAAAAACTATCGTGAACTTGACTATTCATATTGTAAAAACGGGAATTTTCACGTACTGCACTATCGGTGAAGGCACCGACTAAGTTTCGACTCATTCCGAGAGTCTTCATCAGGGTGAGTGGTTGCGACTTTCTCCTTCCGCGTCGCGTAGTGCACGGCGCGACGCGGAAGGAGAAAGTGTTTCAGTACGTGAAAATTCCCGTTTTTACAATATGAACATATCATATTTGGCATAATATACCGTGTTCTGTAAGCATTCCACGTGACAGGTTTCAAAGCTACTGCCGCTTATGAAACACGATATTTTCCTTACTTTTTCAAGCATGGTAATAAGCAGACTTAATTTCTGAGTGAAAAAACCCATTGATGTACGTGCGTTCCAACCCGCGATATTCGGATCAGAAAGTCTTAAAAATTCTTATTTTATGCCCATTTTAATCTTATTTTTGAGTTTAACAAGTTTCAAACTGGCATTGATTTTTACTGGACTTACGAGTAGGTATCGCAGATCAAATTGACAGAAGCCTGTTAAAAAACTGACGAAAAATAATATATTTATTGCGAGTTGCGTGAACGTTATGTACGGTCCTATTATAAATAAATAATGCTGGACATTTTTCACACATCATCATCTAGCCCCAAACTAAGCAGAGCTTGTATTATGGGAACTACATGACTGATATACTACTTATATACTTTTTTTTGTAAACACATACATATTATACATAGGAAAACACCCAGATCCGAGACAAATATTTGTCGTTCTTTACTATAATTTCCTATTTCCTTACGTTTCTGAGTAGCTCCTCCACTCAACCGCAGGTTTAGGACTTTTCGATTCCGTCGTCTAATCAATTCCATACCGAAACTTTCCTTTTTAGAGGGTTTATAAAAAGTCAATCGATTTACTTTTAAACTTTTAATACATTGTAAAGAGCGATAACAATAAGGCACTTAATATTTTTTAAGAAATTTATGTATTATTCGATAAAGATTTCTTCTGTGAAGTTTCAGATTTTAGATTTGCTATTTGCAAAGTTTTGATAACCATAGTATTTCTTTCAGCCAACTTTTATTCTTTTGCATTTTTTTTTGTACACCCGAAACTCATAAAGCGTCTCCTTGCATCGCGAATAAAACCTCGACCTCGGTGGCGCAGCGGACGAGCAGCCGGCTGAGACGCAAAAGGTGCGGGTTCAATTCCCGAAAAGGGACAAAAGTTTGTATGTTTTGCAGATATTTTTTGTGGGTCTTGGTGTTGTGGCCCCATGGTACTCGTAGTTACCGATACCTACGATACATGGAATCATATGATTAAAACAGAGGGTTTAAAAAAAAGCTGCTACACAGATGAAGAGGGTCTAAAACCCCTTAATAAAGCTATCACGAAACTAAACACTAATGCAAGAGACAGATAGTTCTAAAATCGTCCGCCAACAGGCGAACTATGCCAACCGCAGATTTGCCAAAACTCTGCCCGTAATAAAGCCAACTCCACACAGATGGCGGAAATGGAAGTAACCGTCCGGTGCTAATCCTGAGGGCGTGATAAACAAAGGAGGGTAGATTGCAAACAGTAATTATATTTTAAATATATTGCGCGATGTGGCGCGGTGGGCGAAGGTCCGCCTGCGACACAGGAGGTTGCGGGTTCGATTCCCACCCTGGGACAAATGTTAGTACGATCTGCAAATATTTGTTCCGGGTGTTCTGGGTATTTTCTATGTATAATAAAAAATATCTATCTATGTAATGTATTGTATTAAGTATATCAGTCATCTAGTACCCATAACACAAGCTCTGCTTAGCTTGGGGCTAGATGATGCTGTGTGGATTGTCCAGCATTATTTATTTATTTTATTTATTTATTTATTAAAATCGTTACGTGACTAACTGACTGAACTTGAACAATGCGCAGTCAAAATCTTAGGCCATAGATATCTGAAATTTAAGGAGTAAGTTCTTTTTAGTGTGTAGGGATGCACCCAGAAGGGAATTTTCGAAAAGCAACCCCTAAGGAGGAGAAACAGGGGGATAACATTTGTAAGAACGATGGGACAAGTTCCTCACCATTAACCGCACTGTTTTTGTTGAAAGGACATGTCGAGTGGGGTATTGATTTCTCAACATTCCACTGTTCGAGCTGGGCTGCAATCATTTCTAAAATAAGCTTTAAGTACATCAAATTTCTCTTCGTTCGTAAGCAAATCCATTTTTACTATTTTTGCCGCGCAATTAATTTACAATGCTACTACATAACATCCTTTATAATTCGAATTTTGAAATTTTTATATTTTTTACAAACCAAAACCAAGTCCAAACAGGAAGAGGATACTCTTTATGGTTCAAATATCGAACAAAATAGTTTGTTTGCATTTGATTGCCATATCTGATGTTAGGTAGGTACACTTTGTATACATTTTGTATGAAAACTAAAAAAAAGGATTTTTAAGTATTCCAACAACATTGGACCCATAGTTTTTTTCAAGTATTTGTAAATAATCAGGTAGAGGATTAGAATATGCAAAAAAAAAATCAAAATCAATTTTCTCGGAAAATTAACGATTGTTTGGATTTTTTTAAATGCAGTTCTTATTTTTATCAAAATCGAGCCCGTGACTCCTAACAACATTTTTCTATAACTAGAGCCGTTTAGTATTTCGCCTCAGAGGGCGGTCGAGAAAACTCACTAGCCTCTGTATATAACTAGCCTCTGCCCACCCGCGTGGTACCCGGAGAAAAAGTAGCCTATGTGTTATTCTGATGTATAAGCTATATTACTGTAAAGTTTCATCAAAATCCGTTCAGTAGTTTTTGCGTGAAAGAGTAACAAACATCCATCCTCACAAACTTTCGCGTTTATAATATTAGTAGTATATACAATTAGGTATATACAAAAAATACAGATGAATCAGGTAGAGCTATATAAAGACCTTTGCAAACAATATATAGGAACATAGCATAAATACTATTTAAAATAAATATCGTAATGTAGTCAGATAATTTCGCATAACAAAATTTATAAATAAAACAACATAAGATAAATTTTTACAATGCCTTTACAAATTTAATTACGAGCTGCAAAATATTGGTATTGAAAAACCCAACGCAGAGAAAGTCACGGGCGTTTCACTAGTTAGGATATACCATAGTTAGGATCTCAAGAGGCGGAAATATAGAAGTCTCGACACTTCTATATTACAGAGCTCACTTATTTGAGCCTTTTGGGGTTGAGACTCTGGGTCCGTGGGGAACCGGAGCCCTTCGCGTTTTCAAAATTCTTTCAGGGCGACTGGTCGAAGCGACGCGTGACCAGAGAGCTGGCTCTTATCTGGCTCAACGCATTAGCATTTCCATTCAGCGTGGCAATGCGGCCAGTATTTTGGGAACGCTTCCGTCTGGTGGTGATCTGGATCAGTTGAGCTATCTATAGATCGTTTGCAGCGGTCTTTAGATGGCTAGCTGTTTCATCTGTATTTTTGTAGAGGTATATATCTACCATAGTTGGATATGAAGGATCTCTAAGAGTAGGAAGCTCTGAAGAGCGAGTGACTTTTTCAAAAAAGAGAATGCGTTCTTATTTATTGACGCTTTTAAAATTTACATCATACATTGCATACACTTAGTTACGTAATTTCAAACACGCTCACGACTAGCAAGTTCTTTGAGGATATCAAGAAGGGGGTAGTCAGAGGCACGTCCAAACATTACATTTGGCACATGTTCGCGGTTTGCAAGTAATTAGCGTTCCACGTGACAGGTTGCCCAAGTCCATCGCCGCTTATTGGAACACTAACTGATGCCTCATGCCTCTTTGGAAGGGTATGCCGGTTCCCTCACGATGTTTTCCATCACTATTTTATTATTTACAAGTCAAACAAACACGTTATATTTTAATAATGCTCTTAATTACACAATAATCTTACTATCATTACAAACGTGAAAGTTTGTGAGGATGGATGTTTGTTACTCGTTCACGCAAAAACTACTAACGGATTTTAATGAAACTTTACAGTAATATAGCCTATACATCAGAATAACACATAGGCTACTTTTTATCCGGATGCAACGCGGGCGAAGCCTTGGGCAGAAGCTAGTTAAAATAACTGTCTATTTGTAAGCTCTGATATCAGATTTTTAACACTCGGTACTTTTACATAATCCAACATGAACTTTTAAATTTGACGCCCTCACGTACAATGAAACGTCTTTTAAGACAAAAGGGAGGGTAAGAGTACCAAAAAAAAGACAAAAGGGAGGGTACTCTTTAAAATTAATCTAAATTTACATGTCTTGTTTCGTTCCCTGCTATGATGAGAAATTACTACATAAAGAAAATTGCCTCTTTCTTTCTCCCGAATAAACCAAGGTTTTAGCTTAAAATCTCTTTTATTAGTTCAAAACTCATAATTCGCAGGCACATCGCTAACAAGTCCACGGCATAACACTTAAAAACAACGTCACATAAACATAAAGTCTCAAGCATTACATAAAACTCGGCCTTTTGGCGTCAGCTGCAGATTAAGTATTAAGTTTGTTCAATTTGTGCAGGAATCAGGCGGTTTAAAGGGGGTCTTCACACTGACAGTATCAGACAATGATAGCTCTCTTAATAAAATCTTCGAAATTCAACATTGTAAAACTCATAAAATGTCATGCTTATTAGCATGCTTAAGACATGCGTGCTCTTCAAACTGACACATTTGCTTTTCTTTAGCATGCTTTTATTAAGCATGCTTCTAAATAAGCGTGCTCAAAGCAAACAATTGAACACACATGCTATTTAAGCAATATTCGACATTCTAGCAAGTTCTCTGCCGGTGTTCTACGTGAAAAATGAAAAACCAAGTGGCCTTTTCCACAGAACTGAATAAAATCATCCTTTTGCTTGCAATGTAATGTGTCCAAAAACTTTTATCAAGAAATAAAAGAGAAGGAAGACTACTACCAGCATGCTCAATAAGCAAACGTGTTCAGACATGCTAAAAGCACGCCCCCTTCCACCCGCGCTGCAGGTAGCATGCCCAAAAATCGCACGACCGTCGATATTAGAGCAAACTCGAAATGAGCATGCTCATTCTAAGCAATGTTTCGACACACATGCTACTAAGTAGCAATTGCTTAATAGTGGCATGCTTTCGTGCGAGTAATGAGCAATGAGCATGTGTATATTTTATATTACTTATGGATGCGAATGTTTATATGAGTAGACATTCCAGCCACTCCAGATGTCTCAGGATTGTCTTAGATCGCTTGGACACTTGGCGTCTAGGTTGCTACAATACATAGCCAACTAGGCGCGTCACTAGACGAGACGAGAGAACTGAGGGTCTACGCTGAGTATGTCAAAACGTCGACCGTATCGACAAGATTTCCATACAAAAATTATCGAAACGGTTATCGTTTCGTCAAGTATTTAACGTATTTGTAAGTCAATACAGAATCGGTCCTGTTTATTTACATACTTTTTTTAAAAATCATAGCCAGTATACGCATTTGGGGCAAGAATTTTTTTGTATAATAATTTTTCTCCGAAACGGCTAACTAATTGCAAATCGTTTTTTTGCAGGCGTTTTGTGTAACTTCAAGAGAGGTTTTTAGTATTAATTTGAACATCGACACGGTGAATAAGAAGTGCTAGTTGATTCGTTTCATGGCCACATGCCATTAAAGGTCGCTACAACACATGGTGGAGTTCGTGGAGTACACATAGATTTTCTAACTATTTTTCTGGGAAGGCGCGAGATAAGAAACACGAAGCTAGCCGCAATCATTCCAGCCGCGGCAGAGCCTTTAAGTTTCCAGTACAGTCTAAAGTACCCTTTACTGAGTAGAGTTTAATTCGTATATAACAGCTCAGTTTCCGGTCGTGAATTTCTCAAAGTTTCGGTTACCGCACTTCGCCGCCCGTTCGATATGCACGACATCGGAAACTAGTAAATGATTGCGTCGATTGTTCCGTCGTATTGCTTGCCGCTGGTTCTGTTTTGGTTAAAATACAGCGCAACGAAGTACAATAATTTGATGACCTAGGTGGCGCAGCGGGTGAGTAACCGGCTGAGACGCACGAGGTACTTGTTCGATACCCGCTGCTGGACGAATGTTTGCATGTACTGCAAATATTTGTTCCGAATCAGGGTGGGAGCAAAAACATTCAAAATCTAGAAAGTTTGCATCCAGTTATATTATTAAGTTGTAAAAATAGATTTGCCTTTTACTTTGCAGTTTGCGAGATTTTCTTTTATTTCCTCGTTAAAAAGCGGTTTTTATACTCGGTTTTTAGAATAACAAAGAACTGTAAAACGCGATTACTGTGAGAAGCGGTGAAAATATTCTACCACGATGCTGAATGGCTATTTAGTTAAAGAAAAAAAAACAATCTTGACTAATGCCTTTCGTGGATACCCCCTATCTATAGGTACTTAGTACGTAGATCCACAATATTACGGTAGTACGATGACAGAGACACGTCCAAACATTATGACGACGTCTATGGCACGACAGGCACGTAGTCGAGATGCAAGAGTTCGATTCTCGCTGCGGGACAAATATTTACGTGTTCTGTAGACATTTGTTTCGGGTTTGGGTGTTGCGGTACCATGATACTCGTAGTTTCTGATACCAACGACACGGAATCCTAGTGTGGGCTCGGGACTATTCAATAGTATATAGCTATTGAGTGTTTTCTTTATATATTTGGCATGGCTAAGTTTTGCATAGTAGCAGTAGTATTCCGCGTGACAGGTTGCAAGCCCATCGCCGCTTATTGGAACACTAATCGACATATCCTATTATTTATTTATTTTATTTATTGAACAAGTTAAACACAATTTTTACTAAAAAAAAACGGGATATTTACCATGATTTGTGAGTTTGAATGTTTTCCGATATTTCGGCACAGTCGCATGTACCATTCAAACTCACAAATCATGGTAAATATCCCGTTTTTTTGGTAAAAAATATGTTCAAAACCATGATAGTTTCAAAAGTTAAACTCATAGTATGTATCTACATAGCAAATACCCGAGAAGTGTAGAATTAACGCCAATCATCAAAAACCGGTAATATCCCGAGGTGGGTATTACATATCGCTTTTGTAATTTCCCGTATATGGTTCGTGCGGTCCGCGCGTCCACGTTTCTTAGTTCTGATGATATATTGTCTGCGGTTTGTGAGTAGTTTTTAATGGTTTCTAGATATACTACTTGGCGTACTGAGGAGTGTATAGTAATTTATCGTATATTAGCATAATCATCATCATCATCCCACATCAGTCCACTGCTGTATACAGGCCTCTCACAGTACGTGCCACTGAGCCCGAGTGTTCGGATCTTCTCGTCCACTTTCCGCCCGCCGCCTTTCTTAAGTCGTCGCTTTAACTAGCCGGAGGGCGGCCCACACTACGTTTGCACATTAGCTTATTATATTTGCATTATCTATATACAGTACAAGCCAAACTATCCCACAAAAAAAACACCTATTCAAAATTATTACTTTAAGGTGGACTTCTTCACTCAGACACAGAAAATCTTTGTTTTGGAGATTGACCCTTCGACCGGCGATCTAATTAATTTTTAGAACACAAAAGCTGATATTGTGAATTAACTATTATAGCTAGATATATTCCCTCGCAGACTTTTTTGTAGATGATAATGAGTACTTTAATCATGTAGTACATATTTTTTATGTATCATCAATAGTTTTCTCAGCGCACGCCAAATAATGAATTTTATAGGCAACATTTTGCTACTTTCAGTTACATTATTGCAATTTTCTTAAGGATCTCTATATGTTTTTAAATAAGTTATAGCCTTTGTTACTTCCTGATAATTTAGCTTTCTATTGGTAAAAAAATGGTTAAAATCGGTCCAGTAGTTTCGGAGCCTATTCGGTACAAACAAACAAAAAATCTTTCCTCTTAATAATATTAGTATAGACTAAAATTAACCTGACATTTATACAAGTACATCCGATTGTAATAAAACTTCTCTCGTCTACTTTATTCTAAAACACGATCTTTAACCATGTGGTTCTATTTTACAAAATATTAAGCTTGCAGGGTGCTCAGCATGCGACCAACACTGTCGGTGGTTCGTGACAAAGTGCCGCTTGTTCGTTACCCCTCTCAATCGCCAGTTTTGTATCGACCGACGTCACTCGGCAGTATTGCCAACACATTGAGCTTACAAAATGAAATCAATTGAGCGTTTAATTTAAATTGTAGATACTAAAATAATTTATGAAATATATGATTAATTAAACAATGATAATTATTTTAAAACAACACTTGAAATTAATTAAACCTAACACGTGTATGCTCGTAGAAAATACAGACGCGTGAAATCGCCACCGCTACCGCCACCGCCATGCGCCACCACGTTAGTTTGACCGGGCCTTTACGCGATAATACGCCCGGTTCGAAAACACTCAATTTAAGCCCAGAAACTTGTCCGTACGTAGGTACAGTCAGCGACAAAAGTAGATTAACAGTAAGATATTTAAGATACTCTTTTTGTTCAGGTTCAACAAGATGATGATTGGCTTTACATTGCAAACACTCACTAAAAACTAAAATCTACGGCTTCCATTATATATCTATACTAAAAATAAAACTGAAAAGATTTTGTTTTGTTTGAACTCGCTAATCTAAGGAACTACCAGTCAGATTTGAAAAAAAAATGTTCGCATTTGATAGTCCAATTCTTGAGGAAGGTTAAGGAAATATTTAACATCACGCTACGACCCTTAGGAGCCGAGCAAAAGAAGTAATAGCGTTGACGGGCATTCAAGGGCCGAAGGCGGCCGTGGTACAGCTAGACTGACTGACCGTAAAACGTAGCCTAAGCCTAAGTCCTAGAGGCCTGAAATTCAGAGGGCATGTTACTTTTGGTATATAGTGTGCTTTAAGAAATAATTTTCTGATATTACAAAAAAAAACGCAATTTCAATCCGATAAGCCGTTTCGGAGATATGGCAAGAGACAAACAAACGGACATCCTCTTTAGGCTCCTTAAATCGCGGGTAAAAATGAAAATGATTAATCTATTTTGTAGCTGACTGTACCTGAAAGTAAAAGGGGTATTCCATTCAATAGGAAACTGAAGACATAACTAACCAATCAAGCACTATTCGGTCCATAAAGAGTTCGAGCTTAGTTTCCAAACTCTTACATCGCTCGATCGCTGCCGAAACTTTGACAGATACGATAGTATTGTGCTTTATAGAAGTCAGTATATAGTTGTTTTTTGCATGCGCAAGATCATACTTACGACATCCGCTCTCACAATAAATTGAGAAAAACGCACTATTTCCGCATTTACTCTCCAAAAACGAATTACTTTTAAACAACCTATAAACATCTTTCCCGATGTATATAAACGCGAAAATTTGTGAGGATGGATGTTTGTTACTCATTCACGCCAAAACTACTGAACGGATTTTGATGAAACTTTACAGTAATATGGCATATACATCAGACTCGCATATAGGCTAATTATTAGCCGGGTACCACGCGGGCAAAGCTAGTATAATATAATATGGCCTCTTTAATTCCTTAAATACAATTCATTTAGTATTTTTTCACTTAATTCGAATAATAAATAAGACAATTTCATTAAATTTATAATTGGCTTCATGCATTAAATTAAACTGAATAATAAATAATCTCAGCTATTAATCAAGAACTTCTCGACGAGAAAATGCCTCCTCATTTTGCACCAAGCGATTTTTCGCTTCTTTCCGATAAAAATGTCGATTCATATTGTAAAAACGGGAATTTTCACGTACTGCACTATCGGTGAAGGCACCGACTAAGTTTCGACTCATTCCGAGAGTCTTCATCAGGGTGAGTGGTTGCGACTTTCTCCTTCCGCGTCGCGCCGTGCACTACGCGCTGCCGCACGTTGTGCGCGGTTATAAATAAAAATGTCGATTAAAAATGTCGCGGTTAAAAATGTCGATGTCGAATAATGATTTTATTCGATTAAACTGTTGGTTTTTTGCAATCGATTTGTATGACTTTTTGGATAGTTCTTAGATAAGTTTTATCGCAACACATCACTAGGAAGCGCTGCGAACAATTATGGAATACGCATCGGCGATTCAGAAAATTTGCAAAAAAATATAAATCATTGCAATAAAAAAAATACTTTTCTTATTTTTCATTCGCTCAATTTCAGTTCAGAGAACAGCTCAGCGAAATTCGATATACGTTCTACGTCCCGAGAAACGAAGATGCATTATCTAAAGCTTCCGCCACACATCTAGTTTACACTCGCTCGCACAATAAAGGCGAAGCAACACGACATCTGTAACGGAGCGGTACAATACGCCACCGGTGCAGGAATACCGGTATTTCCGCGGGTACCAAGAATACGCGATGACATGATGAATTGGTCTCTAATATTGTAATGATACATTAGTGGTATTTGAATCTATACATTTTCTCCTTTTACACAATTTAGAAGCTTCTTGTGAAAGTTTACTGTTTCACAAGAAGATACGACTACCCAGTATTGTAACAGAGACTAAACTGAAACACTGTCTCATACGTAACACATTTTACAGCTATTAGGAGCTCATCGACCGAATGTTAGATTACATAATGTAAAATAGTACATAATTAAATTAATTTTACTCTAGTTTAAGTAAATCTGTACTGTCTAGTATAAAATTTTATTTGTTAACTTGATCTGTGACGTGTTATACTCTTACCAAATAAATCCCGGATAATATTATCCAAACCCCATGAAAATATTATCTAAATCATAAAGGTTTTTTTTGTTAAAAAAATAGAAACTTTTATAACTTTTAATAAATAACATATGAAAAAATAATCATTGAGGTTTTGTTTATTATGTTATTTGTTTACTAGCAAAATCATTGGTTTGTGGTAAGCAGGTATGTTCATACATAATGAAGAAAAATGATTAATTTTACCTATTTACATATCCAACTGGTTTTTATCACCTAGGTGTAGGTCTAATTTTTGCTCAAGGAAGTACCGCTGTTTGGGTAGAATATTTTTTTTTGTTCTAAGACTACAATAAACTCTATCAACCCAACTTATAATATGTCAGGACCAAATCAGAGTTAGAGTTGTCATTCTGTAGACGATTTTTTTAGTTAGTTCGATGTGACAAGGTATTTTCCTTTTGAAAATCCTAAAACTATAATCAAACAATTTTAGATATTTTTATAAGTAAGTCAGTTTACGAGCGATTTATTTTATAAGCAGTTGGTTCCTTTTTTTAGTAAATAAATAAACAGAGACATACACAGTCCCTCACTAGAATTCCGTACAAGTGTAATTCCCCCAACCCTTCTACGATACCACCAATTGATCTACTCGTAAGTCCCCGTTTCGAGTCGTCGATTCTCTTGTACACCAACTTAACTTATTTTAAAATGTTGTCCTCTTTTACTGATAGTGCACGCAAGAAAGAGATAAGAAATAAATAAATAAAACATATGGAATAATAAATATGGAAAACTTAAATCTGACTAATTTTTAAGCACTTCAACTGTTGCTATCTCTTTCTTTTGTTGCTGTTAGTAAAAGAGAGCGATAGAGAAATTAAGTTGAGTTTGTGTACAAGAGAATCGAGGCCATTGTCCATTTAAACTGCCCACTAATTAGTACATGTTCGCCTCGGTTGCCTCCCGTCCGTTAGTCCGTCCGGCGAATCCGCTAAATTAACCGGATCGTGTCCGGTTAGCCGTCCACCGGACCGGACAAGACGGGCAGGATGCATAAATTAGCTACGGTCTACGCTCTTAGGGAATGATCGATAGGTACCCTGAGTGGTAGCCGCGAGGAATTTGTGTGAATTCGTAGGAGACAGACTTCCGGAAGTCACGATTCGATTCTTCACTTGAAATAATCTCAAAATGGTGATTAAAAACATCGTGAGGACACCAGCATGGACCAGAACACAATATTCGAAGGCTTAGACGGAACTTGTCACTTGTAGATAATGTTAGTACTGATGCGGGGCGACGAGCATGGAACTTCTCACTTGTAGATAATGTTTGAATGTACTTCTGACGTACGCCACTTGATATCCTCACGGATCCACGTATCTACTGAGTATATAAGAGAGGATGTCAATTATGGGATTTTTTTTATGTCTTTGATCGTTCATTTCGAAGACGAGCCAGTGTCCTCGCGATGATTTTCTTCGCCGAGAGCACAGAACATGTCTGAAAGTTGATAATCATATTTCAAGGACTTGTCTCCTCTGTCCGTGTAAAGCCTCAGAGATGGCACTCAACCGAGAAGAGGCAGCGACAAAAATGCCCAAACCGTTTGAAGTTGACTTGCAAAGCGAAAAACTTCAGGAAAGGGCAGTATTATAAGATTAAGAGAGTTAGATGAGGCTTGTTTAAGAGGACGAAGGTGTCTAATAATGATAAATATAGAAGAATTACAGAAGAAATGAGATATTCATGCAGTTTAGCCGAAATTTTTTTAAGAAAAAATCCCACTAAGGAATTTTAATTTCAAATTTTACACGATTTTATCGTGTTATATTGTTTTGAACAATTTTGATATCATATATAATATTGAATAGGCAAATGTAAAACCATAGGCCATTACAGTTCGTTAGTATTGTGTTTATGTAATTAATTAATAATAAGCTATTTATTGCCAAATCTTTAAAAACATTAATTATCCATAGGCGACCTCTATGGATAATTTGACGACCTCTGTGGCGCAGTGGGCGAAGGTCCGCCTGAGACACAGAAGGTTGCGGGTTCGATTCCTGTCACGAGACAAATGTTTGTAAGATCTGCAAATATTTGTATCAGGTCTGGGTGTTTTTCTATGTATAATATGTATGTATTTACAAAAAAAAAAGTATATAAGTAGTATATCAGTCATGTAGTTCCCATAATACAAACTCTGCTTAGTTTGGGGCTAGATGATGCTGTGTGAAAATGTCCAGTATTATTTATTTATTTTATTTATTTATTAATAGGTTTCAATATTTCATGAGTAATTTATAAATTTACTATTTTGCAAAACGCGGACTTGTCCCAAATAGAATAGTTAGTTGTTCGTGTCTCTGACTACTCCCTATTTTGTATCCTCACATTCTACTCACTGAGTATGTATCAGAGGATATGCATATGAGAAAACAGTGAGACACGTCCGACTGTTTTTTGGACAGGATAGTAGATCACAAACAAATGATGCCTCAAAAACAAATTAATGACTCTCCCTTTACCCGATAAATTTGAAGCCAAATAAATCAGCGTCGAAGGTAATTAGCTGTAAACGCATTTATACAACCCCCTCTAGTAAGTAAGCCCATTCATTGAGCTTATTATAAATCACTTTGATTGTAAATGTAAGGATATAATTTCAGCAACAATCCTTCTGTAAAAAAAAAACACTTTGGCTCATAACTCAATCTAGAAATATAAATTAATTCACTTTTAAAAGTGATGGCAAGCAATACATTTTTCGGCAAATTCTGGCTCACAATTGAAAAAGTAAATAGGCTAATATTGAATTGGCTATTGTAAGTTCTTTGTATTCGGAGAATTTTATGTTCAAATTCTAAGTATCTATGAATTGAGATGGCTACTACAGGAAAAACATTTTTTTTTGGCACAATTTATCTCATAACTAAACTATAATTGTAAATTAGTTATCTTTGAAATATGTGATAGTTTACAATAGTGATAAATGACACAAACTGAGGGAAGCCTTTACCCGGCAATGGATGAAGCTATACTATTAGAATAGGCTGCTTTTACCCGGATAGGCCAGTTGTCAATTAGTTAAAAAAGATAGTCTGAAAGAGAAAACTTTTTAGCATTAAGTCCGCCTATAAACTACTTTTATGTGCAATAAAGATTTTTATATCTATCATGTACAGAGATAAACAAATGATTATTGATGGGAATTAATAGAATTCTTACACCACACAGCTTCTTTCATCGCCTGTAAATGCCATTTTCAGGGCCACCATTCTACAACCGGGTCACGAACCTGTATCAGAGTGACCAAAAAAGGAACAGTAATATCAACGAACTCATAATAAAAAGATTCATGAATCAAAACCAAAAATAGTCCCAAAATACTTCGCTAATTTGCATAACAAAGGGTATTCAATACCCCAATATCAAGCTCTGTCATAGAATAGTCGTTACATATATAGCAACGAAACTCCCATTTTGCGTGAATACAATCAAGTGAGACTTGTTTTGCAAAAGCGCACGTGGCGTAGCGTGCTTTGTATTTTTCAAAGGGCAGGTTAGACGGGACGGACCTTTCATATAACAAATCATGAAACGATCGAAAAACAAATACTTAAATAACTTCTTTATTATACACTATTTTAATATCATAAAGAGGTTAAGTTAGTTAGTTTGGATGTAGGAGGTAATCTACAAAACTACTTATAGAAAAGGCAAGCGTCGCTCCGTTAACTCAGATAAGATTTGCCACTAACTCATGACGATCGATGGTATTATTTGCAAGTATTTGAGGATACGTATAATTCCAGGAGTTGCGTTTCTACGCACTCTTAATAGTTATTTTAAAAGGGCTCGCGACATCACAAGGATACACAACAATGGCGAGGTAGAATTAAATATTGTAATGATTCCGTTACGAAATTTCCAAAGGGAAATATAGTTCTGGAGCAGGTAGTACTTTATTACATCATACGGCTGACTGGACATTTTTAGACAGCATCATCTAGCCCCAAACTAAGCAGAGCTTGTGTTATAGAACTAAATAACTGATATACTACTTATATACTTAAATACAAATATTTTATTTAACACTAAGCATGTTATAATTTTTAGATTCTGGTGGTCCCTGCACGAGGGCTAGCCTCGACGCTATATCACGAGGGCTGTATCGCGACGGCGCTGTAAACTACGTAAATACTACTTATAATATTGTTGCATTTATATTAACTAAATAAATTTTCAAAAACCAATTTTGCTTCTACTTAAACCTGCTTATCTGTAAACAGTATGAGGACTAACAACCTTGAAAAGTGCCTTGTTGCTGGTGGAAAAAAACAGTGTGGGTAAACTTACATAATTACTTACTTAATTGTAGCTCATTGTTACCTCAACAACCCACTACATCATTTATAAAATTGGGGTAATCTGTTATTGTCCTTATGCTTGATACAAATGTTTTTGTCTAGATTATAAGTAAACTGTCAAAGTCAAAGTCAAAGTCAATAGGTTTTTATTCATTGAAATCACAAGGATCATATAGAAACGTCAACTTAAAAACTATACGTGAATCTAAAATGTTAAAGTGAATTTACGCCGGTTCCTCGCGCGCGACCAAGCATAGAAGAATCAGGCAACAAACTCTGCTTGGTTATTTTTTTGATGATCCTTCATTCAGCTTTAGTGTGGTGCCAATCGAACGTAAATGAACGAGACTCATTTATAGAAAAAAGTACTAGTCAGAGACTTAAATAAAGTCTAAAAAGTATCAACCTAAGTTCTTATGACAACACACTATACGCTTTATAATAGTAATGCTTAACCTATTCTTAAAAAATATGATACCACAGATATACAATTCCACAATTAAGCTAACGAAGGAGCGGAGCGACGACATCGGGCCATGCAGTTTTATCGTCAATATAGGCATTTAAGGTGTAATACGCCTTCTTTATTAGATTGTTCTTTATATAAGATTTAAATCTTCGAATAGGCAGCTCGGTTACATTTTCCGGAAGCTTATTATAGAAGCGTACAGAGTTTCCCATAAAAGACCCATTGGACTTTTCTAATCTAAATTTCGGGATGAGTAATTTATTTTTGTTTCTAGTATTAATGTTATGGACATCACCTTTTTTTATAAAACAAGCGCTATTTTTATGCGTGTACATTAAGTTTTCATAAATATACTGTGAAGTTACTGTCATAATGTTTATTTCTCTAAATCGTTCTCTCAGAGAATCACGAGGCTTCATATTATAAATGGCACGTATTGCTCTTTTTTGTAACACAAAAATTGTTTGAATATCTGCTGCCTTCCCCCACAGTAAGATACCATATGACATGACACTATGAAAGTAGCTGAAATATACTAACCTAGCTGTGGCTTCATCAGTAAGGTGTCTAATTGTTCTAACTGCATATGCAGCAGAACTAAGTCTACCTGCAAGTGCTTCTATTTGCGGACTCCATTGCAATTTTGAATCAATATGGAGTCCTAAAAATATAGTAGAATCTACTAGATCTAGTGTTTCTCCATTTAATTTAATGTCGGTGTCATACTGAATTACATTAGGCAAAGTGAATTTCATACACTTAGTTTTTTTAGCATTCAGTAGAAGATTATTGACGGTAAACCAGTCAAGAACTTTCGATAGAGATAAGTTTACATCGTCGTAATTAGCTTTATATCTATCAACTTTGAATATTATAGAAGTATCATCCGCAAATAGAACTAAATTACATAAGTTTTCCACGAAAAAGGGAAGATCATTAACGTATACCAGAAACAAAAAAGGGCCAAGTATCGAACCCTGCGGCACCCTCATGTCAATAGTAGATCCCAAAGACCTCTCACCACCGACCTCAACCCTTTGAACTCTATTGGATAAGTAAGACTGAACAAGATCCATTTATTTGGAATGCCGTAATGATTCAATTTGGATATTAAAGTACCATGATTTACGCAAGAAAAAACCTTGGACAGATCGCAGAAAACTCCGATAGCATTCTGCGCGTTCTCCCAAGCTTCCAATATGTGCTTTAAGAGCAAGGTTCCAGCATCGGTTGTAGATCGACCTTTGGTAAATCCAAACTGATTATTATGAAGTAGCCCATTATGGTTAAGTGTGTCAATAGTTGAGAAATAATATTTTTTTCAAAGATTTTACTTAGCGCGGGCAATACAGGAATCGGTCTATAATTTGCTGGATCTCTAACATTTCCAGACTTGAACAAAGGAATTAATTTACTGTATTTCATAAGATCAGGAAATAGTCCTTCATCAACACAACTATTGAAAACATGGGCTAAACACGGAGCGATATCAATGATTATCGCACCTAGAACTTTTGTCGATATTCCCCATAGGTCTTCAGTATTCTTTATGTTTAGTGACTTAAATGTTTTTAGAATACTATCTGCATTAACGTATCCAAAGCCAAACACGATTTCACATTTTTCAACACTTGACTCTAATAAAGAAGTCGCTCTAGCGGCTGAAGAGTTTAACGCTTGGGTTACAATTTTAGGTACACTAGAGAAAAAACTATCAAATGCATTTGCAATATCAATATTATTTGTCAGTATTTTATTTTCTAAGTTCAGATTTATATCTTTAATCCGGATTTTAGATTTTCCTGTTTCATTATTTATCAGTTTCCAAGTAAGTAGCCTTAATTTTATTGGAAGATTTTGCAATTTTATTTCTTAAATGCATTGATTTTGCTGCACGACAAACTTTTTTGAAAGTTTTGGAATAATTCTTTACGTAAAAGATAAACGTAGGATCGTGTAGCATCGACTCCCTAGTTGCGTATAGATCATATAATTTATTCCTACTTTTATAAATACCTGGTGTAGCCCATTCAGCAAATCCAACACGTTCTTTAGTTTTACAAGTTTTTAAATTAAAAATATTACTGTGTGCCTTATTGATAACATTTGTCAAAATAGTAAAAATTTCATTAGGGTCATCCATGCATGGAACTAGAGACATTTGAGATTTAATACTGGCCTGGAATTTCTTAATACGGCTCTCAGTGATAGGCCGGTAAGTGAATTCTTGGGGCTCATTTTCTAAGTTACAAGTAAATAAGGCACTGTGACCATAATGATCTGAACTGTTGATTACCAATAAACAAACAAATAAATAAAGGATTCAGTGTGCACGGTAAGCTGTAAAAAAGCAGGACATAATTGTCAGCAAACACTTCTGTTCCAACAAAGATTGTTCAGTTTGACGTAAAAATGTTACCACTAGCTGCCGAACTAAAATGTACGAAACATTATTCCGAAAATAAGCCAAGAGTAAACATCAAAAGGATTGACATATTTTGAGGAATTTTCCAAAGATATAATAATTTACTTTTTGATACTGCTCTGTAAAAGTTTGACTTCTTTGTTTTACGTACTACTCTTTTAATTAATGGTTTTGTTGCCTTTTAACGAGTGGTTTTTATTTGGAACAGTAGAGCTCCTTTGTTAAAGAGCCAGCCCGGGGAAGTACTGTTTTTGTATCTAGCTCTGCGGTCAAGCAGTAATGCTAGCTAGCATTGTTATGTTTCGGTGTGGTGCCGGCGATTTTACAGGCAAATAAGTCTTTCCTCTATGACTCTATGGGAGGTAATGCATTAGTAGTTGTCCTGGTGCTGTGTAACATAAGTTATATCATAAGTTACGGTAAGTATTTACCATCTTCCTATGCATTCTTACCTTCTCTCCAAGTAGCATACGGTAACCGCCTACCAACAGGTGGGCCAAATGCTCGTTTCCCATTAAAAACTCAACAATGTATTTCGGAGTCAGTCGGCGTAATGTAATGGTGTTTTGGCCATTTTGTTAATTCAAAGAGCGTCTCTGAATATCTGATGAACCTCGCAGAACCTTCAGGGATTCATGTCGGCAGTCATGCTTTTAGGTACCAGCTTTTGACAAAGTACGCAGTTCTCATGCATAATCAGCTTCAAGGATAAATGGAATGGGAGATAGAATTTCGCCATCGAATTTCTAGTTTAAGTGCATGATAGTTTCCTTGCAATGATTCCTTCATCGGTATTAGAACGTGGTAAAAAAATATATATTCTGAAAATAATCAAAGTCAAAAAAACAACTTCATACATCCATACGAATATACATCCATGCCTGTTTCCCGATAGGCAGAGACCAACGATCTCAACTTGCTACGACCCTGACATACCTTCTTTGCTTAATCCTACTAATATTATAAACGTGAAAGTTTGTGAGGATGGATGTTTGTTAACCTTCCACGCAAAAACTACTGAACGTATTTTAATGAAACTTTATTGTAATATAAGTTTTACATCAGAATAACAAATAGGCTACTTTTTATCCGGGTACCAGGCAGGCGAAGCCGAGGGCAGATGCTAGTTCACTCAAATCACATTCTTCATGCAAACTTATCTGTTAAGGTTACTCTTAACCTGACCTTTCGCCTGTTCTTTTCAGCTTAACCAACTTGAAGTTTCAAATATTTCATCACATAAATGTCTTGATCGACAAAAACCTACAAGTATTTTTATTCTTGATAAAATCTGTTAAGCATTATGCATACATTTATTTTACATTACAAATGTACATAAGCTATATAATAAATATGGTCAGTTTTTCAGAGCCATTATAACATACAAGCACAGTGAGTTCAGAATGGGTTTGGATCAAAAAAATTCATTCAAATTTATAAAATATAAATAAATAAATAATGATGGACATTTTTCACACAGCATCATCTAGCCCCAAAGTAAGCAGAGCTTGTGTTATGGGAACTGCATGACTGATATTCTATTTATATATTTTTTTTTGTAAATACATACATATTATACATAGAAAACACCCAGACGCGAGACAAATGAATGCGGATCATACAAACATTTGTCCCGTAGCGGGAATCGAACCCGCAAACTTCTGCGTCTCAGACGCATCATGCATGTATCATACATTCTCTTATGTACGCAGTTCAATTCAGTAAATTGTATTTAAAATTATTTTGATGCTTCTATAAAGAGATTTTACACACTATAACATACTAAAACTGGCATGTCTATTGTTATTTAAAATTTACATGTACGATTTGTGGGTAGATGTAACTATGTTCGTTTCACTGAATTCCTTTGAAAATTCAATTGAAAACGCATTGTCATCTCTGGACCGTTTATCTGGTGCGTCCAGCGTTCAGGGCGCAATAAATCAATTTGTATTGGCCTTTGTGAATAATAACCCATGACACCGGACCAATTTATGGAGTTTCATTTGAGCACTCCGACCAGCTTAGGCTTAGGCTGTTATCAACATCATCAACATACTGTAGAGGTCCACAGCTGGACATAGGTCCGGTCAAAGTGTTCGCCGTTGTCGATAATTTATTCGATTTCTCTCTATCTATACTAATATTATAAAGAGGAAAGATTTTTTTTGTTTGTTTGTATTGAACAGGCTCCGAAACTACTGGACCGATTTTAACCATTTTTTCACCAAATGAAAGCTAAATTATCAGGAAGTAACATAGGCTATAATTTATTTTCAAAAAAATAGAGATGCTAAAGAAAATTGCAATATTGTAACCCAAAGTAGCAAAATTTTGCCGATAAAATTTATTATTTGGCGTGCGCTGAGAAAACTATTGATGATACATAAAAAATATGTACTACATGATTAAAGTACTAAATAATAAATAAATAATGCTGGACATTTTTCACACAGCATCATCTAGTCCCAAAATAAGCAGAGCTTGTGTTATGGGAACTAAATGACTGATATACTACTAATATAAGTTTTTTTTGTTGTAAATACATACATGTTATACATAGAAAACACCCAGGCCGAGACAAATATATGCATAACTTACAAATATTTGTCCCGCAGCGGGAATCGAACCCGCAACCTTCTGCATCTCAGGCAGGCCTTCGCCCACTGCTCTACAGAGGTCGTCATTATTACCTACAAAAAAGTCCGCGAGGGATTATATCTTACTATCATAGTTAAGTCAAAATAGCAGCTTTTGTGTTCTAAAATTTTTAAGATCGCCGATATTCCCATGGAATCGAAACTTACGCGGGTGAAACCGCGGGGCGCAGCTAGTAAAAAATAAAAGAGTTTAAGAGTAGTAGAGCTTCTGTGGAAGAGCTTGTGCCAACACCATGCCTATTTGGCGGCGACCGATGTGGCGCGGTGGGCGAAGGTCCGCCTGCGACACAGGAGGTTGCGGGTTCGATTCCCGCCCTGGGACAAATGTTTGTACGATCTGCAAATATTTGTTCCGGGTGTTCAGGATATTTTCTATGTATAATAAAAAAAAATCTATCTATGTAATGTATTGTATTAAGTATATCAGTCATCTAGTACCTAGTATAGGATAATATATGTATATAAGTCATTGTAAACTTTGGATCCGTAGACTTCAACAGAAGATACCTCACGATATGCATCAGAGGTAACAGATGTCGAGATGGCGTCAACCGCGCACCATCAGGTGGTTCTCTGTCTCGCCATAACATAACTCTCATAAAAATGAACTGTTTAACACATAACACATAACAGACAAATATACATAACAGACTGGTCAATTGAAACGAAATTTGAAAAACCCATACGTGTATTTCTATCACCGTTTGAAGTGCCCTCTTGTGACTCGTGGCTATAAAACCTATCTTAGATAAGAATCATCCTTAAAGACATCCTATTTTTTGGCAAAATATCGCTTTATAATCCTCCTTACACGACCACCGGATTGGAATTAAGGGACCGCCCGCAAGGCCAACACGACTCAATTTCTATTCAATCAATTGGTACCTATCGGAGAGCATTACAACGCAAACACATAAACCGGCTACTAGCGCTGCGGATAACAATACGGAATATGGAAAAATCTCGTTTAAACTGAGTGTATTATTAAAACTAAGTTGTTTCTAGAAAACATTTAAATCTGTTTGGTAAACGATTACATCAGCATGAATGTGCTGTCTGATGCTTAATTCAAAGATCACGCGAGATAATTACCTAAGACAGAGCAAAGTCCGAAGGTTTCTAAAGTTTTTGCCATAATTCTCGAAGCCCAATAAAATACGGGGACTTTGAACTTTGAAACTCATAAAAACAAAGTCAGGGCGCTTACACACGCGCTACAGTGGCGCGACCGTGAGTAAAACGCGCGTCTGTAGTCTCAGTATTTTTTAGATGTTTCATCCCAAGCCAACCCTAAATAGGGGCCGAACAGAAAAGAGACAATTAAGGGAGACCAGAGAAAAGATGGCAGGAAGAGATATCAAAGATAGCAGGCATGTCATAAATGAAGAAAGTGAAGGAAAGAAACTTATGAAAAAAAAACCGAAAAATAACGCCACTGCAGCGCATGTAAAAGCATATAATTTATAGGCGCCCTTAACTTTGAAACTCTGGTCAGAAATTGTGAAACTCACACTACATCGTAAACTGTAGAACTGCAGTGTATATAAAATCATCTAAGTTGAAGGCGCCCTTAGCTTTGAAACTCTGGTCTGCGATTGTGAAACTCACACTACATCGTAAACGGTAGAACTGCAGTGTATATAAAAGCATCTAAGTTGAAGGCGCCCTTAGCTTTGAAACTCTGGTCTGCGATTGTGAAACTCACACTACATCATAAACGGTAGGACTGCAGTGCATATAAAAGCATCTATGTTGAAGGCGCCCTTAGCTTTGAAACTCTGGTCAGCGATTGTGAAACTCACACTACATCGTAAACTGTACTGCAGCGCATGTAAAAGCGTCTTACTTGAAGTGAAACATCGTAAATTATAGAACTAACGAAATCACGGCTGTGAGTCACTAACTAATGATAATGTTTGGAATAGGTTGTATGTACTTGTGGGTCACCTGTTTGGAAAGCGGTTCTCAAACTTTAGAGATCACGCGTGATAACTTAACATGACAAACTAGTCCAAGTAACTGAGAACATAATAAGCACAGAACCTCAGTTATTTGGATATGATGACCGACTTCTACTCAACTAACTCTTTTGTATAGATAAGATAAGATAGATGATAATGGCCTGGTAGGTACAGTGGCGTTATATACAATACAATATGTTAAGATAGTTTCATAGTAAGACAATTTATATATTGGCAAGATAGCCTCTTTCTTGTTTAAGAGAACGCGTGATAACATGACGAACTTTAAAGCTCAAGTAGTAAATAACATTTATAGTACGAGCAGACAAACGAAGTCAAAAACAACAAAATTAAATACTAGAACACGCTCACATAATTATGAGTTTTTTACGGGTCTTTATCGCGTTTACCTCTTAAAGATCAGTAAAAAACTTAAATTTATTCGATCGTGAATATTTGAAAAATACCACGCTCACTACTGTTTACCACATGACTGACATTGATAGACTTTTGAGGATACCTAGTAGGGGGTTAGTCAGAGGCACATGCCCGCGTTTTTGCAAGTAATTCGCATTCCACGTGACATGTTTGCCAGCCAATCGCTGCTTTATTGGCTAAATCAGTTCATACGAATTTGTTTGATCGTTCATCGGTTCTTTCTTAGTCACCCTACGAAACTCAACCTCATTGACCTTGTGACCAAAATAATGCTACTGGACCATTGTGGTGGATCTTTTCACCACAATGGTTTTCCGAGGCTCATGTCTTCGATTCTATGCTTTTAAAACATGCCATTTTCCTAATGCTGTTTTCCTGCACCGTTTGAGAGAAAAAGGGCATTGTATATATTTTTTTGTGGGTGGAAAATCGATCAAAATGGCTTTCTGATAAATTTAACAATGGTAATTTTATTTAAACTATTGTATATTATGTATTTTTAGGTACCTACTACTTACGTACGTTTACCTAACGGATTCTTCTTCCAGAAAACTGGATAACTTTAGCATATAAGTTAACTACATAAACCAAAGTTGTCAAGTTAGATATAAGTAATTTATTTCCTAAAATCATGTGGTCTATACGCACAGTCCAGTATTGAAAAGTTAAAATTAATTTCTCCCTAGAAAACATACCAGAAGAGGAAAAATTAAATCAGACAGTCATAAGCTATTTCAGCACAAACGAGGAAAAAACCAACAGGAAAATTACACAAAACATTGACAAACGCTGTTTCGAATATACCGGTTGCGCGAGGGCATTCATAAAGACTCCCCACCTGTCTACCTCAACTATCCAGTGATACATCAGATATCGTCACGGTCGGTTGCGTTACAGAATTCCGTATACAAACAAGAAGCGAACGATACCATTAAGAAGGATAATTCTATAGGTAAAAGCGAGTGCAAAGCAAGAAAACAAACTTATATTAATGTATGCAAACGATATTTCCTAAAATCTCTTTCTCTCGGTCAACGATACGTCAGCGACAAGTAAAAGTACGTGATAATGATTCAGTGAACCAGTTACTAATCGAAAGTGATTAAAAAGAATTGTGTACAGAACTATTATACAAATCACATGGATCATTAAGAACCGTGTAGTGAACTTGAATTTTCGCCAGTTCCTCAAAAAGTCATTTAATGACCTCGCATTTACAAGGAGATCCAGTGAGTTGAAATGAACATGGACATAACCGGGCTAGTTGCTGTCATCACTGGAGGCAGCTCAGGTATAGGAGCAGCAACCGCAAAACTGTTCGCCCGCCATGGAGCGAACGTCGCAATCATCGGCCGTCATGAAGCCAGGTTGCTAGCCGTCGGAGACGCTTGCGAGGCAGCTAGCAGCCGCAAACCGCTAGTTCTGCAATTAGACTTAACAGTAGAAGGGAACTGTGAGGAAGCAATCAGAAAAACTGTGCAAACGTTTGGCAAGATTGATATTTTAGTGAACTGCGCTGGCAAAGCCGGTATTACATCCCTCTTCGACAACACAATTGATGTCTTCGACGAGCTGGTCGCTCTGAACCTTCGCGTCCCGTACAAAATGACACAACTGTGCGTGCCACACCTGAAGATCACTAAGGGCAGCATAGTCAACGTCTTCGGGGCTCCGTTACGGGTCAGACCAGGCTTTCTTCCCTTTGCAATGATAAAGGACGCGTTAGAGAGGTTCACGAAATCTGGAGCTGTAGAATTGGCTCCTGATGGTATAAGGATGAATGCGGTCAGACCCGGGATAACAAGGACCAACTTTCTGGCGAATCTGAACATGGATGATGATTATATGGATATGGCATATGATAACTTAGCTGCTATGATACCGAGTAATATGGTACTCTTGCCTGAGGAGATAGCAGACATTATTTTGTATGTCGCTTCGAATCGTTGTAAGAACTTGGTGGGTTCTTCTGTGATCGTTGACGGCGGTGCCTCGTCTTACACTTAAGTCATAGTTGCTTGTTTAAATATCATTGTCATTGACCATTCGATTTTAGAGCGTATCATAAGAGACCTTTGAAGATTAGATAATATAAATACATACATTTTTAAATTTCATTTACTTTTGGACATTGTGACAGACAAATAATGTATTAGACAGACTATTCGACAGTCTAGTCAAATAATGTATTAGACAGACTATTCGACAGTCTAGTCAAATAATGTATTAGACAGACTATTCGACAGTCTAGTCAAATAATGTATTAGACAGACTATTCGACAGTCTAGTCAAAATATATTAGACAGACTATTCGACAGTCTAGTCAAATAATGTATTAGACAGACTATTCGACAGTCTAGTCAAATAATGTATTAGACAGACTATTCGACAGTCTGGTTAAACCCAGAATCTACAGTTATTATGATATTTTCGAACATACATTTAGAAAGTCTATTTATATATTATTTTTTTTATAAAACATGATGGAAATTTGTCTAAAAACAGACCGACGCAAAATTAGTTTAGACCAGTTTAAAATAAGTTCAAGGTCCGAGTAAACCAATGTCGAGTTTAAAATGTTTAAAAATACCTCTTTTTTATTTTTTATATCAAAGTATACGATTGTAGTAGCTGTTTTGGCATAACAAAACATAAATAGTTAAAAAAACTGTAAGTAAAGGTCATTTGTACTGATTTTTTTTTCAATTTTAAAATGAAATTTACTATGTCTATAATTACAAAATCGTTTGTCCGGACTGACTGACTGAATGACCTATCAACGTACAGCCAAAAGTCTAGAAGAAAGCTGAAATTTGGAATATTTTATAATATAAGCTTGTGCTAAGAAAGGATTATTGGAATTACCACTTTAAGGGAGAAATGGGGGGGTAAACTTTGTATGAAAATCTTTGTTCTTTGAAGAGAGACAATTTACCTATTGTATTACAGCTACTGAGCATAAATAAATAATGATGCGTTTCAAGGTTTTTGAATTTTTACATTTTAGGGGGGAAATGGGGGTCAAAGTGTATATAGGTATGGGAGTATAGGTTTTTTAAACACAACTCCACGCGTGCAAAGCCGCTGGCAACAGCTAGTGTAGAATATAAATTTAAATACGTCCCAAAAAATTAATAAAAAAAATTCAACGCATTGCCGATCAGGCGAACATGCTGGTTTGAGTCCTTCTAGATAGAAATTTTTGGGACACATTTTAAGTATGTAAATTGAGAAGAGCTCAATTATAAGATTAACTTTAAAGCTACGATCTTAACTTCCGTTTGTAGGCTTACAATTTTTTTTTTTTTGTAATTACAAATATTTGTCTCGGTATCTGGGTGGCATATTCATTTATTTATTTACAGTACGTTTTAAAGAAAGCGAGTTATGTTGTAACTAGTTGTTGCTCGCGGCTTCGCCCGCATTGTATGTTAATAAAAGTAGCATATGACCGTCTCCAGGCTTCATACTATGTCCACCAACTTTTGAATAAATCGAACCAAGGATTACAATTTATACAAAGTTTAAGAACTCAATTGCACACCCCCAAAGGAGGTAAAAAACACGTATTTTTTAATTTTGAAAAAATAAAAAATACGTGTTTCATTATTTATTTTAAAGTTTATGTGTATCGAGTTTTGAGTGAATAAAACCAAGGAATATTTTATTCCATAGAAACTTTACCACCCTGTTCAACCCCCTTAGGGGTTGATTTTCGAAAATAAGATTAGCCTATGTGTTATTCCAGAACATAAACTATCTACATTCCAAATGTCATCAAAACCGGTTTAGTAGTTACGGGGATACGTGGTAACAAACATTCACACACACAGACTTTCGCATTTATTATATTAGTAGGATTAATGCGTCCTAATACTTAGTTACAGTTGACCTAGAAAAATAAGTATTTCCTTAATAATATTTTAATATCAGGCAACATTGTAAAGTAGTTGTACAATTACCCCTGCCATTGAAACATTATGAAAAATAGCTTACAACTAAATAAATTAATAAATAATGCAGGACATTTTCACAGATAATCATCTAAACCCAAACTAAGCAGAGCTTGTATTATGGGAACTACATGACTGATATAATACTTAAATACATGTTGTTTTTGTAAATACATACATATTATACATAGAAAAAACCCAGACCCGAGACAAATATTTGCAGATACAAACATTAGTCTCGCGGCGGGAATCGAACTCGCAACCTTTTGCGTCTCAGGCGAGCCTTTACCCACTGCGCCACAGAGGTCATCACAGAATACATAATAATAATATAAAACTAAAATTTATTTATCTACTGGTGGTGACTGCGACGTGGGCGTGGCTGGGTTCGGTAGCCGACCCCGATAACGTCGATAGACGATAAATGGTTCAATAATATTGTGTTACTAGTTGTTGCCCGTGGCTCCACCCGCGTGGTTGTAAATAAAAGTAGCATATGACCGTCTGCAGACTTCAAACTATGTCCACCAACTTTTGAATGAATCGAACCAAGGATTACAATTTATACAAAGTTTAGAACTCAATTGCACACCCCCAAAGGGTAGTTTTGAAAAATTAAAAAATACGTATTTCATTATTTACTTTAAAGTTTATTTGTACAGAGTTATGAGCGAATCAAACAATTTTTTTTTCATAGAAACTTTACCGCCCTATGTAACCCCCTTAGGGGTCGATTTTCGAAAATTAGATCAGCCTATGTGTTATTCCAGATCCTAAACTATCTACATTCCAAATTTCATCAAAATCGGTTTAGTAGTTAAGGAGATACGTGGTAACAAACATTCACACGCACACGCGTGCACACACACCACACACACCACACACACACACACACACACACACACCACACACACCACACACACACACACACACACCACACCACACACACACACACACCACACACACACACACACACACACCACACCACACACACCACACACACACACACACACACACCACACCACACACACACACACACACACACACACACACACGCGCGCGCGCGCGCGCACACACACACACACAGAGTTTATTATATTAGTAGGATTAATGACGTTTTCAACAAAGCGTGACAAACTAAGGTTGAACTTGACAAACTAAGGTTGGTTGACTTGAAGGTAAATAATTTACCTCCAAGTTCGTCAAACTTTGTTGGTGAACAACATATTATTGTCATTATGAGTTTCCAAGGATGAATCAAATGGATTAGATGCACTTACCAGAAACATAATGGCACAATATGGCAGGACATTATAACAACACTCGGTACCTCGTTTTCAATGAAGCTATATTTCACTCGCTACGTATGCATTTTCAATTCTTCTTATAATTTATGTTTTTATTGTTTCGTCATCTATAATTATAACTCCGCTTTCTAAAATTTTGACTTTTATGAGATTGAAACTAAACTAGCTTTTTTATTGAGGCAAACAGGCCTACTGCCCTCGAGACGATAAACTGCCTATCGCCTATTGTCTATAATTTCACTGGCATCCTTTTCATTCAAACTGGAACACAAGTAATTACAGAATAAACACGACAGAAACAATTACGGTGATAATACTTTCCCAGAGCGAAATCTAATGCCTGCTGCTGCGTCTGCTGGCTTGGTAAAAACCAGTATTGCCTTTTTACATAGCATTTAAAACAGTAAAAACATTTTGAACTATTAAAAATACAGTCGTTTCACGAAATGAAATGCAACATACATACGTGTTGATGAAAAATGAGCCACCATTGTTTGCAACACAGTTCGATGCGTTTTGATCCGGACTCGGCCCGAAAACATATTGCATGCGTTATTCACGAGAAAATACAGAAAGTAATTCCACTTTTTGTCGGAATAAAATGCACGTGGGAATATTTTGAAGTACAGACACTTTTATGTGATAGAACGGATATCGCTGTTATGGAGCAAACGTTTACAAGCAAGATAATAATAAGACAATATGGGACAAGCGCACCGACAACACAAATTCTGATCAAGTGGCTTCTATGAAGTCGTGGAGCGACTGTTAAGACCCACATTCGATTTTTGCAAGTCCTTAAATCCATCGCATAAAGGAAATTATGTGCTAGCTTAAATAACTAACATTAGACAAATTACGTATCTTGATATCATTTAATAATGCGAATACACTCAAGCCCATTTGTCAAAAATATTACTATAGTAAAAACACTTTTTATCAGTTCTAATAATCAGTGAATAAACAATAATACTGATAGCAACTGATACGTTGAGTAACTTACAGTGTGAGACAAGCCAGAAGCAGCGACAGTCGTGTGTGATAAGAGTTTTGGCGAAGCAATCGTATAATTCATGAAAGATAAAACAAGTGATAAAACTGTTGGTTACCAACGGAAAACCGTAATAATTATTTATAAAGTAATATCTGCACACGATAAAGTGGTTTTGAACGCTAAAAAGAAAAAAATATATAGTTCATGAAGTTCTAGCTTATGTAATTGAAGAACGGACACAAGAAACAAAGTTCCTCAAAACTACATCTCACCACTAAAGAAGAAGAAAAAAACAATCATAAAAACAGGAGTAAGATAACATAATAATATATAATTGAAAGTAATTGATTTAGTCAAAATGGAAAAAATAGACTTCACAGACAAAGTAGCAATTGTTACAGGAGCTAGTTCAGGAATCGGCGCAGCCACGGCAATAGCCTTAGCTGGCTACGGAGCAAAACTGACGCTAGTCGGCAGAAACGAAGGCCGACTCATAGAAACATCAGATAAATGCGCAGTCAAACATGACAAAGCACCACTATGCCTCATTCTAGATCTCACTAAAGACAGCAACTGTGAAGTAGTTATAGAGAGAACAGTAGAGATGTACGGTCGGATAGATGTACTAGTGAACTGTGCCGGCAAGCTGCTGCTTACATCACTACACGATAATTCTATGGCAGCGTTCGATGAGGTGATGAACATTAACATTCGTGTACCGTTCTGTCTGTCCCAATTGGCCTTACCACATCTCACGAAGACAAAGGGAAACATAATAAACATAGGATCCTCAATGGCGAAACGGTTCAAGCCAGGTTTGATGCCGTACATCATAACTAAAACGGCTCTATCAATTATGGCAAAGCTTTCAGCTAGAGAGTTATTATCAGAGGGAGTAAGAATCAACACGATATGTCCAGGAACGACAAGGACGAAAATATTCTCAAACATAAGCAGGACCGATGAAGGACAGAAAGAAATGTTTGATTCTTTAGCATTAGATATGCCTCAGGGTAAAACTATAGAACCTAATGAAGTGGCTACGTTTGTGTGTTTGGTGGCGAGCGATATTTTCCCGAATTTAAATGGGGCAGAGTTGTTGATAGATGGCGCTGCTAGTCTGACGTGACTTTGGATTGACGTATTATAAGTTAAGTTTAATAAGTAAAAATATAAATACGCCTATATATTAAACACCAGTTGTAGAAGTTATTATTTTAAAATGTTATCTTATAGATTTTCATAAATAAATGTACTATACCAAAAAACGTCTATTTTTACATTAGCGGTATCAACAAACACAGAATCTGATTCATAAAATCTACCAACACGTACCCTTGAACTTCCATTTGGCCTCAGCAAGATTCCAAATCAAAACATTGCATATTAAACTCTAAATATTGTATGAAAGAGTATAAATTCTTGCGAATTTGACTTGTGTACGTAGTTGACTATATTAAAGCAATACTACCTCTATACATGATAATCGTAAACCTTTCAAATAACATCCTATTGGTAAAATTAGAAAAGCAAAGTTGTAATATATTTCTTAGCGACGTCTTTACAATGTTGTTTAGTTTGATCTTTACTTTGTTTGTGTTTATTTTATAACTAGCTTCTACCTATGGCTTCGCCCGCGTGGTAGGTACCCGGTCAAAAAGTAGCCTTTGTGTTATTCTGATGTATAAGCTAAATATATTCACGTTGTCAGAAGCTAGTAATAAATAAATAAAAAACACAATTAGATTTTTCCATCTATGCAACTTTGTCCTCGATTGGCACCACACTAAAGCTGAATGAAGGATCATCAAAAAAAATAACCAAGCAGAGTTTGTTGCCTGATTCTTCTATGCTTGGCCGCGCGCGAGGAATCGCCAAATATTCACTTTCAAGTTTTAAATTCACGTAGTTTTTAAGTTGACGTTTCTATATGATCCTTGTGATTTCAATGAATAAAAACCTATTGACTTTGCATTGTTGACAGTTAAATAAATGAAAGGTAAAAGGATTATTATTCTGCTTAGTCATCCAGTCGTTATTCTTCACACCTAGCTCTTGATGAATTAGCAAAGAGCACCGCTGCAGGGCGCTGATAACGACTTGCAGGGCGCTGATAACGATGCTCGCTGAAGTTATCACACTTACCTGTAACAATGATAAGAAAACAATTAATGAATTTGTCATAGCTAAAATTTAAATTATGATCAGTCAAAGACGAGTCTAGCTCGTATTAAATTAAAATCATTTATTAACACAACAAACACGCTCACGACTATATCCCCAATGTAAAAATCCTCAGACTCAATAAGTAGATCTTTGAGGATACCAAACAGGGGATAATCAGAGGCACGTCCAAACATAACATTTGGTATTGCCCTCGTTTTTGTTTATGTATTCCACGTGGCCGGTTGAAAGCCGACCGCCGCTAATTGGAACACTTACCGATGGCTAATATCTTCGAATTGCATGCCGGTTTCCAAAACGATGTTTTCCTTAACCGTGGAAAAATCCATTGATGCATGACCGAGTACGAACCTACGACCTCCTAATCGAAAAGTCTGGGTACCGCCCCGTAATTCAATTACACGTCACAACATTAGTGAATCAAAGAGAAGAAATAAGTCACGGGGTGATCGACACAAGAGGAAATGTCAGATGGAACTGACAGAAACGAAAGGTGATGATTGAAATGGTGCAGATCAGCAGCGGTGCCAAATCAAACGCCTGTATTCTCTGGTCTCAAGAGTAATACGACGGAAGGAGCTATAGAGCAATGCTTCATCATCTTCACCATTAGAAATCCACTGATACACATAGGTATACATAGATAACAATTTTATCCTGCTCGTTAAATTATTCAAAGCGACAATTGAATAATTTTATATAAAAAAAATAGTTAACAAATAAATGCAGGAAATTTTCACACAGCATCATCTAGCCCCAAACTAAGCAGAGCTTGTATTATGGGAACTACATGACTGATATACTACTTATATATATATTTTTTGTAAATTACATATTATACATAGAAAACTATCTAGACCAGAGACATTTTTTTGCAGATCATACAAACATTTGTCCCGTAGCGGGAATCCAACCCGAAACCTTCTGCGTCTCAGACATAGGTATAAATAATAATTTTATCTTGCTGGTTACATAATTTGAAGCGACAACAGAATTTTTTTTTTTTTAAATTAGTTATGTTCTTAAAAACCAACTTGGTTCGCTAATAGCCTGTAGAAGTACACGGCTGAGCAAATGCTTCAAACAGGTGCTTTAGGAGGCTTACGAACGATCTTGTTTTGTGAGGTTGTGAGAGGTAATCCTCTGGAGTTCATACCCTGTTCATGGCCACAACCGCGCTTACAGCTCATACTTCTACTCTATAGCCTGCTGACTTACACCTCTGACGTGGCGGTATTTTGATGGTGCCAATACGATAAAGTGGAGCGGAATGTGATACAGTTAGCACTTGGATTATCAGTTTAATTATTATTTTAATTAGACACAATTTAAATTCCTCTTTCTAAAGACAATACTGATACCCCCGTCATGCAGCGACCCCTAGTATCGTGTGGCGGCAAAAAAACATCTGAGAACCTTTCTTAAAGTCATACAAAATTATTGCGAAATAACTGAAGTAACAATCTAATCGGATGAAGCGTTAACAAATAGCAATTTCAAAAATTGGTCGCCGAGAAAACGTTCTAATAAAAAACAGCCATTTGTTGATTTTGCTACAAATGCCACACAGAAGCTAATAAAATGATAACACTTTGACGACCTCTGTGGCGCAGTGGGCGAAGGCCCGCCTGAGACGCAGACGGTTGCGGGTTCGATTCCCGCTGCGGGACAAATGTTTGTATCTGCAAATATTTGTCTCGGGATCTGGGTGTTTTCTATGTATAATATTTATGTATTTACAAAAAAAAATGCATATAAGTAGTATATCAGTCATGTAGTTCCCATAACACAAGCTCTACTTACTTTGGGGCTAGATGATGCTGTGTGAAAATGTCCAGCTTTTTTTTTTTACTTAGTTTAGCGATGCTGCAAACAACAGTTTAAAAGAACTCATCTTTGAAATTGTAATGGATTCTGCTTGTCTGATGGAAACGGTAAGTCGTTTTATAATCGGACCGTACACATAGTCAAGAAGTTACTACAGAAAGTTCAGTATTTAACTGAAGAGAAGTTGAGGAGTGCTGAGGGTCTAGACAAATATCACTTTCTGTAGGCGTTAACGCCTGCGGAACGATTGTATTGTATGGAAATTACATTAGCTGTGGAAAAGTCACGTGACAGCTGCCAAGTTTTACCTTGACAAATTTGCGTTGGCGTGACAGGAAAACTAAGCGTGAGATATTTGTCTAATTGCCTCCTCGCGAAATCCTGAGAATATTTTTTAAAAGAAGATTCCTATTAAAAAAATTAGCGCCACTGTGAGTCCAACACAACAGCCGCAGTCAGAAGGACCACCTGAAGCCAGGAAGGCATCTGGGCAACTCCCCGTGACCTGGAAGTTTTTGCCTCCAGAGTTGAAGCTAGGGCAGACAGTGTCAGCTAGAGGCCCTTACCCGCAGCTCGAAGAGAAAAAAAACTCCTGACGACCCGATTGATTGATATATGTCTAGTTGAAAATGACATTAGCTGTGAAAAAGTCACGTGAAGCTGTCACGTGACTTTTCCACAGTTAATGTCAATATTTACCATGCCAAGTTTTACCTTGACAAATTTGCGTTAGCGCGACAGGAAAACTAAGCGTGACATATTTGTCTAGTTGGAAATGACATTTGCTATGAAAATGACACGTGACAGCTGCCAAGTTATACCTTGACAAATTTGCGTTAGCGCGACGGGAAAACTAAGCGTGATGTATCTGTCTAGTCACCCAGGTATTAGAATGCATATAATATAAGACATAAGTAGTAGAAATAAATTGATTTTTAATTTCATTATGCAGGTATGTAGCTAGGGACTTATTTGTAGGGCAATAACACGGATACTGTTTTATCGCACTAGAAATAAGTCCACAGCTAATAAACCGATTGCAACTCTCACGCGAAAGAACATTAATTTGCTCTGCTCTATTTCTATGCGATAATTGTTGCCACGTTGCCGCGTCTCTATGATTTGTTATTTACATTAATCTAATTACAGTTTCGATCTATTGTTACCCTACTGCGGGTAAATAGGAGCAAGTTATGACTATTGGTCAGGCTAAGTATCGAGTTGCGTTGGTCGGTGTTCCAATAATCGGCAATGGGCATGTAACAAGTCATGTGGAATATACATATGTAGATACTTTTTTTTATATGACTATTGGTCAGGCTAAGCATCGAGTTGCGTTGGTCGGTGTTCTAACAATCGGCAATGGGCATGTAACAAGTCATGTGGAATATACATATGTAGATACTTTTTTTTATATGACTATTGGTCAGGCTAAGCATCGAGTTGCGTTGGTCGGTGTTCCAATAATCGGCAATGGGCATGTAACAAGTCATGTGGAATATACATATGTAGATACTTTTTTTTATATGACTATTGGTCAGGCTAAGCATCGAGTTGCGTTGGTCGGTGTTCCAATAATCGGCAATGGGCATGTAACAAGTCATGTGGAATATACATATGTAGATACTTTTTTTAAAAAATTTTCATGAGTGTGTTTTTTTCATCATAGCAGCTTTTGTATTCTAAAATTTAATAAAAATTAAAATAATGCTGGACATTTTCACACCGCATCATCTAGCCCCAAAGTAAGCAGAGCTTGTGTTATGGGAACTACATGACTGATATACTAATTATATAATATATTTTTTTGTAAATACATACACATTATACATAGAAAACACCCAGACCCGAGACAAATGAATTAGATCGCCGGTAGAAACAAAAAGAAACAAAAGTTGGTTACATTCGATTCTAAGTATTAATTCTTATTATAATAAATAGTTTTATGATAAGGGTATTTATGTAGCAGTAAAATACTTTTAAATTCATATTTTTTTCACGCGGGTGAAACCTCGTGGCGCAGCTAGTTCATTATAAAACTTTTGGAACTTCGGCAAGTTTTCATGAAATATGTGCAAACAGTTAACATGCCAGCCTAAATTAACTGCTAGACTTATGAGTCCTAATAGGACTATTTATTTCAAGAATCAGCTTATTCTTAGGTTGTTTTATTTATTATTATTTCCCCAAATTATTCTTAAAAGAATAGCATAAAAAATATGGATTGAGAACTTTGGCGAGATTCACAAGTCACCCAGCATAATTATCATTGGTATTTTTTGGAAAGACGATAGTCCAACGAACAAGTAGGGTGCCCAAGAAAAGGACCTTCAGATCGATGGTGAAAGAATTCATACACATTTAACGTTCACGGACGGAAAATTTGTCTGTTCTCTACGATGTTTTCCTTCAGTGATTGAAAGAAAATAGTGATTCATTTCTACTAATACAAAGATATAAATTATCTTCCACAACAGCACTTAAAATACCCAGCAGTAAACCAATCGCTGAACCAGACATTACAAATCAGCCGTTACTCGCAAGTAAATAATGATCGTACGCTGAAGAGGAATCTAAGACGGTAGGTATATAAGTAGAGTGTATTTACTTTGATTCCTTCCTAAGGCTACAACACTATGCTGCCGGCATAACCGCCAGCCGTTTGCCGCCGGTATTAATAGGCCGCCGGCACATGTACCAAAAACTGGCAGATAACCGCGGAGCATTTCGAATGTGACAGTCTCTGGCGCTAGTGGTGTGATCGCAGCCCATGAATAGATTTTTATTTTTAAAAAAGGAGGAGATTTTGGAATAGCGGGACGAATCCGTCGTCATTGCATAGTGTGTTGTAGCCTCTAAAGATAAATCAAAATAAAATAAATAAAAGAGAACGTAAATGGTAAAAAAATACAGACCAAATCTAGTTAAAACGAGCTATCGATACCGCGATCTTAAAAAATGACAAAACTGAATTTAATTTCCTACACGCCCATTGCAACTACAGGCGAGCGAATGACGGCCGCGCGCCGCTCACCGGAAATTTCAACTTTTTCTATAACTACCCGTTCGGTAAAATTATGAAATTGATATGCTTTGGAATCGGAGAAGACAGACGGATTTCTTCATGATATTACTGGTTTAATTGATTCTAGTTTAACAAAAAGTTTTTGATACATGAGAATGTGCGACATAAACCGATATCTTCTTAAACCAACATGAACTGCATTAAATATTTTCACTTCACTGGTGGAACATAAGATAAGTCTTGTAAAATGATAATTATTGTAGGTACATATCACAAGATATTTATGTACGAATATGCTGAGAGTTATTTCACCCTGCATACAAATAAGTCTCAACGGACTAATAAACTTTATTAACCGGGAGTGCTAATAATTGTCAAATTAATCCATATTTATAACTGGAATTAAACAGATTTATTTAAAGTGCTCTTTATCAGTTATATTACCACAGTAGTGGAACGCCCGCGTTACGTTTTTTTAACTGACTTCAAAAAAATTAGGTTCTCAATTCTTTTTTTTAATATTTATTCGATATATTCGCCAATTGTGAACCGATTTTGATGATTCTTCTGTTATTGTATAGAGAATGAATGATGTGCGAATTCAACCTTTATGCCAACCTTACCAACCTTTATGGTGGATTTTGGGTGACTTTTCAACCCACGACTATGAATTCAGGCTTTATTGTTTTTTTATCAATTCACCAATAAACTTAAACGTTGGTTATATGAAAAATGATTTTATGATGTAAAAGAACTAATTAAGTAAAATCTAAATGTTATTAAAAATAATATGACATGTTATTAATTTGATCTAACAATGTAAATTAAAATTATAATGAAATTAATTTGATGTTAGATTTAACTAAGATAAACATTTGCATGCCAATATGTTTGGTGAAATATGTGAAACTATAACTCCTTAATATAAGATCTTTGTAACCATATTTCTCGCAAATAAACATTTCATTTCATGTCATACACCCATCATCTTAAGTAAAATCATTACCTTTTCACTGTTGCGCCAAATATACGGTTATTCTATTCTATCTTCCTATCACACTCACCACTCACCATTTATGGTGGAATGTAGGAGAATCCTTTCTTAGTGAAACCCTACATATCGAAAAGAATATTACGACACAGTACAGTAGACTTGGTAATATCCTCCATATATAAAGTCTCATCGGCTCATATTCCAAAACGAAACTCCATCTACTCTAGTCATCTAGATAAGTATTAAGGTATTTCTGTATTGATCATTTTAATTTATGTATGTAGTTTACTTCTATTTTTAGTAGCTACTTATTTTTAATTTAATTAAATCTTCTTTTATTTTGTAATCTACTTCAAACGCACTACTGCCCCACTCTTCATTACACAAAGGTTAGCTGGAAGAATGTGCTTCTTAGCATTAAGTTCGCCTATGCACTTGTATTATCTTGTGCAAAAAAATACACGTCGAAAGTAATATCTTCCAAATATAAAGTCTTGCAGTCTTGGCACTGAGGAAACCCAGTGGGGGTATACAGAGACACGTCTTAACATTATATTTGGCCCATGTACGCCTCCGCCATTGCCATTGTATTAGTTTAATTAGGGGACTGACATCATACAGGGTTACTAAGAATGAACATGTGACATGGCGAACGAAAATAGCAAAATAGAATGAAAAAAACCAGTCGTACAACCAAATGACTCAATCTTCTTACAAAATATTGTAAAATTTCACTTACTAATAGTCAGTCACTCATAACATACGTAAAATGCTTCTAGCGAACCAAAACAAATACCATCTTCCATTCCATCCTGACCTGCCTCTTCATGACGTTCCAACCGCATCATAGATCATCGTAAACTGGACGATACATCTGGCAGGCGTCCAAAGAGATTGGTCATTGTGTTCCGCTTCAAAGAAGAAAGCCACGTATAATGTGCGCAATAAGGTTGTAAATCGATCCACGTCTGTCGGCAAGAGTTATTGGGATTTGATAGCTTGGCACATGTTGCAATAAGGGGGGACGGTTTCAAAACGTTATGGAAACGATATGATACGAATGGAGGACGCAAGAACACCGAATTCTCTTTTAAGAGGCAATCCCGATAGCCAGAGATAGGCAGACCCAAACTTAGATGGCTAGACGGCGTAGAGCAGGACATAAAAGCAATTAGGTTGGAGGCTGGAGAGAAAAAGCCCAAGACAGTCCCGCCTGGAGAAGTTTTCCTAACCAGGCCATGGGCCACCCGCATGGTCTTCGATTTAACCATTCGATGATAACCAGAACCAGTTAAACTAGGTAAATAAGAAATAAAGTGTTAAACAACCCAAAACTAGGTTAGAATAGAAAGAGTTTTAAAAACACGAATCAGAAAGCAAAGGCTCTGATTACGTCAGAGGAAGAGGTAGGATAGCCAACGATGGCCATGGGAACATGGTCCGGTAGGCGCCAAAAAAAAAAAACCAGAACCAGTTTAGCGAGAAGCAAAATAGGTTAAATGAGTCTCCAACAAGCTATAGAGCGGGTGTAACTGACGGACGGAGGTTTAAGGAAATAATAATAATGGCGGCTTATACCGGGTTTACACACGAAATGTCAGTGGCGAGACGAATTGCGAATTAGGCTACTAATCTATGGTGAAAGACACATGTGTTAACGGTACGCTTGTCCCTCGTCATTCGCCTCATGACTCGCAAGGCTGACTAAAGACTCCGCGATTATGTGAACGGTCGTTCGCGTCAGCACTTGTACACGAACTTTCCAACCAGGTTGTCATGTTAGAATTCGCAAGTTGAAGCAGAACAGGCTGTACGCAGAATCGACAACCGCTGGAAAAGAATAGTTCACGAACCAGATGGCCCAGTGAAGAATGCACAACACCCTATAGACCGCTGACATCTAAAAGCATCTTTATTGCATAACTAAACAATACTATATAGCACATAGACAAACTTAAAGCTAAATACAAAAACATTATGTTTTAAAGTCCTTCAAATAAAATAAAACAGTATTACAAGTTATGTTAAATATGGAAGACTGTGAACTCTTGATCTAAGAGATGCTGGTTCGATACCCGCATCAAATGTTTACATGTTCTGAAGATATTTGTTCCGGGACTGGGTGTTGCGTTACCATGGTACACGGCGCAGGGAATCCAAATTGGAGCCAGGACTATGGATGCGACTGTTGGGTGTTCATTTATTTATCGTTTTATTCTCGAACCTCGTACAGTCACCGTCTAAAAATTAAAATTCTACGAGCAAACCCGAATGGGTCAGGTGCCCAATATTCCCCGAGGAATGCCGATTTATTATGTAAATATTATTACTACGATACGATATTGTTGCGAAAACTTGTACTTGGATGTAACCTGTTTTTGCTACGAACAAACACGCTCACAGCTGTATTCCCCATGGTGGCATCAATGCTTACCTAAATCTTTGAGTATACCAAGTAGGGGCTATACCCTACTTGTTTGGACGTGCCTGTAATCATTTACGTCAAAACATAACATAAGGCCTCATGCCCGCGTCTTGCATTTTACCAAATACAAATTGTAAAAAAGAGAGTTTGCAAATACTATTTGAGGGTATTGTAAAAACTTTAAGGTGTGTGAAGTGAACGAATAAATATACCTAATTAGTCTTAATTTTAGTTATCTAATTGCTAGGTGAGTGTTTACTGGATGATTGAATTTGGTGTTTATGTTTCTGTAGTGATAGGCTAGATGGTGGTTTGTTGGGTGAGTACCTACCTGCATACCGTGTTTTTGTTTTCATCGTCAGTAACAACATAAATAGGTCAATGGAATACAGGTAATAATAACCTATGTAGCTACCTAGCGGCCCTATGTACTATCATATACCAACTCGCCCGCTTGCATCTATAAATGGTAGATACCTATCTAATCTACCGAAACGAGGGAACCCGAGGGGGAAAACGAGGTGGGGGGGTACCCACCTAGGTACCTAGGTTATACATAATCTGACGTGTTGAAATAATAGGTAGGTATTTGCCTACCTACCTACTCGCGGACACTTAATGCGTGTTCTGGATACCTAATTGCCTGCCTGATTATGTGAATGGTGCCTATGTCTTACCATCATCTAGCATAGTAATGGTAATATATAGGTACCAACCTAGCTGGGTAACATCGAGGTAAAAATAATATATAAATACTTACATTTAGGTCAATGAAGTGTTATTGTTTTTATTAGTACCTAGATTATTGATTCCCTTTGCCAATCTATTGTAAATTGTAATCTACTGATCTACCCTTATTTTCGGGTTCTTACTACCTACTTCTTTCAACTACCTACTTTCATATTTAAGACTATTAGCATAATTTTGGTGTGCCTTCTTAGTGAGTAGATGAACTTATACCTACCTAATTAGGCTCACTTGCTCAAGCTACATCAGCTTATTTATCTACCTATACCTACCTACCTATACATGTCTACGTTCCTTAGCCAAACGTAAAATTGTTTTTATTTTATTGTCACCTACCACATGAATGCAATATTTTACCAGGTGCAGGAGGGTGGGGGGTCCTGATATCCTAAACACAGGGAAACCTCGGCTCGGCGTGCTTAACTAGATTACTAACTATAAGAAACAACAGAAACATAAACGTATTAACGAATGTGTCTTATCTTAGTGATGACCTATACTTTGCCATATAAAACAATGACTATTTATTTAATGTAATTATTTATCTGAGCGTTTTATATTTTTTGTTTTTATATAAGCTGATCGGTCTACAATAGCACATAGCCTCCTCTTTAATCAAGATACCTGTAGAGGGCACTTTAAGCTGCCGGTGAATTCGGGCGGCCTATATTCTAAATCACCTGGCTCACACAAACCTATAACGACAGCAAAAATCGATCCTTTGATCTTTATCATGACTCTTCATATCGTAGCATAGATTTTCAATCAATTCCCGTCAAAACCGCCGTAAGCCGGCCAGAGCCAGCGCAAACAAGATCACACCGCTCCCGGTCAGAATTAGCGCACGTCGAAACGTCAATGCGTCCGTCCGTCTGTCACTTGATGCCATATAACGCATGCAAATGGACACAACAAGAGCATAGCTCGTATATCGTGTTCCAATGCAGATTTCCTATCTATGCGAACCGAATCTATGTTCAGTTCGCAGAAACTTGAGGATACCTATTATGGTAAGAGGCAAGTAATACACACATACAACGTATTTTTTAATCGTCCATAAGTTAATATTAAACGTTGAGTATCGTTTCAATATTTCCAGGGATGTGGAAGGTATGGAATCGGGCATTTATTTCGTTTGTTTCTTTGCCTCAACATTTCCTGAAGGAGAGAAACGGAAAACAGCAAATTCGAAAATCAATAATTCTAAACTGGCTTGAAGACATTATGAACTCCATCTAACTAACCATCTCTACTAAAGCGCTTATTACACTAACCAACATATCAGATCCGATCTTGTTATGACTTAGAAAGCAGTAATCTAGTAGAACTTCATTCTACAGTCATGTAGTTCCCATAATACACGCTCTGCTTAGTTTGAGGCTAGATGATGCTTGTGAAAAATGTCCTGCATTATTTATTTATTCTTTGTGAAAGAGTTATTAAGACAAAGTACTATCATCATATCTACATCTGCCGCCAAGATATATATATGATGCTATCATTAGTGTGGTTTGAATTGTATGGATGAAGGTGAAAAGGTGAAGGCACATGAGATTTTGACTTTTGGTTGTGGATGTCAATAGGGGACGGTAACCGCTTACCATCTTGTGGGAAAAATGCCTGTTTGCCTTTAAATAACATGAGAAATGCAGCTGACGGCGTATTCGATCGTTGGGTTGCATCAGATAACAGTTGTGGTCACTGGCGATTCATTTCTACGTCCATACGGCGCCGACTATAGGTATTGTTTCTAATAAAGTTTGTGTGATATCTTAAGTAAGTTGAATTCAACCAAGCTTGAGGCATCACATGACAATTTTATCATCCGACCAATTAAGTCGAACCGAGCTTCCGACATAGCAATAAAAACTACGAACCTGCGATTGCATGCACCTTCCGACCTAAATCGGATCCAATTTGTCGGATCGTGTAATAAGCGCTTAAAGATAAACTACCAAATTCTCACTAAGGAGTTAAACGGAAGAGATAGACTTTAAAACGTGTCTTTGCGATAATATAACCAATTACAGAGTTTGAACTGAGTTTTCTTGCAAATTGGCGTATTACAGCTACGTTTTGGTTAAAATCTAAAATTTATATATATATTTTTAATAACGCATACCTTCAAGATTTTGTAGTATCCCAAGATTTTGATTTTGTATTCCCAAGGGTGCTATAGCTCAGCGACCGGTAACAGTCTAGTCATAAATTCATGAAATGTTTTGGCACAAAGCGCCTAAGTTTGGGTTGACACTTAAAAAACCTGATACATATCTACAATAGACTTTATGCTTAAGAAAATACTAAGGCGTTTTTTAAGGACATGTCTTTAAAGAAATCTGCCGCTAAGACATACCTATCCTTAGTTAAAAAGGGCACTGATCTTTCTAATCTCTCTCTCATAGCCACTTTTATAAGCGTGTTTCATAAACATGCGTCTTTCAAACTGATGCGTCAAAGTTGTAGTATTTCGTGTGAATCGCAGTTGCCTTGCCCCGCGTGGCAAATCCATAATTAACGAAACCAAAACAAAACGCTGATGTATAATATTTTAAAATACCAAATCGAGTTTTACTCAAATATTCAAGCAACAAAATATACTACTCCGTAAAAAATAAATTTAATAAAATAATAAGAGAACTTATTTAATACTTTCACAATGCAAGTGACACAGTGGGCACTTGCTTGTACAAAATTAATTAAGGATTATCCACACATATCCGATCAAATCTCAAAAAAGGTCAGTAAATTAAAAAGTTAAAAGGCCGCTCAGCAGTGTGAAACGGACCACGGCACAGATAAGTGTGGATAGCACTTACTTAACTGTTACAATATAACTATAAATAATTCAGTCAAAGTCATCCATCAACTATACCTAGATAAAAACATCAACGGTCTTAGTCATTACGAAAAGTGGAAGAACTTGAGTTCAACTCGAGTTCAGTCAGGGCCACTAAACCAAGGTTTTAATATAGACCTCATTAAAAAACAATGTTATTGCAATGCTAAAATTAAGGTCTATAATTGATTATATCAATATAAACATTTGACATACATACACGCTACACAACCATAAAAAAACACGTGACTTACTAACATAACTTACTTAAAAATATTGTTTAAAGCAGTAATCTGTCATCAAACCTCTCTTGAAAAATGACAAATAGACTGTCGGCTATTTTATTACATTCAATTTAAAATAAAATTTAGAGTTTGTAATAAAAATATGTCTTTAGAGTCTGATCTATCACCGAGAGATACACCACCGATTGAAGCCACCTTTCGTAATGAGACCCCGAAATTTCACACTAAAACACCATGGAAGCACCATCTATAGTAACGTCAGCACCATTCAAATTCGGGCACACCCCACTAGCCACAAACACTATCATCTTCGCAATCTCTTCCGGCTCCAAGACCTTCATATTACAATCCGTTGACAGATCATCGTAGGCCGTCCTGATCTCTTCGTCTGTCAGCGGTAGGTTAGACAGTATATTCGTCCGTGTCAGACCAGGGTTCACAGAGTTCACTCTCACACCAACAGATGCCAGCTCGAACGCGGCCATTTTCGTGAACATATTCAATCCGCACTTGGCTACTTTTACCGGCAGCAATCCGTGCCGCGTCTTGTTCGACAGTGTCGAGCACAAGTTGATGACGTTCCCTTTCGTTTTCACCAGATACGGCAGCGCCGTGTGAGTCATCTTGTACGGTACTCTCAGATTGATGTCGATCATTTCGTCGAAGGTATCCATAGTGTTGTCGAACAGAGAGCCGAGCACCAGATTCCCAGCGCTGTTCACCAAGACGTCAATCTGTCCGTAAGTGTCAACTGTCAGTTTGACAGCTCGCTGGCACGCGTCCGTTTCCGTCAAATCGAGCAGGATGCACAGTGGCTGCAGTCCGTTCGCTAGCTGACACCTATCCGAGGTTCTCTTCAAGCGCTCCTGGTTGCGGCCGACGAGCGCGAGCTTCGCCCCGTGCTTCGCGAACAGCACGGCTGATGCGGCGCCGATGCCTGAACTGGATCCGGTGACTATCACCACTTTGTCGGTGAAATTTACGACGTCCATCTAGCTAGATATTTGGACGGACACTGCGGAGTTAGCAGCGGGTCGCGTCGACTGATAACAGCCGATAGCGTGATTAGTATTCGTAACTTGTCCTCATAACGTTATGTAATAAGCAGTGTTTTATCACATTGGGTGTTATTGTGAAACGGGTGATAAATAATGTATATAAAGACTTGCTCATTATTGCTATTGTTCTTGTTGTTCCTATTGTTTGTAAACTGAGTCATGGTTAAAACCTATGTCTTAAACTTTCTAAGATTCTTTAAATAAGAGTGTGCCTGCCTGATCATATTTTGGTAATTATGAATAATGCAAACATTTGTTCCGAAACAGATTATTCCCGTACTCGTTCCTGATATCTACGGCACAGAGAATCCTAGTGTGGGGTCACGACTATGTACATATGTTGGGTGTTTATTTATTCATTAACTTCGTTTAAAGCACTTAGAAATGAAAGAATAATCATCAGACAATAACCAAGACCGTACACTAGTGGCATGGAAATGGAAACACTCCATTAGTCCGATTGGCGCTATTGTTTTGAATGCAGTGTATGCTCGTCCGATTCCAACTGCTATTATGCTATGTGGACGTAATTCAAAGGGAATTAGCGGTCACGAAAACAAACAAAAATGTACAAAATCAGCGGAATCAGTTTTGGTTACCAGCTATTGTGCTATATGTAACAATATTTTATGTGGACGTTATTTAGGGATAGGAAGTCAAAAAAAAGTCTGAAAATCAAAGGAGTCCATTTTGTTTGTGCTATGTGGACGTAATTCAAAAGAGATTAGCAGTCACAAAATCCTACTAATATTATAAACGCGAAAGTTTGTGAGGATGGATGATTGTTACTCTTTCACGCAAAAACTGCAGAACAGATTTTGTTGAAACTTTACAGTAATATAGCTTTTACATCTTTTACAACACATAGGCTACTTTTTATCCGGGTACCACGCGGGCGAAGCTGTGGGCAGAAGCTAGTAAAACAATAAAGTCAGTAAAATAACGAAGTCCGTTTTTTTTTGTCATAAAAGTAAGAAGGTAGTATAGGTGTATATTCATAAAATAGTACCTTTGCTTCTTTGATTAAAAAAGGTTTCTTCTTTGATTAAAAAATATATTTTCCCTATCGCCGCGGAGAGTATGTTTTTCACCCGTTTGTCTGTATGTGTTTGTATTAGTATATGACTTCAATTAATTGGGTACCGTGCGACGATTCATGGTATTTTTAGTTTTATTTTCAAAATTAAATGAAAACAAACAAATATGGTGAACTACAAATCGTTTCATTACTAATTTCGTCAAATATTCTATAAGCGACTTCAAGAAAAAAAAACTATTATCAACGAAAAAAAAAGTTATACAGTAAAAATCCTCATGAAACATTGAAGTTTACTCGTAAAACAGAATGTTGCAAACTCACGCCACAGTGTAACGAATAAAGAAAAGCAAACCAGTAGGTTGAATTATTATAAATCATCATTTGAATATTTACCAAATACGAGACACTGAAAAAATGCAGCGATGTCAGTTTTCAATGCAGCCAAGATAGATGAGCGATAGTGCCCCTTAAAATAAGTCTTTGTTGACAAAATTGTGGATAAATCTCACCAAATCACTGTCACTTCGCAAATTAATAGCCGTTATAGTTTTGACAAATGTCAACCTTACAGGAAATGTGATGTTTATTTAAAAATACTGCCGTTTGTAAAACATTTATTATTTAGAACTAGTTGTTGCCCGCGGCTTCGCTCGTGTGATATGTTAATAAAAGTAGCATATGACCGTCTCCAGGCTTCAAACTATGTCCACCAACTTTTGAATGAATCGAACCAAGGATTACAATTTATACAAAGTTTAGAACTCAATTGCACACCCCCAAAGGGTAGTTTTGAAAAAAAATACAAAAATACGAGTTTCATTATTTACTTTAAAGTTCAGTGTACAGAGTTTTGAGCGAATCAAACAATTTTTTTTGTAGAAACTTTACCACCCTGTTTTTCCCTGATTTTCGAAAATGAGATATGCCTATGTGTTATTCCAGAACCTAAACTATCTACATTCCAAATTTCATCAAAACCGGTTTAGTAGTTACGGAGATACGTGGTAACAAACATTCACACACACACACACACAAAGACTTTCGCATTTATTACATTAGTAGCAAATAGTAGTATAACAAACATCAGTAAAGCGAGAAGGCAATGTTACGCAAGCGGTTATCATTCAACCACTTGAGTATTCCACTCTTTCCCATATATAGAATAGACACAGCGACACAGCTGAATAGACAGAATGTAAAGTATGAATAATCAGAAGCGTATTATGTCAGAAGAGTGTTTGAAAGCCTGATTAACTGGCATAAATGTATCAAAGACATTTCACATTCATCAGCTATAACGGCCTATTACTATGTAACATTTACAGGGCCATTAAATTTAATTGGCGTCTCTGAAAACTACTCTTAGGCGAATTTTAATGGCAGCAGATTGCAACTCTTGTTCCGGAGGCGTTGATAGGTTCTTAGGATAACATTGATATCGTAGAATAAAGCGGTACTCTCTGTAACGTTTACCTACTGAACGGTATATTTCTACTGTGACCGAAGGTAAAGGCAGAGACAGGGTGATAAATAAAAACATATTGTTTCTTTTAAAAATATTTGTCTTCCGGGGATGCTTTCGCAAACCGGAGTGCTTTGTAGAGATTTACATTTCCTATCAAATGGTAGGGCATTTGATTGTTAAGGGGCAGACAACAGTAAATACGCTGAATTTTTTTTTTAAATATATTCTATTTAGTTTCTGGCAGTGGAAAAATATTATGGTATATATATGTGTCTTTTGGGTGTTTATTATTAATTCATTATTATTTACTAGCTTCTGCCTACGGCTTCGCCCGCGTGGTATCCGGATAAAAAGTAGCCTATGTGTTATTCTGATGTATAAACTATATTACTGTAAAGTTTCATTAAAATCCGTTCAGTAGTTTTTGCGTGAAAGAGGAACAAACATCCACCCTCACAAACTTTCGCGTTAATAATATTAGTAGGATTTATTCATGAATAGATTCAAGACATTAAAAAAATCAAGATATAAAACATTGCATAAGTTTAGTCTCCAGTGGCTCTGAAAATAAAAATATTATTCGTACTGAAAATAATTGAATTATTCGCAAGTTTATTCCCGAAGGTTCCAAATATTCATTAATTACCTCTTATAAACAGCAGAAAAGTTGAAACAACGAACCGTTGGGAAACGGTACAGGCCGTTTAGGAGAGCTTTACGGAACGCTTTTAAATTGGTTAATTAACTTACAGTTAGTTAACCCAACTGTTCGTTTCCGGTGGGTTACGTAGCTGAGAATATTATGAAACTAAAATTATAAAATTGAAACAACTACTGCTGAGCAAGAAAGATAGATAGATAGATTAACTCTATATTGCACACCAAAAAAAATACCAAACAGGAATTCATAAATATACCAGGTGCAATGGGTGGTCTTGTCGCTAAGAGCGATCTCTTCCAGACAACCTTTGGGTGGACAGGATGAAAAAACAAAATTAAAATGGTAAATCCGGAGGTAGCCAAAGAAAGTCACCGATTCTATTCCCGCCAAGGTTGACTTCTTGGGATATTATAGACTCTTATGTACGCGGGCACGTGACATATATAATGTTTGGACGTGCCTCTGACTACCCCTACTTGGTGCCCTGAAAGCTCTACGCACTGAGTATGTATCCGAGGATGTACATCATGGTTGATACAGTTGTGAGCGTGTTTGTTTGTACTGTTTTTAAAGGATGTTTATTTAAGCGATTGGGCAACTCTCAAAGTAAAAAATGAATGCAGTGAGATCTCACTGAATCACCCGTCGCTTACAAATTAACTAGCTATGTTCCGGATCGAACTGGCACGAACCGGATCTAAAGGCTGAGGTACACCAATGTAATTCCTGCTTGCTGAAAATATTATACTTACAAATAAATGTATTGTATGTCATCATCATCATCATTATAATTTTTTTAAAGGCATAAACGGTTTACAATCCATCCTTAATAATCTTACTAATATTATAAACGTGAAAGTTTGTGAGGATGTTTGTTCCTCTTTCACGCAAAAACTACCAAACGGATTTTGATGAAACTTTACAGTAACATAGCTTATACATCAGAATAACACATAAGCTACTTTTTATTCGGGTACCACGCGGGCGAAGCCGTGGGCAGAAGTATTTTATAAATAATATATGGTAAAAACTAATGATTTTTACACCAACTATTTACTATTATTATTGTTACTATTAAGATACCGTTAATAGTAACAATAATTATAGTAAATAGTTATAATTAACAGACTGTTGTGTTACCATGGAGGCACTCGTACTTCCTGATTCCCGCGACACAGTGAATCCTATTGCCGAGTGTTATATGTATGTAGGTATAAATAAATAAATAATGCAGGACATTTTCACACAGCATCATCTAGCCCCCAAACTAAGCCGAGCTTGTATCATGGAAACTACATGACTGATATACTACTTATATACATTTTTTTTTGTAAACACTTACATATCATTCATAGAAAAACCCAGACCTGAAACAAATATTTGCAGATACAAACATTTGTCCCGCGGCAGGAATCGATCCCGCAACCTTCTGCGTCTCAGGCGAGCCTTCGCCCGCTGTGCCACAGAGGTCGTATAAAATTAAAATACGCCTTATAACACTGTTTTTCTTCGATTTTGCTGAAGTTTCTTAGATAATTTAGCTAAGTAGCTAAATACATATTACGTAGTTACAAACTATCCGAATAAAACTATCCGACTTTTTGTCCTTCCGATGTTTCATGTGACTGACCTACCTATACATCTACCTTACTATAAGTATATTTGACTTGGCCTCACCTAACTAGTTTTGATTGATTTGCCATTTCTATTTAATTTAATTTATAATACCAAACCAATACAGATTATTTGAAATTTAATTTGCTAATTATGTATATCATTGTTGACTAGATTGTGATTGAATTTGATTACCTATGTTTTTATAAGTGACTTTTATGATTTCTTCAACCTATTAAATTATATTTCATTCTTAGTAACAGATTAAAAAACAGTTACTTATCAACATACACAATCGAACTCAAAGTTGCAGCGCTCTAACGGGGTTCATGTACCTACCTACTTTCTTATGTATTGTTTAAACACCTATACTAAATGTACATGACAGCAATAAAATATGAATATGAATATGAATATGAATATGAATATGAATATGAATATGAATATGAATATGAATATGAATATGAATATGAATATGAATATGAATATGAATATGAATATGAATATGAATATGAATATGAATATGAATATGAATATGAATATGAATATAATATTATGTTCCTCCCGTTCAGTCGCCGCCCTTATTTTGTGACAGTTAATAGTCCGGAGCAAGCGTCTCCCCGCAACCGCCATTTGTCCGGAACCAATCGAGTCGAGCGTACCGAGCGGTCATTCAAAACGAGCACTTGTTTTTGCAGCCGATTGTACTCTGCGGTGAGTTAGGTCGATTTATAGGATCGAGAAATAGTGATGTATAACTGCATGCTATGCAAAACGTGGGCAAGCGCCAAATATAATGTTCGGAAGTGCCACTGATTTTGGCGACCTCTGTAGCGCAGTGGGCGAAAGCCCGCCTGAGATGCAGAAGGTTGCGGGTTCGATTCCCGCTGCGGGACAAATGTTTGTATGATTTGCTAATATTTGTCTCGGGTCTGTATGTATTTACAAAAAAAATAATATTAAGTAGTATGTCAGTCATTTTGTTTCCATAATACAAGCTCTGCTTACTTTGGGGCTAGATGACGCTGCGTGAAAATGTTCAGCATTATTATTATTATTACTAATTACCCACTAATCGGTAATCTCTTGCAAACCGAATATGGTACTTTAAAAAATACAAACACGTTCACGACTTGACTTGGGGGTGGTCAGAAGACACGTCCAAACATTACATTTGGCATTTGGTTTGCCGCTTATTGGAACTCTAACTGATGGCGAATGCCTTTGAGTTTTTGGTTCTATGGCATGCCGGTTTCTTTAAAATGTTTTCCTTCTTATATTAAGGGTCATATACAGTATAGAATCCTACTAATATTATAAACGTGAAAGTTTGCGAGGATGGATGTTTGTTACTCTTTCACGCAAAAACTACTCAACGGATTTTGATGAAACTTTACAGTAATATAGCTTGTACATCAGAATAACACATAGGCTACTTTTTATCCGGGTACCACGCGGGCGAAGCCGTGGGCAGAAGCTAGTAGAATAATAAATAATGCTGGACATTTTTCACACAGCATCATCTAACCCCAAACTAAGCAGAGCTTGTACTATGGGAACTACATGACTGATATACTACTTATATGGTTCTTTTTGTAAATACATATTATATTATACATATAAAGCACTCAGACCCGACCTATATACTTAGTCGGTTCTGCGAACTTTTTAACTTATATAACCTCATTGCCACTTCAACAGCTTATAACGAGAGCTTACGCCGGGAATTTGGGAGCTAACTGCAAAATTTAAACTCGCAAATAAAGAATTAATCGAGACAAGTACAAATTAATCTCAAAGTTGCCTTCTCAAATAATGAGTTCTCTGTCAGTACCCCATGTACAACATTACAGTTCCCCAGAGCGGATTCGGCTCCGAAAGACCAAAGAAGAAACAATAATACAGAACAGAAACGTACAGAAACTTCACTTTGGCGAAGCTAAATTTAAAAATTAATTAGCACATTTTTTTTTACCCGCGACGACAGGAACCTGACCTTGGATCTGGTGAAGTGCAGTTAATATCCTTTTCACTTTCACATTTTTATTTATTTATTATCAAAATAACATTCCTGTTATTCATATTGTAAAAATGGGATTTTCACGAACCGCACTATCGGCGAAGGCATCGACTAAGTAAGTCTCGGAATGAGTCGAAACTTAGTCGATGCCTTCACCTTCACGTACCGCATATACGTGAAAATTCCCGTTTTAACAATATGAATAATCAAATGCACGATATTTTTTAGAATAAAATTCCTCGTGACAACCTTTTTCAATACAGCCATTTTTTTATTTTGCTGCAGTTAAAAAGGCTTCTGCATACAGCCTCTTAAACGCAACCAAGCTCGACGAAAGACATCCAAATTCAAATAATGTAAGCAAAGAAAAAAGTTTTGTCAGTCATTATCGCCAATGCGGCAATGGATTTCCATACTACTTTGCCGGCGCGTTTTTTTATCCAGTATTCAAAACTAATGCTGTGTACGCAAATACGATACCTCGCGTGTTAAATTAATGAATGAAATCCTAATTAACCTTAATAATAAATAACATAATTTGTTTTTTTTTTAATTTTATAAATGTTTTTTTATTTTTATTTTCATAAAAAATTTAAAGTTTTCAAGTGACACAGCCCTGAATTTAGGCTTCAGAGAAACAAACAATAATTAATTGAAATTGCGAAACGAAGCATTTGTTTATCGTGAATTCCCTTTTGAGGTGTGCTGAGCCAATCTCACAGAACCCGACTAGATATACAATCACATTTAACTTCATAATTGGATCAGCAGTGGCTTTGCGGCAATCCAATCAAAGAATATACGAAAAAAAACAAAAAAAAACACGCCTGATCCCGGTCCACCCCCATGATGGACATACTCATATGCATACTCATTGCGTAGATCTTTGAGGATACCTTATAGGGGTAGTCAGAAGCACGTCTAAATCATATATTAGGCAAGGCAACTTGTCATCGCACCTATTGGGTCGCAGCCGGCTACTCGACCGCCACACCATCTTGAAGGTCCATGAACCCCCGCCAGGAGGGCTGCTTACTGTCATATAAACTTACTAATCGGTATCACACATAGAGCAAAAGTAAAAAAAAAAAACGAAACGTTTTTTATTTAAATAAAAAGAGATATAAATAAGGCACAATTTAAAACCCCTTTAAAATACTACATTATTCTCCACAGTATAATATCGCCACGCCACCGTCTACTTAAATTTTAAACAAGCTGGTTTCATAAGTTTATAGTTGTGGCGGATAGAAGCGAAACCACTTAGGAAATTCTGTCTACAGTAAAATATCGCAGTTTATGTGTTTTCAATCTTTAACATAAATACACATAAATTCCTTGCTTGTTCATTCCGTCGTCAATCTGTTAACTGCTGCGTAAAATATGTTGCGTCAAACCTTAAAACCATACTTTGAAAACAATACAGAAAATCGTATTACAATCCCAAGTTATCCCATTACGGAGAGAGTTGAAAGACAATAACATTACTCGTATAATATGAACATGTTTAGCTGGATTACCGTTGGTCAGCGGAGAAACAGCTTAAGAACACTGAAACTAGCGACGTCAACAAGCATCTCTCTTTTCCACTCCAGTCGTGAACCTTATTTTTGTTTATTTATTTTAGGAAAACCGTCGGCATTAACCACACCTTTGATGGCTATACTTATAACTATTAGACCTCTTTGAAGGCCCTTTTGCCGTCGGCACTTAATCACACATTTGATGACTAAACTATTAACTATCAGGCCTTTTTGAACGCCATTTTTTGCAGATTTTTCTATCCAGTTTCACTTCTACGTCCCATTACTTTCTGCACACTGGTTCATTTATCAACTCCGAGCACCGCTGCCACGCAAACATACTTAGTCTTGAGATGTAATAATTTTTCATTCTACCCTCGCGGAGGTGGAAATTGATATGAAAATATTGCAACATAGTTACCTTCAAGTATCGTTGAGTGGTACTTTATATAATAGCTACGTCTTGTCTTGTTAAATTCTAAACGGGGGTTTAATTATCAATTATCCACCAAAGATGAAGAACATGTGTAAAATCAAACAATAAAATTCCGTGTAGATGACGTGATGCCATTTTCACACCATTCTATTGGTTAATTCATAACATATCTTCGCTCATCTTTATCGGATCAGAGACCTAACCAACGATACTAGGCCATCGTAACAAGACAAGTGCGACGTAGGTAAAAAAAATACCTTTCATTGAACGCATTTTTTTGTAGGTATTCATGATTTTTTTTCAATATTTATAATCAAAGTGAGAGCAAATACGAGACACGAATTATAAGTATTTTCAAAATTTCCCAAAAAAAGCTTTAACATAATTATTTTTTATTCACATTATTTATTATTACCATAATACGAAAGTATGGATAGTTGTGAAATAAAATGATGTACCTACCTGTTTTTTTAATAAATTCTAATTTCTGTGTTATTTCTGTACACAATACAGAATTATAGAAAATCATCTGCGGGATTTTGTATCACAGCCTTAACTAACATCTGCCGGTTAATCTGCCAGTTTCATCACAAGAAGCCATTTCCCACAACCACCGCAATTCACTTTCAACAGACAAACAACCGATTATTATTAGATAATAATGAATACGTAGCTTCGAATTACGCAAGTTTTCCTACACATTTAAAAACAATCTAAAACCAACCATATTGCAATCAGTTGAGTGCTATCTTATCACAAACCGGTATTTGAGGTATCAACAGGTGACAGTTAATTCTAGATCTTATTGCGCGTGAAATAAAGGTTGTTTTGGTGTAGAGTATTTCATACTGTGAAATAAAATACTAGGGAAGACGCGAAGGGAAAGTTTTAAAAGTAGAAAAACCAAGCGTTTGTCTTATGGTCCAAGTTATATACTTTTAGAGCTTACAAACTAATAGTCCTATTTGACTTGAGTTTATACTTTTTTTTTTTATTCATTACCAAATATGTCAACGAAAAACTTGCTAGCAGTCACGTGACATTTCCAAAGCATTTTTTTTTAATACGGTTTTATTTACCTTATATTAGACTAGCTTCTGCCTATGGCTTCGGATAAAAAGTACTACCCGGTAAAAGGACACATAGGCTACTCTTTATCCGGGTACCACGCGGGCGAAGCCGTGGGCAGAAAAGCTAGTTATATAAAAGGCTAACAAGAGATGTTTTACAACATTGATAAAAACATCTACTTTTCCAAACAACTTCGAATGCAGTTCAAATATTTTCGACCACGGATATGGATACTAGCTTCTGCCCATGGCTTCGCCTGCGTGGCACAGAAAAGATAAAAAGTAGCCTATGTGGTATTCTGATGTATAAGCTATATTACTGTAAAGTTTCATCAAAATCCATCGCAAGCACAGATTTTTCACATCTAAATGTTTGTGTAGGATTGATTGTATTTGACTCATGCCTATGCCTAAGAAAGCCCGAATCTCTTGGTAGTTCACATGATCGTATATTTCGATCATACGGCGCACAGCATCGACGTTTTTGTTGTTCACTGCCATGGACGGGCGAACATTCGTCACTGAGATAGGCACGATCGCGCTTGAATTCTGCAAACCAGCTATAAATAGTCATCTTCCATAGTGCTTTATCGCCAAAAGCAGTTTAAAGCCGAGAGAGGCTCTGTTGAGCTGTCAAATCATATTTAAAATCGTAGACTAATATTATAAACGCGAAAGTTTGTGCGGATGGATGTTTGTTACTCTTTCACGCAAAAACTACGGAACGGATTTTAATGAAACTTTACAGTAATATAGCTTATATATCAGAATAACACAAGGTCTACTTTTTATCCGGGTACCACGCGGGCGCAGCCGTGGGCAGAAGCTAGTAATTCATACTACGCAAATTTTCACGAGTCAAATCCATGGTGATGTAGACAAGAAATTTTAAAATGACGTTACAATATAAAAACTAGTGACAGCTAGACGAAACAAACTGCTTTCTACAGCCAAAGAGTTTTCAAACATAGTAATTAAATATTATTAATCTAAGTAGCCAGTTCCGGAAACGTATAGTACGCCCTATTTTACGTCTATTCCCGTTGATGCTCATTTTAATTAAATCCTTCCCCGCCCATAGTTTGCACAGAGCGGTTGAACGGTCCACCGTACACACTACCGAGGTCTCATTTCGACTCGGACACACGAGAAATAAAAATAAAGAGGCCCCGGACACGGCTAACGGCCCACGGGGTTATTGGGGGCTCGGGGAAAGGACTGCTTTGGACAAATCACAGCAACAAAAGGTAATGAGGATATCCCTTCATGCGTGAAGTGTTTCACGGTTAGCGATTTACTTTATTCTTTAGTGTATAAACATAATACAGAGTACATTTTTAGAGAAAACTAGTTACCCACGAATACGCACGAATGCGCCCACGTGGTACCTAGGTACCACGTAGATAGCCGAAGAAAACACGTTTATCGGCTATTCTTTATCTGGATAAAGAATAACCGATAAACGTGTTTGCAAAATTGGTCTCTACGAAAAATCCTTTTAACGGGATAATATACAGCCTATGTCCACCCTAAAAGTTCATACTAAATTGATGTAAGTTTTTTTGAAATCAGATGTGTAGTTTCGGAGATTACTTCCTACATTAGTGTAAAAATATTTTTCGACCAAATTATTTTTTTGCAAAAATTTAAAATCCCCGTTTTATTTTACTACATTATTAGTGTATTATCGATTGCAGCTCCCTCTAGTGACTTTTTCCGATAAAACCTATCTAAGAACCATCCCTAAGGTCATACAGATCGATTACAAAAAACTGAATTTTACTCGGATAAGCCGTTTACTAAATGTTAACAGGCCAACAATAGTGCAGACACACCTCTTACGGCATACGCATAAGTCTCCTTGCGCCGGCGCCGCCGATCGAAAATTATTAATTAGTAGTTAGTAGAAAATTAGTAATTATAATCCAAGACAGGGACCGAACCCACCGACCTGCAATTTGCTTAGAACTTTCAGTACGGAACCCTGAAAATAATTAATATATCGTCTAGCCAGTTAGCGGGGAGAAAAACATCTATTTACTCCCATCAAAGAGGATGAGTCTCCGCATCCCAGGGCGAAGATAGAAAAGGTATATTTTAGTTTTCGCTAGAACGTTTTAATAGGAAACTAGGTATAAGTCTAGGTTTATTGTTCGTATATTCTGATGATTGATAGATTAATTAATCGACACTATTGTTTATAGTAGAGGCTCTTTTTCGGGCCAAATACTAAGAGATTAAGAACGAAAAACAATTTTTTCAGTCTAGGCATTTTTTATATTTTAGTTATTTTGCTTTATGTGTTTAAATATCATTGCAACAATATAAAACTTTCTACAAATAAGGTATGTCATACTTTCTTTCATTAAATCAATTAAGGATCCGGCGGACAGCGCTCACAACTTCAATTCGAAGCGCGTCCATTCGACGACCGATGTGGCGCGATGGGCGAAGGTCCGCCTGCGACACAGGAGGTTGCGGGTTCGATTCCCGCCCTGTGACAAATGTTTGTACGATCTGCAAACATTTGTTCCGGGTGTTCTGGGTATTTTCTATGTATAATAAAAAAATATCTATCTATGTAATGTATTGTATTAAGTATATCAGTCATCTAGTACCCATAACACAAGCTCTGCTTAGCTTGGGGCTAGATGATGCTGTGTGGATTGTCCAGCATTATTTATTTATTTATATTTATTTATTTATAAATATAGCATCTCTTTTTGACTGGCGCAGGCCCACCCGTGCTTGCGCGATAGCAATATTAGCCGTTCAGAATTTGTTATACATTTGGTGATGTTCCGTAATACCAAAAATGATGACTGTAAACCTGTTGTATTTCTCACATCGTGTTGTTATTCTGTAACTAGACCATAAGCTATGTACCTGATCAAACTATACGTAAGATATTATTGTTTTTGCTACGAAACAAATAATATGTAAACATGTCATGTATGACGTAAAAATATGCAAAATGTGATTCGTTTACATTTCACTTTTAGTATTTTGAAAAAATATTTATCCACTGTTCCAATACAAATAATAGCATAATATGGTGAAATAAGCTCTAGTTACAAATAATTTTGGTATTACGTTTGTATGGGCAATTCATCCTCCGCAGGCCACTTAAGTTAATTTCCAGAGATAATAGACGTCAAATAGAGGTCTCCTCGAAGATGGTTAATTTAAAAATAATTCTTACATACCTACTTTTGATTCTGACGTAATTGGATAATTTTCAAACTGTATTATCAAGTTGTAACTAAATATTCAAACCACGTCAAAAAGAAAACTACGAAAGCGTAAATAACAAAAACGTACAAAACTTGACTTACCCCGTCGGACCCTCGATAGCCCCAGGGAGGAGGATAACGGAACTAGACGTTTCATGAAATGTCTAAAATTGATTATTTACCCACAACATTCTTGTTAACAGAAATGATCAATGGAAGACATTATAAAAAGGTGATCAAGACATGTTGGCTTGGTCGACGATAGACCAACTTCCGATCCGGGTTCGTGGGTTCGAACCCAGTTGAGCACCAAGAATATATCACCTCGAAACATTTATGTGTAAAGTAACACTATTTGAGCGAAATTAATTGTGGTTGCCTGTTTGAATGACTGTGAAAAACTGACTAAGATTTCTTCTGGAAAATGGTGTAGGAAAACATTGTGGAGTAATCGGCATGTCCGTCCTAGGACCAAAAATTAAAATAACACATCTTCGGATCGGAAGTCGTGATACCCAACCCACTAGGCCAACACGGCTCTCAATGGAAATATATTTAAAAAAGAAACAACACGCTCACGACATAGATAGATAGATAGATAGATAGATAGATAGATTGCACACCAAATAACACATCAGCTTAGTTAAGTTTGTTAACTTTGACAATGTTGTACAATGGGTAATATCGCTAAGTAGCGATCTCTACCAGACAACTTTTGCATGGAACGGGCTCTAAGAAAGTTTAGAAGGGGTTTAATTGGTGTACTTACCACCTACTATACATACTCAGTTAGTAGAACTATGAGGATAGATAGATAGATATATAATTTTTTATTCAACACATACGGATACATCACGTATAAATGACAAGAAGAACAAAAAAACAGTATATTACAATCCTATCCTACTAATATTATAAACGTGAAAGTTTGTGAGGATGGATGTTTGTTACTCTTTCACGCAAAAACTACTGAACCGATTTTGATGAAACTTTACAGTAATATAGCTTATACATCAGAATAACACATAGGCTTTTTATCCGGGTACCACGCGGGCGAAGCCGTGGGCAGAGGCTAGTAAAATATAAAAGAAAAACGGATACAAAACAAAAGATAAAAAGACAAAACGAAAAGGATAAGTAAGTAGGGGGTGGTCAGCAGCATGTCCACACATTATATTTAAGGATCTCTATTTTTTTGAAAATAAATTATAGCCTATGTTTACTTCCTGATAATTTAGCTTTCATTTGATGAAAAAATGGTTAAAATCGGTCCAGTAGTTTCGGAGCCAATTCGATACAAACAAACAAACAAAAAAATCTTTCATCTTTATAATATTAGATAGATAGATAGTTTTTTATTCGACACATACAATACACCACAGACAAGTACAAATGAAAAAAAAGACAAACAATTAATGAAACACAGTAAATACATAAGAATAGGTACAATAAGAGGGTGCTAACCAGTGCTAACGAGGGCAGTCTATGCTGCAATGGTGTGTATGAGTCGAAAAGGATATATATATATTATTATTATAGATTTATATTATTAGTATAGATAGTATAGATAACTGGTTAACTTTGGTTTAAACTTTAGGGTTCCAATGTCATTTGCAAAAGTTGGATCGAACTTTCATAATTACGACTAGTTTGATACGAGTTCCGTTATCAGATCGGACTGAATCCTATCACCACAGTGGTTTTGGTGTTCCATACCAGATACAGTAAAAATGTTTGTTTGTGCAAAGAATCATCATCAGTAGTAGAGCTTCTTGTGAAAAGCTTGTTCGGGGGAGTATATCTGCCGTCAAGCAGGAATGCACGCATTGATCTGTTCTGGTTTGAAGGGTATGGGTGCCGGTGAAATTACAGACAATGACTTTCACCCGTTATGTCTCAGGGTTGATAACGTCGCGAGTACCTCTGCTATTGCAAACGTCCATAGGTTACGGAAACCGCCTACCAACAGGTGCAGCATGCCTGTTAGATAGTAAAAAAAAAACTATAGCAAAATCCTCTTTAAAATTGGCTAAGCCGTTTCCGAGATAAATGCTAACAAATGTTGTCTGTGACGACCTCTGTGGCGCAGTCAGCGAAGGCCCGCCTGAGACGCGGAAGGTTGCGGGTTCGATTCCCGCCGCGGGACTGATGTTAGTATCTGCAAATATCTGTCTCGGGTCTGGGTGTTTTACTATGTATAATATATATGTATTTACAAAAAAAAGTATATAAGTAGTATATCAGTCATGCAGTTCCCATAATATAAGCTCTGCTTATTTTGGGGCTAGATGATGCTGTGTGGAAAATGTCCAGCATTATTTATTAACTTCTTACCCCGACAGCATATACCTACGGAAGCCTTTTTTCACATTTTTTCCACCTTCCAAACCGGAAGTCCGGAATACAGCACACATAAGAAAAAAATACACTCGTTTCCGGTCGTCGGTAACAAGGTGCTGGCAATAACTGTTTGAAGTTCCGTAATGACGTCATTCGTCGCCGGATCTTACGTCATAACTGCACATACATCGAGGACGCTTTCAGTGTGGTTTAAAGAAGCGTATGATTTTTACCCGCGAGCTAAAGAGGCGATATTTGTATGCGGGGCAAGAGGTTATTCGTTTACTAGCGTTTTTTTTTACTGTTACCGTATATTAATGATGAGATAGTCAAATAATAACTCACGCGAAGGTGTCACTCGATTGTACTTTCTCTAGAATAAGATTTTTATTATGTTTTTTGCTTAAATTGTACAATAAAGTATTTTCATTCATTCATTTCATTCATTCATTCACTCGTATATACAGGAATATAATAATAATAAAATATATGTCGGCGCAAAGGCGTTATTATGCTTCTACAATGAGTCATCGGCGCAGAACCACGAGTTATTTAACAAATCATCACCATGTTTACCTTCAAAATCCATTTGTAAACTTAAATGATTGTAAAATGTAGAAATTCAAAAGCTTGCATGTAATTTAAACTTGTTCGAACAAGTAGCTTGCTCGAGTTTGTGTTTTTGCATAAATACGGGCGACGGCCCGAGTACGATTCATTCTCACTCGAGCCGTCGGACCGTACAGACCTAGAAACCCTCTGTACAACGAAGAATAAATTAGAAGAACATCTCCTGGAGTTTACTTTCGTCGTCAACTATGAGTGACCAGCGTCCTGCTGATGATAATGTCGTCAGCACTGCTGACGTCACACTTTTCTAAAAACCACCTTGGACCCCTGCTCCATCATATTTTATTTGACATAATAATATGTTACAAATTGTATATAGATAGATAGATAGATAGATAAAACATTTATTCGTTGCTACAGACACACACCAATATACATTTTGTTGACAGTAAGTTTGTGTTTGTGTGTGTTGCAGTACAACAAAAAGGCCATGGCTCAGTGAAAATTTTTTGCTTAAAAGCAAAAACACTGATTTTCAGCCAAAAACCTGTTGAGACCAAGTAGAACGAGTTGCAAGTGTACCTAGCTACGAATCATTGTATTTGTGTTGCGAGTAGCGTTCATACATTTAAAAGAGAAGAATCAAACTAAATAAATAAACAACTGACGACAGCTTTATTTTAGGCATACGAAGTGCTTGGGAATATCTGCTATTTGCTTTTGTAATAAAAACTGTTTAAACTTTATTTTAAAAGTATACTTATTCTTAACATTGCGTATAGGGGGTGGAATATTGTTCCAGCACTTCGTTGCCGAATACCTAAAACTTCCCCTGAAAGCTGCAGTCTTGTGATTGTGATAGGAAAGTGCAGATCTTACTGACCGTAACCTTTCACCAGAGACGAAGTTAAGTTTTGAGTGCAGATACTCAGGCTTTTTGAACTTAATAACGTCAAATAGCAGTCCTCCCAGGTGCAGTAGCCTACGTGATTCCATGTTTAATAAGGACATGTTATTCAAGTACGGTGTTATGTGACTACGAGGTGGAATATTGAAGCAAAAGCGACAACAAGCATTCTGCACTCTTTGTATCATGCGCTGGGTTCTCGCAAGTAACCGAGGACCAAAAACAATATCCCCATAATTTAGCTTAGAAATGATTAGCGATTCACAAAGGATGATACGAGATGCTTCAGACAATTGTTCTCTAATTTTGTAAAGTATCTTTAGGCGGTAAAAACAACTTTTTACCAAATTAAGAACATGATTCTCAAATCTGAGTTGACTGTCGATTGTAATTCCGAGATTCGTAGCTTCTTCCACTCTACCTACCTTAGAGTCGCGGATTGTTACGTCAGGGTCGCCATTTAGCTTGTCAATTTGGTTTTTGGTACCCAAAACCATATACTGTGACTTTGTTGGGTTTAATACGAGCGCATTGTGCGAGGACCAGTCTGCAATGGCGTTCAGATCTTTGTTCAATAGTTGAACAGCTTGTGCTAATTTGTCGGGTGCCTCTGATACATATACCTGCACGTCATCTGCATAACAGTGGTAATTACAATGAGAGATAACCTTAGACAAATCCGCACAATAAATTATAAAAAGAAGAGGACCAAGTATAGAGCCTTGCGGGACACCACGAACAATAGGCATTGGTTGTGATAATAAAGTTGATCCATCATTTTTTGTCAATTTTACAATCTGTAATCGAGAACTGAGATAACTATGGAACCACATAACAGATAATTGACTTAAGCCATAGAAAGAAAGTTTGGCGAGAAGGAGTGGTATGTTGAGGCAGTCAAATGCACGCGAATAATCAAGCAGGCTTAGCAACGTGCAGCGTCCTCTATCCTGCTCCGCCAGGACATTATCTGTGACATCCAGAAGGGAAGTCACAGTTCCACGACCTTTACGAAAACCAGACTGCAGAGGAGGCAGAATGTTATATGATTCGACATACCTAGTTAGTTGGTCACTGATAACTTTCTCAAGGAGCTTCGACAGGAAGGGTAGAATACTTATTGGCCGAAGATCCTTAAGCTCAACCGGGGTGTTAATTTTCGGTATAGGTGTTACGATAGAAGTTTTCCATTGACTTGGAACCGTACCTGTTATAATGGATTTATTTATGATTGCTGTAATGGCGTCCAAGGTACAAGGAAGCGAGAACATAATCATTTCCCTACTAATACCATCATTACCAAGAGCGTTTGATGTTATTGACATTATAATTTTAGACACCTCAGTCGGCGTTATTGGTTTAAGTTGAAATGTCTCAGTGGTGTACTTATTATCTTTGTAAAATGAAATATCTGAAGGCAGTACAGTATTATTTCCAGGAATATTTAAAAAATGTGCATTAATTTTATTATTGTATATGAATCCATAGGCTCCTGAACTAGTAGAAATTGGTATCTTGGAGCTGATATGATGTTTCCAGGATATGGAGCCAGGAGTATTTTTTTATAATGTGTCCAATATACTTCACTTAGTGTCGAGGGTCTGAAGATGGATCCAGGATGTGAATAGTGGAACTCTTCAGAGGCTACTAGTAAATCCCTCGAGTTTGGGCTCATATGATTCGTCTTGACGAGTCCAATTGGGCTCTGATGATAGCGTTTTTTTAGTATTTTTTTACTGCATATTATTTAAATACAATAACGACCTCTGTGGCGCAGTGGGCGAAGATCCGCCTGAGAAGCAGAAGGTTGCGGGTTCGATTCCTTTCACGCGACAAATGTTTGTAAGATCTACAAATATTTGTCTCGGGTCTGGTTGTTTTCTATGTATAATATGTACAGTGGTGGTCATATAATTAGAAAAACTTAGTCACTTGGTAGTCTTTTAATGTAACCAACATTATTAATTCAATTAATTGGAGGTAATAGTTTAATTTACGAAATCACAATGTACATTTATATCTCTGGGATAATAATAAGCAATAACATTCAGACAACCAATACAATAATTATAAAAAAAAATTAAAACAAAAGTATCAATCAATATTCTTAGTACTGGCAGTCGGACAACTAATTAGAAACAAAGTATGACTAGGTTCTAAAATTGAATTTTAAAACTAAAATTCACCTTTCGGAATGTCACCGCATTATGCATTTTGCCGCCTTTTCTTACTCATTCGGATTTGTTACCTTTTGTCAGATTTAATTATTAAAAATGGGTAAAAACAAGAGCTGTGATGCAGCAACAAGAAAAATTATAGTAAACTTTCATTTTAAACGAAAATGGTCTTACCGAAAGATCGCCGATCATTTAGAGTGTTCCGTAAAGATGGTATTTAACGCCATTGCACATCACAAAAAACATGGAACATCCGATAAGGTGCCTAGAAAAGTTCGGCCAAGGAAGACCACCGTTCAAGAAGACAGGCTTATGATTCGTTTGGCTAAGACAGATCCCTTTAAAGGTTCTAATGTTATACGAAAAGAAGTATTTTCACAAGACGACCCTCGAAACGTGTCCGCAAGACTAGTCCGTAGGCGGTTGGTTGAAGGAAATTTGTATGGAAGACTTGCTAGGAAAGTGCCACTTCTCACCAGGCGACACAGAGAAAATCGTCTAGCCTTCGCTAGAAAATATGCCAGTTGGACTGTTCATCAATGGAGAAAAGTTTTGTTTTCAGATGAAACTAAAGTAAATTTGGTAAATTCCGACGGAAAACGATACGTACGGCGACCAATCAACGAGGCTTTGAATAACAAGTACACTATAAAAACAGTTAAGCACGGCGGTGGAAATGTTAAAGTATGGGGATGCTTTTCCGGATACGGAGTTGGTCCCGTGAGAAAGATTGAAGGGCTGATGGATCAGTTTCAATACAAACAAATCTTGGAGGAGACAATGATCCCATATTCAGATGATTTGCCAGTGAATTGGATTTTTCAGCACGATAATGATCCAAAGCATACATCAAACAGCGTTAAAGCGTTTCTCAGACAACAATTGGTGATAGTGTTAGAGTGGCCTGCTAATAGTCCGGATTTAAATCCGATAGAGAATTTGTGGCACACTGTGAAGAAAACATTGTCGGATGAGCATATCACCAATATCAACCAACTTTACGACGCATTTGTAGAAGCTTGGAGATGTATTCCTTTGGTAACGTGTGAAACACTGATAGAATCAATGCCACGTCGTTGTAAAGCTGTAACCGACAACAGAGGGTACCCTACCAAGTACTAACAGTACTAATCGGTTTTGGATGTAGTATTCATAGTATTATTCAAATTAAATGTGGTTTTGTTCACTTAGTTAATGTTTATATTGTTGTTTTTTTTTTGTTTCTAATTAGTTGTCCACTTTAGTCCATGTATTTTAATAGACTTTATTAAAATGTTATTTTTTTATATCAAAATTGTTGTTTGTTATTACTAAACTCGTATAGTAATACTTTAAAAGAACCGATACATCCATATAAATACGTAGGAGCCCTCTATGGCACGTTAAAAATTAGTTATGATGTTAATTTGTAATGAAAATAGAAGACAGGGTTGGTGTTTCTAATTATATGACCACCACTGTATGTATTTACAAAAAAAAAGTATATAAGTAGAATATCAGTCATGTAGTTTCCATAATACAAGCTCTACTTAGTTTGGGGCTAGTTGATGCTGAGTGAAAAATGTCCAGCATTATTTAAAAAAAAATACATAAACGAAATGTTCGTTCCATTCAGCAGACCCTAAAATTCTATCGGACGAACGGAGAACCATTACGTTTTATTTCCCATGACGTAGTCTTTCACGGTTCAACGGAGCCGCTTTGCAAAAATCTATATCCTGTATTTTTACATAAACAGTGTTTCCCGCGGCCATAGTAAATAATAACGCTGGTCATTTTACACACACCATCATCTAACCCCAAAGTAGCAGAGCTTGTGCTATGGAAACTACATCACTACTTATATGCATTTTCATTTGTAAATACCTAGGTACTATTATTATATATAGAAAACAAACTACTGCATTCAAAGAATTAAAAAAAAAATCGCTTGTCTGCGTATATGAAATATAAAAATACAGTTTCCTCATTAAGCAGATTCGAGACCCGGCTTTGGCAAGCGACTTATAAAATGGATAAATAATCAATTTAAAAGTAGGTATAACTGTAAATAAAACATTGGTACACGGCCGGGTTCAACCCACAACCTTCGGCTCGGAAGTCAGGCTACAGCGCACTACGCCAAGCAACGCTTACATAACATACCCACAAAATAAGCAGGTTGAAACAATAGCGAACCCATAAAAAATCCCATAACTCCATCGTGGCATGGTCATGTACTGTAATAAACAGTACCTTATTTGGCGCAGGTCAGGTGTGGTGCTTACAGCGGATTAAGCGAAGTAACCTGCCATAATGGATGATCACCGCTCGGTACAAACAGAAACAATATTTTGTTTTATCATCATCACTATCAATAACCTGTAAAGTCTACTGCTGGAAATAAACCTCCCTATAAAGTGCTATTGCGAACGATCTACAGCTTCCACCAACTTCCAGCAACCTTCCATTGGAGCATTCGAGAACAAATGCTTAGCTTACCCCTTTGTATACAAGTACAGCTTGAAACCTCTTTGGAACAGCGGGGATTAGCAAGGCGGCAGGCAGTCCAAAATCTCTGGTATCCAACCTACTTGGAGTATGCTCGCGAGGATGTGTGGTGATATATTATCTGTGCAATAGCCATGGCGGGAATCTATTCAAGATTGTACATGTAAAGAAATGTTTTGTTTTATACAGACGGACTGCTATCATTTTATGTGGGGTAATAAATCTTTTTTCATATGCTATGGAAGTATTGAATATTTAGGAATATATGGGTCGTTAGTTATTTATTGGTATAACTTGGGTGAACTGATAATTCATTGCGAGGGTTCAATAATGTTCAGTTCTCTTACTTTTTCACAACTTTTCGAAAAACAACACGGACTATGGTTTTTTTGCCACCAAGTCATGCCAAACAACATAACCATAGATAAAGAAGCTTCAAACACATTTGAATCTCGAACAATTGTTCGCTTCTTTTTGAATACGTTCCATTTTCGAACTAAAGAGTAAGGATCTTTATGATACTTGAATCCCGAACAAATCTCGTTCTTCATTCGCTATTTGAAAAATAATTCAACACGTAACATTTTTAAACCTGAGAGTATAGATCCTTAACTTTGCAAAGAGTACTTGGTAAACGAAATGAGTACCTGCATTTCGTTAACGATGTTATTTAGAATGTATTTTGAGTAATAAGTAGAAAGTGATCTTCAGTATCAAATATCTTCAAATTACGAAAGTGGGCTACTGATGTATACCAAGACACTGCGACATTATATAAAACAGCAGTCTATTTGTTTTTACAATTACGAGTTAAGTTTTTTTCTAGAAAAAAATATTATGTTTTAGGTTTAGGTTTAATGATAATTATTCTCAAAAAAGATACAGTCACTTACATGAGAATAGCTATTTAGCTTAATGTATACATTTAATAAAGTAAAATATTTTGTCGTTCGGTCTGTCGGTTTTTGGCACTAAACATGAATTCGTTGAAACAGATTAAACATTTTATAGAATACTGGTCTCTGCCCGCGGCTTCGCCCACATTGTTACATTCTCACCAGTCTCACACAAAATACAATGCGGTGTTTTGTGTGAGACTGGTGCTTGTAACAGGTTTAAAATACTGGTATAATTAATTAGTAAATACAAATTCAGAACTTATTGTGTTGATAAAATATTATTTCATAGTACATTTAGTACAAGAAATAGATACTTAATTATTCTAGTTCACGTTCTCATGTAAATTGGAACAGGTATCCAATTTTCAACCAAATAAGTTCAGTCGTTACGGAAAACCTTAGCAACGAACAACCAAACTTTCGCATATCTAGTTTCAGTAGGAAGGACATAGTTTGACTGTATTTCAAAAACGTTATAAAATAGAGTGTATAAATTACTCCCTTTCACGTTATGAAACATATAAACCCGTAACTGATACGGACAGGCACGATCGCGTGTCGATGCCAGATACGATGGTATGCATCGGAACCGTGCGTTTAAAATACTTTAATATACTCGTATGTATAAGTACCTACTATATTATTTTTAACGTATACTTTCCCACTACTGGACAAAGGTCTCCCCCAAATCCATTCACACCGTGCGGTTACTTCCTTTTTAGGGTTCCTTACCTCAAAAGGGAAAAACAGAAGCCTTATATTACAAGTGTTCCGACATAAGGCTTATATAGGATCACTTCGTTGTCCGTCTGTCTGTATGTCTGTCAAGGCCCTTTTCCCAGACACGCGTGGAGGTATGTTGAAATTAATATCATATAATGTAGATCAACGGTTCCTTGGAGCTCAAGCTTCTAAGTGAATGCAGTAAAAAAATACAGCCATTTATGAGACATATTTTGACACTCGCAAATAAATCAAAACATATATCCCGTTGACTTAGAATCATGAAATTTGGCAAGAAGCAAGGGACCGAAAATCGTTAATTTGTAGTTTGATCAGTTTTTCTTTTGCGGTTACAAACTTACATTTGCAGTTGAAGAATTCACCGTGACGTATATCGAAGTACGACTAGTCTTCCCCGGACGAGCCACCAACACTTCCCACCAGTCTCACTGGCATAGGGAGAGTCACACCAACGTTACCCAGGCTGTCCATTATGCCTACGAGTGTGAGTGAGAGCGACATATACCTGTTTCGTTCCAACGTTTTATGGCTGAGTCGGTAGAGAGTCTTGAGACACACTCCATTTCCCCAGCATTGTCTAAGACAGTGGTGCAACACTACAGTAACAGTTAAAGCATTCCAGGTGCCAGGTCGCAAGCCTGGTTGCACGCAAGTTTAATATGTATAATAATTTTATTCAGGAAAAAAAAAAACTAGACTTAAAAATATACTTCAAATAATGTTTGTTTAATGTAAGTTTCATAAAAAGTCAAATATTAATATTCATCCCTATTCATATTTGAAAAAAAAACTCCTAAGGATTAAAATATATTCGGGACCACCCTCGAAGTAAATACCACCCTCGCTACCCGTTAAGAAAAAGAACAATCATAATCGATACACATTTGAATCGAATTGGTGTGCGAAAATATCGCGTGACATACAAACAAAAAAACAACGAATTGATGAAAAAAACAATGAAAAGAAGCAGGTTGCTTCTTTTTTGAAGTCGGCTGATAATGTATAAAAAGAACAAACGAAGAAAATATCGCGTGACATACACACAAAAAAACAACGAATTGATGAAAAGAACAATGAAAAGAAGCAGGTTGCTTCTTTTTTGAAATCGTCTGATAATGTATATTGGTCTGTAGGATTCTCAAGCCGCAATGCATAATCAATTCAAAAACAATCTCAAACTCGTAATGGATATTACATTTTACGATCAGAACAAATAACAAATTCCGCTTTCATGTCGACGTTCATTTAAAACGAATCATGAATATTATTTATGGGCAAATAACAGTCATCTCAAAGTAAACTAATTAAACAGGGGACTCCCCTCTTAAGGCTTGAGTTCACCAACAATATAAAGGAACGGTCAAGTCTAACCATTGATTATGATGTATCTCGAGTCTGGGTGGTTTACTAAATAATATAAAAAAGTATATAAGTAGTATATCAGTCATGTAGTTCCCATAAAACAAGCTCCGCTTAATTTGGAGCTAGATGATGCTGTGTGAAAAATATTCAGCGTTTTTATTCCAAAAACTATCGTGAACTTGACTATCATGGTGAGTGGTTGCGACTTTCTCCTTCCGCGTCGCGCCGTGCACTACAACCACTCACCCTGATGAAGACTCTCGGAATGAGTCGAAACTTAGTCAGTGCCTTCACCGATAGTGCAGTACGTGAAAATTCCCGTTTTTACAATATGAATATTCAGCGTTATTTATTTATGATGTCAAATTCCTCTACTAATATCTGTCGAAAAGAAGAAGAAGAAGTTAAGAAGCAGAGCTCCTTGTGAAGGGCTCGTCCCGGCTCGTACCACCATACGAGTACATATTTCTGCCGCAAAGTAGCGATGGGTTTCGTTCAACCGAATCAACCGTTTACGTTGAATCTACGTATCGACGGTTCACTGACACTCATTCAACTAGTCGAAATCGTAGACGGCTAAACTGAGATTCCACAACGTTCATATCGACGGTCAACGCGACGAAACGATGCGTGAACGTAGACGGTATTAACCGTCTACGTTCACAACTAGTTGAAATCGTAGACGGCTAAACTGAGATTCCACAACGTTCATATCGACGGTCAACGCGACGAAACGATGCGTGAACGTAGACGGTATTAACCGTCTACGTTCACAACTAGTTGAAATCGTAGACGGCTAAACTGAGATTCCACAACGTTCATATCGACGGTCAACGCGACGAAACGATGCGTGAACGTAGACGGTATTAACCGTCTACGTTCACAACTAGTTGAAATCGTAGACGGCTAAACTGAGATTCCACAACGTTCATATAGACGGTCAACGCGACGAAACGATGCGTGAACGTAGACGGTATTAACCGTCTACGTTCACAACTAGTTGAAATCGTAGACGGCTAAACTGAGATTCCACAACGTTCATATAGACGGTCAACGCGACGAAACGATGCGTGAACGTAGACGGTATTAACCGTCTACGTTCACAACTAGTTGAAATCGTAGACGGCTAAACTGAGATTCCACAACGTTCATATAGACGGTCAACGCGACGAAACGATGCGTGAACGTAGACGGTATTAACCGACTACGTTCACAACTAGTTGAAATCGTAGACGGCTAAACGACGACGAGAAGATGCGTTCACACGTCCATAGACGAGTTTATAATGAAATTGGAAAAGTATGAAGTAAAGTTTTTTATTGCAAATAAATAGATACCTTTATTATAATTATTATACCTATATTTTATTTATTTTGAGAAATAAATTATTTTTGAGAAATAAATTACCTATCTTTAAATTGTTTGCAATGATCATTAGATAGCTAGCTGTTTGATCTGCATTTGAATATTAATGGAAGATTTTTTTTTTCAAATAGGCGCGCATAAAAAGTAAAAAGGAAGTTATAAGTTTTACGGCGCATTTCTTCAAAATTTATTAAATTTCAAAGAAACAGTAATAAGATTGCCTACCTAGTCTTTAAGTCAAATAATCATCCGGTAGATACTATCGACTAAGTAAATAAATAAATAAATAAATAAATAATGCTGGACAATCCACACAGCATCATCTAGCCCCAAGCTAAGTAGAAATCGGGAACAGACAGACAAACACGGAAAGCGAGCAAATGACCGGAAAACATAGGAAAGTTTACCTGGTTATTTTTTACTGTTCCACGACATTTCGTTTTTTTTAATTAACACATCTCAATAAACTAGTGTTGTCGCGGTACGTGACATAATAATAATAGTCATGTTCGTTTAGCCATAAAATTTCACCTCTACCGCGAGTTTTTATACAAACTTCACCGCATATTTTTTTCCAAAATTAGGTTCTCCCAGTGCACAATAAGGAAGTTTATTTATTTATCATAAAGTGTACAGCATTAGATATTTATTAAAAGAGTTTTGTTCTTATCTCAAGTAGGACTAATGGTACTAATGGGACAAGTCAGTACAGTTCGGTGAGAGTTGTACCATCAATGGTACTAGTGGAACAAATCGGTGCCAATTGTACCATCAATGGTACTGCCTAATGGTACAAGTGGTCCGGCGACGTCGCGAAATATAGATAGTTCGTCAATCGAAACATCGACTAGTCGACGATATTCAACTAGTCGATGGACTAGTTGATGAGAGAAAATTAACGGTTTCGTTTACGATAATTACGTCGACGACCCATCGCTACCGCAAAGCAATAATGCTCGCAATTCCCAATGATGTTCCGGAAGGTGCCGGTGAAATTACACGATCATGAGACTTTACACCCGTTATATCTCAGGGTCGGCAACGCGCGATTGATACCTCTGATGTAACAAGCGTCCATAGGTTACAGTAACCGGTTACCAACAGATAGGCCGTATGCTCGTTTACCATTGAAGTTGCATAAAAAAGCTTTGATTAGGACCTAACCACCCGTTATTGTGTTAGTAAACTCGGGCCTAAGAGTGTCTTGCAAGTATTTAACATTCTTATTACTTGCTAGATAATATCCAGTCTCCCCTAAAGCGTGCCATGACGAACGGATCCTAGGCTACCTCTATCCACCGACTCCCAGCAACCTTCAAGATGTTAAAGGTCCATCGCGCGGACGAACCAGACCTTCCCTAAACTGCATCGTCGGCGTCAGGTTCGTAGTCGCCATTTAAGAACCTTTACTTAGCGTTTGTCGGTTCTGCAAGCTCAATGAAATAGGCACTTGAATTAAAATAGTATTTTACTTTTAAATGATTTATTAATCAAAAAAATATAAGGGTGAATTCAAATAGTCTGTAGTCTGTAAAGTAGTCAAAAAACGCATCTAATAGTGGATTTATCCCTGTCACGTGGAATACTAACTATTTACAAAACGCGGACATGTACCACATGTAGAGTTCGGAGCTGCATCTGAGTAACCCCTACTTGGTACCTTTAGGCCCGAATTCATAGTCAATTAGGGGCTCTCCTAGGGGACTGTTTAGGCGCAAAGTAAAAATTAAAGTGCGAATTTAATCGTATTTTTAATAATAATGATGACATATATACTCTCATACTCTCTACAAAATAGTCAACAAAATTGAGCATTTATATTATATTTGTATGTTAGATACATAATATATATTTGGATGAATGTATTTAAGTATGAATTATTTTCCGTTTTATGTATGTAGTTTACTTCTATTTTAAGTAGCTAGTTATTTCATTTAATAAATTGGTTCTATTATTTTGGTAATCAGCTAAACGCACTACCGCTCCACTCTTCATAACACAAAGGTTAGCTGGAACAAAATGCTAAGTAGCATTAAGTTCGCCTATGTACTTGTTTTATCTTGTGCAATAAAACATTTTCCATCTATCCATCTATCTACATACCTATTTCTATCATCGCAGAGTTTACTTTTAGTCTTAAGTATCTATCAACAAAATGGATTGTGTTATCTGTAATAAAAACATTTGATTTGATTTCATTTCAATGATAATGATGATGATTATATACTTCAAGCTTATCTATACTAATTGCGATAGTTCCAAACTCGAGCAGTAGATGTCGCGAGTTCGCGTACGTTTCCGACAATATTATTCACCGCAATACGCCAGAGTATAACTAGATTTCAGTGCTTCAACTGTACTTAATGATTAGGTACATATTTGATTAACACTGAAGAGTGCCTGTATTGCTATCGCGAAAGCTCAGGCAATGCTCAAGAGGTCTAGACAAATACCTCCGGCCTCCAAGGACAGCAGCTAATGCCATTTCTATACAATGAAATCTTCTCGCAGCCATTAACGCTAACAGAAAGTTGCATCTGTCTAGACGCCGAGGGCATGTGCTTTTTACAGTAACCAGTAACTAAGAAATGTCTAAGCTTAATTGCTTAAGACAAGTGCAAACAAGCATAATACAGGTACTTACAAAGTAAAAGTACTTACAGACGAATCTTTGAACCATGAAGTCATCGCAATACAGAGGCATCAGCCAACGGGCTGTGGGTGCTAAGCTTCACTTACCTGTAACAGAAGAAAATTTTATTATAATATATTCGACGACCTCAGATAAAGATAAAGATAAAGATAATTTATTTGCATAAACATGTGTAAATATTATGATATTACAGTGAGTTGGAAACATGCTTTACCGATTTCGGTGTGCAGACCGACAGACTGACATGCATGGCGTAAACATTTAAAATCTTACTATAAATTACAAAACTATCACAGACAAAGCTAAATAATGACAAACACAATAAAATTAAATACTAAATTATAGTCAAACAATAAAATTATGTTATCTTAGGTCGTTAGGTTAAAATTACCTTATTTAAAATTTGTCCATTAAGAATTCGTCAATATTGTAGTAGCATTTCTCTATTAGTAATTTTTTAAATTTACTTTTAAATTCTGTACCTCTGTGGCACAGTGGGCGAAGGTCCGCCTTGTCTCGGGTCTGGGTGTTTTCTATATACATATACCTCTAGTATTTAATTATATATTTAAAATAAAAAAATATAAAATTAGTATATTAGTCATGTAGTTTCCATAACACAAGTGTTGCTTACTTTGGGGCTAAAAGACACTGTGTAAAAAAAAAAGTTGCGTGCGACAGACAGCTGAACCGACCGGTGTAGGGGAAGGGGTAATAGTGCTGCAATGTGGCTGCGCTGTAGTTGGATTCGACCACACATTGGTAACCGTACGTGTGGTTGGTGTGAACGGAACTACGGAAGTTAGAGACCGACCACTTGGTTCTAGTGCGGTTTTAGTGTCATCTGTCCGAAGACACTCTTACCTCTCTGACTACAAATCCAACGTGCGTCATTTTGACAACATTTTTCTTTAGATCACCGATGGAATCGAGACAATCAATTACAAGACTTGCGCTACCATATATATTTTACTATGGCAACCGAGTTCGGGATTAATTGCCTTGATGTAGTCATTAATGATACACATGTGTGGTGAATTTAAATTTTGTGTGTAAATGTGTTTGTGTCGATTTGTCACACCTGCCACCTTCGAATCAGTAGGTAGACGCTCCAAAAACCATGCAGGAACTCAGAGAAAGTGTCAAAGTCAAACTCAACATCCTACTTCTATTATAAACGCGAAAGTTTGTGAGGATGGATGTTTGTTACTCTTTCACGCAAAAACTACTGAACGGATTTTGATGAAACTTTACAGTAATATAGTTTATACATCAGAATAACATATAGGTTACTTTTTATCCAGGTACCAGGCGGGCGAAGCCGTAGGCAGAAGATAGTAGGTTATATGCTATTGAAATTATGAAAGTGATTTTACGCCCATTCTTCGCACGCGACCAAGCCTAAAAGAATCATGCAAAAAGCTCTGCTTGGGAATTTTTTGCTGATCCTTCATTCAGCTTTAGTGCGTTGCCGAACAAGCAAGGTGAAGTCATTCATTGAGAAAGAGCACGAGTCAAAGATTACATAGCAGATTCCTACCAAATAATTTCTCATATTAAGCCTCCATTAAAATTTTCGCAGTAGGCCTTCCTCTTCCCACAAAACACATTAAAATTTCACCGGCACAGCATTTAACATTCACACAGATCTCATTATCAAAACTGACACAACCATCCTCGGGGAAATGAAACCGCTTTTGAGTTTTATGCACGAACAGACATACATACCTCCGTGTGTGACTTCACCGCAGGTTATTAAATTAATACATACAGACATAATACTACTTAATGTTTATTTACATACAAGTAGGTTAGGGACTAGGGGGATCAGTCTTTGCTAATTAGATTATTTTGGGCGAAACATTTCCTACCTCAAAGTTTTTACTTTTTATTAATACATTGGTCTAAAAACTACACGAATTACAAACGGTGGAAGAAAACATCACGAGGAAACCAGCATGCCATCATTATTATATTATTATTATCATTTTGCATGTAAAATTTTCTTTAATAAATATGTTTATGCCAAACTGTTAAAATATGCATGCTGTGTTCATCTATAATTGGAATTGCATGTAAACTAGATCCTAAAACAGCAACTGTAAGCAATTATTCATATAAATTCTGTTGATGTTCCTAATAAATAAATAAATGCCATAGAACTTCTAAGCATGGGCTCCAACTTTACTCAGAAATCTCACTTCGCTCGCTCGATCAATGCATAGATAGGAAAGCTAAACAAAGCACCAAACCCGCTATCTTCCACGAAAATTCCTTATTCAATAGAAATAAATTGTATTGCTTAGCCACGCCCCCAATGTTCACAGCTCAATTAACCGTCTCAATTTAAATAATCAACCCAGATATCAATCTACCTCCTATTTCCTTCGCTTAATTTATATGAAAATTAGCTAAGCTATAATTGAATCAGACGACGACCAACAAACAAGCGTAGAGGGTCTACGCGGGTGCTACGACGTTCTACGAAATATTACGATGTTCGTTAGTCATTTTACTAATCATAATGAACTAATCACACTAGTAAAATTACTATGGGACCGAGAAACACAATGCCAACCTTAGAAATTTTGAAAATGGGAAAGTTTCGGTAGAAAAGTCCCATTCGTTTATGTGGAATCCCTTATTATACTTACGCTCTCGTCTTTTTCGTTTCGTTTAAATGACGTACTTAGTTTGTCTGTTTTTCGTTTCGTTTTAATAAATGCTAAGTAACTGTTTTGTGTTTATTATTATTTTTGTTTAATTTTTGTGTTGTTTGGGGAAGGATAAATAGATTTTCTGTTTTCTTTCTTTCTTTTTATGACACACGCGAAATCTTTCGAATGAGGAATCGTCAAAGTTTTAAAAAATCTGACGAATGCGGAAGAAATAAATGATCTGACGGGGATGTATCCTAAATCGTTGTACTACCGTCCACACAATCGCGAAATCATCAGCCAGTCTCGCAAGTCGCGACGCGAATCGCTCCACCTAGCCGGGGGACGCCCCTCACTACATTTGTCCAGACGCGGTCTCCACTCAAGAACTCAGATTTTTAGATTTCATTTAATTTAACAATATAACATTAACACTATATAACATTGGTTATACCAGGCAAGTCAATTCCGATTATATATTTTTTGTAATATTACACATAAATTTCAAAAATACACTATTAACAAAAAATTGCCCTACTGTGAATGTCCACGTCGCGGCAACGTAGTTTTTATCAAGGGTAGGAAGCATAAAGGAGCTCTGTGGCGCTGTGGGCGAAGGCTCGTCTGAGACGCAGATTTTGCGGGTTCGATTCCCACCGCGGGGCAAATGTTTGTATGATCTGCAAATATTTTTCTCGGTCTGGGTATTTTAAATTTACAATGAATAGGTACCTAAGTATTTACAAAACAAAATTATATAAGTAGTATATCAGTCATTTAGTTCCTATAACACAAGCTCTGCTTACTAGATTATGATGCTGTGTGAAAATGTCCAGCATTATTATTATTATTTATTTCAAATCTCAGGCTTATGCCTGTAGCCTTTACACACATTAGTGGAGCCGAAGATAACACTAGGAGGCTTTTTTGTACAAGCAATATATAAAAAACGTTATTTTGTGGATGGCGACTGATGAAACTACTGGAAATATTGTGTAATAAACTGGGCTATCGCAGGAGTATATGCTTAAGGAATGATTGCCGAGTTATGTAGGATGAAACGACACCTGCCAATTCTGTCTCAAGTTCAAATCAAATCATAGGCAGGTGTAACTTGCCGTCCACTAAACGGGCTTTTATTATTTTTTATTTGTTTGTTTGTTTCTAAAATAAATTTTTTGACATTTTCAATTATATTTATGTATTTCATTGTTCACTTGTTGTTTTGTGTGACTAATTTAGAATAAGAAATTTATAACTTATTATGATCCGATGTTGATTTTAATAAATAAATATAAATATAATATGAATGAATGAATTATTATCCACTCCACTATTATTAACTAATAATAATAGTTATTATTATTATTATTATTCTGAGCCTTTTATCACGCATGTGTAAATGCAGTTTATTGACTACTCGCTGAGACTCTTAACTTTAAAGATGGCTACGCAGTCGTTGTAAAATTTATTATATAACTGAACACAGCTTGCTAACTTCGAAACTACGTACGTGAGATTGCATGAACTTTCAACTTAAACCGAAGTCTTTGTACTTGCGATGTCGTCTTAATAGTTGACTAAACTTGTTGAGGTCGAGTTCTCAAGTTTTGGTTCATTTGGCCAGATTAATTTGAGGAGAATCATAAATTCACTTTGTTAACAAAAACACAACATATTTGGCACATACCCGCGTTTTGCAAGTAGTTAGCATTCCACGTGACCGGTTGCAAGGCCATCACCGCTTATTGGAACAGTAATCGATGGCAGATTACCTTCGAATTTTTGGTTCTAAGGCATGCCGGTTTCATCATGACGTTTTCTTTCCTTCACAGTTTTGAGAACTCATTACACATAAAAGTAGCCATAGGCGAACTTAATGCTAAAAAGAATTATATTCCAGATAACCCTGTGATTCATCTTGAGCGAGTTTGTTTAATGTATGACAATGCAAAGCAATATAATAATACCACACGAAATCCGACCTCGACCACTGTGGCGCAGTGGGCGAAGACCCGCCTGAGACGCAGAAAGTTGCGGGTCCAATTCCCGCCGCGCGACAAATTATTTTATATGCAAATATTTGTCTCGGGTCTGTGTGTTTTCTATGTATAATACGTACCTATGTATATACAAAAAAAAAAGTTTAGAAGTATTATATCAGTCATGTAGTTCCCATAACACAAGCTCTGCTTAGTTTGGGGCTAGATGATGCCGTGTGAAAAATGTCCAGTATAATTTATTTATTATTTATTTATACTTTTTTTTGTAAATACATAATTAATATACACAGAAAACACCCAGACCCAAAACAAATATTCGCATATCATACAAACATTAATCATAATCTCAATATTACCTACCGCGCATAACAATATAAAACTCCAAACAAAGCCAGGGCGGCCATTAAATAAATCGAATCCGATCAAAACAGCTAATAGCCGAGACGATATCTCGATTTCATTCATAGGCAAACGAATCGATTATGCTAATCGAGAGGCAATCGCTCGCCGCGCGTACACTCCGGGACAATGTTAACAAAATAATGCGTGTTCCGTAGGACTAATGCGCTAATCATCATCATTAACATCCTGCAGACGTAAACTTTCCACTTAGGTATGCTCAATAATGTCTATATCATGTAATTTTTTTGTGACCAATAAACATTTATTTTATCTTATCAAGAATTCCGCTGTTAGCCGTAGGCCTCCCCTTAAGAATGCAGTCCATCGGGTAGGGTTCTTACACTGCGTCATCCGATTCGTCGTCGCTATTCAAGAACCTTTCTTCCCTATCAGTTGTCGGTTCTGCGAGCTATATATGAAAAGAAATAAAGAAAATACATTTATTTGACACACACAATAGAGAGAGGATACAAGCAGAAGGTACATAGAAAGTAGGTTATTCCTCTCCGCTACGCGTGGCCCAAATAGGTTCTGTCTCAGCATATTATGCAACTCCACATCACCAGAATGTGAAGCTACGCTGGTTTTCAGACAGAACCTATCGGTGAGTGACCCCATGACCGACAGCGCGGGCGCACAATAAAAATACAATTCGATTTTTTTTTAAATCAAAAATTGTTTATAACATAATAAAAAGTAGGTACATAAATACAAAGAAAACGAAGGTGACTGTAAATAGTTATAAAAACTGTGGCGCAGCCACCAACGCCAACCTCCTAATGTTAGGTACAGCATGTTCCTAATTGAAAAGAATTTAATTAAAGAAAACAAATAATAAAACAGAACAGAGAACAACCACACAGTACAAGGATAAAAGAAAAAGAAAATAAGTATAATACAGAAGTTTGTTACAGTAGGTAGACACATACAATAGCCAGGAAATTTATGTGCTAAGAGTGATAGAGATGCACATAACTTACGAAGTCTGTGAATATATGGCCTAAGAATCGTCACTTCAGCTTCACATCACCATGTATGGACTAAACAGTCGATCTCGATGGCACGCTTGCTAGCAGCCGGCTTAGACGCAATTACTGCGGACTCGATTTCCGCTGCGGGACAAATATTTGATCTGCAAATATTTGTTCCGTGTCCGGGTGCTGTGGTAGTACACAGGTACCCGTAGATTCTGATACTCACGACACGGGAATCTAGTGCGGGTCAGGAATATGTATGTGTTATACTTAAAATGTATAGCGTTTCGACTGAAATTACATTATAAATAAGCGCTAAAACGCTTTCCAGATGAATTTTAGAATGAATAAAACCACATATTTTACATAAAATAAATAAATAATGCTAAACAATCCACACAGCATCATCTAGCCCCAAACTAAGCAGAGCTTGTGATATGGGTACTAGATGACTGATATACTTAATACAATACATAACATAGATAGATATTTTTTTATTATACATAGAAAATACCCAGAACACCCGGAACAAATATTATATACGAAACACTCATGAAATCAATTCGGTAAGTGCCTGTCAGTTTATCCGACTGCCAAAGAGGATTTCCTCCAGCGCCCTAATGGCCCGAAACAAAATAAACACAAAAAAACAACTGTCCCTTTAACGACTCATTACCTAAAACCGGATAGCACTTTAAAAGAATTCCTTCCTTCCTTACGCCTCTTTTTAGGGTACCGTAATAAAATCGTGATAATATCCAGAACGTCTCCATGTTTTTCTTTAACGTCTAATTAGGTGTTCAATTAGCATAATCTTGTAGATGGAATCTGTTACGTTGAATAGATTACTTAAGGGGAGACTTTTTAGTGGTTATTTTTTTGTATTTGACCAAGTGTAATTTAATTTAATTTTATATTTAATAATAAATTATTCTCACCAATATAAACGGTAACATAGTGAACACATAAAAAAGAAAAATAGTATTCGTTACAATTAATAAGTAATAATTATACTGGACATTTTCACACCACATCATTTAGCCCCGAACTAAGCAGAGCTTGTATTATGGGACCTATATGACTCATATACCTTTTTTTGCAAATATTGATAATATATTATACATAAAAAACACCCAGACCCGAGACAAATATTTGCAGATCATACAAACAATTGTTCCACGGCGGGAATCGATCCCGCAACCTTCTGCGTTTCAGGCGGGCCTTCGCCCACTGCATCTCAGAGGTGCAGTGGGCGAAGACCCGACTTAAATGCTAAAACTACTTATGTTTGTAGAAAGAAATCGCTACTCATCTAATTTACCGTATACAGGGTGTCCCGGAATGTGTATATAATACCGGAAGGAGGTCATTGACACCGTGGTGGGGAACATCGTTTGTTCTACGACTTTTTGGATTTCCATGTTTTTTCATTCATGAAATGACCATCAAAGTTTCCATACTACCTGCTCTTAGCATATCCCTAAAATCAACAAAACAGCTGTTTAGTTGACTTTTGAGTGTGACGTGACAATGACCTCTTGCGACGTCACACTCAAAAGTCAATTAAAGTCGTTGAACAAACAATGTTCCCGACCACGGTGTCAATGACCTCCTTCCGGCATTATATACACATTCCGGGATATCCTGTATCTACCCCTCAAGATATAAACAACGCATGCATTATTTTCGTTGCATGGAAACAGTGCCCCAAGTGATTCCACACAACATATCTCAAAGTAGTTGCGAGTTTATGCGGATTCGAAAAAGGTTTAGCCTCATCTCAAGGTAGAATCCACCTCCTCAGTGGCAAACATAAAAGAACCGCCACACCGGAGTGGGAGCGAAGATATCAAAAGCAAAGCTGTGACGCTACATGTGAGCTGTATATTTTTCATATTTCAGGTGTGGCCACATTGCTAGCGGGGCACTCTGATCTTTCAAAAAAAGAAATAAAGTTGAATCTGATTCAACAGGAGGTTACCGGACTACCGGACAAAATGGCGGAAAATAAAGCAAATGCAATTTTTTACAAAAATAGGTAGGTAGTGTGGAAAAATGAAAGCATTTATTTTGCAAGAAATACAAAACCGTGCTTGCGAAAATACGTCAGTAATTTTTTCATATTTTGAACTCGAATTTACGTTTTTGAGAAAACAAACAACTTTTTATGGAAACCGCAGTTCAGATAAAATAATATTACGGGTTCTGGTTAATCTCTGTATATTTTACGGGATTGCGGATAAGTTTACAAAAAAGTACAATGGGCGGTCTTATCGCTTTAAAGCAATTGTTACTTTTCTTTACTTTTACTGCTCATGATTATCTCTTATGAATTGATGTAGATCTTACTTTTTATGATTTGGATGTAGCGCCGTGTCCGTGGGTTCGCTTTAAACCAATAGTTACTTCTCTTTACTTTTACTGCTCATGATTATCTCTTAATTGATGTAGATCTTTACTTTTATGATTCGGATGTAGTGCCGTGTCCGTGCATCAACCGAGGTCCGTGCTGAATCAGTGTTGTCTGTAATGTACTGTAGATAGCATCATGCTGCCACTTACTATTTGTACCATGGTTCAATAGTAAGATATGATACAACTTACTTATTGTGTTCGATGAACTTTTTTACCTATTGATTCTGTGCATAGTAACTAAATGTTATTTATTAATTTATATCTCTTCCTAACAACCTTGGGATATGCTACTACTTACTTATTGTGTTGGATGTAACTTTTTAACCTATTGATTCTGTAATATATTGAGCTGGCGTAAATAAAACCTCCACAGTATGTGATACGAGTCTCCGTTTATTTCCAACTGACCTCCCTCCGAAGTCTACCCTCCACCATACTTTATATGCTAGGTACCCACATTATGCATCCATACACTACACTCCTCTACACTTAATTAAGACTTAGTTTTTAATTAACTATAGCTACCCTACCTTACAATATAGTATTTTTACTTTACATGATATTAATTATAAATAATGTGTACATACCTACTGAATTCAATAATGAATGACTTCTGTTACTACTAGTATCTTAATTACAAAATCACAAACTAAAGCTTATAAGTAGGTCTATTAAGACGGCATTTACGAATAGGCCGTGACTGTGGTGAATCTTTATTAGGTGGCTCGTCTGAGGAAGGTTCACTGGGTTGCGGTTCGGCCGTACGAGTTGTAATAAGCGCATCTGGCGCATCCGCCGCATCTGACTGCTCCGACGTGTCATCTTCAGCTATTGGATGAGGATCGGTTACTACATCCGGTTCCACTGCCTTCGGTTCCCTACCTACCAATGTATCACTAGAATCCGGGCAGACCAAGGAACTTCGGGTCCTACGCTTTATCTGGTCAATATGTCGATGAACCTGATTACCCCCTTCACCCAATACCCTAAAGTTGGAAGAACCTACCTGACTTTCTACTCTACCGGGTAGCCACTTTTCCCCCTTTAGAAACTGACGGTACCACACATCGTCCCCGGGGTCGACCTCCCGCTCCACGCCGCCCGCGCTCTCGACCTGACGCCGTTGGACTCTGCTCATCCGTGACTCCAAATCTGGCTTCAACGCATCTAACCGAGTTCGCATAGGCCTACCTAACATTAACATGGCTGGACTTTCGCCGGTTGACGCATGTACCGTATTTCGATAAAATAATAAAAACGTATGCAATGCCTTTATTATGTTTTCATTTTCAAAATCAGCCTTTTTGATAACTCTTTTCAATGTTTTGACTGCATTCTCGGCGGCTCCGTTCGAAGCAGGATGATACGGCGCTGAAAACGTGTGCTGAACCCCATCGGACCCCAGAAATGCCGCAAACTCCCTGCTAGTAAACGGTGGCCCGTTATCAGTAACTATCTGTTTCGGTATTCCCCACCTACTCCATAGCTCCCTTAATCTCTCAATAGTTGTAGATGCCGCCGTACTCGGTACGCAGAAGATTTCCAGCCACTTGGACATAGCATCTACCACCACCAAATACATCTTACCAAAAATGGGGCCTAAAAAAACAAGATGAAGTCTCGAGCAGGGGCGCCGCGGCCACGGCCAAGGGCGCGGTACTTGCCGTGGCGGCGCGTCCGCCTGCGCTGCGCACGTCGTGCAGGCGCGGCACATTCCCTCAACTGCCTCATCAATGCCCGCCCACCATACATAGCTTCGCGCCAAAGCTTTCGATTTTACGATCCCCATATGGGGTTCATGTAACATTTTCAAAACCCTTTCTCGACACCTATCCGGAATCACTAATCGGTGACCCCACATAACGCATCCTAGCTCCTCGTACAGCTCATTTCGCCTGTTATAATAAGGCTGCAGTCCTGCAATCTCGCATTCCGTGGGCCAACCGCTCCGTATATATCCTAGTACTCTACTTATAATGGGATCCCTAGCGGTGCAATTTTTAATCTGATTATAATCTAATAACATCGCCTCTTGAGCGTGATGTAAATGAGTCTGTTCGGGTAATGAGTCTAAAACCGGTTTCCTATCGGGTAACGGCAAGCGGGACAGCCCATCCGCACTATTATTGTCAGTTTTCACATATTCAATATCGTAAGTATATGCTGACAATATTATCGCCCACCGCTGCATTCTGCTTGCTGTCATCGTAGGAATACCCGTATTTGGTCCAAAAATCGACACTAACGGCTTATGATCGGTCCGAAGAATAAACTTCCTACCAAAAATGTATTGGTGAAATTTCTTCATGCAAAAAATTATAGCTAAAGCTTCTCGGTGAATCTGCGAGTAGTTTTTCTCCGCGCTGGTTAGTGTGCGTGACACAAACGCCACAGGTCGCTCCGCACCGACTCCGCCGCGACCGCTCGGCTGCGATAGCACGCCGCCCACGCCTGCCGGGCTCGCATCGCACCTCACTATTAACGGCTAATTTGGATCATAATGAGCGAGGACTTTTGAACTTACTAGGTCGTTCTTTATTCCTTTAAATACTTGTTCAAATTCACCTGTCCAATTCCATTCGATTCCTTTCTTCAAAAGATTATAAAGAGGCACTAACCTCTGACTAAAGTTTTTTACAAACTTTGCGAAAAAATTAGCAAGACCTAAAAATGATCTTAATTCCGGTACATTTTGTGGTCTAGGAATTTCCACTACCGCTTCAATTTTCAAAGGATCCGCCTTAATGCCGTCTTTCGACAAAATATAACCTAAATACGATACCTCCTGCGCCAAGAAGACACATTTAGACTTTTTTAACCTAAGACCGCTTTCCAGGAGCCGCTTGAAAACAGTTTCTAACGCTTGTAGGTGTTCCGTCTTTGTTTGCCCCCCAATTATTACGTCATCGATAAACACCGCTACATTTGGTATATTTTTGAGCAGGTTGGTCATGATTCGTTGAAATATGCCCGGACTAGAAGATAATCCAAAAACTAGGCGGTTATACCTAAATAGACCTCGATGGCTATTTATAACAGTGTACCTTTTCGATTCATCTAATTCTATTTGATTATATGATTGCGATAAGTCAATTTTGCTGAAATATTGAGCCCCATTTAGAGCAACGAGTACATCATCTATTCTTGGAAGTGGGAAACGATCGACCAGTAAAGCAGGATTTAAAGTACCCTTATAGTCTACACAGATCCTAAGCGTACCATCTGACTTGTTGACGGGGACCAGTGGCGAGGCCCAGTCGGAGCAGTCGACGGGCTCAATGACGCCGGCGCGCAGCATCGTGTCTAGCTCCGCGTCTACGCGCTCGCGCAGCGCGAACGGGAGCGGCCGTGCGCGGTGGAACACCGGCGCCGCACCCTCACGCACTCGCAGCGTTGCCTTGCCACCCGTGAACCTTCCCAGACTGCCGTCAAACAGTTCTTTATACCTGTCAACCAGTATACATATCTCCTTATTTATGTGTACATTTTGCAAGTTACTGTTTGAAATATTAAAACAGTCGAGAGTGGGAATTGTTATATTTAATTCCGTAAGCCACTGTCTACCCAGAAGAGAAGTGGTCCCTCCCTCGATTACAAAAAGTTCTAGCTCCTTTGACATGCCCTGATGTTCCACTAAAGGTTTAATAAACCCTAATGGTCGAATTTTTGACCCATCATAAAATTTCAAACACAAATTGTACGGTTGTATTACCCTATGGCTAAAATGTTTATTGTAAGTACTTTTGCTAATACATGATATGGGGGTTCCGGTATCTACTTCCATACGTATGATTTTACTATCGATGGTTAGTGACAAACTCACCGCCTTATAGTCTCTCAAACACAGTTGATGTAGGTACAACTCCTCCTCCGACTCCCCGTCAGATTCCCCATTGTCTCCGGCTGCCTGGCCGTAATGGAAGCTTCGATCGCGGCCGCCTGTTCGCGCCCCTCCACTGGTTCCAGCGAGCCCCTCGCTCGGGCACACTCTCCGTAGATGTCCTGGCCGCTTACACCGACTGCATGTATAGTCACGGAATCGACATGACTTATAGTCATGACCCGTCGCTCCGCAGCCCCTGCAATTCCCCCGCGGCTCGCTGCGCGGCGCAGTTCCCTGCTGGAAGTTTCCACGAGCTGTACCGGCGGCACCGCCGCTGCCGCTAACGCCACCGCGTGCCCTCCAAGCTCGGCCCACGCGCGATCCTCGCGCGTTAAGAGCATGCATGTCCACGCATCCCGCGTCTCCCAGCTGACCCTTAACTTCAACCGCAGCCGAATCGCGCTCCGCTGCTTCCAAAGAGATGGCTAGTTTTACTGCCTTTGCGTAAGTTAAACTGTCATCCTCCGCAAACAACCGTTGCCTGATGACGTCACTTTTCAAACCACATACGAATTGGTCGCGTAAATTATCTTCCAAATTATCTTTAAATTTGCAGTCTCGCGCCAACTTTTTCAGCTCCGCTACGTAATCTACCGCGTTCTCATCAGCCCTCTGCCTCCGCTGACGGAATTTATAGCGTTCCGCAAGCAATGAAGGCCTGGGTTGAAGGTGGTCCCGTAACATGTCCTTCGCCGCGCTGTAGGTCAACTCCGCCGGCTTCTTTGGACTTGCAAGATTAAATAGCAGCTCGTAAGCCTCATCCCCCATCAACGATATCAACGTAGGCATTTTTAAATCTTCCTTGATTCCATTGCCTTGGAAATACATGTCAAGCCGATCCACGTACGCCAACCACGACCCCGTTTTTACGTTGAACTCTCTGATTTTGCCGATCGACATTGTTTTTAATCACGTTTATCGTTATTGCACGCACTGAAATCTATTTATCTCGTTCGCCAATGTAATATATTGAGCTGGCGTAAATAAAACCTCCACAGTATGTGATACGAGTCTCCGTTTATTTCCAACTGACCTCCCCCCGAAGTCTACCCTCCACCATACTTTATATGCTAGGTACCCACATTATGCATCCATACACTACAGATTCTATGCATAGTATCGATCTAACAAAATGTTATTTAATTATATCTTATATCTTCCTAACAATTTTGTGATGGATAGCGACGCTAGGGTAGCCACAGCCTCCGCAACTGTTACAAAATGTAGCAAATGTACTTTATTCTTTATTCTTATTGTACACACAAATAAACAATTACAAAAAGGCAGAATTAAATTACATGTACAAAGGCGAGCTTAACCCTAAAAAGAGTTTTCTTCCAGCAAACCATGAGCTAGAGAGAGGTAGTTATAGAGGTAGGAACGTGTACAGAAAGGAAATAATACTTAAACTACAAAAATACCACAAAAAATAAATAAACATATAAGTATAAATATACATGTATATATAAATAAATATATAGATATTACAAAACAAATACCATACATAATTTAGAGAGACAGATAGTGCTCTTTAACTTTTCTCCTGAAGACATCGATTGAAGGACAATCACAAATGACATGAGGTAGGGCATTCCAACGCTTAACCGCATAAACAGTAAATGAGTCACTGTAGCGGCTAGACGAGTGAGAGGGAGTTTTAAGGAGAAGGGATTTAGAGGTCCGACACGGCATACCGCGAGGAACCAGAAATTGAAAACGCTCACGGAGATAAGAGGGAGATAGAGGGCTGTAAAGAACCTTATAGAGAAGTGTCAAAACGTGAAGATCACGACCACGACGAATAGGGAGCCATTTGAGTTGGGATCTAAACTCGGATACGTGATCAAACTTGCGCAATCCGAATATAAAACGGATGCACAGGTTTTGAAGACGTTCCAGTTTGTTAAGAAGTTCTTCCGTGGCATCAAGAAAACAGACATCGGCATAGTCAAGAAGGGGTAACATCAAAGTTTGGGCAAGAGTGATTTTTGTTTCAAAAGGAAGAAACTTCTGAAGGCGCTTGAGTGACTGAAACGCAAAATGAACCCTTTTACTGACATCGTTAATATGACCTACCCAAGAAAGCTGACTGTCGAAAATCACACCAAGGTTTTTCGCTTTACTTGAATAAGGAATACTCACTACTGTCATAATAAACAGGAGGTATAGACGATTGATTAATGATATTTAGCATATAGGGACTGCCCAAAATCAAGACTGAGACTTAGAGGGATTAACCAAGAGACCATACGATTTTTGTAATATAGCTATAGAATGTAGTATAGCTTCCAGAAATATGCCGCTTCGCTCGCCGCTGGCACTCGCACCACACCCTTTGCATTTACCGCCAAGTCAAAAGGAGGCCATACAAGATTGAAACTCCGAGAAAGCGCGCCCCGCGGCAAGGCACTATCGTTTATTCTGCGGCTTGCATGCAAATGCGGCTGGATTAAATGCTGGACAGCGGGTGGCGTCTTTATGTCATGTGGGAGATACATTATTTTGCTGTTTCTAACCCCTTTTAAGTGCGGAAACGAAATTGTTGGAAAATGAAATATGTAGAACGAGTTACCGCTTTTTTTAACCACGATGTCAGGAGAGCATACTGTGAACTATTCCATGTGGAGTAACCGTTTGAATCGTAACGATTGAAACGCAAAAATTCTATGCCACGAATATTTTGGCTTGATGCTTTTGTTTGACTGAAAAGAGCATAATTGTATAAAAACAGCAAAGAAATGCACCTATACAATTGCAGTAAGAAATTGCAAGCGTTTTACGAGATTATTTATTTATAAAACGTCTTTGTTTGCAATCGATTTGTATGACTCTATAGTATGTTTTTTTAATTGGTTTTATCGCCAGAAGTTCCGAGTGGGTGCTACATAAGACGGTGGTAAACATGTTGGGGTTTTCAGTATTGGTAAGTTACCACCATATTATCTATCTAGGAACCATCGCAGATGAATCCTTCTAATCTAATATTAGAAACGGGAAAGTTTGTGAGGATGGATGCTTGTTATTCTTTCACGCAAAAACTACTGAACGGATTTGGATGAATCTTTACAGTAATATAGCTTACTAGCCCATGGCTTCGCCCGCGTGATACCCGGATAAAAAGTAACCTATAGCTAGTTACTTAGCTAGTTATAAACACGAAAGTTTGTGAGGCCACACCCACAAATAAGCAACCTCTCACCCTAAACGCATATACCTTCTCCGTTCCGCCGTGCATAAAAATGAACTTGCTCATTTTGTTTTCACTTGAAAAACTAGAAAAGATTTCGAATTCTCCACACGAATACGCCTCACTTGAAGTTCATGACAAGTGTCCACCTGCATAACTATCTCCTTCAGTGTTCTTTACCCGTGACGTAAGGAACTCGTATATGCGTTCGACGAGGTTATTTGTTTGGATGATTTGTTTGTATGTTTCCATTTATCTCCGAAACGGCTTATCGGATCGTAATGCGATTTTTGCAATAGATTTGCCTCACATAAACGATGGTTCCGAGACAGGTTTTATCGCCACAAATCACTAGGGAACGCTACTAAAGTCTATGGAAAACATACCTGGATTCCAAAATTAGCAAATTTTCTTAATTAACAACACGCTCGGGGAACCACGCAAAGTTATCTTGATTGAGGAGACCGCAGTTATTTTTGATTTTAATAAATTTTCAAGGAAATATCTTCATATTCGGGAGACAACTTTCATTCGTAGCATTACTTTTTTTTTCTCGGTCACAAAAATTTATCGAGAATATCCACGAACAATAGTGTTGCAGATGTGGACAGTCACTGCTTACTTTATAAGATACTAGCTTCTGCCCACGGCTTCGCCCGCGTGGTACCCGAATAAAAAGTAGCCTATGTTTTACTCTGACGTATAAGCTATATTACTGTAAAGTTTCATCAAAATCCATTCAGTAGTTTTTGCGTGAAAGAGTAACAAACATCCATCCTCACAAACTTCCGCGTTTATAAGAATGATAAAATAACGTTTTGCCTGCTTCCCAACAATCTTCTCCCTTCAGGGACCGCGGAAGTACGCAAATTTCTTTGGTCACCCCTTCAATCTCCAGCCCTGGCTTGGTAAGCGGGTACCTATGTGGTTTTAGGGGGGGCATTTGGCCCCCTCTGCCCCCCACTTCCGCGGCCGCTGTCTCACTTGTCTTAAAAGTCAGTAAAAAAAATGGAAAAGGTACTTCACCGAGCGATGAATCTAATGTACTGAACTAACCGATAAATCTACCGTTTTTGCAAAAGAGGGTACTAAACTGTAATTTAGGAACGCATCCATTAGAGACGGTTACGAATGCTCTGAATTTGAATTGGAAAATGGGGGGAATTACCGTGAGACGTGATCGCGAGGCGGGAATTGAATTACACTAACCGCGTTTTACACTATATACAGCAATATAGCTATTGGCCTCGATTCTGTAGTACACTAACTAAACTAAATTTAAACTGTCGCTCTTTTTTACTGATAGTGCAAGCAAGAAAGAGATAGCTACAAATTTAGTGCTGTCAAATTAGTCAGATTTAGGTTTCCATACAAATTTAGTCGTTATTTCAAAACATGCGGACTATAAACACAAAGAAAGGCGGCACGTAAACTGATTTGACAGCACTAAAATTTTAGCTATCTCTTACTTGCTTGCACTATCAGTAAAAGAGAGCGACAGTTTAAATTTAGTTTAGTTAGGGAACTACAGAATCGAGGCCAATGTTGGAATATTCTTACTATTAGGTATAGTAAGATAAACATTGGCATATTCCTTAAGAAAAATTGGACGTGCCCCTGACTAGGTCCTAGTTGGTATTCTCACGGAAGTTCATACTGAATATGGATCTGAGGAAGTCCATCATGGGGATTACAGTTGTGAGCGTGTTTGTTTTTTGTTTAGTATTACTTTACTTAGCTATTCATCAATCTATAGCAACGTTCAGTAAGATGGGTGACCGCTATTAACAATTGAGTGTTTGTTTCGGAGGGAACGTTAAGGTGTCTGTCTCGGCTGTCGCTAAGCCGTGGAGGCTTGCGGTTAACACAAATGAACTACATTTTTTTTATAGAATTTCATATAAATACCATGTAAAATAATATTATATTTAAATTGTCAGCGCAATGAATAATAAATAACTGAAAAATGTTTTTTCCTTTTTATTGCAGTTACGAGTAACTAAGAATGTGAATAAATCTAAAGCCTCCACATAAAAAAGTTTTCCTCAATCGCAAGTACTTAGGAGTACTTAGCGAAACACGGAAACGTTACCTGGGGACATTTCGTGTTATATATTAAGAGGGCGCAAGGAATTTGGCCACAGTAAAAGAAATGTGCAGTGGACTAGTACCAAAGTTCGTTAATTTTAAAGTGAAAACGACACTTACCAACCAACTTAGGGCCCGCTGAATCGTAATTTTGGATGTACCGGTCGTTGTTCGATCAATTGATTTGTAAGCTAAGCAAAGCAAGGTTTACGTGCCAATATTTTACAGGTCAAACTGGTAAAAAAAGGTTATCGAAAATAACGAAGAATTATTAAATGAAATGGGCACCAAAATATAGTATTTCAAGATATTCCAAAAATATAATTGATAGTCAATGTGGAAACAAAATTTTTAGTTTTTAATATATAAAACAGATTCACAAATTTAATATAATTTACTAGTGATATAAAGCGATCTTATCTTTTCTGCACAGAAGATATAGTAATAATATAAAACATTAAAAGAAGATATAGTAATAATATAAGACATTAATTGTCTAAACACCGACTTCCTTACGTGGTTACGTTATTTTGCTCACTCGGGATGACATTCTTTTGTACAAAAAACAAAAGTAAAATAGCCCACAAAAAATATTTCGGCAAGTCGTGATTCAATAAGATGAGGTTTTTTGAGTTTTTGAGTTTTTACGGGAAAAGTAGCAAACCCTCAGGAATAAAACTTTTATGGGACCATTTCGGGATTATTCTCTATACAACAACAAAATCATCAAAAACGTTACAATTGGCGAAGGTATCAAGTAACAAACATAAAAAAGACGAATGAGAAACTCCTCCTTTTTGAAGTCGATTAAAAACTTACATCTTAAACTCAGGCCAAGGGCACATCTACCAAACAGATTCTATTTATGTTAAAAGGTTTGAAGTTACGTTGGTTTTTTTTGCAATAGTTTAGTAAGTTAAACCTTTTTTATGTCCTTTCCATTTTTCTAAGCTGTCCTGATATATTTTTAAAATAACTTTTATAATTTCATCAATCTAAGTCAATGTTACAATTTATTACAATAAACCATTTCTGCATTCAATTTTGTTTAGAAACGCAAAGCTAACCTACCGCTTCATCTTAACTGTGACAATACTTTGGTGACCCCGAGTTTGTGTATTCAACCTGCTAGGCACATAACTTGTTGAATACTGTGAAGTGGACGATTTAAATTATTAACCCCGGTCACAGTGCAAATAATAGCCCCTGTGGCGTGAACTGGGTCAGTTTTTATCGCTTTGTTTGGATAGCAAGGGTACGGTTGAATGAATTCGGTGAGGAAAGGCAAGGAAATAAAAATATAAAGAAAGAATACTGGGTTCTGAAGTATTTTTGTCTCATACTATTTGGAGTACCTATACTTGAACATTTAACGAAGGTCTTTCCTTGTGCAGTATTTTTAATTAGATTTTTTTTTGGGTACTCGCATATGGCAATTAAATAAATAAAATAAATTATGGCATGGTTAATTGTTTCGGGCTTGCGACCTGGCACGTGGAATACTAATTACTATGCTAAACGTAGTTTTATGGACGTGCCTGTGAGAGCGGTACTGTTTGATGTCTCATTTCATAATATAATTATAATTTATTAAAACATTTTTATTAAAAATACTTGGAAGAACGTTCACGTTTCAAATAAACGGATCATAACACAAAGCCACTCGCATTAATCACAGTCGAGCGACGTTTAACAAAGGTTGTCGCGTCGACACCTCGACGTTATCTCGACGACGTCTAATGGGTGTACTGCGGCGTGTTTGCACTATGACCGATAATATGGTTCCTATTGTTATCCAGGGTTATAGAGATAGAAAACTGCACAAGATAAGACAAGTACAGACGACCTCTGTGGCGCAGCGGGCGAACGCCCGCCTGGGATGCTGAAGGTTGCGGGATCGATTCCTGCTACGGGACCTATGTTTGTATAACTTACAAATATTTGTTTCGTAGTATGGGTGTTTTCCAAAAAAAAATATGAAAGTAGTGTATCAGTTATTTAGTTCCCATAATACAAGCTATGCTTAGTTTGGGGCTGGATGATGTTGTGTGAAAAATTTCCAGCATTATTATTTTTTGAATGATATTAGTGCAGTTTTATCTCGGCAAAGTGCGAGGAGGACAAAAAGTAACCTATGTGTTATTCTGATGTTATAAGCTATATTACTAAGTTTCATCAAAATTGACGACCGATGTGGCGCGGTGGGCGAAGGTCCGCCTGCTACGCAGGAGGTTGCGGGTTCAATTCCCGCCCTGGGACAAATATTTGTATGATCTGCAAATATTTGTTCCGGGTGTTCTGGGTATTTTCTATGTATAATAAAAAAATATCTATCTATGTAATGTATTGTATTAAGTATATCAGTCATCTAGTACCCATAACACAAGCTCTGCTTAGCTTGGGGCTAGATGATGCTGTGTGGATTGTCCAGCATTATTATTATTATTATTATTATTCAGGAGCTTTTGAGTGAAAGAGTAACAGACATTAATCCTCACAAACTTTCGCGTTTATAATAGTAGTGGGATGTACCAATCTCTACCATTTCTCCCGCCACAGTGGGAATCGAAGCCGCACCTCTTGCATCGCAGCTGGCTATACGCCCATCGAAGCCTTCAAAATGGTTCATAAACATGGTATATAAATATAATCAATTGACGGATGCCCACCAATATACCTACTCCTCTGCAGCTGTGACCATAAAAACAATTAATCAAAGAGCAGCCGAGCAACGCAAAACCAATTACACGGCTCTCAATTTAAGGTATCGTTTCGCAAGTCACCGCGCCTGCTTAGGATAACGATCGCTGGGGGAAATAACTCTTCGGGAAATAAATAAGGGTTGAAGAGATTATTTCGCGGAAATTAAAAGGTTAAAAATAAACTGCTCAGGGACACGATCATTTCTGAACAAAACAATAACTTTCAGGAAGAATTTTTATTAATTAAAAAAGCCTACACGCTCACTAAAAAGCTAATTCCTCATGATGGATATCTTTACAAACATACTCAGTGCATAGATTTTTCAACCGACTCAAAAAAGGGAGGTTCTCAATTATTCGTCTTTGTTTTCTTTTGTGATTGTAGTGATTTTTTTAAATGGTTTAAAAGTGTTCATTTTGTAAAAACGAGAATTTTCACGTACCGTACTCGCTGAAGGCACCGACTAAGTTTCGACTCATTCCTAGAGTCTTCATCAGTTCCCATTTTTACAATATGAATAATCAAATTCACGATAGTTTTTGGAATAAAAAGGGAGGTTACATTTAATTTTATGTTTTTTCAACTTTAATGCTGTTTTTCATTAAAGTTGAAAAAACAGGGGACGAAATTGAATATTGGACTTTTTATCAACTTGCCGTTACTTGTATTCGGTTTTTATTTTTCATGTTTTTTTTTCAACAACTTAGGACCAAATATTATTTACAATCTTTTTTTTATATTACAATCTTCTAAACTTCTAAAGGAATAAGTATACACCCCGGTGTTATACTTATTCCTGGTTAAGTAACTGAAAGTTGAAGATGATAATGTTCTGACCTCTACGCGTAGATTCTTTATTAAAAGACTCTTGAAAAGGAATCAGTTCGATACAATCACGACAAACCACAGCCTAATCGTAGCACAATAGACGCTTCCCTCTCCTAAGTACAGAATATAACGTAAAATTTTATCTCCCTGTAATCCCTGACCCCAAGTTTACCCCATTAATACCCCAGAAATACTAGAAACAAATATAAGTTTCACATCAACAGATATCCTACTAATATAACAAATGCGAAAGTCTGTGTGTGTGAATGTTTGATACCACGTATCTCCGTAACTACTAAACCGGTTTTGATGAAATTTGGAATGTAGATAGTTTAGGTTCTGGAATAACACATATGCTAATCTTATTATCGAAAATCAACCCCTAAGGGAGCTAAACAGGGTGGTAAAGTATCTATGGAAAAAAATATTCCTTGGTTTTATTCACTCAAAACTGGGTACACATAAACTTTAAAATAAATAATTTGGTTAAAATAAAAAAGTTGGTGGACATAGTTTGAAGCCTGGAGACGGTCATATGCTACTTTTATTAACATACCACGCGGGCGAAGCCGCGGGCAACAACTAGTTAACAGATATTTATTTGTTTACTCTAACTTCCTAAGCTACTATTATTTTGTTTAATTTTTCTCAACAATCCAACCATCATCCGTACTATGTACATGCAAACTTAGATATGTATTACCTAGTTTGGTTTTGTGGGAGAGGCCGTAGCGAGTCCCTGAGATATAGGCTATAAAGTCCTAGTGTGGGGAACAGAGCATAACCTATGGTACTGTTTTAAGTAATAAATAGCATAATTCTAATAAAAATTTGAATTAAGCTATTTATTACCTACCTACGCAACGATAACAAAATATGTACCTACGATATCAGTTTGAGTTAGCAATAAACCTGCGTTCGCCTACAATTGACCTAGTTTAAAAAAACCTAAGCAGTTGGCGTTCCTTTTATTAAATCAATATAAACTCTTTTTCAAAGGAATTTCGATTAGGAGTGACATAGCTTTTAGTTTGGTTTTGTACCCTATTTACACGCAGATTCCCAAATGATTCGTCGACACGTATGAAATGGGATACAGCCTACGTGGGATTTGCGAGAAAGTACCAAAAATGAGTGATGGATGTCTGAACGCATTATGTATCTCTAGGCAGTTTTTATGTAACTGTCTCTATCCATACCGTCGGGAATGGGATTTATATGTCTCTCAGGTCCGTCTGTCTGAATGTCAGAACAATTTTTTCCGCCCAAATAAGTCCTACCTCCAAAAAAATCGCATAGTATAATTATGTAGTATAATTTGACGACCGATGTGGCGCGGTGGGCGATGGTCCGCCTGCGACACAGGAGGTTGCGGGTTCGATTCCCGCCCTGGGACAAATGTTTGTACGATCTGCAAATTCTATCTATTTTTTCCAGGTGTTCTGGGTATTTTCTATCTATAATAAAAATATATCTATCTATGTAATGAATTGTATTAAGTGTATCAGTCATGTAGTTCCCATAACACAAGCTCTGCTTAGCTTGGGGCTAGATGATGCTGTGTGGATTATCCAGCATTATTATTATTATTATTATTATTATTATTATTATTATTATTATTATTATTATTATTATTATTATGTTGAACTATTGGAAATCCCCGTGTTTTACATAAATAAACATAACCTGACGATCCCCTCGGCACGACGAGCAAGTAGCCAGCAGAACAAATGTTTTATCAGCTAATATCGATGGCAGAAAGCGGAAAACCCTTGATTTTTTCCTAGTTTTTTTTAACTACATCACATCACTCATAGGTTGGTATTAGTAAAAAAGACTAGGAAAAAATCAAGGACGTATTATATTTTTTTTTCATCGTTGAAAGACGAGACATAAACCATTTGACGCGGATTTTTTTGCTTAACAATAATGTTATAAGTCATTTAGGTCATTTTTTGAGATACGACCTTTCCGCTTTCTGCCGTCGATATGGTCCGTGTCTAGGTGTTAGTTCCTGATACCCACGACACAGGGCAATCTTAGTGCGGGGTCAGGACTATCAATAAGTCTGTTGGGGTTGTTCAGGGCTGAGGTCTTCCCCTTTCAAATGTCACATTCGTAGCATACATAATATTTCAAAAGCGTTTTTTGCCCTAAGAGTGACACAACAGAATCGACTCAGGGCCGAGTACAGGCAACTGTCACCCCAGCCTGCCCTGGAGGTCAAGTGGGTGAATAATTCAAATCGCGTCGTCTCTTATCGGATCAACAAGTAAGTCGCTATCGTATTTTAGTGCTCCGACCGAAATTTCCGAAACAGTAAATATATTTTTATGAAAATTGAATTGAATATTATGGATATTAGTGAAAATTCTAAAAAAATCTGTTGCAGAAATAAAAACCATTTATTATTATTATTATTTTTGAATGTCACTGCACTAATTAAAATCTTGAAGCCGGTTGAACACTATGTCAAAAAATGAGCTGAACCTCGGTGGCGCGGGTTCGATTCTCGCTGCAGGACAAATGTGTGCACGTTCAGAAGACAATTTTTCCCAGTATTACAGCGGTACTCATATCTACGACACAGGGAATCCTAGCGCCTGGTCTAGACTATGTATGTGTCTGAATAATATTAAAAAAATATATGTTTCTGAAAGGTTTTATCGCCATAAGTAGGGGGCGCTGCAATCTATGATCTAAAGCATGTCAAAGTTTTTTTAAATTTTGTAAAAAAAAAACCTGTTTAAAGTAGAAACGTGCACATCTATACTGACCTCTGCGACCTGTCACGACCAGTTAAGACATCGATTGTATCCGACTCGAAAGACCAAAACTTCGAATCGAAAGTTCGGCCGCTATTTTCTGCTTTGTTATTGTTCTGAGCTAGTTACAGGGTACGTCACCTTGTCTAGGCTAAGTTACAGTCCAGAAGTTTGGACTAGACCTAACCTAGATAGAATGAAGTTTTAGTTAGATGGACTGCCTCTGTGGCGTAGTGAAGGCCCGTCTGAGACGCAAAAGGTTGCGGGTTCGATTCCCGCCGCGGGACAAATGTTACATAGATAGATAGAAAATGCTTTATTGCACAAGATAAAACAAGTACATAGGCGAACTTAATGCTAATTAGCATTTTCTTCCAGCTAACCTTTGTTTTATGAAGAGTGGAGCGGAGTGGATCTGCCAATATTAATCTCGGGTCTGGGTGTTTTCTATGCATAATATGTATGTATTTACAAAAAATATATGTAGTATATCAGTCATGTAGTTCCCAAAACATAAGCTCTGCTCACTTTGGGGCTAGATGATGCTGTGTGAAAAATGTTCAATGGTATTTATTTATTTATTTATAATGACATATATATAAACATACATATACATTGTAATGAATTATTTTTATACTTGAATAAAACTTGTTTGGTTTTAAATCCTTGTTAAAGTCTAGAAAATATAGTTTTTAAGCGATAGAACGTCTTAAGTTCAAATCATAAAATCACAAGGATCATATAGAAACGTCAACTGGTAAACTACGTAAATTTAAAATGTTAAAGTAAATTTACGCTGACTCTTCGCGCGCGAACAAGCCTAGAAGAAACCAGACAGCAAACTCCGCTTGGTTTATTACGATACAACAACCACCATCCTTGTTGACATACAAATCGATTGCACAAAACCGCATTACAATCCGATAAGCCGTTTCGGAGTTGAATGGTAACAGAAAAAACATACAAATAAACAACCTCTTATGGCAAACGCATACACAAGCTGCTTGAGGCGCGGGTAAATATTAAAGAATTCTTATTTTATCCCATTGTATTACCGAGACTTAGCTTATACGATCTTAAGTGATTTTTTTATTGTGATGTATGCAAATCTATATAAATAGATAACTATCTATATTTCCATTAAGTATTGCCGCTAAGCAGTAATGCTCGCATTGGTGTGTTCCTGTTTGAAGGGTATGGGTGCCGGTGAAATTACAGACACATGTGGGATAAGGACGAGTAGATGATGATTTGACTTTTCATCCGTTATATCACAGGGTAACAACGCGCGAGTAAAACATCTGGTCCCGAGCGTCCACAGGTTACAGTAACCTATTAATAGGTGGGCCATAAGCTTGTTTGCCAATTTAGTTATTAAAAAAATAAAGAATCTTTAGAGATTTTATTCCAAAAACTATCGTGACCTTGACTATTCATATTTTAAAAACGGGAAAACGGTGACTTTCGAAGGAGAAAGTCGCGAACACTCACCCTGATGAAGACTCTCGGAATGAGTCGAAACTTAGTCGGTGCCTTCACCGATAGTGCAGTACGTGTTAATTCCCGTTTTTACAATATGAACCTTTAGAGATATATAGATCTCTGAAGATTCACATTTAAATCAAGCTATGCTCATTAGTCGAAATGTTTTAATGAAACTCCAATTAGTACAAACAGCTGTCGTCTTTCAAATTGTCAAACTATTACTTTGAATCGTTACATCGTGTGGAAACATTTGTGTTCGTGATTTGTGAAGAAAGATGCTCGTTTTTTGATCGAGCGAAGCGAGTGAAATCTCCAAGTTAAGTTGGACGGATCGGAAATTTATGCATGTACTACTCTCTACCAACAGTCGCCCACGTTGGTCTAAAATGTACCACGTGTAAAAGAATTATACCTGTTGCAAATTTGAGTTAAATCTGTTCAGTTACGATTATTCTTAGCAACTAATATCCGAATATTTAAGAATTGAAACTATAGTGGCTGAAGATCATCGATCGTCGATCAAAAAACAGTGGCAATAAGCGTATTTTCAATTTTTAAATATCCGAAAATAAATGTTATTAATGGAATGTATGCAGCAAGCACAGGCGTTAAAATAAGTTTTCAGTAGAAATTTGGTAAAAAAATCTTGAGTCATGTTTGTGTATGGAATACATAATCCTAGACAACACTTTAATGTATATTTATAAAACTGAAGTTCAACTCCATTTCATATCAACATGCATGACCGAATTTTTTCAACTCTTTCGCCCCCAGAAACCTCCTTAATGAATTAAATTCCACGTATACACAAATAAAGTATCGATTCGTACAACATGATTCACAAAATCAACATGGAATCAACATAATTTCCCTCGCTTCGCTCGCCTGATCAATAAGTCTTGTAGATTTGAACAAAGATAACGTTGGAGGTGCAAACTGTAAAGTTAAATTAGTTTTGGTATTTATTTAGCGGGTGTCAGTTGGAACTTATGTGCTTAGTTGCGAGTTAATTTGTTAATTTATCTTGTTATGCTTTTTGCTATGCTAAATGAGTAACACGTTCTCAAAACGGTGACGAGAAACATCGCGAGGAAACCGGCACGCACTAGAAAACAATCTTCTATACTATAATACGAATGTAACAGGTCAAATTCTGTACATTGAAGATATTTTGAAAATATTTTTTTTTGAAGAGCACTCTATAATCGATACTGAAGCCAATTTTTTTTTTCATTTTTGTCAGTCTGTCAGAATCTGGGCCGCGCATAGCGCCGAAACTACTGAACGAATTCAAATGAAACTTGGCATTACTTGAGTTCATACTACGGGGTAGGACATAGGATACTTTTTATCCCGAAATTCAGCATGGTTCCCTTAGGATCAAATACAAAATTTGTACTTGGTTATAATTCATTAACGCGTAGTCCGATTTCATTCATTTTTTTTTTGTTAGAAAGGATTTAAAGATTGATGGCAATCGCGAATGAAGTCGCAGGTACAGCTAGTATATAATAGAAGGTATGTGCTTTGTTTAGTGTTCCAATAAGCGGCGATTGGCTTGCAACCTGACACGCGGAATGCTATTATGCGACAAGTGTATTTTAGAACAGGATTCTGAAAACCCCCTACTCAGTATTTTTACGAATCTGTATACAAGTATGGATACGAGATTGTTCTCACAGTCGTCGTCACGTCCAAACATTACATTTTTGACGACCTCTGTGGCGCAGTGGGCGAAGGCTCGCCTGAGACGCAGAAGGTTGCGGGTTCGATTCTCGCCGCGGGACAAATGTTTGTATGATCTACAAATACTTGTCTCCGGTCTGGGTGTTTTCTATGCATAATATATATGTATTTATAAAAAAAAACGTATATTATATCGGTTATGTAGTCCCCATTCATAATACAAGCTCTGCTTAGTTTGGGGCTAGATGATGCTGTGTGAAAATGTCCAGCATTATTTGTTCATTTATTACATTTGGCACACGCCACATGGTGTTTTGCAAGTAGTAAGCAGTCCACGTGACAGGTTAAAAGCCCATCACCACTTATTGGAACATTATCTTATCGCACATGCCTTTATATTCTAGGGCATGCAAATGGTTTCATTCAAAGTTTTGAGCACGTAGTTTGTGACTGGAAAAATCCACTGGTGCACATCCGCCGGATCGAAAGATGTGCCCCAGTGGCTTTTTAGAGACGGCTATCGGAAGTCGGGATAGCGCACACTAGGCCAACAAGGCTCTAACCGCTGAATAACCAAGAAACAACCAGTGATACTTTTGGACGAAGGAACGATAATTTTATTCTAAAAACTATCGTGAACTTGACTATTCATATTGTAAAAACGGGAATTTTCACGTACCGCACTATCGGTGAAGACTAAGTTTTGACTCATTCCGAGAGTCTTCAACAGGGTAAGGGATCGCAACGTTCTCCCTCCGCGTCGCGTCACGACGCGACGCGTCGAAACTTAGTCGGTGCCTTCACCGATATTGCGGTACGTGAAAATTCCCGTTTTTACAATATGAACGATAATTTCCACGTAGAAAACGGATCTAATCTATTTCCTCTATGAAGTCAGTTGTCAGGTATCACATGGAAGGAGTCCCGACCCTCGTCAAGCGGATTAGAGGCGAGAGTCGATCGACGCGACACTCGATAACAAGGTATCTTGTTATGTACAAGGGATTTCGATCCCAGAAATTGAATAGAGACATTTTATAAGGAATATGTCGAACCATTCGATATTATATCGTACGCTGCTGATGGCATGATTTTAAACCTGGAAATTGTAACCTTTACGGTTACTTGTGAATTTAAGAGGAAAGTGGGCGAAGAGATATTTGAAAACTAATAATAAAATAAAAAAGAAAATAAAAAAACACGCATGCTGCTGTCAATGGCATGAATAACCTGGTACCTTATCATGGTACCTAACTTTCATGGAAGGAAATTTACCTTGTAAATTTAAGATAAAAGTGGGACACAACACATTTATATTCGAGGATTTTGAAAAATGAACCTTACACTTTGAACAGATGATACTTAACAGTGTTCCGTAATCTCCCGTTTCCTCCTCTTATTTTCATAAGTACTAAGAAATACAAGAATAAAAAACCGCAAATACAGAATGAAAAAAGTTAGTGCCCGTAATGGCACATTTCGCTAGGGGGACAGATCAAAATTACCCCCTTCCCCTAAAGATCGTAGCAAATAAAAATGACTAGATAGGACACCTAGTCCATGCAAAAAAAAAAAAAATCTTTTAGATCTATCATAAATCTTCAGAAAACATCTGAACTCAAACCGCAAAGAAATAAAGCATCCAGTAAAAAATATAACCACAAAAACTGGGGCCCAGTCTATAAATCCGTGACAAACGGCCCGTTTACAAGTTCGCAAGCGTGCGCGGAACCCTAAACGGATAACAATGACCTTTAGCACAGGGTTCTGTTATCTAACACGGTTTCAATGTAAAACTAGTGAATTTGTTTGGCCATTTTTGTATTCTTGTATTATTGCATTTATTCATTCATTCCTCGTTTTGTTTTTTTTTTGGTTTTGAGATGTTGGCATTTTTTTGCGAATTGCAGAAAATTTGTTGCAGTTCTTTTCAAAATATCCCAAAAGCTTGACTGAATTTATCAGTTTATTCTAATTCATTAACTTGCCCAGTTCTGTGTAATGAGATTCCACATGATTATTCGTCTTATGGATTTCGCCATAAGTAGAAAATTCGTCTGACCATAGCTCATGATTGATCCACTGGGTAACCATTTCCACTTATAGGTTACTAATGAAAAACAACCCCATCACTAGACCCTACATTATCATTGGTGCGCAACGAGGCATAAAAACTTAACATTTATACCTACTAAATGAAGCGCACCAAAACGAGTGCGCTACGAGGAATGCCTCACTTTTATGACTTTTGTGGCTCGCGTTTTTTTTACAACTTCTGTGCCAAACAAGCATACGGCCCACGCTTCTGCCCACGGCTTCCTCCGCGTGGTATCTGAATAAAAAGTAGCCTATGTGTTATTCTGATGTATAAGCTATATTACTGTGACGAGCGCGGCCTAGCTATGGTACGCTAGCGCCATCTCTTATCAAATGGACGCACTACTTATTACCGCCATCTAGTATCGACTGGCACAAACCGCGCTAGAAAAGGACGGTAGTTTCCAGAGCGTTCGAGACGGTACGAGACGGGGCGGAGCGAAGTGAGACAGTGTGATGGCCACGCCTCCTACTAGATTGTTCTGGAAGAGACGTCTTACGAGATATATAAGCGCGGCAAGCGGCCGGTAAGGACAGTTTCCTTTCAAGATTTGAGAGTGAATTATTCAAAGTGATAAATAAGCGATATCCAGTGACTAGTGTTGTGACAGTAGTGCTAGTGTTATACCTAGTGATACAGTGTTTTTGTTTTAATTGCGTAGTTTCGTTGTGTTATTTGTTTTGTTGAAATTTTTATTGAGTGATTTATTAATACAGTGTTTAATTGGACTTAATTATTTTATCCCGAACCCTAGCTCGTAACAGTATAATTACATGATATGGATTGGAGTTCTGTGATCAAAGATACTTTAGATAGGTAAAAATATATACTAATAATAGATAGATAATATTTTAAAACGGAGTGTAAGTAATATATATGCATTTTTATATCGACAACTAATAGTGACACTTTCCGATCGGGCAGTTTTTGTGTAAAATCCTACTAATATTATAAACGTGAAAGTTTGTGAGGATGGATATTTGTTACTCTTTCACGCAGAAACTACTGAATGGATTAAGATGAAACTTTACAGTAATATAGCTTATACATCGGAATAACACATAGGATACTTTTTATTCGGGTACCATGCGGACGAAGCCGTGGACAGAAGCTAGTAATATAATATTATAAACGTGAAAGTTTGTGAGGATGTTTGTTACTCTTTCACGCAGAAACAACTGAACGGATTTTGATGAAACTTTACAGTTATATAGCTTATACATCGGAATAACACATAGGCTACTTTTTATTCGGGTACCATGCGGACGAAGCCGTGAGCCGAAGCTAGTACTAAATATTCCATTCAAGTACTATACCCTAAGCACGCCCAATTCCTATTAGCCATTTTATGCTTACATTCAGATCACGTATGTTTGTTCAGCCCCCTTTGAATAGAAGAGATGGCTTCCCCCATTTTTTAATAAAGTCTGTTAAACACGCGAGCTCGTTCAAATATATCAAAAAGTAGAGTGTTTGTCGGTTTGTAGTTTTCTGACGAATTAAGGAACATTTGTAAATACCACCTTGTGGTAAATCCTACTGCAATAGTAGTAATACAAACTTTGGCGTTTATAATATTACTAGCTTCTGCCCACAGCTTCGCCCGCGTGGTACCCGGTTTAAAAGTAGCCTATGTGTTATTCTGATGTATAAGCTGTATTACTGTAAAGTTTCATCAAAATCCGTTCAGTAGTTTTTGCGTGAAAGAGAAACAAACATCCTCACAAACTTTCACGTTTATAATATCAGTAGGATAGGATGGATGTTTGTTACTCTTTACGCAAAAAACTATAGGACGGATTTCGATGAAACTTTACAGTAATATAGCTTATACATCAGAATAACACAAATATTTTTTTTTATCCAGAAACCACGCGTGCGAAGCCTAGTACTTGCCTAAATACACAAGAATACATGATTAGATTTGAAAATAAATTATAAGACATTAAATATCAAAAAGTTGAAGTTGAAAAAGTACAATAAAAAATTTCGTCACACATTTTTATTCCAAAAACTATCGTGAACTTGACTATTCATATTATAAAAACAGGGATTTTCACGTACTGCACTATCGGTGAAGGCATCGACTAAGTTTCGACTCATTCCGAGAGTCTTCATCGAGGTGAGTGATCGACACTTGCTCCCTCCTCGTCGCGCCGTGCACTACGAATAGTGTGAATTAGTTATTCACCGATAGTGCATTACGTGAAAATTCCCGTTTTTACAATACGATTTCGTCACACATGTTGTCAGCCTTAGGCGTGCGATTTGATCTTTTAAAAATACAAGATAAAACATAAATAAATGGCGAAGATATCGCGAAACATACACAAAAAAAACATCGAATTGAGCACTTCCTCCTTTTTTGAAGTCGGTTGATAAAACAAGCCTCTGCCTTTTGAAAAGTCGTCTAGTGTTATTTTAGGTTAAGAACTATACCGGTATCAAAAGTCGGTTCGGCCTTAACGGAGATTCTAAAAAAATCGTATTTACAAAAAAAAAAGTATTTAAGTACTTTGACAGTCATGTAGTTCCCATAACACAAGCTTTGCTTAGTTTGGGGCTAGATGATACTGTGTGAAAAATGAAGAGCATTATATAATTCTTGTTTACCGACAGCAAATATATTGAACCACTCAATGTCACTATCTAATAATAAATAAATAATCATCCAATAAACACGAGTTTAAGGAACAATGAGCACCGTGGTACAGCAACACATTGTCTCACTGCAGGAAACTAACCAGCACCTCTTGCGTCGCAACCGGCTTCCCGCCCGCCGCACCATAGTTTTGAAAAAAAATTTAGAGTCGCAAGTGAAACCAAGGATAAAAGCTAGTGTTTTTTTCCGCTGTTTACAATATTCGAGGTTCCGATGGCCCGTTTCGTCTAAGATATGTTATTGGTAAACATTTTTATAGGCAACGTGGCGTGTGCGAGAATATTGCTGAAAATTTACTTGTATTGGAGCGGACATGTTTGTTCGGAAGGAGCTTTACAAAATATTCATATTGAATTATACTTTGTACCAAGCATACTGTGTATTATGTTCTAACATCATCATCATCAGCCCACATCAGTACACTGCTCTGGACGGACAGTGCCTCTCCCAATACGCGCCACTCAGCCCGGTGTTCGGCTTTTCCCATCCACTCTCTGCCTGCGGTTTTTTTAAAGTCATTGCTGCACCTTACCATGAGGCGCCCCACAATTCGTTAGTCAAGACGCGGTCACCACCCAAGAACTCGTTTACCCCAACAGTGGTCGGTTTGTACTTCACCGGAGCCGGAGAGCCTAGCCACACTACGTTTGCCAAAACGCTGTCTCTTCTCAAGAACTCGTTTACCTCAACGGTGGTCGGTTTTCGCTCCAACTAGCCGGGTAACCTAGCCACACTTCGTTAGCCAAGACGCGGTCTCCACCCAAGAACTCGTTTACCCCAACGGTGGTCGGTTTTCGCTCCACCTAACCGTGGAGCCTGGCCACGCTACACACTTCGTTAGTCAAGACGCGGTCTCCACCCAAGAACTCGTTTACCTCAACGGTGGTCGGTTTTCGCTCCACCTAAGCGTGGAGCCTGGCCACGCTACACACTTCGTTAGTCAAGACGCGGTCTCCACCCAAGAACTCGTTTACCCCAACGGTGGTCGGTTTTCGCTCCACCTAACCGTGGAGCCTGGCCACGCTACACACTTCGTTAGTCAAGACGCGGTCTCCACCCAAGAACTCGTTTACCTCAACGGTGGTCGGTTTTCGCTCCACCTAAGCGTGGAGCCTGGCCACGCTACACACTTCGTTAGTCAAGACGCGGTCTCCACCCAAGAACTCGTTTACCTCAACGGTGGTCGGTTTTCGCTCCACCTAACCGGGGAGCCTATCTACGCTACACACTTCGTTAGTCAAGACGCGGTCTCCACCCAAGAACTCGTTTACCCCAACAGTGGTCGGTTTTCGATCCACCTAGCCAGGGAGCCTAGCCACACTACGTTTCCCCAGACGCTGTCTCTTCTCAAGAACTTGTTTACCCCAACGGTGGCCAAAACGCTGTCTACAGTTAAGAACTCAATGATGCCCACGATGCAGGGAAAGCTAGTGTGCGACCAGGACTAGGTGAACTGCGAACGAAAGCTCTATGCATCTTAGTCGAGGTTTGAAACCTCATTGAAAACTGTGTCACAGCCCCTACAGATGAGAAGTGTCATTAATAAGCGCACAGATGATATCATAGTCACGTTAAGAGAGCTCATTAAAAACTATGTAGCTGAGACTAGAACTTCGCAATTTTTTTTTTCATTTGAATGTAATGTCTGATTGTCTTTTTTGATTATCTTTCTTTAATCCTAATAATATTATAAAATCAAAAACCACTGAAAGAATTTTGATAAATCTTTACAGTAATATAGCTTATACATCAGAATAACATATACATATAGCATAGGCTACTTTATATCCGGGTACCACGCGGTCGAAGCCGCAGGCAGAGACTAGTATTGAGACAACCTCTATGGCGCAGTGGGCGAAGGCCCGCCTGAGACGCAGAAGGTTGCGGGTTCGATTCCCGCCGCGGGACAAATGTTTGCATCAGCAAATATTTGTCTCGGGTCTGGGTGTTTTCTATGTATATTATGTATATATTTACAAAAAAAATATGTATATAAGTAGTATATCAATCATGTAGTTCCCATAACACAAGCTCTGCTTACTTTGGGGCTAGATGACGCTGTGTGAATATGTCCAGCATTATTTATTTATAGTATTAAATACAGATAACATCACATGAACAAAAAACGTGTCCCTTTCATTACTTAAGTGTTAAGCAACACTTACAAAACGTGAAACGCTTGTTTATCTCACCATTCCCCAATCAAGCGGGTGTAACACGCAATATATCCTGATTACGGGCCGTATTAAACGCGGGCCATTAATCGCGTAATGACCGGCCGAGCGCGCCGGCTTTTAACTGATAAGTCCACGTTACAATCCAATATGGGCCAGTAGACTCGGCACTTTCATCATGGTCTTTTACCGACTCCGAAACACGGTAATGTTCCTAATTCGAGAGCTATGTACTGTACACAGATAGATAAATAAATAAATACGCGCCAAACAGAAACATACATATAATAATAATAAATAATACTGAACATTTTTTCACACAGCATCATCTAGCCCCAAAGTAAGCAGAGCTTGTGTTATGGGAACTACATGATTGATATACTACTTATATACATTTTTTTTGTAAATACATACATATTATACATAGAAAACACCCAGACCCGAGACAAATAAATGCAGGACATACAAAAATTTGTCCCGCAGCGGGAATCGAACCCGCAACCTTCTGCGTCTCAGGCGGACCTTCGCCCACTGCGCCACAGAGGTTGTCATGGTACATTCATTAAAATCATGGCTACACAAAGTTTATTTACATTATCAGTCTATTAACTTTTTTAGTAGTTCCTAAAGTACTTTATCTACTTTTAAACAATAGTTTGTTGGAAAAGCATACAGTTTGTGTGTAACCCAGTTTTTTAACTAAACAGACGGACAAAACTTGTACTAATTTTGATTAATTCAAATTTTTATTTTATTTTATTCATAATCCTGAACCTACACTTGGATTCCTGGTATCAGGGACTACGAGTACCGTGGTACCAAAACACCCATAACCGGAACAAAAAAAAAAATCTGCAGAGCATACAAACAACGTGCAATTTATTTATTCGTTTCGCAGCGGTAATCGAACCTGCACTTCTTGCATCGCAGCCTGCTACGCCCCCACTGAGCCATCTAGGCCGTCGAGATAAGCTACTAAGTAACTGTTACAAAGTTGGAAAGCGCCCGAAGTTTATTCCATCACGTTAGCAATCGCCACCCACTAAGTTGTGGTGATGAAAGTTATCTAAGAAACATCCCTGAATTCACATAAATCTATTAGAAGTAGCCGCATTGCAATAAGACAAGCCATATAGGAGGCAAATGGTTAAACGAACAAACAAATCGATGTTATATCATAGCACCACCGAAACAGCGCTCATTCACATAATGATTGATACGTAGCGAGCCGTTTTACGAGACTCTTTCTACCCCGACCTGTAAACTGTAAAGTGAGCTGCCTTCCGAGGTGTTTTTACTGAAATATAACATAAACCGCTTCAAAAAAAATGGACGAAGAGTCTTTCAAAGCAGGCAAAGCACCAGCAGTTCCCCAAGTGTTGCAGATAAAATAAGGCTCATTCACATAATGATTGATACGTAGCGAGCCGTTTTACGAGACTCTTTCTACCCCCACATGTTAACTGTGAAATGAGCTGCCTTCTGAGGTGTTTTTACTGAAATATAACATAAACCGCTTCAAAAAAATGTAAGAGTCTTTCAAAGCAGGCAAAGCACCAACAGTTCCCCAAGTGTTGCAGATAAAATATGGCTCATTCACATACTGATTGAAACGTAGCGAACCGTTTTATGAGACTCTTTCTACCCCGACCTGTAAACTGTAAAGTGAGCTGCCTTCTGATGTGTTTTCACTGAAATATTCTTTCAAAGCAGGCGAATCACCAACAGTTCCCCAAGTGTTGCAGATAAAATATGGCTCATTCACATACTGATTGAAACGTAGCGAACCGTTTTACGAGACTCTTTCATCCCCGAAATGTAAACTGTAGAATGAGCTGCCTTCTGAGGTGTTTTCACTGAAATATTCTTTCAAAGCAGGCGAATCACCAACAGTTCCCCAAGTGTTGCAGATGACATAGGGCTCATTCACATAATTCCCCAAGTGTTGCAGATGACATAGGGCTCATTCACATAATTCCCCAAGTGTTGCAGATGACATAGGGCTCATTCACATAATTCCCCAAGTGTTGCAGATGACATAGGGCTCATTCACATAATTCCCCAAGTGTTGCAGATGACATAGGGCTCATTCACATAATTCCCCAAGTGTTGCAGATGACATAGGGCTCATTCACATAATGATTGATACGTACTCTCTAGTACTACCCGCTTTACGAGATTTGCAGATGTCTATAGGCGAAAAAAAACGTCTTCCGCCAAACACAATTTCCTTAAGTATTATTAGTACCGCAAATATTATATTATTTCCGTTCGTTAAATAGTTTTCTGTTATTGTTGTAAATAATCTCTTCCACAAATCATTTCAACTCAATTAGACCTCAAAAACGATAAAACGTATGAGAATCATGACAGACAGCGGAATTGAAAGTGGTTGTGAATCATTTAGTTTTCCATTGTATATCTCATAATTTACACGAACGATGCATCAATACAACGTCACGTCGCTTTCTCCGCGGGGCCGTCGAACCACGACCGCATCGCAATGTTATGTGCACACACGCAACTTCCTATCAACATGGTTACTGAACGTAGATGGTACATGTTGATGAAACCAGTATTAATATTACTAGACCCATCTATGCAATAAATCCTACTAATATTATAAACGTGAAACTTAGTGAGGATGGATGTTTGTTACTCTTTCACGCAAAAACTACTGAACGGATTTTGATGAAACTTTACAGTAATATAGCTTATACATCAGAATAACACATAGGCTACTTTTTAACGGCATACCACGCGGGCGAAGCCGTGGGCAGAGGCTAGTAATACATAATCCTCCAACGGGTAATATGTTTTAACTTAAATATGTAGTACTTTAAGACTTTGACAGTGTAGTACAATGTGCGGTCTTATTGCTAACTAGCTAGAAAGAAGATAGAGAGAGGATACAAGCAGAAGGTACATAGTAAGTAGGTTATTCCTCTCCGCTATCTCTCTCTTCTGTGGCGCAGTGGCTGAAGGCCCGCCTAAGACGCAAAAGGTTGCGGATTCGATTCCCGCCGCGAGACAAATGTCTGAATGATCTACAAATATTTATATCTGGTCTGGGTGTTTTCTATGTATAATATGTGTTTATTTACAAACCATGTAAGTAGTATATCAGTCATGTAGTTCACATAACACAAGCTCTGCTTACTTTGTGGCTAGATAATGCTATATGAAAAATGTCTAGCATTTTTTTCCAAAAACTATCGTGAACTAGACTATTATTTATTTATTTTTTAGCATTATTTATTTATTTATCTCTCAGGTACAACCATTATTTGGAACGGACTGTACGAAAGTTACTTATTATTTTTTTGACTAAATAAATAGTTCGGGCCTGGGTGTTGTGGTACCACGGTACTCGTTGTTCCTGATACCCACGACACAGGAAATCCCATTCCCCAAATCCCATGTATATGCCTGTTGGCTGTTTATTTATTAATCACAAACTGAATCTAGACTCAAGAATGCCCGGTCTAAAATGGTAAAAGGAACCAAACCATACCAAGCTCAAGAATTATTAATACCTCCTTTTAGCGCGATCCGAAAAGAAAAGAAAGAAAATATATGTCAACATAATTTTTGTTGCCCTATTTTCTATTACTTTTACGTCAGTTCGATATATCACCTTCTTTCTATATATCTTTAGGTGTAACTTCGAAACAAATCAAAATCAGAAATTGCTTAACAACTCATGTGACCATATCCAACATAACACTCAAATTTACAAACTTATTTTAATAGAATGTAGTTTATTTGACACAAACACACAAGCACAGAAAAGATTTAGGTACAAAATAAATAAAATAGATACTTTATAGATATAGAACAGTAAGATCAAAATAAATACATTTATCATACTTACACCTAAACAAACAGACCAAGGTCAGGTACAATATTTTAATGGTATTTAAATAAGAAGGTATGTCTCCCTCTAGACATACCTTCTTATTTTCTTTTAAAAAGATTAGTTAGTTACGCTGTTTTTCAGCCTAGCTTGTTGATGACGTCACGGCTACGACTATCGTATCATAGAGAAGAAAAACAGATTCCTTTGTGTAAATGAATCCCATCTGTATGATGTAAAGGTGGACTGGGTAACATGCGTTGCTCAGGTACATCTGTGATCTACAGGTAATCAATCTGATGAGCTATCGCAGGTTATTTTCTATTTGGCCATCTGATCGATTAGTTCAATATTTGATGATGTTCCATTTTCAGGGTACAGCTGTATTTGAGCACTTGCGTTGCTAAGCTACTTCTGATAGCAAATATACCGTATACATTCACTAGTAAGCAGGTTATTTTCTATTTGGCCGCCTGATCGATTCATTCAATAACATCGAGTGGACCACTTGAGCTAGGGCTGTAGAAATAAATATGTTTTTCGTCAAAAACATAAAAAAATGTCCAGCATTATTAAATAAATAAATAATGCTGGACATTTTTCACACAGCATCATTTAGCCCCAAACTAAGCAGAGCTTGTATTACGGGAACTACAAGACTGATATACTACTTATATACTTTTTTGTTCATGTAAATACTTATATATATTATTATACATAGAAAACACCCAGACGCACCCAGAAGGTACGCCTGAGACGCAGAAGGTTGCTGGTTCGATTCCCGCCGCGGGACAAAATGTTTGTATGATTTACAAATATTTTTCTCGGGTCTGGGTGTTTTCATGTATAATATGTATATATAATATGTACAAAAAAGGATATAAGTAGTATATCATTCATGTAGATCCCATAACACAAGCTTTGCTTAATTTGGAGCTAGATGATGATGTGTGAAAAACGTCTAGCATTATTTATTTATATTTTTCACTCAGGTCTGTTCCTAGACTCAAGTATGATGCTACTGAAAAAGCGCTTTTTATCGAAGTTGTGAAAAAGTTTTCATGGTAGGGTATCTGTAAAGAAGCCTATGCTGTGGGGGGCGGGGGTAGCCTACACCCACATAGGCTCCATGTATTTACACAAATTCTCAGGCCTGAGGAGAGCCAATAGGGTCTTTCACGTGCGGGTGGGGCTTAACCATTTTTTACCCATCTTAAACCATTTTTTTTCTTATAATTAGAAAATCCCGTCTCTTGTATTTCTATAATGACGAAAACGATAGCGTAGCGGGCGAGTAGCCGGCTACTACGGCTGCGGGGTCGATTCCCGAAAAAAAAAGTAGGTGTATATTTTATATAGCCGTATATACATAGGTACTTTGATTCTGATATGATATCAAGGCACATCTTGACAACCTCAGTGGCGCAGTGGGCGAAGGCCTGTCTGAGATGAAGGTTGCGGGTTCGATTCCCGCCGAGGGACAAATGTTTGTTTTAACTGCAAATATTTTTCTCGGATCTGGGTTTTTTTCTATGTACTTTTTTGTAAATACATATGTATGTATTTACAAAAAAAAAAATTATTCAGAATACATTATGACATTATTTTTTAACCCTAAAGCGATGATAAATGTTAGTTAGGTATACTAATATATGGTTTCTAGAAAACTACCTGTGCTAATTTTAGGAGTTTCGGCATTTATTGTAAAAAAATATCCACGCTGTTCGCAGACAAGATATTGAGCTGATAGATAGCGAGTGACATGGGGGCAAATTTAAGTAAAAAACTTAGGTAACCTTAGGTAAAATGTATGTAAGTAAGCTCTGCTTATTTTGGGCCTACATGATGCTGTGTGAAATTTTACATACACATATACATAACATTTATTTCCTACCACAATACACACAATATAAATTAACAATTTTACAAATGGAAATTAACAACACGTTAAAAAAAAGGGATTAATACCAGTATTATTTATTGATGTTTTCCTTCACCGTTCCCGGCATTTTGCGAGAGCGACAGCCCTACACAGACCCTCATGGAAGGAGCCACTTGATTGTAAATTCACTCAGGACTCGGTCCGCTCCGGAAAGTTTTCATTGCACCGTTATTTGGTGATGTTATTTACTCTCTTCAGATCAATGAGGTTTTCTATAAATGGTGACGAGTATACTGATGGTGTAGTGAACTCACCATTCGATTTGAACGCCGTGGGTTCGAATCTCACTAATGGATTATCCACTGAAGTTTTGTGCCCAATACTATGATTGATATCGAAAGTCTTATCAGCGCGTGTTTCCAGTGATGACATAAACTAGTCGCTATTGTCCACACACATAAACACAAGGTCACGCAACGGACTATGGAGATGTCTATGCTAGGAGTTTCACTACTTCTTTAAATCTGGAACGAGGCAATTCATAGTACTGGCTGTTTTTTTGTGGAATTAAAAAGTGCTTCTATACAATGTTTTTTTTATGTGTGAAATATACCCTCATCTTAAGTATCATAAACAAAATAGTTTGATTATATTTTAGATTTTTTACTTGTTGACATTTTAATCCTATCGTAATATACGATGGTTTTAATTATGAGTAACTAGCTTCTGCCCACGGCTTCGGCCGCGTGGTACCCGTATAAAAAGTAGCATATATATTATTCTGATGTATAAGCTATATCACTGTGAAGTTTCATCAAAATACGTTCATTCGTTTTTGCGTGAAAGAGTAACAAACATCCATCCTCACAAACTTTCGCCTTTATAATATTTGTAGGATTTCTAATACGATTAATACAATTGTGAAGGACTAAATGAAATAAAATTAAAACTCCTCTATGGAACAGACGTGAGTGTATGTATGTATGATATGATTTATATGATTTAATATGATTAAATGACAGTCAAGGTATATAGTTACCTATAGTTACCTACCTATTAGTTTTTTTATATTTATCGGTAGAATATAATTTTAGTGGAACATTATTTTAAGCAACTTAAGACCTCATATTTGATTTTAATGTACCTGAAATTCTCACAAAATAAAATATATGTATCCGTAATACTAACTATCTACAGAGTTCCTGACGGACCAATAAGTTTGCACAACCAGTTGTGTCATCGGAACACCTGCTCAAATATAAGTTCCGTTAGACAACTTGGTGGAACTGAAAAAGCCTTCCTGGGCAGATCCGATTCGGAAAGGTTAGATTTTTTTATGACCACCCAGAAAGGCTAATGTTATCATTTCTTTATCGGCCACGTGATCAAACTTCTCATTTTATAACTAAGCAACGGGAAAATGAGATAGCCTCTAATAAACTAATTCGTCTTTTTTACAACGCCAACTAAATATTCTATAGAAAGCGTCAAGTAAAGATCAACAATCAAAAGTCTTGAATAGGTTAGATTAGGTTTTTTTTTTATTACCACTCAGAAAAGGAGAATTGCTATCCGAATTTTACCCAACAAACTTGGGTTCAAAACAAATAAAACCGACCTGTTAGTCATATATTAATATTTTAGAAGTTTACTGCTTGAATGCATGTTACAAATTTAGATGCTAAAAAATAACCACCATGCTGAGTCGTATTTAGAGTGGCTTACATAGAAGATAACTAGTGAGTGGATAAGATGGTATCATTCAGACGCTCGTTAATTGTGGCTGACTTAGTAATTTAGAACGCAATGTAGATTTTTAGAGGCGAATAATGCTATTAAAAAGAAGTCTGTTTAATTAGCACTCAAAAGACATGCAATATCCCTTTTGAAAATACCATAATGGGTTTATAATGGGTATAATACAAATTAAACATCTTAACTTTCATTCAGAAATCTAAAATGAAAACAGACTCAGTACTTAGATTTAAACAAAGAATAATTACTTAGATTTTTTCGTAGATTTCATTCTGAAATATTCAGGTTTCACGTATCGAAACAATTCAAATGAAAGGCCGAATACCGAAAAGGCTTACAGATCAAATACCACCAATTTTACACCAATTAACTTCTTTTCACATGTGGATTGTTTCAAAGCGTGGCTGTAGTCAGGCATAAGGATAGGGGTACACTTATCCCTTCATCTTCCTCACTCTTTTGACCACCCTACGTTAGATCAGTAACTCCATCAACGAACGTTTGTGCTTTTTGTAAATCTTCAATTATCAAATAAAACAGTTTAGGGCATTTATGTCAACAGGGCCACGCACAGGGAAGGCTTCCGAACTCAGGACGGCTTTATGAAACTCAAAGTTTAAAAAAACTTTTCTTTAAGGTTTCATTTGATAACTTTGCGGGCGTAACCAGTTATAACCGTAAAAGTATTGGTATTATATTATCTGTGGTATTAGCATGGATTTCTTTAAAAACACTAGCACTCTGTAGCTGTAGCGCTCTGTAACTTGAAATTCCGCTGGGTTAAAAAGTTTCTCGAATGGTTACGAGAAGTCTATGGATGGAGGATTTTAGCCTAAGATTTTTCGTCATAGCGCTCTTTAGGCGAGGACTGTGTCCAGCAGTAGAAGTCCAACAGGCATTTGATGATGATGATGTTTGTCTTTGCTTGCGGTCCTCAAGCCTACCCTGGATTAAATCCTGACAACGCCCAGGTAATCAAAGGCTTTTTGGGATATCAGTGTTCTAGTATATTACTTGCAAAATTTAAAAAGGGTAAGATCGACTATCGACATCTTTTGCTAGAGCACTGTGCTATTTGCAGCACATCGACGATTTTCTCTGATGATAAACTTTCAACCAAAATGGAATAAGACCCCCTTTAGAGAATTTAAAAAGAACCCCTTTTTGCATATATCGGTAATATAAAGTAAAAAGTAAAGTAAAGTAAATATCGGTAGTTCTTTTTAAGTTAAATTAAAATATAATTCAGTTTATCAGAAAAAGTGTTGGTGCAACATCCAAAAAATAATAGACACTTAAAAGGATGTTGTTTCAACAAATTTCAAAATAATTTTCAGATTGAAAAATTACAATTTGATAAAAATTTTATGTTATAACTCGCGTTATAACATTGGAAAAGCGCTCGTGCGAACAATGCCGTACTGTTTTGACATGACATGTACGCACAAGACAGAATACTGTGGCAGAAAAGTAGATTTCCATTATTACCTCGTTGTGCAAAGTGATCCATTTTGATCTATAATTAACCCCTGTCCATTTGATCCCCGGATGCGCCCCGTCCGCCGCGTGACGCCTGTCAAAACTGACATTGACAGTTCTGTGTCACATTTGACACATTGCGCCCGGAAAGGCTATTTTCGGCGCGATTGTTCTTTGAATAATGTATTGTTGTAGTTTTAAAAATATTGGTTGCCACTGTGATTAATGATCTTAAGCTCAGTTGACTCAAGGTTTCTGAAATGACTCGGTTGAAATTATATGAATAAAACTAGCTGAGTCAAACTAAAAGTTTTACTAATTACTAGCAATTGCGCACGACTTCGCTTGCTAGCATTTTCTTTTACTTAGAATCTCATTCAACTCGGTTTAGCCATATGTGCGTACAAAGATGTTTTATTGTACAAGTAAAAAGATTGTGTTATATTATTATTAACAGAGAGCTAGCTCGTATCTGGGTCAACGCATTAGATTTATTTATTTCAAAATTAAATTTATATATCGCTAAGCTTATTCTATATATTCGTCAATATCAAAATAGCATTTGTCAATTAGAAAAGATTTTAGTTTTTAATTACCAGCAATTGCGCACGACTTCGCTTGCTAGCATTTTCTTTTACTTAGAATCTCATTCAACTCGGTTTAGCCATATGTGCGTACAAAGATGTTTTATTGTACAAGTAAAAAGATGGCGAACTAAATGCTAGATAACATTACGAGGGTCATTCAATAAATACTTAGCCTACAAAAAGTACACGAAAATTTTGGAAAAGTAGCAATTTATTTTTCAACATAGTCTCCTTTTAGTTCGATACACTTAGCCCAGCGATGCTCCAACTTTTTTAACCCGTCCGAAAAATAGTTTTTGACAAACTCTGCAAAATAGGCCTCCGTGGCGGCGATGACCTCCTCATTTGATCCATATCTATTCCCGGCGAGTGATTTTTTCAGATTAGGAAACAGAAAGAAGTCACAACGGGCCAAATCTGGAGAATACGGTGGATGGGGCAGCAATTCGTAGCGTAATTCGACCAATTTGGCCATGGCAACGGCAGACGTGTGAACCGGTGCGTTGTCGTGGTGAAACAGCACTTTTTTCTTCGCCAGATGGGGTCGTTTTTTCTTTAATTCGGCGTCGAATCGGCCCAATAAATCGGCATAGTAAAGCTCTGTAATTGTTTTACCCTTCTCGAGGTAATCGATGTAGATCACACCTTGTGAATCCCAGAAAACGGTGGCCATAACTTTTCCGGCCGATTTTACAGTTTTCGCCTTCTTTGGAGCATGTTCCCCGGTCTGGATCCATTGTTTTGATTCTCTGGTGTGTACCAGTGGATCCAGGTTTCATCGACGGTCACAAAACGACGCAAAAACTCAGCTGGATTCCGCTTAAACAGCGCCAAATACGTCTCCGATGTGGTCTCACGGTTGCGCTTGTTTTCCGGTGTGAGTAAACGTGGCACCCATCGCGCCGACAGCTTTCTCATGCCGAGTTCCTCGTGAAGAATATGATGCACTGTTCCTTCTGAACTGCCTACAGTCTCAGCTAGCTCCCGAACCTTCAATCGGCGATCTGCCAATACGAGATCATGGATTTTTTTAATGTTTTCCTCCGTAGCAGCTGTTTTCGGTGCACCTGGACGTGGTTCATCAAAAACCGACGTACGGCCACGTGCAAACTCGTTGAACCAATTCTTGACGGTGGCCATCGATGGAGAAGAGTCACCGTACACAGCATCCAAGCGCTCTTTGATTTCGATGCGCGTTTTCCCTTCCAAAAATAGGAATCGAATCACCGAACGATATTGCTCTTTTTCCATTTTTGTAAAACCGGTCGACACGTTCGCTTCCATAAGTTGTCAAATTAAAACAAATGAAGGGATTGGAATGAAAATTTGAAAAAAGAATTAAAAAAGAATGTGCTACACTGTGGTAAAACTCTTTTGAAACTACAGCGCCCTCTGGCGATGAGGCTAGGTACTTATTGAATGCACCTCGTATCTTTCTCGAGAGAATACACAGTCTGTTGTGAGCGCGTTTTATTTTCTTTTTTTTATTTATATCAAAAAACAGAACCAGCTTTTTGCATCAGTCCTAAACATTACCTCTCTTATTCATAAACGTGCTATCCTTTATGCGAATACTTTGTAGAAAGGTGAAATATATTAACGCTATTTGTGCTCAAAAACGAGCTTTATAAAACTGCTAGATTGTGTTATATTATTATTAACAGAGAGCTAGCTCGTATCTGGGTCAACGCATTAGATTTATTTATTTCAAAATTAAATTTATATATCGCTAAGCTTATTCTATATATTCGTCAATATCAAAATAGCATTTGTCAATTAGAAAAGATTTTAGTTTTTTTAAAAAAAACTTAGGCGGATGCTTCCCTATGGTGTGGGCGCATACCGTGACTCCTTGGGTGGCCGAAGACGGAAGGCGACGACGGAGCCGGCCCAGAATTCGTTGGCTGGACGCGCTAGACTAACGTGAGAAAGAGTGCTGTAAGACCCCCAGAGGTCGGAATGTATGAAAATTTAGGAGAGACCTTTGCTCAGCAGTGGGACGACACAGGTAAACTAAAAAAAAATACTCTACTAGTATGATGTTTGTTTAATTTCAATAAAATAAACAAATTAATTTATCATCCGATCCTAGACTTCTTTACTTAGCTTAAAACCTTACTTTAAACTACCTTAATCCAAATACTTCTTAAATGTGGAAATAATTTTCTGTAAGCAAGATGCACGTCTAACTCCGGTCCAAACTAGCAAGTTTTTCAAAGTTTCAAAGTTCTTACGTGAGCTAAAAGTATCTAGGAGGAATTACATAAGAAAATCGGAAATTAACTAATAGCTCCTGCATTTTTACTTCGATTTATTGGTAGTTTTAACATCTGTAAAACTCCGTTATGATAGAGCTCATCTGAAGTATTTCACCGTATCTTTTACGCCAGGCAGTAATACTTGCACTGCTGTGTTTGCAGCACGATTTGATGCTGCAGATGATCATAGGCGACCATCAAGCTGACAATCAATCATCCGGGCAGAGGTCGTGGTTCAAACACGGGCACTTTTTCTTGCCTGTAGTCCAACCCTATAATTATGGATGCGACTTCTTTCCTCCTCGCCGATGTTTAACAACTCACAGTCAGTCTTAGGTAATTACATTGATTGAGTAATTCAATACTCAATCAATGTAATTACCTAAGACATAAGCTGCGTTTCCAGCCCTGCTGTTGGTAAGCGGTTACCGTAACCTATGCACGCTGGAACACTATAGGCGTCACACGCAAAAATGCTTTGCCGACCCTATAAGAAAACCTCAGCAAGGTTAAGTATTTAACATTTTTTTGCATCAACAATGCTGCAGATGATCATAGGCGACCATCAAGCTGACATAAGCCCTGCTGTTGGTAAGCGGTTACCGTAACCTATGGACGCTGGAACACTACAGGCATCACACGCAAATATGCGTTGCCGACCCTTTAAGAAAACCTCAGCAGGTTTCAAGTACTTAACAAATCGTTTGCTAAATATTTGACATACTTTTGTTAAATTTAAACAGTCACTTATTTACGTTTAACTGACACTTATTTACATTAAACCTTCACTTTATCACTTTAAACAGTCGCCTATTCATGCAAAACTGTCACCTGAAATTCATGAAAGTGTTTAATTTTAAATTCCCTGCCGTATGTACAGTCGCACCCATAATTTAATTGCACACATGATATAACTTCAGGTACAGTCACGCTCATAATTTTAATTGTGTACGTGATTAATTAAAGGAAATAACAGAGCTAGTTCGTAGCTAGTATATTATATAATGTAGCCTACATTGTATAATTTAAAGTTTATTGTAAAATTATAAATTTCTATTATTGCATAAGGCGTTATAATAGATGATAGATGAATCAATTAATGAATAAAAGTTTAAAACACCAGAGTTATTAAAAAAATCGACACCCGAAAATAACACAAATTTTACATCAACTATTAATAGTCGCATAAAACAAATTGAATGATCATAACTTGAAATTGAACTTTTGAAAATTTAGAAAAATAAAGAAAATTTGGCATCCCTGTATCCGTCTTGTTTTTTTTTCCATAACCGAACTCTGTCAGCTTTGTGCCTTTTTAAACAGAAATTATGATCTATCATGGAGACTATATTTCATCGTAACATAATATGAATATAATATGCCTCATTCAATTTTTATATTTACTTACGGTCCTAGTCGCGTAAATTGCGTTTCCAGAGCAGTATGACCTAATTTCAGAGCACGAGTGATGAAAATAAATAAATAGATGCAGAAAATGGCGAAAACGTGCATTTAATGGCAAATCGTAGAAGTTTAGCATTTGCAAGTTTCACTTAAGACGAATGGGTAGCTTTGATTTACTTAAAAATACCTAATTAAAGGAACTTGAAGTTTCTTTTTAATTATTTAGCGGAAGCGCAATGAGATGATGAAAACTAAGCATTTTATTATCCATAGCATTTTCCAAAGAGCAACTTTACTCACCTCTTTTTCAGTTGTGACACTTATGTTCTAAATTACTATTTAGTAGGTACTTACCTGCAACAAAAATAAAACACAGTTAGTGAAATAAAACAATATTTATTACATAGAATTTATAAACCGTAGTTTGGTATGATTTTCACACCATCATCAACAACCTATAGAAGAATCTGGAATTCTAGACCTGGGCCTCCCCCAAAGAGTGACATGGCGAATAATCTTGGACTACCTCCATCCATCGACTTACAATTTTTTTTATATACATAACTAACTAGTGTCCACGGCTTCGCTCGCGTGACACCCGAATAAAAAGTAGGGAGCTCTTACTGTTAAAGCTTCGTTTATAAGAAACGCATACGCTAATTGTTTTTTCGTCCACTCACATTGTAGAACTAATCTTCACGACAAGCCCTTTTGTTTTAACATTATTATATTAGCAAAACATTTTTGAAATCGAATAAATACTTTCGAATATTACCTATGTTTATGTACCTCATACATGCAAACTTGGATATTGCGTGATTTTTGACAATTTTCGTAAGAAAATAACGCATTTTTCAATTTTTTCATTGAATATTGGTCGATCTCAGCACCATCAGAAACTGATACAAACTTAACCGACTTTACATCTTTATAATAAATATTAGCGTAGATATATTCATATTGTAAAAACGGCAATTTTCACGTTTTCAAACGTAAAGGCACCGACTAAGTTTCGACTCATTCCGAGAGTCTTCATCAGGGTGAGTGATCACGACTTGCTCCCTCCGCGTCGCGTCGTGCACTGTATAGTTTTATGTCTATATACTTATATAACGGCCTCGATGTCGGGTATTGTGGTAGGTACCCACGAATCCTAGTGTGGGGTCAGGACTCTATGTACGTGTATCTGTTGTACGTCTAAGAAGTAGCGAAAAGTCAAAAGTATAGCACCATCTCTTTCTGACGTGACTTAAAATCCGTATGTTTATCTTTCAAAATGATATTCCTATAAATCATGAATGGTAGGTTTTCTTTATACCTCGTGTGTTCATAAGTCTTGAGACACAGTAAAACTAAAATATTTTTGGAGCTAAGTTGAGTATTCATTTATTGGATATTAAAATTAAAACTACTGACATCTAGATCTGTATTTAAAAATAAATCATTCAAAATGGCCGCCTTTGCATTCAATGCAGGCCTTCAAACGCGTGCGCCATTCATCTATGGCGGCACGAATCTTTTCAATGGGAATCCGTTTCGATTCTTTAATAAGGGCTCGCTTGAGAGAATCCAGGTTTGGGTGAGACTTTCTGCATGCCCTCAGCTCCAATTCCGTCCATAAAGAATAATCCAAAGGATTCAAGTCAGGGCTTGACGAGGGCCAATCTTCGCTCCGAATGAAGCCTGGCAAATTGGCCTCCAGCCAACGTTGGGTAGTCTTAGCTTTATGGGAGGGAGCAGAGTCCTGTTGGAAAACCCAGTATTTTCCAGCGAATAGCGTATCATTTAATGGTTTAACCACCGCTTCCAATATGTCGGTTTGGTAATTTTGTGCCTTCACCTTGACGCCTTGCTGGCAAAAATGAAGCGAAGTGACCCCCCCCTAGGAAACACCCCACCAAACCATCACACTTGCTGGATGATGAGTGCGCTGGACATCGCGTACAGATGGCTGGACGTCCTTTGAACTTCTGGCGTAAACCTTATTGTTCTGCCGGTTAAACTTTTCTTCCACCGTGAAGATCTTTTCATCGGTAACAAGGATATTTTTTGGATCGTGTCTCTTCAATAGGTTCCGACATCGTTCCAGTCGCAATTTACGAAGACGCTCGTTTAAATAATGCACTTTCCTTCGACTGTAGGCCTTTAGTTTAAGATCATATTTAAGTATCCTGTTCACCGATATTCGCGAAATGTTGGTCTGCAGAGCTAATTTCTTTTGAGTCCGGCAAGGGTTGCGACGAATTCGCTCTCTGATTACTTTGATGTTGGCGGGCGTCCTTACAGACCGCGGGCGGCCACATCTTCCACGGTCTTCTAAAGAGCCGGTCTCCTTGTACCTCTTTATGGTATAATACACAAAGTTCCGACTACATCCCAAACTTTGGATTTCACTAAAAACTTGCATTGGTTTTTTTCCTGCTTGAAACAGTGAAATTACAGTCGCACGCAAATCTTTTGTTGGCGCCATTTTCACGGAGAATGAAACAAATATTCAAATGTATATTTTTTCTGATTCAAAACATTCGAAATTTTAAATTTTAAAAGTTTAAAAAAGGTTGCATGAATTACTTTCTTTTTAAATTAATTAAATAAGTTCGTCTCAAAACTTATGAACACACGAGGTACAAATGTGTGTCTGTAAATACCGAATGGGAACGTCTTGTTCCTAGGTACCTACTTTGTGTTGTGTTTGATTAAGTTGTTTTGTTTTCTCTGTTTTTTTCTGTTGTTTTTTTTTCTTTTGTTTTCTTAGTTGATAGGTACTTAAGTAAATTATATTAGCAGGTAAGTAAGCACACTCGTGCTAAGATATATATTTAAGTAGATACCTACTTATAAGTAGGTACTTAAAGTTTTGTTTTCACATCATAAATGAACTATAATTATGTTTTTTGAGAAATAAATAATCTTTAAACCGATAAATACTAATTAACGTACGTCTTAATTCGTATAACAAGGTAATATAAGACAGCGAACATATTAATTAATCGTCAGCCATTTTAAGTCATTCTGTAACGATATTGTAATGGGACGTGTACATAGGATCTATGTATGTACGGCGTATGTACGTAGCATTAAATATACTTATTACGCTGCCTACAAGATGATATGGGCCACGAAACGATCGGGTTCTTGTTAGCGACAAGGAGCAGTCTTATGAAAAGGTTATCTATCATGTATAACTAGATAGATAACAAATTTATTAAACACATATGTATACAGCACATACAAGTACAAATGACAAGAAAAATAACCTCTCTGTAAAATGTGTGTGTCCAATAAATGTCTTTTCTTTCTTTCTTTTCTTTCAAAAACAAAAAATACGGTAAATTACAATAAAATATACCAGCCCCTATCTCTAAGCAGCCTTTTGACAAAATTACTTAACACTGAAAAACGGATACAAAACAAAAGATAAAAAACAAAACGATCAAAGGATGAAACGATAAAAGGTGGCACCTAATGTATGTAATTAATTATTGGTTGAAATTAATTACACCCTAGCCTCGTTCACGACGCTTTCGCGTTTATAATATATTATAAGTAGAATTATGACTATATGACGTAATTTACTACTCTCCTGTTGAAATTTCGATGTCCGTTTAGAGGTTTTTTCTCACAAGCACCGTGATAAAGTCCTTACTATTGTAAAATGGTACTAAATTACGACCTTTAAATATATCTATACGCAGAGTCGAATTTCTAACAGTAGAAATAAATTAGTTCGATCAAAACGTGTTCTCGAATATCGCTTGTATAATAGCCCCATATTAATCTCCGTATAAATTCCTAAGAGCGTTTTCATCGCTACTTATCACATGCCTCGGAGCAGTGACGACACACCCTTAACCAGCCCCTATCTCTAAGCAGCCTTTTGACAAAATTACTTAACACTGACTGATTTATTGTTATAAAACCTTTGGGATATTGAAAAAGTTTCGAAATATTATGCTGAAAATACGTCGGAATGTGCGAGTAATATGTATGTTGGAAGATTGTTTATGTTCCTCAAATTTTTACCCGCCTGGAGCCAGTATATGTTTGGGCTACGAGGTTGTTAGCTAGTTACGACTATACTGTAGTATACTGATTAGATGTTGCATAAAAAAAAATCGAATGTATGGTAGGTACAAAATATTATTGTATTAAACTTATTATTTTCTCCCCGGAGACCAAACTTGAAATGTACTTACCTAATGTAGCGTAATGTAGTTTATAATTTTTTATTTTTGTTAGATCAAATAACTGATTATTATTATACTCGTACCACGTACTTTATTTATTATTCAACGGCTGACGTTTCGTTGAAAAAATAATAATTACACGTTATTAAGACTATAATACGTACTAACGTATTATAGTCGTAATAACGTCCTAAAAAGAAAGAAGAAAGAAAGAAAGAAAGAAAATACATTTATTAACCACAAACACAACACAACAGGTGACAAAATACAAACACAGAAAGTTTCATTAATATACTACAAAAATAAAAGAAAAATATATGTGTTGTGTGGGGTCAAAAGGTCCCTATCTCAGCATTATGCTGCACCAAACCTAAGAAAGGTGCAGCGCTGATTTTCAGACAGGGCCATCGATCGTGATGTCACGAACCACGGGGAGCAAACGTAAAAAGGAAGGAATAAGTAGATAGATAATAGATAAAATACGTATTATGTACAATAGATAAATATATTATGAATGTAATATTATAATTTAAATATAAATAAGAGGGAAGTTCCGAAAGATATTAGGAATTTGTTTGTCTGTGGTCTGTGCAATGCGAGTCCAGTGGCCATTAGATTTTAAATTATATACAGGATACGTATGTACGTATCGTCCTGATCTGTTTTCAGTGGAGAGTGTGTTAATAATAGTGTGAGTTTGAGAGAAATGTAAAAGAAAGTAAATAAGAATGATACAAAGTTTTCCCCAGCCAGACGTGCATAAAACGAAGGTGAGAAATGTATATTATATTATCATTATTTGAATAGGTTGATTGATTTAAATTAGTTTACTTATACACAGCATGATTGTTCTCTAAAAAGCTGGTTCTTGTAAGTTTTTTGGAAAACCTGAACTGTTTTCAGAACACGCACAGGCGGAGGAAGATCATTCCAGCACCGAGAGGCAGTGAATCTGAAAGAACCACGGAATGCCATGGACTTATGCTTCGGCGTCTTAAACACATAGGTGCATGCTCTGCTTGGGTATCTATTTTGAGCATGTGCCCAAACAAACTTATTAAATAGATATTTTGGATATTGTTTATGTATAACCCCAAAGAGAAGTACTGCCAGGTGGAGCTTTCTGCGCGCTTCCATTTTAAGAAGATTAGATGAATTTAGGTAAGGAGTGATATGTGATCGTGGTGGGACATGAAAACAAAAACGCGCACATGCATTTTGTACACGTTGGATCAGCTTTATGGTTCTTGTTAGCAGACAAGGACCATAAACAACATCACAGTAATTGAGTTTGGACAAAAAAGATACCAAACCACAATACCATTCTATTGTCGGAGGTGTCTGAAGGTGCATAATGTATGCAGTTTAGCTGTTTGACCACAAAAAGCGATAATATAACCGCCTTTTCCACTCTCCCCGGCAATTACGACAGTTTACCTGCACCTCCCCCGATCCTATGGTACATTTGTCTCAACTCTGGATTATTCGCGGAGGCAACTAATTGCTTTCTTCCAATTCCAGCTTGATAATAGATACGTGGTTTAAGTGATCAGTGAAAAGCGAGAACGATTTTTTACACTTTGAACAGAGTTAAAAAAAAAATCAGCGCTTCAGTTCACTGCAGCATTATGCTGAGCACGGACCATTTTTACGGTGCTATACCTACACATTAAATTGTAATATTACTATATCTATTAGGTGTATAATTGAACTTAAAATAAGCATTTTCTTTTCTATTCTATCGTATTCAAAAAAGGTGCCATCACACTAAAGCTGAATCAAGCATAAGGTACGGCTCGATTGATGTTACGAGTAGTAAGACCAATCAAACTTGCAATGTTTGTATGTTAGTTTGTTTGTTTAGGTCAAATCTTGGAAACTGAATTAGCCGAATTATCATCACACGGAGTTGATTTTTTACATGTTGTTTCAGTTCCGATGACAATGCATTTCTATGTTAAGCATGACCTGAATCGACATCCAAGATTAGCTCCAGATGAAGGAACTCTTCAACGATCAACAGCACATACACGAAATTTTGTGTACGCGCTTTATTAGCTGGTTTTAAGTTTACGATTGCTGCTCTCAGGTTTAATTTTTTTTTTGAAAATTTGTTTTTAATATTAATTCATTATTGTAGGCTTAGTCGCGAGGAATCAATAAACACCTTATATTCACTTCGTTTAAAGGTCGACAATTCTTGATTTAATTTTAATGGTCAGGAGATGAACCCGATGTGATCCCATAAAAATATTATCTTAGCCGGAGTAGTTTTTTTTATCCTAAAATCTGTATGCAATTCGATTCCTTTGTATTTTTGTCTCGTTGCTCGGACACCAAATTTAATTCGGTTATTAGACTTGATTTCTTTCCTGTTACTAAAAGGCAAACAGACGTACCTACGGTCACCAATGTTAAGAGTCATATGCATAAAAATCGCTGCTAGCGATAAGTCTTAAGACATAGTATTATTTTCTGAATTTATTTGTACATACATGTATTTTGTTAGCACTAAAATTATCGACATCTGCGGGTAGATACGCGCCGAAAAACATACATTTAGAAAAATAACAAATCATCAAAATCGCTTCCGCCAGCGCGTCCGCTACCGTTTGTGCCTGCCCCCATAATCATTCGTGACTCTCCAAGACTCGGTTACGTACATTTACACCGGCACAGAATAAACAATAGTTATTGCAATGGCTTTAATTAAACACATTTCTTGGTGGACCGACAATATTTCTTAGAAAACGTAATTTGTTTAGTGACTTTTGTTTTATAAATAAATTTAGTCGCAGAGTTTTACTTGGAAAATTGACATAACTCAGGCGAAGGAAACCATATTGTTTTATACATAGCACGTAAACTCAGTTAAATTTTAATAATATTAATAAAAATATTAAAGTATCTAAAACACAAATGCCCAGGACATATCATTGCCTCTGGCTTATTTGGTAAACTTAGGTCTATACGTAGACCTATTATAGATCTAAGAATGTCCCATTATAATAATTTATGATAGGAAGCGTTTCTGTTTGGACTTGCCTTTGGTGAACCATAGGTATCGGTCATGGAATAACATTTTTTAGGGTTTCAAAGTCAAAAGACAAAAACGAAACCTTTATTTTATGCCTGTCTCTGTGTCTGCCTGTGGCATAACATATCTGTCTCTGTGTCTGCCTGTGGCATAACATATCTGTCTCTGTGTCTGCCTGTGGCATAACATATCTGTCTCTGTGTCTGCCTGTGGCATAACAATCTCTAGCTCAGTTTTACGAGTTTAAAGTGAGAGTGAAATCCAAACTTTCTATAGCATACTTTACACACCCAACAATATTTGCGTTCCTGAAAACTTAAGGTACATTACATAGGTATCTTAATAAATTTATTTTCTTTCTTCTTATTCCTAAATAAAAACCATTATAGAAAATGTCGAGAGCTAATAAAAGAGACGTAAAAATTCACCGACATCTCATCTCCTCTAAATTCAAAGCGTAAATCATAAATTTAAAGTAATTGTTTAATGTGGCGTTAAAAATTGTCTCAGTATCTACCTCGCTTTATAGCGCTGTTAAAAAGTCGTAACTGTATCCAAGCTCCTTGGTAGTTATACTTAAACGGGATACAAATTGGCAGGTCATAGACGATGATTAATAATGTTGTAACGGTCGTAAGAAGACGGCGACATGGCATTAGCCATGGTCGATATCATCGGGTGGAATGAATCGTATCACGCTCATTTGTAGGCTGGATGGCTCATATATGGACAATGCGAATGAACGAAATTGGTTTCCAATTTGACGTTCCGTTTTTTGAATGGATGGACCATTCAAATGAGGAACAAGTGTCAAAACTGGTTGCCATCTCGATAGCTATGAGTTAGTGTGATCGCCCCGCTGGTATCCAGCAGAGGTCCACAACTGATTATGATAAATTGTTTATTTTTAATTGAAGAAAAAATATCCGTAAGAAATTTCTTAGAGCCATCACCAATGCAAGAGCGACTTTTGCCAGCGATATAGCAGCTAAAGGTCGCGATACATTCAGAATGCTGTCTCTAGCCGTGTAACTGCGCCCACGTTACCATTATTTTTGAATCCTACCATAACCTATCACCAACACAGCATCACCATCACTTAATGTAGGACCTCTAGACGCTATTCAGTACCTAAAGCCAAAAATGTCTCAGGCCTGTCCACGTTTCAGTCGCCCGATACAGAGTAGCATCGACGCATAAGCGATGATGAATCGATACAGCGCGACTACATAGATGCAGACGCGCTTTTGCATCGATACATTAGCGATGCTGGGACCCGAGCATGGTTCTATCGATGGATAAAATTCGATATAAATTCTCGATAAAACGGGGTTTTGCCGAAATTTGTTGAGATCAGTAGCATGGAACTTAATTTATCTACGGGTAGATAAATTCGAAATATTATACCGTATTTATCGAAAACCGTAGTATCGTCTTATTTTTGATCGATAAAATTTACCGATCACGAACGGTTAATTTTATCGATTATAACGATATTACATCGGGTTTTGGAAAGTGCACGACAAGTGTAGATAAAGCGAAAAAATAGATTTTGGACACATTATTCTTGTTGAAGCCGAGAAAAGGGTGCGTGGGGCCAGAGGATTATCAGGCGACGTTTACGAGGTGCCACTGATCCTCTGGACCTAGAAGGCATTTTTATTAAACTTCGCATAGAAATCACTCGATAAATATCGAGGCTAGTTCTGTGCTAGCGGTTGTAGATAAAATTCGATCGATAAATTTAGTTTATCGATACCATAAATTTGTGGACCGAAGTTATATGTTCGCAGGGCTTAATCGATAAAATGCGACTGTATAACTAGCTACTGCATCATCTCTGTTGCCCGTTGCGGATGGCGACAAACGACGACATGTCGCGCATTCACAAAACGCTTGCATCGCTACAAAAAGTCGCCATAACCGGCGACCGTGATATCCCTTAGTATTTGCCTTAGTGCGGTATCTTGCAGACAGCAATACCGAAAAAAAAACTACGGAACCCCAAACATATATTAAAGTACCATTTCATAGGATAATATAAATTTGGCAATGTACAAAAATCAATAAATAAAATAAACACCCATCAGACGCGTACTACATAGTTCTAGACTTAGGATTCCCTGTATCGTGGGTATCAGAAACTACGAGTACCGTGGTACCACAGCACCCAGAACCGGAACAAATATCTTCAGCTTATGCAAAAAATTCACCCCCAACGAGTATCGAACCAGTACCAGCATCGCTGCTAGCTACTTGCCCACTGCGTCATCGAGGTCGTCATAAATTATTTTCTTTCTTTTTTCATCTATCTTCTAAGCCGGGTAAAATATATAGCCGGTGTACGTTATGGTAAATTGCGCGAATAATGTTTTGTTTGAAGAATCGTACGATTTATGAACGGATAACGTGATTCTTGGATGAATTCCGCGTTGGCCTGAATTATCTTAGTTACATTTACGCTTACGTTAAAGAATTATGGCAGATTAGTGGATCGCCCCGTGACTTCGGTCGCGTTGAGTTTTTTATCTCCATGACAACCTCCGTTTTTTTTTTCAACCGACTTCTAATAAATTAATAGTAAAAAAAAACATGCTTTTAACCCTGAGTGCAGCAGCAACCATGTCATGGTAAAACTTAAAACCAGCTATCGTAATAAAATGCGTACACAACATTTTGTATCTATGTTGTTGACCGTTGAAGAGTTACTTCGTTTGAATTTCTTTTTTAAATTTGTTTATTGTCAACATTTGTATATCTCTTTGGAGTTTGTTATAAAACTCCAAAGAGACCTTGCCCTTAAAACGATTTACTAACTTTATGGAGTCTACAATTGGCAACAGCGAGTTTATCTTTATTTATAGTATTAACAAAAGAAAGAAAGAAAATATTTTATTTGGCAAAACAGAAAGAAGTAATCAACTTTGTACTTTTAACCAGGTAAAATAAAAGGATATAATAAAAAGAAGAACATAATGTAGGTAGGTAAGGTCTGCGGTAGGTAGTTAGGTTAGGTTAGTGATAGTATTAACATAAAGCTATTTTTCTTATACAAATATTTTTTTTTATGAAACTATTACTAAAATCACTCCCTTCATCTAAAACAATGTAGGTAGGTATCCTACATTGTGGTATGTAGGTAACTTATCAAAGTAGTGTACATTGCATATCCGTACGGGACACAATGGCGGATAATCCGGGCCGGACCGTCCTTTGTCCGGACGCTTGCTACTGTATTATGCGACGTTAGATCAGATTTGCATAGGAAATTGTAATACGAGGCCTGTACCGGTTGTAAAAAGGCTAAAACTAAACTGAAGGTATTAATAACAGCTATATAGGCCGTATTCATTATCTAAAAACCATCACGAAGGCAGACAGAAACACAAAAAACTTGTGTTAATTCATTAAACTCGTATTTATTAAGAATTTTGTTTTACAAGATGTTCTCAACAAAATTCCCTCAAAAATACAATTTGCGACAAAAACATTTCTGATACCCAACAGCTGATATTGATCAAGACATACTCATTATACTTTGATAAAGAACCTTACCGATTTATAATTTCAAAATAACATAAGTAGTATATCAGTCATGTTGCTCCCATAATACAAGCTCTGCTTAGTTCGGAGCTAGATGATGCTGTGTGAAAAATGTTCGGCAACATTATGTGTTTCTCGCGCCTTTTTTCGTCAGATCTTGCGTATGTATAAGCTTTAATTCTGCTTTAATTTTTTTCTGTTCTAAAAAAGCACCTGTCTGCACCTTAAGGTTTAAATAAATAAATAATATTCCAAAAACTATCGGGAACTTGACTTAGTCGGTGCCTTCCCCGATAGTGCACTACGTGAAAATTCCCGTTTTTCCAATATAAATAAATATTATCTATTTCTTTTGAGGTTTAAGAGAAGCACAATAAAAAATGGCTTTACAAATAGACAGATGAAGATCGCCGCTGAAGCCTGATTCAACCGAATTCAGCGCTCAACAAATGCAAATCTGTCTCCAATCCACAAACGTCCAAGCACTCTCTCAGATTAGTCTGTAATGCCCCTTAAAACGGACACGGTATACGTCTGTCCAATTAAGATACCGCCACACGGTGCAATACGTCCCATCTAGATACCACTAGGCAATATACCGGGTGTATCTACCACGCAGATTAAGGGCAGCACAAATTGCGAATACAATCAACATTTAGGCTGTGACTAACCATAGTTAAAGTCCTAGAGATCTGAAAGGCGGCTTGTTTTCATCATTATCATCAGGAAGTAGATGTCTGCGGATGGCTGGAGCTCCTAAAGAATGCCATAATGAACAATCATCCTGGGAAAAATAATACCACGTTATTTTTTTTACAAGCTATTATTTAACTTGTTTGTATGTAAGTTTGTGTGTTAAGGTCAAATCTTGCAAGCTGAATACCACTTCCTCTTATCCTACAGAGTTGAACTTTTACATGTTCGTTCAGTTCCGATGACAATGCATTTTAGGACCTGAATGGACATCCAGGATTAGCTCCAGATAAAGGAACTCTTCAACGGTCATCAACACAGAAACGACATTTTGAATAAGCAATTTACCATGACATGGTTGCTGTATTCAGGGATAAAAGTATGTTTCAGAAAATGATTTTTAATTTTTTGACAAACAAACATCGGATAACCATTTTTGTCCAGCAGTTGTCGGCTCTGTGAGCTATATCGCCTGCCACTTGCCACTTCAGCTTCTTCAGGAGCTTCTTAATTATTTTTTCAGGACAAAAAAATCAATGCTCTATACATTTTTTGCTTTCACATGGTAGGTACAAAGATGGTGTTTATAGGTAGGTATCTCACATGGACCCTGTCTAAGGATAATAGCAACAGATAGGTAGGCAGGCCGAAGTTTTGTGTAAATAAAAACTAGTAGGTACGATAAAATAAAGTTAAGGTAGGGTATCAAGGTATTTGAAATTTGAAATAAATATCATTACGTCCATTAAGTCTTACATTCTTATCAAAAATACACAAAAATATTCTTAGAATATAAATCAGCCCCGCTGACAAGAAATGCCATAATAAATGAAGGTGGTAAAAGCTATATCGGTGACCAGCAATCTAATTGGATTCAAATCCCGAATCCAATAGTTTGGTATGCGAAGCGCCATCCAATAATGGCAGCCTAGCTGAAATTATGCCAATAATTTCGCCACATGCAATTTGTGATGACCCTAATCCGTAATATCTAGAAGAGACACCCGGTATATTGCATCGTCTCTATCCATCGCTAGCAAGACATAACGTACCTATATTACTGTAAAGTTTCATCTTAATCCGTTCAGTAGTTTTTACGTGAAAGAGTAACAAACATCCATCCTCACATCCTCGCGTTTATAATAGTAGTAGGATTATGTTAGTAAGTTTCATACGGGTCTTTATCATTTTATTTTACATTTGAGCTTAGTAGCGCGATGGCGAGTAGCCGGCTGATACCAAAGAGGATTAGATTCGGTTCGCGATGCGGGGCATATTTTTTCATGATCTTTAGATAGAACTAGTTTTTAACTTTTTTTCTTATTTTCCCGCCGTTTCAACTGTGTTGCAACAGACTTGGTGACCGGGTTGATCTGTGGTTATTTTTGGGGTCTGTGTGTTGTACCACACACAGACCACCACGATACAGGAATGCAGTTTTGCATAGTTGTTAGTATTCCGCATTGCTAACATTGATAGATTGCAAGCCTATTGCCGCTTATTGGAACACTAATATCAATTGATGATACCGTGATGGCACACGCCTTAATATTCTTGGTTCTAGAGCATGGTGGTTTCCTCACGATGTTTTCCTCCACCGTTAACAAGCCCACACCAAACGATACAGCCACTAAACATCGAATATACTACATACTGAGATTAGCTGGACCGACCGCGCGATACTAAACTTCGGATATATCCACGCTAGGATATCGGAGACTAGGGGTGACGCTTCATCATTAAAAGGCGAAAAAGTGCAAAGTGGCTTGAGAATAGTTTACCATGCAGTCCACTCCGTGGTAGATTATGCTCAACAAAGATAACTTTTTTTAACATAAAATTCGTGCTCGGCATCTTTGATTTCTAACTACATAGACAACGGGACAAAATGTATAAAAAAACCTTCCCGATGTCTCCGATGGGGACGATGTGAATAACCCTTGAAAACGACTAAGTTTGAAAATTTTCGTTTTATTTTTATTGTTAGGTTTAAAGATATTTATTCTCAAAAAAGACACAGTCACTTACATGAGAATAGCTATTTAGCTTAAAGTATACAATTAATAAAGTAAATATTATTGTCGTTCGGTCTGTCGGTAGTAATTACTACAGTTTTGCACAAATGAAAAGATAGGTAGTTACATATTAATACAAATTAGTTGAGTACTAGAAATAAAAAATCTTATTAAATTGGCCAATTTTCCCTAACAAAACTAGCAAGTTCAGTTTTAAATTTATGAATCGAGCTAACATTTTTTTAAATTGCGGGTAGTTTATTGTAAATATTGTATTGTGTTTATTGTATTTCCCGGTATAGGTTTGTATTGTTAGCAACCCTATACCGGGAATCTAATTTACTTAGTCCAGTCGAACTCCTTTGATAGGTTGAATATCGAGATCATAATATTGCGGATCGGGGTACAGGAGGATTATTAGTAAAAGGTAGGTAGTACAATGATAAATGTTACGGAAATATTGCGTGAGTAGATGCTGTGGGAAGGATTATGAGAAAAACTAATTTATTTTAAGTTTTTCCATTGAAAGTGATTGTGGGCGTTAAGATGTATCAAAGCAAAATAAGAAAACGTCCGATTTAAAAATATTTCTTATTGACTTCCCACGTTTTTGCATTGGAAAAACATTTGCGTGAAAGAAAATGTGTCTAAAAAATATAGTCTGATATATTTTCCTTGCGCTAAAGTAACGCGCGACTGACGCCAAAGTGTATAAGGAACCGACCACATAGGTGCTCGTTAGCCACACGCGCGGTCGCTTCAAGCTGCTGGAGTTATCGTGTGGAAGAGACTGACCATATACACACCTGACCAGATGACCAGATAAATCACACGTGTGCTCGCTTCAAGCTGCTGGTGCCAACGTGTGGACGAAATCGACCACAAAACACAGGTACTCGTAAACCACACGTGCGCTCTCTTCAAGCTGCTGGTGCCAACGTGTGGACGAAATCGACCACATACACAGGTACTCTTAAACCAAACGTGCGGTCGCTTCAAGCTGCTGGTGCCAACGTGTGGACGAAATCGACCACATACACAGATACTCGTAAACCAAACATACGGTCGCTTGAAGCTGCTGGCACCAACGTGTGATCGATACCGACCACACGTTCCACATTCAAATGAACTCTGAAAACACACGTGCGGTCGATTCAGGCGACTTGACAACGTGTGTACGAAACCGACCAAATATTAATAACAATATGGGCGGTCGCTTACAACCACTGACGCCATTGTGTGTATCAGATGTCTGTCGCTGAATAAACACAACTACATCCCAATTGGTAATCCAGTTTACCCAGTTGAGCTATTTATAGAATTTAGCATTTGTAACTATGACATTTTGTAGGTTGCTAATTTAGATATTTCAGCGTACATTTAAACAGAAACTCATTAAAGCGATGCATAAAATTTAAGTACCTACAATAATAAATAAAGCGCCATTCGAACAGTTTATATGCGCTCAGTTTATTTTGGGTTTCGTTTATTTATTCGTTCCATTGCAACATTGTTACGGTTACTAAATAATAATGATTATATAATATTTTTAGATGACTAGCCCCACTTTTCGGACCGGTGACTATCAAAGCGGATATGGGCGGAGCTATCCTGGATGGAATGGATACGGCCCTTACTAATTAAATAACGTTATCACCCCATAATGTCAGCTTGGACACAGTCCAAGTGGAGATGTGTCAATTTCCGTCAGCGGAGACGAAAATCAAAATTTTCATGTGCATAGGAATCCTAGACTGTGTTAGAGAAATAGGGTATTTTTTTGAAACCTATAACCAACCTATAAGGAAAGCATTGTATATGAATTTTCAAAAGCCGTTTCTGGAGAACCTTTTTATACTATAATATTTCAAGTTTCTACGACCAGCAAGGCTCTGCGTTGACAGTGCTATATTGATTTAAAATGCCACTAAATAAAATGACCAAATGAATGACCATATTTCTTTCTTAGAAAAATTATGTAGTAAAGTCGCCACTTTGCGAGTTTTGTTTTTGCGAGTTGCCTACTGTTCCATTTGGTCTTGCTGAGCGTAGTTAACTTATAACTAAACTGGCTAATACTATTTCCAAACGATGAGAAAACTTAACTCGCCAGTTTATACAATACAAATGTAACTCAGCCTTTAGCCAAATTTTTGACTCTTACTACGTAAACGGCAGAAATGTTAGCACATCATCGACGTAAAAGCCTCTCATCTTCAAAGCAAATCACTTTCCAATATCTAAATGCCTAGATAAGGCGCACGGAAGCGGAAATCCTTAAGATAGGATAAGCCACGACGTCTACGTCATATCCATGTCTATCGACAGTCATTTTATGTCGTTGAGCGTGTAAGGTACACTTTACACTAAAGCCCTCGACGTCACTGCAAGAAAGCGTATAATTTGCGTGGAGGGCGTATACATTTTTTTGCATGCAAGCTTACACATGCCGCCAGTACAGTAGACGTAAAAAAACATGTTTCAATTGGCAGGCGTAAATTGAATTAGTTTACAAGAATACTAAAACATCTCCATGGTTTCTATGAATAAAAAAATATTGACGGTGATTCTAAATACAAGACGTAAAATGTCGGGTTTCAGACCCCGATTCATTTGGCTTTAGTAGAAAGTGGACCTGAGTGCTGACGATGTATAAGGTAGTGTATTGTTGAGATAAGGTTACATTACTGTGAATCGTGTAAAGTTCCTTACCCACTTTAGGTTTATACGGCTATTCTTGTTTGTCGTTTTAAAGGTGTCGATAATATTTCTATACAAATTATTATAAACAAAAAAAAATGCTGGACATTTTTTAACACAACATCATCTACCCCAAACTAAGCAGAGCTTGTATTATGGGAAACTACATGACTGATAAACTACTTATAAATATATTTTTTAAATACTTACATATTTGGCTATTAAATATACATAGAAAACACCCAGACCCGAGACAAATATTTGCAGATACAAACATATGTCCCGCGGCGGGAATCGAACCCGCAACCTTCAGGCGGGCTATCGCCCACTGCACCATAGAGGTCGTCAATTATTTGAGAAACACTCGTATTTAATCATCATGCCTTGTGAAAGTCTATATTTTTTTAATCGTAGAAATAGCAGAGCTCATTTTGAATCGTCATTTTATAACCAGTGAACGTTGAACAGCGGCGATGGGCTTACAACCTGTCTCGTGGAAGGCTACTTGCAAAACACGGGCATGTGCCTTATGTAATTTTTCGACGTGACGCTGACTAACCCTGGCCCCCCTATTGGGTATACCCAAACATCTATTCACTGAGTATAGGATGTCCATCGTAGGGAATACAATCGTTCGAACTCTACAGAGAGTAGGTACAAAGTAAACCATACAAAAGCTAAATTGTTGATATTACGCAATAGGAACTTTTCCCGAATTTTCCCTTCCGGATAATAGATTTTAATGGCCCGCGGTTACCAGAAATCCTAATCGAAGAGTAATAATGTAAGCAAGACGAACAAAACTTTTTACCAATAAGTATGAACTTATGAGAAGTATCAAGATTGTATAGTACCCCAAGAACTATCAACCCCAGCCGCGCTCTAACTAACCCACAAAGGGTTGGTACAAGGGTGCACAATGCCACTAGGTCGAAAAACGCCAATGAAAAAACATTATCGAATAATTTCGAAGCGTTTTAGCTAATTGGTGAAAAACATCAGGAGGAATCCATCCATCGCCATTTATGTATAATTCAGCGCTTAGAAGTTTAATCGCTCGAAGTTTCAAACCTGTTAGATTGGGAGTTTCACATGATTAATTGACAAATATGTAGTATTTATTTTAAGCTTCCGTACTTTGAAGGACATGTTAAGAGATCGGCCCCAACTATAACATCTTCTTGTCCTTATCCCACATAACGTGAGGTCGGCACAACATATTTTCTTCACTCTCCTCTATCAGCCGTCATCTCAGTACTCACTCCTTTCTTTACCATGTAATTCTTCACACAATCCATCCATCTTTTCTTTGGCCTACCTCTGCTTTTATTTCCATCCACATTCATATTAACATTATTCTCGTAATATGACATTTTTCCTTCCTCATCACATGCTCATGCCATGCTAACCTATAACAGTCCCCAGTATAACAGTCGATTAAAAATGACCCTATAACTCCGACATAAATTGGCCACTAGTTTATACTCAGAGTAGAAGACCCAAACAGTTTAGCATCTGTGCATAAAAGTTCATACCGTCCTGAGCGCGCTCCATAATCAAATTTCCTTATTACTCCGAATACTTATGTGAAGGAAGTGAATTATATACGGAAGAATTAGCGTGGAATTAAGGCAAATTACTGGGGCAAATGCTTGCCTATTGTGGATAATTTTTGATAATAAGTAGCTCTACATTTTTGCCTTAGTCACAGAATTTCAAATCAGTCAATTTTTAGCCTACTTGAAGGAGGATCATGTTTTTGTGGGTGTATTCTATGCGTGGTGTATGTAAAGTCAAAGTCAATACGTTTTTATTCATTGAAATAACAAGAATAATATAGAAACGTCATATTGAAAGAAGCTCCACGTTTTTTTTCTTAATTTCCGATTTTCGCAAAAACGTGATCGGGTCAAACGTGAGGACCAGAATCCGGAGGATCCAGGTCAACTGACCACGGTATAGTAAATGGTCGTATTTTCATTCCATTTTTTTTTAAATTTCTTAGAACTCCAAGGTACCGTATTTGATATTAATTTCAACATTATACCTCCACGCGTTCCTGAGAAAAAGGGCCTTGACAGACTGTCAGACAGATGGACGGACAACGAAGTGTACCCTATAACCCTATAAGGGTTCTGTTTTTTTCTTTTGAGGTACGGAATCCTAAAAACAACCGTTTGAAATACGTTTACGCAATGGACTTAAAAGTGAATTCTGAATGTAAATAACGATGAAAAACAACTTTGAAAGTAACTTAAACTCTTTTATGTTCTAAAGTATTTTTTAAGTTGACAAACATAAGCTGCGGTCTTACCCTCTCACTTGTAGGGATTTGTACACGTTGTAAAAAAATTTTTTCGTTTTGCAAGTCTTCTAATATTATAAATTTCAACATTTGGGTTCTGGATTTTTGTTGGTAATAATCGACAGAGCCGTAACGGAACGGCCGGAGCTCCGTAGATTATTTCTAGTACATCGCCGCTTATTGGAACGTTAATCCAGTTGCCTTCGAATGTTCTGTTTCTAGCCATACCAGTCTCCTAACGATGTATCGTATCGATGTTTTGAAACATACATTATAGCTGAAATTGATGAAAAAACGATCAGAGTCTAACTAGCAAACTTCCTCAATATTACCTCTCGAATTGCCGAAGTAGCAGTAATAAAGACGGCGCGCTTTAGAATTATGTATTTATAATCCATTGTTCTGCAATCTCATTGTTGTCGTCCGCGGAAGAGGCATTCCAGATGAAATACAGATCACTTTTAACTTACTTGCTTTGCTTTATTGTGTAATAGCTACTGCCCACGGCTTCACCCGCGTACCCGAGAAAAAGTGGCCAAAATAAGCTGTAAACAGCGAATAAAAATGGTTAACTAACAATTTTTAGTTTCTTTAACTGTATTATAATGATAACTGTATTATGATGATATTTTTCATATCCAGCATTATTTATTTATTTATCTTGTTTTTAATCATATCTTTTGTTTACCCTTTACCCTTAGGTATCGCCACTCTAAGTCATACAAATTAGGGGAGGGTCCCCTAATTTATTTATTTATTTATTCAGAATACATTATGACATCATTACAGGTTTTTTTTTTGAAGCCTAAATCGATGAAATATGTAAGTATATAGTATAGAATATAATATATAAGATTTGTAGACTAATCTATAGTTTCTAAAACTACCTGTGCTAATTATAGGAGTTTCGGCAGTTTATCGTAAAAAATATCCACGCTGTTCGCAGACAAGATATTGAGCAGATAGATAGCGAGTGACATGGGTGCAAACTTAAGCAGATTAGTCCTACAGTTGGGCACCTCTAGAATGGCAGGCTTCCAGTTTTGTTTGGCTTCCAGAAAGAAACTTCAATAAATTTTAACATATCACTAGACGGCGCTATAATATGAATTTACGCGTACGTCGGATGTTTTTTCTAACACCTCGTTCAGGCTAGAACAAAATATGAAAACTGTGCAATTTTCATCACAGTTCACCGTTCATTTCAAACAATTCTCGTGCTAAACTTCCAGTAAATTAGCGACATCTGTTCACGTACGACCACACCACAATAGCATGGTTGTCTTTGCCCAACACAATTAGATTTGTGGACACAAAGCCACCCGACACAGATTATGGCTGGTTGGCACGTCCGGACAAATGGAACATGGAACACGTTGTTGAAATTAAACTGAAAGAATTTCAACAACTAATCCGGTTTTAAATAGGTGCGAATTTTACGACAGCTTGTTTTGTACATCACTAGCTACTAGTAATGTATAGATAGATAGATAGAAAATGTTTGACAAGATAAAACAAGTACAAAGACAAACTTAATGCTTTTTAGCATTTTCTTCCAGCTAACCTTTGTGTAATGAAACAAGAACACGGTACGAGCTTGTTGTATAAAACAAGCTCGTACCGTGGTATCCCGATCAAAATAGCATTCGTAAAAAAAACGCATTTTCTCGAACGTTTTACGTCAACTTACGTTGCAAAATTGATCTCCATAAAAAGCCCTTTTATTTTAACGGAATAACCAAACCGCCCTGAAAGTCCATTCAACCAAAATTTGGTGAAAGAATTTTTGAGTTCAGATGCGTATTCTATGAGATTACAAACTTTACCAACCTCTTTATAATACACTGGAGAGCAAAAATTCTGGGTCATCTAAAAAACCTGAATATCTCGGAAACCATAAATGAAATAAATTGTATTTTATAGAATTTAACACCCTATAAATAAAAAAAAAGAATATAACCAATCTTATCTTAAAACAAAAAAGGGAGGCAACTTCTTGCTTTCATATACCACGGATATATACACTCTAATTATGTGTTATGGGGACATCATGTAATCCGATTACTATTATAAACGCGAAAATTTGTGAGGATGGATGTTTGTTGCTCTTTCACGCAAAAACTACTAAACGGATTTGATGAAACTTTACAGTATATAGCTTATACATCAGAATAACACATAGGCTACTTTTCATTCGGGCACCACGCGGGCGCAGCCGTGGGCAGAGGCTAGTAAGTAATATACATGCGAAAGTGCTCTATCAATTTCAGTCGTTTTTTTATCGCGAAATATAAATAAAAACGAAATCTCATATTCGTCAAACTCCCCTACATATTCTTGGGCAATTGCCGCCAACATGTTTTATTGAGGCAAATCCGGTCGCACTTTATCACAATATTGTACCAGAACGGATGTATAGTTATTTATTTGTATATTCTTTCCATATTGTAAAAACGGGAATTTTCACGATCGGTGAAGGCACCGACTAAGTTTTCTACTCATTCCGAGAGTCTTCATCAGGGTGAGTGATCGCGACTTGCTCCCTCCGCTTCGCGCCGTGCACGGCGCACGGCGTGAGTCGAGACTCTCGGAATGAGTCGAAACTTAGTCGGTGCCTTCACCGATAGTGCAGTACGTGAAAATTCCCGTTTTTACAATATGAATAGTCAAGATCACGATAGTTTTTGGAATAAAATTGTATATTCTTTCTCATACTTTGTTTCTGTTCTTTCTCGGATACCTTTTTGATGGTATGCGAGCCCCCATACCCTTCACACCAAAACACAGCTATCTATTTCTTCTCCGAAGGGTGGCCATAAAACAGCTTCCAATTTCCAAAAATAAAACCATCGAAAACGTTTTAACCAAGTCGTGTTTCTTTCATTTATTTAATCAATAATCAATTTATTGGTAACAAAACATTACAAGTCAAATTTAAAAATCATCTACTGGTAATACTACTACTAATATTATAAAGAGGAAAGATTTTTTTGTTTGTTTGTATCGAATAGGCTCTGAAACTACTGGACCCATTTTAAACATTTTTTTCACCAAATGAAAGCTAAATTATCAGGAAATTATAGCCTATGTTACGGCTATAATTTATTTTCAAAACAATAGAGATTCTTAAGAAAATTGGAATAATGTAAACCAAAGAAGCAAAATTTTGCCTAAAAAATTTATTATTTGGCGTGCGCTGAGAAAACTATTGATGATACATAAAAATTATGTACTACATGATTAGAGTACTCTACCTACAAAAAAGTCCGCGAGGGAACATATCTTACTATCATACTAGTTAAGTCACAATAGCAGCTTTTGTGTTCTAAAATTTAATTAGATCGCCGATATTCCCACGGAATCGAAACTTACGCGGGTGAAACCGCGGGGCGCAGCTATCATTTATAAACCAATCGGTTACATCAGGTTAACAATGGATTACCTAATGAGTAAATATTAAAATTCATGTCAAAATTTATTATTTTATTAAACTTTTTTTAATACTCATTGAATGTTAGGAACGAAATCCTCAACATTATAAAACGCCTTCTCGACCAGCCATGATTTTAATTTGTATTTAAAGGAGGACAAACTAGGCGCGGCAACGATGTGCGCTGGCAGGTTGGTATACAATGCGGGCCCCAGGACATGCGTCAGTCGTTTGCGTCTCGTCTGTGTAGCCCCGTCAGCAAGTCTAGACGCCTGTAGTACGTAGCCGTACTAGATGCCTAGCTTTTTTTTTCAATATTTATTGGGGACTTTCACCAAACATATGCCTGAACGCAGCGACCCCTAAACTTTAAAATGACCTCAAAAAAATCTTTCAGAAATCGGGTCAGAATGAGAATAGAGTTGTAAAACATTGAATAAACTCAAAGTGAAATTGAATAAAAGCTTATGAAGTTCTGCAGCTGGTTTTAATATAACGAAGACATCGGCCATATTTCAAGTTAAAACTTCAATCATTTTCTTTATCGAAGTTTGAACGTTTTTACTACCTCAAGTCGGAGTACAGGGGGAAGGAAAATAACAACTGGTTTAATAAAACAGCGGCTCTGATATGGCAACCATGAACCAGAAGACGCTGTGTAGGAAGGCCCCTTACCCGATGGACGGAAAACATCAAGGTTGCTGGAAATCGTCGGATGCAGGTAGCCCGAGATCGATCGTCATGACACCCTAGGGTAAATCCTATGTCCAGCAGTGTAGCGAAGCGACCGTATATGTTGAATGTTTTCTCGCTAGTGTAGCGAAGCGACCGAATGTGCTGTATTTTTTCTCGCTAGTGCAGCGAAGCCACCGAATGTGCTTTCGTTTTTCTCGCCCGTATAGCTAAGCTACCGAAATGTGCTGTCTTTTTCTCGCCCGTGTAGCAAAGCGACGAAATGCTTTTTTTCTTTTTTCTCGAAAAACGAGGCGTCTACCGGCTTAGCGTTTCGCCTGTGCGGCCCCCATGTATCGAAGCAAGTCTAGACGCATGCAGTACTTGGCCGTACCAGACACCTAGATTATTTTTTTTCAATATTTATTGGGAACTTTTACCTAACAATGGTATGACAGCACCATCATACCATCAACTAAAAACAAACAAAAACGCTCAAATTATAAGACACCTAACTGTTTTTGACATCTGTGGAGTATTCCCTATAGATTTCAATAGCTTTATTGAACACCAAATCATATTTAAGCTTGGAAACTTTGACAATGTTCTGCATTGGGCGGTCATATGATGTATTAGCGATCTCTACTAGAAAACCTTTGGATGATACGGATTGAATGCTACAATACTATCAGGCAAAGTCAAAAGTGATCGGATGTGCAGGACAGGAACTGGCAATGTAGCGCGATACCATTTCCATCGTATCGCAGTTCACCAGATGTTTTATTCATGGACTGGACCAGGAGTATGATATCTCGACTGCAACGCTCCGACTTTTATTACTTTCCACAAGATTGTTTTATTTGATTTGTTTCCGACAGACAGATATTATTGTCGGCTCGTTTTACGTTGTCTCACTTTTTTTTTTGCTGGACATTTTAACACAGCATCATCTAGCCCCAAAGTAAGCAGAGCTTGTGTTATAGGAACTACATGACTGATATACTACTTATGTACATACATATATTTTTTTGTAAATAAATACATATTATACACAGAAAACACCTAGATCCCGATACAAACATTTGTCCCGCAACCTTCTGCGTCTCAGGCGGGCTTTCGCCCACTGTATATTATGTACCTACAGTACAAGATCACGAGACCTTTCAAAAAGGCAAGTGCATATTTAATAAGTGTATCTACTTCTACACTAATATTAAAACGAGGTAATGGTTTGTAAGTAATCTTCGAAACTGCTAATCCGATAAAAAAAAAATCTTACACCAATATTTTGAATGGTCCTCTAGGCTGTATATCATCCCGTTAAAATGAAAGGTTTACGTGGAGACCAATTTTGCAACGTAAGTCGTCAAAAAACGGTCGAGAAAATGAATTTCTTACCAAACCTACATTTCATTGTATCTCGTTGTTGTTCATTTCATGGCACTTTTATCTTGGAACCACGCGGGCGATGTCGTGCGCAGTAGCTAGTTAGCGATATAGTGACAGATAGACCTACGTACGAAAAATACTAAGTAGGTTGAATTTTGATGAAGTTACGTACTAAAAATGACCTTTTTTGAATGAACAAAATTAATCAAATTCTGTTAAAAACGCGAGCGTAGCTAAGTCAGTCTATGTACTAGTTTATTTTAAACTTTGTAAACTAAACTTGACAGGGTCCATGGTCCAGGATTTCTGAGGTTCTCCACCATGGTGATAACTGATAACAGTCGTGAGCGTGTTCGTTTTTTTTAAGGTTTACAAGCTCGCTTTATTTATTTGTAATAAAAAAAAATCAGCTTGATATCACAAATAGTCAAGTCTGCGAGTAAACGCCACAAACTCAGGTCGCACGGCGGTAAATGTATAGAGTATCTAAGTCCTTACTCGACCTCTTTGGCGCGGCGGGCGAGTAGCCGGCTGCGACTCACGAGCTGTGGGTTTGACCCCCGCAGCGGGACAAATGTTTGCATGTTCTGAACTGAGGATTGTGTTACAACGGTATTTATATTTCCCGATACCCACGATACGTGTGCGTCTGTTGGCTGTTTATTTATTTACTAGCCTCTGCCCACGGCTTCGCCTGCACAGTACCCGGATAAAAGGTATGTGTTATTCTGATGTATAAGATATATTACTGTAAAGTTTCATCAAAATCCGTCCAGATGTTTTTGCGTGAAAGGGTAACAAACACACATCCTCACAAACTTTCGCGTTTATAATAGTAGTAGGATTTCAAGCGTTACTAGTAGACTTAGGAATCCTTAAAACCAGTTGAATTTTATATTGTATTTTAGAATATTTCAAAGCATGCTTGCTCAAAAGCTAAACTGATCGATTAGCTATTATGATGTAAGGCGAGAAGGGAACTTCTAGCGTTGATAAATTGTCGCGTCGGAAACTCCAACTAGAGGGAAAGTCTTCCATCAATTTTGTATACCGATAGATTACACAGGATGCTCCAAAATACCGTCCAGAATGAATATAAACAAATAAATCATAAATAAAACACCCAACAGACACATAAATAGTCCTGACCTCAGACTAGGCTTCTCTGTGTCGTGGTTATCAGTAACTACAAGTACCGTGGTACCACAACACCTAAACCCAAAATAAATATCTGCAGATCAAGCAAACATTTGTCCCGCAGCGGAAAGCGAACCCGCACCTCTTGCATGGAAATATTTTAATAGCAATAATTATTTTCTTAATAAAATACATTTTATTTTGCTATTTATGTTAGCTGATCCAATAAAAAAATAAAATATTTAATTAAATTTATGAATTGATTCACGCTTTATAAATATAATAAATAATACATACATTCATAATACATCCGGCATTAAAAGTACCAGGGTAAAAAGTAGCCTATGTGTAATTCTGATGTATAAGTTATATTACTGTAAAGTTTCATCTAAATCCGTTCAGTAGTTTTTGCGTAAAAGAGTAACAAACATCCATCCTCACAAACTTTCACGTTTAGAATAATACAAGGATAATAATATTTTTGGGAATTTCGCCCTTTTGTTTTTCACGAAAACATGTTAACATTCATCAGAAGATTCACAATGTTCAGATTAGTACACCTGTTTTGGGACAGCCTGTCGAGGCTGGTTTCATATGCAAAGTGCATGTTACTCTATAGATACATACATAGAGCTAACTTTAATCCCCGTAGAGACTACACTTCCGTGCTTAGATTGTAGTGTAGTTTGCTTAGTCGTTCCTCACAGACATAAAGTAGATAGCCTCAAGAGACGCAATGTTTGATAATTTGCTAGGAAACAATTCTGTCAACTGTCGCGCGAATCCCGCCACGCCTGCTGTGCTCTGATTGGTCAAAACTGTAATTTCATCCAATCAGAGCACAGCAGGCAACGCAATGACAATGTCATCGTTTGCCAACATTAGCCCTAAAAGACTGATGTGTTGACAGAACAGTGTGGTTCAATATGACGCCTCTCGGGGTTAACTGCTCGATGTTTATAGATCAACAAGGTTAAGCAACGTACTGCCAGCCCATTCATTGGATGGGTGACCGGTAGCGGCATTTATAACTGAGCGCTTCTATGCTTCAGATGGCACGTTCAAATGTCGGTAAGCCGCTAAGCCAACCAGAGTTGGCCACAAGCTAATTAAACCCATGGCGTGAGTTTAAGCCCGGTCGAGTACATAGATATTCCACTAAAAAAAATATGTGCTAATTAGCATGCACTCATAACGGGGAAGGCAGACATCGTCGACAACCTATCCTCAAAGGTTTGCTGGAAGGAAACTCTTGTTATGGTTAAGCTCGCCTTTGTACCTGTCCTAATGTAAGTTTTTTTGTCTGTATTTTCTGTGTGTACAAAAAAAAAAAAAAATAACTTAGAATCAAAAAAATCGATGACATGTACCATCGGTTAGTGTTCCAATAAGCGGCGATGGGATTACAACCTGTCACGTGGAAAGCAAACTCAGACTACGCCCTACTATCCACCGAGATCTCTGCACTGAGTATGGTATCTGAGAATGCCCATCATGTGGTATACAGTAGTGAGCGTGTTTTTTTTATTGTTTCAAGTATGAACCTTCAATAAAGAGCTGTATATCTAAACCAATGTTTCTCAAAGTGGGCGACAGCGCCTCCTTGTGGGCGCTGGAGGTCAGGGGGGCGGTAGAAGGAAGGAATTGGGAGGCACTGAGTCTGTTTATAAGGGCCATTAAATAATAAAAAAACAATAATTATGTTTTCCTGATATCTCCAACTGTCTGAAATAAAAAACCCTAATACTTTATTAATTTTGTTTTTGTCTCTGTTTTATTTTTCACGGCTTTATGTGTTCCGTGTTTGTAGTAATTTTTAACGAGTTTGAGTTATTCAATCTTGCATTAATTAATAGGATTTGCGGCTCGCTCCTCTTGCTTGCAACTATTGTAGTGTTACAATTGTAAATTTTTAATTTTTACAGCTCGCTCTGGTCCCCGGGTATTTCTTACTGTTATGTACATTGACTGTTTTGCACCTAAAACACATCTCTCCGCTCGCTGACTAAGTAAATATGGGTTGTTGGCTCTAATCTTCGCTACTGAAAATAAATAATATAATGTTCTCGCTTAACTTTCCTGTAACTTTTGTCGACTGTTTGTCGCTCTTCGGTCCTGCAAATTTTTCGCGGCTCGCTACGCTATTTAGCGATAAGACCGCCCATTGTACAACATTGTCAAAGTTTGTAGTACTTAGCTAAGCTGATGTGTTATTTGGTGGGCAATAAAGTATTTTCTATCTATCTATATACGGTCGCCGAATATTTGTACGTAGTACCAGTTACTTGGTATCAGCTCCTAAACCTCTGAATTCACGCGTCTCGCTTCGCTCTCCGGTAGCTTTTAGAAGCAGATTGAGGCTTTTCAAAAGAAATTTTGTTAAGTTCAAAAACTTTGGGGGCTCTATGAATTTTTGATTTTCAAATATAGGCGGAGGGCAAAATAAGTTTGAGAAACTATGATCTAAACACTCAAAAGTTTCAAGTTAGAGTACCTACTTACGTACCTGTATGTTTAAAATGGCTAACCCATTTTATATCCCGCATTAGCTTTATTTAGTCAACTCGACCAAGTTTAAGAGTACTTTAGTTGAACACATGTGACAAGTTTAATGCGAATCGAAATGGAAGAAGTTGGGAATTTAAGACGTGGACCGACTTTTATTTACTTTTTTGGAGTTTTATTTGAACACTTTAAGGAGTTTAAAGTTCTTCAGAGGAGACAGTTTTTTGAATGGTGGTCTAACGATGGTATTAATTTAAGATTCCGTAGATGAGTTAAAATAAAATTCATTGAATCGAAAGTATTTTTAAAACTATACATACTAGACACTAGATATATATTTTTTTAAGGAATAAATAATACCGACTTCAAATAACGGGAAGTTGATAAAAAGTACAATATGAAATTGAATTCCCCATTTTTAGGAGTGGGATTTACCCATAAAATAAATATTTGACCACCCTTGAAGTATATATCCTACCTATCAAAAAAATATTCATTAAAATCGGTTCCCAATTGGCGAAGATATCGCATACCCAAAAAATGTTTCAGCTAGTCGTGATTCCATAATATGATGATGTTTTTTTAAGTTTTAAGGGATAAACGCCAATCCCTCAGGAATAAAACATTTATGGTACCACCTCGAGATCTATACAACAAGAAAAGAATTATCAAATCGATTAACAATTGGCGAAGATATCAAGTAACACACACAATACAAAAAATATAGCCGAATTGAGAACCCCCTTTTTCGGCTTCAATAAAAAACTCAGGTTTTGAAGCATCCATAGGCCACAGTAAGCCCTTATCAACAGATGGACCGTATGCTTATTTGCGACCTGGGTGTAATAAAAAAGAAAAAAACAGGCAGAGTGTATCATTACTAAAACTTCCATATTACATCTCATTCCAACTTGTTGCTTACATGTATACTAAACTTCACCAATCTCCAATTCTCGTCCATCACTGTGCCACGGTCCATTCATCTCGAGTCACAGAAAATAACGCCCGCCACAACCTCCATCTGGAAGTTGGACATGTTCGATCCAACTGGAAGGGTGAAACCATAAATAATATTACTGACCAAAGACGTAAGTTGTATAAAATTTAGATGACGCACCGCACTATTAGGAATGATAGCATGGAAATTGAATCAAAAACAATAATTATAAATAAATAAATAATCTGACGCATAAGCTATATTACTGTAAAGTTTCATTAAAATCGGTTTAGTAGTCACGAAGATACGTGGTAACAACACAAACTTTAGCATTTATAGTATCAGTAGGATAGGAAATGCGAGCGAGAAAATCGCGAATAGTCAGCGAAACTACGACAAAAAAGTTAGGTTATTCTTTCTCTATTTTTATGTCAATTTTTTAGTCATGTCGGCATCTATGTGTGCCTCTACTTCTGAGCCTATGTACATAGCATAACACTTTTTTGAAAGTAAGTAATACAAAAAGTGCGTTCTTTGTTCTCTCTCATGCATAAATATCGATCCATAGCACATCTCGCACATCTATCCTTAGCCAGATTTATCAAAGCACACTTTTTTTACTAAAACGTGTTAAAACGAACGAACGAAACGCAGTTCGTGTTAAAACGAACACGTTTTAACACGAACTGCGCCTTCAACGTAATACAACCTGCGTTCACACCTTCCAACACAATTGGATCCAACATGTCGTATGGTGTATGGCGCCCAAGAACAGTAGGTAGTAGGAGCTGTCGGAAGTTCGAATCGATGACGCGAGTAGCAATTTCAAGTTAAACCCGCTAAAGTTATTTAACCATTAAACTAAACTCATATTGCTAGCATGCACCTAATGTCCCTGCCCATAATAAATGTCACTTTCAACCGACTATGAACCTATGATAAACGTATTACGTCTTGGAATATTACGTCTATGCACGTCTATCGTGCGTGCACATGACAGAGCTTTGCAGTGCAGTGACACGGTTTAATGTGTCGCAATGTGAACATGGAATTTTCAGCGTCTGAAGCTGAAATGAGGGTACTTGCGGCAACTGCTATTATCTATGATAGACTCCAGTCTACTGGAGACCACGGCTGTTGCAACACAGCAGAAACGTCAGGAAAAGTAAATGGGATGAATACCCGTGTACTTAACAATGTCTATATACTCAATACATTTATTGCTTTCACATGGTAGGTACATAGATGGTGTTTATAGGTAGGTATCTCACATGAACCCTCTCTAAGGGTATAGCAATAGATAGGTAGGCAGGTCGAATTGTGTAAAGAAAAAAACTAGTAGGTACGATAAAATAAAGTCAAGATAGGCAAAGTATCAAGATATCTAGCATTTGGAATAACATAATTAAGTAGGTTTAGTAATTTTTTCTTTTGTTATAATTTTCATTAGTCAAAATAGGTACTTACGTCACTTTTTATAAATTTTTCAGAAGGTTTGTTAGCTTTCTAGTTTAAATAATCTTTAATGTCATAGTAGCATTTGTCAATTAAGAATGATTTTAGTCTTTTAGTGAAAAGCGAATCTTTTTGTAATTCTGTGATTTGTTTTGGGAGTTTGTTGTAGATTTTAATTGACATTATGTATGGGTCATCGCTATGCAATTTTAGGTGTGATCTTGGTTGTATAATTTTGTTTCTACTTGGCCTAAGTGCGTATCTTCGAGTAAGATCATCAAGTTTCGTGTACAAATCGGGATATTTTCTGTTAAATTTACATTATTGACGGCAACGGCAATTTTTATTTAACTTCCAACACTAGGATTTTCTGTGTCGTGGGTATCACGAACTATAAGTCTCATGGTACAACAAAACCCAGATTCAGACCAAATACACTAATCAGCAGAACATGCAAATGTTTGTCACACTGCTGGAATTGAACCCACACCTCTTGGGTCTAGCCGGCTTCTCACCCGCCGCGACACCGAGGTCTATCTCTAAAGTTAGCCTGTCTCAAAATGATCTACCGTGCAACCAAAACTAACTTCAGAGTGAAGTTGAGCAGCCAGACTGCAATTTCACAACCACCCCTTCACCTTCACAGCAGTTGGTTAAATTGCCCACACAAGTCCGGACATCGCTATCCAAAATATGCGAAACACAATTTCAAGTTTGCATGAGTAAAGTTGGCGACGTCTGTCGTTTCACGCTCTATGAAACCGCGGTGACTCGCGCCAAAAGTTCGGTCGTTTGTTTTGTGTACTGGGAGTATTATCTTTAGCTTTCGACTTCACAAGTACACTTCAGCCTTCATCTTCGACTTCACAAGTCCGGACAATAGCTGAGTCTATCACTCAGCTTTTGTCCGGACGCGAAGCAGAAAGAGTTTCGGTTATCGACGCTTCGTTGTTCTTTGTCACTCGTGTACAAATCGCGTATTGCTGTCACCCTCGCCGCCGGGTGAGTGTGACGGTTATTTGACGTTAATGTAACCTCCTTCATAACTCCTTGATTTTCCAGGATCTTAGCGCATTTCGAACTGCTGTTTCGAAATGCAGATCTCTTAGAAAAACAGTCCTAAATTAAAAATTCTTTGGAATTAAGCGATATTGTTTTTTCGAGAGTAGTTTTTTTTCACTTTCAGTATATGTATTTATGCAAACAATTAATGTCAATGACCTAATTTCTTAATGCTTCACAACTTTAGGCGTGATATCGGTTTAAATGTATCATCAAAAAAAAGTAATTTGTAAAGCTAAATTTAAGATATTAGGAACAAAATATTTATTTCGTTACGTAAATGGGCAATACCACGTAATCACATATCGTTACATCATAATACCTTTTATGATAGGATGGACGCGACTTCGTATGCGTTGGGTCTTTTCTTACACAAACTTTATCTTCTCTCTGAACCCACTAGGGGTTGAATTACGGAAAATCCTTTTTTTGTGCACTCCTGACACACTAAAATACCCATTTTTTTATATATCTAAAGTGGCCACGTATACCAGATACGGGGCTCAATTGCTATTAAGCCGTTACCTTTACCTATAGACGCTTGTGAGGTATCACTCGCGTGCTGCCGATCCTGAGACATAACGGATGAAAAGACTCATGTACCTGTAATTTCACCGGCACCCTTCATACCCATACCCTCCTAACCAGAACACAGTATGCGAGCAGAAATAGGTATAGTATAGTATTTCCCCGCCGAGCTCCCAAGCAGCTCTCCTACTACTCGCAACGATTTTCAACATTAATAAAAAAAGTCAATCATAATCAATAGGTTTTTATTCATTTAAATCACAAGAATCATAATATAGAACGGTGACCAATGTACAATGGTAAAAAGGAATCATAACTACACTCGCGAGCTTTAAACTGGTATCGCTTTATCGCGAGTTGATCAAAACAATTTATTACAATTTCTGTCCAACGAACTAGGGATTATGGTATATCATTTGAAAGGTAATTTTGTAAAAAATAGTCTTGAACAACCCGCCATGAAGCGATTCCAGTTTAAAGATCGCAAGTGTATGTCGATGGATGGTCTGCATCAGGCAGTACCCATCTGATACTATCATCGATACAACTGCCGGGCAACTTTCGGGTTATTTCTATCCTATCCCAAAGTTGTCACGAGTTTTATAAGGTGTTTTGGAAGTTGGCATCGACATGTCCTTTTTGTACTGAGATAAAAATGTTTGGCTTTATCAAACATTTTTTGTGTGATAGTGGAATAGTCCTTTATTAAATGTAGCGCGATATTTCTGTAGACGTATTTCTATAGTTTCTCATCTTAGCTATCTAAAGTTATACTACTATTTTGATTGGCTATACAAGTAATTATATTTCTATCGTCACGATGTTTTTCAGAGAAATCTGCCTCGGTTTTTTTTCAAACTTTTCAATCTATGAAATACCTATAGGTCTCGAACCATGAATAGCGATACGTTTTTCTTAGGAGGTAAAAAAGGAATGAAAACATCAGTTCTGAACACCCTGGATGTACACTTGTACAGAACGGGGATAATACACCTTTTGCCCCCCTAGGTGTTCAACGAAAAATACGGTTTTTCCATTTGAACTTCAAACGGAATAGCCGTATTTTTCGTCTTTGTAGTGTTTCTTGGTCACCCGGTTTGAAACAAGTTAAAAACTTGAGGTAAAGGTGATATAGCCAGTGCCTTTTTGGTTACAGGCGAAATAACCGCGCTGCGAAAATTCGCGAAAGAATTCATTGCGCTTCGTACGAGACTCTTTGAATGAAAATTTATTATTTCAAGGCTTGAGATTCTTAAACAAATTACTTCTTAATCTGTTTCTTCTTGCTCACCCTGCGTTATAGAGATATGAACAGGTTGATAGTACTCCTTAACAGCAGCCACATACGCATCAATCATCTGTTTCTTGTGAAAGTTTGAAACAGAACAGACTTTTTGAAAGAAAATGAAAAGTTATTTGCTTTCGTGGCTTTGTCATTTTTATTATATCCGTGAGTGAGTGTCTGAGATAAGATGTCTCAAGTTTATTACCAACGCATTCTGCAGAGAAGCAAAGTACAATTTAAATCATATAAATTTCAACCAGCCCTATAAATATCAGTACATGACATTGAAAATGGAAAGTGACTAATTTTAAACTTTGCTAGCAAGCTAATATTATTATCCCAGTCGGAACACCCACATCCAATGTCATTTATCGTGAGACTATCCGACAATCGACATGAAATGAAAGTAAGCTTCTGTTTGCGAAACATCTTTGAAAGTTGAAGTATTTGAAAGTGGTCCATGCCTACAGTTCCAGGGAGCAGATAGGCACCAGCAGACGGTATCTAAATGATCTAAGAGTTAAATATTTGAACGCATTAAAGTTGCACTCAAGATCTTTAAACTGTTCAAAGAAAAAACAAAATTTGATAGCAAAAATAAAACAAACTAAAAAATATAGATTTTACATGGTTTTCTTACTTTCAAAACGCGGAGAGTTATCCAGTTGTTGAACTTATTTAACCAGTTGTTGAACAGCTATGCAGATATCTGAATATGTACCTAATTTATATTCGTTTATTTGTAACCTAGAGTAAGAAGTATCGTCTGGTTTCAAAATTATTTATATAGGGTTACTATTAGCGGCAGCTTAATTGGTGCAAAAAACCTTAGTTTTTACCATTTATCTTGATATTGTAAATTGTTTGTGCCTGAATAAAAATAAAATAAAAAATTTACTCAAAGAGTATATATCTGCGGATGTCCATTATGGGTGATACAGTAGTGAGCGTGTTTGTTTTTGTTTTACAAAACCTTTGCGTTGGATCCAAAATCCAACAGTATTTCTAATCTGTCAAAGTAACTTTTATTTTTTGGAGACCAATTTTGCAACTTTATTCAACGAAAAAACGACGTTTCTTACGAACGCTACTTTTCATCAGCTACCTACTTTTATCCAGGTACCACGCGGACGAAGCCGTGGTTAGTAGCTAGTTATAAATGAAACAGGGAGCTCCATTTCCTCACATCTATCTTCCGGATAATTTCAGCGCATCCGTTCAAATTTGAAGTAACAAGTTCCTTTTGGAATCAGTCGCGCGTCAAACACCATAATGATACCTTATAGAAGACGCACACACGAGACTTCTGCATCAATGACAATACAATACACCACAAGTTCGCAGAATAATAACGAGTTACGTAGACCTGTTGCGGCTAACTTCGAACCTGGGATGTGGGTACCGGGAGCATTGGATGTGAAATTGTTTCTGTTCCGAGTTTATTACGATTGCCGGGGTTGATCAGAAACTCGGAATAGGAATTAAGTTATTTTAATAGAATGTAAGCTTAGTAAGCGGCTACCTCTAAGGTTACATATTTGTTTCTCACACTGTGAAACATATTATTACTAGCTAAATCAATCTTATCTTACCTATTTATAGTGTCTATTTTATTTATTTATTGTGTACCTGTATAACAGATATAATTTCAAAATGATCCCCATTGTTACAAAATGCTAATGATTTTTAAAATCTGTGGATAGTGTAGATAGTGGATGCCTCCTGTGTGTGTTTTTCAATCAACAATCCTTCCCTCTACCCACGGCATATTATACTAACATCAGTAAAACAAAATACATAATTAGCGTTAGCGTTTTATTACATTCGGCGATGGTCTATGATTTTTTATCTACTTTAGATAATACTTTAACGTACGAGACAGTCCAAAATATTTGTCTTTTTATAAAATTTATAAAGGAAGCAACCGTAAAACGTTAGGTAAAGAATTTCGTAGCGACTATCAGAAGTAAATTCGGCGTGCCTCAAGGCAGCGCACTTGGACCCAAACTGTTCTAGATATAGATTAGTCTGACACTTACCACAGTGATGGGATATGCCGGGTTGATGATGGTGTAGAGAAGAATGTGGTTCGGGCGAGCCGGCAGCTCACGCTTACGTCGCGGCTCGCTTGACATGTAGTTGTTGCCATTACTCTGTGAACAAAAAAATAAACAATTAAAGACGTTTGTTTGCTGCGTCACCAATTATTTCTCGGTCGCCCTGCATTAGGTCAGTGACCAGACCCTCTATGCCGAGTTAGCCAGCCTTACAATTGGGTCATTCCTACCACATCCAAAAAAGATGCCCACTCACATCCAGCAGCATTTATTAAATTTAAAAAAATATTCCCACTCACATCCACGAAATATTTTAGTACAGTCAACATAAGCATAAGTTCAATCTTTATATTGCGAGTCTAAAATAATGCTTGGCTCTACCATAGCTATACCATGGTTATACCATGGCTCTTGAATGTCATTATAAGTAAGTACATTTGAATCATACCTTCTTTAAAGATATATTTTATGATTACCTACCTTAATAGAAAAATAGCAAGAAATTAGACGTATATAAATAAAAAACCCGCTGGTCGCTAAGTAGTTACTATTCATAGTTTACTAGTCAAGCTTACAAGCAAAACAGACATATTTTATCCAATCAGGGAGCAACTTAATCGGCTCTCTCTCTCTCTTTTTATTGCATTGAAACAATAATGCAGCTTTTTATCAGTAAAGTCGGCCAGTTAACCTTGATCTATTGTGACGCTAAGTGCCAATTTGCTGAGTGTTGTGGTGCAAGACCAAACAGGAGACAAAACTATCAGAGGATTCTTGTGCTGACTCTACCTCAACTTATGCATGGATGTGAGTGGGAACTAATGTATGAACGAAAATATTTTATAAAAATATTATTAAAATGCTCGTGGATGTGGTTGGGAACTAATGTATTAAAGTTTTCTTTCCGAGAACAATGGGCTTGGATGTGGTGGGAAGTAGCCGTTACAATTACGTTTAAAACTTGTCGAAACGGTGGCTGTACCGACAAGATTTCAATACTAAATTAACGATAATATCGACCGTTGTTGCAAAACTCAGCATATACTCTCTGACCAGTTTGAGGTGCGGTATCCTTGAAAATGGTCAAATAGGATCCATAAAAGCCTAAAAAACATTGTTACTCACAAACTTTTGATTGGATCTCAACCCCCTACGCATTTCAAGCAGATTTTTGCCCTAATAGGTAATCAAACTTCAAAAATGTCGACAAACCATGTTTCATTTATACATTTTTATACTCTTTCAGAGCCTTTACTTTTCATTCTCGTGCCTGTATTTCTAGCATTGCGCGTATTTTTCATGAAATCACAGTAACATGCATGTACGCTCTTACGATATCTATTTCCCTCGAATCAAAAGCTACAACATTTAAGCCTGAATTCATAGTCGGGGGTGGTCGGGGGTTGATCAGTCCCCCAAAATCCATCATTCAGCATTCCCCTTATGGCTGAATGCATAAAGGTTGAATTCGCACTTGAATTTTTACTAAGCGCCTAGACAGTCCCCTAGGGGAGCCCCTATTTGACTATGAATTCGGGCCTTAGACACCACCGCCCATGAAAGTCTGCGTAGAGATTTTAATCCTTCATTAATTAACTAATTTAAATTCATAAAATCACGTCAACCCTATTACAAGAACCTAATAGATACTTACGCCGTTGTAACCTTATCTTATCTAAACCCAGCCTAGCTGCTTAACATTCCACACTGGTTCGCGAAATTACAGATTTGTTTGACTAAATTAGATCGGAGTTTTGAAATTCAAGTTTACCGATTGTATCGCTCGCGTGACACATTTACGAGAAGTGTGTCATGTTATAGACGGAAGCGGGTGACTAAGGTTTCCACTTATAGTTAATTTATGATAGTTTTCGTTTAAAAATACATTTTTTTCTAGAAGTTCTTAAGAAATTACTACGGCCGCACTGAAGGCCCTCTAGGCTGCTAGACGACAAGGCAGTCAGGCGGCTTGCTACGGAACACGTTTATAAATGCAGCATTGCAGGCGACTTGTCAGCTAGGTGCCTAGTTGGCTTGGGTGGCCCCTCTGCAGGCATCTAGCTAATTCAATTCGAATTCGACTTACAATGACAGCCGTGAAAGGAAAATGTCTCGTATCTTTATAAAAAAAATTATGTCGATTTTTCAAGGACAATCGTTACTTTGTTCGGCTAAAACTGCACTGAGTCGAGACGCGATATTCGAAGTTTCAGTCCAGCATTGATCTGGCACTGCAAGGTGCTGTGGCAAATAAGCTCTCAGCTCTCAATAAGAGCAGAAAAGAGAGAGATGTGTGAGGTGTGATAGTATATATACATTGCATGAGGACCAAGACCGTTCTGTATAAGGAAGAACGGTCTTGGAAGGAAGGTTGTTCCAAATCACTTCTGACTTCCACCGCCACCCAACTGCCTCCGTGAGTCATGATGCTGACGGAAGAGAGAAAAGAACTACTTATTCTCATTCTGTCAGACGAAACAAACTGATGTTATTTTTATCATCTTAACCATGGTCTTCTGTTCTCATGCTGCTGGTGCGGATTGTTCCAAATAACTTCTGACTTCCACCGTCACCCAACTGTCTCCGTGAGTCATGATGATGAATATTCAAACGCGTTTTATTGCGTTTGTTCAGTGTGCTCTGGCTTGTTGGGCCAATTAGGTAAGAAAAGCACTCTGACTCCTATGAGTATGTGTTGTGTACTAGCTTTTTCCCACGGCTTCGCCCGCGTGGTGTCAGGATAAAAAGTAGGCTATGCGTTATTCTGATGTATAAGCTATATTACTGTAAAGTTTCATCGAAATCCGTTCAGTAGTTTTTGCGTGAAAGAGTAACAAACATCCATCCTCACAAACTTTCGCGTTTATAATAGTAGTAGAATGTATCGACATATTTCGATGTACGTATTTAAGTACGAATTATTTTCATTTGTGTATGTAGTTTAATTCTATTTTAAGTAGCTAGTTATTTTATTTAATAAAACTTTCTCTTAATTTGGTAATCTCCTCGCACCACTCTTCATTACACAAAGGTTAGCTGGAAGAAAATGCTAATTAGCATTAAGTTCGCCTATGTACTTGTTTTATCTTGTGCAATAAAGCATTTTATCTTGTGCATGTAAACTATCTATGATTATGAATGTTAAGTCTGTTTTTATTTATATGAACGAGGACGTTCACATCGTGATTTTAATATGGTACCAAACTCATCTACATTAAATCTCACCACCAAACCACATACACGCCGCAAATGAATCAAACGATTGCAGCGTGTAATTGGACAGAAACTAACGCAAATTATACCTAATTAGAGCCAATTAACTGACAGTTTTACCAAAATAGTTACGGGCCAATACAGTACTTATTCACAGTTTTATGTTTTTTTTTATTCATCACCGTTCTATTCGTTCAGTGTCGCTATTTCACATTGAGTTTTTAAAAATCAACGAATATTTCTAAACACACACTTAAAATCCCACGAAGGATTCAGGTCAACTATGAGTATCATACTAACACAACACCCTGATCATGCATAGATTTGTTTCACCACGGTAACCGAACCCACGGTATCCAATCGCATAAACTCGCCCCGAGCAAACGAGCCATCTTTCGTCAGATTTGAATTAAAAAATGCTGTCCATCATAAATGCAATATCGGCCGCTGGCCCATACCAAGAATATAAAATTTCAAATCACGATCCACAGTAGCCTTTAATAATAAACACGGCAGGGCACCACCCTTAAGGCCATGGTACACATGTCTTTAACTCGCAAAAAAGCATGCCAGACACTGGCAACCGCCAGTTACTAGCATGTACACCGCGGCTTTAAAAATTGACCGATTGGCGGTAGGATTTCATTTAAATGTTGTATTATATTCATACAAAAATATAAATAATTATTTTTTTTTTAATTTTTTGTAGTTTAATTTTAGCCATAGTCTGTATATTGTAAATTATGTGCATGACTGTAATTGGCATACACTCTATAAATACGTTTTAATAATGTAAATAAATACATTATTAAAACGTACGTAGGCATTTGGGCGTGCCGGCGTGCCAGTGTATGATTAGCCATGCACATGTAAAACGGTTTCAACCCTTCTTAAAGTATCAGTTTTAGACCATAATAGCAACATACGAGCAACTAGCAGAACCTCGTGCTAGTGGCACTTGCCAGTATCTGGCATGCTTTTGTGTGAGCTACCAGATACAGAATGCCTTTACTTGGCATGCCAACCTACCAATGCCAGGTATGCCACCTGGCATGTGTATCACGGCCTTAAATTGGCGTCTAGCACGTGTGACAATTCCATAAATATCTCAAGCGTTATTAATTCCCGCGCAAATTGGCATATACGTTCCGTTTCACTCTCCTCGCCGCGTCGTTATCCCGTTCTGTAAATTCAGCCTAACAAAATATTAATACTAAAATTAAATTCTCGAATAAATACTGTGTAACTCATGATACGCTTTCGCCGTAATCTCTTTTTAAACATGTCTGTATGCTCACGTTCAATTATACGCTTTATCATCATGAGCTTACCGTTCCAAATTGAAACGTGAACGGGCGGCCATTTCAGCTAACTCGCGGTTTTCAGTTGATTTAGTTTGGAATAGTAACTTTATTAAATCGTTTATTAAGTTAAAACAATATATTTTTTAGATAATACGATTTTGTAAAAATCATAATGTTAAAATTTTAACAGCCAGCGGTTCTATTTCTATCCAAAAGTCTAACTAATAGTAAATAGCTTTGCAAAATTTAATTTAATATAGGGTAATTTAAAGCTTAATTTAAAAGAAACAGGGTAGATTTTCTTGTGTATTTTGGACCATGATACTAGAATCACCCTGAATAAAACGATACTGAAAAAATAATACAACTATGTACAAGTCGATATTGAAACAATTCTTTATTAAAATAAAATATTATTATTATTATTCCGATAATAGTATAAATTGCGATCGAAGCCGCGGCGAAGTATTATGATTTTAATAGTGGCAAACGTACGAATACAAAAATGGATAGACTTGAAGTCAGTCTCGTAAAAAATCCTTTGAAAAATAGCTTAAGAACAAAAATATATGAATCTTTATTTTTCAAGACCAAGACCAGTTTGTCTCATCCCTAGTCGCGCTAAATCAGGGCGAAGTATTTTGATCCTCGTAGTAACGAATACAAAACTGGTCGACTTGTTGTTAGGTTGATCGATTGACTGGAAAACAGGTTGAAGTTAAAAAAAACTTTGAAATATGTCCCAGCAAAAAAAAAAAATAACAATCTTGATTTTTCAAGAGCACGTCAGTTTCTCGCATCCCTAGTCGCGCCGAGCCCATTCGGGCGCGAAATTCAAATACCGAAGGGTTTAAGCCCGCGTCGCATGCGTTATTGGCTAGTTGGATTTTTATTGGATAGTTTTACTAAATAGAATCGTATCCGAACAGTTATTTTCCCGATTGAGATACTTGCTTGTAATAAAAATAAATAGAACTCTAGTACTCATCTCGCGATTACTCGTTCAAAAACTTAGCTACCGATTAATCTCATCTTCGAACTTTAAAATTCTATTATAACCTACTTAAATAGATATACCATATTTGAGTAAACAGTGCGGCAGCTATCGTTAATTGGCCAATATAGAAATCCGTGGTGTCTGGCTACATCTCCGGAAAACAGGCGTAACTCTTTTAATGTATGTATGTAATAGTTCTCCCGACGTAGAAACGCGAATGAATGTGTGCACGCATTCATATTATATCAGCCACATTTTTGACAGACGTCCTTTGTTCGAAGAAATAAAAAAATCCATTCGCTCCGTATATTGACCTTAACACCTGAATCCACCTTTCGTGTTCGGATCGCGTGAATTATTCATATTAGCCGAAATTTTTACATATCGCTCGGACGGTGAGCTTGTAAGCCTTTCGTGTTTGGGCTGAGGTTTAACCTGCGATTAGAAATTGAAATTTGAAAGTGGCTGTCAAATTCTGAAAGGGGAATGTTGTAAGCAGCTGTCAAAATCGAGTGAGGAAATCATGTTGATCCCATTCAAATCTTAATTTTCGAGCTTTTTCCGTGAGTCAGTCGAGGTCCGTGCTGAAAAACAACGCTATAACATTATACCGAGCACGGAACTTTTTTGACGGTAAAATTCTGAAAGGGGAATGTTGTAAGCAGCTGTCAAAATCGAGTTGGGAAATTATGTTGATCCCGTTCAAATCTTAATTTTCGTGCTTTTTCAGTGAGTCAGTCGAGGTCCGTGCTGAAAAACAACGCTATAACATTATACCGAGCACGGAACTTTTTTGACTGTACTATACCTACCTTGTAACGTAACTATAACTAACTATGTAATAAGATAGTGTGTATAGTTCAGCTCAGAACACATATTTTCTATTCGTTTTCTTTATATTCAAATATATAAATGTGATAATAGGGCCAAGCTCGGGAAAAGAATAAAGGCATGCCAGCTTTTCCGGTAAAGATTAGAGGTCTTGGTTCGACCAAATAACTCGCAAAACCAACAACCACTGGGAAATAAAGGACGTTCTCGAATGGCGACCACGAACCGAACGACGAAGATATCTTCTATGATCAAGAAGAAACAGTAGGTACCTATTTATTAACAACACAAAATCAGGCAGCTAGTTTGTCTGTTCTTTGTTTCGTTTTGTTTATGACATCTGTTTGTTTATATTATTAACAATTTTTGTGTATGGGGAACAGATATATAATTTATCATTCTTTCTTCTTCTTTATTTATACTAGGGTATAAATCTAAGCGTTCACGGATATAGTATTGAGGATGACGCAGAGAAAAGTCGGAACAAAAGTTTTCACCTAAGATTGATCCCTCGAGTTAGTATACATATTCTGAGACATCCTGTAAAGACACATTAACCCCTACCAGAGACCGCGGAAGTACTCCGTGACAGGGGGGGGCAAATTTCTTTGGTCACCCTGGCTTGGTAGGCGGGTACCTATTTGATTTTAGGGGGGCATTGGGCCCCCTCTGCTCCCACTTCCGCGGTCGCTGCCATCGACTTCATACGCCCATCGTCGCATACCCGCTAAGCTCTAGACACTTAGTTCCCAATAAACTAAATTAGCTGTTCCACACGCAAATAGCACATCTCTATCATCGCGCATATATTTCAAGATGGCCGACCGTTTCAATTTATACGATGCAAATGTCTAAGCATTTGAGTCATTAGCCGTCTGTAGATTACTGAGGAGGATGGAATTCAATCCTAATACTATTATAAACGTGAAAGTTTGTCAGGATGGATGTTTGTTACTCTTTCACGCAAAGACTAATGAACGGATTTTGATGAAACTTTACAGTAATATAGCTTATACGTCAGAATAACACATAGGCTACTTTTTATCCGGGTACCACGTGGGCGAAGCCGTGGGCAGATGCTAGTAAGACATAAATTGCGCATGTTCTACAGATATTTGTTCAGGGTTGCTGGACAACGGTACTCCCTAATCCTAGTGTGGGATCAAGTTTATTTATGTGTCAGTTGGATATTTTTTTTATTTGTTTATTTAATAACAACTGAGACGCAAGAGGTGCGGGTTCGATTTCCACTGCGAGACAAATGTTAGGATGATAAATAATCTATACGAGTATCAATCTATATCACTGTTCTCAAAGTGGGCGATAAAACCCCCTTGTGGGTGCTGGAGGCCTTCAGGGGGGCGGTAGAAGACTTTAGAAGATATTGGGAGCGCTAAGGCATTCCAGAAGGGAAAGCATCTAGGTTTTTATGTTTTAAAACTTTGGGGTGCGCTAGGATTTTTTTATTCTCAAAGTGGGCGGTAGGAAATATAAGTTTGAGAACCTGTGATATATATGAATGTTTGTTTAGGAGTATTGGTTTTTTTAAAAGAAGGAACTTGAAAATTTGAATTGTAGCTACTAATCATAGATAAATAATGACGTGTTTCAGGGTTTTTGGATTTTCACATTTCAAGAGGAGAAATGGGGGTATGGGAGTATATTTTTTTAAACACGACTCTACGCGTGCAAAGCCGCTGGCAGCAGCTAGTAACTAAATAAACACCTAACAGAAACACATAGTCCTGACCACACACCACGTAAAATCTATCTACAAAAAAAAAATTATTTGCGGTCACAGTACTCATTGTTCCTGAAACCCACGACACAGCGAATATTAGTGTGGCTTTGGACTACATAAATGTGGCTGTTGAGTGTTATTTATATTTTAAATAATAATATAACCAGCATTTAGTAACAGTGAAAAATACAGCATGCATTTCAGTAATATTTTTCCATAAATGCAGTGTTGCAGTTCAAAGAACTCACAGATTACAAACACGAAACAAACTACTTCTTACCACAGCGATAAAGAAAGGAAATTTAAAAGAAAAAAAGAGGATTAAACGAACTTCAAAGTTCGTTCAATCTTTTATATTCTAAAACTATTAGATAACTATCCCCCTCCACTCGCGCGCCCTTATAACCGCGCACAACGTGCGGCAGCGCGTAGTGCTCGACGCGACGCGGAGGGAGAACGTCGCGAACGCTCACCCTGATGAAGACTCTCGGAATGAGTCGAAACTTAGTCGGTGCCTTCACCGATAGTGCGGTACGTGAAAATGACAGTTTTTACAATAGATAACTATCATTAATAGCTTCGAATATATGTATATTCATTTTCGTACCTCTATATCCTTACATAAAAATTGGGTAATCTGTAATTGGATATTTCGCTACTAAAATGTTAAAATAATAAACAATTACTTTTATCAAATAATAATAACTACTGGGCTTTAAAAAGCGTATAAAATGTATTAGCTCGAGGAAATTACGTCGAAATGTCCCGTTAAACAAAAAATCATTACTCTATTGAAACAAATCACATGTGTAGTCACTGAACTATCTTATACTATGGTTGCCTGAGCATCGAGATAAGCCGGACTTATCAGAAAAATGTCGCAAGTATTTATGACAATCATTGAGTTATCAAGGCTAGGGTTGTTTGATGAGCATAGAGAAAGGCCGGACTAATTAGAAAAATGTCGAAAGCTTTCATGCCAGTAATTGTATCAGCATAGAGAAAGGCCGGACTAATTAGAAAAATGTCGAAAGCTTTCATGCCAGTAATTGTATGAGCATAGAGAAAGGCCGGACTAATCAGAAAAATGTCGTAAGCTTTCATGCCAGTAATTGTATGGTCACTGAGTTATATGAGTCTAAGGCTGTCTAAGCAACGAGAAAGGCCGGACTTGTTAGAAAAAAAAAATCTTTAACCACTAAACTTTTACGCCAATTAATTCAACACTTCAAATTTAAACTACAATCAACGAAGTCAAATCGAAAAGCAACTCAGGTTATCGTCGTTATTTATGTTGGACAAACATAATCATTCTGAAATTTCGACGTTTTGACATTCTGAGAAATAGTCAATCCGTAAATTAGACTTTCTGCGATTCGTGCATTTTGCGAGCGCTGGGCATTTTACACGCACACTCACGACTTTATTACTCATGATGGGCACCCTTACATACATACTCAGTCCGCAGACATTTGAGCATACCAAGTAGCAAGTAGTCAGAGGCAAGTCCAAACATTATACATATTTGGCACATGCTCACGTTTTGTAAGTAGTTAGCCCATCGCCGCTTATTGCAAAAGTAACCGATTGCACTGCACATGCGAGTTTTTGATATTCCAATATCGGGATTTTCATTTCGGCCGGATATCGGCAAAAACGAACAACCCTAGTAACATCCCCAAAAGGAGTCTACTAGTATTTTATTCTGTGACAGTATGAATTACGTCGGAATTAATCTCATTGGATATAACGTGTCGAGGACTCTTTTCTCTCTCTGTTACTGGAAATGAGGACTCTGTTACATTTGTCATTGCATCCATCTTTGGAACACAATCCTTTTCGCGCCCACGTCGCATCGCAGCCACAACGTGCTACATAAGTTTTTATTTTATATGATTACTAGCTATCGTTGCAAGAACCAGTGTAGTGAAATGGTTTACTCCTATCCTGTACATGTCTTCAAATTCTTGGTCTCTACGGCATACCGGTTTTTACGATGTTTCTGCACCGTTTTTACATTTGCTCATCAGTTCTAATGTTAAACCCAACCACTTAGGTAATGAAAGTCAAAGACAATAGGTTTTTAATCATTGAAATAACAAGGATCGTATAGAAACGTCAAAATATAAACTAGACGTGAATTTATAATCCACCAGAAGCCAAGCCACAAAATTATATCTATACATCAATTGTAATTGGGTGTTTTCTATGTATAATAATAATAATAATAATCATAAATGCCTGAAACGCAGAAGGTTGCGGGTTCGATTCCTGTCACGAGACAAATGTTTGTAAGATCTGCAAATATTTTTCTCAGGTCTGGGTGTTTTTCTATGTATAATATGTATGTATTTACAAAAAAAGTATATATGTAGTATATCAGTCATGTAGTTCCCATAATACAAGCTCTGCTTGGTTTAGGGCTAGATGATGATGTGTGAAAAATGTCCAGCATTATTTATTATTAATAATAATAACGCTGGACATCATCTAGCCCTAAACCAAGCAGAGCTGGTATTATGGGAACTAAATGACTGAGATACTTTTATAAACTTTTTTGTGAATATATACTCAATACTCAATACATTTATTGGTTTCACATGGTAGGTACATAGATGGTGTTTATATGTAGGTATCTCACATGAACCCTGTAACCCAACAGATAGGTAGGCAGGTATATATCAAACAGTGTATCTCAGCTTCTAAAACTCGGAATAACTTTTACCAACGTTAATTATTCAATACAAATACAATTAATTAGCAAAATGTGTACATTTTGCTAATTAATTTTACGAGGTGAAATAAAATATTTTAACTCGTAAAACCACTAACGAAAACAAACAGGATGTTACCTGATGGTAACACACGATATTACTTAGCGAAAGTAAACGCGACACTTAGCAATATGTTGAGTACTTAATATCGTTCGTCATGTTACCAGTGACAGCAAAATAGATAGTTTTATCTATGTCAACTTACATAAAGTGTCCTGGTCGCGATCTATGGTAATGCTGGACATTTTTCACACAGCATCATCTAGCTCCAAAGTAAGCAGAGCTTGTGTTATGGGAACTACATGACTGATATATGTAGATAAATAGATAAACTCTTTATTGTGCATAACACCAATTTACAGTATAAACACTGACACATAATAAAAGAACAACAAAAAAAAGCATATATATATAGATATACTACTCATACATTTTTTTTTAAATACATACATATTAAGTTTAAATAGAAAACAATGTAGTTTTTATAGTCTTACGCGTTGGTTTTTTTTCGCCAACGAAAAAGACCGACATATTTATATCAACGTATCTATAGAACTTTGGATGTCACCTTTTTATAATTCGAGATTTGAAAAATATATGGAAACCTTAACGTAATTTGAAAGTCAACCCGGCCATTTTAGGGGCTGTGCACACGAAGGCATACGTGGCGTGCCGTGCCGCGTGGTTGCCGGCCGTTTTGTGTGAACTGTTTGATGAAGCTGAGAGAAATCCGATTATTCTTCTTCTTAAAAAAAATGATGTCGGCTGATGATCCTATATACATAAAATTATTATGAGACCACTCCGGGTTCCAGTTTGCCCAAGATCATTAATTATGGCGTTCTTTGGACAGGACTATGTCCAGCAGTGAACTTCTACAGACTGATGATGATGACTACAGGATCGACCCCCTACACAGCAATAATAAATTCATTCAAATACGACCAACTATCATGGAGTCCAGAGTAATTCTAGTACAAGCACAAAAAAACGGTCGACAAATTGAGAACGTCGTCCTTTTTTTTGACGTCGCGTCGCGCGTAGGTTATTTAATTGATCGATATTTTTTGCGCCTCACGGCACTGACACGACATAAGCACAGCACGGATAGGTGTGGACAGACCTTTAGGGTTGGGTTGTTTGGATTAGCATTACCATTTTTTGACGGAGATTTCCGAGATTATTTTGACGTACGGCTTTATTGTGTGTGACCAAAATGTGACGTAGGTTTTGGGAATAAAACATGGTAATAAGTTCCCACCGTGCCCTTGTACAGGGATGACAAAGAGGTAATTCGTTCATAAGTCACCAGTTCTCTCTTGGTTAGGTAGGACTAATTACACTATCAAAATGGTGATCCCTACAAACCCCCTACAAAACAAAACGAAGCTCCTACCCCCTCTCTAGCAGTAACTGTTTATCATAACTTGTTGTTTTCAACCGACTCCAAAAAAGAGAAGGTTCTCAATTCTCAATTATGTTATACTTAATATACCTATGTAGTTTATGTAAGTTTTATTTTGTGCCCTCGTCAATGTTCGTGTCCTCACAAAAGGCCCTGTCTGAAAACCAGCGCAGCAACGTACTAACACGATGCTGCATCAAGCTGAGACAGGGACCTATTTTGACCCCAAGCAACACATTTTCTATAAGCTAATTATTTTCCAGGTTTTTACCATGTTTGTGTTTTTGGGCTCAAATAAAAATACTCTTTCTTTCTTTCTTTCTTTCTTCTGTATGTTTTTTGTGTATATGTTGCGCGATTTCTTGACCAATTGTCAACAGATTTTAATGACTATTTTTTAACTTGATGTACTTCAAGTGTGGTCCCATATTTATATATGATTGTTTCATCTATAAATGACTAGCTTCTGCCTACAGCTTCGCCCGCGTGTTACCCAGATAAAAAGTAGCCTATGTGTTATTCCGATGTATAAGCTATATAACTGTAAAGTTTCACCAAAATCCGTTCAGTAACGTATGAGTAGTGCGTAAAAGAGTAACAAACATCCATCCTCACAAACTTTCGCGTTTATAATATTAGTAGGATTTAACAATTTCATGAAAAATCACCCTAAAGAAGAAAAAATGGAGGTTTGAAATTTCATATTGGACTTTTTATTAACTTCCCGTTATTTGAAATTCGTTTTTATTTTTTCATGTAAAAATAAATATGTTTATATAACAACAGTTGAAAAAAAAAAGTGTGATAAAAAATCCATGGCACCCCCAAGTGGCTAAGTGTGTACACGTGTCAGAAGTCCGCGAATTTCATGGGACACGTGCAAAACAAGCAAGCTTGAAGCTCGTATGATCAATATTCATGTCTGTGTACCGGATATCCGGCTCGGCCGACAGGAAGACCATTAATTAGTGTTGTTTTGATGGAGTGCTTCGGATAGTGAGAGAATTGATGGTGTGAAAAATTTAACTTACAAAATAAACACACACAAATAGCCCCGAAATGAGAACCTCTTCTTAGGGTTCTGAAAGTTCACAGTAGTGAGCGTGTTATTTAAGAAACAACTATAAAAATATACTACGAGACGACTTCTGGCGCAGTGGCCGAAGGCCCGCCTGAGACGCAGAAGGTTCTATTCCCGCCGCGGGACAAATGTTTGTAGAATCTGCGAATATTTGTCTCGGGCCTGGTTGTTTTCTATGTACAATATGTAGGTATTAACAAACAAAAAGAAGTATATTAGTATATCACGTAGTTCCCATAATACAAGCTCTGCTTAGTTTGGGGCTAGATGATACTGTTTAGAAAATTTCCAGCATTATTTATTATTTATTTATTACTAGCTTCTGCCCACGGCTTCGCACGCATGGTACCCGGATAAAAAAAAACCTAACACGTAGGTTATTTTTTATTCTGATGATATATTATAGCTGAAGTTTCATCAAAATCCGTTCAGTAGTTTTTGCGTGAAAGAGTAACAAACATCCTCACAAACTTTCGCGTTTATAATATTAGTAGGATACTGTATTAGCTGTTGCCAGTGGCATTGATCGTGTGGAGTCATGTTTAAAAAAAACCCATACACACTTTCACCCCACATTTCTCTCCCTTAAAATGTGAAAATCAAAAAAAACCCCGATCATCATTTATTTATACTGTTATACAAATTCTCTAATATGAAGAACAAAAATTTTTATACAAAGTTTTATATAAAGTGGAAATTCTAAAAATAAATAAATAAATAATACTGTTCATTTTTCACTCAGCATCATCTGGCCCCAAAGTAAGCAGAGCTTGTGTTATGGGAATTACATGACTGATACATTACTTATATACAATTTTTTTTAAAATACATACATCATCATCATCATCATCATCATCATCAGCCTATATTAGTCCACTGCTGGACATAGGCCTCCCCTAATGAGCGCCATAGCGCCCTGTCTTCAGTTTGCCGCATCCAGCATCTGCCTGCAGTCTTTCGCAGATCGTCATCCCACCTGGCCGGAGGGCGTCCTACGTTTATATACACAATACATACATATTGTGCATTTATAACATCCAGACCCTTTTAAAATCTAAACCTAAAATCCTTTCTTAGCACATTATTACGTTATACAATAAACCAATGTTCCAAATTTTTGCTTTCTATACTTGGCTTTGGCTGTGCATTGATAGATCAGTCAGTCAGCACAAACTACAAACGATTTTATAGATATAGATTCCCAAATGACATAATAATAGATGACATACAGAGAAGAGGAAAACTCAGAAATCACGCACAAAACTCGGCAAAATCGCTTTAGGACGTGTACATAATCTCATCACACACAATGTTGGGACAGCGAGAGGACAACAAGGTGGATGGGAAAAGGCTTCCTTTTTAGGGTCATCGCGTCAGACGATAAGTTCACTAAGAAAGATAACTGCCTTTTTATAAGTATTTATTTGTGTTTACAATAAATAATAAATAAAGATGATAATAATACTTTATTGAAAATTTGTAACATGTTTTTGGATACTGAAATAGAATCAGGTGAATTTATGGTCTATGGATGGATGAAGATCTTCACGACAAATAGGAAGTTTAGTTTTTAGTAAAGAATTATACGAGTCTGGAAGCTCACTACCAACAAGGTTGTCTGGAAGAAATCGCTATTAAGCGATAAGACCGTCCGTTGTACTTTTAGTTATATTCCGTTTTTGTTATTTTATAACCATGTGGAGTAAGATAAAGTGTTATTATTATATATTATTATATTATTGTTTCATAAGTCACCCTTTTAATAATACTAGCTCCTGCCCACGGCTTCGCCCTAGCGGTACTCGGATAAAAAGTAACCTATGTGTTAATCTGATGTATGAGCTATATTAAAGTAAAGTTTCATCAAAATCCGTTCAGTAGTTTTTGCGTGAAAGAGTAACAAACATCCATCATCACAAACTTTCGCGTTTATAATATTAGTAGGATGTGTTTGGTTTAAAAGGTAGTTTGTTTGTCTGTCTGTCTGTCTATTACCCACGGCTTATAGGTATAGGCTTATCGGTAACGCACGAGGAATACACGTGAATTCACTTAACATTTTTAAATTCACGTCGTTTTAAAGTATTATTATCTTTGTGATTTCAATGAATAAAAACCTATTGATTTCAACTTTGTAATGCAGTTTTTTTGCAATCAATTGATATGTAACGGGGGGTTCTTATGTAGTATGTTTTTAACAAAATTCAAAAGTCGAGAAGGTTCTCACATTGTAAAAACGGGAATTTTCACGTACCGCACTATCGACGCACGTAGTTCGACGCGGAGGGAGAAAGTCGCGATCACTCACCCTGATGAAGACTCTCGGAATGAGTCGAAACTTAGTCGGTGCCTTCCCCGTTAGTGCGGTACGTGAAAATTTGCGTTTTTACAATATGAATAGTCAAGTTCACGATAGTTTTTGGAATAAAAAAGTTCTCACATTACGTCGGAAGAAAAATTATGCCACAAGTCTCTAATCGATGTTAGAAAAGACTCATAAGGTCTTCAAATTAGTTAAAAATTACTTCGTTAAAAACATATAACTTCTTACCTCAAACACATAACACCTGGTTTTCGAATCGCGGTTAAAAACAAAGAATATATATCTCTCTCTCTCAAAGGTTAGTTGAAAGAATTCTTTCTAGGATAAAGCTCGCATATAACATTCTGTTTTTCGTAGGTGTTAATTTGTGTGTACAATAATAAATAATTAATGAATAAAGAATGAATGAATGAGAACGAGTGAATGTGAACGGTGCTACTCGGTCAATTTCCTGCCTTTTGACGCGAGACCACCTGCGATAATGAAGGCCTATTCAACTCGCTGTCCTCACTTGTATATACTACCAACTATGTTTGAAATAGTCTATCCTACTTATATTATACTAGATGCGCCGCGCGGTTTCACCCGCGTGAAAAAGTATTTTACTGCTACATTAAATACCCTTGATCATAAAACTATTTATTTGAATAAGAATTAAAACTTCGATGCGAATGTAACCAACTTTTGTTTCTACCGGCGATCTAATTAAATTTTAGAACAAAAAAGCTGCTATTGTGACCTAACTATGATAGTTAGATGTATCATCTCGAGGACTTTTTTGTAGGTGATAATGAGTAATTGAATCATGTAGTACATGATTTTTAATTTTTATGTATCATCAATCGTTTTCTCAGCGCACGCCAAATAATGAATTTTATAGACAAAATTTTGCTACTTTGGGTTACATCATTGCAATTTTCAGGGATCTCTATTTTTTGAAAATAAATTATAGCTTATGTTACTTCCTAATAATTTAGCTTTCTATTGGTGATAAAATTGTTAAAATCGGTCCAGTAGTTTCGGAACAAACAAACAAAAAAATCTATAATTTTATTAGTATATTATAAATGCGATAGCCTACATACATTATTTTTATAAAAAGGTAAAGTTTGTTAGATTCCAAAACCGAAACCAAAAGTAGCCAAAACTACTATCGATAACAAAAGCTATTTTATGAATATTTAAAATGAACCTTCAGGGTGTATATTATCCCGTTAAATCAAAAAGGGCTTATCGCGTGGAGACCAATTTTACAAAGTAATCCGATGAAAAAACGGTCGAGCGAATGAGTTTCTTACGAACGCCGCCTTAATAGCTACTTTTTATCCGGGTACCGTGTAAATTGTAATTTTCCCCGTACAATAAAAATTAACAAAAAATCAACAACAAAAGTGTTTCAACTTTCAAGTACACTCGTGTAATCAAATATTCGCGTGAAAGATGAAGAATAATGAGTTCTCGTTAGTAACGGCCCAATTCTACTCGGACGTGTTTATTATGGGCGGTTATTATATTTGGGCCTGCTTATAAAGGCCTTGGGCCGTGAATCGGACAACCTCCCGTGATTAAAGCTCAGAAATCACATCGAGGGACATAGCTAGTGGTTTCTAACCTTTCTGAAGAGCGACTCGGCTCAATAGAGAAAAAAGAAAAAAAAATTGTTATATCTTTACTATCTTCTGCCCACGGCTTCGCTCGCGTGGTACCTGGATAAAAAGTAGCCTATGTGTTATTCTGATATATAAGCTATATTACTGTAAAGTTTCATCAAAATCCGTTCAGTAGTTTTTGCGTGGAAGAGTAACAAACATCCATCCTCACAAACTTTCGCGTTTATAATAGTAGTAGGATTGCACGACTTGCGTAGGCCTTCTACGCCGTAGAGGGTCTACAAATACGATCTGCCTCGTAGACTTTCGACTACGGATTCATCGTGCGACTTGTTGCCCGACAAAATATCCAATAGGATGTTTGTTACTCTTTCACGCAAAAACTACTAAACGGATTTTGATGAAACTTTACAGAAATATAGCTTATACATCAGAATAAAACATAGGCTACTTTTTATCCGGATACCACGCGAGCAAAGCCGTGGGCAGAAGCTAGTAAAATATATTAAAAAAGCAGCTAACAAACCCATGGATAGTCCTAAAATTCTAACCCACGTGGTTCTATCTTATGAAAATAAACGCTCTAGTTAATAGACGTGGCGGAAAAGTAGCCGGCTGAGACGGCTGGTGCGGCTTCGATTCCCGCCGCGGGACAAATGTTTGCATATTCTGCAGGTATTTATTCCGGGTCTGGATGTTTTGGTACCACGGTACTCGTAGTTCCTGATACCCACGACACAGAGAATCCTAGTGTGGAATCAGGACTATATATGTGTTTATTTATTTACGTCATTTTCAGGCACGTCTAGGTCCAGATAATCCTATACGCTTTGACCATATCTATGGCCTACCATTTCCTCTTAACCATTGCACATTTGCACTTTCCGATTCGTAAAAACCTCGATTCCGCTCAATTACTGTTTTAATTAACGGAAACATTCGAATGTGGTTTTCTGCTGTTTAAATTTAAATGTGATTCAATTTTAAATTCAATCAAACGAACCAAACGATATCTGTGAGAAATAAATAAATAATAATGCTGGCCATTTTCACACATGGTCTAGTCTCAAACTAAGCGGAGCTTGTATTATGGGAACTACATGACCGATATATCTATACTAATATTATAAAGAGGAAAGATTTTTTTGTTTGTTTGTTTGTATCGAATAGGCTCCGAAACTACTGGACTGATTTTAACCATTTTTACACTAATAGAAAGCTAAATTATCACTAAGTAACATAGGCTATAATTTTATTTTTTTTTAAGTAGAGATCTATAAGAAAATTACAAAAATGTAACCCAAATTAGCAAAATTATGTCTATAAAATTCATTATTTGGCGTGCGCTGAGAAAACTATTGATGCTACATTAAAATGATGTACTACATGATTAAAGCACTTATTATTCCCTACAAAAATGTCCTGAAGGGTATATATCTAACTATGATAGTTAAGTCACATTAGTAACTTTTGTGTTCTAAAATGTAATTAAATCGCCGGTAGAAACAAAAGTTGGTTACATTCGTATCGTAGTGTTAATTGTTATTCAAATAAATACTTTTATCATCAAGGGTATTTATGTAGCAATAAAATACTTTTTAATTCATTCGGATCAGACATTTAATTTTGAAGTTATCAGAGTATAAAATCGAAACCTACGCGGGTGAAACCGCGGGGCGCAGCTAGTAACTTATATACTTTTTATTGTAAACACATACATATTATACATAGAATACACCCAGATCCGAGATAAATATTTGCAGATTTGAAGGATTGCCCCTTAATAGCCCGATACCGAGAAGGATGGGAAAGGGATAGGGACGACGCAAGCTGAAAATAAAAATAAATAATAATAATACAAACATTTGTCCCGCGCCGGGAATTGAACCCATAACCGTTAAAGGATTAATTGCCTCTTTGAGATGCTTTTTATTAATTTAAAATATGTTTTTAGCTCAAGATAGAGACCAGAGGTAGGAGGGATGCGAGGTCTTTGCCCAGCAGTGGAAAACGTCCCAAAAGTTTGAAATATTAAACCTACTATATCCTACTAATATTATAAATGTGGAAGTTTGTGAGGATGTTTGTTACTCTTTCACGCAAAAACTACTGAACGGATTTTGATGAAACTTTACAGTAATATAGCTTAGACATCAGAATAACACATAGGCTACTTTTTATCTGGGTACAACGCGGGCGTAGCCGTGGGCAGAGGCTAGTATAATAATAATTTAAATTTCTATCATTCTAGGTTGCATTATTAGATTGAGCAAATGTGACCACGTTTTTCGTATCATAATTTCCTACCAAAACATTTCAGCTCACAATTCCGCAACGTATCTTGAAATCCCAAAATTTCATGATTAAATTACTAAGATATTGTTAAAAAAAGTATATGAACCCTTCAACAACTCTATTAGATTTATTAAGAAAAGGTCTGAATGTAACATGTACGTACTTATGATGTGTATGTCAAATCCTATGATAAGACGAAAATAAGGGTTAGATTTTACAAATCCGTTTATATGCTACGACAGATTGTTTTGATAGTGTTTTTATGAGCAATGAGCATTTAAGGTTTTTTTATTGTATATCTTACTCATACAAGAAATGTGAAAGTTTGGACGTTTAGATGTATGAAAGGAAGAAAGAAAGAAAATACATTTATTTCTCACACACACACAATACAGAGAGGATACAGGCAGAAGGTACATATAAAGTAGGTTATTCCTCTCCGCCTGTCTCAGCATATTATGCAACTCCACATCATATATGGTATGTATGGACGTTTGTTGCTAGTAATCTCTGTAACGGCTGGCCCGATTTGAATGAAATTTGGAATAGGCTACTTTTTATTCGGATACCACGCCGTGGGTAGAGGCTAGTTAGCCATAACACCCAATAGTCCCATGTCACACATAAAATCCTGACCCCCACACAGTTGGACTCTCCGTGTCGTATCAGGAACGACGAGTACAACACCCAGATGGGAACACATATTTGCAAATTATGCAAAGTATAAGTAGGCGCGGAAGGCAGGAAAGGAGGGTTGGGCTCTGGCAGTAGGACGTCATAGGCTAATAATAATGCAAAAAATATCCCGCACCCAGAATCGAACCAGCACCTCCTGTGTTACGCCCATCCAGCCATCGAAGCTAGAAAGTCAAAACAAAGTGAAACTTGAAGCCCAATTCTCGAGGACTCTTTCGCTGCAGAATTTCCAAGAAAGTCATTTAAAATAACTCGTTTATGATTTCCCCATAAATTACCTACATAAATCGGACGTTAGACATACGGAAAATGTAATGGGCAGTTAACTGCTTAATGAGTCGAGGTTACTGATTCGCGACTATTCATAAATCATCACTAGGTGTGTGTTATTCATTGATTTATGATTAAAAAATTAAAACTATTGCACTTCAAACGAAGTAAAACGGAGCCCAAAAATGCTTAAACGTAGAAGAAAAATGAATGAAAATATACCGTGTAGAAATCCAAAATACCGTAACTTGTTGGAGATTTAACAAGAGGTAGTGTTTTCATCATCACCTTGTCCTTATCCAACATTACGTGGGGTCGGCACAACATGTTTTCTTCTTCCACTCTCCTCTATCAGCCGTCATCTCAGTACTCACTCCTTTCTTATCATGTCAATCTTTACACAATCCATCCATCTTTTAACAAAAAAAAAATATATTGTGTTTGTTTTAGTTTAATACTTCTACATGTCGGTTTATATTTTTGTTTTTTGTTTTTTTTTTTTATGTTTTATGTTTGTGCCAAATAAACGTTTATTCTATTCTATTCTAAATAGTGTTTTATTCGTATTTTAATACAATAAAGGATTATTCATATTGTAAAAACGGGATTTTTTACGTACTGCACTATCGGTGAAGGCACCGACTAAGTTTCGACTTAGTCGCGCCGTGCACTGCGCGACGCGGAAGGAGAAAGTCGCAACCACTCACCCTGATGAAGACTCTCGGAATGAGTCGAAACTTAGTCGGTGCCTTCACCGATAGTGCAGTACGTGAAAATTCCCGTTTTTACAATATGAATAGTCAAGTTCACGATAGTTTTTGGAACAATAAAGGATTTTTTATCAAATCATAGTTTTGCTTTGGATATTAAAGATCACCAATTCAACATTGGTAGACTGACTCTAGGCAAGCAAATCAATGCCCCTAAGTTTGTAGATCCCAATAAGGCCCGTTCTAAATCTAACGGGCCATGTCCAAATAACAATGATTGGACTTGCCGGAGAATCGTATCGCAGTCGCGTCGTGAGCTCTAAAAAACTCCTGAACCCAAGTCCCCGCAACCCAAGAAAGCAATAAAACGTTTCATTTCAGATTCCGCAGAGATAGTTACTACCCGTTTTATGTTAAATAAATCCTATATGACATGGTTTTACTCGTTTTACCCCTCAATTGAGGGAGTTTAAGTAGTTTCCTCATATGCCCCCAGCTTAGAGGTTTGGTAAATTTCACAAGTACCTCATCATCATCGATTCAGCGTGGAATCACCGACTACTGCTAACAACCGTTTTGTCTACGAAAAGTCATGTTTTTTTCCCATACACAAAAGGGAGACATAAATAATTATTGTCTTCTCTTCCGTGGCCACTACGTGGCTAAATACATTTTAAGTCCATTCTTACTTATGATCTAATTTTCATTTAGGATTCCAAAAGCATTTCTATGAATATTATGTATGTATTTACAAAAAAAAATGTATATAAGTAGTATATCAGTCATGTAGTTCCCATAATACAAGCTCTGCTTAGTTTGGGGCTAGATGATGCTGTGTGAAAATGTCCAGAATTAAAAAAAAAAAAAAAAAAAAAAAAAAAAAAAAAAAAAAAAACTATCTACCCTAAAATTTCAAAGCTTTACTCAAACAGCTTTATCATAAAAACTTGAATGGATGCGAACCTTTTTCTTTGAGTAATCTTAAAACAAATTTGGAGTGCAAATATTATTCCTAAACTATTCGTCGTCGAACATTGATGGTTTATAAGGTATTCTATCAATCTGTCTTTTAAACCATGTCCTTGCATGCTATGCAACCATGCAAGGACATGGTCTCACGCCTGAGACGGAGAAGGTTGCGGATTCGATTACCGCCGCGGAACAAATGTTTGTATGATCTGCAAATATTTGTCTCGGGTCTGGGCGTTTTCTATGTGTAATATGTATGTATTTACAAAAAAAAGTATATAAGTAGTATAGTCATGTGCTTCCCATAATACAAGCTCTGCTTAGTTTGGGGCTAGATGATGCTGTGAAAAAACCCCAAGACAGGGAAGTCTATCTCCCGAAATCGCGATAATAATATCAACTAAAAGGATCCCAATTTAATAGCAACGGTCATCCGTATAAATCCTATTTTTAGCGGTGATCCCTAAGTCCCCCCTATCAACTATCACACCGGTAAAGCATAAAATAAACCTTAGAGACATGGAGATACAGATGAAAACTGATGTCGATATCGTAGGATTGACAGTTGCCCCGATGCATGTTTACGTTGGCGAGAAAAAGGAGTCAGTGTGCTCAGTCAATTGCAGTTAATATAACACAAGCAAACCAATTTAGAAAAAAAATAACCGATGAGGTTATTTTTTTTCTAAATTGGTATAGAATCCACGCGTCTTACTTTAGCAAACACTTTCAATAATTTATCGTTAGATTTTAATTTTTAGTTCTCATTCTAGCTTTGATTTAACTTTTCTCTATTACTTTTATCTTATTTTCTAAATTCTATTATGGGCCATTTTATGTTACTTTCGTAAATATAAAATTATTTGTAATTGAATGCTTCTAAATATATGAATTTATGGTGTTTGTATATGCCTCCAAAGAAAAAGATTTATTTTCAAAGAAACTCGGGCTTTTTACTTGTGGCATCTTAGTTCCCAAAAGAATAGACCAATTTCAATGCGTTCTTTATTTTAAGGCTGGTTGGTTTTATGTGTATGTGAGTTTTCGGTATGTGAGTTTATAAAGTCACTAGGGTGCGCTGCAAAACGTAATGTAATACCTACACAAAGAGGTTTATTTTTTCTTTATCTTCATAACGTCTTTCATTCAGTTTGGTGTGGTGTGGTGTCCTGCCACTTGCCAGGACAGTGATCAAGCGGCGTAAACAGACCATAACGCAACTTTCCCGGTGTGAAGCTCACTTTACCGATGATAATCCGGTTTTCTACCAAGTCGTGTGGCGTCAGCGAAAATCAAACCGAACTCAAACATAGGTGGGTTTTCGGAACACGATTCTTTCTTGGAACTTTAGTCGTGTTCACGATAGAAGTTTTATAAGGCCATAGAGATATTTAATTCAGTTGGGGTGAACTATTTAGAAAAGAATAACCAGTCTTGTTTTCTTGCCTTTTCCTGGCTTGGTCGCGGAGGAACAGGCAGAAGATAAAATCGACGTTTCAAAGTGATCCTTGTGATTTTAATGAATAAATTTATTTTGACTTTGAGTTTACTTATTTAATGTTATTATCTAGTGATTTCCTATAAAAGTGGGTGATCACTCTTAAACCCAAATAATTATTAGTTATATGCGATCGTAAGGTCACCCCTCACTTCCTAGGTCCTATCTGAAAATCAGCTCGCCTTGGCGGAACAGCAATAAGCTGAGATACGACCTTTTCTACTCACCTACCACTGCAGCATAGACTGCCCTCGTTAGCACCCAAGTATTTAACTCTTCTGCAATTTACTGTTTTATTTTAATTATTTGTCTTTCTTTTCATTTGTACTTGTCTGTGCTGTATCGTATATGAATAAAAAACTATCTATCTTATAGCACTCTTAAGGGAAAACCTATGTTCAGCAGTAGACTTCAACAGGCTATTAATGACGATGATGTCACCACGAGGGCTCTGATATTAGGGGCATTTAACTACAATAACAATGAGTTGTAGTACAATGGTCCAGGTATTTAGTTTAGTTTAGTTTTAGTTTGAACCCAGAGATTATGGTTTAAATTGTATTTCTGTTAAAGTTTGTTACATTAGTGAGGTTTGCTGGCAATAAAGCCCCATAATGGACTTTGTATGCAAAGGAGACAAGTCTATCTCTAACTACAGAATCATAAAATGTGTTTGTTTGAATTATTTTTTATTAAAAGAAAGAAAGAAAATATTTTTATTCACCTTAAAAACTACCACACAAAATAACTACTTAACAAACTACTTAGTCGGTGCCTTCACCGATAGTGCAGTACGTGAAAATTCCCGTTTTTACAATATGAATACCACACAAAACTTATGGTACCTACTAAATATTTCTATATACATTTTCTTAATTGTGTGCGTAGCAGAGTCTGAGGCAAATATGGCCTCCACTCAGCGTTGTGCTGGATAAACACTGGTGTGTCTACCCAGCGCTGGTTTTCAGTGGAGTCCAATGGCAAGCCAACGCCACGACCGCCGAGGTAGGTACATTTATAACGTAAAAGATAAAATAAATAAATATAAAAATTTAAAAATAAAAAAAACAACTTAAACCATAAACATACATTCTCTATCTATCTGTTATTAAATAATTTTGCGTATGGATAACTAGATAGGTTGCGAACAATGCTAGGACACTACAATTATTGCTTGCTAGGTTGCAAATTCTGCTATGACACGGCAATTATTGCTTGCTAGGTTGAAAATACTGCAATGACGAGGCAATTATTGCCTGCTAGGTTGAAAATACTGAAATGACGAGGCAATTATTGCTTCCTAGGTTGCAAACCCAGCTGTAACGTAGCAATTATTGCTGGATAGGTTGCACAATCTTCTTTAATACGGCAAAAATTGCTTGCTCGGTTGCGAGCTCTTCTATAACACGGCAATTACTGTTACATAGGTTGTGACATAGCAATTATAATTCACTAGGTTGCGAACCCAACTAGGGCATATCATAATTGCTTGCCAGATTGAAGAGGGACAATTTCACTGCCAAACCACCACTGGTCCTCCAGGATCCGACTCGATGAGATGACGTTGTAGATGTGATTTCTGAGTAGCTTACCTGAAAGAGAGAAAGATAAATGAAAAATGTTCCCATGAACATGTTTTTCTTTAGATAGATAGATAAATCATTTATTTGCAACTACTTATTAATTAAGTACATAGGTTGGACTGCTGATGAGATAAGTAGCCACAAATTGGGATGGGACTCAGCATAAAGCGCCGCCACAGACCTGCTGAAGGTAAGTAGCGCGCTCTTCTCCCGACCTCTCCTAATATCAGTAGCAGATAGCTTCTGGTACTGTCATAGGTATGTAAGATGAGAGACTTTTCATCATCATCATCATCAGCCTATATTAGTCCACTGCTGGACCTAGGCCTCCCCTAATGAGCGCCATAGCGCCCTGTCTTCAGCTTGCCGCATCCAGCATCTGCTTGCAGTCTTTCGCAGATCGTCATCCCACCTGGCCGGAGGGCGTCCTACACTACGTTTGCCGAGTCGCGGTCTCCACTCAAGAACACGTTTACCCCAGCGGTTGTCGGTTCTTCGCGAGATATGACCGGCCCACTGCCACTTCAGCTTGCTAATTCGTCATAGGTATGTAAGATGAGAGACTTTTAGCTTCAATTATTTAATTTTACTCATGACATAGCTTTCCTAGTCGCATAGCAAACTTTCCACTAGGTAACGCTTTAGATAGGCAACCGGGAATGGTAGAACTGAGTGTTTCCGTGCTACGGAGGCCAGGTCCGGTGGCGCCGACTATAAAAGACGTTGATCCATTTATCGAAGGTTTTTATACAAGTTAAAAGCTTAAAATATTAGAAATCAGGTCATACCGTGTCTATATCTGCCGCCAAGCAGTGAAGCTCGTATTGCTGTGTTCCGATAAAGACATGGGTGCCGGTGATATTACAAGCACATGAGACTTTTCCACTTTGTCTTTATTCACTTTGGCATGGAGCAATTCCCCTGTTTCTTCTAAAGTCAACGGTACGGACGGTATACTACTTGCAAGTTGTGCAAGGTACAATGTGTTATTCAGGCTACGCATGTGATGTCAAGGTCACCTAACTTCCTAGGTCATTACAGCTGTATAATATCTACGTGAGGCTATGTACGAACGTGATTTCTATATTCCGCATTAAGTCTTCATGTTAACTTAAATCTAATCAATAAATCAGTTGCGAACTATTCGTTGGAAGTATCATTTAACCGATACCTCTAACACAAGTATTGGGTGGAATACTTCCAAATAATATATTATTATATTTTTTTATACTACTCTTTAGTAGTATCTCATGGGCCTGTAATTTCACCGGCAGCCATACCCTTCAAACCGGAACACAGCTATGGGAACATTAGTGGCGGAGAAATAGGCATGGTGGTAGCATTTCCCCAGACTTGCCTTTCACAGAAGCTCTACTACCCCTATGGGGCCGAAAATCGGGGGACAACGGGAAGTTTTCTCGAGTTCAACGTCGAATCAACTAATAATCCCTACCCACGTGATATTCATTCATCTTATCTAGGCCCTAGAGTTGCTTCCAATCAGCCGAGCGGATGAAAAGACCCTTACTAATTAGAGGGTTGCTGAGCCATCCCTAGCAGAGTAGGGGCGGGCGTGTTTCAATGAAGTCACGTTGTATTTGTTTACGTTTTCGTAGTCAGTAGATTAGTTCTACTAATATTATAAACGTGAAAGTTTGTGAGAGTGTTTGTTCCTCTTTCACGCAAAAACTACTGAACGGATTTTAATGAAACTTTACAGTAATATAGCTTATACATCAGAATAACACATAAGCTACTTTTTATCCAGGTACCTCGCGGGCGAAGCCGTGGGCAAAAGCTAGTAAACTAACTGAAGTTTACAACCCACTGATCTTCGGACTGTTGAAGTTGTATTGACGAATGAATATAGACTGAATGATGTAAACTGTGATGAGTGAGACGATGTAACACACAACATCATCTACCCCAAACTAAGCAGAGCTTGTGTTATGTGAACTACATGACTGATATACTACTTATGTATTTATTTTTTGTTAATAAATTTACATAGAAAATAAATATTTGTAAATTTATCCTGCGGCGGAAATCGAACTCGCAACCTTCTGCGTCTCAGGCGGGCCTTCGCCCACTGCGTCACAGAGGTCGTCAAAGTATAATAATAAATAAATAAACATAATAATAACATAAAAATCCTATCGCGTACTTATTTAGTTATTTTTCTTGACTTGTTGTGTTTCATAAGTCGTAACTTATACCTATGTTTACAGATCACGAAAATTTAAAAACTGATATAAGTAACAAAAACACTATCCGATCCATTAAACGCTACTTCAATAAGAATTACCATTTCAAGTTATCGAAAGTTATGCTTTCATACGCATGTCTTCGTGATTACGTTATTATATGAATGTATAAGTACCTAGTTGAAAACTTTCAAATGATAGGAAGGTAAGGTATCAAAAATATTTTAAATTTAACTTTATTTCGTTTGAGCAATATTCTTCATTTTACTTAGTCACAAAAGGGAATTGGCGTAAAACTCATAACAGCATGATCATTTTTCCTCATTAGGACAGGCTGAATGTGAAGTGACGCTCTTTGCCATGATTTGCTAATGTCAAATTTGGCGACATAACATCTGACAAAACGGATTTTTTTTTCATAAATTATTAAGGCGATGTCTCATTCAAAGTGTTTATTTGAATATAACTGTTGTAAAAATAAAACGTTGACGTATTTAGGTGCACATAAACTGCTTTGATATTTTTTTATTATCATAAAAACGTTGGAAAAGATGGCGCCATTTTTTTAAGAGCTGCAAACGATGTCTTGACTTTTATCGGCAAAGTTCTTTGCCCGTTTAATCCTTAAAAACGATTATTGCTTCGCCAAATGCAGAATATTAATACATTTGCTCCTGAAGATTATTTTTATGGCCATAATTTAAAATAATGTACTTTCTTGCAATTTTTTATCTTACATACATTTTTACGGGTTTTTTCAATTTTTGTTTTAAACTGGCTGAAATCAAAACATAAGAAGAAACTTATTCTTACAATAAGATACAAAAATGATCCTTCGAAACAGAGCATTGATATTTCAACAAGGTAACTAAGGACGGACACGGAAGAATTATGGTCCTTCGAGCCAGAGCATTGATAGATCTACAAGGAAATTAAGGATTTGGATTGTGCGTATTGCACAACGCCTGTCTAGTGTCTACAATTTATTTGGTTCCTAACATGGGCAAATTCGATTCTAAGAAAAGAAGTGCACAACTATTGCACATGCCTTTGCAAATACCGCCTCACACCATGTGTAATCTGTAGTAATTTATAAAATCTTTGTATATTAGTTAATGTCTCTAGTTTATAAGTTACTTACTGTATTAGTTAAGTTACAAAGAATTTGGTTTCATCTCAAATTGAAAATAAATTATCTCTAGGTGGTTTGGCTAATTGCCCAAACATTTGTAAACTCATGCGGGACTGACTTTATACGCATTTACAAAATGACGTCATCACAATTAAAAAGAAACTATCTTCCTAGAATTGTTTAAAACTTCATTCTTAAAGAAATCATATTGTCCCACTTCATATTATGCAGGTGACAGCTAAACTTGTGCCAACCGTTACTTTAGCTTTAATAGTAGACACTAACTTATTATGACTTCGTAAATGTCTATTTTATAGGACATTTCATTTGATAAACTCACTGTTATTGTCATGAATCGCGCCAAATTAGTACCCACGTGTTAGATGTTTGTAAACAGTGAAATGACCGTTACGCGAAAACTGTTTTCGAAGCTGAAACGTAGTATAAGAGATATTGCACAAAACCTACTGATCAATTGTGATGTCTGTGGTCATGAGTACTCTAAAGTCAAAGTAAAAATTCATTTATTCATTAAAATCACAAGGATCACTTTGAAACGTCGGTTTTATCTATTGCCTGTTCCTCTGCGACCAAGCCAGGAAAGAAAGGCAAGAAAACAAAGCTGTAACTTACTATGACTTCGTAAACGTCTATTTTATAGGACATTTCATTTGATAAACTCACTGTTATTGTTATGAAACGCGCCAAATTAGTACCCACGTGTTAGATGTTTGTAAACAGTGAAATAACGAAAACTGTTTTCGAAGCTGTCACGTACTGTAGAAATATTTTGTTAATATTTGCTGCGTCTGTGTGCACTAGTGAGAAGGTCACTGTAATTCGTAAGCTTGTTTTGGTTCGATGTGCTCTCTTTGCTGCACCTGGCTCTGAAAAGAGCATTTTGTGACTAAGTGGTAAGAACCTGTTGTGTGTCTGCCTGGATGCTCTTTTCATAAAAAGTCGCAGTGTAAGAGCGACGCAGAGGGAGAACGTCGCGATCACTCATACTAAAGTATAATCTGTGCTAATATTATAAAGAAGTAAAGTTTGCCAGTTTGGATATAAGAGGTAAACTCCGAAACTACTCAACCGATTTCAAAAGTTATTTCACCAATATTTAGAATGGACTTTCAGAGTGGACATAGGCTGTATATTATCCCGTTTAAATAAAAGAGCTTTTCGTGGAGACCGATTTTGCAAAGTAAGTCGACGAAAAAGAGGTCGAGCAAATACGTTTGTAACGAACGCTACTTTTCATCGGCTAATTTTTATCCGTATACCTACTACGCGGGCGAAGCCGTGGGCAGTAGCTAGTAATATAACTGTAACGATTTCGTATAAATATCATCCATGCCCTGAAATATTTAGAGTCCTTGTGATTTTAATGAATATATGAATTTTGACTTTCGCCGAGCGAAAACGGGGCGGTCGAAATAAGCCATATCTAATTTCAAATCCTTTGCCTGTTTCATCCACTATTTAAAGCCTCCCTTTGTAGCTATCTCCTAACGAATAGTACAGTCAGCGACAAGAGTAGATTGAAAAAATCGATTTTAAGTAAAATGTTTTGGAACCGAAAAACTAGTTCAAAATATTAAACTGCATTTAAACACCCGCCTTAACACAGGCCTTGGCCTTGGTAAACATGAAGAAAATGAGTATCGAAAAAAATCAAATTGCGAATCAAATTTTTCCGCTGACTGTACCATCGTTAGAAGATAGCGATGCTATCATTGTAACGTTCCTGATAGGATCAAATAGACTCTTATAATAGAGTAACTTATAATCACGGCCATAAGCCGTGAACCGATAAACATTAAGTAAATTCGTTTCAGCTTGTAACAAAGTTTATAGTACAGGATGATTCAAGCGGATTAGTTTAAGGGCGACAAGCCGGCTGCAATGGAAGGGGTGCGGGTTCATTCCCGCTGCGGGACAGATGTTTGCATGTTCTGCAGATATTTGTTACTGGTCTGGGTGTTGTGGTACCACGATAAATAAATGCAGGACATTTTCACACAGCATCATCTAGCCCCAAACTAAGCAAAGCTTGTATTATGGGAACTACATGACTGATATACTACTGATATACTTTTTTTTTTGTAAATACATACATATTATACATAGAAAAAAAAACCCAGACCCGATACAAATATTTGCATATTCAAACATTTGTCCCGCGGCGGGAAACGAACCCGCAACCTTCTGCGGCTCAGGCGGGCCTTCGCCCACTGCGCCACAGAGGTCGTCATACTCGTAGTTCCTGATACTCACGATACAGGGAATTCTAGTGTGGCGACAGAGCTATTATTCTTTAATGCTGGACATTTTCACACGACATCATCTAGGCCCAAACTAAGCAGAGCCTGTTTTATAGGAACTACATGAAATAACCTTTTGAAACTATCATGGTTTTGAACATAATTTTTTACTAAAAAAACGGGATATTTACCATGATTTGTCTGTTTGAATATTTCCCGATATTTCGGCACAGTTGCATGTGTGCCTAAATATCCTCTTCACTTCACTTTGAACTTCAGTTCCTCCCGTGATCATGGTACATGACTGTTATCCTACTATTAAACGCGAAAGTTTGTGAGGATGTATGTTTGTTACTCATTCACGCAAAAACTACTAAAGTTTATGTTAGGAATAGCGAAGCTCCGTGAGCCGTGCCTAACTAAATGTACCTACTTGTAAGTATATTATGTAAGTAGGTACCTACAGTGGTCGCACGCTCGTATCGGCAATGTCTGCTATGTTCTATTTTTCCGCTCGCAATATAATTAAATAAACTGATTAATAATGTCCAAAGCCCTTGTTATTGTTCACAATCCTACAGGTTATTTGGATGAAACCTTACAGTAATATAGCTTATACATCAGAATAACACATAGGCTACTTTTTATACGGGTACCACACGGGCGAAACCGTGGGCAGAAGCTAGTACAATTTTTTTTATTGTAATTACATACTTTTTAGACATAGAAAACAACCAGACCCCAGACGAATATTTGCATATCATGCAAACATTTGTCCCACAGCGGGAATCAAGTGGAACTTGTGACCCATACTCGTATGTTCTACAATTTTGAGTCATACTAATCGTAAATGAACGACGAACGATCATGAACGACGTTTTCCCAAAAATGTTACTGATAGCTTTTTTTAAATTAAAAATAAATCATATTTAGAGAACTATCTTCCCTTAAAGTTTTATTCAACAACTTCATCACTAAAACAAGTTAACCCTATTGTAGAAAATGTTTATCAAATGTTCGCACGGATATGATTGACAACCTTTGTGGCGCAGTGGGCGAACGCCTGCCTGAGATGCAGAAGGTTGCGGGTTCGATTCCCGCTGCGGGACAGATGTTTGTATGATTAGCAAATGTTTGTCTCGGGTCTGGGTGTTTTCTATGTATAATATGTATGTTTTTACAAAAAAAAAATATATAAGTAGTATATCAGTCATGTAGTTCCCATAATACAAGCTCTGCTTAGTTTGGGGCTAAATGATGCTGTGTGAAATATGTCCAGCATTATTTATTTATATAAAGCTGTCTGGGCTATAAAGCTGTCCAAAAATCGTACAGCACATAAAAATCGTAATTCATTGTGAATAATGTCATGAATTACGTTTTCCCAAAAGTGCTACTGATAACTTTTTAAAATAAAAATAAACCTATTTTGAGAACTACCCTTTCCCAAGTTTTATTGCGGCAACCCAACAACTTCATCACTAAAACTAAGTTATAAGTTAACCCTATTGTACAGAAAATGTTTATCAAATGTTCGCACATAAAATAATAATCAGACCTCGTCTCGCTAGCGTGGTCGCGGACGGTGCTCATGAGTAAATACCTCGAAACGTCCAACGAAACGTCAGCAGGAGAATAGAAAAGTACCTGGGTGCCTAGACAAATACCTCACGCTTACTTTTTCCTTTCACGCTAACGCAAATTTGTCAACGTAAAACTTAGCAGCTGTCACGTGACATTTCCGTAGCTAATGTAATTTCCGTACAATTCAATCTTTCCGCAGGCGTTAACGCCAACAGAAAGTGTTATTTGTCTAGCCCCAGGTATAGTCGTATATTAATACGACTATACCTGGGGGCTATAATAATAAGCTTTTATTTCGAAACTTATAACTAAGTTTACTACGCGTTAATAAAAATAAATAAAAAAAGTAAAGGCCACTTCCATCTGCTTCCACTCTTCCCTTGCCCTTGCATTTCGAGATCATATAGATCCTGCTACAGCTTTTTTTTAATTCATCTTCCCATCTTTTAAATTGTCTCCCGCGTTTTCTCTTTCAATTTCTTGGATACCTAATATATATGGGGATGATAAATTATAGCTGAGACCGACAGCTTACCGTGCTCAGTTGTTAATGTCACTAATGGTCACCCACTCGAGTGTTTACTATACTGAACGATGTACCTAGTTGATCAATTAAGAATGTACAGGGGACAAGTACCACTTTATGTAAGCATAACGCCTGCGAAAAGAATTAATTGTATGGGTACGACATTAGCTGTGGAAGTGTCATGTGACAGCTGCCAAGTTTTACCTTGACAAATTTGCGTTAGCGTGAAAGGAAAAGTAAGCTTAAGATATTTGTCTAGAACCGCAGGTGAGATATGCTAAGCGCTTACAAAATCACAAGATCTCAAAACCTCAAATCTAGCGGACTACGCATCATAAATCGCCTCCAGGCGGTAAAACACTCGATTGGCCGTGTTATTATTTAATATTATCTGTGGTTTGACAGCACATAAACGTCAGCGAAAGCGCCACCCGTCATCTTAAGACCATAAAGACAGTTACACGACTTGTAAAATATATTCTTGGCCGGTTTATGAGGAGCAACTGAAATATACATACGATTTCTACTCGAGTAAGAAATCGTAAGATAGGAAGTTGTCAATGGACCGATGACATATCTCGCCTTTGTACATGTCCTATATGTAAGCTTTTTTGTCTTTATTATCTGTGTACAAAAAATAATAAAGAATATCAAAGGTCGGAAAGTCAGTGGATGGAAATAGCCAGAGGTCGTTCGCCATGGCACTCTTTGAGAAAGGCCTATTTTTTTTAATTAACTTATTATGGCTTTCAAGACTAGGTTGTCCACCATCTGCTACCAGCGAGTGCTCGGCTATTTTGGACACATAGCCCGAAGACAGCCAGATTGCCTTGAGAGACTAGTGGTAATGGGAAAAGTGGATGGTAAGAGACCTCGTGGCCGTTCACCTAGCCGCTGGTCTGATCAAATCAAGGCCCTCACTGGCCTCCCTGTCACCGTCGCCTTGAGACAAGCCGAAGATAGAGCGGCACGGGAACAGCTCGTCTTCTCATCAACAAAAACTTTCCAGGACGGGAACGACATTCAGTAATGAAGAGTGCGACAAAGAAGAAAAGTGGCTTTAGTATCACTGCGGCCGTCACAGGCCTATTGTGATTGCCACTTGCTTTTCTTCACCCCTCAAGGGGCATTCAAAGTTCACCGCTCAGCCCTGCGGCTGTTAAAAACTGCAGGATCTTTTTGGCGTGATGAGTTTAGTTCATCTGGGCTGAGACTGTGTTTACCCAGATGATGGCTACGCTTATGTATCAGTGGTCCACACTCTCCTAACAGATGAAGGGATGATTCGTCCGATTCGATGAGGAGGCCTATGTCTAGCAATGACCTTCTATAGGCAGAACTGGTGACTCGCATGGTCTTTTTGAAGGCAATCAAACCCAGGTATGATCACTAACCTAACATTAGGTTTTTCTTATGCATGCAATTTAAGTGGCACACAGACACGGCCCACCTGTTGGTAAGCGGTTACCGTAACCTTTGGTCGCTTGCAACACCAGAGATATTACTAGCACCTTGACGACCCTGAGACATAACGCTTGAAGTCTCATGTGTCTGTAATTTCACCGGCACCCATACCCTTCAAACTGGAACATAGCATTGCGAGCAACACTACTTGGCCGCAGATTATTTATGTTGTAGTTATTCCCTAAACGAACCCTTCACGAGGACCTATAATACTTCTAAGTTAGTAAGAGTGGCCAAGAAAGAACCAATAAATACGATAAACGCAGATAATGTTGGTTACCCCTGATTCGATTCTGGATTAGCGTCCATTTTGGGACTCTCCGAGGGGCAATGGAATTATCACCCTCCATAATTCGACCAGACTAACAAAATTATTATTTAATAATTTAGTTAGTCTTAATTATTATTATTTACCTTGACTATTTACCGGAACTTGGATAGAAGTTGGAAATAATATTTGTTTCGCTTAAAATACGTACAAATTGTACTGTAGAAAAATCTCCAAAATTAGCAAGTTCAAGTGGTAACGAAACAGGTTATCCAGTATTTAACAAAAACCCTGATCGGTCTACTAAAGGTGTATTTGTTTTTAAATGCAAATCCGAGAACAAATAAACTTTTTATTATTTTAATAAATCTTAAATTATTATATAATCTAAACTTATAAAATAGTTTGGTTTGGCTGATTAACTGACTCATCTATCCAACTCACAGCCAAAACCAGGCTGTGTTGTGTAAGTTTAGAACGCTGAAATTTGGAACATAATGTTTATATTATAACGTAAGCACATGCTGAAGTGAACAGAAAGGATTTTTGGAGATTTCCCCTTTAAGATGGGGAATTGAGGGGGAAAACCTTTGTATTAGTCTTTGTTATTTTAAGTTGAAAATTTTAATTACATATAAAATAAATAATGACGTGTTAAAGGTTTTTTAAGGATTTTTACATTTTAAGTGTGGGAAATGGAGGGTGAAAGTTTTTATGGGACTATCGGCTTTTTTTTAATGTAGGAACTTGAAAATTGGAATTGTAGATACTCATCATAAATAAATAATGACATGTTTCAGGGTTTTGGGATTTTCACCTTTTAAAGTTTGTATGAGAGTGTCGGTTTTTTTTATACATGACTCCACGCGTTCCAAACCGCTGGAAACAGCTAGTATAAGATACCAAAGTAACTTAGTTTCCCAAGAATAGGCAATTTTAATGACCACTTGTCTCAAGTGCCAATCGACTTCATCGACGTCTGTCATCATTACACCGGCTCTTAGGCAATTTTAATTAAATTCAAAAACCATTCATCACTTATCGATACCTATTAGAGTATTTAATTCCCAAAACGGTAATAATAAAATACAATATTGTGTAACAATACCAGGTTCAAGATTGGCAAGTATTGGCAGCACACAAAAGCTGAATGAAGTATTTTATTTTATTGTTTTAGGAACGATAAACAGTCATACATTAAATTATATGTTACCAACTAAAGTGAACAATGTTAAGTAAATGTATGACCCCCAGCGTCATCCACAGATTACATCATATTAAGTATTATCAAACAAGACAATTTTTTTACCTGATTCTTCTATCGCATTAATTGAGAAAAATTTTTTTTTTGTTTAGCTAACCAGTTTTGGTTTATTTTGTTAAATTTTAAATGACATATCATTCGAATCATTCTCTCTATCAAAGAGACAAAACGTGTTTAGTTAATCAACCGTTTAATAATCTTAATAAGTAAACTCTAAGTTCATATGTTGCCTTTTCTAAGTGATCATCGTGACTTCAACGAATAAATACCCTTTAACTTTGACTTTGGTCGGACAGGGGTGATGTTACATACTGAGTAGCAGAAAAGTATTTCAAATAGCCACTGATGATGAAAATCCTATCGCCCGTTCTAATAACAGCCGCAACCGGACGACACTGTTTTGGAAGTTTTAGATACAAAGGGAGAAAGAAAAAAAAATAGTTTAATTTGACATACACTTTACAAGGAATAAAGATACCACTTTCGTATTTAAGTTACGGTATTTATTATTTTTGTTAAATGTTAATTTATGACTGATAATTAATGCTGAAATAAAAAGTTTTGAATTTGAATTTAGTCTAAATTCAAATTCAAATTCAAAACTTTTTGCTTTTAGTTATCAAAAATAATAACTAAAATCACTACCTACCTAATCGTTGGCAGAAAGAGTGATCATAGAGGAACGTCGCGTCGTCGATTTACGTCTGCTATTGGAACCCGGGGCGATACTATTTACAAACAGCTGTAAGATTTACTGATCCGTAGACAGGCGGATAGCATTTCATCTGGTTATATACTAAAGGGTAATGGTTACTGCCAAGAATTTCATATAAGCGTACGAAGCGATTATATGCTAGCAATAATTCTATGACGTGTTTACACTGGGATAGTAGTACCATATACTTCTAACTACTAGGTACATAAAATGTTCTGCATGTTAACTCTAAGTTTTTTATAACTTACCTAAGTTTTCTTTTAATTTCTCACTAACAGAATTAACGTTTCGGTACTTCGAGTCATAAGGTATACCCGTTATTTGGTAACGAATACATACGGTTTGCTACAGCTATAATTTTCAATAGCATTATACGTTGCAGTGGACTTCTATAGGCTACTGATGATGATGGCGAACTTAGACATTTAAACATACCTACTATTTTTTTATTTGAATAAATACATAAATATAAATAATGCTAGACATTTTTCACACAGCATGATCTAGCCCCAAACTAAGCAGAGCTTGTATTATGACTAAATGACTGATATACTACTTATATACATTTTTGGTTGTAAAACAACCAGACCAGAGACAAATATTTGCATATGATACAAACATTTGTTTCGCGACAGGAATCGAACCCGCAAGCATCTGCGTCTCAGGCGAGCCTTTGCCCATTGCACCACAGAGATTGTTTAATTCCCTAGATTATTCTAAACACCTTTCAACACTTTTTTTTAACAGGTACAAACATCCTCATCCTAGGATCCCCTGTCGTGGAAATCAGGAACTGCATGTATCGTGGTACCACCCAGATCCGGAACAAATGCAACCATTTGTTACGCAGCGGGAATCGAACACACACCACTTGCGACGCAGCTTCCAATTCGCCAGCCGCGCCATCGAGATTTTCCATAAGAACCTGCCTATTTTTCGGCATGAAAAGCCTCGTTTACCCTACACTTGTACACTACACTACATGGTCGTAGCATCCTAGTATTTGGCAAGTAGCAAGTAGCAAGTAGCAAGTGCATTTGGCAACCAAATATCTTTGAAGTCGTAGAGAAAAGTAATAAAGAAAATTCGAATTGGTCTGTTGAAACTGATTATTTATCGACACTCTGCGAATGAAAGAGATGAGCATTTCATTGATTAATGCTGTGTGAAAATGTGCAACATTATTTATTTATTATTAGCGGTTAGATCTAACAGACGCGTAGGCGGTGCCGATGAAAGGTAAAAGGTTGTAAAACTTTGCGTCAATGTACTTACCACCGCCACCAGTTGCTCGGGAATTTAGTAGAACGGATTTTGAGTTAAGGTCTTTCATATATATATATTTAATGTGAAATTTTCTGGCGTATGTTTCCATCATAGATTGCAGTGCCCTTAAGTGACCTGTGGCAATAAAACTATCTAAGAACGATCATTGACGACTTGTATGTGTTTGCAAAACCCGCATTATAATCCTACTAGCCTCTGCCCACGGCTTCGCCCGCGTGGTACCTGGAAGAAGCTTATGTGTTATTCTGATGTATAAGCTACGAGTATATTACTGTAATGTTTAATCAAAATCCATTCAGTAGTTTTCGCGTGAAAGAGTAAGAAACATCCATCCTTACAAATTTTCGCGTTTATAATATTAAGTAGGATAGGATAAGTAATTTCAGAGTTAACAGACAAATTAAAAAAATGTATAACCTTTTATGGCAAACGCATATACGGGTTCCTATCGTCGCGGGTAAAAATACACAAACAGGCTCACAACTTTAATCCAATGGCATTAGTAATCAGATCCGTGTGGATACCGGATAGTCAGAGAATAGTTTTGCATTAACATTCCACGTAACAGGTTGCAAGCCAACCTGCTTATTGGAACACTAACCGATGGCACAAACCTTCGAATTTCTCGTCCTAAGGAATGTAAGTTTCACGATGTTTTCCTTCACCATTTACAGCACGTATTACAAACACAATACACAATTTTTACACGACATTGCTTTAAAACATTCTACCAGGCTACACAAGTTTCATATCACTCCGATTCTTCCATTTCATCTAAGCACTATCCTACACACTAATAAAAGTAAAACCACACGAGGATAGCTTGCCAATAAAACAATAAGTTGCGGTTGCTTTACGCGATGCAAGTTACAAGTTGTATTTACTAGCCCATAACTAAGCTGACCGCATCGAGCGCTTAGCTTTGCAATAAAGCTAATATTAGTTTGTGCTGTGTTCACACTGTGCTAGTTGCATTCAAAATCTTAAATTAACTTTTACCACCGGTTTCGCTCATCTCACACGATCGGCATAAAACGTGAGATTTAAATTTCAACCAAATCGGTTAATTCGTCAAGATGTAGTATTTAATGTTTTATGTATGATATAATTATCATCTCTTATAGACGTAAATATAACGCTGTCTGCTGCATCGTGACATACTGACATCGCTTATGTGGTGATATTGAGCGATCTGGATATAGGCAACTATATAATTATAAGAATAAATAAATAAACACCCAACAGACACATACTCGTACATAATCCTAACCCCTAAATTTTCATGATACCCACCTGTATCATGAGTATAAGGAATACGAGTATCGTATGCGAGCTTAGTTTGATATGTAAGCAATAAATAAATAATGAATTCTGGTATTCAGAAACATGCAATAAAGATCATTAAATTATCTCTTGAAAAAATCTACTAAATTCATACACTGACTGTGTTCGCCCACTTCAATAACTCGCAACTAGAAACTATCCTCGTGTGAAGAGACCACTGTAATGTAACCCTTTGTTTTATTCAAACATTGCTTCCACGTAGTTTAGTGTTAGTCCAGTACAATAAAATATTTATTCAGTGTAGTGTTGCAACCATAAATTCTGGAGGGTTAGGCATTGATTGATTAGACCTAGTGTATGGGGAATGTGGCATGAGAATTGTATCCGCGTAAATTCATGTACTCGGTGTACCAAAAAAGAAAGTTAAAAAGATTTTCTGCAAAAAAACGTTATTCCTAAATTTGATGTAATAAGACCCCTGAAAACTTAAACATGCCGTTCAGGCCATGATTGCCTATCAATTTGCACCGGAAAAAAATTAACACTAACGACTATACTATTCCCGAAAATCGATATCATCCTAAAATACGTTGTGCGTAGATCTTAGATATAAAGAAGGGATATTCAGAGACACGTTCAAACATTGTTTTCGACACACGCCCGTGATTTTTACGAGTTCCACGTCACAGGTTGCAGGCCCATCGCCGAATACTAACCGATAGCACCTAAACTAAATATGATGGACATTTTCACACAGCATCATCTAGCCACAAAATAAGCAGAGCAAATGTTATGGGAACTACACGACTGATATACTATTTACATACATTTTTTTAAATACATACATATTATACATAGAAAACAACCAGACCAGAGAAAACTATTTGCAGAACATTTGTCCCGCAGCGAGAATCAAACCCGCAACCGTCTGCGTCTCTAACCCCAAAAATTACAGAATACAGATATTCAAAGCCACGTGCCATCGGTTAGTGTTCCAATTGGCGATGGGCTTGCAAGCTGAAATTTGAAATGCTAATTACCATGCAAAACTTGGGCAGTACCAGATATAATGTTTGGACTACCCTCTCACTACGCCAGTAATAAAACCAGTGGATCACTAAAATGAACCTACTTACCAAGTATGAATGAATGAATGAATGAATGAATGAAAATACTTTTTTGTACACTTTAAACAAATAACATAATAGGGAAATCTTATCTATACTCTATACTAATATTATAAAGAGGAAAGATTTTTTGTTTGTTTGTTTGTACCGAATAGGCTCCGAAAGTACTGGACTATTTTTCACTAATAGAAAGCTAAATTATCAGGACGTAACATAGGCTATAATTTATTTTCAAAAAAATTAGAGATCCTTACGAAAATTGCAATAATGTAACCCAAAGTAGCAATATTTTGCCTTTAAAATTCATTATTTGGCGTGCGCTGAGAAAACTATTGAAGATACATAAAAATTATGTACTACATTATTAAAGTACTCATTATTACCTACAAAAAAGTCCTCGAGGGAATATATCTAACTATCATAGTTAAGTCACAATAGCAGCTTTTATGTTCTAAAATTTAATTAGATCGCCGGCAGTTACAATAGTTGGTTACATTCGTATCGTAGTGTTAATTCTTATTCAAATAAATAGTTTCATCACCAAGGATATTTATGAAGCAGTAAAATACTTTTTGATTCATTCGAATCGGATATTTAATTTTGAAGTTATCATGAGTGTAAAATCGAAACTTACGCGGGTGAAACCGCAGGGCGCAGCTAGTTATAATAAGTACAATGGGCCGTCTTATCGCTTAGAAGCATGGCACTTAGCAATATTACTTAGCCATATTTTTTCAATGGCTTCGATTCTGTAGTACACTGACTAAACTAAATTTAAACTATCGCTCTCTTTTACTGATAGTGTACGCAAGAAAGAGATAGCTACAATAGTCGGCATGTTTTGATATCACGACTAAATTTATGTGGAAAACTTAAATCTGACTAATTTGACAGCACTAAAATTGTAGCTATCTCTTTCTTGCTTGCACTATCAGTAAAAGATAGCGATAGTTTAAATTTAGTTTAGTCAGTGTACTACAGAATCGAGGCCAATGTGTGCCAATAACTATTTTATGTTCATAATAACATTTCGGTTAGGAGCAATCAAAACCTACCCTATTCCGTCCGATACGCCATAAAGTAGGTACGATTGTAGAAGCGATACTGCGACTTTCGTTTGACGTTTCCCGTCACTATGGTAAATAAAATCGCAACTGTCATCCCCATGACATCCTCAGATCCATAATTACAGGCAGATGACGATACCAAGTAGGGGTAATCAGAGGCAAGAAAGACGGGAATTCACAGGCCGCTACGTGTGAATTCGCACGTACGCTATACTGGCATAGCTGTTGCCTACATGCCTACGTCTGGACGTAGGCATGTGTAATCCTACTACTATTATAAGCCCAGGATAACTGGTAGAGAATGCTTTAGCATTAAGTCCTCCTAGCACTACATTGTTTGTGCGGAAGTATTAAATAAATAAATAAAAGTTTGTGAGGATGGATGTTTGTTACTTGTTGATTTTGATGAAACTTTACAGTAATATCCTACTAAAATTATAAACTTGAATGTTTGTGAGGATGTTTGTTACTCTTTCACGCAAAAACTACTATACGAATTTTGATGAAATTTTATGGTAACATAGCTTATACATCAGAATAACACATAGGCTACTTTTTATCCGGGTACCGCACGGGCAAAGCCGTGGGCAGACGCTAGTAGCTTATACATTAGAATAACACATAGGGTACTTTATATCCGGCTACCACGCGGGCGAAGCCGTGGGCAGAAGCTAGTTAAAATATAATGTTTGGACATGAGGTTCTATCACCGAGTATACCCTATCCTACTAATATTATAAACGTGAAAGTTTGTGAGGATGGATATTTGTTACTCTTTCACGCAAAAACTAATGAACGGATTTTGATGAAACTTTACAGTAATATAGCTTATACATCAGAATAACACATAGGCTACTTTTTATCCGTTTACCATGCGAGCGAAGCCGTGGGCAGAAGCTAGATAACTAGCTTCTGCCCACGACTTCGCCCGCAGAGTTTTGCTACTTTAGTCCAAAATTAAAATAATTATTTGTTAAAAATAAAATCTCTCAAGATTGTAATCTTCAATATAGATAATCTATATATAATTATAATTATTTTAATTTTGGACTAAAGTAGCAAAACTCTGTCTGTGAGTTTCGTTTCTTTACGCTACTTTCTATGGCAGAGTGGCCGATTTCAGGACCATTATTATTATTATGGGCCCCGGTCCGTAATACAAATGGACGATTTGTAATAATGAGTTTCAAAGGACCTTGTTATATGAATTTCAAACATTAGTGAGATTAGTGATTTCTACCCGCGATACAAAGTGTCAAGTGTTTCGTGTTTGAGGTAAGAAAGAGATAGTTATATGTCTTTGTTACCCTTTTCCTCCGAAACTTAAGCTTAACCCTGGTTGATTGAGATATGAAGTCATCATATCTCAATCAAACCAGGGTGTCTAGCAAATGCCATTTTCTATTGGCGTTATAGCCTGCGGAAAAGTTGAATTATATGGAAATGTCACATGATTGCTATCAAGTTTTACCAAGACAAATTTGCGTTAGCGTGAAAGGAAAACTAAGCATGAGGTATTTGTCTTGCCACCCTGGTCAAGTCGTTACTGGTTGGATGTTTAAAAATGGAATGAAGCTAAAATTTAATCAGTTTAGTTTGGTAATTTTTGCCAGTCTACCGAAGAACGTTGTCGCGTGCGGTGCTCTGCATGAAGAGCTTCCAATTAGCAGCGAAACGTAAGTTTTTTTTTAATTTCCTTTTTGAGCTATTTTTAATAAACACACAAATGAAATATCTGAGACGCTGTAGACGTTAATCCATCCGATTACACAAGCGGAATTCCAATAACGTCTTTCGAGACGTTTGCATTAGGTCGGAAATTCGAGTATAAGATGCTGAATTAGGGGTGCCACTTACTAGTATTTTTCAAACTTTCGCAATCACCAGACATAATTATAAGTTTTATACGGGCTTCTAGCAACCCGTGATCACTGTAACACATTCGAAATATCGGGAAAATTATAAAAAAAGGATTATTAACGAATTTAAAATGTTGGTAGTGATAGATGACCAAGAAAGAACACGTCACACGACAAAAGAACTACTCGGCGATAAGAACGCCCATTGTACAACATTTAGGACGTACAAATTGAATAACGCAAAACCTGAAAATTTTTGGTTAAGGGTGAAATCGATGCATATGTTGTTGTTTTTTTTTTTTCAAATAAAACCTCAAATCGTTTATTCTACCACCAATTGAAGCGCCTTTTAATGACGTATGACGTTAAAATCTTACTTAAAGTCATACAAAACGATTGCAAACACTGCATGATAAGCGAACAACACCGTTTAAGTAAAATTGAAACAAAAATAACAAGTGATTTTTTACTAAATTTTGAAACCCGATGTTTCAATTTATCATCCGTCGTCTATTACAGCGCCCTCTAGTAACTTGTGCCGATAAAACTTATCTAAAAACCATCCTTGAAGACATACAAATCGATGCACGAAACCCCATTTCAATCGGATAAGCCGTATCTGAGATAAATGATAACAAGCAAACAATCTCTTACGGCAACCGTATATGCGGGCTCCTTAAGTCGCGGGTGCTAAAAACAAATTGATTGTATTTAGATTTTAGATTTCATTTATTTAACCATATTATAATACTAGCCTCTGCCCACGGCTTCGTCCGCGTGGTACCCGGATAAAAAGTAGCCTATGTGTAATACTGAAGTATAAGCTATCTTACTGTAAAGTTTCATCAAAATCCATTCAGTAGTTTTTGCGTGAAAGAGTAACAAACATCCATCCTCACAAACTTTCGCGTTTATAACAGACTAGCCTCTGCCCACGGCTTCACCCGCGTGGTACCCGGATAAAAAGTAGCCTATGTATTATTCTGATGTATAAGCTACATCACTGTAAACTTTCATCAAAATCCATTCAGTAGTTTCTGCGTGAAAGAGTAACAAACATCCATCCTCACAAACTTTCGCGTTTATTATAGTAGTAGAATTGGTTGTTATACAAGGGAAGTCAATTCTGTTTATAAATTTATATTAAAATAATACACATAAATTTCAAATTTACGCTGATAATTAAGTTAATAAAATCCCCTTTATATACAAGTATTTGTCCAGCAGTGGACTAATATAGGTTGATGATGATGATGATGATTTGTCAAGAGCACACACTATCCAACCTCGTTGTCAAATGTAGACTCGTTGCCTCGATTAAATGACTTCGACCTCTTCCACAGCCCTAGACAATCGCTTATCAAAACATCAATTACGCGTACGCTTTTACTGGTCGCACGAGCAAACAAGATCGTACATACGATTTATAGACAAGGATCAGATGATGTGATGCTTTATTGATAAAAGATATGATATCGAATATAATCCCACTGTGGGGGCTAAGTAAACCTAACTTGTATGCTGGTTGGGTAATGAAAGCTGCTTTATACCGGTGAAGGCACCGACTAAGTTTCGACTCATTTCGAGAGTCTTTATCCGGGTGAGTGATCGCGACTTTCTCCCTCCGCGTCGCGCCGTGCTCTACCGTTGGTAGTTGGTATCCTCAAACATCTACGCACTGAGTATGTCTGAGTATGTCCAGCATGGAAAATAGAGACGTGCGTTAATTTCAGCGTGTTTCACGCGTTTTCTTACGCTCGCATAAATGAAATCCTAATATTATTGAGCACCACATTGTATGGCATTGCTGAAGCTAACCGGTTGGCTGCTTTTAGAGCTGATTGAAAAGTCTCTGTCTGTCTGTCATTTCAATTCTAGAAAATGTGAGGTAAATGGATTTAAGTACATAAATCCATCCTATTCTACTACTATTATAAACGCGAAAGTTTGTGAGGATGGATGTTTGTTACTCTTTCACGCAAAAACTGAAAGGATTTTAATGAAATTTTACAGTAATATAGCTTATACATCAGAATAACACAGGCTACTTTTTATCCGGGCACCACGCGGGCGAAGCTGTGGGCAGAAGTTAGTGATTGATACATAATTTTCCAGTTCTATTGCTAGATGACGACCTTTGTGGCGCGGTGGGCAAAAGCCCGCCTGAAACGCAGAAGGTCTACAAATGTTTTTTTCGGGTCTGCTTGTTTTCTATGTAATCACGCAGACACGAGACATTTTTTTAATGTATTTACAAAGAAATGTATAGGAATAAGTAGTATATCAGACATGTAGTTCCCATAACACAAGCTCTGCTTACTTTGGAGCTTGATGATGCTTTGTGAAAAAATTACCAGTATTTTTTATTGTTTTATTTGTCTTCTATAAAGGATACCAACAAGTCCTTATTTAGCCGCTTCGAATCGGAAGCAAACAGCGCTTAAACCGCTGGAGGGGTGAAATCCTCCCTTGTATGTTCAGGACTGATCCTAACCTTAAGGCTCAGCTTTTGTGTCTACTCGCGGAGATACCTATCAAAGGTTTTAAGGGACGCTTGACGGGATTAAGCTGGACCTTAAAAGATGTGATTGAAAAGTTGAGAAAAGTCAGACCATTAAACTCGTATTGTTTACTCCAGCTTAATAATAATACAGCACAGATTTCAAATTTCAGTGACCATAATTTTTTATTTTTTATTTATTACCTATTTGTTAGTATCTATTTATACTTGCACACTTTCCAAATTAATAAAGTATTAGTACACCCCCAGCCGTTATTACAATCTCATTAAATCCTCACCATCCAAAAGTTGCCTGGAAGAGATGGCTTCGAAGCGTTTTGTTAAGTTATATCTATTTTACTTATGGTGCACAATAAAGTATTTTTATTCATTCATACATTCATCCTGGTGATGTGTAGCTGGATAATATGCTGAGACAGGACCGGACCGGTCCATCCAAAAAATGGCACGTCCAATAGGTAACCAATTCTGTTCATTCGCATTGTCCATCTATGGCTCATCCAGCTTACAAATGAGCATGATACGATCCATCCCATCCGATGTTACCAGTCATGGGACATTAGTGTGATGTTAAGAGGCATTCCTACGCATCGCGGAGAGCAATATCTAGGTAATTTTATACATTCAGCTCACCACGATACCTAACTATTACGGTAACGCCGTTATATGTAAATAAATAAATAATGCTGGACATTTTCACACAGCATCATCTAGCCCCAAACTAAGCAGAGCTTGTATTATGGGAACTACATGACTGATATACTACTTAAATACTTCTTTTTTGTAAATACATACATATTACACATAGGAAAACACCCAGACCCGAGACAAATATTTGCAGATCTTACAAACATTTGTCCCGTGACAGGAATCGTACCCGCAACATTCTGCGTCTCAGGCGGACCTCATCAAGCTATTCATAGGTATTTTTTTCGCCGCGTAGAACGCACGTACTGCAACTTGTTGTTTACTCCAAAATGACGACACGCGAACTGCAACATATCCGCTGTTCCTTGCAGTCTGTATGTTTGACTTTAGGCTCAGTCTCAGTCTCAGTCTGAAAACCAGCGCTGCTCCCCTACTTTGTTCGGGAGTAGCATTATGCTGAGACTGGGCCTGTTTGGCCGCACACCGGCAGCGGAAGACTGATAGAATTGTCCGTAGTATCTAGGTCTTTGCTTAATATATGTCTACATCTATGTATGTCGCTTTCTTCTAATTATTTTATGTTATTATGTCTTTTATGTTGTGTGTGTGTTAAATGCAAGCTGAAGTGGCAGTGGGCCGGTCATATCTCGCGAAGAACCGACAACCGCTGGGGTAAACGTGTTCTTGAGTGGAGACCGCGACTCGGCAAACGTAGTGTAGGACGCCCTCCGGCCAGGTGGGATGACGATCTGCGAAAGACTGCAGGCAGATGCTGGATGCGCCAAGCTGAAGACAGGGCGCTATGGCGCTCATTAGGGGAGGCCTATGTCCAGCAGTGGACTAATATAGGCTGATGATGATGATGATGATGTGTGTTAAATAAATAAATTCTATTCTATTCATAGATAGGTGTTAACGCCAGACGTTAGGGCGTATCGTCGTGTGTCGACACACTTCGACACTCGTGTCTGTAGACTGAGTGTCAAGTGTAACGGCAACTTAAAGCAGAGATAAGACACTAAATTGCGATATTAATTAAAATACTGAACAACAAAGATCGCAGACTGGTTGCTCGTATAAACTTAATTAAGATTTGAGACGAAACTAGCAATAACGTTTAAGATTCTTGTTGTAAAGATAAGATTAGTTCATTCAACCTTTTCGTAACCTTTGAGAGTAAAAAGATACCACAAAGCATCAACAGACCAGGGGTGTTAGACAAATACCTCACGCTTACTTTTCCTTTCACGCTAACGCAGTTTTTTCAAGGTAAAACTTGGCAGCTGTCACGTGACATTTCCGCAGCTAATGTCATTCCCATACAATTAAATTTTTCCGCAGGCGTTAACGTCAACAGAAAGTGGTATTTGTCTAGAGCCCCAGGGTGTCTAGACAAATCCCACTTTCTGTTGGCGTTGACAATCCCTTTGGTAGATTTGCAACTATCATGCGACATCTGTCAAGTTTTACCTATAAAAATTTGCGTTAGCGTGAAAGGAAAAGATAGCGTGAGGTATTTGTTTAGACCTGGTTTTATTAGGTTTAAGGTAAACGCGATAAAGACATTTATAAAACTTATAATATAATAAATAATAATAATAATAAATAATGCTGGACATTTTCACACAGCATCATCTAGCCCCAAACTAAGCAAAGCTTGTACGGGAACTACATGACTGATATACTACTTATATATTTTTTTTGTAAATACATACATATTATACACATAAAACACCCAGACCAGAAACAAATATTTGCAGATGATACAAACATTTGTCTCGCGGCGGGAATCGAACCCGCAACCATCTGCGTCTCAGAAGGGCCTTTTCACATTGCACCACAGAGGTCGAATAATTTTTAAGTGATACAAAAATAATGTTCAATTTTCTTCAAACGGATTGGGCATCAAAAGGGTCTGCCTTTCCCGTATATCTGAGTCATGAATACATTCACTCCTTTGATCATTTTCGTGAATCCGTGAGTCAGAATCCAATTTTAGAATGAATTCAGAGTGCAAGCGACATTATTGCAAGCTTGCCCACAGTTATTTTGGCGCCGAAATCAACATTCACGTGTTTCTATACTAATAATTCTTGTTTATCGGCTGTTCATTTCAATTTGTGTGTTTATTTAATGTTACTTGGAGTTTCAAAGGGTCTTCTGCTTTCATAATATCGTTCTCATTACGGAACAATAATGTCACTGTCACTTACCGTCGATAAACTGAAACACTACTGAACTTTTAATCACGTCTTAAATACCACTCAAATGTGCATCTATTGTTCTAAACCACAGGTTCTCAAACTTATTTTTCCCACCGCCCACTTTGAGAATAAAAAAAATCCTAGCGCCCCCAAAGTTTTTAAACATAACCTTTGCTTTAACTTCTAGACCGCCTTATCCCCAATAGCCTTCTACCGCCCCCTGAAGGCGGAGGCCTACAAGGGGGCGTTATCGCCAACTTTGAGAATCAGTGTTCTAAACAATGCTAGGACGTGTGAGACACAAAAGCGTCATTTTACCTCTACTTTCAGTTTCTGAAAGTATATATACCTATATTATAAAGAGAGTATGGTACTCACAAAGAGTTCGGATTACTTCGGATGTGATCTCCGAAACTGCTCAACCAATTTCAAAAACACTCACCAATATTAAGTATGGACTTTCAGGGTGGACAAAGACTGTCTTCCCGTTTGAATAAAAATACTTTTCGTGGAGACCAATTCTGTAACGTAAGTTGACGAAAAAACGGTCGAGCGAATGAGATTCTTACGAACTCTGCCTTAACGGTAAAAGCTTCTCATTGGCTACTTTTTATCCGGGTACCACGCGGGCGAAGCCGTGGACAGTAGCTAGTTACCATTAAACTGAGTAAAGTCACTGTTCCAGGGCATACTTCAAAATCAATTACCATATTATAAATTTTACATTATTTACAAAACTCGTAACATTTAACCGTAGAATTAATTCATTTATTTCATGTCGTATATAATAAATAAATGCTGGACATTTTTCACATAGCAGAGCTTGTGTTATGGGAACTACATGACTGATATACTGCTACTTATATACATTTTTTTGTAAATACATTTTAAATATAAAAAACCCAGACCCAAGACAAATATTTGCAGTTCAAACGAACATTTGTCCCGCGGCGGGAATCGAAACCGCAACCTTCTGCGCTTCAGGCGGGCCTTCGCCCACTGCGCCACAGAGGTTGTCCAGCAGCTAAAGGCACAGCGAGCTATGAAACGGACTATGCTCGGTGTTCCTCTGAACGATAAAATCCGTAACGAGATTATCCGACAGAGAATGAAAGTCATCGACATAGCTCAGAGAATTAGCAAGCTGAAATGGCAGTGGATCATTATATGACCAACGAAGAACCGACAACCGTTAGGGTAAACGAGTTCTTCACTATCAGTGAGGGCTCGGACTCAGTTTCGACTCATTCCGAGAGTCGTCGGAGTCGGCGGAGGTAGCAAGTCTCTCTCACTCACCCTGATGAAGACTCGGAATGAGTCGAAACTTAGTCGGTGCCTTCACCGATAGTTCGTTACGTGAAAATTACCGTTTTTACAATATGAATAGTCAAGTTCACGATAGTTTTTGGAATAAAAAACGAGTTCTTGAGTGGAAACCGCGTCTTCGCCTTGGCTGACGTAGCGTGGGGCGCACCCCAGCTAGATGGAGCGATGACATGAGAGAGGCGGCGGGCAGAAAGTGGACGAACAGCCGATGCCCAGCAGTGGACTATAACAGATCCGTGTTGTTATGATGTCGGTACAAATGACGACATTATTGAAATCCTACATCGGCAATTCAATTAGTCGACGGAGATCGTAAACGTGCACATTTGGCAAGCATGCGCATGTTACGTGCTACGGTGGAATTGTAGAACTTTAGTGTAACGGCCGCAAATGAAGATAGCACGGGAATGCGAAAGTATCTATACTGGTGCATGTACGTAACATTATCGATGAAATCGTTTCTAAAACATAAGTATACATTTATTCATAAACCTAGTGATTTTTTTGCTAAATAGAACATACATCGATAACCATACTATTCAATTATCAAGGCCAACTCATCCTACTAATATTATAAACGCGAAAGTTTTTGAGGATGGATGTTTGTTACTCTTTCACGCAAAAACTACTGAACGGATTTTGATGAAACATTACAGTAATATAGCTTATACATCAGAATAACACATAGAGTGCTTTTTATCTGGGTACCACGCGGGCGAAGCCGGGGGCAGAAGCTAGTTTGTCATACGTGTGATCGGGTTCTTAAAAGTAAGTTTGGTCTAGCGAGCTATATCAGAGCGCACGCTAGTAAGAAGATTAAGTTTAGGATATGTCTTAAGATTTGGTTAGTCGCCTTCATCGATGTTGCATTAAGGATCCGGCGTACAGCGCTCATAACTTAAATAAGAAGCGCGCCCAAAAATATAGCTATCTCTTTTTTTTTACTGATGCAGGCCCTCCCGTGCTTGCGCGATAGCAATATAAGCCGTTCAGAATTTGTTATAAATTTGGTGGTGTTCCGTAATACCAAAAAAGATGAATGTAAACTTGTTGTATTTTTCACATTAAACAATATAATCTATGTACCTAACCAAACGATACGTAAGGTATTGTTGTTTTTAATACGAAACAAATAAGAAGAAAACATGTCATGTATGACGTAAAAATATCCAATATGCGATTCGTTTACATTTTATTTTAGATAAGTATTTTGAAAAAATATATAGCAAGGTACGTAGATAAATACTATTCGAATGCAAATAATAACATAATATGGTGGAAATATTTCTAATTAAAAATGACTATAGTATTTCGTTTGTATGGGCAATTATCCAACGCAGGCCACTTAAGTATTTATAACCAAGAAAGAGTCAGTTTCTCAAACGATGTAAAAACGGAACCTTAGGCGGAATATATCGTGTAAGCAAACACTTATTTGATATCAGATATTAAATTCCTCGGTGAAATATCGCGCGGTTTCCTATGTGGCAGTATCGTAGATTTTCTTGCACGATACACTTCGGTGCAATATATTTCTTTGAAAGAATAAATGCTAGATTTCATGTGAAAAATCCCCCTGTTTAAATTCTTACTGTCCACACATGGACGCTTTCATTTTCAACTTGCCTCTTGTAGCGTCATTCATAACTCATAGCATAAGCCATGCGTGATGACATCCAGCGTAATTGTTAAAATTTAAAACATATGGAGTTTTACAAGTCTTGCAGCTATTGATACTTTTGGGATAATATAAAATCTTTTGATCTCCCTTAAGTGTGGGTAAACACTTTAGGAACCAAATAACCAATAAATAAAAGCTTTTAAAAACTGCTTATCACAGACATTAACCTACGGTCGTATTTTACCCCTTAAACCCCCTATTATCCACTAAAAAGCTGCCCTCCTCAGCGTTAAAAACGCTGATGACGCTTTTAAAACGGAACGTCTCAATAAATGGCGACGTAAACTTCGAAACTGATTTATGGTTAAGGCGATTGCACACTGATGTATTTTTAAAACTATTTTTGAGGCATGCCTTATTGCATGCGTTGAATGCGCAAGTGCATGCGATTGAGATTCCAATATGTAGAGTTACAAGAATGGATAAGATTATGAATGGGTACGCTAAGATGAAAAAGTAACACTCTTAACCGAAAAGTTGAGAAGTACAAGGTGTACAAGGTTACCTTGGTATGAATATGAGAAATGTTGAAAATGGAAGAATGCTCGTTTTGGGAAGTTCATACCTATGGGTGCCGGTGAAATTACAGGCACATGAGACTTTTCCCCCGTCATGTCTCAGGGTCGGCAACGCGCAAATGGTAACCTCTAATGTTGCAAGCGTCCATACGGTTACGGTAACCGCTTATTTAACACATTAGTTGTATAAAAAAACCGCGCCCGTGTGTAGGACTGAATAATCTATAGAGTTAGCTTAGGTAGCAATAAAAACACTTTATTAAAACAGCGATAAGCTAGTGGACGGTGGATTAGATAAGGATTTATGTACAAGGTATTTTTAAGGCTGTTTTTATGTATTATAGAAGGTACATTTCAGTTTTAAAATAGGCTTATTTCGTTTAGATCGCAATCGTTTTTTCTTTCACGTCCCCAGATAGATACACCCGCACAAGTAATAGAGTGAACATATACCTCTATGTCATTTTTTCCCTTTCTTTCCTTAGGCACTTTACTTTCCCGTGACACTACTAAACTAACCGGTTGGTTTTATTCATTTAGGTCCCAAGTTTTTTGGGTAAAGTTCGGATAGCAATCCTCTTTTTCTGAGTGGTTATAAAAAAAACCTAATAACCTAACCTATCCAAGACGGATTTGCCTAGAAGGATTTTTCAAGCCAACATTAACTTAATTTTTGGTACAATTAAATATTTTGTTTATCTTGCTTTGATATACTTAGTATTTAGTAGTGCCATTGGTAATGAGGTAATCGACGGGAGATTTTATAATATGCGTTTAATCAGCCAATAAGAATAGTAGTGGTACGGAAAAGAAAAATTTCCCTTCACTCTACTAGTAGTGCCAAGCGGTAATGCCTAAGAAAAGAAAACATTTTTTCAGACACGTGATAATCACGTCAAAATAACTAAAATATCAATTCGTTATAACTGTGTAAAAATAAGTATCTCAATTCAACTCATAAGCATCAAAATCTGTGTTCTACTCACAAATAACTCACAATAATTCCATAGGAAACCTTGCAATAACGTAGAGCCGTTTTCCCTTACCTGCAACAAAAAAGAAAATCAATTTTCATAAAACGTTCTGAGAATAAAAATAGACTATTTACAGACTCTAAAATCCATGGATTAACGAAATTCAATGGAAATTCTCAGGGAGGATAACACAGTAATATTTATAAATTAGCTTCTGCCAACGGCTTCGCCCCTGTTATTCTGATGTATCCTGTCTTATCCTTCCTACTAATATTATAAAGGTGAAAGTTTGTGAGGATGTTTGTTACTCTTTCACGCAAAAACTACTGAACGGATTTAAATGAAACTTAACAGTAATATAGCTTAAACATCAGAATAACACATAGGCTACTTTTTATCCGGGTAGCACGCGGGCGAAGCCGCGGGCAGAAGCTAGTAAGCTATATTACTGTAAAGTTTCATAAAAAACCTTTTAGTCGTTTTTGCGTGAAAGACTAACAAACACCCATCCTCACAAACTTTCGCGTTTAAAATATTAGTAGGATGTAAATAATTACAAGCTTATTGGTTGATAATTAGGTACTCCATAATTGTGAAATCACAGATCTTTGTGATTTCACAATTAATAAAAGCCTTCTGACTTTGACTTTAAAAAGTGGTGAACAAGCGTACGGACCTGTTGGTAAGCGGTTACCGTAACCTATGGTTGCTTGCAACACCAGAGGTATCACTCGCGTTACCGACCCTGAGATATACCGGATGAAAGTCTCATGTGTCTGTAATTTCATCGGCACCCTTGCTTAGCGGAGAAATAGGTATGTGGCAGAACTTCCCCGGACCTGCTCTTCAGAAAAACCTCTGCTACTTCTAAGAATGATTAAAAAGTTCAAAAAAATCTAAATACGACCGGATTTTTCTCGGAAAAATCCGTGCAACAGTGTGGTGAAAGGATTTAGTGCGGTTCGAAAATAGATAAGGATAGACATAGAAAGGTAAAGTTAACCAACTATTCCTTAGTACCCCATAAATATCCTGCCCAGCCCTAACTATAATACAACGGAAATGTGCTTTCTATTGCTGGACCATAAGAGTACGATAATTTTGAACAAAAATAAATTTCGTACATTGCAGTAAGGATACTAAACAAGGCTTATGTCGTGTGGGCACGGCACATAAGGTAAAATTTTCCGACGCGACTTTTCGTCGCGACAACATTGAAGTCAATCAAGATTAGAATTTATGTCTTTATACCATTTATCACTTAGCTAAGGAAATTGTAGTTTGATACTACTGACATAAACACCCATAGCATAAAAACCTTGACTCATATTTGACAGCTATTTTTTTAACCTTCCGGTAGGTCCATCTGTGTGTTTTTGTAGAACAATAAAATGGCATTTGCCACGGGAAAACGTTTCATTGTTTCACTGACAAATGGCCAAATAATAGTGAAACGCCATTCGATTTTGCCGCAGTGTACGGCAAAAATGCCACTTGATTCACGTAGACATACGTGATACATCGAGTGTTTAGTAAATTTGAAAAAATATGGCGCTATATTTTCATGTATAAAATCAAATCTTATTTTTTGGTTTGGGCTACCGAACTTCCAATGGTAATAAAAACGAAAATAGGGAAAGGAATCGTAATAAAAACTAACAGGGTGTATAAGTTTTTATTACGATTCCTTTCCCTAACTTAGTAGCAATTTTTTTATCATCACAAATCAAGAAGTCTAGACAAAACAATTCGGTAGTACTTTTCAGAATCTAGTCAGTTTTACTAGCGCCATCTAGTTTTGAATTGAGTAATTAACATTACACTAATCGTCTTTGTAATAATAAGTAAGTTGCGTTTCAGTATTCGTCGATAAGTCGCCTCGCTAAGTCGCGTCCGATACTTTCCAACAACCGTATGGTACAAGCGACACTGATATAGTAGACTTCGATGTACAGTTTACGCTATTTTCTGAGATAGTATCCTCGCCTGGGGACATATGAAATAGCTGAGAGAAAAATAGGGTCATTTTTACTGGAAAATGAGAGAAAACATTGGTAGTTGCAAGTATGTTATTAATAGTACAAAGATAGATTATTGTCATGTTTGTAACTCTAGATAGCTAACTTCTTTTGGGCACAGAAGCGAAAAACCAAAATATATATAAAAATATATTTAATAAAAAAATATTCTACGAGTACCTCTACTGGATATCATTTTAAATGCTTCGCAATTTGAGATTTTGAGTAAAAATCTGCTGGAAATACAATGGTTCGAAAGATTCGACAAAATTTGGCACAAAACTAGGGTGACCAAGAAAGAACAAGACACGACGAACGAACAACGATCTGGCGATGGAGAACAATTCGTTTGGTCATCCCAATTGGAAAGACACCCCCTTCGCGACCAATTTTCAAGATTTATAAGTATTTTTAAAACTTTCACTATCAGTTAATATACTAATAAGTTTTATACGGGGCTTTACTCAACCACGGCTGTTGCAACACAGTCGAAACTTCGTGAAAGTAATAAAAAAAGGTAAACACGATAAAGACCAAAACTTATATTAAAATTAAAAAGGTTTATATTTTACGAAGCCTAGAAAAGTGCTGTTAAATAAATAATGCTGGACAATTTCACACAGCATTTTTTAGCCCCAAACAGAATAAAACAAGACAGAACACAGACAAACAGAACAGAGCTTGTGTTATGGATGACTGATATACTTACTTATATATATGTCGAATAATATAATTTCAGTAACGGTGGTAGAATTTCCTAAGTTTGATTTTTGTTGGTTGTGTTAGCAAAACTGATTTAAAATGGTAGAAATGTTAAAAAGTAGTCTGTTGAAGTGAAATGTCACTGTCAAAGTGTGTCAGGTGAAAAATGAAATATTTCTAATGTGTTTGTGAATATTTCTTCATCAATCTGTAAAAATATTCCACATATATATATTTTTGTAAATACATACATATTATACAAAAAATAACACCCAGACCCGAGACAAATATTTACAGATCGTAGAAACATTTGTCTCGCGCGGGTATCGAACCATCAACCTTCTGCGTCTCAGGCGGGCCTTCACCCACTGCGCCACAGACATTATCATTGCTTCGTTCCCATAGACATTTTACTAGTATGATTAGCTTGTGGTCCTTGAAGTTATGAGGCTGCTTGACCTTCAACTTACTGCTACTTATCCTGTGTTTCAGGTAAATCTAGAACTGGGACAAATAGGTACATACCAGTGAGTCGAGTAGGAACAATAGAAAGTCCTTCAGAAAACTATCAGGATAGGTACAAGTTAAAAGCTCTTTGAAGCAAAGGATTGCTTAAAATTTATATCATACTTTTTTCAAGATTATTGAAACACTAGCTTCTGCCCACGGCTTCGCCCATGTGCTACCCGGATAAAAAGTAACTTATTTATTATTCTGATGTATAAGCTATATTATTGTAAAGTTTCATCAAAATCCGTTCAGTAGTTTTTGCGTGAATGAGTAACAAACATCCATCCTCATAAACTTTCGCGTTTATAATAATATAGTAGGACGAAACAATGGCATATGTCTTCGAATTTTTTACTCTATTGGGCATATTGATTTCATCTCGATGTTTTTCCTTTGCAGTTTTGAGCAAGTATTAATGCGCACATACATTTTATGAATGGACAATTCCAATGAAAATAAATGTAAACGTCAGCCATTTACGTCAAACGTAAATGTTAATACATCGCTAGAGTTCGTTTAAACGCGAAAGTTTGTGAGGATGGATGTTTGTTACTCTTTAACGCAAAAACAACTGAACGGATTTTGATGAAATTTTACAGTAATATAGCTTATACATACTGATGTATACTGATACTGTGTGTTATACTGATAACTACTTTTTATCCGAGTACCACGCGGGCGAAGCCGTGGGCAGAAGCTAGTAAATACATATACCTAGATATATAATCTATTACCATAAATAACCTATATAATCGGAGTACTCTATAGATCTGAGGATGTCAATCATGTGGAATCATCGTGGGCATGTTTTTTTACCGCTATCTCTTATAACATACGATAAGATCAAAGTTATGAAGAAAACAGCCAGCAAATGTGCAAGTTTAAAACAAAGCGGTCCGTCGCTTTACAGCGCTTTAATTAATTTGAAAGCGATAAGAGCTGAGTTGGGAGTTTTGATTGATTTACAACTTGTGGAATTTACAATTAGTATTCGTACCTTTGTCTATTAAAGCCGCATTCTCCAAGTCAAACAATTGTGGTACAATTTAGTGTCTACGATTTCGACAGCGTCTACGAATCAGAATGCTTATCATGAGAAAAAAGACAATTGTTTTGATAAAAGAGGTTTTTTTAAAAAAATATTTTGTTTCTTCCATATCACTGCCCACGGTTTTGTCGCATTCTGCAAGTCAAACAATGGTGGGACGGTGTCTACGATATCGACAGCGTCTACGAATCAGAATGCTTAGCATGATAAAAAAGACAATTGTTTTGAAAAGAGGTTTTTTTTTAAAATTATTTTTTTGTTTCTTCCATATAACTGCCCACAGTTTCGTCGCATTCTGCAAGTCAAACAATGGTGGGACTGTATCAACGATTTCGACAGCGTCTACGAATCAGAGTGCTTAGCATGGGAAAAAAGACAATTGTTTTGATAAGAGGTTTTTTTTAAAAATATATTTTGTTTCTTCCATATTAGCTACTGCCCACGATTTCGTCCGCGTGGTACCCGGATATAAAGTAGCTTCTACCGCTAAGGCAGCGTTCGTAAGAAACCGACCGTTCGCTTTCTTACGAACGCTGCTCGATCGTGTTTTCGTCGACTTTCGTTGCAAAATTGGTCTCCGTAATGTTTAATTTGTATAATAATATGTTCATCCGCCGTAGGTATTTATATCTTTTATCGTTCATAAATTTATTAACTTTTTCTTTTAACTTTTAACTGTTTTGTTTATTATTTTAAATGATTATTATATTTTAAATTATTGACGACCTCTGTGGCGCAGTGGGCGAAAATAAAAAAAATATGTAAGTAGTATATCAGTCATGTAATTCGCATAACACAAGCTCTGCTTACTTTGGGCCTAGATGATGCTATGTGAAAATGTCCATGTCTCTACTTGGCGCACAGTGTGGCAGTCTATAATTGGAGAAACACATAGATTTCAAACCACAATATTTCACATTTGATTAATATTGAGATTTCTCTGTAGAGAGTCCTTAATAAATAAATAAATGAATTATCTAACGAAAAACGTTACAAATCACGTTCTTAAACAATGGTTTCACTTAATTTAAACAATTCAGAATGAAGGGACATAACTCAAGCTCAAAGGAGGCTCAAGGTCGCGCAGCGGGATGAGGAAGGACGCTACGCTCGGACTTTCGGAGATTTGGAATCAAACCAGCTCCAAGAGTCTTCTTCTTGCCCTAATCAAACAATATGTGGGGTCGCGTCAGCACAACGCGTTTTCTTCTTCCACAGTCCATTATGGTGCAGTACATCTGGGTGTTTTCTATGTGTATTTACAAAAAAAATATTATATAAGTAGTATATCTGTCATCTAGTTATGTAGCCCATAATACAAGGTCTGCTTAGTTTGGGGCTAGATATGATGCTGTGTGAAAATGTCTAGCATTATTTATTTATTTATTATCAGCCGTCATTTTTACATTCGCTCCTACTTCATGCTTTTTTTCAATTCAATAATTTATTTTTTTAATTTTGACAAATTACATGTTCTCAGATACTTTACGGCCAAACCAGCGCTAAAAGTCCCAATGCAAAAAATAAAAAAAACCCATAAAATCTTTACGTTTCCGATTACATAGGTATTCATGAAACGTGACTTTTCGTGATGGATTTTAAATCGTTATCCGGACTAAATTTAATATAACTCTCGAATTCACCTTCTGTGCGTAATTTGGCGGCGAAAAGGAACGTGTGAATAATAATATGGTACTTTTATTAACGCCTCTAGCCGGGATTCGTTTAGTAAGTTAGTTAGTAATAAACGGTTGTCTGGTAGAGATAGTTGCCAGCGATGAGACCGAATATTATAGGACTATGCCTTACATGGGTGGTCAAAGTGGTTTGCGCAAATAGACATACAATAGGGTCTGGGTATTTTCTATGTATAATATGTATGTATTTACAAAAAAAAATGTATATAAGTAGTATATCAGTCATGTAGTTCCCATAACACAAGCTTTGCTTACTTTGGGACTAGATGATGCTGTGTGAGATGTTCAGCATTATTTATTTATTTATTTACATAATAACGATGAAAACCAAAACGCACCCTCGACTAATTATGTTCCTTTAAAAAACAAAATGGCGGCGAGAATACCAAGAATCCATCCTAAAACCGAGAAGCATTTTACAACCTAAAGTGGCAAACAAGCATATGCATCATCTCGTTCGATTGGCACCACACTAAAGCTGAATGAAGGATCATCAAAAAAATAACCAAGCAGAGTTTGTTGCCTGATTCTTATAGGCTTGGTCGCGCGCGAGAAATCGCTGTAAATTCACATTCAAATTTTAAAATCACGTAATTTTTAAGTTGACGTTTCTATATGACCCTTGTGATTTCAATGAATAAAAACCTATTGACTTTGACTTTATGACCCACCTGTTGGTGAGCGGTTACCGTAACCTATGGAAGCTTGTAACACCAGAGGTATCACACGCGCCGATCCTGAGACATGGTGAAACCTCATGAACCTGTAATTTCACCGACACCCATACTCCTCAAACCGGAACACAGCATTACTGCTTGTCGGCAGATATAGGTAGCATACGTGATAGAGGGCAATTAAACTGAAATACCTACTCGCATGTTTAAACCCAGTCTAAGAATACTAATGGCCATCTCTAATCCGGCGGCCGTGTACAAAGTTAATTAAGGCGTCAGTGCGTCAACTCTTGTACCTACTATAACATAGTACAGTGAAATAGCAGTATAGCTTCGTTGTGAAAGAGTTAATCCTGATGAATACTGCCACCAAGCCGTCTTCCGATCCGAAGGGCGTGAGTTTGAACCCAGACAATGAATAGATAGATAGATAGAAAATTATTTATTTCACAACTACAAAGTACTGTACGTAGGCTAACTTAATGCTAGATAGCATTCTCTTCCAGCTAACTCTTGTGTTAATGGAGAAGAGTCTTGAGGTAGTGCATGAATATAAGAAAATTTATAAATTATATGCTAGAGCTAATCTATTAAAAAAACATAAACACTATTCCCTAAATAAACACAATTACATATACCTATCTACTTACATAACCTAACCTTACAAATTACAGACAATAATTGATAGACTACTAAATATTCTACATAATATATGTCGGCGCAATGGCGTTATTGTGCTTCTACAATGAGTCATCGGCGCAGAACCACAAATTATTTAACAAATCATCACTTAGATAGTTAAAATACAGTGTATTTTTACCATGTTAACCTTCAAAAACCATTTGTAAACTTAAATAATCGTAAATGTAGAAATTCAAAAGCTTGCAAGTAATTTAAACTTGTTCGAACAAGTAGCTTGCTCGAGTTTGTGTTTTTGCATAAATACGGACGACGGACCGAGTACGATTAATTCTCGCTCGAGCCGTCGGACCGTACAGACCTAGGAACCCTCTGTACAACGAAGAATAAATTAGAAGAACATCTCCTGGAGTTTACTTTCGCCGTCAACTATGAGTGACCAGCATGCTGGTGATGGAAATAACGTCAGTATTGCTGACGTCACACTTTCTAAAAAAACACCCTGGAGCCACCTGCTCCGTCATATATATTATTCTCACAATATGTAGCTGAGAGACTGATCGCTTAAACTTTGTAGGATTCGAGCATGAGAGCTAAAAAGTGATTGTAAACTTTAGATCTGAAAGTACAGGATTCTGTAACAACTCAGCCACGCGGTACGGTCCGAGCCTGGTCAAAATCCTCGTGTTAAAAAAAGAATCGCAAGTTGATGAGTTGATATCTTCTGAAAGATACGTGAGTGAACGCATAGGACGCAATCTATTATAACAAATAATATTTAAAAAAAAAACGAAACAAGAGATGTTTATCTACTCCAATTCGCGTGCAAACTTGTGCATTTTCATTTCCAGCTCAATGACTCGTGCATTCAAAACGTCAACAAATTTCTAATTCAGTCCCATGTACCACTATGCAGAATCGTATATTATTCCAAGCCGTCTCCGTAAATCACTTGCGACAATTCCAATGAAATTAAAAAACAGTGCGTAATGTCATTGTACAGCGTGAAAATAAACAGCCAGACCATTCTGTGCTCTTGCAATGAATGATTCATGCCAAATTACAATGTAAAAGTGAATTCTAGTAGTGCAACCGTGTTGTTAATTATGACATTTTTAATTTTAGTTATTTTTTATGATATCTTGAATATGGCAGTTAGAAGGTGCATGGAGGTGGCTTATAACATCGTCATGGTTCTTTGGATAAGGCATATGTTCAGCAGTGGACTTCTACCGACGACATAGTTCCATAGTTATTACGATTTCAGCTAAATCTAATTACGGTATAATCGGTTTCAATATCTATTAAAGTAATTGCATATATCTGTGTTTTAAGTATCTAACTTTATTCCGTTATGCCTCATTTTAAAATACTAACTTTATTCCTTTTCCTACAGCTAAGAGGGTTTATAACTGGCACGCACTTTTTATTCCTTTAAAAGTTGTGATGGTGTCACTTCGAGGAAAAATAACATGTTACAGAATTATATTTTATTTTTTACTCGTTTTTGAGGGGGTGTATCAATTCACCTGGATAGTATACGGTGAGTAACGAATAAAGGCAGTGACACATGATTTAATTTTATTACTCATTAAATACATTTGAAACAAAATATAACGTGTTATTTTTAATTTATTTTCTTATTAGTAGTAAAGGCTGCGAGCACTCTCTTTAAAGGTAAGATTAAGATTTTTGGGAAAATCGGTTTAAAGTAAAGAAAAAAGTTAATTATTCAAACCTTTTGGCGATTAAAGACTAATACGTTATCACACGTGAAAGCAATAAATTTGGATTCGTCTAGGCAGTTTATTAACTGACTGTACAAAACAGTATTTATCATTCATTTATCGTGTCCGAAACGTCGGTAAATAATTAATTTAAATTGAAAGTGTCAGTTCGGATAAAGTGTCCGAAAATATTGTGTCCGAAACGTCGGCAAGCCGGTGTTGCAAGCGTCCAAATGTTATGGTAACCACTTACTTACAGGTAGACCGTACACTTTTTAGCCACTTAAAGTTGTATAATCGACTCATATTTTATGATTGATGGCCTTTTGTATGAGTTTTGGAAGTTCATAAAAATCTGGATCTGAAAACTCCCAGATCCAGCTCAAATCTCTCCAAAAATACGCACCAAACAATACTGTCAATCAATCAACAAAAATAGCATCTAAAAAGTCGAGCAGTCTGCCGCGCGCCTATACCCAAAAAGTCGTTGGCAACACGCCAAAATTATGGACATAGTGCATATTTCGTAAACATACTGTATCCATCCACAAAAGTAAACCTTACCATTTTAAAAATAATAACTATGTATGTTGAATAAAGCTCAAGTGCGTGTTAAAATAAATCTTCCCCAGAACTTGAAACTGTACTGCAGCGTGATATAGACGAAGTTTTATTGGGATGTTTGCATGCAACGACCTCTGTGGCGCAGTGGGCGAAGGTCCGCCTGGGACGCATAAGGTTGCGGGTTCAATTCCCGCCACGGGCCAAATGTTTGTATCTGCAAATATTTGTCTCAGGTCTGGGTGTTTTCTATGTATATTATGTGTGTATTCACAAAAAAAAATGTATATAAGTAGTATATCAGTCATGTAGTTCCTATAATACAAGCTCTGCTTAGTTTGGGGCTAGATGATGCTGTGTGAAAACGTCCAGCATTATTATTATTATTATTATTTTTTTATACATTTCGCAACAATCGTTGATTCATTCAGATTATTTTGTTTTCATCCCGATTTTACTACGTAACATTTGAAAGGCATTCCGTAGTGTCCCAGGTATGTAGGCATAAACAAGCTTATGCCCATAGCTTCCCGCGCATATTACCCAGTTTCAAAATAACCTTCAAAATGGCGTTTATGTGACGACTTTTTTTACTAGTTTTTTTACTTGGTACGGTTATCTTCGCAGATCTTCATAATGAGACCGGATCTTAAGGGTGTCCATCATGAGGATTACATATGGAAATGTTTTTTTTTAAGTTTTAAAAGCAAATCTGCTTCAACAAACAAACTCCATTGATATCCTGTGCATCATTCATCATGATTCAGCTGCCAGCATCAACCGGCACCAGTTTCTATCCATTCGTCATATTTTTACGGCGAATAGTGAGCGTTTATTTTTTAAAGTTGATTGATGTGGCGAATTTGCAGGAATGTCTTCTTTAAATTGTTCAACCTTGGGTTATTTTCGTAGATTTTAAAGTAGTTTTACTGGTCACTATACTTTGCTTAATTTTCTTGTTTGACCCCAGCAATAAGTACAAACTCGTGACACTCATACTATTAAAAAATTGACGAAGCTTTTGCTGATAAACATTTGTTTTGTGATGTTAACTAATAATCGTATTCATATCTGATTTGTTACATTTGTCACCTACCTTAAGTACCTACTTTGTAATTTTGTGTTTGACGTTTCTAAGTACATGTAACATGTCAAAAGATAAATAAAAATTATGATTATGACTATATGATATGATTATAAATGGGAATGTATACAGTATCTTTATACGCGTCATTCATGATACTAAAAATGACATTACCCAAATAAAAATCTCAAACAAAAGTCTTGGTAAGACGATTTCAAAAACGTACGAAAATGAAAATACGATCGGATTTTGTCATTATTTTAAATTGATCATTGATAAATTGTGTGGCAGACGTAATAAAAGCAGTCTGACATTCAAAAGAGCGTCTACGTACCCAATGTCTTCATTCACCGCGTACAGAGAGATAAATAGCATGCTCTACTAAATAATCAAACACTCGCTGAAATATCGTAGCCATCCATTCTTTCTTGCATGAATAATGTTGATATCCGCTACTTGATGTACTGCCCACGTATACTATGATCGCAAACTGACATTCAAAATTATTTTTTATTCCAATGTGTTATTATTCATTTTAGAATGAAGTTGTAAACTCGTATGAATTTGTACACTCCTAGGTGTATTTGTAAACAAATAACTGAAATTTGGAGCTTACTCATTTGCAGAAGCAAAGTGATTTTGAAGTGGGTTTGAAACGAAAACAAACTCCACTCGCTCACGACTAGTTTAAGTTTAATAGGAAAACTAGTTTTAAAATGTCGGGGAAATTATTTTATTAACCGTTTTATAAAAGTCCAAAGTTGGACTTAGACCTGCCCAAAAGAGTGCCATGACGAACGATCCCCGGCTATCTCCACTAACAACTGCAACTTTTAAATATCATGTCATTCGATCCAACGCATTATCGATTAAATACGTATCAACACATTCCCAACAGAAGTGAAGTAAAATTGGAATAAGAACCTAAATTTTTATTATTTTTTTATAATATTTGGTTGGGCCCTATCTGAGAGCATCCCTGCACAGTAAAGTAAAAAAGTAGTAATATTTGGTTGGTGCCTATCTGAGAGCATCCCTGCACAGTAAAGTAAAAAAGTAGTAATATTTGGTTGGGCCCTATCTGAGAGCATCCCTGCACAGTAAAGTAAAAAAGTAGTAATATTTGGTTGGTGCCTATCTGAGAGCATCCCTGCACAGTAAAGTAAAAAAGTAGTAATATTTGGTTGGTGCCTATCTGAGAGCATCCCTGCACAGTAAAGTAAAAAAGTAGTAATATTTGGTTGGTGCCTATCTGAGAGCATCCCTGCACAGTAAAGTAAAAAAGTAGTAATATTTGGTTGGTGCCTATCTGAGAGCATCCCTGCACAGTAAAGTAAAAAAGTAGTATCAAGCAACACGAAAAAGCGGATACTTTTCTCTATTAAAAAAAAAACTATTCGCTATTTTGCTAATAGATATTTCGCTTTCGAATTTACGAGCTCGATATCAAATTAGTCGCTTTACAGTGATAGAGTTCCAAATGAAACATTTGTTCCGACAACTGTTCTGAATCATTCAGAACACATTGTGTTCCGGGACACTGAGTCGTTTCTCTAAATCTACACACGTCTAGTCGCTAGTTTATTTTGATATTTTCTATGATTCAAAACAAAGGTTTGAACGATAGATTCGGCATTGAATGGATCTCACCCACGCTTATAATGGAGCTATGAGTGCGCAATCTGAAACATATACCTTATTTGTATGGAATGAAATGTTTCGATGGTTCTAGTACGAATCTGAACTGAATTTGAATTTGGAATAAATCAAAAGTAATAAACGTTTGATTTGTTCCCAATTCAAAATTAGCAAGGAATTTCGTCTGTGATTTGCGATACTGATTTTATAATTCTACTATGGCAGCGTAACATATTATATTAAGTTTAGAATGGACATTAAAATATCAACAGTTATCATCATCATGCTAAAAAGAATGTAGAAGTCATATGCCTCCCCTAGCCATATCGAACGACTAGCTTTTGCCCACGGCTTCGCTCGCGTGGTACCTGGGTACCGGGTACTTTTTCTCCCTATAAAAGGTAGCCTATTATCCCTATAAACGTATAAACGTGTAACGTGGGTATCCGGAACTATGAGTGCCATGACACAACAACAACCAGATCCCGAACTAATATCTGCAGACCGCAATCGAACCTGCACCTTTTGCGTCGCGCCACCGAAGCCGTCGAGGAATACGGACCTTAACTAACGATACAAATTAAACTAGCATTCTCGCACCTGTGCTCACTCACTCTTAGTTCCGCACGTGTGCAATTAATATACTTAAGTAATGACTAAGTACGGTACGTTGCTTGAGTTGCTAATAATTAATTTAGCCAACTTTGTTGGATGCACAAATGCAGTCAACATTAAATTTTTTAAAGAGTACCAACTTTTGAACGAGATTTTTATTAGCTTTTGTAGGTAAAAGAGCACGCTATTGATTGAGAATCCTAGTTTTTGACGACCTCTGTGACGCAGTGGCTGAAAGCACGCCTGAGACACAGAAGGTTGCTGGTTCGATTCCCGCCGTGGGACAGATGTTTGTACAGATATTTGTTTCGTGTCTAGGTGTTTTTTATGTATTATATTATTTATGTATTTACAAAAATGTATATTACCCACATCAGTTATGTAGTTCCCACTTCCCATAATACAAGTTAGGGGCTAGATAATGCTGTGTGAATTTTTTTTCAGTATTATTTATTTTTAGTTATTAAAATCAATTAGTTTTTTAATTTTTCACAGAACGGTTAAAACACAAATACTAATATGCAAATGGTATGCCAATGTCGCGATGACATGAGACGCCATTTGCAAAAACAGAGAATTACCATTGGGAATGACCCCAATGTCATTCTTAGGTCATGCATGAAGACAATACAGAATTTAGAATCTATCTTCGCCCGACCGGCAGACGTATCTTCACCCGACCGGCAGACTGCTAAGTTATTCCAGGCAAACCTGAAATAGCCCACAGACCCAGGTTTAAGTTTAAGAGGTCGCGGTCTAAATTCGGGAATGTTTCGTCCTGAATTGGTGAATTGGAGTGAAATTGACATACGGACAGTTGAAAATTCATCCGATATTTCTGTCTATAAAAGCTTTTATTTGACTCGTTTTGTTTGTTTGCATTTCATCATACTTTCATTTTGAGTGTTTTTTATGTATAATACGTATGTTTTAATATGTAAGTTGTCAGTTTGTTTTTCAGTTGCCATACATCGAAAACGCCATATCCGATTCCGTTTAGAAATGCTAATTAAAAAACGCGGACAAGTTTGAAATATAATGTTTGGACATGTCTCTGACTACCCCCACAGATATGCTCACTGAGGATCTCCATAATGGCGATTAGTCGTATGATGATGTTCGATGAGGAAGGACCGAACCATATAAGTAACTAGACAGGTTTGTATAGTAACTTAATTTTAGTAGTGGTAAAGGAAATTCAAGTATATAAGGTATGATATATTTACTGCTACATAAATAACACCAAAAAAAAAAAAAAAAAAAAATAGGCAACCAATTTTACTGACGAGGCACACTGAATCCTATCACCACACTGGTTATTTACCGTTCAAAATTATTAACTCTAAACCTTTTAACCCCATAAACATTTTACGCTATTTATCTCCATTCTATGTACATTTTTAACAACTCAACTGTGTAATTTAAGCCCAAATAGTGTACAGAATTAACGACAGCATTTTTAGCAATCTAAATAAGTTTACCTCTACCACAGTTCAAGTAACGCAGTAGGTTTTTTACTAAGGCATTTTTTGTATTTTTTTTTGTGTAGACCGACAGAATCCTTTTTTAAAAGTGTATCTAAGAAAAGCATGATTTAAATGACTTTAAAAAAAATCGATCATGTAAAACGAATTGTTTAAAACTAAAAGAAGTCACATGGAGCCTAGCTGAGTGTGTTTATTTATTTCAATTACATACTATAAAAGGTCTGAAATTAATGCATTTTTTCACACAACTATGTACAATTACGAAAATCGACCCCTAAGGGGGTTAAATAGGGTGGTAAAGTTTCTATGAAAAAAAAATTGTTTGATTCACTCAAAACTATTTACAAACAAACTTTAAAGTAAATAATGAAACACGTATTATATTTTTTCAAAACTACCCTTTGGGGGTGTACAATTGAGTTCTAAACTTTGTATAAATTGTAATCCTTGGTTCCATTCATTCAAAGGTTGGTGGACATAGTTTGAAGCCTGGAGACGGTCATATGCTACTTTTATTAACTTACCACGCGGGCGAAGCCGCGCACAACAACTAGTCATATAGTCTAACCATATCACCCACTTTCATCATTCTAGCTGCCCGATCCCGTAAATTTCTAGAGTTTGTAAACATTCGATTTAGATTTAACTAATGGTTTTAGCCTACTGTACCGGGCTATACTGTGGCACAGGTCGAGCACCTGCCGCTTAAAGGTCACTCCTATTCCCGTCTCGTTCATTTGTACCGACGTCAGCATTTAGATTTATTGCCATCTCGCTCATTTCTACTGACAGCTAGATTATTTCCATCTGTTTAGGTTATTTCGCGATGATAGAATTCTCAATGGGTGACGTCAAAGCTAGTGTTATGACCTACTGGGTGTTCGTTATTCTGTGGGTTGAGTGCATGTTAATGTTTATTAGGCCTTGATATGCAACCTAGTTGCAGCAACCTTTAACGATCTTATTGTTTGGACTTAAGGCTATTTTCGACTAACGAGCTTAGAAATAAAGGCATTGGTTGCAAATGAAGATCAACGGGTGTCAACTAACCTTATATTGAATTTCTGTTCGTGGGCGTAATTTTGTGATGACAGAATAGAATAGAAATTAGTTTATTTTTCAACAAAAATAAAACACATTACAAATATTTACATTAAATAGGCAATTAAAGGTGCAAAAAAGGGCCGAACTCAGCATAATACTGTTTGCAACAACCAGCGCTGGTCTTTTGTTAGAACCGTTTTGTGGGGTGCGGACTTATAATATTTATAGTCAATAGAAAAAAAACAAAATAAAAGAGCAAGAACTATTCATTAAGAAACGCAAACAATAAAATAAGAGCTTAAAAACAAGAAAAAAATCAAAAATATAAATGAATGATACACTGAATAACATATAAAATAATATATAAAGGAAGAAAGTACATGATATACACTATCTATTTATATAACAATACGAGCCCGTGAAATGTGAACAAAAAATAAATAAAAAACACTAACGTTGCGAGATTAGAGCCTATGATCTTTGTATCAGAAAGTGTTGAGAACATAGCGGGTTAGTTTCCATTGCTGCCAAGTTTTCATTCATCTTTTTTGGTATTACGGAACACCACCAAATTTATAACAAATTCTGAACGGCTAATATTGCTATCGCGCAAGCACGGCCGGGCCTGCATCAGTCAAAAAGAGATAGCTATATTTTTGGACGCGCTTCGAATTAAAGTTATGAGCGCTGTACGCCGGATCCTTAAGCAAATGTACGTAGCCAATAGTTTGTAACCAAGACTAAATGACATAATGTCATCACTAGCAACACACACTGATTTTAGACTTTCGTCTTGAAGCTCTGCGACAAGTTTCCTGATATTTATTTTTAGGACAGAGTTAACCTACATAATTACTTACTTAATTGTAGCTCACTATTACCTCAACAACCCACTACATCATTTATAAAATTGGGGTAATCTGTTATTGGCCTTATGCTTGATACAAATGTTTTTGTCTAGATTATAAGTAAACGCGGTTGATTACCAATAAACAAATAAACAAAATAAATAAACCTACTACTGAACTCAAGACTATAGCTTATACTGTGGCATTATTAGTGTACTCTTGACTTGTGTTTATGAGACCCTGAAATGCGCAACTGAATAACGTGTGTAACTTATGACATTATAAATATTCTATTACCGGTAGCCGTGTTGGCCTAGTGGGCGGTACCCCGACTTCCGATCCGGAGGTCGTGGGTTCGGACTCGGACATGCACCTATGGAATTTTCCACTCGAAAACTGTATGTACGCATCAACACGTGCTCACGGGCATTTTTGACGCCTTAGAATGAAAAATTCTATGGCACGTGCCATCAATTAGTATTTCTATAAGCGGTTTAATTCAACCAAAACCATACCCTTCAAACCGTAACCTTTAAAACCTTAAAGTCTGTTCTCATACCCTGAAGATGAATGAACCGACGACAAGCTAATTACGCCGAAATCAAATAATTACACAAATCCAATAAATTACGTAAAGTTTTGGCCGTCATTCAAAAAAACTACAAAACGTAAATAAATAGTTGTTATACTGCGAAACATTGGTTTATTGTTCTGTGTTCAACGAAAGTAGATTAACAAAACAAGTATAAAAGGCGAGCGTGAATGGGATAGTTGGTAGAGGAAGGCCTCGGCGAACGTACTCTGACCAAATTGAAGACATTTTAGAAAAAGGCCAGGTCAGAAGTACATTAAACCGCCGAGCCTGTATGAAGAATGTGATGAGGATGAATGAAACGAAAGAGGTATGCCAGGATCGTAGCAAGTGGAAATCCTTGGTATCTGCCTACCCCTCCGGGAAACAGGCGTGACTGTATGTATGTATGTTCAACGATAGTGTGGAAAACGATTTTTGGATTGGAAAGTGTATTTATCAAAAAGAGGGTTCTCTATACAGGGTGTCCCGGGATGAGTATATAATGCCGGAAAAAGGTCATTGACACAGTGGTGGGGAACATTGTTGGTTCTACGACTTTTTGGATTTCCATGTTTTCATTCATGAAATGACCATCAAAGTTTCCAAACTACCTGCTCTTAGCACATCCCTAAAATCAACTAAACAACTGTTTAGTTGACATTTGAGTGTGACGTCACAAGAGGTCATTATATACACATTCCGGGACACCCTGTATTGGGACACGCAAGACGAGATAAAGCTTCTAAAAAGCTATACCACCACTACCATAACAATTTCTGCCGCCAAGCTGGTGCTGTGTTCCAGCTTGAAGGGTATGGTATGCCGGTGTAATTACAGGCACATCAGACTTTCATCCGTTATGTCTCAGGGTCGGCAACGCGCGAGTGACACCGCATGTGAGTAGTGTTGCAACCGCCCACAGGTTACGAAACCAACCCACTCTAGTTACCACACAAGTTTAAAAAAAAACCATCAGAAACTCATAGAAACAAAACGCTCAAAGCAAATCTCAAATCTATTCCTGGATACCGCAGAACGCAGACCTAACTCCCAAAGGATCTGAGATGTAAAGCTTCTCTTGTTACTTTTCATATGATGTCATCATTCGCGCTGGGTTTAGAATGTGAATGGACGCGTTGTTTTGCAAGAAGCGGTATAAAACCACGAGGGAACTGTATTCGGGGCATAGATAGAAGTGGTATCAATGCCTAGTCAATTCTAGCTTAGTCTATTCTAGCATTGACACAACAGTAGCATATAAAAAACATCTGATCAACCTGTGAAACGTCCGCATTTTCAGTTGAAACTTGTCTTTTTACGTTCATAACTATATTCTACTTTACGAGTTGTGAATGCTAGAATTGACTAGCCCTACCAAAGTTTGTGTCAGCTTCGGGCTTATTCAAGAATTGCATAGTCAAACCTAGATTAGAATGAACTTTAGTCATGGTCAATGATAGAAGTGCATACATTTCAAGCTTAGTCAATGCTAGAACTGTCTAACTCTACCTATATTTATATTTATCTGGGATAAAGAGTAGACAGTGCTAGAATTGCCCAGCCCAACCAATTTTAACTTAAGCTTCAGGCTAAGTCAATGTTTGAATCATGCTAGAATAATTGGTAATCCCAACCAAGCCACTAAGGTTTATGCTAGAAATGCCTAGCTTGAGCAAACCTCAAGTTTGAGCAAATTACCAATTCCAAACAAGCCACTAAGGTTTATGCTAGAAATGTCTAGCTTGAGCAAACCTCAAGTTTGAGCAAATTACCAATTCCAAACAAGCCACTAAGGTTCATGCTAGAAATGTCTAGCTTGAACAAACCTCAAGTTTGAGCAAATTACAAATTCCAAACAAGCCACTAAGGTTTATGCTAGAAATGTCTAGCTTGAGCAAACCTCAAGTTTGAGCAAATTACCAATCCCAACCAAGCCACTAAGGTTTATGCTAGAAATGCCTAGCTTGAGCAAACTTCAAGTTTGAGCTTGAGCTCAAGTTTGAGCAAATTACCAATCCCAACCAGGCCACTAAGGTTTATGCTAGAAATACCTAGCTTAAGCAAACTTCAAGTTTGAGCAAACTCATTGAGCAAACTTCATGCTTAGAATCACCTAGCACCTCAACACATTTCATAAACATCCTGTCAAATGAAACAATTTTTATAATAAAACACTAATTAAAATTCTCCACGCTACGATTCCCATAACGCGCTGGCCATGTCTTGGTATTTACGTCACGGTTTCATGTCTTGCGAGAGATTATTACTTAAAGCCCGGGTAGTCATATCGCTGTGTAATTTACACTCCCGAGTCTGAGATATAGGGAGAGAGTATAAGCAATGAAACGGAGCTAGGGAAACAGCGGACTTCTCTCAATTTCAAGCGTTCGTATACGAGCCTCGTCGTGTTGTCCTAGTGAACGGTTCCCCGATTTCCGATTCAGATGTCGTGGTTTTGAACCTGTGTACGCGTGAAATACACGTCGGGTGTTTACAAATTTTGTATACATTGCGCGCCCCTGTTTGAGCGAACCTGTTCTCTTCAGGTGTCATTTCATGGCCCAACCAAATTCACGTGAGCACAGAGAAACGAGATGCATGTATTAGTGGGAACACGGTGCGGGCGAGATGACCTCGTAATTGTGTTTATTGGTGACCCCGTTACCACGATTGATGGAGGTGGCAACATTAGGCTTGATCTTGACGCATTTACTACTAATCGACAACCGATGGGGAGGAAATGATTTCGAATGGTGACCACGAACTGGATGACGTAGTGTAGGAAGTCTCCTTGTCCAATAGACCGATGATATATTAAGGGTTATGATGGAATAAGCTTGTAAATCATGGTAATCGTTCATTATCAAGAACAGCCTGTCTCATCCCACTGCTGGGCCTCTCTTCGTTTGTGCCATGCGGCTCGATCTTTCGCCAATCGAACCCATTAACGCCATGCGGTTGGTATATTTAGTTGAACTTTTCGAGGACCTTAAAACACACAGAGTATGATGATTCGAGTTGCAGTTGTCAAATGTCATAAACGTCAACTTTGAGCTGCTCAAGGTACTTTGAGACGACAGATGGATTTTTTACACAGTCGAGGAAATCTGTCAAGAATTTAAATACTTGTCTCGGGTCCGACTGTTTTCTATGTATAATAATGTATGTATTTACAGAAAAACATTAATATATCATTCATATAGTTCCTGTAATACAAACTCTGCTTAGTTGGGGGCTAGATAATGCTGTGTGAAAAATGTCCAGCATTATTTATTTATTTGTTTAAGCATTAAATTGAGGGCATTTCATAAACGAATAATACCAAAACACAAAAGTGAGTTTGAATCTAGTCGAGGTGATGTTTAATAATACAATACGAGGATTAAATAAATAAATAAATAATTCTGAACATTTTCACACAGCATCATGTAGCCCCAAAGTAAGCAGAGCTTGTGTTATAGAAACTACATGACTGATTTACTACTTTTTTTTGTTGTTGTAAATACATACATATTATACATGTATGCAGATGGTACAAACATTAGCGTGTGTTATCATCAACTAGTCGATACCAATCTGCATCGTTTTGTCAAACAAGGTTTGACATCAAATCAATAAGTTTGATTGACATTATCTATGGTACAGCATGTTTTACGCTTCGTTTACGCTTGTTTATTAAGGGAGCCCACCCCCGCCATATAACGTAAAGGTGTATCCAGTATTGAGTATGTTTAGTTATTATGTTCATCCTACTAATATTATAAACGCGAAAGTTGTGAGGATAGATGTTTGTTACTCTTTCACGGAAAAACTACTGAACGTATTTCGATGAAACTTTACAATAATATAGCTTATACATCAGAATAACACATAGGCTACTTTTTATCCAGGTACAACAAAGGCGCAGAGGCTAGTATTTTTATATATTTATATGTAACGCAATGCCTTGTTACATTCTTTCTACAATTTGTCTTTTGAGCACTTGTAGAGTATTGACTAGAGTCCCCAACTCTAGATCCGAAGGTCGTTGGTTCAAACCCCGTCGTTCAACAATGATTTTTTTACACGCTTAAAACTTATGTACCTACGCAATGCTAGTTCTTTCGCACGGCGAAGTTAAATATCGCGAGCAAACTGACATGTCCTAAAAAAATCGAAGACATTTGTCCCGCAGCGGTACTGGATAAAAAACCATACGTGACTTCATACAAATCGATTACGAAAAACCGCATTTCAATCGTATTTTCAAGCAATTTATTATATAAATGGTTATAAACAACCTCTGATGACACGGCACTCGCATATACGCGCTCCTATCGTAGAGGGTAGGAATCAGCTAAGTATTTCGAAATCTTGTGGCTGCTTGTGCAAAAGAAACGTTGAAACACATAAACAGTGGTTTTGCTTGAACCGTGGGTAGAGATAGCATTTCCTGTACACTTGGCCACTGGCCAGGCTCTTTCTTTTAAGGGATGTGAAGATTGGATTCCAGAGGTTTAAGGAGGAGCTTATATACAAAAAAACTAAATTTGTTTGAGCACTATGGAGCTTTTTTTTGTCTTTTTCGTGTTTTAAGAACGAGTGTGGTGAACGCATATTACGGACAACGGAGCCCATCAGATGCATATGCATCTGACGTAAGAAGTACCTCCGGAACGGCTAAGCCGATTGACATGAGGTTTTCAAAATTGTATAGGTTTTCAACCTACCAACCAATACGTTCACGACTGTTATCTCTAAGTTGGTGATACTTACATCCATACTCGCGACATAGAGACGCAAGAAGAGCGATTCCCGCAGTGGGACCCGCAACTTCTGCCCACGGCTTCGCACGCATGGTACCAAAATGAAACCATGAAACGACACAAATGTGAACATTAAATAAAACAGACAAATTATAAAACGATTATCCTATCCGAAATGCATTAAGTTCGCCCATGTACTTGTTTTATCTTGTGCACTATAATATTTTCTATCTATCTATCTAACCGATAAGACAATATCAACAAAGATCCATCATTTCAAACTCGTTCCTTCTTATCTAGAACAAAAGATGTTTGATTCCCTTCAGAACTCATTACGGTAAAGTTAGGCTTGATTGCAAGTTTATGCGGATAACGGAACGGGGAGCCTACCAGTAATATGAGATTCTCAATATTTTGATAAGAAAATTGTGGTTAAAACTTTGAGACTACGTTGGAATAAAAGGATTTTAAGGTAAAGGTTTGACGGCGCGGGACAAATGTGTATGATTTGCAAATATTTGTCTCGGGTCTGGGTGTTTTCTATGTATGTATTTACAAAAAAAAAGTATTTAAGTAGTATATCATTAATTTAGTTCCCATAACACAAGCTCTGCTTAGTTTGGGGCTAGATGACGCTGTGTGAAAAATGTCGCGATTGCCATCAATCTTTGCACCTACCTCCTTTCTAACTAAAAAGAATGAATGAAATCGGACTACGCGTTAATGAATAACTACTAAGAACAAATTTTGACTTTCATCCCCTCTCCCAAGGGAACCGTGCTGAATTTCGGGATAAAAAGTATCCTATGTCCTACCTCATAGTATGAAATCAAATCATGACAAGTTTAATTTGAATTCGTTCAGTAGTTTCGGCGCTATGCGCGGCCCAGATTCTGACAGACAGACGGACAAAAATGAAAAAAAAAAAAACATTTTTGGCTTCAGTATCGATTATAGAGAGCCCTCCGAAAAAAAATAATTCAACATATCTTCAATATACAGATAATACAGTTATACAGTTTTACCACAGTGTAGCACATTATTTTTTAATTCTTTTTTCAAATTTTCATTTCAATCCCTTCACTTGTTTTAATTTGACAACTTATGGAAGCGAACGTGTCGATCGGTTTTACAAAAATGGAAAAAGAGCAATATCGTTCGGTGATTCGATTCCTATTTTTGGAAGGGAAAACGCGCATCGAAATCAAAGAGCGCTTGGATGCTGTGTACGGTGACTCTTCTCCATCGATGGCCACCGTCAAGAATTGGTTCAACGAGTTTGCACGTGGCCGTACATCGGTTTTTGATGAACCACGTCCAGGTGCACCGAAAACAGCTGCTACGGAGGAAAACATAAAAAAAATCCATGATCTCGTATTGGCAGATCGCCGATTGAAGGTTCGGGAGCTAGCTGAGACTGTAGGCATTTCAGAAGGAACAGTGCATCATATTCTTCACGAGGAACTCGGCATGAGAAAGCTGTCGGCGCGATGGGTGCCGCGTTTACTCACACCGGAAAACAAGCGCAACCGTGAGACCACATCGGAGACGTGTTTGGCGCTGTTTAAGCGGAATCCAGCTGAGTTTTTGCGTCGTTTTGTGACCGTCGATGAAACCTGGATCCACTGGTACACACCAGAGACCAAGGAGCAATCAAAACAATGGATCCAGACCGGAGATCGTGCTCCAAAGAAGGCGAAAACTGTAAAATCGGCCGGAAAAGTTATGGCCACCGTTTTCTGGGATTCACAAGGTGTGATCTACATCGATTACCTCGAGAAGGGTAAAACAATTACAGGGCTTTACTATGCCAATTTATTGGGCCGATTCGACGCCGAATTAAAGAAAAAACGACCCCATCTGGCGAAGAAAAAAGTGATGTTTCACCACGACAACGCACCGGTTCACACGTCTGCCGTTGCCATGGCCAAATTGGTCGAATTACGCTACGAATTGCTGCCCCATCCACCGTATTCTCCAGATTTGGCCCCTTGTGACTTCTTTCTGTTTCTTAATCTGAAAAAATCACTCGCCGGGAATAGATATGGATCAAATGAGGAGGTCATCGCCGCCACGGAGGCCTATTTTGCAGAGTTTGACAAAAACTATTTTTCGGACGGGTTAAAAAAGTTGGAGCATCGCTGGGCTAAGTGTATCGAACTAAAAGGAGACTATGTTGAAAAATAAATTGCCACTTTTCCAAAATTTTCGTGTACTTTTTGTAGGCTAAGTATTTATTGAATGACCCCCGTAGATTATATCTCGTTCTGCTTGGTCTCAACAGGTTTTTGGCTGAAAATCAGTGTTTTTGCTTTTAAGCAAAAAAAATTCACTGAGGTTGTGTTTGTGTGTGCAACACACACAAACTTACTGACAATAAAATGTATATTGGTGTGTGTCTGTAGCAACGAATAAATGTTTTATCTATCTATCTATCTATTATATTATTAAATACAAAAAAATAAAAAATTTTGAACGGTTTCATGTGATTTAAAAACAAAGTGAAAAACGATGATACTTGCAGAAGTAAAAAATACTGTGTCGCAAGCATCAACGCCCTCCTCCGTATATACCTAGCTTACAATGTTTATTGGACACATACAGATATAAAACAGACATACTTGACATGACAAAAAAACACGCTCACGACTGTATTCCCTATGATAGACATCCTCAGATACATGCAAGGTGAGTAGTACTCAGAAGCACGCCCAAACATAACATTTGACACATACCTGCATTTTGCATGTAGCTAAAATATTGCGAGTACCCTCACAGATCTGCGTACTGAGTGTGTCTCTGAAGATCTTCATCAAGGGAATTTCAATCGACACAGGGAATTCTAATGTAGGATGAGGACGGATGTATGGATGTTTATTTTGTTGCTCAAGATCTATTTTAGAGCTGCGTTACATTTATTAATTCCCCAATGCGATTAAAAGAGCTTTTATAGTATCTTAAGAGATATCTTGCATTTTCTGTAAACTGAAGGTAATTAATATCGTAAAACGGGAATTTTCACGTACAGAACTATCGGTGAAGGCACCGACTAAGTTTCGACTCATTCAGAATCTTCATCAGGTCGCGTCATCTTAGTCTAAATCAGAGGTTCCTAGACTTTTTTATCATAGACCACTTTCAAGACCAGTTCCAACCACGAATAGGGATTTTTCTAAATGAAATAAGTGAGAATGGATTGGATAATTAAGTAATTGATTGTGCTGTGAGAGTGAAAGTCAAGCCAACATTTTCTTCACTATCGAAAGCAGATAAATTTTCGTAGACCCCCGCTTACGAATTGAAAACCCCCATTTTTGTGTCACGGCAACGTAGACCCCAGTCGAGTCTCCCGTGGATCCCTAGGGATCCACCTGGACCAGTTTGGGAACTAAGGGTCTAAATGATCATATTCAATATGAATAATCAAATTCACAATCGTTTTTTTGGAATAAAACTGAAGAAAATGTGAGAAATCTTTAAATTCCTTACAATCCTTTACAATCTTTTAATTCCTTACAATCCTTTACAGCAGCATATATTATTTATTATTACTTGTATTTTTTGTAACTTCCTCAATTGTAACTTTCTTTTTTTTTAGGACAATGCCCCTTTACAGCAGCAATTTAATATATTCTTAAGTTACCTAATTATGTAAACATTCATAGGTATGTAAGCAAAATACTTGCCTGTTTCTAGCACCCGATCAAGTCCTACAATGTAAGTTTTCGACGTACCCAAGTGTACTATAGGTTCCCATGGTTAAAAATAAATAAGTATGAGTATGAAGTCCCATATTTTTTTGTAAGCACACCTTGTCGAGTCAAGTATTGACCTACAGGACTGACCGGAATCAAACACGCGACACCTAAACCCAATACATCCGGGAATAAAGGTCTCGGGGCGTATTAAGGGGATTACGCGGCCTTAGATGGGCCTTGCCGAGGGCTGGGCTGGCCTATATGTTTTAATTTATAAGAGACTAGCTGCGCCCTGCGTTATCACCCACGTAAGTTTCGATTCCGTGGGAATATCGGCGATCTAATTAAATTTTAGAACACAAAAGCTGCTATTGTGACTTAACTATGACAGTAAGATATATTCCCTCGCGGACTTTTTTGTAGGTAATAATGAGTACTTTAATCATATAGTACTTAATTTTTATGTATCATCAATAGTTTTCTCAGCGCACGCCAAATATTAAATTTTATAGGCTAAATTTTGCTACTTTGGGTTACATTATTGCAATTTTCTTGAGGACCTCAATTTTTTTTTTTAATTATACTTCCTGATAATTTAGCTTTCATTTGGTGAAAAATGGTTAAAATCTGTCCAGAAGTTTCGGAGCCTATTCGATACAAACAAACAAAAAAATCTTTCCTCTTTATAATATTAGTATAGATTTCTTGGAAGGTCGCTCTTTGTGCGATTTTACCTTTATTTCAATTTATTACGTCACTAGGCTACTGACGTTTCAAAGAGATCAATAAATGAATTTTAACTTTGACTGTCCACGGCTTTGCTCGCATGGCACCCGAATAAAAAGTAGCTATTACCGTAAGGTAGCGTTCGTAAGACACGTATCCGTTTTTACGTCGACTTAAGTTGCAAAAATTTACTCAACGTAAAACCCTTTTATTCTAACGCCATATTATAATATCCTATGTTCGTCCTGAAGGTCAATTCTAAATATAGGTCAAAAAATTCTTAAAATCGGATAAGTAGTTACGGAGAACACCTTCTCCAAAGAACTAAAAAAAAGGTTGACCCTAAAAGGGGGGGGGGGGGATTTTTTAAGCGATAAGACCGTCCGTTGTACTATAAGTTATTATTTTTTAGTTTTGTATATTATATCTATTTTTCTTATGGTGTGTATCATTCATTCATTCAACTTTCAAACTACCTTATTATAATATGAGTGTAGATTATATCGGAAGTCGTTTAGTTAATGCCATCTTTTATTTAAATCTATTACTGAGAACGTAATTCCACTACTGGGAATAATACTATTTTATGGCACACATTTTTCGCAGAATAAATGAATATGATTATTACAAGAGTATAGATCTGAGGATGAGCGCTACTGACTCCAGGGCAAAAATTTATAAAAGTTCTATCTGTCCCCCGTTGCAAAAAAGGGGACAGATCGAACTTTTTTGTCCCAACTGTCACCAGACAGAGCAGGGTAACAGATGGGAATAATTCGTCTTTGACATAGTATGACATCCCTAGTTACGATTGACCTCTTCATATGAGGGGTCCTTATTAAACAAGGCTTATTGTCTTTGCTAGTTTGTATTGCTCAAGTTAAATTGGAAAAGCTGATATTTGACAATCGAAATTAACTCTGACGAAGGTGGGTAACCGCCTTCGGGGTGGGGATATAGATAATGGTTCTCTTGATTAAATTCCTGTGCAAAATGTTAACTTTTACCGAGTGAGATAGACGTTGATGATAGCAAAAATTGCATTACAATCAGTCATGGTGTTTTAGAGAACAATATAATCAAATAAAAAAAAACAACCACGTTCCCCAAACTCAATTAGGTAACAACATAGTAAGTACATGGGCATTATCGGTCTCATTACGAAATGTGGTTTAAATCAGTAGTTTATCTTTTAGACTTTTGATTCCTGATTTTCAAGACGAATAGTTGTGCAAAGGAAACATGGTGTAAAATTGAATGCTTTGTTATAATAGCCGACAGTCTATTTGACATTTCAAAAAGAGGTTTGACCACAAATAACTGCTAAAGATAAATCAGGCGGTAACCTAGTTTATTTCTAACATAACTCAACCTCTTTTTGAGAACCTACTTTCTTTTGGTAGCCAATCAAAATTATGTGTTTCTTTTTTATTTAGGTTTGAAGTGTTTTTTTAAATCAAATCAACATCCCGCGTTTTTATTTAATATTTAAATTGTAGACCTTAGTAACTTTGCAATAATACTCTTTTTTCGATAAAGTATATTTAAACCTTGGTTTAGTGGCTCTGACAGGACTCGAGTTCAACTCGAGTTTAGACCACGTTTCGTAATGAGACCTTATATGTTTTGGTACTACTTAGTGTTTAAGGTGGGATAGAAATAACGACTTCAGAGTTATATGTAACTGTTATGTTATTTTTTATTTTGAATAAAGTTTAATTTAATTATAAATTGTTATGAACAAAGTCGGTTATCAAAATGCTTTAGGGATTCGCATTTATAAGTAAAGTATTTATGTAGCTGCAAATCTATGATTTATCATTGTAGTAGGAATACGCCTTTATCGGATCGGACAGGATTTATTGAAATACTGTACATATATACTATTGATGATATTTGAATCTTATTTCCCGCAGTACAAGTGTTTTAATTGACTGCGTCATTAAAAGCATTTTAAATCTACTTAGCTTCTATTCCATCTAAATTTGAAAGACCATTCGGTATTGAAGGGGCTGAAGCCGATACTAAGAAGTATTCCCGTTTGAGCACCTATTATAACCTGCTTTTAAATTTTTAGCAATTTCTTTTGGCTGTAGGAATAACATTATATGTATGTTATATTTCATTATATACTAAAATATTGTTGTTTTCAAAACACAATATTAAAAAATTACCTATAAAATTACAGTTCCGAAAAAACTGAAATAGTGAATAACTTCAGAAGACTTACTCACATTCAGTATCATAAAACACTTGTTGTTTTACGTTCTCGAGAAGTAATCGTTAATTATTCAAAACTATATTACTACATAAAAAATAAATAAAAACATTGATATGCATCCTTTTAGTTAGTAAGAACTTATTAACTTTAGGGAATTTAAGTACTTACTGACATTTTATAATTATTAATCTTGTATTTATATATATATTATATCCTTATTGAAATTTACACACCATTTAGCATTTATATGGTAGAATATTATGGGTCTATAAAAATGTAACACTTTTTTTATCTAACCTAATAAATAAAAAATTATATTTCGTTTTAGATAGAAAATAACAAATACGTTTGATTTTGGCCTTTTTTTTACCAGCGCGGTATCGTAAGCGCCACCTTTTCGATGCGCTAATCCGGCAGTTGTCAGCCTCTTAATAGAGCATCGCTAGTGCAATGTTTGCGAAACATTCAGGGCCGATCCCTAATTCCACTCAAAAGCAACGGGAACTTTCACTCATCTGTCGTTTTCGTGGAATTTCGTTGTAAAAACATTAGCTGTTTGCTTTGAACGAGTCTCGCTATTTTAGCTGATCCGTCTCGGCTGTCTTTGATGATACAATTCCTACAATAAAATCGAGTAGACAAGTTATGCTCATTAACGCGTGCTCAAAACGGTGACGGAACACATCGTACGAATAATACACTGAATCTGTGTTAGTATGCCCTAATGCCTAACGGTGACAACCTCTGTGGCGCAGTGGGCGAAGGCCCGCCTGAGACGCAAAAGGTTGCAGGTTCGATTCCCGCAGCGAGACCAATGTTTGTATGATCTGCAAATATTTGTCTCGAATCTGGGTGTTTTCTATGTATAATACGTATGTATTTACAAAAAAAAGTACTTAAGTAGTATATCAGTCATGTAGTTCCCATAATACAAGCTCTGCTGAGTTTGAGGCTAGATGATGCGGTGTGAAATAAGTCCAGCATTAAAAAAAAATGCCCTATTCCGTATTGACCAGGAATTTGCCTTCGGATAGTGTTCCGATTAGCGACGGTGGGCTTGCAAAAATCGCGTGGAATGCTAGTTAGTAAATTATAATTTTTGGTATTGTCTGCGTACTGAGTATAGGATATGAAAATATCCGTATTTTTTTTTCTTTAGTTAGTTTACAACATAATTATAGTATAAGTTGAACAGTCAATTATAGGTATCTCTGAGTAAAATAATACCATTAATTCCTAAAAGTATTATTTTTAAAATATATGTGAAGAATAAGTAATCTACACCGATACTTTTTGGTCAGTTTAAAGCCGGCGCCCACTTAATCTATATCCGTAACCCTTACTAAAAAATGATAGTTAAACAAAAATCAATTTTTTTGTAATTAATAATAACACGAAATATAGTCGATATTTGAGCACCGATAGTAGTGGCAATTCGCTTGGCGACTCAGCTGTTTGGTCGCGGGGTCAATGTCCGCCCGCTCCGCCGCGCCGTCAGTCCACAAGGTCGTTGCGCTCTGCGGCCCTACCAAGTGTTCAGCTCACTTTTGATAATTATTTTCGATATTCAGTTCCGTATGAAATACTTATTAAATTCGAAAACTAAACCAACGATACAAACACGTTTAAGTAATAAAAAACGTAGATGCCGGCTTTAAACTGACCAAAAAATATCGGTGTATAAAGTTCACTAAGTCCATTAATGGTAGGTGCACAGAAAAATATAAAAGTTGTGAGGGTAGTCGGGAAGTTTACGGATTATGCGGATTATTAGTCGGAATTTTTCAATTCCGTACTTAATTCTATCGTAACTGTATCGTACTGCAGTTTGTTTAATGGAATTTTTATACCATTGATCTAAAGTAAATTAAAATAAATTACCTACTTTTGTTATATTATGTTACCTGCATTATTATTATTGGTCTAAATTCCTAGTACCTAAATATTGTATGTCCGTAATGGGCCAGCTGTTGTTACATTTGTTATATACTAGCTTCTGCCCACGGCTTCGCTCGCTTGGTACCCGAAAAAAAAGTAGCCTATGTGTTATTCTGATGTATAACCTATATTACTGTAAAGTTTCATCAAAATCCGTTCAGTAGATTTTGCGTGAAAGAGTAACAAACATCCATCCTTACAAACTTTCGCGTTTATAATATTAGTAGGATAGGATAGTAGGTGAATTCAAGATTTTTAAGTAAAATTTCATTGCTGCAAGACCAACTTCGAACCCACCTTCGAATTGGAAGTCGGGGTACAGTCCACTAGGCCACATGTCTTTAAAGTAGCAAACTAGCATTCGGCCCACCTGTTGGTAAATTCTTTTCTGGATTCCGGTAACCAGGCAACATTGATCACGCACCCTTAATGCTTACAGAATTATTGTTGTTTACTTACGTTTAACTCGGTTATGCCATCCAATAAATTGTCGAGGGTTAAAATTATAGGGTGGAATGAAGGTTTCAAAGGCTCTTTGAAACCTTTATTGAATGAAGGTAGCGAAGGAAATCGATAAAATTGTTATTTGTTTTAGAATAGAATAAACGTTTATTTGGCACGAACAATGAAAAGATAATGGGGCCAACAACTAAAAGTAGAGGTACCTAAATACTTAAATTTAAAACAACACCAAAATTGTTCGGCTCTTACGTCTGAAAACGTACCAAAATGGTGTTAAGCTCAGTATGTGTCGGATGTTTTGCCTTTTTTCTGACAACGTAAATTTATATTTATACTAGCTTCTGCCCACGGCTTCGCTCGCATAGTACCCGGATAAAAAGTAACCTATGTGTTATTCTAATGTATAAGCTATAATACTGTAAAGTTTCATCAAAATCCGTTCAGTAGTGGACGAGTAACAAACATCCATCCTCACAAACTTTCGCGTTTATATTAGTAGTAGGATTTACACCGATTATTGCTCTTGAACTAATCATGTCTGTCAGTTCCTCGTCACACTCATTTTGTCTATACCTACTTTTCCCTTCTGTAACAGTCTACCTACTTAGGAATTAAGTTTGCTCATATCTATTAATTTTTTTTTTTCAAAAAATCATGAACAATCATATCGTTTAAAATATTTATAAATAATAATAACTATTTAAACATAATTTTTAATTACGTTATATATACTCGTACCTTACTTTGGTGAGTGGATAGGTACAAATATAGCTGGTATTGCGATCGTGAGGTCACCTCGTCATAGGTCCTATCAGAAAATCAGCGCTGTTACGCCTTGGCGAGGCAACAATATTTATAAATAATAATAATAGATAGGACCTTTTTGACCCATGCCACTACAGCATAGACTGTCCTCGACGTTGACTTTGACCTCGTTAGCACTGGTTAGTAACCACTCAACTAATTCTAATACCTTTTTACCACCTTTTTTTATTTTCTGTATTGTCTACTTCAACTTGCTGCATCTGTATGTGTCAAATAAATAATTTTCTAAAGTGGCATACAAGCATACAGCCCACCTCTCAGCAAGCGGTTACCGTAACCTATGGAAGTCGAACACAGCAATTCGAATTCCAAGACTTTACAAATGGTGGCTAGTGGATCACCCAAATCGTCATACAGAATCTATGCGGATGTCACGGGCTCAATTACCGTGTGGGTGTGGTGCGGTATCTTTGGGATGCCTTGGTGCTGATGATAAGCCTGCTGATCACAGCTCACTCTTTGAAAAATCTGCCTCTAGGACCAAAATAGGCCGATGACGTCACCTCAAGTCGACGTAATGCCCCCAAGATGTACATTAGACGTCGCTTCGCGTGACTAACACCGAATTATTATCCTATTGGGCAACAAAATGGCGTAATAGTCACCCCCCAAACTAGGGGTTGGATAGAGAAAGACTTTTAATTAAAAAATCCGGCTATTTTTTTTCCCATACCGTTTAGTTAATAAGAAATAATGTCATAAAGCATCCTACTACTATTATAAACGTGAAAGTTTGTGAGGATGGACGTTTGTTACTCTTTCACCCAAAAACTACTGAACGGATTTTGATGAAACTTTGCAGTAATATAAGCTTATACATCAGAATAACGCATAGGCTACTTTTTATCCAGGTAACACGCGGGCAAAGCCGTGGGCAGAAGCTAGTTCATTATAAGTGTTGAATATGACTGCGGGTTGATGCGATATATTAGTAGAAGGCCAAAGAAAATATAAATATATTGTGTGAAGTATGACATGGGTAAGAAAGGAGTGAGTACTAAAATGACGGTTGGTAGAGGAGAGTAGAAGACAAGATACAGGAGAAAAGAGAACAGAAGAGTAGAGAAGAGGAGAGTAGAGCAAAGAAGATTAGAGTAAAGTAGAAGAAGTGGGACAATGGCAAGAAGATTATTAGATCCAAGTTTAACTTCCCTGGGTACACAAGAAGGAAAATAATTTGAAACCCCGTGGGAATTGAAAATACTTGCAATCTGCATCAGGCTTGCGCGGGCCTCAGCTCTAACACCTCCCCATAACTTTATACCGTAGTTTATACATCCCTAGTTATTATAACCCCGGTACAGTTTATCGGGGGAAGCTACCATTAGTTGCACAATAAGTCCGTCACGACATTTCGTCACGCTATTTGCTAACGTTAGGATAGGCATTTGAAAATATGATAGGCTTATAGACGTTATCGATAATACGACAAAAAACGAGTTCTTTTTAATTCACAGGTAAGTAATAAATAAATAATTCTGGACAATCCACACAGCATCATCTAGCCCCAAGCTAAGCAGAGCTTTTGTTATGGGTACTAGATGACTGATATACTTAATACAATACATTTCATAGATAAATATTTTTTTATTATACATAGAAAATACCCAGAACACCCACAACAAATATTTGCAGATCGTACAAACATTTGTCCCACGGCGGGAATCGAACCCGCAACCTCCTGTGTCGCAGGCGGACCTTCGCCCACCGCGCCACGTTTGTCGTCGGTAGTAATGGAACACTTACCAATGACACATGACTTCGAACGACCTACGGGGCGTTTTATTAACGACCGGCGGGGCGATCATACTAATTTCCATGTCTATCGAGATGGATGCCTGGCATTAGTGATTCGATTACTTGTCAAAATCACAAGTTTCGTTCGTTCATGGACGGTTCATGGCCTTCAGTTTAGACTGAGTAATATGGGAATCAAGCGATGGGGAATCAGTGTAATCGCAATTTGATGGATGGGCCATACAAATGGGGAATTAATGTTAAAATTGATTGCCATCTCGATAGCCATGGGTTAGCGTGATCGACCCACGGGTTGGAATTAACGCTCTTCAGATGGAAAGTCGGGGAGGTCCAGAGGGAGACCGCCCACAGGACTAACATGCCTAAACCTCCATTCATTATTTTTATTCTACCGGGCAAACCACTTCTCAGTTCTTAATTAGCTTTCAAAAATCGCGTAGGTTCAAATGAAAATAATTGACTTTCACTAACAATTAATTACACGCGGTAAACTCGATGAAAACGCCCAAACTTCATGTAACAGTGGAATACGAACGAAATAAATGACCGAACATCATCAAAAAATCACAATGATTTATACAGAATCAGCAGTGATACATCAGAGTCAGCTCTGCCTTATCCCGTCGAAATAGAGTCGAGATCGGGAGTCTAGAAATGTGTGATCATTAATCAAATAGATGTTAAAATCACACAGAAAACTCGTCGACTGAACAAGGCGACATAGTAAAGTACATGACACAGTTGTGAAACTTGCATTTTAGAAAAACAGTGACAGATAACGGAATTAAAAGAAACCTTATCACATCTTTTATTTCAGCGCCCTCTAGTGACTAGTGGCGACAACACCTATATTAGAACACTCCCACATTAAAGCTTCAAAAAATATTAAATCGCCTGACCTGTTTGGGAGCTTACGGTGCCACTTATAGCCTTATAACTCAAACCTTATAAACTCCTCCCTCTTTTTTTTTTGATAAAATTTATTAATAAATTCAGACACTATTATTACAGGTCCATGTTTGTTACTATATGATAGGTTAGAAGTTGGGTACTTGCAACTCTACGCGAGCAAGCAGTCTCTACGGTATTCATTGAGTAGGACCCAGGTCGTACATATCCGGTATGACCTGCAGCTTGCTATTGGTTCTACTCCGAAGACTACTGAGCAATGAGGCAGTGTTTTTTGAGGATTATGACATGAAAATCATCAACTCGCGCCACCGCATACAAGGTAATATCCCTCATCAGCATATTTTAATCGATTATTATATTGGATAATGTCCAATGGATCTATAAGTCGGAAATTAAATATACCATTATCATTAAAATACCATTCAGAAATGAAACTATTGTCTTTTTCTATTGATAGACAGAAAATAAGAGGATAGGTGAATTTTTAATGCTATCAAATTAAATTACAGTCCAGATTCAAAGAGACAATACATGTTAGATTTTTTTTATGAAGATGACACACTGTTTTATTCTACATTGCGATTTAACGTCAGCAGCTGAAGCGAAACATATGTTTTTATTTGTGTGATACCACTCGCTATGAGCTATTAGTCAAAATAAATGTCAACTAAAATCAGCCCGATGAACGTCCAAAGAAAACATTTCATTGGGCTAGTTAGTAACCGGCATTTACACCTTTCATACCGAAACACAGCAATGCAGGCTCTAACGTACTTTTTCAATCAGGATCAACGAGGACGGCCATTGAGTCATCAACTATGAGTTGTCACCAACTTCGTCTATTCCCTATTCCTGTTCATTTAGTATTCTTCATCCCTCAGAGCGGCGCCTTCCTACAGCAGGATCACTAAAAACGTGTGATATCAAATCACTTTGATTCACAAAACAAGCAACATTAAATTACACTATGGTTTTAACGCGCTAATAAATAGCAGATGGCTAAAAGCTCTCAGCCATTCTATTTCAGGAATTAAAACAAGTTAAGAAAACAAGCTCATTTGGACTGATACTAACCACAGATTCCCGAACGCTGAATCCACGTGACACAGAGTATTATTATCCTGCTATAATCCTACTAATATTATAAACGTGAAAGTTTGTGAGGATGTTTGTTACTCTTTCACGTAAAAACTACTGAACGGATTTTAATGAAACTTTACAGTAATATAGCTTATCCATCAGAGTAACACATAGGCTACTTTTTATCCGGGTACCGCGCGGGCGAAGCCTTGGGCAGAAGCTAGTAACTTTAATAAAGGTGTACCAAGCGTTAATAAGTTTAATGATGAAAGAACTACCTCTAGATGTCGTCACTCGCTCTATCAAAACATTTTCCCCAGTCCCGTATAAGACTGTCCGAAGAAATTGTAATGTTTCAATCAGCCCTGTTATCAATAGTAGGGAACGTTAGAAGTGCGGATACGAACCATAGCGGACTTGCTCACTATCGAACTTGGTGTTCAAACGAACCCGGAAAGTTTCCGATGCTGATTCAAACAAGAATACGGCCCATATGTTGGTAAGCGGTTACCGTAACCTACGGATGCTTGCAACACCAGGGGGGCTAGACAAATACCTCACGCTTACCTTTCTTTTCACGCTAACGCAAATTTGACAAGGTAAAACTTGGCAGCTGTCACGTGACATTTCCACAGCTAATATCATTTCCATACAAATTAATCTTTCCGCAGGCGTTAACGACAACAGAAAGTGGTATTTGTCTAGACCCCAGAGGTATCACTAGCTCCATCCACGGAGTTTCTCATAGTACCTTTAAGATGTCATCGGTCTATCTCTATGTAACCTAAAAAGTAATTTCAATGAAATAACGGGCCTTTAATAAACACATCTCGTGCAATTACGCATGCAAGTTTTGTGACGAATGGATGTTACGCATGAACTGAGATATTCGTCACATTGTCTTCTAGACACGAAAATAATTAATATTTATTGCCATTTGTAAACTGCAGTGATGAGATGATCATATTCGAACAAATATTAGAGAATCGTCAAGATATGAATTTAATTGAGTAAAAATTACTACCTACCTTAGATATAACAGAACTGTAAATAATAATAAAAACATTTTGATTTAATTTAGATACTAGCGAGTCATTACAATATTTACTGTTTTCTCAATCAATCGAGTCTCTAAAGCACCGTTTGGAGCTTTTCATGCTCTGTGGTACGGATTTAGCTTTTGTTCTTAGTCTTGCCCTATGTAAGCAACTCATTAGATATCCATGACCTATGGTTTTAAGTTTCTTAATTTGGTAAATATTAAAAATCATGGTACATATTCCATTTATTAGAAAAATTTGTATTTTAAACACAAGGACAAGGATTTTTTATTATCTTGCTGTTAACAAAAAAGTAAAATATTCGAAATTCGCTTCTCAATAGTCGCCTCTATCAAACTCTGATATGAATGCCTTCCTTACTCTGTGCAGATTAGCTTTTGTTCTGAACCTAAGACGTTGGATTGGCGCCAAACGCCGACCCAACCACCAAATAGAACTTCAAATAGATCTAAACTTGTTTTGTTTACGTTAAAAGTTTTATTGTCGGTTTGAGATCAAGACTGTAAGATTAATTAGAATAATGCAACTCCTTAGGCAAACATAGAATACATAAAATATACAGATGAAACAGTTAAGCCAGTTGCTTTAATGAACCAGCACTTTGTTCGTATGATGTAGTAGATGATTCTTGAGAAAGAGCTGGAGGTCTAGACAAATACCACTTTCTGTTGACGTTAACGCCTGCGGAAATATTGAATTGTATGGGAATGACATTAACTGTGGAAAAATCACGTGAAAACTGCCTAGTTTTACCTTGATAAATTTGCGTTAGCGTGAAAGGAAAAGTAAGCGTGAGGTATTTGAGGTACTTGACAATGAAAATGCAATATTAATACAATGTAATAATATGCTCTGCCGCAACCTCGCCTTAACTACGTTGCCAGCAACGGAAGCCTCGAGGAGTAGCCTAAACTCAACTCAGTATTGTTCAATTGATTGTCCATTGATCTGATGATGGATACGGAAGATGGACAGCAAGACTCTTCAAATTACTTATTTTATTTAAACGAAAAGTATTTAATTAAAATTCATTTAGACCGCATTGAGAAGCGAGTGAGTTGTCGCTTCATTCAAAAAATTGGTGACAGAAAATAATATATGAAAAATAATTCTCTTTCATCTTGTGATGACATTGAGAGTTGCCAAGCTGAATCACTTTGCTGGAATGCCGGTGTAATTACACGGGAATTTGTGAAATTTGTATATTTATTGTATTTTGATTTCGACAGTCTTTCTGTCGAAATTTTACACATTAGGAAAAACATCAAAATGAAAACACTAATATCTGCATTTACAAAAAATAGAAAAAAAAACATTTTTTTATAGATCATATTCCGTTGAAGATGGATGGTATCATAATAAGACCGTTCAACATGGCAGTTTTTGGTTACGGCCTATATGCAGAAGACTCCTACAGAATGTAGATGACGATCATTTTTTTTAAGTTAAAAAATAATATAAAAAAGGTAAAGTTTATTTTGTAAGTTTGTATGTAGGGTAATAATCTCCGAAACTATTCGTCCGACTTCAAAAAAACAACCAATATTTTGAATGAACCGACTAAGTGACTTATTCCGAGAGTCTTCATCAGGGTGAGTGATCGCACGAAGTACACGACGCGACGCTGAGGGAGAGCGTCGCGATCACTCACACTGAAGAAGACTCTCGGAATGAGTCGAAACTTAGTCGGTGCCTTCACCGATAGTGCGGTACGTGAAAATTCCCGTTGAGAATTTAGAATGGACCTTCATGGTGGGCATACGCTGTATATTATCCCGTCAAAATACAAGGGCTTTTCGTGGAGACTAATTTTGCAACGTAAGTTGACGAAAAAACGTTCGATCGTATGCCTTTCTTACGAACGCTGCCTCAACGGCAAGAACTACTTTTTTTTATACGGGTACCAAGCAGGCGAAGCCGTGGTCAGTAGCTAGTTAATAATAAATTCCTCAAATATCCGTACGCTCATCTCATCCCAAGAAACAGGACGCGACAGTAGCTATGAATCATTATGGGTAACTTGCCAAATGGGCGTGTCCGTCCGTCAGTCATCGGGTAACTGCGAGGCGATTGGACAATACTGAGTAATAGTTTGGGCTAGGGAACTCCTCGAGGCTTCCGGTGCTGGCAACGTAGTTAAGGCGAGGTTGCGGCAGGATTTTAACACTTTTTTAACGCAAAATCAAATCTGCTTGTAACCTCATGAAACGTCAATTACGTCAGAGCTATGCGTAAAAATATCAAAAAGCGTTTTTCCAGGAAATTTTACAAGAAATGTAAATATTTTTCTTGCGATACAAGACAATGGGCACTACAAGATATTAAAAAATCATGTTGTGTTCTCAATTACGGGACGTACACTATTAAAAACAAGGAACGTACCTTCAATGTGATAGATAACGTAACTTCGCAATCAAATTATTTTGTTGTCGTTACTCAAACCATTTAAAACTGCGAAACGCCGAGCTTTAACCTGTAAAGTATTTTGTAAAAAATACAAAAATACTAGGTATGTAGCTATGTAGTTTACTATTCATACTAGCTTTAGAGTGACATGTTTTATATTTTTATGATATAACGATCTTACTTTTCAGCCCACCCCGTCTTAAGTACAGTAGTCACTTAAAGTACTCGTAGTGTCACAGACTCTTACTTGATCAAGTCTGAGTTCAGTGATCCGCGCCATAATTTTAAAAGCAAAATTGCTATCTTAATAAACGTAACTAAGTAACGATTATGAAAATCTGTAATTTGTACATTTTAAAAAACGATTTAAGATAATGAGACCTTAACATCATCATTAGCAGCTCGTAGTAACCTACTCCTAGCTATGAGACATACTTAGTAGACATGTATTATGTAAATTCCTCAGTCGCGCAGAAGGTTGCGGGTTCGATTCCCAACGCGGGTCAAATGTTTGTATGATCTGCACATATTCTCAATGTTTTCAATATAGTATTTACAACAACAAAAAAGTATATATCAGCCATGTAGTACATACCGCAAGCTCTGCTTAGTTTGGGGCTAGAAGATGCTGTGTGAAAAATGTCCAGCATTATTTATTAATTATTTAACACACCAAGGTACAGTCAGCAACACCAACTGATCTGTGATGTAAAAATTTAATTGTTTACTAATATTTTGTATACTATATTATGTAATGTTATTTACTATATTTTGTTTATTTTTCTACACAACTAATCATAAAAAAAACAATAATTAAAAAAAAAAACAAGTTTCAATCTTTAAACCCTAGAGGGGTAACCATTTGGTGATGCGAACAGTACATAGCTATCACATATCTTGCAAAACAGCTTCCTCGTAAACACGAAAAACCAGTTTAAAATTAGTTACTTTCAGGTCATTGAACTCATACGCGCTTCACGAACATAGCCGTTATCATCAGTTTTCTGTGTCACTGGTTCTTTCTTAGTCGCCCCGGTTAAGTAACGGCTACGCCACAAGAAATCCGTGGATTTCGATTATGTTCTCGCGAATATTCGTCAATAAATGAGTTTTCAAAATAAGTTTACTTTAAAAAACCGGACAAGTGCTAGTCTGACTCCAGCATCGAGGTTTACGTGAATAAATACCTATTGTTTTTTTATGGAATCAAACCTGTTTGTACCGAATAGGCCTAACATTCAGCTAAATATAAACAAAAACATGTAATTCTCTCAATTACTATAAGACCGCTCATTTTACTTTTAGTTATAATAAAGTTTTTTCATTCATTCATTCACTCAAGTCTTTATGTCGGTTGAAAATGTCTTCAAACTCGTAGTTTGGTAAAAAATAACGAAAAAGACCACTCGTAAACAAAAAAATCGCGGAACATACATGGGAGGTGATTCGGAGTACTCTACCTCTGGGCTTCCGCATGACGCCATTTTCAGGAACACCAGATTTAATTTTTCCAAAAACTATCATGAACTTGACTATTCACATTATAAAAACGGGAATTTTCACGTACGTAATTTTAATTACGAATTTTAGGCACGTAGTCGGTGCCTTCACCGATAGTGTAGTACGTGAAAATTCCCATTTTTACAATATGAATAGATAATAAATAATATATTAATATAATATATTCATTATAGTAGTGCACGGCGCGACGCGGAAGGAGAAAGTCGCAACCACTCACCCTGATGAAGACTCTCGGAATGAGTCGAAACTTAGTCGGTGCCTTCACCGATAGTGCAGTACGTGAAAATTCCCGTTTTTACAATATGAATAGTCAAGTTCACGATAGTTTTTGGAATAAAAATATTCATTAATATAATATATTAGATAATAATATAAATATTGATGAATCTGTGAAATGAATGTATTAATTAATTATTATTTAACCAGTTTAATCTTTAATGTGTTTTGTAATCGAATATTCTTCTTTCTTTTTATCTGTAATGTAACTAGTTTCTCCTACTGACTTATATGTATATTTGCATGCCCTCGATCTAGGCAAAACATGTACGGTGCTTACCCTTTACCATTCTTCCATCTTTGTGACCCATGTTTGCAAATAAAGAATTTGATTTGATTTGATTTGATAGATTAAATTTTGTCACTCTATGATGTCAATGTAATAAAAAAAATATAAAGTCAAAATCGTAGTTAGTCGTACCTGTTTAAGGTTTAAATGCAGTTGTTGGAAAGACAATGGATATTTTAAGTCACACACAGTTAAACATTTGGTATGTTGTAATGTTAGGGTCGTTGGCTTAACTTTGACATTTCTTTTTATGTTTATTTGGTGTCAACTGTCTGTAAAATCTCACGTTGCATTTCTGTAATGTTAAAAAAGATGGATGGATTCCTAGCACACTCTCTTTTAATGGAAATAAAATGGATAAGTCAAAGTCAAAATTCATTTATTCAATAAAATCACAAGGATCACTTTGAAACGTCGGTTTTTATCTAGGTGCCTGTTCCTCCGCCACCAAGCCAGGAAAGAAAGGCAAGAAAACAAGGCTGGTTATTCTTTTTAATGATCCTTTTACAAAACAATAGGTTCGAGTTGTAGCATTTTCAATCCCAAGAGTTTTTGTCATCTAAATAATCAGATATTTTATAGTATGCCTTTTTATAAAGCTTTTGTTTAATTACGTTTTTAAATTTGTTAATTTTAATTTTTGTACATCTCTTGGGAGTTTGTTATAAAAGCGTACACCGTGCCCTTTAAACGATTTACTAACTTTATGGAGTCTACAAGTGGCAACACTACACTATTTACTACAAATATTTGGATAAGCAAGGGTGCTAATTAAACAGACTTCTTTTTAATAGCACTATTTGCCTCTAAAAATCTACATTGCCTTCTAAATAACTAAGTTAGCCACAATTAACGAGCGTCTGAATGATACCATCTTATCCACTAGTTATCTTCTATGTAAGCCACTCTAAATACGACTCAGCATGGTGGTTATTTTTTAGCATCTAAATTTGTAACATGCATTCAAGCAGTAAACTTCTAAAATATTAATATATGACTAACCGGTCGGTTTTATTTATTTTAAACCCAAGTTTGTTGGGTAAAGTTCGGATAGCAATCCTCCTTTTCTGAATGGTAATAAAAAAAACCTAATAACCTAACCTATCCAAGACTTCTGTTTGTTGATCTTGACGCTTTCTATAGAATATTTAGTTGGCGTTGTAAAAAAGACGAATTAGTTTATTAGATGCTATCTCATTTTCCCGTTGCTTGGTTATAATGAGAAGTTTGATCACGTGGCCAATAAAGAAATGTGTGGCTTGACTTATTATTTCTCGATAAGTAATGATAGACCTGACTTCACATTATGACACTCTCTTCATACAAACGCACAAAGTGTAAGATCGCAAGTTTTGATCGTAACTTGAACATTGTATAGGCCTTATAGAGTTTTTTATACCTATACCAAAGGGTTCCCAAAAACCCCTGGACAAATGTTTGCATGTTTTACAGATATTTGTTCTGGGTCTAGGTGTTACAGAGAATCTTAGTGTGGTATCAGGACTGCATGCTGCTGTTGAGTGTTTATTAATTCACGAGTTCACAAAAAAAAGCCAATCCGGCATTTGAACTTAAGGATCCGGCGTACAAACTTAAATTCGAAGCGCGTCCAAAAATATAGCTATCTCTATTTGACTGATGCAGGCCCGCCCGTGCTTGCGCGATCGCAATATTAGCCGTTCAGAATTTGTTATACATTTGGTGATGTTCCGTAATACCAAAAAATATGAATGAAAACTTGTTGTATTTTTCACATTGTGTTGTTATTCTGTAACAAGACAATATAATCTATGTACCTAACCAAACGATACGTAAGGTACTGTTGTTTCTAATACGAAACAAATAAGAAGAAAACATGTCATGAATGACGTAAAAATATCCAATATGCGATTCGTTTACATTTCATTTTAGGTAAGTATTTTGAAAAAATATATAGCAAGGTACGTAGATAAATACTATTTAAATGCAAATAATAACATAATATGGTGGAAATAAGCTCTAATTACAAATGACTATGGTATTACGTTTGTATGGGCAATTCATCCAACCCAGGCCTCTTAACGACGCGTTATTGTCGCTGTGACATTTAAATCTTTTAAATTATTATTTATACGACACATAAACGTATGATTTATCATATCAGCTGGCTAATGGACGAGGAATTTCATACAACTTGCAGCTCTATTTAAAACAGCTGATGAAATTTTAATTAAAAATGTTTTTTATGCGCCTCAACACCTGCTCAAAACTTAAATAAAAACATTAGGAGGAATCTCGTATGCCCTAAATAGAAAAGGTCGATGGCATATATGTATACCATCAGTTAGTGTTCTACATCGAGCAGTTACCTCCGAGAGGCGTCATTTTGAACGACACTGTTCTGTCAACACATCAGTCTTTTAGGACTGATGTTGGCAAACGCGGACATTGTCATCGTCATTGCGTCATGTTGCTTGCTGTGCTCTGATTGGTTGAAATAGTTAGTTCGACCAATCAGAGCTAATGTCGTTTCCGTATAATTCAATGTTTCCGCAGGCGTTAACGCCAACAGAAAGTGGTATTTGTCTAACGTAGCGTATTGTGACATAGTGGGACGTATTGTGTAACCTATTTATTCTAAAAACTAAAGTGAATTTGATTATTCAGTGTATTTTTTTTTTCAATTCCCGTTTATAATATGTTAAATGTAAGTATAAGTCATTGCCCAATAAGCCAGCACGATAATATAAACGAAACAGCTGTTCAGTTTAAGCTGCACCACGTCTAAGACTCGCGTTGCATAAATGATTTGTGTTAAAACAGAGCATCAAAGGTTTAAGAGACTGTTTGTTCTTTGCATTATTCAAATTTTAATCAACACGCAAAATGTAATTTAAGTTTTCATTTTTCTGCATTTCGCGGTACTGAAGATGAATATTAGACGATGGAATTTTGTAAAAATAAACTCAAAGAAGCATCAACAGCATTAGTCTAAGTTTATTATAAACTGGCTTCTGCCCACGGCTCCGCCCGCGTGTTACCCGTATAAAAAGTAACCTCTATGTCACTCTAGGTAACGAACTCTCTCTGCCGACGGCTTTGCCCGCGTGGTACCCGGACAATGTAACCTTTGTGTTATTTTAAGTCATAAATTATACCTATTCCAAATTTCATCCAAATCCGCCCAGCCGTTACGGAGATAACTAGGATATTTTTTTCTAATATTCTCTGTAATGGAGGAATCAACTTGATTGAAATTTGGAACCGATATAGTTTGTGACCTAGAAAAACACAAATGATTATTTGTCTACCACGCGGGCAAAGCCGTCGGCAGATGCTAGTTAAAAAAAATAGCAGGATTCTATACAAAACAAATATTGCATAAAACTGCATTACAATCGGTTATGCCGTTTTGCCGTCTACCTTTCGAAGAATTACTTACTAAATAAAAAACCTAAAATCGGTCAATCACAATATAATACATACAGATACAAAGGTACACAAAGTCTGCAAACTATAAAAATCCCCCTTTTACGTCGCGGTTTAAATAATATCCATACCTTCTTTGACATTTAAATAAATTAGGTAAATACATTTATTCATACAAGAACATACAAGAACGTACAAGAACGTACAAGTAGGTATATACAAAAAATACTAACCTAACCTAACCTTCCCTTCTTATTTCAGGTATCTAGGGCATAATGTCCATCCTACTAATATTATAAACGTGAAAGTTTGTGAGGATGGATGTTTGTTACTCTTTCACGCAAAAACTACTGAACGGATTTTCATGAAACTTTACAGTAATATAGCTTATACATCAGAATAGCAAATAGGCTACTTTTTATCCGGGTAACACGCGGGCGAAGCCGAGGGCAGAGGCTAGTAAGACATAATGTCCATAAGGGACGCGACATAAGGCTGTGCGTTGATTGAAAGTGAATCAACAAGATTAGCCTATCTTATATTATAGGTAGAAGCGAAAATAGATTATTGTTGCTAGTAATATTCGTAAAGTTAAGCCTTTTCAATGAAAATCGAAAAGGTATGGTTCGGGACCTAAAAAACAAGTAGGCTACTTTTTACCCGCGTGGTAGCTACCTACCACGCGGGCGAAGACGCATGAAGAAGCTAGGCTTTTATAAACTTACGTTCAGAATCGGACATAGGTAAATTCATGACACATGAATTATCTTTAACACGTTTTGATTGATTATGTAGGTTGTTGATTATACCTACTTATAACTTTTTACCATGAACAGATCTTGCAAATTTTTTTTTGCGTGTATCGTTATTACTTTAGGTAGGTATTTATATCTTGGAGCGTTTTGGCGTAGCTTGCCTATTAAAATTAAATTAAAATATAATTTATTCAGATTACTCAGATCTAACACTAAATCCCGCCCATCTAAGGCCCGCCTGAGACGCAGAAGGTTGCGGGTTCAATTCCTGACACGGGACAAATGTTTGTATCTGCAAATATTTGTCTCGGGTCTGGGTGTTTTCTATGTATAATATGTATGTATTAACAAAAAAAAAATTATATAAGTAGTATATCAGTCATGTAGTTCCCATAATACAAGCTCTGCTTAGTTTGGGGCTAGATGATGCTGTGTGAAAATGTCCAGCATTTTTTTTTTTTAACACTAAATTAGATTACAACTTACTAACTTTCCACCAGGTCACTATTTGAAAGGGTGATCGGTAGTGAGATTTTAACGAGCGCTTCTGTGCTCCGGAGGGCACGATAAGATGTCGTTCCCGACTAGGTAAAACCGCGTTGCATGTCCGACACACAAATTGGCCACTTTCGCACGAAATACGAATAATTAAATACAGGCGTATTTCACGCCAACTCCGCGCTTATTACTGTAAAAAGCACAAGTTCGGCCACACGCGGAATACTATTCCCACCTTTGGCAAAAAGCTTCCAAGTATCAGCTGCTTCGCTTCGATTCCCTCCAGAGAAGAGCCGTTAGAATCATCGACAACCCTAAACGCTGTAGCCGCTGAGCCAGTGTCGTGACACTGTCGCAATCAGCGTGTTCTATCGTTTCAACTGAATCAAGAAGTGAATGATCTATGATGAATCGAAGTGAATGTAGTGTTTGTAGTTCTTAGTAATATAATTTAATTCAATCTAATCTAATTGTGCCTAATCTATTCTTTATATGTTTTTCTTGATTTAATGAATTTGACAATGTTTTTGACTTTGTACCTACTAATTTAATATTGTTCATATTTTGCATGTTTCTTTTCAAATGTATTATTTTCTTGACATTTCAAGTATATTGAACTCAAATTGCAGCGCCCTAACGGGGTTCATGTAGCTACCTATTTCTATGTAATTTTAAGACCTATGAATATGTACATGAAGGCAATAAATGAATATGAATATGAATATGAATGATCCGAACTATTCAAACGTACTCCCGCATCAAGATTTTACCATCGCACCTCGCAACACTGAAACATAGCTCATCCATATATCCTATTATAAAAGATAAAGATATACAGAACGGATTTTGATGAAACTTAACAGTAATATAGCTTATACATCAGAAAAACACATAGGCTACTTTTTTACCGGGTACCACGCAGGCGAAGCCGTGGGCAGAAGCTAGTGATTGATAAGTGGCTCTCTCGTACTACCCGCTTTACGAGTTCCTCTCTTCCCGGTAAAGGATAGTAGGATAATGCGAGAAATCTGCGTAAATTGAGTGAATAATTGGGAGCCAATGGGGTCGTTTTTGTTGACGTTTCAAACTGATTCTTGTTATTTTAATGAATAAAAACTTACTACTAATTCAACAATACCAACGTTTGTGTGTAGTTACGGAACATAAGTAGGTCGGTGATAGGTAAATAGATAGAAATTCTTTATTGCACAACTAAAAAGTACTGTACATAGGCGAACTTAATTCTAGATAGCATTCTCTTCCAGCGAATCTTTGTGTAATATGGAAAACAGTTTTGAGGCAGTGCATAAATAACAAGAAAAGTTGTAAGTAAATTAAGTTTCTATGAATATGATAATTAAATAACAATTTTGCGTACCAGGTTATTTACCTACATTTAGGCAGGATCTAAAATTATGTATCTTGACCTATAAAGCTAGCCATCTGAAATACCTAACTAACCTTAATCAGATTCTAATTACGAATGTATTATTTTCAAATTTAGACAGAATTATAGGTTTGACCAGTAAAAGTATTTTTATTACGTAAAATTTGTCAGTCTCATACTCATAAATAAACACAAAATCGGTCTTTTTCACATTTTATACACTTTACGAAGATTTTTATAACATTGACACAACTGTGTGGAATTTAATCGTACGCTCTTTTGTATAATGAACATGCTCCAGAAACAATGAGATAATTTACTTCTAATTATAAATTACTCACTACCCCAGATGGGTATCGTGGTTATTGTTACCAACCCAGAAAATACTGTTGTTTTTTTTTTATCCACCACGTCAAAAACAGAACACCGCAAGCTAATGACCCGCCCGATGTCAATCACATTAATTGACAAGTCTCTGGCGAAGTTATTTTCAACCAGTTCTACAGTCTACGCTCTAGAAAAATACTGGGCAGAATGAAATACATTTCCGTGGCTATAGAGTTTGAGAAAAGCAATTATGTCAACAAAACGTAACCTCAAAACACAAACCAACAACAAACGTGATAACTGGTGATAGTGACGAGGAGCGTAAACGAAACATCATCTATGTACGTTGTAGAATGATATGGCATTATAAAACAACATACACATAAGCGCATCTACGCGATATCGTCGCCCTTTAGCGAACATCCAACGGGAAATGTATTAAACTCGGCCATTTTCGTCAGGGCACCTTATTTTGACAACCGTTTGCGAATAAGCAACACTTACCCTTTCCACGTCCAGGTCTGAGCCTGTACACAATCTCTTGCCACCACTACCGTTGTAAGCCATCGTGAACCACAAAACAAAACACTAATCACACCGAAACGCGTTTTAACCGGAACGAAACGAGACAACCTCCTTCTACGGCGATCGCGAATTGACTGATTGTTAAATGAATGAAAAGTGTTGTCGATCGCGTTCGCGTGCGATCGAATGAATGAATGAGAGATACGTGTCGGGGCTGCCAGGAAAAGAAAAATCTACCATTCAGAGCTTCCATATTTTCATCTAATATTTTGAAAATAAATTCGCGTTTAGTCCTTATTTTATCCGACCTTTTTTTGCGTCAGAATATGAATTTACACAAGGCACTAAAAGTAAAAGACAGAATTATGAAGATTACTAGCATCTGCCCACGGCTTCGCCCGCGTGGTACCCGGATAAAAAGTAACCTGTGTTATTCTGATGTATAAACTATATTACTGTAGTTTTATCAAAATTGGTTCAGTAGTTTTAGCGTGAAAGAGTAACAAACATCCATCATCATAAACTTCCGCGTTTATAATATTAGTAGGAGTAGAATAGGATAGGATTAATAAAATCGGTACCGATGTTGTACTGTAGGTAATGATTAATTGCACCTAGCAGTCTCCTTTCATACATGTGCGTGTCACATTCGAATTTCGCAAGCAAACAATGATCGAAATGAAACGTTTTGCGCTTGTAAACAATATTTTTATTAGTACATCAACTTATCCTATAACTATTTACAATTTGTTGTCATACTATTTTATAGCCAACAATATATTCCTTCATCTGCTTTAACTATTTTATCAAAATAAATCTTTATGGGAGTGGAATTGGGCGAGCTACGTCGTGACCGGCCAAGAAAGCTTGGAGGGACGATCTCAATACCTTTAGTGGTAAGAAATTTCGAGTGATGGAGATGGTTAAAGAGATTTAGGGGAGACCTTTGCCCAGCAGTGGGAAGATATACGTAAAAAATACAGTAGAACAACTTTTATTTTAGAAGCCTAATTTTACTAAAACTTCATCATTATTAGCTTGAAGAAAAAGGCTACTATTGGGCATAGACCTCGTATGTTGTTGGTGTCTCGATAAACACTAGATAGGCGCTAAGCGCAGGGCATTTACCATAGCAATGCTGTTATCTTGGCCAGTCGAAGTAAAAACATCATTAATTGAGTGAACAATTTCGTACAACTGAATGAATTGTGAATCTATTTGAATTATCACTTTAAACATTCAGAATTAACAGTATTTTTTTCATCAAAGCTTAGAAGCATCAGGCTTCTAAACTGCTAAGTAGAATGATTCTAATGATGTTTCTGCCACCATAAAAAGCCCCTGAGGCGATCAGTATGTATTATTAATAAAATTATTCTGTGTCCTTCCAACCTTCAGTGAGACCATTTGACAGTCTAATAGACACAGAACACAAGGGGTTTTAATTAATTTTTAGAGGAAACCTTTTAGTTCAATAGCTAGTGTTGCTAGTTAAAAAAAATCAATGAGGAGTAGGTTGGTGCCCGTCTACATAGAAATTTCTAGTTGCTTTTGGTAACTGAACTTCCATTCCTTCCAGGGCTTTTGTGAGCACTATTTGACAGCCTGAAACATATGACATGATATAATTTTCTTAATATAATCATACTTTCTTGCAGTGTACTTTAGAGCACAACTTAGAACACATCGCCAAATTATTTAATGTCTTTTTGTTTTTTTTATTCCAGGACATACCGCCATTTTTGTTAAGATGTTTCCCTTCACCTTTTAAGAACCCATAACAACAAAGATGACTTACCTAATCTAGAGTTTTCCTTCAAAAACGGTGCCATATCTAACAAGTCATCCTCTTTCTCCTCTGAAGGTGGTAAACAATCAATGTACTTGTGTGGTATGTACACATGGCATGTTGTACAGGCTAATGAAGCCTCACAGGCACCTGAAACCGAAATAAGAAACTGGTTCTACAAAGCTCTACCTTGGACCAAGTTAATAGGTTTTTTATTCATTAAAATTATTTAGCATTGTCTTTTGCAAATTAAGTTAATTCGCACAAAATTATTTGTGACCAAGCCTAGAAGAATTAAAGCCACCAACACAACTATTAGGATTTTTTTTTTAAACTCTGTTTTTTGGAACTTTTGTTAATTTTCGACCATGTCAGTTCCATCGTTCTCTCTTACTTATTCACGATACAGTTTCTTTGACCAGCCCATACATGGACCAATATGGAAACTAGTTGAAGTGGCAATGCGTAGGCCAGATATCTCATAGAATAGAAGTTGTAAAATAACTACAAATAAACAGTGACAGTGAGTGAGTGAATAATAAGTGACTAATATCAGACGACAGTGTCTTATTAAATATCAAGATTGGCCAAAAGGACGAGTATCCAGGCGGTTAAACAAAAAATAATAATAATAATCTCAGAATGATAACCATTGCCAAGCAAAGGTACTAGAATGGCAACTTCACAGTGTAGGAAGGGCATACACCAGATGCACTGATAATATCTAAAAGGTTGCCGGAATGGAGTTAGCCAAAGAAAGTTCTTCATAGCACTCTTTACTAGAGGCATGTTTCCAGCAGTGGGCTTCTACAGGCTGTTTATGATACTCAGGGAAGAAAGCTTTTTACCCGCAATGTAGGGAGTCATATATGATAATGCCTTTGTACCAAAGTAGGTTGTTTATCAGTTACCATATATTATCTCTATAACAGCTTATATGATTAAAATGTGTTTTTTTACAATTGATTTGTGTGACTTCAAGGATGGTTCTTAGATAGGTTTTTTCACCACAAGTCAATGTTCTTCAGGGGGTTTTTAAGATTAAGCATTTTTATCTTACCTTCCATATGAATTCCATATCTGTGAGCTAAGTACAGAATATTGTCACCGACTTTACCTCTCACATTTGTTTTTTTCCCATCCTTATCTATGTATGTTATATTTACACTGGAATGGAAAGAATTGATAATTAATAACATCAAATTTCACACTGTTTACTAAATTTGATGACATCAGTGGTGTGTCAGGCAAGCAGTCGGCAAAAATGCAACAGGTGCAGATTCGATTCCAGCTGTAGAACAAATGTTTGCACTGTCTAAATATATTGGTTCCAAATCTAGGTATTGGAGTATGGTGGGTCTCGTAATTCCTGATACCCATGACACAAGGAATCCTATTGGGTCAGGACTTGTACGCGACTGCTGCGTGTTGTTCAATCAACACTCATTGATTGAATTCATCTAAGTTACTCATCGAAAAAATTATTGAGTTAGAGCGGTATTTTATACGTTTTTATCATTCATAACATCAGCTGATAAAATTATAAACTACTAAACTTACACCTCATCTTCTGACTTAGGATCTTGCCACTCGTATTCCCCATGATTTAGACCTGTAAAAATAACAATTTCAATTACCTATTCTACATATATTCAGTAATATTTACATAAAAGAGGTCCTACCAGCAGTTTTCTGAAATGATCGGATTTGCGGGAAAAACGGCGCGCGTAATAGTTTAAAATTATTGTGCGTTAGATAACGCTTTATCACAATTTGGAACATTGTTTTTATACATTTAAATCAAGGCAAAAAATATTTTAAGAGCACTACCTACTGTATGTTATGTTATAAAAATAGCGTAATTTTTCTTTTTTATAATTGATTGAAGTGTGATTTGATTGACTGTCTTGCTTGACGTCTTATTTCGATTATATTAGATCGGATCGGATACATAATGTGCATTTATATTTAATAAATTCAAAATGCAAATCATATATCCGACATAACCATTCATTCATTCAGTACATAGCCAGGTTTAACAATTTTCACTTAGATAACTTTGACACCTACTTACTATATGAAATAGGTGTCGGTCAAATCAGAGCCTGAAGAGAAACAGCAATAGAAAATTAATTATATTTATAAACTACACAGCTAAAATATCCGAACAACATGGTGCTGCCATGTAAACAATGTTCCCTCATTTGAAGGAGTCAGTGCGTTTGTTTGGATGTTATTTCGCTGTGATTTTGATGTGAAACACGGCGTTCTTCATGAGCATTGATCAAGACCATTATACATGTTAAAATTTTCTCCATCATTCATGTTGACATGCTTGAGCATCAACACACACACAGCACAAATTAGATACTATACACTATAAACTACATTCAAGTATACAAGGCGAGTGTGAATGGGATAGTTGGTAGAGGAAGGCTCGGCAAACGTAAATTGGAAACATTTTAGAAAAAGGCCTAGTCAGAAGTACATTTAACCGCCGAGCCTGTATGAAGAATGTGATGAGGATGAATGAAGCGAAAAACGTATGCCTGGATCGTAGCAAGTGGAAATCCTTGGTCTCTGCCTACCCCTCCGGGAAACAGGCGTGACTATATGTATGTATAATATACTTTTGTACAATGGTAGAGCATCAATCAATCAATCGGGTTGTCAGCATTTACGTTCTTTTTCTTCGAGCTGAGGCTAGCTGGCACTATTTGCAAGAAGGGTAGAGCAAGAATATTTACAAAAATGTCAATGTCAAATTGTCGAATGATTGACTGTCATACTGACGTACCGTCATGCTATCTTAGCCATTTTGGTTTTGGTTATTTTTTTGTAAATTATTTAGAAATTTATTGATTTTTTATCACAAGATGAAGGTTGTGATTGTTTAATTAACTAAATTAGCTTATATAATTATAATTGGTTAGTTGTGTGATGATAATATCGCCAATTTACTTTAAATAGGTTTTTCAATTTGATAGATTGTGGAATCTTGGTAAGTTTTATTACATATTTTATTTATGACGTGTTAATCGCGTAGCCTTGTAGGACTTGCGCGTTGGTTCGTCCATTTTATGTAAATAATAATCTATAACTTCTAGAACAGGCAACTTTAGTAGGTATATCCACTTATCTGAGTTAAACTGGAAGGATTTCAAATCGCCTTCCACTGCTGGTGGGTATTATCACTGAAGTATTTTTTTAGATCTTCTATGTAAATAGGTACTTAGGTTTCACGCAGACCGGCAGTCTAATGCCAGTCAGAAAATAAATAAATTAGCATAGTGTATGTATGTACCTCAATTCACTATGCATACTTGTCTTAAAACAGACAAAAAAAATTGCTTTTGGCTCTAAAAAAATTACCGGATTTAATACATAGCTTTATTTTAACTAATTTGACAAAACCAAGAGTGTATATTGTGAAGTTGCTATAGTGAATAAATGAGTATTTGGATCCACTGGCACAAACTGTTAAAGAATAGAAAGAAAGAAAGAAATATGAATATATAAGAATGGTATAAAGTAAAAGTTTTTTTACCATACTTATTATACTTATATTAGTTTCTCAAATTAAGATACCTTAAATTAACCATTTTCAATTCAATAATGGGTGTACTAAGACCTATCACCAAGGCACATATTCTTTACATCATTGGGATATTTTTTTTCTATTAAAGTATACCTGGGAATGTCTCAATATATTTTTTTTATTCTTTATGGAAATTAATTCCAAGGGTTATTAATAAACTTTGGTTCAAACAAACATTACAATTTTTTTTTTAATTTTTGTAACAAATTATGCATTTAAAGTTGGAGTAAAAAAAAATCCCAGCATTTATTTTCCCTATTTGTAGTTGCAATCAATGGTACCTGATTGGACAGCCCCACCTCATTAACCTAATTTATAAATAAGCTCATTGTTGCAGTAATCTTTTATCCTTTTTAGGTCTTAACTCGAAATGTCACTTCTAACAGAAACTGACATAAAAGTGGAAAAAGATGACCGAAAAGACCCCATGTCCTTCCTGCCCCAAGAAGAGATGTCTTATGAGATAAAGAAGAAGAAAAAGAAGAAAAAAAAGAAAAAGCTCGAAGACCCTTTCAAAGATGTGGAGAAGTTATCTGTGATACAGGAGCCAGATATAACTGCTTTGGACCCTGATATTGGGAGTTTGGATCCTGAAGTGACGATTAAGGTTGAGGATATCGAAGTTGATTTGAATATTGATGATGTGAGTTTTTTTTACACCCAACTGGCACATAGTCCTGACCCCACACTAGGATTCCCTTTATTGTGGGTATCAGGAACTATACATTTTACCATGTTACTCCATGTACATGTATAGCACACCCAGACCCTGAAAAAAAGAAAATATGTACAGAATATGCAAACAATGTATATTGCATCCCTCCCTATATTGCATAGTCCAGACACACTGCTAGATTAGGTACAGTCAAGAAAAAAGTGTTTTGTAAAATCCTGTCAAGCTCTTCTTTTTACGTCACTTACCCTCTTTTACTATATTTATTAGATTAATAGGTTTCACAACTAAGAAAATATTGTTATAAAAAAATCTAGCAGGAAGAGGTTTGCAACAATAGTTATTCAAAACGTACAGCATATTTGTCTTTTTATCAAAATCTTTTTTTATCTTTCGTTTTCTGCGAAAAACAAAGCTAACAGCAATGTTTCCTTGTCAAAATCCATTCTGTTATTGACTGTCCAAAACGCGGATCGCTCGCCGCTCAGAGGCGGCGTGTTCGCTGCACGCTCCCGCCTCGCTGTGAACTCACTCGCTAATCGCAAGTGTGATATCACCTGCTTTGCTATAAATGAGTTCACCTCGTTCGATTGGCACCACACTAAAGCTGAATGAAGGATCATCAAAAAAATAACCAAGCAGAGTTTGTTGCCTGATTACTTCGGAAGTGGTAACTGTTCCACTGCATTTGGTTTTCTTGTACATGGCACATCTCCATAACGTTTGAAAATTTTGATATTTAGAGAGCCGGTAATATTCGAAGGCATTTTCGAGTAACAAGCGATTATTAACTTATTATATCTAAATTAGAATAATTGTTTTGTCCTCTGCACTCTTGAAACCCTTGAAACATGAATTTCATGACGTTGTCATCAGGAATCATAAATTAAGAATAGATACCTCAAGTGGCCCATACTTGATAATAATTGATAGCAAACTGCATGGTGAAGAAATAGTTTTGAGTCACAAGATTCGTGAACAGAACTACTGGGAATTAATTTCCAATTTGTTCTGTGAACAGAACTAATGGAAAAAAAGTCCCAATAGTTCTGCCGACAGAACTACTCAACAGAACAGGTGGGAATAGACGGAATCGCCGTAAATTCACTTTCAAATTTTAAATTCACGTAGTTTTTAAGTTTTATTCCAAAAATCATCGTGAACTTGACTATTTTAAAAACGGGAATTTTCACGTACTGCACTACTACCGACTAAGTTTCGATTCATTCCGAGAGTCTTCATCAGGGTGAGTGATCGATCACGACGCCGATAGTGCAGTACGTGAAAATTCCCGTTTTTACAAAGTGAATAGTTTATAAGTTGACGTTTCTATATAATCCTTGTGAGTTCAATGAATAAAAACCTATTGACTTTGACTTTGCACGAGTCTCTTACTAAAATCATGTTTATCTTTCAGTTCAACAATGATGATGGACTCGTCATGGAATCCTACAACGAAGACTGTCATTTAGAGCCAATCGTGAAAATCGAAGAACAAAGCCGAGATGCTGTGCTCTTAACCTTCGAAAACATCATCAGTGACAAACTCATAAGCGATAAACTTCTAAAGGAAGATAAAATCAAGATCGAACCGCCCGGCGAGAACCATTTCTGCCAAGTCTGCCATCTAGTCTTCAGAACAGCCAAAACCTTAGACTTGCACAGGAAACGAACGCACAAGAGTTTCAGGAAGTCTTTCAAACATATCTGTAACGAATGCGGGAGGGAATACGAGTTTAAGAATAGTTTGGTCGCGCATATTCGCAGAAAACACGGCCCCAATGCGAACAATGACGATATGCTGGAACGAACCTGCGAGTTATGTGCACTTGTCTTTAAAGGGATATCTAGGCTACGTATGCACATGCGAAGGAAGCATGGATCTCACGAGGACACGTTTAAACTAGCATGCGAATACTGTGGTCTCACGTACGACAAGCAATGCAGCCTGCTTGTGCATGTACGTAGAAAACATACACACAAAACGAAAACCAAATCTAATCTGTGGCTGACCTGCCCATTTTGTGCGAAGGTCTTCAACAAAAGGGAAACTTACGCACGACATATTCAAAGAAACCATCGAATTAAGGATGATGATGATAAGACTCGGGAAGATGAGACGTTTAAAAAGACTCATATGAATGAAAAAACTGGTGAACTCACCTGCAATCAGTGTCCAGCCAGTTTCTCTTCAACCAGCTATCTTAAATGGCACATGAGGAGAAAGCATAATGCTATGATTGCAGACTTTAGACTTAAATGTATGATCTGTAAACTTTCATATGCAAATTCTGAAAGCTTAAAGCGACATGTCAGAAGGAAACATGATCAAGGGACCTTCTGTTACGAATGTAACAAACAGTTTGCAGATAGAGATATGTACTTAAACCATTCACACGCTAAAGATGTCCAAACATGTAATGTATGTGGACTGATTTTCGCAAATCAAGGCGGTTTGGCTAAGCATTTAAGGTGCACTCATAAAATTGACAGTCCTAAGACTGTTTTTTGTCCGAATTGCAACCAAGGATTCATTAACAAACGGGCGTTGAAATCTCATTTTAACAGGATACATTTAAAACTTTCTTACACCTGTCAGTTTTGTAGTAAAGTTTTCAAAACAAGAGAAGTTTATAAAAGGCATGTTACCGTCAAACATATTCAGGCCACGAAAACTGATGACGTTAGCAGATTGCATCAGTGCGAACAGTGTCCGGAGAAGTTTAAGGACGAATTCGAACTTTGCAAGCATAATAATTTTAGTCACGGCGAAGTAAAACTTGTGGTGGTTAAGAAGGAAGAGGATGATATTAAAAACGTTTTCAAATGTACAAAATGTACAGACGAGTATTCCAGTTGGGAGTTGTTGCGAGTACATTTTGAGCAATCCCATCATTTGACAGAGGAAGTGCAATGTCAGATCTGCGGTGACCTAATGAGTCGAGGGGATTTAGTCAAACATATTAAGGTACATGATGAAATTGAAGTACAATGCAAATATTGCGAGTTTAAAAGCAAAAACCGACTAAGTATGACCCAACACATGCTTCGGCACAAAAACGCTGAAACCTTCCACTGTGATTATCAAAATTGTAGATATAAATCGTTTTATGAGCATGCAATGACTAAACACAAGAAAAGACACCTAGAGTTAGGCGTTAAGTTGCAGTGTGCACGTTGCCCGTTCCAAACAATGAATAAATACATTTTGAAATACCATGAAGAAGCTCATGAGACGGGGAAAAAACGATACAAATGTGATAAATGTGAGTATGCCACGATACTGCCAGCTAATTTAGTGCAACATAAGTTTAAACATTCCACAGAGAAGAAATTTAAGTGTGAAGTCTGTCCTTTCGCAACTAAGTATAACACATCTTTGCGTTTTCATGTTAAGAAAAAGCATTGTGACCTGCCTACTGTTAGTTAGTTAAAAATAGTGCATTTTACTCAGAATAAAATGCACAGACCTTGGTAATTAATTTGTGGACCACCCTAGGTTGAACATTCTGCTGATCAAAAAGCACTTCACTTTATAATATATTAGGCTTTGCTCACGGCTTCTCAGACGTGGTACCCAAATGAAAAGTAGCTTTTTCATTTTGTTTTATAAAACTAAAGTGGCAAACAAGCATTTGGACCGCCTGTTGGTAAGCGGTTACCGTAACCCATAGTTTGCGGACGCTTGCGACACCAGAGGTATCATTCACTCTTTGTCAACCCAGAAACATAACGGGTGGAAGTCTCATGTGCCTAATTCCACCAGCAGCAGCCCTTCAAGGACCTCCTTGTGAAAGGCTCGTCTGGAGTACTATTTTTGCAGCACAAAATAGTACTTCCCCGGCTAAAACTACTAGCTTATCTTATTCCAGATCACTTGTTTCAAATCTCATCCAAATCGGTTCAGCCGTTATTTAGATTATAAGCAACAAACATCTATAATTTCGCATTTATAATATTATTTGGATTATGGCCGCCATGGCTAGTCAGGTGGCTAACTTAGCCACTCGGTAACTGAACACTGTCAAGCAATATATTGCTCAAATGTAAAGTGAATTGAAAGTAAAATTAGTGTTTAGGTACCTAACCTTGTTTGTTACCTTACTTATGTTAAGCTGTATATTTGAATTATTGCAATAATTGTTATGTTATGTTTTAACGATTAGAGAAAGAATTTAAATTATGTTTTTAGTCTACGAGTCAATTAAATGTACATATATACACACGAAATTTTCAGCAATACTGTATGATATAAGTATAAAAAACGTGTTTTTATAAAGGACCTGTGTTTCTTGCCTACATTACATTACATGTTTAATTTAATCACATCCTTTGACACATTGCGCGTAGCATGATATAAGTTAATCACATTTTACACAATAGTACAAAACATTTAAAAATAACTACCTAAGCTATCTGCAAAAGCAATGTCAACAAAAACACGTCTACGGTGACATCTCGTGCCATTTAAGTAAACAGATTACCTACTTATAGGATTATTACACAATTGTTTATAAATAAACGGCAACATGGTTTATAGTTTTATTTAAACTGACCTATGAAATAATAGCTCAATATTGATTTGATTTAGTTATGCAAATAAATTGTTTCGATGTTTATAGTTTTGTTTAATTTCAGCCGTAATAAAAAATAATGTATGTACCTGAAGTAAGAATCTTTTTGTATTTAGCGTACCGTGGTAGCGTTAGCACAGACACCGATGTTATAATACACATCAGTGGTGGGTCCTCAGCACGTGTGGCACCACAATTGTAGCTACACACTTCCTCGAAACGAGGCCTCACTCTTTTCGTTTGGACAAGCTACCACACCACACCAACACAGTTGCACAATCGTGCTAGGCGTGAGGCGCGAGGCTCGAGCCGAGCCGCGAGAAAAGGTCGTGTTGGCTCGCACATCGCTGTGCATGCGTGCAAAAGTGAGGAAGGTGAGGTGTCGTTCGACTCGCGAGCTATAGCGTGTTGTGGTTGTGTGCGAGCGAGTTATGTGATGAATGTATGTATCTGCATTATCGGTCGGTCGGCCACTCTCTCGAGTGAAGGATTTCGTTGGTGTGTGGTGTAGTGTGGACTGTGGTGACAGTTCGATACCTATCGTATCGATCGAGTGTTGTTGAGTAGGTAGGTACCTAGTCGGCCTTACTAGACCGACACGTTCCGTGCTGTTCAATTCCACGCCATGTGTATTTGCATGTATCTACAGTGTGTGTGTATTTTGGTAAAATTATTCAAATTAGGTACATACCTATTAAAATTATTATGTTAGAGAAAATTGTGTCAACAAAAACTAGGTACCTACTACCTACTAGGTTGATCTTGATCTAACAATAAGAACTTACATATAAATATTACACTTACCTTGGTACCTACTTACTATTCCAAAACGGTTCAGCCGTTCATTACCAAAATTCTTAAAACAAACATTCAAAACTGACTGATAGATACCGGCTTCGTAGGTACCTACCTACCTACCTACCTCTTACCTAAAGTAGGTAACATTAATTAATTGGATCGTTAAATATAGATAGTTGAATAGGTATACAGCTGTCTTGTCTATTTGCACCATTCCTAGTTGACTGTGGCTTGTAGATTACTTACTATTTTCTAACAAACATTGTGATACCTAACCAACCTACCTATTTTCGCATTGTTATGAAAAGAGATCATTCTATGGCCAATTGCTTCATTAATTTTCATACAAGAATGTTTCTGCCTCTTCCTCAATACAAAAGTGACCACACAACACAATTGTGTAGAGTAGAGTAGGCACATGCTCGCCGGCACACAACACGTGCAGCATGCCGCCTCGCACATAGCACTCCAGTCCATTACCACACCACACAACACGCACAGCGCACACTGTGTTCCCAAGACTGCCTCACTCAACTACGTTCAGAAACTGCCTCGCTGCCTCGCCTCAATTGTGGTACCCCTCAATTGTGGAGCCCCTCGCACGATCCTCGTTTTCAAACAGTGTGCTACTCATGACTAATACACATTAATAAGCGGTATAAAAAAACAAGTAGGCGGTAGTATAAATGTTAGCAGCATCTCTTAGCGGTGGGTCCTCAGCACGTGTGGCACCACTTTTGAAGCTACACTCTCGAAACGAGGCCTCACTCTTTTCGTTGGACGAGCTAGCACACCTGCACACCAACACAACTGCACAATCATGCTAGGCGCGAGCCGAGCCGCGAGGAAAGATCGTGTTGCGATGCACAATGCGCCTCGCACATAGTACTCCACTCCATTACCACAACACGCACTGTGCACACTGTGTTCCCAAGACTGCCTCACTCAACTACGTTCAGAAACTGCCTCGCCTCAATTGTAGTACCACAGACTTATAGCGCCATCTGATCAATGAGAGAACGGCATCTTGTTGCATGTAGCATGAATTAATTTATTACAAGGTACATGACAAGACCTACCATGTCATGTACCTACACAGTGATTTAATTAATCAATATTTTTTATGCGCCCGACTCGCCACGCCATTGTCGTTCTATACACACGCACACCCGTATGGGTTATATGAGCTCGTAAGCGATAAGACCGCCCATTGTACTTTTAGTTACCTATGCATAAGTAAAATTTTGTTATTTTTGTAATTTACTTGTGGAGTACATAATAAAGTATTTTCTTTCATTCATTCATCTCTAGTCTCTACCAGGCATGGAATAATTCACGCAACTCATCGCTTCACTTGTTATTTAACTAGCTAGAAGAGAGAATCTAATTATGTGAAATTAAACCTTATTCTTAAGTCTGCTAAGCTTTGATTTGCTTGAAGTTTTTTATAACGCGCTCAGATAAATAAAGCCATGTATTCACGATCCATCTTGCTGTAAGTCCCGCTAAGGCCGACCGTGCGATGACTGACGTAGCAGACACACTATCGTATTCGCATCCAGCGTGCTAGATGTAAGCGAACGAGTTAAATTCGCGCTTGTATTTTATTTATTTTATAACGCCCCCTGTTTTATCCAATCGCCAAAACAATGAAGTTCTTATGTTATTAGCAGCAGTAGAAAAAGAAAATATTTGGTTGGATTAAAAAAAAATCATACACGTGCAGAGTATCTACACTCTGATTATTATGTCATTCAATAAACCTTGAAAGTGTTTCGATCGATTGATCGACACGTCACTTATTTAATTTAAAGCGACGAAAAACTAATTTTGATGATGTAAATTGTAAACAATATGTAATAAATAATATATCAGATTATTTAGATGATAAAATTCTTGTGATTGAAAATGCTGCAACTCTATAAAAAATGTAGGTACCAATGTTTTGTAAAATATACTTAAAAAGAATAACCAGCCTTATTTAAATGGAAACAGAACGTAGTAGCGCTCTTTGCTATATATTTTTTTTGTAATTTAGAATGTTCATATTTCTCTGGAAAAAAATAAATAAAAGAAAACGTTGTCTATCAAAAGTAAAATCGTTCATTTTAAATACAATAGAAAACACTACTAAATTGTATTTTTTCTGTAATATACAGCCAACTACATCTATCAACTTTTAGTACCTACCTACCAACCTTATTATCGGGAAAAGATATAAAAGGAAACATGAAGTTTTCACACCAAATGGTTACATTTTTATCTATTTTAGGTAACTTTTGACAAGACCCGACTGGCAACACTGAGCAATGAGCAAGATTGACCGTGAATAAATGGCCTATCTTAGCGTCAAAGAGAATGTAACGCTTGGCGTTTTATTTAGTTATAACCTCTCTGAATAACTTCAAGTGATATTGAATTATATTTCTAGCTTTGTCTTTGTTGATTTACGTGAAGTATTTTATCAAGCCTATGAAAATAACTGAGTGAGAAATTATTTCACTTGCAGTCCTTGTCGTCGCCGTGGGACAGTGTTATTCTTTGACTGACCAGATAACTATTTGGTACCAACTTATTACTTATCTATCGTTTGTAAATATTTTTTTTTGTGACTTATTGTTCTAAATTAAGTTGTAAAAAGTGTAGTGACTCTTACTAAAGTTAGTTATCAAAAATCGTAATGTCGTTAGTATGGGATCATTACGAAAAAATTCCAGAAAAGCCATCAAGTGCAAGATGTAAACTGTGTAAAAAAGAATATTCATACAAAACAACCACAACTAATTTAAAAAAACATTTAATGTACAAACATTTGAGTGCTTTCCACAATCTATTAAATCATGGAAGTAATAGTGCAAGTACTTTAAATGCTGTAAAAAGAGAAAATTCTCCTGAAAAGCCGCTGTTTGTAGCTGTCGAACTGGTGACAGAAGGAACCAGCTCATCACAGTCAGAGCCAATTCATTCACCAGATCTCCAAACCATACCACCAAGCTCAAGCCCGGCGAGACCACAGAAACACAATCAGCAAAACAACATTACTGCTTATGTTCCGCACAGATTAGATCAACAACAAAAAAAGGAGATAGATGAAAAATTACTGGAGTTAATAACAAAAGATTATCAACCATTTTCAGTCGTTGAAGATCAGGGATTTCGAAGTTTTGTTCAAGCATTGAACCCAAATTATGAGTTACCTAACAGAAAATGTATTTCTGGAACACTGATACCCCGACAGTATACAGAATGTAAAACACATGTAATGGAATTGGTCCAAAAGGCAGAAAATGTATGTATTACTATCGACTGCTGGACATCTCTGCTAATGGACTCGTATCTTTCTGTGACAGCTCATTTTATGCTGGATTTTAAACTGCAGACCGTCTTGCTGCATTGTGAGCATTTTAGCAGCTCACAGACTGCTCAAGCGTTAGCTACATCCTTACAAAACATAGTACAAGAATTTGAAATTGGCGATAAAATTACATTGGCAGTATCAGACAACACTAATAACATCAGAAATGCTATCGAAAACAATGAGTGGCCTTGGTTTGGTTGTTTTCTTCACAAATTAAATCTAACAATAGAAAAGGCGTTGGGAGTCATCGACTTCATACTTGAAAAAGTAAAGCGAGTGGTTGTCCACTTTAAAAATAGCGATATTGCTACAGAAGCTCTTCTAAAATATCAAACAGATGTTGAAAAAAAAACACTGGCTCTTCAATTAATACAGTTTGTTCCGACCCAATGGAATTCTGTATTTTATATGCTGCAGAGATTCCTTAAGCTACAAAGTGCTCTTGAAGCAGTCATACCAAACTTAAGAGTTAACTTGCCAACTATATCAACGGAAATCTGGGTAGCAATAAAACAGGTTTGCATGGTTTTGCAACCATTTGAAGAGGCAACAAGAGTTATGAGTGGCGCTCAATACCTGACAGCAAGCTTGGCCATTGTAATTGTGGATGGCTTGAAAAATGTCATCAATATAATGAAAGAAAAGGCAATATTTGGTGTGGCAGAAACATTCCTTGAGATACTAGAAGATGGACTAGAAGCTCATTTTCCGAAATCTGAATTTGAAGATAACTTGCTACTGGGAGTATGTACGTTTATGGACCCTCGATTTAAAATTCACGCATTCATGGACCACTCTGTGGTAGATGACGCACCTTCTGAAGAAACATGTGAGCGTACAAGACGTGCTTATTTTATCAAAGAGCATGTTTTAGGACTGCTTAAATTTAAAATACGGGAAAAACAGCAAATAACGCCAAGCACTGGGCTTACTCCAAACATGTCGCACAGATCAACTTCAACTGTGGATGAATCGGAGACAATTTCAATATGGGGCAAAATTGACAAGAATATAGCAGCAATTACTCCTTCCTTTGACGACATATCCGCCAAAGCGAATAACGAACTGGAGATGTTTTTGCACGAAGAAGTTATACGGAGAGATTCTTGTCCCTTAGCCTGGTGGAAAAGTCATGTGCTGGTATATCCGAATCTGGCAGAAATATTTTTTGAGCATTGTCACATTGTTGTCTCATCTGTGCAATGTGAAAAAGTTTTCTCTAAGGCAGGGAAAATATTGACTGAGAAAAGAGCCCGTCTTAGCAGAAAACGCACAGCAGAGTTGGTATTTCTCAACAGCAATAGCGCCATTTTTAATTATTTATCTCAAACAGGTGTTACTGTAAAGAATGTACATAAAGTTTTAGGTAGTATTAAAAAACAAAAGAAAAAAAAACAATAAATAAATATATAAAAATAAAAAAAATACATAAAAAAAAAACAAAAAAAAAAGATGGTTCAATGAACTTTTAAATACGCCAATGTACAGACTAAACTGAACATTGACAGTCCCAAGCCTGTCAAAGTATGAGGGAAATTTCATTGAAATCACTACCTACCTACCTTTATTATTAGTCATCAAATCGTAGCTACTACAACTATACGATCAAAATATGAACATGTGACTCGCTCAAAACACGTTCACGATAATAATTATGTAACGGGAAAAAATGTAGCGGTGACAATAATCGTGATGTGTGATTTCCTAATGGTAAACATAAAATATAACTTGTCATGATTTTTCACCCGTGATATAACAGAGGATATAAAATGCTGAGCATGCCAAAACGATGACCGAATCGACCGTGTCCTCTAACGCCATTCTTTTCGGTTCCTTGCTATTCTCATCCACTGATTCCAGGCTATGACGCTATATTATCCGCTAAGGATATTTTGAAATTTCAACTTTAAGGGGGGAAATGGAGGTGGTGAACTTTGTTTGAAAGTCTCTGTTGAATATAAAAATATGAACATTTGAATAAGCAAGCTACTGAGCATAATAAATAGTGACGTGGCTCAGGGTGTGTGTTAGTGTGTGTGCGCGCGCGTGTATATATATTATGTATGCGTGGGTGTGTGAAAGAATTCTGCTTGTGTTTGTGTCTGCGAGATGGAAAGTCTTTGGTCGCATTGTCGGAGCACTGAATGAGCCCCCGTATTATTTATCTGAAAGTCACTTCGTGACCAGTCAAATGATTTTCACTTGACTATCAATATGGCCACGTAATTACACCGTACTTGTGATTATTTGACTCGTCAAACGTTTATCACCGAACGTTCATACCTAAAATAATAGGAGGCCTGGATTTGTTGAATGTAGCATCTGTGGTGAAATGTTGTTTTGTTGAGGTTGACGTCCATTTTAATGGGAGACCGTATTGTACGATCAGGGAAAACACGACCCGACGAACGACTATGGAAAGCCCAGCCAGTGTTCCATTACATAAGTTTAAATTATCTAGGTGTGCTTTCCATGGCCGTATTGGTGGAGTTTTAATGCAAGTTGAACATTATATAAAACCTCCGACAAGCAACAGTTGGCCTTATAAGCCCGGACAAATGGACAAGTTTATACTGTGCCGGTTAACCACTTTAACATTTTGAACCAAGAGGTGCCATAGATCATGTTAATGTTGGCCTTAAAATTCCTCCTTGGGCAAACCCGACTAAGATAGGTTAGATTGTTAGGTTTTTTTATGACAACACCGAAAGAGTTTCTTGATTCTCTGTGAAAACCAACAAAACTAACTACTTTACTGACATTTAACAATCGCGTTTAACACTATGGCAGCACAGCATAGGCCTTGTGATAGCACTTGCTTATGAAAATCGATCATTCGTTTGACAGTGACTTCGTTTTCCACGGCTGTATTGTACCTCGTGTGTTCATAAGTTTTGAGACGAACTTATTTAATTAATTTAAAAAGAAAGTAATTCATGCAACCTTTTAAACTTTTAAAATTTTAAATTTCGAATGTTTTGAATCAGAAAAAATATACATTTGAATATTTGTTTCATTCTCCGTGAAAATGGCGCCAACAAAAGATTTGCGTGCGACTGTAATTTCACTGTTTCAAGCAGGAAAAAAACCAATGCAAGTTTTTAGTGAAATCCAAAGTGTGAGATGTAGTCGGAACTTTGTGTATTATACCATAAAGAGGTACAAGGAGACCGGCTCTTTAGAAGACCGTGGAAGATGTGGCCGCCCGCGGTCTGTAAGGACGCCCGCCAACATCAAAGTAATCAGAGAGCGAATTCGTCGCAACCCTTGCCGGACTCAAAAGAAATTAGCTCTGCAGACCAACATTTCGCGAATATCGGTGAACAGGATACTTAAATATGATCTTAAACTAAAGGCCTACAGTCGAAGGAAAGTGCATTATTTAAACGAGCGTCTTCGTAAATTGCGACTGGAACGATGTCGGAACCTATTGAAGAGACACGATCCAAAAAATATCCTGTTTACCGATGAAAAGATCTTCACGGTGGAAGAAAAGTTTAACCGGCAGAACAATAAGGTTTACGCCAGAAGTTCAAAGGACGTCCAGCCATCTGTACGCAATGTCCAGCGCACTCATCATCCAGCAAGTGTGATGGTTTGGTGGGGTGTTTCCTACGAGGGGGTCACTTCGCTTCATTTTTGCCAGCAAGGCGTCAAGGTGAAGGCACAAAATTACCAAACCGACATATTGGAAGCGGTGGTTAAACCATTAAATGATACGCTATTCGCTGGAAAATACTGGGTTTTCCAACAGGACTCTGCTCCCTCCCATAAAGCTAAGACTACCCAACGTTGGCTGGAGGCCAATTTGCCAGGCTTCATTCGGAGCGAAGATTGGCCCTCGTCAAGCCCTGACTTGAATCCTTTGGATTATTCTTTATGGACGGAATTGGAGCTGAGGGCATGCAGAAAGTCTCACCCAAACCTGGATTCTCTCAAGCGAGCCCTTATTAAAGAATCGAAACGGATTCCCATTGAAAAGATTCGTGCCGCCATAGATGAATGGCGCACGCGTTTGAAGGCCTGCATTGAATGCAAAGGCGGCCATTTTAAATGATTTATTTTTAAATACAGATCTAGATGTCAGTAGTTTTAATTTTAATATCCAATAAATGAATACTCAACTTAGCTCCAAAAATATTTTAGTTTTACTGTGTCTCAAGACTTATGAACACACGAGGTACGGGGCCGTGCAAGGTCGACAGGGCTGATAGGACTAGTGTTTATAAGTGTAGATATTTGTATATTTCTTGGTTTAAAATAATATGTACGTATGAATCTTCAAAAAAACTTACTTGTATATGAACCAAAGATAGCAAAGGATCATCTAATGATCACCTGAAGACGAAAACCGAATGCTTCACCAAATGATACAGAGATGACATGTCACTTTTATAAACATTGTAGCGACGACAGAATGATTTTGACGATGTTAACAATGCAGCCCCTAGTTAAGGTTGTAAAATGGTTCAATGTAAACAATCTTTTACTAAATGGAAAGAAAACAGAGTATTGGATTTATATTACCTAATGTTACACAAATTAAAGAAAATATTTAAAATCAAAGATGAAGAGTTGGCTCGTGGATTCCGCCGTATCACTCTAGCTAATAAGTTTTAATGGGGCTCTCATCCATTCCATTTCCATGGATGTACAATGCGTATGAAGATGAAAATGTACGTCAGAAGATACTCCATTGAATTCAACTTTTTTGGATTTTTTATCTGTGCTGTGCTGTGGTGGGAGGCACGCTATGGAATCTTCATTAAAAAAAAAATAACGCTAAGATTTTGACAGCTTGATACACTAGACCCGTCGGCGATAGAGAGGGCATTTCATCCATCTTTGTCGTTGACGGCCGAGCGCGGCCGGCCGGGCCGAGCATGGACGAACGATTCCGTACTGTTCTGACCACAGATTATAATTTTTTTGATCTTTGTAAAATTTCAGAAATATTTAGCACAACTTACAAAAACATATGTAATGTACCTACTTACTTTGTTTGTTGTTTGTTTTTAGGAATACAATTTAGATTTCATTGTAAATATATATCTTTTTGTGAATAAGTGTGTTTACTGTGATTTAGTTGATATCTACATGCATCCATGTCGAACAAGTGTTGCGTTCCGGGCTGTACCAGCTCTATGAATCTTCACGCTTTTCCAAGAAGCGAGAAAAGATTTCAGACATGGTTAAAAGCCGTAAACGATCCTGGCTTATACAAGCTAAATAAGAATGTCATTGTATTACGACGAAGAATATGCCGAAAACATTTTGAAGCCAAGTACATGAGACAAAGACCGGCACATGGAAGCCGCTTTGTTCTGACTCCTGATGCTTACCCTACATTATTTTCTCAAGAAGAAATTGAAAGAGGCATACAAAACCATTCCGGTTAGTCCCTCTCCGAAGTAAATTTTAATGTTGTTTTGAAAGCGGTTTAGTGATGTCCCATACCTAATGTAAAAGATCGATAGTTCTTTATTATGATAATAATGTGGTTACCTACCTCGCCAAAGGGTGTCCACGTCCCCCGTCCGCGTTCTTTTTAACGGAAAAATTAAAATATCTGTTTCTTCCAGGGAGTAAAATTAATTTTGAAATAAAAATCTAAATAAATGAAAGTGTTTTATTATAATTGAAATCATAAAATATGAAAGAAAAATCTGCTAGAAATTTTATCGATCATAAGTATATAATATACATAATTATACTCTTTGCCGACCAAATTCATAATTTGATAATGTTTCAAAATTATGAATTTGGACGGCAAAAAGTGCTTTCTAGAAAATATCATCATTTATCGATATTTCAAAAAATAAGCCTAAGTACATCCCTACAATAGGTATTGCCATGTGTGTAACTTCTTCGTCGAGTCGATCGTAAAACTCCCTAGATTTTTCTCTACTTGCAACACACTAGGAAAATGGCGACTTCTAGTGTATCGCTCCCCGTCCCCCGTGCCCCTGTCATAGCGTTATACCCCTCGCCTGTCGAGTTTCCAGTCTGTACCCTGGTACATATAGTAGTCTGGTACATATAGTAGTCTGTGGTGGGAGGGGTAGCAGAATAGAAGAAAGAAACATCGCTAGATTTTTAATTTTGTTTTTCTAAACATTGGAAATTACGTCGATCTTCACATGTGTATGTGATATTTAGTGATATTCATCAGGTAAAAACTATCGAAACCATGGATTTCATGAGTCTGCCGCTTGTGATGATAGAAAATATATTTTCCTATCTCTCGTTCGACGAAATAGCGAAAACTAGATTGGTAAGTGGTTTTTCAAAGTTTTTATTTATAGAAATGCTTAGCTAAGCCAGAAAGATCTATAAAAAGACGGTAAACGTTTTTCGAGGGCTAGGTTTTGTTGTTATATTAAAATCGAGTATGTAACGCGCTTTCTCTAACAATGAATAAAAACCTACCTATCTACACGGTAAGTACATTAAAAAGATCTCCTGCCTACACTATTTAACTGTGTGTAGAATATACAAAAAGAAAAACCTCATGAATGAATTGATATTGTAAAACTAGAATTTTTAAGCACCATCTTATCGGAAGGCACCAACTAAGTTTCGACTCATTCCCAGAGTCTTCATTGCTATGCTCCCCCCCACGTACTATAGTACTATAGTAAGTAGTAGATAGTAAGGTACATAAAAATTCCTGGTATGTTAACCAACATCTTCACTAGTAAATCCAACGCTATCCTATACCTCTAGTGCTGCAAGTGCCCATAGGTTACAGTAACTGCTTACCAACAGGTAGGTACATATGCTTATATGTGCAAATAAGTTGTTTAAAAAATCTAACAAAGTCAAACAAGATTTTTCGCATCCTGGGGTGCTAGACAAATACCTCACACTTTCTTTTCCTTTCACGCTAACTCAAATTTGTCAAGGTAAAACTTGGCAGCTGTCACGTGACATTTCCGCAGCTAATGTCATTCCCATACAATTCAATCTTTCCGTAGGTGTTAACGTCAACAGAAAGTGGTATTTGTCTAGATACCTGGTTAACTCACCATTCATAATTAAATGAAATCCATGAATACCTACAAGTTCCTACATTGGACAAAGAAATCAAAGAAATAGGAAAATATTACTTAGATCACTTAAAATGCCACACAAGCTAAAGTGCTAGTTGAAAATCCTAGCAACTACCAAATGGTATTAGTATCTAAGTATATTGATATAAGATAAAATAATATGAAAAAACAAATGCATTATGCACTCACTAAGATGATTACTCACATAAATAATAAATAGTATGACAATATATCAATTTAAATAGGGCACCATTTACAGTACATATACAGGGTGTAAGAATAAATAAATAAATAAATAATAAATGTGCATGAAAGGGTTTTGTGTGTGAGAGTGAGACGGCTATTGACATTGAGTTTGTAAACTCTAGGTTTGTGTGTGGGCTCTGGCACATGCACAAGTCAAATTGTGGTGTGTGTTTGATATTAATTGCATTTCTGCAACTTCAAATGGTTAATTTCTAAGAAAATTTTATTCTCCTGCTGACGTTTCGTTGACCGTTTAGAGGTCCTTCCTCATGAACACCGTCGCGATTACCCTCTACGGTCGTGAGACGAGAACTGACTAGACCTCGCCGCTCTTATCTTTGCGCGCGGTTGGACAGTGCCGGCGCGAGCGATGGAGGGGAGACCGCTACCCGTTCTACGTCGCATACATCGGCGACGTCAGGCTGCGTAGTCACCTATATATATCCTTAAATGATACAAAACCATGATAATTTAAATTCTATAACTTTGAAAATGTTTATCTAGCTAGACGAAGAACACAAAAAAATATTAAGAAGTTGATCTTCAATATCTCTAGAACCAGTATATTTCCAGGTATAGTCTAGCCGAAAATATATACCAATGATGTCCTGTACATCATTGGTATATATTATGTTGCTTTTGTTATGTCTTATTACACCCATTATTAAGCAATTACATGCACTTTAAATCCATCCTTACCTATATGTCGAAAATCCTACCTATATTTTATACCTATGTCGAAAAACAAATGTGTGGAAATTAATAGACTTCCACATTGAGCTTAGCACAAGTGCTGACCATCCTCAGATATATCCTCAGTGTCTCATCCTCAGAATCTAATTCTATTAATTTTTACAATAAAATGTTTCAGGTGTCAAAATCTTTTAATGAGATTTGCAGTCGGATGCTTAACAGAGGTTTCTGCCTCATAGAGCGACGCCACTCCTTAGCTTTGAAGAATGTTAAAGCTCAGCTGCCTAGGAGAGAGTCGGAACGCAGGTAACAAACATATTATTTAAGGACTAGCTCCTGCCTAAGACTTGGCCTGCGTTTTTTTTTCTATTATTCATTCGTAAATTTATGAAAGACAAGACAACTTCGGTGACGCGGCGGGTGTAGCTGGCTGAGACACAAGAGAAGCTGGTTCGATTCCCGCTATGGGATAAATGTTTACATGTTTGGTACTGCTGGGCGATCACACTAATTTCCCATGGCTGGTATCATCGGATGGGATGAATCGTATCACGCTAATTTGTAAGCTGGATGAGCCATAGATGGACAATGCGAATGAACAAAATCGGTTAACTATTGGACGTTCCGTTTTTTGGATGGATGGGCCATTAAAATAAGGAATTAGTGTCAAAATTTATTGCCATCTCAATAGCCATGATGTGTAGTCAGGATTATGTACTTTCGGGTGTTTATTTTATTTTATTTAGGACTGGTAATTGCCAACGGCATATCCAGCGTGGAACTCTCATAAAAATAGCCGGTGAAAAGTAGCTTTTACATTTAAGGCAGCGTTCGTAAGAAACAAATTCGTTCGACCGTTTTTTCGTCGACTTACTTTCCAAAATTGGTCTCCACCAAAAGTCCTTTTATTTTAACTGCATGATAAGCCTATGCCCATCCTGAAGGTCCATACTAAATATTGGTAAAAAAAATGCAATCAGACGTCCAAACATACAAACCTAACTTCTTTATAATATCAAATATTAGTGTAGGTATTCGTGTTATCGCGAATACGCAGGCATAAGTGGGGGAGCCTTCGATGACGTTATTGGTGTGTATTTTGCATAATTCCCCTTCAAACCTGACCCCAACGATTCCAACTCCTTAAATAGCGGAGAAAGGCCGAGTTGATAATATTTGGCGTGCGCTGAGAAAACTATTGATGATACATAAAAATCATGTACTACATGATTAAAGTACTCATTATTACCTACAAAAAAGTCCTCGAGGGAATATATCTATCATAGTTAAGTCACAATAGCAGTTTTTGTGTTCTAAAATTTAATTAGATAGCCGATAGAAACAAAAGTTGGTTACATTCGTATCGAAGTATTTATTCTAATTCAAATAGTTTTATGATAAAGGGTATTTATGTAGCAGTAAATACATACATACATATATTCACGCCTGTTTCCCGGAGGGGTAGGCAGAGACCAAGGATTTCCACTTGCTACGATCCTGGCATACCTCTTTCGCTTCATTCATCCTCATCACATTCTTCATACAGACTCGGCGGTTTAGTGTACTTCTGACCTGGCCTTTCTCTAAAATGTCTCCTTTTTGGTCAGAGTACGTTCGCCGAGTCCTTCCTCTACCAACTATCCCATTCACGCTCGCCTTGTATACTTGTTTTGTTAATCTACTTTGTTAATCTATGTAGCAGTAAAATACTTTTAAATTCAGTATTTTTCACGCGGGTGAAACCTCGAGGCGCAGCTAGTTAGTACATATTTTCAAAACATCTTCCCTTATTCCAGATATCATCAGCTATCCAGACACTGTGACATCCTCACCTCGATTGAAACTCGTATCTCTATGCTCAATATGACATACTCCAAGTTTATCGATCACAACATGTGCTGCTTTATACCTGGGAAGGTAGGTTATTTAACCTGGAATTTGATTATTAACTGAATTGTAACAAAGTCTTATATATCTATACTCTTATCTTATCATGGTGTTTTATATGTATAGTATGTATGTTTTTGCAAAAAAGTATGTATGTGTTCGGGTTGTGGACTGTATTTCCTAATTTCTGTGGGGGTGTAGCGCCGAGGGAGACCAAGATAATACCAGTTACAATGAAAGTTCGCAGGCGGATCAGAGCTGGGAGGGAAGGCGACTTGAAAGTACACGTTACTTAACGGAGATTCTAAACTTGACACTGGCGTAGGCGGACGCGGTATGACATAATGTCGCTATATTTATATGATTTGCCGTACTCCCCCAGCCACTAATGCGACAAGCGCGTTTTATTATTGTTTCTATAAACATAAGTAGGTACTACGTATAGCCTTTACACTATAATCTCTCTTTATAGCTACCTACCTACTTTATCTGTCTTAATCTATTTCTTTCTTAATGCGTGTTTCGGGTTCCTAATGCATGTAGCTTACACAGGTCTTTGCTAGGCTACCTATATCGGGTTCTAACTACCTTATTTGCCTGGTTCTTTGTAATGTGTTAGGACCCTATCTACTTTCGGTTAAATGAGAAGCCGTGTATTTCTTCATTTATTAAATGATCCTACCTACCTATTTACACTAATCTTAATGATCTTATTCTAAGTTTTAAGAGACCGTCGTGAACAGTATGTATATCAGTCATGTTGTTCCCATAACACAAGTTCTGCTTAGTTTGGGGCTATATGATGTGAAAGCTGTCCAGCATTATTTGCATTCTTATTTAAGGTTGCGGGTTCAATTCCCGCCACGGGACAAATGTTTGTATCTGCAAATATTTGTCTCAGGTCTGGGTATTTTCAATGTATATTATTTATGTATTTACAAAAAATATATATAAGTAGTATATCAGTCATGTAGTTCTCATAATACAAGCTCTGCTTAGTTTGGGGCTAGATGATGCTGTGTGAAAATGTTCAACATTATTTATTTATTTATTATGATAACTCCTCGCCCCTCTGCCCTAGATTAAGTATTATGATTAAGATTTGCAAGCGCATTTTGAGAATGCTGATGCAGCGGTCTCCGTATTGTTAGGCTAACGAAGAATCTCCAGTTAAGTGTGGATGTTGTCAATTAAATTAAATTTAAAATTAATTTAAAGAGTTTGTTTTCTTCGTACTGTTAGTCTAACAAAGAATCTCCAATGAAGTCTAGACATTGTCAATTAAATTGAATTTTATGATTTTGTTTTTAAAAACCCTTTGAGATTCTCGACGCTTACGATAACAGCAAAATTAAAATGTTCTAGGTACGTCTTTTGTGATTTCGGTGCTTTTCATCGAGGCAAATGGTAGTAAAAATCTAAAAATCGTCAACCATTTTCTAAAATTCAGATCGAATAAAACTCAAATTTTACATAATTATTTTTCAATTATTTCTCTCTCGTACAATCTTGTAAAAGATTCCCGCCCTCCAAGGCTATTTCACAGATAACGTATCACCGCATGCCAATGTCATTCTGTCAAACTCCAAGTAGGTTGGATACTAGAGATCTTGGCCTGCGTGCCGCCTGGTTGATGCTTGTTGCAAAAAGGTTACAAGCTGCACGCGCGTCACAGGTCAGCTGTTTTCTGTAAATAAACTAATAAAACATTTCCTTTTTAAGGTAATAGATGAAATACGTCGCGTCTTAATACTAGTGGAGACAGAATCTAACCCGCCGCGGGCCCACGAAGTTTTACAAGAATTGAGGGACATATCCAGCATGGCGATCGAACACTTCGACGACAAGATATCGCCGGCTTTCAGGAAGAAGTTGCAAGAGGGCGCCACTCAGCCAACCAGACCAGCACATTGTAAGTTTATAGGTAACTTGTTTTTTGGTAAGTTGTTTATAGGTAACTTGTTTATTGGTAAGTTGTTTATAGGTAACTTGTTTAAAGGTAACTTGTTTATAGGTTATTTGTTTATAGGTAACTTGTTTATAGGTGACTTGTTTAAAGGTAACTTGTTTATAGGTAACTTGTTAATAGGTAACTTGTTTATAAGTGACTTGTTTATAGGTAACTTGTTAATAGGTAACTTGTTTATAAGTGACTTGTTTATAGGTAACTTGTTTATAGGTAACTTGTTAATAGGTAACTTGTTAATAGGTAACTTGTTAATAGGTGACTTGTTTAAAGGTAAATTGTTTATAGGTAACTTGTTAATAGGTAACTTGTTTATAAGTGACTTGTTTATAGGTAACTTGTTTATAGGTAACTTGTTAATAGGTAACTTGTTAATAGGTAACTTGTTAATAGGTGACTTGTTTAAAGGTAAATTGTTTATAGGTAACTTGTTAATAGGTAACTTGTTTATAAGTGACTTGTTTATAGGTAACTTGTTTATAGGTAACTTGTTAATAGGTAACCTGTTAATAGGTAACTTGTTAATAGGTGACTTGTTTAAAGGTAAATTGTTTATAGGTAACTTGTTAATAGGTAACTTGTTTATAAGTGACTTGTTTATAGGTAACTTGTTTATAGGTAACTTGTTTATAGGTAACTTGTTAATAGGTAACTTGTTAATAGGGGACTTGTTTAAAGGTAAATTGTTTATAGGTAACTTGTTAATAGGTAACTTGTTAATAGGTAACTTGTTAATAGGTGACTTGTTTAAAGGTAACTTGTTTATAGGTAACTTGTTAATAGGTAACTTGTTTATAAGTGACTTGTTTATAGGTAGCTTGTTTATAGGTAACTTGTTTATAGGTTGCTGCTGCCCACGGCTTCGCCCGCGTTATAAATAATTTTATACTCAACTATAATAATAATAACAAAAACGCAGCTTTTTTTGTTGGAACGCTCTAATCTTTGGAACCATTAGTCGGATTTGAAAAATTATTTTTGCATTTGATAGCCCAATGCTTGAGGAAGGTTATAGGCTATAACATCACGCTATGACCCTTAGGAGTCGAGTAAATTAAGTATAAGTGCGGGAGGGCGATGCGACGCGGTGGGCTGTGGGCCGAGGGCGGCCGTGATACAGATAGTAGTGCATAGTCCTGACACAACACTAATATTCTCTGTGTCGTGAGTATCAGGAACTACGAGTTTTAGTACCTTTCGTCGCACAAACAAAACATCATGTTACCGTAATGTTATCAGACCGTATTTTTCATATGTAAAGCTTGAATATTAAGCTTGTTTGAATAATATTCATGTTTTTGAACAAAACCATATTTATATTGTAAAAACGGGAATTTACTATCGGTGAAGGCGCCGACTAAGTTTCGACTCATTCCGAGAGTCTTCATCAGAATGAGTGATCGCGACGCTCTCCCTGCGTGTCGCGGCGCACACTGAAAATACGTGACAATTCCCGTTTTTACAATATGAATAATCAAATTCACGATACTTTTTGGGATAAAATCATATTTTTTATTTTTAGGTGTGTTGGCGCCATTCGTGATGAAACAAGAAATCAATATACTCCGCCGTCGATCGATGCTCAACGCCAAAATGTCGCTATACATGGCGAATCAGTACAAAAAGCTTTATAAAGGGGTAAGTATCACGAAACGGTGAAGGAAAACATCGTGACACGGTGAGGGGAAACATCAAACACAGAAATTGAGGGCATGCCCTAGAGCCAAACATTCGAAGGAATGTGCCATCGGTTAGTGTTCCAATAAGCGGCGATGGGTTTGCTATCTGTCACGTGGTATGCTAGGTACTTGCAAACTTCATATATAATTTTTGGACGTGTTTTTGGCTAATGTTTGGACGTGTTAGTCAAAAACACGTCCACGTCAAAAAACAACTCAAAGATCTACGCAATAGTATGTATCTGAGGAAATCCACTATGGGGAATACAGTCGTGATAGTGTTTGCTTGTTTATTTATTTGTTTGTTCAAGTTGAGTTCACAAGATGTTTGAACTCCCCTCCCCTCCCCTTAGTGAGTAGTGTCTGTGAAAAATATATAAGAACAGTCATACAAATTGAAAGCAAATGACAATTTTTTTTTGAAAAATACCGACTACATTACATGAAGTTTCAATTTTTGGTATATTAAAAAAATCTTGTAAAAGTGGTAACCCCCGCTTAAGAATGTCTTAACTGGGGGTTACCACTTTAAAAAACAAATAACCATATTTTTTTAGATGTTGGAACACAAAAGGGTGGTTTGGAGTCAACAAAGAATCATAAAACATATGGCGAGACGGCAGAAAGAGCAAGACGCAACTATTGGTTAGTGATTTTTTTAATAAAACACCCAACTGACTGCACACTAAGATTCTCTGCGTCGTGGGTATCGGGGACTACGAGTACTGGTCCCCACATCACCCACACCCGGAACAGATATCAGCGAAAAAAAACGTTTATCCCGCGGCGGGAATCGAACCCGCAACTTGCGTCTCAGGTAGGCTGTCGCCCACTGCGCCACAGAGGTCGTCAGAAATGAATAAAAAAATGGAACATCGAAAAGCCAAGTAAAAAAGGATCTTATTAATTTTATAGAATGTTGATAGTTAAGACTAGAATAAAAAAAAAACTTTATACCCTAGAGACTGACTTAGGTACCTATATAATATTATAATATTAATCAAAGTTCTTAACACTAGTGTTATGTCTACATAATGGCAACAAAACCAGACAACCTAATCTATTTCGTAAGATTTAGATAAGATAGAAATTTTATATACAGGGTGTAATAAGACTACTCCCGAAGACTTCGGGGAGTGAAAGTACCCATCAATATGAACAACTTTTACTATAGTATCAACACTGTGAACGCGAAAATAACAGCTGTTCCATACTAAAATTCAATACCTATTTGGCTGAAATGTATGGAACAGCTGATTCGTATTGAAAAGTTGTTCGTATTGATGGGTACTTTCACCTCCCGAAGTTTTCGGGAGTAGTCTTATTACACCCTGTATAACCTATGTACTTTTGAACAATAAACATTATTATAATATACTAAAGTCCGCCTACGCTTAACGCGATTAAGCTAAAATAACACACTGAGCATGAGAAATTACAAAATAATTTATTTGTTTTATTCCAAAAACTATCGTGAACTTGACTATTCATATTGTAAAAACGGGAATTTTCACGACTTTCTCCTTCCGCGTCGCGCCGTGCACTGGCGACGCGGAAGGAGAAAGTCGCAACCATTCACCCTGATGAAGACTCTCGGAATGAGTCGAAACTTAGTCGGTGCCTTCACCGATAGTGCAGTACGTGAAAATTCCCGTTTTTACAATATGAATTTATTTGTTATTATTTTCAGCTGATTTGAAGAAACGTATAGATGAATGCGACATCAAATACAGCGAAATCACACACACAAATGTGGGAGGGAAGACTTTGGCCGGTAAGTTGACACTTAGAGCGTAGATTATGAAACTTTAAACGTACTTTTGTATACATAAATTAACCCTACTTCTATTATAAACGTGAAAGTTTGTGAGGATGGATGTTTGTTACTTTTCACGCAAAAACTACTGAACGGATTTTGATGAAACTTTACAGTAATATAGCTTATACATCAGAATAACACATAGGCTACTTTTTAGCCGGACACCACGCGGGCGAAGCCGTGGGCAGAAGCTAGTAGTATATAAGTAGTTAATCAGTCTTTTTTTTTATTTATTTATTTCATTAGAACGGGACAGACCCAATTACACTAATTATAATAAAAAAAAACAATGAAATAAACATATTAACATTATAAAAAATAAATTACAATAAGAATTAAAGTCATGTAGTTCCCATAATACAAGCTCTGCTTAGTTTGGGGCTAGATGATGCTGTGTGAAAAATTACCAGCATTATTTTTACAATAAAAATGTCACACTAATCAGGTACACAAATACAATACAAAATAAACTATATACAGATACAAAACTATAAAATAACTATATACAAAAAATATATACAGATCACCAAATAACAGAATTCCTGCTAAAGTATTGATGTGGTTTTGTTATCGACCTCTGTGGCGCAATGGGCGAAGGCCCGCCTGTGACGCAGAAGGTTGCGGGTTCGATTCCCGCCGCGGGACAAATGTTGGTATGATTTGCAAATATTTGTCTCGGGTCTGGGTGTTTTCTATGTACAATATGTATGCATTTACAAAAAAAAAGGAATATAAATAGTATATCAGTCATGCAGTTCCCATAACACAAGCTCTACTTTGGGGCTAGATGATGCTGTGTGAAAAAATGTCCAGCATTATTTATTTATTTATTTTATTTATCATTTTGTCGGCAGGCAGTAGCGAGGTGTCTCCGGCGTCACGGCCGCTGCGTCATTTCTCCAGCCAGATAAAACTGGACCTGTCCGTGTTACCCATCGGCACTTCTAAACGGAACTGCAACTCAAGTTAGTACCACCGAACACTTCATCTTTAAAAAAAACTCGATTAAAAAATGTAGGTACCTCTTGTACCTATATTGTTATGTGAAAGGATCATTGAAAAGTGTCACCAGTCTTGTTTTCTTGCCTTTCTCTCCTGGCTTGGTCGCGGAGGAACAGGCAGTAGATAAAACCGAAGTTTCGAAGTGATCCTTGTGATTTAAATGAATAAATTATTATTATTATTCATTTATTTGAGATTATAAAAATCCATACAATATTATTATAGGAAATGGTCAAATTGAATTCAAATCAAATTGAATGTGTTTTTTCCAGAGCTCCCCAACATGAAGCCACGCAAGCCTCAGATCAAGCTTCCAAGCCTGTCCGACTCGGAGGAGCCTCCCCGCAAGCTGGCCAAGATGGAGCCCAAGAAGACATTCAAATCCAGGGGCATGCTGATCAGCGAGCTGGACAAGATCAGCGATATCAGCAGCGAGTTCCAGAAGATCCGGGCTATCACCAGCGAGATCAGCCAACTCAGTAACATAGGAAAGAAGAGATCTCTCACTTTTGATGCGCCCGAAGACTGTAAGAAGCAGAAGATGGATTAGTTGGTGACGTCAAAGGCTGGTGGTTTTGAAGATCAGTGATATCAGCAGCGAGTTCCAGAAGATCCGGGCGATCACCAGCGAGATCAGCCAACTCAGTAACATAGGAAAGAAGAGATCTCTCACTTTTGATGCGCCCAAAGACTGTAAGAAGCAGAAGATGGATTACTTGGTGACGTCAAAGGCTGGTGGTTTTGAAGATCAGTGATATCAGCAGCGAGTTCCAGAAGATCCAGGCTATCACCAGAGAGATCAGCCAACTCAGTAACATAGGAAAGAAGAGATCTCTCACTTTTGATGCGCCCGAAGACTGTAAGAATCTGCTTCTTACAGCCTTCATGAGTATTATTTGGTCGTCAAGGGCTGGTGGTTTTGTGACATCCTTCAAACACTAGTGCTTTTGGGACATCTGTCAGAGGCTGGTGGTTTTGTGACACCCGTCAAAGGCTGGTGGTTTTGTGACATCCTTAAAACACTAGTGGTTTTGGGTCATCTGTCAGAGGCTGGTGGTTTTGTGACACCCGTCAAGGGCTGGTGGTTTTGTGACATCCGTCAAGGGCTGGTGGTTTTGTGACATCCGTCAAACGCTAGTGGTTTTGTGATATCGTCAAACGCTAATGGCTTTGTGACATCCGTCAGAAACTGGTGGTTTTGTGACACCCGTCAAGGGCTGGTGGTTTTGTGACATCCGTCAAGGGCTGATGGTTTTGTGACACCCGTCAAGGGCTGGTGGTTTGTTGACATCCGTAAAGGGCTGGTGGTTTTGTGACATCCGTCAAACGCTAGCGGTTTTGTGACACCCGTCAGAGGCTGTTGGTTTTGTGACATTCGTCAAGGGCTGGTGGTTTTGTGACATCCGTCAGAGGCTGGTGGTTTTGTGAAATCCGTCAAGGGCTGGTGGTTTAAAGACACCCGTCAGAGGCTGGTGGTTTTGTGACATCCGCCAGAGGCTGGTGGTTTTGTGACACCCGTCAAGGGTTGGTGGTTTTGTGACACCCGTCAGAGGCTGGAGTTTTTTTTATTCCAAAAACCACAGTGAATGAGCATTCATTCATTTAGCAAAACGGGATTTTCCACGTAGGTACCGCAATAAAGATATGGTTTAAGTTGCTGTGTGCAATATAACTTTGATTAACATTGAAGCAATATTTTACTTTAAGTACTAAAAATAACTGGTAATTATAGCACGTAATGTAAAATCTACGAAATATTCGCGTGTATATTAAAATATTGAGGGCTTTATACAAATTGTAGAAACTTAGTAATATTGATGGATTTTGCAATTTATAATGGTTCGTTTATATTCAAACTGTATATAACAGATTGATTATTAAAATTGGTGGCTATATACAAATTGTAAAAACTTTGTAATATTGATGGCTTTTGCAATTTGTAATGCTTTGTTTATATTCAAACTGTATATAACAGATTGATTATTAAAATTGGTGGCTATATACAAATTGTAAAAACTTTGTAATATTGATGGCTTTTACAATTTGTAATGCTTCGTTTATATTCAAACTGTAAAGATTGAGTATAAAAATTGAGATTTTTTTTTTTTGTAGATTATATTTTAAAATATTGTTACTACAAAACTATCCATATAAGTTAGTTAAAAAATGATTTTAGCGACAAACATTTTTTTATATTCGTCCGCCTATGTACTATTTCTTTCTAGTATGAAGAGTACTATCGCCTTCAGCGCCGTATGACTATTCGCATCGTTCTAGCTGAAATTTGGGATCACTTAAAAATTTACTAATACCCGCAAACGGGTCACTTCTGATGCTGCACGTAAATGTGATTATATGGTACTGTAGACAATAGTACCTACCGGCTATACTAGCTTTATGAAGCCGATTAATTTGTGTATCCATATGAAATCTTGAAAGCGCCATCTAGCGCCGACGTTAAGAGCTAAAATTATTTCATAAGAGTTGTTACTTGTTGACCTCTGTGGCGCAGTGGGCGAAAGCCCGCCTGAGACGCAGAAGGTTGCGGGTTCGATTCTCGCCGCGGGACAAATGTCTGTATGATCTGCAAATATTTGTCTCGGATCGGGGTATTTTCTATGTATAATATGTATGTATTTACAAAAAAAAGGATGTAAGGATGAGTCATGTAGTTCCCATAATACAAGCTCTGCTTAGTTTGGGGCTAGATGATGCTGTGTGAAAAATGTCCAGCATTATTTACTTACTTATTTACTATATAGAAAGATGTTTACGGTACACAATTGAAGATTAATTTATCTAGAAATATTCTTATGCCCAATTTCATCAACCAACATTAATTTTACAGAAGTTATGTCACATTTTTGTTGTATGTAAAATTGATGTTTCTATGAAAAATATCACGACTTCATGTAAACCAGGCATTAGTCTGTCTTTAATGCTATCCCTCTGTTTCATAATCACTCACTTTAGCAGCGTCTAAAAGTTGTTTATCTCTTTCCTTTGTTTAGTGTTAGAAAAGGATAGGGCTAAATTAAGCAGCTTGCTAAGTTAGCGAATGATTATGAAACAGATGGTATGTCTCGTTATAAATTGACCACTTCAACGAAACAAGTTTTAAAGTGACGGGTAGTCTATCTTTAAGATACGATAGATAGAAAATTCTATACAAAAAGTAGTATTAGGGCGAACTTAATGCTGAAAGCATTATGTCCCAGATAACTAGAAAAATTTATGAATGTATAAAAAGAACTGCTAAGGTAAGGTTATATATTCTATCCGTCACTTATATATTAATTGTAAGACAATAAACTCACACTATGGGAGATACATCTGTATAACCCCTAAACGCGAAGGTAGCAGGTTCGTTTCCTACTTGGCATATTGTTGGCTAGTTATTTAAATTTTTATTAATTATTCGAATAATTACTGTTGTAATAACTGCTATTCAAACAGGGCATGTGCCAATAAGTAATTATTACTCGGACTTGCCACTGCCAACGCCCTAGTTTCTATAGTAGGATATCTTTATGGGTAGATTAATGCTCCATGGGGTTTAAACTAAGCCTATGTACGTATTGATTATATTTATAAGGTAAAGAGATGTTTTTTTTTATCTGTGGCAAGTGAGCTTGGTGACGCGGCGCGTGAGTAACCCGCTGTGACGCAAGAGGTGCCGGTTCGATTCCCGCTGCGGGACGTTTACATCCAACAGTGCCATCTAGTTTTGCGTCAGGGAACTAACACGGCATGCAACAGATAAAAAATAAAATCTCGTACAGTGTTCATTTAAACTAATATCTGTTTGCGTAATCTGTGGTATGTTAGTTGTAGAATGCTAAAGTGAAGAATAAACATATTACGACATATTCTTTGAAATATCTCTTATTTTTTGTTAATTTGTAGCATTTCCTTGAAATGTATGTTTTGTGAAACTATCTGAAGCATCTAATGAGAGGTTCTTTTATTGATCTGTCTGTTATTTAGTTCTACAAAGTCACATAGATGGCGCTGAACCTGAAGTTATGAGAAAAGATGGCGGTCAAAATGTTTGCGTTATATTGTAAGTGATAGACGTTAGATGTGATATGCCAATAATATATTTATTTATTTCTACATGTGACAAGGCATGTATTGGATAGATCAAGTATGCAAAACCATTTCTTCAAGTGATTGTCTCACTCTAACTTAATCCTACTTTTTTAAATTCCTTTTAAAAGTGTAAAAAATGATATTTTATCTCAACGAGGGTATCATAAATCAAACAGGACGAAATACTATTATTTTATACTTAAAAGTTATATTTTGACATTTCTATCCTTCTTAGTTGAGTTTGGTATAATTAACCGCAGAAGTCACAGAACTATTTATGCATAATAATACTATATACATAATAGCTACTCATTCCCTCCTTCCGATTTAACCCCCGCCCCGCTTTGTTTATTTAACCCCGTCCGGATTTCAATAGAAACTTCTTTTACTCTAAGTACTACTATAGGGTAGTATTTGTACGTGCTGTATAACAAAATTTTCAAAAAGGTTTTAAATTCAATTTCTGTGACGTCATCGGTGGCCGTTGCCGCGCCGTCGAGCGACAGAGCGCGCGAAAGCATGCGTTCTGCTCACGCATGCTTTCGCGCGCTCGAAATCGTTCACATCACTTTCTGGCTATATTAAGTCCAATGAAATGGTTCCAACCTTGAGCAATTCTAATTCATTCACATATGTTACATATAACGGGGCCATTTTTGTTACCTACATAAATCTTGCATGTGGTGATTACTGATTATGGACGCGATTGTTTCATAATTTTATCGAGAGCGGCCGTGGTGTGACAGTAGATTGATTAGGCGGCTCTTCAACTTATGTTTTGTCAACAAAGTGGATTCGTTTTGTTATCTTTGTCGGGACAAAAGGTCGTCAGAATTTATCTGGAGTGGTCGTTTTGTTGTTTCTTATTATTATTATTCGGTAAGCTTATTTTATAATTATCTACTTTTGAGAAGTAAACATATTTACATATAGCACGAGCGTAAAGTACCTAGGTACGATACTCTGAAGTCTGTTGTTTTTCAGTGCAGTGGTCTAAAGGTAAATATTAAAGAATGGCTTGACTGTTACATAAGTATATTATAATCTATAAGTGCCTATATATATATATATAATTATATATATTAAGTAAATGTGATTGAATATATAAAATAATATTGTATTTAAAATTTGTAGCACGCTTACCGCCAATCACTACAAATTGGGTTGGCTGGTAGAAAATTATATTTATTTATTTATTTAAAAAAGAAAGCCTCAATAGTATTTTTAAATATACCTAAGAGTAGATGCATCAGTAGGTACATTTAAAAAAAATGATTGTTTATTGTATTTTTCAGACACGATGAAGATATTAACTGTTTTCACTGCCTTCATAATCTCAGTCGTAGCAAAAACAACTGTTTTGGACGAGAGTATATACAAAACGGATTCCGTTCTATATACAGCGAGAAACGACATAGTGGACATACATGCTTCAAGCGTTTACAGTGATATAGTCTTCATAGTTGAAAGAAAACTACCAGACGGACGTTATCAAGGACTCTATGCTTTAAAAACAGCTGAACACAATGATACTTTGTTTGCAACGAAAGTTCTGGACAACGGAAGATGCACTACATCTGATAAACAAACAGTTTTTTTCGGTGCTACTAATGGCATTTACACATTTAATTTTGAAACAAACAAAGCTGAAAAGTATGGAAATGTAACAGCTGATATCGAAGCTATACAAATAGATACAAATAATGATTTAATTTACGTCATTGCTAACAAACAACTGAAAAAGATCACAGAAAGGGGTACGAAAGTAGAAGCAATTGAATCAGTTAACAACGTTCAAGAAATAGTTTTGGACAAAGAAAATAATGTTTATTTATATGAAAAATGTGAAAATGAGGCTAAGCTTTTCGAAAATAAGTTTAGCAAACCTAAAGTGATTGTGGGTGATACAGTCATTAGTGTTAAAGGACTTCCAGATAAATATAACCAGATCAAACTAACAAGGGCCGTAATATCTTCAGAAGGGGCTCTTCTAGTGTTGGACAATCGAATATATAGAATCTTTTCCAATGGTAGTAGTGTGGCCACTGAATACATTTTCGAAAATTTACCCACTGCGTACTATTTTGATCTAGGCATTATACAACTTTTCGGCCACGATCAAAAACTATACCAGTTTAATATAATTGGTCTGATACTAAGAGGGTTCAGTTCTGTAATTGGTAATTTCTACAAAAGCATTACTAATAACTGATTCTTAAAGCTGTAGATTGTACCATCAATAAATAAAATTGTTGATTAATAAAAAAACGCCTAACCAACTTTGTTTAAAACCTAAATTCCAACGATGCCTGGTATAGTGTTCAATAAAGTATTTTATTTTTATTAATATCCAGCAACCATAAAATGAATACAAATTATGTACAAATAATGTTTATTATCTCTTAAATTAAGTCTAATACCTTATAGAATTCGAAGATACCGTCTTTTGCGCTTCCCTTGACTGACATAAGATTACGGTAAAGATGTGACAACGATGTTTTAGATGCTGCTCCCACTCCGAACATTGATTGTAGCATAACTTCCATTACATTAAATTCATATATTTTGCCATCCAAAGCAGCTATCAAATATAATGCAGCGTCTACGCTAAATGCACTAGGCGTATCTAATAATCTCAAATCTTTCTTCTCACATGTTCCATTCGCATTCAATATGTAAAGTACACCGTCCCCAAAAAATGGTATACATTTCTCCATCATAAACGCTGGTCGTAATAGCTTTATTTCATCAAATTCGTCTCCCACGCTCGCTGTTAGACTAAGATTTGTCCCATCTGCCTTTATTATATGGATCATTCTATTCCCGCATTCAACGAAATATACATTGTTCGATGTATCTAAAACGAATTCAATAGCACAGACTACGTTTGTGACTCTAGTTCTCACTGTTCCATTATTTTCTAAAATAAATAGTTGGCCGGATTCAGTTAGGATGTAAATTTTGTCCGTTCCGTTAGCTTTTTGCAATTGAATGACATCATCTCTGAACGGGCCTAGCTTCTTAGCTGAAAGACTGTCAGCGTCATATTTGTAAATGCCATCTCTAGCTCCGAAATATACTGATTTGTCCGAGCTATAGTCAGCTGTGGAATCTCTCCCTCCTTCCAAGATCTCATACGCTGCGAAATCTTCTAAAACATAAATGCAGGCACCACCTTCTAGTTTTGGATCAGTCACTGTGAAGAATACAGACGGTATTTCTGAAGCGCCTGTGTGTATATAACGGTTTCCATTTGCTGGGACTAGGATTTTTGTGATGTTGAACGAAGAGGAGAATATTATTTGTTCGTTGCTGAAAAGTGATGTGTTGTTTTTGGACATCGGTGATGACAACGTTGCAGCGAACAATGTTGCGAAGATTTGCCACATTTCTTTTGATCTGAAAAAGTTTTTTTCAGTTAAATTTACAAACTAACTATTCGAAGGTCTAGAAACTGAACCAAAAATTTTAGGGGCAATGGGCTTGTAATACCTATGTTACACTATACAAAACTGAGCATGTGCCAAATATATTGTTTACACGTTCTTCTGACTCTTAACTTGGTTACCTCACGGATCTACGTACTGAGAAATATATCTACTGTATAGATCTAAGGATGGCATTTATGAATAATTCTGTCTGTTTGTATGTTTTTTTAAATGCTCTTTATGGTTTCTACTATTACCTAAAGGTAGCTACTACTTTTTAACATTTTTTTGCAGTGTTGGATCTAGTGTGAGCGTTGCGTAAGAGAGATAGCGTCTCATCACGCGATCTCTGTCTAACCAAGCGTAAAGGTGAATACGTTTCCATTGTACCTATTAGTCAATTTTATCGCAATCATATATCTGCGAAACTTTGTATATAGTACCTACATAACAAAACTATAATAAAAATGAAAATTATATTATTTTGAGAAGTTTGGTAGTTAGCATTTACAAAAATAATAACAATCAAAATATTAGTATTTTTTAAATAAATATATTAATTTAGTTAACATATGTTTAATGTGATATATTGGTACATAGAATTAAAATAAATTACAGCACTTGTAAATTTTAATTTTACAGCACTTGTAATATTAACATCCCTATTATTCGACGACGTCGACGACAATTTTAGTGTTTTCAAATTACCTAATCTGTAAAATGTTACATAGGATTTTTGCTACCACTGATGTCAAAGAAATCAACAGCCGCTATCAGTATATTTATATTTCTACATTTTAGTATATTTCTTTAATGATAGAATGGACACAAGCGAAATGCTCTTCCTTCCTTCCTTTCGTAGATATATAGAAGGTATTGGACTGTAAATTGTGTATTTACTAATTTACCTTACAATAGAACTCAATATAAATATATTATTCGACATATAAACCGATTTAGTTTTTAATTAATGTAGTTGCATATAAACCTATTATTTATTTATATATTTGTTACTCAATAAATAAGTGGTTATTAGGGGTGTAGCAATGCTTTAAGTGTGCGGTAATTTACATATACTTATATTTGTGTCAAATTGATAAAAAGTCCAATGAACCTAAAATAGGTCGAACAGATAATTTAAATTTTCATCAGTACACTGGTCAATATCTTGGAATTCAGTTGTGTGCAAAATGTGTCGAAAAGTAAGTAAATCAATATCATTTAAAGTTATAGGGTAGGTACCTGCTTTACTATATATTTTTATTATTATTTTGTATCATTTACATTCAGCTTCTATACACAGCCAAATTTTATATATTTATTATTAATCGATAATTGTAAAAACTATGCATCTTAGCAAAAAATAATAATTATACATACATAGTTCAAAAGGTTCAAAGATGTTTAAAGTCTTTTTAAGAAATCTTCATCATGAGATATGCCCATTAAAAGTCATGTCTACATGGAACATTGTTATTTCACGTAGTAAGACGTAAAACTAGTTTGATGCATTAAATGGTGGGCAATGCAGAGCGATTAACTAGAAAACATAAGTATGTAACCTATACCCATATGTGTAGCTTATATTGATAAGTAGATAACCTTTGAAAACATTGACACCTAATCCAATAAATGCAGTAGCTGGCTCTACAAAACATGCAAATTAAGATAAGATAGAAAAAATCTTCGTTAATATTAGACATGAGGTTTTTCTTTCAATATGTCTCAGAGTTGGCAACGCTAGTGATCACACTAGCGTTGCCAACTCTGAGACAATGACCTATGAAGGCTTCCAACACCAGAGGCACCTCTGGTGTTGGAAGCCTCCATAGGTTACGGTAACCGTTTACCAACAAAAGTGGGCCGTATGCTTGTTTCCTACTTATGTAACTTTGTAATAGCTGTGATAAAAGCGAAAGACAAGCCAAGATCGTAACTGTGAAAGTGTCTATGATATTCGTATTTAATGTCACAGAACTAAGCGAAAGATTTCTTAAAATAATTTACAAATTCCTTATTTCAGATGCTGCTGCCCTTAATATTGCTAGTAATCTCAGCGGTATCAGCAGAAAACTGTTCGCATTCCTTCGAAGGACAGTCATACACCAGATCAGCTATCTTAACCATAAAAGGGCTGCCAACCAACTTAGTTCACAATCCGAATAACAAAGACCTATTATTTACTTTGATTGACCTAGAGTCACTGCATAACGATGAAGTTCAAACTAAAATGGATCAATACGTACTCAGGAACGGAGAACCGATCAAAATTGATGGTATAGGAGGTCAAGCAGCGGCTGTTGATGTGAAAAACAACAAAGTCTACATAGGAACTGAAGCAGGGCTTGCTGTCATGAACGAATCATTGAAAGCCAACTTAGTTAGTATGAAAGATGAAGATATAGTGCAAGTGTTCAAACCAGCGCACAAAAGCGTTTTGTACACAACTCTGTTCCCGGAAAATGAAGTTTTTATCGTAGATCTTACCAAAAATGAGAAAACTAGGGTCAATAGCATACCGTGTGCTTATTTTTTGGCTGTTGATGATAAAGATAATATATTTTATGAGTGCAACTCAAAGTACGTTAAAGTTTTGCTTAATGGTTTCCATGAACCGATCGAATATGTTGGTATAGCGAAGAATTCTGGTCGAGCAATTGCAGTTGATAACTATGGTAGAGCTATATTGGCTTCCAACGATGGTCTTTATCACTTGAGACCTGATAACATGATACCGGTTAAGCTGATGGATTTGGATGAAATTCCAGCAGGGCTGGCTTTTGAAGGAGATGACTTCTATCTGTCCACTAATGGTGTTATTTATAAATATAGTGCGGAGGGATGTGAAAACGATCAATAAATTGAGGACAAACATGAATGTCGTTTTAATAAAACTAGTTGGATTTATGGATTGTACCTTCAAATTGTCAGGTAAAAATCCATTACCCGGTAGCAAAAATTTTTTAATTAGTGAAACACTTAGCTTTAATAGACATGATGATTAAGTAAATGTTTTTTCCCAAAAGTTACTTCTCTAGTAATTCTTCCTTTAGATTTTATCATCCTTTTCCTTTACAAAATGTTATCATGAGGCTAATGTTTATTTATTTTAATAACTAGTTGTTGCCCGCGGCTTCGCCCGCGTGATATGTTAATAAAAGTAGCATATGACCGTCTCCAGGCTTCAAACTATGTCCACCAACTTTTGAAAGTTTAGAACTCAATTGCACACCCACAAAGGGTAGTTTTGGAAAAATAAAAAATACGTGTTTCATTATTATACTTTAAAGTTTATTTGTACAGAATGTTGAGCGAATCAAGCAATATTTTTTTTTCATAGAAACTTTACCACCCTGTTTAACCCCGTTACGGGTTGATTTTCGAAAATAAGATATACCTATGTGTTATTCCAGAACCTAAACTATCTACATTCCAAATTTCATCACAATCGGTTTAGTAGTTACGGAGATACGTGGTAACAAACATTCACACACACACACACACACACAGTCTTTCGCATTTATTATATTATAGTAGGAAGGATAATTTTGCTTATTAAATGTCAATTATCCTAGGTAGGTAAAAAAGTCTGAATAAATTGGGTACAATAGAGAATCATAGGGTAAAACCCAAAATAAAAAAAATTATGTACTTAGTAAATATTTGATAAAATTTGGATAAAATTTTCTTATAATAATTCTATATTGTACACAGAAGTTTATATTAAAAAATATAAGGTTGAGGCTTGTACAAAGGCGACCCTAAAAAGAGTTTTCTTCCAGCAAACCTTTGAGGAGACTACCTACTTTATGATAGTGACACGAAAATCTAGAATAGCCTATCCATCTTTTTTTATTTTGCGGTAAGAAAAACTGACACCAGAATTGGCCACTTATGATCTTAGTGGCCATTACTAGTAAGTAGGTATACGCAAGTGAATCTACAAAAGTTAAGTAAGTATACTTTTAAAGTTACCTGCATTAATGAAGACGTCGTCTACCTTTAGATCTCTCCTATTGTACTGACGGATCCTTAAAACTAGGTAGGTACTAAAATTATTTATTATACTTTTGTGACATCATTACAGTTAGACAAATTAGATCATTAGATATTAGGTAGGTACATTGAGATATACTAGGATACAGGGTGTTTCTGAATCATCATAATATTCTCAGGGCTTAGGTAGGTATTTGTGACTAGCTACGCGAACCCGGGTGAGAAATAGTTGAATATTAGAACTCGACAACCATCGACTAATCATTCTGAGTTTATTTAGTTCTAGTCATAAATATACAGGGAGTAAAAAGACGACTACCGAAAACGAAAAGGGGTTGTACAGCACCCCAAAACCCAACCAAAAAAACAGATGTCCGAAAAAAAAATTATAGCCGGTGAATATTAATGTTTCAAATTTTTTATTTATTTCGGCAGCCAGCAATGTACGTTCGATCAATGACCGCGGGCGAGATCAGCTGTTCTTATAGTACGGGCGGAATCTGCTTGCTGTGCGTACATTGCTGTTTTTTATTTTATTTGTTTTTTGGTTTTATAAATTAAATAATTAGATAGATATGGTCTTACTTTGTTGTACTATGTGTATGTAACTAGAAAAAAATGAAAAGGGCGTTAACATATTTTTAGCGTTTTTTTTCGCTAAATATAATTCAGAATCATGGTCTGATTGCAATCCCTCAGTTTTCGGTAGTCGTCTTTTTACACCCTGTATACAAAGCAAACCGACAACCTCCGGTGGCCGGCTCAGACGCACTACACCCAGACCCGGAACAAATATCTGTAGGTCATTCCTTACGTTACAGCTGGCTACTCGTCCACCGCGCCATCGAGGTCATCAGTTCAGAGGGTCTATGCTGATTTCAAACCGTAGCGTCGACCGTATCGACAAGATTTTCATACAAAAATTGACGATTCGACCATTGTTCCGGCAAGTTTTCAATAATATCTGTGGTAAAAACGGGAATTTTCACGTACTGCACTATCGGTGAAGGCACCGACTAAGTTTCGACTCATTCCGTTTCGTTTTTACAATATAAATAGTCAAGTTCACGATAGTTTTTGGAATAAAATATCTGTGGTATAACTCAGCATAGGCTCTCAGTTTAGAAGTGACTCGATATTTTTAAATCACCCTCTATAATTTTTTCTTTATTAAACACAGTGCAATGTTTATAAGCGCTCTATCATATGACACAACAGTAATGTTTTATAAAGAGTGACTCCGGGTTTAGACTACTGCAGTGAACGAGTCGGACTAGGTAAGTCTATTGTCTAACTGTAACCTTATTACATACATAGATACATACATATAGTCACGCCTATTTCCCAGAGGGGTAAGCAGAGACCAAGGATTTGGTACATACTATGATCCTGGCATACCTCTCGCTTCATTCTCCTCATCAAATTCTTCTTACAAGTTCAGTCATTTTTTTTTCTACAACTTTTATCATGTCATTTGACATAGATTCGGTTTTAATCATTCAATTCCTTTCAGATTCACATGTCATGCCACAATGAACGCGTTAAAGAGTTTCATAACCATCCTCCCAGTGATATTCATACTGATCAACGCGCGAAGAGCGGAGAAATGCGACCGTACGAAAGTCGGTCTCGAATATTACAAGCGCCAGCTCATAGCTACCATCGATGGATATCCAACGGGCATTGTCATAGACCCTAGAACTGAGAATATATTCTTCGTCCTCCATAAAAGGAATTACACGAAAGGAATACATCTACTCAAACATGGCTCTTTAGGGATCAAAGAGCTGCCGGTATCTGATGAGCTTATAGGGCAATGCGTGGCAGTGGATGTTGCGGGCAATGTTATATACATCGGAACCAATCAAGGATTAGTCACGTACGACTATTCAAGGTCAGAAATCACTGCAGAGAGACCGATCGGAGACGACGATGTAAGAAGTATATTTATTGACAAAACGGACAACCAAATGTATATAACCACGGGTTCCAACCATGAAATATTTAAGTTTATAAACGGCTCTGCAGCTGTAAAGAGATACGAAAAGATTCCTAAAGCGTATAGCTTTGTTTTGGACGGTAAAGGCAACGCGTTCTACGAATACGTAGACGGAAGAATGTACTTCTTTTCAACAGATTATTACGAACCCATACAATACAAAGGATTTACAAGAGAGTTGAAGTATATTCTCCAGATGAATATAAATGATGAGGCGATCGTAGCTGTGAAAGGATCGCTATTTAAACTGACTACAAAAAGTATGCTGCCAATTAAAATTGGTCAATTAGGGTTCAAAATAACAGGTATGGCATTTGATGCGAAGAATAATATAGTGGTGGGAACGAAAGGGAAGATTTACAGATATAAACCTATAGATACCAATGACCCTTGTCCGGCTGATGACTATTTCATGTCTAGTATATAGATATTTGGTGGTAGAATAGATTTTTGTCAGGATTTGATTAAAATTTGGATGAAATAAAGGATTTTTCTCATTTTCTGTTTTTATTTTTGTTTTTCCCCTTAGCCGCCTGCGTGTTATTACGAGCAATGCGAAGCGTTTTCTCATAGGAATAGAGCCAACTCAGTGAGGCAGCTTAGCGACATGTTAACTTCTATCAAGTAGGAACATCGGAAATGATTTTGTTTTAGCTTCAAATTGAACACACATCCTGTAGTAAAATATTATTAGTTTGATGCACAAAGTTAGCGCTTTTATTTGCCCGTTCAAAACGGAACAAGTGTGTATTGTACGGAATGTAGGAGATATTTGACTTTTGCTTTGAACAGATAGACCGGGGTTTTTGGCTTAAAACTCGTTTCGTAATATCAATTTTCTAAAACCATAGTCTAAACCCGAGTTTTTCCTTAAACTTGGCTTATGCACGCCTAACTGCCAGTATGCGAACCTCCTACAGAGTGGTATCGTTAGTAAAGAAAACCTTCTTTCGAACTTATTTATCTACTAGCTTCTGCTCACGGCTTCACCCGCGTGGTACCCGGATACAAAGTAGCCTTAAACCAAGTTTCGTAATGAGACCGTGAGAGTCTGTTCAAGGTTTATTATAATACGAGCAACTGCAGAAAATACAGTAACTAGCTAAGTATCTGTATAAACTTCAATTCAAATACAAGTAGATAAATGGTGGGTATACTTACTTATATCAATAGGTATTTAGATAACGCCATCTCACGATTCACGAACAACTTTGAAAGCATCATTTCTGTTTCAGTTTAACTTAAAACGCGACAGATGGCATCAGGTGGAGATGACGGATCAAAATATGTCTCTATTACGTTCATGGTTTGTGAGCTTCATGGCTTTTGAGATTGTGTAGATATATCACGTTACAAAATGCCTACAAACTGTTGTAAAGTTTAGCAGAAACTTTGTAATGTAATGTACTTTTAATTTGAAAATAAAAACTAAAAAAAAAAGATGATGATTTCTACATTCCTATAAACCTTTTTACATCGACGACATAAGTATGGTTGTTATGGACTTAAATACCTATTGGTATAAAATTAGCTAATTTGTAGGTTCTATAAAACAAAATTTGTAGCTCATAAAAGTAACTAGTTCTTGAAGAAATAATAAAAAAATGCAAAACATTGGGCTCGTCCGGGATTTGAACCCGGGACCTCTCGCACCCTAAGCGAAAATCATACCCCTAGACCAACGAGCCGGCTGGAAAGTCTGCTGAAATTAAATATTGCTACGTAAAATAATTTTAAAGCAGTGTTGTTGGTAGAGCGTATTATGATATGTGGTAACGTCATGGTAGAGACTATCTTTCGTAGAATAATCCCATTGGTATTCGTTGTTACTGAGACCTATGACACCGGGAATCCCAGTGTGGGGTCAGGACATAAAATATGTAGGTATGACTAGGTTGCAGAAATACATACAACTAGGTTTTTCGTAACTCTTATGGATAAATATATAAACTATAAACTCTATTGGAAAAACTATCGTGAACTTGACTATTCATATTGTAAAAACGGGAATTTTCACGTACTGCACTATCGGTGAAGGCACCGACTACCGCGCCGTGCACTGCGCGACGCGGAAGGGGAAAGTCGCAACCACTCACCCTGATGAAGACTCCCGAAATGAGTCGAAACTTAGTCGGTGCCTTCACCGATAGTGCAGTACGTGAAAATTCCCGTTTTTACAATGTTATCTTATTGCACACCAAAGAAAAATACAAAACACAGGAATTCATTAACATACAAGGTACAATGGACGATCTTTACGCTAAAAGCCATCTTTTCCAGACAACCTGATAACGGTGATGATAACAAGAGCTCTTTAAATAGTACTTATGATAAGTATTCTTACTATTTGTAGATAGTTACCTACCTATAATATTTTTGGTTATTTGGAACGAGTTCATTAGGTAGGAAACATTGGTTTATAATTTTGAATGAAGCCTAAAATTAAATAAATTAAAAATGTAATAAATATTTTTTTCCTGATTATTCCTACATAAAGATACAGGGCCACAACGTCAAGCAAAAACCCTACTACAAATATAAACGCGAAAGTTTGTGAGGACGGATGTTTGTTACTCTTTCACGCAAAAACTACTGAACGGATTTTGATGAAACTTTACAGTTATATAGCTTATACTCAGAATAACACATAGGCTACTTTTTATCCGGGTACCACGCGGGCGAAGCCGTGGGCAGAGGCTAGTAATATATAATTGGTATATTAGTACTAGTGTCATTACGCCCCAACTTTCTGGGCCAAAAAATGGAAATAATGAAAATGCAGTCCCTGACGAACACAATGTGGCCCACAACGTCAACATTCCAACTGTTTCTGCTTCTGTGTCTACAGACAAAATATGATGGGAATACGTTACTCGCACTTGGCAGTTTTTATGTCTTACATAACAGTATAAAGCGGTTCTCAGTACATAACCTCGCAACCAAGTGAAAATAAATTCACACGAATCCAAAAAAGCTGATTGTGATCATTATTAGTTATTGTCTATGCGTATACCATAGAGTTGTTTTATTAAGATTTTACTGGTACAAGTTTTAGATAGGTTTTTAGATATAACCTAACTACCTTCTTAACTTTTTTTTAAGAAACTATGTACCTACATTTATTCTTACAACTATGTAAGTACTAGCTTCTGCCCACGGCTTCGCCCGCGTGGTACCCGGATAAAAAGTAGCCTATGTGTTATTCTGATGTATAAGCTATATTACTGTAAAGTTTTATCAAAATCCGTTTAGTAGTTTTTGCGTGAAAGAGTAACAAACATCCATCCTCACAAACTTTTACGTTTATTTATAAGATAAAAGTTCAGGAGAATTTTTATCGTCAGCCTGCCGCATATGATCTATTGTTTCCGGAGATCTTGGATTGGTCCTGCTTAAGTACGAGTATCTTCTCGTACTTTCGTGATTTGTATATGAGTAGTTACAAAATAAAAACATCTATTATGGTATGGACTCGAAATTATCGATTCCTTTTCCTATTTATATCGAAGAATTAAAGAGTAGTAAACATTATTTACTTGAAACAGGAGAAAACAAGCTGATGAAAAAGATGGTACAATACGCAATTCCACTATACCTAATATTAGTACTAGCATGTACAAAATTTTTATATATTTAGATGTTGTAGAGCTCCTTTTGTTCCGAGGAAGTACGTTCTACCACCATATCTATTTCTGCCAGCAGGGTGGCTGATGCACGGGATGACAGGAACGGGTTGACGCGGTGATTTGGTGCTGATTTTCCGGAGTTCTTTTTAAGTATCCATTTTGGGCTCAACTTGCGTGACCCGTAGGATTTTGGGGAGGTTACAGAAAAGGGATAGGACGATAGGTGGTTAGATAACTCGTTATTGCATACAACAGAATTAAAAAAAGGTTCTATCTAGGTTCTGGTGAAGTTGAAGACACTTTCAATAATTATAGAGTACTAGCTAATGCCCACGGCTTCGCTCGCGTGGTTTCCGGATAAAAATAAATAAATAATGCTGGACATTTTTCACACAGCATCATCTAGCCCCAAAGTAAGCAGAGCTTGTGTTATGGGAACTAAATGATTGATATACTACATATGTATGTATATACAATACATATATATCATACATATAAAATACTCAGACCCCGAGACAAATTTTTGCAAATCATATAAACATTTGTCCCGTAGCGGGAATCAAACCCGCAACCTTCTACATCTCAGGCGGGCCTTCGCCCACTGCGCTTCAGAGGTCATCAGCTATGTGTTATTCTGATGTATAAGCTATATTACTGTAAAGTTTCATCAAAATCTGTTCAGTAGTTTTTGCGTGAAAGAGTAACAAATATCTATGCTTACATACTTTCGCGTTTATAAGTAGGATAGAATAAATTTCGTTCGGTTATTTCTATGGAAAAATCGATATACATCGTATTGTATAATATTCTGATTTCTCACTCCGTTAAAAGCGTATCGAGATAAAATTTAATTTCTCTATCACAGATCGACTACTAAAATTTAAAAAGTAAAAATGTGGTTTCCTTTGGTTAAAAGCCACAATACAGGAAAATATAAGGCTTTTGAATAAGCGTACTTAAAATCCCCGCATTCCTCTTCCAAAATGTCCTTAAATAAATAAATTAAGTAATATGACTATCGTAGGTCAAAAGTGGAAAGGTCGATTTGAAGTAATAATGTAGGAATCATCGTTAAAGTTTTAGCTATAGATTACTTTCAAATAAAATTTCCCAGATTTAAAATCTAATTCCGACAGTATTGAATAGCACAAAACCATTGCTGCTCAAAAGCTTCACACATACCTCTCTATTCAATTAATAACGCAATGTATTCAAGATTAAAATGGTAGAATTCTACCCACGCCATGTCAGTAAGTTTAAAAAGTAAACTTGGCCGCTCCACCTGCCAGTGCGAAATATGTTTTATCTAAGAAGGCTGTGTTGTTTTATTGTTTAAAAAAAACGTGTTTTATTTTTAAATCGCAACAAATGTGGTGATTTTATTTTGAGACTTGAGAGTTTTTCGTGATGGCGGGATTTTACGATTTATGTAAGTCTTTTCAACTTATCAATCAAATATTATAGACAATATACTTAATAGTTTTATACTATTAAAAACCCTTTTATTTATAATAAATAAATAGTTAGGTATCTAATTAGCGGCGATTAGCTTAAAACTATGACATAGAAAGCTAAATTACTTATAACACATGGGATGTAGCTACCAAATGTAATGGATGTGCCTCTGTCTGTCCTTCATTAGGTATCCTCAAAGATATGAGTGCTTTTTTTATGCATTGCGTTTGATTTAGTTGGTAGTAATTAGCTTGGTAAATAAGTATTATCAGTCGACTGCCCGTTATTTTTTTTTGTTGGATGTAAATCCAATGATAAGTACGAATTATTTGTTTTATATAAAGGACTAAGGATTTTGTGTTATATTTTAAACAGTTAAGTTATTGATTATTTTTGGTCATTGTAAGCTACTTATATAAATTCTTAACTTTTTTTTTCTCTGTCCGTTTCCTACATAAACTGTAGTTTTAGCATATAATTTTCTTACATATAAATAAATAAATAAATAAATAATAAATAATGCTGGACATTTTCACACAGCATCATCTAGCCCCAAACTAAGCATTGTATTATGGGAACTACATGACTGATATACTACTTATATACATATTTTTTTTTGTAAATACATACATAATATACATAGAAAACACCCAGACCTGAGACAAATATTTGCAGATACAAACATTTGTCCCGTGGCGGGAATTGAACCCGCAACCTTTTGCGTCCCAGGCGGACCTTCGCCCACTGCGCCACAGAGGTCGTCAAATGACAGACAGAGGTTTCAATGGAAACATTTGATTGGCCCTCCACCTACCTATAGCACTTTACATCTGCAAGTATTTAGTTAAATAATTTCTTATTTAGCTGAAAGTATTCTTAAAATTCTAAATAAAATAAAAAAGTACTTAGATAAATTACTAGGAAAGCACTAATTATCTATACTTATAAGCTCAAGTAAAAGCTTAGGGATCAATGGCCAATCGCAAACCGGTAAGGCACCTGAGGTTCCGTACAACTTTATAATTTATGTTTTTACATCTGTTTACTTTAGTTATGTACTTATGTATGTATTGGAATGTACTTAGGGACAAGTTATAGCGGATGCATGGAAGTTTCCTTACGGGACTGGTCGCGTTAGATTACCCGACTGCGCAAAGCTAAAGGTTATATTATATTGCCTCATTTCTGTTGGCACATATTATAAAATATACAATCAACAGTCACTTAGATAGTCCTGTGTAAGTACTAAGATTACCTGAGTCTTGAGTATCAGTACCAAAATATAATTAATTATATTTACACAGAACTAGAATAAAATTAAAATAATGAGTTAAGCTTTATAGAACTTCTCAGTAACGAAGAGTACTATGGTACAACAACACTCAGTCCAGAAAACATATCTGTGAACATGTTAAACATATCTGTGATCATGTTAAACATATCTGGGATCATGTTAAACATATCTGTGATCATGTTAAACATATCTGTGAACATGTTAAACATATCTGTGAACATGTTAAACATATCTGTGAACATGTTAAACATATCTGTGAACATGTTAAACATATCTGTGATCATGTTAAACATATCTGTGATCATGTTAAACATATCTGTGAACATGTTAAACATATCTGTGAACATGTTAAACATATCTGTGATCATGTTAAACATATCTGTGAACATGTTAAACATATCTGTGATCATGTTAAACATATCTGTGAACATGTTAAACATATATGTGAACATCTTAAATTTTGCCCTACAGCTGGAATCTCTGCAGCCAAGCAGTAATGTTCGCATTACTGTTTTCAGGACTGAAGTTAAACTAAAATCTAACTTATTGTTATCTTACTTATTGTTAGATAAGATATAGATAAAACATTTATTCGTTGCTACAGACATACACCAATATACATTTTATTGACAGTAAGTTTGTGTTTGTGTGTGTTGCAGTACAACAAAAAGGCCATGGCTCAGTGAAAATTTGTTATATGAAAAGGGATTTCATACAAACGCGTAAATGCACCAATATATTCACGAAGACTGTCATTCAGAAATGTCAATAATCGACCATACAAGGCTGTCAACTTTCGTGCTCCTCTTATAAACATGTGGTACAAGGCGAAAATCGTTGTACCTATAGGTATTGATGATTGGTATTTACGCGACATAATTACTAATATTATTGTATTTAAAATTGTTGTTAACTTTTGACTGTGAACGAAAAGCAAATGTTAATAAGCAACTGCCAGACTGACTGATAATGCATATTTTACTCTATGACCGGGCCCATAGAGTAAACAGCCTCAAGAGACGCAATGTTTGATAATTTGCTAAGAAACAATTCTGTCAACTGTCGTGCGAGTCCCGCCACGCCTGCTGTGCTCTGATTGGTCGAAACTGTAGTTTCAACCAATCAGAGCACATCGGGCAACATGACGCAATGACAACGACAATGTCCGCGTTTGCCAACATCAGTCTTAAAAGACTGATGTGTTGACAGAACAGTATGGTTCAATATGACGCCTCTCGGGGTTAACTGCTCGATGGCCGGGTCAAACTTACGCACGATGACAGTAGCGGTGGCAACCACTTCACAGCCATTTTCTTACATCGCCACCACGCTGCCACTGCCACCGCGCGTCAGTTCGAATTGGCTCTAAATCATAAAATCATTGATGAGATATTTATTTTATTGTAGAGTTTAAAAATCATATTACGTGCACCGCCAACCAGTCTTACAATTGCATAGAATCCACTCCATTGCGGCTGTCTGGAATCGATTCTTGTTTTTAGCGATAAGACCGCCCATTTTACTTTTAGTTGTATTAAGTTTTTGTTTATTTTGTTATCTTGTCGTGTACAGTAAAGTAATTTCATCAATTTATTCATTCATATAAAAGACATAAACGCGCACCCCTTCTACTTCGTAGTCTTCTTGTTACGTCGTTGTAAGTCCGCTCTTTTTTTTTTCTTGTTTTTTTCTGAATGGACTTTAATGTTGCAGGGCCACAGATGGCCTTGGTCAGCGTCACCGGACTACGGCGAGCGCAGAAGGCGCTCAGCCTGTAAAAAGTTAGGATGGGGCAACTAGCACAAGGGCACCACTTAGGTACGGACCTCGGCTTGGGCCGTTGCCAGAGGGGGTGGAATAGGAGAGAAACGCCCCGGTACATATCTGTACCGTGAGTAGGCGGAAGTGGGGACTCGTCGAGCCCGCCGGCGGGCTCGGTGTATCTGTGGAGTGTTTGCTCTGTCGGGACTTGATGACGTCACCACCGCGTTAGCGGTGCTGATGGGATCATCGGGGTCACCAAGAACGTGTCTTGGTCTACGGAGGGTTTTGTAAGTCCGCTTTCGTCGATATCAGCCTTTTATTGTGATGAGGTATGTTACAATAGTAACTGAATAACTACCGGTTGTGGCAGAACGGAACGAGATGTCCGCTGGTACGCCCGACCTAGCCTTACCCTATTATCAGAAAACATGCGAAAATGCGTTGTCGTTTCGGAGTTGATGATTTTTTTTGTCTAAAATATCTTTAACATTTATTTTTTTACACGGAAACCAAAACATCGTCCACGGCTAGACTTAGGCCTCGCCTAGAGAGACATTTGAATGGTGAGAAAACAATTTTGTTTGGTCATGTTCAGTCACCTTATAGTTCCGTTAACAGAACTAGATGCCGCCACTAGTAGATTAGAACGCGCCATCTACGCGTTCTGGTGAGTTTGCCACGCCCGCCAGTTTTATTTAAATTTATAAGCACCCACATCAATCCAAGAGGAGCTTCCATACGCTAGAGTTTTTTTAAAAGCATAAGAAACGCATTTTATTGTGACCCTGTGCATAATATATCTCGTAAGGGGTCCCGTTGTATACATACATATGATGACCCCCCTGTTGGTAAGCGTTTTATGTTACAGGAAGTTAAATAAGTAAATTTTCTCTTGAAAAACAAAAAAAATATTAAAAAAAAAAAATATTTTTACCAGTTATTACAACTTTTTCAGTCGTATTGTGGTAATTTAACACTGTTTGTGACCTATAATCCTACTATCCTACTAATATTAAACGTGAAAGTTTGTGAGGATGTTTGTTCCTCTTTTACTCAAAAAACTACTGAACGGATTTTGATGAAACTTTTCAGTAATATAGCTTATACATCAGGATAACACATAGGCTACTTTTTATCCTGGTATCATGCGGGTGAAGCCGTGCGCAGAGGCTAGTCTACGATAAAGATCTACGATTGGTTTGATCAAACAATAACAAAATAAATAAACAATCTCACATTGCCTATAATGAACATCTTCAGATACACACTCAGTGAATCTTTGAGGATACTAAAGAGTATTTGACACGTCCAAAAAATACATTTGGCTCGCAAAATTGAATTAAAAATGCAAAAGCACAATTTTGCCGAGCGACAAAACTCCGATTGATCTTATGAAATAATCGCATGTAGAAGATTAAACTTTCTCCAACCTGCTTAGCATGTAGACCCAAGATAACGGTTTGTCTACCGTCGAAAAGACAAATAAAAGTCATAACTTTTGAAACTATCATGGTTTTGAACATAATTTTTACTAAAAAACGGGATATTTAACATGATTTGTGAGTTTGAATGTCAGTTCCTCCCGTGATCATGGTACATGCAACTGTGCCGAAATATCGGGAGACATTCAAACTCATACATCATAGTAAATATCCCGTTTTTTTAGTTAAAAAAAATAAATTGTCACTCTCTTTTGTTTGACAGAATAGGCGACAGAAATAGTTTTTGTCTTTTCTTGGGCGCTCATGCTAATCGGGTTGTTGTTGAACTAATATTGATACTTCGACCCAAGGGCCTCCTTTCTAATAATTATTACCTGTACCAGTCCTTGAATGACAATTGTTGTGAGTATAGGTAAGAGAAATCGTAGGTCATACATCTGTATGCCGGAAGGACATACGTTCCGTTCGTTGCGTCACGTTGCGCAACACAGTGTGAAACGGAACGCAATTGAGATTTTGAATTACGAAGCGTTTTTTGAGGTCACTTCCGATTATCTGTGCATGAGAATTCGTTTTTATCGAGCTTGTGTTTAGGGATTGAAATGCATTTTTTTTCATATACTTTTCGTAAGTAAGGTTTTATCACTAGTATATTGCACGACTTGGCAAAGGGCCATAATGCATGACAATAATTATAATAAACTTTTAATTAATAAGCTAAGTCCTAGCCTAAAAATATCATATTCACAATGTCCTTCAATCATGCTATCAGATGATATACTCCTTATTCTACTTAATATTAACCAAAATGTCAAAGGTTCCCGCCTCGGGGCAAATGTTTCTTCATGTTCTGCAATATTTATCTCGGGACTGTGTGTTTCCTTTGTATAATGTTTATACAAAATATTAAGGTAGTATATCAGTCATGCAGTTCCTATAACACAACCTAAGAGTAGCTTTGGAGATTACCTCTTTAACAAACTTTACTCTTTATAATAATAAAAAAAAAAAAAAATGCTGGACATTTTTCAAAATCCCTTCAATAGTTTTTGCGTGAAAGAGTAACAAACATCCATCCTCACAAACTTTCGCGTTTATAATAGAAGTAGGAGGGCAACTCTTTAGCAATGCCCTAGCTGTTGCATGACAACACAGGCTAGTTATACGATGCCACACGGCGACACGGCGACATGGCGACATGGCGACAGTAACCGCTTACCATCAAGTGGGCAGAATGCCTATTTGCCTTGACATAACATAAAATAAGTAATAATTACGACCTCTAGAAATAGATGACCTCTGTGGCGCAGTGGGTGAAGGTCCGCCTGAGACGCAGAAGGTTGCGGGTTCAATCCCCACCGTGGGACAAATGTTTGTATGATCTGTAAATATTTGTCTCGGGTCTGGGTGTTTTCCATGTTTATTATGTATGTATTTACAAAATAAATGTATTAAGTAGTATATCAGTCATGTAGATCCCATAACACAGGCTCTGCTTACTTGGCTAGATGATGCTGTGAAAAAAAAGTCCAGCAGATTTTTTTATTTAATTAAACACTCATAATAGCATGAAAGAAGGTTTTACAAACACTGAGTCGTTGACATCTGAGTCCACCAATTGTCACTAGGCCGCTTTCAGGGTCACCAAGAAAGAACCGCTGGCACGAGTAATATAAAGAATATAGAGGGAAGGAAATACTAAACTAAATTTGATATAAAGTCTTAACTATGATTATATTCTAAGTAAATGGTGACATTTGGCTTGAAAAGCCTACAGTTCAACATATATAGCAATTATAAATCAAATCTATAAATTGCAGCTAAAGTTATAATAAATATGTAAACCTTTAGGTGGATTTACAACCTTTATATAATATTGTGTATCTACCGGAATACTTGTCTACAGGTCATGTTTGATCGTGAGCTTACATTCACTAACAAAGGACACAGATTATATAAATCTAAAGCGTGGTTTGTAACGTACTTTATACGCTATAGATAGAGTGAGGAATAGCGTGTTAAGAGTTATTGCAGTGTGGAGTGAATGAAGATGTAGTAACGAGAGTTGAGAAAGGTATGTTGAGATGGTTTGGGCATATAGAAAGGATGAATGAAGGAAGATTAACAAAACAAGTATACAAGACGAGCGTGAATGGGATATATGGAAAGGTAAGGCCTCGGCACAGATATCATAATGCCTCGGCGAACGTAATCTGATCAAATTGGAGATGCTCTGAGAAAGGCCAAGAGTACACTAAACCGGTTTTATAAAGAATGTGATGAGGATGAATGAAGCGAAAGAGGCTGTCACGATGGTAGGAATTCTTCGTCGCTGCCTAACCCTCCGGGAAAGAGGCGTAATTACCTAAAATGTAGGTACCTATTGTTTTGTAAAAGGATAATTAACAAACAAACTAACTTATAAACATTGCAAGTTAAATAAAAGCTTGTAAAAAGAATAACCACCTTTGTTTATTGCCTTTCTTTCCTGGCTTGGTCGCGCAGGAACAGGCAATAGTTAAAATGTACTATTCAAAGTGATTATTGGCATGTTAATGTATAAATTAATTAAAATTTTTGTCTTTTTACTTTATGTGTATGTATAGCGTGGTTCGTCCGTTTGTTTTGGCATAGGATCTTTTGCAGTCCCCTTGGGCTTGGCCTTGGGACCTAACTGGTTGAAATGCAGTGCCCATGAAAAGGGCCAATGACCAATGGTGAAATAAAAGTGTGGTAAAAGGATTCCATGCGTTTTGCAGAGCTATTTGCATGGACACCGACAAAATTTCATCAAAATTCAGACAAATTAGCAAGATTTTCAAGGTTTTGGCAAAAACTACCTAATTTGTTTAGGTCCTGATGAGAGTTGTAAACAGGCATCAATGTTTTTTCGTATCAACTAACAAACAAAACTATCTTACACATAGATCATAAAGTTCATTAATTTTTGCATCTCACGCACTAAAAACTGAGATAATGATTGTTATAAATTCATCTAGATTTATTCCCACGTTAACTTGTTTTTATGGATGTGTGTCAGGGTAGAAATTAAGCATAGCGCAAAAGAGCAACAATCGTAAGCAGAAACAACAAGAATTTCAACACGAAAAAGCAGGGAGTAATGCTCGCATCACCGTGTTCTAATTGTAAGAGTGTTCAGGCGTGCTTCAGCAATATCCTTGGAGTTGCACATGTCAAGAGGAAATGGTCACCGCAATACCTATCATCTGGTTTGATGTTAATAAAAAAATGCGGGTCAGACTCACGCGCTAAAGGTTCCAAAATTGTTGCATATTTTCAATGTTACTTCTCTTAGACGTCAATGAGAAGATTCAAGGAAGTCGGTTGTTGTAACTTTTACGAGGCTTCTTCGAGAGTCCTTTGATGAAATGTATGGTACAACCAGTGTTTTTCGCCTCATGATAATAATAGATTTTCCTGATATTTGACTATTGCGAGCGCGAATGTAATTTTTTTTTGTGAATTTTATAGTCAGTGGACCCTTTACTTTTCCAACCTGGCGAACTCACTATCGCGGTAGGCAGATGAAACGTTATAGGTGCTGATTTGATTCCAACTGTGGAAACAGAGATTTTTATAAGTAGTTTCTTGGAGCTAATCTGATGATGGTGGATAGTGGAATTCTTTTTTATAATTATTTGTTAGTGATAAAAACGTTTAGTGAATGTTTAAAACTACACTTTTTATTCGTTCATACTGCTCTGAGTATGCAATAGCTTGCTAATTTCTACTCTCAAGTGGTTGTTTGGAATTAGTTTTTATTACCGTCATGGCAAGGTCGTTGTGTCGTGTATCTCGATGGGATCTGGTTGTTTTTAATTAATTTTAAGACACAATGACACAATACAAAGGTAACTCATTATTACTTTGTATCTCTGTATGTATAAAAAACATTTTATTGTAAGCCAAAATAACATAATTATACGCCAGGCAAATTCGACGTAAAAAAATCAACTACATTTAGGTCGTATTTAAATTTTAACCTATAAATATATGTATATATATTTATAGTATTTCAGTCATGTAGTACTCGTTACTTTCTAGGCTTTTAGGGCTGCGCTGCGTGGAAAATATCCAGTATTATTATTTATTTATTTACAGCGTCCTCTAGTGACTTTGGCAATAAAATCTTTCTAAAATTCACAAAAATCGATTGAGAACAGCATTTCAATCGGAGAAGCCGTTTCGGAGATAAATAGCACCAGACAAACATAAAACATACGTTAGCCTTTTACGGCTAACGCATATACGGGCTCCTTACGTCGCAGGTAAACAGGGTTATCTTATCACATACCTTTATCATAATGGTGTATAATAAAGTATTTTCATTCATTCATTTATTCATTCATTCGTTCATTAATTCACTAATATTATACTAATATTATAAACTCGAAAGTTTGTGAGGATGGATGTTTGTAACTCTTTCACGCAAAAACTACTGAACGGATTTTGATGAAACCTGATAGTAATATAGCTTATAAATCAGAATAATACATAGGCTACTTTTTATCCGGGTACCACGCGGGCGAATCCGTGGGCAGAAGCTAGTCATTCACTAACTCAAAATAGGAATACGACTTCTCATGTATCTGTCATGGACGCGTGAAGTTAACTTTGCAATTAGCAACATTTATTTCACACGTCAATCAATCTAATACAATCAATCAAAGCTATTGAATTTGATCGCTACAAAGTCCCGATAGACAGCGTTATGTACTTAGATATAACTTTTTAAATATTCTAGCTACTGCTCACGGCTTCACCCGCGTGGTACCGGAGGAAAGTAGTTCTTTCGCATAAGAAATGCATTCGCTGAACCGTTTTTTCAACGATTTACGTTGCAAAATTGGTCTCCACGAAAAGCTCCTTTATTTTAAGGGGAGCGTATGCCCACCCTGAAGAATCATCAAACTGTACCTTTTTATAATATTAGTGTAGATAGAGATAAGTCAGTATACTGAGAATATGTGACGTGTTATTAGGCTTCTATTACACGATCAAGCTGAGCATGATTTGTTTTCTGTAGTAGTTTTTAAAGTATAAGTATTTATTTAGTAACAGGGACAATACATTAGAATTATACATTTGTTATATACATAATAGGTAATCAAACATATAATTTTTATGAAGTTGTTAGGAAGTAGATAATAAATATTTGAAATTTTCTTTTCGCAGCCATGCTAGGTTACACCAAGTCTTTTTATCGTAATCACAAAAATAGGGTGTAGCAAGCTTATGGGATAGGCCTGTCCTTTTTCATATATATAAGCTATATTACTGTAAAGTTTCATCAAAATTCGTTAAGTAGTTTTTGCGTGAAAGAGTAACAAACATCTTATATCCTCACAAACTTTTGCGTTTATAATAGTTGTAGGATTGGGAGTGGTAGGACACACAGATAGTACACAGAGATAATACAGACAATAAACTTACTTATACATGTACAAAGGCGAGCTTAATCCTTACAAGAGTTTTTGTTCTTAGGTAAAATTTCATAAAAATAAAAACTAGTACTTTTCCGATGTTTTTAAATAGTGCAGTCAAACTGAAAAAAATAATTTCTCATTTAAATTGAGGTCAATTGTTCAATATACGTCAGATTAAGCAAATTACCTACCTGTTGGTTTTCTCTTAAGTTGTACAAAAAAGTACTTAACTTTTATAAATAGCTTTGATATCTATTGCAATTTTTATTCAATAAATTTTAACCTATTGTGTCTAAATGATCAAGTTCATTGGTCGTGTGTTCAAGCCCTAACATAGCAGTGAAAGTATCATGGTCATTGCGCTTACGCAGGTACTGTCAGCAAAAAGACTCGTTAGTCCATATTTGTAATGTTTACCTGTTTTTATCGATTACCTGTTCTGTTTTTACGTGACAGTGATTAATGTTGGCAGAGAGACGTTGGATGTCATCACCTTATAGGGCTTTTTATGAAATAGCTGGTTTATATGGATATAGTGTGAATGACACTACCAATATCCATATTTTTATTCAAGTTTTGGATAAATCAATGATATTTAATGCAGTGCTTCATAATTTAATCATAGTTTATATGTTATGAATTAATGATAAATATAATTTGCTTGAATGTTGGGTTTTAGGCTAGTTTGTTATGTATCACTATAGGTATTTATTATATAGTCACGATTTTTAACAACCCCAATCATCTCATCAATCATTTATATTATGTTTAATGGATTTTTTATTCGAAGTGTAGATTGATCTAAATGACGTATTAGTCTACTAGTTATTTTCTTAAACTCCTAAGAAAGTCGATAAGGAAGACTGTAAAACCAAACTTGCATTTCGTCATTCCATTTTACAAAGAAAGTACGATCTTTTACTGTAGGTACCTATCAAAGGCATATGCTATAACACTTCAGCTGTTTAACCTTTTCTAATTACCTATAGTAAAAAAAAGTGTATATACCCTTATATAAAGCTTTATATTTAAGAAAAATATTGAAAAAATCATTAACAAAAATAAATTTAGTAAAATCTTTAGAAAAATAACATCTTTTACAAGAAGTTATATATAAATATATACTTTTTATCTAAGCAATTAATAAAAAAAAATTTGCTCTTTTTATAAACTTACATTACTCTTACATTACTGACTGTACGTTTATGCAAATATACGTTACTGGCAGTAAGTAGCGTACTTAGACTTACATCAAAAAATTATTTAATTTTTACGTAATCTTCCATTAACTACCTACTCCGCGTTATCCTCATAATTAAGACATTTATGATTACCGGTAACGGTCGGTAAGTATAAACGTAGTGATGTAACTTACCCGAAAAGTGATACAGGATTAATCGACTGGGTACTGGTATTTTAATGATACGACAAAACGTTTCCTATGCTATTTTTACGAAACACCTGAATATTTTGGTATTTTAATAATTTAAGTCTAAACCGAAAACACCGACTATAAATCTGCGTATTGTAGCTTTTATCGTTTTTTTAGTGTGCTATCAAGAATTACTATTTAACTCGAGTACCCAAGTACTCACTGACTGTGTAAATGGTCACTTCCTATGCGTCCACGCATTTACATAATAAGAAGTTAGGTACTCTATGTTTTTAAATACGGTATTTGAATGCATTACGGCTTTCATGGTATAACCGACTTTCAAAACAAGCAATCTTCTTACTTATCGGATTCTTCGAAGATTTTGTAGAGAATTCTTTAGCATTAAGTCCTCCTAGCACTACATTGTTTGAACGGAAGTATGAAATGAATAAATAAGTACTACACTCTTTTAAAGGTGAAATTGAGATTTTTAAGTCATCATAGATCAAAATTATTATAAAGTTGAGAGTTTGTTTGTTTATTCATTTTTTGTTTGATCGAAATAATCTCTGGAACTACAAGTCGGTTTTGAAAAATCGGGCGAAGCCGTGGGCAGAAGCTACTCGCAGTCTAAGATTCATTATAGACATTTCGAAAAGCAGTTGCAGAAATAAATGTTTTGTAAAATTAATTTGTTGTTTTGTTAATTTCAGATAAAATGACGCAATCGAGGACACACCAGACCACCATACTTCTACTGCTTTTTCATATTTCTTCAAATTCCGCAAAAAATGCAGCAAGTCCTGTCTACGAGGTCAACGAACAAGCCAGAATGGACGACAAGCGGACAGGGCCTCAAACGTTTCTCCCTTACGGAAACCCTTTAGCAGGGAATTCCTTACAGAACGCTAAAATCCACGCGCAACATCAGCAAGCTATGTTCAATGCAGAAAGGATAAGGCAGCATAGAGCACAGTTGCAAAGGTGGACGAAGATACCCCCTCACTCTCCTCAAACTGATAGCTACATGAAAGCATACCACGAATCACAAGAAAGCCATCAGCTAGCTATAGAGCAGCAACAAGCCGGTCTGAACGACAATAAAGAAAAAGTCACTTCTCCTCCAAGACTCAGATCAACAGCTACAACAGCTTCAATAAAACAAAGACAGGCAACTGTTACCAGTCCCCCTGTGAGACAGAGACAAAGACAGAATATAAAAAGGATTAAAACAACTGAATCTCCAGAAACAGTTTATACGTTAGAGCAAATTTCAAAAGAGCCACAAACGGTAACAAATCCTCCAGCAAGACAGAGAACGAGACAGAATTTAAAGAGAATAAGAGGACCAGACCCTATGAAGATTACAATAGAAGATGCTATGTTGACACAAAATAACAGAAACCACAGGTCATATGGATCAGTAGAGTACCAACAACACTTAACACCGAAAAGACACAAAAATGTACATGTGTCAGCTGGACCTACGTACGATCAAGGTGTTACAATCAAACCGAATGGCAACGTTGGTATAACTCATCTACTTAAAGAGGAACCTAGTAACTTATTTACTGAAATTGTACCCAGCAAGTACGTTTATCCAAAGCAGTTTCATCAGATGCAGAACTACGAATCGGCTCAAGATATAGCCGCTCTAAAAGCCTTGTTGAAAAAAGAGCCACAAGATCAAGTCAATGAGCTTAATGCTTTGATACATTCAGATATGTATAAAGAATTAGAAACGCCTATCGATTTGTACTTTTATCTCAAAGATCCAAATTTAGCCCAACAGTATTCTCAGTCACTTTACGCACAAGGACCTACTCAAGACTACGCAAGTTCTTACAAACCTGAAGTTAAGGACCATATTCCAATAACGGAACAAGTTGATGACGTGGAAGACCCCAACGAAAGTCAGAAGAAGCCGTTCAAAGCTACGCCAACTAAAGCTACTGAAGTTATTACAACGAATCTCCACTATTACCAAGACCCAACAATAGCAACTCAACCAGAGTTTTATGTACAAGAAGATGAACAGCCAGAAGCTTTGAAGTATCACGCCGAAGCTTTAAAACACGAGAAACCTCTTACATTCTACAGCCAAAATTCTGATGAAAGCGAAAGATATTTACACCATAACGGGCAAACGGGAGTTCAACATTTAAATCAAGATGGGACTGGAGTCTCAGCATACGGTGATGATGATGTAAGTATAACTAATCGAACGAAACGATCTTTAGTAGAAATAGATAATCTAGACACAGACCCTTTTGTACTAAATTCAACTACTATAGAAGCCAATGAAACGTTGCCTGTACCTGAGGAACTGAGAAGGCGCCAAGTGTATTTTAAAAATGATATACCCTTTTTAGCTCACCAAGACTTTACTGTGGACGATTCTCTCGATGAATATGATTATGAAGAGAGTGACATACCTAATGACGAAGATGATTATAACTTAGAATTTGACGAGGCCGACTATGAATATGAACCAAAGATTAAAAAACCCAATAGCTACGCAAATAACCACAGATTAAATCAAAATAATGATTTAAAAGGTAGTTATTCTCAAAAATTTCGGCATAGACACGTACAAAACAATCCTCTTAGCTATTCCGAATTTACATCTTATAGTGTACCGTCCACATCTTATGGGGTTCCTACCAACTCTTACGGGCCTCCCACTAATACTTATGGGCCTCCTACCAATTCTTACGGAGCACCCACCAATTCTTATGGGGCTCCTACCAATTCTTACAGGGTACCTACCTCTTCCTATGGACCTCCTACTTCTTATGGAGTTCCAGAGCATTTTCATTCTTTGCCCCAAGAGTATGGAGTCCCCAAAACTCGTGATATAACCTCTGTGGTAAATTCCTTGGAACCAGTTTATATGTTGACTCAATCTCAACTCAAAAGTCTAGTAGGTCACCATAACTTGAATATACAGCATTTAGATGTTTTTCAATGGCCGAATAAAAAGATCAAGCGACAACGCCCAAGGAAACATAAAAAAAAGTATAGAAGGCCTGATCATCGTCATGTCAGGAAAAACCTTTCGAAATTACATAAGTTATCAATTTTGTAGTCTCTTTCAATATAATTTTATTGTTGTTGAACTAATGTCCAAAATTTAACTTATCATTGAACAAAATAGAAATATATTAATTACATTTACAACAACTTAGGTAACATAAAACGAATGTTTACGTAAACAAAAAGAGGATAAACTTAGAGCTTTAATGAACTAACTGATAGATTTTGTTCATGTGGCAAAGCGCCAAGAGTTCTGGTGGCATTGGATGTAGGGTATAATCTCCGAAACTACTCATCCGATTTCCGGACGGAATTTGGATTTCCATTCCCTCACTCATGCAAAATAAATCCTTTAAGCGAGAAAGAGCCAAACCTCTTGTTAACAGCGGCGTCGATCGAAAGGTCTGTTAACTTTTAAGAACCTTTTCGTACTTGGTCCTAGAAATTGTACCAACTGGCGAAAACAGACGTCGTTCTGATGTTAAAATGTTAAGATTAAACATTCATAAGAACATTCATAATTTATTTTTATATATTAAAAAAATAGTTGGATTAGCCATAAGTTTCTAATTATTATACCTAAGCTATGAATAAATTATAACTTAAATTAGATTTAGCGTTTCTTAAGACGTCATAAACCCCATAAAAATGATAGTTGACATGAATACATAAATTAGACTACCGTTAAACAGTTATGAAATGCATTTCGCAAAATAAGTACCTGGCCTCTTAAATTATCGATAAAATATGTGATTGTAAATATCCGATCTCTCGTATCTTCATAGTGATTATGTAAAGATCGATTTCATTTCTCGATTTACGAACATTGATATAACAATGATTTGACATAAGGTTAACGAATTTGACATATTCTGACCATATCTGCACAAAGCATGATATAAGAGAAAATAGAAATAATTATGTAAGCAAACGATTTTGATTTTGTAATAAACTTAACTTACTTATTCAATAGGATCGAATAAGTAAGTAAAATTATATGCGAAAATTGGGATGTTTAGATAATTGTTTATTGCTAAGGAACCCCATAATGGCCGACCAATTTAAATTAAATTGAAACAAGTATACCTATGGTAGATATATGTGACCTGGAAACACATATAGGTTACTTCATATCCGGGTACCACGCAGCTGTGGGCAAAGGCTAGTTTGTAATACAATTACCAAGAATACCACTTTTTTAGTTTTTAATCATGTTTTATTCGTAAGCTAAAACCTAACGTACATTTGGTACAATATTGTCGAAATTGCACATCTCGTAATCTAGCAGGAGAACGATTTAAAGATTTTTTGAATTTTCGTTTTTAATTTCAGACGTTGTTGTGTTATTTTTAATATAAATAAAGACTACAGTATTATAGTTTTATTTTCAGTTTGAATCAATATGATCAACGAAATGATAATTTAACACATAAAATCTAAGAATACAAAATAATCAACGTAGTAATAATGATTTATACAAATAATAATGACATAAAATATTATTAAATTAATGTAAAAAAGGATATCTTTATTGTAATTGGTTTTAGGTATTACAAAAAAGTGTTACTAATAATATTCTTAAAATAAATATCGGTAAAAATTTATTGCCAAAAATATAATACTTATCGGCAACGCGCGTGTCATACCAAGGACCGGTGTTGCAAGAGTCCAAATGTACGGTACGCGTACGGTACGGTTTGCTAATTTGTGGTACAAAAAAACCTAATGCAACTGCCACCTAGGTGAAGGGAAATGTCAATTGTAGTCCCCTGAAGTATCAGACTGCATGCCACCATCTTTATGTCGTCATCATCAATAGTCTGTAGAAGTCTTCCACTGCTTTACATAAGAGTAGGCCTCTCTTAAAGAGTGTTATGACGAACGCTTTTAAACCACCTCCATGTACCGATTTCCCACAACATAGCTGCAACAGCTTTATAGCTGCGGCCACATTTGTGACATTTCAACATCTAAAATGATCCGTGACGGTGGCAGACACCCGTGACGAACATACGTGTGGTCGGTATTTGTCACGCGGACAAAAGACGAACGCTGCGAGTACTTTTTATATATTCGTATGTATAACGTATGAATTTGCAAAAGAAAAGAAACACTAGTACATGAACTTAAGGAAGTAAGGGCCATTCTATCAACAAATAATGGAATCCTATATCTTCACCAAATGACCCAGAGATAGTCGTCTCTGCAAGCTGACGCCAGGGTAGAGATAGGTTTCCTCGTAGCCCTAACTAAACGCCTAACACAGATAGCATTTGAAGATAACCTGCCGCTGCGAAACCGTGACATATCACGAAAAATGTACGTTGAAATGTCACAAATATGGCACCAGGTGTCATCGCTCCACTTGTGAAGGTCTTCTACTGCGTTGTCCAGTCCGGTCGCCATTCAAAGAACCTTTAATGTATTCCCTGTATTGTGGGATAATCTACCTACATGTCTGTTTTACGGTATTTAGAAATCGGCCGACTCAATAAGAAGCTAAATTGATTCTTGATTCTCGATAAAAAAGATTTTTTTTCTTTAGCTATTTAGTCGAGTAAAATGTAAAAAGTGTGGACCATTAATAATCCTTCGAATCTTGAGATGTTGAGGCCACGAAGAAATGTATTATAACAAAGTCAAAGTCTTCAAAGTTTTCATTCATTGAAATCACAAGGATCATATAGAAACTTCAACAAGCCTTTATTTAGTTTGCCTTGTTAGTTAGTATATGTAGGTCAAATCTTGCAACTGAATTTTAAACCAGATATCCCCAACATACAGGTTTGGTTCGGATGACAAGCTAAGTGATTAGAATGATAATACACTTAGCATGATAAGCTAAGTAAGTATCATGATTCTAAATCCAATATGGCGGTCTCCCAAAAATTATTATTGGTGAGCCAATTATTTTTTATGCAACCCCATTATATGGGTATCAAGAAAAGGGTTTGCTAAGGAGAATATACGAAAAAGCTATTATTTTTATATAATAGTCATATGGTAACTTTACTTACTTTTTTTCCCTTTCAGCTCCATTACGCGGCCAACTATGAGTTTGGCTACCGGGTTCGTGACCATCACACCGGTAATGACTTCGGGCATCGCGAGTCGAAGAAAAACGGAAAGACAGACGGTCACTACCACGTCTTGTTACCAGATGGTAGAATGCAGAAGGTGAAATACCATGCGGGTCCTGATGGCTTTCACGCTGATATCTCTTATGATGTGCAGAAGAAGTGAGGAAGTAACTCACAGATTTGTCAAAAAAGTATTCTTAGTTCTTAAAAGTCACAGAGCTGGTGCTGTTCTGAAAGTTTTAAAGGTTAGCTGTCAAAATATGGGTTGACTTTACTTCTTGATTATGGCTTGGCTAATTCTGCAAATGTCCGTTTCATGCTAGTGTGATGAACTTTTTGATATTTCGATATGTGTATCTAATGTGAATAATATGATAACGGCCAGAGCAAAAAAAGGGTTTATGCAGAAGGGTCCTGACTCGCGGATGTGCTTGCCACAGATAAAAAAGATAACCTATAATTTTCGCTATTCAACTTGCCATTTTTAGCTTTTTTGTAATTCTGTCACGTATCTGTGGCAGAATTACAAAAAAGTTATAAAAAAAGGTTGGGTACAAAGTACCTTCCTGAGAATATGTAAACATTAATTTATTAATTCTTATTACGTTCTGATTACGCAAATTTATCCAAGAAATCCAGTCTCCCTACATAGGTTACATAACTAGATTTTATTAAGTCATAAATATTCGTCACAAAACTCCATAATGTCTACCAGAAAGGACGAGATTTCCAAATGAGTGTTCCTTTTGAATCCATCAAAACGGTTGCGACTTTTTACCATTGTCCATTCAGCGTCACCAAGTCGTTAACCTCTCTGGGGTTAAAACATTGATATGTTTTTACACGTATTTTATTCTATTTTCTGAGGCAAAAATGTAGTCTATGACAAAATACACAACTAATGACGAAATAAAAATAAAAATTATTAGATCCTTTTCATTAAAAGTCCACTAAGCGCCAGAGGGGTCACCAATTGGTAAATTTTACCGTATCTATTATTATTAGAAAGAGGTGCAATATTTTCATATTAGTTGTTACAGATAATTAGTTACTTTCATAAACTCATATGTATTGTGCAATATTTCATTTTAAACTAAAAGTTGAGAAAATTTATTAATAATATAATTAGATATAGTAGATAAAATAATTTGTAAATATTTTAGTTTTTTAAACAAAATGTAAGTTACTCTATTTATTTTTAAGTTAACATCTTGGCATTGTAAATAGAATATTAATGTTACCTATTTAATATTTTATGTGATAAAATAAAACGCACGCTGTAAAAATATTTATTTTTGGTAGAGAAAGTAGCAATCAATAATTTAATAATAAAATTACTTATTTAAAATATATATAAATATTCTTTCTAGCTAAAATTTCACGATTATTTAAAAAATGTTACAACGTATACAGTGTCACATCACTAGGCCCTGTAATAACCTGACTCCCAATTACAATAGTCAAATGGTAATGGAGAAAACCATTTCATTATGACAGGCTGAACAATGTCTAAAACTTCAGTAAAGTTACTAAAAAGTATTCAGGTATGGTAAAATTCATATTTGATTTATTCCCATAGACACTATGTATCCACACATATGTATTTATATAATGTAATTAAATATTATTTGATACGAATAATTTTTTAAACGCTTCAAAACTTACAATGGACAAAGAATATAGATTTGTTCAAAAACTTATAAACGACGCTTACGGTACGATGTCTCACCACAAAATGGCGCATTAAGAAAAACTGTTAGAATTTATACAAGATCTTTAGAAAACGCCATAATGTTATTATCTAGAGAAAATTAGAAAGTGTATATGGTAGGTATCTAGCTATGTTTTCACCAGACCTCACGTAGAGATTTTACTTCCTATTACATAAATAAAATGCAAAGTCATGAATACTATTGTAACGAGTGATGATAATCATTTATCTGATGTTACTTAATAATCCTCCTTTGTCGAGAGTTAGTAAATATCTTTTGATTTACTTTATCATCATCTTCTTGTCCTTATCCCACATTACGTGGGGTCGGCACAACATATTTTCTTCTTCCACTCTCCTCTATCAGCCGTCATCTCAGTACTCACTCCTTTCTTAATCATGTCATTCTTCACACAATTCATCCATCTTTTCTTTGCCCTACTTCTGCCTCTATTTCCATCCACATTCGCATTTAACATTCTCCTCGTAATATGACCTTCTTCCCCTTCATGACATGCCCATACCATGCTAACCTATTACTCCTCAACTTTTTCGTCACGGATGCTACTTTCAAACTTCCCCTGATATACTCATTCCTTATTTTGTCCATCCTAGTAACTCCACACATCCATCGCAACATTCGCATCTCAGCTGCATGCACTCTTCTTTCATCAATCCCTTTGGTTACCCAACACTCCGATCCATATAATACGACAGGTCTTATGATCGTTTTGTAAATTTTTCCTTTGAGCCTTAGGGGCATTCGTGGATCACATGTAGTTCTTGTAACCTGTCGCCATTTCATCCATCCCGCATTTATTATGTTCCTCACATCCTGGTCTATCTCGCCATCGTTCTGGATTAATGAAGCGAGGTACCGAAAGTTGGAGCAAACTGGCAGGGATACACCATCTGAGGAGTGAAATTGGAGGGAGCACCGAATTATTAATTTTGACTTAAGAGATACAAATCACTTTAAAAAAAAAGTTCATGTTCTGTCGAGGCAAACAGACATACAGCCCGCCTGATGGAAAGCGGTTACCGTCGCCTATTGACATTTGCGATAACATGGCATGCATTGGACTAATTTTTTTTTTACTCATTGGCGACCTCTGTGGTGCAGTGGGCGAAGGCCCGCCTGAGACGCAGATGGTTGCGGGTTCGATTCCCGCCGCGGGAGTAATGTTTGTAAGATCTACAAATATTTGTCTCGGGTCTGGGTGTTTTTTATGTATAATATGTATGTATTTACAAAAAAAAGTATATAAAGTAAAGTAAAGTAAATTTAAGTAGTTTATTAGTCATGTATTTCCCATAATACAAGTTCTTCTTATGGATAAAATAACACATTTATTCATACAACTATTTACAAGTAGGTATATACAAAAAATACAGATGAAAAAGCTAGCCATCTAAAGACCGTTGCAAACGATCTATAGATAGCTGAACTGATCCAGATCACTTCCAGACGGAAGCGTTCCCAAAATAAGTTCTGCTTAGTTTGGGGCTAGATGATGCTGTGTGAAAAGGTCCAGCAATATTTTAAATTTTTATTTATTTTTTATAGACTCTTTTCTCTATATAAAAAGAGTTTAGACAGGATTCTACGAAAATAGTGTTGGATGAATGAATGAAAATACCTTATGATATAAACAACTAGCTTTTGTACACGGCTTCGTGTATTTTTTTCATAGATACTTTACCGCCCTATTTAACCCCCTTGGGGTCGATTTTCGAAAATTAGATTAGCCTATGTGTTATTCCAGATCCTAAACTATCTACATTCCAAATTTAATCAAAATCGGTTTAGTAGTTACGGAGATACTTGGTAACAAACATTCACACACACAAACAGACTTTTTCATTTATTATATTAGTAGGATTTCTACTGTTTTAAAACAGATTAATCCTTTTATGATTGATGTAATTAAATAGGAGGAGATTTCTTGGTGGTTCTCAATATCCTCCTATCGTACCTATGGGCTGGATAAGTTATAAAAAAATAAATAATGCTGGACATTTTTCACACAGCATCATCTAGCCCCAAACTAAGCAGAGCTTGTATTATGGGAACTATTTGACTAATATATTAATTAAATACTTTTTTTTGAAAATACATACATATTACATATAAAAAATACCCAGAGCCAAGACAAATATTTGAATATTACACAAACATTTGTCCCGTAGCGGGAATCGAACCCGTAACCTTCTGTGCCTGAAGTGGGCTTCCGCCCACTGTGTCATGGAGGTCGTCGAAGTTATTATTAAGTTACTTTTAATGTTCTATTATACTGATTTATTTTTACTGATATCTCAATGGGGCTTATTAGGGTAAGTTTTTATATAAGTAGGTGTAGATAAAAACCAATAGTCACATAGCCCTGGCACCACACTAGGATTCCCTGGATCGTGGGTATCAGGAACTACGAGTACTGATGTACCACAATACCCAGACTCGGTACAGATACCTTCAGAGCAAGTAAACATTTGTCCTGCAGCGGGAATCGAACTCGCATCTGTTGTGTTTCAGCTGACTACTCGACTGACGCGCTATCGATGTCGTCAAGGTCTGTAAGTCGGTTCATTATAAGGCCCCTGGATTGGGGGAAAGTATACGACACTCACCTTCATCAAACCTGAGGATGATGGTGATATCATCACGGGACACTGTGATCTGAATCACCATCTCCTTAAGACAGGGGTCACAGACAGTGAACTCTGTCGAGGTTGTCTCCAGGGTGAAGACACTGTGGAGCACTGCACCGCCATAAATGAAATCAGGTCGAAGATGGGACTGCAAGAGCTCATCAACTCATGCTCTCTGTCATCATTAACTGACAGGAGGTCAGGGATACTGGAACACTGCTGTCAACCCAGAGTCCTTCTCCGCTACTTCAAGGAGTTGGGCTGGTTGGGGTCAGGTTAGAAGGGGGATAAGTCAGTGCAGACCTTAGTTCCCCCACGGCTAAAACATAATTGACAAAGTTATATTTATCTAAGTAGTCAAGTAACTTATGATCTTTCCTTATTTGTGTAAGCATTTTATATATTTTCTAGCAAAATAAGTTACGTATCTACCTACTCTAGAATAATACACATGGTATGGTATATTTTGTTTTGTTAAGGGCAATCTTTTATTTTGATGACTCCACTATTATCTATGTCGCTATTATCACTTGTGGGCATTATAGGTCATAAGTCAGCGAAGGCGATCAAGAAATTTCGACATCTCAAGACGAAATTCTACAATCAGTGCTTGTCAGTGATGATAAATACCAGGACATGGTCACTGTTGGCCTCGCACATAAGTTCAAGGTCGCACAATAGGCTATGGGGAGAGCTATGTTCGGATCTTCACTACGCGATAAATCTTAATCAGGAACTCCGTAGAACTGAATACACTAACATATATGTGCCTCAGGATTAGCAAGTATCATTCATACAAATATGTATTAGTAGGTTTATACAAAAAAACCTCGTTACTTGCAGTAATATTTTATTCACAGTTTTATAAAAATATGTTTTTATTTTATAGTTCTAAGCTGATAAATCATTTCTAGACCTCGTTGCAATCGATTGAATCTCGTTTTCTTTGCTGTCCAAGAAGCTCTTTAAATCTGCCAGCAATTCGTTCAGCAATAGCTCCACGATATTGTATTCATAAATACTCTTGTTGTGGGCAAAGTATTGTAAGAGAGTACCTTCAATTGCGTAGGCAGAAGGTCGGACTTCGAACTGGATTGAACTGGATTCGCTAGATCCGTTGGCGTAGATAATATAAGACTGGTTGTCGAGAATGATTGGAACTGAATCCTCAAATATAAAAGCTGGGTTTAAAAGTTTGATGTAGGTAGGATCTGACGGTAAACCTTCAATCTTCTTTATACCGCCAGCAGTAACAACGTGAGGTTTCTTATCTTCACCGTAGTAGTATAAATTATTGGAGTAATCGAGAACAATCTGTTTAGCGCCGACAACATCCGCAATTTTTTCTTTCTTAGTAGCGTCTTCTGTAACTTTGTAGAGTTCGTTCTTGTCTGTCAAAATGTATATCAGATCGCTTCCGTTCACTTTGGCAATATCAATGATGCTGTCGGTGATGGGACCGTACTTTTCAGCCGTGTTGTCATTTGCATTGTATTTATAAATTCCATCGGTAGCTCCGAAGTAAGCGGTTTTCGTGTTATCGTTAGCAGCTGAAACTGAGGTCCCAGTAGGTAAGATTTTGGTGGCATTACGGTTTTTGTAAACACTTAGACCTTTATATTGTACACCGTTAGTGATATCAGCTTCAACGTAAAATAATACTTTTTCTAGTTCAGCGTCATCAGTATCTTCGTCTTCTTCGAAGTTTAAAGCGTTCAGAGGGTAGGCTATACTGATGACATCATGTTCAGTTGTGTGGATTTTGAGGTCGTCTAGGAAGAATTCTTCGCTGATTGTCAAAATTTTATCATCTTCCTCAGAGACTGGCGCGGAGGCCGCCAGAGCCACGAATAACGTGAGTAGTGCCAGGAGTTTCATTTTTGGGTCTGGAATAAAAACAATAAACATTTTTTGAAATCGATTGAATGTAAACAGAGAATTGTTTTCGGCAATGCTTTGAGTGGATTTTTGAAAGGTTATAAGGATCAAAATGATCGGCTGGCAAAATTATATTTTTACACTGATCCGATTTTAAATATGTTTTTAACCAGATTAGAGAAGAACCTACAAACAAAGAAAAAAAATACCAACAGCCTTACTAACTTTAGAATTTGTCAATATTACGATTTGTCATAAAAAAAATAAAAAAACTTAATATTCGATTACAAAAAATCCCCATGGTGGACTTAGATATTTAATCAGTACGTAGGTACGTACGGATTTCAAGAAGGGGTAGTCAGAGGTACGCCCAGCCAGACGTTACATTTGGCATTGCCCCTATTTGGAAACAAAATAATCTAATTTGGATGGATGCTTATTTTATAACTATTTCTCTGTTGGTCGAGATTTGCATAATATTGTAGATATGGTTTTGGAGCTAAGAGTTAAAAGCTAGGAGTTATTAGAGGTAATAAACTCTAAAACAAACAAAATGACTTTCATTATGAAAACATAGAAAAATTACAATGCCATCATCATCAACATCCTGTAGAAGCCCACTGCTGGACAGAAGCCTCCCCCAAAGACTGCCACGACGAACAATCATGGTCACTTCCATCCATTGAGTTCCCGCAACTATTGAGATGTTATCGATCCAGCGGCCTTCAGACACCGCATTATCTGGTCCCATTCTTCCCCAGTTAGTTCAAAAAGAATTTATTTCCTTGCTAATTGAACCAGAGCCAGGGTGTGATTTAACCTTTTGGAAGTATAAATGAATGAAAATACTGTGTATCTATACCATAAGAAAAATAAATGCAACTTAACAAAACTACAAATTTAAAGTGCAACGGGCGGTCTTATCGCTAAGAAGCGAGTTTTCTCTTCAACTTCTTCTCTCTGATGCCACTATCAATTAATATTTAAGTGTTTTATTTGTTTAAGTTTATTTTGAATATTTTATATATTATTATTAAGTATATTAAATATATTATTCTTATATATATATATATATATATATATATATATATATATAAGAATATGCAGTGTATGTATATTGTGCAGTGTATGATGGCGTGTCTAACGCCACACCATCTTTTTGCACGCCCAGGATGAATGGTAGAGAATGCTTTAGCATTAAGTCCTCCTAGCACTACATTGTTTGTGCGAAAGTATTAAATAAATAAACCGTTGTATGAAGAGGATTTGAGTAAATTCGACCCAAACTTTTATAAACCGAAAATAGTTTTCTACGAGTAGATAAGCGAAGGTACCTAGTTGTTGTTTAAGTAGTTCTTGATAATGATGAAGTAGCCAATAACTAGGTAGGTATGTTGGTAGATAGGTAGTTCGGTATATAAGCGGTGAGGTCAAATGGCATATGATATAAGCTCTAGATAACTCACGTATCATCATGTTGAAAGAAACATTTGTTAATAAAATATTATATACTAGCTTTTGCTTACGGCTTCGCCCACGTGGTAGCCTATGTGTTATTCTGATGAATATCTGATTCTGATCTATATAACTGTAAAGTTTCATCAAAATCCGTTCAGTAGTTTTTGCGTGAAAGAGTTACAAACATCCATCCTCACAAACTTTTGCGTTTATTAATATTTAACTATGCACTGTTGTGTAAGAGACTTGTGCCCGTGAAAGGTTTTTAAAAAAGATCTTTATTAATAATATATTGTTTTCTTTATTATCTTTAACTTTATTTATTTTTTTAGTATTGCCAAAAAGGTCGCAGGTCTTTTTTGATGAAATAGTATTTCGCTTACATTACTGGATGTTTATTATATACCTACTGTGCTGTTTGCGATCCTATTAAGTACCAATATAATAGAATTAAATAAATATTAAAATACAAAGTCAATAGGTTTTTTATTCATTGAAATCACAAGGATCTAACTACGTGAAAAACTACGTGAATTGAAAATTTGATAGTGAATTTACGCCGAATTATTTTTGATAAAGAATTATTTTCGGCTGTTCCGATTAAGCTACACAACCAGTTAAAGAGAATAATAATAGATATACGAAAAAAAAACAGTTCAGAAAGTTTAATTGTCTTAAGTGGGGTACCTAGAAAATAACATAAAGCTGATTCTGATGTTAATAATAATTATAAAGAGTTCATAATTTTTCTAAGTATATGTTTATATGTATTGTGATATAAATAAAAATTACTTAGTTTCCTAAAATTTATATGATAATAAAAGTACTGGCAATTTTTATCGATATGTTTCATTATACACCCCATCATTAGAAGCTGCCGCACTGTAGGTGCTCGATGGAGAATAAAATCAAATATTTTTTTTTGTTTCCCTTTTGAGCACCACGTTAAAATAATTTTGGTGCTCAATGCATAGGTGCCCAAAAAATTGGTGCTCAAACAGGAATACTTCGAATTATGGATAATTTATCCAAATACCTAGACTACTTCTTATCCGGGTACCACGCGGGCAAAGCCGAGACGATTCGTTCCGGGTTGTTAATATTTTTGTAAAATTATGTAATCATCAAGTTTATTAGCTTTCAATCGCAAATACTAATTACGTTTTTTAAAATAAGGTAAGAATACCTTTATTGCTGACATTTTATAAACATTTCAAATCAATTCAATAATTTAATTAATTTGAATTAATTATATTCTAATGTACAACTATTTACAAGTAGGTATATACAAAAAATACACATGAAACAGCTTGCTATCTAAAGACCGTAGACCGAAGCAAACGATCTATATATAGCTAAACTGATCCAGACTACCGGACGGATTTTTTAAATATTTCTTAGGCAAAAATAACTAACATAATACTTGGTTTTAAATTATAGACCGAGTATTAATTTGGCTATTTGTAAATACGATAGAGCCTTCTGGTTATTTCAATGGGGACATAATATTATAAGAAAAATATATGAATGTGGGCCTAGAACTTTAAAAATGTCCTATTTAACACGAATGTAATGTCGTGTTAAATAGGACATTTCTAAAGTTAAAACGATACTCACCTTAACACAGCTAAAACACCAATGAAACAAAACAAAATGAAATCAGTCTATTTATGAGCTCTTTCGGTAGGCATTTTAGATAACTGTTAAACCAATAAGTGAGAAACTCAATAAAGATAAATAATAACGAAATATGGTATTTTTTGCTTCTAATAAATGTGTAGGTAATATATATAATTAATAATTAAATATATTACAATATATAAGTATTTAAATTCAAGAAAATTTGGCAAGTAAGTAGCTGTATGTACAAATACATGTAAAATTCAATCGTTTACTAATAAATAAATAAATAATGCTGGACATTTTTGCACACATTATCATCTAGCCCCAAACTACGCAGAGCTTGTGTTATGGGAACTACATGACTGATATACTACTTATATTTTTTTTTGTAAATACATACATATTTTACATAGAAACACCCAGACCCGAGACAAACATTTGCAAATCATACAAACATTTGTCTCGCAGCGGGAATCGAACCCGCAACCTTCTGCGTCTCAGGCGGGCCTTCGCCCACTGCGCCACGGAGGTAAATGATTATAACTAATATTTTGTTTTGATTAGCATAATCATCATCATCATCAGCCTATATTAGTCCACTGCTGGACATAGGCCTCCCCTAATGAGCGCCATAGCGCCCATCATTGGGGGGGGGGTAATGCCCATAATCCCCACGCTGGGCATGCGGGTTGGGGATCGCAGTTAGATGTTCAGCAGGGGGCGCTGCTGCCCACCCCCCGGTGTATGTCCCTTAGTCGCCTCTTACGACACCCACGGGAAGAGTTGGGGGTGGTGCAAATTCTAAGCCACACGGCAGGTGATTAGCATAAAGAAACAAATAAATTATTGTTCCGACAAAAGAGTTACATCCACAAAAATAGATACCTTACTAATGTAATTTACATAGTATTGCCAAAAAGATTAGCGTTATGCTGAGCATGGACAACACCCCTACCATTTCTAAGAGCATTGGGATTCTATGCGTCGACATTTCTAACGACCTTCAGTTCCGTAGTCAGAACAGAAGGTCAAGCTGGTTTGCAAAAAGCTCTGTATGCTTAATAGAACGAAGCAGTATTTCACTGAAGCGCAAAGACTGCTTCTCTACAAGTTGCAAGTCCGGCCTCACATGGAGTACTGCTGTCATCTCTGGGCAGGAGCATCTAGATACCAGCTTGGACCATTTGACTCTGTTTAAAGACGTGCAATGACAATTGTTAACAATCCCACATCACGAGCGGTATTCAGACCTCAAGTCTGCGGAGAGACTTCGTTTCTCTATGCGTGTTCTATTGCTTGTATGGTTTTAAAGGGGTTTTGTTCTGAATTGTTTGATATGATGCCGACGGCTAATTTTTATCACCGGACCGTTCGCCATCGGGGATGACCTCACGCCCTAGAGCCTGGGTGACGCACCGTGCGCTTTCAGAGGAACATCCTCCTACGAATACTCAGGTTATGGAACGATGCTGAGGCGTATCAGGTAAAGGAACGATCTCCCTGATGAGGCGCATTGAATATCTGAGTGGTGGCGCATGGCGTGGGTGGCCTTCGGAAGGGTTCATCTCCCAGTGGAGTAAAAAAAAGACATATACTCGTACTATTCATTGACGTTTTATCTACATGTACCTATAGACTGTATTTTTTTGGATATTCCATTTTTTAATAATTTATGTCAGAATAAAATAAAATGCAAACCTTCTGTAGTAAAATTTAAAAGTGACAGTTATAAAGTGAGAAAAAAAACGGTCTCAATAAAGGGTATTTTTCAGTAGAAACATGATAATTTTCTTCTTGATTATTTGTTTACATTGTGGGGTAGCTGTGTAGCGTGCTGCGCTTTCAAGCGCCTGGTTAATTGATATGAGCAAACCACATTTTCATAACCAACTTATAGAACATTAAGAGGAGACACTTTTTGAACTACACATTTTTTTTTTAAGTTTTGTAGGTTTTGTACATGGTGGCTCTGAGAAGAGCCTAATAGCTCCTATTAGTTGTTAGGTTAGGTTAGCCGAAATAAGGGGTGCCATGTTGGTCAACCTTATCGTGTATCTGTAGGCTCTTGTCGCTTATGGATCAGACGGATCTGGGGTAAACGGAAGCTTATGGGACGGTGTGCTTCGTTTAAGCCCGACAATAACTTCTCATACGTGGGATCTTATTGTCGAGCAACTAATGGACTGACAGGAGGGGCCCCTCCACGTGCCCCTATGAGCAGCATGGGGGCACAGTGAATGGGGCAAGCACGGTGGGCTCGTAGAGGAGCACTATGGGAGGGCCGGGGTGGTGTTTGCCGCTCCGATGGACTTGCGCGTCCCAATGATCTTCAAGGATAGCCTACAAGCCTGTCCGGTCGGCATAGGCTGACCGGACAGGCTTGTAGGGAGGGATCAGCGCAAGTGGAGGGGGCGCTCTTTTAAGGGCGCGGATGAGGGCTTGGCGGGTCCCGTCTTGCGGTGTGAGTGTGCCCTTTTCAGGGCGTACTGTGGAGGGAGTGCCGGAGGGAAATAAACAGTTTAGTGAGAGGTTTAAGAGCACCTTTTATGCACATGTCTTAGAATATTTATTAATTTTTCAGTAGTATTAAAGCTCCTTGTGAAAGAGCTTAAAATGGTACCACCATACCTATTTACGATGCCAAACAAAGGTTCGCATTGTTGTCGTCCTGTTTGAAGGCCGGTTGAAATTACAGGCTCAGGAGACTTTTAACCCGTTATGTTATGGGCAGACAATGTGCGAGTGATACCTTTAGTTTTAGGACATTATGATTTACTCACGATGTTTTTATTCACCGATTGAGGGTACACTAACATTTTGCAGATATATTCGAGTATGAAATGTAGTGATTTTGCTATTTGTACCCACGAACTTGGGGTTAGTAGCAAACGCAACGCTCTCATACTTAATCTGAGGACCAGCGTTATTTTGACGAACACCGATTATCTTGTAGGTATATCTTGTAGATACGCTATTTGAAGACAGCTTTTGACTGAGATTTATGTAGGGTGTAATAAAACTACTTCCGATAAGTTAAATGGGACTACAGATCGTGGTTCTCAATCTTTTCGCACCAAAACTGATAATTACATAATCGTTTACATCTTATCATTTTAAAAATCCAGATTTCGAAACGAGAGTTAATATTTTCGGTTGTATTTGGATTTCTGTGGGGATAGATAATGCTCGATAATGGGGGTAATTAAAATACGAACGTGTTGAAGGTACGTATAAGTACAAGTACCTTCCTAGTTAAAAGTACAAGGTATCTCAGAATAAGAACCTATATTCCGAAAGGATGTCATTTTAATTTAATAGGAAGCAACTTTTGTTCAACGTCTGAAAATTTCATTGTAGAACATGGTTGCAATAATCAGATAATATTTTTTTTAGAAATACTTGTTGATGCACTTTCTTGCATCACCCCTTTTCCTAAATAGAAAGTCATTATTATCATCAATAACATATAGAAGCCCACTGCTGGATATAGGCCTCCCCAAAGTATGCCTCGACGAACGATCTTGGGCCACTTACCTACACCCACTGACTAACCGAAACCTTTATTTCGGGAAAGTATACCTACTTACATATTCAGGAACACCCTGCAATAATAACATCGTATTTTTTTTTAAGATTTGAGAAAGCTGGCATGAGTGCAAAGGTCAAGCAGAAATAAAAATACATATGAATAACTTAAAAAAATAAAATCTTTATTCGAATAAACTCATTAAGACATGACAATTCTTACGCCAAGACAACAATCTGGATGTGTATATTTTGAGAAAAATAACATAATTACTTTAAACCTTTCTCAAAAATGTCAAACATCAGCCATGCTGCTTGAGATTTTTGTTTAAAAAAATTGGTCCTCCAATTTAAGAAAAAAATCACAATGTTTTCGTTTATAAACTAAATTAACTAATAAATATAGGAAAATATGTAATAAAGTAGAAAATATAGTAATTTTGGGCAATATATCGTTACTACATTTTCCTCGTTTAAATTATTGTCACACGATGACTTGTAGTGTAAAAACACATTTTTTTTATAAGAATATTTTAAAGATGAGCTTTTTTTACAAATTTGAAAAGCTGCACAAATGTCTTACCTAGACAAGTAACTATGTAAAATTCGTAAAAATATATAAAATCTTTTCTTACTTCAAAATTATAAGCATGATTGTATGTATTTTAAATATCACGTCTAAAATAACATATTTAACAATACAAATTTTGTAATAAGGTACCATAGTTTACAAAATTATGGGCAGTAAAAAGCTAAAAAAATAACATTTAACTTATGAAATATACAAATTTAAAAACGATTGCAGTTGTTTTTGGAAAATTAATTAAAGTTTTATATTTTTTAAATAATATCATCACATTAATTTTAGCAAAATAATTTTGTGCAGTTGGAAATAAACTTACCCAACAAAGCAAGAGTTACAAATATTAAAAAAAACATGCGCTGAGGGTCCCGTATACAACGTAATAAATATTAAAAGCATAAAATCAAGAATTTGAGCTAATATAAAATGGGCAATATGTTTTACGAGAGCCCAAATTCTAATTTGAATTAATTAACACACTTTTGTTTGTGCCTGATGTAAAAGGTGCTAAGTGCACTCACAATATTTTTGAGATAGCTCAATTTTACAACAAACGTCGCGAAAATGAAAGAGAAAAAGAGGTATGTTTCCGTTTCTGTCTAAATCGTATATTACATAAGGTACTCATGAGAATGACAAAGACAGCGCCATACAAAATCGACTGGGCAATTGTATTGTTTCTTTCTTTTAGCTGAAAGTACCATTTTAGGAGCCGAAAAGCCACGAGACCCTCATATTTTGCAAAAACAACTACGAACGTTCAAAAATAGTAGAGACTATTTACCACAGGACGCGAAAAAGTTGTTTGGTTTTATTAAGTTGGTTAGCATAATTTCCTATCATTTTTAAACATGGGATTATTTGGCCAGTTTTGCCCGCATTTCACGTGATGAGACCGACCAAAATGAAAAGAAGTAAACATAATATTTATTTTTGATTGATCGTCTATACACGGTTTCGTTGTATGCAATTTTTTGTACAGGTTAACTGACCAAAAAAATCAGTGAGTACCAATCCTTTTTATTGGTCCTTCGAGCTGGATTCTGACCGTTTCTATAACAAGCAAAATAAGAACCAACAAAATAATAGTACTTTTTCGCGTCCATTGGTCAAGGAAACTTCACCAAGTCCTGTTAAGTCTTTTGAAGCCTTGAATTTTAAAAAGCAGCAGTCATCATAGTTTATCATAATTATGATTTTCACTGTTTCAAAAAACCAATTATTACCATTATTTTATTTTATTAATTTTACATTTTTTTTAAATAGATCCACTATGTAACAGGACTTGGTGAAAGAGTCCTTTAATAGTCATAGGTGGTGTCGGCTCACTTCGAGTGGACGAGATTCAGGAACTCCTCCCTTGTCTTGGGATCGTCGCGGAAGACACCGGCCATGGATGACGTCACTGTCTTACTGTTTATCTTCTGGACTCCACGCATCACCATGCACATATGCCTGCAAATGGTAAAAATCGTCAGAAAACTGTAGACATTTTATTATTAGATGTACAATATGGTGAAGAAATCGTGATTATTGATACCCACGACACAAGGAAGAAGAAGTAGAGTTCCTTGTGAAAGAGCTCGTACGTTTCCACGTACTTCCGTACTACTGCCATTCTCCCGCCAAGCAGTTATACTAGCACAACTCTGTTCCAGTTTGAAGGGTGAAATCACAGACATACATATGTCATGATAATTTTCACCCGTTATATCTCAGGGTCGGCAACGCGCGATAAACATAACTCGATTCACTTATATTCATTATCGTTAACCTGTAGAAACTGACAAAGACGTCCCCCAAGAGTGATTTGATGGACGGTAAGACGAATTTCATTCAACGACTTCTTGAAATCTATAGAATGTCTTTCATCTATCGGGTGGGGGCAGTAATGCTCATTGCTGTGTTTCGGTTTGAAGGGTATGGTCGCCGGTGAAGTTACAGGCACATGTGATCTTTCATCTTGATATCTCAGGGAGGTAACGCGTGAGTGCTCTCTGGTATTGCAAGCGTCCATGGGCTACAGTAACTGTTTACCAACAGATGGGCCGTAAGTTTATTTGCCTCTTTAGTAGTATTTAAAAAATATCTTAAATTTTGCGAGAAGGCAGTGGATAGAGTTAGCCTTTGATCAATTCCAAAGTGAAAGCAGAAGCTGTTATTCTGCTATAAAGCCTAGCTATGTTGATGACTTTTTCATCTACGGGTGTCCTTTCATTACAGATACTTACACTCCTTCAATGACGACAGCAACGCCAGCAGGGCGAACAGCCTGTGTGACTGCGATGGCAATCTGCTTGGTGAGACGCTCCTGGACCTGAAGACGACGGGAGAAGATCTCCACGATTCTGGAATCAGAGTTAGAAAATGTGTTTTTACAAATCGATCACTATTTTAACCCCTGATGATGTTCTTCAGATCAATACGTACAAGTAGAGGTAGTCAACTAATAGATCATGGAAAAAATCCCGTTTTTCGTAGAAATTATTGGTAGTGAAGTCAAAATATTATAGTTCACAGGCCTACGTTTTGCACTCTAGTTCCACGTTTCCACGTGACGGTTGCAAACCCATCACTGCTTATCAGAATACTAATAACAGTCATAATAGTAATTTATTTATAATAGTTATTATATGTTAAATTATTTCTAAATACAGCATTACACTAATTGAAAAAAATAACTAATCAATCAAATTATGATCCAATAAAATAAAATAATTTTATAATCACCAAATTCGTCGTGGCTATAGAATTTTTCTAATCAATTTATTAATTAAAGAAATCAAAAAAAAAAGTATAATATTGTCTATATTAAAGAAGTAAACTAAAACTACATTATATATAAAAATGGGGTAATCTGTTATTGGCCTTATAATTATAATACCTGTTTTTCCTAGATTATAAGTTAACGCTGTTGATCATAACCAATAAACATTCTACGTAGGTAATTTTATTCGATAAGCCAGAGTTTTTGTCTTTTTTTTTAAATACTAATATTTATGGCCTGTGTAAAATTCTCAAGAAGGTTGTTATATGTGTATAACAACCTTCTTGAGACCCAAAACATTCAGCCGGACCCAAAACATGCGTCAGTTTAGACGATTTCGTAAGAATTCACGACAACGACTAAAGTTTGTGTAGATTATTCTAAGCGCCACTAAGGCCGCTAAGTAACCAACTTTTAATTATAAGACATGCCGGTTTCCTCACGTTATTTTCTTTCATCTAAGTCAAATTTATCGAGCCAATAAAGTTAAGGAGTGATTATGAATAGGTAATGAATTATAAATGGTCATCTGCCGGTGAAATTACAGTCAAATGAGACTTTTCATCCGTTATGTCTCAGGGTCGGCAACGTGCGAGTGATGTCTCTGGTATTACAAGTCATAGGTAAACGCTTCAAGGGTGTATGCTTGTTTGCAACTTTAGTTGTATAAAAAACGAATACGAGGGAAAGTAGTTCAGTATTTTCAGGTTCTTACCTAGCCAGCTTGCTGAGCCCAAGAATCTTGCCCTGAGGTAGGTATCCAATGGACACTTTCCCGTAGAACGGTACAAGATGGTGCTCGCACATAGAAAACATCTCAATGTCTTTAACGACTACCATCTCGTCTGTGTCTTCGTCAAATATGGCATTGTTTAGGACCTCTGAAAGAAAAATACATTAATTAAAATAAAGCCAAACTATTCACACAATGAACACAAGCTCTGCTTCTTTGGGGTTAGATGATGCTGTGTGAAAATGTCCAACATTATTTATTTATTTATCTATCTTATTAGTCGGTGAATAGAGTTGGCCCAGGACTGTTTGTCAAAGCACTCTTTGGGGGACGTCTTTATTCAAGTTCTAAAGTTCTATGATGATGATAATGGTAAATAGTAACTCGATTTTCAACAGACTTAAAAAAAGGTTGAGGTTTCGGAACCCTCAGCCTTTTTTGACGAATTCGGATTAGTCTGTATTTTTTTTGTGTGTATGTTACGCGATATCTGGGCCAAGTGGGCGAAGGCCCGCCTGAGACGCAGAAGGTTGCAGGTTGGATTCCTGCCGCGGGATAAATGTTTGTATGATCTGCAAATTTTTGGCTCAGATCTGGGTGTTTCCTATGCATAATATGTATGTATTTATAAAAACAAGTACATAAGTAGTATATCAATCATGTAGTTTCCATAATACAAGCTCTGCTTAGTTTGGGGCTAAATGGTGCTGTGTGAAAATGTCCAGCATTATTTATTTATTTATTTAAGTGACAGCGATTTTAATGACTCTTTGTTTAATGGGTATGACATACTTCAAGGGTGGTCCCACACAAATTTTATTAAAAAATACCACCCTTCAGTGTAAAAAAATAAGGAATGTTTGTTTTTTACAAAAAATGCTTAAAGGATATTGATGAAATGTATTAGGTACCAGGATAAAATGTTTGTGGGACGGAATCAGTTACAGAAAACGGCCAGAAATCTGATCGAAAACTGGTTGTGCAAATTATATGTTGTTTTTTAATACATACCTTCCAAGCTCTGGTCGTAACCCTTAGTGAAGAAGAGCATAGCTTTCGCAGCACGCTCTGGAGTCTTCAGGAGACCCGCCCTCTCAGGGTCCTCTCCGAGTCCTGGAATTACATAAGATCAGCAATGTAATGGCGTTTAAGAAAGGGAAGAATTGTTTGGAGTTTTCTTATCACTTCTTTAATTTTCTGATTTGTTATTTTGGTACAGTGGGCGGTATTCCGACTTCCGATTCATAATAAATGGACTTTATCTCATCTTATTTTCTCTTATCTTACTTTATTTTCGAAAACAATATCGTTTTTGCACCTTGGCTGCAAGATCTGATTGTTTTGCAACTAAGGTATAAATCTTCGTTCAGGCACATTGGATGTAGCATTCGTATTGTTCTTTATAGATTTTAATTTAGTTGAACATACCAACCTGTTTTTTACCGTTAAAGACAACTAGTAGAAAATGCTGTTTAGCTTTAAGTCTTTCTTTTGTACATTAGTTGTATGCAGTAAAGAATCACTTATATACATAAAATCTGGGGTCAAACCCAGTCTTGCTCCAATGTCTTCAATGTGTCCACATGACATTTATTTACGTATTAACAAGTGTCTAAAACGTTAAAGGAAAACACCTTTAGGAAATCGGGATGCCTTAAAAACTAAAGTTTGAAGGTGCCTTCGGTTAATTCATACTAAGATTTATAAAGGAAGAAAATATGAAGATTTTGTTCGCTAATCTCTGGAACTACCATAAAATATGTTTGCATTTGAGTCCTATTTTTGAGGAAGGTTACAATTATTAGGAGCCGAGTAAAAATAAAAAAAGCCTGAAAGAACGCTAAAGCAAAAATACGATGCAAAATGTCGGCAGTGCCAAGTATAATGTTTGAAAGTGAAAAAGCTCGACCATGATTGGTGGTATTAGCTGGGACTTGTTTAATTAGTGTTTAACCCACTACTCTTTCTCTGACTATTACTTCATGCTATCATCACTGGTCTACTTACTGAGATGATCATCATGGGACTAAAAGCCAAAAGCGTGATATTACTAGCTACTGCCCACGGCTTTGCCCGCGTGGGCCGATGAAAAGTACCTCTTACTATTAAGGCAGCGTTCGTAAGAAACTCATTCATTCGACCGTTTTTACGTCGACTCATGTAGCAAAATTGGTCTCCATGAAAAGCCCTTTTATTTTAACCAGATGATAAGTAATATGTCCATCCTAAAGGTCCATACTAAATATTGGGATGATTACATACCTGTGAGAAGTAGTCTGTATGAAGCGGCCATGTCTGGCAAAAGGGCCTCTCTGGTTGGAGGCCTGTGGTCAAGTTCCAAGTCATGGTGGAATGTGCAGTTTTCGTGGCCTGGAGACAAAGAAAAAACATTGTGTCACAAAAGTTCGTATTTTTTAAAGCTTATATGTGACTAAAGTGAACATGAAATGGCCGAAATTAATAAAACATAGCCGATATTCACAAAATTCGTATATTTTAGTTTGTATTTTAACTTCAACTAAGAATTCTGTGACTATCGGCCATTTCATGGTATTTTAGTCACTGAGTGATATAAGAACCTACTTGCATAGAATAAATAACCACTACGTTCATACTAGTAGATAAAATCTTAAAATCAAATCCGTTGAAAGATTTGATACGAATCTCAATTAATCTCAATTAGTTATAGTATTAGTTATATTAGTTATAGTTGCAAAATAAACTATAATAAACTATAACTATATTCTATTACCATCTAGAGAGGTCAAGCAAGGTCATGAAGATGGTCATAATCAGGAGCCAGTGTAACAAACAAACAACCCGTGTGGTGAAAGTGATCGCGCATTAGACATACTGCAATCTTTTATTAAATTCCACTTCATCGGTTAAATTAAACATTATTATTTAATTGGATGAAATCAGAATTATCTAAATCCGGTCCAATTAAAAAAATAACTGTACCAATAAATACCGACTAAGAGGCATAATAGTAGAGCACGTCTTGAAGCCAAAAAGAGTATGAACTGTGATTATTGAGATATTACTAAGGGTCCCATATAAAACAGAAAGAGACTGTGAAATAGGTATAGAAAATTGTACATTTTTCAATGTCTTTCATTTTTATGTACAAAGCTTCCTTCTGTTTAACTTTCCTATAAGCTGGTTACAGGTGTAATACGTTTTCTCTTAATATAGACCTGCCTTCTTTCAAAAGTCATCATAGATGTGAAATTACATGTAATTTCACATTATATTTTGACAAGGGTTTAGACTCCTAGATATTATTTTTGCATCTTAATACACGATCACAACCTCTAAAATATAAATATGTTATCTAATCGCGAAAGTTAGCAAAATACTATTCTATGAATATAATACCTACTATTACTAATTGCACCAAAGAACGAAAATCTTGCTATATAATTAAGAGTTAGTTAGCAAGATTTTGCGAGTGAGAAATATGGCGGAGCATGAATCTCTGTGTATTTTAACTTCATTTTACCTCCGATAATTTATATTGTACATTGCTTCTGCTTCGAATGTATAGGAAGTAAATTCATGTTCTCCTTCCAAGACTCCCCTGTTTAGGAGTGCCTTTGATTTGTGTGTGTTATATAGTTAACTTTATTGCTCTCTGATTTCAGATGCCTGGGTGCTTACGCAATGAAGTCATTTTGTTGCATATTGCTAACAGATTTTCGGAAAGCAAAAAAAGGTCTTATTCTATCTAATATTGTTGGTGTGTTATTCGGAACAAGTTCATAAGAGCAGGTATAAAAATCTGTAAATTATAAAAAGATGGACTTTTTGGTAGGCAGTATTATTATTCGAAGAAAATATGCATGGATTATGTATATGTGTGTATGATATACCGGGATGCAGTCGTCAAATATACCTATCGGACACCAGAGCAAGTCATATATGAATTAAAATACACAAAATAATGCAAAAAGAATGTATGCTCCCTGGGTGCAGATTTTAAAACACTTTATTACGTGGTTGTAGTTAATCTAGCTATAATCATCCTATTTACGATTAATTCTGGTACTCGATATGTAGGGTTGATAACTGTGGTCACCCGGCAAAGCTGGTTTGGCTATTAGTGAACATAGTAGGTACCTACCTATTTTAGGAATCGGCGTAAACTCACATTAAAAATCAAAATTCACGTTGTAAATAAAATAACGTTTAATAAAAATTATAATTCTTGTGATTTCAATGAAGAAAAACCTTTTTGTTTTTTTATAATAAGGGAATAAAAAAGTTTAAAGTCGTTTTGGACACGCTTTGAAGCGTGAACAGCGTTGTATTTCAAGGGTTAAATACCTTGAACAGAAAATTTATAGCATTTTTTATGCAATTGATTCCCTCGCTAAATTAACACCCCTTTTGATCAACGTGCTAGCTCTTTCCTCGCTCAAAGGATATATTTTGCCATTCAGCGAGGGAATATTGACGAGAGAGCTGGCTCTTGACTCGCTCAAAGGATATATTTTGCCATTCAGCGAGGTAATACTGACAAGAGAGCTGGCTCTTTCCTCGCTCAAAGGATATGTTTTGCCATTCAGCGAGGGAATACCGACAAGAGAGCTGGCTCTTTCCTCGCTCAAAGGATATGTTTTGCCATTCAGCGAGGGAATACTGACGAGAGAGCTGGCTCTTTACTCGCTCAAAGGATATATTTTGCCATTCAGCGAGGGAATACTGACAAGAGAGCTGGCTCTTTCCTCGCTCAAAGGATATGTTTTGCCATTCAGCGAGGGAATACCGACAAGAGAGTTGGCTCTTTCCTCGCTCAAAGGATATGTTTTGCCATTCAGCGAGGGAATACTGACGAGAGAGCTGGCTCTTTTATCGCTCAAAGGATATATTTTGCCATTCTGCGAGGGAATACTGACAAGAGAGCTGGCTCTTTCCTCGCTCAAAGGATATGTTTTGCCATTCAGCGAGGGAATACTGACGAGAGAGCTGGCTCTTTACTCGCTCAAAGGATATATTTTGCCATTCTGCGAGGGAATACTGACAAGAGAGCTGGCTCTTTCCTCGCTCAAAGGATATGTTTTGCCGTTCAGTGAAGGAATACTGCCAGTGCTCTTGGCACCTTGCCGCACGAACTAAATGTATTATTAAGTTTATTTATATCTCGAATTTAAAACTTTTTGTTGAGATTTTTTTAATAAAGCCTTATAATAAAGTTGATGTGAAAAAAATGATGATGTTTTTGTTTGATACATCAGTGGCTTTACCTCTGATGTCTCAATATACATTTATATTAGTATACTAATAAATGGTTTTTCTATACTGATGTTTTTTTTGGTTATATTCGACATGTGTGGCTGCGAGAACTTCAAGAACTTTTTAAGACATTTAAAAACATTTCAAACTTTTATAATAAAAATATTTCTGCTTTTGTTAACTTAGACCGGGTTATTTGTAAACCACGCAGAAGATTTCGGACTATAACTCCTACCAAATAGCAAGTTTTGTTCGACAACTCTTGGAACTTCGACTTATTTTCATGAACTATGAGCAAGCATTTGACATGTCAGCCAAAAATCAACAAAATTCTTACGTTTCATTCTTAATCGGATATATCGATTCAAGATTCAGTTTTATTTCCAGCAACAGATGAGTTGTTTACTGAAAACCTTAAAATTTTCTGGATAATAAATGTAGAACGTTGAAAAGTTGTAGAACAAAACTTTTGGATTTCACGTCCGAGAGATTTTGGGTGATTTACAATAAATAGCCCTGTATATTATTATTACACGTTAGCATCAGGAAATATTAAAACTGTGAGACAACCAAAAACACAAAAGCAATATTATTAAACTATATCCTTATAAGTATATTATACAAACCAGGTGTGGTAGAGGTTCTTGGCGTCATAGGCGTTCCTGGAACTTCAAGTTCACTTTCAGCGTCGTCAGTCAAGTGAAAGTTCTTCAGCGCTTCAGGCGCTTTTTTGTACTTGCTCACAAAGGATCCCTTCTGCCCGTTTTCAGCACTACCCTCTTCCGAAATCGAATTCCGAATTGAGCGAGAACTGACACGTCTTATGAGCGAAGATGGCGGCACTATCGGTTCCGAATTTGAATTTGAACTATTTCCGTTGACAGCCGACATTTTGCATTGACTATCTAAAATTAGTTTTATTTCGTTATTTTTCACGAAATCTTCTTTATTAGGATAATTGAAACTATTTTGTAGGTTTATAGGTGTAGTATTTATAATGGACTCGATTCTGTAGTTCACTAACTAAACTAAATTTAAACTGGCGCTCTCTTTTCTGATAGTGCAAGCAAGAAAGAGATAGCTACAATTTTAGTGCTGTAAATCAGCCAATGTGCCGTTCTTTTTGTTGCCGTTCTTATGTCAGAATGTTTTGAAATTAAGACTAAATTTGTATGGAAACCTTAAATCTGACTGATTTGACAGCAATAAAATTGTAGCTATCTCTTTCTTGCTTGCACTATCAGCAAAAGTGAGCGACAGTTTAAATTAAGTTTAGTTATTGTTCTACAGAATCGAGGCCATTATATAACTAAAATAATTATTGTGGATTGCGCAGCAGTGTAGACAATTTGTCGAGAATTGGCTTGAGGTTATCAACAATGCAGTTGAACATAGCTGATAGTGATAACCTTTTGAATGTTGTTTTATGCACGAACTGCATATACGATGACTTATTACAATGATGAATTGAATTTCCGCTTTGGATTGCTTAAAAAATATTATTTCCTTACTAATATTTATAGAAGTAAAGTTTGTAAGTAGGTAGTAATCTCCGAAACTACTTAAACGATTTCAAAAATTATCTCATCAATATTTAATGGACATTCAGAGCGGACATAGGCTATATATTATCCCGTTAAAATAAAAAGACTTTTCGCGGAGATCATGCAACGTAAGTTAACGAAAGAACGGTCGAGCGAATTCGTTTCTTACGAACGCTACTTTTGATCGGCTACTTTTTATCAGGGTACCACGCGGGCGTAGCCGTGGACGGAAGCTAGTTTTTTAATAACGTGAATTATTAGATTATTTGAATTGCTTATTTGAAATAAGCATTGAATTTGATGTAGCACCAGTGTGGCGAAAGTATTCCTTATACTCTTCGCAGGTATGTTACTAAACGTCGGTGACGAATGAGTACGTGTTCAAATCATGAGAACTAGATCATTTGAATTGATATTATTTATAACCTTTGATTAATATAATATTTAGGTACCTGATCACACGATATTATTTACTTAGTCTTGACAAAGAACATAAATAACTAGCATTGAACTATCAGGTTTTGCTTAGGACCTAAATAGGTAAAGATAGATAGATAGAGAATGCTTTATTGCAAAAGATAAAACACATAGGCTAACTTAATCGTAACTGGCATTTTCTCTCAGCTAACTTTTGTATATATGTATTTTTTATTTATCCAACCGTTTTGCATTTTTATACATTTAGTCGGAGTAAGGGATTGGGGTAATAGGTTAGGGCCGAAGATCGAGGGACAACAGGAATATACATTGTTTTTCATTATATTTATCTGTTACCAGATCAGGGGATAACAGGAATAACCCATTGTTACTCTGTGGGTTAACCTATCTTCTTCTGAAACGGCTTAAGAAATTGCAATTCGTTTTATTGCAATCGTCAGTATGACTTCAAGGGTTCTAAGATTGCCATACTCGCGTACATAAAGAGACTCTATTTTTGATAAGCTGCAAGATAATAAATAAGTGAAGAAGTGTTTTTTTTTGTTTAATTAACTTGTTTAATGAAAATTATACCAGGTACGAAATTATATTGAGGAATACTTGGTTCATATTCTATAAATGTTACTGTCCTGAAAGCTAGTCTACTATTGATCTGATTTCGTTATTTCGATATTAAGATCAAAGCCGACTTTTATCTCCTGAATATTTTGATCAAAAACAAATTTCAAATAGTTTGCTTGATTGAAAACTTTGTAATAGTTTTGTATTAGTATAATGTACCCAGTTAAAACGTAAACAAGGACGGTTAAACAGCACTTCGTCTGTGATGAAATCCTTGAGTTCAGCTAAGTCTAACAGTTCAAACCATGTCCGTATTTAGTACAGAAACCGGAAAGTACAGTTTTTGAACCTTGATATGTAATGTGACCGAAAGTACTTAGAGGTTATGCGAGCAAGGTCTTGCTTCCTATAACTTTATTGAAACAGAATTTTGTTGCTATGAAATTGTTGCTTGTTTTATATCTGCTACCTTAGTACCTATAATTTTATTGAAGCAGAATTGTGTTGCTATGAAATTGTTGCTTGTTTTATATCAGCTACCTTAGTACCCATAACTTTATTGAAACAGAATTGTGTTGCTATGAAATTGTTGCTTGTTTTATATCAGCTACCTTAGCACCCATAACTTTATTGAAACAGAATTTTGTTGCTATGAAATTGTTGCTTGTTTTATATCAGCTACCTTAGTACCTATAACTTTATTGAAGCAGAATTTTGTTGCTATGAAATTGTTGCTTGTTTTATATCAGCTACCTTAGTACCCATAACTTTATTGAAACAGAATTTTGTTGCTATGAAATTGTTGCTTGTTTTATATCAGCTACCTTAGTACCTATAACTTTATTGAAACAGAATTGTGTTGCTATGAAATTGTTGCTTGTTTTATATCAGCTACCTTAGTACCTATAACTTTATTGAAACAGAATTGTGTTGCTATGAAATTGTTGCTTATTTTATATCTGCTACCTTAGTACCTATAACTTTATTGAAGCAGAATTTTGTTGCTATGAAATTGTTGCTTGTTTTATATCAGCTACCTTAGCACCTATAACTTTATTGCAGCTGAATTTTGTTGCTATGAAATTGTTGCTTGTTTTATATCTGCTACCTAAGTACCTATAACTTTATTGAAATATAATTTTGTTGCTATGAAATTGTTGCTTGTTTTATATCAGCTACCTTAGCACCTATAACTTTATTGCAGCTGAATTTTGTTGCTATGAAATTGTTGCTTGTTTTATATCTGCTACCTAAGTACCTATAACTTTATTGAAATATAATTTTGTTGCTATGAAATTGTTGCTTGTTTTATATCTGCTAGTATGTTGCTTGTTTTATATCCTTAGTACCTATAACTTTATTGAAACAGAATTTTATTGCTATGAAATTGTTGCTTATTTTATATCTGCTACCTTAGTACCTATAACTTTATTGAAACAGAATTTTATTGCTATGAAATTGTTGCTTATTTTATATCTGCTACCTTAGTACCTATAACTTTATTGAAACAGAATTTTGTTGCTATGAAATTATTGCTTGTTTTATATCTGCTGCCTTAGTACACTAAGGCTTGAGCTCACCAGTGCAATAACGGGTGGTTAATCAAAGCTCCTAATCAAAGCTTGACAGACTTGACCGTCCGTTTATTTTGTTTGTAAAGCCTAAAATAAGTAATAAAACAAATTATTCGTATATTTCAACGGGGTTATGTCGCCAGCCTTTTGGGTTGCTTGCGTTAGTAGACTTGAACTCTATTTCCTAATTTAATATTATGGATTGTTTCAACTGTTTTTAAAATAGTATTCACAAGAAAAGTATTAAATAATTAATTAAGAGCGAAAGTTTCCGATAACAAATGTTATTCGTAAAGTATATTCCATAGATTGAAGCTAAAGACGATTTGTGCTCTGAATACGAATTGTTAATTGAATACGATTAAAATACGAACAGAATCGAAATTTGTCAAGTAAAAGTATTTCGGACTACTTTCGTCAACTTTATAACTTAATAGAACGATTTCTTTTTTTGAGGTTTTCTAAGGTTGTGTGGTAAAATGAGCTACTTTCATAAAATACATACATCCTAATCCTACTAATATTATAAACGTGCAAGTTTGTGAGGATGGATGTTTGTTACTATTTCACGTAAAAACTACTGAACGGATTTTGAGGAAACTTTACAGTAATATAGTTTATAAATCAGAATAACACATATTCTACTTTTTATCCGGGTACTACGCGGGCGAAGCCGTGAGCAGAAGCTAGTTTTAATAGATTCAAATCTTTAATATACCTAGTCTTCAGTTATGTCTTAGTATTGTTTGTTTATCTATTTATGTCTTATATACCTACCAGATGTAGGTACATACAATTGCTATTTTATTATAATTTTAGTTTTGAGTTTTTTTTGTTAAACATGCATTTTGCCTACCTGATGGTGAACAATTACCGTCGCCCTTTGAAATGTGCATCTTCGTAAGTTAAAAAAAAAAAAAAATTTGCTTGTTTACCAACTGTTTAACATTATCTTAAGTTCCCTTCACCGTACCACGATACTTGAGTCAACCACAGAGTATATAACTATCGTACCAGTGGTAACAAAGTCCTTGTTAAAAGTGAATGCATGATTTGTCCTTTGCGCAGTTTTGCACGAAACTCAGTGTCCTATTTATAAATGACGACCTCTGTGGCGCAGTGGTCCGCTTGAGACGTAGAAGGTTACGGGTTCGATTCCCGCCCGACAAATATTTGTGTATGCAAATATTCGTCTCTGGTCTGGATGTTTTCTATGTATAATATGTATGTTTTTACAAAAAAATGCATAGAAGTAGTATATCAATCATGTAGTTCCCATAACACAAGCTCTGCTTAGTTTGGGGCTAGATGATGCTGTGTGAAAAATTACCAGCATTATTTATTTATTTAGTGATTGTATGATTTAGCTCTCTCTGAGTATTGAGCAATCTAAGAAATTGACGAAAATATATAAATAATGCTGGTCAGTTTCACACAGCATCTTCTAGCCCCAAACTAAGCAGAGCTTGTGTTATGGGAACTACATGACTGATAAATTACTTATACCTATAATTTTTTTGTAAATACATCTTATACTTACATAGAATACCGAGACGCGAGACAAATATTTGCAGAACATACAAACATTTGTCCTGCGGCCGGAATCGAACCCGTAACCTACTACGTCAGGGCGCCTATTGCACCACAGCGGTCGTCATCCAAAAAAGCCCAATATAATACTTAGAAATGTCTCTGACTACCCCCAATTTAGTATCCTCACAGAGCTGCGTACTGAGTATGGATCTGAGAATCTTCATCGTGGGGTTACAGTAGTGAAAAAGGTGGTTTTTTTTAGGTAGTATGCAGTTCTTTTAGTTTCGATTTTCTAGGGTGATTTGCTGTTAGAAAAGTAAATATATCTACTTTCTCAAAAGTATTTATCTAGTGTACCTAGTATTTTTTTGTTTATAGGTATATTTTGGTTTAAACTAGTATGGACTGGACATCAACTGCAATTAGCTAAATGAAAATGAAATTGTTTCCTGTTGATATTTAACTTTATAAAAGAAGTCATTACATTGTATTTTATTTTAATGTTTCGTAACGTGTGTGCTTGATATTAAATAAATAAATAGATAGAAATCGAAATAAAAATTGAAAAGTAAAAATCTATTGGAACATAAATTAATTAATTGACATTGTATGAAAAACAGGCTATTTAAGAGGAAAAACAATGTTTTTATCTTTGATCATGAAAAAAGCCTCAGTTTACCAATTTTACTGAGTTAGGTATTTAATTTACAGAGTAAACAAAACTATACTAAATTCTTATTACATATTAATTGAAATTACAAACGAATAGGTTTTTTATGTAGATATTACATGACGTAACGAAGAAAAACGTCAGTTTTTTATTAGAATGTGTAAGTTTCAAAATCAAAACAGAATTTAATTTATATAACTCATAATACGTTAATTATTGTATGAGTAGTTTTTAGAAATTATAAGGTTAAAAAAGATTTTGTTATGAACTATAATTGAGTCACTTATTGCTTAGCGGTGACGCGGATGTCATCCTGAAGGCAGGATGGCATTTGGGCAATTCCCCGTGACCCGGAAGTTTTAGCTTCCTGAGAAGAAGCTAGGGTAAATAGTGCCAGTTAGAGGCTCTTACCCGCAATTCAAAAAAACGGTGACAAAAAGTTGTCAAATGGTTAAATCGTTGTTAAAAACAAAAAAAATATTCAATGAAATATTTTTCTGACCACAAAGACGAATTTTGACATTACATAATTTTCATCATTTGATTTTATAATTATACTCGACTTTATTTTAAATTGTACTGTAAATTTAATTTTACATGATGTTTAAAAAGTAGGTACATTTAAAACGATTAAGTTTACAGTTAAATTGTATAGCAGATCACAGCGCACACAAATTCAATAACTTGTGTTTCACAAATAATTGAATTTGAAATCTTCAACTTGATTATTAGTTCCACATTTCTATTGTCTTGATTTTGATTCAGTTTGAATAATAAAAGAAATAAATAAAAACCCAATTAACACTCAGTTCTGACCCCATACTGGGGTATCAGGAACGCTCAAACCTGAAGAAATATCCGCAGAACATTTTAAAATTTGTCCCGCAGCGGGAATCGAACCTCTTTTGTAGCGGCTAGCTACACGCTCACGCCGTCGTCGATTAAATGAGAGTTTAGAGTTTAAGATTAGTTCTGAAATGCGGGCGCTAGATGACCTCAAACAAAAACTATTTGTCTGCAAGGTTTTTAGTATTTTGATTACAAGTTTAACGATAATTTTATTATTACCTGAGTGTTAACGGACTTAAGAATACGTTGTGGTTTCAGTTTTTATTTAGTACCTGCTATAATTACTTTAAGTACCTGCCTACTCACTTTAAGTATTTGGAGGTCAAAAAAGGACAAACAAACAGAAGGCTTCCAAAGTCTTTCACAAACAAAAGGCGAAGAGTTGCATGACCCTGCAAGTTTTTGGCTACAAATTTGTTTATTTTTTTATAAGAAAAACTATTATTAATTAGAATATTAAAATCAGGTCTCTTTTGCTCTAATAAAGTATCGTAACTTTTTCTTAATTTATATTAATATATGTTGTTGCATCTTCTTAGAAAGTTTGACAATTTAAATCTAAAACGAATGCATTTTTACATACACATAAGTATATAGTCCTAATTCCCTGTATCGTGGGTTCAGGAAGTATGATTACCACAATACCGAGTCACGAAAAAAATATCTGCGGAACATACTAACATTTGTCCCGTAGCGGGAATCGAACCGCGTCTCCAGCGTCTCGGCCGCGTCTCCGAGGCTTTTATTGATTATAGTCAAGTAAAAGACAGAGTATGAATGTTATAGATGATTAGCTTCTGTCCACGGCTTCGTTCGCGTGGCAACCGGATAAAAAGTAGCCTATGTGTTATTATGATCTATAAACTATATTACTGTAAAGTTTCATCAAAATCTGTTCAGTAGTTTTTGCGTGAAAGAGTAACAAACATCCATCCTCACAAACTTTCGCATTTATATGTAGTAGGATAAATAGTACTGTGGTAGGTCAAGAAATAGCCTAGAAGTTATACCGTAATAGGAAACAAAATTGTTATATAAAAAGTGAATGACATTGACATTGTCCACGCATTTGACAGGTTGTCAAGGGCAACGGATTTTTATTTTTATTTTTAGAACGTTTCGACCAGTGAATATTGTTTTGTTTTATGTAATAGATACAGATTTTTCCAAGTAACTTTTGTATAAAACGATTAAAATCAATAAATAAATCGATTTTTTTGTCAGGCAAATAGCCTTACAATACACTAGCTCTTACGTAACTTTTGTATAAAATAGTTAAATGCAGGCAAGTAGCTTTACAATGCACTAGCTTTTACCTATGGCTTCACTTGGGTTATTTTAAATCACGAACTGTACCTACTCCAACTTTCATTCAAATCGATTTAGCCGAAGATTATTTGCAACAAACATTTAAACTTTCAATTTCGTGATTATTATTTATTATTTAATTTATCCTATGGACTTTGTATTAATATGTGTTTTTACTGAGTTGTCTGAAAAAAAATATTTATTATTAGTATCATTTTACAAAAAAAAAAATTGTTTAATATTTTCTGTTTTTGCTATACGTAGTAAAGATGGCTTAGAATAACGATAACTTTTTTTTCTTATGGGAAGCCGTTTTAGCGATAGCGAAACAGGCATAAAAAATTTTTGCAAATGTAGTTGTTTGTAAGGTATTATATGCTAAATGCTGCATTTTATCTCATAAATCAATCTATAAACAACCTACCTATTAACTCAAGAACTAATGAACGTTTCATAGGTAATCAATATCACTCCAAAACTAATACGACAAATCAGCACTAAAGCGCAATCCATAAACAATTTATATTATTGCTAAATACTTTGAATTTCGAACTTACGAATCGCGGTGATGTCTAAACACAATTTAAAAATGAACAAAACACTAAAGCGCAATCCATTTATCTTATAGCTAAATACTTTGAATTTCGAACTTACGAATCGTGGTGATGTCTAAACACAATTTAAAAATAAACAAAAATACAGACGTGATATGGCGTCTCTATCTTATGGCTGACTGACGGAATTCGCGCGCAACAGATGTGTTTTGTAGTACGCTTGCGTGAAAATGGCTGATCGATAGGCGCGCTCAGTTCGTGGTTATGAATGATCTGATTTAAATAAATCCTTTGAATGATTGGATAGATCTTATTCTTTTTAGAGACGAGTCAAACATATAGAGTAAGTAAAGCAATCTTTTTTCGTTACATTTCATTGGATAGAGACGTATTAAAAATCGCGAGAAAGTAATATTTTTTTTTAACAAAACAGTTTAAACAGTAAAAACTAAAAATTATCTAACCCATTAACTGTTTAATAACAGTTAATACCCCTAGAGGTTATCATTTTAAAAACAACTGTCTAAATATATTTTTTTTGAACATTATCTGACTTTTTCAAATTGTTTCTTTTTTTTTTAAATGTTAGGTAAGGTGCGTTTGGTGAAAATTCTAAATCAATTGTTTTTTTTTCATTGAAATCACAAGAAGCATTTATAATCATAAGAAGATTTAATTTTATTAAAACTAAAAAGTAGCTTAAAAACAAACAGACTGACGACTTATTACCAAATAGGGAGTAGTCAGAGGCACGTCCAAACATTACATATATCCGCGTTATGCAAGCAGTTAGCGTAAACCCATCGCTGTTTATTGGAATATTGGTACATGCCTAAGTTGCTCGAAATAAGTAAAATATAAAAAAATGTGTAAATATCATAAACTGCCAGTAGGTTAACTGAATTTTAGGTCTAGTGAGATAAATATAAGGTAAAATTGGACCATTATCGTTACGGACTGCGAATAAAATGGACTGCGGGCCCTAGAGACACTTTCAAATTGAATAGTTTTTATTCCTAGAATGGACGATCGACGCCCGTTTCTTGTTTTTCTTTACAAACTTATTTTAAGTATTTGTTTATTAATTTTCTAAAAGATTGTAAGGATAATGAACAGAAGTAGATACTTAGTTTACTTAATAGTGCCGTGGGAAGATGAAACAATGCCGTTTATTTTATGTATATATATAGCATAGGATAGCTGTTTTATAGTAAAAAGTAGCTACAGTAAAGAAGGTTATGAGAAAATGGCGGTGTGTTCGATTTGTGTTTTTTTTTTCTAGTAATCTTGAATAGTCAGTTTGTCTTATAACACCCATATGATTAATTTATATTAAGAGAGAGAATTACTAGGTCAACGCATTAGCATTGCCATTCGGCGTGGCAATGCGGCCAACATTTTGGGAACGCCTCCGTCTGATAGTGATCTATAGATCGTTTGCAAAAGTCTTTGTGATCTTTAGATACATATTCAGTACGTAGATCTTTGAGGATACTAAATAGGGGATAGTCAAAGGCACGTCCAAACATTATGTTTGGTACATAAGTACGTTATTGCAAACGTTATTTTTTAAAATATTGATACAAAATAATGTAGAAAAAACGATTTACTTTTCATTTTGTGCGTTTCTAATACAAAAATAAATAAACAAACAGTCAACATACAAAACCATAGCCTAACATGATTCCCTGTGTCGTTGGTAACAGGAATTACGAGTAACACAACCTCCAGACTGGAACAAATAAGTGAAATGAAAAGAAATAAAATTATCATAGGCCCAACTGGTAACAACGTCTCACAGGTAAAACCTAGTTAAACCCGACAGGGTAAACCCCACCAACTTGGGTAAACCAGAGAAAGAGGTAAGGTAAATAAAGCATACCCGTATGATTATGTAAACTCGGTTAAATGACATTCTGACGTCAGAGACGATCTATCGGGGATTTCTTGACAGTTTTCCTCGTAAGTTGACAAGTTGGTTATTTTTGAAGAGCATAGTATGTGTCATATTTATTTTACATCATAATCGAATTCCTTACAATTTTCGCAAGTTTAAATTAGATTAATAGCTAATGTGCTATCTATAGATCGACTCAAAGGATCTATAGATAGGATCTTGACGACCTCTGTGCCGCAGTGAGCGAGCCCGCCTGAGACAAATTTGATTGAAAAATTGTCGCTGCGGGACAAATGTTTGTACCTGGAAATATTTGTCTCGGGTTTGCGTTTTTCTATGTATATGTATGTATTTATATAAAAAATTGTATATAAGTAGTATATCAGTCATGTAGTTCCCCTAATACAAGCTCTGCTTAGTTTGGGGCTAGATGATGCTGTGTGAAAATATTCAGTATTATTATTAATATATTATTATTATTATTATTATTATTATTATAGATCGTTAACAACGGTCTTTAGATTGGGAACGCCTCCGTCTGGTAGTGATCTGGATCATTTCAGCTATCTTTAGATCGTTTGCAACGGTTTTTAGATAGCTAGCTGTTTCATCTGTATTTTTTGAATACATCTACTTGTATATAATTGTATAAATAAATGTACTTAAATACAAATTTCTTTTAAAGTTTATTCAATTTATCATATTAGATAGATAGAAAATAATAAATATTAATTATTTATTATTTATTAAGAGCCGTGTTTGCTCTTTAACTATTTCTATCATTTTCTATTAATACAAAAAATGCTGAAATCCTTTCTAGCTAAAGTTATCTATCACTTAAAGTCAGTAGGTCAACTAAAATGCCACAGTAAATGGACTTTTCAACTAATGCGTAGTACTCTCACTTCAAGGATGCTTGGTATAAAATTACTGTGATCGTAATCCTTTGAGTAACGAATCTCAAAGACTGAGTCGATGGAACCTGAGAAGTGGTATTTAACCTACTTAAGAAAGTATACTGTGGCCTTGGTACATGTACTTCTTTAGAAATAGCTACTAACAGTGCCTTCGCCGGAAGCCCGGATAAGTCAAAATTGACTTATCCGGGCTTCCGGATTTTTTTCTCAAAGCTCTTTTCTTTTTTCTTTCAGCTCTTTCTCAAAGTCAAAATTGACCGCATGGAACCGGATAAAAAGCAGCCTATGTGTTATTCTGATGTATAAGCTATGAGTATATTACTGTAAAGTTTCATCAAAATCTGTTCAGTGGTTTTTGTGTGAAAGAGTAACAAACATCTATCCTCACAAACTTTCGTAGTAGTAGGATAATAGGATTATACATAGAAAATACCTTATAGTATATCCTATAGATAAATATCTGTATTGTATAATCGAAAAGGTTATCACACCAGACAAAAGTTTTATATTACAATGTTGAAATAGTAATTTTATACTCTAGGTTAACCGAAACCACATCATAAGGTAAAGTGGGACTTAGTATTGTATCATTGGTACTAGACCAAGAGCCCACGGTGAAACTACCTAGAGAACCAGTGCCGTGAAAGGATTTCTTCAATAAATAAACATAACATTTTTTCATTCAGATAAAATCTTTTTTAAAAGTTTTTTTATTTATATATCAACTATATATAAATAGGTATATAAAATACAGATGAAACAGCTAGCTATCTAAAGATCGTTGCATATGATCTATAGATAGCTCAACTGGTTCAGAGCGACGCGTTCCCGAACGGAAGCGTTCCCGTAGGTTTTAGTATTAACTAATACCTATCTATACTAATATTATAAAGAGGAAAGATTTTTTTGTTTGTTTGTATCGAATAGGCTCCGAAACTACTGGACTTATTTTAACCACTTTTTCACCAAATGAAAGATAAATTATCAGAAAGTAACATAGGCTATAATTTATTTTCAAAACAATAGAGATTCTTAAGAAAATTGGAATAATGTAACCCAAAGAAGCAAAATTTCGCCTATAACATTAATTATTTGGCGTGCGCTGAGAAAACTATTGATGATACATAAAAATGATGTACTACATGATTAAAGTACTCATTATTACCTACAAAAAAGTCTGCGAGGGAATATATATTACTATCATAGTTAAGTCACAATAGCAGCTTTTGTGTTCTAAAATTTAATTCGATCGCCGATATTCCCACGGAATCGAAACTTAAGCGGGTGAAACCGCGGGGCGCAGCTAGTAATATATAAAGGGTGCATCTTGGCAGGCTCTTTGTTAATACTTTTTTCTTGACTGTACCTTGATATGTACTAAGCCGGCTGCGTCTAGGTAATCCGATAAAACTATCCCGTTCTACGTGTTAAAAAACAAGTAGACATATTTTTTTCAGAATAAAAAAAACCGACTTCAAATAACGGGAAGGTGATAAAAAGTGCAATATGAAACTTCATACTCTTTATTTTAACATTAGGGGTGAATTAAAAAAAAAAATTATATGGTATTAGTAATTGAAAATAAATTACTTATAATTTTAAGTTAATTTTTTTTATATAAATTTTATTAATAGTATTTTTATTATTTAAATTTATACTTAAAATATAGTAATTTATTACATTAAAAATTAAAAATTAATAATTCAATTAATAGGTATTATTTGTGGATTAAAATTATGGGACTACCCTATAAGTAGACTCATTAAAAAATAATAAGATATCGCGGAACATTGCACACAAAAATACAGGTAGACAAATTGAGAACGTCCTTATTTATTAAAAAACAATAGCTCTATATCATAATCCAGGGAAATAGGGAAAATACGTTTGTTTGGTTAATAACTGGCCGTATTTACTCTTAATTAAAGGATCTGTGTCCTTACTGAGAAGGCGAATTTACTCTTAATTAAAGGATCTGTGTCCTTACTGAGAAGGTGAATTTACTCTTAATTAAAGGATCTGTGTCCTTACTGAGAAGGCGAATTTACTCTTAATTAAAGGATCTGTGTCCTTACTGAGAAGGCGAATTTTCCACATCGTTGGCCGCGTGACTTGGTCCAGTTAGCAGTAAGGCCAAGCTGTATATACTAGGTATGTGTATATACTTTGATTGATTGCGTTGAAGTTTCTCACAATAACGATCATTTTAGCCGACTTTAGATAAGGTTTACAAATTAAGTACAATGAGAAATCTATAGAAACTGGCCTCGATTCTCTTGTGCACCAAACTTAATTTGATCTATCTCTCTCTTTCACTAACAAAAGTGATAGCACTATTTTAGTTCTGTCAAATTAGTCAGATTTAAGTTTGTTGACTATAAACACGTGGAGTGATTGAGACGAAGAAGGTTGCGGATTCGATTACCGCTGAGAGACAAATATTTGTATGACCTTCAAATATTTATATCGGTATGGGTGTTTTCTATATATAATAATGTATTTACAAACAAAAAAAAAAAGTATATCAGTCATGTAGTTCCCGTAATACAAGCTCTGCGATGATGCTGAGTGAAAAATGTTAACTAAAAAATGACAGGAGTAAAATTGCGTGCACTATCATTAAATGGGAGTGACAGATTATAAATTAAGTGTAGTTGGTGTACAAGAGAATCGACGCCGCTGGCTAATTGGAATGCAACTACGGGGCCTTAACCTAGCGTAGCTCGACACGTGTGGGCAGTTTATCTAACTAGACGATTTATCATAAAAATAAATACATTATTAACTGTTGTTGATTTATTATTAATAAAATAAATAAAATAATAAAGAATGCTGGATATTTTTTGCATACTTTCTAGCCCCGAACTAAACAGAGCTTGTATTATGGGAACTGTGACCGATATAATACTGCTCATATTTTTTTGTAAATACATACATACCTATATATTATATGTAGAAAACATCCAGACACCAGAAAAATATTTATAGTTTATACAAACATTTGTCCCGCGACGGGAATCGAACCCGCAACCTTCTGCGTCTCAGACGACCTTCGCCCACAGCCCCACAGAGGTCTTCATAATAATGTTATTAAATTATTGTTATCAATGTGTTATTTAATTTCATTTTTGGGTCTAAACCATAAAAAAAAATCGCTAGAAACGATTCATTCAGCATAATTATAAATAAATGAAAACCTTGCCCTTTTAACTTATGACCTATAAGATAAATATGATATTATTAATAACTTATAACAAAGTAAACTACAAGGGTTTAATTACTGTTATCTACTATACAATGTATTAATTAATTAAATTATTCTTAATTAATAATCGACCTCTTAGTATAATTCTCGAGTTAGTTTAGAAAAGGCATCTTGTTCTTGCATCATTCGATTTCAACTGAGTTTAGTGTTTGACAGATAATAAGGTCACTTTTTCAGGACACGTGAGTGACAGGAATAAGGCCCGGCCATATAATGGTTGTCAAAGTTGCCACCGCAATTCGCCAGCACCACCGCCACTTTGCCAGTTTGCGCGAGCTTTTAAATGCCGTCTGCTGTAGCTAAGTATGTACTTAAATAAGAGGAAAGGTGGCTGGCACGTTTTCCGATTAATCCTACTGTTTCTACTAATATATTAAATGCGAAAGTTTGTGAGGATGTTTGTTACTCTTTCACGCAAAAACTATTGAACGGATTTTGATGAAATTTTACAGTAATATAGCTTATACATCAGAATAACACATAGGCTACTTTTTATCCGGGTACCCCACGGGCGAAGCCGTGAGCAGAAGCTAATAATATTATAAACGTGAAAGTTTGTGAGGATGGATGTTTGTTATTCTTTCACGCAAAAACTACTGAACGGATTTTGATGAAATTTTACAGTTATATAGCTATATATACATCAGAATAACACATAGTCTACTTTTTATCCGGATACCATACGGGCGCAGCCGTGGGCAAAAGCACCGTAAAGTTCCATCAAAATTCATTCAGTAGTTTTTACGTAAAAGAGTAACACACATCCATCCATGCCCACAAACTTTCGCGTTTATAATATTAGTAGGATACATCAGAATAACATATATGTTACTTTTTATCCGTGAACCACGTGGGTGAAGCCGTGGGCAGATGCTAGTAAATAATAATAGCAAGATAAGGTTCGAGAAATGCTACGAGGAGCTAATTATGAGCTGTTTTCGATAAAAAAAAGATTTCAACGCGCTCTCTTAAGGCCTTCGCAAGCCAAAGAGCTGACAACCTTTCCCTCTAATCGCCACCACCCTCACCACTGCCACCGAATACATTTCCATCTAATCGCCACCGCCCTCACCACTGTCACCGCATACATTTGATACAATAGCCTTTACACTATTTGCGACAACTTTTAAAAATAAACCTGAGTAAAATTATATAAAATAGGATGTTTTCCTTCACCGTTTCGAGCATTTTAATGTGCATATTCATTTTTCGAGTGGTAAAAATCCATTGGTACACGACCAATGGATACGACCACGTAGGCACGAACCTACAAATTCCAGATCAGAAGTCGGGGTACCGCCCATTATGCCAACACGGACGTGTTGTTTAGTTGTTCTTAATATATAGATTAAAACTAGCTTCTGCCCACGGCTTCGCTCGCGTGGTACTCGGATAAAAAGTAGCCTATATTTTATTCTAATATATAAGCTATATTACTGTAAAGTTTCATCAAAATCCGTTCAGTAGTTTTTGTGTGAAAGAGTAACAAACATCCATCCTCACAAACTTTCGCGTTTATAATAGAAGTAGGATTTTTGGCCGTATTGTCGCGCTGTTCCAGAAACTTTCTTCCCCAATTAGACGTTTGAAAGTATTTTCATTGTAAGCAAAAGTCAAAGAACAATTTCAAATGAACAGCTTTTCCTTCCACGAATTTCAAATGGAAGAAGCCGTAGTAGATCAAAGCGTGGCCATGGTTTAAGAAATCAACAGAATTTATATAGTTACTACTAGCTACTGTTCACGGCTTCGCCCGCGTGATACCCGGGTAAAAAGTACCCGATGAGAAGTTCGCCTTACCGCGAAGCGTTAGTAAGAAAAGCTTTCGGCCGACTTAATTTGTAAAAATAGTCTCTACGCCTTTTTATTTTAATAGCATATTATATTTAAGTCCATCGAGAAGGCCTATTCTAAAAAAATATGTATTTTTTTTTAATCGAATGATTAGTTTCGTTGATTACCAATACATACAAACGAACAAACTTCGCCTGTTTAGAATATTAGTATAGATCACGTTATTTCGATTGCGTACACGTTTATCGTACCCCGAGCATGGGTTAATTAGCGAATTATAACGATAGCCATAAACATTTATTTGTTATTTTTTTCTATCTTACTATCCTACTAATATAATAAATGCGAAAGTCTGTCTGTGTGAATGTTTGTTACCACGTATCTCCTTGGAATGTAGATAGTTTAGGTTCTAGAATAAAACATAGGCTAATCTAATTTTCAATCAACCCCTAAGGGGGTTAAACAGAGTGGTAAAGTTCAGTAGTTTTTGCGTGAAAGAGTTAGAAACATACATCTATTTCTCAAACTTTTGCGTTTATAATAGTAATAAGATTTTGAAGGCCGAAATTCATACACTCGCCCACATTTGATCGGATAAGTAAAACTCAATGATGTCAAATTGGTCGTTAGTTGAATAAATATGAAAATTATTCGTAATTCTTGGGCTAGTACGTAAATAGTGAGTGAATAAAATCATAGATATAATTTCTTTATTAGGTACTATGAGCTAAATCCACCTATTAATATTTGTGTTATTTAATAAAAGGACTGTTTGTTAAAGACTGCAAAACTATATGATTCTGTGATTTATTATATAAAACTGATTGTACGGTTTTTTAAGCTGATTTTTATAGAGTTTTTATAAACAAATTATTTCCTTTTCTTATTCTGTCACTTATTTCCCATAAGAAAAACTAACTTCCACTTTTTTTTAGGATTGTAAAATAAACTAAAAGGCCCACTTTTGGATGTGGATGGTCCCTCCTAGGAATGAAAATAATATTAATTTTAAAAGTATCTCCAGGGAACGGCAGTCCATTTTATTCGGAGTCCCTAACGGTATATAATTCCCAACTTAAGCTGTCTATGAACATTGTTCACAGCAAGCCTAGGCCAAGCAACATTCAGCACGGTTAGAATTTAGATTATGTGACCTTTACACTGGCATTCGACCATTTCGAAGCCTTGTGGTCATTCGCGAAATAGCCGTAGCGTTTGTTTTCATAATTACGTATTATAAAAGCATTAGACACTAATAATTATCATAAAAAAAACTATTGTCTAAACGTAAAATGAAGGTAAGATATAATTAACATTAGCATTGCCATTTAGCGTGGCAATGCAATCAGCATTTCGGAAACGCTTCTGGTAGTTTTCCAGATCAGTTGTCCTATCAATCTGTAGATAGCTCTGTATTTTTAGATTTAATAAGTATTTACTTAAAGTTCTGAGAACCGTGTTATTATGAATGTAAATAATTTTAAAAAGTCAAAAAAGGCAACTATTTAAAAATACATACTCTTGAGATGCCTTCTTAAAAAACTGACAAACATTTTGGAACAGTTGACAGAATATATCTAATCAACTTAATAATCATCAGTAAAAACGACACGTACTTAGTATACTACCTATAACTTACTTTTTGATAAAACATTTTTTAAGGTTACTTACCGACTTCTATGCACAAAACTTGACCTCACTATTTCATATCATTACAAAAACCACTAAGACTAATTATTAGAAAAAAAAACTTTGCGCCACTCACCATTATTCTCCACCTTCTTTTTCACAATAACCCCTCCATTCTTCTCTACAACTTGGCTGGTGGAAACTCCGTTCAACTCCTTCATATTTCACGAGAAAAAAAAATAAGTTCGCAGATAAAAAAAACTCGCGATTTCGCGCGCTTTGTAACGTCACTTTGACAGCACGTCTTGAGGAATGGAGACTAGTAAAGCAAGCCACCGGTTTATACGTTTAGTTTACGGCCAAGGTGATCACGAGAGATTGGTACAATCAAATTGATACTGAATAGAAACTTTATACTGAGCTCCGTTCCCGTGAACGGTCTCCGCTGAAATGATCAGAGTAGGTAGTGTTGTTACTTATATATATACAAAAAATGCAATGGTCCCATGCAACATCGTAACTTCATATTTTTAATAGACGTCCATTTAACAGTGATACAAATGATTTTGATCATTAGAGCAATGGAATATTGAGTTACAAAATATTTTCTTATATTGCGACATGTTTTTCGTTTTGGCATTAGATGTTTTTACAATATTTTGGTACGTTTTTACTGAACTTTTGAACTGGGAGATAACGTTAAAACGTGCGTGTGATATAATGCATAATCACGTGACCGATAACTGATTGATCTGTACCGCATGAATTGTTTAAAAACAGTAAAAATCTCTTTCTAGAGGTAGCCATTTATGACTAGCGAGATTTAAGAGTAGCTAGGTTTAGCGTCGCTTCAATAAGTCGCCCTGAAAGCATTTGTTTTGACATTCATCTGTCAAAATTTTGACTAAAACTTACACACTTGGCATTCAGAAACTGAACATTGAAAGGCTAAACCCGGAAAGGTCATCTTAGAGAACATGGCACCCAATTTTTTTTTAGACAACCTTGTTGCTCGTATCAGCCCCCCTGATTTCCGAGCTGAAAGTTGCCGGCTGCGAAAGAAGACATCATAAGAAAATCAGCTTCACCAATATTTTTAGGCTTTGGATAGTATGATAAGGCTTGTGACCTTACAACATGGAATGCTAACTCCAATGAAAAACGTCGGCATGTGCCAAAATTGATATTGCCGGGTTATTGACAGAAAAAACTTAAAGAATTTATTATTACATAATCGCCGCATAATTATCGCATTATTTTATTAATGCTTAAGTAACTCTGTGGCGCAGTGGGCGAAGGCCCGCCTGAGACGCAGAAGGTTGCGAGTTCGATTCCCGCTGCGATACAAATGTTTGTATGGCCTGCAAATATTTGTCTCGGATTTGTGTGTTTTCTATATATTATAATAAATACTTATGTATTTACAAATTAAAGTATATCAGTCATGTAGCTCCCATAATACAAGCTCTGCTTAGTTTGGGGCTAGATGATGCTGTGTGATAAAAATGCCCAGCATTATTTAATTATTTTTAATTTGAACAACAACAACTACTACTACTAGGCAGAGGTATCTCCTAATATCATAGAATCCAAGTATCCGAGATCCGAGAGAGTGTCCACACGGATCTACTCAGGCAACGAGTATTGATTTGAGGCTGTGTAACATGGCAATATTTTTTTGTTTCTTAAAAATGCACATTCTTAAATTAATGGGCTATAATAATGGTGTTTGTTACGGGCTAGTATTGTGACAAATTTTTGTATCTTGTGTAGCTGTGGCACCGAGTATTGATTTGAGGATGTGTAACATGGCAATATTTTTTTGTTTCTTAAAAATGCGCATTCTTAAATTAATGGGCTATAATAATGGTGCTTGTTACGGGCTAGTATTGTGGCAAATTTTTGTATCTTGTGTAGCTGTGGCACCGAGTATTGATTTGAGGATGTGTAACATGGCAATATTTTTTTTTTCTTAATAATGTACATTGTTAATGGGCTATAATAATGGCGCTTTTACGGGCTAGTATTGTAGCAAATTTTTGTATATTGTGTAGCTGTCGCAAAAAAAGAGCAAAGGGTTGCACTTATCCAATTCATCATCTCCTTGTCCTTGTCACGCATTATTTTCTATTTCCATTTCTCTCTATCATTATCTCAGCACTCACTCCTTTCTTACCCATGTCATCTTTCACAAAATCCCTTCGTAGAAAGAAAGAATACATTTATAACGACATAAAAAAACAACAAATTTAGAAGTTAGGGAGGTGGGATAAGTTATTAAAAAATAATAATAAATTAGAATAACCTACTTATAAGTATAACTGAAACAGAAATGCCCCACGCATCTTACTAATCCAATCCACTTAGACAGTTCCATTCGTACCAAAATGGTATCAGCTTGTCTTTCTTCATCTTTCTTTGGCCTCTGCTCTCATTTCTATTCTACATGCGTATTTGAAACTTTTCTTGTAATGTAATTCGTAATTTTTTCCTCCTTATGACGTGCTATGACATCAATTTCAGCTCGTAATTACCATAAAACTAGCCCGCTTACAGGTGCCTTTAAGGAAAACCATTATGGCAAGAAATTCAGGCCATGACTATAGCCGGGAAAAATTATGACTAACTAGTTGTTGCCCGCGGCTTCGCCCGCGTGGTATGTAAATAAAAGTAGCATATGACCGTCTCCGGCTTCAAACTATGTCCACCAACTTTTGAATGAATCAAACCAAGGATTAATTTATACAAAGTTAAGAACTCAATTGCACACCCCCAAAGAGTAGTTTTGAAAAAATAAAAAATACGTGTTTCATTATTTACTTTAAAGTTTATTTGTACAGAGTTTTGAGCTAATCAAACAATTTTTTTTTCATAGAAACTTTACCGCCCTATTTAACCCCCTAAGGGGTCGATTTTCGAAAATAAGATTAGCCTATATGTTATTCCAGATTATAAACTATCTACATTCCAAATTTTATCAAAATCGGTTTAGTAGTTACGGAGATACGTGATAACAAACATTCACACACACAGACTTTCGCATTTATTATATTAGTAGGATAGTAGGATTTGTCGGATGGGGTAAATAAATTACCTACAGGTAATTGTACCGGCAGGTAATTTATTTATCCCATCTGACGAATCTATGTACTATGTATATCTATGTATTTTTGAATCTATGTACTTTCCACTTATTAGGATCTGAGGCATACAGGGAAAGAGAACCAAAGATTCGGTCTATTGTTTTAATTATCATGAAAATATGTTGTAGGTTTAGTAAATACCAGTTGACTGAAACGACTGAACAGATTATGATGAAACTTTAAATTAATATAGCTTTTACATCAAAATAACACATAGGCTACTTTTTATCCGGGTACCACGCGAGCGAAGCCGTGGGCAGAAGCTAGTTTTAATCTATATATTAAAAACAACTAAACAACACGTCCGTGTTGGCATAGTGGGCGGTACCCCGACTTCTGATCTGGAATTTGTAGGTTCGTGCCTACGTGGTCGTATCCATTGGTCGTGTAACAATGGATTTTTACCACTCGAAAAATTTATGTGCACATTAAAATGCTCGAAACGGTGAAGGAAAACATCGTGAGAAAACCGGCATGCCCTAGAAACAAAAAATCTAAGGAATGTGCCAACAGTTAATGTTCCAATAAGCGGCGATAGGCTTGCAAACTGTCACGTGGAATGATAACGTGGACGTTTGGACGTGCCTCTGATGATCCCCTACTTGGTATCCTCAAAGATCTACTCACTGTATGTATCTGAGGATGTTCCTCATGAGGAATTGTCGTGAGCGTGTACTAACTAACTAAACTAAAAGATTTAGAGCTAAAAATGAACTAAATAATAAATTTTTGGCGATCTATTATTGCCAACTTTTCATATAGGTAAGGTACCTAAATAAATAGTAAAGTACTAATAAAAAAAAAATAGAAGGTTTTTAATGTCCAAGCAGGTAACTTAAAATAATAAACTGTACAAGTAGGTATATATAAATATTACAGATATACAGATCTGAAGATCTATCTAAAGATTGTTGCTAACAATCTATAGATATGCCAACTGATCCGATCACTACCAGACAGACGACGTTCTCAAACCACTGGCTGCATTACCTCGCTGAATGGCAATGCTAATTCTTTAGCCCAGATAAGAGCCAGCTCTAGCACGTCGCTTCTAGCAGTCGCCCTGAAAGTATTTTGAATACGCAAAAAAAGTTATTAAACTTTATAGAATATCTAGGCACGAAAGGATTCCATGAGTTAATTTTTTGACTTTTATCTATTATCTATTCTGACATAAACAATATTCAGTTACCCCTCATCATGGAGATTACAGTTGTGAACGTGTTTGTTTTGTTTGTACATTAAAGCCTCTTTTTGTTTGTTTAGAATCTCCTAGTAAACTAGGAAGTTATAAAATTGTAAGTCGTATTGTATAAAATTGTAACCTACGTTGGTAACTGATATAACTAGGTACGTTAGCAACCGATTCTTATGTCAGATGTTATCGATATTTACATAACTTTGGATATTTGTTAGTACCTACACATAGATACCTAATCCAATTATTGTATACATTGTTATTGGGTACATACGAGTACACTTGTATTTTTTTTTATTGTGGACGCTAATTGTTACATATTTTTCATTCTAACGTACTTTCACAACAAGTCAATATTATATTTAACTAGCTTCTGCCCACGGCCCGCGTGGTACCCGCATAAAAAGTAGCATATGTGTTATTCTGATGTATAAGCTATATTCCTGTTAAGTTTCATTAAAATCCGTTCAGTAGTTTTTGCGTGAAAGAGTAACAAACATCCATCCTCTCAAACTTTCGCGTTTATATTAGTAGTAGGATTCTTTGGACTAGTTAGGTTTATCGATAAACGAGTTTACCTTGTTAGATTGGCACAACACTAAAGCTGAACGAAGTTTGTTTTTTTTTTCATAAAAAAAACCAAGCAGTGTTTGTTGGCTGATTCTTCTAGGCTTGGACGCGCGCTAGGAATCGCCGTAAATTCACTTAACATTTTTAAATTCACGCGGTTTTCAAGGTGACTTTTCTATATGATCCTTGTGATTTCATTGAATATATATGAAAGTCAAGGTCTATTGACCTAGACTTTGACTTTTTGGCTTTGAATATTAATAATTCTGATAGGAAGTATTGTTTTATGGAAGTTATGTCTTGAGGAGGGAAGAATGTCACATTACGAGAAGAGTGTTAAATATGAATGTGGATGGAAATAAAAGCAGAGGTAGGCCAAAGAAAAGATGGATGGATTGTGTGAAGAATGACATGATTAAGAAAGGAGTGAGTACTGAGATGACGGCTGATAGAGGAGAGTGGAAGAAGAAAACATGTTGTGCCGACCCCACGTAATGTGGGATAAGGACAAGAAGATGCTGATGAGGAAGTTGTTTTAAACCTTGTTTTATTCCTCGGTTATTCATGGTAATTTGGTTTATTAAAAGTTGACCAACACTTAAATAGCTTGGTTAGGCTTATTTGGTATAAGCCTCCGCGTTTGGTACGCGGGAGATACGGGTTCGAGTCCCAGCGAAGTTGAATTTTTGGGGATACTTATTATAAAATCTTGGTTATTCATGCATTCAAGTTAAAAGTTACCATACATGTCGCGTAAACAGTTTAACTTAAAAAGTTTTGGTAAACAATGAAACAAAGCATAAGGTTATTCATATTGAAAAAACGGGAATTTTCACATAGGTACCGTACTATCGGTGAAGACACCGACTAAGTTTCGACTTATACCGAGAGTCTTCATAAGGGTGAGTGATCGCGACGCTCTCCTTCCGCGTCGCGTCCAGCACTCAAATTCACAAATATCAAATTTACGATAGTTTTTGGAACAAAAATCATAGGTTTTTGACAGCAGCAGAAAAAAGCCAGCCCATAAGTCATCAATAGCTTAAATTTTCTTTTAAACCATTGGAACTTGATCCATATGGTTCTTAAATATTTTTTTTGTATTTTAAAATGTCAGCAATAGAGGCTACTAATATTACGAGTATATGTTGTATGTATCCTAAGTAAGTTTGTAGCCCCGAATTTAAAAAATATTTCATCAATATTTAGTATGGACCCTCAAAATGGACGCCTATGTCTATATTCCCGTTAAAATAAAAGAGCTTATTATGAAAACCGATTTTGCAATATAAGGCAACAAAAAATGCGTTTCTTACGAACTTTGCCTTAAGGATCCGGCGTACAGCACTCATAACTTAAATTGGAAGCGCGTCCAAAAATATAGCTGTCTCTTTTTGACTGATGCAGGCCCGCCCGTGCTTGCGCGATAGCAATATTAGCCGTTCTGAATTTGTTATAAATTTGGTGGTGTTCCGTAGTACCAAAAGAGATGAATGAAAACTTGTTGTATTTTTCACATTGTGTTGTTATTCTGTAACTAGACAATATAATCTATGTACGAGTACCAAACCAAACGATACGTAAAGTATTGTTGTTTTTAATTCGAAAGAAAACATGTCATGTATGACGTAAAAATATCCAAAATGCGATTCGGCTACATTTCATTTCAGGTAAGTATTTTGAAGAAATCTACAGCATGGTACGTAGATAAATACTATTCGAATGCAAATAATAACATAATATGGTGAAAATAAGCTCTGATTACAAATGACTATGGTATTACGTTTGTATGGACAATTCATCCAACGCAGGCCTCTTAACTGAAAGAGTTGCTTTACATCAGCTACATTTTATCTACCACGCGGGCAAAGCCGTAGTTAGAAGCTAGTTATATAATAATTAATACTTTATCTGACTTGTACATCTGAAAATTATTAGTGCGTTCACCTCACAAGGTTGATATTGTATATTTATTCGCAGAAAGAATAACACAACTAAGGTATTATAATCAAGATAATGTTAACAAAATTTAAACTTTTCATTTGAATTTTTTATCAGTGCCCCCTAGTGACTAGTGGCAATAGAACCATCTTTGAAGATATAGAAATGGTTATAAAACACCGTATCTACAATCCGATAATTCGTTTCGGCGGAAAATGGTTACAGACAAAAAAAAAGGTTTCCCTAAACTCTAAAAAAATAGCTTCCCCACCAGGAGGTGGGCATTGGAGACTGCATCACAGTTTTTATAACGAAGTCTAAGTCAAGGTTTTTTTTTTCATAGAGTATATTTATCATACAACTATTGACAAGTAAGTATATACTGTATTATTTAGTAAAACATATATTGGACGATACATAGAGACGTCTTGTTTTATTACTTCTTTATTCATCGGCTTTATTTGCACAGACTATATCTTACCAGCTCTTCTGACATCCGCTACCCTGCTCCATAGACTATGCTACATATACAAAAAATACAGATTAAGCTAGCTATCTTAAGACCGTTGCAAACGATCTATAGATAGCTCAACTGATCCAGATCACTACTAGACAGAAGCGTTCCCAAAATACCGGCCTCATTGCCACGTTGAATGGCAATGCTAATGCGTTGACCCAGATAAGAGCCAGCCGTCTGGTCACGCGTCGCTTCGACCAGACGCCCTGAAAAACTTTTCAAACGCAAAAAATAATGAACTTTAAGTTATTTCGCTAGAACGAATTTTCTTTGATAGGTACCTTATAAGCACACTGCGTCACTCGTAATAAAAAAATATTTTTACATTTACCTATTGTTTTAATGATTTTAACGTAATCCTGCGGTTTTCCTTACAAAAAAGGTGAATTACCAAATTATGAGTGGCGTGAAAACTTCAAAACTGTTCACGTTAAAATATTTCATGAGTCATTGACTTACTGAGTCAACATGGCTTGATGTTAGTGATTTGTCTTTGAGTCAAGTGTTTTTTTTACTTGCGGCAACAGAAGCCGCTATATGCATTTGACATAAGAGGTTGTTTGTCTGTTTTTATTCGAAACCTACGACCTGTTATCGGCAGGTCCTTCTGGGCTAGTTTGTGTTATCAATGTTTTAATTATCACCAGTGCTGAAATATTTCAAAAATGTTATATTATAAAATTAACCTAATTCACAAGGACTGATAGCAAAATGTTACGAGTTCAATCGATTAGAATGTTATAATAATAATAGAAAACTAGCCTTTGCCCACGGCTTCGCCCGCGTAGTACCCGGATATAAAGAAGCCTATGTGTTATTTTGATGTATAAGCTATATTACTGTAAAGTTTTATCAAAATCCCTTCAGTAGTTTTTGCGTGAAAGAGCAACAAACATACATCCCCAAACTTTCTCGTTTATAATATAAGTAGGATTTGAAGAAAAATGTACCACAAAGTTCCACTATCTATGTATATGAGTTACTAGGTTTTGCCCGCGGTTTCGCTCGCGTAGTACTCGGACGGAAAGTAGCTTAATGTTTTATCTAACTTAAAATGTTTACCACAGTCTGCAACGCATCAGAAAGCAGCTACCTGTGACTGCTTGCAGGGAGGCTGTCAACTTTGCCTCCATGGAGCGCTGGAAAAGAGAGCATTCATTCCATTGGCTCATATACCGCCTACCTAGACTGTAGTTTTAGCTTATGTAATAGTCTTATCTATAGTATGGATAATGGTTTTCTATAATATGGATAATATCGCGCCGATTCTGTAGTACACTCACTAAACTTATTTTAAACTTTCGCTCTCTTTTACTGATAAGTGCACGCAAGAAAGAGATTGCAAGAATTTTATTCCTGTCAAATCAGTTTACGTGCCGCTTTTCTTCGTGTTTATAGCCAGCATGTTTTGAAATTACGATTAAATTTGTATGGAAAATTTAAATCTGACTAATTTGACAGCACTCAAATTGTAGCTATCTCTTTCTTGCTTGCTCTATCAGTAAAAAAGAGCGACAGTTTAAATTAAGTTTAGTTAGTGTACTACAGAATCGAGGCCAATTTTATACTTTTATTTGTATTTCACATCGTGTAATAATAGTGTTTGAAATAAATATTATTAAAATGAGTTGAAATGTTGGGAAAATATGAACAAAGGTAAACTCGAAAAAAAACGGTGTAAAACTTATACTTTCATGACAACAATATTGTGAGTTTTTATCTTACTAATATTATAAATGCAAAAGTTTCTGAGGGTGGATGTTTGTTACTCTTTCACGCAAAAACTAATGAACGGATTTTAATGAAACTTTACAGTAATATAGCTTATACATCAGAATAACTTCTGCTACTTTTTATCCGTGTACTACGCGGGCGAAGCCGTGGGCAGAAGTAAACAATAGTATCAAAAGTTTACTCCAATTCATCCTCTAGTTACTCAATAGGTCAACAGACAGATGCAGACAATTATTTTGCTATTATATAATCTAATTGACCGTGAATTTATAACAATGTAGTGTAAAAAGTGATTGTATATCAATGACTGCATATCTCGGTCAAGCTCAATGCTGAGTTTGGCGGGTAATTTGGTTGAAGACGATAAAACTAATTGCCTGTCGACATTGTAGTATATTGAATAGTGTGGGCAGTTGTAAACAGCTTTGTTGATCCGTCAAATAACGAAATCCTATCCTACTATTTTAAACGCGAAAGTTTGTGAGGATGGATGTTTGTTACTATGTCACGCAAAAACTACTCAACGGATTTTGATGAAACTTGACAGTTATATAGCTTATACATCAGAATAACATATAGGCTACTTTTTATCCGGGTACCACGCAGGCGTAGTCGTAGGCAGAAGCTATACAATAAACACACAAAAAGTTTTCAGGGCGAAATAAAATCGTATTCGAATAACGGGTTGATAAAAGTCCATTAAGAAGTTTCATTCCCATTTTTTTACATTTTGAAGTGGTATTTTTTTCATCAAGTTTATATAAAGTAACCCCTTAAAGTATTTCCTACCCATTAAAGAAAGAATCATTTATATTAGTTCACATTTGGCGAAGATATCGCGTTATATCCAAACATAAAAAAAACATACAGACGAATTGAGAAAGACCTTTTATGAAGTTGTTTGAAAACTTTATTTTAAGAAGAAAAATCACATCTTGATGTTTGTTACTCTTTCACGCAAAAACTACTGAACGGATTTTGATGAAACTTTACAGTTATATAGCTTATACATTAGAATAACACATACTTGTAGGCTACTTTTTATTTGGGTACCACGCGGGCGTAGCCGTGGACAGAAGCTAGTACTATTATAAACGCGAAAGTTTTTGAGGATGGATGTCACGAGCCTCAAGTTATTTTACGATTCAATGTGTATTGATTGTATATGTGATTGCTTAATAATCCCACATATTTCATAGCGACCACAAAGTTTTAGGTTTCTGCTTGATATCAATTTGGCAAGCGCGTAAAGTATTGTCTTATTGGGAGCGCGACCACAGCTTCCTACAATGTAATTCATGTATCTATTACTAGGAGGTTTAAGCTTCGTAGGTATTAAGATAGATAATTCCTCAAAGGTTATTTGAGTTTAAAAACATTAGCCCACATTTAAGGGAAGCCAATTGAAAGAAAGAAAGAAACAAAGAAAAACATTCATTTAGCACGACATGAAAACTTACAACAAATTTTGTAAGTTAGGATGGTGGGATTAGGTTTGCAAATAATAATTATAATCCCGTAAGGCGCGGCACTTATGGGGCCCGTTTAGTGGACGGCAAGTGATCACCTGCCTATGATTTTATCAGAATTTCAGTAGGAATTGGCAGGTGCCGTTTCATCCTACATAGCCCAGTAACCATTCCATTAGCATTTACTACCGCATCACTTATATTTCCAATAGTTACGTCAATCAATAGTTTACGTCGTAATCCACAAAATTCCGTCTTTTATATGATAATGTACAAAGGGCCTCTTAGTGTTAGCTTTGGCTCCACTAATGCCTGTAAAGACCCCAGGCTTAAGCCTAAAATTTGAAGAGAAATAATAATATATAATTTAGAATAGCCTACTTAATTATAAGTGTAATTGAAACAGGAATGCCCCACGCATCTAATTAATCCATCTACCTTGACAGTTCAATGTCGTATCAAAAAGGTATCAGCTCAGCATAATGCTAGGTGGCTACATTCTTAGCGCTGGTATTTTGCTGACATTGCGCAGTGACGTTACAGTCGACATTTTTTCACACAGCATCATCTAGCCCTTTGGAGATGATGCTTGATTTGGGGCTTAGTTTGCTAAGCAGAGCTTGTACTAAACGACTGATATAATATAACTGAATCTAATAGTATATGAATATAAAATTATCTACATATATTTGCGTTATTTTGTTGCAAATTATTTGTGAATTACTCTGAACTTCCGTTAAAAGTTTGAGGAGTAATCTTATTAATTATTCTCCATCCAAAGGAAGAGACCGCTTCTAAGACGGACCGCAAGTTATACTTTTGGTTATGCCAATTTTTTGTTATTTTCTTGTGGTGCACAATAAAGTACTTTTATTCATTCATTCTTTCATAGTCTCTTTATATTTTGTGGATGTCTGTCCACTCAGGGTTTTTTCTGGAATGTTATGTACCTAATATTATAAATTTCACAATTATTTAGGTGAAATTGAAATATTTCTAACATAATCAATTAGTAATTGGTAGCTCTAACGACAAATACGATTTGCCCCACGTTGAGGCAATTAGATGCCAAAAACAGGTTTCTAGAAATTATTAATTTGTTGATGTTTTGAAATTACTATGCAATAGGCGTAGATTGTCTCCTGCATAGCAACCACCTCCGGTTTTGTTTGTGGTCATTATCTTCTCGACCTAATCCCACATTACGTGGGGTCGGAACATCAACAAATTAATAATTTCTAATTAATAATGTCTTATCGCTAAAGGGGATCTCTTCCAGACATCCTTTGGATGGACAGGATAAAATAGAATCAAAAGACGGCGGTGTACGAGTACCTAAACCATATATATATATATATATATATATACATACACAATACATACACAAATAAATTGCTCAATCTTTGTCTTGACCAAGAAAGTGATTGAAGTCTTAATTATCAATTGTCTAATAAGATTTCTTTCTTAATTTCTTTTCTTTTATTTATGTAATCATGTCCTTAGTATCTAAATATTACTATCAATTATCTAGGTGCACTACCAACACATCTTTTTCCACAAACAAAGGTTATCTGGAATGCTTTTAAGAGAATGCTATTTAGCATTAAGTTCGCCTGTGTACAACTATTTTGATATTTTCAATTTTCTATCTATAGTTGCAGTCAATCGAGATTACCAAACAGAGGAATTTCGTTATTTTTTTTTTATTATTTGGAGTCTGGAATCCTGCGGTGAGATTGTGCAAGAATCGGAAAATCATGCTACCAGTTGCGTAAAGATTTCAGGGTGTCTAGACAAATTCTACTTGGTGAAAAATCAAACTAATTAAACTAATTAACTGAAATATTATTTGGTGTGCATCAAAGAATAATAATTTTCTATCTATCAACTATTGCAACCTGTTGGTATTAAAAAAGTTTTTATCCATCTCGTTAATCTGTGAAATTAACTTTGACAGTTGACAGATGGAAGAAGGATTCAGAAAAGTTTACTGAGAGTTGTGAAGTGAGTTTTACCAAGTTTGTAAATAATTTTATTGTTTTTCTTAGACTCTTATTAAAATAATGTTATCGAGCGATGTGTCGTGTTCCGATTGTAAAATTGAGCTACTTGAGAGAAGATGGACACAGCTGCTATTGAAATGGGTTATCTATTTTTTTTTTTTTTTTTGTTACTCGCAAAATATTAACTATAAATACTCATACCTCAAACGGTGAAGAAAAATTGTTTTAAGGAAACTGGGACCTAAAAAAAATCGCAATGCGTACACGTTTATAAGAGAAATCTCCTGCGAGACTCACAATCCTTAGATCCGAATTAAGGAATACTGTAAGAAGAATAAGAGTCTACATTTCTCAGTATTATTAAGTTAAAGTGGCAAAAGGCAGGTTGTAGTCTGACCACACAGACCCAGTGGTCAGACAACCACTGGGGAATAGAGTGCCCAATCATTGTCTAAGACAATGCTGGGACATCTAAGTGGCTAAAGGTTCACGAATGGTGATCAGACAATGCAGTGTAGAAAGGGTTCCTCCAATGGAAGGACCGATAGCATTTTAAAAAAGAATGTTTTCAAGTTGAAGTGGCAAAAGGCAGGTTGTAATCTGACCACACAGACCCAGTGTTCAGACAACCACTGGGGAATAGAGTGTCCAATCATTATCTAAGACAATGTTGGGACATCTGAGTGGCTAAAGGTCCACGAAAGGTGATCAGACAATGCAGTGTAGAAAGGTTACTCCAATAGGACCAAAAGGACCGATAACAACTTAAAGGTAAACCGCGAAGTCGGTAAATGCAGTTGGTCAAAACCATTCGTCCTGGCACTCTTTGTTGGAGGCCTATGCCAGCATTGGACTTTAACAGACTTATTATGATAATGATAAGTCTGTTAAAGTCCAAGTCCAGCAGAAAACTAGCGCTAAGAAGGTAGCCTACCTACCTACTTTGTAGCTCTCGTCTAGGTATATGGTTTAGCATGGTGCGTCGGACTGAACTGAAACAGAAGTTTTAGTTTTACTTATAAGTAGGCTTTTCTTATTAATATACTAGCTTCTGCCCACGGCTTCGCCCGCGTGGTAACCAGATAAAAAGCATATGTATTATTCTGATGTATAAGCTATATCACTGTAAAGTTTCATCAAAATCCGATCAGTAGTTTATGCGTTAAAGAGTATTATTTGCTTTTAGTGGCTTTGGTATCACTGCGGCCCGTCACAGGCCTATTGTGATCGCCACTTTCTTTACTTTTCCCCTCAGGGGGCGTTCAAAGTTCACCGCTCACGCCTGCAGCTGTTAGAAACTGCAGGATCTTTTTGGGTGTGCTGAGTCTTAGTTCATCAGGGCTAAGAATATGTTTTCCCAGTGAAAGAGTAACAAACATGGGTGTTTGTTCCTCACAAACTTTCGCGTTTTTTATAATATTAGAGTGTAATTTTTTTTCTTAAAATAAATAACTGTAACTGTCCCACCTTTATATTTTGTTGTTTTTATATCGAGCTATATAAATGTGGCCCTCCGGCCAGGTGGGATGACGATCTGCGAAAGACTGCAGGCAGATGCTGGATGCGGCAAGCTGAAGACAGGGCGCTATGGCGCTCATTAGGAGAGGCCTATGTCCAGCAGTGGACTAATATAGGCTGATGATGATGATGATATAAATGTATTTTGATTCATTTAATTTTCATCAGATAAACAAGTGCATCCCAACTAGCAAAGTGAAAAGGCTCAACCCCAAAAGCCTAGCAGAAATAATGGCGAAATACAATAAAGACATCTGCGCCAATGATATCGATAGAGCCATGTTGTGTACTGATGATGTGGAACCGTTTATTAAGTACAAATATCCTATATTGAGACTACGGTAATGACCTATTATAAATATTTATCATCTATCACCATCAGCCATAACCAATCAGAGAACTAAGAAATAATATATGTTAATATATGTTGTTGTACTAGCTTCTTCCCACGGCTTCGCCAGCGTGGTACCCACATAAAAAGTAGCCTATGTGTTCTGTGTGTTTAAAAAATAATATCATCACCAAATCCTACACACGCGAAAGTTTGTGAGGATGGATGTTTGTTACTCTTTCACGCAAAAACTACTGGACGGATTTTGATGAAACTTTACAGTAATATCGCTTAACATCAGAATATCACATAGGCTACTTTTTATCCGGGTACCACGCGGGCGAAGCCATGGGCAGAGGCTAGTAAACAATAATTATGTTCAACCAGAATCGGCCCTCATTATCAATCCGAACATGTGTCATCAATCGAGAGTTAACCTTTTGCCAATCACACAGATATCTTTCTGAAGAAAGCGACCTACCAAAGCGCCTTTATATCAAAACAACTATAATACTGTACCACTGCTGCATGAGCACACAAACCGGCACTGTTGATGAAGACATTTGCAAGAATATGACCAAGTACGAACAAGAATTGATCCTTAAGTTCTGTGAGAATCTCTGTGACATGGAGGTCACGATTAACAACGTGGAGAGTGCCATAAAATGTGAGCAAGTTCGTGTTATTAATAATAATAATTCTTAATTACATACACGCGATCCATAGTTACACACACACACTCCACACACACTCGATTAAAAATGTAGGTACCTATTGTTTTGTAAAAGGATCATTAATATGAATAACCAGCCTTTTTTTCTTACCTTTCTTTCCTCGCTTGGTCGCGGAGGAACAGGCAGTAATTGAAACGGAAGTTTCAAAATGATCCATGTGAAAAAGTACTGTAAATAGGCGAACTTAATGCTAGAAAGCATTCTCTTCCAGCTAAACTTTGTGTAATATGAACAGTCTTAAGGTCTTGTCATGAATAATAAGAGAAGTTATAAGTTACATATTATACTTTGACACAAAACACACATTTTCTTTAACCTGTTTGGACACTCTGGTAGAAATTAGCTAGACTAATATTAACATGGCAACGTTAAGATTTATGATCTTACTGTTTCATCAAAGAACTTGTTTGCAACAGATGCCTTTGAAACAGTCGGAATAACTGAGGACCCTGAGGCAGATCAGCTCGAGTCGTCAGCCTCCAGCGACACTGCAGCTCAGGCCTCATCAGAATCCACCAAATGCTCCATAGCAACCCTACCATCAGACGAGAACATACCAGATGCTCTTAGACTGCCTACCTTGAAGTTCAACTCTTCTATAACGGTTCTACCTTCTGTCATGGCGGATACTTCCACATATTCTGATCTGTTGTCTGAGTCAGATGACGTGATTATGGCTGAGAAACATATTTACGTTGATTCGGATGAGATCAACGTGTATGCTACTGGAAATACTAAAGGTTCTCAAACTGTCTTTTTTTTAACGGTTTTACACTCTGTCATGGCGGATACTTCCACATATTCTGATCTGTTGTCTGAGTCAGATAACGTGATCATGGCTGAGAAACATATTTACGTTGATTCGGATGAAATCAACGTGTATGCTGCTGGAAATGCTTAAGGTTTCAAATTGTCTTTTTTTTAACGGTTTTACCTTATGTCATGGCGGATACTTCAACATATTCCGATATGTTGCCCGAGTCAGATGACGTGATTATGGCTGAGAAACATATTTATGTTGATTCGGATGAACTCAACGTGTATGCTACTGGAAATGCTAAAGGTTCTCAAACTGTCTTCTTTATTGTATACAGAAATGACACAGAAATATAAAACAATATATTAGGTGAGGCATGTCCAAAGGCGAGCTTAACTCTAAAGAGTTTTCTTCCAGCAAACCTTTGAGGAGAGATAGAGAAGTGATGAAGTTGTTAATTATAATTACATTTATTCACAGAACCAATGGAAGCGCATAAAACATCCAGTATCAGAAATGTACAAAACGAAACGTATGCAGCGAGAGAAGAGTACGCAGTATCAAAACATAAGGTTTATGAAAAAGGGTCCAGCAGAAGGAGAGAGACAGATACATTGACTAATGAAGAAGGGAATATTCAGGCTGCTTCAAGTGAAATGAGTAAGAGATCACATTGCTTAGAGTCTGGAAAAAAGAAACGTAACTGTGGGAGTCGATAGTTTAGAAAGGTTCCAAGATATGATGTAACTCTGAAGGTTGCCGGATGGACGAAGAAGCGTCAAATTCGTTAGTAGAGTTTTTTTTGTAGAGTAACAAATCAGTACCGCCACTGCGTCGGACTGTTTGATCGGACCATAAGTAAATCATTTGAAATTTTATTATTTGTCGAAAAGATTCATGATCCACCGTTTTCTTTATTATTTGTTCCACAATACTTTGTAACTTTGCTGTTTAGCAAGAAATTTTAAACAAGCAAACTTCATTAATAAACAAAGTTGCTCTGCGGTTTTTTAGAAGTTACAAAATTTTTTGATAGGTTTTTACAAAACCCTACCCTCCGTGCTAAGCTAATCTATACTAATATTATAAAGAGGAAATATTTTTTGTTTGTTCGTTTGTACCGAATAGGCTCCGAAACTAATGGACCGATTTTAACAATTTTTCACCAATAGAAAGCTATATTATCAGGAAGTAACAAAGGCTATAATTTATATTAAAAAAAAAATGAGATCCTTTAGAAAATTGCAATAATGTAACCCCAAGTAGCAAAATTTGCCTATAAAATTCATTGTTTGGCGTGCGCTGAGAAAACTATTGATGATACGTGATTAAAGTACTCTTTATTACCTACAAAAAAGTCCTGGGAGGGGGTTAGGGGGAATATATCTAACTATCATAGTTAAGTCACAATAGCAGCTTTTGTGTTCTAAAATTTAATGAGATCGTCGGTAGAAACAAAAGTTGGTTACATTCGTATCTAAGTATTAATTCTTATTCCAATAAATAATTTTATGTTATGGATATTTATGTAGCAGTAAAATAAATTTTAACTCATTATTTTCCTCGCGGGTGAAACCACGGGGCCAGCTAGTAAATAAATAAAATTAACACCAGTAAGAAACTGCATCACTTTAGGAGCAGTTCCGGTACAATTTGGAAGTGCATAGAATTTAAACGTCCCTAGTTTCCCATTTCTGAATATTTATCTAGCCCGAGACTTTTATGGTAGTACTGTACATAAGTCAAAGTCAAAGTCAAAGTCAATAGGTTTTTATTCATTGAAATCACAAGGATCATATAGAAACGTCAACTTAAAAACTATACGTGAATCTAAAATGTAAAAGTGAATTTACGCCGGTTCCTCGCGCGCGACCAAGCATAGAAGAATCAGGCAACAAACTCTGCTTGGTTAAGTACTACCATAAAAAATACGGACACGCACTGAACACACACTAGGGTTCCCTGCCCTGAGGTATCTAGTCAGTTCAGTTAGCTAATCCCTTGATTTCTCGTGATACAAGTCACCGTTTCCGTCATCAGAAAAATCTCGGTGCCTGTCCGGCTGTTCTTGCAGTCGATGCAGCGCCACTGGGCCTTGCTGTGGTGATCCGGGCAGCTCCATGGGCGTCTGCGACCCTGATGGTGGAAAGAAGAAATCGTTCATTTTGTAAGTTGCATTAACAAAAAAATATTTTGGAACAAAACCCACTTTAAATAACGGGAAGTTTATAAAAAGTCCTACCTCTATATGAAATTTCATCCCTTATGCCTTCACACTTAGAGGTTGGGATATTTTCATAAAATTTATATGTGACCCTTAAATTATATCCTAATCATTGAACAAAGAATCATTAAAACCACTGCTCTTATGCGAATTAACTGCGACAATGTTGTATTTTATCTTTTACTTTGTACCAATCGAAATATATACAGTAAATCTACACGATATGCGCTAATGTATGTCCGAAATGGATTGAATTTGCGACACTTAGATCAACTGCTATGTAACCACCATTCTTTCACTACGCTGATGATAATGAAATATGGTGACGGCGAGCTGACCTGATGATGGAGACAGATGGATAGGTAATAAGATCTAACTAGTCGATAGACTAGTTGATGAGTGAAAATTAACGGTTTCGTTTCGTTTACGATAATTACGTCGACGACCCATCGCTAGTGGGGGGGAGAGTGGCGAGAGTGTGGGGGAGGGTAGTGTGAGTGTGGAGGGGGGTTGTGTGAGTGTGTGGGTGGGGGGGAATTGAGTATGTCGGGTGGGTGTATGGATGTCTTGTGTGTGAGGGTATAGGAAAGAAAATTAAACAGATGGGTACATACATGCGTTTGACCTTGAATAACCTCCATCTACCGACTTCACGTAACCTTTAACGATGCCATCGGGTGGCAGGCCTTCTTACACTGTGTCAGTCGCCCATTTTTGTCGCCATTCAAGAACCTTTTGTCGCCAGCGGTTGTACGCCCTGCGAGCGATAACAATATTTAAAAAAAAACACGCCCACGACTTTGTTCCCCATGATAGAGATCCTCAGATACATACTCAGTGCATTGACCTTTGAGTATACCAAGAAGGGGTAGTCAGAGGCACGTGCAAACATTACATTTAGTACTTGCCTGCGTTTTGCAAGTAGTTAACTTTCCACGTGACAGGTTGCAAGCCCATCGCTGCTTATTGGAACACTAACCGACGGCACTCGTTTTTATAAATTGAAAGAATACGCATATACATATTTATCTTATCTTATCTTTCAGCTCAGTAATAAAGTCAGCTTCCGGGCATATGCACTGGAAGCTATACACAGTAGCAGTGGCTGTGTTAATTTTGATAATTCTCGTGGTAGTGTGTTCCACTGTTCCATTTATCGGTTCCAAAGAGGAGAGTAAGGATCGCTTCAACGTTATGAAATTGACTGACAACAGGTAAGAAAAATTATTTACAAATTATTTTAGCATTTTATTTATATAGGTAGAGTGATAAATAAAATATAGGTACCTACTATACATAAAATAAATAAATAAACAGCAAACGGGCACATACTTCGTATAAATATAATACGGGGACGGGGTCGCCTGAGACGCAGAAGGTTGCGGGTTCGATTCCCGCCGCGGGACAATGTTTGTATCTGCAAATATTTGTCTCGGGTCTGGGTTTTTTCTATAATATGTATGTATAACCAAAAAAAAATGTATATAAGTAGTATATCAGTCATGTAGTTCCCATAATACAAGCTCTGCTTAGTTTGGGGCTAGATGATGCTGTGCGAAAATGTCCAGCATTATTTATTTATTTTATACTTAGTTCTGATCCAAAACTAGAATTCCCTGTGTCGTAGGTATCAGGAATTACGTGTACCGTGGTAACAGGACCAGGAACAGATATCTGTGGTACATGCAAACGCTTGTCCTGTAACGGGAATCGAACTCGCAGTCTGCACTTTTTGTGTCGCAGCTGCTGGTATGTAGCGTAGCTGAACTATTTTTTAGATTTTTATATCAAAGTCTGTTCTACTTTTATATTTATTACATAAAGAAATAAAATAAATAAATAAATAATGCTGGACATATTTCACACAGCATCATCCGCTACCAGACGGAAGCGTTCCCGAAATGCTGGCATGCATTGCCACGCTGTATGGCAATGCTTATGCGTTGAGCCAGATTATGCTTTCTCTCATTTTCCTACATTCATGTAACATATAATTAATTTTAATCGTTTGGTTATAGCTCTATTATTCAAACAATTATGAATGGATCGATAGCCTTATTATTAAATGCTTTATAGAGGTTATTATTTAAGGTAGTTTACACAAATTATAAAGTACACCCCCGGCCACTTCAAAATCATATTATAATCCTCTCCACCCAAAGGTTGTCTGGAAGAGATCGCTTTTAAGAGGTAGGACCGCTCATTGTACCTTTATCATATTGTGTTACTGTTTATTTTGTTTATATCTTAAGGTGTACAATAAAGTATTTTCATTTATTCATTCATTCATTCACAAAGCATATTCTCCTAGTGAACTGAACTCGGAAGTCGTGTAAAATCTTCCAAATTTTATATTTGCTATCTCATTAGCTTAATGTCGGTTACCACATTCACTCTATTCTAAAATAGGTATTATGCAGTTACGTGACTGAGTGACTGAAGATCAACCCATAACCTGAACAAAATTTACACTGTGTGCAAGGGTGCTAGGAAAAGGCAAGTATTTTACTCGCTGTTATATCATGACTTAGGTAAAATTTTAACCTATTTTATGCATTTGATATATTATCTGTGAAAGGGCATTGTCGCAAAATTTAAAGTATTAGAATCCTAAAATTCGGACGGAAGGTGGGTTCCTTTTGGTGCACTAAATACTAAAAATCCCTCCAAAGACTGCACTTAGGATATTAAGTTTAAAAAGAAAGCTCTGCTTTATCTGCCTCTGTAGGTACATATTATGTTCGTGTTATATCTATATCTTATTATTATACGTACTATATTACATACATGCAAGCCCACTCTCCCCTCTTTCCCACTACATGCCCCTCTACTAGCTCCATGACTATCTCAGATTGTTCTGAGATAGTCGTAAACTTTTGAGGGTGAGAGTGAATTTATATAATACCAATAGATAATAATATGTACCTAAAGTGATAATGTTTAGGCATTTCACGATTAGGATGCACTTTCAATTAAACACTTATAAAAAAGGCTTTGAAAGTCACGAATACCAATAGAATAAAACAACGCGAGTTTAAGAGTTTTTGACTTACAATATATCTACCGAAAAAACGTGCATAAAAAGAGCCTCGTTAGGTGGACTGAATACTACATCAGTCATAAGTAACTAGTTTGGCCCTGATCATACCTAAAAACTCGGTAACACGACAAAATAACGAACTGTATGTAAAATTAGTATGTTTTATACCAAGCATTGAAAGCAACATCATTGGACAATTAGATGCAGCGGTTATAAAAAGATACCAGAAAAGTATAAAGTCAATTTTAGGTTATTATTTATTGACTCAGAAACATCATTTAGAATTTTCATCTTAACACAAAGTGAATATATTCGCCAATTTCACCCAACCATACATCAGGTGGCACTTTCTCTAGTAGGTAGTATGAATAGTGACCACTGGTTTATTGACGAATGAGAAGAGAGAAGATAAAAATTACTCTGTCTCTCATATCCGATGGAAAAGAGAATAAGAGTTTTTTTTTTGTCTTTTCTTTCCTCGACAGAACATTTGTCTTGGTGCTCATACGAAGCCTCTGAAACAAAAAGAGGCTGATGACGATTTTTTTTTTCAGACCAACAGATGGCCATGCCTGGCAATGCAAGAACCACCTATGCCAGAAAGTCTACCAATCCGCGGATAAAACTTTTCCATCCTATAGCCGATGCTGTCTCGTGTGCATGGGCCCGCAACTGTGGCCATACCCTATAGGCTACACATTTTACAGCAAGAAAATTGTCACTCTAGCTACGAACAAACTAGAGTATAAGTTTCAGTCCATACCCTCGGAAACTGTACATCAATACTTGTCTGAAGCATTCAAACTCTTCATTGCAAATCTAGCTAGACTTGAAAAGAATGGTGACAAACATAGAAACGATAGCACAGACCTGCCAACCATGAAAATGTACATACAAATTGACGTAGAATCAGACCCTGAGCCAAGACTACGCTTAAACACAGAGGAGGCATACGATCTTAAAATTGAAACAGTCACAAACCAAGTTGTAATCAAGCTAGTGTCTTCGTCTTTCTGTGGGGCTAGGCATGGTCTAGAAACGCTTAGTCAGTTAATACTTCTAGACCAGTCTACAGGTAGGTTGATCACTCTTACGAATGCAGTCGTAAAAGATGCTCCCAGCTACAGGTACAGAGGCCTTATGATTGATACTGCGAGAAACTATATACCTCTATCTGACCTGATGAGAACCGTCGACGCCATGGCTACTGTTAAGCTAAATACATTTCATTGGAGGATATCTGACGTCACCAGTTTTCCTCTTTTGCTGCCAAAGTTACCTCAGCTATTTGAATATGGAGCTTATGGTAGAGAAATGGTGTACACGAAAGATGATGTCAAAGCCCTTGTGATTAGAGCTGGTTATCGCGGAATCAGGGTGTTGATAGAAGTGGCTGCACCAGGACCAGTTGGTAGACCTTGGTCGTGGTCTCCTGATGCGACATGTCCAACAAAGAATGATAATTTTACTTGTGACAATGTTTTATGCCTCAGACTGAATATGAAAGACTCAGCATTCGATACGTTACAGACAATTTATACAGAGATTTTGGATATGACAAAAGTTGACGATATTTTCCATCTATCTGATGGGATATTCTCTTTATCCAAATGCTTCCATTTGATTAAAGATAGAGAAGGTTTCCTAGATAAAGCCCTTTTCGCACTAAAACAAGCCAACAGAGGATTCATGCCGAAGCTACCAGTGGTGTGGTATACTCCTCACTTAAAGGATTACGAAGCCAGGACTTGGGAGAGACTAGGAGTTCAGCTCAGTGAGGTGGAACGGGATACTAATGAAAACTACTTGTCTAAGTTCAAGGTTATACATTCCAGTAAATGGGACCTGTCCTGTCAGATGGAGAAGCAGCGATGTAAGAAATACAGGTAATAAAAATTGATATATTTTGGAATCTGGAAACAATTGCAGGTGCTGGATTTTGCAGGTGTGAATCTTTAATCAAACCTGCAAAACCTTTTGACAGAAAGTGTTTGTGAGATATCAGGGGATGAATTGAAATATTTCATAATCATATTTAGGAAAAAAAACTTATTGCGTTGTAGTTTTTGAATAATCTATACTAATATTATAAAGAGGAAAGATTTGTTTGTTTGTTTGTTTGTTTGTTTATCGAATAGGCTCCGAAACTACTTTCGGAGCCTATTCGATAATAGGCTCCGAAAATGAAAGCTAAATTATCAGGAAGTAACACAGGCTATAATTTATTTAAAAAAAAATAGAGATCCTTAAGAAAATTGTAATAATGTAACCCAAAGTAGCAAAATTTTGCCTAAAAAATTTATTATTTGGCGTGCGCTTAGAAAACTATTGATTATACATCAAAATGATGTACTACATAATTAAAGTACTCATTATTACCTACAAAAAAGTCCGCGAGGTAATATATCTTACTATCATAGTTAAGTCACAATAGCAGCTTTTGTGTTCTAAAATTTTATTAGATCGCCGATATTCCCACGGAATCGAACTTACGCGGGTGAAACCGCGGGGCGCAGCTAGTTATTGATAAAGTAGTACTTTAATTTACTACGTGAATTACTGAGGTATTAATTTTATCTATTTTTTTCTTTGTTGAAAATGTATTCTATACATTTGCTTGGTGCTTTCGTATAGTGGCTGAGCAGCTACCGATATTAAAAATACTAACGTACTATCTAGCCTTGTTAACCTCCAAAATGACATGAAATATTTTTCGAAAATTCACTTATAAACATTTTGACCTTCCATTTTGACCTCTGAATTTTGATATGTCTTATCTGATTTTGATTTGAAGCAGATTTTATCGTTGCTGTGACATGTGATAGATTCAATAAAAATCTAGTTGTCCTGGTCAAGAGGTTATGGTAACCAAGTGGTTACCATAACCTCATGGTTAATGGTAAGTACCATTTGGTGAGTATGCCTGTTTGCTACCTGATAACATGTAAATAAATACTGTTTTCTTGTAAAGACAATCATACTTAGTTTGTAACTTTTGAGATAAAGACACTAGGACTTGGTTTTTTTATTTTGCACAACGGATCTGTTTGAGGAAATCCTTAATCTTGCTATTATTAGCTGTTCCGGTATGTGTTTCTTGTGATTATGATAAATAGAATACATAAGAATCCCGGAAGGTTTTGGCCTTGTACGTTGAATGTCTGAATCGAGTGACACACGCAATCTTTGGTTAAAATTGCAATAGATACCTACGCAACTTCTCTATATTTTAAACTATGTAAAAAGTATAATATTATAATCACGTCATCTACGAGTTAAAATTATAGTGAACGGGTGTTGAACCATCGATCCATTCCACAAATTTACCGAAAACTTATTTTTTTTAAATAATTTATTTTAATGTACTCAGTCTCTCTGGCTTTTCCTCACGGGAATGTTTTTATACACCGCATCGTTGCCAAGAACCTTAAGATTCAGACTTTTTACTTATATTTCCAGTACAATGTACTCGTATGTCAATTGTTTTTTTTTAAAGTTCGTATTTTATTTTTTGTTGTTAATTCCCATTCAATTAATAAAAGCGATGCAATAGCTATATTTCCAATGTTATCTATATAAATAAAAATAAAATGATGTACGTTGCGCGTAAGCGCATCGTTTTAATAGTAATAGTCGGATAAGGTTTTTATGGAAAGAAAGATCTGAAAAATTGCCCGGAATATGTTAAAAAACTATGTTTCTAATGTGTAGAATTTTAGTTTTTAACCGACTTTAAAAACACCAGGAGATACTCAATTTGGCTGCATTTTTTTATCGTGTGCTTTTGTTAAGTACTTGATTTCTTCGCTAATTGTTTATTTATTTTACTTTTGTTTTTTAATCGAAAGATTGTCATCCCGAGTGAGCAAAATAACGTAAGCACGTGAGGATCTGATTATAGTGTACAGGTAGAAACCGTAAATTAGGAACTGTAAACGTATCGTGAATGTTTTTGTGTATAAGTTACGTGATATTTTCGCCAATAGTGAACCGATTTTTATGGAAGTGATAGTCACTTTATTATATTTCGGAAAGTGCAGTTTGCAGTAGTTTTCTGCGAGCTATATGGCTTAAATATTGTTCATTTTGTTCAAATTGCAATCGCCCTTTGTCACGATAAGGAGTACAGAAAAATGTTCAAAGGAATCGCGGCATGAGTTTATTTCAAATAATTTTGTCTCAAAACGTGTCTATATATTGTATAACTAACTCAGGTATTTCTTGAAATGAAAACATTTTAGGTCCATTTACCTCAGCCCGTTTTCTTTATAGTTAATTTATTGGTAGTAAATAAGTTACAAGTCAAATAAAATTATACTGGTAATGGACATTAAAAAAATAAATAAATAACATTATACTTTGAAAGTAAGCATCTCAAAAAAAAGTCAAAATACATCCATTAAAACATGACGACTTCTGTGGCCAGTGGGCGAAGGCCCGCCTCAGACGCAGAAGGTTGCGGGTTCGATTCCCGCTGCGGGACAGATATTTGTATGATTAGCTAATGTTTGTCTCGGGTCTGGGTGTTTTCTATGTATGTATTTACAAAAAAAGCTCATACGTAGTATATCATTCATGTAGTTCCCATAATACAAGCTCTGCTTAGTTTGGGCTAGATGATGCTGTGTGAAAAATGTCCAGCATTATTTATTTATTTATTTAATTAAAATTCAAAAAATAATAGTCAATAAAATCCATTCCAATGTCATAAAATATTCAAATTCTTTGATCTATAAGTCTAAATTACCTACCTATAAATACTCTTTTCCTCAGCAGGTCAGTAGGTAACTATCAAAGACGCAAAAAGTGCGGGATCGATTCCCGCTACAGCGATTCAGATGTTATCACAATGGCGTACCTATTAAAACAAAAATGTCTCTTTCACAAATATTTCTCGAATATTTACACACTAGTAAAGCAGTAAACAGATTTTGCTGCTCTATTTTTTTTTAAACGAACACTATTTCATTTTCATAGAATAATCTTCGGAGCAATCGTTCGTGACAACGATAAAATAATGTATGGAATCCTTTACAAAAAGCCTTCTAGGTCAAAGCCGTCATCCATAAATTCAAGGTTACGGTTGAATGTCTAAAATGAAAAACTAGATAGACTGAGACTGAGGCACTTAGGTAAAGTTTTTAATCTGTTTTTTCTATAGCAAAGTAATACTGTTTATAATATAGCGAAATAAGATAATAATATACTGAGAATATACAGAATTATAAGAATACTAGCTTCTGCCCACGGCTTCGCCCGCATGGTATGATAAAAAGTAGCCTATGTGTTGTATAAGCTATATTACTGTAAAATGTCATCAAAATCCGTTCAGTAGTTTTTGCGTGAAAGAGTAACAAACATCCATCCTCACAAACTTTCGCGTTTATAATATTATATATATACCTCTAGTAGGATTAATTAATTAATTAAAGTAGGATAGGATAGTAGGATTTACAAAAAAATAAGTATATAATTAAGTAGTAGATAAATCAGTCATGTAGTTCCCATAATACAAGCTTTGCTTAGTTTGGGGCTAGATGATGCTTTGTGAAAAAATTCTAGCATAACTATTTATTTATTTATATTTAATACTAGCCTCTGCCCACGGCTTCGCCCTTGTGGTACTCAGATAAAAAGTAGCCTATGTGTTATTCTGATGTCTAAGCTATAATACTGTAAAGTTTCATCAAAATCCCTTCAGTAGTTTTTGCGTGAAAGAGTAACAAACATCCTCACAAACTTTCACGTTTATAATATTAGTAGGATAGGATACTGCTGATATCTTAGAGGCGGCGATAAATCTTCGGATGGAGGTAGTTCAAGATAGTTCGTAATGACACTCTTTGGGGGAACCCTTCTTTTAGAAGTGGACTTCTACAGACTGTTGATGATAATGATGAGATGAATCCTATACAGGCTCTCATGTAGCTACTAGAGTCAGTCATAAAATATATAGCAAAGTTATTTTTCTAAAATTGCTATGAAATATTTGGGTTCACTAAATATTTTTTTGCGTGGGAGTCTGGCTCCGTTCATGACGTTAGGGAATCAAATCGAATTAGCTTTTATGCCTTGCGAGACACAAAAAAAGAAACTTTTTTTATACTTCTAAAGAGGCAAACAGACAAGACTAAAGAGGTTCGACAAGGCCTCTTTAGAGCCGCTAATTTACTTAGGATTTTAGTAGAAATTCAATATATGATATATCTGGCTAAGTGCGTCGCGATGGCGCCGATTCTGTAGTACACTAACTAAATTTTATTTCAACTGTCGCTCTCTTTTACTGATAGTGTACGCAAGAAAGAGATGGCAAGAATTTTACTCCTGTCAAATAGTCAGCATGTTTTGAAATTACGACTAAATTTGTATGGAAAACTTAAATCTGATTAATTTGACAGCACTAAAATTGTAGCCATCTCTTTCTTGCTTGCGCTATCAGTAAAAGAGAGCGACAGTTTAAATTAAGTTCAGTTAGTGTACTATAGAATCGAGGCAAATATCTTATGAAAGAAATTGAAATTTATTAAAAAAAAACGTAATTATACATGTAGGTACTATCTTAAAAGTAGTTATCATAAATATCTTTAAATGAATAAGTCTAAACGGTCGGTGCATTCGTTACTGCATTTTGAAGGGAATATAATGTACTAGCTTCACCCCACGGCTTCGCCCGCGCGGTACCCGGATAAAAAGTAGCCTATGTGTTATTCTGATGTATAAGCTATATTACTGTAAAGTTTCATCAAAATCCGTTCAGTAGTTTTTGCGTGAAAGAGTAACAAACATCCTCACAAACTTTCGCGTTTATAGTAGTAATATGATTAACTTCGAATAATATACTATGATCTTCTATCAGCACTTTAAGGTCATGGATAAACGATCCACGAGATCCAGAGTTCATTGCACTCTTACACCACAAACTATTCCATTAACACTTACAAATTAATCAATTTATAATTAAAACTAGAACTTATCTAAGTGATACTTAGTAAACAAGGTTGCTAACATGTGCTAGGGGTCAGTTGCAAACATCAAAACGAGATAAGTGATAAGTTACCACACGTATCCGTGTTGTGAAAAAGATTATGGATATTTGGTTTATGGAATTATAGATATTGAACCAATAAATTATCATAATTATGAGGTTTGCGAATTTAGCCATGCACTCCGTTAGTCCGACGTTTCTAAGTACATGTAACATGTCAAAAGATAAATAAAAATTATGATTATGATTATAGTGGACCCCTTACTGCCTCACTAGTACTCGCAAGTACCTTGACGGTACACAAATCGATTGACAATATTGTTTTTCAGGTAAAATTAAAAACCGACTTTAAATAACGGGGAGTTGATAAAGTCCAATATAAAATTACAACGACCTAGTTAGTTCCTAGTTTATGGTTACTCCTGCATGCAGCGCAGTCCCACTTCAATATGGCAGTTTTTTGTTCCACGTCAGCCGTCTCAAGAACACTGCGCTACAAGCTCGTTGATAAACGCCACGGTGGGACAATTATATGTTTTACGGGTCACGGGATGAATGGTAGACGCGATAAAGACCCGTAAAACTTATAATTATGGGTTAGCTTCTGCCCACGGCTTCGCCCGCGTGGTACCCGGATAAAAAGTAGCCTATGTGTTATTCTGATGTATATGCTTTATTACTGTAAAGTTTCATCAAAATCCATTTAGTAGTTTTTGCGTGAAAGAGTAACAAACATCCTTACAAACTTTCACGTTTATAATATTAGTAGGACTAGCTTCTGCCCACAACTTCGCCCGCGTGGTACCCGGATAAAAAGTAGCCTATGTGTTATTCTGATGTATAAGCTATATTACTGTAAAGTTTCATAAAAACCCGTTCAGTAGTTTTTGCGTGAAAGAGGAACTAACATCCTCACAAACTTTCGCGTTTATAATATTACTAGCTTCCGCCCACTGCTTCGTTCGCGTGTTACCCAGATAAAAAGAATTGAGAAAGAAAGTTTGAGAAACGCTAAGCTGGAACTTTAAAATATTGGTAAGGCTTGTGCGTCCTACGTAAGCAAGGGTAGAATGTACATGTACCTCTACATTAGTGGGCAGTATTACTGGGCAAATTAAATTAACTTCACATTTTCCTCAGAACATGGCAAGAGATGTATGCTTGGAAATCTTGGCGGAACTTGGAAGTGTTCACCATCGAGGGAGGCGAAGCTATGTTGTGGACGGATTTAGTGAACTCTGCTAATATCGACTTCCATCTCTGGCCGAGGGCAGCGGCGGTCGCTGAGAGACTGTGGTCTGATATGGTGGTTAACATCACTGCAGCCGGCCCTGCCTATGTCAGACTTGATAACCAGAGGTACTTTAATCGTCACTTTATTTACAGTTGACTATAGACTATATAGCTTAAGAGCCGTGTTGGCCTAGTGGGCGGTACCCCGACTTACAATCCGGAGGTCATGTGCCAAATGTAATGTTTGAACGTGTCTGACTACCGTCTACTTGGTACTGTGAAAGATCTACTCACTGAGTATGTATCTGAGTATTTATATCATGGGGGAATTAGTCATGAGAGTTTTTTTATACTAGCTTGGGCGTTCTCATACGTGTTCAATTGGACCTGTTGGAGATATGTTAGGAGCCAGATATGAACTTCTGAAAGTCTAATGTAATGTCTTTAGAAATAATTAATAATTGGCATACGTTTAAATATGTAGACAACAACGTTTCTAATATAGTTTAAAGACGTAGGTTCATGGTAATACTACAAACAAATGCATTTTTTGCATTTATATAAAAAAAATTGTCAGGAAATATCATAAATCATTTTACAATCCCCACAGGATTTTTGCTTGTTTGCCGTTTGAAAGCAAGCGAGCAGACATGGCAAGCACCATGCTTATTATGACTCATTCAATCTGTAGATATCTGTAGCATAATGCTGAGATGGAGAGATATTTGACCCCATGCTACAAAAAAAAATAGTGCATTGTTGATTTTTCGTTTCTGTTTTGTGTGTTTATTCTTTTGTTAAACTTTTGCGTGGGGAAAAAAATATACATTTTCTTTCTTTTAGATGGAGGATGCTGTTTCACGGGATCAATGTCCAGCCAGTGTGGCCTGTCTGGTGCAGCTTCAATCCAGGACAGTGCTTGGAAAAACTACAGTCACAGCGGAAATAAATCAATAGGAAATTCTTTCAGAGCATTTTTATTCGAAGTTTTTAGGTCGTCAGACAGTAGCTAAGATACCTTGAAGAGCCAAGAGCTAGCTTTTATCTGGGTCAACGCATTAGCATTGCAAATCAGCGTGTAACGCATCCAAAATTTTGGGGATTCTTTTGGGTATTAGTTTATCTTAGTACCTATATATCGTTTGGTAGTGGATGGCTTAGATCCTACTATTATAATAAACGCGAAAGTTTGTGAGGATGGATGTTTGTTACTCTTTCACACAAAAACTACTGAACGAATTTTGATGAAACTTTACAATAATATAGCTTATACATCAGAATAACACAAAGGCTACTTTTTATCCGGGTACCACGCGGGCGAAGCAGTGGGCAGAAGCTAGTGTTTTATATGTATATTTTGTTTTGTAATTTTATTAAAAACACTTAAACTGTGTTAAGTTATAGTGTTTTAATTTCTTATTCCAAAATAATACCTACTATGGGTCATTCATTCCACTTATAATAATTAAATTATTGTTTATTCATAATAAATTAACTTATATTGTTGATAATCGAACACTAATTCGGTTATCAACAATATTAGTTGTTGATAATAACTGTTTCATAATCTTATAAAGATCATGCAATAGTTGATGAACTAAACAATGCTTTCTCTTTTTGATACGCGTCATTTTAAATTCAAAAGATAAAGACAAAACACTATAACTAAACATTTTATCACTGTTTAAAATCTTTATATTTAAGCCTGTGAGTATTGAGTACTCACACTCTTATATATAAATATTAAAGAATTACTTACAAATCTAATCATCAGCTATGCATTGACACCGGGAATATATTGTTTTCTATATAATCATGATTTTTGGACAATCTGGGTAATAAAAGGAGATAAACAAAGATAATGAATACTGGAAAAACATTTTTATTTAGTGTAACAAAACATGTCTAGAACAAATAAAATACTGCACTATATCACAACCTTGTAACAAAATAATTAAAGTCCCATTTCTTCACCAACTGCTTGAATTTCTTCATACAAGTACTACTTTGAAATATTCCAATCGTAAAAAGCTTGGTAGAAAAAGAGCGAGCTCCTGATGGATCAATTAGTATATACAACCGGTTGTGTCATCAGAACACCTATCCAAATATAAGTTCCGTTAGACACAACTTGACACAATTGAAAAGTCTTTCCTGGACAGATCCGGCTCGGATAGGTTAGGTTTTTTTTACATCAACCCAGAAAGGGTGATGTTATATGGAACATTTTCTATGTAAGGAACGCTTATAGCAAAACTAGTTCTGCCAAGTTGTGTCTAACGGATATAATATTTGGGATAACACAACTAGTTGAGCATTTGGTCCGTGAGGAGCACCTGGGAAAAAGGACTCAGTAGTAACCATAGGTCTGGACATAGCGTTCTCAGGTGAGAATAAATACATCCTTCTAAAGTAAAGGATTATTCACTTGCATAATCATTTAATAAGAGGATTTATTTTTGATATGTGGCAGCCAAGTTTGATTATCTGACAAAAATTACCCCCTAAATTACGTCTTCCAAGTTGACGAAGATGAACACAGATATAGACACAAGTATACTCCAATACATAGTTATCCTCAATAAATTTCGCTACATAACCACTCCACATATCGAGCTCCCCAAAATTCATTTTACTACAAAAACATTCCATATATCGAGCTCCCCATAATTAATTCCTAAACAAACACGCCTTTAAACTTGCATTTTCCAAGTTGAAGATAAAAACAAAGAATTCTTTGGACAAAATCCAATACAGAGTTCCCCTTAACAAATGTTTCTACAAAAACACGTCCTTGATCAGCTCTTTGGTGTTGGTGTAAGTCCCAACCACGCACAGCACCAGACCAAAGAATATGATGATGACGGCTTTCCACAGCCGCCACCACAGCAAACCCAGCCCAGGGTCCTCCCACTCCATGGCTAGTTCGATGAACGCGGGGAATACGAAGCCCATGTTTGAAAGGCAGAAGGAACCGATCTGAAAACAATACAATTAGAATTCGAAAAAAAATATTTAGGTAACTTCTTAGATCATACATAACAATAATTATATCACTGCCTATATACAGCATCTTAGGTTTATACCTACTTATGTAGGCCCTGAACAGCATTATTCAAGAGGGTAGGAATGTAATATGCAGTTAGGTAGTTTAAATTAAGATTAGAGCTAGGAATTTGACAGAAATAACTACTCCTCTAAACCTCACACAAAGGTTCCCTGTGTCGTGTCCTATATGATGATGTCGGTAATTATTTTAAGAATCGAAAGTTTGATATTCAATTTCTAAATAGGTATTTTTATAAATTGGTTAAAAGTTAGGTGGTGTCACAAAGGCACTGCAGATGTCTAGAAAACTGTGCTGCTGGATGAGATGGTAGGCTGCTTGTAAAATATTTGGCTGCACTCAGACGTTTTGGCAGGTACGAGTAAGTGGCTTAGGTGGCTGTAATGCAGGCTATCTTGCTTTAAAAAGAGAAAACAGACAGCACTTTCGGTTGTTTTGCTAAAGAGGCGGTGAATACCGAGGCTGCAAGTCAGCAGTGTGGCCGGTTCAGTTATGTTTTGTGCTTTGGTTTTTACGAGATTGAGGGCCTTACTTATGATATGTAATACTAGCTTGTGCCCACGGCTTCGCCCGCGTGCCACCCGGATAAAAAGTAGCCTATGTGTTATTCTGATGTATATAAGCTATATTACTGTAAAGTTTCATCGAAATCCGTTCAGTAGTTTTTGCGTGAAAAAGTAACAAACATCCATCCTCACAAACTTTCGCATTTATAATATTAGTAGGATGTTGATACAGTTACTCAGCAGAACAGTATCGGAAAGAGACAAAACAGTGTTTAATGAAATACCTATTTTTTTTTGATAAATAAAGATCTTAGTTACGAGGCGCATGACTTGGAACCAGTTGAAATTACTTCGGTTTAGAAGTTCAGACTCTGCATTTCAGTAGAAAAAACTGCATAACCGGAGCAAGCTTGCTTTGATGCTAATGATGGAACGAAGAAGATACTCACAAGTCCCATGAACTTGGAGACGTTGGGGAAGATGATTGCGATAGCCGTGATGCCGACCACGAATAGCGCGCGGTACACTCGTTCCCAAAGCCAGTACCTATCGGGGTTGTGTTGTCGCTGAAACAAATATCATTAATCAATGCAATATTAATAGAGACAGCACCGGTGTCAGCTATAACCAGTACAAGCCCACAGTTGGACGTCATCAACGTTCCTTAGTTACTTATATCCTGACTTCTTGCACCTTGAAGATGTTATCGGTCGGGCGAGCCTTCCTACATCCCAACGAGGTATGATTCTGCAGTATCTCAGACTAGAACATGTGACAAAATCTCCCGAATACTATTGGTGATGTGGTAGCAAGTGATTTTGATCCAAAGGTTCGTGGATCGAAAGCATTTTGGTTCCTAGTGTGTTCGAACCACGTCAGATTTTTCCACTCAAAAAATAAATAAATAAATAATGCTGGACACACATCATCATCTAGCCCCAAAGTAAGCAGAGGTTGTTATGGGAACTACATGACTGATATACTGCTTATATATGTTGTTTTTTTGTAAATACATACATATTATACATAGAAAACACCCAGACCCGAGACAAATATTTGCAGATAGTACAAACATTTGTCATTTTTTTGAATTGAACCCGCAACTTTTTGCGTCTCAGGCGGACCTTCGCCTACTGCGCCACAGAGGTCGTCAAAAAGAAGCCGTAGAAGGATAACATTGTGAGCAATCTGACATGTCCTAACTAATATCAAGGTTACTCATCCTGGTCAGGTCACTGATGCAGGGTATCTAAGAAAGAACCGAGCGTTTGATTGGGTATAGCCACGTCACGTGTTTTTTTCAATTTGTGCATATGTGCATTGAATAGGACTGGTCAAGGCCACGGAAACCAGCGGTGGTGATGCTAAGGTACCTTGATGTAATACCAGAGAAGCTCAAATGGAATCCAAAAGTTCAGTGCAAATGTCACGTAGATCATCAGCGCCATGAAGACTTTCAGCATTATTGGAAATCTGTAATTTATTAATACTTTTTAACTAGGATAGAAAATAATCTAATCTAATCAAATCATTTGTTTGTAAATATAAGTTTAAATAGGTTGGTGGGTACTTGGTAGAACTCCTCTGTATTGTGCCACCATGGTAGCGTACAAAATGTATAATTATAATTACAAAATTTAAATTTACGAACATAAAATCACTTTTGCAAAATTAATGACAAATTTAAGTAATTATACGAATGAAAAAGTCAACCGAGGTCCTTGTTATCAATGTGTTTATTTATATGGTGATATACTTTTCTAATACCTAAATAAGGTAAACAAAGCATTTTTCAAGCACTGCAAATCTTTAATATTTGGATTATTTCTAGAAGTTTATTATACATCTTTGTGGCCATACAAAAAACGCTTCTGTTCATAAGCGCAGTCTTAGGGGGATGTGCGCGCCAACTTGAGTTGAGTCGCTCACAAGTGAGAGTTATAAATAGATGCAATTTGGTACGATACGAATACGGAAGAAGGATTGAAGCGAAGGTGAGGTGAGTTAAATGAGTTGAGATGACCTGAGCTGAGCTAAGGTGTGATGAGCTGAGCTGTTGAGAGAACTTGGTAGTCCACTGTGGTTGTGCGTAAGGAACTTACGGATCCCAAGGGAAGTTCACGGTGATGGGAGACTTGGCAGTCTCTCCGAAGCCCCAGTAGCCAAAAAAGCCTACCACCGTCACCATGGCGATCACGACCGACATACCTTCAATACAAAAAAAAAACAAGGAAACCATTATTATTATAAGTTTAACGGGTCTTTATCAGTTTTCATTCCGCACTCAAAAGTGGCTAAGCAGCTTCGAACACCAAAGGACGTGGTACCTCTGCAAATGCCAGGTGTTTATAAAATAGACTGTAGCTGTGGCCGTGCTTACATCGGGCAAACGAAGCGGACAATTGCTGAAAGGGTCAAAGAGCATATTGCAGCTGTCAAAAATCGCCAGATAAACAAGTCGGCCATAGCGGAGCACCTTGTGGACTCAGGACCAAACCATTGGATCGAGCTTCATGACCCTAAGGTGCTATCCAGTGAACGCCAATATTGTAAGAGAATGGTTCGTGAAGCGATTGAAATAAAGAAGTACCCAAATTTTAATCGTGAAGACGGCTATAGACTCTCTGCGTCCTAGAATCCCGTGATAAACAGGTGTTCGTGTCGCGATCCAATTGTGCAGTGCGGTGATACGGTTAGTGTAGTGTGCCGTAATGTGAACATGGACTTTTCTGATTCTGAAGATGAAATGAGGGTAGTTGCGGCTACTGCCTTTATTTCTCGACGGTAGCTCCGTATACTCCAGTCATCCCGTGACCACGGCTGTTGCAATACAGTTGAAACGTCGGGAAAATAATAAAAAAGGTAAACGCGATAAAGACCCGTTAAACTTATAATAATTATGTTATCTAATCGCGAAAGTTTGAAAAATACTAAGGAAAACAGTATTTTCCAAAAGTCTCATACATAGTTCTGCCTAACTATTTTAGTAAAATATTTGCAAATCATGCTAACATTCGTCCCTCCGCAGAGATCTGTTCGCCGCAGGATTCCGCAAGTGGCGGTACTAAATTGTATATTGTTCTTATAATAGATTTTTAATTTTTAAATTCTTTAAGTTTAATATATTGAGAAAACGGCTGATCACCACTATTTATTTTTTGATTTTATAATGAGATTAGCTACGAAACGTCAGCAAATTTATAACTTTATTTGACTATGATCACGTAAGAGATGATTATGGTCGACGATGGAGCGTGAATGTGTCTATTCAATCTTAGCATCGCCTACCTCTTATGTGTAGGAATTCATAATTTAGTTTTAGGCTATCCCCTTTAATAAACAATAGTAACTTCGGTTAAGTAACCGTTCATAAATCAAAATCTCACCTCCAAACACAACAAGTGCCATCTTTTTAGGATTAGTCATATTATTCTCGATGGCGAGGGTTACTCCGATGCCCTCCATACTAAATACGCAGACTCCTATGAACTCGAACATGCCAGGGATAGACTTGAATACGGGCATGTCTACAGGATTCGTCGATGCGGATTTGATCCCATAGTAAACAGTGGCGACAGCAACCGTGACTGTCGGTAAAAATTAAATACGTCAAAATCTACGACAAAAACGAAATGTTGGAAAGTCTACCATCCGTTGGATCTTAAAGGATAAGGGAAATCAGTGGATGGAGGTAGCCCAATATCTTTCGTTGTGGTACTGAAGGAAGGCTATGTCTAGCAGAGGATTTAAACCGGATGTTGATGAAAGCACTCGTTGTGTTGCTTGTCTGCTCGTTCTTAAATGAAGGAACTTTCCAAAAGGTCACCATTTAGATGGGTGGTCACCCATGTGGGGTATAAAACTAATAATTCCTGAGCTTTGGTGGGTACATTAAAAATATAGTTTCCGTTTTTTTCGAAGTCTTCGTAGATAAGTGAAAGGTAAAATTAAGCATTCTTATTCTTTAGTCAGCACATTAAAAAGTTAGTTTTTGCCTTTTACAATGTAGAAATTTGAACATCAGGACCAACAATAAAAACATAAGAGATTACTTAAAATCTAATCACGGATCACGGATCACGGATTTGTTTTAAAACCACGGCTGACGATTTTTATTGGTTCAGTAACCAAGGTTATTGATTCTGCGAGCTAAATGGACTACCCATTGCCACTTCAACTCTTGGTTAGATAACTTACAGATAAACATATCAGCAACGATGGAGAATGGCGCCAGATACTTCAAGGTAGTGATCATGCAAAGCAGGATGCAGGGCAGCAACAGCGCGAAGATATAGACCCGGATCGGAGGATTACCACCATCATCAACGCTAACGGTTCCGTCAACTAGCTGTTTGATGGAGCGCGCCACCACCACTTGGTACACACAGCAGGCGCCGAAGAGATCGATGATGACTATCACGTCTACTATGTATCTGCAAGAAGAATGTTTGGGAGCGAAGGCATTTGCTTAGCGAAAATGAGCAAGAATCATTTTAAAGTTACTCAAGGGCTTCTTCGCTATTCTCAAAGTAAATGCCGCGGGTACACTGCTAGGTGACAGGCAATTAGGCAGAGCACGAAACATGTGGCCTTACATTTGGTGGCTTATTGTACTTGTATTATAATGTGCTTATTGTAATGCTTAGAGTGCTATAGATGCCTAAGTATGTAGTGTTTTTGAAAACAGAGCACATTTAGATGGGTTGCTTTACTTAAGGTTAAGCCTCGAGACACGAGACGTGAAGTCAAGACTTGGCCTTGATAAATAATATCTTTAAAAATGTACCTGCATCCAAATTTTAGATTAGAGACATTTCAAACCTGAAGGCTTTGCTATATTTCTTCATCCCCTTCCAAGGTCCTGCCGCTAAGCTAGCTTCAGCCAAGTCAGGGTACGTCATTGAGGGCACCTGCACTCTGCCGTACATTTTCTGAGCTGATCGGGCCAGCATCTAAAAAAACTACTATTTAAAGCAAAAACAAAAGCAACTAGATACGATAAAAAATCTAAATGCCAAAAAAAAACAAGAAATAAGAGGTCGTTTACATTGTTTGTTTGATTGTCTATTGCTATTTATATCCGAAATCATTTAACAGTAAAAGGTTTAAGCAACCATTTTGTATAAAATGGTGGTGCACAATAATAGGTATTGCAATATTTATAAAGAAAAAATTACTTGTACCTACCTTAAGCTAATTTATTTGGGTTGCCACGTTTCCAAACCCGTCTTAGCTTATAATCACATGAAAGCAGTGACGTGCATGTCAGAATAAGGGCACTCTATTGACTATCCTTTTAAGCGGGCCACGGGAGGGCAGCGGTCGGTATATCGTGGCGTATGCCACCTTTAGCACCTAGAAGGTGCTGGGAGCGGCTTCCAACTACTCCCAGAATGTGCAAGGGTGCTATGCGAGAGGGAAACACCGGTGCCCCTCTCGCATAGAATTTCTTTGGAGATCCCAGAGCCCCTTGAATTCCAAGCATCAAAGAGGCTACTGGGGGGTTTTAGCAAGTCTACGAATCCTAGAACCTCACATAACTCTGCCATACCCTCAATGTAGTAGGGCATCTGTTAGCAGATTTCCCTCTCGTCACCAAAAAAAGGGGGCACTCTAGGTTGATTTGTGTTTAACTAATCAGGATTACGCACATACATACAGTAACTGACGGAGAACCCGAGGAAACCGTTCAGCACCAGTGCCGTCCATAGCCCACAGTCCTTGTACGACTCGTGGATGGCCACGACGCCGCCGCCCAGGCAGCTCTTGATGAGGTGGCCGATGGACTCCACCACGCTAAAGAAGACAAAACCGTGAGGAAGGAGCTTATTTGGAGAATTGCCGTGGTCTAGTAACCTTATTTGCTGTCGCTCGTTCTCTATTAAAGGAAGGAACTTTCCCATTTCAACGTAACTAGAAGGTCTAATGATTATCCAGATCTTCCAGATCAGAGAACCATCCAGAATAAGTGTAATTTTGATGAAACAGCATTTCTTTATGCTGAACTTTATATCATCAGTAATAATTTGAGTCCACTGTTGAACATAGGCCTCCCCAAAAGAGTATGACGAACGATCATGTGGCTGCCTCCATCGACCAATTTCCCGCAACTTTTAAGATGTCATCGATTGTTGCTGGACAATTCCCTAGATATTTCTATCCATCCGTTACAATCGATCTTTTAATATAATTTTCACTAGAAACGGGATAGGCCATTAATGTTTGTTTCGAGTTGCATGAGCCATGATCACAAATCAAGAAGGAATTCCTTGCTGGTGGATGTTATGGGCAGATTATTGGTTTAACCCCATTCTAATAATAATATTAACATGGTAAATATTTCGTTTCTATCGATAATTATGTTCATTATTCTGAAACGAAGTTCCAAAAGTTAGAACTATAGTTACAAGTCTAACAGGATCACTAGATCCTGCCATCAGACGTAAGTCACCCCTGGTAAGGCATGCCAGTTTCCTCAAGATTTTTAATTACATTTTCGAGCACGTTCTCTACTAGCTTAGGACTAACTTCGTTGTTTTCGAGTTGCCTCTTGCGCGTGCAAAGTCGTAGTTCTTTGCCTCGTTTCCCGTAGCTCGGAGCTGGAACCGTCCTCCCACAACAGTGGGCACTGGTGGATCCGGACTTGATCCACCTCCTCCATCAGCCGTAGGGGTCTGAATAGATAGCGGAGTGCTATGATTATCATCACCATTAACGACTTGTACAGGTCTACTGATGGAGAAAGTGGCAAACAACGGCCTACCTGTTAGTAAGCGGTAACCTTAGCGCACGCTTGCAATACCAGAGGTACCACTCATGCGTTGCCTTCCTCAGATATCGAGATGAAAGATCTCATGTCTAGGTAATTTCACCGGCAATCATACCCTTCAAACCGGAATACATCAATGTAAGCATTATTGCTTGGAGATAGAAATAGGCATGGTGGCCCGCATCATGCCCCCGGCCGAGCCCTTTCACAGAAGCTCTACTACTCTCTTCGGCCTTCCCTAAAAAGTTTCAAGGCGATCTTGGAACAATTCTATCGACTTCACGTTTAAGATGTCATCGGGCTTTGCCATCCTGCGTCATCCAATTCGTGATCGCTTATGCGAGAACTTTATGCTTACTTCCCAGCGATTGCCGGTTCTGCGAGGTAATGGCCTATCCAATGTCACTTCAACTTGCTTATTCTAAAAGCTAAATACTTCAGTTTTGTTAATGTATTTCCTCGTCTGGGATTTTACGCGTGTGGTAAAATTCCGATAGCCCTTATCATCACTGGTATTAGTAACCTATTATTTATTTTGTTTATTTTGTTATCTTGTGTACAATAGTATGCTCAGGATAATTTTAGTATTGGATTTTGGTAGTTATTTGAAGAAATATATTACCGGTGTTGATGCCATAGTTATATCACACGATCACATCAAAAATCTAACAAAATCGTATAAAATTAAAAGGAGTAAGCCCATTATCACAATAAACCGAAATCACAGAAAATTCAACAATTCAATTATTCTCACGCTATGTAAAAGCAAAAAAAAAATCTGTTATTATTCTTTTGTAGAATCATAGTGACATTATGATTCTACTTCACAGACAGATTAACCACAGATAGAGAAGTAGTGTTACAGTCTCTTTGATAGAAAAATATTAAGAAATTGAGATCCGTTAGTTTCAGTTAATTTTACCTGTTAAAATGTATTTTATTTGTTGGGTTGGCTTATGTTTTGTGGGGAAATGGGGATGAAAACTGAAATCTGTGCAAGAATATTCTGGGCCTTAACTAATGAATTATTTTTATCATCATCTTCTGTTAACGACATTGATTCACGTCCAAACTTACTTATGAAGGTAAATAAACATTTAATGGGAAAGTTTTAGAATAAAGTTAATTTTTCAAAAACTTCCAAAAATAATACGATGCTTATTGCGGCGCCTCTTAATGATTTGTGACCTCTCTAGAAACCATCCTAATAGATTGCAATAAACCGCATGTCAATAGGATTAGTCGTTTAATATATAAATATAAATAATGCTGGACATTTTCACACAGTATCATCTAGCACCAAAGTAAGCAGAGCTTGTCTTATAGGAACTACATGACTGATATAGTACTAAACATTTGTTCCGCGATGGGAATCGAACCCGCAAACTTCTGCGTCTCAGGCGGGCCTTCGTTGACTGCGCCACAGAGGTCGTCAAATGTTAACAGACAAACAATCTCTTACGGCGTATTTCAACGCGTATATTTGTATCCTTTGGTCTATGCTGAGTTAAAAAAATGTGACAGTTTTGTAAAATTTTTGCACGGAAATCTTGTTGATACGTAAACTTTACATGTTATTCAGACACATGTCAACTTTACGTATCAACTGCTTGACTTAATCCTACACGTTTTCTATTGTAAATAAAACAAGACAATTCTAATGTATTTACAAACATTAATCTTTTACTTCATAATAAGACAAAATATCACCTTCCTTAACATTTAAAGAAGGCACAATACAAGATGGAACTATCGACAGCATATACATTTTGTCTAATCGTTACAAGCGATATTCGATAAAAATCGATTGAAAACATAAGATTAAACAAAATTTTTAAATTTAATTGATTCGATAAGAGTTACACAATATTTTAACGTATTGAATAGTTAAATTATCTAATCCACAGGTCAGAGTGCTACGCAACAATGATTAACTATTATGTCAGCTAAAAATTCAAGCAGAAAATAAACTTAACAACTGATAAAAAAATACTTTACCAAATAGAAATGACGAATATTTTTTTTACCAGTTGATTTTAAAGCAAGAGTTTAAAAAAAACCCGTAGCTTGGCTGGAAATAAAAACATAGCAAATTGGATTATATTTTTAAGGTTACTATTGAACATTTTTATACGTTAAAAAATTATACTAATGGTTAATAACTGTGATCACTAGTATAGGCGATGTAATACACATTAGGACTAGTAGGTATTACTACTTAAAATGGAAGTTTATGATCCTATGTACTTGTAAATACTAAGCACCTTTTGATGGAACTATGATTATTTTGTAATAAATTACAGGCACATCGTTTTTATATTCTATAAACTGGTAGGTAATCATTATTATGTATAGTTTATTATTGTTTATGGCAGCACTAATGACTGAATTTACTAGTTCGTTTAGTAAATATTATATTTAATTTACTATAATAGTAAATAAATTTACTATTTCGTTAAGTAAATATTATATTTATTTTAGTATAATAGTAGAGATTATTGTAACATAAATTTAATAGCTTTAGTAGCTGTTGAACGTTTAAATGATGTTGCATTAAAAGTAAAAAAATCTTAGTCTTATGAAAACGTCGTCAATAATACAATATAGCAAACTGAACATTAAAACTAATTTAAAAACTAAATGTGATTCTTAATTACACTTTGGTAATCATTAACTATGTTTAAACTAATTTTAATTGGGAGAAAACAAAAAAGGTATTCACCTAATTATTAATTTGTATTTTTTAAATTACAGTCAGCGGACGTTTCAATATAGAATTTATGAACCAGCTTTACTGCAAAGCATATAAAAACATTACAGATAATATAATTGCAGCATTATATATAAAATTATATTGAATAATAATTTAGTAACGTCCACTACTTTTATGTAAGAAATCCCTAAAAATAATTCTAATTTCACTTTGATTACAGAAAATAATGAGTAAAACTAATTATATTTACAAAAACTGGTTGATTATAAGACAGCTGTCTCAGAAAAAATATTAAATAAAATTTATACCTAGAAGTAACTGTTAATTGAAAAAACTCAAAATGCATAGTGAATCATGGAAATAATTATTTTCATAATGTACTCATTACATTATGAAAATTTTAGGGTTTTTATATTAATACATAAATTTATGTAAAAAAAAGTATGTAAAGCCTTTTATAGTAAATACATACACAATTTTTTTTATTTAAGTATCTTTGCGTAATTATTCATTTTAATGTAATAACTCCTTATTTTTCAATAAAATAAAATAATCATATCATTACGTTACTTACAATAATTCTGTACAGTTAAAATATAGACGAAAATGGAACTGAGACTAAACAATATGTACTCATCGTTTTTGTACTTTTTAAAACATAACCATCACAACTTTACAATTATATCAAAAAAACAAGTTTTAAATTTCCACAAAATATATGAACTTGACAAATTTTAACGTAATTTTACTATAAGTTAGACACATAAAAAGCCATAGTACATTTTTTCGTTTGTCTCCGTTTCGTGAATACTCGATAGAGGCTATTAATAAATAAGTTAAACTAGTCTGTATGTCTGTTTAAAGCAATCGGACGAACACGTACATCAGCATTGTAGATAGGATGATCGAAGATGGCCGGATGGAATGGGATTCACCGCGGTATACTGGAATAAAAAAAAACATAAAAATAAATAAATAATACTGGATATTTTCACACAGCATCACCTAGCCCCAAACTAAGCAGACCTTGTGTTATGGGAAATAAATGAATGATAAAACTATTTATATAAATATTTTTTTGTAAATACATTCATATTATACATAGAAAACACTCAGACCAGTGACAAATATTTGCAGGTTATATAAACATTTGTTCCGCGGCGGGAATCGAACCTGCAACCTTCTGCGTTTCAGGCTGACCTTTTCCACTGCCCCACAGAGGTCGAAAAATCTTTTCAGGATATAAAAATTGAGTTAAAATAACGGGAAATTGATAAAAAGTCCAATATGAAATTTCATTCCTTATTTTTTCGCCCTTGGGAATGGGATTATTTCATAAAATTTATATAAAATCACCTTTGATGTATTTAAAAAATATATAGGTTTATTAAAAAAACATTTAATATGCTTAATAATTGGCGAAAATATCATGTAACATACACACAAGAAAACATACCAGTTGTGAATCTCTTTCTTTTTTAAAGTTGCTTGACAATCCTATCCTATCCGATCCTACTATCATTATAACGCGAAAGTATGTGAGGATGGATATATGTTTGTCACTCTTTCACGCAAAAACTACTGAACGGATTTTGATCAAACTTTGCAGTAATATAGCTTATACATTAGAATAACGGACAGACTACTTTTTATCCGGGTACCGCGTGGGCGAAGCCGAGGGCAGAGGCTAGTATATCATAAAAAACCTCACATACTCTTTTGACGTCGGGCGCAGTATGACTTGATCGCAAAACGACTACTTAGCTATAACTGGATCGCAATAGGACTAGATCGCAAAATGTCTACCTGAATGACCGGGTGGCAAATAGACTTTTTCGTATCTTCTTTTCGTCATTTAAATTCGCTCATAAAAATAAGATTCCACTTACAAGAAGTGGAATCTTATACTTTTATTTATTCGTTACTTAATTTTAGTTTTTTGTAATATTTCTGAGACTTTACCCGATTTTTCACGTTTATCAATAAGAAGATGTATTTAATCATATAAATGAGTTATGAGATCTTTAGTTCATCAACTATTGTTTATAGGCTCTTTAGGGGAAATAAAGGATTCTTACTTTTGTTTTTATTGTTAGTCAAGTCATTTTTAATTAACGTTAATTTTGTCCATTAATCGATTCTGAATGATCCCAGTGATTTAAATGTACTGTGGTACCAAGTACTACAGTAATAAATTACCAATATTATAAAAATATGAAAACATTGTTAACGAAACGTCAGCAAACTTGAAAATCAGTGTCTATAGTTAAAATATATGTTGGTATTTTAAATGTTTAAATATGATATAAAGCCAAAAAATAATAAAGATTTTTTAATTTTTGTATGTTCTGCAGATTTTTTCCCACCATTTTTTTTCCTAGATTTTTTTTTTGAATTCTGATACGACACAAGGAATCATAGTCCTACTCTAGGATTCTTTGTGTCGTATCAGAATTTAAGTTACCCAAATAGTCAAGACCATTTGTGTGACTTTTGGGACACCCCAAAAGTTATTAATAAATACCCATGTTTATTTATTTATCTACCCAGTAAATAATAAAAAAGGAAAGATTGTGTGGTAAACAGAACAAAAAAAAAGTAAAAGCAATCTTACCTGAAGCGTGCTGGATCGACTCTGGCTCAACTTCTAAAAATAAAAGAAAAATAAAAAATAAAAATCATGCATGTTACAATAAAAACAGAAAATAATGGATATAAAAAAAAACTACCTTGTATTATAGGTAGTGCGGAAAACCGAAATAATTGCAAATTATAGAAATTTTTAAGCGGAAAATGTGTAATCTTGATGAAAATGGAATTAGATAGAAAATAGATTTAAAATGAATATTCTAAACATTAAAAAAAGCAAGAACCTACAACTCATGGTGTAAACTATATTGCATTTTGGTAAACGTAGTGTGGGGCGCCCCCTTGCTAGGTGGAGCGATGACCTGAGAAAAACGGCGGCAGAAAGCGGATGAGAAGACCCGAACACCGGGCTGAGGGAGAGGTATATGTCCAGCTGTGGGCTAATGTGGGCTGATGGTGACGATGATGAAATAAGCAACGTATAGACAGTAAGTTTCCTTCGTCGAATAAATAAAAAAAATCATGTCAAAGCCATTTCAAATGTTACTCCATGTGACTTGATATTTTATCCAAACTCCCTTGTAACCAACCTCACTTAATTCCTGTGAATACCTAATCTTCGTATTTTTATTCCTGGCTACGTAAAATGTTGGATAAATTAACCGTTTAGAATCACTAGTATGAATATTAATCTCATTAATTTTATTTCTGGCAACGTGCAAACAAAAAACTTTATCAGTTTCTTCCCCCGGATTCTTACCAATATCAAAAACCACGGGGTCCACAGCGTCACTCCAGCTGTGATCGTTCTTCACTTTGACGATCGCCTCGTACTTGCCCGCGTCCACTTTGTCACGGAGATCGTAGATTATGTCGTATTTGTGGTGTTGGGCAGAAGGTAACGGTATCTCGAACTCTTTCCATTGAACATCCTGAAAGGAACATTATTATTTCAAAAACATCAAACGGGTTGCATTCGAAAAATCCATATATTACAAAAAACGAAACAAAGTAGATAAAGTTGTTTTTAAGTGTCCAAGTTTTACACAAAAAACGATTGAATTTCCAAAAGTACAATAATTTAAATTGCAATCCAATTTGTGTATTTCTTTCTGCTTTCAGAAAAAACAGCCTACAACCCTGTTATCATGTTTATTTGGAACAACCGTCCTAGAACATGTACACTGATAAAAACATAAAATATTTCTACCCCTAGACAAATTTTCTTGAAAAAAGTTAAATAACCATAAAAAATCAGGAATAATGTTCCTGTAATCAGCTGTTCATAAAATTTGGTGTCTGCAGATATTTAGGATCCGGTTGACCAAAAACAGCTGATATTTACCTTCATTTTTAACTTTAACATATGTTATTATTCTGACGACCTCTGTGACACAGTGGGCGAAGGCCCACCTGAGACGCAGAAGGTTGCGGATTCGATTCCCGCCGCGGGACTAATTTTTGTACGATCTGCAAATTTTTGTCTCGTGTCTGGGTATTTTCTATGTATAATATATATTAACACAAAAAAAGGTATAAATGCCATGTAGTTTCATAACACAAGCTCTCCTTACTTTGGGACTGGATAATGGTATATGTGAAGCATTTTTTTTTTTTAGGACGTACCCCATTCGTTCCAAGCGTGTGTATTTGTGCGATGATCTCCTGAAGTGGTTGATGCGAATGTACTGTCCAAGCGAGGCGACCACTTTCTGCGCCCAGAGACTCTACGACTGGCTTCTGTACCAGCTCAATGGACCTGTTGTGTTTACCGATGCTGTTCTCCGCCTGGAAATAAAATTTGAGGTTAAATTCGAAGAGTGATGAGAAATGAAGAACATTTATTCAGCAGTTTTTTTTTTGTTTTTTTTTTATACAACTATGGAAGCCTGCAACACCAGAGGAAAGAATATAAGTAATTTAACATTGATCTAGTTTTAATGACTAAAGTATATCTTAGAATGTGTCCATTATACTGTTCTGTTTCAGTTATACTTATAAGGAGACTATTCTAAATTATATATTATTATTAATATTCTCATATCTTATCCCACCATCCTACCTTTTTTATGTCGTGCTAAATAAATGTTCTCTTTCTTTCTTTCTTATTCTTTCATTAACACGTTTCTTACTGTCTCTAGGTATTTAGGGGAAATACATTTTGTTCGTATGTTCTTTTTATTAGGTAAGTATTTATCCGTTTTTCAATAGATATACATTAATATTCAATATATTACACTACACTAACTCAAAAGGTTTGATCCTTTGGAGTCTTCTCACTATGTTCCTGAGTCTTAATGGTGCAGATTCTCATGTGCATGTAATTTCACCGGCACCCTTTTCCTTCAAACCGGAACACAACGATGTGAACATTACTGCTTGGCGGCAGAAATAGGTATGGTGATGGTAATTCTCTGAACGAGCTCTTTCATAAGTTCCACCACTTATACAATTTCCCATTTCAGAGATAAATGGTAACAACACATCAAAAGTTCTAAGTATTATGTTTCTAAGTATTACAAAAGTTCTTAGGTTACGGGTTAAAATCAATAAAGAAGTGGTTGTTACCTCGCATGTGTAGGTACCAAAGTCGATATCTGTGGTGGGTGTGACGGTCAAGTTTGAGTGTGGTCCGTTGGTGGAGATGTCGTACTGAACTGAAGAGTCAGAGATCAGGAGGCCGTCTTTGTACCAGCGGATGTGTGGACTGAAATAGATATAAGTGCTGATAAAGATGTGTGCTTGCATCGGAGAAATGGAACAAAAACATTATAAACTGATATTAATGAAATAAAAAGAGGAAACGTAGGAGTCAATTATTGAAAAGATGGGAAGTTTAATTTTAGAGTCAGAGATCAGCAGGCCATCTTTGTACCAGCGGATGTGTGGACTGAAATAGATATAAGTGCTGATAAGGATGTGTGCTTGGACCGGGGAAATAGAGTAAAAACATTATAAACTGATATAAAAAAATAGAAACAGGAAACGCAGGAGACACTTTAGAAGATGGTAAGATGGATTTAAAGTATAGCAAAACCAACATAGTCTAGCATAACTGCACAAGCAAGGGAAGGTAGCATGATGGTAGTGGAAGCAGATAGAAAAGGCCTCTCCTAAATTGGGGAAACAGACACAATCGAGGTTATCATTGGTTAACTTCTTATTACAGGAAGAAAACTAAGTTATACTTCTAAAAACTATCGTGAACTTGACGTTTTTACAATATGAATAAGTTATACTTATCTGAATAAAGGCTTTTATTATCAAGGAGTTGCAATGATCTTAAGATTTAGACACAGATTACCTCTGTAGCGCAGTGGGTGAAGGCCCACCTGAGACGCAGAAGGTTGCGGGTTCTATTTCCGCCACGGGACAAATGTTTGTTTGCACTGCAAATATTTGTCTCGGGTCTGGGTGAATCAATGTATAATATTTATGTATTTGCAATAAAAAATGTATATAAGTATATAAGTCATGAAGTTCCCATAACACAAGCTCTGCTTACTTTGGGGCTACATGATGCTGTGTACAACATAAAAAAAAACTGGATAGTAAAAATGATCAGTACAAGAACTAAATTAACATTAATATCTCTTAGGCTAATCCTAAAAAATATTTTGGCAATGGTCTGGCCATATCACTTGCAGAATTGACAACAGCTTGTGAAGAAATAAATAATAATACATTTAAATACTGTCACGTGATGATGAATATTGTTGGTAACTTACTTGGCTTCATATCGGGCAGAACATTGAAGAACAGCCTCTACGTTGATGGCAGAATTGACGATAGTCTTGTGAACATGCACACGGGGCTTGCCTGAAAATTGAAACCATCACCATTATTCAACATTCATGTTAAATAATGGTGGTAAAGGTGGCTCTCCAGGTGGCAACATATTGGTTTCGACCAATGTGTTGCCACCTGTAGAGCTTCATCGGTAGCCTCTATGAGCTGTTCCTGGGTTCAGGTGATGGGGCACAGAGTACAGGAGAGCAAGTGCATCATATTCTGTGAAGTTTCCCGTACTTACATTGGACGTAGGATGGGTTAATAATCCCATTTGGAATTTGAAACCATGATTCATGACGCTTCAAGTTCGAAGTTGAAAAACGACCAAGATTGTAAGGAAAAGCTGTGCGGCTCCCAAAGTTGCCTCAATCTCTTAAACTTATTATTGGAAATCCGTCTAACAACTTGTTGGCAGTGCAAGATCTACTTGCTCAACTTTATTTCATACCTCCAGGACATCGTCTTGAAACAAATTGATAAAATTTTAAGCCTTTTCATTCCTGGATATAAAAAATGAGTTGTAAAAGTTACGGGAGAAATCCGCGTGTGACACCCTGATGGACAGTCAAAACGAAACCATAGGTTCCGTTCTCGCAATTTAGCTTCGGAACTCTGAAAGACCCGCTTAAATTGGCGCGGTGGTGGTGAAGGCGATCTGAGACTGCAGTAGCATTGATTGTATCCGGGGGGTCCACGTAGACGCAGCTTTTAACAACCTTTTGCCCAGAAGTTGATTACCACCGCTCCCGCTTAGGAGACTCGATAAATGGACAATAATGATAGACTAGGTACCAGAAACAGAAACGCGAAGCTCGGCCTGGTTGCTGCCAATGCTGTTGAAGGCATAGCAATAGTATTTGCCGGAGTGTTCTCTCTTGATGTTCTTCACGTAGACGCTGTTGACTGAGAACTCGCCATCTTGCTCTCCCAGACGCTGGTTCTGAAAGTGAGAGAGAGATGTATGTAAGTTAAATGTTTCTTCGTGAGTTTAGTTGATAATATCGGTTACGGTTGGTGATTTGACCAAAAGGATGGCCAATTTTGGCTTTGAGAAAAGTGGATGTGAAAATTGGTTTCACACCAGATCCCTCTGGTTCTGGTGTGAATTAATTGGCTTTTGATTTTGAGATTATACCTCTACAATATTGTTTTTGTTTGTCATAGAAGTTTATTATTTGACATAATCGTTCAAAATATTTCGTAGCACGAATAATTGCAACGAAATATTATCACTTTCAGCTAATTAATATCAATTTGTACAGAAAATAAAACATTGATCACCATAATTGATCACCAGAGTAAAAAAAACTCGAAATATCAAACATTCTGAATAAATAAAATATATATTTAATTTCTAAATAAATAAAATATATACGTTCCCAAATGTTAACTTCGTTTGTTTTACATAAATATTGAGGGAACCGTTATGGTGGATTTAATTTGGTGACTACACATTGCTGGATCGAAATATTTACCGCTAGTTCTTTAACATCTTCGATTCAGAGATGTACTGCCTACTTACCCCGTTCTCGCTACTCCTGGACCACACGATCTGCGGTGGTGGCGTGCCTCTTGTGTCACAGGTCAGCAGCAGATTTTCACCCTCGATGATGTTACCGTTGTTAGTTGCAGTGAATTCTGGAATAAGGATAAATGGGATTTGTAGGAGGGGTTCAGAATTGACGCAAATAGATGTGTAAGTAGAATAAAATATAATAGAAAGTAATTTATTAGACAAGAACAAAGCACAGAAAGGACAGTTGCAAAGAGAATTAAATAAAATAGAAACTTTATACATAGGTTTTAACTTAGATTTTACAAAAACGCAAAAAGAGGAAGATTTTTGTGCTAATTAGTCCCATTTGTACCGTGCGGGTCAAACAGATCCTGTCTCAGCTTAGTGAGAAGCAGCGCTGATTTTCAGACAGGACCTAGGAAGAAGAGAGACTACTATGGAATATGGAGAGAGTTTGGTTTGTTTTGAGTTGGTTGAGAATTAATGCAAACAGTGGTGGGTTTGTGTATTATGTAAAAAGTGTGTTAGACTACGTACTATTGATAACATGGTATAAAAGAACTTTTCTGTGTCTGAGACTTACACTAGTCTATCACTCCTATTCACTTAGTTCTTCTATACGGTAGTTTCATCAATAGTGTTAATGAGGTATCATAGGTCAATGGTAATAATGGTCAGTAAATGGTACACACGTATGATTTCTGGAGACTGCAGCACCACCAAAGTGTGTTCCACCTTCACGGGATCAGTTTCCTGGACCACCTCACAGCGGTACACAGTTCCATCTGACGGTTCCACTTGTTTGATGATGAGGTCTTTGGAGTCATGTACCCTGGAATAGACAGACATATTTTATTAAATACTTGAACTTATTGATAACTAGCCTATGCCCACGGCTTCGCCTGCGTGGGGTACCCGGATAAAAGTGGCCTATGTGTTATTCTGATGTATAAGCTATATTACTTTAAAGTTTCATCAATATCAGTCATGTAGTTCCCAGAACACAAGTTCTGCTTAGTTTGGGGCTAGATGATGCCGTGTGAAAATGTAAAAAAATCCGTTCAGTAGTTTTTGCGTGAAAGAGTAACAAACATCCATCCTTACAAACTTTCGCTTTTGTGATAGTAGTAGGATTGTTTGGAGTAAGGATGTCTGACAATTCTCTGTTGGTTCAACATCAAATATTGGAAAAATAATTATTGTTATTTATTATTTTAATTTTCCCCGTAAGTTGTGTATTTTAAAAATTATATTTTTTTATTTTAAGTGTTATAAAAAGTCTCAAAATAAAGCTGCTTTTGACAAATATGATTCAACTTCTAGAGCTTGGAATGATTCTTAACAAAATCAAAACCATCAGGAAACTACCGAACAAAAAGACGTGTTGTAGATATATACCTTCTTATATTTTATGACCGTCTGTGAGTCAAATACTAGTTGTGTACTAGTACATAATAATAATAATAATAATCCCGCAGGGCGCGCTTGTGGCGAGCGTTCAGTGCGTGGCGACACCGCGGAGCCCCATTACTCCCTGGGGTCGACGGAGACCCCTGACCCTCGGCTTGCCTTAGCCGGCCGGTCGGAGGTGGAGGCGCAAGAGCGGAACCTATGCTCCAAGGGTGGAAGTGTTAAAGGCATAAAGCCGGGAGTAGCGTTTAGTGAAACTGCAGCACACCTCTCGACACCCTTTAGCCGTCCACACCAACGTTGCCTCTACGCTGCCTATCGTTGGTGGCACTTATGGGGCCCGTTTAGTGGACGGCAACTTATCACCTGCCTATGATTCGATTTGAATTTGAGTCAAAATTGGCAGGTGCCGTTTCATCCTACATAGCCCAGCAACCATTCCTTAAGCATTTACTCCTGCAATAGTCCAGATTATCACCCAATATATCCAATAGTTGCATCATTCACCATCCACGAAAAACCGTTTTTTATATATTGTATTGTACAAAAAGGCCTCTTAGTGTTAGCTTCGGCTCCACTAATGCCTATAAAGGCTCCAGGTAAAAGCCTGAGATTAAAAATAAATAAAGAGGAATAATAATAATAATGTTTATTTCAGGCCATAATCCATAATTTGTTAGTATACAAAAACAACTTATAGAACTATGTTAGTGAACACAAGCAAATAAAATACCTACTTAGACACTAGGCGAGAGGTCAGCTTGAGCACTACTACATAGGTAGATGTATATACCTACTGTATTTTTATAGATTTTTATAGATAGAAATCAGTCTTCATGCATTTGTATCGACTGCCCAAAAGGAGGGTTATTAACATACCTATTCGTATCATAGGCGATTACCGTAACCTATGTGCACTTTCAATACCATAAGTATAACTCGCGAGTTACCGACCCTGAGACATAGCGGGTGAAAAATCTCAAGTGCCTGTAATTACACCGGCATCCATACCCTTCAAACCGGAGCACAGCAATGAAATCATAAATGTTTGGTGACAAAAATAGGTACGGCGGTACTTCCCCGATCGCGCTCTTTCACAAGAAACTCTCATTATCCGCCATATTATGGCAATTGGGATGAGACTTTTCACCCCTTATTTCAACAGCAACGCTCGAGTGTTGCTAGCGTCCACTGGTTACCGTAACTCGCAGGTGGACCGGGCCGTAAGCATGTTTGCCACATACATACATATAGTCACACCTGTTTTCCGGAGGGGTAGGCAGAGACCAAGGATTTCCACTTGTTACGATCCTGGCATACCTCTTTCGCTTCATTCATCCTCATCACATTCTTCATACAGACTCGGCGGTTTAGTGTACTTCTGACCTGGCCTTTCTCTAAAATGTTTCCAATTTGGTCAGAGTACGTTCGCCGAGGCCTTCCTCTACCAACTATCCCATTCATCTATCCGTATGTTCATCTATCCATATCCAACTATCCATATGTTTGCCACTATAATAATATTAAAAAAAATATATATCTAGAATATTTGATGATATTAGATAGTAACTTACATGGAATATCTATCATTTTGGCGGGTCTTTATGCCACCAATGAAGATAAGAGTGTTGTTTTTGAACCACTGGACTACGGTGTCGTCTGAAAAAAGAATAGTCAAGCTCAGAGTCGTCAAATGAAAATGATGAAATGAGGGTTGTTTTTATTTCTCGATTGTATCTCCATACAGTCTATCCGGACCACGTCTGTTGTAACACAGTTAAAACGTTGGAATAATAAAAAAAAGTAAACGCTATAAATACGCCAGATGATTTGTGGTAAGGTAATACTAATGGCTAATGACGACCTCTGTGGCGCAGTGGACGAACCCCCGCCTGAGATGCAGAAGGTTGCGGGTTCGATCCCCAACTCGGAAAAAATGTTTGTATAACTTGCAAATATTTGCCTCGGGTCTGGGGTTTTCTATGTAAAATATGTTTATATTCACTAAAAAAGGTATATAAGTAGGTTATCAGTTATGTAGTTCCCACAATACAAGCTCTGCTTAGTTTGGAGCTAGATGATGTTGTTTGAAAAGTGTCCAGCATTATTTATTTATTTATTTTTTAGTAGTTATCATCAAGTTATAATTGATATCAGGGTCAGGACTATATATGTCCATGTGTCTGTTGGGTGTTCGATGTCCTCATTTATTTATAGTTTCAAAAGTTTAAATTTGTGTTGCTTGCCATCAAATCGTTATATCAGCTTTTTCGATGGCTATCTGCAACATTTTAATAGCTTTTATTTGAATGTCCGAAGAGAATAGACGGCCATTGAATAATAATTCAACAGTTAACCGGAACTTCCTCTACGGTTTTGGCGCCACAGGATGTGTATCCCATGTTGTCAACTTTATAGGTGATGAATCAGGCTTTTTAGTTTCTAATAATAATACATCATAATAAGACGTAAATTTATAACCTATTAAAGTGGACTTTTTACTTATCCTTTTTGGGGTTCTCTGGTCCCTACTTAACCTAGACATTTCCATGCAGTATTGTATATTTGTTACTCTGACTTTGTGGATTTGGCATCAAAAGAAAATTAAGTGGGTGTAACCTTACGATGTCAAGTGGACTTGTTTATTATTAGTGGACTATTTACTTATCCCTTTTTGGGTTCCCTGGTCCCTACTGACTGAGTCCGCCAGTTTCACGAATATTGATGATTATCTAATTAATACCTATTTAATTAAATTAATTTATATATAATGGCGTCGATTCTCTCGTGCACCAACTAAACTTATTTTTATCTATCGTTCTCTTTTACTAACAATTAGAAAAGAAAGGGAGAACAACAATTTTAGTGCTGTCAAATTAACTAATCTGATTTAAGTATTTATACAAATTAAGTCGTGATTTCAAAACTAAATCACGAAGAAGCAAAACACGTAAACTAAATGACCATCAATTTTTTTTTATAACGTTCGTCCCATGATGAAGATTATCAGCCAGATATCTGCCTCAAATAGCCTTTTTGCCTTAAACATTTTCAAAACTAAATAAATCAAAGATTTTACTATCAAAGAATTTACTCTAAACCATCGCGAAGCCTAGAAGAATCAAACCTAGAAGAATCAAGCCTAGAAGAATCAAGCAACAAACATGATTTTGTTTCTGTTGGTCCTTCATTCAGCTTTTAAGAGTTTTAGTGATTCAAAACAGATCGTCATACTATTGAAGATCTAGCTGACGTTTGCTGATGGTTGGTTGGTGACTTACTGTCAGGGTCGACGTTGCATTCCAGCCTCACGTCCTTTCCAATGGTGACCTCATACGTCGTTGGGCGCGTGGTAATAGTAGCTTGTATGGCTGGCTCATCTTTGACCTCGGGGTTTCTCTCTGAAACGTGATAAGATCGATGTTATATAAGCACCAAACAAATATATACAAAGTCCAGACTAACAAAATGGCCAATGTCCAAAATTTCAAGGATATGGGGATTTGGTCCAGAAGTATCTCCTGGTCAAATTATTGCCATTATTCTAGAGTAATTATGGTACAGATATTTTTTTTAAAGTGCAGTGATCATAAGGGAAAAGTGACACGATGAATTAATGAATGACGATCCTACTACTAGGGTTAAACGCATCTACTCGGTTCATATCTACCTTACTACTCAGTAGTGTGATCACAAAGAGGCGAGAGGTTTTTATTAAAAAAAAATGTATACCAATAGCACATGCAAGGTAAGTACGTTTATGAACCAACATGACTTAACAGTTGCTATAATAGGGACTTCTTAACGCGTATCCTCCATACCACATAAGCACTTAGTTCTAAATGTCAGCTATCCAGAAAAAAAAACCCAACAGACCGCCAAGGTATCAGGATCTTGCAGCACCGTGGTATTACAACCCCCAGATCTGGAACAAATATCTGCAGAACATAAAAACATTTGTCCCGCAGCGGGAATTTAACCCGCCCCTCGGACGTAGTCGACTCGCCCGCCGTGTCATCGAGGCCGTCAAAGGGTGACCTGAGAGTTGCTAACCCTAGCTGATCTGTAAGAAAGACTAAGCAAGGCTACACTTCAAACATCACTTCACTTCACTTCTTGATTATGGCTTTTGCAATGATTTGTCACAATTCTGCCAATGTCCGTTTCATGATATGACATAAACTTTTGGAGATGTGTGGATAGTAGAATATGATCGTTTTTAAAATAATGAAAAAAATCGCAAGATTTTCTACCTTACAAGAGGATTTTACAATCAATTTTGTTACCACATCAAACATACCATCAAAATCATCGTTCTGCGTGCCTTCATCATCGCTGGCTTCGTCTGCCGCAAAGATGTCGTCATCATTCACGTCCCGCCTTTCCCTAGCGTGTCTGGCTTCTGTAACAATGATAAAATAAACGTTTAAACATTGACAGTCCAAAGACATTGACCTGACAGCTCGAGCCAAAGAGTTAAAAAAACAGATGACGGTTTATGGCCTGAGCAAAGCGGCGCGGTCATGGCAACGCTGTTGGCGGTGATCAATTTTCTCTCTTTTACTGATAGTGCATGCAAGAAAGAGATGACAAGAATATTACTCCTGCTTGGCTTGAAGACCTAAGACAACGGTTTTGTCTACCGCCGAGAAGACAAAAATAATTTGTCTTCTCTTTTGTATGACAGAATAGGCGACAGAAATAGTTTTTGTCTTCTCTTTCGTAGAAAATTATTTCGACCAGGCTCGTAACGATCTCGTGGCATAGTGGTATAGCCCCCATGTATCAAGCGGGAGGTCACGTGTTCGAGCCTTTACCCCTTGATCACCAACAACACCACCGCGCCACCGCGCCGTTCACTGGGCCCTCTAGATTGAAAAGTAAAGTTATTTACTTCTGTAGACCTCGAAATTTAAAGCAAAAACATTGTATTTTCTACTACAGAAAAGCAATGTTTCGTACGGCGCTCCATTGACTTCCTTTACGGGTTTGAAATCTTGTAGCGTCGGGCAGTCTTTGAATTCCCTGATTTGTACCATGCCAAACTTATACCATTGTGCACCACACGCGCTGACTACTGACAAGTACAAGATTCTACCTCAATTGGCTTGCTACCATGTTTAGGGATATTCAATGGTTGTACGAACTCCTGTTTTAATAGTAAGGAAGCATGGTGTCTTATTTATGTCAGTGGCAGGTAGAACTTTATTATGTGGGAGAATTTATGGGATTTCTAAAGGACTTGCTAGCTTTTAGTCTTTGAAATTTGCCGCAACACGACAGTACGACAGTTTATATCAGTTCTTAATCGACTAGCGGCCATTTGCTGAAACGCTATGCAGCATTTAACCACAACTTACCATCCCCCTTTCTAACCTGACAGCCCAACTCCTTGAAATAGCGGAGGACAGGGTTGATGACAGCAGTGTTCCAGTATCCTTGACTTCGTGGGAGTGATTGATGACAGAGGGAATTGATGAGCTCTTACATTGCAATACCGACGCAAAGGTGTGAAAATAATGGTGTTATGAAGAGGAGACCACAGTGGATGCAGGTTTAGATGGTGTGTATAACTTCCAACTGTTTTAGTTTACCCAATGAAACTGTAACGCTCAACTAAGGAAGTGCAAACAAGGTGATTACTCAAACCGGGGCACATCAATTGCTGTAATTAATAGGCGGGCCATCAGTAGGTCAGTTTGTGACAAATCATCCCAGCTAGGGTACCCTGGGTGACCAAGTTTGTAGTCTGTTTCTCGTGACATATTGTAAAAAGGGGGGTTTTTCTAGTGATGTTATCTGCATGGTATACTATAATTACCGGGAAGAAGCTGAAACGCAAGAGGGTTCGATTCCCGTAGCGGGAGAAATATTTGCATGTTCTGCAGATGCAAATATTTCTCATAGTTCCTGATACCCACGATATAGGGAATTCTAGGGCTTCGCTCATTACAATAAATCGATCTATGTATAAGTTATTGGTTTTTATAAATTACTGTAGAAGATATTCGTATATAAGCGGTCTTGAAAAGTTCTGATCGCTTTCTAACTCTATTAACGGACACGCGGCGTGCGACGCGCCGCGTCCCGCAGTAAATTCAAACGTATGGCGATGTATGACAGCGTTTAGGTATTTCAAGGAAACACGCTTTTCCGTAAACGTAAATGCGAAAGTTTGTGAGGATGGATGTTTGTTACTCTTTCACGCAAAAACTACTAAACGGATTTTGATGAAACTTTACAGTAATATAGCTTATACATCAGAATAACACATAGGCTACTTTTTATCTGGGTAATACGCGGGCGAGGCCGTGGGCAAAAGCTAGTAATATTATAAACCTGAAAGTTTGTGAGGATGGATGTTTGTTACTCTTTCACGCAAAAACTACTAAACGGATTTTGATGAAACTTTACAGTAACATAGCATAAACATCAGAATAATACATAGGCTACTTTTTATCCGGATACCACGCGGGCGAAGCCGTGGGCAGAGGCTAGTATCGCCGTAATATTTGAATTTATTGCGGGCCGCGCCGCACAACGCGACACGCGAAATTACGCATTACGCATTTATGTTATGAGTCTAACGAATCACATCAGAGACGTCCGCAAAACACTCTGACAAAGAGGAAGGGATGTAGGAATTTTTAGACAGGGCATTACAGAAAACATTTATTGAAAAAAAAAACCTTTCTTAGCTACATCCATTCTACTCTCGATTCTTGTTCGGGTTTTGCGTAATTTCATTAGGATTGTATCATGTCCATGAAAGTTTTCTCTTATATAGTCACAATACGACGACCTCTGTGGCGCAGTGGGCGAAGGTCCGCCTGGGACGCAGAAGGTTGCGGGTTAAATTCCCGCCACGGGACAAATGTTTGTATCTGCAAATATTTGTCTCAGGTCTGGGTGTTGTCTATGTATATTATGTATGTATTTACAAAAACAAAAAAAAAACAAAAAATGTATATAAGTAGTATATCAGTCATGTAGTTCCCATAATACAAGCTCTGCTTAGTTTGGGGCTAGATGATGCTGTGCGAAAATGTCCAGCATTATTTATTTATTTAATATATTGAATTTTTCATTAGTATTGGTGCCATGCTGTCTCAGTGGCCTTATTGGTATTCCTGCTGGGGACATGCATCGTGCATGTACTATCTATTACTGTATTATCAAGGAAGTGCTTGGACATAAATAAAGTGGGTACATTGTACCATGTGCTGCGAAGGAATTTAATAGGTCTTCCTAGAAAATTGTTTGGGACTAACAAAGTCAAAGTCAAAATTCATTTATTCAATAAAATCACAAGGACCACTTTGAAACGTCGGTTTTTATCTAGGTGCCTGTTCCTCCGCGACCAAGCCAGGAAAACAATCAAATAGAGCATGTCCTCATCACTGTTTTACTTAAAATCCTTGAAGTTTCGTCACTGCTTGCTCAGGGTGTGGGTTCGGATCCTAGCAAAACTTTTAAAACGGCATGTGCAATTCAATTTTTTTTTGCTCTTCGAAACTAAATTAATAAGTTATGCTGGACATTTTCACACAGCATAATCTAGCCCTAAATTAAGCAGAGCTTGTAATATGGGAACTACATAACTGATATCCTACTTAAATACTTTTTTTTTGTAAATACATACATATTATAAATAGAAAACACCCAGAACCCTGACAATATTTGCAGATACAAACATTTGTCTCGCAGCGGGAATCAAACCCGCAACTTTCTGCATCTCAGGCGGGCCTTCGCCCACTGCACCACAGAGGTCGTCAATCTGAAAGTTATTTTCCTTTCTTTTTGTAGGTGTTCCAATAAACGGCGATGGGCTTACAACCTGTCACGTACATTGCTAATTACAAAGCAAAGCTTGAGTACTAAATATAATGTTTGGAATTGCCTCTGACTACCCCCTATTAGGTACCCTGAGTATGATCATGAGGATTAGAGTCGTGCTTATGTTTGTTTTTTATTATTGTCTCTGTTTAAAAGCGCAATAGATTTAGCAAATTTTTTTTAAAGATGCAAACCGAAACTCTGGGATAGGTGATTCTCCACTGGACGGACAGACAGCAACTGGACAGACTACACACTAACCATATATCATCTCATAAGTACTACTTATATATCTCGAGTGGTAACCCTTTACTGATTTATTTTTATTTGCTCATATGATTCAGAGGCAGCTGCTCAAATAATTACGGTACATTATGAAGGGACAGACGTTTTCTATAAATTATATTAACTTTGGTTGATACTTTGTAGACTTTATTTAATTTAGACTAAATACTTTTCTACACTTCACTATTATAAACGCGAAAGTTTGTAAGGAAAAAACTTCGGAACGGATTTTGATGAAACTTTACATTAATATAGCTTATACATCAGAATAACACATAGGTTACTATTTATCCGGGTACTATGTGCCATTTTACACTTGGTTGTTCACCAATCTTCGTAGCATCATGAAGGTCCCGTCTGAAAACCAGCTCTGCATCTGACCTACTAGGTTTTGGTGCAGCATAATGCTATTTGACTCCACGCAATACAAAATTAGGTACTTAGTTTGTCTGTTCGTCTCGTTTCGCTTTGTTAAACACTTGTTTTATTATTTAACCCTCCGCATACCATCACGCCCGCAGGGTCAATTCGACCCGAACCACGGACAATATACAATTTTACAAATGATGTTACAAGATACCTTTTTTGTGGTTTCCAGCTTCTGTACAATGAAATCGAGAATTAATAACGAAACGGTTTTATGATGCCAATATGTTTTTTATGAGGTCACAGGCTGTAAACCTTTTTGAACATTAGTGATCAAGTGCTGTAATTTAGGATTGAAGACCTAAAATTTTTGAGGTTGATGGTACGTAAATGTGGAAGTGTAAACATTAAAACTTGCGGTGCCAGAAATTTGTTTTGTCTTATCGAAGCCTTTATTGATAACTGTACCAAACAATTCTATGGACCCGTTGGGAAAGGAAATATTATTTATTTTAAAATGTCGTTGACCTATTGGGAAATAAAGTATGAACCATTTTTTTTTGAAAACAATGGAGTCATGGACCTCTGGGAATAAGCCGAATTACATAAAGAATCAGAAAGATATTTGGTATTTTTGGTAGGTAGTTATACATACTTCCTGGAAATAGGTATTTCTTTTTTTTTCTTTTTCTTTTTCGTGCAACAAAAACCATAATCCTGCTAGATCAGATACAATACTGAGAAATCTTTTACCGTGTTTAACCAAATTTTGCACGAAAATTCGCATCAAACGACAAGGGAACTGACAGGGCACGGTATATCAATCAAATAACATTTAATTGATATGTTAAATGTAAAAAAAATGGCGGGAACTTTCTTACTAACCTTATACTTTAAAATAATCTCAAAGACAAAAGTCAAAAATACTGAAACGCTTTTCTAACTTAAAGAATAGTTGGAAAGAGATGACGCTATATGCTATATATAAAGTTGTAATTTTCTAATGGAAATTGATAGGTACTTATCATGCGAGCGAAGCCGTCAGCAAAAAATTAATCTTCCATAATTACGGCTTATAACCACTATACGCAAATTAAAGCATCACATAAATCAGCTTACGAAAATGGCCACTCTCGGGGCAAATTTGACCCCAAAACGTATCAGAGAATTTATCGCAATCGACCGCCCGATGGTTACCAACTAACAATCAAATTAACGTTGATTAAGTGGTGTCGTGACCATGCACCATCAAACAATAAATACTTATATTAAGGTGAAGAGAGCACTAGAGATGTATAGTTTTACGGTCTGTTTCATAAAAACTACTAAGTTAGAGTAGGCTGGACCCTACTATAACGGTGCATTAACATGATATTAGTTACAAAAATGGCGTCTGTTGTTGTCATCTGTTATTACCTAATACGTTTTAGAACTTGTTTGTTGTATATGAGCAGAAATGGAAGCGATTCAAGCTATCGAAACAATTAAGGCATTAGAAAACCGACCACTACGCAACAGGAAAGTATACAAACAAAGGCCGGACCCATTTTTATTGAGAGAAGATTTCCGCAGGCGCTACCGTTTCGCAAAAGAAATGGCAAGTTCAATAATTAACCTGGTGCGTTTAGACTTGGTGAAGCACCGAAGGGGAGCCGGAACATCAACTTCCTAACGTTCGATCTGAAGGCATTGAGTCGAATAGAATGCAATTTCTTATTTGTTTGAAATAAGTGCATATAGGTTGTTGAAAAAGATAACACAAAGTTCCATTTTGGCGTCTTTTGACGACCTCTGTGGTGCAGCTGGCAAATGCCCGCCTGAAGCCTGATTGCGAGTTCGATTCCCGCCGCGGGACAAATGTTTCTATGATCTGCAAATATTTGTCTCGGTGTTTCTATGTATAATAATTATTATGTAGGCGTATTTACAAAAAATGTATTATATCAGTCATGTATTTCCCACAAGCTCTGCTTACTTTGGGGGCTAGATGATGATGTGTGAAAATGCCTGACATTATTATTATACTAGCTTCTGCCCACGGCTTCACCCGCGTGGTACCCGGATAAAAGGAACCCATGTGTTATTATGATGTATAAGCTATATAACTGTAAAGTTTCATCAAAATCGGTTCAGTAGTTTTTGCGTGAAAGAGTAACAAACATCCATCCTCACAAACTTTCACGTTTATAATAGTAGTAGGATTTTATTATATTCACCTTTATTATTAGTATTAAAATGAAATCTTGTTTACAAAATTTTCCGTTTAGACTTTAAACACGGATTCGGTTGTGCATCTATGAATTGTTCCACGTGAATTTATGTGCGTAATCGTTTTTAAACGGTAAGGAAAATATAACAGAGTAGACCAGCTGAAACATAATTTAGCTGATGATAGTATTAGCGTGACCGACCAACATAAATAAGTATTTTAGGAATGGATGATCTAATACTCCGAATTCGCAATTAGGCCACGGACAGCTGTCGGCCTTTTTAATTTACTAATTTAAAACGCATGCCTGCAAAAAAAAATACATCAATGGCTAGAATTTGACAACAATGTACGTTGTATGCTTTAAAATAATCTCAAAGCTAAGAGTTAGTGAATACAGAAATGATTTTCTAGCTTAAAAGATGAGAAAGAGATTCAATACATTTATTGCTTCACATGGTAGGTACATAGATGGTGTTTAAGTATTTATCTCATTATAAACCCTGTCTAAGGATAAAGCAACAGAAAGGTAGGAATGACCGTGTATTGCAACAGCCATGGTCTGTTGCAATACAGTCGAAACGTCGGGAAAATAATAAAAAAGGTAAACGCGATGAAAACCCGTAAAATTTATAATAGTGTTATCTTATCACGAAAGTTTGTAAAATACTTCTCCTTCTTACTAATTTTGAAACATGTGCAATTAAAAAAATATATAAACGAGAGGGGGTAACTTTAGCTACTTTGTAGTCTCATACGTTCTTGCTGAGAACTTAATACCAAAAATGGTCCAGTACAATGTCTTGTTATTCAGCCTGTCTAATTAAAGCAACATACAGAAAAGAATATTTAAAAGTTTCAACGCCCAACATTAATCTTACTCGCGTCATGAATGAAACTTTATAAATCTCTTGTGGACTAATAAGAGTAAAACAATGCAACTTTAGCTAGACCTCCCATCTCATCCCAAAGGAGGTCAAAAGAAAGAACATGTCATGTCCAACTAAACTGGTCGTTATGAGAAATATCACCATTCATCCCTGAACCCTTCGGAGCTCCAAAGTTAATGATCTGTGAAGGAATATGACGGATCATTTTGAGATGGTTGGGGTGCATGACGGTCTCTTTCGGTTCATTTGAGATGCTAATAAAATATGGGCTTACAAGTTTTTTGAAACTATTTTTGGAATCATATCTTCCGTCATCGGATATCTAATAAGGAAATCTAAAATGTTTGATGACAATCAAAAGGACTGTCACTTAAAATTCTTGACACGAACTTTATAATAGTTTAGTTACTTATGTTGTGCTCGAACGTTTTGTCAGTCTCAGCGAAAGTTATTTCTCCATCTGTTGAAGGATTTCATCTTAAAGTGATGATGGCATTTATAAATATCTTTATACATTGTTATTATTATTTTGGTAATTTAGGCTGTTAACACCACTTCTAGCAAATAATTATAAAAACATTTTCATAATTATTAGCTTAAATTAGAAGTCTAGCCGCATAAATGAAACAAAGGTGTAAGGACTACTTAAATATTTATCGTCCCTTAAGTCAAGTCTAATAATAAAATCTAATCTAATCTAATAAGTCTAATAAAAAGGATAACAATACATTAAGAGACTACCAGATACAAAATATCTTAGCAACAAAATAGTAAAATAAAATACACATTGGTACAAGCAAAATATAAGAGATTAGAGAGAAAGATTAAATAAATAAACATAAATAAATGTAGATAGAGCACATAACTTACACAAATAAGACAGAGCTTACATTTTAGTAAATAGGAGCATAAAAGCTACTGTCCTGACTAGATTTGTACCGATCAGTGCAACTGCTCGCCGATTATTCCGTACAATGTTAAGCCGTTGATGTTGTATTTAATAATATTTGTGAGTTAAGATCTGAGTTGGCATTCTGTTATTTTTATCATGAGGAGGAAAGAATGACATTTAACGATATGAATGTGGATAGACAGAATTGGTCAAATAAAAGATGGACGGCTTGTGTGAAATATAGGGACTAGGATGACGGCTGATAGAAGAGGTATGGTGCTGTCACCAATAGTGTCAAAAATTGTGCTAAATATTAATATAGGTACGAGTAATGTTAAGGTGAAGAAATGATAAACAGATTGTGTGAAAGGTAATATTGATTAAAAAGGAATGAGTAGTGAGATGTAGAGGTAGACGTATAGAAGAGCGTTCAAAACATGTTATTCCGACAAGCGTCTTAATGTAGGACAAAGACAGAAAGATGGTACCGTCTTTTTAGCTATGTTCTTAAGTCTATGGTAAATTATTTGCTAGTGAAACTGACTCTTATCTCGGGTCGAAGTCGGCTATTCGGCAAAATAGGAAAACATCTCTAGTCCAGCAGACATAAAGGACGCTTCCTGCTCCAAAGCTATTGACCGCACGCCTATTTATAACTTGAACCAGGTTTAAGTTCAAGCACATCACTTGAATAATAAGTATCTGTACATCTCTATACTTAAATGTTCTGATTTTAGATATGCTTTTAACTGACCATTAAAAGGTAATCTAAGATAGAAATAACCTTGAAAGAGGTTTTCAATTGTATCGTTCATTGATAAAATTAAACAGAAAACCCTAACGTTAATACAGTAAAAAAATGGCAGTTAACTTTTTATTTGATGAAGGTGTATCTCAGAGTCAAAGTTTGGACCTGTCTTTTTTTTTCTGTTAGTGTATAGTTGTATAGGTTATAAGAATTCAGATTTTCATCTGAAATCGGTCAGGATTGCTAAATCTGTTGGCAGCTTTAACCTAAACACATAAAAATTAAGAACAACAGGTGTTTGAAATTTGAATTCAACTATGTATTTGCTTTTATAACCCACAAACCATTATACACAATTATTATTAGTTAGCAATCGTTTGCTATTTTTGATGTTTTATTATTATGTTCTTGACACCAATTGCAAGATGATCGTTTCCTTTGAGATTTTGTACCTGACGTTCAACGTTCTTGCTTCAATACATAACGACATAGCCATGCCTTGCTAAGCCGCCAACCGACTACGGGACAAGAAAAGTTTTTTTTATACAACAGTGGCAAATAAGCTTACTGCCCATCTGTTGGTAAGCGATCACCATAACCTATTGACTCTTGCAACACCAGAGATATCACTCACGTATTGCCGACCCTGAGACATAACGGGTGAAAAGTCTTTTCTCCTGTAATTTCACCGGCACCCGAACCCATCGATCGGGAAGTAATGCGAGTAATTACTGTTTGGAGGTAGAAATATGTATGATCCTTCACAAGGATCTCTACTATTTCTAAAAACTACTTCTATTGCACATGTGCTTAAAAAGAAAGAAAGATAACACAATTAATTGTCTGTAAGAAATTGTGTGCATCAATTTAATAACAAACCTACACAAGGTGGAAATAATTTGCGTTGCCTTGGGTAAAAAAGGTCCCCCCATCTCAGCACAAACTACACAGACCCCTGAAACTAGTTTTAATTTGTAGTACTTGTTTTATTTTTCGAATAAGTACGTTAGAAAATATGGCCTTTTGTCCATAGAAGCCACGTCTTTTCTACCCAATAGTGGATTAGAAAAAGAGAAAGGACGGAAGGAAATACCTGGGGTTCTGGCAGGTTTTCACGTAAAGGAGATGAGTACATACAGGGTAAGGCATTCCTTCTCCAGATTACGTAATAAATATAGTTGATGAACAAAGATTCATTCGGAACGTATCTTTACGAAACAAGTAACGTACGTTGTGTGGTTGGCGTAACAGTTGGCCACAGTTGGTTCGAGCTCCCATTTCCGTAGCAATGGAATTGGAGGAGGCTTGGTCTTAGCAGTGTGGGGACATGTGACGACAATGATATATATGACATTCTATAGAATCTTGTTAGCTGTCTGCCCCAACTAGAAAAGTCGCCTAGCCTTGACATACCTAGGTCTTCATGCAACCTATCAACTCCGAAATCAGAGTTGTCCAGACATATTTAAAAGAATCGTATTAATATCGTGTCAAACTATTTTACTTACAGCAGTCTTCGTCATGTTTTTGAGTTATTGTGTGGTATGTTTTACGTTTTATTTATTTTTATTTTTTTTACTATATTCAATTTGATCTGATATATAAGTTCAAATATGTGAGTTTGTGTATGTAATATGTATATGTTTATGACGTGGGTATTAATATATATTTAGATATGGGTATTAGGTATTATATCAAAATTAATGTGTAATTTGTATTTTTATATTTATTTTTCACACTTTTATTCAGGCAATAGCACCGTCATTTTTTTAAATAGTTCTCTCCATCCTAAGGTTGTCTGGAAGAAATCGCTTTCAGCGATAAGACCGCCCATTGTGCATTTCTTTTTTTTGTTGTTCTTTTTACTATGTTTCTGTGTTTATATTGTAAATTGGTGTTATGCACAATAAAGAGTTTATCTATCTATCTATCTATATATAGATAAAGTTGTAGACGAGGCAATCCAAAATAATCTGTCTTGTTTTAATATTGTCATACTGTTAGAGATATTTTAAGAATTGCATGAGTCAATGCAAACATTGTCGATGGTGAATGAGATATCTTCAAACAGCATTTTGCTTGTAACTGATTTTTGTTCTTTATAAAAAGTATTATTACTTGTTATCTTAATAAAAAGTAATCTAGCGTGATAACTTTTACTAAAGTTGACACTCAAACAATGACTCATATATTCCAATGTGAAGCTGAAAATGTGTAGAGTAAACAAAACCTTAATTAAGGATCACTAATTCTGTTCCCAGTACTTCAACCTACCTACTCTCAATAATTACTAAGGTACAGATAGCTACAAAAGTAATAATTATACATCTGTCATTCAGATGAATCTATCCACAGTCATAAGAGGTCATCCACAGAAATACGTACTGTAAAAGTGTTCATAAGTTTAACGGTGATAAAACTAGATGTCGCCACTAGTCGAATAGAATACGAATTACCGCTGGACTCTCGCCCGTTACAGCATTATTTTTACAAAGTTTTTTTTCGTGAAAACGTCGACCGAATTGAAAGAAATCATTAATTTCGATAAATTAAACTAATAATTAAACATATTTGATTTTCAAAAACCACTGAAACTAAAATATATTATATAATTTTCACACAAAAACAGCCATAGTAATGAAGCTGTGAAGAACCGTAGAACATAATGGGGTGATTTGGACCGGCCAGAATTATAGACTCTCAATAATCCTGTTTGTCTTTGAATATCGATCAAATCAACCTGTACAAGAAGATTGTAAATAATCGAACCCTTTCATCATCATCAGTCTGTAGATGATTTTTTTATATAACAATAATGAAAAACAAACATACGGTCCATCTGTTGATAAGCGGTTATCGTAACCTAAGGACGGGACACCAGACCGACCCTGAGACATAACGGGTGAAATGTAGCATGTAATTTCACCAGCACACTTACCCATACCGGTTCAACGATAACTTCACTTGCTTCAACACTCAGAAAGTAATACCATTACCTAGGTACCTATATAAATGGATAGTTAATACCACTTTTGTCGTTAACTGTACCATGATGTCACTCATTAATGTAGGTCGTAAAAGTGTTTATTTTAGTCGTGGTAAGTGGAAAGTGTGAACGTTACACATTAAGACCTATATTGCGGACTGTGGCCTTAAAACTGCTACCTATCTGAATGATTTTCAGTTATTTTTTCTCTCGGTTACTTTAGTGGTTCTGATCCTTTATGCTGATACTTAAAGAACTGGAAACTTATTTATTTTTTAGGCGACGCGTACCTGAGTCCTAGCTCCTTTTTGGTTCTACGCATTAGCATTGCCATTCAGCGTGGCAATGCGGCTAGCGTTTTGGGGACGCTTCCTTTCTTCTGGTAGTGATCTGGATCAGTTGAGCTATTTATATCGGTCTTAAGATGACTGTTTCATCTTTATATTGTGTATATATATATTAATGAAGTTGATGTATTATTTTTTAGTTGAGATTTTGAATGCTTGATACGATACTCGAAGAAGTTGACTAGGAATGCCTTAACTAACCTTCCTACCTACTTTTAAAAACTTAATAAATCTCGAACCTTAACAATTTTAAGTGCTCACAATTCAATGTTGAGTGACTTATGACTATGGGAAATACCATCTACTTGTGACTCACGAGAAATACTTTTATTTTCAAAGTCAGGACACGTCTTACGCATACCTCAAACAAATGATGACGACATCGTTGATTTCAAAGATCAACGATATTCTAAATAGCCTGGGAAAGTGTCGGAAGAAAGAATTATGAAGATATTTGACTGATGCAGTATCTCTTTTTTTATCTCTTGTATCTCTTTTTGACTGATGCAGGCCCGCCTGTGCTTTCGCGATAGCAATATTAGCCGTTCAGAATTTGTTATGAATTTGGTGATGTTCCGTAATACCAATAATGATGACTGAAAAATTGTTGTATCTTTCACATCGTTTTGTTATTCTGTAACTAGACAATATAAGCTATGTACCTAATCAAACAACACGTAAGATATTGTTGTTTTTAATATGAAACAAATAAGTTGAAAACATGTCTTAAATGACGTAAAAATATCCAAAATGCGATTCGTTTACATTTCATTTTAGGTTTGTATTTTGAAAAAATATTTATTAATGTACCTAGATAAATACTATTCGAATACAAATAATAACATAATATGGTGGAAATAAGCTCTAATTACAAATGATTTTGGTATTACGTTTGTATGGGAAATTCATTCTCCGCAGCCCTCTTAACGGTTAACACCAAACTATAGTTAGAGCATTTATTTTTTGAGCCGTGTTGTCCTGCGGTATCCCGACTTTCAATCCGGAGATCGCAGAATCCGATCGTGCACCAATGGATTTTTTAATTTTTCCACTAGAATAATGTAGGTACATATATTATGTGCGTAATAACACGTACTCAAAACGGTGAAGAAAACCTCGTGAGAAAATCGGCATCAGTTGGTGTTCCAATAAGCGGCAATGTCATAATAGAAGTATAAGTTTTGATGTTTGTTGTCAAGAATCTCCGTAACGGCTTGACAGATTAGGATGAGATTTGAATAAAGTAATGAATGAAAACTTTATTTCCTTGAATACAGGTACATTGGTTCTTATGCACAGATATCACTGTACTGACTAAATTTGTCGTGCAAATATTAGGCACCTACCTACTCAGAAGAAATTTATATTAAATTAAATTGATGTATTAAATTTCATACATTACAATATAAAATAAAAAATGCCAGAAAAAATGTTATACCAATTAAAATACGAATTTAAATTTGAAATATCCATCTATGTAAAAAAACATCTGACATCACATGAAATCATGCCCTAGAATAATACATAGATAACTTTTTGCCCGAGTACCACATGGGTGAAGCCGTAGAAAGAAGTTAGTGTACAATACCATATATTTATTTTTGGACATAAATAAATTAATAAAGTAAACCATTTTGTCTAAATAAATGCCATCCCAAACGGTAACTACCTACAATATAAAGATGTTGCCAAACTGAATTGAATGATTAACAATTTACGTAATTCAATCCTTTTATGTTTGAAGAGCCTCTTTACTCCCACACAGCAATTCAATCAGCTCAATGCCGTTGAAATAAGACTGGACACACATGCTAAAATAGAAACCTAACCATCATCATCAACTACAGCCTGTAAAAGTCCACTTTTTGGACATAGGAATCTCGAGCGGAGGAACAGACAGTAGATAAAACTGACGTTTCAAAGTGATTCTTGTGATTTTATTGAATAAATGAATTTTGACTTTGACTCGAAGCCTCTCCTGAAGAGTGGCATTTGTTCCCGTTACCTTTTTGACTAATCAATCTTCTTGCACTTTTCGGTTCGTGGTGACCATTCGAAGACCGGTATTCCTCAGCTTTTACCCCACACTGGAATTCCCTTTGTTGTGGGTAACAGTAAATACACGTACCGTGGTACCAAACCCTACAGCGGTGTCCCGCAGTGGGAATCGAACTGTGCTGGATATTTGCCCGCTATGCTACCGAGGTTTGTCGGTTCTACGACTGCATAGCCTCATCATGAATAAATGGATGAAACTACTTTATTGTACACCATCTTTCTTACTAATCCTACTAATATTATAAACGCGAAAGTTTGTGAGGATGGATGTTTGTTACTCTTTTACGCAAAAACTACTGAACGGATTTTGATGAAATTTTACAGTAATACAGCTTATACATCAGAATAACACTTAGGCTACTTTTAACCGGGTGCCACGCGGGCGAAGCCGTGGGCAGAAGCTAGTAAGATAATAAATACAACTTAACAAAACTACAAAACATACAGTACAATGTCCGATCTTATCGCTTAGAAGCGCTCTCTTCTTCTTTGGATGGAGAGGATTTTGTGAGATTACTCTACTCTCTCTCTCTCTAGTCTACTTAGACTGCAGGACAAAGGGCTCTCTTAAACTGTATCATGACGAACGTCCACTTGAGCTTTCCATTTACCGACTTTTCACAAACTTTTAGATACCATCGGAGTATCAGATGGGCTTTACATACATACATACATTGTAGTCACGCCTTATTCCCGATCTTACTACGATCCTGGCATACTTCTTTTGCTTCATTCATCCTCATTTTTTCTACCCACAGGCTCGGCGGTTTAGTAGATAGGGTGGTTTATCTTTTTTAATTTTCCCGAAGTTTCGACTATGTTGCAACATTCGTGGGCACGTGTTGACTAGAGTATATGGAGCTATTGTTGAGAAATAAGGGCTGTAGTCGTAACTATGTATAGATAGTTGCAAACGATCTACAGATAGATGTCTGTAAGTATAGATAAGTCAACTGATCCAGATAACTACCATTGTTCTGTCTACTTTTTGCAAAGCTAACCTGGGTGTCTAGACCTCACGCTTTCTTTTCCTTTCACGCTAACGCAAATTTGTCAAGGTAAAACTTGGCAGCAGTCACGTGACGTTTCCGCAGCTAATGTCATTACCATACAATTTAATATTTCCGCAGGCGTTAACGTCAACAGAAAGTGGTTGTCTAGGCCCCTGATTTGTAACAGCAGTGAGCTCAATAGAGCGATTAAGCTTAAATAGACTAGCGATTTCCCACAAGGTTGCATTATATCAATTTGGTCGTTAATCTAACGAAAATAGCTTTGACGGAATCGTTTATGCGTTTCGATTCACCCACGGTTTCCTGTATAAAGAAAACAGACACACGGCCGAATGCATAAAAAAAAAACGTGCGAAATTGTCGGTACAGTTACACTAAAATATATATTATATGCAAAGAGATAAAGTTTGAATGTAAGAGGTAATATCCGAAAATACTGATCTGATTTAAAAAATATATCAGCAATATTTAGAATGGACCTTCAAAGTAGATATATATTGTAAATTATTCCGTTAAAATAAAATGGCTTTTTGTGAAGACCAATTTTTCAACGCAAATCGATTCAAAAACGGTCGAGCACATTTTTCACGAATGCTGCCTTAATGAAGAGCTACTTTTCATCGGCTAGTACGGGTATTACGCGGGCGAAGCCGTGGGCAGTAGCTAGTTTGATAATAAACGTACGAAATTGTATTATCAAAATATTTTTACAGCATTAAAAAATCCAGCGATGTTCGAGTGAGAAAAGTGTGTGCAATCTTGCAAGCTGCGTTTGCTTGGCTTTATCTAAATGAAAATCAATGATGGACATTCAGGGCCCAGTCAAACTGACGCAGTAGCTCTGAAAGTCACAACTTTAAACTTTTCATGAGTAGTTTTGACAGGATGTACCTATTTGTAAAGCACGAATGTATCAATGTATTGCCTAAGCAATGATTGCTAAATCATTTCTCAACCGATTCATTGATAAGTTTTTACGAGAGGATCGGATCATAATAGGAATCGATTAAACATCTATGGGTAAAAGATAATAAATCTAAAATTACCTGTTACAAGGAGTCGTAAAACACAGACGAAGCCATGTGTTTTTAAAGTATATTTTAGAGGAAGTTTATATTTATTTTGGACCTAAAAACTTTTGACACCAAAGTTGGCCACTAAGCTCATACGTTTAAGTCTATTTAAATCGACTATTTCTTCTATTTTAAGGACGTCAATGATTTTTAGTTTTAGTAGTTACTAGCTTCTGCACACGGCTTCGCCCGCGTTGTACCCGGATCAAAAGTAGCCTATGTGTTATTCTGATGTATAAGCTATATTACTGTAAAGTTACATCAAAATCCGTTCAGTAGTTTTTGCGTGAAAGAGTAACAAACGTCCATCCTCACAAACTTTCACTTTTATAATATTAGTAGGATATTGACTTAAAAAAACGTACTCGTAGGTATTGTAAAGGAGCAAAAATAAATTATATGTAGCTTAGGTACATACATATGTGTAGGAGTGTTTATGGTTACCTGGGTATGTATGCGTGTCACATAATAATAGTAAATACATAATTATATGACTCATAATATTTACCTACATACTACAAGAATAGCCTTGGTCTGTGGTCGCGAATGGATGTTTTCTTCAAGTTTTTCTGCAGAAAATATAGGAAAATACGACGCAAAACATAAACGGATTAGATCATTGATCAACAATGTTGGTATTGTTAACAATTTTCAAATGTATTGTAAACACATAATTATGTACCTAATAAACATACATATTAAATGGATGTTGGCTTTGTGTGTGTCATTTTAATTTTATAATAATTTCCATGTATGTTATTCTAGTTATTTTATCCTACTACTATAATAAACGCGAAAGTTTGTGAGGATGGATGTTTGTTACTTTTTCACGCAAAAACTACTGAGGCGATTTTGGTAAAACTTTACAGTAATATATATACATCAGAATAACACATAGGCTACTTTTTATCTTAGTCCACGCGGGCGAAGCCGTGAGCAGAAGCTAGTATATTATATGAGCTCTGTGGCTTGAAATAAACAATTTTTATTTTTGCAGACATTTTGTGTCCACTGCAACTGTAAAACATTGCATATATTTAAAAAACAAAGAAGGAAATGGTAATTTTTATTGTTAATTTTTTAAACAGTTACGTAGAAAGCACGCGTGACTTTAAATAGGAAAAATTGCTGAATAAAGTATTCAGATAATTTGTCGGTTTTTTTTACCAAGGTTCAAGAAAAATGCTTACAGTAAGTTGAAAATTGTGCAGTTTAAAAAAAACCTATGGCTATGTTTCTACCATTTGGGAGGACGGCAGAGCAGGATGGAGAGTATAATACCTATCCTACATAAATATTTCTTGCAAGATTTTATGTACTACCCTCCTTTAATTATGTGCCTTCGTAGTGTCACCTTACCCTAGTTACAGGGTAAATAGACATAGGGTAGTTTGCGTAGTGGAGCTGTTTGATGTCCAAGTTTGTCATCAAATTAGGTCAAAATTAGCTTTGAATATATTACAACACACGAAAAAAAAGCTTTTCTTTTAATAACAGTTAAAAAATGTCATTTAAAGTTTTTAAGACAACAGATGATACGCTTTATAAAAAAATGCATAACGTATTATCCTACTACTATAAACGCGAAAGTTTGTGAGGATGGATGTTTGTTACTCTTTCACGCAAAAACCACTGAACGGATTTTACTGAAACTTTACAGTAATATACCTTATACATCAGGATAACACACAGGCTACTTTTTATCCGGGTACCACGCGGGCGAAGCCGTGGGCAGAAGCTAGTATGTTACTAAAGATGTCCAATTTGACAAGTCAGATCAGAAGTAGTCAATCCTATGAAAGAGCTCGTCGGGTGAAATACTTTGACCATACCTGTACCGCCCAGCAGTAATGCACGAATTCCCGCGATGTGGTTATGGATATGGGTACCGGTGAAATTACAGTCACATTAAACTTTTCACCCGTTATGTCTCGAGTCGACAACGCGCGAATGAAACCTCTGGTGTTGCAAACATCATGCCGTTGTGATACTATGGTATTCGTAGTTTCCGAAACCCATGACACAGAGGCTCCTAGTTGGGATAAAGACTATATTTGTGACTGTGGGGTGTTTATTTATTAATTACTTAATTATTTTGCGAAATATGAGCCGTTGAATTATAATAAAACCGCAATAATTAATTTTACGGTGCTGCGGTTAGATAACACTACGATTAATAACTGGTTAATTCCGCGTCGGTTTTTTATGTTTTGTTAGAACTTATCCTAAGCATATTATAAACGCGAAAGTTTGTGAGGATGGGTGTTAGTTACTCTTTCACGCAAAAACCACTGAACGGATTTTGCTGAAACTCTACAGTAATATAGCTTATACATCAGAATAACACATAGGCTACTTTTTATCTGGGTACCACGCGAGCGAAGCCGTGGGCAGAGGCTAGTACTATTAAAAACGCGAAAGTTTGTATGGATGGATGTTTGTTACTCTTTCAAGCAAAAACCACTGAACGGATTTTGATGAAACTCTACAGTAATATAGCTTATACATCAGAATAATACATAGGCTACTTTTTATCCTGGTACCATGCGGGCGAATCCGTGGGCAGTGGCTAGTTATTATTATAATCTTCCCCTACGGGCACTTGCATACAGAGAGGTACACGTGCTCAACCATAATCCCCATGATGGACATTCTCAGATCCATACTCAGTATGTAGAGGACACGTATATCTGTAAGGATGTCACGCAGTTGACTTCTATAGGCTTCTAATGATGATGATTAACAAAACAATAAATTTCCGTTTATCCCCCACTTATTAATAAAACTCTCTGACCTACTGGCCTATTCCTAATGGGGCCGACAGACGGACGGCAAACATGCCATTAAACGTATTGATGTCCCGCTGCGATGACGCCTTGTTTTCAGGTCTCGAGTGAGCCCTAGGGTGACCTAAGTGACCTCACATACAAATAAAGGACAGCTAGACAAGTGTTATGATTTTTTTCTGAATTTCTTAATAAAGGATCATCAAAAAAATAACCAAGCAGAGATTATTGCCTGATTCTTCTAGGCTTGGTCGCGCGCGAGGAATCGCCGTAAATTCACATTCAAATTTTAAATTCACGTAGTTTTAAGTTGACGTTTCTATATGATTCTTGTGATTTCAATGAATAAAAACCTATTGACTTTGACTTTGCTACTTTGGATTGATACAGTGTGTAATAAATACCCTGTTTAATCTACTATTGGATAGGATTGGCATAGTTCTGCTTCGATAAGATTCCTTAAAAAATATTTGAACTTAAAATATAAGATATTAGCTTCTGCCCACGGCTTCGCCCGCGTGGTATCCGAATAAAAAATAGCCTATGTGTTATTCTGATGTATAAGCTATATTACTGTAAACAAAATCCGTTCAGTAGTCTTTGCATCTTTCCTCACAAACTTTCGCATTTATAATATTACTAGCTTCTGCCTACGGCTTCGCCCGCGTAGTAACCGAATAAAAGGTAGCCTATGTGTTATTCTGATGTATAAGCTATATTACTGTAAAGTTTCATCAAAATCCGTTCAGTAGTCTTTGCGTGAAAGAGTAACAAACATCAATCCTCACAAACTTTCACGTTTATAAAATAGGAAGGAAGTATTGGTTTTTCGAACTCATACATACAAACTACCAAAAAAGATAAGATCAATAAAGTTACAATACACATTTTTGGCACTATATAGACACATCTAGTGACGATCGCATCAGTTGATAAAAGCCGGTAAAAACAGTTATTTTTCTATCTGCATAGTTCACTGATAAAAAATATATTTTATATCCGTAAATGGGCAGTACCACCGTTATTGCAAAGCGACCATAACACTATTTTGAATCGGGGTTTTTGCTACTTACTGTATAAACACAAACACCTAGAATGAGGTCATGCATGGCATTTACGAGTACCTATGTACATATGTACATACTTTCTATGACGTCAGCAATGACGCAAGCTAGCCAAATAAGTTATTCTTATAATAAGTTAGTTATATCACTATATTAAGTGAATATGTTGACAAACATCATATTCACTTAAAAAAGTGATAATTTTTCTAAAATTATTGAACGCACAAAACTAACGGTGACACAGTGTCAGTAAATTGACAGCATGTTTTCTCACGCCATGATTAAAATCGAACAATATTTGTTTCTTGCAACATCACGCTGTAGCCACAGGGGGTAGCCAGGGATCCGGGCATAAATATCTAACCTATTTTTAATTGAAAGAAAAACTATTTGAAATAGTCATGCGGCGGCGGAGCGTTGCAAACTTATTTTTTGGTTGTGACCCATGATTTTCGTAGTTCCTGATACCCACGACACAGGGATAGTATGTGGACATGACAAGTTATGTGACTGTGTTCTATGTCACAAATCACGGAGGAACCAATAATGTCTAACTAGAAAGGAAAATACTTAACTCTATTTTTAGAAACGGTTTCTGTAAATCCTGGGAAAATCTGCGTTTTCCCAGGATTCACATTTATTATTTGACTTATTTGCTAACAAACCTTTTTCATGTTCTAGGCATTTTATATTTTACAGCAATCAATTTAAATGTATGCTGTTTTACCTGCAAAAAAATAAAAATAAATATTAAAAAAAAAAGAAATAAAATCTGTTAATTTTTTTATCTACCCTAAAAATAATTTTCAATAAATAATTTTCTCTAACAGTATCTCTCAATGTAGGTAACCTATGATCGACTAAATACGTTTAATTCATTACAGAGACAAATTTGGCAGACACCCACTTTGGTAAAATCCAAAAACTGCTTGAATAGGTATGTCAGTTTCCCAACATTTACAAACATGTAATTGCTTGTGGCTATGTCTTATAGAATATTTAAAACAATTCATATTTATGCTATAAACTTATAGAGATACCATTTATAGCTTGAAGCAAACAGACCGTAGACCATAAATCTGTCTAGATTTCAGGCTAAATCAAGCCTAGACTAGGTCACGTTTAGTAGTGAGTCAATATCCAGTCCTTTTATAGACCTAGCCTGATATATTGGTCTTCGTGATGTGAAATTGTCATCTTTTATTCAAATAGGTTTCTCTTATTGCTTGTAAATAAATTGATTAGCATAGAAATAATAAAACTTGCACGGAATGAAAATTGAATGACGTATAAGTCGATAGTATGATAAATTAGTTGCGGTCTGACATAGCAAGTAAGAAAAACTATCACATAGAAATGAACTAGCCCACGGCTTCGCCCACGCGGTACCCAGATAAAAAGTAGCCTATGTTTTGTTCTGATACATAAGTTGTATTATTGTAAAGTTTCATCAAAATCCGTCCAGTAGTTTTTGCTTGAAAGAGGAAATAAAAAAATCACACAAAAAAAATCTCGTTTATAATATTTGTATTAGAAATAAAAACGAGATAAACGGAGAGAAAATATTCAAAGTGTAATGATCATAAAAACAAAGTCAAAGTCGATAAGTTTTATTTACCAAGGATCATATAAAAACGTCAGTTTAATAACGATGTGAATTCATTGAAATACGCGTTATATAATTAGATTTTACTCATTATCGTTATTATTTCAACAGCTCAGGGGGTCTACTCTACAAACCGATAAACGATATATCGCTTCAATTATCGTGCTAAACCTACTCTACGTTACATCGTTTCGACTATCATTTGAACGAAGAAACGACCGACATTACTTTTGACAATCGATGTCGTAACCCTACTCCAGCATCACTAAAACGATACGATAATTTGAATTTGACAACGAAACAAATGTCAATCGACGAACTTATCAACGATGCCCTTGATGCTATCGTGCGCATTATCGTTTCGGGTTATATTGTTGTGTTTTCTGATGAAATCACCTCCATGTCGTTTACCGGACTCCGAATCTTTTATACCTTTGAGCCCTGCTGCCTACTGGACTCTCTGCATTATTTTCATTCGACCTCGGTCTGCTGCACTACGGACTCTTGATTTGCCTCTTGTTTTGGAATAATGGCGAGATTTATGCTTGCCATGGCAGCCATCCGCGAGGAAAAGGCTTTACAAAAACGACATTTTAAAGTGACGAGAGATCACTTGGATCTGAACAAAATTCCCGACTATAATTTCATCGGGAATTATAAATTTAGTAAAAGTTTTTTTGAAGGTTAACTTGTATTTTTTTTTAACTTCATGATTTGATTTCTTTTTAAATAATAAAAAATAAAATTGTTGTTAAAATAGTGTTTTAAACTTTAATGCTGTGTGTACTACTTTATCTTTTTAATAAACGAACTTCAAATTCGTTTATCTTTTTAATAAACGAATTTGAATATTCATCCGACGAATTATAGCTTCAACTTCTTCGAATTATGGCTTCTGTGGCAAGTTGTCACAAGAATTTTAGCTTGTAAAGTTTTCAAACAATAGGCGGGTTTGTTGATTTGACGTTTGACGTTGTCACTTCTTTTACTTTCATAGATAATTGTTATCACTTTGCCTAAAAAAGTTACATAAACAGTCAAGCAAAAGGATCTAGGCTAAACATCTATTATCTAAGGCTTTAGATTTACCTATCATTCGTTCCGAAGATTCGATATATATTGTCTACGCTTTCGACAGACGACAAAGATTGCGAACATTTTTAAGAGTAGGGTACGGCCGAATAATTCGGAGCACTGTCGTATCGTAACGATAATGTCGATATCGTTTTACGGAGTAGAGGCCCTGATTAGGGCAGACCGAAATATTTGTTAGGAATGTCTTTGGTTAGATGACACTCTTTAAGGGCAACAATACCTATACTTCTACGTATTGATCTTCTTTTGCTTCGTGTCACTGGTTTGCCCCGTTTTTATATTCTTTGACCAAACTCTGGCTACATTTATGGCATTTTCTTTAGCCTCGCACAGGTTTTTCATAGTGCAGGTGTCGGTACAAGACAGTAGGATCGTTTGAAGAATGGATCCAAAATGTATGTCGTTGTAGTATGTAGTATATGACAAGGTTGTTACAGATTGATATCGTATTTGTATTTATTTATATTACTTTCATAACCAGTTACAATAATTCGTGCAGTTTACGTGCTGCTTTTCTTCGTGTTTATAGTCAGCATGTTTTGATATCACGACTAAATTTGTATGGAAAACTTAAATCTGACTAATTTGACAGCACTAAAATTGTAGCTATCTCTTTCTTGCTTGCACTATCAATAAAAGAGAGCGACAGTTTAAATTTAGTTTAGTCAGTGTACTACAGAATCGAGGTCAGTGTTTAAATAAAAGTCAGCCAATCACTTTACAATACCTAACAAAACAGAAATAAAAGAAATTTGCGAGGATAGCTTCTGTCCACGGCTTCGCCCGCGTGGTACCCGGATAAAAAGTAGCCTATGTGTTATTCTGATGTGTAAGCTATATAACTATAAAGTTTCATTAAAATCCGTGCAGTAGTTTTTGCGTGAAAGAGTAACAAACATCCATCCTCGCAAACTTTCGTCAGTGTACTACAGAATCGAGGCCAGTGTTTACATAAAAGTCAGCCAATCACTTTACAATACCTAACAGAACAGAAATAAAAGAAATTACTTAAAATAATTACATTTCTAAATTCAGCTAACAGACAGTAATAAATCACAATCACAGAAACTAAAAAAACACTTAAAAGTTAAATGAAAAATGATGATTTTAAAAAGCTATGACTACGAAAACTTGAGAAAATAACAGAAAGGAAATGTAAACGAGTTAGATTACTTACTCCGTCAACAGAAATAAACCTACTTCCTCAATCTGCACATTTAATTCGTTGTTTCGTATGCATGACTCACGAGCGCTATTTACATGGCTAATTCCAAACTATTTACGTCCTCAGTTAAGAATTCAATTAATTAAAAGTCTGTAAGTATGCTGTTATATTTTCCGCTAGGAATCAAGAATTTTCCGATAAATATCATAATTATTGTATGTTTTAATGGCCTGCAAGATAAACCTTACTTAGAATATTAATTCTAAGGAAATTAATGAATAAACCTACATAATCATACCTGTTTCCCGGAGGGGTAGGCAGAAATCACGGATTTCCACTTGCTACGATCCTCTTCGGCTTCATCTAATCTCATCACATTCTTTATGTATGCTCGCCAGTTTAAGGTATTCTTAACCTAACTCCGCTTTTATTGTAAGTACAAGTAAGTAAATAACCACAAATGTATTCTAGTTTTAGTAAAATGGGTTTTCTTATGGCTTAGAAGCAATCTAAATACTTTTTACACATTGTCAATTAATTTTTTCCACTTGAAAAATTCGACTGCTTGTAAAATATGTTTTGTAAGAATTATTTGTTTTGTAATAAGGGATGTGGATTTTGATTCATAAATAAAATAAAAAATAAAATAAAGATAGGGAGGATTCTATGAGAGTGGCCGGGGGCGTAGATACATAGTAATTACGATTAAATAGCGATTTAATCTAAGTAGCCAAATTACCCTATATACATTGATAAATATACTTTTCTGGCAAATAAAAGAGCTTTATAATTCTAAGATTTGTTTCGATAAAATTCGTAGATAGACGAGGAAAATATTAGTTTGTAATGAAGCAATTGAAATCCTCTCTCTCCTCCTCTTCCTTTTGGTATCATATATGTATGTATTTATTACTAGCTTCTGTCCACGGCTTCGCCCGCGTGGTACCCGGATAAAAAGCCTGTGTTATTCTGATGTATAAGCTATATTACTGTAAAGTTTCATTAAAATCCGTGCAGTAGTTTTTGCGTGAAAGAGTAACAAACATCCATCCTCACAAACTTTCGCGTTTATAATAGTATTATGAACATGTTGGATTTTTATAGGTATTCGTAATAGCTAACTATTATCATACAAACTTATACTTGTTTATTTTATTTGTGTTTTTTTTTCTACGAATAACTTTGTATTTCTATAATCCTTACAATGACTAAGATGACTTGATGACTAATAAAACCACAGTTGAGATGACAGATTGCTTCAATCACACCTCATTACTGACACACTTTTATACTCAGATTTGTACACTCAGACACAGATATATAATACTATAAGAAAATCTTTTCAGGGCGACTGGTCGAAGCGAGGTGTGATCAGAGAGCTGATTCTTATCTGGGTCAACGCATAAGCATTGCCATTCAGGATGGCAAATGCAGCCAGCATTTTGAAAACGCTTCCGTCTGGTAGTGATCTGGATCAGTTGAGCTAGTTAGGACCGTTGCAAACGATCTATACCTCTAGATACACAGATCGTTTGCAACAGTATTTAGATAGCTAGCTTGTTTCATCTGTAGTTTTGGTATGTACCTACTTATACATAGTTATTTGTCTCGAGTCCGAAAACACCAAGAAAACATCCAGGTGTTTTCTATGTTATAATATGTATGTAGGTATTTACGCAAAAAAGTATTTCAGTCATGTCGTTCCCTCAATAAAGCTCTCCTTAGTTTGGAGCTAGATGATACTGTGTGAAAAATGTCCAGCATTATTATTATTTTATAATGGGAATGTCAATTATTTTTTAGTAGTGTTTTACTTTCGGCTTATGAAACATAGTATATGTTATTTTTTTTTTAAACGGAATCTAAAACTGAATAAAGACGAGCATACTGTATTTGACTATACTGTAAACTATTAAAAATATCTGGTTCGATTCCTGCATGGTTTTTATGACATTCCATACAAAACATGATTATATTGTATTTATTTCCGGTGTATGTCATATGTAGTTCAAATAGGTATGTATAATATGTAGTTTATTAAAATAAAGTGGTATTTTAAGTATATTTCCTGACTTTGTACACCAACTTTATCATTTCTCTATCTCTCCTCAAAGGTTTGCTGGAAGAAAACTCTTTTAGGGTTAAGCTCTCCTTTGTACATGTCTCACCTAATATTTTGTTTTATATTTCTGTGTACAATAAAGAATTATAAGAACATGTTTTCAGTATATAGGCATTATGAAGCATGCGTGTATATATATGTAGTTTGACCCTTAACGAATGACCACAAGAGTGTTTCATTCAAGTTAAGATTCAATGTTATGCGTGACTTTGTTTTATGGTGGTACAAGTATTTTGTTCTCATATTTTCCGAATTTAAATTATCATTGTTTATCTCTATACTATTTTTTCCGAATTTCATCGTCACCGTTTTGTTTTATTATATTCCAAAAACTATCATGAACTTGACTATTCATACTGTAAAAACGGGAATTTTCACGTACTGCACTATCGGTGAAGGCACCGGCTAAGTTTCGACTCATTCCGAGAGTCTTCATCAGGGTGAGTGGTCGCGACTTTCTCCCACCGCGTCATAGGTAGTGCACGGCGCGTGAGTCGAAACTTAGTCGGTGCCTTCACCGATAGTGCAGTACGTGAAAATTCCCGTTTTTACAATATGAACGTTTAGTTTTACTTATAATCTTGGAGGCACGATTTTAATAACTTGTTTTAAACTAGATGGTTATATCTGTGGTGCTAGTAAAAGTGACCAAATTTTAGAACGCGCTATCGAAGTGTTTTGCCGTCTTACCTATATTACTTGAGTTAATATGAATAAAAAAAGTTACTAAGTTCAAGGGTGCATTTCCTTTCGATACCCCTCCCGGTACGGAAGTTTAGTAGCCCAGATCTAAACACCTAAATAGGCAACTCTAATTAATATTTGTTTCTTAACTTTATCGCCATCATATTCTCGCATTGCATAGTTTTTTTTAAGTTGTGTCCGCACTGAGAATCGGTGCCAACGTTGAAGTTTTGATACATTTCTTTCCATAGAGTATTTTAGTCTATAATAGATAAAACGCATTGATAGCGTGTTTTTATCGACTTGTGGCGACCTCTAGTTTTATCGTTTAACTTATTAACATTTAATGATATAGTGCTAAAAAATATATGTAGTTTCATTTCATCTATCTTCCTCGTCTTTTCCGCTTCATCCTATGATATAAACCACATAATGTCGCCGAGTCATCTATCCGAAGGCTTGGACAACTTTTCAATTGACTCTCATCACATGAGTCAAAGATGCGTCATTGTCACGATCCATTCCATTAAGATTATTGTTAACTAGGATCATTCATATTGTAAAAACGGGAATTTTCACGTTCTGCACTATCGGTGAAGGCACCGACTCAGTTTCGACTCATTCCGAGAGTCTTCATCAGGGGTGAACGCGATTTGCTACGTGCGTTGAGTAGTGCACGGCGCGCTAGTAGAAAAATCATGAATTAAAAAAAATACATTTAAATTCTTTGCACGATTCGATAACTATTTGAAAATAAGTAACAATGGACGTAACATATAAATTATTACAAATCGTTTTCTAGAATTTAAATAATTCAGAAGTATTTTTTACCGCAAACAATAAAAGTCACGCATTCTTTCCATACCAACATATTATCGAATTAATAGAATGTCAGAATGTTTACTACCTATAAACTTCGTATGAGCAATTTGGAGATGATAAAACAATTCTTCAGAGAGAACCAAATAAGTTGTCGAACAAAAACCAAAGAATTTGCATCAATAAAATAATAATTAAGCTCAACGACATGAATTATTCTTTTCGTTTAATTTTATTTTATTCGTCAGAAATGAGTATTGTCACGTGCGAAAAGGATAAAAGAGTTGCAGAACTTGTAAGTTCAAGTTTTTGTAACAGACTAGTGATGGGAAAATATCATAAATCATCGATATCAATATTTTTGTCTCATTGTTTTTTAATAAGCGTTGTATTGAATTTTAAGGATTTATTAAATATTTTTTTTCATTACATAATTTACAAAATGAATGAAAATACTTTATTGTACAACATAAACAAAAATACAAAATATACAAAATCTTGTTCTCATTAATGTACAATTGACAGTACAGTATTTATCACCTAGAAGCAATCTCTTCTGGAAAACCTTTGGATGGTGTGATGTATCATTATTTTGCTGACAAAATCATAATAAAATATAAAAAGGCTACTACGGTACGATTTCTTCGTGTATTTTCTGCTGCTAGCAGGTCGTTCCACCAAAAGCTTACCCTTATTATCTTGTATCAGCTTATCTTGATAAAAAGGCCATAAAATTCTCTCGAGCGGTACTCATTGTACCAAAAACTAGCAGAGATAACCGGTACCAAAACACAAAATATACACAACAATTTTAAATTCTCCACCCATTGCTGTTAATGTTAATCTTTGTTTCTGGTTTTATTAAAGAACCGTCAATGTAAAGGGGTTTGGCGGGTTGTCTCAGAAAAGGTCGTCGACTTTTTGTGTGCGTCTGAGTTCTTACAATTTGCAATTGAGAATCAGAACGCATCTTACGATTTCATTCAATGAAATAAAGATATATTATTGTTTTATTTGTTTATTATTGCGTCGCATTGTACTTTTTGATCCTTTTGTAGAATCAATTTGTCCCCTTTCATGGTTTTTATTTTGACCAATGAATTAAGTAGGTATTCACAAGCAGATGCGAGACATGTTATACCTACTATTTATTTTTAACTCAAGTAGGTAGATGTAGATTTTCTTGTTGTTTTGTCAGTTTAATATATTTGTAAAAAGTGCCCAAGAATCAGTTAAATTCTTCACCGTTTCCAAAAACGGCAATCAACTCGTATTACCAAAACGAAAACGGTTAAAGACTCGGAATATGGATACATTCCGTATTTATTAATGTACTTATCTGCTAGTATCTCTGCAAACAGACCTCACAGTGGATTCCTGTAAAAGCCTTAATGAGGATTTTTGGGTTACTGGAAATGTCAAATGACATGTATAGATTAATAAATGTATCTAAAGATCGATATTTTTTTTTATATATATTAATATTATTATTCCTCTTTATTTATTTAAAAATATTATTATTATTGTTCTAAAATTATTATAATCATTCTTACTTTAATCATATATTATTGATGTAATTTAATCCCAATGAATTATATTTTAGCGGAAATAAAGGCTATTTATTCTATTTTTTAGATCGATCATGCAGAAGCCAAAAATTAGCTGGCGTAAAATGTCATATGATACATTCATGATTTTACGATTAATTGTATTCTATTAGTGAGTTTTTTTTTTCAACTAAAGATACCGCCTTCTTGTTTATTTAATTAAATATATATTGCGCATAAACAATATACAAAGGGAGGACTTAATTGTTGTTTGTAAGGATGTTATGCTAGATTACTAACTATGAAAAACAACGTAGAAACTTAAACGTATCAACTAATGTGTCTAATCTTAGTGATAGCCTAGGTATCGGAATCAGTAAGAAAAACCAAGAAGAATGATATACAAAATATGAAACAAGTATATAAAATAAATTATAAATAAAATAAGTAAGTAAATAGTTACAATTACACACCTAAGTACATAAAGAGCAAACTTCTTTATCGATGTTCTTTATAAAATTCGACTTTATAAAATTAATATGGTCAATCTATACGCCATATTATCCAGTTGGTATCGAAGTTCCCATTAAAATAACATAAAAATGATCAACTTTTGAAACTATCAAAGTTTTTAACATAATTATTACTAAAAAACGGGATATTTACCATGATTTGTGAGTTTTAATGTTTCCCGACATTTTGGCATAGTTACATGCAACTGTCTGTACCGAAATATGGAGAAACATTCAAACTCACAAATCATTGTAAATATCCTGTTTTTTAGTAAAAATTTTATAAATGTTCTGCAGTTAACTTTGTTATAACTTCAAATTTAACAATGAAAATTGTTTGTCTTTTTGATTCACGATATAATAAAATGCACAACAGAAGATGTTGCGTCTGCCGTCTGACAAAATATGTGGTGACCGTCATGGTATCTCATATGAACTGGTTGTGAACTTATGAATTATTTATAAGAGAATGTTGCATAATACCGCTTTCAGATGAGAGCCCACACAATAAGATGGTAAGAATGACCTTCGTGACTTAGCAGACGAGTTTTCCGTCAAGACTTTCGAGTGAAGCGAGATAAATGGTAACAGGATCTGCAAAAATATTTGCTCAGGTGTTTTATGATACTGATACCTTCAACACAGAGAATTCTTGAGTAAGATCAGAAACTCAGGATTATTAAGTAAGTAAAGTAAAAATATATTTATTTGACATAATAAAAAGTAAAAAATTAATATATATGAATCCATAGGCTCCTGAACTAGTAGAATCTGTTTTTCAGGAGCCATTGGCTTCTCCCAAAGAAAGTTCTAAATATTATGTATTGTATGTGAGTGTTGGGTATGTTATTAATATAGATCCTGATACTTACGAAACACGGTATCCTAGATTATGATCAGGTGATTCCCTGATCATAATCAATCTAGGTGATTCCCTGATCATAATCTATCTTATATTGTGCTGGGCATTTTATTAAGTAGGTAAACTAAACTTCTCAGGATTTACGAAGAATTGGAAAGTGATGGATGCATACGCCATGACCGTTTCATAAGATACGTATCTAGATGTGTTATTTTCCTCAAATTGCTTTAAGCTTTTTCATTGTTGATTTACCTTTCTATTAACTGCGATATCACATTTCTCGAAAGCTTCCAAAAAACTTTATATTATTCTTTGAAGTCATAAAATTTACACCACAGTCTCATCTTGTGAGTTGTGTGCAAATAATTTGTGCCAGAAATTGCACTGATTGCATTTGTTTCAATGACGTTTTATTGACAGTTGACAAAATTAATGTTTAATTACTCAGTGTCACTTTCTGAACTTATAGATCGGGTCATTACTGTTAGGGACTCCGAATAAAATGGACTGCGGTCCCTGGAGATACTTTTAAATTAATATTATTTTTATTCCTAGTGTTAGTCATATATTAATTCAAACAATAGGATCATAGTTAACAATAAAAAAATGTTTCTGATTACTGTTGTTTCGTGAATTATATTATAGAAACACACATCTGTCAGAAATAGTCACATACTATATAATAATCACTGTTTTTTCGAAGGTTGTCCGAAAGATACAGCTTTTAGCGATAAAACCTCCCTTTGTGCCTTGTATGTTTATGAATTCCTGTATTTATATACATATATTTCATTGGGTGCAATAGAGTTTATCAATCTAAGTACCATCTACATAGTCCTGACCGAACACACTTGACTCTCTGTGTCATAGGTATCAGGTACTATGAGTACCGTGATACCATAAGAATCAGACCCGGAACAAATATCTCCAGAACATTACACTAACGTGAACTACTTTCCTCATTCATCTTGGAAGAGGAACTATGAATGAGGTCCTCCGTATATGTATCAATTACATAACACTCTTATATAGGCTGAACTATGTATTATTCTGTGCAAGGAACAAAAACGATCTTTGTGCCAATTCGACCCACGACCGGTTCGCTATCCTGGGATAAACAGGGAGGGGATGAGCCGATATCGATAGAATTGAATAAACAACATTAAAAAAAATCAGAAGTACACAATAACATTTTAAAATTAAAAAGGACTTAATATTGTATTATTAATAACATGAAACAAACAAATCAACATTTTGATCCAATACAATATGAGTGGGCATCTAATCCCAAAAATTGTGGCTGTATAACACAATGGTGAGAAATCTCGAGTATTTGACAGTCACTTGATTATTTTTTAGAAGTTTGATAAATAATAGTGAATACCTACCTACAATTTTATGATTATGGTGTTAAAAACCTTATTAAGTGCCAGAATTTTAAACCTGTGAAATGCTTCTGGTTTTTGTTACAAATAAGGTAGATGTAGAATTTTAAGATGTAACTGTATTGTTTTGAAATTAATATAAAAATACATAAATTGATAAAAATAAATACGATTAATTGCAAAAAAAAAAAACACGATCTCGAAAACTAACTCATCGATAAAACAAATGAGAACTCATATCGATATTTTTATTTTCCTTTCTCATCACTACTGCAGAATGTGGCGCAGTAACTCAGTGAATGAACACTGCACTTGAGGTGCATAAGTATTCTTTCTCTCTCGAACACGACAAAACAAACAAGTGAGAGCGAGACAGGAGATCACGTAAGGATAAAGCTGTAATGCCTTCGGATTTAAGACAAACAATGGTTTCTTGTACTGTTGTTTGTTTAATTCCGTGTTTGAGGTGTCAGATGATAGGGTTTTAATGATAAAGTGGGTTGGAATGTAACACGCACTTTGTAAAAAGCAAAATGTCGTCTGACTTTTGATAAAACCAAGTCGAACAAAGTTTTGAATTCAGAAGACTTTGAATCTGCCTAAATAAATGTTTTCTTTGATTTTTTTTTTCCTGAAAAAGTGTCTTCATCTTTACACCTATACTTCTTTAAATCTATGTATGATAGTGAACACCATAAAAGTTGAAAGAATTATTGTTATAAATATAGCAACATGTAATCTCTGGATCACAGTGCCATCTAGTTACCGTCAGGGAACTAAACTGCCACATTATAGTTTTCTTTTTCATGAAAAGAAAACTCCTAATTAGACAGTATATTTTTAAGTATTTTTTAATGAACTTACCTAGTCATCATTTATCACATTTCAGTTCTGATTTAACATGGCAGTTGTTGAAACTTTAGAAATAGATAGATTTTCAGTCAGTCAGACTTATTTCTATCCATCTTTACCAAGTATCATGGTCAACACCATTAAGACCCTTTATGAAATAGTGAAAGTCCGATCAAAATTGGAGCCGCCTTTTGTGATTAGCCTAATTAGCACATCAAAACAAACTAGAAGTCGGTAGGTGTTTGTTAATTAACAAACTCTTTGAAGACGTTTTTAATGAAGATTATAAATCACCTTCTTAAATAGTCTTAATTGTAGAAGCCCACACTACCACAGATGACTAATAGTCAGTGACTTTAACATTTCTACCGATGATAATAGAGTCTATATCAAAGAAAAACTCATTCATTAACTAAATAATAGACGATAAATTAGTATGACTAAAAGCTTAGATACATGGGAGTGATAAAAGAGAATAATGCAAAAAAGGTATAATCAGGATCGTAGCAAGTAGAAATGAGAGATATACAAAAATTATCAATTAACAAATTTAAAAACGTAATTAAACAAAAGCTTTATAAAAGGTCATACTATAAAATATCTGATTATTTAGATGACAAAAACTCTTGCGATTCAAAATGCTCCAACTCGAACCTATTGTTTTGTAAAAGGATCATTAAAAAGAATAACCAGCCTTGTTTTCCTGCCTTTCTTTCCTGGCTTGAACAGGCAGTAGATAAAAACCGACATTTCAAAGTGATCCTTGTGAATTTATTGAAGAAATGAATTTTGACTTTGACTTTGATCTTGCTTTGCTGATGTTGTGGGGGCCAAACGAATGCATCTGTAATGATAAACCTCCCATGCCACTTCCCTATTGCACTACAACTGTCACTTTGACAGTCACTTAATGTGCAAAGTACATATCTCCGTCCATATGTACATAAGTCCGTATCTTCACTAGTTCTCTCAGATCAAGAATACAGCAATGCGAACTGTACTGCTTGGTGGCAGAACTTTCAAGCAACACAACAATAATTATGTACCCCAGCTCATCTTGCCCGTATTAAAATTATTTCTGATCCATATTGTGCCTACGGAGATGAATCGGGTGATCTAAACCACATAATCTTTGCCTGCAAATTGTATGATCATGCCTCTTTATTCCATGATCTTATTTCTTCTCATGATCCTTTTCCTACTAATATTAATACCCTTCTTTCTTCCTTAGATCCTGATATATAATATATTTCCTTAGCTTCTTTCATAAGCACTAATAATATTAACCTGTAATATATTATATTTACAAACTCCGCTGATCCTTATCCTATCCGTATCGTGTAATTTTATAAATATTTTAAATGTTTCCCTAAATGATCAAGTTACTACGCTAGAAAAAAAAATAAAATGGCAAATGCCGAAAGTGGCAACGCCAAGAAGAGAAGAAAAAAAAACACAACAATACAAGCACTACTCAGCGATATACTCAGATATAAATGATGAAACAATGAATCTTAAGTTACTGTAATGAAACTATAGTGAATGGAGAACTTTTACAAATTGAAAATACGGATAATTTCCACTGCTTATTTGAAGATTTGTTGAGTTTTGTAGCTAACTGAGAAGATTTCTATAATAAGCATCGCTCTCAACGTACATCTGACGGAAGGCGGGCGTCAGTATAGCCTATATCATGATAAAATGACAGACTTAATATTTTAAAAGTAATAATAAAACATTTTGAGACTGACTATACTTTGCGATTTGAAATTTTGAAATTTACATCGTAGAAACAGTGGGCGTTGACGGTCCCTCCTGATAATGAAAATAATATTAATTTTGAAACTGTCTCTAAGGCCTCACAGCCCTAACGGTAATAAATAACCCGGAAACCTGACGAAAACATTCGTAGTTTCAATTTCAAAACAAACTTGTATATTGTGACGCAATAGTCAACAGATATCCTAGAACTCCCTGTGTCGTATCAGGAACTATATAGTTTTTTGGAGCCTTTGTTACCAACGAGAACCATGCTAACACAGGACCCCAAAAACTATTTGCAAGATCTGACACGCCATTTGCCATGATAATCTCTTAAGTCTTAAACCAATGATGTCATATCCCTTTCGAACGGTTACTACTACGCATTCACAATAATTCACATTGCAAAGACCACAACTGGCCACCACATGGTGGTTTTAGCTTTATATTTATTTTATTACCCTAATTTCATAGTCTACTGGCTAGGATAAGACTTGTAATAGTTTTATTTAGAGGTTATTTGGAGTCAAGGCAAAACAATTCACAATGTTCTTGAAATTTATTCATCATCAGCCTTTATTAGTCCACTGCTGGACATATGACTCCCCTCCCACTGCTGGACATATGAGCGCCATAGCGCCCTGTCTTCAGCTTGCCGCATCCAGCATCTGCCTGCAGTCTTTCGCAGATCGTCATCCCACCTGGCCGGAGGGCGTCCTACACTACGTTTGCCGAGTCGCGGTCTCCATTCAAGAACACATTTACCCCAGCGGTTATCGGTTCTTCGCGAGATATGACCGGCCCACTGCCACTTCAGCTTGCTAATTCGTTTAGCTATATCGATAACTTTGGTTCTCTGACGGATGTATTCGTTACGAATCTTATCCTTCAGAGATACTCGTAATAAAATGTATTATATATAATATATTAGTTTTGTGTTTATTCTATACGACTAAAGTGGCGAAAGAACATAAGGCCCTTCTATTGGTAAGCGGTGTGGATGTAAATAAAAGATAAGGTAGTCCAAAGAAAATATGGATGGATGAGAAAGATGACATGGGTAAGAAAGAAGTGAGTACTGAAGACTGATAGAGAAAAGTGAAAGAAGAAAACATGCCAACCCCACGTAATGTGGGACAAGAACAAGTTTAAGATGGGTTCAGGGAAGCGTATCAAAAGCAACTTGAATAGCAATACTTAACCTAGAAAGCTTAATATCCATCTAAAATCGTTATGCTTCTGAAGTTTCGCAAACTCAAAGAGAAACTGAACTCTTTAATGTAAGTCAACGCAAGCTTAAAGCTACTTGATTGAGCGTCCCACTTTACTGAGATTGTCCCACTGAGAACATAATCATTTTCTAGATTTCACTAGGTAGTCAATTAAAACTGCATGGAACACGAGAATATGAAAAACTAATCATTAGTTTCAGTTTCGTAATAATTTTGAGGTTATTGAAATGGCGGGCATTCTTTGGTTCTATTTTCACGCCATATTCAGGGCAATGACCGCAGTTGGCGCGCGTTGCGTACATTTACGAAGCTCGCTGATACAAGTTCTTATTTCGAATTTTGCTTGAGGAATGTTATTTTGAAGGTTTCTTCGCAAACACATGTGAGAGATGTGTAAATGATTATGCCAAAGCAACGATTAAACTTTAATATTTTTTAGTCACAAATTATTAAATCGCACACTTACCATAAGTTGCGCGATTTTGATAAAATAAGTGATAATCATCTTTATTAGCGAGAAAACCATGAGTTTTTTTATTAAAATGACGACGTCATAATCGACATAATAAAATGTCTGCAGAAAACCATTCCTGCGAAATACCTACTAGTTTATTGCTACGAAAACTACTTCATTTGCACCTCATAAAAAACCTATCAAAGCACCAAATTCCTCAAAATTTAACACTCCACCAATCGACTCATTAAAATTTGACGTCTAATAAAAACCCGCATACAAAATTCCATCTTAAATGCACCAATTGGCCGAGGTTTTTGACCTCATCACTTACAAAGGGATGAAATTTAATCGTCACAATCGAATAAACAGATTCGACAGTTATTGATGACGATTTATCGATTCGAATTCATTCAAATGTGAAGCGTCCGTCACGTTGAACAATGTTATGTTATCAGTGTATTTCTGTTTCCCATCACTAGTTTTGTGTTTATGTTTGACATGCGGAAGTAACCACCTGTCTTTTTGTTTGCACGACTGTTATATGTTAGGAGACCGAATAAAACGGCGTACCCTAGAACTAAGCATTCAAAGGCTTGTGTCATTGGGTAGGTAGCACTGCAATAAGTGGCGATGAGTTTGCAACATGTAGGTAACAAATTCGAAGGCATCCTCTTTGCAATCTGTCACGCAGAACTAATTGCCAATGTCAAGTGCTAAATATAATGTTTGGACGTGCTTCTCGATATCTTCTACTATATTATTATCATGAATCTCATGGATATGTACTGAGTCTGTCCATCATGAAGATAAGAGTCACGAGCGTGCTTGTTTGCTATTTTTACGTATTTATTTTTTAACAGTAAAATCTGGTCTTACTTGACATAATATTTTACCCGTATTCTGTGCAAAATGGGTTTCTGTTTGAATCAAATTTTTTTGTTATTTAATTTCAAAGAAGTATCTAATTTTATTAGTCTTTTCGTTTGTTCTACTTCTAACTAATTTCGTATTCCAGTAGTTCAAGAACAAAGCATTACTTAAATAAGTGTTAATTAAGCAAAGTAAGTGATGGCCCTTGTCTCAATGTTAAACCAACCGTTAAGGCGCACTCGTCGCTCTATCTGTAATGATTCCGTATACTTAAAAACTTTAACACTTAATTGGTAGCTTCAAATGTAGCTCCTATTAAATAAAGTAATAGTATGGCCTTTTTATAAAAATATAAAAAATGGGTAGGCTGTATCAGGGACACAGCAGCAGTGGAGTACGTGAAACGATTCACGTCAAAATGATTTTAATCATTGCTTTATTTGGTTGGTATTTAACTCACAAACCCTTTATTCTGGTAAAAAATCTAAAACAATTATTTTTGTAATTTTTGTTACAAATGTGTTTATAAAAAAAATAGCTGGTCTATCCATCTATCTTTTTGGGTTTTACTCTATAAAGTTTTTGAATTAAGTTCTTAGCTAGGTTTTTACCTTAAAAAAACGATTTAAATCCCTTGTAAATAGGTCACACCCGGTCATTGTTTACGAAAGGGCATTTAACGCCAAATAAATTACTATTAGAGTCGGTTAACACATTAACACGCCTTTTGAAAGTCGGCAGGGCGTTTAAATTGATAGTACAAATTGAAAGCCAGACGGAAAGTCTAGGGTATATTTTATAACTGCGTTCTATGTATTTTCCGAGTTGGTATCGTCCACGTGACAAATAGGTACTATCCACACTTGTGACTTTGTCACGCGATCACAAGTAATATGCGTTAAAATGCCTTAAATATTGACCCTTATTTATAGCAAAAGACCTGACAAATCAATCAAACAATTGATTTATCAACTTTTGACATTGAATTATTTTGCAACATTGTCATAAAAACATATTTTGTTTGCTTAGCTAAATTATTTTAAATGACTTTTGATGTTACCAGATCTTGTTTGACCGCTATTACACGACCCATCCTTGCCAACAATTAGATTGCAATGTAAAAAGGCTTTAACACATGAATGTGTTTTTATATTTTTTATTATTTCAAAATCCTTAATCAATGAATTAGAAAAAAAAAACGTTCTTGTTTTATCGCTGGTATTTAAAGTAGCTCAATGGAAGCTAAGTTGGTATAATTCATTAGGTTGGCAACAATGAACCAATTCCCGCGCCCATATTGTTTTAGTTAGGGTTATTAACCCGTAGGGCTGGGATGATTTGTTGATAGCATGTGTTTACTATCGATGAAATCGATATTTTAATCAATTGGAAATTACAATAATGGTCTGGATACGTAACCTAGACGAGACACAACAAATGACTATTTTTTTTTTGCAAACTCTGCTTGGGTACTTGTTCCTGCTCTGGTAAAATGGTACTCGTAATTCCTGATACCCATGATATGGAGACTCTCGTGTGTGATCAGATAGTACTTATAATGTATGTGAGATGTGTTTATTTTTATGCTTGGTTTTAGTGGTGCAGTCCACATTTGCAACAAAAAAATATGATTGCTACTTTTGTTCAAATAAACTAACAAAGAAACGTACTATAATAATGTATTTCGAAACTATGAAATAATCTTGGAACCGCAAAATATTTAGGCACCCTTAAAAACTCTACCGGAAATTCGGTATAAAAATATCGTTAATAAGAAACGGCTAACCGAACACCGATATTTAGTTTTGATTCGTTCAATGTTATTTTTAGGACAGCACTAACAAAACCATCACACTACCAACCAACCAAAAAATCATTTTGAAGAGCCAAAAATGTACCTTCATCTTTATCTGTACGGGAATAAAGACTTGTTTTGAAAATACGGTAGATATGAAATAGAAAAAGAAAGCTGTGTTTCCAAATAAAGGCGGGAAATACCAAGTTCAGTCTGTCAATCGTCAGAACAAGGAAGCCATGTATTTTTGTTCGAAACAATTATTTTAATTGATTTCACAGTTGCATTTGGACGAATTGACTTTTGGGAGTTTGTTTTTTTTACTGTCACGTGTATTTTCATTATTTGTATTTTACCTCTAATGCCGAATTTTTGAGCAAAAACAAATGTAGAGTCAGAAACTCCTTGTTGTTGATTACAACAAAAAAAAAGCATAACTTCATTAGAAGTTATGCTTTTTTAATACAGTAAGTATATTTACCTGAAGATACTTTTACTTATAGATAATTTAATTATGATAATCGAACACTCATAGTCCTCCATACTCATTCTATTAACGATCTTAGTGGCACCTCAGATTCATATCTATGCAAAATGAACCAAACTAGCTTGAACCGTACTTCTTCGGCAATTATTCTCAAACAGAGCTGATGGTAAGTTGAACGTCTAATATACCAAGATCTATCAACCAATATGGCAAACTTGCCCTGAACCATACTACCAAGTAATTAATTCCGTATCGCAGCTCTGAATATAATACACATCCAGTACACTGAGAGCTGTCAATCAAAGTAATTATAAGTTACGCTTAGCTCATTCATGTTTGGTAATTCAAGGCGTAACCGCAAACAATTTTATAATCTGTGTCATTACTATCAATAGGAACTCTCCATTTATGATAGACCCAACTTTATTAGCACATTCCATGTGATGAGGGGTCAGATAATAATTGGCACTTAAATTCTTAGAGTACCTATGTAACAAAAACCCTGCCCGATCTATTAAAGGTAGACCAATAAAATACGATCCGATCCGATCGTAAACTAACACCAATAAAAAACATTAACAATATTGGAAAATAGGTATGATATTAAATAAATCCAAAGTTTTTAAGGATTTATCTCCAAAACTTCAAGACACATCTTTAAGGCCCAGTCAAACTGACGCATTTGCGCGCATTCAGTAATAATAATAAATAATAATAATGCTGGACATTTTTCACACACTATCATCTAGCCCCAAACTAAGCAGAGCTTGTATTATGGGAACTTTATGATTAATCAGTATATTCAAGCGAACTTTGACAAACATTTGACAACCAATTCACTTTACTATTTTCATCGTCTGCAGCCTAACCATCAAGTCTTATTGCGATCCAATTCAGGCATAGATGTAAAATCCTGCTTTGCGAATGACAAACGCCATAGCGTCCTCAATCGCAAAGCAGAAAGTGACATCTTTGCCTGAACTGAATCGCTATAAGACTTCATGGTTAGGCCCCTGGTCTCATGTATTATTGAAATGAACGAATAAAAATAAAAACAATAAAAGAAAAACAATACACCGAGGTATTGTTTTTCTTTTATTGTTTTTATTTTTATCGCATATCGATACTCATTAGCTTATTATTACCCTACAAGATCAGACGGGGCTTTTATTACATACTGTGTAAAGACCCGTCCATTGACAAAGTATTTTTTTCATCAGTATTCTATGTACACGCTGGGAAATGTTCCTAGCATGGATAGAACGTGCGTGGTTTAGTAATGTCGCGTGACATTGCTTTGTATAATTTATAGACTTGCTTTTTCCACTGAGTTCCTCCACGTGGAAATACGAGTAGTAAGTAATCGAAATATGATTATTTTTTATTGAAATACATCCTAATAATATATAAACGCGAAAGTTTGTGAGGATGGCTGTTTGTTTTTCTTTCACGCAAAAACTATTTTGGTAGAAATTTACAGTAATATAGCTTATAAATATAGGCTACTTTTTTTCAGGGTACCACGCGGGCGAAACCGTGGGAAGAAGCTTATTAAATCATAGTTTTTCATCGATTTTGACATTTCGTAGTTAATTTAGCATCCTATATTATGAGCATAGCCCACGAACATGTTCGACGATTGACCGGCGAATACTGTGGTTATAAAAAAGAAGCATTTTTTTATGATCTTTTTTTAAGTTCTTTTTAAGTTAAATAAAAGTACAAAGTGATCGGAATGTATAAGGAGTCTGTCAAACTAATGCGATCTCTGTGACAGTGGTACAGGCGATTAGGGAAATGGTTGTCAAGTTGAGTTCGAAATCCACGTGAACATTTTCATCGCCACCGCGTTAGTTTGACCGGGTCTTTATAAAGTTAATTTTACCATTATTAATTTCAACAGCTTGTAGAAGTCACTTCTGGAAATGGTATCTTCTAAAGAGTGCTTTGAGAAACAGACTTAAACCACCTACATGCATTAAGTTCCCGCATCCTTTGACCATCGCCACATCGATCAGATGACGGGCCTATCTACACTACGTCATCTGTTTTGTAGTTGCTGAAGATATTTATGGATAATTTGCAAACGACCTTTTTCTTACCAATATGTTAATTAGATTTACATAGTATTCAGAAAACCTTTTCTATAACGAGGTGGTGGATTGAAATTACCTGTAACAATAAATAAAAATTCATTAGTTTTTAAGCAAAATTGGTTTAAGCAAAAGTCACGAAATTAAAAAGATAAGCTCTGCTAAGATTGACTACCGCTTCTGGTTTTTTTACACCATAACTTAGTTAGACTTAAATTTAGTTTGGGGCTAGGAGAGGCTCTGAAAAAAAAATTAAAACAAAAATGTCCAGGGTCTCCCTTGGGTAGAAACTAGCTGGACTACTATCAACATGGCAACATTTTTTGACTTCATTGTCACAGAAAATTACAAAAATTTAATTTAATTTCAACATGCAAACATTTATTTGTCCCGCAGCGGGAATAAAACTCGCACCTCTTGCGTCGTAGCTAGCGATTCGCCCACCAAGCCACCGAGTTCGACATTTGCGTGGGAATAGCAAACAAATGTCATTCGAGGGCGTTATGTTTGCGATTAGGCACTTAGCGAAATTGTCATTTACGTAATGTGAGCGGACTAGCTTTTCCAAGCTCAGATTGTGGTTTTATACATTCATTACTGACTATTAATTATAATAAAATGTTGGAGATTTTCACACAGCCGCAAATCAATCTAGCTTGGAATTAATGTGTTTATTGCAAAGCGTTTTTATAAACTAAACAATATTTAATCGGTTTGCGTTACGCATAAATGATATAGACGCCAAGATAAGAACTAGGGCTTTTTGTAGGAAGAGATAAATATTTAATTAAAAACAATAATGAGTCTTATGAACGTATCTTTAACTTATAGGGTATTTATCTCAAACGATGAAGGAAAACATTATGAAACCGGCATGTCCTAGAATGTCCTGTCTATTAAGTGTTTATTATTAGTACCAAGGTACTTGATATCGTAGATACATGGCAAAAAGTTTTGTTACTCTTCTTTTAGTCTCGAACATAAGTTTCACTTTCTGCTTGATATACTTAGTTATTTAGTTTAGCTGTGCGCACATAATTATAAGAATCGAATTTTGTTAGTTGTATTTTTGTATGTGGTTGTAATGTGTTTGTGCGTATAATAAAAAAATAAAAAAATATTGTTTCATGTGAAAAACGTTCCTAGTTGTATAATATGGGTGATCAGAGCAAACAATTTTTAATCTGTGCGCGTGATCTCATTTTCACTGTGCGATGAAAATAGATTCATAAAACCCCAATAAACCATTGTCTCATCCATTGCTCAAACTGTAAATACTAGTCTATGTATATTATAATATCTGTGGCTATGTCATCATGTCATCATTACACCTCGATAACGTAAGTGTCAAATGTCAGAGATGGGAATTTACGTGGGCCTGTTTGCTTTGCTGTAACTTCTTAAACATTGACAAAATAGTCACATCAAGGCAAGGCTTGTATAGTTTCACAAGTGAACTAGAACGTACTATTCAGTCGTACTCGTTCCTAATAGTCCGGTAGTTCATTCAGATCCCAAAGTCTGCATGGCGTAAAAGTACTCGCTATTTTCTACATCATAAGGTTTAAAATCGGACGGACGTACTAAAAGAAAAAACCTATGTGCACTACCTACTTAAAACTACTAAGCAACGATGTAGACATCGTCCATGTAAAAATCATACGTAAATCTGTAAAATTTTAATTTGCTAAATAAACTAGCTTCTGCCCACGGCTTCGCCCGCGTGGTACCCGGATAAAAATTAGCCTATGTGTAATTCACATATTCATGATGTTTATGCTATAATACTTTAAAGTTTCAACACCGTTTAGTCGTTTTTGCGTGAAAGAGTAACAAACATCCATCCTCACAAACTTTCGCGTTTAATTATAAACTACCATTAAGTAGTAGCATTAAAAAATATTCTAAGTTTGATATTTGGACTCAGATAATATCATAATTATCATATCTCTGCTCAAGATCATCTGAAAGACGTATAATATAAGAAGTAAAACTCACATGAACTAAGCATGATCAAAGAATCTACACTTCAGCAATGTTCCAGAATTAGAAACTCGACTCAGATCTTCTCTCAAGTAAGACGAGCATTAAGATCTGAACTCAAATTGTTTTTCTAACAAATCGTACGCTCAACAGAATCGTATTTCTAGAACAGTGCGTTCTAGAAATAGAAACTCGATTCAAATATTCTCTCAAGTAAGGTTCTTAAGACCTGAAATAAGTTAAAATAGGTACTCAAATAGTTTTTTAACAAATCGTGTTTTTTGTCCTAGTAGGTAAAATGTTCCATTGCTGTGTGGTGCGTTATCCCATTTTTCTTTTTCATTAATCTGACAAACAGAGACTAGTGAATCTCAGTTGTCCTCGTGATCGGACCGCCGAGGTTGGATAGTTCGCTTTGGTAGTATTAATACTTATGTTGTCCGATCAAGGGGAAATAATTATTGTACAGCGCGAACCAATAGAAAATGTTAATGTCATATTCGAATCAAATCATCATGTTCTTTGTAGTAAAAACAAACGAATTTTATCAAAAACAGATGCCTATCCAATAACCCTCAAACCCAGATCTTCCTGAACCCTATCTGAAAGCAAAACTCAAAGCACAACAGGTCTTTGTAATTTGGTTGTTTGAAACCTAATTTCAAATCTGTTTCAAATAGAACGATGTATTTGCAACAAAATTGGGTTTTTGGGTTGAAATGTGTACGATAGAATTGTGGCCACTAAACAAGTTTGTTTCATTCAACTAAAAATAATTTAGGTCAGTCGCAAGCGATAATACGTATATATTTGTGGTCGCGTGGTACCCGGATAAAGGGTAGCTTATATATTCTAGGTTACGAACTAAACCAAATTTTCTTTAAAGCGGATTTAAATCAGTAATCGTCACAAAGATTATCAGTAATAATCATCCTTACACATAACGTCAAAACATCTATACTTTAACATTTATAATACCTATTAGTAAGATTAATTGCCGACGAAATTTTGCAGAGGGGTAGATAGCTAATTCCAAAAAACCGATTGTAAATGACTCGACAGAACAGAATTCGACAGAACTTTGCGGATAGATACGCACAACGAACGAATGTACTACGCCTAAGTAATTTATATGTAATAATTATACTAGCCTCTGCCCACGGCTTCGCCCGCGTGGTACCCGGATAAAAATTAGCATATGCGTTATTCTGATGTATAAGCTATATTACTATATAGTTTCATCAAAATCATCTACAAATATTTATCTTGTGTTTTTTATGTACAATATGTATGTATTTACAGAAAAAAGTATGTAAGTATACCAGTTATACGGTTCCCGTAATACAATTTATTTATTTATAAATAAATGAAATGAAATGAAATGAAATGAAATGAAATGAAATATCCGTTTGATTGACAGCCGATGCATACGATGGATGCGTAGGATGCGCATCTTTAGGTTCTCTATAACCGCCTATTTTATAGCCCCACCGCACGTTAAAACTAGGTAGATGTAACTAATTTCTCGTACGTGACCTATTTAACATTTGTGAATGAGCTTTTGTAGTTTCAGTGTAATAAATATTTGGATTTATTACGTGATACGATTATTCTGAACTGCCTTTGAATTATTGGCAAAGGAACAAGGTGCCTAATGTTATAAAGTACCTACAGTGCAGGGACTGATTTAACTCATGATCACAATTTTTACCAAAAGTCACGCAGAAAATTAAAACAAAATCATAATGGCATGTGGAATGGTAATTACTATGAAAAACGGGGGCATGTGCCCCCGGATCTCTATTTTTTTTAAATAAAACTATATTTATGGTACTTCTTGATAATTTAGCTTTCATTTGGTGAAAAAATGGTTAAAATCGGTCCAGTAGTTTCGGAGCCTATTCGAAACAAACAAACAAAAAAATATTTCCTCTTTATAATATTAGTTTAAATTACATGTCCGAAATGGATTGAATGTGTGAGACTAATTCCAGTATAGATAAACTCAGATCTTATCAGTTGATCTGATAAGATCTGACCATCTTTTTTATAGCAAAGATGCATAATATACCTATCTGTTAATATGGCCTACATGATGCTATCGATGTTGGTATAAAGAGGTCGGGAATATACCAGAATAAACGCTCTGAAGCTCATAAATTGCTTCAATATAAACATTTGTCCGCGGCGAGAATCGAACCCGCAACTTCTGCGTCTCAGGCAATATATCCTACTAATATTATAAACGCGAAAGTTTGTGAGGATGGATGTTTGTTACTCTTTCACACAAAAACTACTGAACGGATTTTGATGAAACTTTACAGCAATATAGCTTATACATCAGAATAATACATAGGGTACTTTTTATCCGGGTACCACGCAGGCAAAGACGTGGGCAGAAGCAAGTACAGTATATTGGGCACATCCCCAAGTTTTGTATTCAGCATTCCATTTGACAGGTTGCAAGCTCAATGCTGCTTATAAGAACACAATAAGATATGTGTATTTAAGACATTACATTTTCGGTTCTAAGGATGCAAGTTATTCTTCTTCGATGTTTTCCCTCACCGTTTTGATCGCGTAATAGATAACTAAATGAAAAAGACAAGTTAACAAATCCATAGACAGAACGCGTCCGTGTTGGCACATATCCAAATCTATCGTCTATGGCCGGGAAATGTATTCTATAAATACGGTAGACTTTGATGTCTTTCGATTTATTTTCCAATCGGATCGGGTAACTGGTTTAGGTGTTTATTAATAGACACGTCAATGGGTCTACGAGGCATTGGTAGAGTTCTACGTGGCCCTATTCGTAGAAAGCTTTACAGTTTTCCGGCTGCCAATAAGAGGCAAACAGCTGCCAATAAATCAAATCTCAAGACCGTGGCACTTACGAGTTACATCGCCGCTTACCGCCGTGCTGGTAAAAATTAGCAAAAAACCACACGTTTTTTAGTATGTTTTTCTCTCAAAAGATTACTTTTCGAAAACGTACAACAGTAAAATTTCTTAGTTGAGTTTGATGAGTAGTTATTCTTCTAAACACCTGTAAATTATAAGCATCTGTTAATTTAAACTTGTCATTTTTTTATGAAGTAAATGCTGTAAAATGCCGTTTTGGAAACAACAAGATTCTTGGTAACATGATGAACTAGCTACTGCCCAGGGCTTTGCCCACGTGGTAACTGGATAAAAAGTAGCCTGTATTATTCTGATGTATAAGCTATATTACTGTAAAGTTTCATCAAAATCCGTTCAGTAGTTTTTGCGTGAAAGAGTAACAAACATCCATCTTCACAAACTTTTAGGTAGTAGTAGGAATATAACATAAAATAAGTATTTTTCCTACTTCCATAAACTAAACCGTATTCGCAAAAAAAACTTTTGAGTTTTTGTATTGAAGCAAAGTCTGAGTAAAGAATTCACCCTAAAATTGTTTTGTTTTATTTAATGCTAGATTGATGTCTCTCCAGAGTAATCGTGAAGGAAATTAAACCGAAGTCTTACTGCCAAACCTTGTGTACCAACTTAAATTTAATGACTATATATCTAGCCCACAATAACATAATCCTCTTTACTCACACACAATATTATTCTCGATCAAAGTAGTATTTCAATATAAATTCACTTTGCGCAATGAAAAACTAGGCACAATAACTGCATAGTGACCGACTTTTCGTTTTTCATATCTGTGCCACTTATTTTGGGAGGTGAGTTTTGTTTATATTTCACGGGTTTGTTTCCAAGGTGCAGAGAAGAAATGAAATGTCCGACCGATATTTTAATATACATGCCAAGTAGCTCTAACTTTTGTTCAAGCATAAAAGCTTTTTTTTTTGTTAGTTGGTGCCTTGAAAGTCTTTAGCTTTCAAGAACCTAAGGTTACAAAGTAAATACGACACCATGCCGCTGGCCTGACAAAGAGAAGTCCCTCAAGATTTTACCTCTTGGAGAGTGGGATTTTTCCAATAATTATACATGGCTAGATCGTTTGCTCGTCTCCAAAATTCTTTGTTCTGGGTATTTCATCCAAATTTGCAGCTAAAACTAGAATTCTTACATAAACATAAGTGCAATACCGAAGACTTACGGTCAAATAATGTGGCTCATCTCAACATTTAACTAGAGTTGTATAGATTTGGCGCTATTAGACAACGTTTTATATTATGTTGTGATTTAACGTTACGTTATGTAGCGTTTTTGTATTTGCCAGCTATATAAGCGTGTTATTTTCTACAAATCTGCCATTAAGATATGTCTTGGTTAAGTATAAATGGACACAAGACTACCTTTTATAAGCATATCACGATTAGACGGGGACAGAAGTTAGTTTAACATGAATGACGGGATACAGTGGAAACAAACAATCTCGTTGTTGTAAGCGAATAAACTGCTGCAAGCTTTTATGCTTGTTGAGTCACGTTTCTTTATCGAGTTTTGTTCGTGTTGAATGAAACAGATTTATAATGATGTTGGCTTCCGGGAAAAACAGTATTTGTTTTCACACGTTTTTTACCTGCGATGCAAGGTGCCGCTTAAGGTATGAGTTTGGGGCCGTTTGTAGGCCTGGTTTTTAGGTAGTTGGTTGTTAGGTTGGCCTGGTTTGGTAGGCAATCATTTTGTACATACTTTAAAAATGGTTTTTAGATAGGCTTTAGCGGAGTAATTGAAGAACACTCATATAAGTATTTTATAACAAAATTTGAAAACCCCTAGCCTGTATTCCAGAGCCTCATAGTTGTGGCGATAAAACCATTCTTAAAGACATTCAAATCGATTGCAAAAAAACTGTTTTACAATCCGATAAGATGACTTGAAAATAAATGGTAACAGACAAAAAAATAAACGTCACCTTGATAATTTTAAGTCCGTATAAAATAAGAAATTTTTCCACTTGTTATTTACTAGCTTCTGCCCACGGCTTCGCCCGCGTGGTACCCGGATCAAAAGTAGCCTATGTATTATTCTGATGCGTATAAGCTATATTACTGTAAAATTTCATCAAAATCCGTTCAGTATTCTTTGCGTGAAAGAGTAACAAACATCCATCCTCACAAACTTGCACGTTTATAATACTAGCTTCTGCCCACGGCTTCGCCCGCATGGTACCCGGATAAAAAGTAGCCTATCTGTTATTCTGATGTATAAGCTATACACTACTGTAAGGTTTCATCAAAATCCGTTCAGTAGTTTTTGCGTGAAAGAGGAACAAACATCCTCACAAACTTTCACATTTATAATATTAGTAGGATTCTCAAACTAGGTTGCTATAAATCCATAAAAATAATCTACACAAATATTATAAAGAGGAAAAGTGAATGAACGAATGAATAAAAATACTTTATTTTACACCTTAAACAAATAAAAAAATCTTATTAGAAAGTACAATGGGCGGTCTTATCGCTTAGAAGCTTAGTTTATATGTAGGATAGGAAGTAATCTCCGAAACTACTCATCCGCTTTCAAAAGCCTTTCACCAATATTTAGAATAGACCTTTAAAGTGGGTATAGACTGTATTATCCCGTTCAAATAAAAAGGCTTTTCGTGGAAACTCATTTTGCAACGTTAGTCGACGAAAAAACGGTCGAGCGAATACGTTTCTTAGGATTGCCGCTTTTACAACAAGAGATAGTTTACATCGGCTACTTTTTATCGTGGTTCCACGCGGGTGAAGCTGTGAGCAATATCTAGTATTAAACAAACCTAGTTCCATGTTCACGCCACATGCCACCTAAGACGGTACAAAGGGCCTCTGTCCATAATGGGCTGACCACTTGTATAGCCCATTTATATCGGCGCGTGCCTGACACGTGCTTAGCAGATGTCGAAACAGGTTTTATGATCCTACTAATATTGTTAAGGTGTTTGTTGCTAATAATTTCCATAACTGCTGAACCGATTTAGATGCATACAGTTTACATATATAGAGGTACATAAAGTCACGTACGTTTCCCTGAGGGATAGGCAAACACCAAGGATTTCCACTAGCTACGTTACTGGCATACATCTTTCGCTTCATTCATCCTCATCAAGTTCCTCATACAAGCTCGTCGGTTCAGTACATACATATTGTCTTGTCTAGGCCTTTCTCCAGAACATCTCCAATTAGGTCAGAGTACCTTGGTCTTTCCCTTCCATCTATCAATCCACGGCCATTCAATACCTTTTCGCTCGCTTGCTTTCTATACCTTTTTTGTTAATCTTCTTTCATCCATCCTTTCTCCATGCCTATACCATCTCAACATATCTTTCTCAACTCTCGTTACTACATCTTCATTCAAATCAATTAACAAGTTTAAAAACGCAATTAAACAAAAACTTTATAAAAAGGTATACTATAAAATATCTGATGTTTTAGATGACAAAAACTCTTGGGGTTGAAAACGCTCCAACTCGAACATATTGTTTTGTAAAAAGATCATTTAAAAGAATAACCAGCCTTATTTTCTTGCCTTTCTTTCCTGGCTTAGTCGTGGAAGAATAGGCAGTAGATAAAAACCGACGTTTCAAAGTGATCCTTGTGATTTTAATGAATAAATTAATTTTGACTCTGACTTTGACTCCATACTGCTTCTTAACTTGTTCCTTACTCGTTCTCTCAAGTTTGATACGGGTTTTTTTTTGCGTTTACTGATTGTGAAAGTTGGTTTGGATGATATTTTGTATTGGTATTACCTTATACTTACTAACCTAAAATAACTACTATACTTTTTACCTGCTAGCCTATAGGCTACTTTTAACCTGGGTTAAAAGTAGCGGGCGAAGTCGTAGGCAAAGGCTAGTTATTAATACTTCAAAAAATGGTCGTCTATATACTTCATGTTCGCTCAATAATACAAACTTCGGTGGCTCGCAAAGTTGCCAGTTGCAAAGATAGAGATGCGGGTTCTATTCCTGCTGCGAGACAAATGCTTACACGTTCTACAGATATTTGTTACTAGGTGTTATGGTACCTCAATACTTGTAGTTTCTCATACCCACAACACTGGGGCAAGGACGACGTATGAGTCTGTTCATTTAAAAAAAACACTTTTGAATAGTAGGCTACTTCAGAAACTTGATTAGAAATGCTACGAATAAGCGAAAAACACAAGTTCATATACCTACCTACAAAGGAAAACCCGCTTTCATTGGGCAATTAATAATTAAAAATACCACGGATTCACTTTTAGCAGGAAAACCAATAAATACGGCATTCCAACTTGATTTGTACCGGGATGTGAGACGATAGTGAAGGGAAAGTTTCAATGAAATTTCACCTTGTTATCGATGATAAAACTGGTCTAGTGTAAGGGTAAAAATGAACACAATATAAACGTGACAGAGTGGTAAATAACAAACAGTTTTTTTCAGCGTTCATTTATGTGTTCTTCCTTTGGGTTTTGAATTGATGATTGTGTAATAGTAAAAAAAAACTGACGTACACGACTATAATCCCTATGGTGGGCATCATCAGATCTATAATCAGTACTTAGGTATTGACAGTAGGAGTAAAGCTCCTTGTGAAAAAGCATGTCTGGTGTATACTACCTATTTCTGCCACAAAGCAGTAATTCCCTCATTGCTTTTTCCGGTTTGTGTCGGTGATATTTCAGACACATAATACTTCTCACCATTTTGTCTCAGGGTTGGTAAAGCACGAGTGACACCTCTGGTTATACAAGCTCTTATAGGTGACAGTAACCGCCTACCAATAGGAAAGTCTTATGTTATTTTGCTTATTTAGTGGTATTAAAAAAACCGGACTGGGTCGGATAAAAACGGCCTGTCTGCCAGCGCCCTAATTGCATAGTAAATCAGACGGGCTACCAGGCGTGCGAATTTCATCATTATGCCTTGCCATAGGCATAAAACTTAACATCGTGTAAAGTGATGTTCAAGATTATGGTGACTTACCATAATCTTAAACATCACTTAACAAGCCAGCAGCTTTGCAATCAATCATTCATTACGTCAGTTATGTAGGTCGCTATCAATCTTCATTTATCGATACAATCACATCACTAGATCCCATAAAAGGTAGCAGAAATCAAGTACCCTTATAAGAGAGCATGTGTGTGACACTGACATAGACCAGGTGACTTAGAGTAATAGTGACATAGTCATAGCAAAGTCCAAAGACTTTTCTTATGGTGCCGAGACGAAATAGAGAGTAGAAAATTATACGGTGCCGGTATAATTAATTGGTGTAACGCGCTAGAAAATATTTTCTGTAATTTTACTCTTTTCTGTAACACAGCATTATAGTTGCAACAACCAATAACTATATCATAACCTACTTAATAATAATTATGAAATTTTCCAAAAAAAATATACTATACCTACCTATCTACTTTTCCTATTCTACTACTATTATAAGCACGAAAGTTTGTGAGGATGAGTGATGTTTGTTACTCTTTCACGCAAGAACTACTGAACGGATTTTGATGAAACTTTACAGTAAAATAGCTTATTCATCAGAATAACACATAGGCTGCTCTTTGCCCGGGTACCACGCGAGCGAAGCCGTGGGCAGAAGCTAGTAATATTATAAACGTGAAAGTTAGTAAGGACGGGTGTTTGTTACTCTTTCACGCTAAAACTACTGAACGGATTTTGATGAAACCTTACAGTAATATAGCTTATACATCAGAATAACGCATAGGCTACTTTTTATCTGGGTATCACGCGGGCGAAGCCGAGGGCAGAAGCTAGTATTTAATAAGACCAGTTTCAAAGAATAAGAAAACGAAAACCTACTAACCTTAATTACTTAAAATATATCAAGTGTTCGTACCCGACAACGTGCTATAGCTTGCTTGGTACCACTCCGGTTGCTATTATTTTTAATAGAACCAACATAGATACATATGGAACTATTTAATATTTATCAGTTCTAGGTGTGTCAGAGATCATAAGGTATTGAAAGTAGTGCGTATCTAAAACACACTAAAATGATATTGTAATTAAATCGCGATTATACCGATCTAAAACTGCGCTGAAATGATATCGTTATAAAATTAACTCTTGATATCTCTTGACTCTGATAAAAACGCAGAGTCTAAAACTTGACTACCTCTTTGGGGCAGTGGGCTAAGGCCCGCCTGAGACGCAGAAGGTTGCGGGTTCGATTCCCGCTACAGGACAAATGTTTATATGATTAGCAAATGCTTGTCTAGGGTGTTTTCTATGTATAATATGTATGTGTAATTAAAAAAAGTATATACGTAGTATATCAATCATGTAATTCCCATAATACAAGCTCTGCTTAGTTTGAAGCTAGATAATGCTGTGTGAAATATGTCTAGCATTATTATTTATTTATTTAAAACTATATGCAAGCTTTCTACGTTCCTAAAAATTACCAAAAACTGTAAATGAAAACAAAAAAACACGCTCACAACTGTATTCTCCATGATGGACATACTCAGATACTCAGTGAGTAGACCTTTGAAGATACTAAGTAGGGGGTAATCAGAGGCATATATTAACATTAAATTCAGCACATGCCCGCGTTTTGCAAGTAGCAAGTATTCCAAGTGACATGTTGTAAGCCAACCGTTGCTTATTGGAACACTAACTATGCACATCCTACGCCTACGAATTTTTGGTTCGAGGATATGCCGGTTTTTTAAACCTACTACCTCTAGATCAGAAGTTAGGTTACCACAAATCTGGGGTATAACCATCAAGTCTTATTGCGATTTAATTCAGGCAAAGTTGTTAAATCCCGCTTTGCGAATGACAAAGCTTTTACTACGACATAGCGTCCTCAATCACAAAGCGGAAAGTAACATCTTTGCCTGAACTCGCTATAAGACTTCATGGTTAGGCCCCAGGTCAACAAGGCCAAAAAATTGTATACCTTAAATTAACATAATCGTCAAAAAATCATAGGAAATAATAATATAAAATAATAATATATATAATAAATAATAATAAAATATATAAAAATCATCATATAACCCCAAACTAAAAATCTTTATACTTATACTCATTTATTTAAACCTTAGGAACTTAATTAACATTTGGTACGACAATGAAATTATTTTAAAACTTACATTGTGGGTGCTAGAAACAGGCAAATATTTTATTTACATACTAGCTTCTGCCCACGGCTTCGCCCATGTAGTATCTGGATAAAAAATAGCCTATGTGTTATTCTGATGTATAACCTATATTACTGTAAAGTTTCATCAATATTAGTTCAGTAGTTTACGCGTGAAAGAGTAACAAACATCCATCCTCACAAACTTTCGCGTATATATTACTACTAGTTTCTGCCCATGACGTCTCCCGAGTGGTACCCGGATAAAAAGTAGCCTATGTGTTATTCTGATGTATAAGCTATATTACTGTAAAGTTTCATCAAAATCCGTTAAGTAGTTTTTGCGTGAAAGAGTAACAAACATCCATCCTCATAAACTTTCGCGTTTAAAATTGTAGTAGGATAGGAATATTCATATCATGAAATATGCAATATTTGAAACTATTTTATGCATTCAATGTTTTGCTGCTGTAAAGGAGTATAAGAGGGGCATTTAGGGTGCATTTAGCTCGTAAAAGGACATGTTTAACTACTTTATTTATACAAGATTCCCCAGACAAATCGGCTGGTGGCGGGTAAACAAAATGCCATCGTGTGTTATGTCGACTCAAGTGTGAAGAATGCTCGAAAATGCATTCCAACATGTTTGAACGGCCACCGACTATATGTAGAGTAGGGAAGAACAGAGATGACTTTTCTATTCGTTTTAGAAACTTTTTTAAAAGAAAACTGTGTTTTATATAAAAAAAAAGCTCTCTGCGGAGTTGTACGGGTATTTATCACAGTTACCCTTTTTATTATTTTCGCGATGTGACTTTGTTTCTGTGTCTGACTGTTTTCTGAATCTGGAGATGAAATGAGGGTAGTTAATTGCATTAATTTCTCAAAGATTAACTGTTAGTAGTTACACAGTCGAAACGACAGGAAATGAATAAAAAGATAAAAGCGATAAAGACCTATATAAAACTTATAACTGTGTACTTTATCCACACTGATTGGATAGTCTATGGGTATAAAAAATCTTATATTTTTCAACAAAATTAGTTTCGTGAATGTATAAGAAAAATTAAAAGAAGGAAATTTCGAAATTTACCTCCATTATCTAAAACTTGGATATAAATCGTCTGAACGCAAATGCAACTATTATTAGTAAGTAGAGCAACATATACTAGCTGATCTCAATCGGTTTATTCTCTGTGGATAGCTAGGCAATGATTCACAAAACAGTTTTGACTAAAATTAAGGAAAACATTACAATATGTCCTATATAAAACCCACAATAGTCCTATAAAACCCTCTGACGCTTTTCCACTAGCTAGGAAAAAACAGAAAAAAATTAAAGGTATTTTCCAAAAATATACATGTAGCTATTATATTTTAAAATTGAAGACCATTTTGTATGTGAACTTTAAACCATCACTTTGTACGCCCAGGATGACTGGTAGAGAATGCTTTAGCATTAAGTCTCCCTAGCAATTTTTGTGCGGAAGTACATCAATAAATAAATAAATAAAAAAAGAATCCTACTTCTATTATAAACGCGAAAGTTTGTGAGATGGATGTTTGTTACTCTTTCACGCAAAAACTAATGAACGGATTTTGTTGAAACTTTACAGTAATATAGCTTATACATTAGAATAACACATTGGCAACTTTTTATCTGTGTACCACGCGGGTGAAGCCGTGGGCAGAGGCTACTAAATAAATAAAGAATACATAAATCAATAAAGTAAACTACGTTGTTACAGAACTATGGTTATTTTTTATGAAGTTGCTTCTGCATCCTACACGCAATACATTACTCTACCCTCATTACACACACAGAGCATGTCATTCCGTCGGTGCGTTTAACACATTTTTATATTATTTTATAGCGTAATTTGCCTACAAAATGTCCCTTTGTTACTTAATGATGTTTTGTTTATAATATTTTACATTATTTTCTTCACAGTTACTCGGTTGGACTAGTTTCTTTTTATCCTAAAACGGTAGAACGTTTTTTTATATAACTTGGTTTATTTTCTACGCGCGATACAAGAATTTTGGAAAAAGGTTTTGAAAAAGGGTATTTTAAATTGTTTTAACAGCAAACATCAACAAGAGTTGATATTTCCTGTGTTGCAAGCGTCTTGCATCTAAAAAATTATGCTATTATTTCTATCAAAATTTATACAGGGTGTAAAAAGACTACTTCCGAAAACTTCGGGAGGTGAAAGTACCCATCAATACGAACAACTTTTACTATTGAACCAACACTGTGAACGCGAAAAAAAAATCAGCTGCCTCATCTGCTTCCATACATTTCAGCCAAGTAGGTATTGAACTTTAGTATGGAACAGCTGATTCTTTTCGCGTTCACAGTGTTTCCATAGTAAAAGTTGTTCATATTGTTGGGTACTTTCACTTCCTGAAGTTTTCGGGAGTAGTCTTATTACACCCGATATATAACACTCTTCTCTCATCGAATCTTGTTATTGGTAAGTATTTCAGTGTTTCCAACTAAACATTCTCTCAATAGGTCAGTAAAACGACTTGCCATTATTTATTGCCATTTTACGAGTGCGTTCTGTAACTAGGTACTTTTCCTAGTAGCGTGATGTAAGAGATATTTTGTCTGTGGCATTCTGCCAGTACTCTCTACTAGTTTTATGTGGCTAAACGAATGTTTTAAATAGAATATGTGCACACAGATATAACATTAATATAATTGTATATAATTATGAGAATGAAATCAGATAAACTTTAATACTTTTTTAATCTAGATAAATTAATAACATGCAATATTATTATTTTTTATTTAATAATATAATTTTATTACTAGTGTCCTAAAATTATTTTTAATCATTCTTACCTTAAATTATAATATTTATTCTGTAACATAATGCCGATGAATAATTTTTTTTAGAAGAAATAAATGCTATTTTATTTTTATTCCACATAGGTAACAGAATCTAGGAAACAGGGTAGGTGAGCCGAGTTGGCCAAGTGGGCTTCTGACTTCCAATCCCAAGATCGTGGGTGCGAACCCGGTCGTGAAACAATGCTGTTTTTCACTCGAAAATTTATGGTCAAGGTCTCAAAACGGTAAAAGAAAACATAGTGAAGAAAAAGGCATGCCTTAAAATCAAAAATTCAAGGCATGCCCTTGAATTTTTGGTTTTTGGCATGCATTCCAATACGCAACAATGGGCTTGAACCTATCACGTGGAATGCTTACAAATGTTATGTTTGGACACGCTCCTGACTACTCCCTACTTATCCTCGAAGATCTACGCACTGATTATGTATCTGAGTATGTCCATCATTGGAAATACAGCTGTTAGTATGTTTATTGTTTGTTTTCTGATTATATTATTCGTTCAAAATTTCTGGGGTCCTGTGGATTGAAACGCTGACATATAATTTTGTTGAGAGCATGTCTTACTGCGTCAGGTCCCTTTTACACCCAATGTAATTTACGCATTCAAAAATAAGGCATATTTTGCAGTTTAGATTTTACTCCTACTAATGCATAGTTAAAAATTTTTGACTAGCACTTATGATATTGAAATGAGACAACTTTAAACAGATTTATCGCGTTACTGCTTCCGTAACTTTCGGTAGATTTGCCTCTGGCTGGGACCACGAAAGCTGCTAAGACATCATAAATATCTCAGGAATACCAATCCTACTAATATTATAAACGAAATATAGCTTACTAGCTTCTGCCCACGGCTTCGCCCGCACGGTACCCGGATAAAAAGTAGCTAATGTGTTATGCTGATGTATAAGCTGTATTACTGTAAAGTTTCATCGAAATCCGTTCAGTTTTTGCGTGAAAGAGGAACAAACATCCTCACAAACTTTCACGTTTCGCTTCACGTTCTAATTTTCGAAAATCGACCCCTAAGGGGATTAAATAGGGCGGTAAAGTTTCTATGAAAAAAATAAATTGTTTGATTCGCTCAAAACTCTGTACAAATAAACTTTAAAGTAAATAATAAAACACGTATTTTTTATTTTTTCAAACTACCCTTTAGGAGTGTGCAATTGAGTTCTAAACTTTGAATAAATTATAATCTTGGGTTCGATTCATTCAAAAGTTGGTTGACATAGTTTGAAGCCTGGAGACGGTCATATGCTACTTTTATTAACATACCACGCGAGCGAAGTCGCGGGCATCAACTAGTTTGAAACTAATATTGACAGAACACGAATTGACAGTGATGTCATCGATATCGATAATATTTGCCTCTGTACAATGTTATATCCAAAATGTTTTGTTAGCTGTAAACACCGAAAATACATAACCTTGACGATCAAAAGCGTAGGCAGGATGTACGTCCCATGAGGTAATTTCGAATTAACTTTATCGATGTTTTTAATGAGGCCACGTAAAATACTTTTTGTAGATCTTGTTAGCTTTTTTAATACTAGTTTATGCCCCCAGGTTTTTCTCTAGTGTTACTGGTAGGTGGTACACCATAACTATCATAGCCCATAGTGTAGAAACGTTTAAATTTTGTAAATTTTGATACTCGGTAACGGTAAGCGTCAGAATTTAGTATTCAGTCAAATTGTTTTCCATTGTCATACTTACTAGATATTTAAAAAAAACTCCCATCCTTTAGATACACCGTCTTGTCTCTACATTAGCATTGCCTAAATGGTAGATATCAGAAAAAAAACTAGTACCGTGGTATAGATCTTCCAATGTAAAATTGCATGCCCTCCACCGAAATTTGCTTTCAAAAACGGAAATAAACAAAGGAATTTTAGGAGTTGGGTGTGAAATTTTAGTCTAGATTATCTATATATCACATTCATCATCATTGTCATTCATCCAGACTCGGAACAAATATCTGGAGAACATGCAAAATTTGTCCCGCAGCGGGAATCGAATCGCACCCGTTTTTTTAATGATTTTACTAATACTATAATTTACTATACCTAAATATCAAAATGTACAAAAATAAAACGTTTCTACATCATGAGCTCAGGGCCTAACCATGAAGTCTTATAACGACTCAGTTCAGGCAAAGATACGATTTTGCTTTACGATTGAGAACGGTATGGCGTTGGGCATAGCGTTGTCATTCGCAAATCGAGATTTGACATCTTTTCCTGAATTAAATCGCCGTCTGACTCTGGTAAGGCCTCTGATAGTCGGTTTACTCCAAAAACGTTTGGAGCGAGCGCGTGATCCGCCATTTGTAATGCGATACGTTGCGCAAACGCATGTTTGTACTTGGAGCGCTGTGTTCATTGTCATACGACTTTATCGGTGACAGATATTAGCAACAAAAATTTAATTTACAGCATCATTCGTTTTTGTAGCTTCATTCGGTTCTGTCATTGGTTTTTCTTGGTGATCCTCGACCCGTCGTGGTGAAAGCGGCTGTGTTATAAAAAAATATGTATCTACGATTTAAATCTGATGGATTTTCTCACATCCATACTCAGTACGTAGGTCCTTAAATAAGAGTATAAAGATACATAAAATGTTTGGCACTTATGCCCACGTTTTGCTTAGTAATAAGCATTACACGTGACACAGACCCACCGCTGCTTTAAAAAAGTTTAAATGGGAAGTTTTATTGTTGAATTTATATCTTTACCAGACTGCACACGTTTTGCTTAGTATTAAGCATTTCACTTGCATCAAGCCAATCGCTGCATTTAAAAAGTTTCAATTAAGGGTTATATTGTTGAATTTATACCCCTACTAGACTGCACTATTTATAGACATCCTTGAAATTGTAGTGAGACATACGCCTTTATTTAAAAAACGTATCGCTTTTCAGTTGTTTCCCGTGTTCCAATGGAAACGTTTACACAAGATTAACTTTCAGTAATTAGGTCGCCTTTCTGCGCTGTCGGTTAACTAAAGCTTGTTTAAGTAACAGATGGATCGTTTAGTCTTTAACTGCTTTTTCAGGAACCGTAGTACCTACTGACTCGTGTGAATGTTAAATTCTTAATGACTAGTTAAATAGAGCGAGCGGGCAATGTAGTAATTCTACCTCATTGTGTACCATTAGAAATAGGCATATGGGATAAAACTGTTAAAAACAACGTGAAAGAAAAAACGATATCCACGTGATTCTGTATTTTCAGCCCTATTTATGAATCGGATGGTATTCGATGAAGTGGAGTTTTCTGCTTTGTTCGCCTGGTCTACATTTAATATGTAAGCTTTGTTTGTTGGCAACACTGAAGTATTCGTTTAATAAATAAGTTGGCAAGGTGAATTGCTGTGTTATAATCATTTGAACCTACCTACTTTACTTTTGGCTAGGTCTATCGAACATAAATCATCCTAGGTCTAAATCTCGATAGCAGTAATGAGATTTTAGGGGTTACCAAGAGATAAAACTGATTAATTTTCTTGTCTTTCTGTTTGTTTGTCATGAATCCATAAACAACAATTTTAATTTCGACCTCGGTGGCGTCTCAGCCAGCTGTCTGAGACGCAAGAAGTGCGAATTCGATTTCCGCTGCGGTACAAATGTTTGCAAGTTCTGCATTTAATTTTCATGGTAACACGTAACTCGTATTTCCTGATACAATCCTGAGTTGAGTCTGTTGTATAGGTGGGTGTTTTTTTTAATTTCGTAGGCACCTCCCAAAAATACAGTCACATTTTGAAAAAGGTAAAATTCGTCGGCTAATATAAAAGGCTTATTACATACCATATAAGCTTAGGTAATGACTACCAGCTTTCCCAAGAACTTAACGACAATTGTGACCACACCTTCGAATGATCGGGACCGTGACGAATGGTGTTAAATAACTAGGGTGTCTATGGTTTCGAAGTTACGGAAACTTACCTGAAACAAAATCAAATAGTTTGTGTAAATAATCTCAAAACAAAATGAGTTTTGTGTTTGAAGCAAATTCAATGATCTATAGATTTTTTAATTCTGTTGTTTACAAAAAACTAAAAAAGTTATATCATCAACCTAAAATTCATGAAAATACGTTTTTTAAAATGGGTGGTTTAAGAAACTTATGCAAAATAACTGAATAAAAATAAAAAAGCTTGATATTACTTTAACGACAAAAGCAGAATTCAATTATTCATTTTATAAATACAGATTTCACTATTCTAGTTTATGTCTACTAAGTTACTAATATATATTGATGTACAATAATTTATTACTATATATACAACTAGCTACCGCCCGCGGCTTCCCCCGCGTGGTATATTGATAAAAGTAGCGTATGACCTTCTCCAGGCTTCAATCTATATACTTTCTTTTAAAAATACAACCTATAAGAATCTACAACTAACCCTTATAGCTCTCAGAGGGCAGGATTTTCAACTTACTTGATACTTATCGTTACATTATTGCAAAATCAAACAATATCATTATAAATTGAAGCCTATATGTTATTCTGATGTATCTATACTTCTATACTAATATTATAAAGATGTTATTTTTTTTTGTTTTGTATCGAATAGGCTCCGAAACCACTGGACCGATTTTAACCATTTTTTAACCAAATGAAAGCTAAATTATCAGGAAGTAACAAAGGCTATAATTTATTTCCAACAAAATAGAGATCCTTAAGAAAATTGCAATAATGTAACCCAAAGTAGCAAAATTTTGCCTATAAAATTTATTATTTGGCGTGCGCTGAGAAAACTATTGATGATACATAAAAATGATGACTACATGATTAAAGTACTTATTACCTACAAAAAAATCTTACAGAATTTATCTTACTATAATAATTAAGTCACAAAAGCAGCTTTTGAGTTCTAAAATTTAATTAGATCGCCGATATTCCCACGGAATCGAAACTAACGCGGGTAAAACCGCGGGGCGCAGCTAGTCAGCTATATTACTGTAAAGTTTCATAAAAATCCGTTCAATAGTTTTTGCGTAAAAGAGTAACAAACATCCATCCTTACAAACTTTCGCGTTTATAGTAGTAGGATTCGCACCCAGTGCATTCCCACTAAAATATTGTCCCCACAATCACTAATGCCTTCCCCGAAACCCACCATTTCGGTCAACGTCATCACATTCACACATGGTGTTCAGCTCCACTGAACATCTGACCCCTTTATGGGGGTCACATCTCCAAATTGTACCCATATATAGGGGGGAATTACTGGCTTTTATCAATTACTAATGATTGGATGTAGCGCTCATTGTTTTAATTTTAGACAATAGGCTTGAGAAAGAGTTCTTTGAGGCGATGAAATAATGTCCCAATGAAAGGGCTAGTTCCTTTTATCATTAAAAGATATTGTAAAGGAGTGTCTGCTAGCTGCGTTAAATTATTTCACTCATCATAATAATGTATTAACAATAATATTGGTAATTTTCACACAGCATCATATAGGTCCAAACCAAACAGAGCTTGTATTACGGTAACCACATGACTGATATCCTACTAATATTATAAACGCGAAAGTTTGTGAGGATGTTTGTTACTCTTTCACGCAAAAACTACTGAACAGATTCTGATGAAACTTTACAGTAATATAGATTATAACTACTAAACGGATTTTAAAGAAACTTTACAGTAATATATATAGCTTATACATCAGAATAACACATAGGCTATTTTTTATCCAGGTACCACGCGGGTGAAGCCGTGGGCAGAAGCTAGTACTACTTATATGCAAGTTTGTGAGGATGCTTGTTCCTCTTTCACGCAAAAACTACTTAACGGATTTTGATGAAACTTTACAGTAATATAGCTTATACATCAGAATAACATATAGGCTACTTTTTATCCGGGTACCACGCGGACGAAGCCGTGGGCGGAAGTTAGTAATATTATAAACGTGAAAGTTTATGAGGATGGATGTTTGTTCCTCTTTCACGCAAAAACTACTGAACAGATTCTGATGAAACTTTACAGTAATATAGCTTATACATTAGAATAACATATAGGCTACTTTTTATCTGGGTACCATGCGGGTGAAGCCGTGTGCAGAAGCTAGTTGAGTAATAATACGAAGTGAGAAAGATGTAAGAACTGTTGGTAATGCTAGAAAAGTACATAAAATCTTTCTTGGGATGCCTTAAATGTCGAGTTCATTGACTCGCAAGAAGATAGACATCTCATAAGACATGATAGAGCAAGGGAGACTAAACAAACATCCAAAATCTCCCTCTATTATTATCTGAAAGATGCCAGATTTCCTCAAAAAGTATTCAGGTCATGAGTTCGTCGACCTACTTCGAATAAATTCGCGGAGTTTGTTAAAATATTTGGTGAATAGTCTGTTTTAAAGTTTTTCATTGCCTATTTCCGATACAAAAGGATGAATTTTTGCATTAATTTCACTAAATTACCAATTTCTATACCCTAGACATAGACTTAATATTATAAAAGTTAAAGTTTGTATGTTATATAACTTTTGAAACTATCATGGTTTTTAACATAATTTTTACTAAAAAATGGGATATCTACCATGATTTGTGAGTTTGAATGTTTCCCGATATTTCGGCATAGTTGCATGTACCATAATCACGGGAGGAACTGAAGTCTTTGCGGGTTTTGAATGTTAGTGGCAGACAAATCGATCTACCCTCTTTCTTACTCTTTTATTGAAAAATACCACTACCACGGTTCCACTGTCACATTCGAGTACATCTCGACTCCGACACACAATACTAACAGTATCCTGACGTATAACTGGTGTCATGTTTTTTCGATTATTGCACAATCTCACCACAGGATTTCAAACTCCAGATATCTCTCTGGAGAGACTCCGATCAATATTTAGAATGGACTTCTGGGTGGACATAGGCAATATAATATTATACCTTTATTATAAAAGGGCTTTTCGTAAAAACAATTTTGCAACGTATGTCGACGAAAAACGGTCGAGCGAATGCGTTACAAACGCTGCTTTTTATCCAGGTACCTACCACGCACGCGAAGTAGTGAGCAGTAGCTAGTATAAGATAAAATAACAAACAACATTTGTGAGTAAGCGATTTATAATCCTATAACCCCAAACTAAGATCCCCAAACAACGTGTTAAGAGAACATTGTGGAGTGGATGAAGATGTAGTAACGCGAGTTTCGAAAGGTATGTTGAGATGGTTTGGGCATGTTGAAAAGGATGTATGAAAGAAGATTAACAAAGAGTATAAAAGGCGAGCGTGAATATGATAGCTGGAAGAGGAAGCCCTCGGCGAACGTACTCTGAACACATTGGAGACATTCTGGAGAAAGGCCAAGTCAGGAGTATCCGAAACCGACGAGCTTGTATGAAGAATGTGATGAGGATGAATGAAGCGAAAGAGGTATGCCTGGAAGTGGAAATCCGTGGTTTCTACCTACCCCTACGTGAAACAGGCATAACTTTATAGATGTATGGATGTAATATATAAATCGTATTACATAACAGTTTTGCAACAACATTGTACAGAACATCCGCAGTCGTTTTAGCATTAACCCACTGCAGAGCGGAAGTTGCTATTTTAATACTTCATAATGTTTATTTTACCTGACCTGTATTTTGCTTTCGAAAAAGTATCCGTACATTTCTATATTTATCGACTTCTAGTCGATAAATCTATCGATTAATTATAGCGTGTACCACCAAAGGCATTCAAAAAAGTTTTATCTGTGCACGCGTTGCCATCTCGTATGTATTACTAGCTTCTGCCCACGGCTTTGCCCGCGTGGTGCCCGGATAAAAAGTAGCCTATGTGTTATTCTGATGTATAAGCTATATTATTGTAAAATTTCATTAAAATCCGTTTAGTAGTTTTGCGTGAAAGAGTAACAAACATCCATCCTCACAAACTTTCGCGTTTATAATATTAGTAGGATAGTAGGAAGTAAGTAAAACATGAAGATGGCTTTACCATTTGGTGACAGCTCAGTTCATGTCAATCCTATCCTACTAATATTATAAACGCGAAAGTTTCTCAGGATGGATGTTTGTTACTCTTTCATGCAAAAACAACTGAGCGGATTTTTATGAAACTTTACAGTAATATTGCTTATACATTAGAATAACAAATAGGCTTCTTTTTGTCCGGGTACAACACGGGCGAAGCCGTGGGCAGAAGCTAGTTATATTCATACAGCCAGTATCCTAGTGCTTAGAGTTGTAACTGTCCAAATTACTCTGATGTCTTCGTAATTGTTATGACGAGGACCAACAGATTAACGTGGCCTCCGGAACACAAAATCACACTTCTATTCATATTGTAAAAACGGGAATTTTCACGTACGTCGCGACTTTCTCCTTACCCGTCGCGCCGTGCACTGACGCGGAAGGAGAAAGTTGCGACCACTCACCCTGATGAAGACTCTCGGAATGAGTCGAAATTTAGTCGGTGCCTTTACCTATAGTGCAGTACGTGAAAATTCCCGTTTTTACAATATGAATAGTCAAGTTCACGATAGTTTTTGGAATAAAATCACACTTCTAATTAGCAAAAGTCACATACTTAGCCCTGATCCCACACTAGGAAACCCTGTGCCGTGGGCATCAGGAACAACGAGTACCATGATACCACAACATCCAGATCGGGAACGAATATCTACAAAAAATGCAAACATTTGTCCTATAGAGGAAATTCAACCAACTCGCCACAAAGTCGTATAAAAATATGGTACTCTACTAGTTCATTGAAAATTCAAATTTTGTCGGTATAGTTTAGTCTTGTGTTCAAATTTATATTGTCATATTGCATCCCTAGGTTAAGGAGGGCGCAACTATCGTTTATTTGCGAATCATTCAGTCATTATTTCATTCAATACTTTATAAGTTCACTCTCTTCAATGGATCATGGCGGGGAGGCCGATCGATAAAATGTGCTCCAGTATTTTATTCCAAAAACTATCGTGAATTTGACTATCCATATTGTAAAAACGGGTATTTTCACGTGCTGCACTATCGATGAAGGCACCGACTAAGTTTCGACTCATTCCGAGAGTCTTCATCACTACGCACGTGGTAATGCACGGCGCGACGCGGAAGGAGAAAGTTGCACCCACTCACCCTGATGAAGACTCTCGGGATGAGTCGAAACTTAGTTGGTGCCTTCACCGATAGTGCAGTACGTGAAAATTCCCGTTTTTACAATATGAATGTGCTCAAGTAATCAATAATTCAGTAAAAGTGCCAACGGTTGTTTTTCATCACTCAAGACTTTTCATCACAAACTCAAGACAGGCCACCAGTCAATACCACTCCTGATCTTCGCTCAAGCTACCTAGGAGCCGGCTTTCGAACCCGTCTGCCGGTGGTAACGACATCAAATCAATTCACCAACACTACTTTTTTAGCAGTTAGTGGAGTTTAATAATCTCACATCCCGATCAAATACATTTATATAGCTACATTTAAATAAGTTGTATTGTCAATAGGCGGAAATGCATCTACACTAAATTACCCGCGTTTATTCGTTTGTAATGTCACTTTGATAACTGAAGCAGCAAAAAAATCCAATGAAAATTCTATTACTATCATTAATGCGAAAGTTTTTTACTCTTTCACGCAAAAACACTGAACGGATTTTGATGAAACTTTACAGTAATATAGCTTATATATCAGAATAACATATAGGCAACTTTTTTATCCGGGTACCATGCGGGCGAAGCCGTGGACAAAAGCTAGTATTATAAATGCAAAAGTTTGTGAGGATAGATGTTTGTTACTCTTTCACGCAAAAACTACTGAACGGATTTTGATGAAACTTTACAATAATATAGCTTATATATTAGAATACCACATAGGCTACTTTTTATTCGGGTACCATGCGGGCGAAACCGTGGGCAGAAGCTGATATTTATTATATAGCATACCTATGAGTAGTAAAGATTGTGTGAAATGGATCGTCCGTGTAAGTGCTTTGCTATGCTTATTTCAGCCGCCAAGCAGTAATGCTCTCATAGCTGTGTTCCGGTTTGAAGGGTATGGTTGCCGGTGAAATTACAGATCTTGATATCTCAGGGAGACAACACGTGAGTGATACCTCTGATATGACAAGCGTCCTTATACTAACGGTAACTGCACAACAAGAAGTATGGTGGTTAAGGTACTTAAGACAAAAACATATATAAGATAACTAGGAACTACAATCTACCTACTATCTACCTATTTAATGGACATTAGAGGTCAAGACGATTAAAAAAAGTTAAAAAAAAATGTCGTGCAGAGAATATAAATAAAATAACGAATGGTTTTAGAGTTGATAAAGTTATTCGCCCGCATCGTTATAGTGGTAATGAATGGGAAAAACCACGTAAGTTCAATTTGATTAAGGACATAAAATACGGGTCTAAATTTACATAATAATGTATACCATACCGTTAGGGACTGCGAACAATTTTTAGTAACGCTATCGGTATATGACCGATAAAAATGTTAAGTAGGTACCTATCCTACTTAGTATTTTTTTTTAATTTAATACATTATAACAACACTGTATAGGTGGTGTATACAAATTACATATGAAAGAGCTAAATACCATTGCAAACGATCTATAGATAATTTAACTTTACCAGATCAATTCAGATATTATATTGCAAAAACTTTAGATATTATTCTAATCAACATTTAAAATTAGATGAAACTTCTAAAAAACTTAATTATGTAATGATTTCTTCGACTTTCGAAACGTATATTTTTAATGTAGGTATTATTTATTAATTAGGTATTTTTAAGGTATGTATTATTATTTCATGACTTAAGAAATTACTTCAAAGGTACGCAATTTTTTACTATTTGATAGCATGCACTAATGTGGCCACATTTACTGGTAGACTACCCCGGACACACGAATTTCACAGTTATACACAATTATAATGATCTATGGAGGTACTAGAGCGGACAAAAATGACTATTTCCGTAAATTGTGTGCATATTATAAATCAATTTAGACAAAATAGACATTGAGTGATTGATTTAATTGGTTTTTAGGCTATTTAGTAATAAGTGACAATTGAAAAGGATACTGAGGATATTGAGGACTTACAATAACAAAATGATTGATTGGTATTGGTATAGTGATGTATAATAAATTGCAAATTAAAATATAAAATGTGAAGCACATATCAGATTACAATAAAAAACAAATATTTCTTCGAAACCAATGCATTTTACTGTCTGAACGAGTTCACGAATATGACTCTAGCAGAATCTTCATTTTTGCATGGAAACAAGGATAGGTATGCTCTTGACAAATACTTGAATATTATAGGGATTTTAATCACTTATTTTATTTCATAGCTTAATTTTTTCATTTATATGTATTATTTTAATCCAAATTTGTAAACAGAATTGACATGCCTTGTAACAACCAATGTTAATAGTTAAATAAATCAAATTATTTGTATCGGAATGTTAGATTGTATTGGTCAAACGATTTTTTTCATGAAAATAAACCTCTATAATGCTGACTGGTCTGAAATAATAAAGTAGAATCGACTTTGGTTCTTTCTTACCAATAGTATGAAGAGAAGATTTGATTTTATAAAAGGCTTACAGAAAATAACAAATCACCAAGTTATTATTTTTTATAATTATACGATAAAGTATTACAAAATGTTGTCATTTTGCAGTGAACATTTTCTGGCAGAAACAATGATATCATGATTATAGGTACTGGTTTGTTTAGTCAGCAAGGGAAAAAAGGAAAAAGATGTAAAAAGTTAATCGAGCACAAAAACCTATATCTACCTTATATCGTCACCTTGTATCTGACTTCTTAATTTGTTTTTCCGACTTATAGAGGCAGGATTTAAAGAGATAATTTTTCTGGAAAAGGTCAAGAAAAGTTATAATTAATACAGATTTTTCAGAGAGAGATAAAGCAGTGTTTAGTTAACTATACAGTCTATGTCGAAACTGTGGGCATCAATAAGTAAGGCCCACAGTTTCCATATTATTTACTTATGGTCAGTAAATCTAAATGTTGGAGTACACTGATTTTGACGTATTAGATCAAAACCTAGATACAGAGCTTACAATATTTGATCTCTGTAATGAACAAAAAGCACCAAATCGCTGTCCGTTCATAACTTGTGTCCCAAACCGGATGTGGTCACCCTACACTCTGACCCTACATTCTGACGATAATTTCACCTACTTACGCATTCAAATGTACTAATTACTATATTTGTTAACACGTGGCATTGTTTAAACACGTTTTTTTGTTAAATTTAGGGGAATTTGAGGAAAAAAATATGTATTGAATTTTATATAATTACTCTTACCTCATTTTGTATTGGGTTTACCTACAGCTTATAATTGAATTTAATTATTATAATTGAATACAAAGTTACTACTAGCACTAGCCCCCGTCATTGATCGCGTGATTAGTTAGTTCGGGATGCGATTTATTATACTTTTATCCAAATCGATTCAGCCGTTACGACTATTACTTACTGGTAACCAACATTCAAATATGCATGTTTGAAAAAGTAGAGTAGGGCGAGAAGTAAAGGGATCGTAATTAACAGCCTGTAGAAGTTCAGTGCTGGACATAGGGCTCTCCCAAATTTAGCCGTTACGACTGTTACTTATTGGTAACCAACATTCAAATATGCATGTTTGAAAAAGTAGAGTAGGGCGAGAAGTAAAGGGATCTTCATTGCCTGTAGAAGTTCAGTGCTGGCTCTCTCAAAGAGAAAAGAAAGATAGGTAGGAAGCAGGATTGGATAAGATAGGAAGAAATATATAATAGGGTAGAAAGGAAGTAGAATAGGAATATGTATAGACTACGAAGGATAGGATAGGAATTATAAAAATAACGATAGTTGGGAAGTATATAAATAAAAAACTATCTATCTATCTATCTATCATAAGTAGAAAGATAGGGGATACCGGAAAGGAAGGATTGGAAATAGGATAGGTTAAGAAGGATTTAATAAGTAAAATTGGTTAGAAAGTAGGAAGACTCTATCATGTTTGATATCTTCGAGATATAAAAAACAGCTAGGAAGATTAGAAGGACAAGAAAGGAAATACCGGAAAGAAAATATTGAATATAGGATATAGTTAGGAAGAATTTAGCTACAATTAGATCAGAAGTAGGATAAATCTAACATGTTTGATATCTTTGACATAGGATATACCAGATAGAATGGAATGGACATAAAACAGGATAGGATATGATATAATAATAAATCTACGAACCAAATCTAACATGTTTGATCAATCAGAACTCAGTGTTACGCACGAGTTTACACATTTTACAAATACTATATAAGCTTTCGAAAGTTCATGCGCCCATAAAATGGCCAATAATGAGATGTTATCTGGAGGAACATTGTGCAACATGGATTAGTAGTACTATCATGTGTTCTGTGACATGGAGCCCGGCCAAAATGCACAGCATGTCAGAAATAGATGCATTCATGTGTCGGGAATATTTGTTGAGGATTTTGCCATGTATTTTGAGGAATACTAGCATTATTCTGATATAATTTGAGTTGTAGGCGCGGTTAAGTATTTAAATGAAAATTTTGAGATAATATATTTATATATATATATATATATTTTTTTGTAGTTTAAATAACTCTTTCTGGCCCTACCTTTATATTTACCTCTCTCTAGCTCAAGGTTTGCTGGAAGAACATTTTTTTTAGGGTTAAGCTCACCTTTGTATATGTCATTTAATTCTCCTTTTTAGAAGTGTGTGTACAATAAAGAATAAAGACAAAATAAACAAAACCCGAATATAACTAAAACTCCAAAGGGCGGTATTATCACTCAAAAGCGATCTATTCCAGACAAACTTGGGATGGAGTAAGTAATAATAAATCCCAACAAAAAATATTTCAAATAGGTTACCAAGAGTCAAGAGCTGATAACGCTATCAGATCTCATAAAGAACTAAGTCTAAGCCAAATCAAATGCTACATTTTGATCGAAAAGTATAGCTTAGACCTTTCATAGAACTACTTTACACAGCATGAAAGACCAGTAACTTAATTTATCACCAATTATAAGTCCATAGGATTTTATTCCAAAAACTATCGTGAAATTGACTATACATATTGTAGGTAGTGCACGGCGCGACGCGGAAGGAAAAAAGTCGCAACCACTCACCCTGATGAAGACTCTCGGAATGAGTCGAAACTTAGTCGGTAGTACAGTCCATAGGATTGTCTGTGCGGTGGTCGCGAAACAGGTGGAAATCGTAGGTGCCGTTACACTAGAAGAAATATGTCAGGATATTAGCAAGTGGAAATCTGTGGTATAGAAAGAAAGAAAGAAAGAAAATATTTATTTAACACGACATAAAAAAAATAATATATATTGTATATACAACAAATTTTGGAAGTAAGGATGGTGGGATAATTTGTGGGAATACATAATAATAATAATTTATGTTTGGACAGCCTACTTATAAGTAATACCTATAACTGAAACAGAAATGCCCCACGCACCTTACTGCCTAATCCACCTACCTAGACAGTTTTATGTCGCACCAAAAAGGTATCAGCTCAGCATAATGCTAGGTAGGTGGTATCTCTCTACCTCTCCGGAAAACAGGTGGGGATTTATGTATGTTTTAAAATGTATTACGACAGACCAGTTAAATCAGTAGTAGTAGTGTGTGTTAGCACTAAGAAGCGTTTTTTAAGGCAAATAAAAATATTTTCTTTCTTTCTTCTCTTCTTCTTTTCTTTCGTTGAGATAGAATAAATAGTAGTCTATATTAGTCGGTGCTGCGTTACCTTTTCCATTTTTTGGTTACAGCTGAAAATCAGCGTTGGGTGTAAACTCATCCAACACATGCTGAGCTGAACACCTTTTTGGTACAGACTTTGGACACATGAGCCGAATAACAAAAAAAAAAAATTGTGTTTGTTTTAGTTGAATACTTCTACATGTCGGTTTATGTTTTTGTATTTTTTTTTGTATTTTTATGTTTGTGCCAAATAAACGTTTATTCTATTCTATTCTATTCTATTCTAGTCTGTGTTAGCACACAAGCGTTGGGATAGCATAAATGAGATTTTAACTATGTAAAAATACACGTACACATAGTGTAAACGCTTTGCCGCTAAAAATCAAGCAGATCGACTCAAAGGAATCACGGAAGCACGGAAGATGAAAAATTAATTACTTTTTCTCTTCAACTTCCCCCCTCTCTGATGCCACTACCAATTAATATTTAAGTGTTTTATTTGTTTAAGTTTATTTTCAATATTTTATATATTATTATTAAGTATATTAAATATATTATTCTTATACGTATCTTATAATATATATATTGTAGTGTATGTACATTGTACTAGACACGCCACGCCATCTTTTTGCACGCCCAGGATGACTGGTAGAGAATGCTTTAGCATTAAGTCCTCCTAGCACTACATTGTTTGTGCGAAAGTATTAAATAAATAAAAATATCGCTTTAACTGCATTTGTGAAACATAACCATCATAAATGAATGATGGTCAACGCTTCTTAAGAATCGATAGCATCTTAAAAAAAAACCTTCACGCTTCCTTCCAACAAGATAACATCTCACCGGTCCTTCAAACGGCACTAATAACTCTTTGAAGTGGTATTTCTGTCTCTTTCACTTTATGTGCGGCTCTTTCTAATGATTTTAACATCCTTATGGTTTGTTTTATGTGTTAGGAGATGAATTAATAGATGTTACCCGACGCAAGGAGCCAGATTGTGTCAAAACAAATATATTTTTCCACCAAGGTTGATATTTGGGGTATTATTTAAATCTGTAACCTAACATGTGGAAACTAAATGTCCTCGTTTAGGACAAAAGCAAATATAATACTTGGATGTGTCTTTGACTACCTCCTATACTCACAGATCTGTGTACTGAGTATGTATTTGAGGATGACCATCAATGGGAAATACAGTCGTGGGCGTGTGAGTAAATGGTACCTAATTACATTTTAATCTTTTTATTTTCTTTTAATCAAAGTGTTAGCGCCTCAATTGATTTCTAATCTAAGAACAAACAGGTTGAAAAACTCGGACAGGTCCATTAATCACAAAATAAACTAATCTCATTCTTTGAGGTGCTATAAATATAAATTGATTTGTTTTATTTTTATGTTATGACGATAGGAAACAGGTAAACGGCCTACAGAGAGCAGAAAAGCGGTTACTGGTAAGCAGTACCCATGTATGTATCTGGTATTTTTTTATAAATTATTGTATGACAAGTCAAATGATCAAGCTCGAATTCTGTGGCCAAATTAAAATCAACATCATCATTTCAGCCCGGAATAACCCACTGCTGGGTATACCCACCGCGCTGTCGGGCGACCCGGACTTCTTCAGCCTGACTTTGGCCACCACTCAGTCAAGGATTTACTCCAACGACCATCACCACGTCTGGCCAGGCCAGGTTTAAAATAAACAAATAAAATAAATAAAGACCCAACAGTAACAGTACAACACTCAGACCCAAAATAAATATCTGCGGAAAAAGCAAACATTGATTCCGTAGCGGCAATTGTACACGCCGATTCCCGCTATCATCAAATTGATAGCAACTATGTGTGAGGCATAATCATTTGACTTCTCAATCTGTGTCTTCCAGATTGGGGTAGATGGATGCTTTCCGTCGCTCTACCGAGTTTAAGACTGAACCTACGACCTTTGGGAATTAAGGTCCATTTTACTTACTTCCTAATCACCATCTGACACTGATTCATGACGAGATGGGATGGTACCTGATTTTAATTTGATGCTTCGTTAACCAAAGCTTTCTACATCAATCATTTCATTGATTTTAATTTTCATTTCTGATAGGGCGTTGATTGTTTGAAGAGATCGATTTATTTGTTCTGAACAATGTCGTTACTTTTTCTTTCTAAAATGGTGGTGTTTTGGAAATTGTTAACCTTGGAAAATGTATCTCTTTTTAATACCAATTTTCCTAGTGTAACACGATATACGGATGCTATTTTGTTTTGTAAAAGGAATTATTTTAAATTTTATAGTTATTTTTGCCTATAATATCACATTAATAAACAAACATCAAAAGTTTGCGATCGATTTGAAAACAAATGTTGAAATGAATATATTTAACAAATAGTTTTCCTGTAAAAAATATAACATTAAGAATAAAAACAAACCATTTTATTTCAAAAGGGCTGGCGCTTACCTCGTTCAGAAAATTAGCATTGCTTTTCAACGAGGTAATGTAGCCAGCCTTTTGGGTACCCTGCTCCTATTACTAAATTTATAAAACATACAGAAAACAGTCACAGGTAGAAAACAGTCTTCTTTTCCTAGTTTAAGATGGGTTATTATTATTATTTAATGTTTATAAAAATTATATATTTTATTTCTATTGGAAAAACAATGGAAAACATGAGAATTTATCAAAATTATTTTAATACTTTGAAATATATTAAACAAATTTTATAAAATTCCTATGGAAATGTGATTAAAGAAAAAAAAAACTTTTTAAATGATTGCAAACCCGCCAGAGTATCACGAAAATTAGTCTTACAAAATGCTTGTAAGTACTTACTTACCTATCTATAAAACGTAAAATGGCTCAATCGTCTCCACACAGGCAACACATATAATTCCATTGATAAAATTCCTCCAGTGACAAAGAAATAAGAAATAAACGCATCTTTCAAAATCCGTGGGCAGTGTAGATAAAGTTTTTATGGTCTTGTAAAATGACAGAGTGGATAGTTCGTTCGTGTCAGCGGTTCTTTCATAGTCACCCTGTGTTAGGTCAGTGACTTGGCGAGTTGAGTCGATGGCCAGTTATCTATGAAAGACCCAATGTGGTGAAAGGAGAGCGCGCCACACAGAGGGTAATTTAATCCAGATATCACACTGTTTTTGAAACTTAAATATCGGTATGTGTCAAACATAATGTTTGGACGTTTGGACGGATCTACGAACTAAGTAATAGATCAAAGGTCCATAATTGTGGATTATCGTTTTGAGCGTTTTTTTTTTGTTGTTTGGTATAAGGGCATATCAGTTTATATCGGCTTTGCTCGCGGAGATTTTCATAATTATGTTTAAGAGCAGAATAGTTGCGCATAAACATTTTTCATGCATTAGTACCAACACGACGGGAATCGAACATACGACAATTAAACTTCTCATCGATTGATTTAACATGTGGTGTTTACCTGTAATTTGTTTCTCATGAAGCTTATGACTTATTACATACACACATACATATAGTCACGCCTGTTTCCCGGAGGGGTAGGCAGAGACCAAGGATTTCCACTTGCTACAATCACTTCATTCATCCTCATCACATTCTTCATACAAACTCGGCGGTTTAGTATACTTCTGACCTGGCCTTTTTCTAAAATGTCTTCAATTTGGTCAGAGTACGTTCGCCGAGGCCTTCCTCTACCAACTATCCCATTCACGATCGCCTTTTATACTTGTTTTGTTAATATACTTTCGTCCATCCTTTTTATATGCCCAAACCATCTCAACATACCTTTCTCAACTCTCGTTACTACATCTTCATTCACTCCACACTGCTCTCTTACCACGTTGTTCCTCACTCTATTACTCAAAGTTACACGACACATACTTCTCAAAGCTCTCATCTCCACTGCATTCACTCGACTTTGATGTTTCTTCTGCCATACCCAACTTTCACTTCCATACGTTGACTTATTAGTTATACCTTATCAATTTTGTATTCTTTTGTAAAAAGAACTTATAAATAACTCAATCAATTTTTTTTTTCATACGTTCAATATCGCTATCAATAGGTACCTATTGAGATGATACATGAGTATTTGATTCTAAATACTCAAGTAAGTTCACACAAGCTAGTGTGTGACTTCACAAAAAAAATGTGATTTTGGTTCAAATGTAAATTTGAGGCACTTACCACCAGCCTACACTTATTAAATGTCTACACTTCCAAGTTTAGCCTACACTTGTGTAAGTACAGTACAGTCCCCACCTGTTGCTGTGGCACATCATTAGTGTAATCGTTGAAACATTTCGTCGAGATTAGCTTTTGTAGTTCGTATTGTAAAAACGGGAATTTTCACGTACCGCACTATCGGTGAAGGTACCGATTAAGTTTCGACTCATTCCGAAGAGCGTCGCGAACGTTCCCGTTTTTACAATATGAATAATTGAATTCACAATAGTTTTTGGAGCTTTTGTAGTGCTTTTTCTCAATAGCGTCGGAAGGCTCGTCATACATTGGATGACTCTGTACCGGTTTACCATCTAGATAATTTAAAGTATGGATTATTAAATCTTGCAGAATAAAACGCGTTTAGAAAAAAAAATCGCTAAAGAAAAAACGAACTACCTTGTTTTGCACAATTTTTTTTATCAAATGTCAGAATCTTTTTTATATAAATATTTTTTTCTGGTAATTATCACACCATTAAAATAGTTATAAGTTTTTCACGGGTCTTTATTGCGTTTACATTTATATTTCACTAGCCTCTGCCCACGGCTTCGCTCGCGTGGTACCTGGATAAAAAAGTAGCCTATGTGTTATTCTGATGTATAAGCTATGTTACTGTAAAGTTTTATCAAAATACGTTAAGTAGTTTTTGCGGGAATGAGCAACAAACATCCATCCTCACAAACTTTCACATTTAGGGGAAACATGTCGGGAATCCTACTATCATAGTAGTAGGATTCCCGACATGTTTCTTTCATAACTATATTCTTCGTTGATTATGCAAATAGCCCTTGTGAGTGGTGCTTTCTTCAACAGGTTAGTTATGCCAGGTCAGAAGGCGCTAACTGTAAGCCCTCAGACCAGTCTCGCCCACACACGGCTGATCCCATAAACCATGGTGTTTAGTGGCTAGCTATGGCCTTGGCTGGGTTTATACCTCCCATGAAATGAAGCTTCAAGTGTGCGCAATAAAATGCCAGTGAGTACTTAACTTATGATTCCACGAGTTGTTGTCCGCGGCTTCGTCCGCGTGGTATGTTAATAAAAGTAGCATATAACCGTCTCCAGGCTTCAAACTATGCCCACCAACTTTTGAATGAATCGAACCAAGGATTACAATTTATACAAAGTTTAGAACTCAATTGCACACCCCCAAAGGGTAGTTTTGAAAAAATAAAAAACTTACTTTAAAGTTTATTTGTACAGAGTTTTGAGCGAATAAAACAATTTTTTTTCATAGAAACTTTACCACCTTATTTAACCCCTTTAGGGGTAGATTTTCGAAAATTAGATAAAATCAGCCTATGTGTTATCCCAGATTCTAAACTATTTACATTCCAAATTTCATCAAAATTGGTTTAGTAGGTACGGAGATACGTGGTAACATACACACACACACACCGACTTTCGCATTTATTATATTAGTAGGATTACAGAAGGGATGTCTGACCACCTTAGTGGCATGGTGTGTGAATGGCCGGTTAAGCAAGAAGTACGGGGTTGAATCCCGCTGCGGAACAAATGTTTTTATGTTTTGCAGATATTTTTTTCGGTTGCGAAGTACTTGCAAAACGCGAGTATGTACCAAAAGTAACTCTTGGCACCGCCTACTTTGTATCCTCAAAGATCTACTCACTGATGATATCTGAGGATGGCCATCATGCGGTGTAAAGTTTTGAGAGTATTTATTTTTCAAGACAGTATTTTTACACCGTTTTTCCATAGCTTGCAGCAAAAGTTATGAAATAGAAGACTTCGTCAAACCGCACAAAGGCAAATTACAGAATTTCCACTTTCATTTTTCCGAGTGAAGCCAAGTTTGAATAGTAAATCACTTTCACACACACAAACATAATTAAAACCGGCTGTCAGATGGTAAGTAGGCACGTACCTCTAGCCTATTTATGACTAGCTTCTGCCCACGGCTTCGCACGCGTAGTACCCTGATAAAAAGTACCATATGTGTTCTTCTGAAGTACAAACTATATTACTTTAAAGTTTCATTATCCGTTCAGTAGATTTAGCGTGAAAGAGTAACAAACATCCTCACAAACTTTCACGGTTATGATAGTAGTAGGATAGAACAGAGGCTAGTGTTTAATAAGCATAGAATTTTACAATTAAAAAAAAAGTAATGACAAATGAAGAAATAACACATTTCATTTCATATTATTCTGACTTTTACATCCTATTTAAACCGGCCAAATTTCTATAAACTCCTCTCCAACGCCTTTTTTTTAATCTTGTCGACTCGATATTGGAAGCCATACACAAAAGTTGAAGTTGAAGTTGACTTTTACATCAACGTAAAATCGAATGATAGTAAAAAGACAAAGAGGTGTGATCGGTTTTGTTTGATCAATCGGGTAACACACACCAAATATTAGTGCCTTAAGAATAAGATTTTGTTTATTATGTTATTTGTTTGTACACCTTAAACAAATTAAGTATTTTCATTCATTCATTCATTCATACTTACGACTTTCGGCAGCATCGTCCAAACAGACATTAGTTGTGTCTTTATATAGTTACCTGAAATGAAAATTAATATTGGTTAGGTTGATGGTTGCATAAACTAGTTGGCTGTTCGAATATGTAAGTTAGTCTGTGTGTACAATAAAAAATAAATATTATAAAGAGGAAAAATTGTATATTTGCAGGAGGTTATCTCAGAAACTACTTATCCGATTTCAAAACTGATTTCACCATTAATGGACCTTCAGGGCGGGTATTGGCTGATATTATCCCGTTAAAATAAAAGGGTTTCGAAGAGACCAATGAAAAAAAAACGGGTTTAACGAACTCTGCCTTAACAGTAAGAGCTACTTTACATCGGCTGCTTTCAAAGTCAAAGTCAATAGGTTTTTATTCATTAAAATCACAAGGATCATATAGAAACATCAACTTAAACGAAACGAACGAAGCTGTGGGCAGTAGCTAGTAAATAATAAAAAAGATGGAATCTGGGTAGGAATGCCCATATGCCCCGACACGATGGTCAGACTGGAAGTGGAGAAGGTGACTCAAGTCAGTCCGTCAAGGCACTCTTTGGGAGGCCTATATCAGTGGACTTAGATGATGATGTGTTTGTGGGTGGCTGGAAGACGATTGAGCGAGTATGCCTGAGTTTTGTGAGACTGTTGGCTTAAGAGGCCTGCGTAGGATGAATTGCCCATACAAACTTAATACCAAAATGATTTGTAATCAGAGCTTATTTCCACCATATTATGTTATTATTTGCATTCGAATAGTATTTATCTACGTACCTTGATATATATTTTTCAATACTTAACTAAAATGAAATGTAAACGAATCGCATTTTGGATATTTTTACGTCATACATGGCATGTTTTTTCGTATTAAAAACAACAATACCTTACGTATCGTTTGGTTAAGAACATATATTATATTGTCTAGTTACAGAATAAAAACACAATGTGAAAAATACAACAAGTTTTCATTCATCCTTTTTGGTATTACGAAACACCACCAATTTATAACAAATTCTGAACGGCTAATATTGCTATCGCGCAAACACGGGCGGGCCTGCATCAGTCAAAAAGAGATCTGGACGCGCTTCGAATTTAAGTTATGAGCGCTGTACGCCGGATCCTTAAGTTAATAAGCCTATACTGTACTGAATGTATATTGTTTCTTTTGTAAATAGTATATGGTGTAGGTATTTTTTTTATTTGGGTTAGTAGGTATTATGAAACACTGTTGTTGTTTTAAAATTTTAGTTTATAATGTGTTTTTTGTAAATATGTATGTATATAGTTTTTAGATGTAACGATTTAGTTCGCCTGTTATGTTACATTTAGTCAAAAAAATAAAAAATGAATTTGATGTGAATATTTTACTTACGAAACTGGTTATGAACACATTATTTGCATGTAGTTGCACGATCACAGGTAGTGGTGTCGTTCGCAATAAAAGAGTTAAAATGAGGGTAGAACTTCACACTTTCCTAACAATTAATTTTTGGGAAAAACATTTTTAGTACACCCCCACGCATCGAAAATTAACCTTGCTGACGTTTTGGACACTTTGTCCGAATTGACACTTTTTAATATTTTATTCACTGATGTTTCGGACACCAATGATAAACGCTGTTTTGTACAGTCAGATAATAAACTCAAAACTGCCAAGACGAATCGAATGATACCTTTATCTCTCCAAGATTAAGATATCTACGACTTAAGTTTACACCCAATTTAAGGGTTAATTTATAAAATCTTTTAACCCGTATTAAACATTGCGTAAATTATATCAATAGAGCTGTTTTACCAAAATGTGGTTCAATATCTTTTAAAACATATTTCAAAGACTGCCGCTAGCTAAAATCCCATAAGAACAATGATTCATTCATCCTTATGGCAATTAAGATGCTATATTAAGTGTGAAACAAGGTATTATGGACCAATAAATAAGATAGGGCCCCTTGTGTAATGAATGAGGTCTTATCGTTGACCTGTGTTCCACGAATCGGGGATATAGATGTTTCGATACTTATCATCATCATTAATAGGCTATAGAAGACACTCCATGCTAGTTTATAGAACTGTTCAATGATACCCCACTGACGGTGTGCGGTATCATTGAACAGTTCTATAAAATTATATTCTAAAAACTATCGTGAATTTGACAATTCATATTGTAAAAATGGGAATTTTCACATACCGCACTATCGGTGAAGACACCGACTAAGTTTCGACTCATTCCGAGAGTACTCATCGTCTCCTCAGCACACGTCGCGATCACTCACCCTGATGAATAGTTCTCTTAAAGTAACTTTAGAGGTTTCTTTAATCTTTGGACTGATCTGAAGCCCCATAACCAGGAAAAATATAAGTTACCTTTAAATGTAGGTAGTAAAACGGAGTATTGAGACCTTTGACCTTTTTTATAATTAAAAAATAATAAAACACTGACTCCCAGTGTCGTAGGTTTCAGGAACCACGAGTACACATCCAGACTCCGTAAAATTTGTAGCCAGTGGTGGATCCAGGAGATAGAGTTAACTTGTTATATATACATATATATTTATAGTATCATTGTTACATCCACAGGTAGACTAAATCCTACTAATATTATAAACGTGAAAGTTTGTGAGGATGTTTGTTACTCTTTCACGCAAAAACTACTGAACGGATTTTGATGAAACTTTACAGTAATATAGCTTATACATCAGAATAACACATAGACTACTTTTTATCCAGGTACCACGCGGGCGAAGCGTGGGCAGAAGCTAGTTAATAAATAAACTTCGGGACATCGCGCTCTCCACACGTCTTGAGCACTTCTATTTTTTTTTTTTTGCAAATGTTAAGTCGATTTCCATTTTACAAAAATCCAACCAAGTACACGTCTTAAAGGTAATGAAATAAAGTTGACAATTGAAAATCATTCCGCTCAACATTGTCACTTTGTATGCAACATCTAATAAACAAAGGTGGTCATTTCCAGGAATGTCCAGGTAGAAGCGACATTGAATTTGACGGATGGCATGTGGCGATTTTTTTAACGTTATTTTTGGCCTTTCGTAGCCCTTTTATTATTGGTAACTTTGACAAACTTATTTATTGAAAATAAAAAAATAATACTAAGGAAAACCATCATAGTTTTGTGATGTATTAAAATTAGGATAATTGATTTGGCCTAGTCGGTGGTACACGGTCATGCACAAATGTATATTTCCACTCGAAAAATGTATGTGCACATTAATACGTGCTTAAAACGGTGAAAAAAAGCATCATGAGGAAACCGACACGCCCTAAAACCAACAATTCGAAGGCATGTGCGGCGATGGTCTTGCTACATGTCACATGGAATGCCAACTACTTGCAAAACGCGGGCATGTGCCAACTAAATATTTGGACTTACCTCTAACTACTTATTGGTATCCTCAAAGATCTAGGTAGGAACTGAAAAAAAACTAATATACATATAACTGGAACAAGTTACACCTCAATGAACATATTATTCATGCACTAGCTCAAGATGGTTTCCATATAATACAAACGTTAGCTGGAAGAGAATGCTATCTAGCATAAAGTCGACTATGTACAGTACTTTTTAGTTGTACAATAAAGAATTTTCTATCGATCTATCTAATACTGACAAAGCGTTTGCTTATGGCGCTTTTGTTAAAAAAATCTGTCAAATTTGACGTTTATTTATCTCATAAAATGTCATAAAAGGCTCTTTCGTGTCTGTAATCTCAGAGTATAAACGGCCTGCACTACAGATTTAACAAAACGTGCCCACAAAATACAGATAAGGTTTTTAGTCCATCTGTTACAAACACGTCATCATTTAAATATTATAAACAACATAGAAAAAGTGTTGTAAGTATGTTTGTTAGATGAAAGTGGCATGTCGTAGTATAGTTATTTATACATGTTTTCATAAAAAAAAATAGATAACATATAAAATGTTGCACATACTTACGTTTTTAATTTCGCGTGACAGGTTACAAGCCAGTCTTCCCTTGTATATAACATTAAAGTTTTAATCTGACTTCCGATCCGAAGGTTTTGGGTTCGAACCCGGCCGTGCACTAATCATTTTTCAATTAATATGCGCTTAACATGAACAAAACGGTGTAGCAAATCGTGAGGAAACTGGCCAAGAACCAAAAAATTCGGAGTCATATTAGGCGGTTAGTGTTCCAATAAGCAGCGATGGGCTTATAACCTATCACGTGGAATGATAACTACCATACAAAACACTTACCACAGTTCTAGACAAATACCTCACGCTTAGTTTTCCTCTCACGCTAACGCAAATTTGTCAAGGTAAAACTTGGCAGCAGTCACATTTCCACAGCTAATGTCACCCCCATACAATTCAATCTTTCCGCAGACGTTAACGCCAACAGAAAGTGGTATTTTTCTAGACCCCAGAAGTGCCAAATATTGTATTTCGACGTATCTCTGACTACCCACTTTACTTAGCAAGTGAAGCCGCGGGTAATTTTAAGTGTTGGATAAGGCTGGACAGCCATAAGTCTTTCGTGGCACATCATTATTATAATATTTAAAACAAATGCTAGTCGTGTGTTTACTCGTAAGAAGTTAATGTTAGGTACAGTGAAGCTCATAAATGTCAGAAATTGAATCCGTAATTTTTTTCATGCTAAAGTAAAATGAGATAAAATAAAAGAGTTTGTCTATAATTAATACTTATACATTTAATTATTACGTATGGTAACATTTTGATTTAAATATTTTTTTTAGCAAGAATATACATAGGTACAACTTACATACCACTAAAGATGAAATATAAGAGACACCAAAAAGACTTAAACTAACTGAATGCTGGTTATTTCATCATCAGTATCAAATAATCTCTTTTCAGACCATAATTCCCCGATAAGTGAAGACCGCCCCTTGTACTTTTAGTCTTGTAGGTTCTTGTTTTAGGTAATTTTCTTGTGGTGAAAGATAAATTATTTTCAATCATTCATTCATACATACCTTATGGGTTTAATTCAGGGTTGACCATGAAATATCTAGTGAAATGAAACAAAGTTTACATTATTAACTCTACTTTCTGAATATTTTACGTAGAATATATTCAACCAGATTTAGTATGCAAGCCGTACTGCTGCTTCTCATTTATTTTTAACGGGTTGGAATGGAAGTACCTACATTCCAACTTTATGTGGAATATACAATGTTTAAAATATCTGGTTTTTTACCATGTATATTTATGTACCCTACACGTTAATATACTTTATTTTGTAAGTACCCGTTTTCTTAAGAGGATATTTATTTTTATTTTATATAACTGTGTTACCTTATGGGACTGATATAAACTATGCTTAAAAGTCCTTAAATAAATAAAAAAAGTTATAAATATTAATAAGGCGCTAGTCTTCAATCATCTAAACAAGCGTAGGTGATTGTTTGGCTTAAGACTCGAACTCGCGACCTCTCGCTTGGTACCCGGTAGCTATACCAACTAAGCCACGATATTGTTAATAAATCGCGAGGTTGCGTGTTCAAACTTAAGTTGAACTTTAGGGATATTATAGGGGGATTAGGCAGGGGTGATTACGTCTGCTTTTTTTTTCTAAAAACCCTTTAAACATTTACAAAACGATCACTGACTTCCAATAGCTTAGCACACTACACACTATTTATGTAGATATATTATGTATAATATAGCACATTCATAGTATATGGTACGTATCATATAAAACCCTTGTTATCTTTCGTACAGTCCGTTCCATTCAAAGGTTGTCTACAACATTGACAAAGTTTGTAGAACTTATTTAAGCTTAGTATGCAATAAAGTATTATCTATCTATATATATATATATATATATATATATACATATATATATATATATATCTACATGTTGCAGGGCAAACATTATTCTCATAACTAACGTGTCCTTTTAGCGGAGTCTAGACTTCTTGAAATTCAAATCAGCTATTTACATAACAAATAGGACACGTCTCCCGGGGCGAAATAGGATCACAATGATCTTGACTTAGCACTTTTGGATGCCAGTGTACTTGCTAGGTGGTCTTCTGTGAGATCTCGTAGGTAATTCTAAATTTTGTATCATAATGTTTTTTGATTTGATTCGGTGTAGATTAAAAGATTGGTTTAATTTATTGTTCGAATTGTAAGTATTGTAATCCATGATTATTAGAGGTATTCATTTTAATATTAAAAATACTTCACTAATAGATAAACGTATGAAATAAATTGTTAGTAATAAACAGAAAAATTAGGAAGAACCTCTAACCTCAAAACGGTTAATGAAACGTCAGCAGGATAATAGTAAAGTACGTAGTGAAATCCTATATGTTACAGAAGGTAAGGACGGAGGTGGCCTCAAACCGTTCGTCTTCGTCATGGCATGCCTTAAGAGACGCATAATGTCCAGCAGTGGACTCAACAGGCTGTTATTAAGGCAGGTGATGGCGCGCGCGTCTGTCTATCACCTGCCATCAGCGGGTGTTCTCAAAAATAAATCTCTTTAGAAGCGTGCCGGGGAAGGGTAACAATATTTCAGGATTTATGGAGATATTTTTTAAAATAATATTACCTATGCAATAGTCAAACTCACGTCACATATTCAGTGCATAGATCTTGAGGGTAGTAGGGGATAGTCAGAGGCACGCACGTACGATTGGCACATGCCCGCGTTTTGCTAGCAGTTATCATTCCACGTGATAAGTTATAAGCCCATCGAAAGAATAGAATAGAAAGTGGTTTATTTTGACAAAACAACAAAGCACAGAAAGGATAGACTGACACAAAAAAATATACACTTTATATCTATAAATATATCTATCTAGGTAAAAGTTACATTTTAAGTACAGAGATAGAGATGTAGGTTTTTTGTGCTAATTAGTCGTATCTGTACCGTGTGGGCCAAACAGGTCCATTACTGGGATAAGTAGAGGATATCAGGAAATACGAGCACCCTATTTTATGGTGTAAAAAGTTATGAACAATCTGTAATTTCAAAAAGAAAGCTCGTTTTGTCAATAAATTGTGTATGAAAGCCTTCGCCAAGTGACCTTGTTTTATAAGCTGCAGAGAAGTATTGTAAACGTGCCAAAATACATACAATACGTATACTCTATTAATCTTTACAATGCGGGACGCACTGCAGTTGTTTTCAATGACAAGATAACAGAACGGATTTTTTCAGAAATGGAAAGCCTATTCTTTGGTCAGAATTATGCATTTTTCTGTAAGGTGTTTATTTGTTTAAAAGATATAGGTAATGGATTACGCCAATATATTGTAAACTGAGTTCAAATTACTACAAAACGCACACTGTATTGGTGGAAAAAATATTTCTTCACCCCTCCCCCTGCATATCAAAACGATCATGAATCCTTAACGATTTTTAGTATAGGGGTAAAGGAAATAAATTATGGTCACACTACTCTAAACGCACGCTTAAAATTCATTGAGCATATTGTACAGGCTTCAATTGAAGCCACCTTTACAACCTGGCCCTTTGTGCTGTTTGGAAAGTTCCAGAAAGTACTGTAGATAATAGAACTCGATATAAGTACGTACAGAATAAGTTCAGCTTTGTGTTTCTTTCAGAAAATTAGATATTTAAAGTAAATATAATCACACGCCATTATCTTTTAAAAGGAAATTCTTTATATTTTCTTAAAACAAATCAATAATTTTTATTTCGTAGCTACAATGTTTTGTTTTCTAAAAGTACGAAACGAATTTTGATGAATATCAAAATATTTTTTGGTAAGTGAAAAACGGTAATTTCAACTTCAAAAATGTTATTTCTTATAAATGGAAGTGGAGCTCTGTTAAGTAAATTTTAAATGCGTAATTTTTTGCCACAAAGTAAACCATTGTAAGATTTCGAATATACAAAAAACTCTGTTTGCTTTTTCTTTGAATATTAACCATATTTAGACCTACATATTTTATGATTTATATTTGTAATTTCACTCTGCATTGAGGTAATCACCCAAGTATTACTTAAATAAGTAGAGCTTAATGTATAACAAACCAAAAGCCCAACTCATTGAATTTACTATGAAATCTTACACAATCTTACGTCCACATAATTTAACATGACATTAATAAAATTATAATGTCGGTGCCTTTACTTCCCTCAAACCCCTTTATTATTATAAAATTAAAGTTTAAAATGGCGCCAAATTCAAGTAAATTATTACAACTGGCAACCTCATGCTACATTCAATATTACAAATTCAGTCGAAACTCAACTATACTGCTTTCCAATAAGATTGCGTCTACATGCCTGTAGATAAAATTAATTCTGTCTGAGAAAACCTTTGAAACCTTTGTCCAGGTATCGTGTCTCAAGAATTCAAAAAAAAAGAACAATCACATAAAAACTGCGGTTTCTTTTGTATCCGAAAAGTTAAGTAAAGATTACATGGAATGGGCAAACTTCGTTTTTGTTTCCGATTTTATCGAACTTTTAAAAAGAAATAATAGTCAGCTGACGAAACAAATAAAGAATTGCTGTTAATTTCAACACTTAATAGCGATTTTAAACCTTATTTATACCCAAATAAATAACAGAAGAGCTACAGAAAATAACGGATATATCTCTTTTGTTTTATGCGGAATTAGTTCGTGAAAATGTTCTGGCTAAATGTCCATTAAACTCGTGATGGCTTTGTCATGTCGTATTTCTTAACAACATCTCCTAAATAGCTACCTACGGAGAAGTTTTGACGCAGGGAATTGTCCTCCTCCTTTAATTCTATTGTAAAAGTGAAGATACGAAACTTCGACCATTATCTTTCTGCTCTACTAATCTATAGAACTCATATAAGTACCTCTTTAGGCATGGTTACAATAACAACATATAATTAAATACTTTATCGCTGACTCATAAAGGTATAAATTTTATTAAATAATCTTAGAAATTATATTATAATCGATAATATTTAAATTTATCAGAACGTCTAATATCTCTGCCTGGTGATGAATATGACGATGGTAAGGTAAACAATAATGTGAATAATCACGTTTTAAATCATACAAGACAAGGGGTTGACACCGACAACAATAATTTAAGAATGCAGGAAACAAAAGAATTTTGATTATCCCTCACAAAAAACAGATATTTTACGGTTTGCCTAAAAATGCACTCTGCAGGTGGCATTATAAAAACGACACCTTTTAGCTTCGATCGTAAAACAATAACTTTTATAGATTTTTAAAGTTTTTAAGGAGCAACGAGGTATTGTTTATTTATCCTATAAAGTCTGGGAATCTTTAGATTACTTATGCGTCATGTTTGAGATTTCTTAAAGTCAAGAATGTTATCTTAAGTTTGATCAAAGGTGGCGAGGTAGTGAAAATTCCACACTCTCCCATCTTTGTAATGAACTAGAAAAATAGTGATAGTAACGTATTCTACCTGTCACAATATCATATTACATTTTAAAACGACCTTCATGATGTGACGGGCGAGTAGCGGGCGCAGGTTCGATTCCCACTACAGGACAAATGTCTGCATGTTCTGCAAATATTTGTTTCAGGTCTGGGTGTTTTACCACGGTATTCATAGTTCCTGATATTCACGACACATGTGTTTATTGGGAGTTTATTTATTATTTAGTAATAAAACACTCAAACAAAAACTGAAAGTCTCAACTAAAAATATTTTTCATCAATTTAAATCCAATTACATTGAAATGAACACGTCAAACCTCTGTTGTCAACATGACAGCTAGACAGTTGACCTTATTACCGAATTCACAGAGTGACCGCAACACCGTAAGTGACAGCTGCTAGCGAATCAATAGATCGAAATCGATATTCGAGATATTGGGTTACCTTTTCCTATTTTGCAGAATTAATATTTTTTATATGCTTTGCAGATTTATTTACGCAAAGATTTTGTGAGTTACTAGTACCTACCTACTATACCTACATATTCATAAACTGTACCTTAACATTTTTTATTAAAGGTGGAGCAGGACAACGACTGAATGGTGGCCGAGGAGTAGAAACAGAAAAAAAACATATTTTAAATACCTAACCTTGAACCTAATCACGTAGTTTTACGTCGCTTTTAATTTTAAAATACCTTGTACCTAATCTTGCATTAGTATTGTTGTAAAAAAAGGAATAGCGTTTATTCTAACATTAAAAATATTTAAAGATACTTTATTATTTTTATGACTTCATTGTACGAACGAATTATCATAAACCTAAATTTTAATACATTACAATGTGAATGCTAAACAATTGATAATAAAAACTTTGTGTAACGGATACGAAACTAACGGTTCAAGCAGTTGGAGTTTTTGATTCAAGTAACTTAACTAGAATACATCGTTTGGTAGCTAAGGAAATATGTATACCTATATATACTAATTCTAAATCATAATTAATGTACGGATGTGTCCTGTTTATCAAAACTTTCCGTGGAATTGTTCTGACAACCAAGTTAATGATTTCATTATCATTGTTAAAACGAACAAGCCCTAATAATTATATCAGTGGTTAATCTGACATTCCCTGCAGATATAGTATTAAAAACACACCCCTTGTATATTCTCCGTTAAAATATATGTTCCCCTATAGATTACTAATTTTAATGAAGTAAACATGATAGTAATCATTGAAAGCAGATGTTTGTGTTATATTGTTTGACGTCATAGGGATGCCAATGAAACAAATTTACAGTATTTCAGATTTCATTATTAAAAACTAGACATTCCTGTAAATAGCTGTTTTTTATAATTTTACAGAACAGAACAGTCCACCATTTTGTTGGTTACTTGACTTCGTGATTTAATTCCTATCAAGTAAGAACATCATCATCTTAGAATTCTAATGTTGTCTAATGTCAAAGTGTGCCATGATGAACGGTCTAGAAAAGCTAGAGCGTAAAAATGTGCACTTTATAATCAGGAGAATGGGTAAAATGGAGTAACCATGCGCTAATAGGTAAGTTTTATTAGGTTAATTTATTTTTTAAACTCTTGTTTTGTTTTAGGTTTATCTTCAAAAAATGAGTGGCGAAACATAGATAAGGTACATTTAAGATTCTAAATGATGATTTATATAGCAATTTCACTTCAAAACCTTGAAGCAACAACTATAAAAGTCAGAAGATAAGAAGGGCCTCATTGACTCATGTCATTGTTGCGTAACGAATGACGTCATCATTTTATCTAAGAAGCACGGTGGCCAGATTACAGAGATTTATTTAATGATGATGTTAATTCTCAGGGATTAGGGATCTCTGGGGATTTGTTGGCAATGGGTAGGTTATATAATACTTTCGTTGAAAAGGGCTTAGACCGCAGCCGCACTGCAGCTTCGTGTCTCGCGTAAAACGCCTTTACCTTGATGATTAGCTAACGATACCTACTTGATAGCCGCACTGCAGGTAACTGTCAAGCAACTGACATTTTGCAACAGGAGATGATCAAACAATAAAGTCATTTTGATTTCACTGACTGACCACCCTCCGCAAAATGTCTCCGCAAATGTTATCAGGATACTGTTGTGACTGGCGTGAACTCTACTCATCAGGGATGCTTTTTTTATAAGGCATGAAACCCATCCGACCTTGTCTGCGCGAACATATCTGAGGCAATCTATATAATAAGGCAAGACTATCTTAATAATATGTTTATGGATATCAATCTTTCAATAATCGCGTTCATATTCTTGAAGTACGGTAGTATGAAAGATATATCAGTGTTCAGTTTTAATCTCTGACATAAACCTTATGAAAGGAAACACCAAGCCTCCATTGCATCCCCTATTATTTCAGTAGGGTAGTGGCGCCCGACCGACGACGCACCCCGTTGCTATGGCAACACCCTGTTTACTGTCAAAATACGGCGACAAGAAATTTGGTGTTCGGGATAATGTAGGGCAAGCTCGGAGAAGAACTATTTTTTTTCTCATTCGTGAGTACAAGCCACTTAGTTCCATATTTTTTTGCCTAGTATATTTTTTGAAGTTTTCTTTTGTACGACTAAAGTGGCAAACAAGCATATAGTTCATCTGTTGGTAAGCGGTTACATAACGGGTGGAAAGTCTCATGTGTCCGTAATTTCACCGGCGAGCATTAAGTACCTACTTTTTTGAGGCAGAAATAGGTATGGTGGTACTACCCCGGAAAGGTTATTTCACAAGGACTACTGCTAAATGCTAGATTTAACTAAATCCGAATTATTTGATTGATTTAATGAAATTGCTAAGTGAATAATAATCTTGGAAACATAGATAGACTGGTGTTAATTCTTTAAATAACCTAGATAATTCTGCAGCTTAAATTAATTTCTGTAAATAATGAAGGTGGATATTAAATTATTAATACTTATCTTCCGTTTGAGACGTGTACGTAGGTTGTAATATTTTGTAAGACAAAACATATTACAATGTGAAATAGGTATCTACAGAATAAACGAAATAATCGTCATATTCGGAACACCAATCAGTAAAATGATCTCAAAATCACAAAATTCGCGCCTAATCTAACATTCGCAGTGTAACGAATGGTAATAAAATTATAAAGTGAATTATTGTCGTGACATTGACAGCTGAATACTATATTCATAGACACTTATACGTCAAAAGCTTGCGCCTATAATTCTGTTGCGGTGAAAGTAAGAAAGTGGGTCGATCATATTTGGACAGTTGGAAGTGATTCACGCTTCAAATCTGCTGCACTCAACGATAATTATTAGCTTTGAGAGGTTTTTATGCTTTTATTGGGTACATTTACAAGAAAGGTTGAATAACTAAGAGTATTTTTATTTTTTAAGCTTGAATGAAAATAAAAAAGTCGCTGAATATCATATATGTGTTAGTTCTTTAATAATAACTAGATGGCACTGTTTGACATAGATTGTCAAGGTCAGCCAGCAGGTGACCATTATAGAGGTATAAAATGACAGTCAATATAGATAAAACCTCTAATTAAGCAGTGAAAACGAGAAAAAACAAGCTTACCAATACGATGCAGTTTATTGGCATAATTGACTTCTGTGGGGCGAACGCCTGAGACGCAGAAGTTTGCGGGTTCAATTCCTGCTTCGAGAAAAATGTTTGTCTCAGTTCTGGGTGTTTTCTATGTAAAATATGTATGTATTTACAAAAAAAAGTATACAAAAGTAGTATATCAGTCATGTAGTTCCCATAATACAAGCTCTGCTTAGTTTGGGGCTAGATGATTTAAAAAAAAATGCCCGCTATACCCACTCTCTAATCTCTTTAGGTAATATAACAAAACGTCAATGAATGCCATCTAAGCTGATTTGCAGGGTCTTACATGTTAAAAAATTAACCGTGTTAAATGAGTATAAAATGGTACCTAATTTATATTATTAACCTTGTGAGTTACTATGCTATCCACTAGATCTATAGACCTACTTCGTATATTTGATAGGTACAATGTTTTATTCATGGAACACCTAAATAAATGTCATTAAATTATTTGTAGAGTTCCAAATACCAATGACACTTAATTTGGCCATTGTAAATTCAAAACGCAGAAGTGCTACTTTGTTTGAATAGGGTGAAAACTACTTCTAGCTATAATATTGAAGATTTTTGTTATATGTAGATTTTTGTAATTGTTTAGATGGGTTACTTTTGAGCAAATTTTCCACATGGAAAATAAAGTCTGAGTTACTACTTTCTAGGGTACCGTAGTCAACAAGTAACCCTTATAGTTTCGCCACTATAGTTCCTGTCTGGCTGTCTATCCGCGGCTTAGCACAGAGACTCTTAGTACTAGAAAATTAAGTTAAGTCGAACATTACTTAGATGAAGTTTTTAGTTGTGTAAAACAGGTAGTACATACAGACATACATATATTCACGCCTGATTCCCGGAGGGGTAGGCAGAGACCAAGGATTTCCACTTGCTACGATCCTGGCATACCTCTTTCGCTTCATTCATCCTCATCACATTCTTCATACGCAGGCTCGGCGGTTTAGTGTACTTCTGACTTGGCCTTTCTCTAAAATGTCTCCAATTTGATCAGAGTACGTTCGCCGAGACCTTACTCTACCAACTATCCCATTCATGCTCGCCTTGTATAGGTACTTGTTTTGTTAATCTACTTTCGTCTATCCTTTCTATATGCCCAAACCATCTCAACATACCTTTCTACCTGTCGTTACTACATCTTCTTTCACTCCACACTGCTCTCTTAGCACGCTGTTCCTCACTTTATCACTCAAAGTTACACCACACATACACTGATAGTAAATATAACTTTATGGGTAACTGCTGAAACCTACAACGCGCGTGGCCCGACACGCACTGAGTCGGTTTTTTTTAGTTATTTAGCTGATATTTTAATATCCACAATGCTAAGTACTTACGTTGTACTTTCATATCAATTTTATGTTTTTTACGAACTAAACTTTTTAAATACAATATGAATGTTAATTGAGAGTGGCCATTATCATTTTTCCTGTCTGATCAAGTTAATCGTTTAAGTAGGTAAAGTAGATACATTAGAATAGAATAGAAAAGAATAAACGTTTATTTGGCACAAACAATGAAAATGTACCTTGTAATTTTTTCTCAAATGATACCTACACAGGCACGCATTGCATTGAAAACTCCCCTCTTATGCGCTTTTAAAGTACAAAAGCCGCAAGCCACTTAGCAAATAGGGCTGCAAGTGACACTTAATACATAGAGCTTTTGACAGCTGTCAATTGGATCTGTTTCTAGTTGCATACTCTCTCCTCATCCTGACAAAGTATATACAAATGTCAGAATGTAGAAAAGGTTTTATTGGTGATCTGTGGTAAATGCCATTTTATAGTTCTTCAAAGTTACGTAGAACGCGCATGGCTTTGAAGAGCTGAAAAAGAAAGGTGAGCTGTCAAAATGTATCTGCTATAGATAAAATAAGCAAATATATATCACTGCCTTGCGTTAAAGGAAAGAGTTAACGAAAAGGAGAGAGAGGAAACTATTGTCGTTTTTGTAGTAAGTGACCATAAAAATCAATGCTTCTGAATAGCTTGGAGTAGTTTAGAATCCTTATACACCTACATTTTAGCTACAAAATTTCTAAGTATTCGTCCACCGGCCTAAACGGCGTGATTGTTTTAATGTATTGATTTATCAGAATGGATAACGTTATTGGTCACTGTATAGAATTAAAATAAGGTATTGTGTGGTACCAAGTTGCTTGGAAGGACATTTGAAATAATTTTTGTTCATCATCTTTGATTTAAAAAATGCCATCATTTTCGCCATCAGCATAGGTAATCCAACTTCTTGAAAATAATGATCAATCTACACACTACATTTTGCTACTCTTAGAGCAACCACTTTCTGTTGGCGTCAACGGTTGAAATGTATGGGAATGACATTAGCTTTTGAGATGTCACGTGACTCCTGCCAAGTTATGCTTTGACAAATTTGAGCTAGCGTGAAAAGAATACTAAGCGTGGGATATTTATCTAGATACTCTGGGCACACCAGAGGCTCGATTGATTCGTTGATGATAGAGGTATAGTTGATTTATCTTCCGGCTGATATGAAAATGATGAGGTAACGCACTATAATTATGTACAATAGTTTATGTAAATGATATAATGCACCACTTTGCATAAGAATCGATCAATTCGACTCAATGGAGCGGAACATCGATTGTTGAAATCGATTCATCTGGCTCATTATTCGAATAGGGAACTGGGTCAAAGTTATTTTTTTTTTGTATTGTATGGTAAAACGTTTTAGTAGGTATTATTCGCTTATACTATTCCGAGATTTATAAGTGATTCTTGTTATTTGAGAATCTTAAGACAAAATTCTTAATTCCTGTTGTAATATTTATGGCATTGAGACTTAATCGCCAAATATTGGTATCATCATCAAAATAAGCTCCAGTTCGCGGAACGGGCTATAGAGGGAGTTATCCGTGGAATCCGAATCAAGAAAATCCATAGAAGGACTAAAGTCACAGACATAAATATAGCTTATTGAATATGCAATTTGAATCAGAAATCATAATGAGAGAATCTACAACTGCTGTGGAAAAAAGGTTTTCGAATACCGACCACGAATCGAAAAGAAAAAACTCTACTAAGTAGGTACTCTAAGTACTTTTTTTATGAAGCTGTGAGTAATTAGTTTGCTACCATAAATAGCTACGTGTTGATAATTTCAATGTGGTACTTATATCTTCTGACAAAAACGTCAAATAAAACTAAACGCAGTGTAACGAAACGTCGGAAGTCAGTCATAAATCTTTTCAAATTCGAACAAAAAAGCGCGGGCTTTCGTACAAAATTGAAATAGGGCCGACGACACTCGAATTCTGTATTTGAATGCTTTTGGTTCGAAGCTGATGAAAGCTCATTCATGTCAAGTGTCATTGTTTGAATTTTTTTTTGTTTTGTGACGCACTTGTCTTAATTTATTGGGTGATAAATAAATGCCGGAAATTCACTATGCATCAAAATTTTATTCTCAATTAAAACAAAACTGCTTAATTTACATATTTTAACAGAATAGAGAAAAATAAGTGTTTAAAAAGTAAATTACTGTATGTCACTTTTGGCAGAATGCACAAACCTTACTAGATTGTCATTTGTAAATTGACATAGTTGAATGCAAGGAGGACCATATCCATTAATATGGTCCTCCTTGCATACTATTTAAAACGATAACGACTCATTAATTTCAAACACTGGATGTCATCGTGAGTTCGATTTGCTAAGTGATTTTAAGCCTTGAAACCAATGAACTGAGTTCCTATTAACGAAATGCAGCTCTGAAGTCTAGATAATTATGTGTGATTCGTCTAGAATGCGGAACTATTAGGACTCATTTGAAGATCGTTTATATGATTTTATGCGTGTTGCAGTCATGGGATGAAATCAGTCTTTTCATAAACCTTTTCAGATTGATAACACGAAAGGTTCCTTGTTTTTAGAGATTTTATGTAATAAGATTATGTTTATATTTCTATAAATAAATAAAATATTAACTAACTTCGTATGCGTCATACCTAACTAAAAATTAGCATGTTATTCTAGGCCACGAATTGTAGGAATCTAATCCAAGCTTCATCTAAACAATCATCCAATATCCATTATTAACAACAAGCATCCATTTATCCATACGTACGCATTTATAATATTATTAAGAAAGGAAGTTTGAATCTCGGGGTATCGTTTAGGCACTTTTAAGTCTTTACCTAAATAGTTTAAGTTTCAATGACAATGTTACTTTAACCTTGCCATATTCTAAATCGATTTCCCACCTTGCTAACGATCAAAGCACGAATTAACCATATCGCAACGCGCTTAATATAGGTAGGTTACCAACCTACCTATATTAAGGTAACGTAATATAGCGCTAATTTAGTTATCACCACAAGTATGAGAAAGTTTTTTTGTTCAGTGACTAATGCTCTTTGAAAATGGGAGAAGATTTTACATCAGGCTTGATAATTTCATTACACTTTTTTTATTAAGTTTTTGCATCTATCCTACGTGTTTGCTGAGAAAGAATCCATCATTCTAGTTTAGGGGCATACCTACAGCCAAGATGGTAAACTGTGGCTAACAGATAATCAATGCACAGCCTTAACTGGTCCTAGAAACCTTAAAAGAGGGGTTTTAATACGTTGAATTTCCGCAAATTTATTTCAGCTCAGTTGTATGCTATAGAAAGTTTGTATGATTTTTATATGCAACTAATTTTGTGACGTTGAAAATTGCTGACCCTTTGTAGGTCATCTATTTTTATTTTTCCAAAGTGTCTTACAAGAAGTAGAATAGGGGTGAAAAGTGGTTTATTTCAACAGCCTCGATGACTACACCCCCATTACATCCAACAATAAAATAAATGTTGATCTACCCGCAGAAACGTCAGTAATTGATGGATTTATAAATATTTATACGCCAAGAGGGTACAACTTCATTTCCGCCCACCCTTTATTCTGGGCACGTGGCCTAAATTGGTAATATCCTAAAAATAACCAATTTTATGTTGCATTTTGAAAATTTGTTCCTATTAAGAACTCTATGGCTTTCGTAGTAAGAATGAAAACTTGCTTGATATTGGTACTGGTAAGTTTAGGGTGTGCCAAAATTAACAATGTTACCACAGCATAAGGTTATGCATTGTATAGATTTGGAAACAGAGTCGAAAATTGAATAAATAAGTTTTGGTAGAATCAAAGTTATTACTTCACACCCTATATGGATGCGTTTTGATGATATAAAATGCCTAGAATATTTTATGTTATGGCAAAGCAATATTCACATTTCTTTAGCCAAATGTCTTGATTAGATCTTTTATTTTTTATCTGTGAACGCTAGATTAGTTGCATGAAGACAAAATGTCATTTTTGTTTAAGTACAAAGCACCACCTATAATATTTCTTTTTAACTTGGAGCTCAAATGAGAGCTAAACCCTGTACCTACCTACCTAATAGAGTTTAGGATACCTAGCTACATTCTATGGCTTATACCTTTGGAAGGTATAAGGCATGGAACCCACAATACAGGTAATCTATAGTGTGTGGGCTAGTAAACTTATTTGTGAAAACTATTTTGTACCTACTAAAATAGGCACTGCCCTGCCATCACCTGCGAAGTCTTAAAAGACCAGATCTCCGGATCATCGTGGGGACTCTAACCGGTCACTGCCCCTTGAACAAACACTTCAACAACATCGGAGCCACAGACAGCCCACTCTGCAGAGGGTGTCTAACTGAAGAGGAATCAGCTGCCCACGTAATCCTGGAATGCGTGGGCGTAACTCACCGCGCACAAATCCTTGGCAACCCAAGGTCACTCCGCGAAGCCTGCGAAGACCCCAGGAAACTTCTGTGTTTCTGGGCGGAGTTGGGCTGGCTAATTAGACTTTGAATGCGGACAAGGGAGTCCACACACATACCCATACATACAAATTGGCACTACCTATATTAAATACTAGCTGCGCCCTTCGGTTTCATCCGCGTAAGTTTCGATTCCGTGGGAATATTGGCGATCTAATTAAATTTTAGAACACAAAAGCTGCTATTGTGACTTAACTATGATAGTAAGATATATTCCCTCTTGAACTTTTTTGTAGGTAATAATGAGTACTTTAATCATGTAGTACATCATTTTTATGTATCATCAATAGTTTTCTCAGCGCACGCCAAATAATGAATTTTATAGGCAAAATTTTGCTACTTTGGGTTACATTATTGCAATTCTCTTAAGGATCTCTTTTTTTTGAAAATAAATTATAGCTTTTGTTACTTCCTGGTAATTTAGCTTTCATTTGGTGAAAAAATGGTTAAAATCGGTCCAGTAGTTTCAGAGCCCTTGATACAAACAAACAAAAAAATCTTTCCGCTTTATAATATTAGTATAGATTGTATTGAGTTTCGTAACTTAGTTAGTAAATAAGCTCCTGTGCAATAGTATTTTAGATCAACAAACCAAATTTTATTAAAAATATTATTTAAAAAAAAAGCTTGTAAAGCGGTGGCTATCAGTACATTAACGCGAACTTTGACAACCATTTTCCTTTGATCTCCACCGCCACCGCGTTAGTTTGGCCGGTAAGTGATCTTACCTTACTCGAAATGACTCAAATCAGATCCAATTGGAGTTTTAGAAAGAAAATATTTACCTGGAACAAAAATATACAATTAAAATTAAATTTAATAGACTTCACTGAAGTTTTAAATTTAATAGGTTTTTAAAGTTATTTTAAAATATTTCGACAACTTCCGTGGTGCAGGCTCCCTGAGATGCAGTAGGTTGCGGGTTCGATTCCCGCTGCAAGACAAATGTTTGTATGAAGCAAATATTTGTCTCGGGTCTGGGTATTTTGAATGTATAATATTATGTATTTACAAAAAATAAATTATATAAGTAGTTTATCAGTCATGTGTTTCCCTTAATACAAGCTCTGCTTTTTTTATTAGAATAATACATTTATTCATACAACTATTTACAAGTAGGTATATAAAAAAATACAGTTGAAACAGCTAGCCATCTAAAGACCGTTGCAAACGATCTATAGATAGCTCAACTAATCCAGATCACTACCAGACGGAAGCGTTCCCAAAATACTGGCCGCATTGCCACGCTCAATGGCAATTCTAAGCTCTGCTTAGTTTGGGGCTAGATGTGCTGTGTAAAACTGTCTAGCATTATTATTTATTTGAATTAACGCTGATTCGTAATATAATTCGGTAAATCGACCATCAGTATAAAAGTTATGTACCTAACCTATTTAGATAGGCATCTAACATATTAGCTCTCAGAGATTTCATTTTTGATGATCAAAACAAAAAAAGATGAAAGTGTTTCAAAGATTACATTAAGATTTGAAATCGTCAACTTTATAAGGTTTGATATAACGAGTCAACAAATGGTTATTTCAAGAGAAGTAAGACAAAATCTTTACTTTCTTGGTGAAATTCACAGGAGTGGCATATTCAAATCAACATAATGCTTGTATAACAGAGCTTTTGCCCACGGCTTCGCCCGCGTGGTACCCGATTAAAAAGTAGCCTATGATATTCTTATGTATAAGCTATATTACTGTAAAGTTTCATCAAAATCCGCTCAGTTGTTTTTGCGTGAAAGAGTAACAAACATCCATCCTCACAAACTTTCGCGTTTATAATAGTAGGATTAATTGACGACCTCTGTGGCGCAGTGGGCGAAGGTCCGCCTGAGACGCAGAAGGTTGCGGGTTCAATTCCCGCCACGGGACAATTGTTTGTATCTGCAAATATTTGTCTCAGGTCTGGGTGTTTTCTATGTATATTATGTATGTATTTACAAAAAATATATATACCTCTATAAGTATTATATCAGTCATGTAGTTCCCATAATACAAGCTCTGCTTAGTTTGGGGCTAGATGATGCTGTGTGAAAATGTCCAGCATTATTTATTTATTAATAAGTGATTGACACACATTCGTGTCATATATTTTTTCAGCTTTGACGTTGTCGGGTTGAAATATTTATCAAATACATAACTTTTTTTCGATTTAGCGAAAAAAACTATGTCGATGCCTGAAGGTTTGTGTAACTATCTGGGGAACGCGTGTTTTTATTGAATGTATTAAAATTCTAAATCATGTTCTTTACATATAAGATTTAGAATTGAATTCTTTACATACAAGATATGGTGCGAATATTTTTACGCAACCCTCAAATTCGGCTTTGAAGGTCACTTAGTAAGCAGAAACGGTAGCTAAGTAAATGGCTCGTTCGTCATGGGGGCCATGACATAACGAAATAATACATACATACACATCCACATAGGGGAGCTTGTGGAGGGGACCTTAAGCTTCTGAAGTGTATTGGTCACTTTGTAAGATGACTTTATCGAAAGTTTGTTAGTTAGGTGGAAATTGTAGATATCCTAAGAATCTTTTATTCGTGAATAATCCTACTAATATAATAAATACGAAAGTCTGTGTGTGTGTGAATGTTTGTTACCACGTATCTCCGTAACTACTAAACCGGTTTTGATGAAATTTGGAATGTAGTTAGTTTAGGTTCTGGAACAAAACATAGGAATCTTCGAAATGTTCGAAAATCAACCCCTAACGGGGTTAAACAGGGTGGTAAAGTTTCTATGAAAAAAAATTGTTGGATTCGTTCAAAACTCTGTACAAATAAACTTTAAAGTAAATAATGAAACACGTATTTTGTTTTTTTTCAAAACTACCCTTTGGTGGTGTGCAATTGAGTTCTAAACTTTGCACAAATTGTAATCTTTGGTTCGATTCATTCAAAAGTTGGTGGACATAGTTTGAAGCCTGGAGACGGTCATATGCTACTTTTATTACCATACCACGCGGGCGAAGCCGCGGGCAACAACTAGTATTTTTATAATAATACTAGCTACTGCTCATGGCTTTGTCCGTGTGGTACCCAGATATAAAAGACCGATGAAAAAATCCATTGCTCTTACCTTTAAGGCTACGTTCGGCATTGAAGAAACACATTCGCTCGACCGTTTTTAGTCGAATAACGTTGCATATTGATCTTCACAAAAAGCACGTATTTTAATGGGACAATATACAGCCTATGTCCACCCTGAAAGACCATTCTAAATATTGTTGAAATAATATTTAATATCGAATGAGAAGTTTCGAAGATTACCTTCTACATCCAGACCTACAAACTTTACCTCTTTATAATGTTAGTATAGATTTTTAGTGTTGAAAAAGAACAGTTGTGAATGTATTCCATAAACTATCGTAAATTCAATCAATCTATTGTAAACTGGGAATTTTCACGTATCATTTTATCAATCGTTAAGGCACAGATGTAAGTGCAATATGTCGAGGGAGAACGTTGCGATCACTCACATTCATGAAGACTCTCGGAATGAGTCAAAACTTGAAATAGAGGGACTTTGGCACAAATTGGCGACGTATTGCCAGTTTCGATATAGATCCGTTATTATAGTTTAGGGAAAAATCTCAGTTTTCTCTTCAAATAATTACCTAAAAGGAACAAAAGATGCCGAGTAGAGATTGTTTAGTTGTCGAGCTTTTCTTCGAATGGGGCCTAGGGACACTTCGAAGGAAATAATATCATCCAAGGCGCCGTCAATATCTACATGAGAATAATAATTGCAGTTCTTCATCGTGACAGCATCCGGTAAGTTGAGATAAAAAATCCTGAGACGTTTCTTCGAAAAATCTTCGTCAACAGAAGATATGGATGTTTATATTATGATTGAACTAGCTTCTGTCCCCGGTTTTGTCCGCTTAATACTCGGATAATACGAATCCTTTGTGTTATTAAAGCCCCATCGCCTTTTTGAAATTATAACATCCTACTAATATTATAAACGTGAGTTTATGAGGATGGATGTTTGTTACTCTTTCACGCAAAAACTACTGAACGCATTTTGATGAAACTTTACAGTAATATAGCTTATACATCAGAATAACAGATGGGCTACTTTTTATCCAGCTACCACGGGGCAGAAGCCGTGGGCAGAAGCTAGTAAGTCATGATACCCTCTTCATCCTTTGAAAATTGTCTTGAAGAGATCGCTTTTAAGCGATAACACCGCCCATTATACTTTCATAAGAATAAGATTTTGTTGATTATTTTCTTTGTCTATGGTGTACAATAAAGTATTTTCATTCATTCTTTTTCTAGTCTATCTTAAGCTCTACTAGTCAGAGTTGTTGATTGTCCAAGTCCCTTTATTAGTAATCCCCTTTCAACCCGCATGATGCTAGATAAAAATGGGTTAATAAATTAGTATGACCGACTATCTGTCCTTTACACAATTAGTACGTGAGAAAGAGACAAAACAGTGGCGTGAGAAATAGTTCTAAATTATGTTTTATTACCTAGTATTGTTTATACTGACGTTTTCACGGCTGTTTTCGTTTTAATATTTGGTTAGGGGAATTATTTACATCATTATACTTTTTTAGTTGAGTATTGATGTAAACGAGGTATTGCGTATAAGGTTTTATGTTCACAAAGAGTCAGAGGATAAAGACAGAGCAAGATTGTTTGTCGTAGCATTCCATGTAGTCGTTTAGCAGTTATATATTCTTTGGCAACTAAACTTCTGCCAATTTAAAAAAAAATATACATATCTGGAATTTACATTGATCCACACTTCACTACTCATTACTACCCTCAAATAAATGGTTTTTGGGAATGTTCTTTTTGAGTAGGTATTCAGTCCTAAACCAAAAAACTGTACAAAATATGTAGATTTACGAGTTCGTTAAGATTTTACCTTTATTGTCAGTCAATCAGGGAACAGTTTTATTGCGTTTTATGAGATCACCATGTTCGATTGGCACCAAACTAAAGCTGATTAGGTAAAATATCATAAAACACAATAAATTTGAAAACTATTCTAATAAACAAACCAATAAAATAAACACTAGAATTCCTTGTATCGTGGGTACCACAGCAAATCTCTGTAGCATATGCAAAAAATATCCGGCAGCGGGATTGTACGTTCTCGTGATAAAATAATCTTACATTCTCCACCAAACATAGAGAAACTTTGCTATCTAATCAATGCAATGTCTCAATACAATTGTATTCCGCTCAATCGATAGCAATAAAAATAAAGATATCTACCCCAGCCAATTAGACCCACCCTTGTGATGTTATAGGGATTCGAAATGGTAGTTGTGAATTCGGTAGCAATTCTTAATTGTAGCAAGTAGCAGTGCCTTCTCTATTTCAAGATCGTTCGTCATATCACTCTTTGCAACTTCGCATAATATTGACTTTCTCAATCTCAGATGCCAAGTAAGGTCAAAAGAATGAATGTGCGACCAGGTTCGTTTTCTGCTGCGGGACAATTAATAGTATATTCTGCAGAGATTTTTGTTTTTTGTGTTGCGATACCAACACTCAGTACAAAAATCTACTCGTAGTTTCTGATACACTTAGTACAGAGAATCCTAGTGTGGTCAGTATTTAATTTTTGATTTATTATTTACTAGCTTCTGCCCGCGTGGTACCCGGGTGCCTGGTACTTTTATCCGGATAAAAAGTAGCCTATGTGTTATTCTGATGTATAAGCTATATTACTGTAAAGTTTAATTAAAATCCGTTCAGTAGTTTTTGCGTGAAAGAGTAACAAACATCCATCCTCATAAACTTTCGCGTTTATAATATTTATAGTAGTAGGATTTCAATGAGGGGGTTTTCTTTTTTATCTGTGCCAGTCTATAGCTTCTAAGCGACAAGATCGAAAATGTAGCTTTAATTTAAAATATATTATTGTTTCTTTTTTTATTTCCATACCTAAGGTTTTTATTTCCTTAATAAAGTATTTTGTATTCATTTTCATTCCGTCCAACTTGATAGTCTAGGAAACCAATCTTACTAAGAGAATAGCTTCAGTAAACTGTCAAACTGAACTGCCACAGATTAAAAAGGAATTCCATCGTTATTTTTACAATGTATGCGAAGGGTACCTTGTCTGAAGTTCTTTATATAATGAAGTCATGCGATCAGAGATAAAGGTGTGAACAAAATTAAGGGGTAGTTTTACCCTTACTAACCCTAATACCCCACTGATTACTTTACTAATTACTGTAGTCTAATGGATTCATATTCATTAATGCCCTATATTAACGTATTTCGTAATACTTTGGAGGTTTTTCCAGGTGACTTGTTTTTGGTCAGGTTTTTTGTAGTAAATTATAAGTATTAGTACTGTAATAGAGCTGGTTAGAAGTTCTCGTTTTCCTAAAGAGGGCTGCGGTTATGGTATTGATTTCATCTTGTAGCTATTTAAAAATAAACCTAATCAAAGAGTAGTATTGTGTGATGAAAATATTTTCACTTTTCACTTCAATACTAATTAAAGCCAAAGTCAATAGGTTTTATATATATTTCAATCACAATACTATCGCAACACTGTGTATAAAAAAAATAAAGACTGTGATTACCTATTAGTAATCTGTATTTGTGTTTTTTTTAATTACAGTGTAAATAAATGGATCAGGAGATTTCTGGAACTCTTGTCCACAAATCCCATTAGCTTACTCTTTGGGTACAGAAAGAGTAAAGATTTTGCACATAAATTCCAGAAATCCCCTTTGCAGGGGATTTGTGGAATAAGTCACGTTTGTGTAAGTATTTTCGTCGTCTAGTTGAAATGAAACTTTATGATCTGCCACGCAAAAACATATTATGATAATATGAATTTTTGCGTTCTTTTTTACTACCTCTCTCTGTTTATATATTTATTTATTTATTTAGGGACCCAATAGAGAAATTTCAGAAATTATTCAGTATAAAATAATTGTGGTCTTAAATATATATTTCTGCAATTACAGGACGCCACAGCGTGCACAAATTAAGTATGTATCTTTCAATGATTACTTATCATACCGCGAAACTAAGTATCAAAAACTCCATGGCATAGCGGCGTATAATCTATCAAATCCCAAGCATGCATAAATCATAGTGTGAACCGTACAAAATTGATTCTTCACGGCACATGCCACCCCCGCGTTGACTCTTGTCTGGTTTATTCTTAACTTCGATGTTGAAAATGTTAAATATTTGTTTTCAAAACTAAACAATGTAAGTAACTTAGCTTTGTTTTGATACTTTATTCCTGAGTTTTGTAAACGCAAGAATAGCAAGGATAGATATCATCACACATCACAGAGCGAAACATTTATTTTGTCTAAATGAAAATACGCAATGTCAATATACAATTAGATTTTGACAGCAAAATCGGTCGCCACTCAGCACTGTGTCTTACGTAACAGTTTTCATCCTACATTTAGGTATACTTTGGGTATATTAAGATTATAAAATACAATCTATTATAATGCAATGTTCTATACCACAAACTTTAAATAGTAAGAGTAGATATAAAAGAATGAAATTACAACAAAAACATAATTAAAAGACTGAATATTGTATTGATATACGAAAAAAAACGACAAAAAATATTTTCCCATGAAGTAGGTGTGTTCAAAACTATTTTTGATCTTTGCCTTAGACATTTTGTTAAAAGACACACATGCAAATTCAGTGTTCATCGTATAAAATTAGCAATTTAAATGAATCAATATAACACGCACATATTTGTCATTACAAAACACATTGCGTTGCCATATGTTCAGGCAAAGTTCAACTTTGCTGGGTTCATTTGGTGTTTGTTTCCACTATCAGATGGGATACGATTTCATTCTTACGACACACGAGATTTATAATATACAGGCTAAGGATGGTAGAATGAATTTGTCAATACAATGTTTTAGGTATACATGTGGCACTTGGCATGAAGAGGCCAGTATGGTAATGACTCCAATAAACAAAGGTCATGCATAGTCTTAAGAGCGGGTTTAGCAACCCGTGTGGTGAAAGTTTATAATGAATGATCAGATCTGAGAAGAGAAGATTTTTTTTAATGTTTTTGCTTTTGTTGGTCGGTAGGTAACTTCAAGACAAAAGATCGTGATCAATATAACGACTTTCAAAATGGAATGGATGGCTTGACTCCAACCACGGTTGTTGTCAGTCATCGTTGATTATTTTCCATATCGAAAATATCCGCCATCTTTGAATATTTTCCACGATCGAGAAAACAGAACGTACTCGCACGACACAGGCGGCTTATATATAATAATTTCCTATAAATATAGGTACTTAAACAAGATTGCAAAGCACAAACCTACACCTACTTTATCTGAAATTTCTTCCTGATTCTCTGACGACATTTTCTCGTCCCGACATTTTATCAATGAAAACGGTTCCATGGCTTGTTTAGATTACGCGCATAATTTATCCCGTGTATTATTCATTCTGGCAGTAATTTTGTTTAGACTGCGACATACGGTTGGGGTCTTTTTATAAATGGTGATGACTTTTTATAATCATGACTAGGTATGAAAAAATACTTTATTGACAGCTCAGGTAGGGTGAGAAATTTCTTCGACAGCACAAAGAAAGGGGGTGTTATCCGAAAGTTACAATAACACCTAATAATAATAATCTATCACTAACGATACATTTTTGTAAATAAATTTATTCACATCTAAGACTATGGATGAAATTATGAAACACTGAACCTATCCTATATAAATGTATAAATGCAAAAGTTCGAATTTTTATATTACTACTAGCTTCTGCCCACGGCTTCGACCGTGTCGTACCAGGATAAAAAGTAGCCTATGTGTTATTCTGATGTATAAGCTATATTACTGTAAAGTTTCATCAAAATCCTTTTAATAGTTTTTGCGTGAAAGAGTAACAAACATTCATCCTCACAAACTTTCGCATTTATAATGATAGCAGGATTCTATTTAATAAAAAAAACCTGTAAAATGGGACGTAGGGTGTTGACGATTTCGATAGCCTGCAGACACATACATAACACTGACCCCAAAGTGTCGCGGATATGTTAACTACGAACACGACGGATCAAATATCTACTGAGCATGCAAACATTTGTCCCGCAGCGGGAATCGAGTCTGCACCTCTTGCATTGCAGTTGGCTTCTCATCCGCCACCGAGGTCCTCAATTCGTACTGTGTACCTACAATAGGGAACCCTAAGGGCGCACTTTTTCGTTTTTTTCCACTCAGTCTCTGTTCAACGACATAAGACCATAAATTCAGAACTCATGTTAATCAATTATGGTCACAAATTCTTCAGTTAAGCCGTCGTAAGCTGAGTTGAACAATACCTCCATGTAGTGTGACTCATTTCTAAAAATAATTTACCCTTCAGTGTTTGGTATGTGGGCTATTGGTGCAGTATTTTGTCTGATTGTATGTTAGGATGGGGTGGGATTAGTATAGGACCGGGCAAATTGACCGCGTTACTTTGTCACGAATTGGGCGAATTTACGCGGTGGCGATTATATACTGCAGTAGCATTTGTATGGACGAGTCAACACTATGGTGAAAATATACAGGACGCAGAATAAACAAAATAAACAAACTTTAAAAAAAAACACCTTTAAAAAAGAACAATAAAAATGCACCAAAAAGAGGCACTTAAAAGTGAAAAATAATTAAGTATTATTTATGCAATACCTATTGATTTGTTTGAGGACTAAAGTCCAAAAAAAATCGTCTTCATTTTAGACAGCAATATACGTAAAACAAAAGATTGACAGGTTGTTCAGAACCGTCAGAGGACCTCTCTAGTATAGTTCAAGATCTTTGGACCCCTCCAAATACCGACCGTTTATTTCTGAATCGTTTTAAAATAGAAACATGCAACAGCTGGCTATAGATTGAACTCAAAAATCATAAAACTCGACTCCAAATACCAACACAGTACAATTCATTTATATTAAGCACAGGATTAAAAAGAAACAAAAGGGTGCAAATCGCTTCTGCTAAATAAGAATAGCTGATTGCAGTGAAATACGAATTCTGCCGCTTAGAGAATAAGGACTGTGGTTGAAAATTTAATGTAAAAGTGATTTAAAGAGTGGCTGTGTAGATACCTATATCTTCTTTGCGTGTCTTCTATAAGTTTCAAAGCTTTCAAGATCAAATGAGCTTACTTAAAGCTTACTTGATGAAAAAAACACTGTAAGTTACATTATTGACTTGACTTAACTTGACTACTTAATTATGGCTTGTGTGACTACATATTTGTCACAATTCTGCCAATGTCCGTTTCAGGCTAGTGTCATAAACATTTGGAGATATGTATCTATTGTGAAATGATCTGTTAAGTAGGAGAATCAGCCAGATGTTTTGCCTTACAAGATGATTTAACAAAATGCTTAGTATCATTCATAAAAAAATAAAATTAAGATCCGCCATCTTTCTTTCCCTTTTCTTTAAACTTCTGTAGGTATAGCGCAAGGCCATCTGTCAGGCTTTAAAGAATTAAAACTACTTGCCACAGAATATGTAGGTACTGAGTTCACTCGAAAAATATTTAAACAATGTCCTGTCGGTAATCCCTCAAAGGATCTGACGTCACACAATGACACTAAGGCTAATGATGAAAAAATCCCACACTCACTCATAACTTCAGACGATTAATTATCTGTGGGCAAGTCATTAAGACCTAGTTCTTGCATAAACGTAGCGTAAGGCGGATTTTTGTCTCAGAATAGTGCAAAAAGTGCGCTAATCTGCCGGTTTTATGGTACAAATTTGATTTACATTAGATAAACATTAGTGACCAAAATCATAGTATACGCAAAGGTGTAAGTGAGGCCGTTGCAAATATTACAATCAAAAGTTATATTTATTTGGGTCCAAAACAAAATACAAAAACTTGAAAGAACGGTAATATCCGCAGAAGTTTAAAAATTATGTCGCGAAATACTAAAAAACTAACTAAGTACTAAGTAGAAAATTGAAAATATCCATTGGTGCACAACCGTGGAACCGGTCCAATGCACGAAAATCGGGGTACCGCCCGCCCCATCATGGCTCCTATACTTTCAGTGTTTAGAAAATAATCAAGTCACTCGCTACCGCTTGTCGCTCTGCTTATGCAAAAGCACTCTTTAAAGGCATGTCGGCCATCGTCTAAGTAATTACGCCGCACCCCAAAGAATAGTAGACAGTAACCGTAAATCGCCTTGTTCTGGGTGGGATTAGCAAATTAATTTATAGTTTGGTTATTAGGTCAAAGAGTCTTATTAACGTCTGAATTGGGCAAAGACTGGCACGCCATAGTGGAGATTTTCATGAAAATTATGTCAGTAAATCTATAGTATAGTATATCATATACCAGCTTATGCCAAAGACTTCGCCCGCGTGGTATCTGGATAAAAAGTAGCCTATGTGTTATTCTGATGTATAAACTATATTACTGTAAAGTTTCATCGAAATCCGTTCAGTAGTTTTTGCTTGAAAGAGTAACAAATATCCATTCTCACAAACTTTCACGTTTATAATATTAGTCAAAGTCAAAATTCATTTATTCATTAAAACCACAAGGATCATTTTGAAACGTCGGTTTTAACTATTGCCTGTTCCTCCGCGACCAAGCCAGGAAAAAAAGGCAAGAAAACAAGGCTGGTTATTCTTTATAGTGTGATAGGATCATATATAGACTTACATATATTCATCTATCACTCTAAATAATAAAGAACCTTTGTTGCAAAAGGTCTACGTGCTATCCACAAAATCAATAATGACCTAAGTATGCATATTTTACTAATATTTACTCAAAGATAACAAATTTACCTAATATTTAGGTAAAGCTGTTAATTTTAAATATTGTTTTGTTTATTTGCCGGCGTTTGTGCAAATAAACAAAACAATAGTGTGTAGGTACTCGTAATTATTATACCACGTGATGTGTCGCAAACCCATCGCCGCTTATTGGAACACCAACCAATGACATATGCTTAATTTTTTTTGGGTCTATTGCGTGTCGGTTTCCCAAAGATGTTATCCTTCATAATTTTAATTAAACAAAAACTTTATAAAAAGGCATACATTCTTCAAACTTGTTTGGATGTTTCAGTTCGGTAGATATAATTAATAATAATAATAATAATGGACATTCTCACACAGACCTAAGACAAAATCTGCAGATCGTAGTAGAAACATTTGTCCCCCAGCAGGAATTGAACCCACAACCTTCTGCGTCTGAGGTCGTCAATATATTGTTTGCGATAGGTTTGCGCACATAATTTAATCAATGAACGCTATCATTTCTCAGTTTATGTACATTAGCCGTGTATATGTTGAGCAATATTGACGCATACTTTGGCTTTATAAAACGCTGTTAGGTTATGATGTAATGTGAAACTTGAAATTACTATTCGTTTTCATCAGTGCCGACGTGAGTTATGTTCGATTAACGTTCGAGAACGTGCGAAACCAATTGACAATATTTTCGTTAGACTATGCAGATTCAGATTCAGATTAATTTATTTGCTTGAACACATTGTAATACAATATAGGTTTTACGATAAATAAATAATAAAGTTCAATTATGTTCTACCGTGTTCTATTTTGAAACGGTCGCCAGATTACTAAACTGTTTTATTTGTATATTTGTAGATATGTACGTACCTAAATAGTTGTGTCATTCTTAATAGTTGCATAAAAACCGCTTAAAAAGATAGATAAAAACACTGTAAACCAAACCTTACAATAGTTGATAATTAAAATGACGTATTAGTAAGTAAGATATTTTTGTAGATTCTTATTTTTTTAATTAATAATGATTTCCTTATTTTATAATTTTATACAAAACGCACTACTGCCCCACTATTTACTTCAACGGATAGTTGAAGGAAAATGCTAATTAGCATCAAGTTTGCTTATTCTTGTTTTTTCTTGTGTATTAAATCGTTTTTAAGTACGTATATACTAAATTTTCATTCACCCACAAAACCTCTCACTCATTTCTCGCTTCTATTTCACCCATAGATTCTATCGCTACCTAGTAAAACCATAGTAGGGGTTCATACTATCAAAATTTACGAAATTTCTGATAACACTTTCTTTTATCATCTTCCGGGTTACCGGAAATTGGGGCGGGATAGTTAAGATTAGCCATCATGTTCGCTTGTTGCTACCTGACTACTACTGCCAACATTTTTGTTATTTTTTTAGACGTTAGGATCAAAGTTTTCATATTTATATTTTATCTGTGTACAGGTAGAAAACAGTCTTTTCACAAGTGTAATATTATGTAGGTAGGTAGTTTAATTGTTTTTTTACAGTTTTGCAAAGTAACTGCAATAATACTTCATACGGGGTGTCGTACGACCGAGCTTTTGTTGCACTTTTCAAAAAAAGTTAATTAACATTTCTGGTTAAGTTAAAATGTGGAAAATAGGTACAATTTGAATGTTTTCTTTTATTCAAAGTTTTTAAAATTTTAAAGTGTAAAGAACATGAATTGTGAGACAGAGTTAAGTAAAATTTATTTTTGTTAGTCATTGTATAAACGTTGTCATGTCACGCTTCCGTCTGTTAGTGATCTAGATCAATTGACTTATCTACAGATAGTTTGCAACGGTCTTGATATAGCTGTTTCATTTGTATTTTTTGCATATACCTACTTGTAAATAGTTGTATGAATCATTGTACATATAATAATGTATTTTATTATGTAACATAAGTTCATGTCAATACTTAGATACTAGTAACCCTCCTAATATTATAAACGTGAATGTTTGTGAGGATGGATGTTTGTTACTCTTTCACGCAAAAACTACTGAACGGATTCTGATGGAACTTTACAGTAATATAGCTTATACATCAGAATAGCACATAGGCTACTTTTTATACGGGTACCAAACGGGCGAAGCCGTGGGCAGAAGCTAGTAAATACATGACGTCATCCGCAATGTCATTGACAAACTGCGGAATGATAAGTTGATAACCCTGCTTCCCTCCTGGTCATTCTTGGTATCATACGCGGGTGGTCTGTTTACTAGACTTCAGTACCAGCCCATAGGTTGCCTGGAAGAGTTGAAAGCAGTAGAGCTCCTTGTGAAGAGCTTGCCCGGAGAAGTACTACCATATCTATTTCTACCGCCAAGCTGTAATTCCAGCATTGCTGTGTTCCGAATTGAAGGGTGTGGGTGCCAGTGAGATTACATGCACATGAGACTTTTCATCCGTTATATCTCAGGGTCGGAAACGCACGAGTGATACTTACCTCTACAAGTGTCCAAAGTTGCGGTAACCGCTTATCAAACGGGTAACCGTATGATTGTTTACCACATTAGTGGTATAAAACGACTAAAAAATCTAAATCTTTGGTCAAGGAACACTACTTGTCCTCGAGTCACTAACTGTTGCCTGTTTCTGATTTATCTATGTTTTGGATCATACAAAAGTTATGACGTATATACCTCGTGTGTTCATAAGTTTTGAGACGAACTTATTTAATTAATTTAAAAAGAAAGTAATTCATGCAACCTTTTTTAAACTTTTAAAATTTTAAATTTCGAATGTTTTTAATCAGAAAAAATATACATTTGAATATTTGTTTCATTCTCCGTGAAAATGGCGCCAACAAAAGATTTGCGTGCGACTGTAATTTCACTGTTTCAAGCAGGAAAAAAACCAATGCAAGTTTTTAGTGAAATCCAAAGTTTGGGTTGTAGTCGGAACTTTGTGTATTATACCATAAAGAGGTACAAGGAGACCGGCTCTTTAGAAGACCGTGGAAGATGTGGCCGCCCGCGGTCTGTAAGGACGCCCGCTAACATCAAAGTAATCAGAGAGCGAATTCGTCGCAACCCTTGCCGGACTCAAAAGAAATTAGCTCTGCAGACCAACATTTCGCGAATATCGGTGAACAGGATACTTAAATATGATCTTAAACTAAAGGCCTACAGTCGAAGGAAAGTGCATTATTTAAACGAGCGTCTTCGTAAATTGCGACTGGAACGATGTCGGAACCTATTGAAGAGACACGATCCAAAAAATATCCTGTTTACCGATGAAAAGATCTTCACGGTGGAAGAAAAGTTTAACCGGCAGAACAATAAGGTTTACGCCAGAAGTTCAAAGGACATCCAGCCATCTGTACGCAATGTCCAGCGCACTCATCGTCCAGCAAGTATGATGGTTTGGTGGGGTGTTTCCTACGAGGGGGTCACTTCGCTTCATTTTTGCCAGCAAGGCGTCAAGGTGAAGGCACAAAATTACCAAACCGACATATTGGAAGCGGTGGTTAAACCATTAAATGATACGCTATTCGCTGGAAAATACTGGGTTTTCCAACAGGACTCTGCTCCCTCCCATAAAGCTAAGACTACCCAACGTTGGCTGGAGGCCAATTTGCCAGGCTTCATTCGGAGCGAAGATTGGCCCTCGTCAAGCCCTGACTTGAATCCTTTGGATTATTCTTTATGGACGGAATTGGAGCTGAGGGCATGCAGAAAGTCTCACCCAAACCTGGATTCTCTCAAGCGAGCCCTTATTAAAGAATCGAAACGGATTCCCATTGAAAAGATTCGTGCCGCCATAGATGAATGGCGCACGCGTTTGAATTGAATGCAAAGGCGGCCATTTTGAATGATTTATTTTTAAATACACATCTAGATGTCAGTAGTTTTAATTTTAATATCCAATAAATGAATACTCAACTTAGCTCCAAAAATATTTTAGTTTTACTGTGTCTCAAGACTTATGAACACACGAGGTAATATGTAAATATGTAGGTATATTGTATATAATAAATTATGTGTATTATAATATATTCATATGTGGTAAGTACACCAATTAAACCCCTTTTAAACTTTCTTACAGTCCGTTCCATCCAAAGGTTGTCTGGTAGAGATCGCTATTTAGCGATAAGACCGCCCATTGTACAACATTGTTAAAGTTAATAGTACTTAACTAAGCTGATATGTTATTTGGTGTACAATAAAGTATTTTCTATCTATTTATCTATCTACTTGAGCGCGCGCCGCCGCCCTACCATGCTAGAGGTGCCCAACTGTAGGACTAATCTGCTTAAGTTTGCCCCCATGTCACTCGCTATCTATCTGCTCAATATCTTGTCTGCGAACAGCGTAGATATTTTTTACGATAAACTGCCGAAACTCCTATAATTAGCACATGTAGTTTTAGAAACTATAGATTAGTCTACAAATGTTATATATTATATTCTATACTATATACTTACATATTTCATCGATTTAGGCTTAAAAAAACGGGTAATGATGTCATAATGTATTCTGAATAAATAAATAATAAATAAAAAAAAATGCAGAGCGAAGTTTTTATGGAAAAAGTCAACGCGAACAAAGTCGGGTGTAGCCCTAGTTGCAAGATAAACTCTTATCTGTCAAGTTTTATCAAAATCACTTCAGCCATTGAAGTGGTATAATATCACGTAAACATCGCGACGTCTTGTTGAGATTTTCAAAATGGCTGACTTTTATGTCTAACATAAGAGGTTCATATTGTAAAGACGGGAATTTTCACATACCGCACTAACGGTGAAGACACCGACTAAGTTTCGACTCATTCCGAGAGTCTTCATCATGGTGAGTGGTCGCGACTTTCTCTTTCCGCGTCGCGCCGTGCACCGTGTCTACAATATGAATAGTCAAGTTCACGATAGTTTTTGGAATAAAACATAAGAGGTTGTTTATTTGTATGTATGTTTCTCTGTTATAATTTAACTCCGAAACGGCTAATTAAATTGTAATGTGTTTTTTGGAACTGATTTGTGTGTCTTCAAGGATGGTTATAAAAGGAACATTCCCACTAAATGTAAATATACCCTCCCAATTCTTAAATAATTACGAAACAGTTCTTAAATAACTTAGGTACTTATTTTGTTTCAACCAATCCCACGCCACAGAATACGATATCTTTAGGTTTTTTTTTAAATAAGTTTTATCGCCACAAATCATAAGTTCTTGCTGCATAGCTAACGGAGAAGTATCAAGGGTTTTAAAGTTACTTTTCTTTATTGTACACATAAATAACACAGAAATATAAATTAGGTAAGACATGTAGAAAGGCGAACTTAACTCTAAAAGAGCTTTCTTCCAGCAAACCTCTGTATATTTTAATATACCTACTTGTACATATATAGTTGTATGAATAAATGTATATGCTGCCGTGACATGGGTGTGTATCAATTACGTGGAAAACAAATCAATAGGTGTTTTATTTACAACCGGCAAACACCATTAGAACCTTTTAGGTACAACTGGTTACCCAATTGAGTAACCTTATCTGTTACCAAATAACCAGTTATCAAATAGCTGTTTTCTATTGGTATGCCGCAAAACTAGTTATAGTTTAGCATGTTTTTGTCAATCTTCAGTTCGGTGTTCTGAAGGTCATTACCGGCAAGTTAGTACGTATATGGTTGTTTCTTGGTCACACTCGTTTAGGCTATCGATCAGCTTGTGTTATTCCATAATGTATGCATTAACATGTACTTGAAACGGTGAAGGAACACATCGTGAAACCGGGATGAGCCGAAAAATCGAAAGCATATGCCATCAATATATTCTACTACTAATAAACGCGAAAGTTTGTAAGAATGGATGTTTGTTACTCTTTTACGCAAAAACTACTGAACGGATTTTGATGAAACTTTACAGTAATAAAGCTTATACATCAGAATAGCACATAGACTACATTTTATACGGCTACCACGCGGGCGAAGTCATGGGCAGAAGCTAGTGTTGTACTTGCAAAACGACAGGTTGCAAGCTCATCGATGCTTATTGGAACACTAACCGATGACCTTAGATTTTTTGTTTCTAGACATGCTCTATATCGTATGCTCTAGAGCATAATATGCCGGTTTCCTCACAAAATTGTGCTTTACTGTTTTAAACACGATTCATAGGCTCCAAACTCTGGCTAATTAATTACTGAGCCATTTTCTACCAAACTTCAGTCACCGTTTCTTGGAACGAATTCGGCAGCACACCCTCGGTTCAATGACCCCGTTTCATTAATTAAAGTATTATCATTAATGCATTTTGTTGCTGAGTGTCGATTAACGAATACCAAGCTCGTGGAGAAGGCAATTTTCTGTTTTTTTGTTTTTTTTCCGACTGAATGCTTAGGCATTTTAAGAGGCCACCATTTAGTGGTGTTTAGCAACCTGGATCTAGGGATTCTATCATTTAACCATGAACAAGGTTTCTTATTCCTATGATTCCATAGTACTTGTGATTCCTGATACTCACGGCTCAGAAAGTCCTTTTTTTAATATTTCTTTTGAGACATTATTAACTTGGTTTATAATAAATAACACTGTCACTATACGTAATTGGATTTTTAACATTAAGTATGTCATTATTATTTTCATGCTATTTATTTTTATTACTTTATACCATCTATTCAATAAATTTTATTATACGCTACTTATGTACCGCAAAATAAAATGAAATTGTCTATTTTAAGTTACAATATTTAGTTTCTTTTTTCCTCTCTACACCTACCAACTTCATCACTTCTCTCTCAGCAAGCCCTCAAGGGTTTGGAAGAAATCTCTTTTTAGGGTTAAGTTCGCCTATATGCCACCTAATATTTCGTTTTATATTTCTGTGTAAAATAAACAATTATAAGAATAGGAATTATAAGAAATTGAAATTAAAAATAACCTATCTAGTATCTCGAAAATGATTTTGTTCAGCGTATAACTTGTTTTAAAAATGACGCTGTTATAAGATGTATGGGACGACCTCTGTGGCGCAGTGGGCGAAGGTCCGCCTGAGACGTAGAAGGTTGCGGGTTCGATTCCTGTCACGAGACAAATGTTTGTAAGATCTGCAAATATTTGTTTCAGGTCTGGGTGTTTTCTATGTACCTCGTGTGTTCATAAGTCTTGAGACACAGTAAAACTAAAATATTTTTGGAGCTAAGTTGAGTATTCATTTATTGGATATTAAAATTAAAACTACTGACATCTAGATCTGTATTTAAAAATAAATCATTCAAAATGGCCGCCTTTGCATTCAATGCAGGCCTTCAAACGCGTGCGCCATTCATCTATGGCGGCACGAATCTTTTCAATGGGAATCCATTTCGATTCTTTAATAAGGGCTCGCTTGAGAGAATCCAGGTTTGGGTGAGACTTTCTGCATGCCCTCAGCTCTAATTCCGTCCATAAAGAATAATCCAAAGGATTCAAGTCAGGGCTTGACGAGGGCCAATCTTCGCTCCGAATGAAGCCTGGCAAATTGGCCTCCAGCCAACGTTGGGTAGTCTTAGCTTTATGGGAGGGAGCAGAGTCCTGTTGGAAAACCCAGTATTTTCCAGCGAATAGCGTATCATTTAATGGTTTAACCACCGCTTCCAATATGTCGGTTTGGTAATTTTGTGCCTTCACCTTGACGCCTTGCTGGCAAAAATGAAGCGAAGTGACCCCCTCGTAGGAAACACCCCACCAAACCATTACACTTGCTGGATGATGAGTGCGCTGGACATTGCGTACAGATGGCTGGACGTCCTTTGAACTTCTGGCGTAAACCTTATTGTTCTGCCGGTTAAACTTTTCTTCCACCGTGAAGATCTTTTCATCGGTAAACAGGATATTTTTTGGATCGTGTCTCTTCAATAGGTTCCGACATCGTTCCAGTCGCAATTTACGAAGACGCTCGTTTAAATAATGCACTTTCCTTCGACTGTAGGCCTTTAGTTTAAGATCATATTTAAGTATCCTGTTCACCGATATTCGCGAAATGTTGGTCTGCAGAGCTAATTTCTTTTGAGTCCGGCAAGGGTTGCGACGAATTCGCTCTCTGATTACTTTGATGTTGGCGGGCGTCCTTACAGACCGCGGGCGGCCACATCTTCCACGGTCTTCTAAAGAGCCGGTCTCCTTGTACCTCTTTATGGTATAATACACAAAGTTCCGACTACATCCCAAACTTTGGATTTCACTAAAAACTTGCATTGGTTTTTTTCCTGCTTGAAACAGTGAAATTACAGTCGCATGCAAATCTTTTGTTGGCGCCATTTTCACGGAGAATGAAACAAATATTCAAATGTATATTTTTTCTGATTCAAAACATTCGAAATTTAAAATTTTAAAAGTTTAATAAAGGTTGCATGAATTACTTTCTTTTTAAATTAATTAAATAAGTTCGTCTCAAAACTTATGAACACACGAGGTATAATATGTATTTATTTACAAAAAAAAGTATATAAGTATTATATCAGTCATGTAGTTCCCATAATACAAGCTCTGCTTACTGGGGCTAGATGATGCTGTGTGAAAAATGTCCAGCATTTTTTTTTATTTTTTTTTAAGATGCCACCTCCAATTCCCTTGTTTCCTTCTCTCCGCCAATCTTGGTTCGAACAGGTGACTTTATGTGTAGCTAGCACGCAACATTCTTTAATACTGATAAGTACCAGCTAATGGTTGGAATAATTGCTTTAAAGAAAGCTTTTGATTAAAAATGGCTTCTTGGATAGTCAGAGATTTAAATCTACACCAATATCTACATCTTCACTAATGTATAAAGAGGTTAAAAGGATGTAGGAAGTAATATTTGAAACTAAGTACTAATCCGATTTTTAAAAAAATTACAGTTATATTTTAAGGGAGTAGTCAGAGGCGCATCCTAACATATTTGTCATACCTACACCCGCGTTTTTTGCAAGCAGTTAGGTTTCAATTTTGGTTTGCCCATCGCCGCTTATTGGAACACTATTCGTTGGCACATACTTTCGTGTTTTTAGATGTTTAACTTAACTGTTTAGAGCAAGTGTTTTTTTTCATTCATATTATCCATTGTTGCACGACCGGGTTCGAGCCTGGAGTTCGTGGGCTCGAAAGTTCGGGTACGGCCCACTAGGCCAACACAGCTATTCAACGGTATTTTCAAACATGTAACCTACCTATTTGGTACGCTGTTCACAATTTTAAAGAAAGAGTTACTTAATAACTATTCTTAAACAGCTATTTAAAATTAAATCAGGGAATCTAACGGTACCCTCTGTTCAACAAGAATTTTGACAGCTGTCACGTTGACAGCTGACGTACGTTATGACAGGTATTGTCAGTGTTATTCTACACCGTTACGTTTATGATGGTAATTTTGATTGAGATTGTAACCAACGGTTAATTTTATAATTAAAGATGAGTGGTTAAGTACTTAGCAGGTCTTTAGCAGTATAAATGATGAACTTCAAATCGTTCAACTAACGTCCATAATCAGAGACGTAACATAAATTAAATAATGTACTTTATAAACGAATAACTTCTGTGATATTTTTGTTGTTTAATTAAAAGGTGACATATGCCTACCGACATTTATTTTTTCTTTAATATTCCATAATGAGGTTTAATAAACTTTTCGAAATATAAGTTTATGTCTTTAAGTCAAAACGTTTTTATTCAGGAACTAAGTACTCGTATACCACGGCCGCCCTCAGCGCCCTCTGAACCATCGCTCGCCCGCGCCGGCCCGTCGCGTAGCATCGCCCGCCGTGCTATTACTTCTTTTGCTCGGCTCCTAACAGTCATAGCGTGATTTTAAATAGCTTAAACTTCCTCATAAGTTATGGGCTATCAAATTTAAAAATATTTTTTCAAATCCGCCTATTGAAACTACCTACACGGATGTTTAGTACATTTTTTGTACAAATAAAATCTTGAACAAGATAACTAGTTCAAGTAACACCCTTCCTTTTTTTACAGAAGGAATTCTGGACATTTTCACACAGCATCATCTAGCCCTAAAGTAAGCAAAGCTTGTGTTATGGGAACTATATGACTGATACACTACTTATATACATTTTTATAGTGGTTTTTTATATTTTTTGTAAAGAAATAATACTGCTTAGGTTTATATATACATACATATGAAATAGATGAGCCATCTAAAGACCGTTGCAGACGATCTATAGATAGCTCAACTGATCCAGATCACCAGAACGGAGCGTCCCAAAAATACTGTCTGTATTGCCATGTTCCCCTTCCGTATAAAATCTATCGCAGCTTGTCTGTTTGTCTGACATAAAAACTGATCTTTCGCCTAATGATAAGGATTTTCGTATGGATATATTTTGTTTACTTTCTCACGACCACCGTAGGTGTGACCTAGTTAGGGTGCAGATTTTACAAACTATCACAAAATAGCTAAAGAATAAAAAAAAGCACAGCAACATGTCTGCTCTATTTTCTAGGCATGAATCGGCATAAATAATGATCTTCTTCACACACTTCAAAATTCTAAATTTACATATCTTATAAGTTGACCAGATTCCAGTTTTAGATTCCAGTTTTCACCCCTAAGGGGGATTTCAGGGGGATTTGTGGAACAACCTATCCTTGTGATTTCAAAAACAATTCGTCCCTAGTATCCCTAGTCTTGATTAGATTAGCCAGTGGTTAACTCGCTCGTCGCTGACCCTGAGACATAACGGGTGAGAAATTACTTTGTTTCTTTTTACCATTCATTTGTTTGTTATCATTTATCTCCGAAACGGCTTATTGGATTGTAATGCGTTGGTTATACCTACAAGCGTTTTATAGATCTTCTTAAAAATGTTATATCGCCACAAGGGAATTCAGGTATCTTCGTAGATACGATCTTTTTAAAAAAAAAAAAATATTTCAGTCTGTAGTTTTCCAAAAGTAACGGGAATAATACCCGTAACTTTTGACAATTACAGGAAAAAAATTGAAAATACCGAAGACTTTTTCATAAAAATTACTTCAAAAAACTCACCTGAACATTGTGAGACTGCCAACAGACATAGTCCAAGGAAAACAGCTAAGCTCCGTAACTCCATAGTGTTGAAGATATTTTGCACTAAAATACTGAACACCACACTTCAAAAAATCGACACGATTCGGCCAACCACTAGATCACTAAGGCACTTCCAAACTCAGGCACTTCTTCGGATTCTGAAAAGAAAATACAAAATAATTAGAAACCCGAGCATGAATAGATATTTCAAAAAGTAGGTAGGTAATTGGATATTTTTAGAAAAATTGAATGCGATAATATCTGTTGTTATTTTTTTCTTTTTTACTGTGCATTTTGACCAATAAGGTAATTTTTTAAGTCTGAGCATTTCTTAAAATAACCTTGTTTTTGTTTAACTAAAATGTAAAATGTGTAACATATTCATTATTTCGATGAAATAAACAATTAATTGAATACTTTACGTAAGTGGGTTTGTTTTGTTACACGAAGGTTAAACTACTAAATGGATTTTGATGAAACTTTACAGTAATATAGCTTATACATCAGAATAACACATAGGCTACTTTTTATCCGAGTACCACGCGGGTGAAGCCATGTGCAAAAGCTAGTAATATATAAATGGCATACCTTCTAAAAGATATGATCCAACTACAGTTTAAATTTTTTATACAAATCTTGAAAAACTTTGTGTCCGGTTTTGACAAATGATTCGTTTGTATTAAAATGCATCGTTAGCTGTTTATTAAACATTTTACGGTATCTTAGGATCAAGATCTACAAAGAAATATGTTTAAATACCAAACAAGATCGTTCCTAAAACTCTTAACTACGGTACATCTTATTTTGTTACATCAAAGAGCTCGGAAGGAAGACTCTAGATCAATAAATTAGTTTATTTTTAAATCTTAAGCACAGACTTCCCGTGTGCTTCATTATTACAAGATGTATATGCTTGGATAAAGATGTAATTGGATTTTAATCTATCGTGAATCTTCAAGTCAGGTTCCTCTCTGGGTCTATCATGACCAGCTTGAAGAAGTTTTGTTAGAAGATTAAATGAGGGTAGTCGCTGCTAATGCCTTTATATTTCTTTCCATATACTCCAGTCAACCTGTGACCACAGCTGTTGCAATACAACCAAAACGTTGAGAAAATAAAAAAAGGGAAATTCAATACTTATAATTATGTTAACTAATCGCGAAAGTTTGAAAATAAAAAAAAGTTCAATGATCCCTAAATAAATGCTAACAACTTTTTGAATTAGAAGTTTATGATCTACTAGCTTCTGACCACAGCTTCGCCCGTGTACCCGGATAAAAAGTAGCCTATGTGTTATTCTGATGTACAAGCTATATTATTGTAAAGTTTCATCAAAATCTGTTCAGTAGTTTTTGCGTGAAAGAGGAACAAACATCCTCACAAACTTTCACGTTTATAATATTAGTAGGATAATCTTTGTTCAGTTTCTCTAGCAAACTTATCATTAGAACAATTATTTTGGTATTGTATAATGACTATTTAGATGTATTACCACACCTCGTCCCTATTGCTGGCCATAAAACATAAAATAGATACCAGTAGTGGGTCAGACAGTGGCCAATAAGTGGCGCAAGAGTCACGTAGGTACCGATATTAGAATAACGATAAGGCACGGTCTATATCTAGAATAGCTTGAAAAGTATCAGAACCTCTTACGGAGAAAACTTTTGAAAACTAGCGACCCACTCCGGCTTCGCACGAGTCATCTAATTTACCGACTTTTCCGGTGGATTTTCCAAAAAAAATCTTTATTACTAATCTTGCGCGTTGATTACGAACACAACAAAAAAAGATCTGCCAAACCGGTCGTGCCGTTCTCAAGTGATGATATTTCATAAATGCGGCATTTTTGTTTATATAGATCGATAGGTTATATGGTAATCCAGTCATTTATGCCACTGTCTTTTTAAACCAACTGCTAAAGGGAGAGATTCTCAATTTTATGTTATATTTTTGCGATGCTTGGTCCTACTTGAATTGGTTTTTATATGTTTGGTCCAAAAATACAAAAAAATATTTACTAATATACAAATTCTTAAGTAGATGATGTTTAGCTTTGGTGAGCTTGGGACAAAAATTCTAAGTCGGTGTTTTGACTTGAAAAACTATTTAAAATTATAAACGTAGATAGATTTTATTTGCCTATTATTTAGGTATGTTTTGATGGTCTTTTCCTTTACCTAAATATTTTCAGCGCATATTTATAGTTTATCACAAGACGAAATCACGTCCTCCGCAAAGTGAAATTTAATTCTTATCATTTCAAATTCATATTAGTTCAGATATTTCTACGAATAAACATTAATTCAGTCGCAGTCTTGATTAAATCAGATTGGCCATGTCGCCGTCGGTTGCCATAAAATTGTATCAAAGTACCATTTATAATTAATTCTCAGGTCTAGACTTTCAATTTTATTGAATTTTATTGAATTTACTGAAGTATAAGGAGCTTCCGTTGACAGTAGGAACTACCCTCTTTTCATCTTCAGATTCACAAAAGTTCGAGTTCATAAAAATCTGGAAAATACTACCTAGTCTTTTACAAATAGTCAACTTAAGTCTCTTTCTAAAGCCTTTCATATACAGGGAGTCCAAAAACCCACAAGAGAAGAAACAAGCAGTAAGTAATGCGTTTGACATGGTGACTGTTATAACCGATACCAGCATCTTAACTGCTCCGAAGTACGAAAACGCTCAGTTCTAAGTTCCACTACCAATATCAAAATGGTGACCGTGAACGGGACAGGAGCAGTGGAAACATAATGATGATAAAAACATCGCAGCACATCATCCGAGAAAATGATGTAAATCATCACTAACTATCCCTCTATCGGTACTTAACTATCCAATTCCAATTAACAAGATATTATCGATTTACAACATTTTGGTCATAATCAAATTTGTAGGTAGTTTTGGGTTCCAAGTCACAAGAAAATAGTGAAAGATTAGAGTAGTTTTTTTTTCTATTAGTACAGCTTTTTGTGAATGAGATCTTACGGGGAAGTTCTACCACCATATCTATTTCTGCCGCAAATCAGTAATTCTCGCATTACTATGTTCCAGTTTAAAGGGCCGGTGAAATTACGGCACATGAGTCTTTTCACCTGTTATGTCTCAGGATCGACAACGCGCGAGTAATATCTATGAGTATTTCAACCAAAGTTAAAACCTGTTGCAAAGCGCCTACCAACAGGTGGACCCTATGTTTATTTGCAACTTTAGTATAATTTGAAAATTCCAGCATTATTATTATTATTTTATTCAAAAAAGATTTTCCTCTAACGAGCTAATCCAACGTGACAGCGATCTTCTAAATCTGTCAATAGTTCGCAAGTTTTTCGCACAGATTAAAAACGTTTGCTCCGTCTTTCGTGCCATGCTCGAAATCCAATTGGTTGTGGTTGTGATTTGGACCAAACATAAAAGATGTTGATGAAAACAGAATGTTGCAATAATTACTTATAAGTTACATGCAAATCATTAAAATCTATGGGAAGTTTTAGTCGAGAACCGGTCAGATACGAGAAAATCGGTTTTATTTCAACAAGTTCTTGAGAGTCTAATATCTAATAATAAGTATCGAGCTTGTATTAGATTTAACTTGGCAGCTATTTTTTTGTATTTAAAGATGAAACAGCTACCTTTTACTAAGCCCATGTCTCTCTATCTCTCCGCCATCTTTCAACCGTACTTAATAAATACTGAAATTAAGAAGTTACTCTGACTTTTAAAATAGCAAATAATGAAAAATTCTATGAGTCTAAACCCAACTAGGGTTAACTTTTTATATAGGGACCCACCCTATATAAAAAAGTTGAAAATGTTTACTACTTGCGTATTCAAAGTTTGTTAATTTCAAACTTATGGAGAACATTAAAAAATAACTAAGTACATTAAAAATGTACTACTTTCCTATCCTGTTTATCACCGTTGTGGGTGGATATGTTAATTGTTTGTTCTTCATTCAAGAAAAACGTACCTACCAAAGATTACTGATGTTACTAAAAGGGTGCAAATGTTTGTCATGAACACCAAATGACGATACAGAATCCCGTAACGTGCCCAGAATGCTGGCGGGATAATCACACTGAATGGCAATATTTATTCGTCATGCCTTTGAGCCTCTCTGCCAAGTCAATGGTCATAAAATTAGGTCTATTGAGATGTGATCATCCGACTGTACACAATCTCAATGCCATTACTTCCTCAATGCAATCACATAATCAATGTCATTGGTCTCGAGTCATTGATCTAGCTTACAATTTGTCCTTGTCTCTATATTTGGTATCGCTACTAAATCTGATACTACTTATTGAATGTATGAATGGCTTAAATTACTAAATTACGAAGATACCGAGGATCTCATAAAGGTTGCCAAATAACATTTCCCATTCACACTCACAAATACACAAAAACTTACCCCTACACTTTACACTCCCCCCAAATACCTCTCACACACACACATATAATATATCCTCACTCGTCCACATAAGCACCATACACACACAAACACACACGCGAGCATATTTATATTAGCTTCTTTAGATTTACGTTATTAGTAGGATTTCCTTTTTTACTACATTAGCTGTTCCATAACTTTGATCGGAACTCTCAATGCTTTGTAACGGAGGAGGGCGTTGGTGTCTGCGACACAGTTTTTATACTTCTGCAGACATCATCGTTTTTCAATAGTAATCGTATAAGTACCACCGTTTCTGTTCCTCAATAAATATATTTGATATTATTATCAATTACCCACAGTATTATTATTCTTTTTTATACCATCAAGGTGGCAAAACTGGTAACAAACTTGCAAAAAAGGAGCAGTCAATTATTGTTGCTTTGTTTTGTGTGACGCGGTCCGTTTTTTGAGACTCAGTCAATTTGCGCGGGATCCATCGCGAGCACAGCTTTTTCACACACAAATGTTTGTGTGTGAGTGATTGTATCAGACTCATGCCTATGCCTTAGTATGCCCGAATCTCATGGTAAGTCACATGCTCGTATATCAATCATAGGGTGTTTTACAGTCACAGTATCAACGTTTTGGTTGTTCACTGTGATGGACAGGCGACCATCACAAAATTCGTCACTTAGATAGACATGGCCGCGCTTGAATTCTATAAACTAGCTATAAATAGTCATCTTGCATTGCTTTATAGCGAAAAGCAATTTGAAGCTGAGAGAGGCTCTGCGTAGCTATCAAATTACATTTAAATCGTAGTAGGTAAATTATGCTACGAAAATTTTCAAATCCATGGTGATGTAGACACGCAATTTTTAAAATTATGCCAGAATATAAAAACAAGTGACAGCTACGAGTAGATGAAACAAAATGTTTTCTATAGGCAAATCGTTTTATTTCCAAATATTGTAATCAATTTTTAAATATTGTTTATGTAAGTGGCTAGTCCCAGAAACATATGCGCACTATGAATATATAACAAACGCGAAATTTTGATGTTTGATATTGGTTGCTAATAATCTTTAAACGGCTAAACCAATCATTGACTAGACAGTTATAAATGAAAAACCACTTAAAAAGTTATTTACTTTATCATTGTATGTAAATGCATTCAAGCTTTTACCAAAAGAATTCAAAAACATCACTTTTTGTGACCGAACCTTTGGGTAGATTGAGTCACGCGCGATTTTGTCACAATTTTCGAGTAAAGATAAACACGCTGTAGAACAACATTTAAGTATGAACCTCTCTGTTGCATACTTACAGGTGCATGAGATCTTTCATCTTGCATCTCAGGGAGGCAACGCGTGAGGGATACCTTTCGCAAGCGTATGGACGCTTGCTACGGTAACAGCCTACCATCAGGTGGACCGTAAAATCGTTTGACTCTTTATAAGAAAAAACACGGTTTTCTAACCAATCTGTGTCCCTCATAGAAAGCGAACGTGACATTGGCTTTATTTGCTTTGAGCTCGTTTGCTTCGCCTGTTAGCTTGGCTATTTGCTTGGCTGTTTGTGCAGTGTAATATTCCACTGACCCATATTAGTTCGACTTATGTTTGGAAAATTACGTCACACTTTTTGGCAATCAAATATAAACATTAATTCTCCTATTCATAATCACTCACTAACTTAGCAGCGTGCTAAAAGTTGTCTGCCTCTTTCATCATCTTTTGTTTTATGTTAGTAAAGGATAGGGTTAAAGTTAACTACCTGCTAAGTTAGCGAGTGATTATGAAACAGAGGGTAACTTCCCTTATTCATAATCACTCACCAACTAGCAGTGCGAAAACTCAAGCCCTGTCTTTTTCTAACACTGAACAAAGGATAGAGACTGTCAACTTTTAGCACGCTGCGAGTGATTAGGAAATAGAGGGAAACTCTGTTATTCATAATCACTAACTAACTTTAGCAGTTCGATAACTCTAGCCCTGTCTTTTTCTAACACTAAACAAAGGATAGAGGCGAAAAACTTTTATCAATTTCAAAGTAAAAGTCAATAGGTTTTTGTTAATTGAAATCATAAGGAACGTCAACTTAAGAACTATGTAAATTTAAAATTTGTACCTAAGTGAATTTACGGCGATTCCTCGCGCGCGACCAAGCCTAGAAGAATCAGCCAACAAACTCTGCTTGGTTATTTTTTTGATGATCCTGCATTAAGCTTTAGTGTGGTGCCAATCGAACGAAGTAAACTCATTTATAGAAAAAGACTACTATTCAAACTGATAAAGCTATGAAGTGATTATGTATAAGGGTTATAGGCGTTTCATTTTGCAAGATGTTGAAAAATATTCTTTCTCATATCGCAGAGAGTATAAAGTTTTAATGCAAACGAATAATCTGGTCGATGGTGGTGACCCAAGGTTGACATGGTACTCTTTAAAGGAGGTCTATGTCCAGCTTTGGACTTCTGTAAGGTTTTGTTGATGAACTGTGTCAAAAGTAAGGTGCTTTCATAGATCATTTGGTAAGTAGACTTTACACTTATACTATAAGAATATAAAGTTTTTTTAATGAGGATGAATGAAGCGAAAGAAGTATATCATCAGCATAGCAAGTACAGATCCGTGGTCTCAGCCTACCCCTCCGGAAAACAGGCGTGATTTTATGTATGTAGCATAACGTTTACAGGGCACAACGTATGTATTTACGAGACACTTACGTCATATCAAGTTTACAGGGTCGGTTACGTAATGTCAGTTTGACATGAGTTAGATGTCTTGTCAATGTCAGATTTCCAATTTCTGAGCCATGTGTTTGTAGCACAGTTTTACAAAGATTTATCTTCGTGTTTGTTTTTGTGAATGTATACGTAGGCGTGTGTCAAAATTTAATGTTTTGTCAAAGATCTACACTGAGTATGTTTCTGACGATGTCCATCATAGGGAAATTATGTGTATGTTGTGAGTATGTTTATAATCTTAAGATGGCATCTGTGGCACTGTGAACGAAGGTCCGCTTGAGACGCAGAAGGTTGCAGGTTAGATTCCCGCTGCGGGACAAATATTTGTATGATCTGCATACATTTGTCTCGAGTCTGTGTATTTTCTATGTATAATATGTATGTATTTACAAGTAGTTTATAAGTAGTATATCAGTCACGTAGTTTTCCCATAGCAAGCTCTGGCTTACTTTGGGGCTGGATGATGCTGTGTAATAATGTTCAGCATTATTTATTTATTTATTTTAACCATATGATAGATAGATCGTTTTTTATTCAACACATACGATACAGCACAGACAAGTACGAATGAAAAGAAAGACAATCAATTAAAAAAACACAGTAAATTACAGAAGAGTACAATATGTGGGTGCCAACTAATGCTTACTGTGGGGACAGTCTATGCTGCAGTGGTAGGTATGAGTCGAAAAGGTCCTATCTCAGCTTATTGATCTCCGCCAAGGGGAAGCAGCGCTGATCAGATAGGACCTAGGAAGTGAGGAGTTATATACATATGCATCAATTAACTGTACCTATCAAAAGTTATATAAATTTAAGAGCTATCAAAGTTTAGTGCAAACAAGACTACGTAAGGAATACAAAGAACGTATTGTGATTACATTTTCAATTAAAATGATATAAGTCTTGCCCAAGACGTTATGAAATAATGTTAGGGCTAAGTTCAGTGGAGCAACTTTCTCAGATAGCAATATGAACTGTGAATGGTTGATTTATTGTATTTATCTAATAAATTATGAATGAACTATATTGCTGTATATTTATCAACTTTACTAGTTAAAGTTTTTACTCTGTGACTAAGGATCGAATTCACCAACACGATAACGAGCGGTTAAGGTACTATTCAAAGCTTTTTGACACATGTTTTCATTCATAGAATTATGTCATCATAATCAATGGTTAGACTTGATCGTTCGTTTATTTTGTTGGTGAACTTAAGCCTTAGACAGAGAATATTTAGATTTAAAAAAATGCGATTTAATTTGCTCCAACTCCATGTATAATGTTACAATATAAACGTAAATCTTTTCTTTACTATTTTTTTGTAAATTTATCATTAAAAAGATGAATCAGTCTTTTTGCCTGCTTTCTTTCCTGAATGTCTAGACAAATACCATTTTACTGTTGGCGTTAACTGCCTGCGGAAAGATTTAATTGTATGGAACTGACATTAGCTGAGGAAAAAGGCCTAATTGAGAATCAGTCCAGAATTGCTAGGCTATAATAATGCTATAGCATTATGTATGAATATGGTACAATATTCATATCTTATGTATTATGTATACATAAGGTACAATGTACGCTAGATTTCACTCGATTATCTATTTTCCTACACCCTACTAATCCACAAATCCTTATCAGTGAGCGTGCGATCGACTGGTCAAATACTGATAAGATAGCGTTTTGCGTCAACTACGGTAACGTGATAGCACGTCAGTAAAACCAGTTTTCAAGACGTGGCTTTACAGAAAGAGATTTTATGAAATTCCAAAACCTTCAAAAACTATATAAAAAGAGAGAGATAAATAACCAGTTTTTTTGTAAAAAAAAATACAGTTATTACCTAAAAGGATAGCTTCAAAAGTAATACAGAGAAAGAGAGTTTATTATAAGTAGTTTTTTTTTCAAGCTTTTGCGAATAATATAGATCATTATAAGTTTCATACGAGTCTAAAGAGACCCGTATAAAACTTTATAAGTTTCTATAGAGACCCGTATAAAACTTATGGACATGTATTTTTTTTGTATTTTTGTATGACCCATAAGGATACCAATTCTGGAGCAATCAGAGACAAGTCCAAGTATTATTTTAGCATATGCCCACGCATTCCGCGTTATAACCCCATCGCTTATTGGAACACTAACAGATAGCATATGTCTTCGAATTTTCGGTCCTAGAGCACCCCAGCTAAGTCTGTCATAAATAACTCAACATCCCCAGAAATTAACCAAATCGTATTACCAACTTTCGAATGATTTATTCTTTTTATATTATAATCATCCTTTCAAAATTCAAGGTTCCCTTATTAAGTTTCACACCTTTTCATTATACTAGTAATGAATACTCTTTTGATTCTCATGTTTCAACAATCATTGTACGGAACCCTAATGTTTGCTAAATGGCTTTCAAATTTCAAGGTTAGGGGCCTTTTATCCCACGATAGTCAGCTGGTGTTTTTTGTCATCATTTATCTGGATTTTGGGAGTCAACAAAGATGGTTTTTTTGCATAGTGCAATTTTTAAGTGGCTCTTTTTTTCGTGAATTAATTGTACCTAGTTCTTGGAGGACTTAATGCTAATAGTGTTTTCTGCAAGCTTAGGTATCTCGCGTGTCTAAGTTGACGAAAAATTTATTATATTATATATAAATTAGTATTTATGATTTTTGAAAATAACTTGTTGAGCAGAGAAGTAGGTAGGATGATATCCTACTATTATAAACGCGAAAGTTTGTGAGGATGGATGTTTGTTACTCTTTCACGCTAAAACTACTGAATGGATTTTGATGAAACTTTACAGTAATATAACTTGTATAACAGAATAACACATAGGCTACTTTTTATCTGGGTACCACGCGGACGAAGCCGTGGGCAGAAGCTAGTATTTAATAAATATTCTAACGTACAAATTCAATATGGTATATTTATCTCGGCAAATAAAATAGGATACTGACATTAAACAGGCAGACATGTGTTTGAATTTATCTATTAATTAGGTATCTACAATAAAAATACTTTTATCAATATTATTGAAGTAATTTTATTTGACGGAAGTGTACTGCCTCGTGACATGTGTATTATGAAAACACTAGTTTCCGGAAGAGGTAGGCAGATACCATGGATTTGTTTGCAATGGTACATAGTGCAAGATAATTGGACTCTCAGAAATAGGAAATTTTTCTCTCGAATGGAAGAGTTTCAGAATGTTCTCAAAAGCTGAATCCCAATTGAAAATAGAGGCAATTGAGTCTAGCTCTACATTTTTTTAAGCTGATTATCATTTATCAAGTTTTTCAAAGACAGAGCCACGTCCAAATATTATAGTTGGCACATAAATAAATAAATAATGCTGGACATATTTCACTGTCAAACTAAGCAAAGCTTGTATTATGGGAACTACATGACTGATATACTACTTATATACTTTTTTTTGTAAATACATACATATTATACATAGAAAACATCCAGACCCGAGACAAACATTTGTTTAAAAAACATTAAACATTAGTTGGCACATGCCCACGTTTTGCATGGTATCTATTGATCTACGAAAACGCGCCTTTATTTCCGTCAATAATATAAAGTAAAGACAAACTTACAGACAATTTTAACTGTAATCGGACTTTTTGTAACTGTTAACAATTTAAAACGAGTCCATGAAATTGCTTTTAATAATTAACGGTAATTTACAACATAGCAAAAAAGCTTTTCACTTTATTTCGGCAATGGAATGGCTCGCCCCAATTGTGTAGGAATTTTAATCGTTGGTATTCGAGATGTCCTGTATTGAATTGTGTTTCGAGGTCTTACTCTACTGATTGAAGGGAAGAAAAGTATTGATATGCAGATAATGCCGAAACCAAAAATTATAGAATCACTTAACCTAGCAACAAATTTGCAATATTTTTTATGTGCCACAGATAAAAAAACAAAATTTAATTAAGAAAATAGGTTTAGGTTCAGATTTATCTAACAAACTGTTAGATATACCTATTATTATTTAACTAAAACATACATTTCGTAATAGTCAATATTGTTTCCATGCCCAGCCATTGTTCCAACCCAGCGAAAGCGTTCCCATAATGGGAAAATTTGGTACAAGTGACGGTTGACCTATCTATAGATCGTTTACAACGGTCTATAGATAGGTCAACCGCTAGCTGTTTCATCTGTATTATTTGTATTTACAATTTTTTTTATTTACCTACATACCTTGTACATCGTTGTATGAATAATCATCGTATTTTATTTAAATATAATAATCACGTGCTATGTATATACTAATTAATCGTGGAAAATATTAGACTAGGTAGTATATAAATATACCTATTTTCACCTACTGTTCTCGTTCGCTATGCGCAGGTAGGTACTTATCTACGATAAATCTAAGAATAGTGATGTGCCGTTCTCTACAGTTATCGATAAAAATAAATGCCAACAAACTAGTGTCAGTGTAAAAATGGCGCGTTATGTAACGAATGCCAAGGTCGCTAATAATTATTGTAAACAAGTTATACAATGGCTAGCGTTTGCAATTTTTGCATATTATTTGCATTGATAACGGGAAAATGCGGTTTTCGTGCTACGTGTTTTTTCATATTGTAAAAATGGGAATTTTCACGTACTGCACTATCGGTAAAGGCACCGACTAAGTTTCGACTCATTCCGAGAGTCTTCATCAGGGTGAGTGGTTGCGACTTTCTCCTTCCGCTTCGCGCCGGGCACTCAGAACTTAGTCACTTAGTTAGAAACTTAGTCGATGCCTTCACCGATAGTGCAGTACGTGAAAATTCCCGTTTTTACAATATGAATACGTGTTTTTTATTGGATGAATCAGTGACTTGTTTTTTTACTGCCAAAAACAATGATGATGTCGATATTTGAGGTCAAATAATATAGTTCTTATATTTTTTTTGTAAATAAAATAGCGTATGAAACACCCAGACCCAGACAAATATTTGCAGATCATACAAACATATGTTCCGCGGCGGGAATCGAAACCGCAACTTTCTACCGTATAAAGTAACTAAGTACATGTACTTTATACGTAGGAACCTAAAATACTGCTTACTTAGTACGACGGTACATGGTAGTTACTGTTTATTCCTGATCCGACGACAGAACTATATAAGTGCCTGTTAAATGTAAAAAATAGTGCACGTATAGGTACTAATTTTATTTGGTATATAAATAAAATCTTTGTTTTTTTCTTTTCTACATTACGAGTAAATAAATTTCCCTTTCTTTCAAACAGGCGAAGCATGCTGTTAGGATGTTATTGTTCAAATTATATTCAAAACAAAGCCTTATTACCCAACCAAGCTACCTTGTAAGGTAGCAAAAGTACTTGTAAGTACGAAAAGTACTTGTAAGTACGAAACGTACTTGTAAGTACGAAACGTACTTGTAAGTACGAAACGTACTTGTAAGTACGAAAAGTACTTTGTAAGTACGAAAAGTACTTTTCGTATTTTCATTGTTAAGTTACATTCGAGTTGAAACTCGAAATACAATTCGTTTGAATGATCACGTTTGTTCAGCGTAAGTAGGTCGCCAGTCTGAGACGCACGCGGACAGATAGGTCGATGACATCGCAAGTACTTAGGACAGCACCTACGTACCCAAAGGAAAGGCTTAAGATTTAGATTCAGAATTTTATAAAATAAATAGATAAATAACACGAAAAAGACATATATTCAATACTAGCTTCTGCCCACGGCTTCGCCCGCGTGATACCTGGATAAAAAGTAGCCTATGTGTTATTCTGATGTATAAGCTATATTACTGTAAAGTTTCATTAAAATCCGTTTAGTAGTTTTTGCGTGAAAGAGTAACAAACATCCATCCTCACAAACTTTCGCGTTTATAATATTAGTTGGATACATGTAGTCCTGACCCCATACTAGTATTATAATATACGAGTATGTACCCCACACTACATACCCTATTACTTTACACCACCAGTACTTTCTTATCACACTGTAATCTATTAATATTATTATCGTGACGACGACTACAGACTCTCTGCGTCTTAGAATCTCGTGATCAGAGTGTTTAGACAAATACCTCACGCTTAGTTTTCCTTTAACGTTAACGCAAATTTGGCAAGGTCATAATTGGCTGCAGTCACGTGACATTTCCACAGCTAATGTCAATTATAGTGTTTAAGTTTTATTAATAGATTACCTCTAGCGTATAATTTGTAATTTTTCTTATATTCATGCACTACCTCAAGACTCTTCTCCTTTAACACAAAGGTTAGCTGGAAGAGAATGCTATCTAGCATTAAGTTCGCCTATGTACAGTACTTTATAGTTGTATAATAAAGAATTTTCTATCTATCTATCTATCCATACAATGCAATCTTTCCGCAGTCGTTATCGCTAACAGAAAGTGGTATTTGACTAGACACCCAGCAATTGTTCGCGTCGCGGTGCACGGTTAGTGTGGTCTGCCGTAATGTGAACATGGACTTTAATGATTCCGAAGATGAAATGAGGGTAGTTGCGGCTACTTTATTTCTCGACGATAGCTCCGTATACTCCAGTCATCCCGTGACCATAGTTGTTGTACTACAGTCGAAACGTCGGGAAAATAATAAAAAAGGTAATCGCATTAAAGACCCAACAAACGAATAATTATATTTTTATCATTATCGTTATATTTATCATTCAAATAGAAAATAATCTCCGCGCAACGTATTTAGACTTGACACTTGCTTTTCTGCCGGCCGGCCATTACTAGTGTTGTCCTCGTATTTAATTTTACTCATCGAAAAATCCCTGACAAGGCAAAGACTTAAGGCAGCATTCTACTGTGTTATACACATCCACAACATCCCCCCAGTTCTAGCCAGCTTTTTGAAGTACTGGTTAAAAAATAGGTCATAAAATAGAGTTTAGGTGGTATACCCGGTTATTCCCGGTCTACTATGTATTTGGGACATTGTTTTTCATGTATCCGGTTGGTTCCATTGTTCTCTAACACAACTTTAGCGACTAAAACTGACGTTGCTTTGCCTGAAGAACGTCTGTATGAGTCTTGAAATTGTTGTCAAACGACTAGAGTAAATGCAGATGCAAGTGCACACCCAACCTTAAAGATAAGTCCTCTAAAAAGTCCTGAAGTGTAACTTAATGACTGAGTTACCACTTATACTGAAGTAGTAAACAGTAATATTGCTTCATATCCTGTGCAAGTATCTCAGTTCAAAGCCTTTAGGCCCATTTGCTAAATCAATGTTCTTGAAGCATGAACATTATTGGCTTGATGACTAATGAAGCCAGTAAGATAGATATTTTTTAAATATATGATAACTAGCTTCTGTCCACGGCCTCGCCGCGAAGTATCAGGATAAAAAGTAGCATATGTTAACATAGGCTACTTCTAGATCATAACTAATTGTACCAAAATTCATCCAAACAGATTTAGCCGTTACGAAAATTATCAACAAACATCCAAATTTTTTATGTATAAGTAGGATTATGCAGGCTAATAATCATTTAAGTGCTCCTCATCTCTTTTAGTAAGATTATGAAATGAGATAAGATGAAACAAATACAGATAAAAATAATAACAGGCTACAAGTGATTATGCAGGTATTATAATCATTAAGTACACCTCACCTCATTTCGATAAAAAAAACACCTTTTCAGAAACCTAGATGAATAGAGCGTTTCGTATTGTAGAGCATTACATAGAGAACATGAACCCATAAATGTAGGTGAACCAAGTGTAATGTAATTTGAAATGTATTTTTTTAGACATCAAATTATAATTGTAAATTATATTCAAAACAAAATAAAAAACAACATACGGTAGGTAGGTACTATAGAACCAACTTATGCACTTGCTACAACATTTTTTATTTTGTCTGCATAGCGTCATTATAATATATTAGGTAAGTAGCTATTGAAATCAGTCTAAAAACAAAATTACCAAAATCTCACAAACTTTATATTAACAAGTAACCACCTAAGCAACTCCTAGTTCCTTCCCACAAAACCTTTTTATCAAGGAAATCGGGACAATGACCGCTTGATCACGATTTGACGCCCACGATTCGTACGTTCTAAGAATAAAACAAGAGTTCTAGGATTCCAATGAACAACACAATAAATAAAGCTAAACAAAAATAAGATCAATCTGGTAGAATAGGTAAAAAAGTCCAAGCCTCAAACTTGACATAAAAATGTCAGAATACTTCCCGGGGACACAGTCTTGATTGCTGCTAAAAACAATTCGCGCCTATTACAGCTCCTCTATGTTGGTTACTTGATATACCTGAACAAAAATTAGATCAATTTGGTAGAATAGGTAAAAAAGTCCAAGCCTCAAAGTTGACATAAAAATAACAGAATACCTACTTCCCGGGGACACAGTCTTGATTGCTGCTAAAAACAATTCGCGCCTACTATAGTTCCTCTATGTTGGTTAGGTGATAAATACACCTGAACAAAATTAGATCAATTTGGTAGAATAAGTTAAAGAGTCCAAGCCTCAAGTTAAGATTGGCTGAGTGCTTCCCTGAGACCAAGCATTAATAGCTGTTAAAAACAATTCGCGCCTATTTTAACTTCTTAATCTCCGAGTTGGTGTTGTGGTACCAAGGTACTCATTGTTCCTGATACCCACGACACTATTATGTGTTACGGTTGGATGTTTTTTTTATTTTTGACAAGGTAAATATAAGTTATAGGTACCTACTACCTAAGTAGATAGGTAAATGCTTTTATCTATGCCTCAAGGTTGCGATAAAAACACGTTCTATTCTCTGCATGGCAAAGAATAGTTTTATTTAAAAAAAAAAGAAAATGTCCAAGCCTTCGCTGCACCAAGATTGTGATAAAAAGAAAAAGGCCACGAGTTTTCTTTTGATTTTTTTCCTGCGACATGGCTTAGGCTATAATTATGTTTGCATACGTTTCAGTCATTTTTCAATAAGAGAGAAATCCATCGCTCCCAGCTAGACCGAAATAAATCTAACGCTCCAAAGCTATTTTAGTAATAATTTAACTCAGACACAAACAACTTATAAAACTAAATCAACAACTAAAACCAGATTCCCCAGAAACTCAAAATGCACAGTGAAAATCACAACACTTGACACGGAAAAATCACAAAAACACACTTTTCATTCACGAAAACTGCGAAGGTAAAATGGAACGCATTCAAGATTTCTTTTTAAATAAGGCTCGAGACACACGTACCGTGTTGACACGACTGAGCTACCGCGCTTCGGAATAGAGACTGGGCTCGAAACTTTTATTTTCCGACGCTTCGGTTTCGAACACAAGTACAATCAGTTGTTGCAGCGATGCGTGGTTGTGTGCGTAACGCACAGTGTTGGGGAAAATTCGATGGAATTTTATCGATAAATGATAACGATAGACGAGTAAATATTTTGTTTAAAAAAATATAAATCACAGCAAAAGTTTACTTCTATTAAATGACTTAGTAAAGTTTTAAACTTCATACATTACATTTACCTATATCTATAAAATATGATCTTTTATCGAATAATTCAAAACAAGAATGACATTATATTTTTACAAAGTTTGGTACCTACAGTATATAAGTACAGTAAAGAGTTAATGCTAAGAATAATAAAACGATTAACTAGCATTTAACCATCAAACTGGTATGTTCATAAATTTAAAGTAACTATGCAGGCCGACTAAGGAGTTATAATACATAGTGTGTTATAATGCATTTCGCAATCTACCACTTGCAATTTAAAAACACATGCGATAAATTGTAAATTTTAAAGACAGATCACACATATTTTTTGACAGAAGCTTACCACCAGATATAAATAACATGCGGTAGATTACTTACCTACTTAACTAACTTTTACAAAATTATAAAATCCCCACCGTGTATTTCCATCATCGATCGAAACGCCCCCTAGTGACTTGTGGTGATAAGTCTATAGGACTTATCGCCAAATAATCATTCTTCATTCACATACAAATTAAATATAAAAACGATAAGCATTACAATCCGATAAGCCGTTTCTGAGTAAAATGGTAACAGACAAACAAACACAAAAACAAACAAGCTCTTTTGCTAAACACATATACCGTGTATACGTTTCATTGCGAGTAAAAAAAGGCTTTAACTATCGTTACAAAAATTTGCTGAATAGGTAAATCTATCGAAATGTTCATCGATAATCACCCCACACTATTCGTAACACTACACCTCATTTCACTTACACCAACACTGTTGCAATCACGCACACATTCACACGGAGCTTTAAAGCTTCAAGCATGATGTCATCCAAAAACTATCCTATTACAACGGGGATAAAGCACTTTTCTAAAAGTTACACGTGAGATTTAGAAAAAGAATTGCATTCCAAGATTGATAAAGTTGTGTTTTATTATATTCGTTGTAAATTATTCTGAGTGAAGAGAGTTGCTTATTTGCTTGCAACGTTCAGCACGAACCGTGGGTTACTATTATTTCTTTTTGGGCGGTATTCTCAAAAAGAAAAATTTAACCCTTATAGGATCATTTCCTTGTCCGTCCGTCTGTCTGTTTATCTGTCAAGACTTTTTTTCTCAGAAACGCGTTGAGTATCTAGTTGAAGTTCGTATCAAATACGTAGTTCAAATAATATGGCCGTTTATGCAAATAAATCAAAATCTGTAGGGTGCTTCCCTTTGACCTAGAATCACGAAATTTGGCAAGAAGCAAGGTCTCACAGCACAAGTAAAGGAAGAAGTCGGTAAATCGTTAATTTGTAGTTTTATCACATTTATTTTTTACAATTACAAACTTACATTTGCAGTTGGAGAATTGACCGAGACGTATATCGATGTATGGGAGAACATTTTTTCAAGTACAAAGTCAAGTTTGTTTTTCAATTATCTTTTCGTTAGAGCAATGTTCGATGCTTTCATGTTTATGAACTCGAGTTATTATGGACATACAAAGTTGTACCTCGCCTCGGTGCGCGAGTCAGACTCGCACTTGTCCAATTTTTGTTATGATTCATTCTCAGGTCATGTCATCATAGAAAACATATCAAAAAACCCTAGAATGGAATTACGCACAAATAAAAATAGCTCAAAATCAGCTTAGCCGAGTCACGTTTTCTTTAAGACTCTCAGAAAAACCACTGGCTGTGGTCACAGACCTAAATCATGACAGAACCTAGTAGGTAATCAAGGTTTATATCTAAATAACGAGGTAAGTAGATAACTTATTAGTTGAAAAAGAACTGTGTTGGCCTATCGGTCGGTACGTTGACTTCCGATCCGGAGGTCATGGGTTGGAACCCGGTTGTTCACCAATAGATTGTGCCAAATTTATGGAAGTCAAATGTATGTTTTGACGTGCCTTTTACTACCCCCTAATTGGTATCCTCAGTTTTACACACTGAGAATGTATCTAAGAAGGTCCGTCATGGGGAATACAGTCGTAAGCTTGAATTAATGAATGAATAAATGAATGAATGATTGAATGAATGCTGGTTTGTTTTTTTCTTTTTAAAAACCAAAAGATTCGTTCATTATTTAAAGCAGAGAAATATCTCATGTTTAAATTGTCCACCTGTCTCAAAATATCTCTTTTACAAACGTCAATCGGTCTTAAAATGTCCTGACTGTGTCACAAAATGGCCGCCACTCGCAAAATCTAAGTCGATATTTTTTTATTCTTTAAAATCACAAGGAGCATATCGTCGGCTAGCTAACAACACCGCGTAAATCGATTTTCTTAACTTTTCAGGAGAACCAAAAAACTGTTTTATCAACCGCACAAGTCCACAGAATTGAAATCGCTAAAGCTGAAATTAAAACTGTGATTGGTTGAAATTCAATGTTTGTATTGGTGAACAGAAGCACAATGAAAAGATCTATCCAATGGCATAAAAATGACAAAACAGCAAAATTTCGATTTGATTTTTTGTTAGCTAGCCGACGATATAAAAACATCAACTTAAAAACTACGTGAATTTAAAAAGTGAATTTACGCCGATTCCTCGCGCGCGTCCTAGCCTAATGTCTAGCTAAAATAGTTATGCTTTTATGTACCTAACTTAGCTCGGTTTTATAAATAAATAACAAAATAAACTATCATTATTCACATGAGTTACACAGTTCTGGCCCAACACTATGATTCTCTGTATCGTAGGTATATAGCTACGAGTGCTACAACACCCATTTTTGTGTCATAATTAATTTTACAAATCTTGTATATTATTGTGAATGATCACATCCATTGAGAATAACATTATTATTAGCTTTCTGACTGCTGATAAAATTGCATCATTGCTCTGAGAAATACATACTTATTTAGGTGTGGTTGCGTACAAGAAAATGATAACAGAGCTAATAGCATGGCATTGAAATTATCGTAGTTTGATATCAAAAATATTATTACGACTATACCAAGTACTTTACTGTAGGTACTTTAATATTATCCTGCTGAGACCTAAGAGCACTTTCGCACTACATGTTCGTGTCATCACGATGGCCCTCTCTGAAAATCAGCGCCACCTTTCCTAGGTTTGATGCAGTCATAGAGTAGACTGCCTCAAGAGACGCAATGTTTGATAATTTGCTAGGAAACAATTCTGTCAACTGTCGTGCGAGTCCCGCCACGCCTGCTGTGCTCTGATTGGTCGAAACTGTAGTTTCAACCAATCAGAGCACATTCCTACTTAAATTTTTCGGATATAATAAAAATCTTGTGATTTCCCACAAATAGTATAATACTACAAAGCAATTAATTTATATTTAAAAAAAACATACAAAATTATATGTTGAGCTTATCGTACGACGACACAGAAGATCTCATTTAAATCACTCCCACACACATACTCTCACACTCTACTTCACTATTTAGGTACTACAAAAACACCAATTGAAAATGGCGGCATTTTTCACAGCATTTTTTAATTATCATCCAATTGGCGGGCACGCTGAAAATGAGACCTATTTCCCTTTTAATAGCGGTAATGTTATCTGCCGTGACCTTTGCAATTAGCGTAGGGCTCGGAGTTATGATAGACACTGCTTTAATGGATGTGGCAAATTATTAAAAAATTAAGTAAACTGTGATTTGGACCGCGTAATTTTCACATTTCTTAATACTATCGCGGAATAAGGTTCGTTGTGCGAAATCTCCCAGTCGTATGAATAACGCCATTTATTGGTGAATAGATGGCAGATTGTCTGCAAAACTAGTGATGTGCTAATTTATCAGGTCTTATCCGAAGTTTCCTGCTTTGAAGTCAGTTATAATCACAAAATGCAGTGGGAACGTTACTCTAATTAACATAAAAATGACGCAGTGACAATGACACTTAACTATTAAAGCGCTATATCGTTTGTATAGAGGTAAATAAAACGCTGGAACAATTCACAAAATATTTTATTGTTTATTTGATATATTTTCCACCTAAATCTTATAAAAGCTTTTATTAGAAATAACATTCATATTTTCAAAGTTTTTTTATACATTAACAGCTGGAAAATAATTGCCAGATATATCCGAGCCTTTCAGAACCTAGACATGTCTGTCATTTAAGACAGACGTCTAAAATGTAGGTACCTACGTATTTTATTTATTTTAGATATTAGAAGAAGAAAGGACTACATATTTCTTCCTCCTTATAAACATGTCGCTTAAAAAATATCATGTCATAGAAACATCTAACAGTGGCAATCCAGAAATTTTATCAAATAATTCCACTTTCACATCAGAATAAAAATTTAGTTTTAAAGTTAAATTCTCTTTCACATGAGACTCCGATGAAAGGTTCAAATATGTCAGCACATCTTCGATTTTCGGTCCCAACCAATATCGTCTATCGATAGCCTCCTTGAAATTTACCGCCAAATTCCCAGTAACAGATGTCGCGACGACAGCTTTCATCACTAAGTTGGAAACTTTAGCGGAAAACTTTGAAATCACAGCTTGCCCCGGCTTAAGTTCTACTTCATAATTCTTTCGACCAATATTCACACGTGCTAATTCTTGAATTGATTTGCCGAATTTTTTGCTGTGTGTGAATCCGGTAGTGCCCACGTTTTCGTTGAAATGAACATTGACATCGTAAACAAAGTCGTATTCTGGTTCGTAGTCGTCCTCAAATTCTGGCGTCGTAGACCACTCAGTTTCCAGAGTGATTCCTACGGGCATTTCAATACCAGCATTCATTTTTTTGGTTTCGTTTGTAGGATTTATGAAGTTTTTAGAGAAATGTATAGAGGATCCTGGCATGATATCTTTGAACCACGCAGATTTGACAGATGACACTAGCGTTACAGGGTCCCAATTGAATCGTTTGTGCACATCTCCTTGGCGACTATCATCATTACTTACTCCTTTCTTACTCTGTGTTGAGCTGGGTGAATATAAAACTTTTCTTGGTGTAGTATTACTATTGTAATAAGTTTCAATATATCCTTTCATCATTTTCTTGTCGATTAGAAAGAGATTTTTAATATCACGACGAGTAGCATAACGGATTCCAGTACCGGTAAAACTTACTGTCGGATTTTTGCTGTCCGCCGAAATATTGAAAACTATTTTTGAAGCGTTTATTTTTGCTATAGTTACAAATAACAGAATGAGATATAAATTCATTTTAAATAATGTAACACGACTGAACGTAAACGTTGTATTGAAGTTTCTAATATACCTACAAAAGTTTTTATAACCTTTGGCCTAGCTATCGAAAACTGTTGATTCACGGCCTACTTATTTATTTTCTTGAATTTATCAAGTACTGAATAATTAATCTTATATATTATTTAGAGGTAAAGTTTGTAAGTTTGTATGTTACTAGGGGTACTCTCCGGAACTTCTGCATATTCTACGATTTTAGATAGTGTCGAAGCAATGTTTTATATAACATTGTAGGCTATACAAATTTTGGAATAGGATTCTTATTAACTAAAAATATCAACCTCGATACCAAATTAAAAACTGGTATGTCCTCCATTTGCAAAGGGAAATTTTTTCTACCGATCTGATCCACTTGCTCGTGGTCCTAGGACCGACTGTCGCTTGTCGGAGGTTTTAATTATTTTCAGGTATAGTTAAAACTCTGCTTTCGTGATCACTCCGATGGCCATCTGTGTATTGTATATGGTAGCTCATAGTATATCAGTAGTTTGTTACCTTCACTCTGCGTTGATGCGATGTTGCGTAGATCAATCATATTGCGAGAGATGTCGCTATAGTATAAGCCCTCAGCAGGGCTGGAACCTGTGACTTAAAATATCTATATTGTTCTTGTAATTTTTGATTATATTACTCATACTCATACTCATTTGTTTTTAACAATGGGAACCTATAGTACACTTGGTTACGTCGAAAACTTACATTGTAGGACTTGGAAGGGTGCTAGAAACAGGCACTTTGTATTGTGTACCTACTACATAATAATTAAAACTTTACCTGTAAATTATTTGTATCTGTATCTATCCTCCCGCCTGGTACGAGTTTGCTAAACTAACTTAGCCACGATTTAGTTACCTGACTGGTCTAAATTCTTACTTAAATTACAAGGCTGTTAACGATCTCGTGACTAAGTTGGTACCTTTAGATCGCTCAAATAAATAAAAATATCCAGCGTTATTTATTTAATGAATATAAAGCTATACCATAATCACTATTTACTACAAGAACATCAATTGAAAATGGCGGCATTTTTCACAGCATTTTTTAACTATCATCCAATTGGCGGGGACGCTGAAAATGAGACCTATTTCCCTTTTAATAGTGGTAATGTTTTCTGCCGTGACCTTTGCCATTAATAAGCGTACTGCTCGGAGTTATGATAGACACAGTTATAATGGATGTAGCGAATTATATTTAACGCAAACATTTAGTAAACTAATTTGTACTCACGACCACGTAATTTTCATATTTCTTAATCCTATCGCGGAATAAGTTTTGTGGCGCGAAATCTCACAGTTGCCGTAAGAATAACGCCATCTATTGGTGAATAGCAGAGTCAGCTTGTCTGCAAAACTAGTGATGTGCTAATTTATCCGGCCTCATCCGAAGTTTCCTGCTCTCACGTCAGTTATCATCACAAGATGCAGTGGGAACATTGCTCTAATTAACATTGACGTTGAATGACACTAAAATGACACAGTGACAACGAAACTTAATGATTAAACTTAATGAATATATTATTCGTATAAATGAAACGCGGGAACACAAAAGATTGTATTGTTTATTTGAAATATTTTATTCACCAAAACCTTAAAAAGCGTTAATTATAACTAACATTAATATTTGAATTGTTTTTTTTACATTAATAGCTTGACAATAATTGCCAGTTTTTTTTATTTTAGTTAGTAGAAGAAGGAAGCATTATGTAAAACACATCGTCGTAAAAAATATCACGGCATAGAAACATCTGACAGTGGCAATCCAGTAATTTTATCAAATAATTCCACTTTCACATCAGAATAAAAATTTAGTTTTAAAGTTAAATTCTCTTTCACATGCGACTCCGATGAACGGTTTACATGCGTCAGCACATCTTCGATTTTTGGTCCCAACCAATATCGGCCATCGATAGCCTCCTTGAAATTTGCCGCCAAATTCCCAGTAACAGATGTCGCGACGACAGCTTTCATCACTAAGTTGGAAACTTTAGCGGAAAACTTTGAAATCACAGCTTGCCCCGGCTTAAGTTCCACTTCATAATTCTTTCGACCAATACTCACACGTGCTAACTCTTGAATTGATTTGCCAAATTTTTTGCTGTGCGTGAAGCCTGTAGTGCCCACGTTTTCGTTGAAATGAACATTGACATCGTAAACAAAGTCGTATTCTGGTTCGTAGTCGTCCTCAAATTCTGGCGTCGTAGACCACTCAGTTTCCAGAGTGATTCCTACGGGCATTTCAATACCAGCATTCATTTTTTTGGTTTCGTTTGTAGGATTTATGAAGTTTTTAGAGAAATGTATAGAAGATCCTGGCATGATATCTTTGAACCACGCAGATTTGACAGATGACACTAGCGTTACAGGGTCCCAATTGAATCGTTTGTGCACATCTCCTTGACGACTATCATCACTACTTCCTCCTTTCTTACCCGGTTGAGCTGTTGAGCTGGGTGAATATACAACTTTTTTAGGAATAGTATTATTGTAGTAAGTTCCAATATATCCTTTCATCGTTTTCTTGTCGATTAGAAAGAGATTGTTTATATCACGAGGGGTGGCATTTCGGATTCCAGAACCGGTAAAACTTACTGTCGGATTTTTACTGTCCGCCGAAATATTAAAAACTATTTTAGACGCGTTTATTTTTGCTATAGTTAAAAATAACAAAATTAGATATAAATTCATTTTAAATAATGTAACACGACTGAACGCGACCAAAGATACGTTATATTGATGTTTCTGATTTACCTACAAAAGTTTTTATAACCTTTGGCCTAGCTATCGAAAACTGTTGATTCACGGCCTACTTATTTATTTTCTTGAATTTACCAAGTACTGAATAGTTAATCTTACATAATATCAAGAGGTAATGTTTGTAAGTTTATATGTACCTACGGGTAATCTCTAAAACATCTTATCCGATTTCAAAAATTATTGCATCAATATTTGAAATGGCTTTCAGGGTGGCTATATTTTTAATATCCCATAGGCTATATATTTACTATCCCGTTAAAATATAAGGGCTTTTCATGGAGACCAATTTTGAAACGTAAGTCGAGGGAAAAACGGTCGAACGAACGCCGCCTTAATGCAACTGTTAAAAGCTACTTTTCAACTGCTACTTATCCGGGTACTACGCGGGTAATACCGTGAGCAGTAGCTAGTTAATAATAAAATTTGTCGGTTCTACAAAATTGGCCTTGGAATTTGTTATTAGGTAAATAGTTATTTGTATTCGTAATAGGTACCAGTATGATTTCAACATTCTAGAAATAATTTGGCACTGCTTAGAGCTTGCCACGAATAATAACTAGCTTTGGTTTTCCATGGCGATAAATCAATATTTTTTTTATTAGATAGGTCTATTAAAAAAAATATTGATTTATCTTTTTTTTATTACAACTGTGGTAGCTTGTGGTAATGGGAATGATTACAATATCAGGTTAAAAATTTGACTCGATTTCATCAGCTTTAAGACAAGACAGCATTAAAACGGTAGAGAAAACTGGCTCTACACTATAAAATAGAGCAAGCAAAGTCACGTCATGGTGTAAGCTTATTTTGTTTTTTGTAGCTGTTCTTGTTTGTAACCAGGAACTAGGAACGTCTTGACCTATTGATCTTAAATGGCCTTGGCATATATGAAATATTATCTACATATGTTTATTCAAACTTGTATCTATTAACGTAATACATTATTTTACTATCAATGATGTCATCCAACTTTATCCAGGACAAAATCATATTTTTCTACTCTCATAAAATCCTGTTTTTAATATATTTATTTTCGTGAGATATGGTTAAGAGGAATTAATAATTATTTATTAGTTATTTTTTGTTTTTACAATAAAGATAACAAGGTCAAGATGATAACAATTTACGGATCAAAATAAATTCACTCATCTGTAGTTGACAGAATCAACCATTTGTCTTTCGTGTCATAACTTATTTGATCTAAAATGAAAGTGACTATTCTACTTTTTTTTATATCGATACGGCTTATTGAATCGAAAATAATAATCGATATAATGACTGAATCAAATGCACCCCTGCTTAAAGGTTCGGGAGCGGACATAAAAGTGGCTTCGGCGAGTGACATTGATCTGTTTTTCACCGACAGTGATAACCTAAAACAAGCAGTGACAACCCACTACGGAAAGAAACCAAAAAATGTATATTACAAAAGCCCGACACCTTGGGGAGATCTATACAAAACACAGAAATGGGAAGAGGTTACTAGAATCACAGCTTATGAATCTTATCGTGTGAAAAGCGCGAATAAACGACCGGTGGTCGTATTGAGACAAGATTTCGAAAACAACTCAAATAGTACCGTCAAAGTAAATACAGGTATCTCTCATACAGTAGAAAACACAATAACTACATCATGGACGAAGAGTAAGGAGTTAGAAGTATCGCAAGAGTTTGATTACAGTGTCAATGTTTACTTTACGAAAGTATCCGGCACTACGGGTTTTTCGTATACTTCGACTTGGGGGCAGAGTGAGGAGAAATCCGAAACGATTACGATTGGCAGCACTAGCGCCGTCGAAACGGAACTAAAGCCCGGCCAGGCGGTTACGGCAGTTTTATCCGTAAACACCGGATTATTGGAAATCGAGGTTTACTACAGGACATCACTACGGGGTAATTTGGCTGTGAACTTTAAGAGGGCGCATGAGGGGCATCATTTTTGGGGACCGCAAATTAAAGATGTGATGAAAAGCGCGGGAATCAGTAATGAAAAAATGACAATGGAGATTATTAAAATTGGGTACAATATTGACGCTAAGTTGCAAGTGTTTGATAAGGATACTGGAAGACCTCTGTAATTTTTTTATCATAGTTGTATTTTTATTTTATTTGAGAAGTGCCTACTAGGGCTCATTGTGAAAGATCTCACCTACGGTGGTTCCGGTTTGAAGGGGTGCCGGTGAAATTACAATGTGCCTATGCTACATTAATTGTAAAGGTGTAATTTCAGTGGCTTTATATAACTAGATAACTAGACGTGGCATGTTTGCCACTATATCTAGTTATATAAAAAAATCGACCCTAAAAATCAGTTTGTTGTCTAGTTTCACTGGTAAAGTGCCTTAGCCACTATCAATTTTATTGTCGGTAGGTACCTAAAACATCGATAGTCTAACCTACAGGGATTTTCCCTAAGACCTTTAGCTTGTTTATTTAGTTTATACTACTGATGAGAGATGTCGACATTTTATTTTATATTTGTGCCATTTTCACACCTGCACACTCTTGCATAATAATATATACATAACTTACTATTCTTAGCTGTGCACAGTCGGGCAATAAGCATAGGTACCTATCTTCTTATTCCAGGTTCCAATTATAGCCATAAAATGACACCTCGTCTCCTTAATTAAATTGACAGTTTTTCTGTCAAAACTTCCTAAGTCTAAATATATACCTAGAAATTAAAATTAAATTGATGTACATTTGTTAAAGCCTTTCTTTCCGTGCTCGTTCAAAACTAACCCTGCTCTCGGAGTTTTTACACTATCAGCTAAACGTGTCCTCGCACTAAAATCCAACACTAGACTTTCAACTAAATTCCTAAATTTACACAGTTCCTACAGCATAACAACAGGTAGTTTGGTCATGCAATTTAGTTATCACTTAGATATGTGTACGTGAGTATTTAGCATTTAAATAGTCCTGTTTACCAGTTAAATAGGTACCTACCAGCTACCTATATGGGACTGAGTTGAGTCATGAACGTACATAAGTACATAGATATTAACGTTTATGTTATGAAATGCCTATTACCATCAGAAGTGTGAAATCACTACCGATTTCAATGTACGAGTATAAATCCTTGGTTAAGAAGCAGTACTTGTCCCAATTCTGTTGGCTGATTCTGGCTTATCTTTGTTATGTACTAAACAGTAGGTACTTAGTTTATGGTAGGTATTATGCTGTGTATAATAGATATAAAATTATGTAATGTATATTGTGTATAGTTAATTATAGTACCTATGTGGCACACCACTTAAACCTCTTGTAATCTTTCGTACGTTCGTCCATCTAATGGCGGTCTGGTAGAGATCGCTAATAAGCGACCAGACCGCCCATTGTACAATATTGTCAAAGTTTGTAGTAGGTGCCGAATTATCTAAACTGAAATATTATTCGGTGTGCAATCAATTACGAGTAGATCTGATGATGCCCACCATAGGGATTACAGTCTGTTTTTTTACTATTACACAATCATCAATTCAAAACCCAAAGGAAGAACACATAAATGAACGCTGAAAAAAACTGTTTGCTATTTACCACTCTGTCACGTTTATATTGTGTTCATTTTTACCCTTACACTAGACCAGTTTTATCATCGATAACAAGGTGAAATTTCAGTGAAACTTTCCCTTCACTATCGTCTCACATCCCGGTACAAATCAAGTTGGAACGTATTTTCTATGTATCTACGTAGTTAGATAGCTAGCTAAAAGATCGTGAAAAAAACATTGGTCAAAAGCTTAATTTTTAAGATTGAATAATTAGAATCAATGTCTTCTGATATATCTGTCAAAGACATCTAAATATAAGTTATTGATTATGCCGGCATAAGTACCACTTATCTAAATTGCGATAGTCAATTTGACATTGTGACATCAAGTTTTGTCACCAAATTGACCATTGTGTTATCGCCGCTTTGTACAGCGGGAAATCATAAGATAACTTTGAAATCTCATACATTTAACTCCAGTTCGTACAGTCTCTTCTTTCTATTAAAACAGTAAAATACACTCAATGTAAAAAGCGTTGAATGATTGTTTTTATACAATTCAGACAATCATTTCATGTGACTACACCAGGTTTTTATCATCCCCTGCCTATCAAAGCATACCTCCCCTTTTCTTCAGGTCACAGACAAATTAAAAAGCAAACAATCTCTTCACCCAAACACAAATACCGGCTCCTTGCATCGTGGGTGAAAATCAAGGCCATAAAAAGTAGGCCACTAAACCCTAGGCCCCAAAAGGTGTCTACCTATCTGTCACTATAATTTATAGCTCTCTAAATAAGAGCTAGGTCTTTTATAGGCTGCCTTTGATGTCTAGGAAAGCGGCGCCAACTGATGTCATTTTTCGATCGATGAATTTACAAACATGTAGGGTGGCCATCTTTTGGTACTTGGCCTCGGAAACTTCAAAACACATTAACGCTATTACCTCGTACTTTTTAACCTTCTCATATCGCAAAACAGGAATTTTCACCTACCGCGTTATTTATTTATTTATTATATACCTCTCAAACTTACAGCCAAGGGCCAAAACATTTTAGAGCTAAAGATATTACAGTTTACAGATAACATAAAAAATCATACAGTAATTAACGAATATGCGTTTTTTCATAATAAATACATCTATATTTGGTTCCTGAGTAGTCATCGAGTTATCGGAGAAGGCAACGAAATATTAACTACGTTAAGTGAAAGTTCCCATTTTACAATCCTACTAATATTATAAACGTGAAATTTTGTGATGTTTGTTACTCTTTCACGCAAAAACTACTGAACAGATTTTGAAGAAACTTTACAGTAATATAGCTTATACATCAGAACACATAGGCTACTTTTTATCCGAGTACCACGCAGGCCAAGCCGTGGGCAGAAGCTAGTATAACAATAATAATAGACACCCAACAGACAGATGATCTGACACAACACTAGGATTCTATGTCGTGTGTATCAGAAACTACGAGTACCATGGTACCATTGCATCCAGACTCGGTACTAATATCTGAACAAACAAACAGTTGTCATGCAGTGGGAATCGAACCGGTACTTCTAGCCTTGCAGCTGGTTACTCGCCCGCCGCACCACCGAGGTAGACAGATGAATATTAATTAATATTTTAATTCACAATTAGTATAGGTACCTACTATACCGACATCGGTTGGTACTGGAGTGGCGAAAGAGGATGCAAAATCAATATCCTACTTCTATTATAAACGTGAAAGTTTGTCAATCTTTCAAGCAAAAACATCTGAACGGATTTTGATGATACTTTACAGTAACATTGCTCATTCACCAGAAAAACACATAGGCTACTTTTTATCCGGGTAGCACGCGAGCGAAGCCGTGTGCAGAAGCTAGTAATTAATAAAAACCAGTGGTTTATATAGATCTTAAAATAATGCAAAAATAATGTCCCAAAGCTGTTATGGTTCCATGGTCCTCGTAGTTTCTGATAACACAGGGAACCCTAGAGGATCATGCCTCTGTTTATTATCTGCATGTCGTTACACTTATTATGTATTAAAAAAAATCTAGACATTCAAAATCCTTAATCAACATACATGGTCTCTATTACTCTAACTACGGCTATGTTGCTAATGCCTGAGTCATAATCTCTTTATTTCAATCACGCTTCCAATTTTGGTGTGGTGTCCCGAATTGAAACGTGGTCACACTACTAATTAGAAAGAGTATTGCTTACTAAGATTAACGTACTATGTTGTTATTTTTTTTGCTTTTTATTTTATTAAGTTATCTTTGAGAATAGTAAAGTTAAACACATTTATAATACTAGTAGACCGTAATAAAGTTCTCGAATGACGCGAAAATTATCTTTGATCATGTACCTAAATGTATTTTTTTTTTATTGTTTGGCTTGGATTCCTTGTTCAAGTCCTTGCGCCATGTCCTTTTTTTGGCATTTATTCTGTCACTTTTTGATTTGACACTTAAGTCAACTTCACTTCAGTCATGTAAATGTAAACATTTTAGTGTTGCCATGTTAAAACAAATTAATTATGTTCCCCATTTTTTTCAATGTTAATATTTGATTAAGCACGAAATGTTAATTATAATAATTATTTTATGAACTTATTATTAAACTAGCTTCTGTCCACGGCTTCGCCCGCGTGGTAACAGGATAAAAAGTAGCCTATGTGTTATTCTGAGGCGTACCTATAATTAAGTTTCATCAAAATCCGTTCAGTAGTTTTTGCGTGAAAGAGTAACAAATATCCATCCTCACAAACGTTCGTGTTTATATGGTAATAGTAGGATAGGATAAGTTGCATGTATTTTTTTTATAATGTTGACATTGACCATGAAGATAAGCGCCATCTAGTTGCTTTTTAGGTTATTGTCTAAACAAAAATAGTTCCCCTCGAGCACGAGATGACGCTACGTTATATTTTCTGTCCACAATTTTGGATTTCCCTATTAGATCGTCATTTGCATTCACTGACTAATATCATTCATTCATTCATTCATATTTATTTATTAAATATCGCAGCACAATTCGAAATTTTCTAACACAACAACAATAGGAGGAACAATTTAAAACATATGTTGGGATTCTTACCTACCTATTAAAAAATATGGATAAACTGTGATGGAAAACGACGTGCCACTGACTACCCCACTACTTGGTCCCGTCAACGATCTACGAATTATAATATGAGGATTTCCACCATAGGGAATGCAGTCGTGATTGTTTTTTTATGGGCACCCGTAGCTAGTATTATAATATCTGTGTCCTATCTATCTAAACTTATTCAGATTTAGTAATTTTGGTAAGTTTTTTGAGAAATTAGCTACGACACGAGACGTCATATTTTTTATGGTTGTTGAAGTCTTTCAAACTATGTGACATCTATCCACAATAGCACGAACTATATACCAAGCGTTTTGACGTTGATAGACGCCAAAGTGAACGATTACCTTGAAAGCTACGAAGTAAATCACGATACTTCTACAAGATGGCGTTAGTAGTATCTAGCGTAATCAAAGTGCCTTATACACAAACGTCTTAATGTTCTACTTACCCAAGAGAGTACAAACATAAAAATGATCATTTTTTTTCCAAAAACAGGATATTTAGCCTACCATGATTTGTGACATAAATATTTTTTCTTCAGATAGGTAAAACTTATGTTCGAATAATGATGGTTGTTTCAAAAGTTATAATATTAAAAGCTTTTTCTAAACTGTCTCTATAATGGTTCTTTCTAGAAATGAATAAATAAATAAAATAAATAAACGCTGGACATTTTTCACACAGCATCATCTAGCCCCAAACTAAGCAGAGCTTGTATTATGGGAACTACATGACTGATATACTACTTAAATACCTTTTTTTGTAAATACATACATATAGAATATATATACATAGGAAAACACCCAGACCCGAAACAAATATTTGCAGATCTTACAAACATTTGTCCCGTGACAGGAATCGAACCCGCAACCTTCTGCGTCTCAGGCGGACCTTCGCCCACTGCGCCACAGAGTACAATATATTTAAAAAGTACCTACCTAGTACAAAAACATTTCTGGTATTTTTTACGAGGCATTCCTCGAAGCGCACCCATATGAAGCGCACCAAGATGAAGAGCACCAAAGTACTTCCACAAAGCGCACCCGTTTTGGTGCGCTTCATTTAGTAGGTATAAATGTTTACATTGGCTGCTTATACTTTGCGATTTTAGTGTTGAAATTTAAACCATAAAGGCAGTAGGCGTGGACAGTCCCTACTAGGAATGAAAATTATATTAATTTTGAAAGTGTCTCTAGGGACCCGCAGTCCATTTTAATTCATCATCTTTGTCGACCAATAGTTGTACCTACCTACGTATTGTTGTTAAATTACAAAATTACACCAAATTGAAATCGACTTTGGACTCTTTCTTGACTCTTTAGTTGTATGTCACAGAACTAATTTTGTTAGATCAAAAGAAAAGTTCTCGCAACGTGCCTAATAAACTCGGACTCGGCATCACTCGATTCGTAGCGTAATTGGTCAACGCATTGCCGATATACTGTAATATCAATCAAATAGCTGGTTTTTGGTCTAATGATAAACACATTAGATATTTTCTCATCATTTATTGGAATTTTCATCGAACAGTTGACCCCGAGAGGCGTCATATTGAACCACACTATTCTGTCAACACATCAGTCTTTTAGGACTGATGTTGGCAAACGCGGACATTGTCATTGCATCATGTTGCCTGCTGTGCTCTGATTGGTTGAAACAACAGTTTCGACCAATCAGAGCAAAGCAGACGTGGCGTGAATCGCCAGTTGACAAAATTGTTTCCTAACAAATTATCAAACATTGCGTCTCTTGAGGCTGTCTACTCTATGGGGATTTAACATTTTATTATTTTAAATGGAAATAGCCGCTAAGACTAGCATATTTTTGTTAAGATTTAAAATTTAAACTCTTTACCAACGAAAAATTAGTTTTGTTAACTGTATTAATGAATGTTCCTCGGTTCGTGTTCCAATGAGCGGCGATAGGCTTGCAAACTATTACGTGGATTGCTAATTACCATGCAAAACGTGGGCTTGTGTCAAATATAATGTTTGGACGGGTCTCTAAATACCCCTACTTGGTACCTCACAGATCAGTAGTTAGTGAGAATTTCCATCATGGGATTTACAGTATAAATAAATAATGCTGGATATTTTTCACACAGCATCATCTAGCATCAAACTAAGCAGAGCTTGTATTATGGGAACTAAATGACTGATATACTACTTACATATATTTTTTTTGTAATCACATATATACATAGAAAACACCCAGACCCGAGAGAGACATATTTGCAAATCATACAAACATTTGTCCCGCAGCGGGAATCGAACCCGCAACCTTCTGCATCTCAGGCGGGCCTTCCTGCGCTACAGTGGTCGTCAAATGTCAGTGTCAAACTTGTTTTTTTTTTAACTGAATCACGCAAAGCGTCCTTTCCTGAATAGCCTATTTCGTATACCTCTAGGCGAGGGGTCATTTCAATTGTGTTGGTTCAACGGTTTTTAATTAAAGTTGACTTTAGAAAGCGTTAAGTTTAGGTACTATAACGTACATAATAATATAACGTACATACACTGCGCACATAAAATCCGCTATATATATATATATATTTTTATATCTTGATGCCATTTTGTTTAATTTTAAAAGGCGCGTGTGTCTGCAAACCCCGTTTTTTAGCAAATCTGTTTTTTGAGCATCCTACGCCAACAGAGATTCTAAAAAACGGGGTATGCAGACAGTAACACGCGCCATTGAAAATTAAAAAAAACTACATCGCGGATTTTGCATGCGCACAGCAACTATAGATTTTATACTATAGAAAGCGTTATTGGGACTATAAATCGATATACTATAGAAAATGTTATAGAGGTAATATACATCGTATATAACCACAGAATACTACAACACAAGGCCTTTTTTTTCTACCATTAAACTGGAAAACTATAGCTTTACGGTTCACATGTTTGTAAGAGGTTAACGTAACCTACCGACGCTAAACATCAGAGGTATCACACGCACGCTGCCGATCCGGAGGCAACGATGATCCGATCCGGTGAAATTACAAGCACATGAGACTTTATGTGTCTGTAATTTCACCGGCATCCACACCCTTCAAACCAGAATACAGAAATGCAAACATTACTCCTTGGTGGGAGAAATAGATAATCTACTACTCAAATAAAAGTTATTTTTCTTTTACTCCAAAAGCTTATTGCAATTTTGTATGACTTATTTTTTTTTCTTTTCTTAGATATTTTATAGAACAATTGATTGAATGCTCCCGCTGTTTATTGGAGACTACTTATAGGTACGATTTCTATCATAAGTCATAACACCATAAATAAAGTAGGCTCGTTAGCGGCATTACAAAACTAGCAGCCGTATTCACAAATAATACATGTTAATTTTTATTCTTTCTATCCTGCGTTCACTACTAGAGGATATATAAAATTTTATTAAATTAAAATACCATCAGGGTGAACTATTTTTCATTAAATTTCTTACAACGAGAATTGAACCTCTATTGTCGTTGTAAGAAATTTAATGACAAATAGTTTTGACAAAAAATATGTCACAGTAGTCCTACTGTCAATAAATCTATTATGAAAATTAAAATCAATTAAATTAATATCTGTTTAATTTTTAGAAGTATTGGATGACAAGGACTTCTAGGGACAACACTTCAGAGAAATTAACATACCTATTTCTGCCGCCAAGCAGAAATTGGTCGTTTATTGAAATAAAAATAGTAATTTAATTATTACTTAGTAACGTTCGCATTCGGGTATAGGCCTCCTACCTATACCCGAAAAGGGCCTTTATTTATTTATTTATTTGTTTAACAAAATCCAGTCCTTATTTTACATAAACTTAAAATATATGTTTTTCTTACGACCAATAACGGATTTACATTTTATAGATAGATAATTTTAAAACAGATTAAGTAAACTTGATTAAGTCTAGTTTAAAAAAATAACTATTTATTTAGATTATAAGAATATTTAGTCTAGGAAATAAAAAAAGGCTTGTTATTATTATTAATGGTCGCATTAATGTGTTCCAGTTTGAAGGGTATGGGTAACGGTCAAACTACAGCACATGAGACTTCACTCGTTGCTCGTTATGTCTCAGATTCGGCAACACGCAAGTATTGCTAGCGTCCATAGGCTACATAGATAATTATAATACTAGTAGTTACGGTAACCGATTATGAACAGATGGACCCTCAGCTTGTTTTAGTTAAACCCTCCGTAGACCAAGACACGTTATTGATGACCCTGATGACCCCATCAGCACCGCTAATGCGGTGGTGACGTCATCAAGTCCCGATCAAACACTATACAGATACACCGAGCCCGCCGGCGGGCTCGACGAGTCCCCACTTCCGCCTACTCACGGTACAGATATGTACCGGGGCGTTTCTCTTCAGTTCCTCCCCCTCTGGCAACGGTCCAAGCCGAGGTCCGTACCTAAGTGGTGCCCTATCCTAACTTTTTACAGGCTAAGCGCCTTCTGCGCTCGTCGTAGTCCAGTGACGCTGACCAAGGCCATCTGCGGCCCTGCAGCATCGAAGTCCATTCAGAAAAACTTGTTTTAATTTTAGAAAACGCATACCAAACGGGATGTCACGGGTTCGTTTCCCGTCTAGGTAGATATTTTTGGGAAATTATTAAAGTTTTTAAAAATATATTAATTCAATGTTGTTTATGAATACGGCCCTTACTTAATTGTGTTGTAAAATAAACAAAATCAGATTATGTGAATGAAACGCTTGATTAGAAATGATGACTTTTCCATTGGTATTTGAAAGCAGTTCAAAATATATATATGAATGAAAAGGTAATAAGTACCTAAGTTGGTCTACTAATCCTATTACTATTATATACGAAAGTTTGTGAGGATGGATGTTTGTTACTCGTTCACGCAAAAACTACTGAACGGATTCAGATTCAGATTCAGATTTTTTATTTGCTAGAACACAATGTAATACAATAGGTCTTACGATAAATAAATAATGAAGTTCAATTGTGTTCTACCATATCAAACAGCATGCAAATATCATAATATACTAAATTATGTCAAAAACAAATGTCAAAGTTAAATAGTAATTAAAATTAAAATGTGTCATCTAAAAATTCATTAACATTGTAATAACATTTCCCTATCAGTTTTTTTTAAATTTAATTTTAAATAAATTATCATTAAGGTTTTTAAAGGACTTAGGTTTTTGTTATAGATTGCTGATGACAATGAATGGATTTCAATGAAACTTTACAGTAATATAGCTTATACATAAAATGTACACATAGGCTACTTTTTATCCGGATCCCACGCGGGCGAAGCCGTGGGCAGAGGCTAATCCTACTAATATTATAAACGCGAAAGTTTTTGAGGATGGATGTTTGTTACTCTTTCACGCAAAAACTACTGAACGGATTTTGTTGAAACTTTACAGAACCCGGATAAAAAGTAGCCTGTTATGTGTTATTCTGATGTATAAGCTATATTACTGTAAAGTTTCATCAAAATCAGTAGTTTTTGGTTGAAGAGTAACAAACATCCATCCTCACAAACTTTCGCGTTTATAATATTATATAGTAGGATGGTGGACATCCTCAGATACATAGTCAGTGCGTAGACTATTGATGAGAACGAGTAGGGGGTAGTCAGAGGCACGTTTAAACATTATCTTTGGCACATCACTGCTTATTGGAACGCTAACCGATTCAATTAGATTTTTTACTTTTTAAACACGTATTAATTGCGCATACATAATATACATTTTCCAAGTGGAAAAATCCATAAATGCGCGACCGGGATAAAAAAAACTTTATTTTGATTGGCTACTAAAAGAAAGTAGGTTCACAAAAAGAGGTTGAGTTATGATAGAAATAAACTAGGTGACCGCCTGGATCTAAACCCAACCTCCGGAATCGTGGGTTTAGATCCCGGTCGGAAGTCGAGGTAACGCCCGAGAAAGTTAAAAAAAAGTATTTCTGCCATTACTGTATGGCAAAACGAATAATTGTCTTATTTTATTTTAAAGAGGTGATCCCAGAATAGAAAGTAAATTTATAGAAAAAATAAAATACATAAAGTTTTGAAACTAATTGCAATGATTTCATCAATCCATCCTGTTCTCTAAAGCTGCATTTAGTAATGACTAATTCTTCCTCATCTTAGAAGGTGTTTGATAGAATTAATTGTCAATTTTATTGGAAAGTTGGGAGCACACTAAGCATCCTACTACTATTACCTATAAACGTGTTTGTCAGGATGGACGTTTGTTACTCTTTCACGCAAAAACTATGAAACGGATTTTGATGAAACTTTACAATAATATACTAGCTTATAGGTACATCAGAATAAAATAGGTTACTTTTTATCCAGGTACCACGCGGGCTAAGCCGTGGGCAGAAGCTAGTCAATCATACATCAATGTCAAAACTTGAATAAATAAATAAATAAACACACAACGGTTACACAAAGATACGTTGTATTGTGAGTATCAGAAACTAGGAAAATATTTATATTTGTCGCTAGGTAAAAGCAATGAATACTTAGTATAATTTTTGGCAACTAAAAACTATTTTTACTTTTATTTGATGGTTTCCTGTAACGAGAATATGTCTGTGTACACAGACCCACGACTATTTAACTACTTTCCCTATCCTCAAAGGTTTGCTGCAAGAAAACTCTTGTTAGGGTTAAACTCGCCTGTGTACCTACATATCGTTTTTGTCTTTATTTTCTGTGCGTTTACCCGAGAGAGGTTCTGAGTACATGATATTAATCAATTCATACAAATAATTATTATATTTAACCAATAAATTAATTATTATCAATTAAATAATAATTTAATATAATGAGATGAGTCACATCATTGTAAAATTTGTTTTATTAGTTGAGGAATAAAAAGGCTTGGTTATTTTAACTTATTATATATTAGCTGTGTGTACAATAAAGAAGAAAGAGCTCTTTCTTCTTTATTGTTATAAAAAAAAAATATTGTAGATCTAGATTATTTATATTTTTACTTCTTAGTTTTGAAATTTATGACAATTTGATGGGGACGAGCGGTCATTTCCTTTAATCCTGTTGATGTAGTGGTCCAGTTGGGTACACCAATCAGTTCTCAGTGTGACACCAATCTAATAGCAATCATCTCATTCCTTCGGGCGCATGCGCCAACCATGACAGTTCTGTCTCGGTTTCCCGCCAAGTGCCCGCGCGTTCCGTGTTTATGTCATGTTATAGAGTGTAGTTTTTTTTTATTTATAGATTCTAGTGAAATTTGATTACGAAATTTTAATTATAACTGCAGCCAGGTATGTAATAATAAAATGGACCAAAAATTGGAGATTACGACTTTATCTTAAGAATTATTTAATATTATTTATAAATGTTTGAGGATAAAAAATCTAATGAGCTAATCGAATTGTATCTTTTTATTTTTTGTTTTTTTATGTTATAGGAGTTTCTCATCTTACGTGTGAAGCAAAAACTTGATTAAACAATTCAAACTAACGAATCTTTTACTAAATGTACCTATTTGAAAATGTTTTAAAGTGTTTTACTCACGTATACATAAGTAAATTTCTTTAGTGATAAAGTGTTTTTAAATTTTCTTTTTAACTGGGCGCCTGTTATCTCCGATCAATTAAAATTGAAACTAAAAACAAAGTTGTGAATTGGCCACGGAGCAGCAGACCATAAATCCTCACTAATTGATCCAACCACGGAATAGAGCGTGTCCGGCAAAAAAATAAGTAGAGCCTACCACTTCATTTCCGTTGTAGTAAAGAACAAACATTTTTTTTTTTAATTTGGTTGTTTAATACCCTAAACATTATTTCAACCGAACAGTTTATTAAAAAAGTATCAAGCTTCTAAAAAAAGTTTCTTGAAACTTGAAGTTTCAAGCTTCTAAAAAAAGTTTCATGAAAATGAGGTTTATAATAATTTCACACAATACATGTCGATAGTTAGTCATTGTTCCATAATTAAATAATTATGTTTTTTTAATAGTTTAATTTTAAAGACAGCCGAGTAGCCGAGAACTGCGGGTTCGACTCCCGCTGCGGGACAAATGTGTTCATGTTCTGCAGATATTTTTTCCGGGTGTGGGTTTTGTGGTACTGTGGTACTCGTAGTTCCTGATACCCACGATACATGGAAACCTAGTGTGGGGTCAGGACTATGTACTCGTATATTATGTGATTGTTGAAAAAAATTTTTTGCTAAAAAATCAACTAAAAAGCAAAGTTAAGAAAGACTCTAAAACAGAGACTGAACATTTTTAATCAGTTATTGCGGTGGTGAAGATGTGGAAATAAGCCCCTATTTTCTTTATTTTTAAATCAAATAATAACAGATAGAAGACAACAAGAACAGTAAAAAATATCTATTAATCACAAACATTTCTTTATTTTAGGTTAGGAGAAAATTGGCAGATAACAGACAAAAAGTCAAAAAGTCTATTATAATCCACGACAGTGAAATATTTCAAAATGAAGATTCTCCTTCACGTGCTATCAGTGATATTGCTGCAAAACGTCATGAAATGTGAAAAGCCTTTCACCAGTGTTCCCGTGCTGGTGAAAACCTATGAGAATGACTCCGTGCTTCTGCCGTGCTACGTGGACGATAAAGGTACTTTTTTATGGCAATCATTATACGTTCTTTTTTCATTTTGCCCTTTTAGGGCAGGCTATAGTCATAGGACCATACCACATCGTCTTCCGTAACTGTTTTTTTTACACAATAATCTGACTTGAAAATTTCTGCAAGTGGTCACGTCATAATAGAGTTAGTACTTACAAGAACTTTTTTACACGAGATTTAAGGATGCATAATGCAAAATCATGCATTTGTCGACAAATGCATAATCATGCATTTGTCGTAAGAGGGTTTTTTTCAGAGGATTCCGTGCCATCCTACTTAATAATATAAATGCGAAAGTTTGTGAGGATGGATGTTTGTTATTCTCTCACGCAAAATCTACTGAACGGGTTTTTATGAAATTTTACAGTATTATAACGGGGGATAACGGGAATAACCCGATAATAAAATTTTAACGTTCGGTTACATAATAATAATGAATATGAAAATGATGAACAAAATATCCAATGATTATTGATAAATAAATAAATTATTATTATTTTTATACTGCTTTTATACTGCGATTTACATATGGCAATTCATAAATTTTAATGTGCAACTTAATACCTACCCTTAAAATAAAATAGTTAAAATGTGTACGGATCGAACAGAGTTTTTACAAAAATCAAAAAACCTATTACGATTATTCATATTGTAAAAACTGGCATTTTCACGTACCGTACTACCGGTAAAAGCACCGACTAAGTTTTGACTCATTCCGAGAGTCTTCATCAGGGTGAGTGATCGCGACGCTCTCCCTCCGCGTCGCGTCGCGTGTCTTTTTTAATAAAAGCTTTTACGATCTACATAGGTAAGTTGAAAAAATCAACGTTTCACAGTTTTAAATTACCTAATCAGCTAGAAAATTTTAAATTGATGAGTACTAAAGTCTAAAAATTTATCTCATAATAATCAAGATATCGAAGAAAACCCCTCAAATATGATAGATTTTTTAAAATACCTACGATAGATAGAATTATTGAAGTGGTAAAATAAACCATCCTAATTATTATATCCTTCGTTCTTCCTATTCTTTTATTCCTCCTACCAAATTGGTAAAAGAGGTTGTTACGAAACAGAAGCTAATCTACCTGGAAAATGTCGGCCGCTTTTTGAAAAGCTCTTGATTAAAAGTTAGTATACATTTAGGATATCCGAATCATAACATTTACTACCGTACATAATCAAATTCAAAAACCTTATGCTCTGCCATAAAATGTTCTAAATAGATGTCGTTAAATTAATTTACTTGTCAGTTCCATTAGTATAAAGTCATAAATATTGGAGCGTATCAGAAATAAAATCAGATTTTTAACATTATGTTAAATTTTAATTAACCTTTGGCTTTATTGGACGAAATCATTTAAGTCTAAAGATAAAACATTAATAGTGTAGGCGTAGATATCTAATGTATTTTATTTTATTTTATTATTGATATATAAGAATACTCATGAAAGAACCTAAAAGATAGTATTCATATTCTGGGACACTCTATATTTAAAAATTGAACCATGTATAAAATAAACTAAGCTATGCTGCAGTATTTCGGTATAATAAATAATACATATATGTATAAGTAGTTAGGTACATAATTGAAACAACTTAGAAATCATTAAAATCAGTAGTTAGAAATCATTTTAAATTTAAATACTGCTAATAACAACAGATTTTTGAATAAAATATTTTAGATTTCGATTTTAGTTTAAAACAGTTTCGAAACAGCAAATAAACAAAAATAGATATATCATCTACATAGGTTCAGTCTGAACTGGAGCGTTATCAGAATATAGTTCTTTTTTTCAAAGCCTTTTCTCTTAGTAAATACTAAAGATGGTCAAAACAAAACAGCTCAATAACAATGGAAATTAAATGTCGATCATTGATCAAAATGAGGTATCACTTCTCATGCAAATGCAATGTTAAAAGGATTATACGTACATTAATAAAAGGTATATCTGTATGTCAAAGAGATTGATGGACAAGGTCTGATTTGAATATCTTAATAGAGACGTATTGGCCTCGATTCTGTAGTACAATAACTAAACTTAATTCAAACTGTCGCTCTCTTTTACTGATAGTGTACGCAAGAAATAGAAAGCACTAAAATTGTATAGTGCTGTCAAATTTGTCAGATTTAAGTTTTCCCATACAAATTTAGTCGTGATTTCAAAACATGCTGACTAGAAACACGAAAAAAAGAGGCACGTAAAGTGATTTGACAGCGCTAAAATTGTAGCTATCTCTTTCTTGCTTGCACTATCAGTAAAAGAGAGCGACAGTTTAAATTTAGTTTAGTTAGTGAACTACAGAATCGAGGCCTTTGACTACATCTGTCCTAATGTTATAAAGAGGTAGAGTTTGGTTTGAATGAAGAGTGTAATCTCTGAAACTAATCATCCGCCTTAAAAAATATTATATTATTATTTAGTATGAGCTTTCAGGGTGGACGTAGGCTATAATATTATCTCATTAAAATAAAAGGGCTTTTCGTGGAGAGAACTTTTGCAACGTAAGTCGGCGAAAAATTGTTCGAGCATTTCTTACGAACGCTACTCATCGGCTTCTTTATCCGGATAAAATGCGGGTGAAGCCGTGGGCAGTAACTTGTTTGTAATACTTATAACTCATAGGTTTATTCTGCTTAGGTTTTTTTATGTTGATATTTCTATCGAAGCTTATTCAAAATATCTAAATACTGAATATTATTTAAATAAAAAAATTAAACGTTTTATTAATTTATTACACTACATAGTTACGGCACTTCGAGTCCCTGTTTAAAGTAGTAGTTGTGTTAAACCGTTCATAGAAATCTGATAAAGACATCCTTAGTAGTTTTAACTAAATTTTTATCCATATTTGATTTGAACCCTCTCAAAGAATTTGTGTCTCGTCTCTTACATTTAAACCTTGTATTCCAGAAGAAGAAAACTATATATTGCGACGAAAGTTACTTAAAAAAATATCGTGAATTTAATTATTCATTTTGTAGAAACGGTAATTTTCACGTACCACACTATCGGTAAGGCACCGACTAAGTTTCGACTCATTCCGAGTCTTCCTTTGCGTTGCGTCGTCGTGCACTGATAAAAGACAAAACTTAGTCGGTGCCTTCACCGATAGTGTGTTACGTGAAAATTTCCGTTTTTACAATATGGAAAAATACTTCGTTTATAAGTATTTTTAATGATAATTTTAGAAGATATAGAGACTATTAATTTCCTACACAAAAAACAGTCAGCGAAAAGGTACCTAAGCTGGAAGAAAATGCTAATTAGTATTATTTTTGCCAATGTAATCGTTTCATCTTGTGAAATACCTATTCTTTTTATCCATAACATGTTGTTTTTTTTTTAATCTGGGCAGTTTTTTAATCTAACGCTTTCTTAACTTAAGGTGGGCATCAAGGTGCTCTCAGCCATAATAGATTTTCCAACATAAAAAGAAATAAAAACCTACTTATAGTCAAGTAGAGTAGGTGGAATAGTTAATTTCGCCTACGCTTCAAATATGAATAAAATTACATATGATTTGAAATTTAAAATGAAATTATGATGGCGCTTTATGTCTCAATCTCATTTTGATTGCAGCGTGCGTGTTTTGTAACAACTTAGTTATGATTTAACTCATACCTAGTTCATAGTTAGTAGATTTGGTTCGTTCCTCGTATCATATATTTTGCACTAACAAAATGGCTTTCTGGAATGACTCAACGAAGACACAAAATCAGTAGAAAACATAAAATATTTTTTTTTTATGTGTTGAAATATTATAAAAAACATATATATAACGAGTTGTTTCCTTGTTAGAAATACAACATTTAGAATAAAAACAGACCATTTTATTTAATATTATATTGTTTTTAAGTTCTTAAATTCATTTATATTAATTTGATTCCTTCGTCGGATCTTTTCTTCAGAACGTTATAAACCGAGTTTAATAGTGGACTGAACACCCCCTACACATTAAAATCATTTATGAATAAGTTTTGAAGTCAAGACATTTATGTTGAAGTTGGTAACTTGGCATATATTATATAGTAGGTAGCCCAAAAAGTTCCCCTAAGAAATCCAAAACATAAATCTCCAGACTCTCGTAGCATAAAGAGACTTCCAATGTGCCCAATTGATACACAAAGATACAATCTTCGCTTCCTGTAGCCACGGCTCATAGTTTGTATTGACTTTCAACTGTCACAGAATATGGAACAGTTTGTAAGTTATCCTGGAATTGTGTATAGAAACTGCTGGGTATTCTGTGAGATAAAAACAACGAGGTGCTAAGAGTGAGGACGATTTTCGATGGAGGCGGTATTTTAAATTCATAAATAAGTGTGAATTTTGCGTTACAAGTTCTTAGGTAGGTAACCTACCTAAATTGACATATTTTGTGCTTCGGTGCAAAGTCTTCCATAAAGTAGGGTGTAGATTCCAAGAAAATCGATTATCAAGAACGCATACCTAAACGTTACTTAACAAATTTTCAGTGGTTATTTGGTTTTTTTAAGTGCAAACACACATTTAAGGTAAATCAGAAGATTTTATAATATCCCAAAAATTATATCTCAGCTCAGTAGTACTGGGACCCACTACCTCCCGCATGGTACACGGGGGTTTTACCAACTTACCCACAAAATCGTTACCAGCCTTAGTCAAAATTAAATTCTTGGGATGTTTTGGCTCAAAGCGTCGAGGCTCCACTTACAGGGAAAACTTTGCAGATATCCAAGCTAGTTCAATGAACTTATTTAAAAAAACACTCTAAAGTATTAGGTATATATGAGTACATATCTACCTAAAGTCAAAAAGCTTAAGCAAAGGGTTAAGCATGTTTATGTGACAGTTTTTCTATTGTCAGAAAATTTGCATTTTGCAAACTAGCCATCTTAAATGGGCCAACTTTTTCACACACCTTTCAACGTGCCTTATCCACATTTTTCAACATCCTTGTGATTTCGATCTAATCTCCTTAGCACCAGTCTAACAGCTACGCTATCTGTGTACAGTTCGTGTTCAACACAAAAATGACGGTCTTTTGTCCAATGATTCATAATCTACATTGTTGCATTATTACGAGTAGGTACATACTATGCTCTCTGAAGAAAGCCATTGCAGTCAGTTATCAATTTGGGAAAAAAAACACCAGATTCTACTTACATATTATCATTTCGTTCATTTTATTAGAGATTTTGATGCCACAGGATTTTGACGCATTAACTGCCTTAACAAAATCCTGAGTTAATTATCATCATCATACTTAAGTATGATGTTGATATTATTCAATTAATTAAATTCCACTGCAGGACACAGGCCTCCCTAAAGAGTGCCATGATGAGCGGTCTTACGCCAGCTTCATCCATCAACTTCCCACAAACGATATCATCTACCCAACGGCTGAGTGGCCTACAGTCAAATCAAGTAAATTTATTCTCTTTCTTAGATAGCTACCTTTTTTCCAGCTATGACCTTAATCCAGCTTAATGACACTTAGGTAAATAAACTTTATCTTCGTTATTTTCAATGTTATCTGACGCAGCATGTTATCGGTCGAGTCCACGGTCAAGACACTATATCACCTGTGCAGTTAAAATCGCGTCGCATGCACTTCGCCACCCAGTTTAACATTCATACCCAACTTTGCCTGAACATTCCAGTCGTAAAATGATAATCACCGCAATCGTTCTTATCGTATTACTGTTGATCTATTACTATGGCACCAGAAATTTCAACTACTGGGCAATCAAAGGAGTCAAACACGAAAAACCGATCTGGCTCTTCGGGAACAACATTCAAGTATACACTCTCAGAAAGAGCATGACTCAGATGTCAGTGGAGTACTACAATAGGTTCCCGAACGAACGCGTTGTAGGGTTCTTCCGCGGTATTCAACCGGAGCTTCTAGTGCGTGACCCAGAGATCGTGAAGATTATCATCACTACTGACTTCAACTCCTTCCATTACCGCGGTTTGAACCAGCACAAAACGGTGATTGAGCCGCTAATGAAAAACCTGTTCTTCGCGGATGGTGACTTGTGGCGTCTACTGCGGCAGCGCATGACTCCAGCGTTCACATCTGGCAAGCTAAAGGCAATGTTCCCTCTGATCGTGGAGTGCACGGAGCGATTGCAGGCGCGCGTTTTGGCATCCGGAATCAATGAGAGAACGCTCGATACGAGAGACCTTATGGCGCGCTATACCACTGACTTCATAGGCGCTGTCAGCTTCGGCCTCGATGCTGGCTCACTTAACGACGAAGAATCAGAGTTCAGGAAACTTGGCGTCAAAATGTTCGAAGTAACCTTCTGCGACGTCGTGAAAAAAATCCTGAAAGAATTCTTCCCAAAGCCGTTCAAACATTTCCATTTGTTTGGAAAGGTTGAAAGGGATATTGAGGTACTCGTCGCTGGTATTCTGAAGAAAAGAAACTACGAGCCATCGGGAAGGAACGATTTCATCGATCTGATGCTTGAGTGTATGAAAAAGGGACTCATCTCCGCAGAGTCTCTGACAAACTTCAAAGCGGACGGTAGTCCTGAAATAGCGACGCTGGAATTGACGGAGGAGTTGATAGCGGCTCAGGTGTTTGTCTTCTTTGGAGCTGGCTTCGAAACCTCTACGTCTGCTACAAGCTTTACTCTTCATCAGCTTGCATACAACCCTGACGTTCAGAAAAGAGTACAAAAGGATATCGATCGGGTACTAGCAAAATACGGCAAGCTTTGCTACGACGCTGTGCAAGAGATGCGCTACTTAGAGTGGACTTTCAAAGAAGGCATGAGGATGTTCCCCTCCCTAGGATTCTTGTATAGAGAATGCGCTAGAAAATACAATTTTGAAGAGCTCAATCTGTCGGTGGATGAAGGTATTCGGATAATGATACCACTACAGGCGCTGCATAATGATCCAGAGTATTTCGAAGAGCCTCATAAGTTCCGTCCTGAAAGATTTGACCCTGCGGAGTGCAACGGCATGAACAAGTTTGTGTATCTACCTTTTGGAGATGGACCTCGTGGTTGCATTGGTGAGTAGATACCTAGAGATAGATACATCTCTCTCACTTCAACATTTTGGGGATGACCAACGTAGTTGCGTTGTAAGGACAGGTAGATGAATATCTTACATCTCTTCCTTTTGGATATGACAGACGCCTTTGCATTTGTAACCTCTATTCTTAGCTTTTGGAGATGAATAGCAATAAGCTTATTACCAATTGTCAATTATGACAGCTGTTTGGGTTATTTTACCCTTGTTTTATTTATAAACTTACTGCACTAAAAGGTTAGTTTAATTTACCAATCTACTTATAACACCTTTATGGTTTTCGTATCTTATATCAGTTTTAGCCGCCGGATTAAAAGTGGCATTATCTTGTGCATTCGCCAGAGTCAAGATATTAATTATATTAGTAGGTACTTATGCAATTTTCAAACATACTGGATAAGTCAAGACTTCCCGACTAAAGGGAGCTTCCCAGCTTGATAGCTACCTAAATCAAAACATACTAAAAAATAGCATTTTTGTTAAAATAGTGTGATATGATGGGAGAAATTCCACACATAAAGCAACCTCTCTACTTCTTAAAAACGGCAGCAAGAGTCTGATCTGTGTTTGTTTCCAGGAGCTCGCCTTGGACTGATGCAGTCGCTGGCCGGCCTGGCCGCAGTGCTGTCCAAGTTCACAGTGGAACCAGCCCCAAGCTCCCTGCGACACCCCAAAATCAATCCCAGGTCCAACGTTGTCCAATCCATAAAAAATGGCTTACCGCTCATCTTCCGTGAGAGGAAGATCTGATTCGATCTGATTCTGATTCTGAGATCGTGGAGAAGATTTTTTTTTTTTTAATAGGCGCAGTCCTCATCGCGAGCTTTTTAAACAATCTCATCGAAGTTCCGCAGTCAACCGCAGAGGTTAAACTACGTAAGCCTAACTCGCCGGGATTATCTTAGAAATATAATATAGAATTTTTGATTTGATCCCGTTAATTTTTTTTGGCAATTGTGAGTAACCTATGCAAAAATATTATGTAAACTTTAAGTAGAAATTTTACCTTGTTATGTCTATGGCTGGTACTTACACAGCACGGATTATGGATTCAAGTTTAATTCCATTGTAAACATTTCAGCTAAGTTTCAGTGCTAACCGCAGAGCAAAGCTAAACTAACTAGCTTCAAGTATAAAAGACGCTAAAGTAAGTTAGTTTTGCTGTGTTAGATTGTCTTAGGAATGACATTTAAAATGTTTTATTTGATCTCACTATTTTTTGTTACAAGCAATGAAAGATAGATAAACTAAAATTTTAAATGAAAATTTATGGATAGCATTGATTATGGATTAAAATTAAATTCCCATACCTAATACCTATTGTTTTTTTTTTCACTGTTGTAGGACACGTCCGTCGTCACTTAGGTCGTCAATTTGGAAAATAGGCTTTAAGCGGCGTCGTATCCATTAGATGAATCTACGTGTTAATCGCGACCGAGCCTAGAAGATTCAGGCAGCAGAAATACTTTGTAATTTTTTTGATAACCTCTTGTTTAACTTTAGTTTGGTACCCAAGGGATTAACTCATCGAAAAAATATAAATAAAAAATAATTATTTACCACACACAGGTTCAAATTTGGTTATTCTGTTGGTCCCCGCACGAGGGCTAGCCTGTATTGCGGAGTAAACTTTTCGTCTGCACAATGCAAAAAAAATATTAGGTTTTCAAAAGCATCGCAATGCATAGAACCAATTTAGTACCAAATTTACAACTAGATGTCGCTAGTAAACCTTTCGAGGTATCGATATAAATAGGTTATCATTTGAGACCTTTCCAATAGGTACCTACTGTACTCTGTGCGAAACGGTTTGCACAGTCCAATTTAATACTTGGCGTCTTGGCCATTTCAGTATAGGTACCTTAAGTGTACCAAATAATCGGTTTAGCCAGGTAACTAACTACCCTTTGCGTATAATATATTAATATTCGTACCCTTTGTTTCATAGTCACTTGCTAACTTTAGCAGCGTGCTGAAAGTTGCTAGCCTATATCCTTTATTTAGTGTTAGAAAAAGACAAGACTAGATTCAGTAGCTTGCTAAGTTAGCGAATGATTATGAAACAGAGGGATAGTATATAGGTATAATGTTTGTAGTAACTACACCATTAAACCCGTTGTGATCTTTCGTACAGTCCGTTCCATCGAAATCGTTCTATGATGGAGATTGTTTAACAACATTGATTGTCTTAGCTTGTCCTACTATTATTATATATACTACGCGAAAGTTTGTGAGGATGGATGTTTGTTACCCTTTCACGCAAAAACCGCTGTACGGATTTTTATGAAACTTTACAGTAATATAGCTTATACATCAGAATAACACATAATATGCTACTTTTTATGCGGGTACCACGCGGGAAAAGCCGCAGGCAGAAGCTAGTAATACATAAGTTCTTGAAGCTAAGACATTATTTGGTGCGTAGGTAAAAGCTTTTTCATCTAACAATCTATCTATTACGCATTTCTAAGAATAAAGATGTTAATTTTTCAAGTATTATTTACAGATATGAAGATAAGAGTGAAATGGTACAAGGAGTCTTCACTCCTTGGAGACAGCGCTGACATGCACACCCTCTTGCCTCCGAGGTTCAGGATGCATCATAACTTTAGTCTTCAAGTGGACGCGTTGGAGTCATCTGATACAGCCCAGTATACTTGTGAGGTAAGTACAAGATACAAAAGACAGAACACGAGCGAAAAGAGATGATAAAAAAAGAAACGAATAAATCAAAGAGACTGTGTACGCCTTGACGAATCCTCTGAATGGTGTGACATTACTGCTGGCGTACCACAAGGTGGCGTTCTTTCTCCTCTCCTTTTCTCAGTATTCATTAACTCCATAACCAAAGTAATTTCTTCTCACTGCCATCTGAACGCGGACGATTTACAATTGTACCACCATTTCAAGACTGATGACATAGTCGAGGGTATTACCCAAATTAACGCAGACCTCGACAGAATTAAAACATGGTCAAAATCGTTTGGTCTCTTGTTTAATCCCTCTAAGTCTCAAGTCTTGATTTGGGCAGCCCCTATTATTAGCCCCTAGTCATTACTATCCTACTTACCATAATAAACACGAAATTTTTTGAGGAAGGATGGATGGATGGTTTGTTACTGTTTCATGTAAAAACTACTGAACGAATTTTGATGAAACTTAACAGTAATACAGCTCATACATCAGAATATGAACATAGTTTATAGCCTGGAGAAGTTTTTACGCTACCTTTACCAACAAAACACGCGGGCAGAAGCCACGAGCAGGGCTGGTAATAAATAAATTCTAGAGACAGAAAGAATAAGTAGATGATGGCCAGGAGACGACAGATACAATGATACCAAAAGAGATGGTAATATAATATTGAAGGAAAAAGGAACAGATGGCCGTCAAACATGTGACTTGGGCAACTATTTTGTCGTTTACATATAGCGCCATCTAGTCAGCTTTATGGAACTATATGTAAGCTAGTTATGAAAATAAAAAGTTGTTTTGACAAAACCGTTTGTTCTTCATTTGGAATTATGCAAAATACTTAACTATGTATATCACAATGTTATGGGAGAAAGAAAAAGTTGGTCGTTATAAATGTGATTTCATTAATTTATGATTTACATCTAGCGCCATCTAGTCAGCTTTCTGGAACTATAAACTATAACTGGTTACTCATAAAAAAATATCTCGTTAATAAAATTGTAAACTAGATGCTTTGACAAAGCCGTTTATACTTAATGAAGCAAATGTGGAATGATGTAAAACAAACACGCTACCTACTCAAACAATCTTCATCTCGACTATTTTAAACTAGAAACGAGGTCCGTCACACAAAAAGTTTGGTTTAAATTGAGTAATTGCATAATTGAGCTACTTCTGGCTAGTCGGGTAGTGATGATCACTGTACAGAAGTATCTTGATCGAAAAATAGATTATTTTAATAAGAAAAATAAATATCCACGAACTTATTCACTTGCCAAGTAGGTAATAGACTAGAGAGAGGATTATTTGAAGCCTTTGCTATGAAAGTTCCAAAGATAATCTGCTGTTGTGCGGAATGAATGGGATTGGACTACAGAGACTGGCGAATTTTCGTCCCCTCGATTGAACAACAGAGGTTATAAAGAAATTTTTGTGTGCCAAATGTTTGGGCGTGCCTCTGACTATCCCTACTTGATATCCTCAAATACCTACGCATTGAGTATGTATCTGATAAAGAGGGAACATACGGCCCATGGGCTTCGTATTTAACAGATGTGTTAAAGTGGTTACCGTAATCTATGAAAGCTTGCTACACCAGAGGATACACTCCCGCGTTGCCGACCCTCAGATTAACGGGTGAAAAGTCTCATGTTCCAGTAATTTCACCGGCCCATACCAGCTTATGGTAAATTAGATTGTTATTTTTTTATCGACACTAACGTGTCCCAGCACTATCTTCTAGATAATTGCAAGCGTATAAAGATCGAAGGGAGCTGCCGACTGTAATTGCCCGACAAATTGCTCCAGTCATTGTTTTGCAATACTTTTTAATCAAGACACAAGCCGACTATTTGCCAGCCACAAGTATAAGCAAATACACACATCAAAAAAGTTTACTATCATTTTGAAAAGGTGAAATATTTTCCTATTCTTTTTACTTATCAATTTAGTGTTATTAACAAAGTCCATTTTTTATTTTATTATATTTAATAGCGGCATTATATTTTGTGCTATAACTGCAAGATGTAGGTAACTCAAATAACTAATTATGTAGGTATGTGTGTTTAAAAGAAACTATGATTCAAACGGATAAATTAAATACATAAGTAGATGATAGAAGATAGAAAATTCTTTATTGCACACCAAGAACCATCAGCTTTTTGACAATGTTGTACAATGGGCGGTCTTATCGCTAAATATGATGATTATTCATCAACGGCTTGCAACGTTGTATTTCAGTGTGAAGGGTTTGCTGAAATTTCAACTTTGTAACTTTTCAACTTTATCTCCTAGCAGGCAGCAAACCAGCAATGCCCCCAATGATGCTGATGACAATAGGCGACGGTAAACACTAACCATCTAGTGGCTGCATATTTGCCTCCAAATAAAATTAAAAAAAGTTATTGCGGCTGTAAAACTGTCTCCCCATTTTGTTCAGTAATGGTGGTCTAGGTCTACCTTAGAGCGGCATAAACTAAAAAATCTTTCAAAAGTTCTGAAGGGAAAAATTATGGAAGTAAGGTAAGCTTTGTATTTAAGTGACTCAACGGAAAAGGGTAATAGCGGCTCGACTCAATTAATTAGTCATAGCTCAATGGACCACCCCATCGTTTATAAATTGATCGCAATTAATGCATATAAACTACTAAGGACCGAAAGATCAATTTACTTATTTATTTATTACTTAAATCTTTATTGCACATTTAATTAAAAGTGAACTTAAAAGCATTTTCTACCAGCAAAACCAATTTAATCAATAGTAGTTTAAGCTTTGTATTTCGTAAATCTATGATAAAAGTTAATCGATGGTTTGATCATGTCATATAAGAACAAATTTGTTGATCAACTACCATTGAACTTATGAAATAATCGAAGATAGAAGATTAAACTTCCTGTTGTGGTTTAAACTACTATTAATACAGCCTTTAGTCGGTAGAAATTATAAAATTAATCTTAGGCTTGATCCACACAAAGACAGAACAGCTAAGTTAGACACGGGTAAGTTGTAAGCGCAACTTGTCGCTGTCTGTTCTCTGCTCTCTGGCTTTATAAATTTTTACTTTTGTACAACAAAGATGAGAAACAGTCTTTTAACCATTTTGACGTGAAACTTCTTTCATTTCGGTCATCAGGGGGTCACTTGCAAAAACCATATGTTATGACCACCTACCGGCCTATTTTACTACCATTATTTAGAGAATAGAAGCCATTACTCGGTAGTGCATACGTCGCGACGTTTCACGTACTCCACTGCAATTGCGCCCCTGATATAGATATAAAAACGAAACAGTTGTCTTGATGCTTAAGCTAAGCCTGCTGGCATAACATTCGGATCACTAAAACGCGGTAAGTTGCCCTGCCTACTGAACCTATACATCAATTCACTGTACACGTTGAAGTCAAGTTTAAACAGACAGCTGATTAGTCACTTTTTTATGGTGTAAAAATGCGTTTACGTATATCCCTCGGCCTGAAGCTTTGTTGGGCTCACCAATCAAACCACCTAAAGAGTGCTAGTGGATAGCGGTATACCGACTAAAAACCCATAGATATTTCCTTTAGAGTTAATGCATCGTTGTCGTCATCAAACGATTCGTTTGATTGCGCATTGGAACTTGACAGGGCTCCCAGATTCAAGCGGAGCTGATAAGTCAGTAGTGCAACTTACCAGCTGGCTGTCTGTCTTCGTCCTATCCTACCCGCTGGCCTGCTTTGCGCCTATACTATAAACGCGAAAGTTTGTGAGGATAAATGTTTGTTAATCTTTCACGCAAAAACTACCAAACGGATTTTGATGAAACTTCACAGTAAAATAGCTTATACATCAGAATAACACATAGGCTTCTTTATATCTGGGTACCGTACGCCCGCCCGTGTGGTACGCGGCCACACGGGCGGAGCCGTGGGCAGAGGCTAGTACGTAATATATGCATTTGGTATGTTATATCAAGATGAATGAATGAAAATACTTTACTGTACACCTTATGATATAAACAATTACACATTATGATATTAGTAAAAGCAATGTCTTCCAGACAACCCTAAAAACATCCCTCATAAAAAATTGGACTCCTTTAATTTGACCACATCCGGTTCATCACTTACGCGTTTCGTCACACAGCGAGTGATTTACGCAGTTCGTCACATTATTCCAGATTCTGCGGCCAGAACCTTGGGGGCCGATACGACAGACACACGCTATTGAAGTTCAATGTAAGTTAATTAAAATGTAAGTTAAACCGATGCTTAACGTTACCTAATCATAAGTTCAATGTAAGTTAAAACAAAAATCAATGTACATAAGTTAATTCGAAGTAAATCGTAAAATATAATGATTTAAATAAATAATTGGAAAAGCGTGAGCTGTGGCTCTAGAAACAGTTATCTCCCAATTAAATGAACAACAAAAAATCGTTAAGTAAAAAGCAATATCTATGGTAAGTAAGTATATAATACTTAGTATAAACGTAGGTTAGTAGGTTTTCAGTGATTTGTGTAATATAAGTCAAATTTAGTACATTATAAGTAAAATTGAGATTCGGCACACTTAAGCTCGCTGTCAGAGTTAAATCTAATTATTATTATTTTTTAGATCCTCCAACAGTCACCACGGTTCCAGAAGACGGTTTCTTAGAAGTGAAGAAGGGAGAGTACGTGGACATCGGCTGTGAGACCACGGGGACACCACAGCCTATCGTCAATTGGAGGAAGAACGTAAGTTATTTACACACTAAACAAAGGCTTAAATATACATTTTCTCTCAAGAAAAAAGAGTATTATTGCAAAGTCTACAATTTAAATATATAATAAAAACTCGGGATGCCCATTTCATTTAAAAAACACTTCAAAACTAAAAAAAAAACATAATTTTGATTGGCTACTAAAAGAAAGCAGGTTCTCAAAAAGAAGTTGAGTTATGATAGATATAAACTAGGTGACCGCCTGGGTTATCTTTTAGCAGTCATTTGTGGTAAAACCTCTTTTTGTAATGTCAAGTAGACTGTCAGCTACGAATTGACTAAGGAAGCAGGTTAATTGGAGAAACGTTTTATTTGCTCAACAACCCACAGATTAAAAATTTTTTGATCCCAACTACTATACATCAAAATCGTTGAAAAAATGCACCTTGCACCAAAGAACTTAGAAACCGACTCCACGACATCGTACTTGCCCGGTTTATAATAGAGTATCCTGTTTCCAGGGAGAAGGGATGGCTCTCTTGGAACACCGTTCCAGGATAAGATTTCGTGCTGAGCATCGCTCGCTAGGTGGAGTATACGAATGTGTTGTGAAGAATGGTGTGGGGGATCCTGTGACTGCGCATATCACTGTCGTCATCCATGGCTAGTATATTATGTTTTATTAAATAAAACTAAAGATATACTCAATGAGTATGTGTCTTAGGATGTCCATTATGTGTTACCTAACTGTAAGCGTGTTGTATTACGCTTCAGTGGCTTATAGCCCAGATTGAGAATCTCCTTAAAATTTAGGAATAATATCTAGTGTAGGTACATTATACCTATATGTTATTTTTCACCCACATAAATAAGTATATTTGATTTGATATTTGGTGTTTTTTTATCTTGAACTTAATTTCCAGACGCACCGGAAGTGTCAGTGGAACGCAGTTTCGTGCACACAGCGATAGGGCTCCGCGCTGCGCTCGCTGCTAAAGTGGAATTTGCGATTCCAGCAGCCAGGACCTCGTGGTACAAGGACGGAAGGCCTGTAAAGACTGATGACAGGTAGATCTACTTTTTACTTCAGAAAAGGAGTCAATTCTGTCTAAAGTTATTTATAACTAGTTGTTGCCCGCGGCTTCGCCCGCGTGGTATGTTAATAAAAGTAGCATATGACCGTCTCTAGGCTTCAAACTATGCCCACCAACTTTTGAATGAATCGAACCAAGGATTACAATTTATACAAAGTTTAGAACTCAATTGCAAACCCCCTAAGGGTAGTTTTGAAAAAATAAAAAATACGTGTTTCATTATTTACTCTAAAGTTTATTTGTACAGAGTTTTGAGCGAATCAAACAAAAAAATTTTCATAGAAACTTTACCGCCCTATTTAACACCCTAAGGGGTCGATTTTTGAAAATTAACATATCTGTTATCCTAGATCCTAAACTATCTACATTCCAAATTTCATCAAAATCGGTTAAGTAGTTACGGAGATACGTGGTAACAATCATTCACACACAGACTTTCGCATTTATTATATTAGTAGGACTAGCTTCTCCCAACGAATTCGCCCGCGTGGTACCCGGATAAAAAGTAGCCTATATGTTATTTTGATGTATAAGCTATATTACTATAAAGTTACATCAAAATCCGTTCAGTAGTTTTTGCGTGAAAGAGTAACAAACATCCATCCTCACAAACTTTCGCGTTTATAATAGTAGGAGGATTTCACTATTTGGTACTTAGCAGCTGATGTTTTATTTCCAGGATAGTTTGGATCGTCCATGATAATATTCACGAGCTGATATTCCGGTCAGTGCGGAGGAGTGACCTGGGAAATTACACCTTCAGGGCAGAAAATAAACTTGGAATGGCGGACGTTTCCTTCAAACTAACTGGTAAGCACCATTCTTTAGCTGATGATTATTAAAAAAAACACGCTATAACGACTTTACTCCCCATGATGGACATACTCAGATACATACTCAGTATAAATAAATAAATAATTAAAATTAATAATCCTGTAAATTTTTCATACAGCATCATCTAGCCCCAAACTAAACAGAGCTTTTATGAGAACTTCATGACTGATATATACTACTTATATTTTTTTTTTGTAAACACCCAGACTCGAGACAAATATTTGCAGATCATACAAACATTTGTCCTACGGCTTAAATCGAACCAAAGTCAAAGACAAAATTGATTAATTCATTAAAATCATAAGGATAAATGAATGAATGAGAATACTTCATTGTCCACCACAAGATAACAAAATCATAATATAACTCAAAGTACAATGGGCGGTCTTATCGCTTAAAATCGATCTCTTCCAGACATCCTTGGGATGGAGCGGAATGTATGCAATTGTAAGAATGGTTGGCGGTGAACGTAATAATAAATATAAGAGGAGAGTGCTATGCGATATACAAACTGCTATATAAATACATATAATGACATACCTACATACATAGTAATAAACTATACAATATAAATATATATATATATATATATATATATACTAAGGGTCTCATTACGAAAGGTGGTTTAAATCAGTGGTTTATCTTTTAGACCTTTGATTCCTGATTTTCAAGACAAATTGTTGTGCAAAGGAAACAAGGCTTAAAATTGAATGCTATAGTATAATAGCCGACAGTCTATGTGACATTTCAAAAAGAGGTTTAGCAAATAACTGCTAAAAGATAAACCAGGCGGTCACCTAGTTTATTTCTATCATAACTCAACCTCTTTTTGAGAACCTACTTTTTTTGGTAGCCAATCAAAATTATGTTTTTCTTTTTTATTTTGGTTTAGAAGTGTTTTTTAAATTAAACGGTCATCCCGTGGTTTTATTTTATTTTTAAATTTTCGACCGTAGTGGCTTTGCAATAATACTTTTTTTTCGATAAGGTATATTTAAACCATGGTTTAGTGGATCTGACAGAACTTGAGTTCAACTCGAGTTTAGACCACGTTTCGTAATGAGACCGAAAGAGTTTTTATCACGCAAAAGGTTGCGATATCTGATTATTTAGGAATCAGATACCGCAACGTTTTGCCTCTCAGGCGCCACAGAGGTCGTTAAGCAGTTACGATGATATGTTTTTTTTTTATTCCTCTGATAAGATTTTTCAGAGACTTTGTTTACTTTTGTTTAATGGCATGCATTTAATATAACACTATATATATTCAACAAAATTTATGTATCTATTGTTTTTTATTTCTTATTTCTTTTGTTTTACATTACAGGAAAGATACATTACGATGATATGTTCCAGGTGTCCCCAACGTGGCCTCTTTCAAAGTTGACCAATCATTGAACAAAGCTACATCTACCAGCTTCACTCTCATCTGGGAGGTGGATTCCTATTCCACTATAATCGGTAAGTTCCTAAGTTCTATTTTCAGGTATTTTTTTCTATCATCTCCCTTGAGATAGGTTTTCATGTCTATCTCAATAACTCAAGTTACCCCACCCGTTAGATCAAAATATATTTATATGTGACGTACGGCTTTTATACCTCAATCGAGGGGTAAAATAGGTTACCTAAAAAATAGGGTAAAATTGGTATTAGATATTTTATGAAAAATATTTACGCTGTAAATACAGCGTATACATATAAGAACGAGTTTCTCATTTGTTTTAGTATTTTTTACTTGTTTTGTAAGTTGAATAGTTCTAAACTGTTATTAAACAGTTAATGGACTAAACTAAATAAAATATTTGCTCTTATATGTCTGTCATTTCAAATTAAACAGAACAAAACAAAATATTGTTTAAGTGTTTAATTTTTTTTTAAAGCAAGCTTGGTTGTTCCTTTTTAGAATACAATCTTTGGCTTCGTCCGTACTATGGCAGATTAGCGACAAGTGAACCCGATGCATTCACGACTGAAGCTCCAGCCAACATGTGGAGCAAAATCGTCGTACCTGGAGACTCGAGTGATGGTAAGCAGATAAATAATTCCCATTTTCGCCTCAGAAAATGAATGAATGAAAATACTTTATTTTGATATAAACAAAATAAACAATAACACATTATGATAATGGTACAATGGGCGGTCTTGTCACTTAAAAGCGATCTCTTTCAGACAACCTTTGGATGGTTTGATTTTGATTTTGAAGTGGTTAAATAATATTATGCATAAAACATACTAGGTAGGTACAGCAAAATATAAAATACATATTTTATTTATATGTTAATATACATATACATTCAATACTTACCTATATAAATACTTATAAATACGAACAGTCGCAACTCAGCAAAACAAGATCAAGCTAAGCACGATCAGAGCTTGTGTTATGGGAACGACATGACTGATATACTACTTATATACATATGATATCATACATAGAAAACACCCAGAGTCAATCTGATAGAAGATCATTCCTTTTGGTGGAGGACAAAACGACCAGTGTTCTCAATAACCTATTTAGATTTTCAGTACGCTTTTTGATAAATTTATTTTATATTGATAATTTATCTGTCATACTTTTCTGTTTCCAGGCCCAATACATAGTGCAATTTACACAGTTAGAGGACTTACGCCAACTACAGTTTACGAAGCTATAGTAACTTCCAGAAATAGGTGAATAAATTGCTGTTAAGTATGTTATTAAAATCAATCAATATGTTATTAAAATCATGCAAATGATTTTTATCTGTCATTCAGGTTTGGATGGAGTAAACCGTCATCTATTTTACATTTTGCTACGGAACCTGGAGGTAAGTCAAGCTACTTTCTTATTTGACTTCATGATTGTTATAACCGTCTGCACTAAGTTCTATCGAAGACTGGCCCATATCCTAGAATTGTGCTCAAACGTAGATTTGATATCCGATCATCTGATTTATAGGTACCTACTTGACTGTTGAATCTCTATTTAGGTATTGATCTTATTCCAGAATATTACACAAACTCCACTCAGCTGAATTCAAATCACGTGTCTTACTGACATATCTTTTGTATATGTATAGACACGTCGAAATCTGATATTTTCCTTAACTTTCTTAATTTACCCCAAGTGATCTCTATGTCAATTCAAATCAAGTCAATAGGTTTTTATTCATTGAAATCACAAGAATCATAAAGAAACGTCAGCTTAAAAACTAAGTGAATTGATTTGTAATAAAAAAAACAGTGAATTTACACCGATTCCTTGTGCGCGATCAAGCCTATAACTTGTATTATAAAATCTGTGCCTATAAGAATCAGGCAACAAACTTTACTTGTTTTTTTTTGTGATTCTTCATTCAGCTAGTGTGGTGCCATTCGAACAAGGTGAACTCATTTATCGAAAAAGAGGGGGATCTACTTAGGACAAAACGGGTAAAGAAAGTTTTTTTTATTATTTCAGCGGGACGTTCAAGACCTTCGACATCAGACTATACAGACATAACGCCGATTCTGGAAGAGTACGATTCAGAACCGCATAATATAACACAAGCTCATATATTCGGAAAAAACGAGGCGTGGTCTAGGGGAGAACGAGAAACACCGTGTATGGTCGCCATTTTGATGCTTGCCATTTGTATTAGGATGTAGACAAAATAACAACCTATTTATATAACTTTATTTAGGTTTAGTTAGAAGCTAGAATTCAGCTTTAGTTTACAAACATTATTTACCTTAATATTTATAATTTACCTATTTCAATAGATGCGTTTAAGCCGTTTATATTGAAGTATTCAATAAATTATCGTCAAGATTGAAGTTTTATCATGTTCCTCCCAGTACCAACAGAACATTGTAATAATAATATGTATTTTATATTTTTGTAAATATTTGTTTGTGCAATAAGTTTTAACTAAGATAATATAGGAGTTTTTTTATTAATTAAGTTACTGTAAATAAAGTCCGAAATAATACATAACATGTATTTGATTACGATTATTTTATTTATTCATATATTTAATACATTAATCATTTTTTAAACAATCGTTCTTGTTTTACAATAAATAAATTTTGTGATAGTTCATGCTTAAATATTTTATTGATTCTAAAACACTGATAGTGATTTATTATTTTTTTATATTCTTTTACTACAACGTGTAGTTAGTCTTAAACCTAGTCATTAGACTTTTTGAAATTAAAACTTGTCAGACATAACCACATACATTTTTCTTAAATTTAAAAAACATTTATTACATTCACTTACTCATACAATATTTAAAATTTTAAATACGGAGTAACAATAATTTATAACGAAACTGGTATAGGCTATCGCTAAAGAGAATTGTTTTAAATATCTGATATTTATTGATTCTTTAATTTAGACTTTGGAAGGAAACAAAATAATCGAAAATTCCGCAAGTGAGCCCTTTTCTCGCAGAAATTTCAAGAATTTTAATTTTACTAAACATGTTTTATTAGTTTTGTTCACAATGGAAATTTTGTTAAAAACTCAATCGCAATTAGCCTAAACCACTTTCATTGTCTTAATTTTTATAAATATACAAAAAAGTTTGGTCTTTATTAATAAATAAAATTAAAATTTAGAATGGGGTGACAAAATACTGGTTCATAAGACTAGAATTAGGTTAGCTTTAAAAGAATTAAAAGTTAATAATGAAAAAAGATTAAATGATCATCAATGATTTTTGACATGAATATGAAAACAATTACTATATTAATACATAATGATAAATATTATACTGACATTACATAATAAATATTAAAATTTACATACACATTACTTACATTTATATAAAAAATTACAACTTCAATTAAATGAAATGCCATTTCTCCTAGGTAACAGTAACTACCCGTAAAGCAAAATAATTCTAATTAAAAAAGTAAGTAAAAATAATCATCCGAAAAACTCTTAAAAAATTTGACATTGCTAGCTGTCAATTAATATAACTTTGACAGCCAACAATAAAATAATGTAGAAAAAATTGTGTCAACCATTTGTGATGTTTAAAACATTTATCTTATAGAAGCCAAAAGTAAAATGTAACAATAATGAGATATGTTTAACATTTTTGCTTATTAACATTTTAAACACTCATGAACAAACTTCACTAATCAAATAATCAAATCTTTCATAACTAAGTAAATTTAATATGAAAAGATTCTGAACAGTTCCTTGACTGTTAACTTTGTTAACTTAACTTAATGTTGAAGTTCAATAACAATGAATAATTTAAATTGTGAAAGTGTAATAGCATGATTGATTAGTTTACATTACAAACATTGAGTTCATAACCTTGATTTTCATGGCGAATCCTATCTGCGTAATCCACAAATACCTCAGTACCAACTAACGTCATTATATATTTTAAGACGCTTAAATGCAGCGAAAAATATAAATTAGATCTTAGATAAAACATTGCATTTATGCGAAATCTCTGCCAATTTCAACCCACTTTGACAATTCCCTTGTCACTGTCCACTTCGACACTTTCATTCTATTAACTATACTTTTGTGATAATCACAGTCACTTTCACTTTGAAGTCCATCACTTTTCACTTGTCCTTTACTAATCAAAGTGTCAAAGTATCACTTTACACCGTCTTCCCCAATACTTACCAAGAAATAAAAGATACATCGACTATTATTTGAATTGAAATTACAACATACACACATTATGAACGGCATACCTTATTTTGTCTTAACTATTGTATTATTCATGAGAGAAATATTATCATAAGAAAAGCAATTTCATAAGTTTACAGCAGAATTTAGCTGACAATGCTTATGATGCTAATAATTTCGAAATAATAATATTTTTGTAAAACAACATTTATGTAAGCCATTAACAAAATTTAATTATTATGTATATGAACTTAATATTGATTATGAAATATTAATTATATTGGCAGTATTGTGTTACCGCATCAACCATTTTGCTTTGTAAAATGCAGCTTTCTTTTTAGATCATTAAATTTTTCTTCGCTTTAACTTCTAAAATCAGTTTCAACTCAGTTTCCACATGAAATGTTACCAAGTTGATTTTTAAACATTTCCCTACAACGGATTACAAAATCTCAATTCACTTTTGAAAACTATAATTATTTTATTTTGAGATTAATTAATATCCCAACTTTCTAAATAATTAATTATTTCTTTGGAATTTGTAATAAGTATATAAATAAAACCGAACAGGCATAGTCCTGATGACAAAAACTCTATGTCGTGAGCATCAAGGACTACTACCACGGCACCACAACACCCGCAGCGGGAATTAAACCTGCTCATCTCACATTACTGAGGTTATCTAATTTTCACAATTACAGTTTTAACTCTTTAAATTTTCTTTCCTTCATTTAAATCATTTCATTGGATACTTACTATTAATAAATTTTATGACTATTTGAAGGATAGTTTCAATATGGAGCTAGAATGAATTTTAATTATTATTATACTTAGGTACCTATTAACAGAGCTATATACGTTCAACAATTGATTTCCATTGAATTGAGTTTGATTTTCAAGGCAGTGTTGAAATAACGCTGGCTTTATGAAATATGTAACGTTCAATTTCCAACTTTTCCCTAGAATTCATCTCATTTTACCCCACTGTCCCATTTCTTCACAGCTTTTTTTAACGAAGTTTCCCCTCGTTTTTCAATTCCAGCCTCCGTTTTAATTAAATTCACTCCACATTCGGCCACGCGTGTTCGTGCTTGCACACTTTGCAAGCCTCAAAGATGTAGAATGTAGCTGATTTATCCGGGGAAAGATGCTTTGCGTGATGGATCAGTCTACCGATTCGTTTATCTATTCATCATTTCTTAGTATCAAAACACTTGATTTCAAAACCCATTTTCCCCCTGATATGGGGTAGCACAATATAGTTCGTTAACCCATTTCCCCCCCCCGTTAAGTGGTAGCACAGTATAGTGGTGTAGTCGGGTCCGGTACCGCTAGTGCAGCGGGGAGTGCAGGCCGCCGGCGAGGTGCGCGCGCGCGGCGGCGCTGTGAGCGCAGCGCAGCGGGGCGTAGCAACACAGACACGGGACCAGGATGCTTAATAGAGTTATGCCGATCCAGCTGGAAAACAAACATTTTGTGTGATACTACTATAGATACGGCATAAGGAAGAAAAACTTTTTCACTTAAAATACTATCTTTTCGTTTTTTAGCGGGAAAATTTTGTGAAGTTTTCCTTAAGCCTTATACATTGACATGCATACATAAATATGATAAATTCATACATAATAAATATGATACGAATAAAAAAAAAGTTTATGTAAACAGCTTTTTGTTTTCATCTGAATTTGAAATATTCCAATGACTGCTTCGTTTCTTTGATAGTGTTCTTTTAACCAACTGCCTGATAATCTTTAGTAAGGCCCCCAAAATTTTATCTTTACGAACAGAACAGAACACACATTAAACATTTATCAAATTCTTTAAATACGCAAATCCATGATTTTCCAATAGTAAGTGCTACGGTTGCCAGAATTCAGGACTTATACAAAGAAGTAGGGCAAAGATATTTTTTTTTAAAGAATCAAGGTATTTAATAAATTTTAAAGCTCGTGCACTTAATCGATTCTACAGAAAAAGTTCTTATATCATCCTTATTAAAAACTAAAATAATGTTTTTTTGCATTTATTGACTAACCCCTTGAGGAGGGGAAGGGCAGTTTTATATCGTTATTACCCCTATTGCAACTAAACTAAGAAAAGAAAGAATCAAATCTAATTATCATAACATGTATCCCATTGAATCGTTCGTTTACACGTCACTGGTCGTTTCTTGGTTATCATGTGTGAATAACGTACCGTTTAGCACACTGCTCGTCGGGTGGACCGCATTCGCATGGATGCATTGCGAAGTCCCCTTCACCATCCGACATACAGTGGTATATCATACACTGAAAAAAAAAAAGAATTCATTTCTAAAAGTGTACAGTCACTTAAAGCTGTGTTGCCCGCAACTATATCATATCCAGATATAGCCAGATGCAGATGCTGAAAACCAGCGCTGCAGCGGTGGCGAATTGGCTGCAGCTCAGCGTGAACTACATTCACGCTGCTGCCAATTCGCCACCGCAGAGCATTGCTTCCTTTATTTTATTATAACTACTAGATTATTTTATTTTTTCTTAGTTCTTAATTACCTTATATTATATATTTTTTATCTATCTGTCTATTAGGCTGTGAAAACGCCTATGTGTACTCTCATCTTTCACGAAGCATAGTACTGTGGGGGAATAATGTAGACGTCATACAACCAAGATCACACCTAAAATCGCACAGCGATGGCCCATACATGATGTCAATTAAAATCTAAAACAAACTCCCAAAACAAATCACAGAATTACAAAAAGATTCGCTTTTCACTAAAAAACTAAAATCATTTTTAATTAACAAATGCTACTATGACTTTAACGATTATTTAGACTAGGCAGCTAACAAAAAAGTGACGTAAGTACCTATTTTGACTAATGAAAATTATAACAAAAGAAAAATGACTAAACCTACTTAATTATGTTATTCTAAATGCTACATACCGTGATGCTTTGCATACCTTAACTTTATTTTATCGTACCTACTAGTTTTTTGTTTAAACAAAACTTCGGCCTGTCTACCTATCTATTGCTATACCCTTGGACAGGGTTCATGTGAGATACCTACCTATAAACACCATGTATGTACCTACCATGTGAAAGCATAAATGTATTGAGTATTGAAAACATCGTGCCTGAATCCTCAACCTTTTTATTTACCTATACCTTCTAATTATAACACCATTAAAAAAATATTGCACCTACGCTAGATATGTTTGTTTTGGTGTGAGAAAATAAATGACTTTTGAATTTATTTACGACACGGCATCCCCATTTTATATTATGGTAGAAGTCTCACCTTTCCGCACAAAGCGTCCTATACCTTCTAATTATAACACCATTAAAAAAATATTGCACCTACGCTAGATATGTTTGTTTTGGTGTGAGAAAATAAATGACTTTTGATTTTATTTACTACACGGCATCCCCATTTTATATTATGGTAGAAGTCTCACCTTTCCGCACAAAGCGGTCTATATGTACTTTTATCGTCAATGCTATTGTTTTTATTTGACCAAAGCACCGGCATATTATACCATAACCATTTAATTGACACGGTAGCGTGGAATGAAGAGGAAGGCAGATACTTCGTTATAGTTTTGACAGAGCCCCTGTACTGCTTACAATTATTTGTGCCTACTTACAGTAATGTTATTTATGTATTGATAAGGCTTTACAACCGCTTATTATTTTGTTACACACATTGATCTTGATTAGACAAAGTCCTCTATACAGCTGCAAATTTCTAACTATTTTTATAACTTTGTATGTCGTGACAAACAAAAATGTATAAACAGTGGAGTTTATACTTTTTAAAATTGACGTGACTAAGTATTCCTTGTGATTCCAAAGTATGAATAAATATGAATATGACTACTGAACTTTTGTAATAGTGAAATTATAGTGTTTCTGGTAGTGTCACGGGGAAGCAGTTATATAAGCTTATATGTAAGCATAGAGTAGACAGCCTCAAGAGACGCAATGTTTGATAATTTGCTAGGAAATAACTCTGTCAACTGTCGTGCGAGTCCCGCCACGAGTGCTGTGCTCTGATTGGTCGAAACTGTAATTTCAACCAATCAGTGCAGGCAACATAACGCAATGACAATGTCCGCCAACATCAGTCCTAAAATACTGATGTGTTGACAGAACAGTGTAGTTCAATATGACGCCTCTCGGGGTTAACTGTTCGATGTATTTAAAGTACCTGAGGGCATTTGATGCACGTGACGCAGTCGATGCATGATTTTAAGCAATCCGGTGCGTATTCGCACGAGCCCGGCCGGTTAGCGCTCTCTAAGTACCATTCGTGGCAATGTCTGGAAACAAAGATTTTAACATCATGTTTTGTATGTTAAGATTTTAACAGCCTCTGTGGTGCGGCGGGCGAGTAGCGGGCTGAGACGCATACGGTGCATGTTCGGCTCCCGCTGCGGGACAAACATTTGCATGTTCTGCAGATAAGGTTGCGGGTTCGATTCCTGCAGCGAGACAAATGTTTGTATGATTTGCAAGTATTTGTCTCGGGTCTGGGTGTTTTCTATGTATAATAAATAATGCTGGACATTATTTATTATTTATTCTATGTATAATAAGAAAGTATTTACAAAAAAAATATTAAGTAGTATATCAGTCATAACACAAGCTTTGCTTACTTCGGGGTTAGATGGTGCTGTGTGAAAATGTCCAACATTATTTATTTATTCATTCAATGTTTTGTTTTCTTATAATCGTTACCCCTCTGGGGACTAAAGATTAAGCATCTTTAATCCCCTAATATCTTATAAAAAGCTCCTTAGGTAAACAGTGATTTTTTTCTTGTGTTGGATTTGCAATGGCACATCAGAAAGACACCAAATAGTGTTTAGTTAATCAGCTTTTTGAAAATCTTTTGACATTTCTTTTCATATATAACTTCTTAAAATCATGTGTAAGGCCAATATTTTCTGAGGCAATAATGTAGCCTAAAATTAAAATAAAATCCTAAATTACTATCCTACTCATTTAAAAAGTTATGATGGTAAAGCTCCACAATATAGTTTCCTTACCGGCATTTAACTCGCGATTGAAATGGATCCGTTGGTTTCTTCGGCAAAGGTGGTGGATCGCTATACGAACATTTCTTTAACGATCCTGAAATTACAAAAGGAAAAATCTTAACTAAGTAATGCATTTTTCATAGGTTGGACAAAACGGGGTACACTGGGTTACTGTTATAGCAGGGGTAACAACGTATTAAAATCATTGTGTTTTTGGTGGTTTACCCTATCGCTACTTTACCCCAAAGAACAGGCGGGGTAATGCAATGGAAACTTGTTTTTAGGGTTAGATGGGTTAGGGTATAACCTTATTTACCTGAATCCCGCTTGAGTAGTGGTGGCTTGGTGTTGGGTGAAGACTTTTCTGATGTGATGATACCCCCCGTTCCCACCTGAGGGTAGTTGTAGTCGTGAACCTAGAATACAAGAAAATACACAATGAAAGTAGGTATTAAATCCTGTATTTCTGACTAGGTGTGTCACGGCCGCTCTCGGCCCCGACCTTCAGTTCGCATCGCCCTCCCGCGCTATTACTTCTTTTGCTCAGCTCCTAAGGATCGTGGCGTAGTGTTAAATAGCCTTCTTAAAGAATAGGCATATTAATAACAAATGAAAAAGAATTTACAAAACCGACTGGTAGTTCCAGAGATTAGCACGTTCAAACAAAAAAACAAACGAACTCTTCAGCTTTATTATTAGTATAGATTAATGTTACAAACTAGCTATTGCCCACGGAACGTGGAACCGTCACACAAAAAAACATATAGCACACATCAAAACTTTGGGGTTTCTTTTTACTTGTTGGCCAACATGTAGTTTAGGGTACATGATTTTTTTGTACTCAGTAGTACTTACAAAACTAATTCTACCCCAGAGGATTCATACCAAATAGTATTTTACGGTACAAGACACGTTTTACACCAGGCTTGATTTTGCGTTTTATAAGTTTTCTCGTTAACCCCTGCAGAGGGGTAAAATAAGTATTACATTTAGATTTAATGTACACTTACAGCAGTTAAGTGTACGTAAGGATAGCGGTCAGGATCAGTTTCGGCAAGTTTTTCGTCGACATTTCTGTGATGATAGGAAACAGCTTCGTATTTTATCGTTTCTGAAAACACAATAATATTATGATTATTATGATATATCTGGGTATCTTCAAGGTAAGAGTGAATAGATACCATCTAGATGAGATTATAGCCAAATGAAGATCCATTATTGATTTAATAAAAATACATTATTTATTGCACTCGTAAAATTTTATCCGTTCGTTGTATCAATGTTTTTCCTTGGTGATAGCAGGGTAGCGTCGGGTTAGACCAGCCTCTATTTTTTTTGTAATATAGCACGTCTATTAAACAAAAAAAAAGGATGGTCATTGTTCCAATAAGCGGTTATGGGCTTGTAATCTGTCACGTGAAATGCTAACTGAAAAGCTAGGATTCTAGGAAAGAGTTCGTTTTAATCTTAATCCGAACAGATGGGCTATATGCCTGATTGCTAGCTTGGTGGTATAAAAAGAACTTGGTGGTTTACCTCCGTGGTGTGTGGGCAGTGCTATGGCGCATAAGATGGGGGTCTGTTTGTCTGTGGTGCGCAGACGACTTGCACTCGAGTTTTCGGAGCTTGATCGCGACGAGCAGGGCAGGTCAAGACACTGGAAAATAAAACTTCAATTTATTTTTTGTGACGACCTCTGTGGCGTAGTCGGCGATGGCCCGCCTGAGACGCAGAAGATTGGGGTTCAATTCCCGCCACGGGACAAATTTTTGTATCTGCAAATATTTGTCTTGGGTCTGGGTGTTTTCTATGTATAATATGTATGTATTTGTACAGGTAGGACGTCTGCTTGTTTGCTACTTGAGTTTTATAAAACAAAAGTAATAAAGTTGAATGATGGATGATATGGTTTACCTCGAAGATGTTTTGGTCTTCGTCGTCGTCTTTCGGTCCAGGATTGCGTTCTTTGTAGGCATGAAGCGATGGCCACGCCCCATCCAGACCTATTACAATAAAACTTTATTAGGACAATTTTATTTATTTAACACTTCCGCACAAATAATGTAGTGTTAGTAGGACTTGATGCTAAAGCATTCTCTACCAGTCAACCAGGGCTAGAAAAATACCACTTTCTGTTGACGTTAACGCCTGCGGAAAGATAAAATTGTATGGAAATGACATTAACTGCAGAAATGTCACGTTACTGTTGCAAAGTTTTACCTTGACAAATTTGCGTTAGCGTGAAAGGAAAAGAAAGCGTGAGGTATTTGTCTAGTCCCCTGCTTGCAAAAAGTGGGCGTGGGCGAATATAATGTTTGGGCGTGATATTGACTACCCACTACTTCACCTCACGATTCTCAGATCAGAGTACAGATCTGAGAATGTCCATCATGGGGGTCCTAGTCGAAGGCGTGTTTATTTTTGCAAAGACTTCATGGAGCTGAATCTGTGACAAGCTCAATTATATCCTACTATCCTACTTCTATTATAAACGCAAGAGTGTAAGGATGAATGAATTAATGAAAACACTTTATTGTACACCATAAGAAAATTGATATTGATATGATTGATGTCACGTGACATTTCCACAGCTAATGTCATTCCCATACAAATAATCTTAATCATAATCTTTCCGCAGGCGTTAACGACAACAGAAAGTGGTATTTGTCTAGACAAACAGTTATCATTCAATATGACAGATTGCAAGTCTATCGTCGCTTATTGGAACACCTTAGAAGGGATTCTGTATTAGCTTTTGCGAATCACTAAATCCCTATACACCCTGGGTCACTATGCCTACAGAGTGACCAAGAGAAACCCGAAACAAACAAACTAAAGCAAGCATATCAACTCACCATGTAAGAATCCAGTATACGGAAGGGGCAAGCAGAAAAAACCACATTAGATAAATTAGTTCACGAAAATTCAGTTTAATCACAAATATAAAATATCTACTGTTTAATAAAATGATATTATCACTATAATGTTTTTGGTCACTACATGATGCAGGGGTTTTTAGGCGTAGGGTATCCTGACTATATATTAGTCTGGGGTAAAATTACAAGAAGAATATTTCCTATGAGGTATCTTGACTAATGGTGAAGACTGGCTTAATCAAACGTGTTAATTAAGTAATAAACACGTCATAAACACGTTTGTTTAAGCCAGTTTTCACCATGAGTCAAGATACCCCGCGAGACTTAAGTAGTATAGCAAAATAGGTACTTAACTATTATGCTATACTACTTAAGTAGACTTCAGTAGTATAGCAAAATAGATACTTACCTATTATGCTATACTACTTATGTATCGCTTTATTTCTCCATTTACATACTACTTAGTAAATTTTAATCGGTTTCCCGCTATACAGGCTAGCCCCAGTGCGGGATCCATTGTAATATTGTAAACAGTTTTTAGTATTTTTTGAGAAATAAATTATTTGTATTTTATTTTTTTGTAGCTAAAAGCTCCCCGGTCTTGGGGTAATTTGAATCAATCTCTTAAGAACGGCTTGTGCTTCTCCTAAGAATTCTTTTTGGGTGAAGTTTAAGCCGGACTTTTGGTATTTTGGGGTAGGTAGTAGTAAATTCATAGTTTCTGTTACACGATCTTCAGCCTTTGTATCTTTCGTATAGTCTGTTCCATCCCAAGATTGTCTGGTTGCCAAAGTTAGCTAATTAGCGATAAGACCACCCATTGTTCAACATTGATAGATAGATAGATAAAAGACTTTATTTGAACTTCAGACACATACATACAAAATACAACAATTATACAGTGGTAAAAATAAACAATAATTAAATACAGTTAACTATTATCAATAATATAATTAAAATCTAGGTATAATGTCTATGTGTACTGCAGTACGCCATAAAGGCCTTGGCTCAGCGTGATATTTTGCTTTAGAAGCAAAAACACTGATTTTCAGCCATCACCTAATGAGAGCAAGCATAACGAGTTTCAACTCAATGTCATCGTTTGTATTATTTATAGAAGCTGAAATATTATTTGGTGTGCAGCAAAATACAATCTTTTATCATCTATTTTGACTAAAGGCATAGTCATACACGGCTGACTTGCCACCCTCATCGAAATAAACTGCTTTTGGCTGATAGATTAACTAAAAAGTACTCCAGACGTGTGGTAGCTTAACTGTATAGTACTAAACAGGGTAAAAGAGGATTAGCTTTTTGACAGAGCTACTCAAACAGAGCAGAGCAGAGCAGAGCAGTTTCCAAATTTTTGCTTTTGCGGGGTATATTGACTCAAAGGTAAAAGTTGGGGTACCTTAACTAAGGAGTACTAAACAGGGTAAAGGAGGATTAGCTTTTTGCCAGAGCTACTCAAACGCAGTTTCCAATTTTTTTCTTTTTTAGGGGTATATTGACTCAAAGGTAAAAGTTGGGGTACCTTAACTAAGGAGTACTAAACAGGGTAAAAGAGGATTAGCTTTTTGCCAGAGCTACTCAAAACGCAGTTTCCAATTTTTTTCTTTTTTAGGGGTATATTGACTCAAAGGTAAAAGTTGGGGTATCTTGACTAAAGGGTAAACTAACCTTCCAGCAGTTCTTCCACAGCTGCCCTGACGCCCTTATCGAAAGCCCTTGCGTCGGCGGCGGTTTGAAAGGTGAGGCCGAAGCGTTGACCATCAGTCACCCAGTGGTGGAAGGTTGGCATTACTTTGTTGTAGTGGAAGTCTTTCTTTATAGTGCATTCCAGTACCACCTGAAAAAATAAATAATGCTGGATATTTTTTCACACAGATGATGATCTAGCCCCAAACTAAGCAGAGCTTGTATTATGGGAACTACATGACTGATTATACTACTTATATTTTTTTGTAAATAACATATTATACATAGAAAACACCTAGACCCGAGACAAATATTTGCAGATTATACCAATCATTTGTCCCGCGACGGGAATCGAACTCTTCGCTCACTGCGCCACATAGGTCGTCGAGGTTTTAACTACGTTAAATGGGTAGGTCTAGATACTAGCTTACCACACCTTATTCACTTACCATAGGTACCTAGCTTATACTTTCAGAACGACCTACAATATAATAATAATCTTAAGATAGCATAGTTCTCATGTAAGTAACTTTTTGTCTTTTTGAGAATAAATATATTTAAACCGAAAGGTATGATAACGATTTTCAAAAGTTCAGACGTTATAAAGCAGGTGCTAGTCTACACTAATATTATAAAAGGTAAAGTTTGTTAGTTTGTAAGTTTGAAGGAGGTAATCTATGAAACGAATCATCAGAATTCAATATTTTTTTCAAAAATCAAAAATTATTATTAAATAATTTAATTTTTTTTTACAATACTGAATTCGGATGATTCAATATTTTTTTATTCATGAATCATCCGATTCATTAATAAAAAACATAGGTATTATCACGTTAAAAGGATTAGATAGAGACCAATTCTGCAACGTAAATCGACCAATCAAACGGTCGAGCGAATGCATTTCTTAAGAACGCTGCCAGTACCGAAGCTACTTTTCCCGTGTAGCAGATGGACGAAGTCAAAGTTAAAGTCGAAATTCATTTGTTCATTAAAATCACAAGGATCACTTTGAAACGTCGATTTTATCTACTGCGTGTAGATAAAATCAACGTTTCCTCCTCCGCGACCAATCCAGGAAAGAAAGGCAAGAGAACAAGGCTGGTTATTATTTTTAATTTTATTATCCGTTTACAATTTTTTTTTTTATCGAGTCCCAACTCGAATTTGATTCAACTCGCATTTACAATCTCAAGAGTTTTTATCATCTATATAATCAGATATTTTATAACATGCCATTCTGTTTAATTACGTTTTAAAATTTGATAATTGACACATTTAAAAACGTAGTCCGCGGGCAGTAGAATCCATTATAAAAGTATCCATTATAAAAAGAAGAAAAAGAAAGAAAATATTTTTAATTACAAAAATAAACTACATACCATATTATCACTTATCCGGGTTCCATGGATGTAGTACTCGTGGCTAGTAGCGAGCGCATGTGCCTTTTCGCCTTTCGACTCGCCTTTATCTGGGAAGGAATGTGCCATTTCTAACCGTTCTTCAAAAAAGGTGGATGGCTATTTTGGGTCTGTTTTTGGGATATTCGGAGACCTTTTGAATGAATTAGAGATTCTGAAGTACAGGAATTGGACAAAATAATTAAGTGGCACACTCTATGTTGGACAATAATAAAGTTGTACATTCAATAATATTGGACATTCATGAAGGGGTACACTCAATAATATTGGACATTCATAAAGTGGTACACTCATAATGTTGGACAGTCATGAGTGCTACACTTTATGTTGGACAGTATTCAAGTTATACACTCATAATGTTGGACAGTAATGAAGAGATACACTCACATGTCAGTCAGTATAGGTATAGTGGTACAGTAAGGCGACGCAGGGACAGGGACAGGGTCAGGGTCAGGGTATACTCACGAGTGGCGCGTCGCTTGCCCACGCGCACGTCAGCGAGTCCGCCCCCGCTCAGCCCCACCCACCCCTCCGCCTGCTCGTCGCGGCACATCACCTGCGCCCGCACCCGCACCAAGTACCCGCACCCACTGGAACGTACACATTTCATTATTTAATCATTCATAAAAATAAATAAGTAATGCTGGGCATTTCCACATAGCATAATTTAGCCCCAATCTAATACAGTACAATAGTACAGATGATTAAAAACCCAACTGTCACTTAAGAGTTAGAGCCCGATCAAATTGACGCGGTGGCGGTAGCCGATGGCGGTGACAGGAGGCGGCGGCGGTGGCGGTGGCAGGGGGCAGGAGGCTGTGGCAGGTGGCGGTGGCAGGTGGCAGGAGGCGTTATATTTATCACCGCCACCATCAAAAAGAGATATTTGTCACAGTACCTAAACATGTAATTTGATTTTATTTATATCGCAAACTCTACTTTAATCTCGAATGTCAGAGTCCTACCAGTAAATAGCATAGTCCATTTCATTTAGTTCCATAAAATTCCACCAAGTACTAATTCCAATCGTTCTCTGGTAGGTACCTATTGCATTCATAAGTACCTACCAAATTGGACGAATTCGATCCTAATCCCAAATTGTGAATAAACTCGCGTGTCACGGATACCTAAATAAATAGCATAGTGCATTTCATTTAGTTCCATAAAATTCCACCAAATACTGATTCCAATTGTGCGCTAGTATTGCATTTAATAGTACTAAATTGAACGAATTCGATCCTAATCCCAAATTGCGAATAAACTCGCGTGTCACGGATACCTAAATAAATAGCATAGTGCATTTCATTTAGTTCCATAAAATTCCACCAAATACTAATTCCAATTGTGCGCTAGTATTGCATTTAATAGTACTAAATTGAACGAATTCGATCCTAATCCCAAATTGCGAATAAACTCGCGTATCACGGATACCTAAATAAATAGCATAGTGCATTTCATTTAGTTCCATAAAATTCCACCAAATACTAATTCCAATTGTGCGCTAGTATTGCATTTAATAGTACTAAATTGAACGAATTCAATCCTAATCCCAAATTGCGATTAACCTCGCGTGTCATGGATACCTAATTAAATAGCATAGTCCATCTCATTTAGTTCCATAAAATTCCACCAAATACTAATTCCAATCGTGCGCTAGTATTGCATTCATAAGTACCAAGTTGGACGAATTCGATCCTAATCCCAAATTGCGATTAGACCTATCTGACCTCATACTAGGATTCTGTATCTTGAGTATCAGAAATTACCAATACAATGGTACAATCAGCAACAATTGTTTCAATCTTTAAGCTCAAATACGTAGGTATTTCTAGAACCTGTAGCAATAATAATATAATAATAATGCTGGACATTTTCACACAGCATCATCTAGCCCCAAACTAAGCAGAGCTTGTATTATGGGAACTACATGACTGATATACTACTTATATAGTTTTTTTTTTGTAAATACATACATAATATACATAGAAAACACCCAGACCTGAGACAACTATTTGCAAATACAAACATTTGTCCCGTGGCGGGAATTGAACCCGCAACCTTCTGCGTCCCAGGCGGACCTTCGCCCACTATTCCACAGAGGTCGTCATAGATAGATAGATAGAAAATGCTTTATTGCACATGATAAAACAAGTAGGTATATAGGCGAACTTAATGCTAATTCGCATTTTCTTCCAGCTAACCTTTGTGTTATGAAGAGTGGAGCGGTAGTGCGTTTGGCTGATTACCAAAAAGAAGAACAATTTATAAAACTATAAATAAATAAATAAATAAATGCTGGACATTTTTCACACAGCATCATCTAGCCCCAAACTAAGCAGAGCTTGTGTTATGTGAACTAAATGACTGATATACTACTTAAATACTTTTTTTTTTTGTAAATACATACATATTATACATAGGAAAACACCCAGACCCGAGACAAATATTTGCAGAAATTACAAACATTTGTCCCGTGACAGGAATCGAACCCGCAACCTTCTGCGTCTCAGGCGGACCTTCGCCCACTGCGCCACAGAGGTCGTCCTATATGAATATATAACAATTTATTTACTATATTTAGCTATATGTAATGTTTTGGTCTGTATTTGAAGATCCGCCGTAGTCCTTGACTACCTATCTCTTAAAGTTAGCAAAAAAGAAGGACAAGTGCGAGTCTGACTCGCGCACCGAGGCTTCCGTACAAGCTTGTATGTTCACCAAAATAATTAACATTAGCTACTCAAGTTCATAAATTATGAAAGCACCAAACTAATTGCTATAACGAAAATATAAGAATTTTTTTTTAATTGAGATTTTTATTATCTATTATAAATATAACGGATTCGGACGTAGTCGGATTGAAAGAAAACTTAACTTTGTAGTTGAAAAAATGTTTTCCCATACATCGATGTACGTCGCGGTCAATTCTCGAACAGCAAATTATGTAGGTTTGTAAGTCGCAAAAAAAAAAATATGCTATAAAAGTACAATTTAACGATTTTTGCACTTTTTCCTTTAGATACTTGTGTTGTAAGACCTTGCTACTTGACAAATTTCATGATTCTTGTCAGGTCAACGCCAAGTACCATAGAGATTTTGATTTATTAGCGAATATCAAAATATGTCGCAAAATAACCGATTTTTTTATTGCGTTTAGCAGCTCATCTTAAAACTCTCATTATTAATTTTGGTACTCTTGCCTCATTCATTCATAAAATCGATTGAGCTGCCATATTTGTAAATATCGATTGAAACTAGAAATGTTTTATACAGGGTATGCCAAAATTGGTTTGATTATGTATGGCACGTATCTCAAAAAAGGTAATTCTGCAAAAGAACTAATTTTCTTACGTGTTTTGAGATTTTAACTTTTTCTTAAATCTATTTGTGATTCGTTGTCACTATTTGTTTTATTTGTTTGTTATTTGTTTAAAATAATGCCAACAATTATAGGCTAATAATTGTTTAATTATGTAAAACCCAAAAATTATAGGCTGACTGGAAGTAGGCAAGCAACCAATTTGTTAATCAGATGAATTAGCCGTGGTCGAAGCGAGAACAATTGAAAAATCATATTAGCAATTGATATTTTCCAATTTATCAAGCTATATCCATAGTTAGTAAAATGACAGGCCATTATTATTATACTAAGTAGGACACGATTATACTATGTTATAAGCAGAGGTTATCGCTAAGCATTTAGGTGGGGCATCTTCCCACTGAGCTGCCGATTCCCGCTGCGGGACAAATGTTTACATGCTCTGCAGATATATTTTCCAGGTATAGATGATGCGGTACAAGGTACTCGTTGTTTCTTATACCCACGTTATAGAGAATCCTAGTTTTTCTCATGGCAAAGGAGCATACAGCCCACCTGTTGGTAAACAATTACCGTACCAGAGGCATTACAAGGTCGTTGCGAACCCTTTAAAAAAAATTAAAATGCACTTTTTGAAGAACCTCGTAGTGTGGGACTATGTATGTGAATGTTAGTTGTCTATTTGTGAACCTCGTAGTGTGGGACTATGTATATGAATGTTAGTTGTCTATTTGTTTATCTAACAGACATATTTCCGATGCAGTCTTAAATCTAACCCTCATTTTACAGCTGACTGAAAACGCTACAGCCCTAACGATAATAATACAACAGGGTCGTACGACGCATTGTGCATTGAACTGGAGAATGCAATAGGGTTACTGTAGCGAAACGATAGGGGAGATCACAGGTACAAGTTAGGGGACTATTGAGTTAGAGGGAATAACTGTTGCTTATACTGTTAGGTCAGTTAGCAATTTGGATGAAGTGAATTATTTTATAATAAATAGGACTACTTCAGTCCTTCCATTTATCAATGGGGTATAAGGTGACGTTACTTCAGATAGTTTTTTTTTACCGATCAAGGTTATTTTCAGATCCACCAAATTATCTTCATTTCAAGGAAAAAAATATTATAATATGTAAAATGCCTAAACATCTTTCTAAACGTATTAGATATGATTTTTTTATGCATTTAAGATCGTTGACTAATCAGCAACAGCTTTCAAACATACTGAGATACTTGCAGAAAAAATATTCATCTTCCATTCGAATTACGAACGTATGACCACTGAAGGATAGTTTTAAATTCCAATAGACACACAATTTTAACTGAGTTAAAACTGTTCACAAGCATTCGGAAGATAGATAGATAGATAAAACATTTATTCGTTGCTACAGACACACACCAATATACATTTTATTGTCAGTAACTTTGTGTTTGTGTGTGTTGCAGTACAACAAAAAGGCCATGGCTCAGTGAAATTTTTTTGCTTAAAAGCAAAAGAAAAAGCGGAAGCTTGTGAATAGTTTCTGAACACTGAGCCTACTTAAATTAGCGACCGTCCATCTTTCGTAATCTTTAAGAGATTCGCTACGTAACAGAATAACCTCTTGTTCATGCCTGTTTCTCTGATAGATATTGGCTTATCGCTCTACCATATTTCACTCGTTCAAATCTACATTCTTGTCATGAACATTGCTTTCGATTTTGTTTGTTTCAGCAAATCATATGATGTCCAGTACACGCTTTCTTTTAACTAGCAAAATTGCCTTTCATAATGACCGGCGACTGAGTCAGACCCAATGATCTTCATCATCATCTAATTTATACCCAGTCCACGTTCACAGTAACCATCGGAAATGACCTTAAGTAGACTTCAATGTTAGCTCATCACCGGATTCAATAGAACCCAAGATGTTATGCGCGTTTCTGGGTCATCGTTTCTCTCTTCACGCTCATACTACTGTTGAGACGTGAAACGATCGAGGACATCAGTACTCTAGCAATAGTATCGCAAGCAGTACGGGTCATTCCATGCATCCTGACGTAATATTTCCTGTGCTTGTAATTTTGTAACGGAAGGACTGCATCAGTTCTCGAACTATGTTCATTATAGTTTGCATCTACTGAAACTGTGCCTTAAATATCTACCGAACACTCGGTTCTATAGTTGACTGCATCCGTACTCGAGCTATGTTCATTATTGTCTGCATCTACTGAGACTGCGCCTCCTAAAATATTTACCAATATTTACCAGATACTCGGTTGTTAAGTTGATCAGCTCTCCAGCTATGTTCATTATTGTTTGCAGCTACTGAGACTGTACCTTCTAAAATAACTATAGGACACTGTCTTTAAGTTAAGACGTCAAAATTATCAGCTAACAGGCGAACTTTTACGGCTTCAGCTAAGCTTATAACGGTAGCATCACCAAACTTAATTAGTTTGGTAAAAAAATATCGAATATAGGATTTTCGAGTATAGTTAATATAGGTAGTCCTGGAATAGGTACATGAAATACATAACAGAACATGGTATGCAAATATCCAACTTTTTCTGGATCACATTGATTTCGATCAGTGGCCTGGGCCATTTTGAAAAATCGAGCGTCATCAATATGCTCTGAATATGAATCTGATTAAGTTTCAATGAAAATGTTTTTTTTTTCGAGCTTCATTTTTAAATAGTTCAGGAATACGGGCATACGAGCAAGCATATTATTATCGTCGTCATCCAATATGACGATTCAGGAATCAAAAACTGTAGGAAGACCCGTTGAAATATAATAACGACCAAACAGTTAAAACTATAAAGTAAACGAGGATTTTTCTGTGTTCAGGGTTATTCTATTCAAGGTTTTTACAAAGACCCTTTTGTTTATTCGACGTTTTCGACAAATGTTATTCTATCCATCCAGTGAATGATCCTTCAAAAAAAAGTCGGAACTAAAGCACCCCATCTCTATTTTTTTGCAACTCTTAATGGTCAAGTACAAATAAGGCAAGGCAAGGACGTCCTGAATTGGCAATGTTGCAGCAAAGCTCAATAGTTCGTGTGACCATGAAAGCATTCTTACATTATTGTGAATGAACGACGAGTCATTGAAATAAAGCTATAGGTACCTACACATCAGGGTTGACAAGGGCGGCGGTCGTGCCCAGTTTTAGGCTCCCAATTCTGCATTACAAAGGTGGATTTTATGTTGTTTTAGAAGGTAAATAGCTTGTAATAGCGATGTAAGGGAGATTTTAGAAGTGTTAGGGGAAAATGGCCGGGGTAAGGCCCTACCTAGTTCGACAGGGCGAGCGAAGATTCTCAAAAATCTGAATCAAAGTAACGATACTTACTTTTCAGATGCCTCGGTCATGATTCGACACGTCGAATATCCTAATTTCTACTCGCCACTTCACAGATTTCACCATTTTTATGACATAAATACATCAGATTCACTTTAGAAACGATTGTTTCGGCCCTTTGTCGGGCCTCAGTGCGCCTGCGTCAACACACTCCGGGCGTTTATTCAATGAACGCAGCGCGGCCGCGCGACAGGTGGCGTGTTTGTCGCGCAGAATGAGCTAAACCCCTATGCGATTGGCTGTCACCGCCGTCTGTGACGCACTGACCAATGGGAGCGCTCGATACTGCGCGCGCAAGAATGACAGTACCTCGCAAACAAAGGGTGCAATTCCCGCGAACTTTTGAAACCCTAGCCGCCGGTTTAGTAATTTCCACACCCCATAGGCTCAATCTTTTAATTTTTATCACGACAATTCTTTCACTTTGTAAAATATAGAAAGCACGCTTAAAATCTCGCTCGGAACACGTTTTTGGTGATAAATGCTTAAATTCGTTATTTTTGGACGGGGGTGCGTGCGGAAGTGGGTCGAGGCTTCGACGCTCCGACTAGAACTGAATGGGCGAGCCCCGTTCATGCAGCCCATTCAAAAATAAATAGGTCAAATGAATTGCAGCGGCAGATTATGTTGTAGTTAGTACGTGGCCTAGTTGCAACCATTCATGGCTGCACAGCCTCCGAACTATAAATAGATGTCCTATATTTAGGGGGGTCAATCGCGGCCGTAGTGCACCGAACTGGGTTACCTGAATTTCCTTGTTAATAGTGCATGACGTAGGTTCGTGACGTCATTGTTCGCGTAGTAACTGTATTTTATTCTGTGAATTTAAGGATTTTTATGATTCTAACTTCGCTTGAGATTTTTTGAACCAGTGCTTTAAAATTGGAGGGTGGTTGGTGGAATAGTTAAGGGCCTCTATCTTACAAATTTAAATTAAGGAATATAAACTATTTTTAAACTAACGGATCATTGACTTAAAAGATTTTCCGATACCTTAAAATGAATGCATTTGTAAGGGGTGGGTAGATTTAGGTCTTAGTTAGGTATTTTACTGATTACCTAACAATAACTCTGATACCTAGGTAATTAAGCAAATCTACAATGCATAAATTTTGGTGTCAGAAGTCAATTCAATGAATATTCTATTTAAAATGATTCTAGGAATTTATTTATATAACGTCAAGTCTGAACTACTTTTTCGTATTATTTGAATAGTTTGAAACTGTAGGTATGCAGAGAAATTCAAATATTTTGCGGTCTGTGATATTTTCTTTGCACTCGTAGGTGACATAGCGAAAAAACGGATTCACACGAATTTAAAACATTTCGTACACTGTCATTTATACTTGATTTTTACGCTTAATTTAGTGATAATAGTTTCGAAATTAAACCAAACTGAATTAGCTGGAATGCAAATATATCAAATAGGTACATTATTTTCTTTATTTTTATTTACATCAAAATACTTTAGTTTAACAGCATCACTTTGAATCTAACCTTTACAACCAATTAATTAAAGTACTTAACTAGAATAGCGATGAGAGCCTAATGAGTTTTGCCCTAACTTCCAATCCGAAGGTTGTGGGTTCCAACCCCGTCAGCGATAGATCGCAACAAAGAGCAAATTAAGAATATTGTATAAAAAAAAAAAAAAGAAATTGAAGGGCATTTTCAAATTAGTTGAGAGTAATGAATACTTAATTGTATCACATACATTTTTGTTTTACGAAAGTTACCTATTTTTATTCTGGATAATAATTTATAAATTCTCATAATAATGTATATAATATCAGAATAACACTCTTTTGGATTAACGTACCAGTTCTGAGACACCCTGTATATAACTTAATACGATTATTTTTTTTTCAAAATATTGGCAATATGATAAAAAGTCAATATGAAATTTAGTCACACATTTTTTCATACAAATTTGAGGAGTTCCCTCAATTCCCCATGAATCCCATCATCAGAACTGGATTTTGATAAAAACGGGACCAACCTGAAATAGCCATTCAAGTAAGAGAAATAATTTTTCAATCGGTATAAATGACGAAGTTCTGAGGTAACAAACATTAAAAAACCGAATTGAGAAATTCCCTCTATTTTGGAGTCAGTTAAAAAGCATGGGATGCGACATATTACTGTTTGTGAATAAGGCTGCAGAAAAGTAGGTGAAGTGGTCAAGTGTAATGTCCCCGCTGGGGGGGGATGATGGTTCGAATCCAAATGCCGTCATTAACTGACTTCAAAAAAAGGAGTAGTTCTCAATTCAGTTTTTTTTTATATTTGTTACCTAATGTCTTCACCAATTGTTAACCGATTTTGATGATTTTTTACTGAAAATGATCTGAAGTGGTCCCATACAAGTTTTATTCCAGAGAGATTTCTACTTTTCCCGTGAAACTCAAAAAACATCATCATCTAGCCGGCCCGGCCGGTTGTCATCTTCAATTCACTCCCTGCTTTGCTTGAATAAGCTATGGCATATATAAATCATCGACGACCTCTGTGGCGCAGTGGGCGAAGGTCCGCCTGTGACGCAGAAGGTTGCGGGTTCAATTCCCGTCACGGGAGAAATGTTTGTATCTGCAAATATTTGTCTCAGGTCTGGGGGTTTTCTATGTATATTATGTATGTATTTACAAAAAAAAATGTATATATGTAGTATATCAGTCATGTAGTTCCCATAATAGAAGCTCTGCTTAGTTTGGGGCTAGATGATGCTGTGCGAAAATGTCCAGCATTATTATTTAAATCATTGTTTTTCCAGGGCACGAGTCCCAGTAAACAGATGACATATATTTCTTCTAAAATGATTTCAGGTGTTTTTCTTGCTTAGTAAAGAACGTCACGAAACTCAATTTTATCCATGTTTAACGATTTTTTCCCGATTTAACTACTTAGGTACATAGTCATTACTAAATTTTTTATCAACCGAATTGCGTTAAATTTGGTATTTATACCTGAATTGAGTACCTGCAGATCACCAGGTAAAAAAAATAACCCCACCTGGTCCCTTCCTTTCCACGAACTTTTTGACCTTCCCTCGTATTTTGATACTCGCAAATAACTCAAATCCTATAAGGTTTTTCCTGTTGACCTAGAATCATGGTTTCACACCACAAGGAAAGGAAAAAGTCCAAAAATCGGTAATTTGGAGTTTGGAGAATTGACCGTGACGTATATCGATCGTATGGGAGAACATTTTTTCCTACAAAGTTAAGTTTGTCTTTCAATCCGAGTTATCTTTTCATTAGAGCAATGTTTTGTGTTTTAAAAGGTTTTTACTTTAAAAAAACACTGTATGTATTGGGTTTAAAACTCCATAATCACCGAATTTTGACACTTCTTGTTCTAGTTGGCAGATGTTAGAGATGGCAACCCTTTTTCATGAGTGGTCCCATTTAAAATTTATAAAAAAATCCCTCCTAAGGGTGAAAAAAAGGTGACGAAATTTCATATTTGACTTTCATAAATTTCTCGTTATTTGAAGTAGTTTTTTTGACATTTAATGTCTTCTTAATCTTTTTCTTTTATCTTCTGCATGATTATGAAATATTTATTGTGTCAAATAAATACGATTAAAACATATTTAAATATTAATAATTGTGATTTATTAAATAACTGTTAATGTATTCAAAATATAATAGACTATGTTCGTCGAAAGTACAGTAGATTTACATAATATTAGCGATATAACAAAATATATACCTACGATTTATAAAATAATTACCAAATGTACGACGAGTAGATATGTATACAAAATATTTATTTCCGTAACTAGGTACTACTTCTAATGTATACCTACATAATATAACTATATAGTGGGATACTCAAACTTATATTAAAGTTCTAGTAGGTATGTACAGTCAACTGCACCATGTATATATTGAGTACATAATGTTTGAATGATGTCACAGTAAGTATTAATCATATTATCTGAGCAAAAACTCAAAAATTATGTAACCACCAAACTGTGTCAAAATTATCAGTAAATTTTCCTTAAATTAAGGTACGAAACTTTTAAGTTTTTAGCCTTTCATTTAACAGCCTTGCTGCTTCACAAAACAGCTTAACAGGGCTCAACAGGGCTGCCAATGTTTAGTCATATTGTAAACAGATTAGAATGAGTAAGATAGGTTCAATAATACAAAAAGTATTATATAACCTCATTACTTCATGCTCGAACTCATTCACATTAAAAAAAAAAATTAAAAAAATTTGGTAATTTGAGTTCAATAAACCTTATTACCTACGCACTTAGCATGAGCACCCAATACAAAGTTTTGTCTACGGAAAAGAAGACAAAAACGATTTCTGTCGCCTATTCTGCCAAACAAAAGAGAAGGACAAAATGTTTCTTGTCTTCTCGGCGGTAAACAAAACCGTTGTCTTAGGTCTTCATGCTAAGCAGTCTGCTAACTATCTGCGCCCCGCGGTTTTACCCGCGTAAGTTTCGATTCCGTGGGAATATCGGGATAAAAAGTAACAGCTATCAAGTTTCATCGGAACTTTTCTTTCTACCGGCGATATAGTTAGATATAATTAAATAAATAATAAATAAATAGAGGACTTTTTTGTAGGTTATAATACATACATACAAATAGTCACGCTTGTTTCCCGGAGGGATAGGCAGAGACCAAGGATTTCCAGTTGCTACGATCCTGGCATACCTCTTTCGCTTCATTCATCATTCATCACTGTTGTTGTTTTAAAATTTTAGTTTATAATGTGTTTTTTCTTTAGATGTTTATAGTTTTTAGATGTAACGATTTGTTTCATCCGTTATGTTACATTTAGTAAAAAAAAAAAATCTTCATAAAAGCTCGGCTTCTTCGTACTTCTGACCTGTCCATACTCTAGAATGTACTTTAATTTTTATGTATCATCAATAATTTTCTCAGCGAACACCAAATAACGATATTTATAGACAAAATTTTGCTACTTAGGGTTACATTATTGCAAATAGTTTTTGTCTTCTCATTCGTAGACAAAACTTCGTCTTGGGTGCTCATTAATCGAGCTGGAGGTATTTAAGAAAATATGTAATTTTCTTTGGTTGTTATATCCCGCACCTGTTACTTGCAAAATGTACTATAAGTTGTCGAATTCCGGTGATTCTGACTTCGTGGCCTGTGCCATGGCCGCTTTAGGCAAGTCCTCGCCTTGATTCATAGCTGCGTTTAGAAGACGCTGGAAAAAAAAGAAAAAATACTTACATTCATATTCATATTCATATTCATATTCATATTCATATTCATATTCATATTCATATTCATATTCATATTCATTTATTGCCTTCATGTACATATTCATAGGTCATTCAAATGAATGAATGAATGAACGAAAATAAATAATGCTGGACACACACATCATCGAGCCCCAAACTAAGCAGAGCTTGTATTATAGAACTGCATGACTGATATACTACTTATATACTTTTTTTTGTTAATACATACATATTATACATAGAAAACACGAAGACCCGAGACAAATATTTGCAGATCATACAAACATTTGTCCCGCAGCGGGAATCGAACCTGCAACCTTCTGCGTCTCAGGCGAGCTTTTGCCCACTGCGCCACAGAGGTCGTCAAGTACTTTATTGTACACCATAAAAAAATATGTATAACTTCACTTCAAAACTAAAAAAACTAAACTTAAAGTACAATGGGCGGTCTTATCGCTTAGAAGTGATGTCTTCCAGACAACCTTTGAACGAAGGATTTAATGAGATTGTAATAATGGCTGGGGGTGTACTAATGTTTTATATTATTTTTTTTAATTTGGAAAGTGTTATAAATAGATACTAGCAAATAGGTAATAAATAAAATACATAAAGCACCTAGTATAAATAAATAAAAATATATAATTACATATACATACAACATAAATAAATACTTTATAAAATTAAATCCATACATCATATACATAAAATAAATAAAACAATGTATCATAGACTCTTTCACGCAAAAACTACTGAACGGATTTTGATGAAACTTTACAGTAATATAGCTTATACATCAAAATAACACATATGCTACTTTTTACCCAGGTACCACGCGGGCGAAGCCGTGGGCAGAAGCTAGTATAGATCTAAGTCTGAAATACTCTTTTTTAATAGACATAGTACGTAGGAACAGTTAGTTTTTCAGTCAATCTGTGACCGCGGATAATGCAACACGATCAAAATGCCGGGTACCATTTGCCCCGCAACGGGAATCGAACCGGCACCCCTTGCTTTACTTACAATGTGTTCCAATCCATCATTATTAGGCCTGCTCTGCGAATACACCAGACTTTGCTTGGTAGTTTGTACGGCGACCGGACTCTTCAGAGCTATGTTCTCAGCCAACTCCAATACATGCTTTAATGTACTGGAAATTAAATTGAAATAAATAAACACACAACAACATAGTCCTCCCAATGGATACCCTGAGTCGTGGGTTTCAGGGACTACGAGTACAGCAAACATCGCCGAAACAAATACATTTGTCCCGCAGTGGGAATCGAATCCGAAAACAAATCTACACTTGTAATAAAATATTAAAAAGAGTTAAAAAAAAAAAAAAAATGCAGGACATTTTCCACACCACATCATCTAGCCCCAAAGTAACCAAATCTTGTATTATGGGAACTACATGACTGATATACTACTTATATTTTTTTTTATATACATAAATTTTATAAAAAGAAAACACCCAGACCCGAAACAAATATTTGTAGGTTATACAACATTTGTTCGGCGGGAATCGAACCCGCAACATTCTGCGTCTCAGGCGGGCCTTTGCCCACTGCGCCACAGAGATCAAGAAAAAGGAGGTAAAGTTTGTTAGTTCGGATGTAGGTGGTAATATATGAAACTCCTAATCCGATTTAAAAAATAAAATAGTTGGACATAGGCTGTACATTATTCCGTTATAATAAAAGGGCTTTTCGTGGATGAATGAATGAGTGAATGAGTGATGGCATGAATGAATGAATGTATTAATTAATTAATGATATTTATTTGCAAGAATATAGGTACATTAGTATTTTAACAAGGTGGTAATATACGAAACTACAAATCCAATTTAAAAAAGAAAATAGATGAACATAGGCTGTACATTATTCCGTTATAATAAAAGGGCTTTTCGTAGATGAATGAATAAATGAATGAATGAATGAGTGAATGAATAAATGAATGAATTAATTAATTAATTAATGATATTTATTAGCAAGAATACAGGTGCATTAGTATTATAACATAGGTATAGTCAGCTTCTCTATATTCGACATTTTGCTCGCAATTTTTGATTAAAAAAATTATATGCAATTTTTACATTTAAATAGGTGAATACCTAGTAACAGATTGAAGACCAATTTTGCAACGTAAGTTGACAAAAAAACGGTCGAACGAATGCGTTTCTTACGAACGCTGCCTTAATGGTAAGAGCAGCTTTATATACGGACATACGCGAGCGAAGCCTATTACTATTATAAACGCGAAAGTTTGTGAGGATGGATGTTTGTTACTCTTCCACGCAAAAACTACTGAACGGATTTTGATGAAACTTTACAGTAACATAGCTTATACATCAGAATAACACATAGGCTACTTTGTATCCGGGTACCACGCGGGTGAAGCCGTGCACAGAAGCTAGTAAATAATAAAATTTCATCGTGAATGGGTAATTGTAAGAGGAAGGCCTCGATGAACGTACTCTGATTAAATTGAAGACGTTTTAGAGAAAGGCCAGGTCAGAAGTACACTAAACCAACAAGCTTATATGAAGAATTTGATGAGGATTCATGAAGCAGGCAACAGGATCGTAGCAAATGGAAATCCTCGGTCTCTGCCTATCCCTCCGGGGAACAGACGTGACTATATGTATGTATATATGTATGCGATCGTGAGGTCATCCCTCACTTCTTAGGTCCTATCTGAAAATCAGCGCTGCTTCGCCTTGGCGGAGCAGCAATAAGCTGAGATAGGACCTTTTCGACTCATACACACCATTGCAGCATAGACTGCCCTCGTTAGCACTGGTTACCACCCACTTATTGTACCTACTCTTCTGTATTTACTGTGTTTCTTTAATTGTTTGTCTTTCTTTTCATTTGTACTTGTCTGTGCTGTATTGTATGTGTCGAATAAAAAACTATCTATCTATGTATAAATACCTCTCCTTGTCAGGAAACACCTTGCTAACCAGTCCAATGGCCAAAGCTTCTTTGGCGTCAAACTTTCTGCCCGTGTAACAAAGCTCTCTTGCAATGGACGTGTTATTTACTACCTGAAAACAACATAAAAAGTACATTTAATTGCAGTAAGAGAAAGAAAGAAAACACAAATAAAAAAAAGAAAACAAGAAAAATATAAATACTTGCACACTTTCCAAATTAATAAAGTATTAGTACACCCCCAGCAATAATTACAATTTCATTAAAACCTCGCCATCCAAAGATATTCTGGAAGAGATTGCTTCTAAGCGACAATACCATCCATTGTACTTAAAGTTATATCTATTCTCTTATGGTGTACAATAATGTGTTTTCAGTCATTCATTCAAAGAAATAAATAAAAAATACAAGAAAATACATTTCTAGATCTCATTATGACGGTCGCTGACGACCTCTGTGGTGCAGTAAGCGCAGGCCCGCCTGTGACACAGTAGGCTGCGGGTTTGATTCCCGCCGCGGGGCAAATGTTTGTATAATCTGCAAATATTAGTCTCGGCTCTGGGTGTTCTATGTATTACATGTATGAATTTACAAAAAAAATGTATCTAAGTAGTATATCAGTCATGTAGTTTCCATAATACAAGCTCTGCTTAGTTTGGGGCTAGATGATGCCGTGTGAAACTTTCCAGCATTATTTATTTATTTATTTACTATCACAACACAACACAAAATGTGACAAAACAAAAAACAAATAAAGACTAACAAAAATTAATAAAAACAAAAAACAAAAATAAACAAGTAAATTTTTAAAAATTTGGAAATTCCCCGTTGCGTATTCAGAGCCAAGGGCGGTACCCCAACTTCCAATCCGGAGGTAGTGAGTTCGAACCCGGTGGATCACCAATGGATATTTCCACTCAACAAATTTACGTGGGCATCAATGCCTTGTGGCCCTTAAATTTAGTGTTCCAATAAGCGGCGATAGGCATGCAACCTGTCACGTTGAATGTCACTATACAATTATTTTTTTCCACATCATCATCTAGCCCCAAACTAAGCAGAGCTTGTATTATGGGAACTACGTGACTGATACACTATTAATATTTTTATTTTTTTGTAAATATTATACATAGAAAACACCCAGACCCGAGAAAAATATTTGCAGATACAAACATTTGTCCCGCGGCGGGAATCGAACCCGAACCTTCTGCGTCTCAGGTGGGTCTTCGCCCACTGCGCCGCAGAGGTCGTCAAATGGTTTTTTTTTTAGTTTTTTCTTACTTTAGGTAATCTCTGCAGTGTCCCCACATCAGCCGCCAATCCAACATCCACTTCCTTCACTTGAAACCACGCATCTTCAGAACAATACCTGGAACACAATTTAAAACTTTTTTTACATACTTTAAAGAGCCACACAAACTATTTTTTTATATACTACTAAAGAGGCATACAAACTAACTGCCCATCTGGTGCTAAGCGGTAAACTAATCTAATTAAAAGAAAATTAATTTTAGTCCTATTACAATTGAAATAACCTAGAATATGTGGTCTCTGCCTACCCCTCCGGGGAACAGGCGTGACAATATGTATGTATGAAATAACCTGTGTTAGAAGAGTCCCCTTTTCGGTGATCAAAGTAGATACTGCAGATAGGCGGCTTAGTCCGCAGAAAACGAGCGCTAAGTAGTTACATATTTTTCTATCTTTATTTTGTTACTAGCTTCTGCCCACGGCTTCGTCCGCGTTTTATCCGGATAAAAAGTAGCCTATGTGTTATTCTGATGTAAAAGCTATATTACTGTAAAGTTTCATCAAAATCCGTTCAGTAACTTTTGCGTGAAAGAGTAATAAACATCCATCCCTCGCAAACTTTCACGTTTATAATATTAGAAGGATAGGATTTATTTGAATGAATGAATGAATGAAAATACTTTATTGTACACCATAAGAAAAAATATACGTAACCTAACAAAACTAAAAATCTAAAAAAGTAAAATGGGCAGTATTATCGCTTAGAAGCAATCTCTTCCAGTCAACCATCGGTTGGAAAGGATTGAATGAGATTTTAATAATAGCTGGGGGTGTACTAATACTTTATTCATTCTGAGAGTGTGCAAGTAGATATAATAATAATAATAATAATAAATAATAATTTATAAATAATAATTGAAACATCCAAGTAGATGGATCAGTAAATAAATAAATAATGCTGGTCAGTTTCACACAGCATCATCTAGCCCCAAACTAAGCAGAGCTTGTATTATGGAAACTACATGACTGATAAACTACTTATATACATTTTTTATCTGTAAATTCATACATTTTATACATAGAAAACACCCAGACCCCAAAACAAATATTTGCAGATCATAAAAACTGTCCCGTCGCGGGAATCGAAAGGGCATTTCCATTTTAGTTTCACTTATAAGTAGGCTATTTTTATTAATATTTGTTTTATAACATTCCTTCCCACCATCTTAAATTTCCTAAATTTGTTGTAAAATTTGAATTCATAGTCGGGGGTTGAACAGTCCCCCAAAATCCATAATTCAGCATTCGCCTTATGGCTGGGTACATAAAGGTTGAATTCGCACTTGAATTTTTACTTAGCACCTGAACAGTCCTCTAGGGGAGCCCCTATTTGAATATGAATTCGGGCCTCAGATGTACCTGATATCTGAAGAAGTGATCAGATCGACCCCTGCTCCCACGCAAGCGTTATGCACCACGCTTATAACTGGTTTGTGACATTCTTCTAAAGCTGATATACCATCCTGAAAGATAAACTTAACTTAAGTCCCCACTTAGGCAAAGAGCAACCTGTCACCTGTCGATCAACCGGAAATGTCATAACACCACCCTTTGACTCACAGGAAAAAGGAGGCATAATTTTTTTTTAAAAGTTACTTATTTTACATGAACTAAAAGAAATTTGTAGTAAAAATAAATAAAAAGAGGCCTTAGTCCCCGCGTGGGAAAATGTCAGCAACAAAGTTACTCCAGTCCGTTCTATCTACCGTCATTCTCATCACTTCGCTCCAGGATACTAGCTACTGCCTACTGCTTCACTCGTGCGGTACTCATCGGTTTTCATTGTAAAAATGGTCTCCGCGAAAAGCCCTTTTATTTTAATGGGATATACAGCCTATGTCCATCCTGAAGGTACATTCCAAATATTGGTATGGTCTGGCCCTTCATCAGATACTTGAAGCTATTTAATGGCATGATCCTATTGTGGGTTCAGGACTATATTTTGTGTCTGTTAGGTGTTAATTTATTAATAGAAATAGTGGGCAATTATCATACCTGTGCAAATTTAATAAATTTAGAATGAAATCTGGCTCTCCTGGCCACATCCTCAAGTTCCTCGGCCTTCTGTGATAGTGCCACTAGACTTGACAGCTCAATACCTGGAAAAAAATTAAAAAAAATCTTCATATACATACATATAACAGAGCCATTGAAAAAAAAATTGCTTGGACAAATTGTGACATAAACATAAAAACATAAATAAATTCCTATTTGGGTTTAATAAGACCCACATAGGTATTTATTTATGTTTTTTTAACTTTTTGCACATGAGACTTTTCATCCGTTATGTCCCAGGGTCGGCAATGCACAAGTCTATGGTGTTGTAAGAGTCCATATGTCACCTTACCCCCAGTAAAGTGTTTTCCTTGTCCAGATAGTACAATCACTCTGCATTCCGGGTGGTCACTCAGTGATGAAAAACATTTCTTCAGTTCTCTGAAAGTATAAATAAAATATTTATATTACACATTTCAAAGATTACACTAATTTCCTTAGGAAATACAAGTGGGGTCATCAAACGAAAAAAAAACACCTATGTTATTTTTTTGTTAAAATATTTTTATTTATTATTTAATTGTTTAAAAATAAAAAACAATAAACAGGACTAAGTACTTTACAGCACATGAACAAATCAAAATAATTTTAAATATTTTGAACTTGGCTCCCAAGGGCCGTAGCGTGATGTTAAATAGCCTATAACCTTCATTAAGAATTGGGCTACCAAAGTTTTTTTAAGCCTGAGTGGTACTTCCAGAGACTAGCATGTGCAAACAAAAAAACAAGCAAACTCTGCAGCTTTACTATTAGTATCAATATAGATATAAAAAAACAAGTTTTTTGTTTGTCCTATATGCATTCATATACCATTCTCTATTCTTTATCATACACATAGAGCACACAGACCAAAACCATAAATATAGGACTTGTACAAACGGGAGCAATCCTAACAAGAGTTTTCTTCCAGCAAACCTTTAACCATAGGGAACGCTGATGGAGGTGGGTATGCATAAACAAACTGACATCAGCAAAAAAATTAACAAAATAAATCCACCATAAGATAGAACAGTTAATAATAAAGTTAAAATGTTTTCTTTTAGCTTATTGTGATGAAACTTTATAAATTGTTTTTTTTGCTTATTGTGATTAAACTTTTGTGTACTTTTGGAGTTGGTACAACAAAATTCTTTCTTTCTTTTAAGTGGCATTGCAACTCATGCCAGGTACTTGCTAGTTGGCTTATGAAAAATTAAGCTGAAAACGTTTACACTCACTCCCACATAGCCAAATTAAATGTGTTTATCTTCTTTGGTCTGTTCAGTTCGACATGAAACACATTTTTCTTCGGCACGGACACAGCTAATGTCTCAAACTGTGGTATTTCTGTGCCTGAAGAGTATGCCCTCAAAAATGCATCTGAAAAAGCAAAATTACAGCTTTTGATGCAAAATGTAGGAGTAGGATTTTTTTTCCACAAACTTTCACCTATCCAAGTGTTAATAGCTGAACTTTGCATCTAAATCTAAAAATAGATATGTGAATGATGTTCCCAAGGAACTACGCGAAGACCTTTTTGGTAAGCAATAGTTTGTGCTGTCTATATTTACATATTATTAAAAATTCTATAAAAAATAAAATCTAGGCAGACAAATTATTTATGTGAGTACTCACTGATTGTAGCTCGTTTAGGCTGGTAGTTAATAATAGCCTTAACAAAAGCTGCCATTTCAAATAACGTACAAACAAAATACTATCAAAATCACACCACACACACACTTCTTCCTTGTAAAAACAAAAAAATGCACTAAAATTTGACCAACCAAAGTCCACTCCAAATTCAAATCAAACAATTTATTTTATCAAAAACAGCTGATTGGCGTTGGAGGCTGTCAAATGTCACTGTCAAAACAAATAAGTCAAATGCAAAACGTCATAGAAAAAAAAGGGTACGCTTTCGATGAGAAGTAGAATGCGAAATTGTTTGGCAAATTTGTGTTAGGGTTGTCAAACTTGCCATAGAAGCCATAAACAAAAGTTGAAGTTGAAATGAATACGAAATACGAAATAATATAATTCCAAATCGAAACTACAATACAATATTAATTTCAATAAAATTCTAATAAATGCGTGATTCAAAACACATTAACACGGCTAATCACGACTTTTATGTTATGTACATTACATTAAGTCATGAATGTTAATATCTTCTTGTAGTATCGGCACGCTATCAAATTTGCAGGTTTTGACATTGAATAACGTCATGATCTTAACTGCTCTAAAAGCTTCTATTCGAAGCTTTTCATCGTAGACTGGGTTTTAGTATGAAGGAGTAAATTAAATAGATAGGTTAATTTACTCCTCACAGGTTGTAACTGGTACAGTCTACATAAATAAATGAAGGACAATCTTACATTTGTTTATCTAAGAGTTACCTACTTATGTACCTTCTTGTAGTATAGTAGATACCTACCTATCTACAAGATACCAAGAGGTGTTTATCAAGTTGGGGTAGATAAATAGGTAAATAAACCAGTTAAACCACTAATAAACATACCGGCTACATTTGCATACAAGCTGTGTCCGCGCAGATAACTTCTAGTCAACAACAATCTGTGCTACGTTGTTGTCGTGATCAAAATGGCTGAATTAAAAGTGAGTAGTTTTCCTACATCTTAAAGGTAGCGGGAATTCGGTGGCCCAAGATTTATCATCATGGTTCTGTGGGAGCCCGTCTCGGCAGTAGCCTTTAACAGGCCGTTGATGATTATGACGATTTTTCCTACGTTCAGCCGTTCCCGACTAAGTGGGTACAAGTACACTCAGTGTTGGAGGGCTTCGGGTAGGACAAAGCTTACGATTAGGTGCATATCTCTACGAACTTACTATAAGTAGATACTTATGTCCAGTTAGGTATGCCATGAATCGGCAGCTGCCGTTACACAATACCAAACACTTTAATAATCATCACGGGAGCCTAAGTCCTAATATTATAAACGTGAAAGTTTGTGAGGATGGATGTTTGTTACTCTTTCACGCAAAAACTACTGAACAGATTTTGATCAAACCTTACAGTAATATAGCTTACTAGCTTCTGCCCACGGCTTCGCCCGCTTCCGAATAAAAAGTAGCTTTTACCGTTGAGGCAGTGTTCGTAAGAAACGCATTCGCTCAACCGTTTTTTCGTCGACTTACATTGCAATTTTGATCCAATCCAAATATTAGTGTATTTTTTTATCGGATGATTAGTTTCGGTTTCGTAGAAAACCTCCTACATACAAACTTTACTTCTTTAAAATATTAGTGCAGATAATTTTATCGACACCTATGTACAAGTACCTATTTCTTGTTGAACCTATAAAACTGAAAGTCCCTCTATTATATACTTTCAGTACCTGTCAGGTTTCGGCTCGGAGTTTTCGTCGGAGGACTCCAGGAGGCCAGGGGCCTTGCCTGTAGGCCAGAACAGCCCTCAACGCTGCCCGTACGGGTTGTATGCTGAGCAACTATCTGGCACTGCCTTCACTGCCCCACGGCAGGAGAACAAGCGGTCTTGGTTGTACAGGTAAGGTATTATTTTGAACAAGTATAATTTTATCAGAAAAAATAAAAATCGACTTTAATTAACGGGAAGTTGATAAAAAGTCCAATATGAAAATTTAATTCCCCATTTTTTCACCCTTAATTTTTTCATAAAATTTATATGGTATCTAACCTTGAAGTATAAGAACCCTACCCATTAAAAAAAACAATTTAAATTGATTCAAAATTGGCTAAGATATCGCGTAACATACACACAAAAAACACGGTCGAAAGTTTTTTTTTGTGTGTATGAAAATCTTCTCCTTTTTTGAAATACTAATAGATTTTTCCCGATCCTACGTGCAATGAGGCTGGTAGGAGAAGGTTTTTTCATACCTTTGGTTTTTCCAGATCTACCCCTAAATAGGGCGAGGCTGGTGCTAAGATCACAAATGAACGCACGTAGCTCCCAATACCTGTCATAATTCTGTCAAAATTGTGTGAAAACGGATGCAGAATTAAAATCAAGCGAGTCGGCCCAGAGCTGGTATGCAATGTGCAAGCGCGCGTTCGTATCCTGCGCGACCGACTTGCGTCATTTTAATTCAACATCCGTTACATAAGTATTTTTGTCTCGAAAATAAATTATTAGTAACATCTCCTTACCGGCTTCGTCCAAAATAGGGGTAGGTCGGGTAAAAACAAAAACGTACGGGTGTTCGTCTCACCAGCAGTCAATACGTGTGGTAGTGGGGACAACGGATCAATCACAATCTTTGCACAATCTTTTTCCCAATCTACCGAGTCTCGCCCTCGCCTCGGTAGATTGGGAAAATCTAAACGTAGGTAAGTATCCAGTCTAGTCTACTAGCAGTCAATAAACCTGATTATTATTCCAGAATCCGTCCATCTGTGATCCACAAGCCGTTCAAGAAGTTGGAAGTTGCTAAACACTTCACGCACAACTGGGATGAGCAGGACCCTGACCCAAATCAAGTAAAATAACGGTGACCCCGACTTTATATTAGTCTTAATATCATAAACATAAAATCGCGAGAACACAGTTCGGGACGAATTACTAGTGACAACGTAGACTCTATCTTGTTTCCCATCGTCCTTGCTGTAGTTTTGTTATCCTCTTAGTACTCGTGGACTTTATAGGAGTCTAAGCATGTTCTCTTTAAATATCTTCACTCCTCCAGTCGCGCTGGCTGCCGTTTGACATTCCAAAGACCTCCGTGGACTTTGTCGGAGGACTTCACACGGTGTGTGGTGCTGGTGATACTCGTTCTCGCCACGGCATCGCCATCCATGTATACCTGTGCAACACCTCTATGCAGAACAGTGCATTGTACAACAGCGATGGAGACTTTCTCATTGGTAAGCGGATGACTGTCAAAATATTGAACCCTCAAATAGATCATTTAATTAAGGCTCGAAGTCTTTATGTAGAACTAGATACCTTCTATCCAGTTGAGTTCAAAATTTTCATCTATTTTCTACGGGTCTTGGTCGTTTTTACCTTTTTTTTCCCCCCGACGATCCGACTGTATTGCATTGTAACAGCCGTGGTCACGAGATGACGGGAGTATAATAATATGGAGCTATCGTTGAGTTTGAAAAATATTATAATTAAAGTAGAGAGATCGGCTAGGTTCAAGATGAAATCAAAATTATAAAATTCTTGTGATTTCCCTTATGTACTTTAAAAACCAAATCATCATCTTAATGGCCTTATCCCACATTACGTCAGGTCGGTACAACATGTTTTCTTCTTCCACACTCTATCATCCATCATCTCGATAGGTACTCACTCCTTTCTTAACCATTTCATCCTTCACACAATCCATGTACACTTTAAAAACCAAATAACCGTTGATAAAAAGTATTTAGTTTATAAGAATGTATTAACATGTATTATTTTGTTCTAAATTATAAAAGAATCTTTGTCCGTTTCAGTTCCTCAAAAAGGAACCATGAAAATAACAACGGAGTTTGGCATCATGCAAGTCGAACCCAATGAAATCGCTGTCATTCAGCAAGGCATGAGGTTCTCAGTGGACGTTGATGGACCTACTAGGTAAGAATCATGGCGTTGCAAGCGTCCACTCGCGTGACTTGATACACCCAGATTTTAGGGTTCTCGTAGTTTGGAGTTAGTTACCAGCATCACGTGATAAGATTTACCTCTTACAAACTCTTACCCCCGTTGAACCACAGAGGTAGTTCCTTAAAATCCTAAAACACGAATCTTTAACACACAATTTGAGTTTACACAAACGTTATAATGTAGACATCCTGTTATACCTGTACTGACCTGTAACCTTATCAAGGGCATTTCTTTAAACAAATATTTGAATTCTGCTTTCTTTAAAAACTTGAAACCCTACTTATCTTCCCTATTGACAGGGGTTACATCTTAGAAGTGTTCGATGGTCACTTCAAGCTGCCTGATCTGGGTCCAATAGGTGCTAACGGACTGGCCAATCCTCGGGACTTCCTCACACCCGTCGCCCATTACATCGATGAAGAGATTGCAGGTAAGAGCACTGAATCGAGTGAAAGAGCATCATTTCTTTCATCAGCGGTCTCAGGGTCATCAAATCTCAATATCAGCCGGTGGCATTCACTGCTGGATAGTAAGCTTCCCACATAGAAATGCCATTGTTATTTTGCACCACTAACTTTAATTTTAAATTTATTTATTGCTCTCCTAATTAGGGGAAATGCGTCTTGCGTACAGTAAAAGAACACCTTTTTTATTTCAGGATTTAAAATAATAAACAAATATCAAGGCAGTCTGTTCGTCGCCGAGCAGAACCATCGCCCCTTTGACGTGGTCGCCTGGCACGGTAACTACGTACCTTATAAATACGACCTCAGCAAGTTCATGGTCATCAATGCTGTGCTGTACGATCACTGTGTAAGTGCTTACTTATCATAATCATCATCAGTCGGAGACTCATGATGTAGTGCCTGCTCCGTCATCGTAAGGGTATGATACAGAACAGAGAAGTAGGAAAAGTCTAGCTACAAACTTGGTACCCCACCGTAGGTACTCTCTTTAGGGGTAGATTTGGAAAACCCCAAAATACTTCGTTCTGTTGGTCTTATACTTCACCAACAGATATAAGCAGCTACTTCTCCTACTTATATCGTTTAAAAGAGGCCTAGATTCTCAAATTTTTGACTCTCCGCGAATACCCTCTTGTAGGGGTGAGTTTGGAAAAACATAAAATATGTGATTCATTCTGTTGGACCAACTATAAGGTTTAACAATAATTTCCTGATGTTTTAGGACCCGTCGATCTTCACGGTACTAACCTGTCCGTCCACTAAGCCCGGGGTGGCCATTGCAGACTTCGTTATCTTCCCGCCAAGATGGTCGGTTCAAGAGAACACTTTCCGACCACCTTACTATCACAGTAAGTTTTTTAAAACAGTAAATAAACATAAACAAAAGTTGGAAGAGAAATCATGATTTTTGTGTGCATAAAAACGCTGAGGACAGGATTCGAACCTGCGCGGGTAGAACCCATTGGATTTCAAGTCCAATTAACTCCTTAACCACTCGGAGTATTATATCTGTGACTCGGACACCTCAGCTGGAAACTCGAATGAAATAAATAATTAGTAATAAATTATTAGTAATAAATTAGTAGAATGAAACCGAAGCATGTTTTATCATCTATCTTCGTCTACTGAATACATTCAGTACAGCTTTTATGATATCTGTAGTACAGCTAAGTCAGTCAGCTTAATATACCCACACTAGCTCATTGGAACTTAAATCATTAGTGCAACCACAGATTAGGCCTATATCTTTCATAGGCCCTATCTCAAGACAGTGCGGAGCAGCATTAAGCTGAAACAGGACCTGCGGGGAGATCACACTAACTCATGGCTATCGAGATGGCAATCAATTTTGTAACTAATTCCTTATTTTAATGGCCCATCCATCCAAAAAACGGAACGTCCAATATGAAACCAATTTTGTTCATTCGCATTGTCCATCTATGGCTCATCCAGCTTACAAATTAGCGTGATACGATTCATCCCATCCGATGATACCAGCCATGGGAAATTAGTGTGATCGCCCCGCTGTTTGGCCCACACGGCACAGAAGGAACTAATTAGCACAAAAAGTTTTTCTTTGTCTATGTATTTTTGTTAAAAATCTTGATAAACCCAATTAGTGTCTATTTATGTACCTTTCCTTTCTGTGCTTTTTTGTTGTCAAATAAATTACTTTCTACCCTATTCTAAATATTATAATACTAGTAGTAGGTACATACAACAGTATTCTGTGGTAGGTACAACGATGGAGTTAATCGATCTTCGCTCAAATAATTATCAACTATGGATTTTACAACACTTGAACAAACAAATTATTGGAAAATGTATGAAGTTATGTTTAGTTATTTCGTTTCGTAAAATAACAGCTGAGGTGTCCGAGTGGTTAAGGAGTTGGACTTGAAATCCAATGGGTTCTACCCGCGCAGGTTCGAATCCTGTCCTCAGCGACTTTTTGCACAAAAATATCTACTTGTAACAAGCTTGTGTTAATAATAATTTGCCTTCAGATAAAGCTTGAACCTAAGTATGTATAGAGGAGGTATTCTCTGAAACTACTCTTCCTATTTAAAACAATACGTATTTATAATGGACCTTTAAGTTGGACATAGGCTGTATAGGTATTATTCGTTTAACATACAAGGGCTTTTCGTGGAGACAAATTTTGCAAAACGTTCAAGAATACCAATAAGTTTCTTACGAACACTACTTTTCATAACTACAAGTACCTACCGTGGTACTACAACAAATTATATCTGCAGAACATGCAAACATTTGTCCCGCTTCGGGAATCAAACCTGCCCCTGTTGCGACGTAGATGGCTATTTGCCCGCCACGCCACCGGGGGGCAAATGTTAGTGAACGCACTTTTTTAGTTCACCACTACCTATTTTCCAGGAAATTGCATGAGCGAATTTATGGGGCTGATTCTCGGCTCATACGAGGCAAAAGAGGGGGGATTCCTCCCAGGGGGCGCGTCTCTCCACTCCATGATGACCCCACACGGACCCGATGAGAAATGCTTCAACTCAGCTTCATACGACGAGCTAGTGCCGCAGAAGATTGCTGTTGGTACACAGGTGATATTTTATACATTTTCTTTTTTTACCCTCGAAGAAATTAGCCACGCGTTGACATGTGAGGCTGTCTGTTTATCTGTAACTACCTATCTACTAACTAGTTATCTCCGTAACAGCTACGGCTAATAAGATTGTATGCTTATTCGGTTTTTAGCAATCGATTTCTATGTCTTCAAGGATGGTTATTTTCTACCGCCATAAGTCACTAAGGGAAGCTAAAATTCGGACTCGACGTCACTCAATTCATGGCGGAATTTGTAATTTCCGATTGGAAGCGTAGATACGGGTTCGTGTGTTGAATCGTAACTTTTGCGATACATTTCTAGAACGAAACTAAAAATACCCGACCGTCATATTAACAAGTACCCTAGGTTTCTGTGTCAGGAATCAGAAACTGCAAGTAAACACCGTGGTACCACAAAACCCAAGCCCGGAACAATTAAGTATCTGCAGAACATCCGCACCAATTGCGTCTCAGCCAGCCACCGGCCACCCACCGAGGTCATTTAATCAATGTTCGTAACGTTAATTAAAATAGTTTTTGTTTTGTTCAGGCCTTCATGTTCGAATCTTCCTTAAGTATGGCCATCACGAAATGGGGCGCGGAGACCTGTCAGAAACTGGACGCGAAATACTACGAATGCTGGCAGAATCTGCCTAAACTGTTCTCAGACAAAATCAATGTTTAAAACTTGAGTTTGTCGGCAGCGCTGGAGATTATAGCCTGTACCGGTGGTAGCTTACTATAAAATGTATATAGGTACCCTTGACAACTTTGCTAATGATGTATTCTGTTCATAAGTAGTCGAAAAGTAAATAATGTATCTTGTCTTTTTATGAAAGCATGAATGTACCTACTATGTATTTAATTGATTCCTGGTGTACCTAAGTTATGTTCATTTAATACATAGTTAAGTATTCATTTTTTATTTTAGTGTTTTCTAATTTGAAATACTGAACGCTCGGATTAAAGAAAATGTTAATCTTGACCACTTAGTAGGCCTACTAAAATATATGTAGTAACTTCAAGTTCTCAAAACACTTTTTACATTTTATTAATTAACTTTACATAATCATTTTATTTTTTTATATTTTTATAGGTACCTACTAACCTACGCATGTAAGCGATTTAATTAGGTACTAGCAGATTATATTTAAAGTTTTGTTTATTAATTTTACAAAAACATTTGATTTTTTATATTTTTATACTAACCTACGAATGTAAACACGATGATTAGGGTAATGTACACTACCCTACAGATTATATTTTTGGTATCAATTAAACGTTTTATTTATTCCTCAGGGTGTTCAGTTTTGAGATATTGGATATTATTTATGGAAGTTCTTTAATCCAGTTCCAATTTTAATCCAATTCTATTCCAATCTAAGTTTCAATCCCAGTGTACGCATAATTGACACTCTTGAACAATATTTGAGATTGGAATCAATGTGATTTAATCTTAGCTTAACTGAGATATCTAGTAGATAACCAAACCAACTTGTTAGGTTAAACAGATGGGTACACATCGCCGCTGTGGATGTGATGAGAAAACGACCTATAAACCTATCTGTCGACGATTATTGGCGCAACAACTTGACCATACACCTCATACCCAGCTCCCTTTTTGTTTTGTCAACTAACATAATACCTACCTAATTATTTATTTATTCTTTTCTCTTCATACTTACTAACAAACTATGTCATTGCAGTCCGAATACCGCCACTTGAGTCTCTGACATTATATCCTTCGATATTCAGAATAACCCGTTTTTTATTGTAATCCTTTCTTAATAAAAGTGGGGGTAGTATCATATGTGGCTATAGGTGTTCGATTGAAATAAAAAAAAAACTATTTTTTTACCAGTTTTATTTATAGTTTCAAATAACTTACGAAAAAGCCGTTCGTCTGCCTGAACGACTCAGGTACCTTCAGAGACATTGTCTGTAAATGCTCTATTCCGTTATTGTACATGCTTTTCGATATATCCGTGGATACCACGGCCGGATCTGCTAACCACGTTTCCACTTCTTCATTCAAACTCAGCTCGATTTTGTAAAGTAACTTGGTAACACAATTAGATTTTAACTCGATTTTCTCATTCGAAATATTCTCTTTTAAGATTTGCAGCTCTTTATCAATTACCCAGATAAGTAAATATTGTTTTTTGGCCGCTGTTATATTACATTCTAGCACTAATTTACACATAATAGTGTATTGTAATCCGCGATCGAATTCTTTTATCATGCTTTCGATTGTAAAAATGAAATCGTCCGTCGCTTTGTTGCCAATAGAAGTTTGGTATGAGAATACCGATTTTTCTACGTTATTTTCTTGAATAACTATTTCTGCATTGAATAGTTGAATCATTTCTTTCTTTTTCAAGCCTAACCAAGCTAAGCAACGGTTACAATGATAGATTTCTCTCTTAGAGTTAAAATTATTAGTCTTTTCAGTTAAAAGGCTATTGTTCATCATAAAATACGTAAGCCTATATAAAAAATCCAATTTGTTCGGCTTTATAACTATTTCAGTGGTCGAGTTCCCGTGGCAGTGGCCGTGACAAAACCATTCTGACATGTCCAAATTCTCCGAAGGCAGTTCCAAAACTCTATCAAACTTGATACAGCCGTTTGATATGACATTCGAACAGTTTCCACAAGCAATAACAATTTCACTATTTATTTTCACGTTGACTTTTAAATCATTAACTTTGGTTTTGACAACGCTTTTCGGTGTTAACAATTCCTGGTAAAAATTTCCACCGTTCTCGGGTTCTGTTAAAAGTCTGAATGATATTGTGTCTTTATCAATTTTGAGACACGACATGGAATTTGGTATGATTTGACAAAATTCCCGGATGGGGATTATTGAAGATTCTTCTACTGATGTCTCATCTTCCGAGCAATCAGACAAACTTTCAATCGAAGATAGACTATCCCTTCTAGTCTTGTTCCTATTATCGCTGTAGTAATTAAGGACTATGCAATTACTTTGGATACTGACTTTTAAGTTACAATTCTTGTTAAAACTGATTCCCGTCGTAATGAAAACGTTACAGCTTCTTAAACGTGGCCTCAATTCTACGAGTACACTTTTGATCAGCATTTTAGAATTTTCACCTTCTACTTTATTTTTTAATTTTAAAACCTTATTCATTATGCACAATACAACCCAAAACAGTCCTTCACTAACTTAAAATTAGCTTTTACTTACAAAAATCGGTCAACTTATACTAATTAAGATTGACATGTATTAATGTATGAGAAATTACAAAGATTATTTTACAAGTAGAAGCTATCTGTCAGTGACAAATAGTGACAGGTCTGACTTTTCAAAGAGCTAATCTGTCAGTGACAAACGGTGACAGGTCTAACTACAGCTTAATATACTATTTCTCGTCATCCGTCACCTTAATCCTCTGAACATGTCCGTTTGTTTCGTACAAATTGAAAATGTTATCCATTTCCCTAATAGTAAAAGGGAGAGAGGCCCGTTTGTAGTAGTCTCCCATCATTTCGATGTTATTAATGACAGAGTCGAGGAGATGTGACTTTTCGGCATAGATTCCGGGTGCCTCGTGTCTTAAGTATGTGAAATGAATGTGAAGATGATAGAATGATGGTTGGTAGTGGAGATATACACGGAGCTGGCTGCTTGGGACGTTGTATTTCTCAAGGATCTTTTTCTGAAACAAAATATCATAGTAATAGTTAATTCCAAAAATTATAGTGATTTTGATAATTAAAATTAGGAATAAAAAATAGAATTATCTCATACCATACTTTTTTAACATGACGAGGAGGGAGAGCTGCTCGATTACCCACCCTGATGAAGACTCTTGAAATGAGTTGAAACTTACGGTGCCTTCATCATATGGTACGTGAAAATTTCCCTTTAAGCATATGAATAATTGTTATTGTTTTAGGTTTGAGAGATTTGTCAAAATTCGGATGTTTTTAGATAATCTCTGTAACGGCTGGGCCGATTTGGATGAAATCTGAAACATATTTTGTGACCTAGAATAATGTGGCCACAGGCTACTTTTTATTTGGGTACGCGGGCGAAGCCATGGGCTAGCTAGTAATAAATAACTTAGATTTTTGTTTCCTCATTGTTAGAAACTATAATCCAATCCAATAAATTAGTGTACACAAGCCTATTAAGAGCAGATGGAGGCATACCTTTCCCTCGTCTCTGACCCTCTTCAGCAACGGCAGGTGCTCAGCTTCCAGATCCCGTAAACTCTTGAGTCCTCTCTGCCTGATGATGGCCAGAAGATAAAGAGTTTCCCTGGTGACCCCGTCCCACTTGAGGTCTGGCAGTAGCACAAATCCCTCTCTTTCACACTTGTTGTCGTAGACAATTCTGTCTTGCTCACTCTTGCCTTCCAAGATGTTGTAGACCCACTGAAATAAAATTAATTAATAGTTTGATGTCAGTGGATGTAGAAAGCTCAAAAAAGCTCAAGAATGCACAGCACTATATTTTTTAATTTTTGTAAGCCAATTTTATACTAAAGTAAATAAAAATAAATCTTGAAAATGATATATTAATTGATTGTAATATTTTGTGATGAAGAGATCATCACTCTTATGTGATGTGATGACCTTTTTGATAAAACAACTAAAGGACAAAAAGTGTAGGTACACCAGAGAACAGACAATCCTGTTATGGGGTCAGGACTATATATATGTGACTGTTAAGTCTTTATATATTTATATTGCCTGTTATGTATATTTTGTGATGAAGGGAAGGTCATCACTCTAATGTGATGTGACAACCTTTTGGAAAAAAATATAGGGCAAAAGTGTACACCTGAGCTCATAGAATCTCCTGGTGTGGGGTCAGGACAATGTATGTGGCTGTTAGATGTTTATATATTTATATTACCTGTAATGTAAATTGATCCTTCTCGATATGGGGTAAAGTCAACTTCTTGTACAACTCCGGAGTCTCCAACACTAAGTGGACAGTCTGCTGACTAAACTTAGCAATGTGCTTCTCTGTAGCGGGGTATATTATACTAACTTTGACTCCTGAAATGTTTATTACCATTTTAAAATCACCGCACTGGTCTCATTATTAAAATCAAGGCCCTAAAACATGTTACCATAATATGGTATGGCACATAATTATTTCCATACCCCAAACCTAAGATGGCTGTATTGAAAAACACTGTGGCAATAATTATGATATAATTACAATATTTTATTTATTTTATTTAGCCTGTATTGCAGGGCAAAGGCCTCCCTCCTCTCCTTCCAATCTTCTCTGTTGCCTGCTAGTTGGGCCCAGTCCTTGATGTAGTTATCCAGCTCATCCCACCATCTCTGATTATAATAATTTATAATATAGATAAGAAAAAAAAATGTTAGTTTAGCCTTTGTGGGTGGCCTTTGTGTTAGGAGGGCTGCAATTTCGACTTGATAAATAAATCATTATGAAGTTACTTCATAATCTCTTAAGCGACATAATTAGGCTAATGGAACCAAGAAAAAACTGGTGGCACAATGAAGGAAAATATTTAGAGTTGATATAGTAAGATTGGATATTTTGTAACCCTTTTACCCACCTTACCAAAATCAGATTTCAGAGCATTATATTCATATCTGGCCAAGTGACAAAGAAAGACCCACTATGACGAAAGACAACTATATGAAGTCTTTTTGAACTTTTTATTGGACCATAATCTCTATAATGCAAGAGATATCCGAGCATTATATCCACATCTGGCAAAGTGACAAAGAAAGAACCAAAAGACACCTTAAAAGTGATTTCTTCATTTTATTAAGTACCTACCTTAATTACACTAGTTAACAAGAACAGTCATAGGACTTCTCAATAGTGAAAACAAAAGAAACCGCAAATCACAACATCTGTTTACGTGACGTAATTTATTGATGAGACAACTAGAGTTACTTCACTGTGAGAAAGTACGTCGTCGTGTAAATACGAGTTTGAAAACATATTATAGGTACAATTTTATCATCACTCGATGTTAAAATAAATATGTAGAATGATATAATAAAGTCACGGATGATAGTGAATTTATTTTGCAAATGAACAAGAAACAAAATGATGACCAAAATATAGTAGTCTTGAAAACTTCGAATTTCGAAAGTGCAGTTTATTGGGAAAAGGCGCGTACTGATTCATGAACTTACCATTGATCGAAGAACGTGGGAAACACTCGAAATTCCCGTAAATATCGTTCTGGAAAAACGTACGAAACTCAGTATCTACTGAAAAATAACCATTTACGTCTAATTCTTCATCTTTGAATGCATTTTTCTCCAAAATAATCAAAGCCACGCCACTTTTGTCTATAAATTTTCCTTGTAAAACAACAGTTTTCCTGTTCGTATTATTGTTTAATATCTTTTCCACGATAAAATCTTTCAATTCTAGCTGATTTTCATTCACAACATTCCCATTTTCTTTGTCGATTTTAGATTTTTTGCAACTTGGCGATGAATCGTCTGTTCCGTGGTTACTGTCGGACATTTTGTGACGATGCTGCCACATATCAAAAATTACATAAATTGCGGATATTCCCTATAAATAGCAAGAATACTTATTTTTTATTTAGCTAAATAAAAGGTTTTTTGTTTATGTACAAAATGAGCATCGTGTCTAATTTTTTTGAATTGTTTTTTTTTTTTAATTATAGAGGCTAATGGGTAATTAATGGGACAAAATGCTTCTAAACGATCTTGCATGCAACATCTTCTATTTTCAACTTGATATCATAGATGTCACTTTTGCCAATCGATAGTTTGTTACTCTTGGAGTAACTGTTCTGCGGTTAGATGAGTAGGTACCTATATCTAACAGACAGAACCACGCCTAAGCCAAATGAAAGGCAAGTACTTTGAATATCAAGTAAAATAAGTTTTACATGGAGTCTTTATATTACTTTTAAACTTGATAGGACTTCATTCAAAGATCCTTGTCCTTTGCCCATGCCACAATTTATAAAATATACATCATATATTTTTTTGGTACCTTATCATTATCAATCATAGGGTCAATAAAAAATATCAATTCCCTCTGATTAACATAGTACTTATCAAACATTAAAAGAACACAACTGAATTTAAGTAGTTTATAGTTTTCATTAAAAAAGAAACAGGGGTTTGATCTTTATTGTATATCAATGTGATACGAAATAATTCTTAATTATGCAGAGTTAGGGCCTTTTTTGCAACTACTGTCTACCTATGTTGTTTTACATTAATCCTATTTTTTTAAAAGAAATAGAGGTTTGATCTTTAGGGCATAGCAGTGTGATAGCGCATAATTTTTTTTTCAAACTTGGTGGATTGTAATTATGAAAACTTATGTAACTACAGACAGTGAACTGCACTGTAATAAATAATTAAGTATTTCTCTTAATAAAATGATAGTGACATTACAGATAGACAGGCTGACGAAACTTTTTCCTAAAAGCACTAAATGATAATATTGAAGCTACTGGTTTCAAAAGGTGTTAAGCAGAGTATTCACCATACTACACGTGTCCAAGTATGTTACTGTAAATTTCATATGACCATAATTAGTCGCTCAGTGAATATATTGCTTTATTTAAATTAAACAAACTTTTCATTATAGTAAACTTTATTACGCGTGGTTAATGCATTGTGACCTTATTCTAAATCAAAATTGGTATCAGCCGTTTCAAAACGAATAAAAACTAACTAAATATAATGATGTTTTGTAAAATTACAAAAACACTGGGTATACATTCGAAGTTTGTACTTATATTTAAATCTTGACAACTTTGTAGCTGCTCTAAATTAATCACCAAAAGTTACACAATTTCATCCTGCTTAGGACAGTGTCGCCAACTAACAAAACTGCCTTATTCAAAGTGAAATGTATTTTTGTTAGTAACTTTAGTTGGCAATACTGTGCCTAATATAGGAGTTAGAGACTCCTAACACAATACTATGATTTATAATTGACAAGTTGCTAGCGTTAAAAACGCCAAATATAATACAATGGTAACATTGTGAATCAATACTTTTATCACAACTCATTTTTCATGCAAAATTAGACCTTCTGTAAATGCGTTACAGACTAATGCTAATTTTAATCTATCATGTTAGATTTTTTTTTTAATCTAACATGTAAAATAATATTTAAAAAAAATCAAGATTATTTTGATTAACAAAATTTCATCATTTCATTAGGGTTAAAAGAAATATATTGTAAATAAGAAAATCAATCGGACTGCCATTGAAATAATTAAATAAAAGACACTTGCAAAATAAAATTACATTCAAGTCTCGAGACATGAAAAGAGTGATCAAAATTTGGCAGGGAATTTTAAATTGTTTGATATCTAGAAAGCACTAAATATTTTTACTGGCAACACCATTTTACATTTTAATATCTGTACACTTCAGTCTTTAAAAAGGCACCAATAGAATCTGATTATTTTATAAAATTGCTTGCATAAAAGGCGCATCTCAATTGGCACTTTTGGTATTGTCTTAATTTATTCAATTCCATTATATTTAAATATAATACAGCGGACTTTAAAAATATAGCCTGCAGTAACATGATTATAATACTAAATATAAGAGATTATAGTTTATTGTTCACACTATAAATATTCGTTTAAAACACTTTGGAAGTTCGTTAAATTCCATATTTCTTTTTATTTCGCATCTCAATGATTAGCAACGTTAGTTTCTTGATATTCTATGGACCGCGAGGACCTTTCGAGAAATCGAATCATCATACGAGAGGTCTTATTTTATCTGTGGCAAGTGTTATCCAATTTAGGTAAACAAAGATGGCGCTCGATCTTTCAAAAAAAAAGGTTGAAAGATATTGTTTTTATTTATTTATCAAAGAGTTACTAAGTAAAACTACTTGAATATTTTTTACACTTCTTAAAACTCCCACGTGGACTTGTCCTAAACGTATACGTAGGAATGAATTACTCAAAATTATGGCATTAATATTGTGTTTATGCAAACAGCGCCATCTAGGTACCTTTAGATTAACTTAACATAGCCTGCAAAAAAACCTCTCATTCTAAGGCCGTAGTCTGGGTTCTTTTACTGACAAAACTTGCCAAAACAATCCGATAGAGGCACTGTGTTTTCCAAACCAAAACGCTCGCTAGTGCGTGTGAGACAGCATTACAAAACTCAGACTACGGTCATTGTAAGTAAAAGTTACATCAAAATTGGTCCAGTAATTTCCAAGAGTCTCTAACTTAATGCTAGAGCTGAATTAAGAACCTTTCTCATACGAAAACATTTGTGTAAGAACTTAAATAAATAATAAAATATTGTACTTATGTAAAGGACCTTCATTTTCACCAAGAGAATAGTTACCTTAACCATAAACAGGACATAATTGACATAAAAAGTCAATAACAGTTAGTGTCAAAGAGGTATTTCTCCCATGAATTGTTTTTCAAAACAACACTTTTCAAAAAATCTAATTAATAGAAGTATTTGGTAGCTACCTAAGTTTTTTCGACGCGAAAGCCATTTTCTACGCTCTGCAAGGCGCTATGAATCCTTTCACCACACCGTCCCCACCCCTTTGGGATAATATACAACATTTTTTGCATAATCATCAATAACATTCCATAAAATGCTTGTCTAACCTCAAAATATTATATTTTAGACTACCCTCATTCTATTTTTTATACTCAAACCATAGCGCATTACAATCCGAAGAAACCTGTCGAAAAATTATGTGGTATTCATATGCGGACAGTAATGACCGTAATTTTATGGCATTTTCTTCGAAAACCATAAATTCCCCGTTAACTTATTAATGACTCTGTTTTTCACATTTAACATCCCTCTCGCACACGTTGGTTCGTGTATATCTCTATCTCTATCATACCATCTGACTGTCTGACGGTCGAATCGCCTCGGGACAAAAAAAAACAGCATTTAGCCGTTGACAAAATTCAAATAACCTCAATATTCGCATCCAACTACCCTCATTTGTAATTTTTTATTCCAAATACTCAGTGTAGCCCTGCGCTCCCGTGAAAATGGCGTCGATCCATATCCTAGCGGCCTCGCCAGATGGCGCCATTAAATAGTACCGTCTTTGGCGAGTTTTGACTATGAACGTGGTCTGAGGGCTTGGGGATTTCGATGTGTTTCCATGGTCTAGATAAACTTCTTCTATTACCTGGAAGAAATAAAGATTTTTAGTTCACAGCGGGTACCAAGTTCGATACCCGTCATTGCTATTTTCCGATGGTCGCTAGGGCCAGAGTAAATTCACATAGATAAAAAATAATCACGCAGCCGTCACATACATCTGTTAAGTGCTACGATTTGCTGTGTCGTGGGTATCAGGTACTATGAGTATCATGAGTATGAGTATACCTAGATTACAAGTTTTATATGGAACTTTTTTTATTTATTGAGTTAGTTTAACATAAATTAAATAAAGATAAAATAAAGATCAAATTAATTTCACTGAATTCAATTTTTTATGAGACCAAAAATTTATAGGTGTATATTAATATTGAATATAATAATTATAGGCACCACATGTATTTGCTATCGAATACGTCGAGTTGCAATTTGTGAATTGCAAAAACGAAAAAAAAAGAAATAAGAACTAAAGAGAGTGAAAGAAAACTATTTATTTAAAAAAAAAGCCGAAATAATTGAGAGAGTAAAAAATCAATGTAAGAGTGAAATAAAACAATTTAATTAAAAAAAAAGCCAAAATAATTCTAAATTATGCTGAGTTGGGACCTTTTTTGCAACTACTGTCTATCTATATGTCGTTTTACATAAACCCTATTATTTATAATCGCTTAATGAATAGTAAGGTACTTTAATGTACCCCTCACTTTATCGGCTCGATAACTCTAGTCCTGTCCTTCTCTAACACTAAACTAAAGATAGAGGCCAACAATTTATAGAGAGGCGATAGTTATTATGAATAAGGGGGTAAGTCTTTAATTATATGATTATGTCTCATGCGTAATGTTGTTGCAAAATAAACTATATTATATTCAATACATAAATAAATCATCTAGCTCCAAACTAAGGAGAGCTTGTATTATGCGGACTACGTGACTGATATACTTTTTTTTTGTAAATACTTACACAATATTTTACATAGAAAATATCGGGTCTGGGACCCGAGACACATATTTGTGGATCATTGGTCCCGCGGCGGGAATCAAACCAGCAACCTTTTTTTTTTAAATACAATTGAAATAAAACTTACCTGAAAGTAAGCGCCACCTCTTGGTTTCTTCTCAGTTTTGTCCCAATAGTAAACGAACGTTTTCGTCTCGCGGTCGAAAACGAACCACCTAAGAACATACAGAATACAAATAAAAAAAATATATATATTTCAGTTACTTATAAATTAGTGCTTACAGGGTGTGGAGTCTCCTTTTAAGCAATTATATGCTTGTATTAGGAAAAGCCGTTCTTCTTTAACATTTTTATAAATTATCTTCTATTACTATACTAAGAATGTAACATGCTTATTCATATTGTAAAAACGGGAATTTTCACGTGAGTTAGTAGTGCACGGCGCGACGCGGAGGGAGCAAGTTGCGATCCCTCACCCTGTTGAAGACTCTCGGAATGAGTGGAAACTTAGTCGGTGCCTTCACCGAGTGCAGTACGTGAAAATTCCCGTTTTTACAATATGAATATGAAGAAGGTAACAGGTCAAATTCTGTACATGGAGGATATTTTAATTTTTTTTTGTAGTGTACTTTATAATCGATACTGAAGCCAAAAATGTTTTTGGCTTCAGTATCGATTTTTCGTATTTTTTTCTCACTGTCTGTCAGAATCTAAGCCGCGCATAGCGCCAAAACTACTGAATGAATTCAAATTAAACTTAGCATGATTTGAGATAAAACTACGGGGTAGGATATAGGATACTTTTTATCCCGAAATTCAGCACAGTTCCCTAGGGAGAAGGGATGAAATTAGTCTGCAGGGAGGGCAATCGCGAACGAAGGCGCGGGTACAGCTAGTCTTATAATATAATAATACAAAATTAGTATTTTTCAACTTTCGCGATTATGCTCTATTTACTATTATTTTACTTACTAATACGCCGTTTCGGATATAACAAAAAAACAACCTCTTGGGGCAAACGCATCTACGGACTCCTATAACCGCGGGTAAAATAGGTGGAAGTTAGTGGTGAACTGACCTTTTGGACCACGTGTGGAATTTCGCGCCCAGTTTGTGCAAGTACCCGCGACAGGAACCGGAAGTGACGGTCACGTAGGGGCACAGCTCAATCTGATGACCTGCAAATCAAACAAGTATTGTACACACTACTAGCTGTTGCCAGTGGCTTTGCACGCATGGAGTCGTGTTTAAAAAAACGATACTTCCATACCTATTATAATATATGTACCCATACATACATTCCCCCCCATTTCCCCTCCATGTCAAAAACCCTGAAACACTTCATTATTTTATTTATGCTCAGTAGCTGTGATTCAAATTATCATGTTTCTAACAGAACAAAGACTTTCGCACAAAGTTAACTAAAGTTCTGAAATGTATGGAACACCTGATTTTTTTTTCGCGTTTACAGTTTTTGGTCAATAGTAAAAATTGTTCGTATTGATGGGTACTTTCACTTCCCGAAGTTTTCGGGAGTAGTCTTATTACACCCTGTATTATAAATAAAATAAAAAGTGGATGTATTATTCTAGGTCAAGAACCTACCTGTTACTTTCATCTCAATCGGTTCAGCCGTTACGTTACACATATACAATTAATACATTAGCTTATAAACAGCCTGGATTCTTGTAAGGTTTGATTTATAGGTTCATAGTACTCTATGTAGTCGTGTAGCCGTCAGCTCGGCTTGTTGTCGCTGAAGGAGCGAAGCGAGCTACAGACACGTACCTGCGGACTCGACGTGACGGCGCAGGTCGAAGTCATCCCGGTCGACGGGCAGGTAGCGCGTGAGCGGACGCTGGGACTCGCTAGAGGGCGCCACGCCGCGTCGGCTGCGACGGGGCGCGTTGCTGAGCGACACTGTAACAACAAACAACACATTTTTGACGACCTCTGTGGCGCAGTGGGCGAAGGTCCGCCTGAGACGCAGAAGGTTGCGGGTTCGATTCCTGTCACGGGACAAATGTTTGTAAGATCTGCAAATATTTGTCTCGGGTCTGGGTGTTTTCCTATGTATAATATGTATGTATTTACAAAAAAAATAATTTAAGTAGTATATCAGTCATGTAGTTCCCATAATACAAGCTCTGCTTAGTTTGGGGCTAGATGATGCTGTGTAAAAAATGACCAGCATTTATTTATTTTTTTTGCCTTGGAACAGTGACTTAACGAGAAAGTTTGTGAGGATGGATGTTTGTTACTCTTTCACGCAAAAACTACTGAACGGATTTTGATGAAACTTTACAGTAATATAGCTTAATACATAGGTTACTTTTTATCCGGGTACCACGTTTTTATTTTGTTGTTTGCTCTGGAACAGTGACTTAACTTAGTTCATTGGTAATAATCTTATGTAACCGGCCTCCCGCGATACAGGCTAGCCCTCGTGCAGGGACCACCAGATGGTAAAATTGTAAAAGAGTGCTAATTAAACAGACTTCTTTTTAATAGCATTATTCGCCTCTAAAAACCTACATTGCCTTCTAAATTACTAAGTCAGTCACAATTAACGAGCGTCTGAATGATATATCTTAGCCACTAGTTATCTTCTATGTAAGCCACTCTAAATCCAACTCAGCATGGTGGTTATTTTTTAGCATCTAAATTTTTAACATGCATTCAAGCAGTAAACTTCTAAAATATTAATATATAACTAACCGGTCGGTTTTATTTGTTTTGAACGCAAGTTTGTTGGGTAAAGTTCGGATAGCAATCCTCCTTTTCTGAGTGGTAATAAAAGAAACCTAATAACCTAACCTATCCAAGATTGTTGATCTTTACTTGACGCTTGTAGAATATTCAGTTGGCGTTGTAAAAAAGACGAATTAGTTTATTAGAGGCTATCTCATTTTCCCGTTGCTTAGTTATAAAATGAGAAGTTTGATCACGTGGCCAATAAAGAAATATGTGGCTTGACTTATTATTTATATTAAATAAATATATTGGTATTTAAGGGTTCCGTACGCAAAGGTACCACAGCAACGTCCCATTTTCTGTTATCCTTAAGATTTGTTACCTAGTGTAGGTAAAACACTATTCCTACCTCTTTCACTATGTTTATTTATATGGCTAAGATGTACAAGGCCAATATTAATATTTCACTACTTATGATGTAAGTCTCTGTGACCCTACAACACAGGCATTTTGAGACCTAGTATAGGGAACAGCGCTCCTTATCCTATATATCATTAAGTCTAATGTACATGTATGTACGACGACATACATGACGACCTCTTTGGCGCAGTGGGCGAAGGCCCGCCTGAGACGCAGAAGGTTGCGGGTTCGATTCCCGCCCTGGGACAAATGTTTGTACGATCTGCAAATATTTGTTCCGGGTGTTCTGGGTATTTTCTATGTATAATAAAAAATATCTATCTACGTAATGTATTGTATCAGTCATCTAGTAGCCATAACACAAGCTCTGCTTAGCTTGGGGCTAGATGATGCTGTGTGGATTGTCCAGCATTATTTATTATTTATTTATGTACTTGTATTACCTACTGAACAAATAAACGTTATCTATTTTGATTGTTATTTGGGAGACTTGCCTTTTTCCGCATTGGATTACGCAACCACACCAGTGACCCTGCGTTGAACCCCAAATAAGAGAAGAAAATTCATTTTTTTCCTTCATAGACAAAACACAACAAGACAGCAAAGCAGATATGAAGGTACAGAAGAAACAATGAATGCCGTTTGTGTGTAACTTCCTTCCCACTTAATCCTTGGTCCAGCAGGCAAAATAACTAATAACTGAGTAATTTATAAACATTCTGCATGATGATCAGCCAATAATTTAGCCAAGTCCATGGTATCGAACAAAATATTATTTTTGATTTTAAAACAGCCTACGTTATAAAAATAATATATATTCTTTATTGCTTAGTGCCATAGCTTTTATGCATTTTTACTTGTTTTTATGTATTTTTTATTGCTTGTTGAGAGCGATTTGGCGCTCGTTTTATTTGATTATGATGTGAAAGACGTAGTTAAAATACACTTGTCCCATATTAATCAACGTATGTTTCAAAATGTTCATGCATTGTATGCGACCAAAATTTAAGACTCTTGTCCCTTATTAATCAACGTATGTTTCAAAATGTTCATGCATTGTATGCGACCAAAATTTTACTAACCAGCGATCGGCAAGTTCAGATGACATAAGCCAAAATCTCAGGTACTATCAAATATCAACACTGATAACTCAATCTACAGGGATTTCATTGAAGTGGCGGTAACAGCGTACCATCTAGTGGGACGTATGCCATTATTGTTTTGGATGTGAAGCTACGAGGGCACAGATAAACAAAAACCATCTTAAAAAGCTAACTAAACTCAAATTTTATTGTATTTTTAAATAATAATGTAGATAAATGCTTATACCCGAAAGGGGCCTTGATTAAATCTAGTATTAAAAATTAATTATTTATTTAGATCATAAGAATATTTAGCCTAGGAAATAGTCTAGGCGATGTCGTTACATGTCCTCCGAAGCACAGAATCTCTCAAATCTAAATGCCACTCCAGTTCCCCATCCAAATGTGACCTGTCCTCTTAGCATGAGGACTCAAGAAAACGTTTTATCTACGAAAGAGAAGACCAAAACGTCGTCTATTCCGTCAAAAAAAAGAGTATAACCGACAAAACCGTTATCTTTGGTCCTCTGCTAAGCAGGTTGTTCTCTGCTAAGCAACGCGAGTTGTGTCACCCTAGTTTCATTATTAAGGTGATGTGTAATTATAGAAATTGTATTTTTATTGTGTTTTTATGTCATGAAAAATTGGACAATTTGTGTCAAGGATTCTTGTAAGATCATAACATCATTGTGTGACGCACTTACATCTCGTAGAGCAAGGCCACATTAACCGACTTAAAAACGGAGATTTGTTTTCGACAAGCAAGAAACTTTAATAAGTATGTGTTTGTTTATGTAGGAACCACGAAACAGGGAACCCTAATATGAGATCTGAGCTATGAATGTGTCTCATAGGTGTTTATTTATTTGTTATAAAAAACGTCGAGCGGGAAAATCCTTTGAAGAGTTTCGGATAGTTCCACGTGTAGTCGTGTAGCCGTCAACTCGGCATATTGTCACACGGGGAAAATCTTTGAAACAGTTTCAGGTAGTACGATGTTTAGTCCTGTAGCCGTCAACTCGGCACATTGTCACATGGAGAAAAACCTTTGAACAGTTTCAGGTAGTACGACATGTAGCCGTGTAGCCGTCAACTCGGCATAGTGTCGCCGTCAGCTGGTCGAGGACACGAAGAGTTTGTCTATCGTAGTTCGTACTTACAAACTTTTTTCTTTATAATATAAGTATAAACGACGAATAACAAGTCTACTCACGAATATTATCCCGGCTGAAATCGGAGGCATGGCTGAGGGGTCGGCTATCGTCGCTTCGTTTCTCATCTTCAGTCGATTCTGTTCTCGAGTTCCTCACTTGAAGCTAGAACAACGAAACGGGTACATTTACTCACGGCAACTATAAACCAACCAATAGGATAAGTACAAAATGTTCTGATGAAACAGTTGAGCCATCTAACCGATGCAAACGATCGATCGGGAGTCGGGATTCGGCCCATTAGGCTTAGTTTGTGAGGATGGATGTTTGTTACTCTTTCACGCAATAACTACTGAACGGATTTTGATGAGACTTTACAGTAATATAGCTTATACATCAGAATAACACATAGGCTACTTTTTATCCGGGTACCAAGCGGGCGAAGCCGTGGACAGTAGCTAGTTTTGAATAAACTTGAATTCGATAATTGGTAGGTGGAAGGCCTGCCTTCGTTTTTTTTTATACCATCAAGGTCGCAAACAAACATAAAACCCTGTTGGTAAGCCCGTAGCCTTGCAAAATCAGAGGCATCAAGTCCTATTGCCGACCGGAACTTTAAAACGCCTCTTTTGTGGAATCTCATGCTGTAGTCGTTTGGGAAAATCTCAGCAGGGAGTGAGTGAATGAATGAATGAATGAAAATACTTTGCCTTTTGACCTTTTTGACGTACTGCAGCACACATAGACATTTTACCCAGATTTTAATTATATTTTTGGTAATAGTCAACTGCACTTATTATTTTATTCCAAAAACTATCGTCAACTTGACTATTCATATTGTAAAAACGGGAATTTTCACGTACTGTACTATCGGTGAAGGCACCGACTAAGTTTTGACTCATTCCGAGAGTCTTCATCAGGGTGAGTGGTTGCGACTTTCTCCTTCCGCGTCGCGCCGTGCACTACGGCGACGTATGACGTGTTAGTGCACGGCGCGACGCGGAAGGAGAAAGTCGCAACCACTCACCCTGATGAAGACTCTCGGAATGAGTCGAAACTTAGTCGGTGCCTTCACTTTATTATTGTTTGTTTTTACTGGTGTACTGTATAATTGTTGTAATTTGTATGTGTGTGTCTGAAGTTGCAAATAAAGTATTTTATCTATCTATCTATACTTTATTGTACACCATAAGAAATATATATATAACTTCAAAAAACTTATTATTTCATAACGTGAGTATTCGTGGGTAGTGGTCCTAGGTATTGCTTTTCAGACAGAAGGACTTTTTTTTAAATACCACCATCGGTCTGCCTTAAACAGCAACAAGATATTTGGATAACCCATCCAAGCGATGACCGTGCTGAAGGACTAAAAAAACAAATAAAGAGTTTCCTTTTTTTCTGGATCCTTTTAATTAAGTAGCGAGGATCCCCTTAAAAAAATAGATAGATAGATGGAAAATACTTTATTGCAAATCAAATATTTTAGCTTAAATAGATATTACAAACTTTATTGTTATACTATGGGCGGTCTTATCGCTAATTAGCGATCTCCACCAGACAACATATGGATGGAACGGACTGTGCGAAAGATTACAAGGGTTTGTAAGTGGTGTACCTCATACTATGAAAGCACTAAAAGATAAAAGATAAAGATAATTTATTGCGTGAAATACATGTAGGTACATAGGTGTTTTAGGTATAAATGTGATTCAATGTATTTCTACCGTTAAGCATGCAATACAATGGTTGATTAAAATTAAAGGCACATTAGATATAAAACACTATAATATTAATATATTTTTAAAATATATTATTATAATAAAATATTTCGCACTGTTGATTAAGAGTACAGAAATTGCACTTACAAATACCGGACGTGGATTGCAGCCAAAGCCCCAATGAGAACTCTTAATCAGCGTCAGCCAGACAGACATTCTATCCAACTTTGTATATATTTTATACACTTTTGAATGACATACATACACAATAATTCAGGTTTGTTTAAAATAGACGGATTCTTTTTATCTGTGTTTTGATTGACAATGGGTTTAGAGATTTCTGTGAGATGTATTTTTAGGAGTAGGTATTTTCTCTGGCGTATTATACATGTGAATAAATTGTATGGGAGCCCCATCGAAAACAGAAGCTGGGTAAAAAGTAACTTCACCGGGGGCCAAATCGCGTAATTAAAAAAAATAAATAAATATCGTTGGATATTTTCACACAGCATCATCTAGCCCTAAACTAAGCAGAGCTTGTATTATGGGAACTACATGACTGATAAACCACATATATACATTTTTTTTTGTATAATACACCTAGACCCGAGACAAATATTTGCAGATCATATAAACACCTGTCCCGCGGCGGGAATCCATCTCGCAGCCTTCTGCGTCTCAGGCGGGCCTTCGCCCACTCTGCCACAGAGGTCGTCAATGTCGTCGATAATAAGTCAAAAGCGGTAATTTGTTAAAAATAATACTGACGTCCATATTGTAAAAACGGGAATTTTCACGTACTGCACTATCGGTGAAGGCACCGACTAAGTTTCGACTCATTCCGTTCGTGCGTTTGTGCACGGCGCGTTGCCCCGTGCACTAGTAGTGCACGGCGCGACGCGGAAGGAGAAAGTCGCAACCACTCACCCTGATGAAGACTCTCGGAATGAGTCGAAACTTAGTCGGTGCCTTCACCGATAGTGCAGTACGTGAAAATTCCCGTTTTTACAATATGAATAGTCAAGTTCACGATATATTTTGGAATAAAATAGAGACGTCGTTTGCATTGTGATAAGGAGCTTTAATAAAAGCATATTTCTTTAAATGTTTTACACTATTCGTCATGTCTGCAGTTGTACGTCTATTATATCTTTACCAGACAAGAAGTCTGCTTCCCACAACTAACATTGATATTCCAAGCCCACGCACTTTTAAAAGATAATAAATCCTACTTTCATGCTTCAAAATAAATTGCGTGAAAGAGAGAAGTAGCGTGAAATAGAAAGAAATAGAAATAGAAGTGTAACCATTGTATTACTGATTAAAACAACTGAACATTACGGTAACCTTTTCATAGAAATTGGTCACTTATGACACCACTAAGTCTTTGTCTAGTTTTTGTGCAAACGAAAAACAAACATTTATAAGTCTTACTATCTAATTGTTATACTATTTATCTAATAAGTTGGGTATGGCAGAAGAAACACGAAATTAGAATAAATGCAGTTGAAATGAGAGCTTTGAGAAGTATGAGTGGTTAGACTTTTTAAGATAGAGTGAGGACAGTGTGATAGGAGAGCGTTGTGGAGTGAAAGAAGATGTAGTGATAAGAATAGAGAAAGGTGGTTTGGGCATGTAGAAAGGATGCACATAAAGGAGATTGACGAAACATGTATATAAGGGAAGAATGAATGGGATAATTGGAAAGGGTAGACCCCGGCGAACGTACTCTGACCAGATTGAAGACGTTCTGGAGAAAGGTCAGGTCAAAAGTACCCAAAACCGGCGAGCATGTATGAAGAATGTAATGAGAGTGAATGAAGCAAAAGAGGTATGTCAGGATCGTAGCTAGTGGAAATCCGTAGTCTCTGTCTATCCCTCCGGGAAACAGGCGGGACTTTATGTATGTCTGTATGTATGTACTATCTAATTTACCTAATATCAATAAACCTGTAATATTGGAAGTATTCGCAGACTTCTGTTTGCGAAAATCTTTATATTAGATTTTGTCTTAATCACCAATACTCTAATTAGATATTGGTGTATCAGACCTTAGGGGTAATTATTAAATTCGCGACAGTGCAGATACAGTTTGACCTTTTCTTATCCAGAGGTAGGTACCTACCTGATAAGAGATCTATGAGTGTTTCAAAATAAGGTAAATTTGAAAAATTTGCGTTGTTTAGTATTTTAACTCCTTTGTACATCGTAAGTTTTTAAAAATTCTACAAGGTTAAGTATATAATTATGTAATTTTTTTCTGTTTACTGAAAATAAATTTCTAACACGCTATAAATAGTATGATTTTAATGAAAAATGGTATGGGATTTAGAAAGCCGTCGCATGAATTTAGGTAAACAAAGGATAGGGGGTGGAAGGGGTGGACTTCCCTATTCCAATGGTACCACTCCCAAAGTTAGGAATTAATATTTAAACATTTTTAGGTTAAGTATTGAAAAATAAAATATACTGGAGTTGAAGGCTTGTTTTGTAATGCATTGTAAATCATAAAAAGATCGCCATTAATAAAATAATTAAATTTTTACCATTTGTTCGAGGGCAACTACCAAACCGCGTGCGTTAGCATCTCTAAGTCTGTGAAAACTAAGTACCTACCTATTTTTTTTTTGTAAATTTGATATACGTTTCCGTCTAACTAATGCATTCTACTCTACATGCCAAGATACAGTTTGTTGGTGGCCACAGATTAAAAATTCTTGCTCCTCTGTTGGCACTCGGTTTGACAATAATAATGAGTGACATCTTGTTTTTAAAACGGTGTATAATGCATAATAATTTATTATTTGACATTGAAACACAAAAATAAGCTTGAACTACAAAAAAGTCTTAGCTACAGAAACCTTGCGTCTAATTTATGTGTTTACGATAATGGTCTAGGGTTCGATAACATAACTAATTGGAGGTGACAGATTTATATTGTGTCCTTGACCTAAAATATATTGCTTTTTTCAAACAAATCTGATGTCTAAACCAAATTCGTAGGTAATTAATCCATTTCCATAATCATTATACCTACTTGGATGGATCGGATTCAACTTGCACGTTGGCCAAAAAAATTAGAAATAAACTTTCGCTTGACATTTCTTTTCACTTTTGTCATTTTCTGTCAAGTTTAACAGATGCCAAAGTAGCTAGAAGCCTCCAGGGTATCCAGACAAATACCACTTTCAGTTGATGTTAACGTCTGCGGAAAGATTGTATGGGAATGACATTAACTGTGGAAATGTCACGTGACAACTGTCAAGTTTTACCTTGACAGTTGTCACGTAAGCGTGAAGTATTTGTCTAGACCCACAGGAGCCATAGCCCTTTCGACAACCAAGATATTGAAGAAATATAAGATTTTATAATATCCAAAATAGATATAGCTAAAAATGTGCGTTACAATATAAAAACAAAAAATTAAGGAATTGTCCTGTGATCGGATAGCCCTAAAATAGTCTCCACTGCGAGTGTCTTTGACCGAACTCACTCACTAGGTACCTTTCTCAAGAGATTTGAAAATTACTATTTATAAGACATTTTGGGGATTAAACGAAAACTGTTTTTTCGTTTTTTTTTGTAGCGAATTTCTTTAAATCTATGTTTCGTTATTAGCGTCCAAATATTAAACTTTTATATAACTTGCTTATTAGCAAGTCAGCATATTAAAACTTTATATACTTCTTTAAAAAATCATTAATCCTTACAATTCACATTTCTTGCAGAATAAAAAAAAAATTTTTTTACTAATAATTGATAATCATCTGTACAATATTTTTATTTCGCAAGAAATAAAAGGCTTTTTATTTATATTTATAATCCTTAAAATTACAAGGATCACTTTGAAAGGTCAATTTCACCTAATGCCTTTTCCTTCACCACTAAGCCATGAAAGAAAGGCGAGAAACAAAGACAGACTGAAAGGTATACAAAATATATAAAAGTACAGAAAAACAAATATTTTGAGTACCTATTTAAGTCACTCTCTTTGTTAGAGCAATTCAGGTGTGCTGACTAAACCAACATCTGTTAGTTTGTTTATACATAAAACATCTTCAATGTTTACTGGAAATTATAGCAGTGAATCATTCAGTTTAAACTTGATTTAACCGACGTCCAAAACAAGAGTGTGAATAATTCCCTAGCTGTGAAATTAATCGCGGTTTGATATAAATTTAAATGTACATTAAATTTATAAAAACCAGTTTTGTGAGAGGCTGGTGCCAGAGAAAGGTTTTTAAAACCTGTATTACTGATCACCAGTACTCTCGCTCCACGGATGATGGGACATGGACATTAATCAGGTTACTACTAATAGAAATAAAACTTTAAAAACAAAAAAAAAAAGATAAAATACACAACAAAAAGTAAAATGCAATCTGCAGACAAATACAGGAGGTGGGACGGGTAAGGTAAGAGGTTTGTATATGTGGGAATTGTGTGTTATATAATTTTAGGATATTATTACGACGTATAGTCGTAGCTAAGCAAAACAACTGAATACATAGGTAATTATGTATTCAGTTGTCTGAATACATACTTATGTATTCAGTTTCACGTGGCCTACTTACTTCTTGGTGGTTTTGAAAACTTTTATTGGTATACACAGTTTCTTCGCGAACATGTCTAGAACCTCCTATGGGGCAGTGGGCGAAGGCCCACCTGATACGCAGAAGGTTGTGGGTACGTTTCCCGCAAATGTTTGTATGACCTGCGAAAATTGGTCTCGGGTCTGGGTGTTTCATATGTATAATATGAATTTATTTTAACGCTAAAGTTTGTGAGGATGGATGTTTGTTACTCTTTCACGCAAAACCCACTGAACGGATTCTGATGAAACTTTACAGTAATATAGCTTATACATCAGAATAACACATAGGCTACTTTTTACCCGGGTACAACGCGAGCGAAGTAGTGGGCAGAAGCTAGTAATATAAGTAGTATATCAGTCATGTACTTCCCACAATACAAGCTCTGCTTAGTTTGGGGCTAGATGATGCTGTGTGAAAAATGACCAGCATTTTTTTTAAACCTTTAAAATCTGTTGGTAATTCCAACATCTAAATGTTTACGGGTAAATTATAACCGTGAATGATGTGCTATGAATGTAATGACGCATTTCATTGTTTATTCCCGAGCAGTGTTCCTTATATTTGAGGGTATAGAATTTGCCCTCTGCTTCGCTCGTATCGCTCGTAACAATTTTAGTTTATTTTTCATCGGGTTTTAAGGAAGTCTAGTCAATTGTAAATAGCCAAGGATCAAGACGGATCATTAATTCAACTTTATGCCACCGCACTTTGTCGTTTTTTTCTTCTTATACGTAGTTTAATAGATTACTAGCTTGTGTAGGTGGGTACTATCAATACAACAAAAAATAAAAGTTCAGTTTTCGGCCATTTTGACAAGCCATCCTGAAGTTAAGTGTGACGTTTCTACCGCCCAGTCAATCGGCTAAGTTTACTTTCTTGATTTAAACGACCCCATTTTTCCTTATGGCTCTATGCATATTAGAAGTTACTTATTACAGATTAAACAACAATTTTAATGAATTTATACTTATTTTACTTCATGATTTAAAACTAATTTCGAAGAACCCATGATATTTCGCAGGGTGGTTTGAACAATTCTACAGCTCATCTAAGGTTGTTTTTGTCGATAGTTTGCATCGAAATTCACATATCGAGGAAGGGAACATCACTATTCCATCTTCATTGTCTTGCCCCTTTCCCATTTTATCTGGGGCCTAGGGTCGGGCCTCCTAGTACTATGACGGCAGGATGCTCTATTCTGGGTTGTCATAATATGTGGTATCGAGGCCTTTTACATAATGTATTGTGAAAGGCCTCTCGATATTGGACCACCATATAGACGGGACACGGGGGTCTACCTCTGCCTCGAGGCTTGGTTGGATTATTAAGGACAGTCTTTACGGAACAGTCGCGTCTTCGCGTTAAAAATCTTCCATGTCAAATGATATTTTACAAAATAACTTCATTGATAAGTGGCTCAGTTGGTCTTCCTACTACTATGGTTCGGATACGGTTTTGGTTAGATAAATTGACAAGCTAGATTGATTGACAATGGCCTCGATTTTACTGATAATGCAAGCAAGAAAGAGATAGCTATATTTTTAGTGCTGTCAAATTAATCAGATTAAGTTTTCCATACTAGTCGTAATTTCAAAATATGCTGACTGTAAACACGAAGAAAAGCGGCACGTAAACTGATTTGACAGGAATAAAATTCTTGCCATCTCTTTCTTGCTTGCACTATCAGTAAAAGAGAGCGACAGTTTAAATTATGTTTAGTTGGTGTACTACAGAATCGGCGCCAATATCCATACACACGCGATTGCAATTTTTCTTTCTGAATTCATAACAAAATTAAATTTTATCCGTATTCAAATTCACTAGTCAGTCAAAGTTTGATTACACTTTCTATACAAATGATAACGGAAATGACTGATACTGTATCGTCTGTTTGTATCAGTGATACAAACAGACGTTGCGTTTCATGAATAAACAAGGAAAGCATGTGACTATAGTGGACCCACGTTTGAAATAAACGTGGGTGTTTCTATCGTGTTATAGGTAGTTTTATTTTGGTTTATACCGCAAATAGCTGACCCGCCCGCAACTTTGGGTGCGTGGATTACGTATCCTCGTATTACGTAGCTATGGAGCTTTTTTGGACTACTTAGGACCTCATTTTTTGGACTACTTAGGATGATACTTTTAAAAATTCTTTTATAGCAGCATAATGTTGAGACGGGGACATATTTGACCCCAAGCAACACAGAATTAGGTACGTAGTTTGTTATAAATTATATATTTGTTTTGTGGGTTTATTATTATTTTGTTTAACTTTTGTTTTTAACGGGAAAAATAAATAAATTTTCTTTCTTATACTTTTTTCTGAACGGATTTTAATGCAGCAGGGCCGCAGATGGCCTTGGTCAGCGTCGATGGACTATCGACGTAAGTCCAGTTTAAGTTAGGTTGCGGCAACTAGAGTAAGGGCACCACATAGGTATGGACCTGGGCTGAGGCCGTTGCCAGGAAGAGGAGATCTTATACCTACCCTGTAAGGGTATGCAAATTATTATTTCTTCAAGTCTTACGGTTTAAGCTCTACGTTGATCTTTCGGTCCGTCATTTGGGGACACAATAGTGATAGTAACCCCCCCAAGACGAACCAAAAAAGCAGGGTACTACTTTTTGATCAAGATGTAGGGTTTGTAGAGTTAGGGCGGCTTAGCTCTTCATGAGATCTGATAAATTTTTAACAGTCAAAACGTTATGAGCTTATTTTACATTAAATGTTTTTGGCGGGATCAATCAATCAATCAGTGAATTGATTCGAATTATTTTATACAAAGATAAAAACTAGCAACTCTATCGTATGATGATGGATATAATATATTATGGATTCTTAGACTTTTCCCAGCTTAGATAAACATAAAGATTAAATAGAAGAGTGAATTAAATTAAATAAATCATACGCCAACGTTTTCAAATAAGATATTTAGCATAAGAAATAAATAAGAAAGTGCATAAAATAACTCGTACACAATTGTAACTTTTCTCACAGAAATCACCAAAATATTAACCGAATTCTCACAAAAACAGAAGCGTATTCCAGTGGAATTCACTGTCTCGTAAATTAGCGAAGACCGCGCCACAGCGACTGAAAACTGTTTTTCCCGCCCTTGATCGTTCAAGTCGTGCGGTACACTGTGAAAGCACACTGCCAGCTAATTCGGAAGCTAGAGACGGAATTTAAAGTTTTTCTATAGAGCAGCGAAAGCTCCGTGTCGCACATAGAGTGGCTTCACGGATCGTTTTTTTTCCGCTCTTGATCTTTCAAGTCACGCGGTACACTGTGGGAAGCACATGATCTATATGATCCTTGTGATTTCAATGTATAAAAACCTATTGACTATGATACACTGACCGCTAATTCGGAAGCTAGAGACGGAATTGAAAGTTTTTCTATAGAGCAGCGAAAGCTCCGTGTCGCACATAGAGTGTCTTTACGAATCGTTTTATTCCGCTCTTGATCGTTCAAGTCGTGCGGTACACTGTGAAAGCACCCTGCCAGCTAATTCGGAAGCTAGACGGAATTGAAAGTTTTTCCATAGAGCAGCGTAAGCTCCGTGAAGACACCATAGTGTCTTTCGTTTTATTCCGTCCTTGATCATTCAAATCGCGTGGTAAACTGTTATAGGAATATAGTTCTGAAAACACACGCTACGGAAAATCCGGTACCGTTTGAACTACACCGATAAATCGTAGTGTGTTTGTGTGGTAAATCGATGCAGTTTACATTCAGTACCGATTATACCACAAGAATAAAGCTCAACAAATGACAAGTAACATAGTTTGACAAGTTCGATAATGCAAATTGGTCTAACATTCCAGTCAAAAAAGGTATTTTTTTGGCTTTAGACTCCTTTGCGCTAGAAGTAGAACTATTCACTTAATCAACGCTGTTTTTACTGCGGACACGAAATTAATCATATTTTTAGAACCTGGAATGACATCTAAAGAGAGCAGTTATGGCGTCTCTATCATCGAGCGATGAGAACTTCTAGACTCTGTCTATTAGAGACAAATTTAAAAGTGTTATTTTAACTCTCACGATCCGTGGGCGAATGTGATATTGTACACACTAGAATTCAGCGTTTAAATTATTAAGATAAAAGCTGGCAATTATAGTCATTATGAGTTTCTTGCTCTTAATGTTTTGGCACGGATATAAGGCGTGAATAAGATTTGATTAAATTCATACTTTATCGAGTGTATACAGAGCGTCTGGCAAGATGACTGAATTCTTAAAAAAAACATACCTGCCTTATGTATGTAAGCCTTATGACTCTATCAATGCACGAACCTGCTCTCTGATAACTCTAATGCAATGACAATGGGGAACAACCATTTCTTGACAGACTAGAAAATGTTCAAAGCTTTTAAAACTTGGAATGTAGACACTTGTCGAAGTTGAATTGAAATTATTAGTTTTTAGTCTATAGTTTGTTATCACCATAATTGTAATTACATATCTCATTAGAAATTAAAAATATCATCACCATTGCCTCAAGCTCTATTACAACGCCCTGATTATATGTACCTACCCTATATATACTTACAAACAAGCAAATTTAAGATCTAAGCTAACAATTTATGTATGTGTATGCAATAAATAAATGGATATAAATACATTTTTGGGATATTATAAATTCTTGTATTTTTTCTTTAACACACACTTAACCACTTAAGGATCCGGCGTACAGCGCTCATAACTTAAATTCGAAGCGCGTCCAAAAATATAGCTAACTCTTTTTGACTGATGCAGGCCCGCCCGTGCTTGCGCGATAGAATATTAGCCTTTCAGATTTTTTTATAAATTTGGTGGTGTTCCGTAATACCTAAAAATATGAATGAAAACTTGTTGTATTTTTCACATTGTGTTGTTATTCTGTAACATGACAATATAACGTAAACGATACGTAAGGTATTGTTGTTTTTAATACGAAACAAATAAGAAGAAAACATGTCATGTATGACGTAAAAATACCCAAAATGCGATTCGTTTACATTTCATTTTAGGTAAGTATTTTGAAAAAATATATAGCAAGGTACGTAGATAAATACTATTCGAATGCAAATAATAACATAATATGGTGAAAATAAGCTCTAATTACAAATTACTATGGTATTACGTTTGTATGGGCAATTCATCCAACGCAGGCCTCTTAACTACAAGATTCGTGTCTATCTATCTATATTACGGACATTACTAAGCCTTGTACTCGTACCTACCAAATTTAAAGCTGACGACTAGTTTAGGTAGTCTCCCAACCGATGACATCGAGAACGGTGCGCGAAGACGGAAGATGGATCAGGACCGTTTAACATGTCTCTCCCTGGTAGAGACCTACAGCAGTGGACTTCCACAGACTGATGAAGATGATGATGATAATTCAAGTACATTCAAAAGTCTGATAAAGTTTTTCCTATATTGGTAATGAATTCCGCGAGCAATTTAGATAAACATGATACCTATGAGTATAATATTATCTGTGCCCATGATAAGATTATTTTGTATTCGTACGAGGTAGTGGATACGTGACGAATCGTGTCAGTGTTGAAAAACATCGTCATATTGGTTCTCGTTATGAGAGGTGGTTAATCTTTTAGAGACATGTCAGACTTTTGAATCCTGATTTTCAAGACAAATTCTTGTACAAAGATGATAAGGTTTAAAATTGAATGTTAAAATAAAATAGCCGACAGTCTATTTGACATTTCAAGAGGTTTGACCACAAATAACTGCTGAAGATAAACCAGGCGGTCATCTTGTTTTTTTTTTGGTAGCCAAACAAAATAAAATATTTTTTTAAAAAGTAAAGTAGAAAGAAAGAGTAACAAACATCCATCCTCACAAACTTTCGCGTTTATAAAATTAGTATGATAGGATACATCAGAATAACACATAGGCTACATTTATCCGGCTACCACGCGGGCGAAGCCGTGGGCAGAAGCTAGTAAGCTATATTACTGTAAAGTTTCATCAAAATACGTTCAGTAGTTTTTGCGTGAAAGAGTAACAAACACCCATCCTCGCACCTTTCGCGTTTATAATATTAGTAGGATACGCACAACAAACATCACACTACTTCATCCTCTCCATTCCAAGTTGTGTGATAGAGATCGCTGCGAAGAGATAAGCCCGCCCATTGTACTTTAAGTTTTGTTATGTTGTATTTATAGTGTACAATAAAGTATTTTCATTCGTTAATTCATTCATACTTCGGCAGCCGGACAAAAAATGAAACAGACAACTTCAAAACTTCACATAAAGTTCCTTCAACCCTAATTTTCTTAAAAATACAACCAAATTTATGCTGTGTTCAAACCGTCTATTTCTGGAGTTCACTCAAAGGATGCTTTAAATTAGAACATCCTGTCGGGAAATTGTCTTGTGTGTAAATGGATTCTAGGATATTCTTGTATCTTAGATTGAATAGAATTGAAAAAATATTTATTGCCTGAAATTATGACCATAACAGCATCAGGTTACATAGTAAGTAAGTACTTATACATATAAAAAACTAACTATATCTAACTAAGCAATTGCCATGATTAAATTCAGGCAAAAGGAGCACACTCAGCAAAATGCTGGCAGAATAAGGCGCAGCGCTGATTTTCAGTGTACCCCTAGGCACGACAGATGTTAGTAGATTGACGCTGGGGATTTATTTTTATGATCATAGGTGTGAAAGGACTACTGCCTTATCTATTTCAGCCGCCAAGTAGTAACGGTCGCATTACTGTGTTCCGGTGCGAAGGATTGCCGGTTAAATTACAGATATAATCCTACTAATATTATAAACGTGAAAGTTTGTGAGGATGGATGTTTGTTACTCTTTCACGCAAAAACTACTGAACGGATTTTTATGAAACTTTACAGTAATATAGCTTATACATCAGAATAACAGATAGGCTAATTTTTATACGGGTAACACGCAGGCGAAGCAGTGGGCAGAAGCTAGTAAGACTTTACTTTAACGACCTTCTGCGTCTCAGGCGGGCCTTCGTCAACTGCGCCACAAAGGTCGTCACCACAAAAACACCCTGAACCTAACAGACCTAATACTGCCCGGCTTACCTAAACTAACAATGCTTCTCAGAATAGTTTTTTTTAATTAGTATTTAATGTTTGCCTCGCCTTTTTATACTACTAAAGAGGAAAACAACTTACGGTCCACCTGTTGGTAAGCGGTTACCATAGGCTATGGACGGTTACAATACCAGAGGTATCCCTCACACGTTACCTCCCTGAGATATCAAGATGCAAGATCTCATGTGTCTGTAATTCCACCGGCAACCATACCCTTCAAACCGGAACACAGCTATGAGAGCATTAATTACTTGTCGGTAGAAATAGGCATGGTGGTAGCTCTTCCCCGGACAAGCTCTTTCACAGAAGCTCTACTACTCATAGTTGTAAAAACGGGAATTTTCACGTACTGCACTATCGGTGAAGGCACCGACTAAGTTTCGACTCATTCCGAGAGTCTTCATCAGGGTGAGTGGTCGCGACTTTCTCCTTCCGCGTCGCGCACGACGCACTACACGGTAGTGCACGGCGCGATTCTCGGAATAAGTCGAAACTTAGTCGATGCCTTCACCGATAGTGCAGTACGTGAAAATTCCCGTTTTTACAATATGAATAGTCAAGTTCACAATAGTTTTTGGGATAAAAAAGCTCTACTTCCTTCATTTATTTTGAGGGGAACAAGTGGGGTACCGGGGCCCTTCGTATTTTCAAAATTATTTCAGGACGACTGGTTGAAGCGACGCATGACCACAGAGCTGGCTCTTATCTGGGTCAAGGCATTAGCATTGCCATTCAGCGTAGCAATGCGGCTAGTAATTTGGGAACGCTTCCGTCTGGTATTGATCTGGATTAGTTGAGCTATCTATAGATCGTTTGCAACGGTCTTTAGATAACTAGATGTTTCATCTGTATTTTTTGTATATACCTACTTGTGTACATAGTTTTATAAATAAATAGCAATACTATATAAAGGCAGATTAGATACAATGGACCTATGAGATAGGAAATACTTTTGCATGAGTAATAGGGTTATTTCTAGAGGCTAGACTAGTGCGGGGCTCATTTACAAACTCGTAATTTAGGTAGTAAGTACTTTTTTTTTTGTATCGAACGCCGGTTTCTCACGAAATAGCAGTGGCTACCCTAGTCTAGATAATTTATTATAGAACATTCCCACGACCTGTCGTGGGAATAATAATGATAATAATGCTGGACAATCCACACAGCATCATCTAGCCCCAAGCTAAGCAGAGCTTGTGTTATGGGCACTAGATGACTGATATACTTAATACAATACATTACATAGATAGATATTTTTTTATTATACATAGAAAATACCCAAAATACTCGTACCTATCATTTGAAAAGTAAACGACCATAGATGAATGTTATAAAAAAGCGGTAGATAAACTAAGAATAGACAACAGAAGAATGCGCACGTCAATAGCTAATTTAGCTCATAAGTACTAAGTATTTGTTCCGGGTGGGAACAAATATTTGCAGATCGTACAAATATTTGTCCCAGGGCGGGAATCGAACCCGCAACCTCCTGTGTAGCAGGCAGTCCTTCGCCCACCGCGCCACATCGGTAGTTCCTAGTTTCTTCCTAGTTTCCGAAATAATCGTTTTGTTTACATTGTACTTTTAGTACTTATGAGCTAAATTAGCTATTGACGTGCGCATTCTTCTGTTGTCTATTCTTAGTTTATCTACCGCTTTTTATAACATTTATCTATGGTCGTTTACTTTTCAAATGATAGGTACGAGTATTTTGTTTGGAGTTTCGTTCGTTAAATAAATAATGCAGGACATTTTTCACACAGCATCATCTAGCCCCAAACTAAGCAGAGCTTGTGTTATGGGAACTTACATGACTGATATACTACTTATATACATATCATTTTTGTAAATACATTCATATTATACATAGAAAAAACTCAGACCCTCGGGTCCCGCAGCGGGAATCGAACCCGCAACCTTCTGCGTCTCAGGCGAGCCTTCGCCCACTGCGCCACAAAGGTCGTAAAATTGACGTCGTCGTATTCTGACCTTGTTACATTTCATAATTTTATGTAAAGTTTACTTAAGGTGTTTTTTGGGCATGATTAGCTCCTCAGAAAGTACCAATTAACTATTTGAATATAAATAAATAAATAAATAATGCAGGACATTTTCACATATTATCATCTAGCCCCAAACTAAGCAGAGCTTGTATTATGGGAACTAAATGACTGATATACTTCTTATATATATATTTTTTGTAAATACATATATATTATACATAGAAAAAATGTATATGATATATGATATTTGTGTATGAATTATTTTCATTTATGTATGTAGTTAACTTCTATTATAAGTAGCAAGTTATTTAATTTCATAAAATGTTTTCTTATTTTGGTAATCCTTCATACGCACTACCGACCCACTCTTCATAACACAAAGGTTAGCTGGAAGAAAATGCTAGTTTGCATTAAGTTCGCCTATGGTCTTGTTTTATCTTGTGCCAAGAATTTTCTATCTACTAATGCAAATTTCAAACGCAACTTCTTTGAATAAAAGTTTATAATGTCCACGCTCACAACAAATACGTTTTTGTAACTTTTTTTGTGAGAGCACTTAATTTATTTTTCTAAATAAATAAATAAGATGGCAAATAGGGCTTACCTCCTCGATGGATGATGATATTAATCCGGAACTGAAACAAAATATAAACTTATTATTTTTCAAACATTCGCGATTAAATTACATGGTTATAAGTTTAACGGGTCTTTTCCCGTTTAAAAAAGGTAAACGCGATATAGACTTATCAAACTTATTATTAACTAGTTGTTGCCCGCGGCTTCGCCCGCGTGGTATGTTAATAAAAGTAGCATATGACCGTCTCCAGGCTTCAAACTACATATGCCCACCAACTTTTGAATGAATCGAACCAAGAATTACAATTTATACAAAGTTTGGAACTCAATTGCACACCCCCAAAGGGTAATTTTGAAATACTAAAAAATACGTGTTTCATTATTTATTTTAAAGTTTTTTTGTGTACAGAGTTTTGAGCGAATCAAACAATTTTTTTTTCATAGAAACTTTACCGCCCTATTTAACCCTCTTAGGGGTAGCTTTTCGAAAATTAGATTAGCCTATGTGTTATTCCAGATCCTAAACTATCTACATTCCAAATTTCATCAAAATCGGTTTAGAAGTTACGGAGATACGTGGCCGTGGTAACAAACATTCAAACATTCAAAACACGCGCACGCACGCACGCACAGAGAGACTTTCGCATTTATTATATTAGTAGGATAACTGAAATCCTACGAAGCTGAAAATAAGCGGACCAAAAATTGAACGATTGAACGATTTATCTCAATAGGGAGTTTCGGGAACGAGAAAACTATCAAAATTCCACAGTCGGGAAAATCCCCTAAACGGGAAACAAATATAGCTCTGTTCAAGGTAGTACTCGGTGTAGTCGTGTAGCCGTCAGCTTGGCATAATGTTGCCGTCAGCTGGTTGGCGACATCATGCCGAGCTGACGGATAATTGGATAAAATAGATAGATAGATAGTTTTTTATTCAACACTACAATACATCACAGACAATTACAAATGAAAAGAAATACTAACAATAAAAAAGAAAAGAAAAGAAATACTAACAGCTTATTGCTGCTCCGCCAAGGCGAAGCAGCGCTGATTTTCAGATAGGACCTAGGAAGTGACAAGACTCATCACGCCTAAGAAGATGCTGTTTTAACAGCTACAGGACCGAGCTATCAATTTTGAATCCTCTAAATAGGCGTAGAAAACACAAATAGCGATGACAATAAGTCTGTTAATACCGTTATAACCGTAGTGATACCAAAGCTACAAAAGGATCACAAATAATTAAAATATATATATGTTTTACGGATGTGTCCATTCCAATTCTCTAGGAACTAGAGTGAATCTACTATAATATAGAACTTATGTATCCAGTATTAGCATTAATCATGAAAGAGGGTAAATCATACAATGATAATTGTTGATTTTTAACCTCCTACTTGTCTTGATAGTCAATTCCAGCCGTGCGGCGCATAGGTCAGCGTACGTTTTTAAAGTTATTTTTGGTCCTACAGAACCACCTGTAGATTCATCCTGATAGGTACTCGATAGACCAGCCTGCTTCCATGAAGACCCAAGAAAAAATATTTTGTCGCTCTCTTTAGTTTGACAGAAAACGCGACAGAAATAGTTTTTGTCTTTTCTTTCGTAGACAAAACGTTGTCTTGGGTGCTCATGCTAAGCAGGCTGGCAGCGATCGCCACCTGGCCATCTTATATATTAAGCAGTTTGCAATTTCAAATCTACCAACTTACCAACATAGTAACGAAGATTTTTTCGCTTTGGACTTAGGCATATTTAGAATTCCACAGAGTTCACTATTCAGTTTTGTTTCTGGCACTTCATTTCACAACAATTTCACCAAACGTTTGTCGATTTATTAGAAATCGAGGTTCTCTGTTATGATTCTTCTAAACATAGTCGTCTCAAAAACTTAGCTTTTGTAGAAAAAGTCGACCAAGATCCAGTGTTTTTTTAAATAAATTATCAAAAGAATAAAACAGTATTTATTGACACCTGATTATTCAAGGCTTGGTCTTAAACCAACTGCGTGAATCCACTTAGTTTATTTATTGTTTAGAAAACCCAGGATTTTTTTCTGAATAAAATAATATTGACTGACTTTTATTTTCAAGAGTATCGTTTGCTAATGTCAAAGTGAAAACGTGCCAGCTTATATTAGGGTGTTTCGTAATGATGTCTATTTAAGGAATCATTAGCTAGTGGGGTATTTAATTACATGATTAGTTAGGGTACCCATTTATATCAGTAAAAAACGTTGTAAACTAATTATCGCGTTTTTGGTGCTGGACATATTTCACACAGCATCATTTAGCATCATTTATACTACTTATATACATTTTTTTTGTAAATACATACATTTTATACATAGAAAACACCCAGACCCGAGACAAACATTTGCCAATCATACAAACGTTTGTCCCGCAGCGGGAATCGAACCCGCAACCTTCTGCGCCTCAGGCAGGCGTTCATGATTGTAGTTTGCTATTATTGGTTGAATTTTATTATATCTGGCCCATTGATAGGTCTCCTTGAGGAGAAAAAAGGAAATATATGTCCTGTTTGTCCCCTCGCAGTTAAATACCTTCGACCGCACATGTCACAAGAAAATTAAACATGACATCAACCTTAAATATTTCAAAAGTCGTATCAGCGAACCATACACTCACTCGAATCACGCACTGAATCTTTTCATCACACTGGTTCTTATGCCATTGGTCACTGATTCCTTTTCAGGGCAACCATACCTCTACCTGGACACACCATAACGTAGGTTAACCAAGAAATAAGCAATAACATAACGAATAAACACCTGAATTTAAAAAGATGTTCAACTCCTCTACGATATTTCAATGAATATTGTTGTGACCAAAATGCTCCCACATTTTTTTAAAAACTTGAACTAAAAAAATGATCACAAAGTTTTCTTAGAAACATTTCAATATGACAGTAAAATTTCAACTTCGTTAAATTTACTAATACTAAATTTACTAGGTTATACAAGTTGAGTTTACTAACACTATTAGGCCGGAGCGTCAAGCGAAAACATCTGTGCACTCAATTATGATGCTCAGGATGTTTTTAATATGCGACGACACGGGTGACATACAGGTTGATATACTTTTCATATAGGAAGTGAACAATTATGAGATACCCCTTTTAGCCACTTTAAAACCATAAATTTACTAATTTGGGCGGTCGTGTTCGTTGTGTAAATTTACGTTTTAAACTGAGAACAATCAGTTTAAAATTCTTATATCAACAGAGACATTTCAAATAACGTGCATTAAGTAGAGAGATTCATAAACTTATCAGTCCGTAACACAGCCAGTACTGATCATGAATTACGGTAATTTTTTGGTTTTTTCAAAATTTTCGTGACTTATTCTGGTTTTATTTTACTTATCGTGTTTATGGTTTAATAAATCATATGTTCATACAATCATAGATTTTGTAAACAAATTTACACTGACATTATTAAATGCTTTTCTTTTTTGCCATTTGATTTTGGAATCACTGATATTAGAGTAAATTTCGAAACCCAACTATTTAATAGCGATCCATTAAATTAACTTTCGAAACCCAAAAGTTAAACAAATTGTTCGCCTTGTAACCATGATAATAAAGCATCACCCTGTAAATTGGAACTCAATATGGCCGCTCCAAATACCGCGATTGTTTATTAATGCACTGCTGGCGTTGTGATTACTAACTAGACCTAAATAGGACATAGGATGATTTAGATGTTCCTTTGTCGTGACATTAACTCTTTTTTGGTCACACTACATTATGTCTGTAGGTCGATCACGCTAACCCATGGCTATCGAAATGGCAATCAATCTTCCCCATTTTAATGGCATATCCATCAAATTGCGATTACACTGATTCCGCATCGCTTCGTTCTAATATTAACCAGACTAAACTAAAGGCCATGAACCGTCCATGAACGAACGAAACTTGTGATTTTGACATGTTATCCAATCACGCAAATGCCGTGCCTCCATCTCGATAGCCATGGAAATTAGTGTGATTGTCCCGGAGATTAGAACCAGACCAGTAGTGAAATAACCGCTGTGGACAAAAAAGGATTCAGGACACCTCACGAAGACTTCTTTCACGTACGTGTTAAATATTTGATTCTAGGACATTTGGGTTTCCCATGTTTTTTTTAACCGTCTGAGAGATCACAGCATTAGTGGCTGTTATTGCAAATAAATATGATATTACGAAAGTAGGGACGTTAAGGAATCTTCTAACGGCTGAACCGATTTGAATGACATTTGAGATGATATACAGGGTTACTCCCGAAAACTAAATTGTCTGCTAAAATACATTAACACCTTTCAAAATCCAAATTCACGTTTCAGACTGAAAATAAAGATATTTCGGATGTATTTTAGTTTGTTTAGGGTTCACGTAACCTTCATCATAAATTATATAATTGTCAGAACCATTGTTTTTGCAAAAAAAAAGATATTACGAGAAGCGAGACTAAATCAAAAAAGTCATAGATTGAACATCCTTCGGGGTAAAGCGGTTTTGTTTTTATTTAGGGCCTATGCAAAGCTGTCTCTGTCTGTACCTTTAGTTTTCGAGAGTACCTAGTATTATATTAGTATTGAGAGATTACATTAGTGACTGTTGGAGCGTGTATTTAACGTTCCCTCCAAAAAAAAATTCTCTTTTTTACTAAACTTTTACATTTTTGGAAGTCTTTCTTTGCAACTCAAACACAGCTTCAAGAACATGACAATGACATTACAGATAATAAATTGAGTACTGACTAATGTTCAGAAACCGCGATTTATCTTTTAAATGCATTCCTAACAGTTACTTATCTCTATGATATCATTGCAAAATATAATGAACTTCACCTGAGTTGACATCTATACAAGTAGTTAAGGTAGATAGATAGATAAAACATTATTTATTGCACAAAATAGTAGTACATAGGCGAACTTAATGCTAAAAAGCATTCTCTTCGAGATAACCTTTGTGTATTGAAGAAAAAGATGTGTTGGTAGTGCACAGAATGGTTAAAACTTAAATAATAATATTTAGTGATTATGAAACGCAAATGTTTAAATACCTAGATAATTAATAGTAATATTTAAATACTTAAGACATAGTTACACAAATAAAAGAAAATAAAATAAACGAATAAATAGTAAATATATCCTACTATAATATAATAAATGCGAAATTCTGTGTGGGTGTGAGTGTGTGTGTTTGTGTGAATGTTTGTTACCACGTATCTCCGTAACTACTAAACCGATTATGATGAAATTTGGAATTTAGATAGTTTAGGATCTGGAATAACACATCAGCTAATCTTATTTTCGAAAATCGACCCCTAAGGGGGTTAAATAGGGCGGTAAATAAAAAAATGTTTGATTCGCTCAAAACTCTGTACAAATAAACTTTAAAGTAAATAATGAAACAAGTATTTTTTATTTTTTCAAAACTACCCTTTGGGGGTGTGCAATTGAGTTCTAAAGTTTGTATAAATTGTAATCCTTGGTTCGATTCATTCAAAAGTTGGTGGACATAGTTTGAAGCCTGGAGACGGTCATATGCTACTTTTATTAACATACCACGCGGGCGAAGCCGCGGGCAACAACTAGTATACAATACAATACATAATTATACAAATACTTTATTGCACATAAAAGTGGTAGGTACATGGGCAAACTTAATGCTACAAAGCATTCTCTTTCAGATAATCTTTGTGTATTGTGGAAAAATTAGTGTCGGTAGTGTATAGAACGGGTACTTTCAAACATATATATTATAGAAGATGTATTTATGTCTATTTGTTAATTCGTCTTGTCACTGGCTATTTCTTGGTTACCTAACGCTAGGTCCGTAACAATATCGAATAGGCTGATGTAACAATGTGCCCATTTATTCAATCAATCAAGTCAAGTGGCACCATTGTTGAAGTCCAATGATTTTGGCCTTTCAATCACTGCGTAAATGACGATTTTTTAAGAGCATTTGCTTCGGAGGCACTCCCGAAAACTAAAGGTACAGACACATACAGCTCTACATAGGCTCTAAATAAAAACAAAACCGCTTTACCCCGAAGGATGTTCAATCTATTACTGTTTTTGTGTTAAGTCTTGATTCTCGTAATATCGTATTTCGTATGCAAAAACAATGGTTCTGGCAATAATATAATTTATGATGGAGGTTACGTGAACCCCAAAAAAAACTAAAATACATCCGAAATAATCTTATTTTCAGTCAGAAATGTGAATTTGGATTTTGAAAGATGATAAAATGATAAGTTAGTGTTTTTTAAGCAGACAATTTTGGAATTCATTGGGAGTAATCAACGGAAGTAACCCTGTATAATAGTGTATAATCATCTCAAATGTCATTAAAATCGGTTCGAATCGTTTAAAATCCGTTACGAAGATTCTTAAACGTCCCTACTTTCGTATTAATATTATTAGTAGGAATACGACGGCGAAAAAAAAACATTATGACTGAGTTCGCTGAAGTGATCAACTCAGTTGTCGGAGATTTTAAACCTCCCGAAAGCTTCCAAAATTGCTTGACGACAGCTTAAGTACATCGTTTTCAGTGAAAGTATGCCGCGCCCGAGCCGCAGTCACTACGTGCTAGATAAATAAGTATTTATTTTATATATATTTGTATGTGTATTTTAATTTTAAGGTATTTATCATATGGGTCCCTGTTTTTGAACATGAACTTTACTGTGGTATCAATTATTATTATAATACACCCGGTATAGGCTATACCTATACTGAACCCGTATTAATAAAATTGAGTATTGCTATATTTCGCTATAGGTCATTACGGATTCTACAGCTTGTAACAATCACATGATTTAACGTGCTTCGGAGGGAACGTTAAGTTGTCTCTGTTATAACAGTCGCTATTCCACGTTGGTATTCTTCGCACGGCCTAAGGACTCTCGACACTAGATTGGAACAAACCACAAAATACTATAGACGCTTAAAATCGATGCACGAAACCGTTCGTTTGCGACAAGGCACGCGAATAAACTGGCCTCTTATCTTATCGCACTACATGACCTATATATATATCAACTAGTGTATCGACCCGCGACTTCGTTTGCGTTGAGTTTTTGCCATACATACTTTTCTTCCCGCTGCAGCGTGAAATATAGAAAACACCTTTCTTTGTGCACACCTACCCACCAAAAGGAAGTTAACCTCCGAATCTCAGGTCTTATGGGTTTAGGCTGCGATTTAATTGTCAAGATTTTATATATTTAGAACTATCGAAATTGCTCCTTATTAGGCTATTTTTAAGTTCTGAGCCAAACATAAGGTAAGCACTGAAGCATTTCTGCTGTATTAAAGCCAAAGTCGTATATAATTTATCTGTTTTATCATATAGAAACGTCAACATAAAAACTACGTGAATTTATTGAAAGTGAATTTACGGCGATTCCTCGCGCGACCAAGCCTAGAAGAATCAGGCAACAAACTCTGCTTGGTTATTTTTTTGATGATCCTTCATTCAGCTTTAGTGCCAATCGATCGAGGTGAACTCATTTATAGAAAAAGAGTACTAGTCAAAGAATTAAATAAAGTCTTAAAAGTATTAACCAAAGTTAAGACAACACACAATACGCTTTATAATATAATAGGTATTTTTTAAGAATAGGTTACTATTCTTAAAAAATATTTTACCACCGATATGCAATTTGACGTTAGAGTAAGCTAACGAGGAAGCGGAGCGCCGACATCGGGCCATGCAGTTTTATCGTCAATATAGGCATTTAAGGTATCTTTGTCTAAACTTAAACACAGACAAGTGTATAAACATTCGTATTTTAACCTCATTTCCTAGAAGAAACTACCGAGTATATTTAATTTTACTTAGGTGCGTTTAACTAGGTAAGTAAGCGCGAGTTATGCATTGGTAATAATAACTTCAAACACCTTGTTACATAATGGATGATAGACGTTTACCCAGCTGTTTTTTACTCATAGATGGTAGAAGGTGAGCGGAAGCATGGTGGCCTACATCTGAGTTACAAGAATGTTTTTAAAAGGAATTTGAAAACCTGTGCTATTGAACCTACATGTTGACTGTGGACTGTGAAACTGTAGAACATGTGGTAATACACTGCACCGCCACAAATGAAGTCAGGTCGAAGACGGGTCTGCAAGAGCTTATCAAATACATGTTCTCCGTCATCATTAACTGACAGGAAGTCAGGGATACTGGAACACTCCTATCAACCCAGAGTCCTTCTCCGTTACTTGGAGTTGGGCTGGTTGGGGTCAGGTTAAAAGGGGGATAATGCACAATACAACCCAATGAGGGGCGTCAGTGCAGACCTTAGTTCCCCCACTTAGAATTAGAATTAGACCCTACACGTTGGGAGAGGCTTACTTCAAAAGGTCATCTAGGCGCTCTACCATCTATACTTCTATACTAATATTATAAAGTGGAAAGATTTTTTGTTTGTTTGTACCGAATAGGGTCCGAAACTACTGGACCGATTTTAACCATTTTTTGACCAATAGAAAGCTAAATTATCAGGAATATCATAGGCTATAATTTATTTTCATAAAAAACAGAGATCTTTAAGAAAATTGCATTAAAGTAACCCAAAGTAGCAAAATTTTGCCTATAAAATTCATTATTTGGCGTGCCTGAGACAACGATTGATGATACATAAAAAATATGTACTACATGATTAAAGTACTAATTTTTACCTACGAAAAAGTTCACGAGGGAATAAAACTATCATAGTTAAGTCACAACAGCAGCTTTTGTGTTCTAAAATTTAATTAGATCGCCGATAGAGACAAAACTTACGATGAAACTTGATAGGTACATAGCTGTTACTTTTCATCCCGATATTCCCACGGAATCGAAACTTACGCGGGTGAAACCTCGGGTCGCAGCTAGTCTACAATAAGGTTAAAAAGTTCGAAGAGAGCCGTCTCCAAACACTTGACGAAAAACGCCTTATACGCAAAGAACGACCTAAGCCCTCCTATACACTTAACAATTCTCGAGGCCAACTCTATTGCCATACGTTTGTTCGGGTTTTTAAAAGTAAGTTTGGTCTAGCGAGCCATATCAGGGATCACGCTAGGGAGTAAGTTAGGTTTAGTTTGATTTCTTTGGTTTATTTATGGAAACTAAAACCGTCATCAAAACAACCAAGTCTATTTAATAGGTCTCCGGGAAAAGGAGTAGGTTTATTTATGTATTTATCAATAAGTATTATGTATTATTATTATTATTATTATTACACAAGTCGTTACTTGGATTGTTTGATAATGTGCAAATCCTAAGGCGATCCTACCTAAGGAGGTAAAAATCGAACAAGCCGTTTTTTTAGATTATTTATGCAGACAGAAGAACAACATTTGCAGGTGGCGCGGCGGTCGAGTTGCCGACCATGCAAATTAGCGCAAGAGATACAGGTTTGATTTCTGCTGCGGGACAAATAATCAATTTCTAATTTGACCTGTTTTCCTGTTTAGAAATATTTGTTACTGTGGGGTCAGATATTAAATTTTTAAACTCACCTTTCTTCGAAAATAGTAGAATTCACCATAAATCCATCTTCAATCAGACTAGAATCCTCCACACTTTGATCGTAGGCATTGATCGACCGATCAAACTGTCCTGATCGATCAAACTCCATTGATCGTTCGAAATCTAGCATCTCTTGCCGTTCAAACTTCTCAGTAGCTGATCGGTCAAAGTTGACTGATCGCACGAACTTTGACCGATCTATGTTTTCAGATTGGTCAAAATCTTTTATTTCTGATCTGTAGTGACTCTGAGGCGGTTTTTCTTGACTCAGTCGTTCAGAAACTGATTGGGGCATTTCGTTCTGTCGTTCATTCGAACGATCAAAAGTGACTGACTTTTCATGATTCGTTCGATCAAACGCGCTTTGGTCTTTATCGTTTCGGTCAAAAGCGACAGCTCGGTCAATCTTTTCAGTAACTGATTCTTGATTCAATCGCTCCTTCCCAGAGTCTATGCTCTGACAGCTGTTCCGTCTGTCATCTGTCAAACTGTTGAAGTCACTGTCAACTGATTTCTCCCTGTATTTCTGGTCCCAGAGCTTCTTAGTTTCGTCCTGGGCCCGTCGTTTGAGTTCGGATATCTTCTCACGCTCATTCTCTATCATTTGGCATCCTGGAAATGATGCTGGGAGTCAGTTATATTTTTTTAGTTATGATAATTGAATTACAGATAATTATCTTAGCAAATGTTTGTCGATATGGGTGTTTTCTATGTATAATATGTAAGTATTAACAAAAAAAGTATATAAGTATTATATCAGTCATGTAGTTCTCATAATACAAGCTCTGCTTAGTTTGGGGCTAGATGATGCTGTGTGAAAAATGTCCAGCATTATTATTTATTTATCTTAACTTTCTTTTCTTACATAAGCTCCTGACTTTTAACTTTTGTAACCCATTTTGAACTGACGGATCAAAATACAGTCCCTAATCAATTTGATCTACTCACAATATTACATTCATACTTGTCAAAATATGACCTTATAATCTGACCTTTGACCTTGTAAACCATTTTGATTCGTCTGCTAACAATGCAGTATCTAAATCTATTAGGCGTATTAAAAATCTCACATTCAACCTTGTCAAAACATGACCTTATAATCTGACCTTTGACCTTGTAAACCAATTTGATCTGTCTGCTAACAATGCAGTATATAAATCTATTAGGCCTTTTAAAAATCTCACATTCACCCTTGTCAAACCATGACCTTATAATCTGATCGTGTAAACCATTCTGATCTGTCTGCTCTAAATGCAGTACCTAATCTATTCTTTCAAAATCTTACACTTGCCTTGTCAAAACTTGACCTTATAAAATCTGACATTTGACCTTGTGAACAATTTTGATCTGTTTGGTCAACCAATACAGTTGTCCTAATCTAATTTTATTCAAAATCTTAAACATGTCAAAACTTGACCTTATAAAATTTGAAATTTGACCTGGTAGACTAAAAAGTACCTTGTTCTTCCAACATCTCGAATCTCTTCCTCTCCACCTCCATAAGACTGTCCAATGTTCTCTTCCCCAACGAATTGACGTCATCACTCGACAAGATCGGCGCGTCGATAGTGACTTTGGAAATCCTGTCAATGTCATCCTGTGATGGTATTTTACCCGAATCCGAAATCTGGCTGAACCCTTTCGCGTTCGGTTCGTCGCCACAGCTCTTCCTGTGCAACACTTTCACCGTTTGAAATACGTTTTCTTCGATTTCTTCGGTTATTTTATCCGTCACTTTATCGGGTGATAGGGATTTTGACTTATATTTATCGGATGGTTTACCGTTTTTGATGTATCTAGTTTTATCATCGTCCTCACGTTTTCTACCGAAGGAATCTTTTTTGATGATCTTACCTAGCGCTGCGAAGGTCGGTATTTTGGACGACGAATTACTTTTAACGGGTCCCGTACTTTTATCCTTCTTTTTGGAGTTCCTTAAACTGCCGCATCTATCGAAAGCCGTATCATTTTCGTTACCGTTATAGAAAAGATTTTCGTTGAAACTCTGCGACATCACGTCTACTTTTTCTGGTGATTTGGTCTTCTTCTTGCGCTTCAGCGAATCGAAATTCCGCTCCCAGAAACCTTTCTTCTCTTTCGTCTTGGGGCTATCGGTCTCTGCGATCCGTCTTTCGATATCCACCGTCATTGATTGCGACATTCGATCGATGGATTCGAACTTGTTGTTTAGTTCTTTTGTGTGTTCTTCGAAATTGCTTATTTTAGTGTCGATATCGTCACTGTCGCTGGTTTGCGGTGAGTAGCCGAACTCCCCTGACTTCGTCCGCGTCTGGTCTGTATAGAATGCGCTATCGGGGCTCTGGGCTCTTTCTATTTCGTTCAGCTTGGAAACTATAGGTTTAAGCTCCGTCTCTATTTTTTGTACTTTAGCTGTGAGCTCTTCGACGTTGTTCAAATGTCTTACGTACTCTGTGTGAAGGACTTTTGTTTCATCTAGAGCGGATGTTAAGTTATTATTGGCTTCGGATTTGAGTGTGAGGATTCTGGTCTTTTGCGCCTCGATTTTCTTCGTTAGGAGAATTATCTCGTTTTGTAGATCTTCTCTGTTAGATAATCTGTAGAAAAATACAGATATTAGAATTCAAAAAAAAACCAATCAGGAAGATATAACAAACCGACTACGGGAAGTTATAAAAAGTCTAGTATGAAATTTCATCCCTTATTTATCCCTTATTTATGAGCTCTACCCTAAAAGAAGAATCATTAAAATCAGTTCACAATTATTGGCGAAAATATCGCGTAACATACACACAAAAAAAACACATAAAATACAGATGAATCCTTGTTTGTGAAAATTCATGACTGAATTCGAACCCATGGTCTTCGGATCGGAAGTCTGCACCCATCCACTATGGCATAGAAGCATACGGCCCATCTGTTGGTAACCGGTTACCGTAACCTATGGACGCTTGGAACACCAGAGGTAACACTCGCGCATTGCCATCCCTGAGACATTATAGTTAGGTATATTATATAATCCTACTAATATTATAAACGTGAAAGTTTGTGAGGATGTATGTTGTTTTCTTTCACGCAAAAACTACTGAACGGATTTTGATGAAACTTTACAGTAATATAGCTTATACATCAGAATAACACATAGGCTACTTTTTATCCGGGTACCACGCGGGTGGTTCCAACGGAAGATCAGCGTTGTGTTGCCAGTTGACACAACAAATGCTGAGTTGGACGCCATTTTGCGTCGTTGCATATTGGTAGGTATCGGGAAGTACATAGATTTATTGTTAGTATTTAGATATTGGCCTCGATTCTGTAGTACACTAACTAAACTAAATTTAAACTGTCGCTCTCTTTTACTGATAGCGCAAGCAAGAAAAAGCTACAATTTTAGTTCTGTCAAATTAGCCAGATTTAAGTTTTCCATACAAAAGTCGTTATTTCAAAACATGCTGGCTTAACACGAAGAAAAGCGGCACGTAAACTGATTTGACAGCAGCACACAGCAGTAAAATTCTTGCCATCTCTTTCTTGCGTACACTATCAGTAAAAGAGAGCGATAGTTTAAATTTAGTTTAGTCAGTGTACTACAGAATCGAGGCTATTGTTTGTATAAATCCTGTGAGTGTATTATCTGTCTATTTTATATTGTGCAACGTTAGCAAACAAATGTTTTTTTCTTTCTTACTAGACATAACGGGTGAATGTCACATATGCCTGTAATTTCACCCGCATCTTAAAATGTATTATGTTACTCACAATTCAGATTCTTCCTCTAAATGCTGGAATTCCAAGTCCTCGTATATCTTAGATTCGTTGTCGAGAATGTCCTGGGCATTTTGGAGTTCCTCCAACGTTGCGCCGTGGCTTTTCAAATCTTTCTCCAGCCTGTAACAAAAGAGGCGATGTATACTCACAGAGGCAATGCACTCGCTGACCCCATTTTAAAACTGAATATTAAGAATGGTTAATGATTCAAACGCCATTTTATAATAGAACATAATAGTTTATTTTACTATGGCGCAGTAGGTGAAGGCCCGCCTGAGACGCAGAAGGTTGCGAGTTCGATTCCCGCTGCGGGACAAATGTATATGTGATCTGCAAATATTTGTCTCGGGATTTCTATGTATAATTTTTATGTATTTACAAAAAAAAATTATATATAAGTAGTATATCAGTCATGTCGTTTCCATAATACAAGCTCTGCTAAGTTTGGGTCTAGATGATGCTGTGTGAGAAATTTCCAGCATTATTATTATTAACTCACCATTCAACGGTTGTCTGGAAGAGATCACTGTTAAGCGATAAGACCGCCCATTCTACTTTCATTTGAAAGATTTTGTTAATTTTGATGTTTGTTTATAGTGTACAATAAAGTATTTTCATTCATTCATAACTAGAATAACCAAAACAATAAGGATTCTGGATAGGGGATCTTATCGCTGAAAGAGATATCTACCAGACAACCGTAGGTAGTATGTATTAGTTTATGAATGAAAATACCTTATTGTACACCATAATAAAAATTAATACACTTAACAAAACTACAAAACTTACAGTACAATAGGCGGTCTTATCGCTAAGAAGCTGTCTTCCAGGCGAACTTTGGATGGAGAGGATTTAATGAGATAGTAAAATTGGCCAGTAATTAATGGCCATAAAATAAGTAATTAAGTCTTACCTTTCGACTTTCATAGTAGCTATTTCGACTCTATCTTTCATCTCGTTCTGTCTCGTTTCCTGTCTCTCTCTCAACTCTGTTATATCTTCTTCTAAACTCTTCGCTCTGTCCACTAGCTCTGTCTTTTTCTTTTGCTCTATCTTAAGTATTGCTATTTCAGAATCGTACTCTCCCTTTATAAGCGCTTTCTCCATTTCCAACTGAAATTTAAATATTATTAATTATTATTATTTATTGGACACACAAATAAGACTTACAAAATGGCATGACATGTACAAAGGCGAGGTTAACACTAAAAAGAGTTTTCTTCCAGCAAACCTCGAGCTAGAGAGAGGTAATTATAGAGGTAGGAAGAAAATAACGAAACAGAAACAGTAAAACTACAAAAAATAACTACATATTACATAAATATAATATACTACAGTCTGCCCACGGCTTCGCTCGCGTGGTACCCGGATAAAAACTGTGTTATTCTGATGTATAAGCTATCTTATCCTACTAATATTATAAAAGCGAAAGTTTGTGAGGATGGATGTTTGTTACTCTTTCACGCAAAAACTACTGAACGGATTTTAATTAAACTTTACAGTAACAAAGCTTATATATAACACATAGGCTAATTATTTGGGTACCACGCGGGCGAAGCCGTGGGTAGAAGCTAGTATTACTATAAAGTTTCATCAAAATCCATTAGTTTTTGCGTGAAAGAGTAACAAACATCCATCCTCACAAACTTTCGCATTTATAATAGTAGTAAGATACTATAATCTTTTTTTTCTGGCATTGATCTGGATCAGTTGAGCTATCTATAGATCATTTGCAACGGTCTTTAGATAGCTAGCTACTAAACAACCATTATTATTAATAATGCTCAGTACATTTATTGCTATCAGATGCTATCAGTAGGTACATGGATGGTGTTTATAAGTATAAAACCACCCATCTATAAACACCATTTTCATATTTTGCCAAAGAAATATTTTTTTTTAATATCATTTCATTTCTTAAGCCAGTCAAATGTCAACATACCTCTCTTAAAATATCGTCTTCCTGTGACGTAATATCCGTCATTTTGCACTTAATTTCGTGGATTTCCGTCATCAGTTTCCTTCTCTCGTCCTTTAACTTGTCATATCTTGCCTTCAAATCATCAATATTGACATCAAACACCGAATTGTCAACACCAGAATCAATGTTTTGAACATCATTGATGATGTTTTTGATCATTTTCTCTCTTTTACTGTTTAAGTCTTTCTCAAAAGCTTCTAATTCGGGAATGTCTGCCATAAGTTCTTTTTTAACGTCATCGAAACTCTGATTTGTGTTTTCGTTCTGGTCGGCTGTATCGTTTTTGATGATTTTCGAGTATCTGAATTCAATATCATTGGTCAGATCAGCATCGTCGATCATTGGTATGTCTTCTTCTAAACTGAGTTGCTTTTCTATACCACTCTTTTCTTCCTTAGTTTCAGTTCTATTTCCTAGATCATTATTAAGATCATGTTTAGTTTCGCTTCTACTTTCATTAGTTTGACAGTCTTTATCATTCGTTCTGGATGTCTCAACAAAATTCGGCGTCTTATCACTAGGTGGCGGTGTTGGAAATATGAAATACTGAGGCGATGGTAGATTTTTATGGGCGAAAGTAGTTTTGATCCGAGTTCTAGGACTATTAGTATTAGGAGATTTAGGCTTCAAATTGTTGTATAAAGTCCTATTAACATATACGTTCTCATAAGGACTTCCCATAGGATTTATAGACTTGGTACTTTCAAACGGACTTTCTACAGTCTTGAAACTCTGGTCGTTAGTTCCGATTGGGTTCGTGCTATGCTCGTTTTTGTGATCATAAATAGGACTTTCTATATTTGCTTTATGATCGTAATTACTTCGTATGGTAGTTTTATCCGGTTCATAGTTAGGACTAGTGTCGTCAAAGACTGGTATACCAATTTCGTCCATACGTCCAACGTTTTCGTAGTTTTCCGGCAGAGTAACTTCTGGCGTCTCGGGGTGAGGTTCAAAGTTTTCGTAGCTGGATACGTTTCGGGGTATCGATGGGCTTATGTCGTTACGATTGTGACTAGTTTCGAATCTGGAAAAATATACAATTTGATTTAATAAATCTACACTAATAAAATATATTTAATATAATACTAGCTTCTGCCCACGGCTTCGCCCGCTTGGTACCCGGATAAAAAGTAGCCGATGTGTTATTCTGATGTATAAGCTATATTACTGTAAAGTTTCATCAAAATTCGTAGTTTCTTGCCGTCCACTAAACGGGCCCCATAAGTGCCGCCAACGATAGGCAGCGTAGAGGCAACGTTGGTGTGAACGGCTAAAGGGTGTGGAGAGGTGTGCTGCAGTTTCACTAAACGCTACTCCCGGATTTATGCCTTCAACACTTCCACCCTTGGAGCATAGGCTCCGCTCTTGCGCCTCCACCTCCGACCGGCCGGCTAAGGCAAACCGAAGGTCAGGGGTCTCTGTCGACCCCAGGGAGTAATGGGGCTCCATTATTATTATTATCATTATTGCGACTATACGTACTTTGCTATTTAACTTCAGCAGGAGAATAGTAAAGTAGGGGGGTACAATAATAACCTAAGACAATAACATATCAATACTAAAAGTATAATGGGCGATGTTATAGTTTGAAAAAGATCTCTGATTAAGCTGTTCATATGACTTACTTATAATATCCTTCGCTTGTCTTCACGAAGTTGGGGTTGTTGAAAGCGACGCTGCGAGGCAGAGAGCCGTTCGTAATGATTTTGTTATGTGACCGCTTCTCGGTAGGCGTGATCGGTATACCGCTGCGGAAATCTGAAAAACCATTAAAAAATATTAATAACTAGTTGTTGCCTGCGGCTTCGCCCGCGTGGTATGTTAATATAAGTAACATATGACCGTCTCCAAACTATGTCCACCAACTTTTGAATGAATCGAACCAAGGATTACAATTTATACAAAGTTTAGAACTCAATTTCACACCACCAAAGGGTAATTTTGAAAAAATAAAAAAAACCTGTTTCATTATTTATTTTAAAGTTTATGTGTACCGAGTTTTGAGTGAATAAAATCAAGGAATATTTTTTTCCATACAAACTTTACCACCCTGTTTAACCCCCTTAGGGGTTGATTTTCGAAAATAAGATTAGCCTATGTGTTATTCCAGAACCTAAACTATCTACATTCCAAATTTCATCAAAACTGGTTTAGTAGTTACGGAGATACGTGGTAACAAACATTCACACACACAAACTTTCGCATTTATTACATTAAGTAGGATAGGATAATAATGTGGATGTAATATAAAAAGGAAGGTAGGGCATAAAATTTAAACAAAATATTATAAACACACGAAACAGAAACAAAGCGAAACGAAAAACAGATAAACTAAGTATCTAATACTGTGTTGCGTGAGGACAAATAGGTCCTCGTCTCGGCATTATTGATGGAATTAAAAAAGATTCACGTACGATGCGCGAAAATTAATAAAAAATATAAAATTTTAGCCATACAGCAACGTCAATATCTAGTTGATAGTCTAAAAAAAGTTTGGTAATCACTTAGGTGACATTTTAAAGTTGAAAATGATTATGTTCTCTGTTTGTAAGGTAATATGGTGAAATCCTGTAAACAGGATTTACAATGGAGATATGGTGAAATTACCTGTAGACAACTGTTTCTGGTATTCAGTGAATATGTCGAGTATTTCTTCGAGACGCTCCATTTCCGCTTCCTTCTTCTCTTCCTCTTTGACTCTTTCTTGGTATGCCTGGAATTCAAACAATATTTTGTCAATTATTTATAGACGAGCAGCTTTCGCTGATATGTCTATGTCATACAGTGTTGGGTCAAAAGTCTTGTTTTTTTTAAAGTTTGGTTTACTTTTTTGAGTAATGAAATGTTCTTTTGTAGCCAGTTGTCGAGCTTGTTCTTAAATGAGTTAACAGAGGTAGCGGAAACAACATCCTCCGGCAGTAAATTAATTAACTAAACTATTTTAAGTCCGTATAAATGGCCGTATAAATTGATTATTATTAAAATTACCTTTTCATCCCCCTCCCCCCCTTTTTAACATTTATAAACATAGACCCGTAATAAACATTTTACTTTCGGTCCGTTCGGCAGAACTACATTTTGCCGGTGGAATTGTCATTTATATTTGAGTCGAAAACCTATTTTGATGTTTCTGAGATTCTTTGATTATATTAATATACGATAATGAGAGATTGATTGTCGGAGTTTTTAGGTCGCCGAAAGACACTGACATGACTTCATGACCAATAGACGCGCGGGATCGCCATTTTAAAGTGCCCAAGACCTCACTACTGGTCAGCTGGTCACCCATCCAAATTATAAATAGCGGAACGGAGAGAACAAGATTTTAAAATAAATATATAAAATAAATTATGCTGGTCATTTTCACACAGCATCATCTAGCCCCAAAGTAAGTAGAACTTGTGTTATGGGAACTATATGACCGATATACTACTTATATACATTTTTTTGTAAATACATACATATTATACATAGAAAACACCCAGACTCGAGACACATGAATGCAGATCATACAAACATTTGAAAATGAAGGCGATTGTCGTAATAACTTACCATAGAACAAAACAAATTATCAATCTTTTTGATAATTCCGTTATAAATCTCATTCTTCACACGTAAATCTTTTAAATTAACGTTATTCCCGACCACAAAAACATTGCTATTCTGAAGCGACCCGACGTTGTTCAAAACGGAATTATTAGTACTGGCAACGCAGGCGGCCATTTTGGATAGTTCCTTTTTCAAATCATCGTACGAATCCCGGATTTGCATCTCTAGTTGCATGATTTTTCTGTCGGTATCATTTTCGTGGTCTTTAGTCTTTTTCGTGTAGTGATTTATTAGAATTGTGTTGATAGTTTTGTAGATTCTGATGTCGTTGCGCAGTTTGTGAACTACATCGAGTTTCTCGTTGACGTTTGTCGATATTTCGATGATTTTGTCGATGTTTTCTTGTGGGTTTTTCGCGTTGAGAGTGTATTTTAACTCTTTTAAGGCATCTGTATTTCTCTTGAGACAGTTTACGAAGATTTTAATTAGTTGCTTGTGGGATGGTTCTTTCTTTGGTTTTACTGACATTTTCTGTTTTGTTTAAGTTCTAAGTTCCGTTGACTATTTTATTTTTTCTTTCTTGGCCACCTTGTGTTAGGTCAGTAACCGGTGGTGTACCACTAAGGTGGAAGGATTCAATGAACCTTGTAAGGAGGTGCATAAAATGCACGATACTTTTTTAGTGGTGGCAATACAGATTTCATTTATTTCACTAACTTCTAAACACTTTTGTAATCACTTGAGACTGTTATTTAATTATCTTTGTATATATTTACATACGAACACTTTGACAAAGACAAAATTACATCATTTTTCGTGCGTAGGAACTTTGCAAGATATTTATTGTAATTCTTCACTGCCAAAATGAAAGAAAAATATGTATTTTAATCCAAAAAACCGAAACAAATGATTATTAATACTGATTTAGCTAATAGATCTTCTATTAGCTAAATCTTGGGGTCAAAATAAGGTCAGTGTCTTAGCTTAATGCAGCATAGAACATGCTCGTGCATTGTTGCGTTGGTTTTCAGAACAGATATTTTGTGAGGACACGAATATTAACGATGAAACACAACAACATATATATTTCTCCATATTGCTCAAAGAATAGGGCTGCTTTCAGTCCCCACTCGATAGTAGAAGCTGTATAACTTATCACACACTTTTTATTAAGCGAATTCACTTATCTAGAGACTTTTTATAACACGAATTTATAAGTTTTTAATGTTATCAATTTGTTTTACTAATATTCTTTTTCAGTAAATGAGTTCACGTTGTTCGATTGGCACTAATAGCTGAATGAAGGATCTTCTAGGCTTGGTTGCGTGCGAGGTATCGGCATAAATACACTTTAGCATTTTAAATGATTTTTTAAAGCTGACGTTTCTGTATGATATTGTGATTTCGATGACTAAAAACCTCTTGACTTTTTTTCACTTTACCAAACACGTGTATCCGTCTTAATGACACAATGATACTAATCCGAATTCTGATAAAAATGAAAGTAAACCTTGGTTTGAAATCGATACCATTAAAAACTGCGTAAAGTTGATATGCGAGACCGAATCTATTAAGGGTCACAATAGAATGGCAAATAGACGTCCTCGTGACTGTTAAGATAAGGTTGGAATTTGCGTGACTATTTGATGAGCTTGACGCAACTAGGTATGTAAAGCTAACCACATACATCGATTTATGATGAAAATGGCCAATGATTAAAGATGAGTTGCGGGTTTCAGTTGTTAAGTTTCATTAAAATCCGTTCAGTAGTTTTTGCGTGAAAGAGTGACAGACATCCATCCTCACAAACTTTCGCGTTTATAATATTAGTAAGACTAATTTACTACTGAAATCAATGATTCCAATCCTAATTCCCAAAAAAAGAACTCGTGAGACGATGTGTTAGTGAGTTCTATAAGTAATACTGAATTGCATGATAGTAAAACATTGATCGATGTAACGGCCATAAAACCACTATTAGGTGTTTACAACGCAAGTAAAGTCAGGTCAAGGTACTATATAATTAAGGTTATATCCTTGACAAATACATAACTATCCTTTTGATTTGCCAGTCGGCTAGATAACAACTTTTTTGTATTAGTATTTCTACAGTTACTATCATATTAGTTTCACACTTTTCTAAAAAAATATGCAATATTATCTTTTATGTTTTATATCTGTATTGCCACGCACTATTTAATTTATATAACACCACATAGATTTCAGCCACACATTTTCACTTATTTATTTTATTACACTTCTTTAGTAAGCCTAACAATGTTTATAAACACCACCCAGCCACATCTTTCTACAAAACACAAGTAAATTTTATTGTCGCGTTGAAAACCCGCATTGCTTATCACTACGTCAATGATATCTGATAAGAGTATTGTTTTAAATTAATGAAGTTTAATGTGGCCTTCCGCAAGATTATAGGATATTTTCGTCACTACGTCTTTATATCTACACTTATTTTAAAAAGAGGTAAGGTTTGTAGGTTTCAATGTAGTAGGTAATCTTCGATACTACTCATCCAATTAAAAAAAAAACAATTTATCCAAATGCTTATGTTAATGCAATAATAGTGTATAATAAATTGTTTTTCATTCAAAGATTTATCATACAATTTGTTTGAAAATAAGCTGACGAAACGGTTAGGGGACCAATGCTTCTATGTCATTACTGAATTTATGAACCAAAAAGTAGGCAACAATGATATTATGACCAATAACTAAGAGATAATTTTTTGTTAGATTAAGTTGTTTATGGTAGATAATAATTATTGTCATTTTTAATTTAAACGTTAGGGCATAAGTTCTGACATTTTATAATTATTTTTGTATAAATTGATTCTCAATCTACCCATTGACATTTGCACACCATTTGGATGGTAGAATATATAAGGGCTTATATAAATTGTAACATCATGTATTAGCTGACCTATATTCATGCAAATAAATATACCGATTTCTGAAAAAATATTTCACCAATATTTACAATTAATCTTTAGGGTGGACATAGGCTGTATATTATCCCGTAAAATAAAAGAGCTTTTTGTGGAGACCAATTTTGCAACGCATGTCGACGAAAAAAGGATCGAGCGAATGCGTTTCTTAGGAACACTGCCTTTACGGTAAGAAGTACGTTTTTTTTTTGTACAACGCGAGCGTAGCCGTAGGCTGTTGCTAGTGTTTTTAATGTTGTATCTTTATTATCCGCAACGCAAAGAGTATCTGCGTTTGCCATTAAAAATGCCATTAAAGTTGATAAAATTGTTAAGTTGGTCAATAGAAAATAATAATGCTGGTAATTTTTCACACAGCATCATCAAGCCCCAAACTAAGCAGAGCTTGTATTATGGGAACTACATAACTGATATCTTTGTAAATGCATACATAATATACATAGAAAACACCTTGACCCTCGACAAATATTTGCAGAGCAATAAAAACATCTGTCCCGCGGCGGGAATCGAACCCGCAACCTCCCGCTCCTCAGACGGGCCTTCGCCCACTGCGCCACAGAGATGGTCTGTCTGTTATTTCCATTTATCTCCGAAACGGCTTATCCGATTTAAATATGGATTTTGCGATCGATATGTCGATATATTCAAAGATGGTTTCGTGGATGGATTTTACCGCCAAAAGTCACTCGCCAAGGGCGCTGCAATAATTAAGATTAAAAAAAAAGATCAAGTTTCAATCATTATCCGTAGACCCATTAAGTATGAACCATAATAATACGGTGCAAAAAGCTAAATGCTTACAAGCCAACCCACTGAAAAAGTCCCATATTTTTGGAATAAGGCCCCATAGTGGGTCAACGGTTATTAATAATAATCTAAAAATCATAACTGGACATTTCCACACAGCATCATCTAGCCCCAAACTAAGCAGAACTTGTGTTATGGGAACTACATAACTGTTATACTAATTATATACGTCTTTTTAATGAAAAGCTTTATATAAGTCTTATACATACCTTAACCCTCATAGATTCAGCCCTTTCATACTGATTTGCGTAAATAGGTGTGTACTGTGGTACTCCAACTCCGTTAAATAGGCTTCTCTCTTGACTTCTAGAACTTTCTGCATTTCTGTCCTTACTTCTAGAACTTTCTGTATGTCTGTCTTGACATTTAGAATCTTGGGCATTTCTCGCATTTTCTTGTTTACTGTTTGAACTTCTGGCAGAATCATGATTTACTTCTTGGCTTCTAGAGCTTTCTGGGTATCTGTCTTGATTTCTAGAAGATTCTTGAATGCTGTTTGGTAATTCTTGAGCTTTTCTCACTTGATTACTTCCAGGAAATTCTTGATTACTTCTAGATTGTTCTGGGATTTGATTGTTTCTTATAAAATCTTGTTTAGTCCTAGCGTATTCCTTATTTCTAATATCTTGGTTATTTTTAGAAATTTCGAAACTGGTATCTTTATAGCTTCTTGAAATTTCGTTCTGTTTTTCTTCGCTGTAGTATTCTTGGTGTTTCGTTTCATTCCTAAAGTCAATCGCCTCTATTCTATCTATATTACTTTTGTCATGTCTGTCATTATTGATTTTTCCGTATACATTGTCCATAACATCGTTATTCACTTTCTTGGGAAGTTTTTCGTCGAAATTTTTTACTATATCTCCGATTTTCGTATTATTTCGTATAGCGACATTTGCGTATTTGCTGTTTTTTGGATCTAAAGCATTGTCATTGATAATTACCTTTTGCGGTTGGATTCTGTTCATGTAGTTGGGTAAAGTTTTGCCACCTAAGACGTCTTTTGCTGGTGTGTTGACTGTTAGAGAGTTCGAGCTGAACACTTTAGGTGAGATTTCACTTTCTGCGTTCGTATAAAACTGGGATCTTCCGACGTTTTTTTGCTGTTTCGCGTAATATTCGAACTTGGAGACTTTGGACATAATACTGGTGAGTTTCTCGTCTTTAGGCGCTACTGGGGGCTTAGTTCTGGATAGTTCTTTGATGGAAATGTCCAGTTCTTGGTCGATTTGCGTCAAGTTTTTGTATTTGTTCGGTTGGTAGCATTGGCTGTTGTCTGTGTGTGTAACGTTCACGTAACCTGAAACAACAAGATACAATTCAATACACATTTAAAAAGTTTGAATTCTTGATTTACAAAAATTTTAAATAACCTTTGGTTATCGATTGACAACGGTGGCGTGGCGGCTGAGTAGCCAGCTGCTACACAGGAGATGTTTGATTCACGCTGCGGAACAAATTTTTGTATGTTCTGCAGATATTTGCGCCTGGCGTTGTGGTACCACGATAGATACGTGTGCTACCTACGACTTAGGGAATCCTAGTGTGGGGTCAGGACTATGTGCTTGTTGGGTGTTCATATATTTATATGTCGGATCAACATGACTTTTCGAGCTATCTTCAGACATAATGTGGGCTAATATGAGTGTTCATGCAATGAGAAGACACTTTGTTCACAATTGACTGACTAAACTTTTGGTTAGATTAACAAAGCGATTACGTCACTAAAACACTTTACTATGACGACACGGTATAACGAAATGTGAGGACGGTTCCGAGACGTCTTCACTCTTTGGCGATCAGGCTGGAATTGGGTTCCCAGTCCGTCGAGCGATGCCACCTCGACTCTGTCCAAGCGCACCCGAAGTGAAGTTAGCCAAGAATGCCCACAGAGAGCGCGCTTGCGTTCCGTTTAGAGTCTGTGATCATGACCGGATGCGACATATACATTTTGGTAAATAATTTCGTCCACCAGCAGTTTTGAGATTTTACAAAACTTAAAAATCCTTACTCTACCATTTACTGTAGCGCCCTCGAGTTACGTGCAGCGTTATAAAATCCATCTAAGAAACTTTACTGAAGTTGCACAAAACGATTGCAAGAACCCGCAATTCAGCCGGTTCAAGTGATTTTGGACGAACACATGAACAAACAACCTGTAACCCAAAACACATACTAGCTCCTTGGCTCGCCGGTTAACTTATTATGTGTAGGGCCATCTCCTTCCGACTCTTAAATAGAATCACAAAGACATGACGGTAGAATGATGTTTCAGTATTTAGCTGTAATGGCACTAAGCGTCGTAAGTGTTTGCCAAGATAGCGGCCGCAATATAGCGGCAACGGAAGACCCCGGAAGACTCACCAGCCGTCAGACTCTGATCTCTCCTCGCAGTCGGTAACACGGATTTCATCAGCATCGCCTCAGCCGGGTGGTTGAAGCGAAGGTAGTTAGAGCGCCCTATCGTTAGCATGCTGCCTGCAAGTCAATGAGATGAGTTAAGAGGAAAGGCGGGCGTTGAAACATACGTTTTGAAAAATAGTCCTTGCACCTAGGATCGATAATAGTTAACAACAGATATCGATCGTATTATAAAACGGGAATTTTCCTAAAATAAAGTATGCCTAAAATAAAGCTGTCGTCAGTTGTTTATTTATTTAGTTTGATTCTTCTCTTTTAAATGTATGAACGCTACTCGCAACACAACTACAATCATTCGTAGCTAGGTACACTTGCAACTCGTTCTACTTGGTCTCAACAGGTTTTTGGCTGAAAATCAGTGTTTTTGCTTTTAAGCAAAAAATTTTCACTGAGCCATGGCCTTTTTGTTGTACTGCAACACACACAAACACAAACTTACTGTCAATAAAATGTATATTGGTGTGTGTCTGTAGCAACGAATAAATGTTTTATCTATCTATATATTTTCACGAACCGTACTAGTACAATTAGTTGAAAATTCACGATATTTTTCGGAATAAAACAGAAATATACATTCAGAAAATCGAGGTTCGTATTCCTTTGTCACCTAAAAAATATCTACCATGGGAATACAGTCGCGAGGATTTTTTTTCTTGAACGATCATTTTTTTTCACAAACCTTATCATAACAAAGTGCCTACTCTAATGTCTGTATGTTTTGCTTTTTTTTATTGTTACCAAATTTGTACCTATACTGTTTAAGTAGGCTTTTTTGAAGGATCCGAACTCGTTTATGATATGTCTGATCAAAAAATCAAAACCTAGAGACAATTCTGATTAAAAAAAATCTAAATCTTGGGACAAGTCAGTGGCAGTTATCTATACCTTATATGTCTTAAAATAATTGCTCTATTGTCATAAATAGATAATAATCCTCTCCTTCCAAAGTTTGTCTCAAAGAGATTGTAAGCGATAAGACAGCCCATTGTATTTTGTAGTTTTTCAAAGTTGTATTTATTTTTCTTACGGTGTACAAACTCTCGTTAGGTTAAGCCCGCTTTTGTACATGTCCTATATGTAAGTTTTTTGTCTGTATTCTACATGTGTACACTAAAAAAATACAGAGAAAAAAAAAGAATACAGAGTACTATAAAGTATTTTCATTCATTCATTCAAATGGTTATAATCTAGAGAAGAAATAAGAGAGACTTTTTTTGCACACGTAGGTGACGTTTGAAAAAAAAGTCAGCCGCCCTTCCTCTTAAGTTAGTACGGACACGGAACAGGAAGAGTTCCGGTCATTGACACAACGAATATCTGTCGCAGCGTATTTGTGCGCGAGTGACTCAGAGTTAGCATGCGTTTCAATAGCAATAGAGAATTATAGACGCACAGATGTGTTGGAACGCTGTTGGTTGCAAAACTTGCACACATGCTCAATTCATGCTGAAATACACAATCGACTTTTTGAAAATGTATATCCTACTACTATTTTAAACGTGAAAGTTTGTGAGGATGGATGTTTGTTACTCTTTCACGCAAAAACTACTGAACGGATTTTGATGGAACTTTACAGTCATATAGCTTATATGTATATCAAAATAACATATAGGCTACTTTTTAACCGGGTTTCACGCGGTTGAAGCCGTGGGCAGAGGCAAGTTGACTATGATTTTCCTGAGATAATTATTCTGTGTCAACTTGTTAGTTTGGAAATTGTAAATTTTCTAGCAAAATGAAGCTTATTATTTAGATTTTGTTTGATTATAGTCATGATCTAAAAAAAACATGGCAAATATCCCGGCGTATTAGGCATATTTTGGCATGGTGTAAAATTTGTTGAATCACACATTTTCCCCGCCGAGATAAATGAAAATATTGTGCGTCAGATGAGCTCACTTCGCTCGTTTGTATCAGCTTACGCCATGTCATACCTGAGTAGCTCGCTTCTCTCACTGACCAAACCGGTGCAGACCACCGTAAAACTCTATAAGAACTCATGCAGGGAAACAGTACCGCCTTATCTACATATTTTGGACAATCCGGCGTTTATATACTTCTATGTACGAGTATGTTTGTTTGTCAGATGATAGCTGCCGAACCGTTTATTCAATCTCGATTAAACTTGGTATGTAGGTAGGTTGTACTAATATAATTTTCGAGTTCGAATTCGAAAATATGAGTTAAATGGGGTAAGAAGTTTCGATAGTAAAAACTCTTCTTTACGAGATATCACTTCATAGCTAACTACTAGTGATGGTAGAATTATAATAAAATTGTAAAAAAAAATCGACTATAAAATATATAGATGGCTCTGTGACAGTTTGTTTTTATAACATAGATGATATTTCAAATTTAAATTTAAATTTTTATTGTTATAATTTTTTTCTGTCATTTTTTATTTTAGTTTGTAATGCATGTAATTTAATATATCAATTAAATTTAATATAAATTTCTTCTGAGTAGGTAGGTGCCTAATATTTGCACGACAAATTTAATCGAGTACAGTGATACCTAATAATATAGCATAAGAACCAATGTACCTGTATTCAAGTAAATAAAGAGATATACAAAAAATATTAATGAACAAATTTAAAAACCTAATTAAACAAAAACTTAATAAAAAGGCATACTATAAAATATCTGATTATTTAGATGACAAAAACTCTTGGGATTGAAAATGCTCCAACTCGAACCTATTGTTTTGTAAAAGGATCATAAAAAGAATAACCAGCCTTGTTTTCTTGCCTTTCTTTCCTGGCTTGGTCGCGGAGGAACAGGCAGTACATAAAAACCGAAGGTGCTCATGAGGAAGAACGACATAATAATGTCCTGAAATACTATGATGGTGTAGTTAGGTGCTGGAGACACCTTACCCTGAGAGAGTCTGGTGGGCTTGTCCACGGGTGTTGAATCCACGAGCGTACTCCCAGCGACGGGATAGAGCGTCACTACGCCGTGTGAGTTCTCCACACGGCAATGCACGCTCGCCACGCCGGTACCCACCACGTAGATGTCGCATGTTGGATCCGAGCCGACAGTTACGCGACCTGAAAGGAAGAAACATGAAGAAACAATGATAAATAAATAATTTATTTACAAAAAAAAGTATGTAAGTAGTATAGCAGTCATCTAGTTCCCATAACAAGCTCTACTTAGTTTGGGGCTAGATGATGCTGTGTGAAAAATGTCCAGCATTATTTATTTTATCCTTCGGTTTTTTGCAATCGTTGGTGATGGTCAAAATGTGTACTAAACACGGGATATGTACCATATTTTTTGTGAGTTTCAATGTTTCATGATATTTCGTACCATAATCACGAGAGGAACAGAAGTATCGGTGGATGTTATTGACAGATCCTATCGGGTATTTCTACCACTTTTAAAAGTAAACAATAAACGTTATCACAATCTCTGGGTTGTTTTCTATGTATAATATGTAAAAATTTACAAAAAAAATATAAGTAGTATATCAGTCATGTAGTACAAGCTCATAATACAAGCTCTGCTTAGTTTGGGGCTAAATTATACTGTAAAAAAATGACCAGCTTTATTTACTTATTTATCTATTAGGGGTTATTATCTATTATCGTTTTGGTCAAAATAAACTTTTACTGTACTTTCTAGAGTTGTGTTGTACCTACAGACAGCACCCCATAAGAGGTTATAGATAACGATTTTAAAAATAGCTGTGTTATAGTTTAGTCTTTTGGTCAATATAAACTTTTACTGTATTTTCTAGAGATTTGTTGTACCTACAGACAAACAAACAAATAAACGAAGGGGTACGTACCTTGCTTTATGGGGTGTAGCGTAACCGCTGTGCTCAGCCTTCCAGTGCCGAGACTCACAAGATGTGGAGTGTTTGTCGCCACCCTGGAATCAAAGAAACGCGCTTCTAAGTCTATAGATCGGTATAACATTATTTATTATTGTATATAGACCGCCAAGGTGGCAGACAAGCGTACGACGTTGGTAAGCGGTTACAGTAGCCTATAGATCACAGGTTCTCAAACTTATTTTTCCCACCGCCCACTTTGACAATAAAAAAAAACTAGCGGCCCCAAAGTTTTTAAATATAACAACCTATGCTTTCCCCTCTAGAACGCCTTAGCGCCCCCAATATCTTCAAGAGCCTTCTATCGCCCCCCTGAAGGCCTCCAGCACCCACAAGGAGGCGTTATCGCCCACTTTGAGAAACAGTGCTTGCAATACCGGTCCGCTTAGCACGAGCACCCAAGACAACGTTTTCTCTACGAAAAAGAATGCAAAAACTATTTCAGTCGCCTATTCTGTCAAACAAAAGAGAGGGACAAAATATTTTTTGTCTTCTCGGCGGTAGACAAAACCTTTGTCTTCGGTCTTCATTCTAAGCAGGCAGAGACATGACACGCGCGATGACGACCCTTTAAAAACTGTAAAACGCCCTTTTTAAAGAACCTTTTTTGTTACTCGTAACATAGACATGGCGTTTTAGTTTTTTCCCGCAAACGGTTATGTAACCGACATACAGATTGCATATCGATATAGAAAACGGTTTTCAGATATCGATATCAGTCGTAGGGGTTTCAAACGTTAACATGATTTTTAGATAAGCAAACTAACATCGAAACGACTAACGCAAACTAATACAGTTATTTAGGTATTAAAAGTTACTTATCAGTTTAGCAACTTGTAACTACGACTTTTGGTTTGTGAAGTTTTCGTTTTGTTCGTATCTTTGGTAACAGTTGAGGTTTTGATTAGTTTTGCATGATATCGGTTATGTGGATTTAAATATCGATATGGTATGATATCTAACCCATATCCGATATAAGTTACGTTTCGATATATCGAACTCATGTCTATCGTAACATGCGAACTTAATGCTAAAAAGCATTATTTTATTTTATTTTTATTTTATTTTCAAAATTCCAGTTAATCTTTGTTTATTGTGGAATGTAGCTTATTTTATAGCAAAACCACTCGCTATGAAGTTATTGTATGAAAAATCGTATTTCGTTCAACTAAGAAACTTGAAACTGCGTAAATATGCTTTAATAGAAATGGTTTAATCTTGTCTTCTTCTCAGCTACCACTAAGGGCGCAATGGGGTGTTAAAATTTGTATGAGAACTTTTAAACCCGTAGTTGCTATCTGCTTTAAACATCGTATGGGTACTTAAAATAAAAATAATTGAATAGGTACGTGTTCTGTCAGGATCTTTCTAAACAACCCGTAAAAAGTCTAGACTTGTTCAAATCTTAAAGGTACAAAAGCCAAATTACTCTTTCTTTATAACGGCGGAGCAGCTAAACCTCATTAATAAGACTGGAGAGAGCGCAAAGGTCCGTTTGGAAGGTAATGTTTAAGAAACCTTTCCGATACCCTACTAAATCCCTCCACCAAGAAACTGATACACTTACAGTTCGTCAACTTTATGTTCAGAAGGCAGCTCTTTGGTACCATAAGTCATGTGCATCTTTGACCAGTCCTCTAAATGCACGCCGACAAAAAATCTCAGTCCCCAAAATAAAAACCAGCTTTGCTAAGCGTTTTAGGTATTTACGCACGCACGCACACACACACACACACACACACACACACACACACACACACACACACACACAAACACACAAACACACACACACACACACACAAACACACACTCAAACACACACACACACCCACACACACACACACAAACACACACTCAAACACACACACACCCACACACACACACACACACACACACACACACACACACACACACACACACACACCTAATTCTGCCCGGCTAACTTAACTATTTTTGCGATGATTCTTCTCAGGATATTTTGTACTCTTGTCTTGCACTTGTTTCAAACGCTATCTGAGCTTCCGCGATACAGGCTAGACCTAGTGCGGAGCTCATTGTTAAACTTGTAACCTAGGCACACACTATTTTTGTAAAATAAAGTATTTGTATTTGTATTTGTATTTATCTTCACCAACGAAGTGATTGTAGATTCTAGCACCATTTTCTAGGAAAATGGTCCTACTAATATTATAAACGCGAAAGTTTTTGAGGATGGATGTTTGTTCCTATTTCACGCAAAAACTACTGAACGGATTTGGATGAAACTTTACAAATAGCTTATACATCAGAATAACACATAGGCTTCTTTTTATCCGGGTAACACGCGGGCGAAGCCGTGAACGGTAGCTAGTAATGTTATAATTCCAGAGCCCGGTTGCAATATATTTTGAGTGCAACAACATAACGATGATGCCGCGAAGATTTGAAGTGGTGTTAAACTTGGCGTCTTGGCCTGAAGTGAGCAGTCGGATACATTAGAGGTGCGGGTTTGATTACCGCTTCTTATTTTTAACCCAACGCAACAAGCCACAATATGGTTTTTCTCCATAGCATCTTAACCGATAGTCTTTCTTTCTGTCTTTAAGGATGATTTAAGGTTCTCCACAAGTCTCTAGGGGGCGTAAGATGTTTGGGGCAACTCAAGCTACATATAAGTTTTTTATTCAGTTCTACATATAAGTTTTTTATACCATTCTATTCTTGGTTTTTTATACCAACATCCTATTCCTGGATAGGTACATGTATTTCAACGATTTGTAGTTTGAACTAAGATCTCCAATTTGCCGCGAGTGATTCCAATAAAACCCATGCAATTTAACTGAATGCCCACATAGCTAAGATTGATTTTGTTAAATAAACTACAAGCCGGGGAAAGTGGTGTAACCATAATTTGAGTTATGGTTACACCATACTCGTGGGATATTGTTGAACAGCACTATATACTTAAATAATGTAATATTATACCAACCTATCTGAATTATATCTAAAATGATTTAGATGTGTATGTGTGTGTGTATACTCGTAGCTTCTGGTACAAATGTCTTGTGAAAAACGAAAATGAGCTTATATAACAACTAGCTTCTGCCCACGGCTTCGCTCGCATGGTACCCAGATAAAAAGTAGCCCATGTGTTATTCTGATGTATAAGCTATATTACTGTAAAGTTTCACCAAAATCCGTTCAGTACTTTTTGCGTGAAAAAGTAACAAACATCCATCCTCACAAACTTTCGCATTTATAATATTAGTAGGATTTGTTGTAGGTTTTCTTGTAAATACAGCTTGTGCGTCGCTGTCTTTTATCATTATCAACAGACTGTAGAAGTCCACAGCTAAACATAGGCCTACCCAAAACTTAAAAAAAAACTTATAATACGTAATTCAAGAACCTATATTGCCTAGCTGTTTCCGATTCTGCGACCTTGTTTGCTCATTGCCAACTCTACCTTGAGCGGTCGGAGAGCTATGTCGATGAGATTTTGTAGGTGTTATCCTACAAAATCTTGAAAAATGCAACCCCTACGCAGGGCGCAGTCGCAAAAAGGGCATTCGGACTAAACGGGCGCCACCGAAATAGAATGTCGCTTCCTCTCCCTGCGTTTCCATCTATCCCTGAATTTAGTTAGCTATAAACTTAGGTGAAAGGCCATTTCAGGTCTGTTGGCTTAGTGGGCAGTACTGATTTGGAGGACGAGATTTAAGCTCTTCAAAACGGTAAAATTTAGTCGAATTCCTAAAAGACTTTGAACAAACTTTGTAACTTTTATTCCAAAAACTATCGTGAACTTAACTATTCATATTGTAACAACGGGAATTTTCACGTACTGCACTATCGGTGTGTGCACGACGCGACGCGGAGGGAGAAAGTCGCGATCACTCACCCTGATGAAGAGCCTCTCGGAATGAGTCGAAACTTAGTCGGTGCCTTCACCGATAGTGCAGTACGTGAAAATTCTCGTTTTTACAATATGAAACTTTGTAACTTTATGAATATGTAAAACCCCTTTCGGGCGAAAACACCTGTGGCCATCACTTATAACTAAGTTCACAACGTATTGACGTGTCCAAAATGCTCTCGTACGTTCTCCAACAAGATTGTATAGGTACGCAGCCTCTAAGAAGCGCATCAAACGGCAGAACATCAAAGCCTATGAGTTAAATAAAGTAAAAGTCAAAATTCATTAATTCATTAAAATCACAAGGATCACTTTCAAACGTCCATTTAATCTACTGCCTGTTCCTCCGCGACCAAGCCAGGAAAGAAATGCAAGAAAACAAGGCTGCTTATTCTTTTTAATGATCCTTTTACAAAACAATAGGTACCTACATTTTATATCGATTTGGAGCATTTTCAAGCCCAAGAGTCAAGAGTTTTATCATCTAAATAATCCGATATTTTGTTGTATACCTTTTTTTAAAGTTTTTGTAAACTTTTGTAAAAAAAGCCTGTCCAGTCCAGTCTCTGTAGCCGATTGGCTATGACGTCATCATCATCACATACTCTGGGTCACCCTAACACAATTTATATTTAGTATCGGTAAAAAGGTGTCTGTTCTTTTTGTTCCAGAAAAGTTAAGTCTTTCGGCTGTGGTAACACTGTCCAGGCATGTCGAGAGAGATAACACATCTGAGGTGTTGCCAGGTGTTGTCAAGTGGCACGTCCAATATTCCATTCACGTATTAGTATTTAAATTACTTAAGATTTAATCCTGTTATATCTTATCTTATTTTTTAGTATTTTTCAAACTTTCGCGAATAGATAACATTGTATAAGTTTTACGAGTCTTTATCGCGTTTACCTTTTTTTATTATTTTCCCGACGTTTTGACTGTATCGATGATAATTTTAATTCATATCGCACAAATTCCAAAACACCATTTCGGGAAGGAATGTGTTGCCAGCAGAATGTGTCTTAGTTTTAATATTCCTTCAAGAAAAAACAGAGTCTTCAGATACATCCGCGACTAATGCCGATGGTCCGTTTTAGGGGAAGCATAACATCAATGTTTTATCAAAATCAGCAGAGCACAAACCATTCTACTAATATATTAAATGCGAAAGTTTGGATGCTTGTTGCTAACTCAGTAACGGTAAAGTCAACTTGAATTAAACGACAAAAAAAGAGACATATAGAGTCCTGACCTCACATGAAGTGTTTGTGTTAGATGGAACTAACACAAGCAGTCTCGGGCACGCTAGTAGTGAGGGCGGCGCGCCGGTGGTACGAGAGCAGTGGGTTTGAATACACGTGTCGCTCGTCTTTAAAAAGAATAACCAGCCTTGTTTTCTTGCCTTTCTTTCCTGGCTTGGTCGCGGAGGAACAGGCACCTAGATAAAAACCGACGTTTCAAAGTGGTCCTTGTGATTTTATTGAATAAATGAATTTTGACTTTGAGTCTGTTGTCGAGCTTGTGACCACTAAATCAAGGTGTAGGTGTAAACTGTCTACCTACTACACCACACCCCCCCCCTGTCGTGGGTATCTTGAACAACGAGTACCGTGGCACACCCACCCAGACCCGGAACAAATATATGAACATGCAAGTATTTGACAATCTCTGTTGCGCAGTGGGCAAAGGCCCGCCTGAGACGCGGAAGGTTGCGGGCTCGATTCCCGCCGCGGGACAAATATTTGTATCTGCAAATATTTGTCTCGGGTCTGGGTGTTTTCTATGTATAATATGTATATATATATACATAGAAAACACATAGATTTTTTTTTTTTGAGGTCATTTTTTTTTTAATAATGCTGGACATTTTTCACATAGCATCATCTAGCCCCAAACTAAGCAGAGCTTGTATTATGGGAACTACATGACTGATATACTACTTATATACATTTTTTTTTGTAAATACATACATAATATACATAGAATACACCCAGACCCGAGACAAATATTTGCAGATACAAACATTTGTCCCGTGGCGGGAATTGAACCCGCAACCTTCTGCGTCTCAGGCGGACCTTCGCCCACTGCGCCACAGAGATCATCAATTATGTCCAGCATTTATCCCGTAGGAATCGAACCCGCACCTCTTGGGGCTACCCACCCGGCGTGCCATCGGCGGGTGAGTAGATCGTCAATGTGGTTGTGGTATTGTTAATTAAGACACAAAACACCTGCCTCTCGGCTAATTATTCTGACCACTGAAACTTCACTGCACTGCGATTGCAGTCCGCGCCGCGTTATAATGCGCTTAGATAACATTTGCAGTTTTGCACGCGACGAAAGGAGCGCGTATAAAAGGCGATTGGGGTAATGTTTTTGTTCGTTACCGATTATCTCGAGTATGGTTCTTATATAGGTTGTTCCACCGCCATTAAGGAACATGCAGAATGTTCATAGCTTCAGAATTAAACTAAAAAGATAATTACTTGACTGATAAAAGTCGCAGGCGAGTCTTTTAAACTATACAACTGCTACATGATCCAACATTGGAAACTGACATTAAAACTGAATTGACATGAAATAATATGACCATTACTAACAAAATAATGCACCATCTCCTAAAGTACCTACTTTGACTACCTACAATGAAAATAAAACCTCGGTCTAAATAAAAATACAAAGTTCATTTGAGAGACTTAACTTTATTTACTGTAGATATTAATAACTAGTTTGTTTACGCAAAACCTCGGCCTGCCTACCTATCTGTTGCTACCCTTAGACAGGGTTCATGTGAGATACCTACCTATAAACACCATCTATGTACCTACCATGTGAAAGCAATAAATGTATTGAGTATTGACATTCATGTTGCTTGAACACAGTTTCAGTGGACGTGTTGGTCGTTTTTCCAGACCCTTTAAAAACCAAAAGATTTTAGCTACTTTAGTGTAATTACTTTATTAGTGTTATTCAATGCATAATTTAATTTGTTAATGTTTTTCTTGTTTTTTATTTTATGATTGCGCTTTCAATAATTGTTTTTTTTTTTTTTGTCTACTTATCTAATTTACATACTATATTCAAAACCCCCACCGCAAAAAACGGTTCCAACGGAAGACCACCGCTGGTTGTTTCAACCAGTTTTAGTTTTAGTCTTTAACTTAAATAAGTATCGTTTTTGCAAAATAAACTACTTTCTATTCCTTTTTCTATTCAAATCGGATCAGACGATTCGATGATCTTTAGCAACGAACATCTAGTTCGGACAAAGTGTCCGAAAATATTGTGTCCGAAACGTCGGCAAGCCAAACTTTCGTATTTATAATATTATATATTTATAATATGACTAGCCTCTAGGAATAGTAGGATAATGACCTCGATTCTATAGTACACTGACTAAACTAAATTTAAACTATCGCTCTCTTTTTCTGATAGTGTACACAAGAAAGAGATAGCTATTCATAATGTAAAAACGGGAATTTTCACGTACTGCACTATCGGTGCAGTACGTGTACGGCGCGACGCGGAAGGAGAAAGTCGCAACCACTCACCCTGATGAAGACTCTCGGAATGAATCGAAACTTAGTCGGTGCCTTCACCGATAGTGCAGTACGTGAAAATTCCCACAATATGAAAGTTTTTACAATATGAAAGAGATAGCTACAATTTTAGTGCTGTGTGCTGCTGTCAAATCAGTTTACGTGCCGCTTTTCTTCGTGTTTATTGTCAGCATGTTTTGATATCACAACTAAATTTGTATGGAAAACTTAAATCTGACTAATTTGACAGCACTCAAATTGTTTCTTGCTTGCACTATCAGTAAAAGAGAGCGACAGTTCAAATTTAGTTTAGTCAGTGTATTACAGAATCGAAGCCATTATGTCCACGCCAGACAAGTTCGTCTGCATGTGCATAGCAAAGTGCCGGGGACTGTGGATACAGGGTTCTGTAACTCTACACTTTCTGTGCACTCTGGATTGGGTTCCGTATCACGTTACTCGTAAGTAGATATGGGTAATAGATATTATGTGATATATTGAAATATATTATTATGTTAGCAAGAAGGCTTATACCCAGGGGTGGGTGAATGTAGGTTGATTAGATAGATATTAAAATATTCTAGCCTGGTCGTGTCAGCTGAGTGGGTGGTAAATTCTTAGAGGTCGTGGGATCTTGTATGCTATAGTTTTTAGCAAAACGAATTATTTGAGTACAAAAATACTTTAGAACACCTTCAGTCTTCAAACTTTCACAATAGACATGATGATTCATTTTAAAAAACTGTGCCATGTTCGGACGTGTCTACTATTACCAAATAATATCTTATTTCAGCATTAAAATTAAATAAATTTTGCAGTTTAAAATTTCCGCCAAAGTATAGGTGGTGTCATGGCGTCTGCTGTGACGTCACGTCTATGTAAACACATCGACTGTAAACATTGAAATGAAATGAAAAATCACTTTATTGAGGAACACAATGTACGTCGTAAAGTACGGCCTACAAATGGCGGTCTTATCGCCGACCGTTGATTGTCAATTGGCAACCAATTGAGTTCCAATGCATGATTAATATGAATTCTAAAGTATATAGGTGGTGTACTGTCCCACAATGCGATAATACTTGAAGTATAGAATAAAATCTCTAAATAAATGATTTGTGTACGTTCCACATAACAAAACAATACGAAATAAGTGGATCTCGCTCGGCAAGTTCCAACAGCTATAAATATCTGTCATCATGCCCATTCTGTACTGTCGATTCGATACTTAAATACATAAATAAATAAAAAATGCTGGACATTTTCACACAGCATCATCTAGCCCCAAACTAAGCAGAGTTTTATTATGGGAACTACATGACTGATATACTACTTATATACATTTTTTTTTGTAAAAACATACATATTTATACATAGAAAAACCCAGACCGAAGACAAATATTTGCAGATACACACATTTGTCCCGCGGCGGGAATCGAACCCGCAACCTTCTGCGTCTAAGGCGAGCCTTCACCCACTGCGCCACAGAGGTCGTCAATAAATAAATTACATCATCATTAAATAAATAAATAACAATCCTGACCCCACAGTAGGATTCCCTGTATCGTGAGTAACAGAAACTACGAGTACCGTGGTATCAGAACATTCAGACCCGGGATAAATATCTACAGAACTTACATTTTTTAAATGTTGGTACAAACCACTTTAAAAATTTAAATTCACGTAGTTAAAGTTGACTTTTCTATATGACCTTTGTGATCTCAATGAATAAAAACTTATTGACTTTGACATTGACTTAACTCTAAGTATTTTCTTGTGGTATGGATGATCAAGAAACTGCCTGCGTGTGATGACGTCACAAATTCCAAGTTGTCAGTCTACATAAGTCAAACAATACCTGTCACATACTATCAGCAAAGCGAGAAGTGAATCTCGTAGCCACCAGATAAGATACACATATCTTTCGATTAAGTCATCTTGAATTTGAACGTATTTTAATGTTTAAGGATAGGCTTGTTTGCGAAACGTTATTTGATGCTCGATATAAATACGGTTCTTCCGTCTCATCAGAGTCAAACTACATAGTTTTCAACAGGAATATTTTTAATTTACCGCGTTTACACTACCGGCGTTCGTTTTACTAAATATTATATGCCCTTTAGTCTTATACTGACAATTTGATTAGGTATTCAATCCTACTAATATTATAAACGGGAAAGTTTGTGAGGATGGTTGTTCCTCTTTCACGCAAAAACTACTGAACGAATTTTGATAAAACTTTACAGTAATATAGCTTATACATCAGAATAACACATAGGCTACTTTTTATCTGGGTAGCACGCGGGCGAAGCCGTAGGCAGAAGCTTGTATAAAGATAATTTATTGACAGAAATAAATTGCTTACATCAAACATTTATCACAAAAACAATCTCAACATTAACATAGAATTACTACCCAGTACAATTTGAGATGCGTAAGCAATTAGCATCCGAGTAGTCTGCGAATTTGAGAGACCGGGGTCTAGACAAATACCATTTTCTGTTGACGTTAACGCCTGCGGAAAGATTTAATTGTATGGGAATGACATTAGCTGCGGAAATGTTACGTGACAGCTGCAAGTAAGCGTGAGGTATTTGTCTAGCACCCCTGTTTTAGCGTTCCAAAGACCTCAGAAAATGCTAGATTTTCCTAATACTCATTATGTCAAACATGCAAAATGTCAGAAAATACATAGACTTTTTTTTTATAAAATGCAAAATGTCGGAAAATACTTTTGTTTTCTTTTTTTAATCATCATAATCAAAGCAGACAGTCACTATTTGATACATAGCGAATCTCACGTGCGTAATCTTCATGCACTCCGCGGTTGATCGACAGATTCTGTACTAAAAACATTTTTAATCTGTGCGACAGTTTTAGGACAGACCTTAAACCAGTTACACATGTCACCTGAAAGAGAACCGTTATGTCTTGCCTTAGAGATGACTCACGTGTTCTCAATCCTCAAACCATATGTGAACGCCAATTTCCTTTGTAAGCATCAGACATGCCACGGTACATGATCCAGCTCGTTTTAGGCGGTTGCGATTTCACAGATGGGACATTTCGGACTGTGAGTGGTGGAGATTTAGATCGTTTTTGCTGTAGCAAGGTTTCGAAAGTTTGGATAAGGAATTAGGTATAACAAAGTAGTCTAGATTTTGAGTAACTGTGTCAGTAGGGCGATGGATGCTGATACAACTAACTTTACTCAGAGATTGTAACATACGAGGAAGTTGTTTACCACTGCCTGCTCGTTCCTTATGGGGACGAATTAGTCCTCTACTAGGCTCCTGCCGTGGACTCGCTATGTGTACGAATTAGTCCCAGACTATCCTCGTGTGTGTTAAATAAAGCAAATGCACACGTTGATAGTCTGGGACTCATTCGCACAGATAGCAAGTCCACGGCAGGCGCCTGGTAGAGGACTAATTCGTCCCCTTAGGGAATAATTACACGTGACTTAAATATATTTGTCTCGGGTCTGGGTGTTTTCTATACATAATATGTACCTAAATATTGACAAAAAATAAAGTATATAGTAGTATATCAGATCTGTATTTCCTAAAATACAAGCTCTCCTGAGTTTGGGGCGAGGTGATGCTGTCTGAAAAATGACCAGCAATATTTATGAATATTATGTTTTATTAAATAATCTGGCCAAGATGTATCGTGCGACGCTATGTCCCTTACATAGCGTCGCACGATACATCTTGGCCAGATTATTTAATTCTACTATTCTATTCTCAAAATAGTCTCATACCATGAAGTTATCGAACCAATTTTAAAGTATGAAACTGTTTCATACTTGAGAACAGCAAGGTCAAAAAGTTAAAGAGGGCACATCTTTAGCTACCTACTTTATATAACCTAGGGTTAAAATAATGGGTCATTCTCACCAATGCCAAATCTATTGTTCTCAAAATGTAAAATTCCATACATGGGTTGCCAAGCAATCTTATGCCATTTTTAATATAAAAATAAAGTATTTCGTTTTCCCAGCTAATGCCACGAGCTTTAGGTGGGTAAGATTTTACCCACCTAAAACTCGTGACGTAGAAGACCGTAAATGAGTTTTCAATAAGCGGTTTTTTTGTGTGTTTGCACTCGTATGTAGTTTGGTACCATTTTATCTCCGAAACGGTATATCAGATTGAAATTCGTGTTTTTGCTAAACCGATTGCAAAAATCGTATGTCTTCAAGGTCGCTAGGTAGCACTGGAATAGACGATGGAATACAAATCGGCGATTTCAAATTTTGCAAAACTTTATAATTATTTTCAGCACACTCTACATGCTAACTAAATCACATACACAAGATTTGAACAGCACCAACTTAGCATACAAATGAACTAACTCGCATATAAGTGAAGATTTAAATAGAAAAAAAACGTCAAATTACTTTATTGACTTTGACTGAACAAAATGAAATAACTGTTCCGCACGGATTAGCATTCAAACTTTCACTATAAAGACAGTGATTCACGATTATTATAAGTTAGAGAAAATCGCGAAAGTGGTCAAGTTAGGTAACCACTGGGAATCACGAAGATTGCGGCCTTTGAAAATGCCTGTAATTATCCCATAAGTCATGCAGGTATACTACGATGTGATTGGGTCAAATCGTATCAATTTACTCGTGGTATCTATCTTTCATAACTGTTGCTCAAAAATCTATACTACTAATAAAGATGAAGAGTGTATTTGTTTTTTTGTTTGAACGCGCTAATCTCTGGCATTACCAGTCGGATTTGAAAAACTCTATTTGCATTTGATACCCCAATTATTGAGGAAGGTTATAGGGTTACTAGCTTCTGTCCACGGCTTCGCCCGCGTGGTACCCGGATAAAAAGTAGCCTATGTGCTATTCTAATGTATAAGCTATATTACTGTAAAGTTTCATCAAAATCCGTTCAGTAGTTTTTGCGTGAAAGAGTAGGTAACAAACATCCATCACAAACTTTCGCGTTTATAATATTAGTAGGATAGGATTTAACATCGCGCAATGTGCTCTTAGGAGCTGAGTAAAAGAAGTAATAGCGCAGGCGGGCCATGCGTCGCTGTGGGTTAGAGGGCTGAGGTTGGTCGTGGCACAGCTAGTTATTGTAATAATAGAGTTAAAATAATATAATGTCGTTTGATAAATACATTTTCATGCAGGTTTGACCTAACTTCTACTGATAAAACGTAAAGAGTCCTTCAGAGAAGAAAACGCAAAAGCAATTCTCCAGGAGTTACATTGTACATATCAATAGGTGATGGTAACCGCTTTCCAATCAGGCCACGTTCTGACAGTTTGCCTCTACATAACATAAAAAAAAACCTTCGACAATCGACGGATTCAGTATGATTTTCAGATTCGGCACTAAAACTTAGAATATATAGGCACTTGTAAATTATAAAAACCCGTATTCAAAATCGAAACATTTAGTTTATTTGAAAAGCTCTCCCTCGGTCAAACGGTTGACACTCACCTAAAACCATAAATAACAATCAATTCTCCTACAATTATTATCACGTTGCTATTGTGAAGCCAAGAGAATTAGATTCACATTTAGTTCATATCTTTGATATCAATAATAATAAATAACAGACATATACATAGATACCCTAACCCTAACTACGAGTACCGTGGTACTATAACACCTACGAAATATAATAAATATCAATAATGATTAACTATTGACTTTGACTATATAAACTTTTAAACAAATAGACTTGTACTGTTCCATAAAGTTTTGATTAATTCGAATCATTAATCTTCAAGATTTCTAATGGATTGATAAGCGATTTCTAATGAGAAAACGCATTGATTTGATAAAACTGACACAAATATATTGGTCTGACTTGGCAGAATCTTGAGATCGGGCTCAAACAGATGACAAATGTTAATGAGCCTGTTGGAACTTCGATCCTACTATAATACAATACAAGGAATCGTATTCCAGAATCAATCTCTAACTAAATCGATTTTGTACCATATACCTTATTATTTATTGGGTTTTTGTATATTTTTTTGTGTTCAAAAAAGATCTGAATCTAGCTCAAGACCAATCTCAAGAGGATGTCCTGGATGATGTCTCCTCTCTTATCGACTAACTTAGATATATGTCTGAATAAAGACCGATCAAGACAAGAGTACCCTGAACGAACGAGGATTTATTAAAAATGTAATGACTGTGTGCGGTTGAAGCTAAAGCGGCGTGTAATGATCGTAGCAAGCTGAAATCCGTTGTCTCTGCTTACCCCTTCGTAAAACAGACGTAAGTTTATTAAAGTTGTATCTCACACATCGAAAAAATATCGCCGCGTTGTCTACGAATGCAGATGTCACAGTGATAAAATAAAAGTTAAAACACAAAAGTATTTTTTTGTGGATGACTCATCAGTCGGTTTTGCATTCTGGTATTATGAGACAAGTCTATAAAACAGACCCAGTCATTATGCCTTCGTCATGCCACTTACACTAGGTCAAAGAATAAATGAATAAATTTAATAAGATGCACATAAAAGTCACAATGGTCGAGTTTACTTAGGCATAATTAATAGTAAACAGTATACGCTAAATTTGTTAATTTTAAAGTTACGACAGTGTCTAGTTAAAAATCACACTCAAATCTTCATGGCTATAAGTCAGTAAGCATATTTGACTGCCCACATCATCATCATCATCATCATCATCTGGAAGAATTTTATTGTTTGTCATAGTGACTTTTAAGATAACAGTTGACAGCAAAAACGGTCGTCCCATAACGCCACTCACCGTTATGCTATATCACTTTAGCACTCTATGCCATAACTCTGGTCTTCAGTGATTTTGTATCTTACTCAACTTAGCTGGTTGCACTATCCCGTAAATGTTTTATATTTGCAATCACCATTTGAAGTAAATCATAGAATTAAAATTATCGTGGTTTGATATCGATATTATATATTTGATATTGTTTGACACGTATTTTACTATGATCCTACTGCTGATGTGTTCCCGTGTCGCGACCGTCGAGCGTGGTCGCGGACGGTGCCCATGAGGAAGGACCTCTAAAGTTTAGCCGTTTAGAGTCTAAACGGTCAACGAAACGTCAGCAGGAGAATAGTAAAGTACGTGGTATAGTTCTAACAATATCCTAAAATTTGAAGACAATATTGCATTTCCTCAAAACGAAGTTTTATCCTATCTGGTCTATCTGATCTATGACAAAACCAAGAATAAAACAGTTGGCGGTTCGACGACCTCTCATAGTTGCATCAATTTGAGCTTAATTGTCGACGCAGTCGGTCAATTTGTTTATTTTGTCTGCTATAAAGCTCTAGCCACATTTGACAACAAAGAAAGCTATATGATTGAATAGTTGAAATTCAACAGTTGGACCACTTGATGTGGCGGATAGATTAGAAGGATACCTCTATGATATATCGAGTCCGAAATTCGGAAATTTGACGTAAAGCGAAGATGATAGATGTTGGAGACCATATTTCGAAACTCAAGTGAACACTTAGCCAGATTTGGTGACAGGTGGAGTAAGAGGGGGTACATAAGGGGCCTTGGCAAACCAACAAACACGTGGATAGATGACATCGTTCAGAGATGGAAAGGCCCAGAACAGACAGGAGTTCGAGGGAGGAGGCTTATGCATATGGAAAGGCCATGGAAAGGAACAGAGAGGAGTTTGAAGAAGGAGGCGTATGCCTAGCAGTAAGTTACTACCAGCAGCAAATTATGATCATAATGATGGAGCAGCTTTATAATTTAGGAATTAAGGTTAACCAGTTTCGGACAAAGAGCCTTTTCAGAAAAGTTGCATTATGAGCGCCTTTTAGCATTTTTGCGAAAAGATTCTGACACGAATCCATACTAAATAGGGAAAGTGAATGTCTTCAGACCCTAAATGTGTATCTGGCGAGAGACACCTTGTGTGTGTGAGTGTGTGTCGGACCAGTGTGCACAGTTCTTTGTTTATTTGGTTTGCTATAAAACCGCTTACTTTGATGTCGGCTGAAAAACGCTTCCTCTTCGATAGATTTATAGGTTAAATGAGTTTTATGTTTATGGGATTTGGGAATTTGGGATGTAGGTCGGTCGTGTGAGATAAAAACACTGTATCTTTAGACATTTTCTTTCGATATAAGGTTATGTGGAACTGAAGAACTGATTTAACCCTTTATTCTATCTAGGGCTTCACGCAAACCTTGAGGAATTCCGCTTATTGGATCAAAGCAAATATATCTTAATGCGGAATGCAACATTGTGGGACAAAGCTTATCACACAGAACATTAGGTACCTACATACTCCGATGTTATATATTTAGGTCAATTTATAACGAAACGAGTACTACTAAAAATTATAGTGTTGGCCACGGCAGATGATACCCCGATGAGGACGTGAGTGCCACGTTGTACACAAATATAGTGATAAACAAAGCAAAGAAACCGGCATGTCCTAAAACCAAAAATTTGAATGCATCTGCCAACGCTTAGTGTTCCAATAAGCGGCGATGGGCTTGCAACCTGCACGTCACGTGGAATGCTAACTGCTTGCAAAATGCGGGCATGTGCTAAACATAATGTTTGGGCACTAATTTACGAACAGCGGGGCGATCACACTAATTTCCATGGCTATTGAGATGGAGGCATGGCTATGCATGATTCGATTACTTGTCTAAATCACAAGTTTCGTTTGTTCATGGTTGATTCATGGCCTTTAGTTTCTGGGTAATATGGGAATCAAGCGATGGGGAATCAGTGTATTAATCGAAATTTGATGGATGGGCCATTCAAATGGTGAACTAGTTTCAAAATTGATCACCATCTCGATAGCCATAGGTTAGCGTGAGCGACCTACAGGGCGTAATATTATAGTCATCTTGATTTGTACTTTCAAGAGGGCTGGGGGCTCGGGCCCTCCCAGGATGGGCTTCGTGGGGGCGGAACGATTTAGTTATATCACAAAGCTACGAAAAATCTCGGTTGAGCGCAAACTTCAGCTGTCTTAAAAGTGGAAGAAAACTAAATAAAGAGTTGTTTGTAAACTAACTTCTCTGAATAGATCCTGTGAACAGGAAACGTTAAGTTTGCCGATAATCAATGCTAACATAGCAATACAAACAATCGTTCAAAAGTTGCCTTCCGCCATGCTATTTATAAAAGGGTTTCTCGGTATGCATGATCGCAGACGTTATATAAAGGTGCCTCTTCACGATCGGCGAACGCGTTGGCCAAACACGTTGGCCAAACACGTTGGCCAAACACGTTGGCCAATCACGTTGGCCCAACAACGTCAAGAGGCCGTATTTGTCTATGCTCGGCAATGATCGTGCATGATCGTTTATACGCGATCACCGTGTTATTGGTCTTAACATCAAAAGAGTTCGTGCGTAGTTGCGTCGATGTGTCCTCACGTTCGTCGATCATTCAGTCGATCGTCGGTCGTGGAGCGAATAGGACGTAAGCGCGATGATGTTATCAGTCTATCTATTATTGTTGTTATCAGTTATTCTACACTTAATAGGGAACAATGATTCTTTGTATGATTAAATTTTATTTTATATTGTATTCATATTTAGTTTATTAACTATTACTATTTAAAACTAGTTAGGCTAACTATATAAAAATCATTATATTAATATTATTCTTATTATCATTTTTCATGAAGAATTTTCTTTATAAAATATTTTTATGCCAAACTGTTTAAATATGCATGTTGTGTTTATCTGTAATTGGAATTACATATAAACTAGATCCTAAAATAGAAACTATAAGCAATTATTCATGTAAATTCTGTTGTTTACATGAATAAATAATATAAATAAATAATCAACTTTTGCTCTACGATTTTTAGTTATATTTTTTTGAAAAAAGGTATCTAAAAATAGCTATCTTATGTTAATGACCTTTATGTACAGTTCTTGTATTCAAACGTTGTGTAGGTACATTTATTAGGTAGGTATTAAGTCTTAGACACAGCTGGTTCAAGCAAATTGCATATTTTTATTTTCATTTGTAAAATATATCTTTTCCATTGGTTGAATCACCACTTTCGGTTTAGTATTCTTATTCCAGGATATGGTGGCGATCGTGTAGATACTCGCACAATGATCGTGAAAATCATGAGCGAATATGATTGTAGCAATCATGGTTCATCGTCAAGAAGGGGCTTAAGACTAACATTGTACTCTATTCTGAGAAATAGACGATTAAATAATATAAACGTAGGCTTAAAATGTAATCTTACTGTTATTTGACTCAACAAACGAAGCATTGTTTTGGAAAAGGCTGGCCGTGTTTTGTGCGTTTCAGTAGCGCAAACCTTTACTTAGGTCTACTCGTAAATTGTTAATTCTAAATATTCTTAATAAACCTCAAGAAAAACCTAATGGATAACACTATACTTCCATCACTACTCTACGGCTGGCAAAGTTACCACTGACCAGAGACATAAATACGGAAAATAACGTCATTATCAAATACTAGCTTTTGCCCACGGCTTCGCCCGCGTGGTACCCGTTTAAAAAATAGCCTATGTGTTATTCTGATATATAAGCTGAGCTATGTTACTGTAAAATTTCATCAAAATCCGTTCAGTAGTTTTTGCGTGAAAGAGTAACAAACATCCATCCTCACAAACTTTCGCGTTCATAATAGTAGTAGGATTCTTAGTCGATGATTCTTAATTATTCCTTTGATTTAATTGAATAAATATTAATTACCTATTGACGTAGGACTTCCAGCACTGACCTGTATTGAATGGTGAACAGAATCTGTTTCAATCGTGATCAGTGTTCACGATCAACAGCCTTAGAGATAGGCCTCCTCTAAATAGTATCATGACGAAAGATCTAGACCCACCTCCATCCACTGACTTCCCGGAACCTTTCAAAAGTCATCGGTTTATCGAGTGGGGGCCATCTTTCCTACGCTATCGTCCAGTATGTGGTCGTCATTCAAGAACTCTTCTTTAAAATCAACCAATAAGGGAAAAGAAACGAACAACCTGTATCACGAATGCGTCCCATCTTTCAATATAAATCATATATCAATATCTGCAAATATTTGTCAAGTGTCTGGGTGTGTTCTATGTATAATATGTATGTAATGTACATATTTACAAAAAAAAAGGCATATAAGTAGTATATAAGTCATATATAGTTCCCATAATAGCTCTGCTTACTTTGTGGCTAGATGATGCTGTGTGAAAAATGACCAGCGTTATTTTTTTTTTTATCTTTATGGATAAAACAGTTCAGCAGTGGTTTTTGCTATTGGCATTTTGAGGGAATTTCCGAAATCGAAATTAGTGGTACTTAGCTACTAGCTCGATTTCGGAAAACTATCGAATCGATGGAGAATCTTTTGTTACTTTACCTTAGGCCGATTTTTCAATTATTAACATTTCAACCATAAGATAGAATTTATTTGTCGAATAACTACTACTTAAGGAATAACTCTATCTGCCCATTTGGCCAGAGAAACGGATATTCGACAGATAATATCACAGACAGTGTCATTAGCCAAATAGTTAACTGTCTACAATAAAATATTACAATGGACATTTATGGACATTTTTAGAATCAAGTAGTAAAATATACTTGATTCTAAAAATGTCCATCTTAGAAATCATCGACTAGCCACGAGAATCCGTTTACAAGAAAAACATACGACGAGCCATTAAAATCCTATTAAAAAACAATCAACAATCAGAAAAACTTGTGGTTTATTTCCTTGTAATTGGTTATTGGCCTTACAAGGTCATACAGTAAATGGCTTCTCCGTAAATGAGTCTGGGTATCGAGAGACTTATACAAGTTTTATTTTCTTGATCGTAAGAATTTTGATTTTTCAACGAGCAAGTGATAGAATTTAGTGGCCGTGTTTATATGTTTCGTCAATGGAGTCCATATTTCTTTGTAGATACTGAACACGTGTTTAAGGTTAATATTTTTGTCACGATTTAAAATTCAGAATAAAAAAGTGAAAATCACGTTTTTATGATGAATTCATCCAGCGCTGTTTTTTCAGAATAATATGTTCACGAGTTGTAGAAGTTTTTTAATATCGAAATCTATGACTTTTCCGCGTAAAATCTTACTTTATAATAACAGTAATCTGTATAATGTATGGGCTTTTATAATCCATGTCAATATGTCACTGACCGGTATGATACTATCAGGCAGATTAACTCTAATCGATATGCTCCATATAGCAAGATAAGCGAGATAAGATATTTTAATTACATGTTAATGTACATAATAGTTTGTTGACCGATTTGTATAGTTGACGGATCACTGGTTCTTCTCATAGTGAGATTATAGTCGCTTAATCATGATGGCCCTGATATACGCCTTGGACCGACCGATGATAGAAAAAAACGACAGTTAATAAATAATAATAAACACACAACAGACACATACTAGGCTAAAGGTCTAGTATAGACTAGGCACTGTGGTCCCACAACAGTGTGGTGAAAAGCCAAGCTTATTGCCAGTGATGACATTGTCATATGAGACGTCTCGCTAACTATTGCATATTCTGCAGATATTTATTTATACCAGGTTTGGGTGTGGTGGTACCATGGTGTTAGTTTCTGATATCCACGAGACAGGGAATCCCAGTATGGAGTCAGGACAAGGGTCAGATATGTATGTGTCAGTAGGGTGTTTATTTATTTTCATTTTATTAGCCACAAAGCTCAACGGGTTATGGATAGAGCTATGCTTGAAGTTGCACTACGTGATAAAATACGAAAGGGGACAATTCGCACAAGAAAAGTCATCAACATAGCAAGAAATTAGCAGATTGAAGCTCGCAGATTTGAACTGCATGGCGACCACGAATCGGAGGACGACGCAGTCTACTCCCACCTGTAACGGTTAGACTGATGGGGATGACATCATTGAGGCTTAAGTCCGTGAGTCCGTCATCGGCGACAGCGACAAGCGACACTACTGGTTCCTATATATTTTGTATGTAACTTCATAAAAAATCGAATAAAATGTGGAGAAGTGTCGCTGTCGCCGGTGACGGACTCAAGTCTAACCACCGAAGTCCGTGGATGTAGATGGCTCAACAATGTCATAGCAAACTTTAGGGCAGGCATGTCTAGCAGAGGATTTCTACAGGATGATGATATTACTAACTTACTGCATAAACTTTTCAAGGAACTAGGTAGATATCTGATGTAACTTATCTGCGAATCTCAAATTTCACTGCAAGCCCGTGCAAAACAGATTAGATAATTCGATTACCTACGCCATTATGCTAACAATTTACATAGATATACGTATCATATTCGCTTGACCGGCCCGCATCCGGGGTTGGTCAACGGAGCGAGAAATTGATGTATAGTTTAGATCTTTCCGTAATGCTTATGGTAACATAGAAAATGTTGGGAAATACACCCGAAATTCCTAAATATTCGAACAAAAAAAAAATACAACATTTCGACTTTTTAGATATTACTTTAATGTCTGAAAATACCGATTTCTGAATATATGTTATTACGATATTTCGGCTATATTTGGTTATTTGAGGTCCTTCAAATCATAACGTCTAGGATTTCCAGAACCCTTGGATTTCGTTCGGCATAGACGATATTTTGAGACAGGATTTTACAGACTGTTTCTATAGTCTTTCCCAAAATATCTAAATTAAACTGAAAATTAAGAGGCAAAGCATTTTGTTTTTACTCCGGGGTAATGTTGTGATCAGGCGTTGAATCATGCTCTCATTAGTTTTTGGAAGTAGTCTTATTCACCACCCATGGATAAGTAACACACTCTAACTACAATGCATTTTGTTCGAGGATGCTAAAATTGTGCAAGCACACTTTCCTCATATAACTGAGTCTCAAAGATGATTCCAACTCACCTTAAGGTATTCCCCTGCTCCCTGACATCGACTCCGTTGATGCTATCCTCGCCCCTGGCCTGTAGTCCTGACATTTTCAATGACGGCACGAAGTCATCACCTCCAGTGACGTAGAATCATTGCTGCGAAAGAGAAAAGCTAGGATTAAGAATGGACATTGCGTTCTTTTCCTAGTTCTTTACCTAACTGTAGTTGTTTTTTTGTCGTACCATAATTACATTCTTTGACACCCTGCATTAGGTCAGAGACCAGCTTTAAATATATGAACGATGGTGACAGAGTCAGTGTGATACAAGCATGATAGAGGTAACGGGAAGTTGAGGTGGCTAAAAACGTTTCGTCATAGCACTCTTTAGGGGAGACCATGTCCAGCAGTGGACTTCTATCTACAGGCTTTTAATTTATTTGGCAGTATCTGTTTAATATAAACCAATATCTGTCTGTCTGCGATCCTTGGAATGAAATGCCATCGTTAACTCGTCCTTAATACCCGTTTACAGTTACATAACAGATATGGCTTATAGCTTCCTTTACTTGGCTTAACGTTATGCATTTTAATTTGATTGAGACGGATAGAATGAATTCGGGTCCATATCGGGTTAACTTGTAAAGTCTACTCAGCTCAGCTGTTATAGTTTTAAACTTCTTTCTATAAACCTACTACTGCTGTAAACCACAGCAGTATATCTATAGCTGACTCTAACAAAAATAGCACTTTAAAGTTAAATATTTCGCAAACGGGTCCCTGAATCGAAAAATAGTTTTCACACACCCGCAATATTTCTTAAAACCCTATCCAACAACACTCGACACTGAGATAAGTCGAGAAAAAAATCATCCCTACTTTATGTGTAGGGGAGGGGTTTTATTAATGATTTTTATTTTACCACTTTGTCCGCGTAATTAATATGCCAAATTACAGCTTTCTAGTACTGAGAGTAACTGAGCTAAGTCGCGTATAGACAGACAGACGGACAGACATGGCGAAACTATAGGGGCTGATGACTTCAGAACCCAAAAAGGTGCCTATGCGGTCTTGCACAAGCCATACTAATGTCAAAATCAATTTACAAAACATTCTGCTATAAATATGTACAGCATTTTCCGGACTTCAGCCAACAATAGAATGATACACCCACACGATATGCACTGCCAAATTGGCTCGGCTTGCTGTCATTTAAACTATGTTATGTTTGCAACGATTTTTCATTCATATACACTATACCACAGATATTATAATACTAGCAACTATAATATAAAGGTAGTTTTTTTTTTAACTTTTTTTTTTTCAAATTAAAGTACTTTTACTTTATAAAGTTTCTGCCAAACTGTACAACAGTTTGTCGGCAGTAGCTCTCGTAGTAACAGGGTCAAATACAGTGCAGGGAACAGACCTCCTGAAGGTAAATAAGTAAGTTGAGTTCCTTTTAATTTGTGAAAGAGAATACGAGTATTTTTTTTGTCTGTATTCCCTGTGTGTACAGTGACGACCTCTGTGGCGCAGTGGGCGAAGGTCCGCCTGAGACGCAGAAGGTTGCGGGTTCGATTCCTGTCACGGGACAAATGTTTGTAAGATCTGCAAATATTTGTCTCGGGTCTGGGTGTTTTCCTATGTATAATATGTATGTATTTACAAAAAAAAAGTATTTAAGTAGTATATTAGTCATGTAGTTCCCATAATACAAGCTCTGCTTAGTTTGGGGCTAGATGATGTTGTGTAAAAAATGTCCAGCGTTTATTTATTTATTATTTATTTATTCTCAGGTTGTCTCTAATTCGCTTTAATCGATAAAACCGCCTTAACAACGATACAAACTATTTATATTTATTTATATAAAGAATAAAGATAGAGTTCCCAGGGCAGAATACTACCTTATCTATTTCTGCCACCGACTTAGCTCGCATTGCGTTCCGGTTTGAAGGGTGCCGGTGAAGTTACAAGATAAGCAAATCAATCAACAATGTCCCTGGTGTTGATGTTTTGTACTATTGTGTAAAAGATGGCTATCTCATGTCATCCTATCCTACTATAAAAAGTTGAATAAACGCGAAAGTTTTTCGTGAGGATGGATGTTTGTTACTCTTTCACGCAAAAACTACTGGACGGATTTTGATGAAACTTTACAGTAATATAGCTTATACATCAGAATAACACATAGGCTATAGTGTTACAACCTTTGGTTAGCAGTTAAAAAATGCTTTTAGCACTAAGCCCACCTTTTGAATACATTTTCTTGTGCAATAAAGAATTTATTAATAATAATTATAAGTTGCAGATGCGATTGATGGTTACCGAACACCATCCTTTGGATTCATCACAAAGATGAGTATCCTCATAATCCGCAAAATAACAATGTAGGTCCACAAAAGGTCAATGATCTAACGTAAATGTCCTAAACCCAAATAAATAAAATTGTGTCAGTTCGCCAGCTTCCTATATTTCATCACAGAGCGCATCGCCGAGGTGTAAATATAGCACGGCGTATAAAATGTCAAAAGCAGGTTTTGAGAATTTGTTATTTAGGACGGGATGAGTCAAACTTCCAGCTTTCAGAGGTTCTCATTTTTATCTGTATCAGCAGGGGCCTAACCACTTAGTCTTATTGCGATTAAATTCAGGCAGAGATGTCAAATCCAGCGACATCTGTGCCTGATTTGTGATTGACGATTATATGAAAACGCCATATCGTCATCAACTGTAAAGCAGGATTTTACATCTTTGTCTAAATTACGAATAAATTGCAATAAGCTTAGGCCCCAGGCCGGATTCGTTATAAATATATGGAGTAACATTTAATAGGTTTTTTGTGTGATGGTGAACTAGATGACATGCTTTATGTAAGGAAAAGGTATGGGTATTATCTATGTATAATTATAGATAGATAGATAGTTTTTTATTCGACACATACAATACAGAAGAGTAGGTACAATAAGTGGGTGCTAACCAGTGCTAACGAGGGCAGTCTATGCTGCAATGTATGTTATGTATGTTTTAAAAAAATGTATATTAGTAGTATATCAGTCATGTAGTTCCCATAATACAAGCTCTGCTTAGTTTGGGGCTAGATGATAAAAAAAATATATATGGATTCACATTTAATGGTCTTTTATTGTGTGATGGTGAAACAGATGGCACGCTGTATGTCAGAGACAAATATATGGAGTAACATTTAATAGGTTTTTCGAGTAACCATTTATAGCCAATGATCGATTGGTTCTTCAAAAAATAGTTTATCCTTGGCTATAAATGGTTTGATCTCGAAGTAAACAATTCATCTAACTCGGTTTCTAAACAAGTTAAAAATTTCAAAACAATAAATACTGATTGATAATTTTTCGATACACGGAACACCAAGTTCGACCTCGATAGCGCGGCGTGCGAGAAGCCAGCTGCGACTCTAGACGTGCGGGTTCGATGCCCGCAGTGGGACAAATTTTTGTCCAAAATATACGTTTGTCATTTAAGAGAATGCAATACAGAATCGCTACCACTATCAATCTAAGTATATTTTTATTATTTTTCAAAATCTTAAATAAGATAAAAATCTTTTAACTAAACTATATAGCCAAGTAACCAACATCCATTCACACATCCAACGATTTAAAACAGTTTAAAATAGATTACTACGGTATTACGTGAACTAACTAAAATAACACTTTGTTTATGTAATACGCTTTGTCCCACCTCGGCCATGGTCAATGTAGTAAAGTACATTGTCAAAGTCGTACAAACTCTCAATCGAGAGTTAAGTTATATACTACGATACTATTGTGAATTAAAATCGCATCAATTCATCTACTTATATATAATCTACTTATATACAAGTTTTATCTTTATCGAATTCCATCACAAGACCAGAAGTCATGTCCAAGTCACAAAATACTTTAAAACCGGTGGTCATCATAGATTTACATAAAACGAATTAAATACTGCTTAGTAATCTATACACTGACCTTGAAGGCCGATGTTATGTCAGTCCACGCATTCAAAATGTTGAATAAGATCGTAGTATCTACAACACATGAAATCATGATATTAACCACCGAATACTGAAAGTTTAATGGCGACTTATTTGCTCTCTTTAGACGGACGTGTCCCGAGTGTCGAACTACCACATGACAAAGGCAGTCCATCAGGTGCTTCCTTACACTGCCTCGTACAGCTCGAGAACCTTTCCTCGCCAGCGGAGATCGGTTCTGGAGCAATGAGTTTACCTCAGTGGTGCAGCGGGGATACTCAATACATTTATTGCTTTCACATGGTAGGTACATAGATGGTGTTTATAGGTAGGTATCTCACATGAACCCTGTCTAAGGGTTATAGCCATAAGGGGATTAGCCAGTTGAGACGCAAGATTTTCCGCTGCGGGACAAATGTTTTCAGTCTGGATGTTTTGGAACCATGGTATTCGTAGTTCTTGATACCCACGACACAGGGAATCCTAGTGTGGGGACTATTTGATGTTTTTTGTATGGCCTTCGCATTGGCACTTCAACTTGCTGATTCAAGAGCTGAGTTTTTTAATGGATGTCTTCATTTCGAATGTCGTACATTGAAATTTGGGGCGTAAATCGCTCCATAGCCCATAAAGAAGTATAACATAAGAACAATATAGTAAAATCAAGCAGAAACCGCAGATCAATTCACTACTCCTAACTCAAAAACAACTTTGCGGTTGAGCAATTTCACACTCACTCATTAAACACATTAGCACGTTTGTTTTGATTATTTGCATCAGTGGCTTTCAGTCATATCATGTAATAACGGAAGAACTTGCTCCGTTTTTGAAGGACTATTATGTACGAGTATTTCTATATCGTTCCTTATGATGATCAATAAGTTGTGTTCTCTGAATAAGTTCGTCTGACTCGGACATAACAACATGACAAACTTTAGAACTTTCGAATTGTGTTCGATACCTCATTACCGTTTTAGTCAATTAGCGATTTAAATACCGTATTTTAGAATGTAAACACCTTTTTGTCCTCGAGGTAGTCTGTCACTCGGGTAAAACCGGCGATATGGTGCTAGCTAAGAAAGAAAGAAAGAAAGAAAAGAAAGAAAATACATTTATTAACCACAAACACAACACAACAGGTGACAAAATACAAACACAGAAAGTTTTTCTGCTTGATTTTACTATATTGTTCTTATGTTATACTTCTTTATGGGCTATGGAGCGATTTACGCCCCAAATTTCAATGTATGACATTCGAAATGAAGACATCCATTAAAAAACTCAGCTCTTGAAAGCTACAAACTGTAGCGATTATGTCTGCTATCGTTTGTGCAATGTTTTGTTCCCTTTATGATGATATCCCGTCCTACATTCTTCAATGTCTTTTATCTCTTACTTTTTCCTCTTTTATTAATTTGATTCTGTGTAAATAAGTAATTTTGTTAACATGAATAACATGAAATTTTAAAATATATCTACCTACAGAATAAGCAACCCTATTAATATGTACATAGTCCCATACATAGTGTATACATAGTCTATAAGTAATATAATATATAGTAAAATAATTATTAAGTCGCAATTAAAGTATCTCATAGAAGTATGGGGATGTGCTGAAAAATATCATCTTAAAGATCTTAAAATCTCGCGATATAAATTAATAAAAACTCTTTTCAACTCCTATACTCATATATTTAAAAAAAAATATGATGCCTTTGATAATATTTTTAAGTAACCGCCAGATCTCTGTAATATGAATACTTGAATAACTAGTAAGTCAAAGTTATTTTTAGTTCTTAAGCTCATTATAAGTGAACCATGTTCTTTATGAGTAGGTATCTAATAAACTTACATAACCAGAAAATCATATTGTTGGTTAAAAAATCTTGCTTATTATCCCAATTATAAATAGATATCTGTTCATATTCCCAATAAACACACATCTCCGACTAATTTCGACAAATAGTTACACAATCCATAATCAAGAAGTGAAGTGAAGGTTTCTTTAGTTTCAAATGTGAGCTGGGATTGTTTACCGGTTGTAGTTTGTTTATCAAGCTTCGGATTCTTTAAACTATTGTTCTGTTCTTATTTACATAGTATGTGGAATGATGGGATCCCGACCTTCAGCAGAAAGGGGATCCAGAACCCTCCAATTTCAAGTCCCTGTACGAATTGCACTATTTCCTATACTGCTGTAGCTTTTTGATGTCCAACTCTTGCAAAATATAAAAGCGAAAGTTTGTGAGGATATTTGTTACTCTTTCACGCAAAAACTAATGAATGAATTTTGACGAAACTCTACAGTAATATAGCTTATATATCAGAATAACACATAGGCTACTTTTAATCCGGGTACCACGCGGGCGAAGCCGTTGGCAGAAGCTAGTAATAAAGCCAGATATATCCATTGGATATCTTTTTATAAATTTCTCAAGTTTTGTAAACATCTTTACTGCTTAGTTCATAAACTTTTATCCAATTATCTTGTCATGGTTAGAATTAGGCAAACTAAGATAAACCAGTACGAACGAATACAATTCCCTCTTATATCTTATAACTTACAAATCCAAACACTACCTCACAACTACGTGACAAGAGTATGATATTTCGCGCACATTCGCGGCATTGAAAGCCCCGTACGTAACTACGTACATTTTCTATCTGATTTACATTGTACCTAAAAATGGGTTTAAATGTAGTGTATTTTCCTTTTTCCTGGTGCATTATTATGTTTATTGACCATAAACCTTCAAATACACTTTGTTTGTCTAGTTTGACGCAATATCGAGTTAACATTTCCTGGAAACAAGCAAAAAATCGTATGCAAGAACTAGCATATGAATTAGCGAGAATTTCTCCGCATAACAATGAAGATGAATCGAAACACACTTCAGTTTTAATATAGACGAAGGAATATTATAGATATACTAAACCCAGTGTTAGCGGTAGAAAACATTGGACAAGTATCTAGAAATCAACGACTGATAGTGATTATAACAATACAATCTAATTAAATGTCGACAAACTCAATTGAAGCCCTCTAGCCTCTTCCTAAAATATAGGACACTAAATTGGGTCTATTGAATTTGATAGGCAACAATTGCATCGTCTACGTATCAATTTAAATCAACTGTCAGAAACACCCGTTTGAAATAAATAAGCTCGTTGTTATGACAGATAGCATCTAGACGGTTCACTTAATATACCGTAGCAGGCACAATGCAGTTTTGAAAAAAAATATTCGAATTGGTTAAAAGGAGATATACCGTATGAGTCAAAAATAGTAAATTGATGCAGATAGGTACTGGGTGATAGACGAAGACGCGCGCACAGTATATAGCTAAATACTAAAGAGTCTATAAGAGATAAACACAGATACGGAAGAATATTAGCTAATGGAAATCAAAGACGGACGAAGCATTAATCTCAAGTCCTTACAAGGAAAGCACAGATATTTTGCCCCCTCTCTTGACAATTTGTCATTGAGTTCTATGTAGTGCGTAAGTACGGTACAAGTGTGGGACGTGCCATGCTGGTGGAATGACCTCTGCACTGCTGAATCAGATGCATTGTAATTGTAAGCCCATTCATACTCACAATAAAATTGATTTGATGAGGTGACAAGGCTTATTGTCGAAGCGCACCTTGTGACGGACATTTTCAATGAAAGGCATGGATAATGACTGCGGCTGTTATCCCATCCTACAATTCTTTAAACTTCAAAGGAACAGCTTCTGTTTGTTTGTCTATCTGTACAAAAAATATCGAAAAGACTCGGTTAAGGATGAAAGATTTTGATGACAGCCAGCTGGGCGAGAGTAGGATACTCGGAAAGGGGAACAAAACTCTACTTTTAAATGTTAATGTTATTTAAATGTGTATTGTATATTCTATAGATCAATTTTACGTCAAATTTTTTTTTTTATTTAAAAATATCCAGTGGACATCCTTTGCAATTCAATTGTGCACGCCCCGGTTTTAAGCCCGTACGTATTTCTCAGACAATGAGAACCAAATTAAGGTCAATTCGTGAGTGTACATTAAAATTATAGCAAATTAATTATGGAACAGTGGGCTGCAGACTGAACGTGGGTTTCTAGGTCAATGTTGTGTAAGTTAGACGTAAGAGCTGAGATCATTAGAGTACACAATAACCGTGTAGTGTGAAATCTCAGAGTAAACCAATAAGATATAGCGCTAATTCGAAGTCAAACTGTATGTAAAAGAACAAAAGACCTACGGTCATTTGCTTAAAACCTTTGGGGTCGTGAATTAACCAAATCCGCTAGCAGTGTGGAGAGGAGAGTATCCAAAATCAGTTAAAATAATCTAGTCTTTTTGTTCATATTTATTCTATCGTTTTCTATGGCTCACTGATTTACTCTTCTGGATGTGGTAATAAAATAAACATATTTCGAAGGGCACAGTCTTATATAGGGAGGAAATGTTTGTTAAACGGTCATCTACATAGCATAGTGTGGGTAAAATCGGCAAAGCCATTCGATGCAACACTTAAGCAGTTTTGTTACGAAAGAGTTGCAACACTAGAATATTAAGGATGATATGAATAATATTTATTTGTACCATGTTATATAATTTAGAAAGATTAGTTTAAACACTTACTTTATTGGGAGATTCAAATTGGAACTGTTCATAAGAACTTCCTTTCAGGGTATAACCGGACGGTATAGCCATTAATTATAATATTGATGGATTGATGACACTTGCACAACGTTAGCAGGAAGGAGTCCCTAGCAGTGGATATAGGCGGGCTCAAGACTGTTTGTCGAGGCATTCAATGAGGAAGATTGTCTTATATCAGACGCCAACTGACTGATGAAGATGGTAATAATGATGATGGAGACACAGTTAAGTTCTAACAGCTTTCGATTCCTTCGCCTGGTCACTGACCTGAAGTAGCATGACCAAGAAAGGCCACGATTAACGAACGAACAGACAAAAGATGCAAACATCGTGCGTAGGTTGTTTATTCGGGATCGTATTGCAGATGAAAGCGATTAATGCAATAAATCAGAATAACCCACCACATATGAAACGAAAGGTGATTTACGAAAATGTTAAAAGGATGTCAATCAGTGTGCACTGTGCAGTCACTACCATTTTCGTCAATAAACAAAAAAGTCTCTTATAATTATAAGGTGGGTCGAATACCTCACTGGTTTGCCATATCCATATCTGTGAGTGAACTTGTTTGCGTTTAGTGCCGTACACGTTCATGCTATCGAAGGACATCGTTCTGTAGTTGAAGAATCAGGAACTCTTTGTATTGATTTTATGTATGTGGTTACACTTGTTTCGATTAAAAATGGTGTACCTTCATAATCACATCATGATCCGATCATTGTAAATCCTGGTCTATCATACATCACGAGATAGAATAGTTGTAAAAGAGTTATAAGGGGAGGTAATGCCATCGTATCTATTTCTGCCACCAAATAAGTAGAAAAAAATCTTATGAATGATATGGTATGGGTGCTAGTGGTATAACCGGCACATTAGACCTCAATTTTGTTTTTAGGGCGGACGCCACTCCAGTGGTCTTGGTGATGAAGATGTAAACAGGCGACGGTTCCCGCTTATCATCTGGTAGATCGTATACCTGCTTGCCTTCAACTAACATGTCTATTATACTTAAAAAAATAGTTAGCCATATGCCACCAAAAGGCATTACGACCACAATATTTAACTATATCCAATATTGATATTGAAAAGCGTGACTACAAGGAATATTTGCCAACGCCCACATCAAATATTGACCAATCAATCGCCAATACAATCGATCCATTAAATCCCACATAATGTTTAAGACTTTAGTTTAATATTTTGCAAGTTATTTAAAACTGCAAGGCAGATTAAGCGGTAACTTTTGTTTATCTTTTTTGCTTTCGCAATGCCAAACCAGGTCTCCGCATACGGTATCGAGTATTTTATGGTATTGGATGTCGAGGATCTTGCCCTGATAAGTTTTTACACCAACAGCGGCAGCATATAAGGAGGATTTTGTAACTTTAAGAAACCGTTTTTGGAGACATTATCTTGGCAGGCTTCTAAGAAATCTAGAGCATAAAAACTGACTCAATGTTATTCGCAAACTTCATTGTAAGGATTTTTTGGAGACTTTGGAAGGCTTCTACGAAATCTAAATCTAGATAATTATATAATCATCCTATTTTAGACATTTCTAGTCTGGTTATGATGATTATTAAGATCTATTAAGTTATATTATTATTAAGACTATTACTGAGATATATGATAGAGATAGGGTAGCTAACTAGCTAAATCTGTTTCAGCATAACATACTGCATCAGGCAATAAGCAACAAACAAAAGCAACTGACATCTAAACTAAATGAAATAATTTCGTTTGGTAAGAGGACCTATAGGACATCACCATTTATTTTCACAAGAGTTTTACCATCTGGATAACATATAACACAAATTCAAACATTAATAAACCAATAACAAAGTTACAAATCCACTCGATAGAAACAGCTTCGTAATTGCGTTGACGATTCCACACATATTTATTGCCCACATCACAGCGAAAGGAAAAGAGATGGCTCATATTTTCAAAGTTAGAATATTGTTAAATATTCTAAGCATCAAACTGTACAATAAGCAATATTAAAAAGATACAACCCTAAATTTAAGAGTATAAGAGAGAGAGTAAGAGTGTTTTAAAGGATAAAACACGTATGTTGTGGACACTAAGGCCCGAATTCATAGTCAAATAGGGGCTCCCCTAGAGGACTATTCAGGCGCTATGTGAAGCTTTATGCACCCAGCCATAAGGCGAATGCTGAATGATGGGGGACTGTTCAACCTCCGACTATGAATTCAGGCTTAAGTGTCTTTTGAGAATGACACGTACGCCATTGGAACTATACAAACACACATAGAGCAAAACAAAATTGAATGAATGAGACAGCTATCCCCATTCGAAGCTACGCCCGCCGCAAACAGACACCTATTTGTCCGATTCTAAGTATGTGAAACAGGTCGATGAGTTTATAAAACTACATTTAATGTTGCAGCATGTAGTAAAATCTTTCTGCGATTTTAGGTGAGGAAAGCAATGTTTAGATCCATATGCTGGTCGCTAAGTAAAACTTACTTACAATATTGCGATACCTTAATTATTCCCAATAAACCATTTTGTTTAAATCTTAATAGATTACTTACGGTATACAAAGACATTGTCAAAGTAATAATTATTCATACAACTATGTACAAGCAGGCATATACAAAATACAGATGAAACTAGCTATCTAAAGAACGTTGCAAACGATATATAAATAAATGATCCAGAATATAGACAACTGGTCCAGATCACAATCAAAAATCAAAGTAATTGATTTGTTAATCCAAACCTTCTTTTATTAAGGAGGCGTAAAAAAGCCTGAAAAAATTAAAAGGTGGCCTATTCTCAGCAGTGGGGGGTTCACATTCATTCCAGACTGTGATGATGATGAACGCAAAGGGCCAGTAATCGACCAAACCAAAGCGTTCTCAAACAACAAAAAACGTGTTTTGACACAATACCATAATTTTATTACCAATTACCAATAAATAAGCAGGAGCTTTAGCGGATATCGAGTATATTACCAACCTCAGTTACAAATCAATGAAGCTAAGATACGAGTAGCAAACTCAAATGTCATACCTTCACAGATGTAACCCTTCGATTATTGCTATCCATCGTCAATCAAATAGAAACCGTCGTTTAACAACAATAGCTGGATATCGGCCACGCATTTGACCAACAATACAATACGAAAATTCAGCCGAGTCACTCCATAATGAATGGCCTGTGGTTTAAGTAACGAGTCTTTGAAACAATACCTCCTATCAGCTTGGTTGCGTAAGCAGAAAGTATCTTGTGAGTTATAATTTGCGATTGGAATTCCACAGGGGTTTGTTTCGAATCCTTTATTTTTAATAGTATCTACCTGACATTTGATTAGAGAAAAAAAAGATAACTGTACTATTATGAAACTCCGATCCTGAATCTTACATGTACCTACTTTTACCTAATATTTCATTATACTCATTGACGCTTGCATTCAATCCCTTAATAAACCAATAACAAAGTTACAAATCCACTCGATAGAAACAGCTTCGTAATTGCGTTGACGATTCCACACATATTTATTGCCCACATCACAGCGAAAGGAAAAGAGATGGCTCATATTTTCAAAGTTAGAATATTGTTAAATATTCTAAGCATCAAACTGTACAATAAGCAATATTAAAAAGATACAACCCTAAATTTAAGAGTATAAGAGAGAGAGTAAGAGTGTTTTAAAGGATAAAACACGTATGTTGTGGACACTAAGGCCCGAATTCATAGTCAAATAGGGGCTCCCCTAGAGGACTATTCAGGCGCTATGTGAAGCTTTATGCACCCAGCCATAAGGCGAATGCTGAATGATGGGGGACTGTTCAACCTCCGACTATGAATTCAGGCTTAAGTGTCTTTTGAGAATGACACGTACGCCATTGGAACTATACAAACACACATAGAGCAAAACAAAATTGAATGAATGAGACAGCTATCCCCATTCGAAGCTACGCCCGCCGCAAACAGACACCTATTTGTCCGATTCTAAGTATGTGAAACAGGTCGATGAGTTTATAAAACTACATTTAATGTTGCAGCATGTAGTAAAATCTTTCTGCGATTTTAGGTGAGGAAAGCAATGTTTAGATCCATATGCTGGTCGCTAAGTAAAACTTACTTACAATATTGCGATACCTTAATTATTCCCAATAAACCATTTTGTTTAAATCTTAATAGATTACTTACGGTATACAAAGACATTGTCAAAGTAATAATTATTCATACAACTATGTACAAGCAGGCATATACAAAATACAGATGAAACTAGCTATCTAAAGAACGTTGCAAACGATATATAAATAAATGATCCAGAATATAGACAACTGGTCCAGATCACAATCAAAAATCAAAGTAATTGATTTGTTAATCCAAACCTTCTTTTATTAAGGAGGCGTAAAAAAGCCTGAAAAAATTAAAAGGTGGCCTATTCTCAGCAGTGGGGGGTTCACATTCATTCCAGACTGTGATGATGATGAACGCAAAGGGCCAGTAATCGACCAAACCAAAGCGTTCTCAAACAACAAAAAACGTGTTTTGACACAATACCATAATTTTATTACCAATTACCAATAAATAAGCAGGAGCTTTAGCGGATATCGAGTATATTACCAACCTCAGTTACAAATCAATGAAGCTAAGATACGAGTAGCAAACTCAAATGTCATACCTTCACAGATGTAACCCTTCGATTATTGCTATCCATCGTCAATCAAATAGAAACCGTCGTTTAACAACAATAGCTGGATATCGGCCACGCATTTGACCAACAATACAATACGAAAATTCAGCCGAGTCACTCCATAATGAATGGCCTGTGGTTTAAGTAACGAGTCTTTGAAACAATACCTCCTATCAGCTTGGTTGCGTAAGCAGAAAGTATCTTGTGAGTTATAATTTGCGATTGGAATTCCACAGGGGTTTGTTTCGAATCCTTTATTTTTAATAGTATCTACCTGACATTTGATTAGAGAAAAAAAAGATAACTGTACTATTATGAAACTCCGATCCTGAATCTTACATGTACCTACTTTTACCTAATATTTCATTATACTCATTGACGCTTGCATTCAATCCCTTGATCCAAACAATACTTTTAGAAAGCCGCCAATCACAATATGGGTAATTTAGACAATTTATGGAGTACATGCGTAATATTCGTACGCGTTATGTATGTATGCTGTGAACGCTCATGTAAGTATTGCGTATCAACGAGGCAAATCATATTCAAACTGGCTACGGTACATTTATTTGATTTGTAATGGTTTTTGTCAGGTGTGATGTTACACCTCTCGAAAAATCTAATCAGTAAGACCGTTGCTGAGCGGAGCCTAGATATTGTGTAAACAGCAACAACATTTTAAGATAAATAACTTTTATTTTGATACTATTCTAGACACGACATGCCCATATATCAACCTTTCAGACGTTATCAACTAGTATACTTATGTTAAGCTTCCTTTAAACTTTTCCATTATTTTCGGTTATGGCCAGGAAGTCAGTAACCAACCACTCTAACCGTTAACTTTTAATTCGTTTTCAATCATCTGGCCAGCCAAGTTTTATTCCGAAATTCTATTCGTCCACTCTCCTACACCACGATAACTTCCTTTCATGCGGGTTATTTAACCTCGCCTGTGTCAAATCATGATTGCTTGTAATAAGTAGGTGTTGTTTAGCCCATTATAACATCTGCTATTGTTATTGCGTTCACTGACAGCTAATTGAGAGTCCAAAGGCCTGTATCCTCAGTTTTACTTAGTCCTATATCACTATGAAGATAGATCTGTCTGAGAATTTCTAGCTCAAGGCTACTAACTTCGACATGATCCTAACTCTTCACTCGTTCACTTCATTTGGGCAAAGTAGGCAAAGTAGTATATTATCTTGTTATTGTTTGTCATAGATCTTGCAATCTTCAGTGATTACACTGAGAAAGGAAGAATGAAATAGGTTATTTCCGCTGCTCTTATCCGAATTAGCACTATGTTTCATCACAATGTTCTTGGATTCATGTGAGCCCAATAACAAGTGGAATATAGTTCAAACTATATCCCTCTGGCGATTGAGCTCACATCATGAGTTGAACGGATTAGTAACTTAAATGGGCATTGCCTCAGAGGATTAAGAGCTTGTTTAATCCTGTTTAGTTTTACTGCTTTGGGAGATGTGATGTCAGATATATCCAATCAGTCTTTATAATTTTTCTATTCATCAATCATCATTAGATCATTTAGTTATTTTTTTTTCTAATTTAAAAAATAAATTTATTTATTTAAATGTTTATTGAAGCAAATCTCCTACAGAACACTGAATTCAACTTACATTATGCAACTACAAATTGCAGTTAGTTAGTAGGTTCGTCTATAAAACAGTAAATGTTATAGATAACTTATAAAATATACAGATGTTTCTAATCTATTTGTAAGTGGGTTCGCTAGCTCCCACCCTAGGATAACCTGTGTTGCAGGTAGCTAGCCTCTTTCGAACAATCGCGTCAATAAAGTTTTACACGTATATATATCATATCAATAGTTACATGTATATGGTTTATGATCTGAAATAAATGAATGAATAATAATAATTAACCTAAAATAAAATTATTAATTATACCTATTTCGTAGATCTACGGTCCCTTGGAGGTCATCGTTAATTTGTAGATGTACCACATAAAAAAAATGCAATTACAAACTTACATTTGCAGTTGGAGAATTGACTGTATATCAATGTATGGACGATTATATTTCATTTTATCTGCTGGTGCATGTTCTGTAGTTATAGAGTCATATAATATAGGTATTTGTATTTAATACTTATAATATTTATGATATAATAATATAATTGTATAAGTTATAACACCCAAAGATATGTATCGTAATGTTTAATTTGAATTAAATGTTCATTCTAAATATTTACGTCTTTATATATTTCAGGAAGGCAAAAACACCGCCATTCTTTTCCATAGTTCTCTCCATCCTAAGAAAATAAAACTTGAATACTCAATAGGCACATAAGTACATTTGATATATGTATATTAATAGAATTTACATAAACTAAAGTTGACTTATACAAAACTCACAAAAGTTTAACATTCTTAATTTTAAAAAATAGTCATTCTGGAATTTGTCAATATTATGTAATGTATTTAGATTTTTTTTTATTCTACCAAGGCCAATGCCATATTAATATTTCTATATAATGCTAATACAATCCGAGTCCATGACGTAATCCCTTTGATTATCAAATCAATGTCGAAAAACGTGAGTTATGATGAAAATGCGCCTGACGGAATTAATTACGATCAGATCATAGAACCGTGAGATAGATCTGAACGGATGCAGTTAAAGTTTAGTTTTGAATGTAAGTAGTTCATTAGTCACTCAAATTGAGACAGCCGATGAATTAAATAATGAAAGTGAACCCGATCTTGGAACAATGGAAAGTGATGTTACTTCTGACTGGACTTGCTTTTAAGGAGCCACCATCGCTGAGTCTTGTCAACAACCCGGATCATTACCGTTAGGTACTGCGAATAAAATGGACTGCGGGGCCCTGGAGACACTTTCAAATTTAATATTATTTTCATTCCTAAAAGGGGCCGTCCACGCCCACTTCTTGTTTTTACACCGGTATGGAAACCTAAAAATTGAATTATAATTTCATTTAAAAAAATCGCACCTTTTGGGTTACCTTTTTCCTAAAATTGTTTCTGAAATTTAATAACTTCGCATTTTCCCAGTGATCCATCCGTTTTTTCCCGCGACGCGACGTACGGCAAACACATTACGACCGTAATACCGCGATTACATATGCGTCAAACGCTGTATAAGAGGTTGTTTTTTGCATGTCTGTTATCACCGAAACAGCTAATCGGATTGTTATTCGGTTTTCGGCAATCTATTTGTTATGTCTTCAAGGAAGGTTCTTAGGATAGGTTATATCGCCACAATTCACTAGAGGAAGCTGCAAACTACGTCGGAGTTTTTAAAATTTTGCAAATATTAGCTTGCTAATTTTTACCATCGTGAATAGATCTTCTTTCAACGATCACGTAACCGCTCATTTGACCATTATGTCACCATATCGTTAAGTAACGAGTGCTGAAAATAAGCACTGCAGTTAACTGCAACATTACTCGGAGCATGGACCTTTTTTGAACTTTTTTTTTACCACACTACACAGCACTTTAGATTAGTATAATAGTCTAAGTGTAGCTGTGTATAGTTTTTCTCAAAATAAAATATACTTTTACGATATGCACGAAGATCTTAGACTCGTAGATACCTGACATATTGTCTTTAATTTTTGTTCTTTGAAAGACAGACGTAGTCAATCCGTTCCTATGATGATGTCATGAAGTAATTGTTACTACTTTGCAAGTATAATCATTCTTGTGGATGTGATGGACGCTAGTCCGCTAATAAAGTCACTTGGGAATCGATGCATGGAATTTGCATCGATTTGATTTCAACAGTTTTAATCTATCTTCTTTACTATAATAAGAATATAACAGGTCAAATTCTGTACATAGAAAAAATATTTTGGAGGGCATTTTAAGTCTATAATCGATACTGATTTGTTTTTGTCAAAAATGTTTTTTTTTTTTTTTTAAATCTGTCTCTGTCAGAATCTGGGCAGCGCATAACGCCGAAACTACTGAATGAATTCAAATGAAACTTAGCATGATTTGGGATAATACTACGGGGTAGGACATAGGATACTTTTTATCCCGAAAACGATTACGGTTCCCTTGTTAGAGGGGATGAAATTAGTGATGGCAATCGCGAACGAAGTCGCGGGCACAGCTGAATATAATTATCTATAATAAGGACACTCTATAAAACTCTTGTTAGAGTTAAGCTCGTTCTGTACATGTGTTATGAGTTAGTTTTTTATCTGCATACCTACTCAGTGTGTAGAGGTACAATAAATTATAAACGCCAAAGTTTGCGAGGATGAATAGATGACTGTTACTCTTTTACACCAAATCTACTGAACGGATTTTGATGAAACTTTACAGTAATATAGCTCATACATCAGAATAACACATAGACAACTTTTTATACGGTACTACGCGGGCGAAGCCGTTGGCTCTACAACTACTAAGAGAAAGATAAACAGAGGCACGTCCTAACATTAAATATAGCAAATATGCCGTTTTTGCAAGTAATCCAGTGATGCCAACTCAAGTTGACCTTCCTGTCATTCTGTCCTGCATTGTCAATGGCCGGCCGCATCGAATTTCCATCGCGTTTTTTCCCACAGACAACAAAAGTTGTCCCACGCTCGATTTTTCGTAATTGAAACGTGCGCGACTTTTAACGGTCCATTTCGATTGCACAATTTGTAGGTAAAGGTTTGTTTTGTTAACGCCAGAGGTGAACAACAAAGCAGAGAGTAAATAAATCCTACTAATATAATAAATGCTAAAGTCTGTGTGTGTGTGTGAATGTTTGTTACCACGTATCTCAGTAACTACTAAACCGATTTGGATGAAATTTTGAATGTAGATAGTTTAGAATCTACCTCTAGAATAAAACATAGGCTAACCTAATTTTTTGGGTTAAATAGGGTGGTAACGTTTCTATGAAAAAAAAAATTGTTTGATTCGCTCAAAACTCTGTACAAATAAACTTTAAAGTAAATAATGAAACAAGTATTTTCTATTTTTTCAAAACTACCCTTTGGGGGTGTGCAATTGAGTTCTAAACTTTGTATAAATTGTAATACTTGGTTCGATTCATTCAAAATTTGGTGGACATAGTTTGAAGCCTGGAGACGGTCATATGCTACTTTTATTAACATACGCGGGCGAAGCCGCGGGTAACAACTAGTAAATAAATAAATACAACAGCAAGGGTCACTTTGAAACGTCAATTTCAAAGTGACCCTTGCTGAAAGAAAGACAAGAAGGAAAGTTTCTTCTTCTTCTTTTTAATGATCCTTTTACAAAACAATAGGTACCTACATTTTTCATCAAGTTGAAGCAACTTCCATCTCATACATTACAGAGCAATGTTTAAATCCTACTATCCTATCCTACTAATATTATAAACGCGAAAGTTTGTGAGGATGTTTGTTCCTCTTTCACGCAAAAACTACTAAACGGATTTTGATGAAAATTTACAATATTATAGCTTATACATCAGAATAACACATAGGCTCCTTTTTATCCGGGTACCACGCGGACGAAGCCGTGGGCAGAAGCTAGTTGAAAATAAGGACAATAAGTAGGTAATTCCGATGTTCCGCAGTTTCCGCGTAGGCGTTTGGCAACTTTAGAAATCTACCACTAGGTACCGTATTGGCGCCAGTACTGTTCCTATTACATACAAATATTCAATAGACAGGCGTCTCGCGCGTCAAGATAACAATGGCTCCTTTCAATTGAATATTTGACATTGGTACAACATAGATTCCTTTAGAAAGTACATTTACTCTTACATCTGTTATGTATAACATACATATAGTCACGCCTGTTTCCCGGAGGGGTAGGCGAAGACCAAGGATTTCCACTTGCAACGATCCTGGCATATATCTTCCGCTTCATTTATTCTCATCAAATTCTTCATACAAGCTCGGCGATTTAGTGTACTGACCTGGCCTTTCTCTAGAATGTCTATTATGTAAGTAGATTTATATAAAAAAAAATATAGATGAAACAACTAGATACTCAATACTCGATACATTTATTGCTTTCACATGGTAGGTACATAGATGGTGTTTATAGGTAGGTATCCCACATGAACCCTGTCTAAGGGTATAGCAATAGATAGGTAGGCAGGCCGAAGTTTTGTGTAAACAAAAAAACTAGTAGGTACAATGAAATAAAGTCAAGGTAGGAAAGTATCAAGGTATCTAGCATTTAGAATAACATAATTAAGTAGGTTTAGTCATTTTTTCTTTTGTTATAATTTTCATTAGTTAAAATAGGTACTTACGTCACTTTTTATATATTTTTAAGAAGATGTGCTAGATGAAATAGATATGTCAAACTGATCCAGATCACAATCCGACGGAACCGTTCCCAAAATACTAGACGCATTGCCACGCTGAATGTTAATGCGATGCTATAACATTGGTTATAATCTCAGTTGGTCATTATATTATCTAGAGCACCATGGTGACGCGACTAGATTCTAACTTTCTATACGAAGGTCGTGAGTTCGAATCCCGCCTTACGCCAATTTATTTTCCATCCGAAAATATAATGTGCACAATGCTAGTGCTTTCAAACCATGAAGGAAAACATCATTATGAAAAACCAGGACTTACTCCAAACATTCAAAGACATTCATATTGTAAAAACGGGAATTTTCACGTAATGCACTATCGGTGCACTTTAATTTTAAATTTAACATCATTGTCATAATCAGCATACCAATACTTTTTTGAATATAAAATTCGTGTTTGCCATGATTAATTTCATACTAGATGGCAAAAGAAAACAGGAAAAATAAATCCCCCGATGAAGCCGAAAATCGGGGGACAACGGTACCGTGTAAGGCAAAACACTGTAGCTTTAGTTACACTGTATATTAAGTTACAGTGTTTTGCCTTAACAGGGCTGCGGGAAAAATCCCTTACAATGAGCCCTTCGGTATAAGCTAACTATATCTTACTCTAAGCATTTAACCTTCGGTATGAGCTAACCTTATCTTGCTCTAAGCATTTAGGACGTTCAATTCTGTTATCATACCAATATCACTTTGGTTATATCGCGCACATTACGTCATGCTTATGCCGTTGACCTACTGTTTATTGGTCTATCCATTTAACTCATCCAGGCTATCCACCTGATTTTATAGCACTATAAGAATGCTATGTATTAATATTTGTGTTCAGCTCAAAATAAATATTGTCTACTAGCTGTGTCGCTCTCGACCCCCAACTCGCCGCGCCCGCCCGCGCTATTACTTATTTTGCTCGGATCCCAAGGGTCGTAGCGTGATGTTAAATAGTCCATAACTGGGCTATTAAATACAAAAATACTTTTTCAAATCCGATTGGTAGTCGAGAGATAATCGCGTTCAAACAATCATAAGTAGGTATAGATTCCATTTTTTTCTTTTCTGCTCTTTAGATATTTGGATGTTTGTTGTTAAATCCTACTAATATTATAAATGCAATAGTATGTCAGGAAGGATGTTTGTTACTCTTTCATGCAAAAACTATTGAACAGATTTTGATGAATCTTTACAGTAATATAGCTTATACATCAGAATAACACATAGGCTACTTTTTATCCGGGTACTACGCGGGCGAAACCGTGGGCAGAAGCTAGTATCTCCATTATGGCTTAACTAAATGAAATTTTGATCAGGTATAGTTTGTGACCTAGAACAACACATTAGGCTACCTTTAGAGTCGTACACACAGCTATATAACCTTTTCCCACCATCTGACATACAGCAAATAGCTCAGTACCATCCATATCTTGTCAGTATACCGCCCGTTTTAACTAAATGCTTTTATTACACCTTCATAATGAGAACTGCGAGGAATGAAACACACTGCCATCATCTGTCTTTACTGAAAAATATTATGAGTCACTCCAAAGTAAGGATAGGTATCTTCTAGACCTTCATGCCACATCATCAGCCATATCACTTACAATCAGGTCAGATTATGGCCAAATGAAGGTCTATTATAAAACAAAAATAGCATATGGATGAATCCATGGACAGAGGCTAGTAAACTCATAAAGAACATTGAAATGAGTCAAATATGTGAAACCCATTTGTAAAACTAACTGTGCTCTAATCTGTGCCTCCGATGCAACCAACATGTGGGACTCAAATGTGCCGGGACATTTAGTTTAATTATAGATTTCTGAGAAAAGTATTACTTTTATGAATCGTGGGGTAGCTAAGTTGTTCTTAGCAAATTATAGCTAGAGGTTAAAGTAACATTGACCATTTAAAGATTGGGATGAGTAGCTGATTAACTGTCACCGATCCAAATTGCCAAATGGTAGAACTTTTAAAATATCATAAAAATATCCAGTAGTCGGACTCAAATCTTTGTTCTCTACTAACTAAGCCAGCGGGGCGATCACACTAACTCATGGCTATCGAGATGGCAATCAATTTTGTTACTAGTACCTTATTTTAATGGCCCATCTATCCAAAAAATTGAACATCCAATATGAAACCAATTTTGTTCATTCGCGTTGTCCATCTAAGGCTCATCCAGCTTACAAATTAGCATGATATGATTCATCCCATCCGATGATACCAGCCATGAGAAATTAGTGTGATCGCCCCGCAGGTTAATATTTTTAGCATATTATAAAACTGTTGTTTTATAGTTAAAAAAATTGTCAGTGTGAGTTAAAAATAAGTATATGTATACATATAACCATATGGAATATTACTTTACCTTATTTTAATAATAAGGTACTAAGGTACATTCTTTACTATTGTCAGGTAGAGGTCAACTTCAACTTCTTGATTATGGCTTCTGTGGCTAGTTGTCACAATTCTGCCAGTGTCAACAGGTAGAGGTCTCCACTGACCCAGTTCTCATCTCATGACAGTTGACAGTTGACGGGTCATGCATGAAAGGAGGCCTCTAAATAGTAAAACATCAGCAGAATAGTTTTGCAAGGTTAAAAAAAACAGCATCTTCTAGCCCCTGAGCATAGCTTATATTATGTGAACTGTATGACTGATATACTATTTACATACTTACATACATACATATTGTACATAGGAAGCGCCCAGACCTGAGACAAAACTTAAAGTTAAAGTTATTTACGGTATACCCTAATAAGTGAACACACCTCTACTGCTCAGCTCAATGATTGCTCAGGAGCTAAATATGTAGATGTCTTGTTATTTATTTATATGAAAAAAAAGATTTAATTACTTTTATATATATTTTTAAGTTCTATCAAAATCATATCTCTAGCTCTAAAATGTTTTGGCCCTAGGCTGTAAATTTTTGAGAATCCTACTAATATTATAAACGTGAAAGTTTGTGAGGATGTTTGTTCCCCTTTCACGCAAAAACTACTGAACAGATTTTGATGAAACGTTACAGTAATATAGCTTATACATCAGAATAACACATAGGCTACTTTTTATCCCAGGTACCACACGGGCGAAGCCGTGGGCAGAAGCTAGTATTTTTATTTAAAAGTGCCTATAAATATATAATTATATATATTAAGTAAGTATATTATGTAATTATATATAAGTATAATATAATATTGTAGTTAAAATTTTGTAAAATTTTGTAACATGCTTACTGCCAATCACTACAAATTGGGTTGGCTGGTAGAAAATACTTTAGCATTAAGTCCGCCTAATGTTCACTTTTTTAAAATGTGCAATAAAGTGTTAATAAATAAATATAGTGTGTATCATAATAATATCCTAAAATACCATAAACTATCTGATCTTTTAAGAATGTCTAGAAAATGCTACTCTCCTGATCTATCCATAATCAAAATATATATTGCAATTTTCGCATGATTAAATATATATATCAGGAAATAAGTTCTCAGAACGGTGAACTGATGAAAATTCAGATAGGTATTATTAGTTTGTTCTTAATTCTCAGTCTCTAGTAGGTATTAAGACTGTTCCAGTTTAAAGAGTATGGAAAATATTATACATAGAAAATATTATATTATACATAGTAATTTCACCGGCACGGAGTAATTACATGCACATGACACTTTTTTTTCCATTATGTCTCAGGGTTGGTAATGCACAAATGATACCTCTGACAAATGTTCATAGGTTACTGTAACTGCTTACTAACTTGACTCTTTAGTTGCATAAAAATGAAATAGGAAATCCTCTAACTTGAGTAATTTCGGCACCTACTGACGTACCTACCCATGTATAATGTGTATGTATGAATACATACACATTATACATTTTTTTCTATGTATAATGTGTATGTATTCACAAAAAAATGTATATAAGTAGTTTATCAGTCATGTAGTTCCCATAGGTAATACAAGCTCTGCTTAGTTTGGTGCTAGATGACGCTGTGTGAAAATGTCCTGCTTTATTTATTTATTTATATGGTATTTTTTGCAATTTGATTATTTAGATAAGTACCCCACTTAGATAGTAGAAACTCGTATATTCTACAAAATCGGTTATTTATTTTTTCACAAAATTAAAGCTAACAGCATTACTTAAGGGCCAAGGTAGAGATCTTGCGAAAAAATCTACTAGAGGTTCTACAACGAGGTCAACTAAGTACCACAAGAAAATATTTTGCAATGACGCAAAAACCAGTTCGGCTTTTGGTCACCCGTTAACAATTTTTACACAGCAACCGTGTTCGTTACTTCATAGAAATTGCCTTCGTAGCATTGTAAATCCTAGATTTATAAATAAGTCTTACCTGTTTTTACGGAGATAACGAAATTCCTAGGAAAACAATTTACAAAAATAACAAACTAAAACTTTTTATCGATGATCACTTTTCACAAGTTTGCACTATATATCTTATTGGCACTCTAGTTTGTCACAACAAAGTATATGCTAGGTATGCAAAGTAAATAAAAAAATGTAAACAAATGACAATGATAAAAAGTTGCGGTGTAAATAAAATGTAAATAAACAAAACACACGAGATGAACACGCAACGAAACGAACGAACTGGCTTGGCTGGCTGAGTGAGAGTAAGTCGTTAGTTAGTGGAAGTAGGGATACCAATCTGAGATCAACTATTCGAAGAATCGAGTTTTCGTGGTCAAAAAAATCGATTTTTTATCAATCTTGATGCAGTATATAATAAAATTTGATTGATGCTTCATTATAAATACAACTTAACTACCCGTAGTAAAAAAAACTATACCTACTTCCTAAGTGCAATTGAATACTGATTTTTCAAATTGATAGGAGCACAAAAATTTAAGGAGATTCTGCAATCGATCTGTTAAGTCTTATTTTTTTTTTGTTATTCGAATTGCGTCAGAGATCTTATTTTTAAGAGGCAAATAAAATAGAATCGATAAACATAGATGTTTCAGAAATCGATCTTTTGAGCTCAGATATTTTCGATTTGCGAAAATATCCGAGCTTCGGTTTGAATCGAATTCGGTTTGATTGAAAAATCGATTATTTGTTTAAGTATTACATCCCTAACCGTTAGGGATTAAGAAAACGAACGAACGAACAAAAAGTCAGCAACAACGAGTTTATTGATTGGTGAGGTTAGCGATTTTATCCGATCGTTCGTTCAAATTTTTCGTTCGAAATGGCGTTTTGGAGTTGCCATGGTCATAAATAGAACTACCAACACCGTTAAAAAAGTAACCTATGCTAAGCGGCTTTCACACCGCAACTAGTTGAAATAAAAAAAAAAAGTGAAATGAGTGAACTGTTTCGTTCAAGTGAATATCTTTTTGTGATGCAGTTTTATAAGTGTATCAAAGAGGAGTTAAAAAAATAATTATCCGTAGTTTTATATCAACTCAATAAATGGCGTTAAATAGTTTTTATGATTATCGGAAAATACTTATCCATAAGTCATCTTTGGATTGTATTGTAGGTACCCATAAAATAAACAATGTATTATAACCTTTCAAAATACAATATAATATAGAAAGGAAGTGAAAATAAGCATAACTTTTTGTGCATAACTTGCTCAATTCGTTTATTGAATTAACTAAAACTAGTCACATTTAATATAATAATGCTGATTAATTTTATCACAATATTTATATATATCTACCTCTTATCAAGTGAAACTAAGGCAGTGGTAATTACAATATTATAAAATAGTGGGCCAGTAGTTCCTAAGAGCGTTTTCCATAAGACTAGCATGATCAAATCGTTTCATCGTGGGTATCGGTTGTAACCAGTCTCTTTAATGTCTCTTGTTCTTAGATGATCTAAAACAAAATAAAAAAATAGAAACAATCGTTTTATTAAAACTACAATATTTTAGTACGAGAATTTGGCAGTACTAACTGCTGCCACACTGAAGCCAGCACAGTCCTAAATGGTGAGTGAAAGGAGGACTTGAAACTTGAATATTGTTTGGTAATTCAAAAATTAATTGAAAAAAATCACTAATTTCGATCACAGCATTAGTAGATCGATGGTGATTGCTCACGCTTTTGAGTATGAAAGCAGCCTTATGTCAAGCCAGTAGCATAAATCTACCTAACAAATTTTACCTGAATTTTGGGGAGAATCTACGCCGTCTGGTTTCGTTATTCTCAAACGAGGTTGCTCTTAGAAGTTCATCTCCCTTGGGTGGGCCATACTCCTTGAAGCCGGGGGGTCCGTATTCGAGGAAGCCTTCTGGGACTTGCGCGGATCTGCAAAGACATTGGATGCTGGTTTGGTTTCGTTTCGCTTTCTACCTACTCTTGGCTCTTGATCTTGGGTTTCTATAGAGACAATATACTAAATGGGTACTTCATTTGAACTCACCCAGATCCTTCTTGAGTTATTTTCAATTCACCAACTGCTTCAATGTTTTCCTGCACCTACGGAACAAAAATAGCAATAGGTATTAGTTCTTTTAGAAACTCAACTTACTCAGTAAAAAGTCCCGAATATCGGGGAATGTAATTTTTACTAGAGCTGAAATATGGTGATGGATGAGGCTACTTTCACATCGCGTTCCAGTTACCAAGTAAAATCCCTCAATTGAAAGAATATTTTCAATTCAAAAACAATACATAGGTAATTTAAAAATATCAAGTAATAAAATTTATTCTCTGAACATACATTCACTATTTTCATTAAAATGAGTGAAATTACTGTCCGAAAATTAAAAAAAAACCTTAAAATTAAAATGAAATTCTAAAACAATTTCAATTAAAATGTTCATTAGGTATCTTACGATGTTAGATTGAGCTGTGCGCAACTTTTGAATAAAAGTTTTCTTACTGGCTTAGCTAACTGGCTAGCTACTGTCTAATAGGTGAATGAAAGATCATAATAATAGTAGGTAATATTTGTTACCTGTTCAGCCCTAATCTCATTTTCAAGATTCACAAGGGCTTCTGCGATGTTATTAACTCCTTCAGCTGTTTCAACGACCACCTTCTCAAGCTTTTCTTCTTCAACAACAATTTTCTCTTGTTTTTCTTCTTGAACAATAATGTTTTCTAATTTCTCTTCTACCGCTGCGACAGTTGCTACGACCTGTAATTAATAAATAACAGCTTAATTTTGAGTTCATTCCCAGTAACCTTTACCTCGGTACCTACTTAGCTCATTTAGGTACTTACCTACCTACCTTGGTACTTGAACTTCAACCTGTAGTTATTAAGAAGGTTATCTGCAGCTACTTATAAAAAAAAACTATGTAAGTATAGGTAGGTACCACTATCCTATTAACAATAGAGCATTATGATAATTGTGCTGCTTTCACACTTCGGCCAGTCGGACAATATATTAACAATCCCATTCACTTGAATGCAAAAAGACTTGAACCGATTTGAACGACATAGTTCCTACGCATTTTTAATTCACTCCATTGAATGACTTCATATCGACTGGCAGCAAATGTGTGGCACATAGCATCATGTGTACATCACAGACTAGAATATGGTATGGATACTACTAAATTAGCATCTCTAGTACCTAAGTCTGTGGGCCACAAAGGGAAAAATACAAAAAATGAGTTTTTTTCATTTATCATTGTAGGTATGTACAGTCAACCTCAAAGATATAACGCGTCAGTCTGAAAATATCTTACCTCTTGAACTGCATTTATAGCCTGGACGATTTCCGCCTTGTCAGTTACAACTTCAGCATTGTCAGTCACAACTTCAACTTTGTCAGTGACCAATTCAGCTTTGTCAGTGACAGTCTCGTATGAAGAGGTGCTGACTTCCGTCTCCAGCTCGAATTCCTGGGTCCTGCTTTCGACTGCCTCTGTGACTTGAGTGTCGGCGGTTACTTCTTGGACGATTTCGGCTTTCTGTTCTACATTTACTGAAATAAAAAAAAACATTTTCAGATTACTTACCTTAAACAGATTTGGAGGGGATTTTTAATTTCCGATACAGTGAAATCTCTCGCAACGAACCATTTACTACACGTTATGGAAAAGTGATAGGTATTCAAATTTCAAACGAAGCGTACATACCCAACAGATGTCACAAGAACAAATTAAACAGATCTGCATAACATCCTAACTAATCTGTGATCTACATGTTTGGGTAAATAAAGTAAAATATAGTCAAATAGTCAGCAAAAAATTTTTAATAAAAAAGGTTACGTAGCAAAATGTTAAGCAAAATACATATTGCAGAAAAAACACCTTTGTTACGGATCCTTAAAAATCTTTATCAGACAAACACGTTATCAAACGAAAAACCTAGTATAGCATTAAAATGTATTTGTGCCCAAACACTTTACATCCATCGTAAAATTTTAGTAAATATTTGAATACAGGTAGTGACATCTTTCGAAACACAATTGAACTCACACATATCGTGGCGCAGTCATAAACTCGACTCACAGAAGAAGCGTAGCGAGTCCGGTTATTGTACAACCATGGAAAGCACAACCATGGAAAGCGCAGCCAGGAATACACAGCCAGGAAAGCGCAGCCAGGAATTTGCGACCAAAATGGTCGCAAATTCTAGTAAAATTTTAGTAAATATTTGAATACAGGTAGTGACATCTTTCGAAACACAATTGAACTCACACATATCGTGGCGCAGTCATAAACTCGACTCACAGAAGAAGCGTAGCGAGTCCGGTTATTGTACAACCATGGAAAGCACAACCATGGAAAGCGCAGCCAGGAATACACAGCCAGGAAAGCGCAGCCAGGAATTTGCGACCAAAATGGTCGCAAATTCCTGGTTGCGCTTTCCCGGCACGTGCTGGGAATGTCCAACCATGGAATGCACAACCATGGAAAACACGGCCAGGAATTTGAAACCAAAATGGTCGCAAATTCCTGGCCGTGTTTTCCATGGTTGCGCTTTCCCGACACGTGTCGAGAATGTACAGCCATGGAATACACAACCCGGGATTTTGTGACCATTGCTGTGATTGGTTGAAAGCCCATGCTTCGTTTAGATGCAACTACAGAGTATAAATCGTACTATCCTATTTTTATAGACGAGTACCACAGACTATAGATGAAATCATTAAATCCAGAAACACACTAGCCACAAGTGTTGATTTGATTTTTAATAAATAAATAATGCTGGACATTATTCACACATTTTTGATTCCTACTTTTCTGAGTGGTAATAAAAAAAACCTAATAACCTAACCTATCCAAGACGAATTTGCCTAGGAAGGATTTTTCAAGCCAACATTAACTTATTGTTTATGTTGGCAACTCTTGATTGAACATATTAGAACTTGCTCAGTGCAAACGAGGCTCGTCCTCGTCATGCGACTACTTTGCATCGACCAATGAGAGCTCAACAATATGACGAACTCTCGACCAATGAGCGTCGAGAGTTATGACGTCATTTGGCTTCAAATTCCATGGTTGCGTTTTCCAGGGTTGTACATTCCCGACACGTGTCGGGATTGTCCAACCATGGAAAACACAACCAAGGAAAGCACGACCTGGGAATTGGAAGCCATTTTGGCAGCCTTTTCCATGGTTGTGTTTTCCCAGTGTGTGCATTATTTTGTACGGGCTGGAAAGCACAACCATGGAAAACACAACCTTGGAATTTGCGACCAAAATATACACCAATTCCATGGTTGTGTTTTCCGTGGTTGTGCATTCCATGGTTGTGTAATCACGGCACCCCGGTCCCGCGATACGGACGGAATCATCAATAAATTTGATTTTGCGACATCTGTTGGTAGCATGTAGCTAGTTAGCTACGCTTGGGTGCCGTGATTACACAACCATGGAATGCACAACCACGGAAAACACAACCATGGAATTGGTGTATATTTTGGTCGCAAATTCCAAGGTTGTGTTTTCCAATAACCGGACTCGCGGGACCGCACGCAGTACTATGTACTACAAACTAGGTACTTACCATAAATTATTTTACTTCATCGAATAATATTTTGTGTATGTTTACCTACCTACTTCCCGAAAGGCCTCCGTAAAGGGGTTCTAAAGCCAAAGTCAGAAGTAGGAACGTCTTGCTTTGGTTTGAACTGATTTCCAATGCAAAATCAGTTCAAACCAAAGCATCAAAACGGAATTTCCAAGGAACTTTAACTTTTTTTTCTATACAAATAGATAAGCATACCTACGGCCCACCTGTTCGTAACCGGTAACCGTAACCTATGGACCTATCGACACCAGACACCACTCGCACGTTGCCGACCCTGAGACATAAAAGTCTCATGTGCCTGTTTTTTCACTAGCATTCCCCATCAAACCGGAACACAGCCATGCGAGCATAACTGCTTGGCGACAGAAATAGGTGTAAGTACCTAGGTGGTAGTACTCCCCCAGTCGAGTTCTTCACAAGGAGCTCTACTACTTCTAAACTTACCTCCAGCCTGTTCTTCAACACTGTTAATCACGTAGAATGCCTGGTCGGTCACAACATCGGGCAGTGTTTGGACGATGTTCAGTGTCTCCTGGGTCTTGGGGGGTCCGTACTCACGAAGACTTTCAGACCCAGACGCTTCGGATTCTAAGAGTATTGTCTCTTTCAGGGGGTTGTCTACTGGTTTCTGTAAGGTATATAATAATACTCATTTATTCACCGTAGGAACTTTACAGTACACTTGGTTTTGCCAAATTAGAATAATGTTAGTTTTATATCGAAGCTATCTGCTACTGACATTGGGAGAGGACGGAAGATCAGCGCGCTACTTACCTTCACCAGGTCTGCAACAATTTGTGGCTACTTACCTCATCAGCAGTCCAATCATCTTAGTCATATACTTAATTAATAAGTAGTTGAAAATTAATGATGTATCTATCTATCTATCTAATACACAAATAATTGAGTCAGTTATTTAAAGCCATTAAAAAATTTAATAACACCCAATATACTTACAGTCCTGACCCCACTAGGATTCCCTGTGTCGTGGGTATCAGTTACTACCACATCACCCAGAGAGACTCGGAACAAATATTTTTTGTAGATCGTGCAAACATTAGGTACCACGCGGGCGCTTAATTCAAGACTTATAAATTTATTTGGACTAGGTTGAATTTTCGGGATATTATAAAATTCTTGTTGCTCTAAAGTGTGGCTTAACATTTTTAAAACTGAATCATCATTGAATAAACAAAGCGACGCCTCTCATCGTATTAAATATAACTTTAGTCATTGAACAGGCTTAACTGCAAAGTTTCCCCTGTAGGTAAAGCTTCGGCGCGCTTTGAACCGATAGATACATCCCAGTTAACCCCGAGAGGCGTCATATTGAACCACACTGTTCTGTCAACACATCAGTCATTTAGGACTGATGTTGGCAAATGCGGACATTGTCATTGTCATTGCGTCATGTTGCCTGCTGTGCTCTGATTGGTTGAAACTACAGTTTCGACCAATCAGAGCACAGCGGCGTGGCGGGACTCGCCCGACAGTTGACAGAATTGTTTCCTAATAAATTAACAAACATTACGTCTCTTTAAGCTGTCTACTCCATGATAAATCCCAAGAAATTCGACCAGCCTGTTAATTAGCTCGTTGCTTAATTGGTATTTTATAATTCTCGCCCGACAGTTGACAGAATTGTTTCCTAATAAATTAACAAACATTACGTCTCTTTAAGCTGTCTACTCCATGATAAATCCCAAGAAATTCGACCAGCCTGTTAATTAGCTCGTTGCTTAATTGGTATTTTATAATATCCCAAAATATTTGGTACACGGGGGCTGTGTACCAAATATTTTGGGATATTATAAAATTATTGTTATTTGGATCAGGAATACTGGAATTCGTTATATCATACCTGGGTTTCAGAAGGCAGGTAGAAAGCTGGTCCTTGCGGTCTCCATCCACTCGGCAGGTAGGGTCCCGAACCAAGGGCAGATGCGGAGCCAATGGCCAGAATGACAGCTACGATAACCTTTGAAAAGAACATAACTTTTAGTAGCGACATCTATTTATTGAACAGCAAACATAATTTTTAAAAGATTTTTCACTTGAGTCCGAGAACGTGTCAATTTAGATTGGACCTTTAAGAGCAGGACCTTATCATATCGCGAAGGACACCAGAATACTTGGATATTTCCATTGTTCAGCTCCATCAGTGGACAACAGAAATAAACAAAAGGATTACGTAATAACTTTGACACTGTCATGGTTATGAACATACTTTTTACCCAAAAACAGGATATTTACTATGTTTTTTGAGTTTTAATATTTCCCGATATTTCGGCGAAGTTGCATATAGGTACCATGATAACAGTAACATAAAAACTCACAAATCATGGTAAATATCCAGTTTTTAGTAAAACATAGGTTTACATCACACCTTATTGTCATGCACATGACATTATGTTTTCAAAAAATACACCACTAATGTTAAACAATGACGACCTCTGTGGCGCAGTGGGCGAAGGCCCGCCTGAGACGCAGAAGGTTGCGAGTTCGATACCCGTCACGGTACAAATGTTTGTTTGATCTGCAAATATTTTTCTCGGGTCTGGTTTTTCTATGTATAAAATGTATGGATTTACGAATAAAAAAATGACAATTATGTAGTATACCAGTCATGTAGTTCCCATAATACAAGCTCTGCATAGTTTGTGTGAAAAATATCCAGCATTATTTGTTATTATTATTATTTGTTTTTTACTTTTTAAAACTGGTTCCTCTTACTTTCATGCAGTAGGTTTTCTTAAACTGAGGTATTTATTGCAAGTAAATAGACCTTACCTTCATATTAGTATCTGTGATATCGATGAGATCTTCAGAAGTAAAGAACTGAATGACGTCCATTAGCTTCCACGAGTTTATATATAAAAATATTCGCTGTAAAATTAGCTATACCAACAGAATCTTGATTATTCTCATCAAATATTGACAAAGGTAGGATTAGATGATCGAGTTTCGTAATGATTTTGCTGAGAAGGCATTGTCAAGGCTAAAGTTTTATGAGTACGTTATACTTACGTAGTGGACCAGTATTTATATTATCGAGGTTTACAGAAATTAATCCTGAAAATTTTCAGGATTAATGAAAAATAATGAATGAGAAGTATACCTATTAGAGCTCCTTGTCAAATTACTAACATCATATTTATTTCTGTATTCTCTGGCAAGCAGTATTGCTCGTATTGTTGTGTTCCAGTCTGAAAGGTACCTATGGGTACCAAATATTTAGAGATTTGTGAGGATTTCACAAATCTGCAAATATTTGCCACGGGCCTGGGTGTTTTCTATGTATAATACGTATGTATTTACAAAATAATAAGTAATAGTATATCAGTCATGTAGTTCCCATAATACAAGCTCTGCTTAGTTTGGGGCTGTGTGAAAAATGTCCAGCATTATTATTTTTTATTAATTTTTCAGCCACCGGAACAGGCTGGGTTCCGCGGAGGATATGGCACCAAAGACCACATTCACACAGTGAGGCAGATTATACAGAAGTCCGAAGAGTATAATCAGCCCCTGTGTCTGGCCTTTGTGGACTATGAGAAGGCCTTAGACTCCATCGAAACCTGGGCTGTTCTGGAATCCTTACAGCGATGCCAAGTAGACTATCGTTATATCGAGGTGCTGAGATGTCTCAACGAGGCCGCCACTATGAGTGTCCAAGTTCAGGGCCAGCAGTCTAACCCCAATCAATTGCGCAGAGGAGTGAGGCAGGGAGATGTCATATCCCCGAAACTGTTCATGAGCGCGTTGGAAGATATGTTTAAGATGTTGGACTGGAATTGTTGGGGCATTAACATAAACGGCGATTACATCTCATACCTGCGATTCGCTGATGACATAGTCTTAATGGCGGAGTCGCTAGAGGAGCTGAACAAGATGCTGAACGGCCTAGCTTCAGCCTCCCGATGTATCGGTCTTGGCATGAATTTGGACACTCACGATAGGGCTGGCCCACCAGTTCAAAGTCGCTCAGCGAGCTATGGAAAGAGCTATGCTCGGAGTCTCTCTGAAGGATAGGATTCGTAACGAATACATCCGTCAGAGAACCAAAGTTATCGACATAGCTCAACGAATTAGCAAGCTGAAGTGGCAGTGGGCTGGTCATATTTCGCGAAGAACCGATAACCGCTGGGGTAAACGTGTTCTTGAGTGGAGACCCCGACTCGGCAAACGTAGTGTAGGACGCCCTCCGGCCAGGTGAGATGACAATCTGCGAAAGACTGCAGGCAGATGCTGGATGCGGCAAGCTGAAGACAGGGCGCTATTGGCGCTTATTAGGGGAGGCCTATATCCAGCAGTAGCTAATATAGGCTGATGATGATGATGATGATGGTTTATTAATAACTAGCTTCTGCCCACGGCTACACCCGCGTGGTACCTGGATAGAAAGTAGCCTATGTGTTATTCTGATCTATAACCTATAGTACTGATAATTTTATCAAAATCTGTTCAGTAGTTTTTGCGTGAAAGAGTAACAAACATCCATCCTCACAAACTTTCACGTTTATATAAGTAGGATATGATATAGTAGGATGTGCTTTTTTTATATATTATGTTGTACTTTTATGACTCATTAATTTATTGTCATGTAAAGAATAAACCCACTACATATAACCATAAGTCCAGATCGGCTTCCACTAATCCTCATCTAATTACCGGAAATTAATTGAAGTACATATTAGATAAACAGCAATTAAGAGCCAGGCCAGGCCAAGGTCTCGAAGCTTGTAAAAAGACCCTCAAATATTTGCTAATTTTCAATGAAGTATGTAAGCATGGATTTATTAAATTAACACTATTGTGGGAATAAAAAGTCAATTATGCATATCATCATCATTATCAATTTCTGGCTTCTGCCCACGGCTTTGCCCGCGTGGTACCCGGAAAAAGTATGCTATAGGTTATTCTGATGTATAAGCTATATTTACTGTAAAGTTTCATCAAAATCCGTTCAGTAGTTTTTGCGTGAAAGAGTAACAAACATCCATCCTTTAAAACTTTCGCGTTTATAATAGTAGTAGGATTACGACTATGCAGACGTAATAATATTCTAAAACGATACCAAAACTACGATAATTTAAATTATAAGTAAACTTGTTATGTGAGTCTGAAGAGACTATTTATGATATCTAGCCTCTGAACTACTAGGTGGGCTTAATGATTAAGTACATATTACCACAGATTAATACTAGGTACCTACCTACCTAAGTAATCCTAAACATAAATAAGACTTTAACGCGGTTTTTCGTTTTTTAGGTGTTAATTTTATCCCTTAAGAAAGTTCAAGGGATTTAAATAACAGAAGGCAATTGAAAGAAATAGTTAAATAGGTAGGTAAGTTTTTAATTCAATTTTACAAATCATTAATTTTGTGTTTCATTATAGTTCTAACACTTATCAAACAAATAAAAGTAAACCTACGGCCATGAAAAAAAGCTTTGTAAGTCAGTTATAACCGCCGGAACGGGCGTTAGCATGGCCGCCATTTTGGCTACGGCCGCCATTATGTTCGTTGCCGTGTTGGTTGCCTTGGTAGCCGTTGCTGGACCGGAAGTTGTTGGCATTTGAGTCGTAGCCAGAACGGGCGAGGTCTTCGGAGTCTTCATAGGAGATTTGAGGCTTGAAACCACCCTCATCGGCTTCGTAGTTTACAGTCTAAAAACATTCAAAGTGAAGGGTGTAATAAGACTATCCCCGAAAACTGAAGGCATATGACACCTAAGTACATATGTATTCAGTTTTCGGGGGTAGTTCCTACTACTAAATGAGTATGTAAGTACCTACTTGCTCAAGTTTTATATGAACTTAACACATTTTAACTCAAAAAACTCAACTTAACTCAAAAAATGCTAAAGGAATTGAATAATAACTACTTTGAAATGTGCGATTATTTATAACTTTTGTAATTATAAATGAATTTTATTTAAAACAAAAGAATAATATATTACTAAGCATTGCACAAAAAAATAACTGCGATGTGGTGCGATGTGTGCGATGTGAAAAAAAAAGAAGGTCAGTCTACTCTATCTACCCTTTAGGATATTATTAAAACTACACTACGTACTCTATACGGTCTACGAAACGTCAGCAAGAGAGTCCTTTTTCGTTGACCGTTTAAAGGTCCTTCCTCATGAGCACCGTCCGGGACCGCGATAGTGAGAGTTCCCGTCTCACGACCATCATCAATAGAATAATAAAGTACGTGGTATAGTCGTAATAATATCCTTGGTCTCACTACTATAATACTTAATATTATAATACTTGTAATAGTATTATATTATTAGTAATAGTGTTATAATACTTGTGGTATCACTGAACCATGATAATTTCAATGCTTTTTAAACAAACCAATGAATAGCTTATTAAGCAATTAATCTGCGACGTATATACACTTAACTACGTCGCATAATTAGCTGTTTTACAAACCTGCACTGTTTTGTAAAGCGTATTGACTTCCAGCCGTAATGTCATTGCGAAACGTTTAACAAAAAGGCTGCCAATGGATAGCCATATTATAAACAGAAGAGAGGTTAGGTTCCTATTTTTTTTTAATTACAAAATGGCGCTGCATTTTATAAAACTGCTACACATTGTCAGTCTCATTGAAAAACGCGAAGGGCTTTGTTTATCCGAATTACAATTCGGCTCGATGTCAATACGCCGGAAACGAAAACAGCATCGTTTTGTAAAACAGCTAATTAAGCAATACATCTACAACATATTATACCTATATTATACATTATGTAGTACATCAGTCATGTAGTTCCCATAACACAAGCTCAAGGGGCTAGATCACTGTTTCTCTAAGCGCCCTTGTGGGCGCTGGAGGCCTCCAGGGGGGCGGTAGATGGCTTTAGAACATATTGGGGGGGGGGGGGGGGGGGAACATAAAGCATGCTTGTTATGTTTAAAATCTTAAGGGGGCGCTAGGATTTTTTTTATTCTCAAAGTAGCCGGTGGAAAAAATAAGTTTGAGAACCTGTGGGTTAGATAATATTGTGTGAAAATATCTAGCATTATTATTATGATTAATATACCTGTTTCCTTCCATCGGGCAACACAACATGATACTGTCCGTGCGCACTCTCCTCCTGCCTCTCCTCATGATGCCCGAAGTCGGTTCCCTCCTGGTAATCATTCACCATGTACCCGAAGTTGTAGTTTGCCGGTTCCTGTTCACAGAACATAAGCAGTATTGAAAAACTAATTTAGACGGGTGATCGAACCGTACCCACTCCCGCAAACCGCCAAAGTAAGTTATGAAGGGCGCTGAAGGTAGAGTTAGCGCCCAATATTTTACAGGAAATAATTGTCCAATAATTAAGTGACCGCCAAGTGCGAGTCAGACTCGCACGCTAAAGGGTTCTGTGCCACTGCACGAATAGGAATTCTTACGTAATAAATGTTTCATTTTTTCAACGTTGTTTGTTAGGGGAAACTCATTGGGTTTTTACTTTTTGATTTTTTTATTACTCGACTGACAGACATACCTACCAACGGCGGCGGTTGCGAAACGCGCGTCGGTGATTTTGTAATAAGATGGTTTATACAGATTGTTTTGCTGTTCCATGAGACTTGAACATTCAATTAATAGTAATCGCGCATGTTAACCTCAAACAATCCCTTTCTACAGTATTCATTAAACTAAAACTATTTTCTTTCTTTCTTTCTTTAAAGAACCTAGATTTTTTTTTCAGTAACTACAAGTAGGTACTATGGTGCCACAACACCCCAGACCTGGAACAAATATCTGAAGAATATGAAAACATTTGTCCCGCAGCGAGAATAGAACCTCTTGCGTGCACCATTTTAACACACATGATGCTTTGGGGATTTCATTTTTTGTAAGTGTTAACTTCATAACTTGTACTGTATGATTTGGAGGCAAATGCCTTATAGTAAGCTTAACGTCGCCTTTTGGCATCTGCAATAGCAGAGTCATTGCTAATACGTAGCCGAAAAGTCTCATGGGCCTGCAATTTAACGCAACCTCTTCCAACCAGAACAAGTAACGCGAACTTTACCGCTTGCGGTTGGGAACTTACAGCGTTTGCCTCTTCCAAAGCATTCCTGGCGAATGCAGCGTTCTGATCGTATCCTTGTCCTTTCTGGTTGTAACCTTGCTGGTCCTGGAATCTGGGTTGAGCTCGGGCGTTCGGGCTTTGATGAGGCCCGTTTCCAAAGGCTCCATGAGCACCAGTCTGAAGACTGTTTCTGTAAAGACCCCAAAGATTTATCGCTCATGACATCATTTATCGCTGTTGGATTACAGATTTCAAAAAAAGGAGGATGTTTTCAATTTGGTAACTATTTTCTTCTTATGATTGGTTGGTCCTACCCGAATGGCTATTTATTTGCTATCTTATGAATGATCCCTAGTGGTCTAATGAAAATATTATCTCTAGAAAAAAAATATTAGCGCGTCAGAGAGTAGATTTTAATCGTGGAAAATCGTGGCATTTCGTAGCGCTTACGAAATTCCACGCAGACAAAAAAGAGGAATACAACGTATCATTTTGAAAATAAATCTCTCTAAAAAACGTCTTTTTAGGATGTCTAGAATTCAACAATATTGTTTTTGAATTAGGAATCAAATTTCAATCATTCTGAGAGAAAGCAATTTCTATTTTTAGTTTATACGTTTTACCTATTCCCTGATAAATTTACTTTTAGTTTAGGTAGATACCATTTTATTTAAATTTTAATTTAGTTGATAATTAATAACTATAATAGTTATTGTGTATTTAATGCATGCCGTATTATGGGAGCACTAGGATATTTTAAGCAATAGTTATATACCAAAAACTATCGTGAATTTGATTATTCATATTGTATAAACGGGAATTTTCACGTACTGCCCTATCGGTGAAGGCACCGACTTAGTTTCGACTCTTTCCGAGAGCGTCGTGATCACTCACCCTAATGAAGACTCTCAGAAGTTATATATTATATGATTGCTTTTACCTGGCAAATCCATGAGGAGCAGAACCGTGACCCTGACCTCCAGAATACCCTGGCTCCAGACTCCTGGCTGCCACCACTTGAGGAAGGCCAGAGCTGCCAGCACGGCCGGGAGATGGTGGGAGATAGCTGGCACAATAATGTTGATATTTTTAGTGGCCTTTTAAATGGCAAAAATCACTAGTTTTACTAGCATACAAAACAAACTACGTGTTTGTTTCTATTTTTTTCTCATCTTTTTGATGTACTTTTAAATATAATGTTTATGTCAATCCCATAAGGTAGCAATGTTAAAAATGAATACAATTAATTACTTATCTTAACAACATTTTTTTAGGAAATTTTTTAAACCAACTTCAAAAAATATCTCGAAGTTGAATCTCAAAAAGTTGGGAAAGGGGGGTTATTTATAGGAAGGTTTGTTGTAAAGCGGTTTTTTTGCAATTGTTTTTTATGACTTCAAGTGTGGTTCATAAATGTTTTTGTCAAGTCAATAGGGGGGAGTACTGAAAAAAACGTTAGGATTCTAAAATTTTGCACCTGTTTGATGGAGGTGGTTCAGCTACCACAGAGGCCACGATGAAGACTACTGCTGCGATGGACTGAAAATACAATTGTAAAAAAAAAGTTTTGAAATGTGTATTAAAAGGTGCACGACTTCTTATTCATAATCACTCATTAACCCTGTCCTTGTTTTACACTAAAAAAAGGATAGAGGCTGACAACTTTTAGCACACTGTTAGTGAGGTATTTGTTGTTCTGTGTTAGTGAGTGATTATGATTAAGAAGCTTAGTTTTTATTATTTTAATTATATTTCTATTTCGTAAAATAACTATGAACTGCTTATTATCTCAGTGAGTCCCGCACTAAGGCTAGACTGTATCGAACTAAATCCGAATAAAATTTACCAAGTATGATATATTTATGGAGATAACAAGCGTGACTTATTAAAACAAAAATACTCAATAGAAATAGATAGATAGAAATATTGTGTTAAAATTCATCAGTGAAGTGCATAAAATATATTTCAAATCCTAGATTTGAAAGCTTTGATTAAACTTATAGTAAAACACCACCTACCTTCATGTTAGATAAATCCAATTGCACATACGAACCAACACACTTGAATGATGCATCTTCTCTCTTACATGTATCTTTTATAGTCAGTACAAAGGACTATTACCAAATCTGTGGTCGGGGGATGAAAAATGATACTCATTAGTGACATAAAGATGAGCTTTTAAGTTGTCAGTTGTTCAAGGTGTGAACGGTTTAAGGACAGTGAAAGGCGTTGATACGTTAGGACTAAATAATTGGTATTTTTATGCAATTCTAACACGTGGATGTTGGAACACGATAAAAAAAGAATTGAGAACATTTCTTTTTTCTATAATTTTATAGATGTTTTTGGGTTATACATTGCTGTTATCAGCATTGTCGTTTTCAATAAAATATAATATAATCTCGTAATTTAGCAAATGTTGGTTCACAAAAGACTTCAACGAAACCCCACCATTTGTTCTTCTGCTTTCAATTCATAAACTTAGTTTTATTTAAATATTTTTTTACTAGAAACTAATTAACCAAAATTTTGGGCTTTTTTAAATGTTATTTGGAGGAAAAAGGAAAACCGGCGAAAGCCCACGAAATGGTAAGTGGCTAAGCGGTCACTATCGCCTATTGAAATTCAAACACCAGGTGTATAAGACGAACCCATTCACTAAAGGAACTCTACGCTACAGCACATTAGTTTGAAATTTTTACCTATTAATGCTGCTCCATACCTTTCTAAAGCAACCAAAAGACATTCAAGGATGTAGACGTTTGACTGTGGTCCCCACGACATTACGTGACAGCTTCCTCGTGACCTTGCTCTGCTTAGCTAAAAATCAAACTTCAGGCATAGTACTTTTATTATGAAGGTATTCTGTGTTTAATGTAGAATCTTCCATCTCACCCCCCTAAAATAATAAATAAATAAATAAATAATGCTGGACAATCCACACAGCATCATCTAGCCCCAAGCTAAGCAGAGCTTGTGTTATGGGTACTAGATGACTGATATACTTAATACAATACAATACATAGATAGATATTTTTTTATTATACATAGAAAATACCCAGAACACCCGGAACAAATATTTGCAGATCGTACAAACATTTGTCCCAGAGCGGGAATCGAACCCTCTTGTATCGCAGGCGGACCTTCGCCCACCGCGCCACATCGGTCGTCGAAAATGGAGCGTAAGTGGGAATAATTAAACTGACTATTATGAAGCGGTGAGCAGAAGCTGTGATAGTGGGATAATAAAGCCAAGTGTTATTCTAGGTTATGTCATACCTAATCAATTTAACATCAAATATATTATTTTACAACTAGCTTTGCCACGGCCGACCTTGGCCCCCGACCCACGGCGTCGCATCGCTCGGCCGCGCTATTACTTCTTTTTGGCTTTTTTCCTTTTGTTAGGCTCCTATGGGTTGTAGCGTGATGTTAAATAGCTTATAACCTTCCTCAACATGGGCTATCAAATGCAAAAAAAAAACTAATCCGACTGGTAGTACCAGATACATATATACATATTAGCGCGTTCAAATTTTTCACTTTTACATATTGAGTATACAGGGTGTCCCGGATTGTGTATATTATGCCGGAAGGATATGACACCGTGGTGGGGAACATTGTTTGTTCTACGACTTTTTGGATTTCCATGTTTTTCATTCATGAAATGACCATCAAAGTTTCCATACTACCTGCACATCCCTAAAATCAACTAAACAGCTGTTTAGTTTACTTTTGAGTGTGACGTCACAAGAGGTCATTGTCACGTTCGTATGTAGAGGTATATACACATTCCGGGACACCCTGTAGATAATGGTATTAACTTGTCATATTATTATGAAAAGCTAAAAGACCGTTTTGAAGAATACGCTTATGAATAAAGCGCATTCTTCAAAATTCCTTGATGAGAATTGGACTACTTTAAATAATGAATCGTAATTTATTTTCTTGGTTATTCATTATTATAAACTAAATTCTCACGGCTTGGTTTTAGGATAAAAGTATCACATGATGTTATTCTAGGTCAATAAACTACTGTATCTACTTATTCAAAATTTCTTCAAACTCCCTATGCTTGGTCAACCTTATGCTTGGTACAACATAAGCTGAGATAGTGACTTTTTGACCTCGCACCACATATTTTTCAATTCTTTGTAATGTTAATGATGGCTATAAACGCATTTTCTTCCTATTTCCTTTTTTTAAATCATGTTTGCCTCTCTTCAATATTCTTCTAATATAGAATTGAAATTAACGTGGTAATATCGATGGTCGTGTGTTCTCGTCTCACGACCGTCGAGCGTGGTAGCGGACGGTGCTCATGAGGAAGGACCTCTAAACGGTCAACGAAACGTCAGCAGGAGAACAGGAGAGGTACGTGGTAAATTCATAATAATCCTAAAATTCTTCAATTATAATAAGCTACAGTGCAGAATATTAAAACACGGGAATAGAAAGATAACATATTATACTTTCACAAATATTAAACAACGCATATTTTTGACAATATTTTGAATAATTATAATATAATAAATAATATTTCTGCAACAGTCAAAACATTTTAAATATTTGTTAAACTGTAATCAACATTTAGATTCTTCATAATAATTTTATAGTTAACTCGCTGTGTCGCCATGAGTTAATAAGTTATTAAAATAAGTTAATGTTCTTTGTCAAGTATAAGTTAATTAGTTCTAAATAAAATTAACAATAACTAGGTATATAAATATACATTCTAGGTTGTATATGTAACCTAACAAAATACTATTATTTTTTAAGTTAGTTAAATATATTCTATAAGCAATTTTATTCTTTGTCTGTTAGATTGGGTGTTTAATTCGAAGAATGTCAGTTCTAAATGGCAATGAAGTTATATCGTAAATTATGTTTCACATTCATTCTTAGCGATTTCAATTTTGACTTATTGTAGGAGCGTTTCCACGCGTCAGCCTTACACACGAACAAATCGTATCGAACGAAGCTGTTCACATATTCGAACATCACGAAAGGGTAAGTTCGTTTGATCATAAATCGTTATTCATTCTTTCCATTGTCTTGTCGCTTCATCTGTATTGTACGCGTAAAGATATTCGTGCATAAATTTGTCCAGAGCGAAGAGCTATAAAAAAAAGTTATTAATAAAAACCGCTGGCTTACATAGTACGAAGTAAGTAGTAGTGCTCCTTATAGTAGAAGGAGCTAAAGAGCTTTTCCGGCGAAAGTACTAACACCATACCTTTTTCTGCTCCCAAGCAGTAATTACATTGCTGTGTTCCGGTTTAAAGGGTATGGGTGCCGGTGAAATTGCAGGCAGATGAGACTTTTCATTCGTTATCAGAGCCAGCAACACGCGAGTCTATCTCTGGTATCGCAAGCGTCCATAGGTTACGGTAACCGCATACCAACAAGGTGGGCCCTATGCTTTTTTGCCATTTAAGTTGTATAAAACAACATGGATTGCATTGATTTGTGACGATAAAACTTTTCTAAGAACCATCCTTGTAGACATACAAATTGATTTCAAAAAGGTAGGCAGGAAAATCCTACTACTAATAAACGTGAAAGTTTGTGAAGATGGATGTTTGTTACTCTTTCACCCAAAAACTACTGGACGGATTTTGATGAAACTTTACAGTAATATAGCTTATACATAAGAATAACATATATGCTACTTTTTATCCGGGTACCACGCGGGCCAAGCCATTGACAGAGGCTTGTTAAAAATAAACAAAACTAAACGTAAAATGGGCGGTCGATAATAATGATGCTTTTAATTTACTTATATTAGACGTTTTTATTAAAATCATAGCTTCTGCCCACGGTTTCGCTCGCGTCGTACTTGGTTAAGTAGCTACCCCTCGCCACCCAAAACATAAACATAAAATAAACAAACAATCTCACGATTGTGTCGCTTAGTTCACATTAGTATTTAGCGATTTAGTAGTAAGCAATTAGTACTAAGCTGCTTGCCATTTCACGTACGAAGCTCGTGTAAACTAGTTATTACTCCAAGAGCTCATTGTGGCTGCTCGTCTATTTGCATGCGTTGGTTCATTGATAAATAGAATATTCTATAGGTACTTCATCATCGCCATTAGATTTTTAAACTATGCTTTACAACTGATGCAATTGCATTTCTTTATTTCCATGACGATGTCTTTGGTCCATTTTAATTTTAATTTAATTTAACTATTCGTTTTAACTGTATTAAACTTTATATGTGCAAATTCTTAAATGACCATGGTAGAATCTTACCTATTCATAATCACTCACTAACTTTAGCAGCGTGATAAAAGTTGTCAGCCTCTATCCTGTGTTTAATGTTAGAAAAGGACAGTGCTAGAGTTAGCGATTTGCTAAGTTAGCGAGTGATTATGCAAAAGAGGGTTCGTATATAAATTTTTATGCTTAATCAGTGATTTTTAAATACTGCTCTTACCTATTCATAATCACTCGCTAACTTTAGCAGCGAGCTAAAAGTTGTCAGTCTCTATCCTTTGTTTAGTTTTAGACAGGACAGGACAGGAAGGACAGTGCTAGAGTTAGCGATTTGCTAAGTTAGCGAGTGATTACTATGTATAAGAGGGTTTGTATATAAGATTTGATGTTTAATCAGTGATTTTAAATACTGCTAGCTATTAAGAGTTATTTATATATCTCATAGGCACTGTGGGCGAAGACCCGCCTGAGACGCAGAAGGTTGCGGGTTCGATTCCCGCCACGGGACAAATGTTTGTATCTGCAACTATCTGTCTCGTGTCTGGGTGCTTTTTATGTATATGTATGTATTTACAAAAAAATATATGTATATAAATGGTATATCAGTCATGTAGTTCCTATAATACAAGCTTTGCTTAGTTTGGGACTAGATGATGTTGTGTGAAAATGTCCGGCATTTTTTTTCTATAGAATGACCCTTACCCTTTGATTTAAGTTGTCTCGCTTTTGATTTGTTTTCGGATCATTCGTTATGATTTCGGTATCACTTTTGTTTTCGAGTTTTCTGAAATGTAAATAAATAAAAGTCAATTAATTAGCTTTAACACGCTTATAGCAGTGAAAGAAAAAAACCTTTTCCCTAAATACAAAAATTCGAAAGCAAACGCCATTAATGAACGATCAGCTGATAGTTCTCGAAGTCAAAGTCAGACAGACACGCTTACAACTTTATGACGTACATCCTCAGATAGGTATATACCCGCTGAGAAGATATTTGAGTATACCTAATAGGGAGTAGTCAGAGGTACGCCCAAACGTTACATTTGGCACATGACCGCGTTTTGCAAGTAGTTAGCATCCCACATGACAGGTTCAAAGCCCATCGTCGCTTAACAGAACACTAGCCAATGGCACATGACTTCGAATTTTTGGTTGATGGAACTCTTCAGTGGCTACTAGAAACCCCCTTAAATTTGGGCTCATATGATTTGTTTTGACGAGTTTTGACTGGGCTTAGTAACAAGGGTCTGATGATGGAGCCAGGAGGTGGATAGTGGAATTATTTTTATATTTTTAGTGAGTGATAAAAGCTTGTTTTGTAGTGTTCTCTTACCAACAAATTTTATTATATGATCCATCAATACATGCTCTCAACTAAAGATCAAATCAAATAATTTATTGTTTTTTATGTACATATTATAGGTAAGTATATACAACATTTAGGTTTTAAATAATAAAACCTAAATGTTATTAAATAATATAATTTAACAGAGCAATGTGGAGTGAATGAAGATGTAGTAACGAGAGTTGAGAAAGGTATGTTGAGATGGTTTGGGCATGTATCTAGAAGGGATGAATGAAAGAAGATTAAGACAAGTAAAAGAAAACAAGTAGGTATGCAAGGCGAGCGTGAATGGGATAGTTGGAAGGGAAAGACCAAGGTACACTGATCAAATTGGAGAAATTCTCGAGAAAGGCCAAATAAAGAGTACCCTAAACCGACGAGCTTGTATGAAGAATATGATGAGGACGAATGAAGCAAAAGAGGTATGCCAGGATTGTAGCAAGTGGAAATACGTTGGCTCTGTCTACCCCTCCAGGAAACAGGCGTGACTTTATGTATATATGTATTTGATACAACTATTTGTATCAGTTTAAATAAGCTTAGAAACATTAGGATGGTATTAATTACCTACAAAAAGCATGCCAGTAAATAAAATACAATGGATAGACATGGATACAATGATATATGAATACTCACTGTCCCGGTATTTGTTTACAATCAGGACAATACTTTTCAGTTATTATATCATCATCATCACGCTTGTCTTCATTTATAGAGTAGTGCCTGGTCCAACCAGGGTATCCTGGGTAGTACGCTCGATACTTTGCGTCAACCTTATCGTTTAGAGAGGCCATCCTAGAATAATAATAATAAATAATTCTGGACATTTTCACACAGCATCATCTAGCCCTCGAAATAATGCTGGTGTAAAGCCTAGTCAGTCCAGAAACCCTCTATCTTCGCGTGATTGACAAATAAATAAAGGTACCTACATTATTTACTGGATGAAACAAAATAAACAGATGAAATAGTTGATCAACCTATACGCAAACGATCTAGAGATAGCTCAAGTGATCCAGATAACTAGTAGTTAGAAACCATCACAAAATATTAGCTGCACTGCTACGCTGATTGACAATGGTAATGAGTTGACCCGGTTAAAGGCGAATAAATTCTTAATATTTGATACTCACAAGGCCACCGTTACACAGAACTTTCCAAGAAACACCATTTTCAAAGATATCAACGGCTGATATGATAATGTCCATGAAAGTCCCTGCTTTTATAGCTCGCTCCAGATAAATATGATAATTCTATTGTAATTAGACAATTATTATTTATCGAAAGTTATTTTCCCATTTCCAGATGATGGAACGTAGATTACTCAAGACCTACTTATCCACTTATTCTTATATGTTAAATTATTAAAATATTATAACATATATAATGCAGGACATTTCCACACAGCATCATCTAGCCCCAAACTAAGCAGAGCTTGTATCATGGGAACTACATGACTGATATACTACTTATATACATTTTTTTTGTAAACACATACATATTATACATAGAAAACACCCAGACCTGAGACAAATATTTGCAGATACAAACATTTGTCCCGCTGCGGGAATCGAACGCTACCTCCTGCGTCACAGGCGAGCCTTCGCCCACTGCGCCACAGAGGTCGTCAAAAAAATATTTGAAATCCCAATGTGCATTTCGTATGTATATTGAAGTGCCCCCCCCCCAGTGACATTTTGCGATAGAACAAGCCACTATAACTAATTATTTTTATATAGTAAAAATCATCCTTGAAGAAATAGAAATCGCTTGCAAAAAACCGTATTTCAATAGGATAAACCCATTAGGAACTTAATGGTAACAGTCTAACAAACATAGATGATAGAATAAACAACCTCTTATGACAAACGGACTCATGTCATCGCCAATTTATCTATATGTATGTAATGTTTCAGGTTAAGAAAAAGTTAGGCCATTTTGACCAACGTGACATGTCACGGTACTCGACACGGTTGTTAAGTTGTCAGCGTGACGAATACCGTCCACACTTATGACATTATCACGCGAATCTGCCCTGGATTTTTTTTATACGTGCTTTAGAAGCCCCGGTCAAAATGACGCAGTGGCGCGGGACGGTGGCTTTGGCAATAAATACATCCATGTGAACTTTTACGACCATTTCCCTTTGATTGCCACCGCATAAAAGAACACGACTCAATCTAAACACACTAAAAAAAACATAAAAATCGAGGAAATTTAAAAACAAAAAAGTTATATAAGAAAACACAAATTACGACAATTCCTTCACTGCATACTACGCCCACGAATTCTCGTCATTTTGTAGGGCGAGAATATAGAGTTTGACCATTTTACCAACTGTTCATCGTGTAAAAAAATGTATACGTATATTCTCCTACTATTATAAACGCGAAAGTTTGTGAGGATGGATGTTTCTTACTCTTTCACGCAAAAAGTACTTGTACGGATTTTGATGATCATCTATCCTCACAAACTTTCGCGTTTGAAACAGTAGTAGGATTTAGTAACTTTACTGAGACTGAGCTTTTTTAAATACCACATATCAATTTGACTCTTTAGACTCATAACCCTGACTACCTTAAACATACAAAAATACATACAATCACGCCAGTTTCCGGAAGGGGTAGACAGACACCATAGATTTCCACTTGCTACGATCCTGACATAGATTGTACATCTTTTACTTTATTCTCTCTCATCACATTATTCATGCATGCTCGTTGATTTAGGGTTCTACTCTTGACCTGACCTTTCTCTCTCATCACATTCTTCATGCATGCTTGTCGATTTAGGGTTCTACTCTTGACCTGACCTTTCTACCTCATCACATTCTTCAAGTATTCTCGTCGATTTAGGGTTCTACTCTTGACCTGACCTTTCTCTCTCATCACATTCTTCATGCATGCTTGTCGATTTAGGGTTCTACTCTTGACCTGACCTTTCTACCTCATCACATTCTTCAAGTATTCTCGTCGATTTAGGGTTCTACTCTTGACCTGACCTTTCTCTCTCATCACATTCTTCATGCATGCTTGTCGATTTAGGGTTCTACTCTAGAACTGACCTTTCTCCAGAACGTCTACAATATGGTCAGAGTACGTTCGCCGAGGTTTTTCATTCCATTTATCAGTTGCTCACATAGTAAAGAAAAATCAACTAAGAATGCAATCGCCATCGATTTATTTTGCATTAAAACTACATCACAAGCAACTTACAAACTATTATTACTACTATTTATTTACACTTTACGTTTTTTAACTTTTTCAAAATAAATAATTATTAAAATTCTTACTAACATATTTATTTTTATTTACAATTGATATTCACGGTCATTTTAGAAGAATAATCCTTTTTACATAAGTTACATACGTAAGAGAAGGGGGAGGTTCTTTTTTTACATAAATAGGTAAGTTTACAAGTTTTGGGACACCCTGTACAAGACAAGGACAATGTTGGCATAGTATGTCTGCTGAACCACCAATAGTTAAGTGATGGCTAGGCACACTCAGCCTTATGCGTAGGTAAGGCTAATATATCTACTGACTGAGCCCGTTTAGACTATGTTTGACAGCTAAGTTAATCCTAATACCAATTTTGTACAGAAAAACTGACAAGAATTGCCTAAGTCTATGCTTAAACTTTTTATTATTGCCATCGAGCATTACAGTTGTCCATTTTCATCAGCCAGAGTCTAGAAGATCTTCGTAAGCTCCTATAATCAGTAGGGCCCGTCGTCGGATCTGGCCAGATCTGATGCGTTCTCATCGTAGCCTCCATTGCGAGCCGATGATTCAACTGGTTCCACGGATATCCTGGGCTTGAAACCTTCTTCATCAGCCTCGTATTCAATCGTCTGAGAAAATTCAAGTTTTTTTTTATATTAAACTAAAGTTGCATTAAAACATACGACCCACCTGTTGGCAAGTGGTTATCGTAACCTATGGACGCTTGCAATACCACAGGTATCCCTCGCGCGTTGCCGACCCTGAGACATAACGGGTGAAAGTCACATGTGCCTGTAATTTCACCGGCATCCATACCCTTCAAACTGGAACACAGCGATGCGAGCATTAACTGCTTGGCCGCAGAAATAGATATGGTGGTAGTAGGTACTTCACCAGACGAGCTCTGCACAAGGAGCTCTAATACTAGGCAAATTAATTAATTAAATAAAAAACTGAAGATTTGCCAAACAGCGATTGAGAGAAGCATTCTAGGAGTCAAACGAACCGATAGAAAGAAACACCGACCTACGTGCTAAAACTGGCATTACTGATGTAGCCATGAAGACTGCTCACTTAAAGTGGGATTGGGCTGGTCATGCCACTCGAATGCATCCAGATCTTTGGGCAAATCCAAGTACTGAGTGATTGCCGGATAATGGACGACGTCGCCGCGGAAGACTAAGAAAAAGATGGCGAGACGACCTGGATGCATTCGAATCCAAATGGCCAGAGGTGGCAATGGACCAAGCGGCATGGAATGAAAAAGGGGAGACCTTTGCCCAGCAGTAGGACAGTTTAGGTTGAAAAAAAAACCCTGACAGACACATAGCCCCCATACTAGGATTCCCTGTTGGCATTAGGGACTGCGATGGTATCTACGATGGTATGAACTGTTATGGTATTACAACACACAACCGAACTTAAATCTGTAGAAAACATTTGTCCCGCGGCGGAAATCAAACACGCACCTCTTGAGTCTCAGCCGGCTACCTGCTAGCAGCGTTATCGGGGTTGTCAAGTCGTTTTTTTCATGAAAATAGATTGCAGAAATAGTTCAAAAGGGGTTGTCAAGTCGTTTTTTTCATGAAAATAGATTGCAAAAATAGCTAAAAAAAGTGATCTATTGGCAAGTAAAAACAAATCTGAGAATGAATTTCGTATTAATACCGTTGCCTTACCTGCTTGGTACCATCAGGTAGTACAACGAAGTAACTACCCTCAGCATGGTTCTCCTGCCTTGACTCCGTGTGCCCAAAGTCACTGCCTGACTCATAGTCGTTCACTTTGTACGCGAAGTCGTAATTGGCTGGCTCCTGGGAAGGAAACAGCAACTTTTATAATATATTCTACAAAAAATCTTCAGAACCTATTCTCTTAATTATTTTGCAATTCACTTTTTAGTGCGGTTCACTTTCAATCACAACTGCGACTTTTCGTGACTTCATAATTAATTTTCAGTAGTTACCAATTTTAACGATTAGTGATACTTTGATTGTATTCGGATTGAATGTGGGGGGGGGTCATCGTCAAAATTGGAAGTCGATTAAATTAAATAACCTTCCTTGGAAAACATCAACGTTTAGATTGAAAGCGGACTGAGAGTAGTCTACTTTCTAGTCTTCTAGTAGATTCTAGTAGTCTCCCAATTTTGATTGTATAATAATTACAAGAATAGAGGTTTAGGTCGAAGACACTCTCAGAAATAGCCCGTTCTCTCTTACCAGAAAGTTATAATTAATGAAAAAGTCTGTGGCTTTTTCATTAATTACCTCTATAACTTTCTGGTCATGAATAGAGCCTACCTGGTTGAGAGACTCGTCTGAAGCGCCTCTAGCATAGTTGTAACCCTGGTTGGAAAGCGCGTCGTATTGTTCCGGCACGCCATACTGTTCTGAGGGCATCGAGTCGCGAGCTGATGGGACGCCGTAGGTGGATGATGGAGATGATCTGGATAGAAGAAAGGTTACGAAAACAAAACATACAAATAAGACATGCGGAAAGCAAAATATTTGAATCTCTTGAAAACCGAAGATTTAAACTTTTTCTTTTGATTCTGATTGTAACAATAAAAAATGAAAAGGTCATGTCTACCAATAGTAGAAAATTAATAGTCCGAGGAAGTAATACGGATGTATATATATTCTGCTCCAGGCAATTATGTTGGCATTGCTATGTTCCTGTTATTAAATAACAGGCACACTAGACTTCTCAACTTTGTGTCTTTAGCAAGTAACGCATCGGCAGTACATCTAATACTGTAGATGTCAATAGGCGCTAGTAACTACTTAACATAATATCATGAGCCGATTGCCTGTTTGTCTCCATAATAGCATACATAAGTTCTTACCTGGCCGAGGAATAAGAAGACGCAATAGCATTAGTCTTCAAACTACCACGGCTGGACGGCACTCCGTACTCCTCAGACGGGCTTCTCGCACTAGGCACTCCATAGGTATCCGTCAGATCCCTTGCTGGTACACCATACGTTTCAGAGGGAACGTTATACTCCTGAGAGCCAGAATCCCTCACTGAAGGCAGGTAGGACAAAGACTTAGCAGCACCATACGATTGAGAAGGCGCGTTTTTCGCTGAAGACAGAGTTTGGGATCCAAACACATTTTTGCCAGAAGATTGATGAGCATTGTAAGACTGAGATAGTTCATTAGACCGAACTGAAGAAGCAGCATAGTCTTGAGATTTAGGCTGGTGGACGGAACGAGCAGAAGAATAACCTTGTGACTGCGAGTTACGAAAAGAACTAGAACCGAAAGAGTTTGGGATGGACTTGGTAATTCCGCTTCGAGCAACAGCTGGAAGACCGTATTCTTCCGAAGGCGTAGACCGTGCATCAGGTACTCCGTATTCGGTAGACAAAGACCTGGATGATAGTTCAGGAGTTCCGTACTCTTTCAAAGGTCCAGAACGACCGTTAGGGGCTCCATACTCTTGAGAAGATCCACTGCGGGTGTTGGGAGCACCATACTGTTGGGATAGACCAGTCCTTGCATTAGGGGCTCCATACTCTCGTGATATGCCTTTCGACTGGCTTCTGGACTTTCCGAACGTCTGTGAAAAGCTAGTCCTGGCTGCAGGAGGAGCATATTTCTGCCGCGAACTAGCAGTTCTAGCATTAGGGGAACTGAATTCAGCTGAAAGGCTATCAGACCTGCCAGCAGGAAGGCCATATTCAGCAGAAAGATCTGAAGACCTGGCATTGGGAGGGCCATATTCGTTAGAAAGGCTAGAAGACCTGGCATTAGGAAGGCCATATTCGGCAGAAAGATCTGAAGACCTGGCATTAGGAGTGCCATATTCGGTAGAAGGGCTAGAAAACCTGGCATCAGGAGTGCCATATTCAGTAGAAAGGGTAGAAGACCTGGCATTAGGAGTACCATATTCAGTAGAAAGACTAGAAGACCTGGCATTGGGAGGGCCATATTCAGTAGAAATGCTAGCCGACCTGGCATTAGGAGTACCATATTCGGTAGAAGGGCTAGAAAACCTGGCATTGGGAGTGCCATATTCAGTAGAAAGGCCAGCAGACCTGGCAGTAGGAGGGCCATATTCAGAAGCTAATCTGGTCCTTGCGTTAGGAAGGCCATATTCAGTGGAAATAGCGTTTCGAGAGGATCCGAAGGTGCGAGGAGAGCCGTACTCCTGGGAGGTGGATTTGGTGAGGTCCGAATGGTCGTGGTGGTCATGAGATCTAGCTGCTGGGTAGCCGTCACTGAAATAAGAAAATAAAAACTCAAATATTAGATTTACCATTTAGTTCACTGAACCGATAACCGCTTGGGAAGAAAGGTTCTCGAATGGCGTCCACGAACTGGACGACGCAGTGCAGGCCCCCGTTTTTTAGGTTGGTAAATCTCAAGAAGTCAAGAAGTTCGTCTCAAGAAGTTCGTCATTCATGACGAACTTCTCCAGCCACCTCCATCCACCGACTTTACACGACCTTTAAGATATCATCGACTTCTCGGGGGCCTTCTTACACTGCGTCGTCCAGTTCGTGGTCGCCATTCGAGAACCTTCGTCGCACTCTTTGGAAAGCCTAGACTTGAAAAACGCTAGTGGAAAATATCGGAATTCTTGGGAACACAATAAGAGACCGTGATTCCAGAATTTTACTGTTCCGAGTAAACAGATCAGGTATTTATTGTATCTTAAGGCACATAAAACTACCCACATTGAAGTGACTAAGAACATTAATGGTACTGAATCAAAAACATCAGAGTTTGTGTGAAAAGAGAGTCATGAAAAAGAATATATTGGTATATTGGAACCTTGCAGAAACAAACAAAAGAACACCCATAGATATTCTCAGATATATTCTGAATACACAGATCTTTTTATGCCTAGTAGGGCAGTCACGTCACATGCCCGCGCTTTGCAAGTAGTTAGCATTCCACGTGACAGGTTGTAAGCTGCTATTCCTATACACTAATTGATGGCACATACCTTCGAATTTTTGGTTTTAGGGCATATCAATTTCCTCACGAAGTTTTACTTAATCCTTATGAGCATATACATATACATGCCGTTGGTACCAACGCTAATAGTATCTGCCAAAGACCAAATTGGACCAAAGAACCAACGACCTCCGAATCGGAAGTTAGAGTACCGGCCTACTAGGCCAAGACGGCTTTTTGGAACTATGCATCCTACGATATTAATCTTCCAGTAATTTTAAACGTAAAGATAAAAATCTACTAATTTGTAGCTCATGTTGCATGATTAATAAACTTCCAAAAAAATAAGGACTTTTTTATAATAAAATTTTTACTTAAAACTTAACTTCCGACGTCCCTTCCTACATCCCCATGCAGTTTACATTGTTTCGATTGATAAAATCTTGTAATCGATTGATAAAGATAAAAATAAAAAAACGTTTATTTTGTGTCACCTAAAGTAGTCCAAATGTTTGAGTCATTCAAACAATTGCGCTTGACAGCAAATACGACCGTCACTGATAGGGTTGACTACAAACTTCCAATAGCTATAATACTTTTGTCGACAAAAAAGGATTGACGGGTTGAAAGTGGTGTTTGATTATAATTTTTTTATAATAATCGGCGCGTTTCGATTTTCACATTCAGAGCTCTTGATCTGACCGTGATTCACTAAAAAGTTTTTCGGAGTAGACTTTCAGAATCACACTTCTTTGGCCTCACTTTTTTTATAACCTAGAGCACGGGTTCTCACACTTATTTTTCCCACCGCCCACTAAAACCCCAAAAAAATCCTAGCGCCCCCCAAAATTTTTAAACATAACAACCTATTCTTCTAGAGCCTTCTACCGCCCCCCTGAAGGCCTCCAGCACCCACAAGGGGGCGTTGACGCCTACTTTGAGAAACAGTGTCCTAGAGGCTTAAATTAAAAGACAATACTCACCCTACAGGTGGTTCAGCTATGGCCATGGCAACCAGACAAAGAAGTGGAAACAACATCTGAAATACAAAAGTTTCATATAGTTAAAGTTATTTATTCATTAAACATGTAACATAACAGCTTCATTAAACCTAAGTCGCAGCATCTTATAAGTTGGAATTCACATATAACACACACTTATTGTACACATTTACACCTAACAAATGAGTTTAAGATCTTATAACAACGTATAACTACAGAATTTATATGTATACTTCATACTTACCACGCGGGCAATGCCAGCAGAGGCCACAAAAAAACAATATATTTTTTTGTAAATAGATCAGGGGTGTATTTTGGTGGTATTACCACTCGGAAAAAGGACTTGAGGTAATTTGACAGGGAAATAAACTTACGTAGTTTATTTCTCTGAAAAAAAAACAGAACATAAAGCATAAAAAAAACAAGAATTTGAGTTTAAAAACTGAAGTTTTTACATTTTGTTGTGATAATTTTAAGCTCATTAGTCAAAGTCCGTTAGGATAAGGTATTTAGAAAAACTTTTTACTAAAAAATGAAAACTTACGGAACAAAATACCTCTAAACTACATAAGTAACAACAAGAAAAGTTAAATTATAACAAAAGAAAAAATGACTAAACCTACTTACCTAATTGTGTTATTCCAAATGCTTGATACTTTGCCTACCTTGACTTTATTTTATTGTACCTACTAGTTTTTTTGTTTACACAAAACTTCGGCCTGCCTACCTATCTATTGCTATACCCTTAGACAGGGTTCATGTGAGATACCTACCTATAAACACCATCTATGTACCTACCATGTGAAAGCAATAAATGTATTGAGTATTGAGTATTGAAGTGTCAATAAGAATTTACTGAAATAGACATATAGGGTGTCCCAGAATATTCGACACCGAATACCGATTCGACGTAGAATACTATCACGAATGGGTTGATTATGCCAATTAAAAAAAAACATGATTTAGAAAAGCTTGTTTACTTACAAGATTTTCTAAAAAAATGAGTTTTTTTCTTCTCTACTTATTTAGACGAATTTCTGCCCTAATGTTAAACGAATACGATTTATTACATCAAATAGCTGATTTACTGTTTTATTTTTTGCGAAAACATCTTTTTTTTTACTTTTAATAACTAAATCTTCAGTAAAAGATTACGAAGTCATAAAATAAAAGTTTGACCCCTTTTACTGTAACGTATTCTAGGACAACCTATACGAGTTATTCGATTCATGAAAAAAGGTATTTATTTGTACATTTTTTCCAAAAACAAAGTAAATTTTTCTCGATATTAAATATAATTATTATATTTTAGGGGTCTTTGTTATAATAATAATAATGCTGGACATATTTTTTTCACACAGCATCGTCTATCTCCAAACTAAGCAAAGCTTGTGTTATGGGAACTACATGACTGATATACTACTTATAAAGCTTATATATCTATAATACTTAGTATATTTTAAAACACATACTTATATATTATACAAGAAACACCCTGAATTGAGGCAAATATTTGCATATACAATTTATGTCGAGGGAATCGTATCGGCAACCTACTGCGTCTCAGTATGTTATTAGCCCTTTAAAGTTAACTAATGTTAGGAAGGATTTTATATAGTCACCTACCCTGTTCACAAGTGATGATACCTCGAAGAAGATTATGCTATCGAATGGTGACATCCAAACAATCTCCACTATTTATACTAAACAATATAACAATAGATCTATCTAACGTTACCACCTATTTCGATACCATTATCATCTTGCTACACGACTCTAGGCTTTATTGCTTTAAGGATAAAACCGTAGGTTTAGCTGAAAGGCTGAACAATTTGTGGTGAGGTTGTGCATTGTGCGTTTGATAGGCTCGTGTCGACATCCGATCTAGTTTGTACAACTGACGGCTTTAGTCTGGCACAAAGTTTGCAAAAATATATTCTTTAAGATTTAGCATGAAACTTATGAATAGTACATTATTTTATGAGGTAGTTTTTAAGAATTAAACAAGCACACAACTGCACTTTAATGGACATTCTCAGATGTTATTCGAAGAGCAGCGGGGCGATCACACTAACTCATGGCTATCGAGATGGCCATCAATTTCGACACTAATTCCTTATTTTAATGGCCCATCCATCCAAAAAACGGAACGTCCAATAGGTTACCAATTTTGTTCATTCGCATTGTCCATCTATGGCTCATCCAGCTTACAAATTAGCGTGATACGATCCCATCCGATGATACCAGCCATGGGAAATTAGTGTGATGGCCCCGCAGCTGTTTCATTTATAGGCGTGAATACTTTGACTCTGTATTAAATGAGGAATCCATACCTACCTTAGACGAACCATTATTAGGTTTTTTAGGTGTACTTAACAAAACCATGCAATAGTAAGTAAACTTTATTATGAAAAAAAAAGACAGTGAGTGCTTTAGTGTTCCAATAAGTGGCCATGTGCTTCCAACATGTGACTTAGAATGCTATCTACCTACTTGCCAAACGCGGGCATGTGCCAGCTGTAATGTTTAAACATGCCTCTGACTACCCCTTTCTTGGTATACTCAAAAATCTAAGCACTGAGAATATACTAAATAATAAAATATGACTGATATACTACTTACATCTTTTCTTTTAAATATATTCATATTATACATAGAAAACATCCAGACCCGAGGCAAATATTTGCAGATCATACAAACATCCTACCAATATTATAAACGCGAAAGTTTGTAAGGATGGATGTTTGTTACTCTTTCACGCAAAAACTACTGAACGGATTTTAATGAAACTTTGCAGTTATATAGCTTATAAATCAGAATAACACATAGGCTACTTTTTATCCAGGTACCACGCAGGCGAAGCTGTAGAAATAAGCTAGTCTGTCATATATCTAAGGATATCCATCTGTTGCGAACGTGATTGTTTTGAGGACATCCTCTGTTCCTTTTTAATCTCTCTCTCATGACGTGCCAGTATAATGACCGCTAAGTGTATCGTCGAGGAGTTGGACAGGTTCCTTTTGAGCGATTTTTCAAGGTTTCTGTGTCGCTGTTAGGGCATGGTGAAATTGATTTGACTATATAGAGTTGCACTATTGTCAAAGGAAGTCCATGATATCTGCCTAACCTTATAGGAAGCTGGCGTGAAGAATTAAAGGTCAATCCCATCAATCCATAGACAAAGCAGAAGGCAGTTTTAGATTTTTCTACTTGCGACAAGTGAGAAACTCGCGTTTGACTTCAGAAAAAAGTCCTACTACTGTCCTATTATAAACGCGAAAGTTTGTGAATATGAAAGTTTGTAACGGTTTCACGCCAAACTACTGAACGGATTTTGATGAAACTTTACAGTACTGCTGTAGGCATAAAATACCTAGTCCTCTCTAGTCCACTTTTTTCTGAATTGCCTTGAGCATCGCGGTACCCATCTTTCACAGCCATCTTTAAAGATTCGGAAAAACATAAAGAATAGTGTGTGTGGGGTACTAACGGATAGCTTCATCATCTTTGTTACCATTTTTATCTTTAGTCGAGCACCTTCCTGTAGGTACCTACAAGATTTTAACTTTCTCACGTTTCCTTCCGTAGCGTCAGTAACCGGTCAGCCCGAGCAAGGGTTGTCTTCAAAGCTCTCTCTGCCCCTTTTGGATCCAACTGACCACATGTGAACTGTAGTTATCTACAGTTCAAAAGTTCTTCGTTATCGGAGGTGCACAATCTCTTTATACACCCGACATCGCTTCGTGAATGATTTTTTGACTTTTTCTTTGTTTTCTAAGGCATTTAATTACAGCGCGGTGCTTAATTTTCTTCAACATTATCGCGTCAGACATTTCGATTAGGTACTAGCAAAATAATGATAACAATTATGTGAAATGTTATATCTGTACCTTCAGATAACGTAGGTATTTATTTTACGACTCTATCATACATTGATTCGAGAATACATTGAACGCCCCTTGTACTTAGGCAAAATGCATTCAAAAAATAAGTTACCTACGTTTTCATAACATATAAAGATATGTTATGAAAACGTAATAGGTAGGTTATTTTTTTTAAAGCCTGTACTGTACCACTACAGGGCAAAGGCCGCCATTTCGTATTTAAATTGGATAACACAAAAAAAATGTAAGAATATGCTGTTTGGAAGGTTACCTTACCATACTTACCTACGAATAGGTAGGCACGCAATATTCGTATCCGATTAGTTTATTTTACGTTCCTAAATATTTCATTGTGAAACGAACGCTCTGTTTTGCTTTATAGTTTATGATCTCATGATAATTATTTTTCAATTAATTGTTTATCGTATAAAAAAAATATACTATTATAATTGAATGAATTAACAACATTCAATTATAATAAAACATTTAATTTTAACTAGTTTTCAGCGTATTTCACTGAATTTTTATATTACCTTTCACATTAAATGTAGTATCGAATTTCTCGGGAGGTCCGGGTCGATACCAAAAACCCTAGTAGTTACTTACCTACCTACTTACCTAGTACAATAAAGTATTATCATTCAATCTTTCATTCATGCATTCATAGGACTCCTACTTACTATTTATACGGGTATAAATAGTAAGTAGGTGTCCTAGCACGCGGGCGAAGCTGTGGGCAGAAACTAGTGATCTATTTTAATAGCTTTGTCATGTGCTTTCAAGCGATCGATTTTCAGTGTGGCCTTATTCTTAATTAGCAAGACATTTGAGAGGCTTTGTATGATTTTAATAGTTGTTATTCACCAAACGACCGCAGTGTAGAAAGATCCCACGACTGTATTCGAGGAGGATAGTCAGAGGCACGTCCAAACAATACATTTGGTACCTACAAGCCCGCATATTTCAAGTAGTTGGCATTCCACGAAACAGGTTGAAAAACCTATCGCCGCTTACTGGAAAACTGGCATCCCTCAAAATATTAAATCAGCTAGATATTATTAACTACGTAGGTCATATTTTCTTACATAATCCTAACTTATACTAAGATTCCCTATGCAGTAGGTATCAAGAATTAAAGACTATTAATACTATTATAGATATTAATTATTGACGACAAAATCTTATCAGTAATCCAGCTGTTATTAATTATGATAATGACCTTAAATATATAGATAAAAAGGTCAAGTATTGGAGAATATTGTGCTTAATTGAATAGTATAATTGTTTATTTCTTCATAAACAGACGTAGGTATACTTAACTCTCTAAACATAAAGAGATTTAAAAAATACTTTTGAATTTTATATACTTATAAAACATGAAAATATGGTTACCCATATTAACAGTTTTCCTGACAGTGTGCAGTGCCAAAATATATATAAACATAAGAACATCGAATTATCTAAACAAAACAAAAGTGGAATTTAAAGGAAGAGATACAAAACTCGTGACGGATGAAGAAGTTGTACTATTCAACATTACACACGAAAACCTTAACAAAGGGATCCGTATTGAAATGGGAAAGATACCTGACGATATTTACCTACGGGACCCCACACCCTACGAAGATTTGTTCAAAGAATATGAATGGCCCGAAGTCGGAAGGGTTTTAATAATCAAAAGTGCCAAAATTGTTGAATTTATACAAGAAAATACAGTTATAAAGACACACGAACATATCAATAACACTACAGTGAGTATACAATCTAAAACAGATATGATGGAGATGGTCGAAAATACCGTACAATCGCTATGGTCTACCTATGGATTGCCTGAAGACTTAATAAACTATGGTATGCATATAGATTTCGGCTATGGGAACTGGAGTTTTGACGGTAAATGGAGAGACGAAAGCCTTAAATCTATACATCTACCTTTCGGAGCTTCTAAAGGTATCGTTAAGTTGAAATCAGGACAGACGATACTTAGCAAACTATTAGGAATAAAAATAGTTATGTTAATAGAAATAGAATACATAGCGAAATTAGTTGGAAACATCATAGCAGACTATGACGATCTGTACGGAAAGTACCATTTTTACTCTCCTGCACTAGAAAAGATAATGAAGGTGGCGAAATTGGAGAATGAAATAGTGACAAAGGAGTTTTTGGAAGTAAGGTTCTTTGCAAATCCAAAAATCGAAGTGTTTGACCAAAATACTGGCGAAGCACTTAATGTAGAGTTGAAGAAACGGCATTGGAGAAAGAGGGGAAACTATAATTATCATTAAATTACTTGGTAACGAAACATATTTATTAAACATCAGAGATAGGTAACCATTATTATTAACGTTAAACATCCACGAGCTAAGTTACCTACGTGTATAATACACAAATTTAACGAATTTTTGCTACGTTCGCAGACTAGTTGAAATACATCAACTGCTAGGTATATATCGTCCATTGTAACTTTAATTTGAATAATTTATTTTTATTTGGCATTGTAGGTATATCCATTAACTAAATTAATTTCATTTTTTATACATTATTGTTTATTTCATATGGTATACCTACAATAGAGCTTTTTCAGTCAGTCATTTACCTATTCAATACAATTTTGAAAAGCAACTATTTTAATCAGATAATATTTTATGATTAGAACTTCTGATGAAATCAATTCTACTTATTAGTTGAATGACTCACTTTTTATGATACAATGTGTAAGTTACACCTAGGTGGATGAGTTTTGTATTGATATTTTTTGTGATAGTAGGTAGGTAGGTACCTACTTACATAAAAATATACTCTGTGGTACCTACCTATCATCTTTTATTCGGATGATTCATCAACAGTGAAAGCCAAAGGTGAACTGTCTAATATCAAAGATATATAGAGGCCCACTGATAAAAACCGGACAAGTGAGAGTCAGACTCGCGCACCGAGACTTCCGTACAAGCTTGAGTGTTCACGAAAATTAGCATTACTCAAGTTCATAAATTATGAAAACACCAAATATTGCTCTAACTAAAATGTAAGTTAGTAATCGCAAAAAAATATTTATCCATGTTAATAAACTACAAAATAAAAAAATTCTGTCTTTTTCCTTTACTTGTGCTGTGAGTCCTTTCTTTTTACCAAAATTTTATTATTCTAGGTCAATGGGAAGTACCCTATAGGTTTTGATTTACTTTGCGAGTGTCCAAATAGGGCATAAATGGCTGTATTTTTTATTACGTTGACTTAAAAGTTTTATATTTTTATAGCTCCAAGGGACCGCAGACCTACGTATTTATATATGTATAGAAATCGTATCTATTTCTTTAAATTTGAATTTTGCCGCGCCACTCTGTCGGTAAAGTAGGATTATTATTTATAGTACGTCGGTAAAACAGTGTGTAAAAAATATGGCGTCTTTGTTATGAAGTTAGCGAAAGCGATTTAAAGTGTTGTAATACAAAAGGATTTGACATGTTAAAGAATAAACGTTAAATGTCGTTTCTTTGTTTACAGAGCAACACTTCGTAGTTTTATTTGTCTTGACAGACAGACGGACGGACAACGAAGTGTTCCTTTTGAGATACCGGAACCCTAAAAATACCTAACAGATACATACTACATACATAGTTCTGACTAACACTTAACACTAAGATTCTGTGTCGTGGGTATCAGTAACTATGAGTACCGTATCACAACACCCGGAAACAGAACAAATATCTGCAGAACATCCAAACATTTATCCCGCAGCAGGAATTTAACCCTCTTGCGTCGTTACTAGCCTGCTGCTCCATCGAGGTCAATCAGATTTCCAAATTGACGTTTCAATGTTCGTTGTGTTTTCAATTAACAAAAACCTTTTTACTTTGACTTGATGCCTCAGGGTTACAGGGGCAGTCGAATAGGGCCCTTGTAAGGCGCATCCTACCTGAATTTGGTCTTCGAGTTATTTTAATAATCCTATCCTACTAATATTACAATCGTGAAAATTGGTGAGGATGGATGTTTGTTACTCTTTCACGCAAAAACTACAGAACGGATTTTGATTAAACTTTACAGTAATATAGCTTATACATCAGAATAACACATAGGCTACTTTTTATCCGGGTACCACGCGGGCGAAGCCGTGGGTAGAAGCTAGTAATTTATAAATGGGATATCTACCATCATCATCAGCCCACATCAGTCTACTGCTGGGCATAGGTCTCTCCCAATACGCACCACTGAGCCCGGTGTTCGGCTCTTTTCATCCACTTACTGCCCGCTGCCTTTCTTAAGTCATCGCTCGACCTAGCCGGGGGGCGCCCCACACTGCGTTTGCCCAGACGCGGTCTCCACTCACCTCTCCTCGTTTACCCCAACGGTTATTGGTTCTTCGGCATTTATGACCAGCCCTTCACTTCAGCTTACTAATCCTCTGAGCTATGTCGATGACTCTCGTTCTCTGTCGGATAATCTCGTTACGGATTTTACCCTTCAAAGAAACCCTAAGCATAGCCCATTCCATAGCTCGCTGTGCGACCTTGAACTGGTGGATTAGCCCTACTGTGAGTGTCCACGTCTCCGTAGGTCATCACGGGTAGGACACTGATTGAAGACTTTAGTCCTCTTGGCCTCCTTCTCCAAGTTGTGTTCACCAAATTGCAAAAACGTATTCCTGAACAACTTCAAGTCTACCAACTCACAAATAATGGCAAATCTTACATGTCACTGCTACTGTATAGTGTGTGTGCGCGTGTGTGTTAAATTAGATTATTTTTAACCGATTCCAAAAGATGGAGGACATTGGTACTCAATTCGTTTTATTATTATGTTTGTTAATTGATATCTTTGCCAACTGTTGATTTCGATGTTTCTTTTTCTTGACGACCTTTGTGGTGCAGTGGGTTCGATTCCTGCCGCAAATCCATGCGTTTTGCGTAGTTTGTATGATCTCTTAATATTTGTCTCAGGTCTGGGTGTATAATACATAGAAAACACCCGTGAAAACATATATAATGTAGGTGTTACCTATATATGTTTTTACAAAAAAAAGTATGTAAGTAATATATCAGTCATATAGTTCCCATTACATACACTCTGGTTACTTTAGGGCTAGATGATGCTGTGTGAAGAAAAAAAACTGGAATGCTACAAATTAAAATAAAAACACATAGCTTTTACTGGTAGATTAGTGTGAAAGCGGCGTACAGGTCGGTTAACTAAAGCTGGCATGTTCACAGTACTCATACTAATGCAATTCAACTTTAAAGTATGTTTTAAAAAAAAATTGGAAAATGCAATAATTTAAAATATGTGAGTAGTCTACCCTGGTTTTAGCAAGGTTGGGTGGATTGTGAATAAATATGTGTTATTTGTAACATATATTACGTTTTCATATTGTAATAACGGGAATTTTCACGTACTGCACTATCGGTGAAGGCACCGACTAAGTTTCGACTCATTCCGGACTCATAGTCGGAAATGTTCGCTGAACCAGATGGAAGTTGTAGATAGTTCGCCTTATGATTTCTTGGTCTAAACTATCTACTGTAGCTTTTTTTGCTAAACTTGGTCGCTTTTTACCCGGTGTTCTGAAAGTAACTTGTACAGTCGACAATGTTTTGGATGCTGATGGCTCTCCTTCTCTTGAGGTAGATGCTTTAACAGCCGCTCGAACTTGAATGCGTGCTTCACAAACAACTCGTTGAACACTTCTCTGAGAAACACCAGTCGCCTCTGATGTCAAACCATACAAATCTAAACGGCCTCCACCATCACTGTTTTTATTATGATTCATGAAATAGTTGAAAACATTGTATACTATTTCACGAGATTGTCCTTTTAATGTCTTGCCGGAACCTATTCTTTCCGAAGACATTTCATTCTAACCTCCAACCTCCAACCAAATAGGTAAATAACATAGAAAATAATCACAAACAATAACGCTTCGCTTGAGTCCCTGTATTGTACGTCCATGGAATACATGCATGACTTATCAGTAGCAACTCTTGTTTGAACATAATATTAGAACTTGCTCAGTGCAAACAGGGCCGTACAAGGTCAACATGTGTAGGGAATGCACGCCCATTATTACAAACTAAGTATTTGAAACCAATGGTTTGCAATACTAGCTGTACTTTCCAGGGGTATACTTTCCATGGTTGTGCATTCCATGGACGTACGATACAAGGACTCTAAATTTTAATTTTTATCCTTTGTGATCATTATGATCATACAATAGGTAAATATAGGCATAAGTAAAATTTTTGTTCACATTTAAAATCAAAACTTGCTCATAAAAAGTAAAGACCTGCCATAAATATTTTACTCAGACCTATTTATTATATAAATAGAGCCTATTTCTAAGCCTTTACTGCTGCTTTCGCAGCATGTCCTTGTGACACATAGGCCTCCTCAAGTTCTTTCCATTTTTCTGTCTCGTGCAGCCCTTGTCCATAGTGGGCCGGCAACCTGTCTTAGATCGTCTGACCATCTCTTAATTTGCCTCCCTCGTTTCCTTCTCATGCACACGGAAGGGGTCCTGTTGGTCAAGTAGCTTGTCCATTTTTCTTCTTTTTCATGAGGCATAACAAAATGTTACCTTTGTCAGAGGACTGAGCAAACTACTAGCATTATACAAACTAAGGCCACTTGTGAATAAAACATAAGGAATAAATATTTTCTATTACATTTAATCAAGCCAAACCTGGTCGCCACATTATAGAACAATGCAGGCAGACACCCTGCTATAGCATATGGTACCATGTCAGAATATTTAAGTTGATAAAATCTCATAATATCTCCTGCCAATCTGCTGCAGTAGCCCTCAGAGATGCAATGGAGGTCACCACAATGGAATAGTTGAAGATCCACACCAAGCCAAACAGGACCACAAACATCACATCTGATATTGAGTTAAGGATATTGAACCTTTTAACAAAAATCTATCAATTAATAACCTCGATTGGGCGGTGGGCAAGTAGCCGGCTGAGATAGAAGAAGTGCAGGTTCGATTAACTCTGCAGGACAAATGTTTGCATGTTCTATAGATATTTGGTTGTTGTGGTGCCATAGTACTTAGTTTGTGATACCCACAACAGGGAATACTAGAGTTAGGTCAGGAACCATGTATGTGACTTTTAGATAATTTGCAACAGCAACGGATAATTTACTGTTCATCAACAGCAGAGTTCCATTCTGACATACTTGTCAGAATGGAACTCGCTTCAGACTGTTGATGAGCTGGTTAGATCATACATGGAAGGAACTTGAAAAAATATATCACATGTTTTCATATTTGTGATCCAATATAATAAAAGATGAAAAATTGTTGTTAATAGCACTCCATGGAATTCTTCAGAATGATGATGATACAGATAGATTAAATCATCATCGCCAACCAGTTGATGTTCGCAGTTGAACATAGGCCACCCAAAAGATAATGCTAGTGAAATAAGTACTTATGCATAAGGTTCTAGATATTTCTTTTACGTGGTTATAAAAGGATACGGACTACAACCTTTTCCCAGGGCTCCACAATGTACAGTTCGGTCGCCAGAAGGTAGCGCAAATACCAATAGCTGAAGAAATTTTGTATTCTCTTGATCAGGTTCATTTCGGCGAGTTCTACGATAGCTGGTGGAAAATCGGTACCTATCCTCGTTGGGTCGGAAAACACGCAGTGACGTCACAAGCGAGCGTCAAGGAAAACAGAATTATCAGGATTTTAGTAGATCAAGAAATAATCGTGTAAAAAACCACCCTACCCTACTATTTATTTATCTAAGACCGTATTCACGTAGTATATCTTACTAGTCTGTGACCGTATTCCGTATTGAGTATTATATCAAAAATTTTTAATCTGTGTTTTGTATTTCATAAAATAAAAAGTACGCTAGAATTGGAAAAAACAAGTCGATGGAGAGGAGAAATTTACTGTTTTCAAAAAAAGTTGACCAGATTTTTACTGTTAATACTTGTACTTGTTGTACAATATGTTGATACTTGTTATTCTATATTCTATGGAGGGAAAAAAGACAGCAACATTTTTAGAGTGAAAACACAATCTTTCAAAACTGAAGTGAAGTCATTGTCATACCAGTGTGACCAGATTCAGTATTTTAATACTTTTTCAGTATATTTTATAGATTTTTTAGAATACGAGTATTTTTGTAGGTATATTGCCAGAAGTCGGTATTTTTCGGTATATTTTGGTTAAGAAGTTGTTAGCACCGTAAGCAATAGTCGTCGCAAACGTCGCGAACCAATGTTCGGGGAATTTCGTGAACATCAATTATCTAAATAATCCCCGGATTCAGTCTACGTTTTCTTTGGGAGCAAAGATCAGTAATTTACAGGCAGGCCGCCGTTGTAGGACTATTAAACTATGCAATAAATAATCTACAATTTGATAAGTAGATAGGTACATACAATACTTTCTGGTATGAATTACAAATAGTATCGACTCGCCCAATAGGCCTACGGTTTGTTTAGGTGAAATGTTTTTCTGCTCTACACTCTACTTAATCTTTGAGGATGTTTTGACAAAAATTTCCCCAACTTAGTACTAACTACGTTTTTGCCAACATATAAATAAAGTGCGTGTTTTCTTTATTTTCAAAATGCAGTTAATCGACGAAGAATAATAGAACCCTAAAACTTGATCGCAAAGTAAGTATTTTTTTATTTTATTATAACTAGTTTCTGCCCGTGGCTTCGCCCGCGTGGTTTGTTAATAAAAGTAGCATGTGACCGTCTCCAGGCTTCAAACTATGTCCACCAACTTTTGAGTGAATCGAACCAAGGATTACAATGTTCCATACAAAGTTTAGAACTCAATTGCACACCCCCAAAGAGTAGTTTTGAAAAAATAAAAAAAATGTGTTTAATTATTTAATTTTAAGTTTATGTGTACCGAGTTTTGAGTGAATCAAACCAAGGAATATTTTTTTCATAGAAACTTTACCACCCTGTTTAACCCCCTTAGGGGTTGATTTTCGAAAATAAGATTAGTCTATGTGTTATTCCAGAATCTTAACTATCTACATTTCAAATTTCATCAAAACCGGTTTAGAAGTTACGGAGATACGTGGTAACAATAATTCACACACACAGACTTTCGCATTTATTATATTAGTAGGATTACCCTTTCTTGTGAACAATTTTGGGTGGAAGTTGGAATTTCAGTGATGGAATGTTAAAATACAAAATATACTTAACTAGTTTCAGTAAATCTCTGTTATGTATACCGGTATCTAATGCTGCATGCGAACGCAATTTTTTCACAGATAAATATAATAAAAACAGACCAAAGAAACAGATTTAAGAACAAAAATGTATCAGCTATTTTAAAAACAAAGCAAGGTGTTAAAGATGAAGGAGGTTGTATCAATTTTAATCCTTCGAAAATAATGTTAAAATATGACTAACATTTATAGCGATGATTGATGATTATTATTAAATTAAACATGTTAAGAAAATCAATATTTTATTGGTATGTTTGCCCTGCGTAGGTCGGTATATTTCAGTACTTTTTGGAGGGGCCTCGGTATTTTCGTAAAAAATAATCAGGTCACACTGTGTCATACTCTATGTATGTTTTGGGACTTCCAGTTTGGCGGGAATAGCGAAGGCGCGTTTTTCGAATAGAAAATTTCAATTTTATAAATTAAATTTAAATTGGTGTTGAAGTGCTTGAGGATGGAGGCTGAAAGCGATGGAGAGTATGGAGATGCTTTTACGACGGTAAAAAAACCCAAGGAGGAGAATTCTTGAGGATGATGAGACCAAGAGCGGCGGCGATGGTGATGGCGTCCTTACGGATAAGTATGACACCTTTATAAAACCAGGCTACAAGCAAAATTACCCCGATAATAGTGCAAATACAGAGTTTCCAGTCTTCGTGGAGGGTATACAAAGAGAGGATCGTCTTGGAAACAAAAATATACTGATAATTTCCAAGATGTTTAAAGCAGTGAAAGGGATACATGAACAACGTAGAATAAATGCGAGCAAAATAATGTTGGTGTTTAAACAATCGGCAGCTGCAAATGACTTCCTAAATAATAAATGTTTAGAGGAAAATGTAATCAAAGCGTATATCCCGGCATCGTCAGTTGAACGTATAGGTGTAGTTAGGTTTATACCTAGAGTCTAGCAATGAGGAACTGTACAATAAACTTTCTGCAGAGCAAGAGATAGTGGCGATCAGACGCTTCAAAAAAAAAGTAGGTGATGATGTATTAGTTCTAAACACTATAAGTGTTACATTTGTAGGCACTATGCTGCCGCAATTCATTTATCTAGACAACTGGCGGTACAGAGTGTACCAGTATGTGCCTCCAGTCATGCAATGCTTTCGCTGCATGAAATTTAATCATGCAACAGCAATTTGTAGGAATGAACAGGTGTGTTCGCGCTGCGCACGTGAGCATAATTACAAAGACTACACAGTTGAATTACTGAAGTGCATAAATTGTGGAGGCGCCCATTTGGCGATCTCAAGAGAATGCCCCTTTAAACAAATGAAAATAGATGGTAACAAGAAGACGTACGCAAGTGTCATCAATTTTGACAAAAAAAGCTTCCCTGCTCTGGCTCGGAGTCCGTCGGCGGCTCCGGTAGCTTTGCCGGAAGCCCCCGTGGCCCAGTCAGTAGTTACACCAGCTAAAATTCAAAACAGCCCGCCCAGGGCAAATAGACCTGTTACAAAATCAACTTCAGCTGTGAATAAACCATCAAAGATTGGAGAACTAATTAACGACGAAAAATTTATAGACATAATCGTAAAAACCCTTGTAAGTCTGGGTAATTCCAACACTGTAACAACAGTCTCTCACATTAGAGAGACTTTTTTAAAGAATTGCAAAACATAATGTGTAATCTTCGTATTGCACTACATAATATTAAAAGCATAAACAATAAGAAACCACTTTTAAAATCCTTTTTATTTCAAAATAATATTGACATTTGTTTACTAAATGAGACTTGGCTCAAGGATACTTCTCCATGTTTAAAAATTCCAGGATATCAGTATGTGGGAAAAAATGCTGAAAATGAACATGGTGGGGTTGGTATTTTACTGAGAGATACAATTAAGTTCAAACCGTTGACACTAGATTTTATCAAGACATCCAAAATATAGCTGTATTGGTAGAAACAGATGTAGGTAGGTCCGTTGACTATTCTTTGTGTTTACTGCCCACCTGCAAATCAAAATAGAGGAAACCGAATTAGAATAAACAAATTAAATAGAATTATAAGAGACTTGCCAAGACCATGTTTGGTTTCAGGCGATTTTAATGCACATCATATTGCATTTGGTTGTCAAACAACAAAGGCTAGGGGTAAGGATTTGTATGACCTTTTCGATGAATTTAATTTATGTATTTTGAATGATGGGAGTCCTACAACAGTGAAAAGTCCTCATCATAATGTTTCGGCTATAGATGTTACATGTGTTAGTCCACTTATTGCGCGCTTTGCGAATGGAGAGTTGGAAATGACCCATTGGGTAGTGATCACTATCCTACTTTTATTGACATTACTATTTCAGCCACAAATTATATTTCTAATAATAATATACAGAAATTTATGTATGATAAGGCTGATTGGGCAAAATACTGCTTGGAGTCTGAGGATGTCTTCAAAAATTATAATTTTGAGTTTACTGATCCATTATGTTCATATGATAGTTTTTGTGAATTAATAAATGAGCTTAAAATAAAATGTATCCCCATTCGTAAAGTAGGCAAAAAGATAAGTAGGGTTCCAGCTCCATGGTGGAGCGAGGAGTGTACTGAGGCTGTTCAGAAATCGAAAGAAGCGTTAGCCAAATACAGAGCCGAGTTTAATTTGGAATCATTCATTGAATATAAAAAATAGATGCCCTTCAAAAACGAATTCTAAGTGAATGTAGGAAAAATAGTTGGAAAAATCTCTGCAGTACTTTAAATAGGTATACTCCCATTTCGAAAATATGGAATTACATTCGTAAATTTAAGCGTATTCCTATTAAAACTAAATTAAAGAATGATGAATTTATCCCAGGATTTTTGAAAAAGTTGTCACAATCATCTACATCAAATTTGGATTTAGAAGGTATCTTTGAGTTAAATAATAATACAGAAGTTGCAAATTTCTTTATGAAACCATTCAAATGGAATGAACTTTGTTATTCACTGGACACAAGGAAAGACACTACCCCAGGATTAGATGATTATTTCTTGATGTCCAGGGAGCATATGATAGTGTGGATCTTCATCAACTTGCATTGGTTTTGTCAAAGTTGGAATTTCCTGGAAAATTAATAAGATGGATATTCAATTTTACATATGAACGTAAATTGTTTGTAAGGCATAATAACATTCTACATGGCCCAGAATCAGTGAGTAAGGGATTGTTGCAGGGTGCATCACTTTCACCAATCCTTTACAATTTGTACACTTCACAGATGTTAAAATACATAAATTGTGATGTAAATACTTCTGTAGTGGACAATTTGCAGATGATATTTTGTTGTATTATAGTAATAGAAATGTTAATTTAATAAATCAAAACTAGAATGATTCTCTAAACCAATTGCACAATTACTATAGTAATGTCTTAAAGCTCAATATTAATAGTGAAAAGAGTTCTTGTTTAATAATTGGAAATAATAAAACACAAGTAATAGTTTCCTATAATAATGAAATTATACCAAGAGTAAATGAGAAGAAATTTCTAGGAGTTATTTTAGATGAAAAGTTAAAGTTCCATAGTCATATTATGTACATATGTAAAAATGCTTTAAAAGGAATAAATGTTTTAAGATCCCTTACGGGAATTTTTTGGGGCTCAGATCCAAAAATATTAAGTATGTTGTATAAAAGTATTGTAAGAAGTCATTTTGATTATAGTTGTCTAGCTTATATTAATGCTAATCCTAATGCGCTGAAAAAATTAGATGTTGTTCAAAATATGGCATTGCGAATAATCACTGGTGCAATGCGATCTACACCAATTAATGCAATGGAAGTTGAAGCTTGTATAGAACCTCTAGTTATAAGAAGGATTGGAGCAGCTAAAAAAAACTGTATTAAAGTATTAGCTAACAGTAATTCAATAGTGTTAAAGAAATTGTATTTACCAGATGAATTAAGTCAGGGTTTGCCAGATTTAGAGATTACTCCAGCCAATGTAGTTTCCAGGAGACTACCTGAAATGTGTACAATGATGGCTCATGTTAAAAAGTCATTTGTAAATATGTATCATAGTCAAAACTGGCCAATGTATCTTTTTTCTTATGATGTACTTTTATTAGAACCTATCAAATTAGATTCTCGAAAAATAGAAAATGAATATGAATTTCAAGAGCGAATTGCTGGTATTCAATCTTATAGGATTTACACTGATGGATCAAAGTCAAATAATGGGGTCCATGCAGCTATGTATGATCCACAAAAATATTCTTCAAGGTGTTTTAAAATTCATGATGAATGTAGTATTTTCACAGCTGAAGCTTATGCTATTTATTTATCTCTTTTGTACATTCAAAATATTTCACACCATAATCAGTTTATGATTGTATCTGACTCTTTAAGTGTTCTGCTTGCCCTACAAAGAACTAACTTATCCTACAAACAAAACTATGTACTATTTATGATAAGAAATATGCTACTTAAATTATACTCACAGAATATAGATATAGAGTTTAAGTGGGTTCCATCCCACCAGGGAATCACTGGTAATGAAGAAGCAGCATGTGGAATATGGGATGAAGACCACAGAGAGATACTGCTAGTTCCTTTCACTGATCTGTTCACCCTCCTGAAAGAAAAGAAAAGAGAGATCTGGAATAATTACTGGTTGCATATAAATACTAGTAAAGGTCAATGGTATGCCAGAATCCAGAAGAAACTTCAAGCCAAGCCTTTGTATCATAGTGAATTGCATCGGGATGATTATGAGAGAAAGTTTACTTCAATAATTAATAGAATGCGGTTTGGACATTGCCTTACGCCGGCTCACCTGCATAAACTAAAGATAGTAAGAACAAAAGCCTGCTCTCATTTATTTATTTATTTATTATTAATTTACATATTAAGTAGGTACAATAGTTAGTTAGTAGCATCTTTAAACCTATGTTAGGTTTGTCTAGACACTAGGTTCTCGATGTGTTACTGTATTTGAGATAAAAATGCACAACAAAAACATCAGTGAATTATAAGTAGGAGTAATAAGTAGGTAGGCATTAAAACTAACTAACATTGTGATAGTGAAGATGCAAATCTAAAACACATAATCCAAGAATGTCCAGCATTCTCTATTCAGAGACTGGCTATGATAGCGGATATAATGGAAGTTGAAGAAGTACCCCGCCTGCTACATGATATATTAGCAAATCTAAAATTATTTCGTCCTCTGTTCAAATTCATTATGAACACAGTTGAGAAAATATGAAAAATTATTGGTTAAAGACCTCTGACTTAAAAGCTGTAAAAATAAACTACAAACAAACAGTGACAGTGAGTGAGTCAATAATAAGTGACTAATGCCAGACGACAGTGTCTTTAAAAATCAAGATTGGCCAAAAGGACGAGTATTCAGGCCGTTAAAAAAAAACTATGTTGATGATAACGCTTGACATGATGAAACATCACTATCAATCAAAACAAAACAAATCAAATGTCGTCGAAAGTTCGAAGGTCCGGTTCGTCTTTCGCGTTATAATTATTTCGATAGTTAATTAGTTTTATTTTCCGTACGTTATCAATACATGAATTTGTGGGGATGTACAATTTTAGTTTAGTTTGGCCGTTAGTACAAGTAGCACCATTCACCGCGTCCATACAAATATAATTGTTTGCCGTTGTTTTGTGCACGTAAATAATTTGATTTCGTATCTTATCATTCCATTTTTATAAGTGTTGCACTGAACCACAACTAACTGTACATTGTAGCTTAGTTACGGAGCTTTTAAAATGATCGATTTACTTGGAATATACATATCGATTCCTCTCTATGCAGCAGGGTGAGTGACCTTAATCTGAAAAATAATAAAATTGCTTACATTTTCAAATATTCCTCGATAACCCTCAGTCACATATATTATAATACTAGCCTCAGCACAGCAGCTTACATTTCAGCTGTATATTTTTTTTTTATAGACTAGGATGACAACAATTTTCTCTGATCATTCTACTATTAGGTCTACTCTCACTTAGCCTAGTTTCTGAGATTTTTTTTAATTTAAAAATTTCGTGCGACCATACTATTATACAGCTACATTCAATGGACTAATAACATTGTGTAATGATGTGTTAAAATCCCTTAACCAGCCTTGTTTCCTTCCTGACATGAACAGGCAGTAGATAAAATGGATGTTGCAAAGTGATCCTTTACATTTTAATGAATAAATGAATTAGACTCGACTTTTTAAGTCTGTGTGGTGATTGTTGGTGTTAGGTGGTTGGAAAAGGATCATGAAACATAGCATTAATAATATTTGGGTATTGCCTTCTGTAGTGGACTAATTATGGTTTATCACCATAATCCTCAAGGCCTCCCTCAGGCCGACCCCAAGCCTACTCCAGGCTTTCTCCAGGCCTCTCCTAGGCCACTCCCAGGCCTGCCCCATAGAGTGCCATAAATAACTATCTTGGACTACCTCAATTCACTGACTCCCCACAATCCTTAAGATATCACTGGTCCCTCGGGCATCCAATCAATCATGGAAACTATTGTGTTTATAATAAGTAATATTAATACCCATAATTATGTACATTAAAAATTTACAAAGATCTTTGTTAAAATTTACAAAGATCTTTGTAAATTTTCCACTTGGCTAACATATAATTTGTCTTATAATCAAAACATCAAGGTGAAATACATAAATATGCTATCCAAGTAGCAACATAAGTAGGTGCATAATGAATTAATTTTATTACTTGCTGAGTACAAACGATATGAACAAAAAGATATCTGCAATAATAACCTTGATGGAAAACTTACTGCCATCATATATAAGTAAGGACCTTGGTGCCGTGGTGGATAAGTAGTTATCCAGCTAAGACATAAGAAGTTCAGACTCTATCATGAGCCCACATTAGTCCACTGCCGGATGTAGGCCTTTCTCACACTTAGCCTGGTGTTCTGCTCTTTGCATCCACAATCTACCTGCCGGCTTTCTCAAGTCATCGCTCCACTTAGACAAGACCACTCTACTCAAGAACTCGTTGTCGGTTCTTTGGCACATTATGCCCATTTCTCTGTGAATTTAGCTTGCTCATCCTCTGAGCTAAATCGATGACTTTCATTATTTCTCAGATAATTTCATTATAGACTAGCTTTGCCCACGGCTTGACCCGCGTGGCTACTGGATTAAAAGTATCCTATGTATTAGTTTGATTTGTAAGCTATATTACTGTAAAGTTTCATTTTAATCCGTTCAGTAGTTTTAGCGTGAAAGAGTAACAAACATCCATCCTCACAAACTTTCGCATTTATAATAGTGGTAGGATTTTGGTAAATTTTGGTCCAGAGAAAATTCATGGTAGCATGGTAGCATGTAGCATGGTATCTACTTGTGGTTACTGATACCCATGACCCAGGGAATCCTTGTATGGTGTCAGGATAGGTCTATGCATATGACTGTAACTTCTGACTATAATACTATGTATGTGACCAAATATCAGTGTTTTATTATCCATCAAGAGTTCTGTCTCCATCATCAGATCAGCTAGCTCAGAATACGAAACCAGGGTCTAGACAAATATCACTTTTTGTTATCGTTAACGCCTGCGGAAAGATTAATTTGTATGGAAATGACATTAGCTGTGGAAATGTCATGTGACAGCTGCCAAGTTTTACCTTGACAAATTTGCGTTAGCGTGAAAGGAAAAGTAAGCGTGAGGTATTTGTCTAGAACCCTGATGTTGTTGACAAAGGTAGGTATTATCGGTCCAAGGTTCATTCTCCGAAAACCAATGTTTACCTGCAATGCGAGGAGATTTGACGTAAGAGGATATTTATGCGTTTCTTTGCTTGTCTTTACCATTTATTTCCGAAATGGCTTATCCGATTGTAATACGGTTTTGCAATCGATCTGGAGTTCTAGACAAATACCTCACGCGTAGTTTTCCTTTCACGCTAACGCAAATTTGTTAAGGCAAATCTTGGTAGAAGTGACATTTCCACAGCTAATGTCATTTTCATACAATTCAAAGTACAAAGTAGTTTCCCTTTAATAGAGACAGCAAGAAACGTGTTAATGGACACATTCTTAGATATACTTAATACTTTATTTTATAAAACTACGTCAATGTTAAATTACTAATTAGTCTAACATAGATTGTAATACTATAAGGTTTTTAGACAAATGTCTACCACTTTGGTATACGAAAGTGGTATTTGTCTAGAAACAAGCCTGCGGAAAGATTAAATTGTATGGAAATGACATTAGCTGTGGAAATGTCACGTGACGGCTGGCAAATTTGCGTTAGCGTGAAATGAAACGTAACGTAACGAGGTATTTGTCTAGACCCTGGCCCACACTAGAATTCACTGTATTAAGGATATCAGGAACTAACCATGGTATCGCGACACTCGGACCTGGAACAAACGTCTGCAGAGCATTTAAAAATCTGTCCCTCTGCGGGAATCGAACTCTTGTGTCAGTCGAATTCTGATGCTCTTAATCAAAGGGATAAAAATGAAACAAAAAAGAAATCTAAATTATTTATTTCAAATTTTACTTAGTTTTGTTTTTAAGTTGAAGTTTCTATATGATCCTTGTGATTTAAATGAATTAGAACCTACTGGGTCTCATTACGAAACGTGGTTTAAATCAGTGGTTTATCTCTCAAAGTTAGACCAGACTTTTGATACCCGATTTTTCAAGACAAATTGTTATAACAAAGCATACAAAGTTTAAAATTGAATGTTAACATAAATTTGCCGACAGTCTATTTGACGTTACAAAAAAAGGTTTGATGATAAATAACTGCTAAAAGATAAACCAGGCAGCCACCTAGTTTATTTCTATCATAACTCAACCTCTTTTTGAGAACCTAATTTCTTTTGGTAGCCAATCAAAATAATGTGTATTTTTTTTGTGGTTTTGAAATTTTTGTAAATCATATTGACAGCTCGCGGTTGTAGACCTTATTCGCTTTGCCATAATATTACTTTTTGGATAATGTATATTTAAACCTTGGTTTAGTGGCTCTGACAGAACTTGAGTTCAACTCGAGTTTAGACCACGTTTCGTAATGAGACCCACTGACTTTGACTTTGACTTTGACTCTTATCTTCCAGACTGCTGATACTGGGAGCCTCGATATCAGCTGGTGTGTTAATTTTCCACATCGCTGTGGTGCCGTTGATCTTCAAATACTCCAAGACATTTAGGCGGACGCTGGTTTTTGCAAATTTTGGTGAGTTTTTCTTTCATACCACCGCTCCTCTTTTGACCATTTTGACCCCACACATAATAGCAAACAGCATTAAATAAATAATGCTGGACATTTTTCACACAGCATCATCTAGCCCCAAAATAAGCAGAGCTTATGTTGTGGGAACTACATGACTAATATACTACTTATTTGCATTTTTTTGTAAATACATGCATATTATACATAGAAAACACCCAGACCTCTTTGACGACCTCTTAGGCGCAGTGGACGAAAGCCCGCCTTTGACGCAGAAGGTTGCGGGTTCGATTCCTGCCGCGGGACAAATGTTTGTATGATCTGCAAATATTTGTCTCGGGTCTGGATGTTTTCTATGTATAATATGGATGTATTTACAAAAATAATTTTATAAGTAGGTATATCAGTCATTTACTTCCCATAACACAAGCTCTGCTTAGTTTGGGGCTAGATGATGCTGTGTGAAAAATGTCCAGCATTATTTATTTTGTTTTACATACTCAAATATTTGTCCCGCGGCGGGAATCTTACCCGCAACCTTCTGCGTCTCAGGCAGACCTTCGCCCACTGCGCCACAGAGGTCGATCGTCATTATTTGTAAATTAATTATTCGTTCATACCTACTTTACACTTAGTATGATTATTTTGTTTTGTTTTCGTTTTAAATGTTATGTCTATAGGGGGCAATGTGTTTTAGTACGCATATATTAGCTTCACTTGTAACACATGACATGGTAACTACTTGCAAAACGCGGGTATGTGCCAAATCTGATGTTTGGACGTGCCTCTACCTACCCCCTCCTCGGTATCATCAAAGATAAAGAAAAAGAAAGAAAGAAAGAAAGAAAATACATTTATTAACCAGAAACACAACACAACAGGTGACAAAATACAAAACAAATAAATACAAACACAGAAAGTTTCATTAAAATACTACAAAATATAAAATAAAAATATATGTGTTGTATGGGGTCAAAAGGTCCCTATCTCAGCAAGATCTGAGTATCTATCAAGGGAAACAGTCATGTTTTTTTAAATATATACAGGGTGTCCCGGAAAACGTATACTATACGTCAGTATACGTTATACGTTTTTCTTTCAAACCATGAAAATGAACATTTGTGTGGGTACAGTTCTTAGGAATTTTTATTTTCACATTTCCATAAAAAAACTTATAAAACTACGTCTGTCCTTCCTACATTGATAGGTAGCTTGAGTATGTAGGTACTCAAGAACGTTTCTTTTTGCATGACACACTAAAGATACCTGCCTTGTGGGCTGAAATTAATCACGACCTAGAAAACAGCACTTCCAGTCTAGGTTTTTTCAAACGGAAATTCAAAAATTCACAGCCGTATGAAGGTAGCCGCTTGCATTGCCGCCGTCAGCTCATTGTTTGGAGTTTCACAAACACACAAAATCATATCGTTATACTCCCCATTGCTGTACGTAATTGACATGATCCAACAGAAACTTGGAAGTTAAAACTACGAAAAATTATACAACAAGATGACACCAAACAAATGTCAAAAAAATTAAAAAGCTGATCAATGTCATTTGAACTTGTCGATAAATTTTTTGGGGTTCATTTTATGAAATTTGAAACCCCTTTTTATTTTGACATTTGCCGCGTCACTGATTATTACTTAATCGCTCTGAGTTCTTTCCTTACTAGGTTGAAGTAGTTTAGCCCTGAAAAGAATAATACCCGATAGTGAAAAATAAGAATTAAGTGCAGAGACAGAGGCTTCTGTTTGGTTCAAGGATATCCTTGAATATTCTAACATATTTGGCCTGTGCACAAAAGAAAACTATGCCTTTTCGATTACGTATCGATGTTCTCCTTCGTGGTTTGAGAGCTCAATAGCATTGCGCAATTATCAGTTTTAGCCTTTAAAAATGGTGCACGTTGGAATTTGAACCCACTGAAAGGATGGTGTTTCCCTCCATCATTTTAGAGCTTAATACATTTTTCGGGTACAGAAAACCATTGATGCATGACTGAATTTGAACCCATGACCTTTTAATCGAAAGTCGGGAAAGCCATCCACTACGCCACTAGTGCTGTTGAGAGGCGTTGAGAAACCCATACTTGACGACGTATTACTTGGTGACAGTGACGACGATCATTAAGGTAGGTACATGACTTTGTTACCTAACAAGTTTTCGTTCATTCTTTCGTCGTGTTTACTAATACTTTCTTGGCCATCCATCCTACACTTTGTGACGTATGCTGTCCATAGAACAGGCCCAAATGAACCTTTAGTTCAAGTTTGCGTCATTGTAGTTGATAGATTTTAGGACCTACACATGTTAACATCACAACTACGAAAAAATGTTGTACCTACGGAACCATTTTCAAAATAATAATAAAACTTACATCGCAAAGCGGACTCCATGGTGTAGACTCTTTGGTATCGGTATCGGACTCTTTGGTACGATATTTCAATTACCTCGTGTGACGTCACACTCAAAAGTCAACTAAACAGCTGTTTTGTTGATTTTAGGGATGTGCTAAGAGCAGGAAGAATGGTAACTTTGATGGTCTTTTCATATATACAATGTCCCCACCACGATGTCCATGACCTCCTTTCGGCATTATATACACGTTCCGAGACATCATGTATAATAATTTCTATCGTTGTTAATAACGTGGAAACTAAGCTAATCACCTAAAACAATCCATTTACCTACTTTCGTAAATAATCTTTTTCGTTACTGCTGTTAAAAATTATACCTATTTCATATTGTTGTATTTTATTTGTATCTAAGTGATTGCTAATCAAATAATCTACCTAAACTATCAATGATAATTATCATTTACGAAATTAGGTAAATAGGTTGTTAGGTGATTAGTTTAAATCCAACCTTACCAACAATAATATAGAATATAGGTTATTATATAATTAAATAAATAATGCTGGACATTTTCACACAGCATCATCTATCCCCAAACTAAGCAGAGCTTGTATTATAGGAACAACAGGACTGTTTATACTACTTATATACATTATTTTGTTGTAAATACATTGAAAACATCCAGACCCGAGACAAATATTTGCAGATCATACAAACATTTGTCCCTCGGCGATAATCGAACCCGCAACCTTCTGCGTCTCAGACGGGCCTTCGCCCACTGCGCCACAAAGATCGTCTTATACAGACTTAATAAATAAATAATGCTGGACAATTTCACACAGTATCATCTAGCCCCAAACTAAGCAAAGCTTGTATTATGGGAATTAATACATATCTGATAAACTACTTATATACTGTTTTTGTAAAAACATACATATTATACATAGAAAACAAACCCGAGACGAATATGTGCGGATCATACAAACATTTGTGCCGCGGCGGGAATCGAACCCGCAACCTTCTGCGTCTCAGACGGGCCTTCGCCCACTGCGCTACAGAGCTCGTGAAAATCCTATCCTACTAATATTATAAACGTGAAAGTTTGTTAGGATGGATGTTTGTTACTCTTTCACGCAAAAACTACTAAACGGATTTTGATGAAACTTTACAGTAATATAATTTTTACCATGATTTGTGAGTTTGAATGTTTCCCGATATTTCGGCACAGTTGCATGTACCACGATCACGGGAGGAACTGTGCCGAAATATCGGGAAACATTCAAACTCATGGTAAATTTCCCGTTTTTTAGTAAAAATTATGTTCAAAACCATGATATTTTCAAAAGTTAACAGTAATATAGTTTATACATCAGAATAACATAGGGTACTTTTTATCCGGGTACCACGCGGGTGAAGCCGTGGGCAGTAGCTAGTGTAAATATAATATTATGAGTATGTTTCATTATGTTTCAGTACAATGGCCAATGAACTTTGACTACGACGATCCATCACAAGCCGGGCTCGAGGGAGCCAGGAATCTCAGCGTGAAATATGAATCTAAGGTCGACAAATGCAATGTTAAAATAGGTAATCGAAACAAGCTAATATAAATCTATACTAATATTATATAGAGGAAAGATTTTTTTGTTTGTTTTTTGTTTGTATCGAATAGGCTCCGAAAATACTGGACCGATTTTAACCATTTTTTTAACAAATGAAAGCTAAATTATCAGGAAGTAACATATGCTATAATTTATTTTCAAAAAAAATAGAGATCCTTAAGAAAATTGCAATAATGTAATCCGTAATCGAAACAAGCTAATATAAATCTATACTAATATTATAAAGAGGAAAGATTTTTTTGTTTGTTTGTATCGAAGAGGCTCCGAAACTACTGGACCGATTTTAACAATTTTTTTACCAAATGAAAGCTAAATTATCAGGAAGTAATATAGGCTACAATTTATTTTCAAAAAAATAGAGATCCTTAAGAAAATTGCAATAATGTAACACAAAGTAGAAAAAATTTGCCGATAAAAGTTATTATTTGGCGTGCGCTGAGAAAACTATTGATGATACATAAAAATTATTAAACATGATTAAAGTACTCATTATTACCTACAATAAAGTTCGCGTGGGAATATATCTTACTATCATAGTTAAGTCACAATAGCAGCTTTTGTGTTCTAAAATTTAATTAGATCGCCGATATTCCCACGGAATCTAAACTTACGCGGGTGAAACCGCAGGGCGCAGCTAGTAATAATATAAACACAATATGAAATCTCTGACGTGTTTTCTATAACGTTGTTGCAGCGCCCTACTGACTTCTGGCGATAAAAACTATCTTAGTTGATTCTTAACTTTTCCAAATGAATGCAATCATTATTTGATTATAACACTAACCTCTGCCCACGGCTTCGACCGCGTGGTACCCGGTTAAAAAGTAACCGATGTGTTATTCTAATGTATAAGCTATATTACTGTAAAGTTTCATCAAAATCCGTTCAGTAGTTTTTGCGTGGAAGAATAACAAACATCCATCCTCACAAACTTTCGCATTAATAAAAGTAGAAGGATTTTTCACTCGGCATCATCTAGACCCGAACTAAGCAGAGCTTGTATTACGGAAACTACTTATAAACACGCATACAGCAAATATATACAGATCCTACTAATATTATAAACGTGAAAGTTTGTGAGGATGTTTGTTCCTCTTTCACGCAAAAACTACTTTACGGATTTTGATGAAATTTTACAGTAATATAGCTTATACATCAGAATAACACATCGGTTACTTTTTATCAGAGTACCACGCGGGCGAAGCCGTGGGCAGAAGCTAGTGTGTCTATATATTTACAGTATCATTGAGTCACTGCGTGAATTCATTTACAATATTTTTATTTCTTTTACTTAATCAGCACTTTAATGCATGAGTAAAGAGCGTGAACAATCAGACCTCCGCTCTTTCATATCAAATAATTACGATTAAGTGCAATAATAAAGTATAAATCATAAAAAAATCAGGTCACCTTTATTTCTTGTGAATAAATAAACGTAGGGCAAGAAGGCCATCGAAAAATACTTTTAAAAGAGAACTCAATGATATTCTGCTAAAAAAAGCGTATTACACAGTGGATGAGTTTTTGTGTGACTGTGCTGTAATTTGACATTTTACTAGCTTCTGCCCACGGCTTCGCCCGCGTGGCACCCGGATAAAAAGTAGCCTATATGTTATTCTGATGTATAAGCTATATTACTGTTAAGTTTCATCAAAATCCGTTCAGTAGTTTTTGCACTAAAGAGTAACAAACATCCATCCTCACAAATTTTCGCGTTTATGATATTAGTTGGATTTTAATTTTAATGGCATTTCTGTGTAGTTTAATTTAATTCGAGAACGAGCTCGGCGTCGCGGCGGGCTGGTAGCTGTGACAAAGGAGGTGCGGGGTCGATTCCCGCTACGGGACAATTGAACCCGTGAATTACTATACCTTCTATTTTTTTGACTGTTATTTGTGAATCCTGTTAATATTATAAACGTGAAAGTTTGTGAGGAAGTTTGTTCCTCTTTCACGCAAAAACTACTGAACGGATTTTGATTAAACTTTACAGTAATATAGCTTATACATCAGAATAACACATAGGCTACTTTTTTACCGGGTATCACGCGGGCGAAGCCGTGGGCAGAAGCTAGTATGCTTATAATTGATTAAAATGTGATTAGGTTGATCCGTTCTAATTAAGTAAATAATTAATCAATCCTACTAATATTATAGACGCGAAAGTTTGTGAGGAAGGATGTTTGTTACTCTTTCACGCAAAAAGTATTGAACGGATTTTGATGAAACTTTACAGTAATATAACTTATATATCAGAATAACACATAGGCTACTTTTTATCCGGGTACCACGCGTTTGTAGCCGTGGGCAGAAGCTAGTATATCATATTATATTTTTCAGGAATATGGCACGTTTTACCAAAGACATCATACGAGAAACTGAAAGGTCATTTCGAGGAACGCGCTGATAAGGAAAACCTTTACAAACTACTGGATGAAGAGTTGGCCTCTTCGAAGAACCCTATCGTAGTTTATTTTCATGGTAAGTCATTACCATCATCTACAGCCCTTTGAAGCCCACTTCTGGACTTAGGCTTTGACAAACTAGGAATATAGAATAACCTCGACTCTGTAGTTCACTAACTAAACTAAATTTAAACTGTCGATCTCTTTTACTGATAGTGCAAGCAAGAAAGAGATAGCTACAATTTTAGCGCTGTCAAATCAGTTTACGTGCCGCTTTTCTTTGTGTTTATGGTCAGCATGTTTTGAAATGACGACAAATTTGTATGGAAAACTTAAATCTGACTAATTTGACAGCACTAAAATTGTAGCTATCTCTTTCTTGCTTGCGCTATCAGTAAAAGAGAGCGACAGTTTACATTTAGTTTAGTTAGTGAACTACAGAATCGAGGCCAATATCGGAGTATTTATATTATCTAAAATCTTGGGAATGAAGTTGCTTAAACTCTATGAAAAATGTAGGTACTTTATCTTTGATACGACGAGCAGGTTAACGACGACATTTGTGGTGCAGTAGGCGCAGGCCCGCCTTAGACACAGAAGGTTGCGGGTTCGATTCCCGCCGAGACACAAATATTTGTCTCGGGTCTGGGTGTTTTCAATGTATTTACAACAAAAAAATGTATATAAGTTGTATAACAGTCTTGTATTTCCTATAAGACAAGCAACCTATATACAAGCTCTGCTTAGTTTGGGGCTAGATGATGCTGTGTGAAACTGTCCAGCATTATTTATTTATGGACAATTAAAAAGAATAACCAGCTTTGTTTCTTGACTTTCTTTCCTGGCTTGGTCGCGGTGGAACAGGCAGTAGATAAAATTAACGTTTCAAAGTGATCCGTGTAATTTAATAAATGAATTTTCACACTGACAAAGATTCTCTCTCTTTGTCAAAGTGGAAATTCATAAGTATTATGCACAATAACAAGTACAAAAATCTAAAAGAATCCTTCTTATATTATAAACGCGAAAGTTTGTGAGGATGTTTGTTGCTCTTTCACGCAAAAAGTACTGAACGGATTTTGATGAAACTTTACAGTAATATATATACTAATATTATAAAGAGGCTTGATTTTATTGTTTGTTTGTTTGTTTCTTTGTATCGAATGGGCTCCGAAACTACTGGACCGATTTTAACCAAGTTTTCAATAATAGAAAGCTAAATTATCACGAAGTAATATAGGCTAAAATTTATTTTTAAAAAATAGGGATCTTTAAGAAAATTACAATAATGTAACCCAAAGTAGCAAAATTTTGTCTATAAAATTCATTATTTGGCGTGCGCTGAGAAAACTATTGATGATACATAAAAATGATGTACTACATGATTAAAGTACTCATATATATCTAAACATGATAGTTAAGTTACATTAGTAACTTTTGTGTTCTAAAATGTAATTAAATTGCGGGTAGAAACAAAAGTTGGTTACATTCGTATCGTAGTGTTAATTGTTATTCAAATAAATACTTTTATCATCAAGGGTATTTATGTAGCAGTAAAATACTTTTTAATTCATTCGAATCAGACATTTAATTTCGAAAACTATGCGGGTGAAACCGCGGGACGCAGCTAGTAGCTTATAAATCAGAATAACACATGCAATTTTTATCCGGGTACCACGCGTGCGAAACCGTGGGCAGAAGCCAGTTTGAAATAAAATAAAAATTTACTACTTAACTCGTTTTATTTTGTTTGTAGGAAACTCTAATAATCGTGCGACAGCACACCGGATATCTTTGTACAAGTTCTTCCAGAAAATGAATTTCCACACCATAGCGTTCGACTATAGAGGTGAGTCTGGCTTTCTTTATGCAGGTAAAATAATATTTTCCATTGTATGTGGTACAGCATTTAAAACCTCTTGTAATCTTTCGTACAGTCCGTTCCATCCAAAGGTTGTCTGGTAAAATAATATTGAAAACATTTTCAAAGTTCATACTATTTATTTAAACTGAAATATTTGGTGTGCAATAAAGTATTTTCTATTTTCTATATTATATCTATTTTCTATCTAAGTCGAAGAAAATAAATGTCTCTTGGTATTGATTTTGACTTTATTATCTTGAAATTACTGATTTCCAAAAGGTAATCGATGTAAAAACTATCGTGAACTTGACTATTCATATTGTAAAAACGGCAATTTACGTAGTGCACGACGCGACGCGAAGGGAGAAAGTCGCAATCACTCACCCTGATGAAGACTCTCGGAATGAGTCGAAACTTAGTCGGTGCCTTCACCGATAGTGCACGCGGTGGGCTGGTGGCCGAGGGTGTCTGTGGCACATCTAGTGACTATAATGCTGGGGATATCGTGGAAATACGATTACCATCCAAATATATAGCAATAATCAGAACCGAAACGAATATTTGAAGGCATACAAATCTTTAACTCGCCTCTTTTGCATCTCAGAACTCGTCCACCATGCCACTGACGTCGTCAAACAAACATACTTTACGTGCTCTACGATCGCGTTAAAAAAAAGTCCCAACCAGTTTTTTCTATAGCCCCCCGGCTCTTACACCACTTACAACCCCTTGTCATCTTTCGTACAGTCCGTTCCATCCAAAGGTTGTCTGGTAGAGATCGCTAATTAGCGATAGGACTGCCCACTGTACAACAATTTCAAAGTTTGTACTATTTAAACCGAAATATTTGGTGTGCAATAATGTATTTTCTATCTATCTATATTATGCCTCTGAGTAACACCTTCTGATCCTCACAGATCTGGTTCTATAAATCTGAGGATGTACGTCATGAGAAAATTACATCATAATTAGTTCTGTGCATGTTTTTTTTATACTTACATTATATATTTACAGGTTACGCTGACTCAACAAATATAAATCCAAGCGAGGCGGGTGTGGTGGAAGATTCCCTAATGGTCTACGAATGGCTTCTTAACACCACGAGAAAGAATGGACGAAAACCGCCTATTTTCATATGGGGACACTCGTTAGGTAAGTTTATCACTGCCTACCCCCTCTGCAAATAAACATACAAAAAACAATTCGGATTCTAATCCCTCAATCACACTGGTTAATTCACCTTATTGTAAACTTTCAATCATACTGGATATTTCACCATCAGTTATTAGACCTTTTTCTGGGCCACCTTACCTCAACCTGGTCAAGTCAATGACATAACACAGGGTGAACAAGAAATAACCGGTGAACGAATGCAATGTTTGCGTACCGGCCAAGACAAATGATTCTAATAAGTATACTAAAAACAGTGTGGAACCCAAAACACTGCCTTGGCTCACCCCACTCAGTGCCTTGAGAAATCATAGCCAATCTGTCAAAGGCCTCGGCTAGGTCGAGAAAGACACAACCGGAAATTTCATGAGGGGCGTATTTTTTTCGTGTTTTTTTGTACAAAATATTGTTTTTTATTAATTATTCTAGGTACAGGAATATCATCGTCTCTCCTAGGGAGACTAGATGAACTATCTAGGGAGTTTCTGGACAGATCACCTCTACCTCTACCAAATGGACTCATATTAGAAGCTCCCTTCAGTAATTTGGCAGATGAGGTGGCTCAGATCCCAATAGCCAGGGTAAGTTGGTCGAGCGAAGCGAGTGCCGTGCTCAGATAATTATTGGGGGTCTGGGTATTGTGGTACCATGGTACTCGTAGTTCCTGTTACTGATACCCACGTTTATGATAAAAGGGCTTTTCATGGAGACCATTTTGCAACGCAAGTTGATGAAAGAACATCGTTTTTGCACATCCAGGATGACTGGTAGAGAATGCTTTAGCATTAAGTCCTCCTAGCACTACATTATTCGTGCGGAAGTATTTAATAAATAAATAGAACGGTCCAGCGACTGCGTTTCTTACTAACATTTTTCATCGGCATTTTTTTTATCCGTGTACAACGCGGGCGAAGCCGTGAGCTGTCAATTATAAATAAGTAGAAATTGAATAATTACTTTGTTTCAGATGGTAACATGGCTGCCATACTTCGATGCGACCTTCGTGTCTCCGTTTAGGACGCATACGGAGCAACTGTTCCGCTCCGATGAGAATCTGAAGCGAGTGGGCGGGTTGCCTGTGCTAATATTGCACGCTAAAGACGACTATATCGTGCCTTTCCGGGTTGGACTTAAGGTAACTTAATATTATTAACATCCTTATATTATTCTATTCTATCCTACCTTATATCTATCTATCTTCTATCTTCGTATCCTAATCTCTTATCATTTTGTCCTATCCTACTTTCCCTTCCTACTATCCTATCCAACTGTTTTATCTTACTATCTGATCCAACTGTCTTATCCTACTATCTGATCCAACTGTCTTATCCTACTATCTGATCCAACTGTCTTATCCTACTATCTGACCCAACTGTCTTATCCTACTATCCTATCAACTGTCTTATCCTAGATAGATATATAAACTCTTTATTGCACACCAAAGCAAAATGGAATCAAAATAAGACGGTGTACAAGTAAACCTACAATAAAATATATATTAATACCCCTCCTACTAACCTAGTCTACTATACTAGCATACTATCCTATCTTATTATTCGATCCAACTGTCCTATCCTACTTTGGGTCGACTTCAGATATTTGTCCTAGGTCTAGGTGTGGTGTCACAGTACTCGTAGTTCCCGATACCGACGACACAGAAAACTCTAGTGCGGGGTTTAAGTATGTGTCTGTTGGGTGATTATTATATTTAACATTATATTTTCAGCTGTATAGATCTATTTTAAAAGCAAGACAAGATGGCGGCGCGCCCGTCAAGTTCCATGCTTATGAGAAAACTGAGAATTTAGGCCACAAATACATCTGCCGGGCGCCAGATTTGGACAAAGTTGTCGGGTAAGAGCTTTACTTTGTTCATGGAGTATTGATTTGGCCGGGCATAATTAATATATGGTCAGAATAAGTAAATATTCTAAATATATATTTCTGTTTCTTATAAATTTGTGCTTACAGGGTTTGGAGTCTCCTTTTAAGCAATTATATGCTTGTATTAAGAACACCCACTTTTCTATAATATACATAAATAAATAATGCTGGACATTTTTTCACACAGCGTCATCTAGCCCCAAACTAAGCAGAGCTTGTATCATGAGAACTACATGACTGATATACTACTTATATACTTTTTGTAAATACATACATATTATACAAAGAAAACACCCAGACCCGAGACAAATATTTGCAAATCATACAAACATTTGTCCCGCGGCGGGAATCGAATCAACCTTCTGCGTCTCAGGCGGGCTTTCGCCAACTGCGCCACAGAGGTCATCAAATTATGTTAATCGCGAAAGTAAGTTTTTGGTTTCAGGGATTTCGTCCAAAACCACATGTGAAGAAAAGATACCAAAATACTTAATCTTTATTTAGAAACCTTATGTGTTACATAAGGTTAGAACATTCAATGTACTGTCTGTATGCACTTGTATATAGGTACTATACAGAGTGTAATAAGACTACTTCCGAAAACTTCGGGAGGTGAAAGTACCCATCAATGCGAACAACTTTTACTATGGAACCAACAATGAACGCGAAAAAAAAAAATCAGCTGTTCCATACATATCAGCCAAGTAGGTATTGAACTTTAGTATGGAACAGCTGATTCTTTTCGCGTTCACATTGATGAGTACTTTCACTCCCCGAAGTTTTCGGGAGTAGTTTTATTACACCCTGTATTTATTCATCTCATGGCCTTATTTAGTCAATTGGATCACAAAATGTGCCTGTTTAGGTTAAGGAATGATGCCTTCTAGTGACTATAGCAAGATGTTCTTCGAAAAGGGCGCTCGTGTGATGTCTTTAGTGTTTCTTCGAAAAGGGCGTTTTGGTGTTTTTAAAGGGTCGGCAACGCTCGTGTGATGTCTTAAGTGTTGCAAGAAACAATAGGTTACGGTAACCGCTGAGCAAAAGATGGGCCCGTATGCGTATGTATAAAAAGAATGTGGACATAAAAAATCGTGAGAGCTTTAATGTTATACAATTTATAGGTTGGGTTAGTTTGGTACACAAAATGTAAAATTTTAATTAAGGCCGTCACACACGGGATCTAGAATGTATGTGTTTACATCCCGAAATGTATATTTTTATATGTCAAGTATATGTGATGGAATATCCTCATAATAATGTAATGTTTCAGAAATCAGAATATTTATTTAGACGATTCGATCGCGCGTCACGAGTTGCGGGTTCGATTCCCGCTGCGGGATAAATGTTTGTGTGTTCGCAGATATTTGTTCCTGATAACCATGACACGGAATCCTAGTGTGGGATTAGGATATACATATGTGTCTGTTACTTGTTTTATTTATTCGAATACATTAGTTGTAGATTATATGAAGGTATATGTATTGATTGTATGGTTTGCTATATTATCATATATTGTTAGGTACTTCCAAAATCATTGCATGCCTTTAGGGATTTTTTTACTCTGATACGTATTCTTTTGTATTTTAATTGTCCAAATTAAGTTTAAAGAAAATCGCACCACGCGTTAAACATTTTGGGATTTTATATGTAATGTCGCGTGATGTAAATATATTAAAGTACCTGTTTGTGACGGCTTTAAGTGTCTAGGAATACGTACATTCCTCAAAGTTTGCTTTAAACAACATCCAGTGTATATTATGTAATGGTTGAGTGATATTATTCTTTGCTAGGTTTTAATATGTTTATCATTGTTATTATTTTATAAAACAATTTATTTTATAATTATGGTTCTATGATATAGTGGAATAAAGGGGCATATTTATTTTATAAACAAATGTTTTACTACAAAAATTCCCATTTATAAAGTTCTCGTTATAAATAACATCAGTCAAATTTAATTGTTCATGTAAATTTAATTAAATGTATCACAAAATAAATTATTGACATGATAAGGCGACATAACCCACCAATTTAAAAATGACGTCATATGTATACTTGGATACGTACTTATGTGAAAACAAATGAATTTCTGTATGTCTGTTGGTATGTTTGATCCGTGAAAGGTTTTCTCCATTGCCATTTTCAGAGCCACCATTGTCATTTAATTACTGTAGCAAAATGGCTATGGGGTGCAGAAGAACTCATTTCGACAGGCTCATGGCTAAATATTAAAACGCTATTTAATATTTAGGTAGACTTAGAAATAGCGGTGGGGTATGCATTTGTATGAAGTTATAATTTTGTAATCATCCCTAAAAAAACTTAATAAATAATGCTGGACATTTTCACACAGCATCATCTAGCCCCAAACTAAGCAGAGCTTGTGTTATGGGAACTTCAAGATTGATATACTACTTATCTTTTTTTTGTAAATGCATACATTTAATACATAGAAAACAGACCCGAGACAAATATTATTCAGATCATACAAACATTTATCTCGCGGCGAGAATCGAACCCGCAAACTTTGCTTCTTCGTTTTAAGTCGTGATTGCGCGTTAAATTTTCAGTATTATCGGATAACAATGTCAAAAACTTATAAAGTTTTAATCGAAGACGCATTTTAAATGAGTGAGATTTTTTTCGTTTTTAACCTTACTATTTGTATTAGGTATAGTATTTGTGACCTAACTCAGTGACCAATAAAGGCCCCCCCACACAGATGTGTTTTTTAACGGACGATCTTATCACATTGCTTTTTTGCTATATGTTGTACAGACAGACCAACTGACAGATATTTTTTACTCGTAGAGGTATAATATGTATTATTATTTTTCTGTGACCAAAATGTAGCCTAAGACTAGGTAAGTTAAATCAAGTAATGTTGAAAAAATCTTTAAGTTACTCATTTAAAAAAATCATATTTAAACCTCACAGTGGTGACCAGTTAATCACGTTCATCTTACACACATTTTAGTGTGTGAAAGCATTTACTTAGAGGGTTAAATAGCTAATTTAATATAATTAGCTCAGGTGCCAATATACCTACATTACCAAGTTGGTAAATACATGTGCTAAAGCAAGTTAAAACGAAAAATACACTCAGTAATTATAAAAAGAAAAACATTACCAATTAAATGTTTAACAAGTTAACTGCGTTCATTCAGAATGCATAAGATATGTTTTGTTTTATTGCTGATCGAAACTTTAGCTTTGGTGAGTAATATTAAATAATGCTGGACATTTTTCTGTCGTAAATATAAACTGGGTCTCATTACGAAAGGTGGTTTAAATCGGTGGTTTATCTTTTAGACTTTTTATTCCTGATTTTTTAGACAAATTGTTGTGCAAAGGAAACAAGGTTAAAAATTGAATGCTTACAGTCTATTTGACAATTCAAAAAGAGATTTGACTACATATAACTGCTAAAAGATAAACCAGGCGGTCACCTAGTTTATTTCTATCATAACTCAACCTCTTTTTGAGAGCCTTTCTTTTGGTAGCCAATCAAAATTGTGTTTTTCTTTTTTATTTTGGTTGAGAAGTGTTTTTTAAACCAAATGCTCATCCCGCGGTTTTATTTAATACTTAAATTGTAGACCTTAGTTACTTTGCAATAATACTCTTTTTTCGATAAAGTGTTTCTGACAGGAGTTTAATTGGTTACCAAAAGAAAGTAGATCCTCAAAAAGAGGTTGAGTTATGATAGAAATAAACTAGGTGACCGCCTGGTTTATCTTTTAGCAGTTATTTGTAGTCAAACCTCTTTTTGAAATGTCACATAGATTGTCGGCTATTATACTATAGCATTCAATTTTAAACCTTGTTTCATTTGCACAACAATTTGTCTTAAAAATCAGAAATCAAAAGTCTAAAAGATAAACCACTGGTTTAAACCACATTTCGTATTTATGCACAAGACCCATTATGCTGAGTAGTTTAGCTAAGCTTAAGTCAATTCATAGATTTTATTCCACAGCAACAAAACAACACGGATTCAAATCAGACGGACGAACATACTAATGATGATGATGACCAAGGTAAATTTTGGGTTATTTCCATTGACCCCCGACCCTCGACCCCATCGGGGGTCAAGGATTCCGAAGAAGTCCGATTCAAACTTTACATTGATAAAAAAACAGTATCACGACTGTATATAGACTGTACCCCTGTGGATGGACATTCTCAGATACTCAGTATGTAGATCTTTGAGGATACCAAGTTAGGGGTAGTCAGAGACACGTCCAAACATTATATCTGGCACATGCCCGCGTTTTTGCAAGTAGTTAGCGTTCCACGTGGCAGTTATTATTACCTCCATATTGTAGGTACAAAATTAAAAGTTACTGTGAGTAATCATTTCATCAAGTTTGATTTTTTATAAGTATTACGGTGTCTGTACTGTTAATACACTGTGACTAAGATTTTTGGATTGGGTAGAACGGAGCATATGTTTTGGGTTGAACGGATAAAAATAATATTGGGTAGAAATATTGTGGGTTGAACGGGAAAGCACTCTTTTGCAAGCTCATCGCACATTGGAACACTAACCGATAACACATGCCTTCGAGTAACGGCATGCCTCAGACAATATTAATAAAAAAAAAATACAATATACAATACATTACAATCTTACTACTATAATAAACGTGAAAGTTTGTGAGGATGGATGTTTGTTACTTTTTCACGCAAAAACTACTGAACGGATATTGATGAAACTTTACAGTAATATAGCTTATACATCAGAATTACACAAAAGGTTACTTTTAATCCGGGTACCACGCGGGCGAAGCAGTGGGCAGAAGTTAGTAATACAATAACAATACTAATCTAATACCCTAGTGACGACCCCGGTTGTGCGGCGGGCAAGTAGCCGGCTGTGATGCAGGTGTGGGTTCGAACCCCTCTGCGGAACAAATGTTTGCATGTTCTGCTGATATTTGTTCCGAATCTGTCTTTTGTGGTACCATGGTACTCGTAGTTCTTGATACCTATGATACAGGTACCAAACATCCATCCTCACAAACTTTCGCGTTTATAAAGTAGTAGGATTTTTTCCTGAGCACGTGTTTTTTTAAAGGTCTCACAAAATTATGTATGCCTTGCATGGGTGCATCTGATATCTTCAGTGATCTACAGCAAGAAAATGATTTATCGTGTGACTACTATGATGGCAACGAAGACAGTACTAGCAATGATAGTGGAGATGATAGTAAAAGTGGAGATAACAGTTGGGGCAGTATAGAAAATAGCAGGGAAAGCGAGGAAGATTGTTGGGGTAATCAAGAAAAAAGCGGTGAAAGTGCGGGAGATTGTAGAGACAGTAAAGAACAGAACAGTATAAGTGAGGAAAAAAGATGGGATTGTAATGAAAATAGCAGGGAAAGTAGGGAAGATAGTTGTGGTAATCAAGAAAAAAGCGGGGAAAGTGTGGGAGATTGTAGAGACAGTAAAGAACAGAACGGTAAAAGTGAGGAAAAAACATGGGATTGTGATGAAAATAGCAGTGAAAATGAAAAAGATAGTTTAGGCAGTAATGAAAATAGGAGAGAAAGTGGAGAAGATATTAAAGACAGCAAAAGAAAAGGATCTGATGAAGTTAGCAGTAATGGCGATGATTCTGATGATGAAGACTCTTCCGGTAAGAAATTCAATATTTTAATACATACATATAGTCACGCCTGTTTCCCAGAGGGGTAGGCAGAGACCAAGGATTTCCACTTGCTACGATCCTGACATACCTCATTCGCTTAATTCATCCTCATCACATTCTTCATACAAGCTCGGCGGTTTAGTGTACTTCTGACCTGGCCTTTTTCTAGAATGTCTCCGATTTGGTCGGATATTTTAATAAATCTACAAAATATTAATAGCTTCCGGGCGAAATCGGGGATTTTATTATAGGATACGATCTACCTGTTCCAAATTTTATCCCAATCGGCTCACCCGTTACGGAAATTACCTACAAGCAACAAAGATTCAAACGTCCCATTTATATATTTATAAATTCCCATTTATATATTAGTAGGATAGGATTATAATAATAATAATAATGCTGGACACTTTCACACAGCATCATCTAGCACCAAAGTAAGCAGGGCTTGTGTTATGTGAACTACATGACTGTTAAACACTTACCTATGCTTTTTTTTGTAACTAAATACATATTAATATGCATAGAAAACACACAGACCCGAGACAATAATTTGTAGATTAAACAAACATTTGCTTTGCGGTGGGAATCGAGCCCACAACCTTCTGCGTCTCAAGCGGACCTTCATCCACTGCGCCACCAGAGGTCGTCGAAAGAGAATAATTTTCTATTAGATAGATTTTGCTGCGACGCAAGAGGTGCGGGCCTCTTCTTCGAGGAGTAGCGAAAGTATTTTTGGAGTTAGTTTTCACAAGTATTTTTATATTGCAGGTAGTATATTTGATATCAGGGAAAGATACAACGAATACAAAGAAAAAAATGGTAAGTATCTTTTTTTAAAATACCTAACTAATTCAAAACGTTGTTCTGGAATTTAGTAAAGACTTGCATTTTTCTTCGTTCTAGATGTAAGGATCAAAGCTATTAAAGAAAGATACGAGTCGGCAAAGGATACGTTGGGTGAGAAAAATCATTGAATCATTTTCCGTACATTTTGCCATAACGCATGCAATAAAACATGCCTCAAAACCAGTAAGATACAGCGCACGTTAATCCAACGTCATTTGATTATTGACAAAAGTATAAAATAAAAGATAATGGTATTATAAAACCCATGTGTGGACTTGCCTAGGTAGGTAACCTTGGCAATTTAATGTGCAACTGGAAATCCTGTTTCAGCTTTCAATTCATTTTGCATTTAGGGCATGCATTGTTGAATGCTGCGATACGCAACGAAGGGCGCTAAACTTAATCTTCCTTTACCTTAATAATACCACATAATTATACTACAATACCTACTGTAGGTAAATACATAGACGGAGATAAAGAAAGTTTTAGTTGTCTGCAACTATTCAAAAGAAACTGTAAGACGAGCATAAATGATAAAGTTTTTAATAATTGCTGTTTTCACGGAGTTTCATATTTAATAACTGTACCTACTGTACCTACCTACCACACGTATTTATATCTTTCAGATGTATTTGGTTTGCTGAGAGGTGGGCGTTGAAAATGGAAGAACGAAAAAACAATTTCAAGTTTCATAGATGACGATAGTTACTTAAGTAGATAGTAAAATAGGTACTTGTTGCAAGGTTATGGCGGCCATTTGCATATCGTCACGCTTGTCTGCATAGTTACCTAAATTTGTATCTAATTATTACCTAATAGATAATATTTACAGAAAGTACCCTATAAATGTTGATTCCCTTGAGTGTCGAAATATATGTTTTTTGCGGCATAAACGGCCGTATCTCTTTTTTTACATTAGCTTAGAAGTTTGATTTTTTCACAGCTTCAAGGGACTGTAGACCTGAGTACCTATATAGTTTTGATTTCAACTCGATACCTCCACGCGTTCCCGAGATAAAGGCTTTTGACAGACAGGCTGTCTATGTCTGCTGTCAAAACCCAAAAACCCGACAAAATCCGGACAACAAAGTAATCCTATAAGGATTCCGTTTTGTCCTTTTGAGTTACGGAATCCTAAAAATTGAACAGCGTGCACTAAAGTAAAAGTTTGATGAACATTTTGTATGAAAACCACAGGCTTATTTAGTACCTAACTATAATCTAAAAGCAGGATTTCTTACATAAACCATAGATTCTAGAACCTGTCAAATTTTGACAGCGCACGTCAAGTCAAAATCGTTCAAAAGACATGTAAACAAAAATCCTCGCGAGTTTTAATAAAAAAACTAAAAAAAAAAATGCCCGCGCTGGTCAAGTATTGAATTGGAAATACAAGCAAACGTAAACACATACCAAAATGGTTATTGGGTAAGTACCAGTCTATATAATCATTGAGAATTATAGTATGTACCTACCTAATTATTATGTTGGACTTGCGAGTACGGGTAAGGCCTGTTGTAGACGCTTATAAAAGTATTCACGAATTCTTACCTAGGCCCGGATAAAAGTATCCGGGCCTAGGTAAGAATTCGTGTCGTTTCTACACAAGAACTGTATATTAAATATTCGTTATTTTTGTGTGAGGTCGCTTCATACCTAATAATGTACATACAGTAAAGTTTATAATGTTAGTTTCTATAGTTACATGGCGACCTCTGTGGCGCAGTGGGCGAAGGTCCGCCTTAGGCGTAGAAGGGTTCAATTCCCGCCGCGGAACAAATGTTTGTACTATCTGCATATATTTGTCTCGGGTGTTTTCTATATACCTCGTGTGTTCATAAGTCTTGAGACACAGTAAAACTAAAATATTTTTGGAGCTAAGTTGAGTATTCATTTATTGGATATTAAAATTAAAACTACTGACATCTAGATCTGTATTTAAAAATAAATCATTCAAAATGGCCGCCTATGCATTCAATGCAGGCCTTCAAACGCGTGCGCCATTCATCTATGGCGGCACGAATCTTTTCAATGGGAATCCGTTTCGATTCTTTAATAAGGGCTCGCTTGAGAGAATCCAGGTTTGGGTGAGACTTTCTGCATGCCCTCAGCTCCAATTCCGTCCATAAAGAATAATCCAAAGGATTCAAGTCAGGGCTTGACGAGGGCCAATCTTCGCTCCGAATGAAGCCTGGCAAATTGGCCTCCAGCCAACGTTGGGTAGTCTTAGCTTTATGGGAGGGAGCAGAGTCCTGTTGGAAAACCCAGTATTTTCCAGCGAATAGCGTATCATTTAATGGTTTAACCACCGCTTCCAATATGTCGGTTTGGTAATTTTGTGCCTTCACCTTGACGCCTTGCTGGCAAAAATGAAGCGAAGTGACCCCCTCGTAGGAAACACCCCACCAAACCATCACACTTGCTGGATGATGAGTGCGCTGGACATTGCGTACAGATGGCTGGACGTCCTTTGAACTTCTGGCGTAAACCTTATTGTTCTGCCGGTTAAACTTTTCTTCCACCGTGAAGATCTTTTCATCGGTAAACAGGATATTTTTTGGATCGTGTCTCTTCAATAGGTTCCGACATCGTTCCAGTCGCAATTTACGAAGACGCTCGTTTAAATAATGCACTTTCCTTCGACTGTAGGCCTTTAGTTTAAGATCATATTTAAGTATCCTGTTCACCGATATTCGCGAAATGTTGGTCTGCAGAGCTAATTTCTTTTGAGTCCGGCAAGGGTTGCGACGAATTCGCTCTCTGATTACTTTGATGTTGGCGGGCGTCCTTACAGACCGCGGGCGGCCACATCTTCCACGGTCTTCTAAAGAGCCGGTCTCCTTGTACCTCTTTATGGTATAATACACAAAGTTCCGACTACATCCCAAACTTTGGATTTCACTAAAAACTTGCATTGGTTTTTTTCCTGCTTGAAACAGTGAAATTACAGTCGCACGCAAATCTTTTGTTGGCGCCATTTTCACGGAGAATGAAACAAATATTCAAATGTATATTTTTTCTGATTCAAAACATTCGAAATTTTAAATTTTAAAAGTTTAAAAAAGGTTGCATGAATTACTTTCTTTTTAAATTAATTAAATAAGTTCGTCTCAAAACTTATGAACACACGAGGTATAACATGTATGTATTTAAAAAAAAAGTATGTAAGTAGTATATCAGTCATGTAGTTCCCACAATACAAGCTCTGCTTAGTTTGGGGCTATGGTGTGAAATATGTGTGAAAAATGTCTAGCGTTATTTATTTATTTATTTCTTTGTTATTATTTAGTTCTTAAAAAGGTGAACGGTCTGATAAAATATCGTTAGGAAACGGCATTCCATAGAACAATGAAATGTGAACTCTTCAGACTGTTTAAGGGTCATTACCGTTAGGGACTGCGAAGGAAATGGACTGCGGGGCCCTAGACACTTTCAAGTTTAATAAAGTCCTACTAATATTATAAACGTGAAAGTTCCTTTATGATACTTTCAGCGCCATATTGATGACCGGAGCTTCCTTGACTGCAAGCATTCTGGTTGTCCAAGTGGCTGTGCTGCCGTTGGTCTTCAAATACAGCAAATCTGTGCAGAGGAAGATGGTCTTTTCGAATTGTAGTGAGCGTTATTTCGAAATATCCCCCAGCAAAAAAAAAACTATATATTGTATGTATGTATAGTTTGAGTTTTATATATATATATATATATATAATATATATATATATAATATTTGTATGTTTATACTTCTACTATGTACCTATTAATGTATTTATTATGTATATTTAAAATTTGTTCCAAATATTGTATTTTTCCCGTTTGTGTATCTACACGTACCCACCCACCCTATTTATCAGCTGTCCCTATCCTCAAAAGTTTGCTGGAAGAAAACTCTTGTTAGGGTTAAGCTCGCCTTTGAATTCAGACAAAAAACGAACTTGTAGCAGTCAAATCGTAGCTCTTAGCAGCTTAATTGGACGTAGTTACGCTGAAAGGACTCAATCCACACTGGTCAAAAATTAGTTAAATATACCAAAATGGTCCTAATGGTGGTTTCTATCACCTCGCAAAAAAGGTCCTTTTAGAGAAATAAAAAAAAATACTCCGTAATGTCAAAACCAATTTAGCAGAAACGACTCAACCCCATATTTTTCTCAATAACTGAAAAAATACGATAGTGTGTGTAATAAAATTAGGCACATAATAATAATAGTAATTTTGGTCATCTGACACAATAATTTCAAAATTTTCCGAATGCAATATTGTACATTGTTGAATCATCGTCTAAACTTTAAAATGGCATATCTCCAAAGTGACATTTTGTGGATTGAATCCTTTCAGCGTAACTACGTCCAATTGTACCTAACTCTGTAGCCAAATGGTAGGTTCCTTTATTTTGACAGCTAATTCGCTGTTATTATCGCTAACAGCAGTTTAAATTGTAGCTCTTAGCTGCCAGATTGTAGTAGGTAATAGAAATCGTAGCTTCTGGCAGTTAAATCGTAGATTTACGCGATACAATTCATTGGTTTCTAAGTAGTAGATTAAACGTCGAAGCTTGGTTGAAAATGACGTAGAAAAATCAAGAAAAAAATGGAACTGATTATTTCAGTTAACTACCCTCGAAACCTGAACTACGAGAGTCCGTCGAGCGTCAACATAGTCGGTGGGAGAAACTTCAGCATAGAGTTTCAATCAAAAGCGGATGATTGCCCGATTAAAATTGGTAAACTTTGAATAGGTACAGTCGGCGGCAAAATGAGATTAATTTACACAGAGATAAAAGATTTATGCTGGCATTTTGAAAGTGTGGTAGAGTATGGAAATGTGGTCCAGTTTGGATTTTTATAAATCAAGATATTTGTGGAAACCATAAACTTGAGTTCAAAATATTGGGCTGCGTTCGAAGATCTGACGCTGCCCTTAACTATTGGTAATTTAAAGTATGTACCTACCTAACCATTTGTGAAATCTTTTGAAAAAATATCTGAAAACTCAGGTACGCTGACTGTACCTACATACTTAAGGAAGGTAGGTACTTACTAAAATAAACTTTGAACTATTAATAGGTATCAGCCCCGGACCTAGGGGTAGGGGGGGGGGGGCAAACCGGGCACCTACATATATTATTCTTTTGGTTTTAAAACGTACATTCAGTACATTCCGAAATGCGTTGAGTCCAGATGAATGGGAATGTACCCTAAGGTGATTTATGAACGTAATTTATTAAAGGTTCTTATTCTTCCGGTCACAAAAACCACCCATTATATATTTGTGAGTTTTTTTTAATTTATGCCAAACGCTGGATAGACGCCACCACTATTGTTTCTGCCCCGTTCGAAAAAATCGTAGATCGGGGGCTGATAGGTATACTTAAGTGAGCTGATGAAAATTATATAATAGTATTACATATGTCTACTTAAACAACCTACCTACCTACTAGCCAGACTGTAGGTAGGAAAGAATAATGCACTTATACCCATCTCCTAAAGTACCTACTTTGACTACCTACAATGAAAATAAAACCTCGGTCTGCCGCCGTACCCTAATACAAAGTTCATTTGAGAGACTTAATTTTATTTACTGTAGATATTAATAACTAGTTTGTTTACACAAAACCTCGGCCTGCCTACCTATCTGTTGCTATACCCTTAGACAGGATTCATGTGAGATACCTACCTATAAACACCATCTATGTACCTACCATGTGAAACCAATAAATGTATTGAGTATTGAATCATGACTCGACACGCCACACCATCTTTCAGTGAATGCTTTAGCATTAAGTTGTGCGTATGTGTTAAATATGTACCTTAATAAATATACAAATCATGACATTTCTAAAGTCATATTTTCAGTCACTTTCGAGGTATGTAGGTGCCTTTTATTAATGTAGATGACTGAGCTGAGGCCCGCTTCTATAGCGTTGGTTAAAATCTCTGAGTACCTACCTAGTTAAACATTAACAGATATAAAAAGTCATATAGGTAGGTATATAAGCCAATCAGAGTGAAAATTTTTCAGCAACGTCAATATAACTGTAAAAATCTATCATTTGATAATGTAACGGACAATCACCTATCTACGCGAATCATTCGTGCTTGGGCCTGTGTGTGTCTGTTTATGTCAGTGTTGCCAGATAACCGTCTCGCGTTCTCCCCAAACCTTCCCCGAAATCCTCTCAAAATTCAGGTTATGAAGAAAAAACCCTCCACATATGGCAACTTCTTCACAGGCGTCGTCTGCAGTTCCGTACATTTTTTCTGAGTTAAACCTTTTCAGCATCTTGGAACTTGGTTTAAAATGAACACATCCTTCCAGCAATGTAAATCTTATTCTCAAGATGGATTCGGCAGTGTGGATGGCCAATCTGTTTCGAAGTTTGTCTTCAATAATAGCTACGTGGGAGAAGGCTCTTTCGACAACTGCGTTAGAAAAAGGCAACAACAAAATTCCTAGTGCCAATTTGCTAACATGTCCGTAACTTCTATCACCGACTGCATTTTTAAAATTATAAACTTCTACCCAGAACTCTTCGGTGTTTTGCGTGGATTTCCAGGTAGTACGATGCAAAACATTCCATTCTTGTACCACTGAGTCGATATCATTGCAGATGGTCTTAAAATATTTAGCTAAATTCGTTATATCAGGTTTTATTTGAGATGTTGCATTCATGGAGCTCATTAACTTACAATTCTCTAAAGTTTTTATGTTATTTGGTAGTCTCCTCTGTATTTGCTTACATATTTCTATAAATAATTATTTGCACCGTTGCTTCACGTCTTTCAATTCATGGTCTCTTATACCGTCAGACTTTTCATTAAATGAATACTCAAAATTCATGTACGACGAGTCCATAATATACTTTTCAAAATCATAGTTAAATAAACTATTTTTATCCTCTTTTTCTAGATGCGCTGGAGGTATTAAAATAGTTAAATAGGTCAATAATCAATTATTAATTTATTCAAGCAATTGGGGTCTGCATCAGTGGCTTGAAAAGTTTTATTTGCAATGGTTATCACCATTGCAATTGGTTTGAGATAAGTCCCAAGAAAAGTCATATATAACAAATTTGTCTTACTTTTGAGCATGATACTCAAGTGGTCCGCAGTGTTTTAATCTATCCCATTGATTAAGTATTAAAGTATTAAAAACACCCCGATTCCCTCCAACTCATTTTTTTCTCTCCAAATATCCCCCCAAAAATTTGTTCCCCCATAACTATAAAAAAAAAACAAATTTGGAGGGATTCCCCCCAATCTGGCATCACTGGTTTATCGCTAATAAGCTATGAGTTTGTGGCGACATCTCTCGGCTTAATTGGGATTCGTTAGGTTCATCGCATCAACGCAGAGCAAAGAGCAACGAACTACTGATACAAAAAATAGCTACATGCAACCACATACAATCCACAGATGGCGCTGTGAATAAAAAGCAAAGGGTCTACTAGTCACGCAAGTGAAATTTAAAATGCAACCTGGGGTGCTAGACAAATACCACATTCTGTTGACGTTAACGCCTGTGGAAAGATAAAATTGTATGGAAATAACATTTGCTGTGAAATGTCACGTGACATTTCCATACAATTTTATCTTTCCGCAGGCGCGTCAACAGAAAGTGGTATTTGTCTAGACCCCTAAACGTATATTACTTAAAACACCTCTGCAATCAACTGTCGGTCCTAGAACCCTGGGCAATGGATTAGATGGATCAATTCAGTGGAAGATTTTTCCCTTTATCAATAGAGATCACACTTTGAACTGTGTTCTACCAACAGGCCAGTAACTTTAACTGGTCTGTGGTTTTACTTAGATTCATTTACAAAACGCACCTATTTTGTAGTCATCAATCATTGCAGGAATCTGGCATATTATTCCATGCTCAATGTTCCGGCAAGTGTTCATTATCAGAGACTGCGTAGCTCTGGAAGCTGAGTTACTTCAGGAATTGAAGACCACGCGAAATACAATAGTTTTGTACTGTCATGGTGAGTGCCTGTTCTTATTTTATAGTCAGAATACACGCTGAAGTGTTTAGCTGTGATTAAAACGAAAGGCGTTAGGCTAGTCGAAATATAAAAAAGCATGTTCTTTAAATTGAAATAAAAGGACATTTAATAACTTATACTTAAACAAACATATCTAGCCTAAGTACAATATAATAAGTACAAGTAGGTAATAAAATAGTAGGTATAGTGATAAGGTATGTCTGTATGTAAGTAAAAAGGTCGAGGCCATGGCGAACAACCTTGAACTATCTCCATCCATCGATTTCCTGCAATCTTTGAGATGTTATCGATCGGTCGATTTGGTGGGATTACATTACAAATGCGCTAGATTAGACGACACACAGAATACTTTTATAAAGCTTCAGTGAAAGCGCGTCGTGCGTGCCACCAAATGGAGTCGAATTCGGACTCCTTAATGATATGATATGATGAGGACTGAAAATAATATAATAATAGTTAAGTATTAATAGCAGGTACCTAGGTACCTACTCATAAAACAAGTTCAGATTTCATTTCATTTTTAGCATTATGCTTGGATTTATTATTTTAAGGTAACTCCAATCATCGGGCATCGCCACACAGACTTCAAATGTACAAAGTCTTCCAAGAGCTCAACTTTCACGTCATCACATTCGATTATCGAGGTATGTATGTATATTATGTAAATTCATAGCACGTGTTCGATAACAAGGTGATGTGTGCTAATCTGTGTTGAATAATATTCAGGGTACGGAGACTCCACTTATGTGAGACCGACGGAGCGAGGTGTCGTGGAAGACTGCCTGCAGGTCTACTCCTGGCTAATCAGCTCCTTGGATCCTCAGCACAAGCCGACGGTGGTGCTTTGGGGGCATTCTTTAGGTATACCCTTAAACCTTTTCAGAATTAGGCCGACCTATGGACCGATTGTTGAGAAAAGTCAGTGGATGAAGAGAAGATCTTTATCAGAAGTCGGGAATTATTAATTTACATATTTTTTTAGAATTAGAATAAATTTATTTGCCAAAGCTGGTGTTACAGTTTAATGTTTACAGCTTATTAAGTAATGCCCAAGGTTTTTAAATATGGTTAGCGGCGAGACCCAAACTAGGCGTGGAAGCCTGTATCTTGAGTCTCTGGAGTACGAGTTATCAAGATTCGTTTGAGACAGTTAGCAATTGTGAATTTAGGCTATACACGATATTGCAATTTTCATATGCCCTTATTATATTCTTCCATCTAAATGATGTGCAAATGTCAATAGGTAGATTGAATATCATTTTAAAAACAAGACTGATTGTAGAATGTCATTGGCGTCGACATTCTACAATCACTCTTCATTCGACATAGTTTTAACTGATAGTCGATTCCCGCCGTGAAACAAATGTATGATCTGCGAATATTTGTCTCGGGTGTTTTCTATGTATAATGTGTAATGTATTCACAAAAAAAATGTATATATCAAAATAGTATTACCTAACAGTCATGTAGAGCCCATAACGCAAGCTCTACTTAATTTGGGGCTAGATGATGGAGTGTGAAAATGTCCAGGATTATTTATTTATTTTATTTATTGATTTCTTCAAGAATGGTCCTTATAGGTTTTATCGCCACAAGTCACTAGGGGGCTCTGTAATCGACAATTTAATTTTTTCAAATTAACTTCAAAATAGGAGGTTCACAATTCGCCTCAATGTTTTCTTTTGTGTGCATGTTAGGTGCGCGATATCTTCACTTACATATTGTTATAGGTATATAGGATAGGCGTATTAATTTAATTTTACTGAATATTATTATTTACACATATTGACTATGCCGCACATGTACAGCGCAGACTTAAGATATCAGATACCTATTATGTTTATTAGGAGGTAGAGTGATCTAACTAATAGTCAATGAAGACGCCTTTTTACAGCGTCTGTCTATTTTATACTTACTTATTTAATTTAGTGCCAAAATGTTTGACGAGTCATGGATGTTATGCTTACCATTAAGAAAATCTTTATATTAGTCATGTGTATCATCTTTTCCAATAAATAATTCTAATTGTAATTCTTATAATAGTTTTTGAAAAGATTTTGATGATTATTTTTTTAATGGGTAGAGTATGAAATGAATGGGGTATGAAATTTCATATTGGTCTGTTTTATTAACTTCCCGTTATTTGAAGTCGGTTTTATTTTTTTCCTGAAAAAATATAAATAAATAAATAATGCTGGACATTTTTCATAGCATCATCTAGCCCCAAACTAAGCAGAGCTTGTATTATGGGAAGTACATGGCTTAAGGCTTACTACACGACTGATATTATATCAGTATAATATAATACTACTTATACTTTTTTGTAAATACATACATACATAAATTTAGACATAGAAAACACCCAGGAGGAGGAAAATATTTTATAAATGATATTTGTGTTTGTTTTTTTTTGTTAGGCACAGCCGTAGCTTCAAACATGGTCGCCCATATGCCACAACTGTGTAAAGAACAGGGTCTAACAAAGCTACCTATGCCTGATATCTTGGTCTTGGAAGCGCCCTTCAACAACCTGATGGATGAGATTGAAAGCCATCCATTCGCCAAGGTACCTACTCTTTTGTTTTGTATCGTTTTTTCCGTCGTCGAAAGTGGCACGAGATTTCACAAATTTAAAATCAACCCTCCGTAGATTAAAGCATTGACGACCTCTGCGGCGCTGCGGCCAGTTCAAAGTCGCTCAGCGAGCTATGGAAAGAGCTATGCTCGGAGTCTCTCTGAAGGATAAGATTCGTAACGAATACATCCGTCAGAGAACCAAAGTTATCGACATAGCTCAACGAATTAGCAAGCTGAAGTGGCAGTGGGCCGGTCATATCTCGCGAAGAACCGACAACCGCTGGGGTAAACGTGTTCTTGAGTGGAGACCGCGACTCGGCAAACGTAGTGTAGGACGCCCTCCGGCCAGGTGGGATGACGATCTGCGAAAGACTGCAGGCAGATGCTGGTTGCGGCAAGCTGAAGACAGGGCGCTATGGCGCTCATTAGGGGAGGCCTATGTCCAGCAGTGGACTAATATAGGCTGATGATGATGATGATGATGATCTCTGCGGCGCAGTGGGCGAAGGCCCGCCTGAAACGCAGAAGGTTGCGGGTTCGATTCCCGCCACGGGATAAATGTTTGTATGTTATGTAAATGTTTGTCTCTGGGTGTTTCTATTTATAATATTGTATTTACAACATTAAAAGTACTTAAATAAGTAGTATATCAGTCATGTAGTTCCCATAATACAATCTCTGCTTAGTTTGGGGCTAGATGATGATGAAAATGTCTAGCATTTTTTTTTATGTCCTTGATAAGCCTGATGACTGTTAAATGTATCTAAATTATCAAATCATCTAATACGCGATACATAACTAAACACATCTAAATCAACCTTAAAAAACTATAATTATCATATGTTTAAAATAACTGTTTTTTTTTATTTATGTATATTTTGTGTGTGTGTGTGTGTGTGTGTAAAACTGTGAATCGTGTGTCTGCAATAAAGGGTTATTATTAGATGTTTAATTTGCAGCTGGTCTCCTGGCTACCATATTACAAGGAGACCTTCGTGAAACCATTTACGGTGTCATCTGACTTTGCCTTCACCACGGACCAGTATCTCGCCAAAGTGCCCCAGGTCCCCACCCTCATGCTGCACTGCAAGGGAGACAAGATTGTGCCATATGAGCTGGCCGTTAAGGTTGGTTCTACTGATTTAGGTTGGTTTTCTGGTTGAGGTTAGTTTTTTTGATTGAGGTTAGATTTTCAGATTGTGGTTAGTTTTACTGATTGAGGTTAGTTGTTCTGATAGTATAGAGCTCCTTGTGTCTTTGCTTGTCCGGGGAAGTACTACCACCTTATATAGGTATTTCTATTTGTATTTCCCAGCTATACAAATAATGTCTAAACCGCGAAGTTATTTCATAGATTTGATTTGAAATAGCTTGTCTTTCCCAGCTGAAACAAAACTTCGTGTCGAAACCTCGCAATGCTTTATATTTAAATAAAATTAAAAAGATAAATTAATGAATTTGATAGATAGATAGGTAAACTCTTTATTGTGCATAACACCAATTTACAGTACAAACACACACCTAATATAATATGTAATAAATAAAAGAACAAAAAAAATATTGTTTTAGGGTTCATTCGTAGGTATTTAATAAACGTTAGTCTTATTACGACCCTTCTAGCGTATAGGTTATTGGGCCAGCACGCTTCCACTTGTCATTTCCAAGTGTACAAATTAGTGACAGAACCTCGTGCGTTATTTATATGCCATATACCTACTCTTGGAAGAGACTAGCCACCCACAACACAGGAGATTCTATTGTGGGGGGTAATAAACCTAACTTGATTGCCGGGTGGGTAATGAAAACGGTTTTGTACCTACATTAAATATTGGCATTACCTATAAAGTTTAAAGTTTATTAAAGTTTTCGTAACTTAGTTGATCAATAAACACCTGTGTAAAAGTATTTTAGATCAAATAAACAAATTGTATTATTATTATTTGATTTAGCTTATATTTCCCAGCTGTATGAATCAGTGACGAAATCCCGAGGTCCCGCGTCGGCTCCGCTGGTCTTCCATTCCTTCGAGAAGGGACTCGGGCTAGGACACAACAATATCTGCGAGGCGCACGATTTGCAGGTTATTGTCAGGTGAGTTTCCCTTTAATACAAGAAAAACTAAAAAAGAAGTAGTAATACATACTGGTTCCATTGACTACTGCGAGACCACTTTATAGGTTACTAGTAGGTACAACAGATACAACATACATTTTGTTTTTATCTGTAGAATTGATTAAGGTTGCTAGTTAATTATGTAACTTTTGTTACCTACTTTTTGCTAAAATACAAAATATTTACAAAAATACAACATTTTATTTCTGTTACTTATAAATTAGTGCTTACAGGGTTTGGCGTCTCCTTCTAAGCAATTATATGCTTCTATTAGGAAAACCCGCTCTTCTATAACATTTAAATGAATTATCTTATAAGTTGTACCTAATAGATAAGTTACAAAGAAGTTAATTTGAAAATAAGTGATGTGTTTCTAATATTACTAAATTTTTTAAAAAATATTCTGTGAACACGATAATATAATAAAGATACTATTTTATAAAACCTTAAAAAATATTATGCAAATATATAACTCGGTACACAGTTAAGAGATAATACAAATGTATAATTAGTGGCCTCATCGCTATATATATAAGCGATCACTTCCAGTTATAATTTTTGTACGGAACTCTGATTGCACGAGCCAGACTTGCTCTTGGCGGGATTTTACCAGAATATGTCCCTCTGCTGCTGCTTGGAAGTCTTCCCCAAATTATGAACCTTAGTCCATAATTTATTGAAATTAATTTGTATCAAATTATAAATATTTAGATCAAACACAAGGTGTCACAGATTAATTATCATTACCAAAAATACGAAAAATTCAAATCGTTGTTCCGAAAAATAAAATTTCTATTCATCTAGGCTATGTCTCCGGCTTCGTCCGCTTGGTATCCGGATAAAAAAAAGCCTATATTTTTATTCTAGATACGAACTATATCCGTTACAAAATTTCATCCAAATCGATTCAGCTGTTACGGATATTATTAGCAAGAAACATCCAATCTTTCGCATTTACGTAATAGGAGTTGAATCGTTTTTCTGAACCATAATCACTTTTAAGGACATAATCAAACCTTTTGGGATATTATGCTTATATCCCTGTATTAGCATAATATCCCAAAAAGGTTTCCCCTGCATTAGATATTGTATTGTATTGGTATTGGTAGGTAAATATATTTCTCTCGACAATGCTGGAAAATCTGTCAAAAAAAAAGTTCTCCAAAATTGTTTAAAAATATTTTTTTTACAGGAACTTCTTGACCCTGGCTAAGAAGAAACAAAAATAGCGAACCATCCCAACAAATTGCATTGAAACTGATTTTAAACTAATAAGGATTACAAATATAAAGTTCAGAACGTAATTGTGTTAGTTTTATTGAAAGTTAAAAATTATGACCAGTAAATCATTCGAGGGTTTACCTATAACATAAATCTTAATTTGAAGGTAGAATGGACGTGCCTACCCGTGCCCGTGCACAGTAGCATTGTGAAAAAAAGTGTAGTGAGGGGTAGCCAACATTTTCTTCGAGATCAGTATTTTTTTTTAGTAGGAGAGATGATATCAAGTCGCGCCTTTTGACTGAAGGTTGTGGATTCAAACTCAGAATGTCAACTCGTGCACAAAACGGTGATGAAAATTATCGTAAGGAAACTGACGTGTCTTAGGACCAAAATTACTAAGGTCTACATCAGTCAATGTTCCAATAAGATGGGGTGTTGATGGGACTGGCAACCTGAATGCTAGCTGCTGATACACAAAACATGCATGAACAAAACAAAATGTTTGGACTTGCCTCTAGTTACCCCCTGCCGAGTAGGGGGATCTTCCCGGATTCTTGTATTGATCTGAAGTGTCCTTCATGGGGATAACTGCCAAAAGTTTGCGACCTCATCTAATTAAACAAGTGTGAATCGAAATTATTATTTGAATTTATTCGATTTTCGATTTACAATAGAACGGAAACTCTTTGTTGAGCGCCAATTTAGGAACCAGATCTCCTTGGCCTTTCTTAATCCTGTTGGCTTATATATTTTTCTAACTCTTGGAGGTCTTTGCTAAGTAGTCTGTATATCCTGGCCAGTTTTTCATGACCTTTTAACTTCCAAGAGCTTTAAAGATTCATCGCTTGGGTCTCAGGTAATTTTATTTTGGACGTTGTTTTTAAATGCGGAAATACGTCACATTCCTTGGGATTTTTATGGAAAAGGTCAAGAATTTTGTCTTTAATTGCTCTATAAAAATATTAATATTCATGATTAAGTATATTACATTCATTTTATTTCTTTAGCCGGATCTGGTCGCACACCGAAAATTCCACAGCAGCAAAAATGGTGTAACGGCATAAAATATCTCCCTACTTTGGTACCTAGGTACCTACAAAGATAGGAAATTACCTATAACTTATTCGAACGAGAAAACCATTTTAGGGCAAGACATTAAACATTAGTTACGTCATTATGTAAAAAAATATTTAGGGAAAAATAAATGTAAACTTCCTATCTAGGGTCATTCCCACTCAATTTTTACCCTTCCAATTCCACAAAATAGTTTAATAAATTTCCTGCTAGGCTTTGGATACCTACTTGTAGGTTCTTACCTACTTACCTATATTCTTTAGTATGTACGTGTCGATATCATGGAAACAATCATCATAATCACAGCCTGAAGGAGTCCACAGCTGAACGTAGCCTCCCCAAAGAGTGGAGACGAAGAGCTATCTCCCCACTTCTCGCAGCCTAGCAGATGTCATCGTTCAATCGTTGAGTGGCCTTTCTTACACTGTGCTGTCCGGTTCATGGTCCCTATTCGAGAATATTTTTACCCGCGACGACAGGACGTAAATGCGTTTGCCCTACAAAGTTGTTTTATACAACTAAAAAAGACATACCTACTAAACTTACGCATGAGTTTTTTTGTCAAAAAAGTATACGACCTAAGCGATAATCGTAACTTATGGACGTTTGCGACTCTTTAAAGATGGTTCTTAGATAGGTTTTATCGTCACAAGTCACTAGGAAGTAGTGGTGGGTCCTCGGCACGTGTGACACCACTTTTGTAGCTACACGCTTTCTCGAAACGAGGCTTCACTCTTTTCGTTTGGACGAGCTAGCACACCTGCACACCAACACAGTTGCACAATCGTGCTAGGTGCGAGGCGCGAGGCGCGAGCCGAGCCGCGAGGAAAGATCGTGTTGGCTCGCACATAGCACTCCACTCTATTACCACACCACACAACACGCACAGTGCACACTGTGTTCCCAAGACTGCCTCTTTCAACTACGTTCAGAAACTGCCTCGCTGCCTCGCCTCAATTGTGGTACCACAGTGTGCTGGCTCAGTTGTAAAACTGAGCCCCTCGCACGATCCTCGTTTTCAAACAGTGTGCTACTCATGACTACTAGGAAGCACTGCAATCAATGAAGGGGAAACGCGTCATAGATTTTAGAATTTTGTAAAAAATAATTGTTTTTCTAACTGTCAGTGTCACTTCAACTTGTCAGTGATTTTAGTTCTAAATAGGAACGCTAAAACTCGTTAAATAAAGGACTAATTTTCTCTCGGCGGGCCATGCTGCTTACCTCCGTAGTGTAGCCCTCAACCCCCTACACGTGTCCCCTAGATACTTAATGCCAAAGGAGCTGTCAATCCTGGTGGTAGGCTTTGGTTGTGGTTTTTAACTACCTTTCAGTCAATGCCTTGGCATCAAGTAATTTGTCGCGTTCCATCATAATGTCTAAAGTAGCCTAAGCATGAACTGGGTAAGCTTTACACTATGCTACAACTGCGCTTATATCAGGCGAGGTGCAGCCATTTTAATAAAAAATAAGATTCCGTATAATACCTACGTCATTAACACCCATTATGGGCTTGTAGACACAAAATATTAAATTCATTGATACAAAATCTAAACAACTGAACCCCTACCAGCCGAGCGTGTAACGAATACCCAAGAAGAGGGCCCTCCAGAGCTTTCGTGGTTTCGGAACGCAATCTGACCACATGTGAGTTTCGGAACGCGCCATGCATTCATTAAGTACCGGCAGCCCTGCAGCGAAAATTGGCGCGAAATATTTTTTGAGCAGACTAGTGATGTAGCTTACATAGCAAAAAGCTAATATTTTATCGATAAAAACAACAGAGGTAAATATTTTTCATTTCATTTGCCTAGGTAGTGGCAGTTTGCAAGTATCGATAAAAACTTAGGGTAGGTAGGCATATACTTAACAACTTTAAGGAACAAGTGTGTGAAAACAAATCATATCTATGGAAGATAATAAGTAAGTATTAAATCTTCAACTTTTAATCTTTGTTGATTACATAGATATAAATAAAATAGACTAACATAAATAAAAGTTCAAAATATTTGTTTTACTTTTTGAGTATATCTATGGTTAGGTCATACGTTTCAGTGAATTTTATCATATAAGTTAAAGGAGCTGCTAGCTTCAGTGATCATAACGCAGCCCAACCAAACACTATCCACTATCCATTGAAGAGTTATGTTTTCCACCTTCCGTCTCAGTAATTAGCTTATGTGACGGTAATGTAAAATAGTCATCCGAACTTGACAGATGTGATAGCGAGTATTTAAGATTGAAACGTTTGCTTAAGATAGCTGTTTCATTTGTAACTTTTTTTATATGCCTACCGTATTATTATTAATCTTTCTTTGTTGATATATGTTCATAGATTTAAACCAAATTGAATGACATAAACTACGTCAAATAATCTCGCAAGATTTATACAACACAGCCTAATCGAAATAATCAACAACAAACATACATTCCTACAAGGCAGGAGAAATAAAAGTTTCTAAAATAGTGCTGCGGCTAAAATGCAGTATCGATATCGATGAAGATAAGCCGCGAGGGGTGAAATTTAATATTCGTAATAGCAGCACGTTTGTTTTGCCATTTCGCAGTTGTGGGCTCGTTAGCTTTCGAGTCGAGAGACGCGGATATTGTTAGCAAATGTTAGAGCAAGGCGTTAATAAGTATTTTAAAAAAGGAATTGGAAATTATTCGGTTTATAAAAATAGTTTGATTATCATTTAAATTGGCTTTTATGAAAAAATAAATGAATTTTAAATAGACATCCAAAATGTTAAGGAGACTTATTGATCTTTTTTTTAAATCTAATTAAGGAACATTTTCAGAACTGCTTTTTATCTATTGTCAAATTATAGGTATAAAAACATTAACATTGTAATGATTTTTGAAGAGCTCATTTTCATCAGAATAATATTAATTGACCTACCTACGTAGAAAATATAATTTTACAGCACTCAGTTTGACAGAATATTTGACAAATTAATTTCAAAAATTGTTAAGGAAAAATAATTTAGGTACCCAAATTATATTCAATGAGTAGGTAAGACAAAACCCCGAATGATTATATTGACCCTAATTAAGTTTTTAATGGGATTAATCTCAAAAATGCTGATGCTAAGCTGATGCTAAGAACTGTTTTCGACTTTGTAGTAGGAATGTAACTATTTTTTCGAATTATTTACAGACTATGCCCAGGACACAAAAATAAGCAGTTTAGCCCGAGCTTTGCACGGAAATTGGACGTTTTGCCAGAATATTGCTAGAGATTAATACGAGCATAGAGACTTTAAGCAGAACTTTTGAAAAAACTGAGAATTAGGTATTCCGGAATCTTGCCAGAATTTTACTCGGGCACTGAGAGTTTTAGCAGAACTTTTCAAGGGAACTGGATGAGTTATATCAGATTTTACTTCCTTTCCCGTAATATTTCTTTGTGTTTTCGCTATTTAGTTTTGAACGAACGTTTGTAAATAGGCATGGATTAATATCCAATTTGCTGCCGTAACTTTGCAAGGATTACTCCGTAATAGAACAAAATGCCCACGGTCACTTTAAATCTTGCGGCTATTATGGAAATTAAGCGTTGTGCCTGAAGCAACTTTGATTCTAAGACATAAGCGAACAGCGAGAAGTTTAGTATGTGGTAGGTATCTCAATTTGTCACTGTCGCTTATACCTGCGGTACTTCACTTAGAAAGTGTAAGAACATGTTGAGCTCTTCATCTTAAGGTACCTACTACGGTAGGTATCTATTCTACGGTATCGATATCTACGAAGCTTCCCGAACGCTGGACTCGTCAATAGCTAATGATAATGATGCGGAACTGACATTTGCAGAATCAGGTAGTAGTTATCTATGAGAATAAACGTTCAGTCGGGAAGGGTAGCTACCACAATCTACTATGTTTATTAATTTGTATACAGGTGACAATTGTTTATTTTTATCCGTGACGTCAATACGCGTAGATTTATGCGTTTTTCATAAGAGGTTGTTTGTTTGGTAACAAACAAACAATCAAAAATATTATATCCATGAAGTGGCTTACGTCGGATTGTAATGCGTTTTCTTATAATCGATTTGTATGTCTATAAGGATGGTTCTTAGATAAGGTTTATCGCTACAGGTCACTACAGGACACTACAATAAATAATGATAATACACATCCTAATAAAGTATTTTCATTCATTCAATTAAGTATTGATAATTGAACAGGTAAGTTAGTAGTAGTACAATACCACTCTGCCCTCTGATACGAAAACGGCGCATATAACACAAACAAGAAAAGATAAAAAATATTAAAGTGAAAAAAATCTTGTATACCTACGTGCTTTTGCTTATCGTTAACTTTTTTCAAGAATGGGTTAGGAAGAAATTAAATTTACAATCAGCGTCTTATTTTACTGATCACCGCGGTAAAATAAACTAAATTTTGTCAAAAATAGGAGACGCGCCCTATTTGAATCGTGTTAGTAAACTTCTTTGTTAGTCGTTCCGCTAGACGCTAAGCTTAGATATTCAAGTACCTATAGAGCCCTGTCCTGGTTAGTTAAATTAAATAGACGGTGAATTTTCGCTAGGGGCTGTAAATGTAGCGAAAACAATTTCAGCTTTTTATAAGTGACGCGAGGCTGATTTTCATTTTGTTTCAATGTTTTTGTTTTTTATTTTGTAAATAAGTTTTTTGACAGAAAAATGGTCGTTGGATATTTTATGATGATTATTGTATGATGACCTACCTACTGTTAGCTGTAGCTGTTTTCGCTGTCTATAGCGGCTTTATTATAGAGTCTACAAGTAGCAACAGCGAGTTTATCTTTATTTCTAATATCAACATTGTGATTATCGCTTTATTCGTAAACAAATTGATATTTTTGTGATCATACATCAGATTTTTAGAGACATATTGACCAGGGAATAAACTTTTGACGAAATAAGTCTCTGGGGCCCATATTGTAAATTGCACGAACATAAATGGTATTTATATCAGCAGCCCTCCCCCATGCAGTATACCGTTCGAAATAGGTAATGCTGTAGAAGTAGCTGCAGTAAACTAGTCTAGCTGTGTCTACGTCTGTAAAAATATGGATCTTTATGACTGCGTATGCCGCAGAATTCAGTCTCTTCGACAACTATTAATGAGGCATTGAAGCTTTTTATCTAAGAATACTGTCGAGAAGTGTCCTCTTATCATGTTTAAGAAGTTTTGGATATTAATTAGCCTGTCGAAAGGAGTCAGCCGATTGCCATTTTGCTAGTGTAATTAACGGGCATCATCAGAAGTTCTACGTGTTCTACGTGTTGTTGGTGACTCCTACATCATCATTAAAACAATTCATAACAAGGTACTCCTGATAAGTATTTGTGTATCACGTTTGTGGCGAAAGGTCACGCTGACTACCCCGGAGACACCCTCGGATGATGCCAAATCGATGAAAGGCTTCCGAACTTTCCGCCCCGACACTTCGAAACCATATAAATCGTCGCGTCACTCGTCACGCGGGCGGTGTCCACGTGCAAATAGCACGTGCTAATAATTTCCATTTTTATAGAGATCTTGCTGATTTTTGTTCTCAACAATGGTTAGAAAACATTCAAAACACAGTTTTTCATGTTAGGGACGTTGATCGAGTCTCAAAATTTAGCAATTTGATATTTATCATAAAAGTAGTAAAATGTTAAAATAATTTTCACTCGGCTGGAGTCTTTACTGAACTTGCAAGATTACTTATTATAACTATTAAATTTAAGACGCCGCACTCTACTATAATCTGGATATACCCATCCCTTTACATCTCCCCTCTATCATAAATCATAAATACACCATTATTTATTACTGATTCAATTTCACCCACCTACGTACTTCATTGTTTATGTCGACCTACATCTATGTAGGTAGGCATACATAACATTTCGTCGTCGAGGATGCTGTAAAAAACATCTCTTGGGCCCATTCGCCTTTAAATAAAACAAAAGAGACTACAAAGACATGTCAGTGAAACAATTGACTGTTCATCGATAACTTACGTCCCAACACTGTTTCTAAGCTACTCGAAATTGAGTCCTTTCGAATTTCGAATAAGGCAGAGTTCCGCGTCTTTCCTCAATGTTGGTAAGATTGTTTGCCGCGCAGGAAATGAAAGTGGTTACATATTTATAAAATGGAATCGATTTTTAAATGAGCCAATGGTTGGGCTCGTTTTGAGAGGCGGGAAATTGTAAGCTCCACCCAGCGCTGGTTGTCAGATGAACGTCTCGCGTGCTTTTTTGTTCATTCGCTCAGCGTCCACCGACGCGAGCGGTCCGTTGTAATAATGCGCATAGCAATTTATATGTTTACTGTCTTTACAGGGTTGTAAAGACTGTCGCAAATAAAACTGAGTCTAAAATACTAGAAATACTCGTGTCTTGTCGACATTCCCAATTTTATTCCAATGTTAGTGACTATTTAGCTACAAAATAAAGGCTCAAACTCTAAAAAAAGACAGATTAAATTCCATTCAATTGCATTTATCTCGCTAACCTGTTAGAACAGAAATTATTTTTTCATATCGAATATCGTAAATAACATCGATAGTTTACGAGTCGTTTCCCAACACTAGCTATAAACCAGGAGCTAATGCAGCTTACAGTAGATCATTGGTATTCTCGTCGATTTGCTACATTAACTAGAAGCGTTTTCAGAGATTTATGTCTTCCTCCGTTCTCTCTATGGTATCCATTATTTCACACTTTCGCTTGTTTTATGCGAAAGCGTGAAAGAATAGATTATTCGTTAAATTGAAGGATCAAAGATATTGTCCACTTCCCCAGAGCTATTACAATATCTATACCCAGAGCAACCGGCATTTTTTTGTTTTAAATTAGGTAGGTACCTATTGAATCACAATAATAAATTATTTTTTTGTATAAAAGCAGCATTTGCTAACACATTGGACCGATTAATGCGCTCTATGTTAATTAAGTACTTACAGTAAACAAATTTTACATACCTACCTACCTAACTAGGTAGGTTCAAGTTACCTCACTTAGTTTTATTTTACTCTAAAACTTGGCTCGCCCATGATGCCAACAGCTAGCATAGCGTTATTTTTATTTTCGAAGAATGTTATCGAACTAAATTATTTAAACTCTGTTATAATTTCTGTGACAGAGCTTGGGGTCATAATCCATCAGGCGGCGTAGGTATTTGGCTGCGATAAATGAATGAAAGAATATGTCTCTGGAAGGTAAGGTGTAAATACAATGTTCGATTGATAACAGTTAGGTAAGTAGGTATCTAGAATATGAAATGAAATGAAATATATTATTGTCTGTAAAAACTACTTAGGTTATAAAGGTGTTGCCATGTTGATATTAGTCCAGCTAGTTTCTACCAGAGCGTGTACAACACAAACATTTTAAAAACTATAGAGAAAAAAAACAAAATAAGACTTTGCAACTTATAAAGCAAAATTACAAGAGATAAAAAATAATATCAAAAGAGAATTAGAGAAAATAAAATGATCAAATTACATGCATAATGAATTAAAGTATTAAAAATTAATATTTTTCAAGAATTTCATCAATTAAATAGTAAGCCTTTTCAATGAGCATGTTATTAGGTAAGAGCTTACTTAAACTCATTGAGTCTTTGTTAAGCACGTATTGTTAACAAGTTCTTGTATTTTATAAATATTTTTTGGATTTATTGACATTTTTGTTTTTTGTTTGCCGTTGGCTTACAGCTCAATATTTGGGAAGAGGTTATCGTCGCTTGTTGATATCTGTGATACCAGAGGCATTGGCTAATGCATTGCCTGCTCTAGAGACAAAGTTGAAGTCTCCTGTGTCTATAACTTCACCTGCTTACGGCGGAAATAGATATTTATGGTGCAAGTATTCCCGAAAGACTCTTTAAAAATACCTAGGTGTCATTTTTTAATATTAGTATTTTGACGACCTCTGTGGCGCAGTGGGCGAAGGTTCGTATTTGTTCGGGTCTGGGTATTTTCTATAAATGTATTTACAAAAAATCTATATATTTTAGTAGGTATATTATTCATATAGTTCCCAAACACAAGCGTCGCTTACTTTGAGGCTAGATGATGCTGTGTGGCAAATGTCTAGCATTATTATTGTTGAGCCAAGTCCCAAGTGAATGTGCTGCCAAACATATACGGCTTACCAAGTCAAAACTTTGCGGATTATGCAGAATCTAACATGTACCTAGGTAATGAATAACCTACATAGAAGAAAACTGGTTTGTAGATGTAGACAAAGCTACCGTTTCAAACAACCGACTGACGGACGTAGCATGACGAATACAAAAAACACTATACAAAAAACCAGACAAATTAATATGCAAAAATGAAAAAACAACGACAAACAGCACCCAAATAAGTCACAGGTCATCTATAACAATTTATTCAAATGACACGCTGATAATAAATTTTAAAAATCTGCTACACTTGTCTTGTAAGAACCCGAGTGTCCACCGCTCGCTGGAATGTCTATGGCCGCTCAATTTTTTTGAATCTTTTTTGAATTCAAATCGAATCACCCAAATTAAGTAGCCATAAACGGAATCAGCTTCCAAATTTAAATATTTCATTCGTGCCAGCGAGCGCGCGCTTTGATTTGTACGTGTGTGTGGTAGTGCTGTTTTTATACGCCGTTTTATCGATAAAATCTGTAATTATGAGTTTGAAATGCAATTATGAGCAAAAAAGTGGCGGGATAATTTATAGCACTACTAGGTAGGTAGGTAATTGAACTTATCAGCGATTCTAAATTTATCACAGTTGTTGGTGTATGCGTGTGAGAATCTTTGTTGAGTAGGTACGTCTATGAATGTTTTTTTTTATTAAAGGAACTATGAAGTTTTAATGTTTATAATACCTACCTACTTTTTTATTTATAACTAGTTATTAATTTGCAAAGCATGCAGCATAAGTATGTTATCCTTTTACTAAAGTTTGAACTGAGTAGGTAGTTATCTATTTGTGTAATCTGTACCTAGCTTTTAAAAAAAAATTGGGAACACCTAAATTATGTAATCTACCTCAGATTACCTACATAATTTGGTGTTCAGTGGTCTAACGATGAAGATTATTTATTTCCTTTTGTTTTTCTTAATTTTTTTTAAGATTATCGACAAAACAGTCAACTATACAAAAAATCGATCAATGAACCTTTTTTCGAAAGCACACATCCCTAACCTTTGTCGCATCGCACCGCGCGTTGATAAGGAAACATTTTAAATTAGTAGAAGAGAGAAAAAATATTTTATTTTTATTTTTTATTTGTATTTTAACACGCACACAAAACGGGTAGCCGCTACCGATATAAATTATATCATTTTTCACAGCGACAACCCTAACGGACGTAAAAAATGACGTTCCATTCAGTTCCAAGTTTGAAAGTTTTGCCGCGTTTTTTATTCGTTTCCGGGCAAGACGTTTCGATTATCGAATCTCATCCCATACATTGCTTGTTTTTTAACTAACCTTTTACATTAGTTCGTAATCTAAAGGCATTGGACATGAACATTTTTTTCAAAGAGACGTATGTTAGCTCATGGCTGACCTTTCGTGCCGGCTTTTTTATGGTTTCTGATTGTACGTTACCGGCCAGTCCGTAATAATGCAGGAATTTATAATTGTGACGTTTAACTAATGTAAAAAAGAAAAAAGTCTATGGACATAAATTTGTCTATGGTGTTCATTGATTATTTTTTTAGACATTCCCAATTGATGATGCTATTTGAGAGTGATTATTCATGCTATTTTACTTCTCTGTTAGCTATTTGAAGTGGCCACAGGCAATCTACTAAGAACCGGCACGGTACCTAATAGTTTTCGAATAAAGGTTCAAGAACCACGAATGTAAAAAAAATACCTATGGGTAGAAAATCCCGGGGTACGGGGGACCTACGATATCGCCTGTCGCGGGGAGCTTCAGTGAGGCCTAATTAAGGCTATAAAACCAGCAGTCGTTAATCTAACTACTGATGGTGATGTCCATCGCATTATGATTTTATTCAGTAGATAACTTACTCTCTTTGATACATAAAATAGTAAACAAAGAACGCGCGCGTGCAGACCCACAGATATCCTAGACGATGTGGACGGATCTACCACCACCGTCCTGAAAACGGTGGCAAAAAAATGGGATAGTCCCTTTTTAAGCACTGTGTTCCAGTTATTGAAATACTAGCTTCTGCCCACGGCTTCGCCCGCATGTACCCGGATAAAAAGTAGCCTATGTGTTATTCTGATGTATAAAGCTATATTACTGTAAAGTTTCATCAAAATTCGTTCAGTATTTTTTGCGTGAAAGAGTAACAAACATCTTCACAAACTTTCGCGTTTATAATGGTAGTAGGAAGTTAATAATTACATATTCCATATCTTCTAATTCTTACTAAGAAATATGGATCAAGTTATCTGAATTTAATTATAATTATTATTGTAAAATTGTCTAGACGTTTCCATCTGATCAGATGATAAACCTGTTTATGTGACAAAAGAATTACGATTTAGCTAGGTCTAACTCGAACAAAATGTGAGTACATTTTGATCGAGAGTTAGACCACGTCTGAAACTTATAGCTAAAAAATTTAGCTATAAGTTTCATAAAATTATGGCTGCCTGACACCAATAGATACCTACTACTGAATAGATTTTGATGAAACTTTACAGTAATATAACTTATACATCAGAATAACACATAAGCTACTTTTTATCCGGGTACCACGCGGGCGAAGTCGTAGGCAGAGGCTAGTAAACGTCTAAGTGCCACCTACGCGTCTGAGTATCTGAAGCTACTGTACATGGTACAGTCAGTGACAAAAGTAGGCTTAACTTAAGTTAACAGTTTTGGTAGCCTAGACTTCCGAAGGTCATGGGTTTGAAACCGTGCACTAATAGGTTTTTTCTATTGAAAAAGATAAATACAGTTTTTTTATGTATAATATGTATGTATTTACAAAAAAAAAGTATATATGTAGTATATCAGTCATGTAGTTCCCATAATACAAGCTCTGCTTAGTTTGGGGCTAGATGATGCTGTGTAAAAAATGTCCAGCATTATTTATTTTTTATTTATTTATTTTATAACATTGTGAGGTTTCCTCATACATGCCCTAGAACCAAAATTTCGAAGACATGCGCTATCATTTAGTGTTCCAATAAGCGGCGATTTGCTGACAACCTGTCACGCGAAACGTTAAGACTTGCTTGTGACTACCCCTACCTGGGGCCTAACCATGAAGTCTTATAGCGATTCAGTTCAGGCAAAGATATCACTTTCAGCTTTGTGATTGAGGACGCTATGGCGTAGTTAAAGCTTTGTCATTTTCAAAGCGGGATTTGACGTCTCTGCCTTAATTGAATCGCAATAAGACTTGATGGTTAGTCCCCTGGTATCCTCAAAGATCTACGCACGGAGAACCTATGTATCTGAGGTGGTCCATTGGAAATACAGTCATGAGCATGTTTGTTCGTGTTTGTAATAATAATAATAATAATGATGGACATTTTCACACAGCATCATCTAGCATCATCTCATCATTTTTGTAAATACATACATATTATACATAGAAAACAACTAGATCCCGAGACAAATATTTACAGATATAAATATTTGTCCCGCAGCGGGAATCGAATCCGCAACCTTCTGCGTCTCAGGCGGGCCTTCGCCCACTGCGCCACAGAGGTCGTCAAATGGCTTTAGTTTAAAATATTGTAATATGTATTCCCATTTTAGCATCCGCTTTGGCCCTTATTTATTTACTTGTCATAAGAACTTTCTATTTCCTTGTTACACCTTAAAAAGAGTGCATCTAAGAATTCGCAGTATTATTGTTTAACACCCAAAACATATAGTCTTGGCCTAGCACTTTGATTCTCTGTGTCGTGGGTATCAAGAACTACGAGTACCATGGCACCACAATTGCCCCAGAAAAATATCTGCAGATCGTGCAAACATTGCTCCCGAGCGGGAATCGAACCTTACTTCGCAGCCGACAACTCACCAGCCACGCCGCCGCCGCGCCGCCGCCTTCGACATCATCGATTTTGTTAATTTATTTTTGTGACTGACTGTACCTACTTCATCGAAGACTACCGTCTTGAACAAATGCATACGAAATTGTGGATGTGCTATATTTATTAACATTCCAAAGCCAAATGGCGAGAATCTGTTCCTTCTGTCTGTCTGTCATCTGTTCGTCTATGAGTTCTATATCTCTTTTCATTCCCATCAAAATAAATCAATTGTGAAGGGTAGTCTTCTTGTTATAAAGCGATTTCTTCCAAGCAATCGTTGTAGATTTGGCCGCAGTTTCATTCTGTTCAGGTGTATGGTTTTCAATCATTATGACTTTGGAAGCTGTTACCTAACTCGCTGTTTTTTACAAGTATAAAAGAGTTTGACCAAAGAGGTTGTTTGTTTGATTGTTTGTCTGTTACTTTTGATATGAAGAGCATACGAACAAAGTGTCTTCCCCTTAAATCGAGACAGTAAGAAACGTGTTAATGACACATTCCTAGCTATACTTCATTATAACAAACAAGGCTAATATTAAATTAATAATTTGTCTAGAATGGGCTAGACAATAATGGAGGTCCTAGGTTTTTTTTTTTAAGTATATTCATGTATAATGGATAGGAAAAAACTCGTTTAACACGGTGTTTCGGATTTTTTTTGCAAACGACTTGTTTGTCTTCATGGGTTTCTCAGATTTTAACGTCAAGTATAAAAGTAACAGAGGGTTTTTAAAATTGTGTAAAAATTCACTTATCGATAAATTTCTAACAGTTTTCAAGGAAGTTAAAATTCTTCAAAGCTTGCTCGAGTGTGGGTCATATTCTAACTTTCAAGGCCTATTAAGGGACATAAAACGTTCGGTGCGATCACACTCACCTCAGGATAAATAACTACGAAATATCATAAATTTATACGCACACTGCGTTCGGTAAAAAAGCTCGTATTTAACTTATATCTCACTTTTGTTGCGCCGACCGTTCGAGTGGGAAAGAGTTTTGTGGACATAACTACTAGATGAAACAATATTTGTTATTTAGTTAGGTAGGTATGTACTATTTGAATTTTGAATTACCACTTAAAGTGAATTAAATTTAACCTAATTGACTAGGTATAAAAAAATGTTTAGACTTTAATAATTATAAAAAAATAACAATATGAATTTACTTAGGTACTTATTAAAATAAATTGAAAAAAAAGCCTTGTGACGTGTTATTGATATATTATTTAATGTTTCATAGCAATAACACTAGTGAAACGTTCGTGACGTCACTCTTCCACGTTGATGTTTTCTATAAATACAAAATATTTTTCAGTCTAATATTTTTGGTCGTATCCACACTATGACTTCCTTCATTAGCCGAACAAAACCAATGACATTTACCACAGCTACTCAGAGACTTTTGTCACACAATTTTTATCTTTACCTCGTGAGTGTACAGTTCAAAATAAAATAGTAAAATGCAATAAGTAAAAACGTTTCGGTAGGTGTGAAAGTTATGACATTTGAAAATGGTGGTACGTAATTCGAAATTTGAATTTTTGAATATCGTTACTTAGGTCTACCGTTTGAATTGAGAACTACCGAATGAGCCTACTATATGAATGGTATAGAACATTTTTTGAATTCCGAATACCCCTAAAATAATTATTTATTTACCTCTAAATATATACCCCTAAATTAAAAATCAGTTTTAAAATAGGCAATAGCCGTATTTTAATTTTGTGTAGGTACCTTATACTAAAATTCAAGTAACGATTTAAAAAATAAAAAGTTGTTTTAAGTAATTTGGTTATAATGTACTTTACCATAATGACGCAATATTAAATCGAAATTTTTAAAATATACTTATCTGGCTATTATTCAGTCAACTAATAAATAATTTATATTTTTATTTGGGTAGTTCACTAGATACAATCACAGGATAAATTGTAAGTTGTTGTTTTAAGTTCCCTTAATAAACAGACAATGACCTCGATTCTGTAGAACACTGACTAAACTAAATTTAAACTGTCGCTCTCTTTTACTGATAGTGCAAGCAAGAATGAGATAGCTACAATTTAAGTGCTGTCAAATTAGTCAGATTTGAGTTTTCCATACAAATTTAGTTGTGATATCAAAACATGCTGACTATAAACACGAAGAAAAGCGGCACGTAAACTGATTTGACAGCAGCACACAGCACTAAAATTGTAGCTATCTCTTTCTTGCGTACACTATCAGTAAAAGTATAGAAGATAGTTTAAATTTAGTTTAGTCAGTGTACTACAGAATCGAGGCCATTACAGACTTTAAAAAAATATGAACCTAAAAAAGTGAGCTTTACCCTAATATACAGTTTTCTTCTGACAAATTTTAGAGGATAGGGAAAGTGTATATATCTACACTGAAATGACATGAAATATTATCAGACAATTCTGTGACATCATTGCTAGGCACTGATTATATTATTCTACTAGAGAAAAAAATCCTAAATATATCTTGAGCAAAACAAAAATTTCTCAAAAATAAATTTACCTAGATCATAGATTTTATAGAAAATAAAATAGTTAATTATCTATACAACGTTATCACTTGAGCGTTCACTGTCCATTCCTCTCCCAATATTAAGCACTTTCATAATTTCCCCAATAATCCAATAAAACCAGACTTAATTTTACAGCCTATGAATATAAATTATATTTTTTATGTTTTTTTCCTAATCCCATAACGATATGGTGGCAAAGGTAGGACCAGTAGCGGGCTTCATCTTTATAGCCCCTATATCAATTAGGTTGTTCAAATTGTTGCGTGAAACGGAACGGGTTCCGTGTTTGAAATTAGAAGGACCACGTGTGACCCGGGTTGAATGGTGTTCGAATTTCGAATATGAAATCACATTTTTACTGTGCTGGGCCCATAACCTGGTTAGTTTTCCGGGACTTTTTTTGGTTTTAGTTTAAAGGTTCCTTAAGGTTAGTAAACTCGAGCATCGATAACGTGAGTATCGTACACGTAGTTCTGTAGGCTCATACATATTAATAAATTAAACTACACAATCTAGGTAGGAGGTAACATAAAGCTGCTAGATTACGAGTGCACACTGCACAGCATGTCTGCTCTCGTCTAGCGCTCCATGAAGGCACAGTTGGTGTCCAGCCTCCCTGCAATGAGGTGCAGGTAGCGGTTGGATGCTGATCTCTTTATCGCTGCGAACCCAACTACCCATGTATCCGCAAACATTCTTGATTCGCTGCAGAAACACAGCAGCTCCATCAGCACCCTGAATGCATTGTAATATAAGACGCGCAGCTTCATCATACGATATCTGCGAACCGAACCATAGACTTCACATATAAAACGAATGGACGCTAACAGAGTTGTTTTGATCTGTCTAGTGCATTGCGCAAATCTTCAGGTTCGGATATTAGCTCGGACACAAAATGCCCTGCACCTTCTTTGCATATCCATTTCATCTGTAAGTACCTAGTCAAAGTTAAAGTCAAAGTCAAAATTCATTTATTCAATAAAATCACAAGGACCACTTTGAAACGTCGGTTTTTATCTAGGTGCCTGTTCCTCCGCGACCAAGCCAGGAAAGAAAGGCAAGAAAACAAGGCTGGTTATTCTTTTTAATTAACAATCTTGCCTTTCTTTCCAAGCCAGGAAAGAAAGGCAAGAAAACAAGGCTGGTTTCCTTTTACAAAACAATAGGTTCGTGTTGGAGCATTTTCGGTGACATCCTCAGTGACCTAGTGGACCAGATACTTGAAATGTGTGATTAGCTTAAGAACACTGCCGTTCAGCGTAACTGGCAGGACAGTGTCAAAGCTCTTAGAGCCTGAATGAAATGACGAGTTCACGCTTGCATTGGACCTGTTCGACATCTTGAGGACCCAAGACCTCAATGGACAGGTGCGTTTGAGGACATGGTGGATATGTTTCGAGGCATATGTCGATGGACGAAAAATAGTAGACGGAATACTCTACCATATGTGGGAATGTGGGAATATAAAGCCAAGAGCGCGAATTCTAGCTTATCTCTAAACTTGGTAGTTAAAACTCATATATGCCCAAAAATCGGGTTTACCTAAAATTGGATCGAAGTTTGCCAAGTAATTCGATAGACAAATTATCTTGCTGACTGAAATTTGAAAAATAAATATATTTATAATACTGTGCGTTGTAAGGATCAGTATGGTAAAAAGATTTGGTTCCTACATCTCAACAAGGGTCCTATCTTACACTTAGTAGAAACTTTCTCATGGCCTATTAACAAGAAATAAATAATCTTTTTATAATGACACTTCCTTCGATTCTAAACTTAATCGTATGAAAAGAACAGATCTCCTTTGTTTAAAAACATAACTATGGTTTGAAAAAGGAAGGATTATCTTTTTACCATTATCATTGGCAAAGAATGCAATAAGTATTCAGTCAACTGTGTACTTTCAACAACTTTCAGTTGTATTGTTCGCGAGACAATGAAAGTGTGTAGGTAAGTGACAAATTCCGTATTTTGGGAACTTTTAAAGCGCTTCTGAATTTCTTTTTTACATTTTTTCTTCGGTTACTCTATGTTAGTACTTACCCACCAAGTTGTATGAAAATTAAAAGAGCGTAAAACATTTTTAAAGAACAAACTTTTTAAATTATATTTTTTGGAACAGTAAAAATGTTTCATATTGAGCTGCATGATAATAATATCTACATTAGGTACTTGCCTGAAAATATACTTACTCAAGAAATAGGTAAATAACAAGTTCAGGGCTTATTAGGCACCTTTGTAGATATTATAAACGATACTTATTCATCTATACTTCTATACTAATATTATAAAGAGGAAAAATTTTTTTGTTTGTTTGTCTGTTTATTTGTTTGTACCGAATAGGTTCCGAAACTAATGAACCGATTTAAACCATTTTTTAACTAATAGAAAGCTAAACTATCAGGAAGTAACATAAGCTTTAACTTATTGTAAAAAAAATTAGAGATCCTAAAGGAAATTGCAAATAATGTAACACAAAGTACCAAAATTTTGTCTATAAAATTCATTATTTGGCGTGCGCTGAGAAAATATTGATTATACATAAAAAATATGTACTACATGATTAAAGTAATCATTATTACTTACAAAAAAGTCCGCGAGGTAATATATCTAACTAAAATATGTAGTTAAGTCACATTAGTAACTTTTGTGTTCTAAAATGTAATTAAATCGCCGGTAGAAACAAAAGTTGGTTACATTCGTACCGTAGTATTCATTGTTATTCAAATAAATACTTTAATCATCAAGGGTATTTAAGTAGCAGTAAAATATTTTTTAATTAATTCGAATCGGACTTTTAATTTCGAAGTTATCACGAGTATAAAATCGAAACCTACGCGGGTGAAACCGCGGGGCACAGCTAGTTTGTTTATACATAAATAGAACTAGTACATAAACTATTGAGAATGAAACTCAACAAATACTAGAATGATAATTACCTACTTATCTGTTAATTATCAACACAATTAAATATCTTTTGAAACTATCAAGCTTAAACATAATTTGCAATTAAAACGCGATATTTAGCATGATTTGTGAATATAATTTGTATCCCGATATTTCAAAATTTGCTAAAATAATCACCTCGTATCACAACTGTATGAATAAATTTTACTTATTAATTTAGTTACTTAATATATCTTTTGTTTGCTAAAATTACTACACCATTTTTTTCCACAAGATAAGCTTCGATTAAAACAATTAGTAAAATACCTACAGAATTAATAATAAGCACGTGCTTGGCGCCAGAGTCGTGAAACAAAGAGCCTAATCATCAAACAATACAGCAGCCGGGACCACCCATTCGCACCTTTGTTATAACCACGGCCCATAACCACTAATTTTCGTCACCGAAACTAGGGAAAAGATAAAAAAAAACGTTGTTTTACTATGGTTTTTACCTGAATTTTCGTTGAGGGGTGGGGGAAGCGCGGGGCGACGCTGCGCGGCAGTCTGGCTTCGACCTCGGCCGCGGAACACGACGCATACCGCTTAATTCGAAGACTACACAAACATATAGCTGTAGGATACCGCGTTTGGCCTATGTTTATTTCTCAACGAAAAACTTTTTAAATCAAACTCTTTTTTTATTTTTATTTATTATTTGGTGGACTTTGTACGTGTATTTGAGGAGTCGTGTTTAAACCCGATAAGATTAAACCGTGCCGTGTCAAGTGATTGATCGCAACGAATAAAAAGATTTTTTAATCAATTATAGTGTAGAGTTTTGTGGTCGTTGGTTTGGATTTTGACGTTTTGTGGTGAGTACATTTTTTTTAGACTTCTACTTCTTCAGTAAATATCAATATTAACACCTCGAACTTTTAAGAAACTGTAAACAATTGACGTTTTCTGTTGAAAATGGTTATAAACAACCTCATTAAAGCTTTTGGCAAAGAACCTACCCACTATTCTGAATTAATTAGATCAAAGAATACGTAAATTTAATCTACCCACCTACGTTTAAAACTACACACATAAATGTGTTAAATAGTAACTTTAAGGAGAAAAAAAAACATTTTGGAAAACATAAGTAAGTACCTGCTTAAAACGGACTTTAAAAAGCACGACTTAAAATGATTCCCATTGCTGGTACTAAAGAGGTGATAGAGGTACTTATCAAAGTAATATAATATAAGATGTACATAATAAATACGAAAGCATAGAAAGTGAAATACCTAAAAGTGACCTACATACTTGCATAACAAAATAAACTACTTTAGTCAAAGTTTTACTACTTTTAGATATCTGATTAGTCCTATGATTTAGGCCTATCTATGATATACCTATTTTATCTAGATAATGCACGAATTTGTTATTTTTTACCACAATGATTTAATATAGGTATAATGATCAGATACATAAGCTTATCGCGATTAACTAAAATCATGTTTTTTTTCACTTTCCTTAGAATTAAAAGATTCAAATTTCTAAAAAAAGATCGCTTATTGTAAATAAGTTTTGTGAATATTCTAGAAGATGTAGGTACCTAATCATATTTCTTTGCTTAGCTTTTTTGGCATTGAAATTATTCAGAAAAAGTAAGTAAATAAGTATTTAGCCATTTAGATTTGTTATTTATCTATTAATAAAGTATGTTTAATTGCAAAATCAAAGCGTCAGTTTACCGATATTTTATCATTACTTAGCTTTCATATTTCTGTAAAGAAGTGATTATGAAAGAAATTATAGCCAACTAGCTTCTGCCCACGGCTTCGCCCGCGTGGTATCCGGATAAAAAGTAGCAAATGTGTTATTCTGATGTATAAGCTACTGTAAAGTTTCATCAAAATCTGTTCAGTAGTTTTTGCGTGAAAAAGTAACAAACATCCATCCTCACAAATTCACATTTATAATATTAGTAGGATAGGATAGGATAATCACGCATTTATAATATTAGTAGGATAGGATAGGATAATGACGCATTTTCGTTAATTAAAAAAAACACGCTCTTGACGGCATTCCCCATGATGGACATCCTCAGATTATTCAGTAAGTAGGTAGGGAGTAGTCAAAGGCACGTCCAAACATTACATTTAACACATGCCCGCGTTCTGCAAGTTCGTAATAGTCGCTCTTAGCGATAAGGCCGCCTATTGTATCACCACAACCTAGTTTTAAGTTTTTTTTTTTAATCCTGGTGTCTCTTTCTATCTAGTTAGAAATGGGATTATTGTTTATATGCTTATTTCCTAAGTTTACAATAATAAGCTTATTTTTTATGTGACCAGGTTAATTTCATTTTTTGAGTAGCACTCTTTTTCTATAAATGAGTTCATCTCGTTCGATTGGCACCACACTAAAGCTGAATGAAGGATCATCAAAAAAATAACCAAGAAGAGTTTGTTGCCTGATTCTTCTAGGCTTGATCGCGCGCGAGGAATCGCCATAAATTCACAATCAAATGTTAAATTCACTTAGTTTTTAAGTTGGCGTTTCTATATAATCCTTGTGATTACATTGAATAAAAACCTTTGACTTTGGACTTTCAAAGAGATTTTAACGGGCTTTTAAATACTACTTAGCCAATGATATAAGCTATATTACCTACCAATTAATCATTAGCTGTGAACCATTAGCCCCCAAATCGACCATTTCACCCCCTCAATTCAATAATAATAAGTATATCCACGTGCAAAGAATTCAAGGGTTGATACAGGGGGTGTATAATATCCATTATAGAAATGAATTTAATCTGCTTCCTAACCCCCTTTGGTACTTTGTTGTACGATTTGACAGCTTCAGTTTTGATAGTGACATTTTGAAATAAGTCCTATCTAATTTCAATTAGATTTTTACCCGTGATGTAAGGAGCCTGTATATGCATTTGCCAGAGGTTTTTTGTTTGTATGTTTTTCTGTTGCCTTTGTTGTAAAACGGGAGTTTGCACGTGCCGTATCGTTGAGCACACCGGCCAAGTAGATATCGTCTTATTAATTACACTCAATCATAAATTCATTTTAAAATTTTAAATTCTCGTAGTTTTTAAGTTGACGTTTCTATATGATCCTTGTGATTTCAATGAACTAAAACTTATTGACTTTTACTTAGACTTTCAAGCAAAACGGCTTAATCGATTAAAATGTTGTTTTTGCTTTTTTTATTCACGAAGTTTTTAAGTTGACGTTTCTGTATTATCCTTGTGATTTCAATGAATAAAAACCTATTGACTTTAACTTTACATTAAAACGGCTTAATTGAAATATTGTTCTTGAATTTTGAGGGAAATGCAAGGGTTTATAAGGTTGCAAAAATTAGCTTTTTAGTCAGATTATTTAGTTAAGCAACAATATCCGAGCACCAAGCAATTCTACTGTACTGAATGAGATTTTACGATTGCAGGCATTTTTCAATAGATATAGACGCGTTTTCTAAAAGAGTGATTCTTCTGTGCTTAATGCTATGGTTAATCCTGTGGAAACACACAGAATTCGACGACAAATTCTGTAGTTCGACATTCGGGAATCGAAGCAGCTCTTGCGATATAGAGGGATTCTCGCCCGCCGTGTCATCAAGGTATATTTGGTTAGTTTTTTGGAATTGTCTCTTTTCTATGGACACCTATTTTTAACAACAATACGCTATGTTAGGAGGTAGGTAAGATTAAAGATTATGAAGCTTCGCAGAAAAATAACACATTTTTAACAAAATCGGATTAAGTTTTTACTCGGATCCGTTATCAACATAAGTAGGTTTAATAAAAGAAATATCAGAAAAAAACCGTCTTACTACTAATGCAAAAGGTACGGGTTCGATTTCCGCAGCGACACAAACTTTTGTTCTGGGTCCGAGTGATGTGGTACCATGGTTATCGGAACTCGTATCCATAGTTCTGATCCCTTTCTAGGATCCTATGTGTCGCGAGTATCAGAAACTGCGTGTGTTGAAAATAAATGAAATGCTACTTACCGTAAAAAAATATATTAGTAAGTTCATAGGTAACATGGCGCAAAAAAGCACCAACTGAAAAAAACTAATATATTTTGTCAACGTATTTAAAATTTCAATAATAGTAGAGAAGTGGTAATATAATTTAATTATAGTACCCAAGCTGATAACAAACTAAAAATTTGGTGGTAACATTACGCAATAAAAGGTACAGACTCAAAAATTATGGTAAAATACTTTTAACCGTAACAAAAGGTATTTTATTTCGTGGAGGCAGCGCTCCATAAAACATCTCAAGGGGTCTCAGTACGGTCCTATCCAACCCTCTGTGGGCGTGACTCGGCCACGCCCGACGCTATTTATACAGTTTTTGACTTACCCCATTTTGGGCAAAGTGCGACGAGGTACTGAAATATGCATTGTCACGATTTCAGTGACAAAACAATATTTTTTAGGGTTCCAAAGACGAATGGCGAAAATGGAACCCTTATATTTTCAACATTTCCATCGGTCTATATTATGTCTGTTTGTCCATCCGTTCGTGTGTTACACCCCAATTTCTAATATCAATAATAATAATAATAACATTGCTGGACATTTTAACACAGCATCGTCTTGCCCAGAACTAAGAAGAGCTTTTATAATAGAAACTACATGACTGACAAACTACTTACATACATTTTTTTAGACCTTAGACAAATATTTGCAGATCATACAAACATTTGTCCCGCGACGGGAATGCGGGAATGCGAAACTCTCGACTCCCGCTCCTTATAGTCAGTTAGAGATTTGTTCTGGATAATTAAGGGTCTAAAACTACCCGGTAGTCTAATTAGACGCATCGTTAGGGGCGCAACCCCGTGTCACGACAAACAAATCCGGAATATTAAATTGGCTGTTTGCATCGCTATCTAAACCCCAGCGAACGGGCGCTGGGTTCTTGATAATGATGTGATCGAATCAGTTTTATCCAATTAGTTGCACGCTGGTCGAAACTGCGATGCCGCTAAAATATTCATCCAAGCTCACCCGTCGGTTGACATTCTCAATAGACGCACAGATTATATAATTAACTAAATCAAAGATCTTGAACTCGTTGCGTTAGATCTGCAAACGTGATAGATCCGTCAACCAGAGTGACCTTCTTAAAAAAATGAGAAGGTAAATTATGAATATATATAATTAGAATAAATTTATTGTGAAAATTAGGTAAACACAGATGTCACTATTTTAGTTTGCTACCAATTTATATTGGTATACAATAATTTATTATTAAACTAGTTCTGCCCACGGCTTCGCCCGCATGGTACCCATATAAAAACAAGCCTATGTTTTATTCTGATGTATGAGCTATATTACTGTTAAGTTTCGTCAAAATCCGTTCTGTAGTTTTTGCGTGAAAGAGGAACAAACATCCATCCTCACAAACTTTCGCGTTTATAATATTATTAGGATAGGATTGGATATACGCACAACTAAATTACAATAATTACATGCGTTGGAAAGTCAATAGAAGGTATATCAATAAAAATATATTCCGAACAAGTAATCAAACGTTTTAATTTCACTTAAATGAATTATTTTACATCATTAAAGCATTTTTATCGTACCCAACACTTAAGTTTATTTGTGAATTAATTGAGATAGAAGATGGTCTATGTTGAGTTTAAAACATATCAAAACGGTGAGCGTATCGACATAATTTCCATACAAAGATTGACAAAATGGTCAACGTTTCAACATGTTTTTAACGCGCAGTGTATGGTTCCGTAGTACCCCTTACTACCTGTTTTACACAACTAATAACTTCATCAAGTAATTTTCAATGTAATTTGAATTTTTTTTAAAGCCAACTTGTAAAGCCTCCTGTGATAGTTTTCCTTATAACTTCGTTATAAGGAAAACTATCACAGGAGGCTCTGTCGTGAATTTTTACATATTCAAAAACAACCGTTTAGCTGGCAGGGGGGATCACCTGACCCTAAAATAAATTAGTACTTTAAAGCCTAATATTTAATAAACGTATTCCTGAATAGAATCCTGGTTGACACACACCCGCTATATTTTTGAACGACCTGTCCAACACCACCCAAACCATGCGATGAACTAGAAAAAAAAACATCCCCAATTAACGTGTAAACTAGGTATGCTAAAAGAAGAGTATTTTACTACTTTGTCGACGTGATTAATATGTATAACCATGCCTAATTACAGCTTTCTAGTACTTCGAGTCTCTAAGCTACGAACACACAGAAGGACGGTCACAGCGAAACTACAAGGGTTTCTTGTTGACTACGGAATCCTAAAAACACTAGACCATATTCATAGATACTAAGCAAACTAACAAACGTCAGACCTCAATTGAAAATCGCCGATTCTAATTAATGTTTAAAATTAATTAGGTCGATACTAATAAACACGCAATGGTTCAGAGTTAATTAGTTTTAGTTTCTAGTAATTTAGTTTTATGATATAACACGCTAAAGCCTGTAGGCTTAACTTCTAATCAAAATCTGGTGACGATAAAAATTATATTGCTACCGTTTGATTTTTAAATCGCTCAATTTGGGTGATTTTTGATTATCGAAAAGCTTTTCAAAGACAGTTCAAAATGGCCTCCAAGCTGAGCCATGATAAAGTACACACACTGAAATCTGAAACATAACGGGATTTAAGGACGCTAATGACACTTTGGTTTGGACCACGTCTCACCTTAACAGTTAAGATAAAATTAATCACTGGCACAATCTGATATTTTAATAACCATAAGTACTTAGGTACTTTACATTCAAGCATGCAGAATCTAATACACACACAATAAGTCATGTTAATGTTACTCACGCAAAAAATCTACATGAATTTTCCGCTTTTTGAGCTAACTGTTTTACTTAAGTTCGTAATTATAGTATATTATCCTACTATACATATAAACATTATAAACGCAAAAGTTTGTGAGGATGGATGTTTGTTAATCTTTCACGCAAAAACTACTGAATAGATTTTAATGAAGGTTTCCTTTCGTTTTCCTTCACCGTATTTCATAACTAATCTACAATTAATTGTCCTTTGCTTGTCGGAAAATCACGTGACAATCTATACCGAACGCATGAAAATTATATCTGTTTCCCAATCGAAGCAAACAATTTTATTTTTCAAATAGATTAGTTTTAAAAACCATCAATTAGATAGGTATCGACATCCTGACATGTAGATAGCATATCTGTTGCTTATCATTGAGTTAATCAAGGAATTTTCAGTAATTTAGATAAAAAAATCAAAGAGCCATGTTTATTAAATAACATGTATTATGCTTCTGTATTGGAGATTATACGTTATTTAAGGGAATTTAGATTGTTTTATTAAAATTGGCACGGTTAAGCTCGTTATTACAAGATTATCCTCTTGACGGGTTTATTTTGTAACATAATTTTGCTTAGCTCGACTTTGGTGTATATACTATCGATAAACGCCAAACAGATACAGTATTTACTCGTATCGAAAATAACCTAAAGATAAATACGTATTATCATTAAATATTTCGCCAACTTAGCCTTCACACTACCTAACTATTTAACTGAGAATTTGAAAGTTTAATTATTTTAAAGTACCTCTAGTATCTACCCTCGACACTTTTTTTTTGGCCTATTTTATTTCTACAAGAAGACTATAATTTTTCAGAAATGAGATTAGTACCTGAAAAATTATGTACTTATTATTGTGCATTGCAACTTTGATGAATTGGTAGGTAACCAACATAGTTACATACAAATCTTGACGATCTTGATCTGTGTATAATGGCATATTATCGTAAAAAAACACATTCTTAATAGGAGACCGTGTAAGAATGGCCCAAACCAACCGCATGTTACTACGCTAGATTAATGATTAGATAGACTTATCATATCGAACTTTATTTTCCTGTAGGTACCTACCAACTTATTGCTTTTTCATTCTAAATTCGCTTTAAAAATATTTACCTTAAAACTTTCCTATATCCGTGTTCTAATGTTGCCAACCACAAAGCAATAAAGGTCTATCACGTTATTTTATTTGGCTATCAATGTCTATTTCCACAAATTATTCGCTGTTAACTACATTTTATTTGCAAATTAGCTGTTGTATAGCGTCGTTTCTGTAACGAACCATAACCTTGCTTCTATGTCAAGACAGTCGTAAAATAATAGTAAAATGTTGTTTTCCATAAAATACGCTTTGACTGTGTGCGAGCACGCTAAAGTATAGGACTGAGCAAGTCATACTGATCAGCTAAAATTGTCCCTGTATTGGCCTGTCTCAGAGAATATCACATCAAAAGGGCTTGAACTACCTCCATCTATATTATCGATAACAACGGATAAGTAGTAGATTTAAATTTACAATCTGTTTTGGCTTTATTTTCTACAAGCATCAAAATATTTTCTAAAATAATGAAAATATATCATGGTTATGAACATAATTTGCAATGATATATCGAAAAACAATCAAAATCATGGGAACTATTCTTTTTCGCAAATTATATTTTCTCAAACTTTTAGAAAAATATGACCTGCTACAACATTTGAGTGCTTCCCCGTTCAACCCACAATTTTTCTACCCAATATTATTTTTATCCGTTCAACCCAAAACATATTCTCCGTTCTACCCAATCAAAAAATCTAAGTCACAGTGTATGCTAAACAGTACATATACCGTAATTTTATACAACTCGAGTCAAAACATATTGAAAAAGATAAGTAATATGTTCTCTGTTTGTTCAAAACGCACCTTAATACAAAATAGTGACAATAAAAGTCCAAGACAAAAATTTTAAGATGCCAAATAGTTAAATCACAGTTAATCTAATTATAACTAAATCAGTTCATATAAATTATTTGACGTATCTATAAATATTGTAATAAAACTACTTACCTGTTCCAGTTCAAACGTGTTATACTACCAAATATTTTTACGATGAGTAGTAAAATATGATTTCTCAGTTAGAAATCAGATTTTTTTTATTAATGTCTTCAGTAGGTTTTTTATTGACTTTAAGTCTTGATAAATTATTCAAACAATGAACCTGATACCATGATCAAAATTTAATTTGGAATCGCCTACATGTTGACAACTGGAAAAGTTATAAAAAATACAAAGTTACGAGTAAGTCAAAGTCAGTTTGTTTCAAATGTTTTTATTCATTGAAATTACAAGGACCTTGAAAAATAGTGTTTTATTTTAAATTTCGTATTTAATTAGTTCTGCATAACAAGTTGAACCCAATACAATAAGCTATTAAGCTGTGATCTATCTGATGTTAAATCTTATACATTGTTTTTGCTGTAATAAAAACTTTTTCATTTTACTTTTTTTAAACTGACTCCTCATGATACTGCAAGCCTAGAAGAAACAGCAAACATGACTCAGTTAGGCATTTTTGATGATCCCTTATACATTCTTTCACATTTTTCGTTCTCTCAAAATAACTTTCCGAGTTCACAACGATTTTATACGGGCCGTAGAAGTTTTGATTTACCTACACCACAGATATATATAATACTAGCATACACTAAAAACCAGTCTCGTCAAAAAGCGATTAAACTAAAAACGTATTATGAGTCGTGTGAATAAAAACATGCTGTATCACTGTTCCTCCAATTAGTGTTGGCTACTGTAAAATGTAACTTCTACCAGCGGAAACCGAACTGCCTTTTATCGATTCTAAATTTCCGATTTTTCTCAATTAAATACCTACATAGAGTTTGCTAAAATTTATATGATAATAAAAGTACTGCCAATTTTTATCAATATGTTTTATTATAAACCCCATCACTAGAAGTTACCGCACTGTAGGTGCTCAATGGGGAATAAAATCAAATTTTATTTTTTGTTCCCCTTTGAGCACGACGTTAAAATATTGATTGGTGTTCAATGCATAGGCGCCCAAAAAATAGGTGCTCAAACGGGAATACTTTATAAAGACGATCTCGGTGGTGCCCCGTTCGATTCCCGCTGTGGTACAAATATTTGTTTGCACTGCAAATATTTGTTCCGGATGTGGGTGTTGTTCTGGATGGTACTACGGTACTTCTAGTTCCTGATACACACGACACAGGAAATCCTAGTGTGGCATCAGAACTATGATTGTGTCTGTTGGGTGTTTATTTATATTTAAGCCTAACTGACTAATAGTTTAACACCAATCTTCTGACTTAAGACTCGTGTTTAATCAGATTTTATACCATTTTAAAATACGGTTTTTTTAAACACGTAGGCAGTGGCCTCGATCCTGTAGTACACTACACTAACTAAACTAAATTTAAACTGTCGCTCTCTTTTACTGATAGTGCAAGCAAGAAAGAGATAGCTACAATTTTAGTGCTGTCAAATTAGTCAGATTTAGGTTTTCCATAAAAGTCGTGATTCTAAAACATGCTGACTATTAACACGAAGAAAAGCGGCACGTAAACTGATTTGACAGCAGAACACAGCAGTAAAATTCTTGCCATCTCTTTCTTGCGTACACTATCAGTAAAAGAGAGCGACATTTTAAATTTAGTTTAGTTAGTGTACTACAGAATCGAGGCCAATGTTTTAGGTGGTTTAATAATCGTATCATCCTCAGGTTCTCATCATCAGCCCATATTTAGTCCAGTGCTGGATATAGGCCTCCATCAAAATACTTATACGCAATAACTTTAAACTATTTTAGGTGCTATTAAAATTGCCTTCTTTAACTCCTCTGTGACAACCTCTGTGGCGCAGTGGGCGAAGGTCCGCCTGAGACGCAGAAGGTTGCGGGTTCGATTCCCGCTACGGGACAAATGTTTGTATAATCTGCATTCATTTGTTTCGTGTCTGGGTGTTTTCTATGTATAATATGTATGTATTTACAAAAAAAAGTATATAAGTAGTATATCAGTCATGTAGTTCCCATAACACAAGCTCTGCTTACTTTGGGGCTAGATGATGCTGTGTTAAAATGTCCATTATTATTATTATTAACTTAAAATTAAATATTATCTTAAGTTGGATCTGACAGTGATTTGGATCACTGCTATCATTAGGTATCATAAGATCAACTTTTTTGCAGTCGTCTTTCGAAATAACTCAAAATGTTTGCCATTGTAAATAAATAAATCAAACAAAGTCATGGTTTTAAAAATTTTATTACGACATTTATAACAAAATATTTATCTTAATCTATTTAATTACAGCTACTTACAGGGAAAACCCTGAAATACAATTTACTTTCAAGTAGGTATGTAGGTAACAGATAATATTATTTTTTATCTTTCACGGCTGTATTATTCCGATTTTGGCTGTACAATCGTATATGTTATTGAGAAATGATTCAATGATTGAACTAATCATTGATGTTTTAAAACATTACTATTTTGAAAAATAATGCGTATCTTGTTTGCAAATAAGGACGTTGGTACATAAGTGGTTATTCTCCTTTATGTTAGCAAGTGTCTTCTTCAACATATTTTAAACGTTTTCCAAAAAAATATTATGAATTTAAAAAAAAAATCACTTTAATATATGTAGGTATAACCTAGTAAAAATGTTATAGATAAACGTATGTATATATAAGTTATAAGTGTTACATCAATAACGTCTGTTTTTGTTTAAAACTCTAAGTTCTTAGATTGTTCCCATTCTTGACTCTTTTTGCGATAGATTTCATCTCCTATGTAGATTTTCAAACAAATCTTGTCTTGATATTTTATCTTACAATGCTATCCTACTTATAATTAATAAACTTGTAAATGCAAATAATATGAGTTTCTTCTCACACTGAAGTGAAGACGAAGGCAGAAGTTAGTTAGTTGTAGATGATATCAACGTGCCTACTCGTAGGAACATTCATAATTAGATTATGAAATACCAGCTTCTGCCCACGGCTTCGCTCGCGTGGTACGCGGATAAAAAGTAGCCTATGTGTTATCTGATGTATAAGCTATATTACTGTAAAGTTTCATCAAAATCCGTTCAGTAGTTTTTGCGTGACAGAGTAACAAACATCCATTCTCACAAACTTTCGCGTTTATAATATTAGTAGGATAGGATTATTTGGTAGCAATTTTCAGTGTATTAATTTTATAACATGGTAAGTGAAAACATTCATCCAATATTAAATAGACGACTTCTGTGGCGCAGTGGGCGATGGTTCGCCTGAGACGCAGGTTGCGGGTTCGATTCCCGCCGCAGGACAAATGTTTGTATGATCTGCAAATATTTGTCTCGGGTCTTGGTGTTTTCTATGTATAATAATTATGTATTTACAAAAAAAAAATAAGTTATATTTCAATCTTGTAGTTCCCATAATACAAGCTCTGCCACGGACTAGATGATGCTGTGTGAAAATGTCCAGCATTATTTATTTATTATTTATTTAATATTAGATAGACGACTTCTGTGGCGCAGTGAGCGATGGCTCGCCTGAGACGCAGCAGGTTGCGGGTTCGATTCCCGCCGCGGGACAAATGTTATATCTACAAATATTTCTCTCGGAATCTGGGTGTTTTCTATGTAATTAATTTATAAATGTATTTCATAACACATGCTCTGCTTACTTCGGGGCTTGATAATGCTGTTTGAAAATGTCCGGCATTATTTATTTATTTATATTTCGTAACAAGCTGAATAGTTGCAATAAGTACCAATATCCATACTATTGTGTACGTAATCCTTTACATAACCTCTAATTGGACATGACTTGACTGCGTGAGTCAGCGATTCTCTTTATGTTGGTACTACTGAGTTACGCTACTGATTATTTGTTTACTATCATCATATAAGATTTGACTACTCGATAAATGTCGCATTAACACATGCTCAAAACGGTGAAGGAAAACATTGAGTGGAAACTGGCATGCTCTAAAATGAAATTCGAAGGCATGTACCATCGATCGGTTATCTGGCAAAAGGCTTGCTAGCAACCTGTCACGGAATACGAACAAACGGGGCTCGTGTTCAGTGTTATGTTAAGACTGATCTCTGACTACTCCCTACTATACTCTCTGACACAACAACAACTTTTTTTTATGGATGATACGATTTTGCTAGATTATCCTACTATTATACAAGCGAAAGTTTGAGAGGATGGATGTATCTTACTCTTTCACGCAAAAACTACTGAACGGATTTTGATGAAACTTTGCAGTAATATAGCTTATACATCAGAATAACACATAGGCTTTTTATCCAGGTAAAACGGGGGCGAAGACGTGGGCAGAAGCTAATAAAACAATAATACCTGCCAGCAGTACAGTTAAAAAAGCGTGACAGTTTTCTATGAAACTTGGGAAGAGGCATTAATACTGGGCTGTCATCATGCAGTCCATTTCATCCAGAGGTTGTCTGATAGAGATCGCTGTTTAACGATAAGACCTCTCATTGTACCTAGGTACAACATAATTAAATCATCTAAGCACTTAGTAAGTTTCTTTAGTACTAAGTTGAATTTATTATGCAGTGTGTGATAAAGTATTTTATATCTAAATAGGTAACATTCAGCGTACATACCGATTTTATTAACAGAATGAGTTTCCTTTGTATTTTCCAACGAATTTGGACCGCAACCAACCCCTTTCAACTATCTACAAAACATCGATCAAGCACAATAATCCCCGCCATTTTTTGACGTGAATACCATAGACAATAACTTTTTTCCGCAGGCAGATGTTCACAACATTCAACCTAATGTAGCACATATTCAATAAAAATAATAATTAGTTGTGTACGCCCTTCGTACCCCCTAGTGTGAGCCGCCCTTTTGTATAAAAAAATGTTTTTTCATCACCCTGTCCTGTTTGGGGTAATAAAAGTAATTATAGTGGTTTGGTAGGTTTTTGGGTGCTACTGAAGATGCGATGGGCGGACATCTTTTATTGCGAGCATTCTATTTTTGAACTAAACAGTTTTCATTTAATAATGTTAGAGAGATTTTTCTATTGAATAGAGCCAATTAATTAAAGTTGTGGGTTTTTGCATTTATTGGTATTTTAATGTAAAGAAGTTACTTTCAAATAATGAATACGTATTTTATAAATAGGAAAAATAAAAAGAGTTACTAACTTTTTATTTTTCCTATGTTACTAGTTCAATGTTAGTATCAATGTTACTAGATAGGTACCCTAATAAATGGAAGATTTTTGAAATAAACACCGTTTTCATTGAATAATGTTGGAGAGTTTTTTCTATTGAAGAGAGCCAATTAATTAAAGTTAAGTTTTAGATTTATTCGTATGTTAGTGTAAAGATGTTACTTTCAAATAAAATATAGTATATTGAATACCTATTATATAAATAGGGTACCTATACATGTTAGGTACCCTATTAATACTAGAAGAGTGGTAGGTGTGCTCCTTTTAGGTAACCTAAGTTAACCTCTATGGCGCAGTGGACAAAGGCCTGCCTGATACGCAGACTGTTGCGGGTTCCATTACCGTAGCGGGATAAATGTTTGTATGATCTGTAAAAAATTGTCTTGGGTCTGGGTATTTTCTATGTATGTATTAAAAAAAAAATGTACATAATTAGTATATCAGTCATGTAGTTCCCATAACACAAGCTCTGCTTACTTTAGGGCTAGATGACGTGAAGCATTATTTATTTACTTATTTAGAAATAATTTGGATGTCTTTAAAAAAAAGTCAAATGCTTAAACAAAACATAAAAGCAGTCAAACGTAAAAGCATGTACATACGAGTACGTAGGTACCTACTCGCACCTACAAAAAATTGTAGCGCGTTTATGTCTTTTGTAAGAACAAGATTAAAACCTAATCCTAAAAACGATAACGAACTGAAAGTACGAGTACATACCTACATAAAAAATGTCTAGGAATCAGTCATTATTAGGTCGATTCCAATAATACCTTATTTATTTTGTTGAAGGAAAACATGAGGCATGAGCGAGGCAATTGCGCAATTGTTGCTGTCAAAACGCTACTTTTGTATTATGGAAGATCTGACATGGAAATAGCCACTGCCACATTTGGCGGTAATCGATGAACTAGAATTTTCACGTAGGGATCAGTGAAGGCACCGACTTAGTTTAAACTCATTCCGAGAGTCTTCATCATGAAGTGCAAGACGCGACGTGGTGTGGGAGCTTAATGTGCTGATTCTTGACTAATATTACATTTTGATAGCTTGTTCTGGACAAGCTATGAAAATGTAAAATTAAAAATGGCACACGTTACCATAGAAATAGTTTATTTTGTGCAACCTCTTTGCTTTCCGTTTGCCATAAATACTTATATATCTCAGGAATCGGTACCGCTTAGCACAATAAATGCCATATAATTTGCAAAACGATTTCTCTTGATTTACGCCCTCCCACACAGCATAAAACTAGTTTTTTATCATACACACAAAAGCACCACCTATTTGTTGCAATCACGTACAAACTTATTCACTCGCCGCAAAACTGGCACGACCTTTGTGTGTTCCATTTTCAAAAAGTCACGTAGAGGAAGCATTAATTAAATTTTCGTTTATAGAATGCTGACAGCACTGTTTCCTGATGTTGCCAGGTTTTTAATTAATCCCCAGGTGAATGCAACTGAATGTAATTTTTTGCTTGCGTTTTAACTCGACTGTTAAAATCAAAGTAGATAGGTTCTAATACATAATCTAAGTACACATCGAGGTTAGGTAATTTTATTTTTGTGTAAGAATTAGCAAATTGTCTTTTTTAAGCTTGGTACTGTAAATTACCTACTGTTATTGCTTTTATTATTTAAAAATGACAGTTAGTTAAAAATGCCCTATGCCTATGTCATCTTTTTTCAAAATCTTAAATAAAACAAACATGCAAGACTTTTATTACCCCATTGTGAACCTCATTAAGATACTTCACATTCTCAGCACTAGTGACGACCTGCGGGTTCGATTCCCACTGCGGGAACAATGTTTGCATGTTCTGCTGATATTTTGTTCTGGGTAGACACATAGACACGTGCATAGTCTGTGGTTTCAGGCTAAGCATGTGTCTATTGGCTGTTTATTTATTATTATTTATAGATCCATGAGGGTACCAAATATAATGTAGGTAGTTAGATACCACTTAGCAGCATGTTGTTTTTTTTAATTAACACTTTTCCTATAAGAAGTAAAAGAAAAGTGACGACCCATAGCCGCAAAAATGTATACGAGTCTATATTTTTGTTATGCTATTACCAGAATGTTATTTTCTAGAGCGTATGGTAGTAAAAGGTAGCTATTTGCCACATGCAACCCAGACCAAAACATTTCTCAACATAAAATAAATGCATTCATAAACACTGAACGTTCTGTAGAACGACCTTCATTTCGAAAACGTCAATAACACCTTCCTATTGCTATAAAACCCAGTTCAAACTACCTGAAATAGCCGCAATAAGCCAAAACACTTTAAAGAAAGGTAAATCACTTGTTTTATTTACAGTCTGGATTTATAAACTGACAGAACCATAGACGTCCTGCTTACACTTCTAAAAACTGCATTCAAGGCGGTTTTAGCCACGCCTTAGCCTCCCTCTATCGCTGTCTCGTTTTAGCTTATGCATCTGACTCGGTTGCTCGTCGCATCGATTTTCTTCGGAGCTTGTTTACCCGGACGAATTCCGTTGGTGTTCATTTCGATGGAGCTCTGTAATAATGTATGTTGACTCAGTTCGGTCGCGTTATTGGTTGGTTTCTGAAATGGATTTCGCGTCTGGGGGAATACTAAAAATGATTTTGATTCAGAGTCAAATCTGAAATTGCTCCCCGTACTCTAAAATAACGAAATGTTAGTTTGAAAATAATCTCGATAAAAAATTATAACTAACTCTCTAAACAGTCAACAACTGCATACATAGTTCTGAACCCACAGTGTCATGGTTGCACAACATCCAGAATCGAAACAAATGCCTGGATAGCATACAATTAGATTGACCCGCAGCGGGAATCGAACCCCCACGCGTCTCAGCCGGGTACTCCGCTACTGCTCCACCGAGGTCTTCATACGGCTTCATTCTTTTTATTATATTTTTCATTCAGTTAATATTGTTCAATTACCTTTTGAGAGGCTGGTCTTTATGAAGACTGCCTAATAAGAAGGTAAGGGCAAGAATACATCTTCAGCGGTGCGGCTTCAATCGTGCCGTTGGTTGGTTGAACGGAGCAATGCCGACATCCTACTACACGAAAGTTTGTGAGTATTGATGTTTGTTACTCTTTCACGTAAAAACTACTAAACGGATTTTGATGAAACTTTACAGTAATATAGCTTATACATCAGAATAACACATAGGATATGTACCACGCGGGCAAAGCCGTGGGCAGAAGTTAGTACTTGATAATTCCGTCAATTATTGTAAAAGATCAAGGTTAATCCTAAGAAAGTGCTCGCAGGCTAGAGGATTAATACCTAGTGCATTTAAAGGACTTTTGACGTGCATCTAATTGTATGAGAATACAATAAAATATATATACTTGCAAAGCGCGGGTATATGCCAACTGAGTAAGTATCTAAGAATGTCCATCATAGGGAATACAGTAGTGAGCGTGTGTGTTTTTATTTGACTAGGTACCCATTGAACTCAAATATCCTACCACTATTATAAACGCGAAAGTTTGTGATGTTTGTTACTCTTTTACGCAAAAACTACTGAATGTATTTTGATGAAACTTTACAGTAATATATCTTATACATCAGAATAACACATAGGCTACTTTTTATCCGGGTATCACGTGGGCGAAGTCATGGGCTAGTGTTCTATAAATATTTACATTTTGCACCGGATTTGCGAGTGGCCATCTTAAAGCCACGTATCACATTCTAAATTTGAATCGGATATTCGATTACCGGCCAAATTAGTAATATCAATTGGCAACACTGATTGTCCGAACAAAAGTGCACGCGCCCATTGTCGTCATAAGAGGGGGAGGAAAGTAATCAATTGAAAATATGAAACGAATTGTTAACGTGAAAGAGAAGCCGCTGCGTGCAACTTAATTGTACCATGATAAGTTATGCGAGACATTTTGATTTCTAAATAATTGAAGAAATGTATCAAATATAAAGCTTATCAGAGGACTTAATTATTACTGTTGACTTAATCACTTACCAACCCGTGGCGGGCCGTATGATTGTTTTCCTCCTTGGTGGTATTAAACAACTTATTTATCTTATTTATTTATTTAGTAACATATTTACATTGCCATTACAGTGCAGCACCAAAGTGACAAAGAAATATAAAAAGGCATAATGTTTAGTATGTTTAGTATTAACATTAATTTTATTATGTAAAATAAATATATTTTATTATTATTAATAAAATTACACCAGCAAGCTACTAACTATAGCTTAAAATAATCAATTTTACATATTCCTATCCAAAATTTTAAAACCGCATCCCTGATTTTTGGCAAGGACATATAAATTATATCAACATCCTCATCTGCACATAAACTATTCATAGAACGAAGGGCCCGTTATATATATTTGTTGGTACGTAAGTACTTACAAATTATACTACTTTTACATATTTTTTAGCTAGTATTATCTATGTGTACTTATATTGTACTGTCACAGTATTATTGTTCGTGAATAAGAAGAATAAAGAAGTGAAATAAGTGCGTTTGCGAGATCATCTTTCCTAGGTCCTATCTGAAAATTAATTATTACACTAAGCTGAGACAGGACCAGTTTGGCCTACACGGCACAGATGGGGCTAATTAGCACAAAAATCTTCTCTTTGTCACTGTTTTTTTAAAACTTAGGAATTTATAGTGTCTATTTTATTTATTTATTGTGTACCTGTCCTTTCTGTGCATTGTTGTATAAATAACTTTCTATTCTATTAAATAAAAACATTAACCAAACTTATTTCTAGTTTATACAATAAAACACCTACATATTCAGTTTTCTACGCTACATATCTGTAAAAGTAGTTAAAAAGTCTTATTGCCGCACACCTAACTATTTCTATGCAAAATGTTTACGCAAATATGCAGTATAAAACTTTTTTCAAAAAAAGTTTTTTTTTCATTAACATAAATTGCATTGTTGCTCAATCATTCAGCAGTAACGTAGCAGTCACGTAGCAGTCATGGCTACGTAATGACTGGATGAGGGGAAAACTGACGACTGGGCTCAGGGGCGTAATAAGGAAGACCTACCTATGTCCAGCCTGCTTAGCATGATCGCCCAAGAAAACGCTTTAAGAGAAGACAAAAACTATTTCTGTCGCCTATTCCGTCAAACAAAAGAGAGGGACAAAATAATGTTTGTCTTCTCGGCGGTAGACAATACGATTTTTCTGGGGTCTTCATGCTAAGCGGGCAGCAGTGGAGTGAGATACTTTAAATAAATAAAATAAATAATGATGGACATTTTCACATAGCATCATCTAGCCCCAAAGTAAGCAGAGCTTGTGTTATGGGAACTACATGACTGATATAATACTTATATACATTTTTGTTTGTAAATGTATACATATTATGCATAGAAAACACCCAGAACATTTGATAATGATGATGGGCATCTTCAAATCTTTGAGGATTAAAAAAGTCAAAGTAGTCAAAGGTACGTCCAAAAATAACATTTTGCAAATATCCACTGTTTGCAAGTAGATACGATGAGGACAGGTGTGACAGGTTGCAAGCCTATCGCCGCTTATTGGAACACTACTGAAGGTACATTCGAATTCTTGGTTCTAGGGCATGTCAGTCCTTCACCGTTTCGAGCACTTCTTATGCCGTTTTGGCCATAAGGTATGTTATCATACTATTAACGTGGCGATAAGACCGCCCATTGTACTTCCACGATTAGCTTGTAATTTACTCTTGTTTGAAGTTGTAAGCGACATTAAGTAGTGTACAACAAAGAGTTATCTATCTATCTATGCTTATTTTGACAAAAATTGATGAAGAAAATGTTGAAATCGAATATATTTGATAAAATCTGTAATAGCAGCCATTAACTTTGTAAATAGCCCCACGCCCCATGACCGCTGACGGGTGCACGGGCCATTAGTGAAGCTCCGAGCCAGAGGAGCCCCGGGGGACTCCGCCCCTGCACTGAGAGCAAATAGCGTGAAATATCGGTTAATTATTTCGACAAACAGATCAAAATTATAATGTTCATTTCAATGTCTACCAATAGGTAGATAATTAGTAAATTACTAATGTTTTTGTCGTACACTTTCGCTACCGTCTTCAAAAAAGGAAGAAGTTCTCAATTCGTCTGTATGTTGATTTTTATGTGTGTATGTTAAGCGATATCTTCGCCAATTGTGCACCGATTTTAATGTCTTAAAATCGGGATAGGTAGGGTAAACTTCATTATACAAGTTGGTCTCATCTTGTGACAATAATACCTTCCTAAGAACCATAATAAAAGACACGCAAATCGATAATAAAAACACATTTTCGATCGGATTAGCTGTCCAACAGACAAACAAATTATCTTCAACTTATTTAGGTGTACTGTAGTTTAAAATATCATTCATTTGATAATCATCATTCCCTTACTATCCCACAATATGTCCCTATAATTTTAAGTAGGTAAGTACCTACAATGGTAGGATAACGAAAAAAAATAGTCTTAAGCTTTTTCTGTTAACTGTACCTACCACCTACCTAAAACTCGTGGCATTGGCTGGGAAAGATTGAGTGGGAACCCATATATTTTATTTAGGATTTTTTTAATTAGGAGAAAAATATATTTGGCATTGGTGGGAATGACCCTCGCAAACTAGGTATTGGAACTAAGTCATAGCCTCTGCCCACGGCTTCACCCGCGTGGTACCCGGATAAAAAGTAGCCTGTGTGTTATTCTGATGTATAAGCTATATTACTGTAAAGTTTCATCAAAATCCGTTTAGTAGCTTTTGCGTGAAAGAGTAACAAACATCCATCCTCACAAACTTTTACGTTTACAATAGTAGTAGGATATCTACAGAAAGAAAACTCCAAAAAATATGACTAAGCGGCTGAAGAATGCGCCCATTTTAGAGTGTCTGATCAATGTCCCTCTAACATGGCTATCAACAGCTGGAGATAACAGCTTAACGTGTCCTCAGAAGTACAAAAGCGAAAAAACGGTCACCCGTTCAAATGACAGTGCTAAAAGTAGCTAGCACGTGCACTTCAACGTCCTACAATGGCTTCCCCTAAAAGAGTTCCATGACGAACGGTCGTGACCCGTCCTACACTGTTTATTGGTGGTCACCACTCGAAAATATCCCTATAGAATCTAACCCAAAATCTTGAGCTACCGACCGATATTGTAGAGGTATATACCTACTCATTTATTAATAGCCCTTCAATATTAAACCATAATCATTTATACAATTGTTGCGCAAATGAGGGTATCAGGTTACCTCCCTGTGGCCCTGATTTGCTTTTAGCGGGTCTTTAGGATCCACTGGGTCTGTCGAACCCAGTGGGAATTGGGACCCACTGTGCATTTGATTGTTTTGTGCTAGAAAATCTCTTGGGAGGTGAGATTTGATTCGGTTTTAGGGGTCGTAAAGGTAATGGAATAAAAACTATCGATGAATAAATGAATAGAAATAAGTACTTTTTTGTAAACCATAAACAAATAACAAAATAAACAAAATCTTATTCTATCTATCGATTTAATATTATAGACTTACTAGCCTCTGCTCACGGCTTCGCCCGCGTGGTACCCAGATATAAAGTAGCCTATATGTTATTCTGATGTATACCTAAGATATTCATATTGTAAAAACGGGAATTTTCACGTACTGCACTATCGGTGAAGGCACCAACTAAGTTTCGACTCATTCCGAGAGTCTTCATCAGGGTGAGTGGTTGCGACTTTCTCCTTCCGCGGAAGTAACAAACATCCATCCTCACAAACTTTCGCGTTTATTATATTAGTAGGTTTCAGAAAATATAGTAAAAATTGGTAAGTTTATGTATTTTGCCATGAAATATAGTTTATAATGGTGTGGACAGTGGAATCTCCATTCAAAATGCAAGCAAAACTCTTAGGTACAATGTTTAGTAAAATAATATTTTTTTATTCTAGTAACAACAAACATTGCTGCCAACAATGACATACCAATTTCGAATTGAAACGATACAATTTCAAATAATATTCGAAAAGAGAATGCATTTGGAATTGAGTCGCTGCAATTTCGAGTTCAAAAATAGAATGCCGATGTTAAACAAACTGTCACAGCAACAATGGTAGACGTTAGACCCTCGTACCCTAAACACGCGTGTCCAATAACAAATTAGATTTTTTGTAAAGCAAAAAAACTATCGCTACCGTTATCTGATTGTGCTGGTTTTGAATAAATATTTTCAATCTCAGTCAGTCTACAAAATTGTCAACAAAGTTTCAAGTCACGAGGTTTATCTAATCTTATTTCACATAATGTACATGTCAAATTATTTCGTAGCTTTGTTAAAGATAAGTACTTTGTTACACGACTTGATCTATAAAACAAACCCGTATTCCAGAACTAAGTAACTGGCTGCATTATGATACTTAAAAAACTACAGCCAAATTTTTTTCGCTAGATTCCTCGATTAATAATATTTTATAATTCAAGCAGTGTTATCTATTAATAATTTATCCTAAGTATTAATATGAACACGGGTGGGACTCAAATGCTATTCGTTATATCAATTTAATCATCACATCATAAATTCTGTCAATATCAGACACATACGTACCTATCTATCTGGCTACCTACGTCTATATCAGACAAAATCTAATCTCCAATTCACGAACTAAACCGCACAAACGTTGCCGACTGATATTGTGTGACAAATGGTTCCTCGGAAACTAAAAAAAAATGCATTGAATTCGTTAATAGTGTGTTCCGATGCGAGAAATCTGTCACAAAAGCAGCCTCTGCGAGCCAACAGTGGGCAATTATCACGCCCGAAATTAATGTTTTTGTCACAACACAATGTTTGGGGTTAGGTATGTAGGAGAATGAGGTGCGGGATGGTCGCCCGCAAATACTTGAAAAAAAAAGAGATTTACTTACGATATAATATATAGGTAGTTAAAGGAAAATAAAAATGTTTTTTTTTGCTCACAGAATACCTCCTGTCTCTTCGCTGGTCTGTCATTTTTTTTAATGGACTTTTTCATAGATTTTTCATTAAGACCACTAAAGAAACAGTGGGTAATCAACGAGTTCAAATTTCATAGATGCTTTTAAGTAAGAAGGGACGACCGTTATCAAATTTTCATGAAATTCTTGAATCTCCTTAAAACGGCACTACGACCTTCTCGTCAATAAAGTATGTTTAAAACTATTTGCCAACTAATGAGATAGGTATTTCAGCTGTAGGTATAGTCGGCAACCAATTTCAGAAATAATTTCAACACAAATGCACTTTTTACAAACCACGGGTCACAGCAATCCGTCACGGTGACAGCCACTGCCGCCAACTGCGCAAACAGAACGAATAATTACATCGAAAAGGGCGCGAATGTTTGTTTTTCTCGATACAATATGGCGGTGTGTTTGCTATGCGATATTATTTATGGCTTTCGTTGCATTGTGACAAATAGATTTTTGGCGTTATTGACACCGTATTTTAAGGGGGCAGGGTGTTAATGTGGTGTCTTTTTGCAGGGGTCATGTTTTCTACTTTAGGAAGTGTGGTAGGTACTTAGTGAAAGCTTGTTCCTTATAAAAAAAATCACATTCTTATGTACTTACTTATTTAATACTTTTTTCGCGTACTGTATATACTATCGATGAAAAGTATTTGATATATTAATTATATTTCATATTCATTTATTGCCTTCATGTACATATTCATAGGTCTTAAAATGACATAGAAATAGGGCCCCGTTAGGGCGCTGCAATTTGAGTTCAATATACTCGAAATGTCAAGAAAATAATACATTTGAAAAGAAACATGCAAAATATGAACAATATTAAATTAGTAGGTACAAAGTCATTGTCAAATTCATTAAATTAGATTTAAAAAAAAAACACAATGAATGATCGAAACTATATTACTTCCTACTACCATACTAATATTACTTATAAATGTAAAAGTTAGGATGTTTGTTGATAAGGATCTATTCTCGAATGAAATTTGGAACTGGTATAGGTATCTACTCCTTTTTAGAATAACACATAGGCTACTTTTTATTTAGGTGCTACGCGAGTAAGGCTGCGGTCAGAGGCTAGTTAACTCAATGTTTGGATGCAAACGTCAATTCATTGTTGGTTGTTAAAAAAATGCAAAACTTTTTTTGACCCACCAAAGAACACCTCAGCTACATAATGTAACAAAATCTTCCTCACTCCCGATCCGATAACAAGAAAGGCATTGACGCGAATACTCAAAAGTGCCGACGAAACCAAATGAAAGTGCTTTTCGTTACACAATCGAACACCTTTCGAGATTTTTACCGCCAAAACGCAAAGTTCTAATCAAGCGGAAATCCTTGCAATTCTGTTAACATAGCAAAACCAACCAAATTTGAAGGAAGTTAGGTTGTGAATCTCGTGGCGTATATTAGGTTCTTTTAAATGGATAGGCTTAGGATAATCTTTTGTTGACAATTTCAAGGTGCCCATTGGAAAGTACGTGATTTCGGGGAACAGATAACATATATGACGCCGCAAATGACAATGTAACTTTTTTGCAATATTTTCTGTTTGCTGTAGTTTAAATAGTAATGATGTTGGCGACAGCTTTGGCAAACTTCCGTTGATCCTCTAATTTTGAAGGTTTCGTTAAATAAGACATTCTTGGTAATTTTTAGGATTTTGTACCTCAAAAGGAAAAAAGGAAACTCTGTCTGTATAGGATCAATTCGTTGTCCGCCTATCCGTCTGTCTATCTGTCAAGACCCTTTTTCTACGGAACGCGTGGAGATATCAAGAATTAATATCAAATATATATATCAGCAGTCCCTTAGAGCTGTATTAAAAATCAAGCTACTAAGTCAACGCAATTAAAAATACTGTTGTTTAGGATATTTTCCATTGAACTAGAATCATGAAATTTGCCGAAAAGCAAGGTCTCACAATACCATTAAAGGAATAAAATCCAAAAATCGAAAATGTATAGTTATATCACAATAAAAAGTATTTTTATAGCGATTACAAACTAACGATTTGCAGTTGGAGAATTGACTGTGACGTATATCGATGTATGGGCGAATATATTTAACTACAAAGTTAAATTTTTCTTTCAATCCGACAAATCTTACATATCTTTTCGTTAAAGCAATGTTTGGTACTTTTATAATTTACGAACTTGAGTAATATTAATTATTTTAGTGAACATACAAGCTTATCTGGTTTTTGTTAGAAGGTCTTTCAAAGAAGTTGAAATAGCAATAGATACAGACACCTTAACATACCTCCAAAGTTCAGAATGGTCACCCATAATGTTGACAGTTGACAGCGTCTGGCACGCTAGCCAAACAAGCACTTACCTACTTATTGTAAATTACAGGCACATAAGCCTTTTCAACCTTGTAGGCAGGCTGCGCCAGAAATGACATGTCAATTAACCGACGGTAACCGCTTACCATCGTAGACTGGTAACTGTTTTTCTTAAATACCTTGTACCTTGCCTTTTGTACCTTGTGTGTTGCAGGCTGCGCCAGAAATGACATGTCAATTAACCGACGGTAACCGCTTACCATCGTAGACTGGTAACTGTTTTTCTTAAATACCTTGTACCTTGCCTTTTGTACCTTGTGTGTTGCAGGCTGCGCCAGAAATGACATGTCAATTAACCGACGGTAACCGTTTACCATCGTAGACTGGTAACTGTTTTTCTTAAATACATAACATAAAAGAAGCCATCATCTTATTTATTGAATCGATGTTTGCAAGCTCGTCGCTAGCCAAGCATTAGCCAAACATGAAACGTAAAAAAAAATACTCGAAAACAAGTGGAAACTCATCAGTCTATCTATTCACTCTGCAGGGATTCAAGCCTCTTGAAAGAGGGCTATAATCCACGCCGGTTCGTTGGAAAGAGTGTCGTGTCTTCAACTTTTTAAATATGAAGCAACTTTACGAAAATTGCATGTGATGGAAGAAGGTTTTATTTATTTTATTTGTTTGAACACTTTGAATCTGTAACGAAAGTTTCTGAAATCGAAGGATCTAGAGTCAAAAAACTTTGAAACTTTGGCCTAATTTACTATTTTCTATGTCGTACCGAATAAATGTTTCTCATTTATGAATTCCATTGTCTTCGACATTAGTAGTTTAGTATTTCACTACTAACTTCTTTTAGTATCTAGTTAAAAGGGCCTTATTTTTCATTAAGGCCCTTTAAAGAAAACTTTAAAAAAAACGATGTATGTCATACTTATTTCATGTCGGTAGTGGTTACCCTAAAATTAACCTAAAATACTATGAAACACGTTAATTCCGCAACGTAACATAACATTTTGAATATGTCATTGAAAGAATGTCGCACGCAATGCTACCACACTATAAGTATTAATTCTCAGCGCAACGCCCAAGAAGGTTTCACGTCTTAATTACTGTTATTGAAATATAACTGTTTATTGAGTTTGTTCGCAGCAGGTGCTAGCGTAAGCCGATTAGGATGTTAGTAATCAGTTAACAGGCTAATGCGAGGATAATTTAAGCACAGGAACGAATGAGTCATTCATCGTTTGCTTAGAATGCAATTGCAGTTTTCAACTGCTTTAAGTATAGTTTTTATTCCGATCTGTTGCAGAATGGGTAAGTTCAGTTGGAGATGGGATTGTTTGTCAGAGATACAATATTATTGCCAGCCATCCTTTCCGTAATGTACAAGCCAACTGAGTGACTCCAAATAAATAAAATTGAAAAAAAAGATAATTGCTCATTTCACGGAAACAACTCATTTCAATTCATGGGTTCAATCAGTATTTATATCGATGTAGAAAGGAAATAACCGTGATGACAAACCTAGGATGTAGGTAGGTATATGCAAGGACCAGGATTCATCAAAATTTAGCTCTATAAGTATATTTGTAGGTACTATATAATGCTGGACATATAATGCTAGACAATTTCACACAGCATCATCTAGCCCCAAAGTAAGCAGATCTTGCTTACTTTGGGAACTACATGACTGATATTCTACTTATATACCTATTTTTTCGTAACTACATACAGATTATACACAAAATATCTAGACCTGAGACATATATTTGCAAATCATACTTGTACCGAGGCGGGAACCGAACCCGCAAAACTAAAAAACTACTCTTCAAAACTACTACAACTACTTACTGTTTTAAGAAACTATAAATATTCGCATTGTAACTTAAAGCACCAATTTTGAAATGTTTAAAATAGGAAACTACAATTATTATTTCAATTAATAACTACCTACTTAATTCGTAAGAATTATTTTATGTGCTTATTTTGTCAAAGAACTCTCGAAAATAGTATATTAATTTGACGCTTTATAAAATGCACCAATATCCATTCCTTACAAGTTTCTTAATGTTTTTATACCCATTTGTTCGTATCCCTACAATGATTTTACCCAAACCAGCGCATGATCGTGATACTAAGATTTTTTCCGTCTCAGATGTCATCACTTTGATATGGCTCGTCACTTTTTTTCTACACAAAGGAGAGATCATAGCCCCCTCAATTTAGCAAAGGCACCTCAGGTAACGTCCCAAAAAAATATACGTGACAAAATGTCTGTAAACATGTACCTACCTTTGCCAACATAACAAAAAACTCCTTTCAATTTTGCAATTCGAACGCTCGAAACATCCGAATCGTAACGAATTCTTTCTTTGAATTTCGAAGGCGTTTCACGTGTTTGACTTTTGTGTTTTTTTTTCAAATTTCAGAGTTGCAATAGCGCAGAAAATGTACCATTCATCAGGGTAATTGTAAAATAGTTAGCAATAAAAAATAGAAGTTTGTTATAATTGAAATTGACGTACTCAATCGTATGCGAGGTTATTGAAAGTGTATAAGGCGTGGATAATTGATATAATTTAATGGTCGGTTACCTCCTGTCATAGAATTGTAAAAATTACATTCTAGTTTGTATTTAATAATATCTTATTGAATTGATAATGCATCGTAATGCTTAGCCATTGCTTTGGAAATGTCGAGTTATTAGTCAACTCTTGTGTCCGGGTTTTAAACCGAGCGAAGGACTCCTACACAGTTTAAATTTTATAGCCGGTACCGACTGCTCAACGTGCTCTCCAAAGCACGGAAGCACTCAATTTCCCTAACGGTCACCCATCCGTGGTGAACGCTTATACGAACTTATTATTCTTAATCGTTATTTCATCGTGTCACCTGTTTTTTGGTCACCTTGCGTAAGGTTAAGGTATGGTGCCCCTTAAAAAGGCCAAGAACCAGTGCAGTAGAAAGATTCAGGGCGGCTTCAAGATGCTTATTTATATTATAACCTTCTAATTTCTTTCACAGATCTATCCACTATGTCTTCCACCGCCTCAGTTCTCCCCGCGCAATAACAACCATCCGCCAACATGTCAATCCACACCCGGAAGAGGTTACATCGGTGACAACCTTGACACAAGATGGCGCTGTTGACAAACTCAACGACTGGCCCCACCGCGACACCCACTGCGCCGCAAGCCCACCACTCCACGACACCGCTACACCACTACTTCCATTACCTGAAGCAGCCATCGCCTTTGGCTCAGAATCCTTACGCGCATCACTCTAGCGCGCATCATATGGGTATGGGCCCAGGGCCGTTGGGTGGGCTGGGGCCTTTTGGGCTGTCGCACCACGGGCTGGAAGTGGGGTTTCCGCAGGGTGAGTCGTGTTTTTAATCATACTTTTCGCAGAATAAAGGATTCCTTTTTTATCTTTGGCGGGTCGGGCTTGTTTCATGTAGCTTGCTAATTGAAACTGTGCGTCTAGCAAATGATATAAAGCCCAATTTTCGATAGTCTAGATCTAACCTGAAAACGTATATGGCACTTGCCATACATAGTTCAAACAAAAAACCTCCGTCCTGCGGTAAGTAGTATACCTGCGATACTTTTCGTTTAGATAATACATACCTACAATTTTTACTTTCAGTTACAAGTTTTGATTTGACTTAGTAACTGGTTCTAATTCATCGACGAAAGCTAGGATAAAGATAATCTTCTGCCGCACATCATTTTTTTATTGATTTGACTAACAAGAGATTTACGTAGTTCTCTTTCCCAGCGGTTGTCGGTTCTGGCTATTCAGCCTGGCCGTTGCCACTTCAACTTGCTAACTCGGAGAGCTACTTCGCTCTGAGTTACGAAACAAAGATTACAAAGATAACAATCACGAAAGCTTATCTAATGGCCATTATAAATTAACCATAGACAAACAACTACCAACATGATGAGCGAAACGTCAAAACAACAAAGCGGAAAGCATTGCATAATTTACGTACCAAAAAGACATCCTTGGGAATAATCAAAACAGCCCCAACCTCCCCGTTAAGCGGCTTACCCATCCTTGTTCCCTCCCCCCGAGGTTGTGTTGCCATGCTACCCACAAAATGGGAGCGGAAGTCGCTTGTTAGTTTACTTTAATTAGTAGCAAGTTCGGTTTTTTTATGTTGTAGTGTGGTTTGTTTTTGGAATGGCAGATTAAATAATATGAATTATTAATTACACAACTATTTTTTCCGTTTTTTATAAAATAGAAGAGTAAACTCGATATAAACTTATATCGAGTTTACACTTCAATTTGGGCTATGAATTATTTGGATTTTAGCTAAGCAAAATGTAGAATTTTTTAGTTGTTTTTATCAAAATCCTTTGCCATCGAAGCGAAAATGCCGAACTTGGAATTTGAAAAGAGAAACCTTGAAAAGGGAGCGTCTGAAGAGGCGGATTACGACCCCACGCGGCTCGTGAATGAGTGCGTTTGTTCAATGGAATAGGTATTAGTGAGATGCGTTCAGAAACGTATTATGGTCAGGTTGGTAACGTAGATATGCTTCAAGAGGACCGATAAAATAACATAGAATACATTCGGATTCTATGTAATTTGATTTCACCGTTATAGAATTAGCAAATATTAGCTATACTTACCTTCTATAATTTACGTACCATTTTTTTATTTATTTTGTCGTTTCTATGAACCTTGAATTAGCAAACATTCGGTTTAGGTAATTTTATAGTTAAAATACCTACTTTTACTTGTTTTAAGACTTATTTTTACATGTTTTGTCGTATCTCCATTGATTTACCTTTAAACTTTATAATTAAAGAACCTACTTATACTCGCAACAAGACTTTTTCCAAAATTTTGCCGTAATTATCTCCAATAATATCTATCCTCTTTTTGATTTTATCAGTAGTTATTTGTTTTTTAAGTGCTAACTCACACTTAGAATCCTATGCCAAGGGTAATTTTACAGTTCTTGAAATACACACGTGAAATACACCTCTGCAGTATATTTAAAATGTCAATAATATACCTGTTTTATGTTTCCCAGATATACTTACTTATTACCAACAATATTAACCGACAATCTATATAACAAACATATCTAAAAACAAAATCGATGACCTAGTATATCACTTTTAATTCAGAAATAAAATTAATCCTCCGAGTTCAGTTTAATCCCTAGTCTCTTTCGCGCTCGTTAAATGCTAAATGCAATTCTCTCTTTCTATCAATAGTCCCGCGTAAAGCTGGCAGCTGGGCGTTCTTTTTTAAAAGTTTTATTCATTTTTTTATTGACAACCCTTAGAATGTTATAATGGCCAGTTGCTTTTTAATCTTTCGCCGGGTATAATTTAATTGAGCTTGTTTTTTTTATTTTTAAACTTTTATCGGAAGTTGGTAACCGGGATTACGAATCACTATAGAATATGCAAATGAACAACAGAACTTACTTTTCTATGTCACTTTATATTATCAGGGTAACTCTTATCATAATTTTTTTGACTTTAGTTTGACCTTAAACAACGTTTAAAAGTATCATTTACCAATGCTGCCAACGTAACGTTTAGAAAAAACTGAAAAATTAAGTTAGTACCTAATTGGTCGTCTTACATCGGGAGAAGTTTTTTTTACAATTTGCAACACAATTGGTAAAGTTTGTAAATAGAATTTAGGGAACTACTCATCCGATTTCAAAACATCTTTAATCAATATTTAAAATGGACCTTCAGGGTGGCATAGGCTATATTATTATCCCGTTAAAATAAAAGGGCTTTTCGTGAATACCAATTTTGCAACGTAAGTTGACGAAAAAACGGTCGAGCGAATGGGGTTCTTACGAAAGCTGCTATTTTTCATCGGCTAATTTTTATCACGGATGAAACAGTGGGCAGTTGCCAGTACTAAATAAAATTGATTTAAAAAAAAGTTGCCGTGTCCAATGTCATAGTCGGTAACATGACCCTAAAATACCCTCAATCTACTTACCGCGGCTTCTTAAATCGATACGGTTGACACAATGACCCGATTATTGATTGCCAGCACTTTAGTCGGTTACTTAAGTACGCAAGTACACAATATGCATGTAAGATATAACTGCATATTATTTTTGTGACACTTAAGAGCCAGACAGCTTCCGATTAGCACATCAAAATGTAGCCGTACAAAACGCAAGATCACTGAAAAAAGCATGAGTATGCTGAAAGTAGTACGACACCGAGCTGTCAAAAAAAAACGAAAATCACACGTTTTTATCATTTTCTCTCTTAAACGATTACTTTTCGAAAATGTAAAACAACAAGATAGATTCTATAAGTGAGTTTAATAAGTAAATATCTGACTCAATGTCTGTTTATCATATATTGGCTTTCAGAAAATTTTCTCGGCATTTTAGATTTTAAAGGTCCATAACTTTGTCATTCTTTTACTGTTATTTTTTTAATATCGTGTTTTGGAAACAACATTTTTGGTGAATGATAAATAACATATGTTTTTCCGCAATCTAAACCGAATTCGCTTAAAACTTGTATAGTAAAGCATAACATTATATTGTAGGCTTCAGTCTAAGATAAAATAAAAAAATATAAAAAATAAAAATATTTTTTGAACATTTATATCTACAGAGAAGAAAATGACCAAAGATGACCAAACAGCCCTATTACGCATCTTAACCTCGAACTACACAGGTCCTTCACACGCGTGAAATCAGGGCCATGACACAGAACAAATATTAGTTATTATGCGACGGTCCGGCTAATAACTGCCATATATTATACCGGACGTCTTGGATTTGTATAGAGATGTTATTACCTCCTCTGATCTTTTTGATCGAGTGAGTGAAACGATTTTGGGAATCAGGCGTTTGTGTGTATGTATGTATGTTTTAATAGTGATATTCATTTCATTTAGTTTAAGGTTAATTTTATTATTTTGATAAAACCGATTGTACACGACATGACAAAGTTTAAAATTATTATTACTTTTTTGTTTGTGGCTTTACAATTGACATAATATGTGTTAATTGTGTGGTATTTTAATATAAACGAATGTTAGCAAACCCAAAAAATAATAATATATTTCAATTGCAAAGACACCATCCTTTTTCTACGACTGTATTTATTTATTCAACAAATCTGTTATATAAATGATAGTTTAGAAATTACTTCTTACCTACATAATTTTCTTTTGTATTATTTTTATAACAGTCAACCCTTAATAGGGTGATAAATATGGGATATTATCGCACGGCGAGCAAAATCGCTGGTCGCAGCTAGTGCTCAATAATCTTACTAACTTTAACAACTAACACTGTAAATCATTACCACAATAAATTGTCACACCAAAATGATACTTGTACGAGTCCTCGCTCCTCACAAATCATAATAAATATTATTGAATTTATCATTTATGAATTCCGACGATAACTCGAAAGCGGCTACCGGCGGCGTCCTTTGACTCGCCGCCATCTTGAGTCGCCATGTTTGTTTTACTCTTTTTGGGTTCCGTATAGATAAATTTAAAAGTGAACGGCGTATAAAATGGTGTGTTTTCCGTTAGTGTGGGTTGAAATTGAATACACAGACTTGAAGCAAGGTTTCTAAAATTTACTCTAGCGTCTATCCTAAGCACATTGTGGGAATGTACAAAATAAAATGTGTAGACGTGTCTCTGACTAACTACTAAATAAATAAATTCGTGACTCAAACCTTCGAATATAATTGCACTGATTGCAGTAGATTGCAGTTGGTCATTCTTGCATTCGTGCTCCGAGTACTAAGACCAAAATACCACATAAAATATATATTTTTTATCGACAAATACGCTACGCAATCTTTTTAAAGAATTTTTGAAAAACAATTTAGATTCAATTAATATTTTACGGAATAATCATTATTAAAAAATGTTAATTAGGTAATACTCATACCTAATGTGACCTCTAACGTTAATTATTAATAAATTATTTCATATTGGTTGAATGCTCTATTTAAAGCAGCGCCATCTGTTTTCAACTCTGAAAGCTTCTTCGAGATACCTTTAAAAAACCCTCCCCTCCGTTAATTAGTATCTTCTGTTTTTGCTCTTGTCTTTGGTCGGTTACAAATAATCGAAACTTCACCAAATCATACACATAATATTGTACATGAGAAACCGCCGAATACTAAAGGGCTTTCACGACTAAAGGACGATAAGATTTATACATCGCACATAGGCACCGCCATCTATTTCCCATTCTACAATAGTGTTACAATAGTTGGCCGTATGTATTAGCTTAGTTCTTAATCAAGAACGATTAAACTGACTCGTAACTAGGGCTATCTACTTTCCATCTAGTGTTTATTTAGATACGGAACCATTATTGCCTTAATTACTAACTCCCGCTTGACCACATTAACTTCTTAATGCAATGCTCATGTCAACGTCAGAGCTATCTCGAGACGTCATTTTAAAATGGCGGTAAAAAGTTAATTTCGCTACAGAGACCGATAAGAATGAGTTTTAGATAATAATGCAGTTGAATTGCGTGTGGAGATTGCTTTTAATTGTTTGAAATTGGAATGTGGATAAAAGTAGGTTGGAATGTGAAGAAAAATATTATTGTTTCTGGTTTACGTAATTATATAAGTGATAGATTATATAATTACGTAATGAAGATAGATTAATCGTCGTTCATAAATGTTGTAAAAATACTTGTCTGAGAACGCGTTGAAGTCTTTTGTATGGAGATCAACTTAACTGAACATTGACCATATTTTTAACACAATCAACATTATTATATTTAGGAAGGTATCAAATCAAAAGTCAAAAGTTTTTTTTCAGACAATATAATCCACTAGCTTCTGCCCACGGCTTCGCCCGCGTGATACCCGGATAAAAAGTAGCCTATGTGTTATTCTATTGTATAAGCTATATTACTGTACTGTAGTTTTACCAAAATCCGTTCAGTAGTTTTTGCGTGAAAGAGTAACAAAAATCTATCCTCACAAAGTGTTTATAATAGTATATAATAGTGGTAGGATATTATTAGTATATTCTGCGATGATAGGAATAGGTATGTACAGTACATAGAGATATTCTGCGACGGGAGATGATCAAACAATAAGATAGTTTTTTCAAATTTTCGCGATTAGATAACATAATTATAAGTTAAACGGGTCTTTACATCGGGCAAACGAAGCGGACAATTGCTGAAAGAGTCAAAGAGCATACTGCAACTGTCAAAAATCGCCAGATCAACAAGTCGGCCATAGCGGAGCACCTTGTGGACTCAGGACCAAACCACTGGATCGAGTTTCATAACCCTAAGATGCTATCCAGTGAACGTCAATATTAAAAGAGAATGGTTCGTGAAGCGATTGAAATATAGAAGAACCCAAATTTTAATCGTGAAGACCGCTATAGACTCTGACTCTTTTGACGACCTCTGTGGCGCAGTGGGCGAAGGCCCGCCTGAGACGCAGAAGGTTGCGGGTTCAAATCCCGCCACGGGACAAATGTTTGTTCTACAAATATTTATCTTGGGTCTGGGTGTTTTCTATGTATAATATTTTGTATTTTGTATGTATTTACAAAAAAAATGTATATAAGTAGTATATCAGTTATATAGTTCCCATAATACAAGCTCTGCTTAGTTTAGGGCTAGATGAAGCTATGTAAAAAAAAATGTTCAGTCTCTGCGTCCTGGAATCCCGTGATAAACAGGATACGGTAAGTGTAATGTGCCGTAATGTGAGCATGGATTTTTCTGATTCCGAAGATGAAATGAGGGTAGTTGCGGCTACTGCCTTTATTTCTCAACGATAGCTCCGTATACTCCAGTCATCCCGTGACCACGGCTGTTGCAATATAGTCGAAACGTCGGTAAAGTATAAAAAAGATAAACGCGATAAAGACCCGTTAAACTTATAATTAAACAATAAGATCATATTGATTACACTGGTGACCTCCGTACAAAATGTCTCCAAATAAGAGAGGTACACCTCTCCGCAACTGTTTTGAGTATACTGTTCTGACTGCCACGAACTCTACTCATCAGAGATGCCGTCTTTGTCTGCGCAAACATCTCTGAGACACTAAAACGCGGCACCCTCAACAGCATCCTGAAAGTATTATTATATTGGACGAGTAGGACACTATAGCGATTTAAAATCGGTATATTATGAATGTTTTTTTCCGTCCCGCGTACCTATGTACCTACGGTTAGTCTGACGGCTCAACACTTCAAAAGTTATCTTTCAATTAGTAAACACTCTGTGCCCTTCTTTCCCTTCGTGTGAACTTTAGCACCCGTCTGTTTATTTATGCAATGGACTTATTTAATAGGGTTAGTCTTCTCAAAACATCGTACCCTATTCAGTTGATTTCAACTTCAAAACTTTGGCCGAACGGTTTACAAAACTTTTCTATATTCTATTTGTCGTAAGCATTCTTCTATGTAATACTAGCCTCTACCCACGGCTTCGCTCGCTTATAATTATAATACTATATTATTACTAGTATAGTATTATAATCGTATATTATTTATAATACTATACTAGTAATACTGTGTAAAATTTGGGCATGTGCCAAATATAATGTTTGGAAGTGCCTCTGACACTCTCCTACTTACCCTCAATTTTTTTTTCTTACATCAAGGTTAAAAATATCTCTGTATCCGCCCTAGCCTCTTCTGATACAGGGCGGCGCCCTAACCAACTGACGCTTCTCACGACTGTATGTTTTAAGAACAATGTTTGGTTGTTTCAATTATTTATTTATTGTCTTTGTTCGTCGGGGCTCCGGGTGTGATTCCGAAGCGGTGGGGAACTGGGTGATTCAAGCGAGGTGTCCCGAAAGTTACAGGATGATGAAGGACCTTTAGACCCATCTGAAACGCGGAAGTCCGCCGACCAAAAGTCACCGCCGACGTAGCTTATATAATTAGAAAGTGAATATATTTATTCATACTATGTACAAGTAGGTACGAGTATGTATCTTAAGACCGTTATCCAGATCAGAACCAGACGAAAGCATTGGCATTGTGCATTGGCACGCTAAAACAACTAGCCTTCTTAGCATGAAAACCCAAGACAACGATTTTGTCTACCGCCGAGAAGACAAAAATTATGTTGTCCCTCTCTTTTGTTTGCCAGAATAGGCGACAGAAATAGTCTTCTCTTTCGAAGACAAAATTGTGTGAGTGCTAAGTTTAGTCAGGCTAGTCTCTACTCACGCGTCGTTTCGACCAGTTGCGCTGAAAGAATTTTGGATACGCAAAGTGCCCCGGTACCCCACAGACCCAGAGCCTCAAACCCTATAAGATCATATAAGTAAGCTCTGTCAAGACTTCCATATTCGCGCCTTTTGAGATCCTTGAGCTCGAGCTAATGGATTCTCGGCCGAATCCATTTAGCTCGTAGAACATTTTTGTTATAAAATAAAATAAAAAATATATATTTTTTTAATTTTTATTTCATTTACGTTTTTAAATTAAATAAAAATTTAAAAAACCGCTCTAGTTTTCCGTAAACCACAAACCTAACTATTACCTATGATCGAGGTTAATAAAACCTCTCTCCTAGAATCTCAAGAAACTGCCAGTATATATTTTTCGCCCCTCTTTTCCCTCTATTGGGAGTGTTTACAATAACAATTAGCGGAAAGTGTGAATTGCTGTTCAAATAGATAAGTGCTTGCCGCGTGCCAGACACGTGCGCTCACCACGGCGGCTGGTTGATAACTGATGACTTTATACTTTTAGTAACGGTGTGCCATAGATAAACATACTTTATGGAGTACTAGGTACTGCCAACGGCTTCTTCCGCCTGATACCGAGTTAACTACTAAAAAGTGACCGATGAAAAGTAGCTCTTATCGTTAAGGCAGGGTTCTTAAGAAATGCATTCGCTCGACCGTTTTTTCATCGATACGTTGCCATTTACTCTCCACGAAAAACCCTTTTGTTTTACGGTATCTACAGCCTATGTATACCTAGAAGGCTAATTCTAAATATTGGTGGGAGATTTTTTTGAATCGAATGAGTTGCTTCGGAGATGACTTCCCACATCCAAACTTGAAATTTTTACCTCGTAATAATATTAGTATAGATGTACTATAGCGGCTCATAATTTATGAGCCGTGTTGGCCATAGATGGAATCCCGACTTCTGATACGAAGCTCTTTGATTCGAACTCGTGTACCAACAGATTTTTCCACCTGCTAATCTAAAACCTGAGAAGGTTTTACAGTGCTGGGTTAAATCAAACAAATGTAAGCATATAAAAATTTAAAAATGTGTCAAAAACAATGTTTGAACGTACTTCTAATAATAATAAATGCCTATATAATATAATAATAAATGCCTATATAACGCCTATATAATAAATGCCTTAGCAATTAAAATCATTTTCTCATTTATTTAGTGAAATTCTATGATTAGAAAATTAAAAAAGCATTTCAATTAAATGTTGCCAGTATTCCATTTTAAAACGACCCGAAAACAATTATGTAACTTGATCGCGAACAATTTGCGCGCCTATTTTGTACACAAAAAGCTCGAATGACCAAAAAAAAACACATCAAACACCTACTCAATTACCCCACAAAAAAGGCCAATTGCCCCTCACACATTAAAAAAACACGCGAACTGCGAAGGTAAGCACGCGCGCACTCAACTATCTCAAGTGTTGATCCAAGCAATTGATACTAATTGAATGACGAGTGATTTCACTTAAGATTCTTCAAGTAGTTACGAGTAGGTGGGTTTGATGTTTTGGAAACGTAAGGGCGACTGGTCGAGAGCTGGCGCTTGCGCGTTAGCATTGCCATTCAGCATTTTGGGAACGGAAGTGTTTCTAAAATGCCTGGTAATGGATCTGGATCGACGACCTCTGTGGCGTAGTGGGCGAAGGTTGCGGGTGCGATTACCGCCGCGGGATGATGTTTGTATGATTTGCATATATTCTGGTCTGGGTGTTTTCTATGTAATAATATGTATGTATTTACAAATAATCCTACTACTATTAAAAACGTGAAAGTTGTGAGGATGGATGTTTGTTACTCTTTCACCCAAAAAACTACTGAACGTATTTTGATGAAACTTTACAGTAATATAGTTTATTTTATCTATATTGATACATCAGAATAACACATAGGCTACTACGCGGGCGAAGCCATGGGCAGAAGCTAGTTATATAAGTAACAACATAACAAAAGCTCTGCTTAGTTTGGGGCTAGATGATGCTGTGTGAAAATGTCCAGCATTATTTATTTATAGTTGACCTATCTAAAGATCGTTTGCAACGGTCTAAAGACAGCTAACAGTTTCATCTGTATTTTTGTGTATATTTACTTGTACATAGTTGTATAACTAAATATAATTAGAGCATAACAAAACATAAGGTGGTGGTAGCGAACAAAAACTATTTAAGTATATTTTTTTCACAAAGTTGAAGCAGTAGGTCGCAATGTCTAACGTCATTGCGTAGGGTCAGCAGAACAGCAACTCTAAGTAGGTAGCCTACCTAACTAGCATAATCCTGAGCTGACCCCTTTTTGGTGCGACCTTGAACCGTCTAGGTAGATGGATCAGAAAGGTGCGTGGGCATTTCTGTTTCAGTTTTACTTATAAGCAGGCTGATATTTGTTTTTCCTTTTTTTTCACCATAGATAAAATACGTTAGAGTATGTTGTTGAATGAATAAAAATGGCGGGGATGTCAACTGTCAGGTTGACAGCTCCACGGGGACCGTAATAGGCGCGTTCGGATTTTAAACCGGAGTGTTATTTTGGTGTATTGGTTTGAGGGAACCGTCTAGGTAAATGGATCAGAAAGGTGCCTGGGGCTTTTCTGTTTCAGTTTTACTTATAAGTAGGCTGATATATTTTTTAAAGAAAAAAATAGATAAATGACATTCTCGGATCTATCTTAATCAGTACCTAGATTCACAAGGTTACTCAGTAGCTAATGGTCAGAGGCATGTCCAAAACATTATATTTGGTACATGCCCACGTTCGCAACTAAGTTAACACTCCGCTGATTGGAACTATAACCGATTAGGTACACATGCCTTCATTTTCGTTTCGTGCCATTTTCCTGATGTTTTTCTTCACCGTTTTGAGCATGTGTTATTAATAAATACACACATTTTCGGAAATCCATTGATGCACGATCAGATATGAACCCACAACCCGCAGATCGTAAATCCAACATGGCTGCTTTATTTCTATTAATAACCGTAAAACTAATTATAAAGTATTATTAGAATGAAAAAACAGAAGGCATGTGCCAACAGTTAGTGTTCCAATAAGGCTTCAATGGACTTGCAACTTGTCACGTGGAATGCTTAGCAGTAACATAAAAAAACAGGTTAGTTCCTAACTACCTAAATAAAATATGAAAAATTACAATTTTTTATGAAATTTAGTACCTACCTACTAAAAGTTTGTCTAGAAAAAACTACTGATATATAACTTCCTATAATAATTGACTGTAAACGGACGTGCTTTGCGTGGATTTGCAAAGCACGAGCATATAATGTGCCAAATGTAATGTATGGACGTGCCTCTGGCTACCCCCTACATATGGTATACTCAAAGTAACCACTGAGGATCTGAGGATGTCCATCATGAGGAATCAGTAGTTAGCGTGTTTGTTTGTATTATCAACCTCTGCCAACACCCCTGTAAAGTATCTACTCGACACAATGACATCCGCCCCTATACCCAATGTTGCAATAGGCAATAATTTATTAGATAAATTTCAATTTGGCTACATTCGGTTAGCACCCTATCAGGGCTGGCAACATTATCATGGTAATAAAATAACTTACGGCACACTGCCCTCCTTCTCGTTGTATTTTTTTCTTTACCTATCACAGTTATAGATCTCAAAATAGCATGGCAGATTTCTATCTCAATTTCCTAACGGACTGTCGTCATTCTGTACGTATTTTGTGCCCTATTTTTGTAACAGTAGCGCTCATTTTTAACGTAATATTTATCAGTAACGATAAAGTGAACAGAAAATTGTATCCTATTGCTGTAGTTATAGCGCCGATATTAGAATGTAAGACATGAGTCAGGGTTTTCACGTAGCGGTAATCTATCACAACTTGTCGAGCCACCCCTACGCCAGGGTTGCCACAAACGCAATTTATGTGTTAACATGATTTATGGGAGAATGCCCTCGTTTCAGGGTGCTAACTGTCTACCCTCTATTTGGGGTAAGTTTAGCATCTACGAGTAGGTAGGGTACATGAATTAAATGAAACGGGTTATTTATATACTTCGTATTAAAAAAAATACTAGATAAATAAGGAAATAGTTTTTTTTTACAAAAAATATAAAATTATTTGTCAGGCGAGAGGGGCTGGTTTGATTCACACTGCAGGACAAAGTTTGCTTTAAGTATGTGGGTTCAGGGCTTTACATGTGACTGTATTTATTTACTTGGGCGTTTAATTAAGAATTTGCCTTGACACATTTTAAGCGATATTTTCATGTTTTCAAAATGCAACCGAGTCATTTATGAATCTCTGATGACGGGAAATCTTTAAGTTTAATAAACATCTGACTTTCGACCAGGCTGTTAATAATGTCGTGGCTTAGTTGGTATAGCCTTCGCGTATCAAGCGGGAAGTCATGGGTTCATGTATTGATAATTTTCTTATTATTTTAAAGAAAACTTGAGCTTTCCTTTATGTGTTAATTAATTCTTAAAATACCAACTAATTATATAAAAATACCAGTTTCGGTAAAAAAGCAAACTAACGTTAACATTAAAAAGTATAAGTAGGAAAACTTTAAACAACATAGAAAAAATATAGAGCCCCTCAAACCAACGCACTAAAATAACAATCCGGTTTAAAATCCGAACGCGCCCATTACGGTCCCCCTGGAGCTGTCAACCTGACAGTTGACATCCCCGCCATTTTTATTCATACAACAACAGACTCTAACGTCTTGTATCTATGGTTCATTTTACTTTCTATTGTCTACCCTCCGAAATAATTTACACGTCATTAAAAGAGATGTGCCAAAGGGAGGTCAAATGCCGTGAAAAACGGGAAAATTATTTATTTGTATCTTCTCTTAAACTTTATTCGGGGTGTTGCGATTAATACATTTTCATTCGTTTATTTCGGTAACGTTTTAAAATTATTTTTCTCTATTTAGAGTAGTACGTACTTATCTGTAACGGTTAACACTTTTTAGATACTGTTTTCACTTGTTACCTAAAATTTTTTTTGGTGAGGTTTTGCCTATTTTTTTTATATTTGTCATGTACCAGACCATAATGTTCGTTTTCCTTGTTTCAGATCGATATTATGGTATGTTTTTCAAAATATTTACTCTAATTATTAATAGGTACTTTATACTTATTATAATATTTGCTGGAGTATTTCTTGTCTCAACGTAAATTGCTCCCTTCTAACTCACATAGTTGCCATAAAAACAGAACTAATGCTTTTATGTAAAAAAAAGAAAAATGACGATCTAATCAGCCATGACCGCTTCCGAGCCGCGGTTTCAAATATCGAACACCAATTCCTATCTGCCCATCTAACCACCTTTCAAATAGTAACGAGAACCAAACACGACAAAACCATTAGCATCCACAGACAAGCATACCATAAACAAGAAGCGAGTATAGAGCAGGAGCCGTATCAGAAATCATAGATAAAAATCGGAGCTAAAAAAGCCCATGTCACACGGATTAGCCCGCCATTGTTAAAAACACAATTGAAATACATCCATCCTTGTCTGGCGCGCATCTGACTTCGTACAATAGAAAGAGACGGCTTCAGTTCCAAATGTGACAGTTTGTATGAAATGTTTGTTTGGAATAGTTACAATGGGGACAGTTCCAATGGATTTTGTATTATTTTTACTTTTTAATCCGCGGGCGAGTTTTAAACGGACGTTCGTTTTGTTTTTAGACTATAAGTGACTGAAAGGTGTTTTCTGAAAATGATTGCTGTAACAAGTTAGCAGCCGTTTACAGTCAATTATTACATAAAGAAAGTTATATATCAGCAGTGCTTTCTAGGCAAACATTTCATTAATATTTGTAATTTTTTCATATTTTATTCTGGTAGTTTGGTACTAACCTGTTTTTTTTACTACTAAGTGAGAATGGGATTATATTTCTACCCAACTCCTTGATAAAAAGTTTCGTAATATCCATAGAACCTATAGGTACCTAAGCCGGTTTGTCCTTTCCCTGTTCTCCAACTACCTCTATCTGCGTATCACAAATAAGTAATTTAGCTTTTACTCAAAACTTAAATCTTACGCTATTTTGCACTGACTTTTAAAGACAGGTTCATTTTATTTCATCTGCTTTGCAAAATTACTAAGGATTATGTTAGTAATATTATTACCCCAGCCAACTTGTGTATAACCTCCAAATCCAACATAAACAAGCGTAAAATCCCAATGGAACATTTCCGAACATAATTTGAAAAAAGAAAATAGTCACACTCGCTTTCGTTGTCTATGGTAGGTAACAAAAGCTTTCGTTACATGCGGAGACGCGCAGTCTGTCTTTGCCCATTCATTAAACAACAACTAGACAAAATACGTCATTTTACCACGCGTCCAAACGATTTATCATCGAATTTCGTCTCTAAATAGAGATGTTAGGTTTTTTTGATGTAATTTTGTATGAGTAATGGCAGTCTAGTTAATTATTTAATTTGTATGGGATTACATGGGATTAGTAAGTAACCTACATTCTTTTATGGTCTGCTCTTTTGATGAATAATAGTAAGATTCTTTGCTTTGATTCTATTGTAACTAGAAGCGTTGAAGAAAACGAAAGCTCTGCTCTTTGTTGGTACCTATCACCAGATTTAAAGCAAGAGCAAAATATGTTAATCATTTTTATCAAAATGATTTATCAAATAAAACATATTTGCAAAAATAGATCATGTAAGTAGTAAAAGGAAACCATTAAGGTTTACGAATGCGATTATACAGTGAGACTACAGCCTTTCCTATAAAACTAAGGTAAACTCAGATAAGGGACAGACGACGCAATGCCGACGGCACAACACCACTACGCTTGATATTTCTTTCAACTATAAATGATAATACTGAAACAAAGTTTAAAAAGTGGTGCTTTTCAAAATTGCTTTCTTTATCCCTGCAGATAAAATAGCTAAATGATCGCAAATCCCGATGTAAAAATGGTTAGAAATGGTTGGTATGTAAAGTGTTTTATAACTTCAGGTAGCTAGTTTTTATGTTGATAAGGTTTTTTATGATTTTTACTTATTTCTTGTAATAAAATAAGTACCTACAGTAATAATTCAGTATCGAACATTTCCTTACCAACTTTAGTAATATGTTACCTACATAAAGGTACTTGAAAATTGGACTCATCATGAATAAATAATGACGTGTTTCAGGGTTTTTGTACTTTTTTGGTTTTGTGCCTTGGTAGGCAATACATAATGTAGTTGCACAGTAAAGATTTGCTGATTCTGTCTCTGAGTCATCCACATCCCCACATCAGTCCACTGCTGGACATAATGCCCCTCCCAATACACGCCACTGAGCCCGCTGTTAGGCTCTTCTCATCCACTTTCTGCTACCACCTTTCTTAAGTCATCGCTCCACCTACCCAGGGGTGCCACACACTACGTTAGCCAAGACGCGGTCTCCACCCAAGAAATCGTTTACCCCAACGGTTATCGGTTCTTTGTATACCCACTGCCACTTCAGCTTGCTAATCCTCTGAGTTTTGTCGATGACTTTCGTTCTCTGTCAGATAATCTCGTCACGGATTTTATCCTTCAGAGAAACCCCAAGCATGGCCTGTTCCGTAGCTTGCTGTGTAATCTTGAACTGTTTCGACACCGTAGCAGCAGCGGTCACGGGCAGCGGGGCGATCACACTAATTTCCCATGGCTGGTATCATCGGATGGATTGAATCATATCACGCTAATTTATAAGCTGGATGAGCCATAGATGGACAATGCGAATAAACAAAATTGGTTTCATATTGGACGTTCCGTTTGTTGGATGGATGGGCCATTAAAATAAGGAACTAGTGTCAAAATTGATTGCCATCACGATAGCCATGAGTTAGTGTGATCGCACCGCTGGACGCACTGATTGAAGGTTGATTCTTAATGCGCTGTCTAATTTCACAGCACGAAGCCGTTCCGTGTAGGTGTAATTTGGCCCTAATCAAATTGTGAAAAGTAAAGGATTTAGAATGAAAATCATTTCATTTCAAAAAATTCAAGACAAATATATATCAATATCAAGCATACCTTTAAAATACAATTTTCAAAGCAAGTTTAGTTTTGCTCAGGTTCTAATTGTAAATATTGTTTGCTTGCATATAATATGCTATAAGTACCTATTTACTTTTTTAAGTAAGAGGTTTTCAGAGGCAAGTTTATCATTATCTTTGGTTCCACCGAATGTGAGGTATGTAACCTCAGATTCGGTGGAAATGTAAAACTTAATACGGTTAAATTTATTTTACTCTAATTTAAGTAATCTTTTATATTCAAATCTGTACTGGCCAGTATAAAATTGTACTTATTTAATAACTCGATCTGTGATGTGTAATACACTTACCAAATAAACGACTATTGACTATTGAATATGCTTAGCATAGGCATAGGCTGTTAGCATAGGCTGTTAGTGTAGGCTGTTAGCATAGGCTGTTAGCATAGGCTGTTAGCATTGGCTGTTAGTATAGGCTGTTAGCATAGGCTGTTAGCATTGTCTGTTAGTATAGGCTGTTAGCATTGGCTGTTAGTATAGGCTGTTAGCATAGGCTGTTAGCATAGGCTGTTAGCATTGGCTATTAGTATAGGCTGTTAGCATAGGCTGTTAGCATTGGCTGTTAGTATAGGCTGTTAGCATAGGCTGTTAGCATTCAATGTCACGAATTGCAAGTCCATGCATGTTTGGTCATTCCCACCACATCCAAAAAAGATTCCCAATCACATCCAGCAGCATTTATTAAATTTTAAAAAAATATTTCCACTCACATCCACGAAATATTTAGTACAGTCAACATAAGCAAGGCTTCTGGGTTTCTAACCGATGGAACATGCTTGGAATTCTCAGTTCTATCCGGTTACCTCACGATGTTTTCATTCAATGTTCTGCGGGTTAACCGCACGCCTTCGGATCAGATATCGGTTATGACTCCCTAAGCTATCACGGGATATCTCACACCCGTAATACAGGAGCACACAACTAAATATTTGCATTATTATGCTCTCAGTTCGTTTTATTAGATGAACCGAGATATTAACAAGTTTATCGGCAGTGGTGCTTATTTACGGCATCCACCGGTTTTGGTCTAGTGTTGGGGAAAAAGATTTATCGATAAGAAAACAAATGTAGGTAAGTAAATGTAGGTAAGTAAATTACCTACATTTGTTTTTTTACACAGAAATCTACATAGAAATGTTTTTATATCTTGTGCCTGCTCTTAATCTAATATTAAATTGACATCGGATTATGTAACAAATACAAATAAGTAAATTAGTTTTACAGCTGTTTTTCCACTATTTTCTTCAGAAAAAATATACAAATTTCGGAAAACCTTCGAAAGAAAGATGTTAAAATATTATGTGTAGATTGTATATAGTATATTCATTATTGTATTTATTATCTTAACCGATCTGACATTTAACAAGAGACGTGATTATGCTACTTTATTAATAAAAATTGATATTGACAACCGTGCAAGAAATAATAATGCTATATTTACGAGCATAAATAACCGATCAAACTACGAATCGACTACGACTAATATGAATCTCAGAGTTATTTATTACCAATAACTAAAATTAGTTCTAAATAAGACAAGATGTTTCGTAAAAACTTACGAATTATATTCTATAATAAAATATCTTTAGTCGCAAATAAATTATGTGGGTTGTTAATTTGTTAATAACTAATATCTTTACTTTCTTAATGTAAAATATATGTACCAAGCAGATTTAGTTTTAATAGGATTAAATTAGTAATATCATTTATCCGTCATTTTTAAACACATCGTAAATGATTTCATGACCTAACGGGTACGGTCTAGTCGTAAAACAACAATAAGTACTTATAAATCTTTCTTGAGCTTTCTATCAGGTGATATAAATTTTTCTCTTTATCCACGCCATTATATTTTCCTAATTTTTACTACCTTTTTATATTTACCGATAGTTAAAATAATAATCACCGTTTTTGATAATTCCTAAATCCGTTTTTGAATGTCCCGTCTCTAGTCAGTTATGTGAATTAGTTTATGTTAATATTTTGCATAATTTATTATAAATTTTAATACGAATTCGTGATGATTTGTTTTGTTTGGTTTGGCGACGTACCATGGCAATATTAAATTACATTTTAAACTAGTAATCTACATAATTATAAAATGTTATTCTTTAAAGTTAATCAAAATCCAATCATAACTCAGTACATTCAGCACTAAATCTAGATTCATAAAATTTTATAAAAATGTAATAGATATGTTTTTTATTCTACACATATGATGCAATATAGACAAGTACAAATGTAAAGAAAGACAAAGAATTATAAAAAAAACACAGTAAATTACAGAAGAATACAATACGTGGTTGCTAACTAGTGCTAACGAGGGCAGTCTATGCTGCAATGGTAGGTATGAGGCTATATCAGCTTATTGCTGCTCCACCAAGGCGAAGCAGCGCTGATATTGAAATATTTTAAACTTTTTAGCTGCTAGATATCAATAAATCAACTTTATTATCTACCTGAACTATATTAAGTCTTCAAACAGCAACGATCGATAAGTACCTAGACCGGTGGAACTACCACACTTTGAGTCCATAGTAAAAGTTAAAGGACCATTCAATCGTTTCTATTTCAATAAATCCATATACATATATATAAATAAGTTATTATTTTATTGACACCTAGTACCTACGCAGATATGTGAAGATACCATATAGGTGGTAGTCCATACATTATATTTGGTAGAACAAAATAGTTTTATACTGAAATATCTTCAAAGATCCAGATAAATTTAACCCAAAGATCTTCAATCTATGAAAATTTATGTACAAATATTGTTTCTCGAAATATCATATTTATAGAATAGAAAAGAAAGTAGTTTATTTGACAACAACAAAGCACAGAAAGGACAGGTGCAAAAATATTAAATAAAATAGACACTTTATACATAGGTAAGATTTTAAAGAAACGCATTTGCAGAAAATAACACTGATTGTTAAGAAAGAGGTTATGTTGACCTCAAATAAACCTAAATTCAACTGAAATATTGGATTTAGAAGTCAGTATTTACAAAAAATATAGAATTATAGCGTTTTTTCGTAGAACGGAGCTAATTACACGGTCTGAAAGTCACGTTAAATTTTTGGGATGTAGACTAACTAAACCATACAGGGTGTGATTTTGATAAAAAAAACATCGGCAAACAAGCAAATTAATAAAACCTATAGACTGATTGAAAATATGAGTCCACTTTTTAAACGACTTAAGATGTTTTTCATGAATACCTGCCAAATCAACTTGTTACTATGTCTCTATTAAGTTAATTACTTATAATCTCATTTAAGTATAATTCGAGTCCACTTTTATTGAAAACAATCTTTTAAACAGAAACTTGCCAACTCTACTTGACAATCTATAAAATAAACTTTTAAATTTTGACTCGAGTTATGAACCGGATTATACTAATCTTTTATTTTGTCTCCAGGAGTGAATCCGCGAAAGCAGAGAAGAGAACGGACTACCTTCACGCGAGCACAACTCGACGTGTTGGAAGCGCTGTTTGGAAAGACGCGATACCCTGACATTTTCATGAGGGAAGAGGTGGCCTTGAAGATCAACCTTCCGGAGAGTCGGGTCCAGGTAAATACCTAACAGCTTTGTGGAAACTGCAGTTTCCTTATCTATGTATAATATGTAGGTATTTACAAAAAAAATGTTTCCATAACACAAGCTCTGCCTACTTAGGGGCTAGATGATGCTGCGTGAAAAATGTCCAGCATACTTTTTTAAATCATACTTATATCTAGAAACAGCATAGTACGAAAAAAAAAATTAACAAGTTGACTGTTTATGCGATACAATTTTTGAACGTGGAAATTAAATTAGATACCGAAAGTTCTTTGTCAAAGTCAGTTTCTGAATTTGAAAGTCGAAATATCCTTACTGTTTAATACGTTTTTCAATTACTCATAATGCATATTATATTATTACCGAATTTGAAAATATTTTATTTCTACTGCTTAATATTTAAACTAAGAAGATTTGCGTTACAGTTTTTCTTATTGAATTATTCTTATTTAATTAACCTGAATTATTAAACTGTTTATTGTGCACACTTTCAACTTTTTTGCAAATAGCCGGCATTTTCATAACTCTACCAAAGTATAAACGATGTTTAAAATAATTAATGCATCGAGACGATTATTTCGATAAATTCAATTAACAAGTCCATTAAAAAACTTTAATCCGTTAGATCAATTACAAATATATACAACATCGTAGACGAAATCCGGAGATTATTAAGTTTCAATTAACTACAGATATCACCTCGTCATAATCGTAATTATAATCCGTCATAATGGAAAAACCACCCAAACCGAAACCCATTAGAATAAAGTTGATAAAACTCGATAAAAGCTTCAAAGAGATCCATCACCGTCGACAGTTGACGCTCGACTGAACTCTGATTTGTTTAAACGTTCTTTTTACATGAACAAGGATGGTGCATTAGCGAGCCCAATCGAATTACGCGTTCCAATTTTCAAATTTGAAAATCGAATTATTTAATTGTTTGAACTTGCCAAAACGTACCGGATTAAATGGCGGCGCGGTCCGCAAAATAATACATCTGTGTCATCGAAATCAAACTTTCATATTTATTTTTTACCTACTGTAATGTCTGTGCCTACTGTTAGCCCCATTACCTATTATCTCCCCTTTAGTTCATTAGCCAAAATATAACTTAGTTCAAAGGTATGTCACTACGTGCGCCCAATTAGAGTCACTATCAGTTATCAGATTCTGTTTGAGGGGCTTAGCAAATCAACTACATTCAGTTTGCAATACGAAAACATCAAATTTAAACGTTGCATAAAATACGTTACTTGAAAAATGACAATTACAGGTTTTCTTTTTTATCTGTGACGATCTTTTATACCAGGCAAGGTTTCCCTTAAGCTACCTGGTATGCCAATGAAGCCTCGTTTTTGGTCGTCTATAATTTTTCCTTTAACCTTTAGCATCAACTGTGTGTATTTGGAGACCTAAAAACACACTTGCCACTTTAAAAAACTATTACCTACTTGCTTGCAACATTTGCTAATGTTCACATTAATTATATTAACGTGGGAACGTTAATATATAAATAAGTAAGTACATTTTCAAGTTTGGAAAGAATATAAACTTACAAATAATATTTTTGGGGGTTTTTAATATCGTATCTATTGTATAACATCACAGATGTACCGCATTTACTATGATGAGGTACGGCTTACAGATTCAACACCGCGTAAATATTGAATCAAATAGCCGCATCTGTTGCCAACGTCACACTCATGCCACAGAATAAAAAATAACGGACTCTACTTCAGAACGACTTATCGTGTGGCAGTTAGACCACTCTTATTTTATAACTCTTGCGATCTGAGTTTTAGAATTATCAAAAATTGCTTGCTAATAATAATAATTAAATAATATTTTTTAATTATTAATAAAAAATATTTTTTAACAATAAATAAATAATTAAATATTTTTTATTTATTACCAATGACGAAAAATACGATTCACAATCCAGATATACTAAACAAATAGGATCCTACTTACTAAGTGGAAGTTCTAGCGAGATCCAAACTAAGCGTAAGCCTGTACTTTGGGTATCAAGACAAAAAACACACAAAGTTCCCAAAAATCACAAGATGTAACCTATTAACATTACATACCATTCATAACCATACCATTATAACAAACAACAAACCAACCTACCATTCAACGCCTCGTATCCAAGACATATTGACCTAAATATATCGCTTTAAAGCTCTTTTTTCTATGAAAGCCAATTTAAGTGATACATCTGTACTTTCTGTGCTCTTTTGCGCGAAACTTATCAGCTCATTAGGGGAACACAATCGGGCCCAGCGCGCCCCCTGAGTTAATCCGAGATGCGTATGGGCAGGCACGGTAGTGATACTTTGATTTTGGTAGCCAATGTATTGAGGTATGGCTTGACGGATATTAATGATAGAATCCAACATGGAGCTTAGTACTTAAAATCGGAGTATAGTCACAAAATAAATAGAAGTTAAGTGTCATTTTTAGTGTGTTATGGATCTCTGACAAAGGACCTTACGATCACTAAACGGATTAACCAAACACTGAAATTCAACTAAAGTAAACAAAACACAGTTTAACTCAACAACAGTTTAAAATATTTATAAATAAGCATGTAAGTACCTACTCAAAAGTTGAGTTTAGTAGGTACATACATATTTTTTTCTGTCGCGAAGTCCACGAGATGTACACATAGTGTAAAAACACTAATATAGGAGATTCATCTAGGTACTGAACGACGAAGTGTCTATAATCAAAGAAATATTTTTGAGTTAAGTACCAAACCAAAATAAGAATACACCTTTAATAATGGGTACCTAATAATGGTAAAAAAATTTTTTTGACCACAACATAGAAAATGGTGACAATAGGTTCATAAATACCTTAGAGACTAACATACAGAGTATGATAGTGAACTTGTAAAGTAGGTACCTAACGACGTCAAGTGCAATTTTTAAGTCAGACGTACAATTGTCGGACTTATCGTTAAAAGAGAAACATTTGACGGACATAAACTTAAAAAAAAATAAAGAGAAATTAACTACAAAATATGTAAAAGTGAAAGATATTATAGGTTTTTTTTAAATATAAATATAATTTATTTTAAAATAACATGGTCTTCCAGAACCGTAAAGAGATTGCATGATTTTAAAACTTTTGGTTGACTTGCCCATGATGCTCCACCATTTAGCCCTTTGTTCTTAGCCCGAGGCTAATAGCTGCCTCCACCAGCTTCACACCACCAAGACATAAATCACCAATAATCCGTACCTCAAACAGTGTAATTGAACCGTACACAATGCTGTTTGTTAGGGTAGTAATCACTTGTAATTTGTGTTTGTGAGTTACTGCTTTTACTACCCTGTGGCTTTAGGGAACGGCACTTTGACTTTTGCATCATGGATTGGAGTAAATACCAAAAACATAACCCTTATTGTGTCATTGTTTTAGTCTGTTAGACTGTCACAGGTCTTTAAAAATCACTTTGAGTTTTCCTTAACCATTTTTGATTTTGAGCCTCCAGGAAAAGCATGCTCCAAATTGGACTATTCTTTGTAATCTATTGAAAAAATGAGTATCGATATCTTAATTAAAATCAACTAATTATCCACCTACGACCAGAGTGTTTAAATTAAGTATAGCAAGCGAAGGTGGGGCCTATTCATCCATTTTACCATAATTTTTCGTCAACTTATAACAAACTTTTATATGACACTTATGGTCCTTTCATCCACAGGTGTGGTTCAAGAACCGAAGAGCGAAATGCAGACAGCAACTCCAGCAACAGACCAACAACCAGATCACTTCCAAATCCTCATCAGCCAAAACATCATCATCCATTAAGACCACCTCCTCAACCACTGCCAAGACCACCTCAAAAACCACCAGCTCTTCAAACAGTCAAAACACAACGAATACCACAACAACTCCTAACTTACCAACACCTACCACATCCGTCAGTCCGCCAATAAACGTTATCTGTAAGAAGGAGTCTGCAAACTCCAATTATGACTCAATTAAAAACAATTCTGTTCATTACAACTCAGATGTCCGACTTAAAGAGCCACCAGACGTCTCTAACCTCCATGGTTACGGAGTAACTCCAAAACAGGAGCTATACAGCAGTCCCAAAAGGCTAGACTACAGCAAACTAGACTATACGGACAAGTCTTTCGGCAGTAACTTGGTGAAAGACCAGTACAGCACGCGTCTGACGGGGAACTTGACTCCATTAGGGTCCAACTCCTCGATAATGACCACTCCCTCTCCTCCTATCACCCCCCAGAGCCTGAACGGGCCCGGGAACGTGTACCATCCTGATAGCTATAATAGTTTCCACTGGCCGGGCAGTTCGGACTACATCAGGAGTTACTCCTCGTCTCATCATCATCAGGGATATGGGCAGGGCGCTTATAATTCGCCGTACTATCCAAGCCAGGTAAGTCAATCTTCACATTCGTATTAATACTAGCTGGGTACGTAAGATTGACATTTACGGTATTAGCTACCAACATTGGAGGTATGTCATAGTCATATTACTTTGTTAATAACTGGATGCATCAGTTTTACCGTTCGCGTTTATTCATCAATAACTAACTGGATATGTCCAGTTTTAAATTTTATCACCAAATAGTCACGAGCTAGTCCAATTTGACATTCACATTTAATGTTACAAGCTGGGCATACATCTGGTTTTAAAATCATTTTATTAATTACCTACTGAGTTCGCGAAGGTTAATCTAGATTATTATTAACTAGCTACTGCCAAGGGCTTCGCCCGCATGGTACCTAGATTAAAAGTAGCCGATTAAAAAATAACTTAACGGTAAAAGTTAATTTATGATTCGTTGCAAAAATGGTCACCACAAAAGGCCCTTTTATTTTAACGAGCTAATATTATTTAAAGCTATGCCCACCCTGAGGTTCCATTCTGAATATTGGTGAATTTTGGGATGAGTAGTTTTAGAAATTACCTCCAACGTCCAACTAGCTTTTTATAGCTAGCTATACACAGATTTCACCATTATCTGTTTCTGTTCTCAAGACTCTCGCGTAGACCAGATCTTTTTCCGAGGCATTTTTAACAAAAAAGCCAATTTAGAGTTGGAAAAAACAAAACTCGTTATTTTAACATAATGTTCCTTTCAGATGGAGTACTTCAACGGTTCCGCTGTGAATCAGAGCCACAGCAGTCACAGCCACAACCTCACAGCCAACGGGAACCAACTTTACAACCAGGTTTCGTTCGGCAACCCCTCCCCCCCGGCTGCTTGGCCTTCCCACCACAACATTCTGTCCTCCGGCCCGGAATCACCGGAGAATCAATCGCAGAATTCGCCACATTTGAGCATGCTCCAAGCATCACAAATATCGAACTTTTCTAACTCCGGAAACAGCTATTTCGCGCCGGAAAAGTACGGAATCAACATGGTTTAGTGTTTCTAGTCGTTTTGTAGTTTCTTTCTTGTAAATAGATGTCAGTTTTATTAGGGAGTTTGTCGGTTTTACTCTAGGCGAATTATTTTTTACAAAAAACTAGGGTAGCTTCATATGGTCTCATAATCTTCCCAATTCTATTTTCAAAAGTAAAGTTTTATCAAGGATTTTTTAAGAATTTCCAGCCGTATTGTTGGTTTTTCATCCTTAATAATATGTTTTAGTCTTTTTTGTAAATTAAACACCATTTTGGTTGTTCTTGCTGAAAATACGTTTGATTGATCTTCAATTAAATGACTGTCTAGTCTATATTCAAACGGATTTTTTTCAAGAATCGTCAAATTTTTCAACTCTTACTTTCGGACTCTTTCAAACTTTTTTTAACACATTTTGCACTTGTTCAAATTTATTTATTACTTAGGTACTACTTAATTGTTGGAAATTGCTTGAAGGACTTTGAAAGTACGATGAAAGTGCATATAACAGTGAATGAAACCTACAAATTCCCTTTAAATCTAACTAAAGACGATGATTTTTACGCAAAGAAACAATTATCCCGATTTTGTTCACAGTTTGACTCCATATTTTGAGACAGATCGTAGAAGATTTCAAAAATAATCTATCTCTAAAACAGAGACACAAATATGGACTTACACTTTGAACAAAACTGTGCGCACTTAGAACCGATTATTTTATAAATAGAATCGACGAATTTTCAACGAAAAATAAATAGCGAGAGGCCTAATATGTATCGAAAAGGAAAAATCCTTGCCATATTTAAAATAAAAAACCCCACAAAACTAATTTAAGATTTGTATAGAGATTTTTTTCATAATTGCTTTTGCCTATGTAAAACACCTGAGTCATATCAATTATAAAATACTAGGCTATGTTTAGTGACATTCGCTAAATTATCAATAATTAATAATAGTTTTATTATTGTAAATAATTACACATAAGAATTTTATTTTGTATATGTGTGTGCGAATGTAAAATGTGACTTATTATTATATAGAATAAGGATTATCTATTTTCTTTATTTCGAAGTCAGCGAACCACAAGACTTAGTTTATTTTTAATTTTGTATCACTTTGTACCAGTGAAAGAGACAATCTTATTTTTCAGCATGGTTCTCAATTTAGACATTAATATAAAAGTTTATTATTTTAGAAAACGCTAGATTTTTATATAAAATAAGCGTTTTCATGTTTGTAAGGCAATACGATAATGCAATATTACGTGAGTACAAGCTTTAATTGTTAAAATATATTTCGTAGAATCTTCAATAACAGAAGACACCACGCAAGCATTTTTTAATTTAAATACTCTGCTCCTATAATTACCAAATTGTTTAATAAATTCGGCGTCTATGTTGTATCAAAAATCATATTTCCCATGAAAATTGGGTAAAATATATTTGGTCGGCAGCTAGGCTTGTCGATATTTGACGTGAGCTTTTCATTGGTTCCTGAGTTTTGGAATACTTATGCATTTTAACCTAATTTTAACAAATCTTAAAGAGATTATTAGTTAATTAATTTTATTATTTTCAAATTGTAGTATTTAAAATGTAATGAAATTTGTAATTTATAGTAAATTTTAAGCTTGGACATAGCTAAGTTACATAGTTTAAGCACAGTTCTGTATCGCGTTCGATGAAAAGTCAGTGTATTTTTTTTAGTTAAGTTGTATTAATTACTGATAGCTATTCAAATATTGAATCCGAATATATGCATATAAAATACAGTCTCGTGTTTTATTTTACAAGAATCTAACTAGGTAATGAAGTGATTTATAAAGCAAAGCAGCTTACTCGAGGTATTGAAAAAGTGGATCAAACAACGCTCTTTTAATTTTCTTTCCAACAATACCATTTCCCACGTTAGTAAACGTACGAAGTAGTTTGGGTGGTATTATTATGAAATCATTCCTCAGAATACCACCACATAGCCCACACATAGTATGTACGTAACGTACATAGGTACAAACTAAAAACATACCCTCCTTCGGTAGTTGGGGAATAGCTACTGAAACATAGGTTCATTAAACAAGATTTTTTTTAAAAAAAACATGAAAAGATCTTTTGTGAGTCGTATCTGCTGAATTCTTTCAAATTTTCCAACAAATTTTCTATAATTCGGCGTGTCTACAGGGTTGTTGGTAGGCCATTCGCCGTATTACCATCAACTGGTTCATTTGTCTATGGTTGTTTACGTATTTACTTAAATAAATAACGGTTAGGAATATTTTCCGTAATCCTATCTCTTCACTATACTACCTGTCCTTTTCTCTTAAAGTTACTTCTGTACCCATGTGAGTTAAACATGACATTGGTAACTCACGATAGCATGATAGATAGTAGGTACTTCGTTCGACAGCTAGATGAATAGACATATGTTTCATGGTATGCTTATTTAGCCACATAAAGTGTAAAAGTAAAATTGCACTTATTTTACTTTTTAATTCACTTTATTTCGTTTTCAAGCCTCAGGTACTTCAAAACAATGAGACATTTTAATAAAAATAGTAGACATAAATAAGCGTTGCAGTGTTATCTAAGTAAAAATAATAATAATAAATAATGAAGGGTATCATTGATGAAACAGTATGGTAAAAATGGCTGTTAATAAATTTCAACTTCTCGATGAGAATACAGCGAAGCGAATTAGCAATAACCCTTTAACGTACAAAAGTGGAAAATAGCATGTATAAAAACATACAAGGCAAAGACTGAACATAACGTTCTAAATTTAAAAGTAAAACGAACGTATTTAAAACTTGATCGAATTCTAACCACAGAATTGTCCAGTAACCAGTAACTCGAGCCGGGTTCGTCGACTGAAGCCCTGGATGTCGTACAAAGGTGACGGGCTGACCTGTGACATGACATGTCACGGAATACTGTCGGTAACATCATAGGCGGACGGTACGGTGGAATTACCCGGACATGGGAAACTATGACCGTAGGATAAAACTTTTCACGATATATTCATTAAAGCATAATTTTTTACTGAATTTCCTATGATTGTATTTCCATTATTTTGGCGCAACTGCGCCAAAATATCGGGAAATAATGAAACTCGCAAATCGAGGGAAGATAGATACCTCGTATTTCGTAAAAAAATATTATTATGCTTAAATAAGTAGGTACTAGGTATGACAGTTTGGAGATTTGAGTTTACAATACCTGTGAATAATGATTTTATCAAAGTACACCATAATTAACACCTTTTAATAACGTCGGAAGGATTTGTTAGGTTAGTCATGAGGATGGTACTTACCTACCTAAGTAGATTCTACGGTAGGTACCTAGGTATTTTTGAAAAGACAACAATTTTTGAATAAGTATTAACAAGTTCGGTAGAAGGAGCAAAAGAGATAATTCCTAAATGTATGTGAACTATGTTTGCTTATGCTGATTTTCGAACGAAAAATTCCTGGTAAACATCTTTTCAAAATAGTTTTTGATGGAAACATCTCAAAATCTTTACAAAATACAAGAAGGGGAGACCCGTAAAAACCCGAATACCGAGGTAAAACCGTATAGCATACCTATTCTCGCCAATAATTCGAAACTCAGTCGCGTCTACCAATCAGAACAGTTTTTCAACAAACACTTGTCGCTGCAGGCTCGCGCAATGTCGAAGTATTTTATGTTATTATTTTTGTAGTGCTCATATTATTTTTGTGAAATTGTGTACATAAACACTACAGCTACAGGTAAGTCACAAAATATAAACTATGTTGTAGGTGGTGTAATTTGCTCGTAATTACAATGTTTGTCTCGGCCAGTTTGAATTGACTATGTGTGAGTGATTGAATTTTTTCGTACACTAGTCTTGGTGCGCAACTGTACGGGGTAAAACCGGAAATATATGATTTTGACCCGGATAGACGAAAGTCTAATTATTGTCATTGTATTAACAGATATAGATGCCACACAAATGCCGCGTACCTACCTATTTAAAAAAATACCACTATGGGACAAGAATAATCTGAACTGTAATTCAACGTGCAAAGGTTTAGCTATTCAAAAACCAAGAATACGGTACAAACCGCATTGACATAGGTTGGATAGTGTATAGGCTGTAAAGGCTTGGCTCATGAAGGCTGTACAGACTATTACACTGAAGAGTTGTAGGTATGAGTTTTTTTGTAGAAGATACAATAAGTTCCAGGGCAATATCGTATAATATAGTACACGGTTTTACCCATGGGTCGGGGCAAAACAGGAATAAGTAGAAGTTTACTATTTGATTATATTTTTTGTCAAATGTTTAATATTTAAGATATATGTTAATGTTATTGAATTCCTAATGAGTCTGACTAAATATACACCAATGTTAATTTCATACATTAGTGTTTTGAAATGAACATTTTACATATACCCCAAACACAATATTTTAGGTAGGTATACTTATCTACCACGCTCGAAATATGACAAAATGTTCACGTAAATGTCTAATAGGTAGCATTTGTGATAAGAAAAAGCCCGCCAAGGTCTACTCTAGGTCAATAAATATTCATATGAATATGGCAGATATCGCCCAAACTAGTATGGTATTTTTGTATCGTTTGTGCGTAAATGCTGTCTTTGAATTCCAGAACGTTATTACCTTGTAACAATCTACGAGTTGGACACTCCAGAACCACTTCAAACATTGCAAGAAGCTATTTTTAATAATTTATCATACTTTTTGAGATAATTTATGTTATTCACGCGAAGATAATATTAAATGAATAAACTAAGTGAAGACGTTAAAAAAATATCATAATCATAACCCATAACCGTATATCCTAGATTTATAAGAAATTATGAGAAACAAACCACACGCATACAAAACATCTTCAAAAACCGCTCAAGTTCTACCAAATTAGCTGTTAGTACTGAATTGTGCCTCGACATTATAACTATAGCTACATAACATCGCAAACATTACTTGTACCCTGTAGATATTCCCTGGAAAATGTATTTTTATTTTATTCTGGCCACCCTGATTAAGCAACCAACAAAAACTGCTCACTCTAAACTCAACCGTGTGTCCTTCATATACCGCTCAAAAATCTTTGTGCAGAATTAGACTTGTAACGTTTAAAATAAGAACGCCCAACGTCAAGCGTACGCAGTAACTTTGCAGCTGTATATAGCGACGTATTTCCCTCTCGCTCGTACTAAGGGTGTTACTGAATAAGTTTGTCCTACTCGGGTGCGGAGTTAAGCCGCTTATCTCCGACCCGCACGCCTCCCCCGCCGGCTGCTGCGCGTAACGGTCCGATTCTGCAATCATTTTACAAAATTATTGCTTTTAAATGAAACAAAATGTCATAATTTTGAGGAAATTTCTCACCCACGTTGTTTTAAAAAGTTTTTGAGTAGGTACATAAACACTCAAGTCATTTTCCAGAGTCTACCTAACTATACCTTCTTGTAACTAATATTGAGATGGTACCTACCTGCCAACTTTATAAATTGAGCGCGTTGAAATCTTTTGTATTAAAATACATCTTATTTTGTATGTGATTTTAATTATTTTTTTAAGAAAACTAAAACCTGAATATGGGTCTACTAAAAGAACATTGACAACAAGCGAAAGCTTTTCTCTTATAAAATAAAATGTTTTTCTTAAGTATGCATTTGTTATGATTATTGTAGTATAACGACCACAATCTCACCTGATGGAAAGTGTCAATGCCTATTTCCCAAACCGCCTACCGCCAAGACATGACAGTTGTTATAAAACAGACTACTTGATAATACTAAAGCAAAACACAAGTTTTTTTTAAATTATGTGTTAAATAAGAAGCCTAACTAGTTATGTTTACTAGCTTCTGCCCACAGCTTTGCTCGCATGGTACTTTTATGGATAAAAAGCAAATCAATTCAGCCGTGTCTAAGATTATCAGTGACAAAATTCCATACCTATTAAATTTCACATTTATAAATATTAGTATAATCTTCTTCTAGCATCATCATTAACAGTCTGAATCAGTCTTATCATATAGGTATCTCAACTAAAGAGTGACGAACTATCAGACTTCTCGCAATCTTAAGATGTCACCTTTTTCTACAAGATAACTAAAAATAAGTCAATGAAAACTAAATGTTTTTAATACTTTGAGAATAGTAAATGAAACTAAAAACAAATTAATGAAAACTAAATGTTTTTAATTCTTTGAGAATAGACCACTACGAAATATATTACAAGAAGGCACTCTCACTGTCTCCCTCTATACTACCTACCTACGCAGCCTTCGTAGCAACATACAATATTTACTATTTGACTCACTGAAAATTTGAAATCTACTGACATGTGAAGATGCGGCTTTAGAATCGAATATAAACTAGATCATTTAAATGTTGAAGTTTTGATAAAGTTATATATGTAGCAGTCTAGAAAGGTCCGTCACTTGAACCGATGACATCTTAAAGGTGAAATAATGTCTCGTGAATGGAGGTAGAGGTAGCCCAAGTCCGTTCAGCACTTTTTAGCGAAAACCAAAGCCTAGGGGAATTCAAGTCACATACGTACCTAGATTAATAAGGAGAACAACTGGACCCATCTCAACCTACTTATAAATCGTTTAATTTTGTAAGTAAATTTACAAAAAGTTGTCCCTACCAACTTATTCTATTGCTGTTTGGTTGTTATTGCCTTTTTATTAAGTAAATTGACCTGTATTGTCTAACATAAAAAATACATTTTGAGTCAAAAAATCGTCATTATTAAGTACTATCATCATCTTTACTTGAAATAGGAAAGTCAAATACCTTTTTCTTAGATCACATTTTATTTGATATTTATTGTTCGTCAAATTATGTTAATATATGAAGACATACAAAAAAATTAAGTATGCAATTACATCGCACTAGCAACACTAGTATTGGGGTGAAAAGCGCGAACATTCGTCTGAGTTTTTAATAAGCACTGGCAGCATGCGGCCACTTGCGTTCGAATTACGTAGGTACGAGTGTTCTTTTATTGAAAATTCGATGTTGATATTTCCAACCAGTTGACTTTTTGGTCAGTGATTATTTTTTAATTCATCATCATCGTCAGCTAGAAAAATTCACAGATTAAAAATTTTTGCTCCTAGAGAAAGTCCACTACTTCCAAAAGACTGAAAGACGAAGGTATCTAGAGGTATATCTCAAAAAATGCGAAGAGAACGGTCTCGAGCCACCTACATCTTTATGATGGCATCCATGCATTGGGTTTGGTACTGCTTATTAGAAATTTTAGTTAATTTATGATAATTAGATCCGTATTCTGTAATGTGTATTTCAGGTCTACGCTATTAGATAAATAGGTACTTGGTAAGGAAATCTTGAAATCACTCCAGATAAAACTAGTAGGGAGGCTAAATACATCAATTATTATTACCAACAACAAAACCCCAAATAAATACCTACTTAGATCAAGAAAATGAATAATAAATCCGCACCACAGACAATAGCAGCATTAGGAATATAGACAAGAGATCGCACTACAAGGGGTGGGGTACTGCACAATCGGCACGTCAACTCTATTATTTATGGATTCTTTAACATGTAAGGACTATCGTATGACGGGGGTGGATTGGACATTTGGTAAAGGAAGTGTTTCTTATGCACCGATGCTTTGAAAGGGGGCGAATTAAACGAATTGTTTATTGGGGTTTCACGACTGCTAGGTTGGCAAACGGCAATCTCTGATTTCAAGGTAAAGTTTGATTATTTAATATTCATTTTGTAACGTCTTTCTTTGCAATATGTATCCCTGGTGGTACTTGAGTTAGGTATTGGTTATTCCGGATAGGTGGATATAGTTATTACGGATCAACTGGATGGGTCACTGTGATTCCGCGACTCACTGACGTTACTCGTTAAGTCATTAAACGGACGGCTAAAATCTCTTTCGGTTTGCCATCTCTTGATGGCCTGGCTTTAAAAGTTGCGGAATCATTCACTAAAGAACACATTAATACATCAATGTAACTATCTAAAATGATACGAAAACAACTTTGCAGCAATGAAATTAGCTTGAAATACCTACCACTTATCTACTACATGTGACAATTTACTGTAGTTCTTTATTATCCAGAAAGTTTTAGTGCTTATCGTGATTTTTTCTGTTTCTTTAAAAGAAAATCAAAGAACATTTTTTTTAAGCAAGTCAACTTGACTAAATCTTCAGTATTACTTAACTAATACTTTATTTGACGTAACACCAACAGACTCGTTTAAAAACTCTAATACAAAAACTGAAAAATTGATGACATAAAAAGCAATCAGTTACAAAATTTAGAGAGAAAAGGAAATAGATCAAAGAGAGGGCGAAAATTCATGCGGGAATAATGTTATAAATTCACTTTTCGGACTGAGTTCAACCTAACATGGCGCCAAATTGAATCGCAACGCTTCCACGGACAAAACGAGGTCTCGTTTGATTTACAAAATTCAATTTCTTATTACGCTCAGCATAAATCAAACCTTTTTGCTTGAAAGAAAAAAATGATATTCAAATTTCGAATATCTGCACGAAATTAGATGAGCGTTTCCGCGCGTTCCAGTTTCGGATTTTCTTTTAAACAAAATGGCCAAATGACGTTTCGTTGTTACGGTTGTTATCTCTTTCTAGTGATAGAATTTAACAAATCAAATCGGGGAGACTTACTGAATTGGGCATATGGAGCTGATATTGTATGGAGAAGGAAATGAATGAAAACTGAACTTTACCATGCGTTTTGCTTTTTGTCATTGTTGAAATTATGTTTCAAGTAAGCATTCGTACATAACGTATTCGATTAATTAGGTATATAATTGACTCGCATTTATTTCAAAACTCATTATATTTTTAGTAATCTCGAGAGCGTTAGTCATACTATGAAGGATGAACACTAACTGGGCGATGATGATATGATGTAAGCAAACTGCCAGTTTTCATCACCCAACTTCGTTTTAAATTTAATTTAATCTAATTATGAGGTATGCGCATGAAAGAAGCCTCTGCGAGACACACAGAATTATTTTGCCACACTGGTACTCTAATAGCAGGTCATCTAATTCAGATTTTTGCTTAATTATTTAGTTCTTTCACCGTAGGTATCTTATCTTCTTCTAAAAATCCGTGTTAGATTTATTATTTTTAAGTTTAAAAAAAATATATGTTAGTCTGTAAATTTATTTATATTAAAATTATTTAGTTTTTTCACCGTATCTTATCATCTTCCAAAAATCCGTGTTAGATTTATTATTTTTAGTTTAGTTTAAAAAATATATGTTAGTCTGTAAATTTATTTATATTAAGGCACCTACTTACTCATTTACACGCACGTTGCTCGCAATTTACCCGCACGGTTCTTCTGGGGTGTGAAGTGCTACCTCGCCGTAACACAGTGTCTAACTAGCACGGGAGGTAAGTTACATTATAAACCACAAGCGCCTGTACAAATGTTAATTAGTCCCTAAGTTTTTGTGTGAATAAATTTATCTTATCTTATCTTATCTTATCAATCGGTGACACGAAAAACTAAATGTGTCAAGTTGATTCTTCTGAGTTGAGTCTGAATGAGTTCTTCTCATTTGATTCTAGAATCAACTACATTATACATACTTGTAGTTAAGCTTTAATTATGTCTCCACTTACATTGTTAAAAATAGTTGAACTACCCACACTTTCCGAGCATGACTTTAGACGCTGAATATCAATTAATTTAATGCCGTGAAATCCAGCATAAGCTCACACGAATGTTATCCGATAACCTACCCTATTTATTTACATTTAAGTAATACGTACCTACGTATCATTCGGGCATACAAAACACTTCGTAGATGTTTCGGGTATTTTCGCCTTCGCCATGCCGACGATTAGCCACCAATCCTCTTGATTTATTCGATTTTGGAACGCCATTTTAGGTCACGTGTCCATTGCAAATAATGCGGGGAAAGAAGCTGACGGTAATCACAGGATGCTTTTTTACTGCAGAAAAACACTGGATTTTTATCATCGGTAAGAGCTTTATTCTCGTGGTTTTGCTGTCGGTTTAATGACTTGAGAAACAATTCTACGCAGTGCTACGAATTGCTACGCCCCGTAGCAGTAGTGCATTGTCTATTTATTTGCGTCAAAAGTACCATTAAAATAGGTTCTTGTTTATTTTGATATTTTGTGTAGGTCGTTCAATGGTTTCTAGGCTAAGTCTGACCCTGTTATTCGTCTAGAGGGACAAGTTAAGATATGTCATGCGTTTACAATTTAGTAAATTCAATGAATTTGGTATTAATTCAATGATACGGAATCATAAATTAAAACCAGACACCTTGCAATTTTTGGGTTTACTTGTCATAAATCACTGATAAAGGTCGGAGAACATAATCTGGACAGTACCTTGCGTGACCTTTATAATGCCGCCGTCTTCGATAAACAAATTAATTTGGTTAGTTATGTCTCGGAATAAAAACAAAAAAAAACTATAAATACTATAGAATATTGAAATCAATACCTACTTATCGTACTTTTCTATTCTGATTGAAATAGAGAAAAACTAACTATTTGATACCAAATGATTATTATCTGTACAATGTTTTTTTTTTGCAAGAAATAAAAGGCTTTTTATTTTATTTTATTTATTTATTATGTCTCGGAATCATACAACTTGCTCTCGTGATGTAACTTGTCGTTAAGAAATAGATAAACTACAATATTAACATTTATTATAACACACTTCGATGGGTGACCATTTATATCATTTACAAGTGAACACGTTAAGCGGCTGATCTCAGCTATATGTATATAGTCACTAAGTTCTGTCGGGAGCCTTTTACGAACTGTTTGCGTATAATAGCAATGATACAAAATCATAATTATTCTCTCAATACTTTTTCTTAAGGACCCGCATCATCTTGGATTGAAAAATGTTTGTGGTCAACTGCCATCAATCAACAACGTAACACCCTGTGTACCCGATCATGGAAAACGACACCGGTAATTGGAGCACTCAATTTGCGCGCCACTTTCCCGCGCCGCGTGCTCGACACGCGCCTCTATCAATTCTCTATGGCTATCTGTTCTAATCGAATGTTTTGTCTGTGGTACCCTTTCGAATAAAGAAAACAATGGCTCCCGCGCTTTTAGAGCTTCGCTGATGGCGATATTAAATATTCATAATTGGAAGCGGATTATCTTTCGTATGGAGAACAATATTGCCTGTATAAAGTTCTCTGTTGTTGAATCACTTTCTAGTCTTATTCTTACAGAGTTTTTTTGTTCAATCAAGGGGGCTAGACAAATACCACTTTCTGTTGACGTTAACGCCTGCGGAAAGATAAAATTATATGGAAATGTCACGTGACATTTCCGCAGCAAATGTCATTTCCATATAATTTTATATTTGTATAGTGGTATTTGTCTAGCCCCCAGGTCGGTCTCCCTAGGTTTTGTAACCGATGGTAAAAGGATCGAACTTATGTGTGACCTTACGCTGCGCAGAAGATTTCAAGTAAAATCCAAATTTGCTCGCTTCGGGATTTGTAAAATAACAAGACTGATCTAAGCAATAAAGTTAAATGAGCTTGCCAACATCAGAAGTGCATAATACTCATTTAAATAAAATAATACACTAATAAAGTGGTTGTGTAAAATACCTACTGAAAAATATACCTACTAATTTGAAACATCGTAAGTACCTATTTAGGTACCTATACATATATACACCTTCACCAAAACCCACCAAAGGACCGTTGACGTAAATCCTTAGACAGATTTTAAAAAGCACCACGAGTCCCAACTCTGAATAAAAAATAAAAATCCTTGTCGATGGATTAAGGCGCACGCTCCATTGCCAATTATATTTTTTGTAAGCGAAGATCCATTTTTTCACGCAAACTTTTTGTTAATGAAGTTTCTTGAACTAAACCAGGTGTTGGCTGAATGCATTCTAATTGGGACGTCTTGGATGCAACCCTTAAAAAATAAAAATAAAAGACAATGTAACAGTATGGAGCTACGATCCAGAATAATCATATAATACGGATCTACATACCTACGTACATCTTATCTTAGGCGCTTCTTTAATTGTGAATTTCATTGACCTATCAATTATCGCTAAGCTAACGTATATTTTTTTTATACAGTATGTATCTTATCCAGTTAAGACATATGCCTATCATAATGTTTATCATTATTATCTTATAATCATTTAGGCATTATAACAACAAAGTTAAATTACAATTTATTGCTGGAGACTTACTAGTCTACTCTGGAAATCTTTCATTGGTTAAATCATCACAAGAAAATAGAACGCAACATGTATATTTTTTTCGAATAAATTTCTTCTTAATTAGTGAATAAATAACTAAGATATCGAAGAATAACTTTATATGTACATAGTGCTATATTCATGATAAATGAGACTTAACAAAATAAAAAAGAACTAAAATACTTTTTTTTCAAATGAGTAAGGTGGATAAAATCATAAAATTCATAACAAGGGAAATCTTAAAAAAGTAAAATCAAAACTGATTTACTGCACTGTTCTGGCACATAAAATCCAGGCATTTCCTGTCCCATCCCAAATAATTCGTCGGAAGAACGTCCGTTCTTTTGTCAGGAACACATTAAAACGATGTTCCAGAATAATCCAAAAAGAAACTGTTACTAATCCATTAAAAAATCTTCAATAAATCAGATCTATAAAATACAAAGATGACCTTCAATCTACGACACACAAAAATTAAAAAAAAACGTAACCCCATATTTCACAATTAAATTCGGCTACTGGTCATGGGCAAGGGCCGAACCGAAAGCATACATTATAAATTTCTTCCTAAAAAGCTCCGACTGAAAAGAGCAGGATACGGCACAAAAGGCGGACAGGCTCGGGTACGGCGAGGAAAAAAAAAGAAATATAAAGTTGTTTATGGTCATTTAGCCGCCAACGCTCGGTGAGTTTATATTTAGAATTTTTACTTTTTAAAGCGAGGTAGCATTATCCTGGAGCCCCTGGAGGTCAGATCGCGTCCAGGAACCTGTATCGAAACGAGTGCGCCCGGTAAAGTACTTGTAGTAATAATGTCATTCTGTACGCTGGTAGGTGGGATTTACAATCTCTGATTTTATATGACGAGCTCTACAGGTACTTCGTTTTAAAGTTTAAAGCCCGACATGAAAGACAATTTTTAAGGAGAATGCCTATTAAAAGTTACGTCAATCAACGCACAAATCGAAACGAGCGACGCACTATTCCTTAAATCCATTTGGCCGGACCCATAACGTTAGGTACTGTGTGCTAGCTACCGAAAAGTGTGCAACAAGTACTTACTTCAATATTTTTTAATTAACTTCAGGTAACTAATTGGCCATTGTAAAGTTAAACATAAATTAAACGAACGGACAATTTCAAAGATTACAACAAACTTACATTGCCTATCCAAATAAATGATTGATCGTCATAACAAATACACCTGTGCACACATAAAAGAAAAAACTTTCATTCAAAATTCGAAAACGGAACTGAAGAACGGACAAAGGATGTGCGTAGCATAGATAAGTTCCCACGTCTTTTTTCTAACAACATATTGATGGCCAGTAGCAAAATTTATGACAGCTAGGTGTGAAAAGTCCTTGAAAGGATGTACAAATTGGGGTCAAAAGTTGCCTGCTTTGACCTGCCAGAACACGCGTCTTGTTATTAAAACTAGTAGGGTAATCAGCACCATCGCAACAACCCGAGATAACAGGAGCCCGCATATGTATTTGCTATAAGAAGTTGTTTGTTTGTTTGTCTGTTACTATTAATAAATGCATTTGCTATCGATTTGTATGACTTCAAGGGTAGTTCTTAGATAGTATGAATGAGTTTTATCACCACACGTCACTATGGGGCGCTCCAATAGACGATGAAAAATACGCCGAGCGTATTAAAATTTTGCATAGATAATAAATAAATAATGCTGGACATTTTCACACAGCATCATCTAGCCCCAAACTAAACAGAGCTTGTAATATGGGAACTACATGACTGATATTAGTATATCATTACCTATACATTTTACATTTACATTTTTTTGTAAATACATACATATTATAAATAGAAAATACCGAGATAAATATTTGCAGATCCCGCTGCGAGAATCGAACCAGCAACCTTCTGAGTCTCAGGCGGGCCTACGCCCACTGCGTCACAGAGGTCGTCAACTAGATTAACTTACCATTGAAATTACATAATATAGACAAAACAGATTAGTTCCCTAGAATAGCCAATTCGTTCAAGTACCATTATCATTTTTTTAAATAAAAGTAAATGACTTTGTAGGTAGGTACCACAATTATTTTAATTCTGTGATTACTTTAAAAAATATGAAGACCACCACGTGACCAATGTCATTGTTTGAAGCTGAATGTCAAGACAAGTGATCTAAGATCAGTCGGTGTGTGGTGTCCATCTCAAGGGACATTCGTGTGTACCCTTTGTTTATTATGTTTTTTTTAGTATCATTAATTTATTATTAACTAGCTGTACCCGCGACTTCGTTCGCGATTGCCATCACAAAAAAGAATGAATAAAATCGGACTTCGCGTTAATAAATTACAACTAGGTACAAATTTTGAATGAATTGAAAATCTGCTCAAATGAGCAGAATTATACACCTATGTACTATACATAGATCTATGTTTAAAATGAGTGTATAATTCTGCTCAAATAAAATGATAATTTTGAGTAGAATTATATTCTCATACTATACCTACCTATTTTTTTCGTAAATCAAGATAAAATCACGTTTTTTCTCGCAATTCTAGAGAAGAGCATTCATTGGCCGCTTCTTTTCAAAGTAAGGGCCAATTGGGTCTGCTAAGTAAAACTATCTAGCATCGCTAATAAATTAACTTTTAAACAAGATCATTTTAAGGACGAAGCGGTGATGATTACAGCCTGTTACATGGGATTCTAACTGCTTAAAAAACCCGGGCATGTGCCAAAATTATGTTTGGACATGCCTCTGACTACCTCCTACTTTATCTTCAACAATCTACTAGATCTGTTCATTGAGTATGTATCTGGGGATTTCCATCATAGGGAATACAGTAGTGTGCTTTTTTTTTTACAGAACTTTGAGAACATTAATCCTTTTTGAAATTCTTGACAGTTCAGTTCAGTTTGACGTGTCCCCTTTATAAAGTAAAGTATGAACCTACCTGATCGCAACAATGACTGATAGAAAATTAATAAACCGTATAAAATGCCTCTTGCCAGGCCATATCCCACGCGGGGACATTTAAAAATAATTGATAGAAAAAAATAATCATCCTCCCTTGAGGATTACACAACAAACGCATTTTGAAGCTGGCCACACCGAACGGGCTTCCAAATTTAAATTGAAAAAGTCTCCAATAGCAACGCCTACTAAATATTTTTCAATAATCGATCTATATTTTGGGGTTCTCTATGAAATTAGTAACACAAAATTGTATCGTCTGTATACGATCTATATATTATATAAAATATAAGCTAGGAAAAAAAAACAAATTGAATAAAATACTACGATAAAGATATTTTTTTGCTCTACCTCATCGTTTACAAATTGATCTATGTTATAAAAGTACAGGTTTGATACCTACGAATCAAAATATACATTTTAAATAAATACCTTTGAAAAATAATTTTCAACTAATATCAGAAGAAACTAACTAAATAATTATTTTTTAATTGAAATCAAATAGTTTCTCTACGTTTTGTAGTGTATGTTTGTTTGCTAAATATTACAGAAGGTGTGAATTTTTTACACGAAAAAAATTACAAATATATACAACGAGTATATACTTACCTATTGGTAAAGGAAAACATCGTCAGAAATCGTGATGTGATAAACCATGCAAGCACCCGAATTAATGACACAGTTTTTTTAAAATTTGGACCTTTTCTAGGTATTTCATACCTAAACCTAGACATTGACCAAAAGAGCATTCTGTAAACGAAGATACGACCAAAAGAGAACCAGTAAATAGTGTTCAGCTGGTCTCTTTCAGAAAACGAGACAAAATGACTAACCTATACGGAATCCTCAAACTTTCCTCTAATCAATTTTATTGTAAAGGCTAGGTACAATCGATTGAAAAAGTGTTTGATCTAATCAACTGTCACTGTCGAAGCAAGTGCCACCTGCATGATCCAAATAGATGCGTATTTTATCATCATTCGATGATTTGGCAGAAAATTTTACAATGAGACGCTTGGGAAACAGTTTTTCTGTTTTGATATGGGTGGACAACCCTATTGTCGAGTCGTTACTGTTTTTCAAAAATGATTGTGACTTTTTATGTTACAACCGTGCGAAATTTTTAAATTAAGTACAATTGTTTTTTTTTTGTTTAAACAGACACTAGCTAAACCGATGCCAGTATGCTGAAAAATACTTTTAAGCTGCAGCGAAGTGGTTCCTTTAATGTGACCTCATTGAGACTTTTTGGAATACCCAATGGCTGTAACACGTTAGGTTAAGGCCTAAGTATGTACCTACTTATCTACTTGGTCATCAGAATTGAAATTGCCATGTACCTAAGTCGGTACAACAATGGATCCGGATTCAATTCCTTTGGAATTATACAAAGTATAATTTTGCTGTGGGTAAATAATTCATAACAGAATGACGCAAGCATGGATTAACCTGCAAATAGGTTTTCTAACCATGGCAGAAAAGCATTTTTTTACCTCAAGTTGTTCTGAGAGGTAATTACACTAAAGTTTCCGATTACTTGAGTTTTTATATGAATCGTGGGTTTTGAAATACGATTCAGGTTATATTTAATAAGATCCTACGTTAAAGGATTAATTCACAGGCGGCCATGTCCATGACACTCGAGACCAATAAAAAAAAGAAAAATAATTGTTGGATGGATTAGCTGCCAGTGTCAAAGTGTTAAATATCGAACACAGTCTAATTTGACAACTGAGACTGGACGAAAAACTCGATCCAGAAACATCGGATACGAGAAAAAAAACTAAATTTGACAAGTCTGTCACATTTCTGTTGTGTCTTGACATTTTGGTATGTTGTCTCATTTGACAGGGTGGGATGGCTTAATATTTGATTGTATTTTTCATCAAAAATTATATTATAGGATATAATCATTAATCCTCAGGTTCATGGACATATATAATGTCCATGAACCTGAGGATTAATGATTATTATGCACTTGCATTATAATCATTAAAGTAAGGGCAAACATTAAGTTAGATAAACATAATATATAAATAAACTCTAGTTATAGATAAACTCTTTATTGTGCAAAATACCAATTTACATTACAAAACACAGAAAGGCGGTCTTATCACTGAAAGCTATTTCTTCCAGAACACCTTAGGATGGAGAGAACTATTTAAAAGAATGACGGTGTTATTGCCTTACTGAAAGTGTGGATAAAAAACATAAAATATATTTTTTATTCTTTATTGTACACACAAATAAACACTTACAAAAAGGCAGAAGTAAATGACATGTACAAAGGCGAGCTTAACCTTAAAAGAGTTTTCTTCGAGCAAACCTTGAACCTGAGAGATGTAATTATAGAGGTAGGATCGTGTACAGAAAGAAAATAGGTAATACTTTAGTTACTAAATACCTATACCCAAATAAAAAAATATAATAATAAACTACTTAGATAGGTACTTATTTAGTTCATTTTTAAGTTGGATTTGCAGGTGTTGGCAATGTGATACATAGATAATTTATTTTACAACAACTTACTTATGTACAAATTTATTGTACCTAATAATTTACCTAGATACCAACTTACATCAAGTTCATCGGTTCAAAAATACCTATAATATACTCGTACCTACTGGCAGCACTGAACTGACTGAACTAAACCAAACTAACATAATAATATGCGGTTCTGAAGTAAGTAGTCAAGAAAATGGCAGAAGACGCGTATTCCAAATACCTAACCGATTAAAACTAATATTTTCTTGCTGTTAAACCAGTCACAGATATTCTAATACCTACTGTCTAACTACCTACCATTCACAAAAAAATACTCGCATCGGTACCTACCTACCTACCCACACGCATACCAAAACGCACAGTCACGCACAAAAACATACCTACCGAATCAAACATGCTTCCTAATACCGATATTATCAGATAAGTATGTTGTCTACAAACAATGCCATTATTTCTTAGAAAAATAAACTATTTTGAGGCTTCTATTCGATATTTGAATTTAAAAATAAAATTACTAGTAGACTAGCTGGCGCGCTCGAATTTCGAAATAGAAATTGGGGCATGCAGTATTGATGTAGGGTTGGCTCACACTTGATTGTTGTTCTATTGTTAATATACCTACTTGTTTTATTGTGCTCGATGTGTCAAAAATAAAACCTTCCTATCATGTTAATTATCAAACTAGCATTATTCTAGTTGGTTTCAGATCGTTTAGCTACATGAAGATAACGTCTATTATGTAGCAACCTAAGTAATTCATTGATTTTGCCGTCGTTTCTACCGAGATAGGCCTCTATGGTAGGTACCTGAATCTCTGAATTTTATGATTTCACAATTTCGGTAAGTGGAGACCTGCCAACCTACCTAATGTACCCAGTTAAAAATCTTTAACATCACAAACTCTAAAATATATCTGCTTAGAAATAGGTAAAGTAAAAATCAAAATAAATACTTAGCTAGTTACTTAGCGACAGCCCTAATCATAGAATGCAACGAACAAAAAAGCGCGCACAAAATATTTTGAGACAACTGTCAAATGGACGTCCGATGCGATCGAAATGTTATTGTGATAAATTTGATTTCTTTTTTGAGCTAAAATCCAGAGATTACTAACTTTGATTATAGGTAATTTGGTATGTACCTACTTACATTCGTTCGGATACAGATATTATAATGTGATACAGATATTAACCAGTGATTCAGTAAAAATAAGCCTAATTGGCGCATATTTTAACAGACTGTAATTTATTACCTTAACAGTTACGTGTGTCAAAAAATATTTTATCATTAAAACATGAGAAGCACAGACTAAGGATGCTAGCTCTCCCTAACTCATATGAGAAGTACCTAAATAGGTACTAAATGGAAATAGGTTTTCATAGACAACAGTAATTTTATCTTAATTTTATGTTAACTACGAACACGAACGTAAATGTAGAGATCTATTTTTTGTCTCTCCCTTACCTTTGAGAAACTGTACCTTCTCTCTCTTACCTTAAAGCAAACCTTTTAGGGGAGAGCTCCTCAAAAGTTTGCTGGAAGAAAACTCTTTTTAGGGTTAGGCTCGCTTTTGTACATGCCACTCCTAATATTTTGTTTTATATTTCTGTTTTTTTTTCTGTATACAATAAATAATTTTATGAAAATTTAAGAAAACGATGGTAACTGCAATAGCTCACCAACGCTCACCTCCTAGTGCTACGATTACAGTTGTGATCGTGTTTGTTTTTATTCGTTTTGTACCTATAGTTTTTCACAGCGTTCACATCCTTACGTAGATACTTTATGCATACTTAGTTAGGTTTGTACGTAGTGTTGTCGACTCGGTGTGGATGTCAAAGGTTCTAGGGCTTCGGGCCTTCAGACGGCTTCGTTCGTCTACAATCGATCGAGCTCTTGTCTAGTTTCACGTTTTTACTGTACCTACCTTCTTATTATACCTATTCAATAACCTAATTCATGATGTGAATATTCATAGGTACGTATGTAATACTTACTACATACGTACCTATGAATAATACTTGGTTCTAGCACCCTTCCAAAAACAAAGAAAGTATTCTATTTTTTTTATTGACTGATACTAATACCTTGGTGTGTTAGGCTCTTAAGATTTAAATAAATGAGTATGAGTATTTTTTACTTACATACCTATTACTTTTTTATGTCAGGTTGTCCAGTGTCGAATAAACGAATAACCTAGTGAAAGTTCTAGACAAGTTAATTTTCAGACAAGTATTTTTTTTCATGAAAAATTAGAAGTCGGCTTCAAATTACGGAAAGTTCATAAAAAGTCTCAAATGAAATTGCATTCCCTATTTTTTACCCTTATTAGGTGTGGGATTTTTTCATAAAATGTATATGGGAACACGCTTGATGTGTGACCCTACCTATTAAAAAAATATTGATTAAAATGGGTTTACAATTGTGGCTAAGATATCGCGTACCATATACACAAAAAAAATCGGGTAGACTGGTATCAGGGACGCAGCCGCAGTCGAGTACCTACGTGAAATGTTTTAACGCGCGCTTACAGCGCCATTTACGCCAGCGACAAGTATATTACAGAGTAATGGCTTTTAAACTAATTGGCCAAATTAAGAAGCGATCTTGTCATAACATATTTCATTACATAATTATGGTTATTGCAAGCCCCCTTAGGCTCCTACTGACCGAAATAAAAGTCTGTATGTTTTGACGTGAATAGTCAAAACAGACGATTTGAAGAAATTCCTCCTTTTTTGTAGTGAAAATTTAAAAACCTTTGACGTATTTTCCGGTCTCGTCTTCAAAGTGTTCTCTTATTATAGCGCCCTCTAGCGTGTGTTGTTACAACCTACAGGGCAAAATTTAAAGTTACAAAATGTTTCAGGTATTTGTCTTGGGACTGGTTTTATGTTGTATTTACAAACAGGAAAACATAAATAAATTGTATAACAGTCATGTAACTAGGTAGTTAGTTCCCATAACACTAGCTCTGCTTACTTTGGGCAGCGAATACAAGTACTTTGGGGCTAGATGATGCTGTGTGAAATTGTCCAGCATTATTTATTTATTTTGTTTATAGTATAGGTAAGTATCTCATTTTTAATAATAAAATACGTAGGTATGCGCTAGTAAGACTAAAGCTATGTTAGACATAATAATTTGTTTTTTGTGTTTCTTAAATTTCCTATAAGAATAAAGATATATCGAATAAAAGAACAGAAAGTTCAAGATTGATCATAAAAATCCTGCGCTGAATTTAGAGTTCCATAATCGGTCGTTTGGTCAGATACTTGTACATAGTTAATTATTTAAGTACTAGCATCTGCACACGGCTTCGTCGTAGTAGCGTATGTGTTATTCGCATTTAATAGGTAATAAAATACCTTTAGAAGATTAATTATATTTCTGAGATCTAGAATGTTAGTTGACATATTATTCATGTATGAAAACCTATTTGGCCTAGTGGCCTGTACCCCGACGTCCGATCCGAACCCGGTTTTGCACTAATGAATTTTTCAATTTATGTCAAAAAAACAAACACGCTTACTAACATGGTATTGGTAATATGGTGGACAACCTCGGATACATACTCAGTGAGTTGATAAATTAATAAATAATGTTGGACATTTTCACACAGCATCATCTAGCCCCAAAGTAAGCAGAGTCAACTAACATTCTAGATCTCAGAAATATAATTGATCTTCTGTAAAGATAGGTATTTTATTTTATTCCAAAAACTATTGTGAACTTGACTATTCATATTGTAAAAACGGGAATTTTCACGTACTGCACTATCGGTGACGGCACCGCCTTAGTTTCGACTCATTCCGAGAGTCTTCATCAGGGTGAGTGGTTGCGACTTTCTCCTTCCGCGTCGTGCCGTGCGCTACTTCCCGTTTTTACAATAGGTATTTTATTATTAAATAAAGTACTTAGATACTGTTATTTTTAATGCCTACAAAAAACAAAAGTCGGTAGATATGAAAAAGTTATCTATTCTGAATCGCGCTCTTAAGGTTAGTTACCTACCTTATAGTTCGGTTTGAAAAAAAACTATTAATAAACTCATAACCCTTCTTTTCGGTAATCGGGTTAAACGGTATAGTGCGATCATGGCGAACTTACTACTGTGCAAATAGTCGAAAGCTTTGGCACCGCAAGTCAAAGCTCTCGACCTGTGGCGTCACCTACCGGTCTTTCTTGATATAGGTTTTGAAATGCCATGTTTCGGTGACTAGATGGCCAACATTTATTGCTTTATTAAGTACTTGTATAAATAAAGCACAACAACGTGTAAATTAATAAAAACTTAAATAATAAAACAACATTTCAAACACCTATTGTAATAGCTGTGTCCAACCAAATAATAACATTTTTATTTTCAATGTCTCAATTAACAGGCAACATTTATGCGCAAAACTCAAACAAATCAATCTTTGCGCAAGCAACACCAAATCCCAATACATACATACATACCAAAATCAATAATCAAACATGGCGCGCGTATACACGATGCCTCAATTTTTAAGTTTTTTCGTTTTTACCTCAATAGTTTTATGTTGTTTTACTAGTTTCGTTGAGAGTGCGAACCGTGATATAGATGAAGAAAACTGGAAAGATATTCTCACAGGTGAATGGATGGTTGAATTGTGAGTATAAGCCGGCATCACTTGGTTTTCGTAGCATCGTAGCGTGTCAGAATTTTTCTCAATTTATTTTTCATGCATTACGTGATTAACATGTCCATAGAACATTTGTACAGCTATTTAAACCTATAATTGAGGCCTTATAGAGGTTTAAATAGCGCTGCGAAGCATTTTTTGGCCGGGGTTTGGGTCTGCTGCTGACCGCTAGGTCATCAACCATTGCAAGGTCGGCAAGGTCCGAAGAACCGTTTTCAGAACCGTGACGCATTGCCCATTGTATTCTCCGTGACACACGCGGCATTGTCTACAATTTGTAAAATTCATTTTTGTAGACAAGTTTACATTGCTTGGTAGTATTCTCAGAAATCTGTTGTCTTTTATTGAATCTGTATTTCAATGTGTCAAGGCATACAATTCTAAAAAAGCTCCGAAAGAACAAACTGATGCATACAAATCTAAATGGCCTAAGGTGACAATGGACTGATGGTTATGGAAGGAAAAAGGGGAGACATATGGACACCAGTGTGACAGTATAGGTTAATAAAAAAAGATCTTCAATAAATATTTATTCCAAAATTTGTCTACATTAAAATTTTGTTATGATGGACAATCATAACAAAATCATTCACTAAATGATGGATATACTACTTATATACTTAAAAAAAAACATACATTTTATACATAAAAAACACCCATACCCAGGGCAAATATTTGCATATACAAACATTTGTCCCCCAGCAGGAATCTAACCCGCAACCTTGTGTCTCCGGTGGGCCTTCACCCACTGCACCACAGAGGTCATTATTTCTGTCTTCTCTTCTGTTGACGAAACAGTTTTCTTTGGTGCTGACTCATGCTAAGCCTCATGGAAAGATTAATAACCATTAGTAGAAAGAACTAGAGTTGTGACAGTATTCAGTGTGCCTAGCACAAGGCTCCTTAATTACTAAATTCCAATTCAATTAGTTAATGAAAATTTATTTATTTAATAAAACTGAGTAGGTACAATAATTAGTAGTATCCTTAAACCTATGTAAGGTATGTCTAGACACTAGATTCTCGAAGTGTTATCAATCTTACTGTATCTGAAACAGAAGTGCATGGCAATTCATGAGCAATAAGTAGGTAGGCATTGGCCTGGATTCTGTAGTACACTAACATAAACTGATTTGACAGGAGTAAAATTCTTGCCATCTCTTTATTGCATACACTATCATTAAAAGAGAGCGACAGTTTAAATTTAGTTAGTGTACTACAGAATCGGCGCCATTGAGCGGAACATTATAATTAGTGTAGCAGTCTGTAAAGTAGATAAACAAAAACAGGTGTTCATTATCAAAAACAACTTATGACATCACCATCTGAGGTAATGTCAGTATTGGGAAACAATAAATAAGTTGATTGAGCTCTCGTACCTTTGTGGGAGTTAACTCAAATACCAAAGGGTGTAGGTTCAAAATGCAATCAGTCTGTGATTATAATCATTGTGCATATCAGAACTGCATTTCTGTACCAAGCTTGCTCACATGTTGACTGTCCTATCTATTCTGTGTATCATTCCTTGGGGTCTAGACCTCACGCTTACTTTTCCTTTCACTTCACTTCACTTCTTGATTATGGCTTTTTTCCTTTCACACTAACGCAAAGTCAAGGTGAAACTTGGCAGCTGTCACATGAAATTTCCACAGCTAATGTCATTCCCATACTATACCATTTTTGGTACAGAAAAATATTTTACAACACAAATAAACTAACTTTACTTTAAAGCTGAATGAAAGCTCATCAAATAAGAACCAAGCATACAAGCCTAGTAGCAAGCTACCCTTGCACGCAAACTACGCTCACAGAATCGGTCGTAAATTCACTTTAAAATGTTAAATTCTCGTAGCTTATAACTTTATAAGTTAACATTATAATTATGAATTGATGATTTCAATAAATAGACACCTATTGACTCTGACGTTGTAAATATTTACCCAGCTACGCGCCATGGTGTCCAGCCTGCAATGCCCTGGGTCCAGCTTGGATGGAACTGGCATCCCGAGTGGAGGGCAACGGACGCGACACAAAGACAGGTGCTGTGGATGTCACCAAAGCACCCGGGCTCAGCGGACGATTCGTGGTCACAGCCCTACCGACTATCTTCCAGTAAGTAGCTGCTCTAAACAGTCACAAGGAATTCACTTTTACTCGTTAGCCTTTGTTGATGTATCTTTTTAAAGATAAAGATGAAGATAATTTTATTTTCAATTCGAGATGAAACCATATTCTTTGTAACTTAACTAATGCAATTAGTAACTTATAAACTAGAGACCTTAACTTTATATACAAAGTTGCTCTGGTCTTTACTTTTTTTATAATTAACTACCTCGTGTGTTCATAAGTCTTGAGACACAGTAAAACTAAAATATTTTTGGAGCTAAGTTGAGTATTCATTTATTGGATATTAAAATTAAAACTACTGACATCTAGATCTGTATTTAAAAATAAATCATTCAAAATGGCCGCCTTTGCATTCAATGCAGGCCTTCAAACGCGTGCGCCATTCATCTATGGCGGCACGAATCTTTTCAATGGGAATCCGTTTCGATTCTTTAATAAGGGCTCGCTTGAGAGAATCCAGGTTTGGGTGAGACTTTCTGCATGCCCTCAGCTCCAATTCCGTCCATAAAGAATAATCCAAAGGATTCAAGTCAGGGCTTGACGAGGGCCAATCTTCGCTCCGAATGAAGCCTGGCAAATTGGCCTCCAGCCAACGTTGGGTAGTCTTAGCTTTATGGGAGGGAGCAGAGTCCTGTTGGAAAACCCAGTATTTTCCAGCGAATAGCGTATCATTTAATGGTTTAACCACCGCTTCCAATATGTCGGTTTGGTAATTTTGTGCCTTCACCTTGACGCCTTGCTGGCAAAAATGAAGCGAAGTGACCCCCTCGTAGGAAACACCCCACCAAACCATCACACTTGCTGGATGATGAGTGCGCTGGACATTGCGTACAGATGGCTGGACGTCCTTTGAACTTCTGGCGTAAACCTTATTGTTCTGCCGGTTAAACTTTTCTTCCACCGTGAAGATCTTTTCATCGGTAAACAGGATATTTTTAGGATCGTGTCTCTTCAATAGGTTCCGACATCGTTCCAGTCGCAATTTACGAAGACGCTCGTTTAAATAATGCACTTTCCTTCGACTGTAGGCCTTTAGTTTAAGATCATATTTAAGTATCCTGTTCATCGATATTCGCGAAATGTTGGTCTGCAGAGCTAATTTCTTTTGAGTCCGGCAAGGGTTGCGACGAATTCGCTCTCTGATTACTTTGATGTTGGCGGGCGTCCTTACAGACCGCGGGCGGCCACATCTTCCACGGTCTTCTAAAGAGCCGGTCTCCTTGTACCTCTTTATGGTATAATACACAAAGTTCCGACTACATCCCAAACTTTGGATTTCACTAAAAACTTGCATTGGTTTTTTTCCTGCTTGAAACAGTGAAATTACAGTCGCACGCAAATCTTTTGTTGGCGCCATTTTCACGGAGAATGAAACAAATATTCAAATGTATATTTTTTCTGATTCAAAACATTCGAAATTTAAAATTTTAAAAGTTTAAAAAAGGTTGCATGAATTACTTTCTTTTTAAATTAATTAAATAAGTTCGTCTCAAAACTTATGAACACACGAGGTACAGTACTACTTTTACTATACTACTTTTTACTATATTACTTTTACTATACTATCCATGGACTTGGATGGAATTAGATCCATGTAGTCCATTAACTGGTTGTGCTGTGGAGCGGGGTTGCCGGATATGGGTGGCCGGTGAAATAACAAGCACACGAGGCTTTTCAACTTACTTCAGTAGCACGGCGGGTGAATAGCGACTGAGACGCAAGAGGGTTCGAATCCCGCTGCAGGACAAATGTTTGCATGTTCTGCTGATATTTGTACCAGGTCTGAGGTTGTCGTACCACGGTACTCTTAGTTCCTACCGCTGATAGAGGAAATTGTAGTGTGTGAATAGGTTTTAATTATATGCGATTATCCGCTGTTTTTTCTTTCTTTCTTAACTTATATGAAAATTTAATGATAGATTTGGTTCTGTGTTTTTTCAATTATTATTTTTTCTGTTTGTGTAGGCATGCCCCTTACCTACCTACCTACTTACCTAGCCATGCATGTGGCTCTCACAGCATCTAAAATGCATCTTAGTACCTACTTGTTAAGTAGTATAAGAATATTGTAATTTCTCAATAACCAATTTTTATTGTTAATCTTTATGAGAAATAAAGAAATAAAGGTATCTTGAACCGTAAACCGTAATTAAAACCTTTTATTTCAAGCCTAAGCTGATTTCAATCGTGACTGCGTATAACACTCAAATAATATGTTTTACTTTCTCAGCGTGATTGACGGAGAGTTCCGTCAGTACAAGGGTCCTCGCGACGCGGATTCCATGCTCAGCTTCGTAGAGCAGAAGAGATGGAAACAAACGGATCCCATTCCATCATGGAAAGCGCCGAATTCTATCCAAATGTCACTCGTCTCGGAGTTCTTCAAGCTGAGCCAGGCACTCCGGGTAAGCCCATCATCTTTTTAGGATAACCTCACAATATGTGGTACAGTTGTAACATTATTGTTACAACTGTACCATATATTGTATGTGTATGTATTTACAAAACAAAGTTATATATCATTAGTAGTTTATTAGTCATGTAGTTCCCATAATACAAGCTCTGCTTAGTTTGGGGCTAGATGATGCTGTGTGAAAAACGTCCAGCATTATTATTATTACTTGACTGTTCTCCAGCTAACGTGTCGTTGACCGTTAAGAGGTCCTTCCTCATGAGTACCGTCCGCGATCACGCGAGTAAGACTGGAACGAGTGTGGTCGCCTATTATATCCTAAAATGATACATAACCATGATCATTTCAATGTCGACAAGTCCATCATTATCCTCAATCGCCTGTCAGAGCCCACTGCTGGACATAAGCCATGGTTAAAAACATAGGGCATAAGTCAATGAGTTCCATGATGAGCGGTCTTGGATGATTGATGATGCTGATTTAACTATACCATTTCACTGTCGAACTCGATTAGCAATATTTTTTATGATATAAAATGGCAAAAAACCGACTTCAAATAACAGGAAATTGAAAAAAAGTAAATATGAAATTTCGTCACCCAAATTTGAGGAGTTTCCTTAATTCCTCATGGATCCCATAATCAGAACTGGATTTTGATAAAAACGGGACCAATCTAAAGTACCTATATCCTATCAAATAAAAGAAGATTTTTTAGCTCAGTTATAAATGACGGAGTTCTGAGGTAATAAACACGAAAAAACCTAATTGACAACCCCCCCTCCTCCTCTTTTTTTTGCACCACAGTTTTTATAACTTTTGCAGTTACCATAATTTTATGTAACTAATTTTCTATTTTATTCTGTTCCAATAAATGTTTATGGAACAGAATAAATGGTTGATATTGTGTCCTCCATTTGTTTGGGAGATCTTCCACCGAGCTGATCCATCTAATCCATTTGCTCGGGGTCCTAGGGCCGACAGTTGATTGAAGATATTATATAATATGTCCAAGATTCGTGAAAAACTTCGCTTGCGCGATCTAGGGCCGAATTCATAGTCAAATAGGGGCTCCCCTAGGGGACTGTTCAGGCGCTAAGTAAAAAATCTAGTGCTATTTCAAACCTTATGCACCCAGCCATAAGACAAATGCTGAATGATGGATTTTGAGGGACTGTTCAACCCCCGACTATGAATTCAGGCTCTAGACCACAGGTTCTCAAACTTATATTTCCCACCGCCCACTTAAACATAATAACGTATGCTTTCCCCTCTAGACCACATTAGCGCCCCCAATATCTTCTAGAGCCTTCTACCGCCCCCCTGAAGGCCTTCAGCGCACACAAGGGGGCATTATCGCCCACTTTGAGAAACAGTGCTCTAGACACTTCGATGCAGTGCCATCTGTGCATTGACTGTGGTAGCTCTTTTGTTGATGTGATGTAACATAGCTCAATCATGTGACTAGAGATGTCGCTAAATGTAATTTTTATGTTATTTTACAGAATATCCACAACATGCTGATGGAAACCTATGGGCTACCAACTTGGGGATCCTATCTGATCTTTGCGGTCGCTACCATCTTCATCGGAGCCATATGCGGCTTGGTATGTTTTTAATTATAGTCAAATTCGAGATTAATTTATTCATTTAAATCACAAGGATCAGTTTGAACCGTCGGTTTTATCTACTGCCTGTTCTTCTGGTTTTCTTTTTAAAATGCTTTTATTAGCTTGACTTCTAACTTAATAACAAAAAAAAACCAAGGTTATCAAATCTTGGAAGTCAGTTTTAACCTACTTCTAATTGTCGTATCGAAATGAAACTGTATGTATATGTAGTTGCCTGCGTCTTGGATATCAGGAGCTACCAATAGAACAGGCGATCATTTGTCTTGTAGCGAGAATCAAACCTGCGCGTCGAGGTCGTCAAATTTAGCTTTTAATAGGTCGAGACAAGAAAATGTGTTGTCTCGATTTCTCGATCGGATTTATACTCATAAATATTATAATATTTTAGGTCATACGATAAAATAATTATAAAACCAGTGAAACGGCGATGGTTTTGCAACCTGTCACGTGGAATGCTAACTACTGTTAAACACGTGGGCATGTGCCAAATATAATGGCTAGACCTGCCTCTGACTACCCCCTAGTCCCTCTACTTGTTACCCTTACAGTTCTGCATACTCTCCATCATGGGGATTATTTTATCGTACCTACTAGTTTTTTTTTACACAAAACTTCGTCCTGCCTACCTATCTGTTGCTATACCCTTAGACAAGGTTCATGTGAGATACCTACCTATAAACACCATCTATGTACCTACCATGTGAAAGCAATAAATGTATTGAGTACTAGCTGCGCCCCGCGGTTTCACCGGCGTAAGTTTCGATTTTATACTCGTGATAACTTCGAAATTAAATGTCTGATTCGAATGAATTGAAAAGTATTTTATTGCTACATAAATACCCTTGATGATAAAACAATTTTTTTAATTAAGAATTAATCGTTTTGTAGACGAATGTAACCAACTTCTGTTTCTACCGGCGGCGATCTAATTAAATTTTAGAACACAAAAGCTGCTATTGTGACGTAACTATGATAGTTAGATATATTCCCTCGCGGACTTTTTTGTAGGTAATAATGAGTACTTTAATCATGTAGTACATTATTTTTATGTATCATCAATAGTTTTCTCAGCGCACGCCAAATAATTAATTTTATAGGCAACATTTCGCTATTTTGGGTTACATTATTGCAATTTTCTTAAGGATCTCTAATTTTTTTTTAATAAATTATAGCCTATGTTACTTCCTGATAATTCAGCTTTCTATTAGTTTTTTTTTTTAATCGGTGCAGTAGTTTCGGAGCCTATTCGGTATAAACAAACAAACAAAGAAAATCTTTCCTCTTTATAATATTAGTTTATATTGAGTATCGTGGACATGTATCTGTTTTGTGAGTGAGTCTGTCCATCGACAGATCCTGGTGTGCGTGATCGACCTGCTGTATCCGCCGCGTCGGTCGGACAAGGTGCTGATACCGCAGTCGGAAGTGGACAAGCTCGCGAAAGGGGACCACGACGCTAAGGAGAAGTCTGATGATGACCAGGTATACTATCATCAAGCATGATTGGTCATTTTTATTCAATCTTATGCAGCAATTATATTATAATGAGAGCTTTACGATCAAGATAAAAAAATGGTTCCATCTGGGCACAACAGTGGAAACAGCAATGCAGCAGTCACTAAATGAGCAAGAGTCCATGGAGGCCCAGGTCACTGGGCCAAAGGAGATGTTCCAGTTAGCCAAGCAGAGTAATATGTCAAAAGCTAGTACAAAACCAGTGCAAAATCAGCGCCCATTCTACAATAGGCAGAGTGCAATGTGTTATGTGTGCGGAAAAAATGACCATAATCGTTCTGAGTGTTCCCTAAAAGATAAGTTTTGCTCAGAGTGCTGAAAGTTGGATGGCATAGACGTTGCAAGTACCATAAGGTTCAAGGGTTATTGTTTATGGAGCTTGCTTGTCAAAGTCACAAAATAGCGTCAAAAATGATTTAATTTTCCACTTCTGAGAGCACTTTTTGATTACTGAAAGTTTGATCAGTGAAACCCCCTCATTACAGGAACTGTTGAACGACGATATCGTGGATGAGGTTGAAAACGAGGCAAACAGCGACGCTGAAAAGAACTCCGCCAGTGATGTAAGTTCGCTTTAGTTAGTACATATTATTTTATATTTTATGTACAGTCAACGGTGGTTTAACTGGGAATAAAAAAACAATCTTTAAACTTTTAAGGATTTAATTTTTTACCGGTAAAAATATAGTTTCAAACTAATTTATGGTGATACAAACCATATATAAATAAATACTATCCTAAAAATGACTGCTGCAGCGCCCCCTAGGAAAATGTGGCGTTAAAACCAATCTAAGAACAATCCTTGGAGTTATACAAAACGATTAACGAATACTGCAGTAAAAAACATATAAACGGGATCCTTGCTTCGCTCAGGTTAAAAATATGTTAATCTTTATGTATAAGTGTATGGATTTACAGATTTTTTTTTACATAAGTAGCATATCAGTTATGTAGTTCCCATAACACAAGCTCTGCTTACTTTGGGGCTAGATGATGCTGTGTGAAAATGATCAACTTTATTATTATTTTATAATCTTCATAGTAAACTCGGTAGTTGATGTTAGTTTGATTGCATCTCGTTCCGCAGACATCGGATGACGACAAGAAGGCGACCGGCGACTCTCCACCGGCCGCGGAGGCCGAGGGCAAGCCGGAAGTGCGCAAGCGGAGGCCCAGGAAGGCAGACTAAACAACTAAACAGCCGTCTGGATTTGGCCCGAATCTAGATTATGGGGTAGTCGAGCTATGGAAACCAGTTAAATCCTTACCCTTTTAATCATAATCGCTCGCTAACCCTCCTTTTCTAACACTAAACTAAGGATTGAGGCAGACAAATTGTAGCACGCAGCTAAAGTTAGTGAGTGATTATGAATAAGAGGGTAAGTGTCACTTGGGTGAACCAAAATTGTCAAATAACTGGGTTAGATTTTAACCCAAGGTTAAAATGGTAATCCTGTGTCACGCAAGTGGGCCTGAGACGGTTAAATGAACTCGAAACAGTTTTCTATATATCCTACTTATATTGTAGATGCGTAACTAAGGATGTATCGAAATGTCAGTAAAACACTTAAACACGCAAAACTTTCAGTAGAACGGTTTTTAAATCGTGAATATGTTTAGGAATTGAATTTAGAATGTTTTAAACTATGTAGCGGTTGTGCAAGAAATTAGCTCGATTCTTTGGTATTTCCTTGTGGCCATACTCCATTGTTATACTGATTTGGCCACAGGGAACCACCATGATTCCTTCAACAGTCCAAACGTCTAGACATAAATGTGAAATTATTACCAAACTTACAAACAATTACAATTACAATACACGATAGTTTCACTCTATGTATTGTCAGAGGGGAGATATACTTTAGCTCTTTGTTGTGAAATTTCGTAAAAGTATTCGTAGAGGGCGCTACAAGTCATTGAAGTACTTCCCCGATTGGCCGACTGAAACGCCATCTTTTTTTGGTGTTTCGTCATTGGTTGGATTTTACGACATGTGACCACAGAGTTTTCCATCCGGATGATGTTCAAAATCTTTAGCATATTTTCCCTCTGAAATTAGATGCTTTTAGAAAAGATCGATAATCGCGCAACGATGTCATAACGAATCTTAGAGTTTTAAAGCTCAATTCGTCTCAAATTTGATTACGCATTTCGCATTTATTCACAGAGTGGTTTAATGTTGCACCAAATTAGTTTAAAATCATCCTTTTTGATTATTTATGGTTATTTATCATATATCACGGAAAAACAGGATGGAATGGAGTGTCCCAGATAAGTTATTAATTATTGTGGTTTTTATTAAGTATTATTCTCAGTTTTATACAAGAAACTAGTTATTTAGGTATTTCATATAGAGTTCAAAATCGAAGTTGTTCTATCTAATAGTGTTTAGGAATTCGTGAACGATATTTATGAAATAACCAAGTCGCCCCGCATTTATTTAACATTTATATTATACATAATTTAGATTCATACAGATGCCAATTTTTATAATAACATTCCTGCTACCTTAAACGCTCAATGTTTTTTCACGTACTTACGAGATTATTTATTTTATATTTAAAATAATTAGTACAGAATTGTTTTCGCTTTTAAATAAAATATTTTTATGTATCTAAAGTTTCAGTAGATATGATAATCATTGTAGTTTTTATTAATGAACTGAAAGAAAGGACGAAATGCGGAAATTTATAATATTAAAGTTAGGGTTCTACACTGCGTCTTCCGGTTCGTTGTCTCGAACCCAACGGTCGTCGGTACTCGGTACTGCAATAATTGTTTTGTGAATTTTCGCAATTCGTCAAGGATAGATACGATATTGTTAACATGAAAATTGCCTTGTACAAAGACTTAAGATTGAAGATTGTTAAGCGTTGCTTTTATTAACTAATGACCTAATGACTTGCTGAAATAAATTGTTTATTGTAACTTATTTATTGTTTTATTTAACTTCCTCAATATTATTACAGGACTACAAAATTTTTTTTTACTAAGATATGTTTACCACCACCTCATTACTAAAACGACAAAATTTCGTTCAAATGTTTCTTTATTCAGATATTTACATAAATTAATTCTTTACAATTGAAATTAAAATAGTATACATAGGGAAGATACATGCTTCGCGCTTAGGAGTAAAAAATGCCTAAATTTAATTTAATAAATATTTTTTGATAAAAAAAAGTAATCTACCATTCAAACAAATATTGAAAACGGATTCTCATTTTACAAACAACGAAGACGCTTTAAGGGCACTTAAAATTCAAGTTTTTCGTGCTGTCAATTTAAAATGCGTTAAGTATCCCTTAAGTTACGTTAAGTACGTTGGTGAAAGGGGCATTTGACCCGAATCTAATCATGATTGCACTACCAATTTTAATTTATCTTGGACATAGATATTCAGATTACCATCAGCTAAGTACTTGGTAAATCCTAAGACTTGAGCAATTTCTTTGACCAACATCAAAAAAGAGGAGGCTCGATTCGGGGCTAGGTTTTTTTAATAGCGTTATCGAGACGCTGAATCAAGTTTTCATACGAATATTGCACAGCCTTAACTAATCATCAAGGGACTAAAAGTCCACTGCTGGACAAAGACCTCCTTTAAAGAGTGCCAACTTGGGCAACCGACTTACAATTTAAGATGTCATCGGCCTTCTTCCACTGCGTCGTGCATTCGAGATTATTCCTCAGCGGCTGTAGCTCCCGAGGGTTAAATCGGTTAAAACTATTACTAATTTACTACATTGTATCAAACAACTTTAATTTAAAGGGTCAGGCTTAACGGTTTTTGATTAAATTCGGGTCCAAACAACTCTAAAAAGTGATTGATAGACGTATAGTATCTATTATCGTAGAACATTGTCAAAGTGAAAGTGCATCTTTAGTCTTCATGCAAGTAAGAAAAATTGCTCTGAGGCTCAACTGCGCCAACCTGCGTTAGTATTTTAACCTTAGGTTATGATCTAGAAATCATCGCAATACAAATCAATAAGTTATTTTTTTCCGAAGTTTTTTTCGGCCCCAAAGGTGAACAACAGAAGTGGATTTTTTGGTCTCCCGAATTCTAGGGGCGTAGGGTAACGAAAAACATATAATTATTTTGAAATCAATGATGGAGATTATAAAAATGGCGCAGTTCAATTAGTCGAAAGACCTTAGTTGACGCAACTGGGCCTAATACTCGACAAGATTTCTCAATAATACACGTTAAAGATTTTTAATAAATTCATGCAAAATCTACTTCTAATCGATATAAATTCATACCTACCAACAATTTATCTTATTCTTTGCAACTACATAAAGACGGGATGGGCACTGTCGGTTATCCTACTTAGATTACCAGCACTGCGAAGTTTATGCTAATCGATTGGTGTGTTCACTCTAATTTATCCCTTTCTTTTTCATATATGGTTTATCCATCCACATTTGCAATAGTGGTAAAAGCTAAATTAAATAGTAAAAAAACTGATAACTAATCAATTGGTAAGATTTACCAATCTCATCGGGCAGCTGTCCGCAAAATGCTATCTTTGCCCGAAGTCATCAAGACACTTTTACTTGAAATAATAGCGTTGGTTACTTCATAGTGTACTGAAATACGATTAGATTATTTTATCGATGTTGCTTTTAAACATCCCCTTCTTGGTATCCTAAAATATCTAGGTATGTATCTGTGGATGGACGATCATCGGGAATAAACTTAAGCGTTTTTTCTTAGGATTTGTTTTAGGCAATTTTGGATATTATTATTATCTTGTGTTAAAATGCTGAATTTGTATGTTCAGAGTTAACTCAAGAATTTATATATTCAGAGACATGAATATAATGACAACAAATGTGTTGTCTGAAAATTGGGTTTACGCTGCTTTAACTAAATTCCAGTAATTGTTAGTACTTGTACATTATAGGTTGGTAATCGATAAGTAGGGTTGCAGAAAGTGCTCTTCCGGCCTTAACCCGCAAAATAGTTATAGCTTACGTATTTTTATAACAATTGACAATACATTAGAGAGGTCACACGAAAGTTAATAGACTGTCGATATTTTTGAATATAGATAAATCGGAATGTTGGTTTCGAGTTTGTTTTGAAAAGATTGGACAGAAAAAGACAGAGTAGAATACAAAATTTTGTAATTTTTAACTAAAGTGAGCAAGATATTCAAAGAAGAAGTCATTAGAAAATAATGTCAGTTCTAATACTTTACATATATCAAAGCTTAGAGTAAAAAACTAATATAGCTGTTTACGCCAACAGCCTTAATACTGCAGAAATGCATATCGTTTATTTTTATTATTTTATCTAGCAACAATAGACAACAACAATACAGGCATATAAATGGCAATTTCCTGTTATTAAATCATTAAGGGCGTTGCCAGGTTATTTTATATGCTTCAATTTATTATGTAGGTAGAGGTTTGTCGTGCAATTTAAAATTGTTGGCGGAAACCGGTTATTTACTAAAACTTAAATAATATAAGCATTCGATAAATTGGACAATACATTTTTTAAACAGTAATTGAAATGGTGATTTACTTTTACATAACATACAGATCTTTGGATAATCCATTTAATCTCAGATTTCAATTAAAAGCGGCTTTTCAATCATAATGAGCCACAACAAACATGTCACAACAATATTATTCGCTTAAATTATACTAAAAAATCTCATTTTCTAACCATATAACTAAGTTTAATCTAAAACTAAAAAAATTATAAGTCAAAATTGTCGTAATAATACATTTCGGTTGTAAAAAACAAAAAAAAAGACTAGATTGTTAAAATTACATTTAAAAATATTTCTTAGTGTTAGTTGTCATAAATAAATATGAGATACATTATTATTGAAATACTATGAAGATAAATATGTATAGGGCTAATATTGGAAAGTTCTTAAAAAGTTTTAATAACGAAAAACAAGTTGAAAATACATTAGGTGTATATGCGGATTATACAAAAAAGCTAAACATTTTTTTTACACAAATAGTGAAACAACTAAAAATACGTCTACCTCATTTGGTTGAACTAAATTTGATAAATCGATCATCGTAAGCACATACTTAAATATATTTCTGTATAGTTACGTATATAAATTAGATAGACTAAAATAGTTAAGGATATGATCGATACAATTTTGCTACAACTCTATTTCGTAGTTTTTTTTTTCAATATCATAAAATTATATTGTTTCGATATTAATATCCAAGCTTAAACCAACGTGGTTATTAAATTAATCAAGCTAATCTGGGGTTATTAATAAACGATTCGCCACTTAATAGTAATGGGATTTGTGATGTAAAGTGGCAGTGTAAGTTTGTATTGGTTCATTTTATAGTCAAAAAGTTTATTGTAACAAATTAAAAGGCTTTTTTCAGCGAACCGGAGAGGTTTTTAATCTGTGACATGGGATCAGTCTGTCAAAAAAATCTGTGGGTTCATGCGTAAAATTCATTTGTTATTCTTGTAAATTGACAAACTATCAATGAAAATCTTTATTTTTGAACTACGGCTATCCAGTTAGGAAGTCTTGGGATAATTTCATCCAATTAGCAAACTTCTGACTGTGAAACTTGACTACTTGACTAAAAAAAAACCTTTCACCTACCAGTCATGTCATCTCCGCTCCGCTGTGGTGGATACTGACTTTACGATACCAACTACAGATAAATGCTATAATAAACGGGCTAGCTTTCTGAGACCCACTTGCGCGACACAGGGCTAGCATTTTAGCCTGGGTTTCGATCTAAGTCGATCATGCATTACAAAACGTTATAAACTACCCCAGAGTTATTTAGAGACCCAGAGTAATTTGACAACTCTGGGCGACGCAAGTGGGGCTAAAAGTTGATTAATTCATGAATATATTTCTCGTAATATTATGATTATTATAAGCGACTAATGCTGTTTATAGCTATAATTTATTAATTTGTTCTTTCTAATTGACCTAATCGCCACATCCGGCTAGCCATAAAGATTGCGTCCACATAAAAATGCAATACAGAGTGTCCCAAAATGTAGGTTTCCAAGATTCTGATTAATATGTCAAATATTATGTCGTATTTGGAATTAAAAATCGACATATTAGGTATCAATCTTGTGGTTTGGAGATTCGACCAAAAGTTTGCGTTAACAAAGATAGATAGATAGACGTATAAATACAGAGTGTTCTAGAGATCAGAGATTCTGATTAATATGTCAAAGATTATGTCGTATTTGGAATTAAAAATCTACATATTTGGAATCAGCCTTGTGGTTTGGAGATTCGACCAAAAGTTTGCGTTAACATAGATAGATAGATGTATAACTACAGAGTGTTCCAAAATGAAGGCGAGTCTGATTAATATATAAAATACTATGTCGTATTTGGAATTTAAAATCTACATATTTGGAATCAGCCTTGTGGTTTGGAGATTCGACCAAAAGAGAGATAGGTATATATTTATTCATATAAAAAGATTTATACATATTTCGATAATGTTGTAACCACGTAAACCAATTCAATAAACCAAAATTATTTTTTATTTATTGCTTTTATGTAGACGCAAATAACACTTTTATTTCACTTATTATCATAAAATGGAAGGTACAATTTTATTATTATTTGTTTATAATTAGGTAATATGCTTTACACGCAAATATCGCAAAATAATTTATGATAATATAATTTAAATTTAAATCTCTTAGGAACCAAATGCTGATAAATAATTATATTTTTAATTTTATTATTGCATTTTACAAAAGCATTGTTTTTAACCTTACAAATGCCAAATGTTATAGATTGTGTTAAAAAAAATACAGATAAAAAAAACATACTCTCGACTGTAATCCAAAAATGGACTACTTTAGAGCTAAACTCGTACGATTCGGGAGGATACCAAATAGGAGGTAGTCAGAAGCGAGTCCATACATTCTATTTGGCACATGCCTGTTTTACTTAGTAGTTACCGTTCCACGTGACAGGTTGCAAGCCCATCGACACTTATTGGAACACTAACCGATGAATTAAAGAATCTCCATCATAGTGTGTTTTTTTTGAAATCCACCTTCTTAAAAGACTAAAAATATAGGTAAATGCTTTTGTAAAATGCATAACGGTTAAAAGCATACATCGCTCAGGCTTATAGCGCGATTATAATCTTTAACTTATTAGCATAAAGTCGAAATTGCGATGTATATAACACTGGGCAGTTTTTATTATATACTAGCATCTGCACACGGCTCCGCCCGCATTGTGCCCGCATAAAGAGCAGCCTATTCTTTCAAACCACGAACTAAATCAAAATTTCACGTATTCGATTCAGTCGTTATCGTAAGATACATAGAAAGAGAAAAGTGATGATAACGTATTTAGTTATCTGTATTTGTGTTTTTTTTATTACAGTGTATTTAAAAGGATCAGGGGATTTCTGTTACTCTTGTCCACAAATCCCCTTAGCTTTCCCTTTGAGTACCGGAAGGGGATTATCGCAGGGGATTTGTGGAATAAGCCAAGCAAACATGGCTTATAGTTAAAGAAAAAAAATGTTTTTTTATGTGTTCGGTACCACGGGCGAAACCGTTAGCTGACATTTGTCATGCATAGATCTAACGCTTAACTTTAATTGATGAGTTATGCTCGTCTACACTGAGCTTAGGAGTGTATTTACTTCGTATCTTACTGAAATGTTTTCTTTGAAATCTGTCTGTGCGGTGGCAAACAAAGGGAAATGGTCGTCAGCTGTTAGTCAATGTACAGGCCACCGCCGCGCCACCGCAGTGGCCGCGCCAATTCGCATGGGACACATGCCTCAGGATCTTACTTAGAAATAAATTCACACAAGACAAGATAATTAAGTTTGTCTGATTGGCGAAACAAGTCCAATTGTGTTTTTGTTTTCTACTTTCGCATTCGTAATGAGATATATCAGAATGAGACAATGAAAATTGGCAATTGGGCCAATATTAGCCCACCATTTTTATACCATTAAGTGGCAGACAAGCATACGGCCCACATGTTGGTAATCGGTTACCGTAACCGGCCAGAGGAAACAAATGCGCGTTGCGGGATTTGACGAATTCGCTGGAGGAAGATGGTGGAAGTTAGGTAGGTTATTTTCTTCCAGGTAGCCTTTGTGTAATGAAGATTGGACCTGTAATACTTTTAAAATAACCAAAAATAATAGCAAAAAATATTAAATAACTAGGTAAAATAAGAGTAAATTACATACTTAGATGAATGCTGGACATTTTCACACAGCATCATCTAGCCCCAAAGTAAGCAGAGCTTGTGTTATAGGAACTACATGACTAATATACTACATAATACACATTTTTTTTAAATACATAGCAAAAACAAAGACCCACACAATTCATACTCAAATAAAATAGAAGGAGAGTTGAAAAGATTTATGGTAGACCTTTGCCCAGCAATGGAACGAGACAGTTTATGAAGAAATTAAGACCCCTAAAGTCAGTGCAGACGGCAGTACATATTGTACTTACAATAGACATACCCAGTAAATATCAGTTTAATACCAAAGCGTTGCACTTCAATCGGCTCTATGCCGCGCCAAACTTGTCGGCCGGTCTTAATGCAGTTCAACAGAAGCACGTGTACAGTTTCGATATATCGAAAGGCCACGGTGCATTCTGTATTTGACTTCTGAAATTAATACAAGTACATACTTAATCTTATCTTATCTTACTAATATTATAAACGCGAAAGTTTGTGAGGATGGATGTTTGTTACTTTTTCATGCAAAAACATCGCAACGGATTTTGATGAAATTTTACAGTAATATAGCTTATACATCAGAATAACACATAGGCTACTTTCTATCCGGGTACCACGCGGGCGAAGCCGTGGGCAGAAGCTAGTACACAGCTAGTAAAATATGCACACTATAATACTATAAAAATATATACTATACATAATTTAGAGACAGATAGTGCTATTTAACTTTTCTCCTGAAGACATCGATTGAAGGACAGTTACCGCATACAGTAAATGGTTCACTGTAGCAGCTAGATCAGAGGTTCCCAGACTTTTTTCTCATATACCACTTTCAAAATTTAGCTGTTTCCGGTGGACCCCCTGCATCTACATTTCTACCATATTCCCAAAACTCGACAAAAATTGTGAAGATTAGATCTAATTATGGAAATTTGCGTTGTGGCTGAGTTCCAACCACGAATGGGGAGTTTTCTAAATGAGATAAGTGAGAATTGATCGGTTAATTAATTAATTTATTGTGATGTGATTGGATGTCAAAAAAGTAAAGTTGTCCAATCAAAAAAGTGATTCCATCCAACTTTACTTTTTTGACATCTACTCACAGCACAAGGAACCGATCAATTCTCACTTATTTCACTTAGAAAACTCCCCATTCGGAGTGGTAAAAATAAAAATAGTTTATTTTTTTGTTCACTATCTAAAGCAGATGAATTTGCTCACGAATTGTAAACCCCTATTTTTTTGTCACGCCAACGTAGACCCCCGTCGAGTCTCCCGTGGACCCCTGGGGGTCTTTGGGAACTAAGGGGCTAGATGAATGAGAGGGAGTTTTAAGCAGAAGCTTTTTAATAGCGCCATCTAGTTGTGTGAAGTATCAACTCTCGCGGACTCACCATCAGGGATCGAGCGGATGCGGCGGCGAGGCTCCGCAGCTGCTCTCCTCCGAGTGCAGACCCTCGCCCAGCTCCGTGCCCACCTGATCGAACACAGAGAACTATGCGCGGTCAGTGAACAACATCGTTATCGGCTTTATTTCAGGAAAAAAATATTAAATGTTTGTTTCTTTTACCAAATCAAATTAATAATTAAACGGTTATAAAAATACACGTTATACAGTCGAATCAATAATTCTGCGTTCCATCAGCGTATACAATAGTCATAGAGTAGACAGCCTCAAGAGCAATGTTTGATTATTTGCTAGGAAACAATTCTGTCAACTGTCGTGCGAGTCCCGCCACGCGTGCTGTGCTCTGATTGGTCGAAACTGTAGTCTCTGATTGGAGACTCTCAACTGGACAGTTGAGACCGACAGTTGTACGGGCTTGCATGTTATCTGATCTGTGTTGTCTCTGTGTGTTTATTTAATTCATTTGTATCTAATTTTAGTAATTTAATTTTATATGGGCTCTGTGGCTTGAAATAAACATTTTTTTTTAATTTAATTTAATTGGTCGAAACGTAGTTTCAACCAATCAGAGCGCAGCAGGCAACATGACAGAATGACAATGACAATGTCCGCGTTTGCCAACATCAGTCCTAAAAGACTGATGTGTTGACAGAACAGTGTGGTTCAATAAGACGCCTCTCGGGGTTAACTGCTCGATGACAATAGTACACAATATTTGATATGGCACAACGTTTAACCAATTTTGAGTTTTGATTGAATTAATGATTATTTATATATTTCTCTCACAAGTGAAGTATACATTCTTAGTAAGGTAACAAAATGGTAAATTGATTAGTGACAAGTACGAACTTTGCGAAAGACTTTTGTCTGAAATAGATTCTTAGGAACCTGTATACGCCTTCGCCGGAATACTCATATTCTAAATCTGTTATATAGCATTATTTTCAATCCCTCCACACCTTCCTCAAAGAACGTTTCCAATATATTCATGTCTCCCATTCCCTATCCCTGCACTCTTCTGAAACTCTTCAACTTCTGACACCTGTACACACCTCCTCCTTCTACGATAATTCCTTGACAGTGCAAGCTTTATCTATGTTTTGGATCATACAAAAGTTTTAGTAGGTATGTAGGTATTATGATATGTATAGTATATAACTAAGTAGGTATATTGTGTATTATATATGTATATTGCGTATATTATAGTATATGCATAGTAAGTGCACCGATTAAACCCCTTGTAAACTTTCGTACAGTCCGTTCCATCCAAAGGTTGTCTGGTAGAGATCACCGTTTAGCGATAAAGCCGCCCATTGTACAACACTGTCAAAGTTTGTAGTACTTAGCTAAGCTGATGTGTTATTTGGTGTGCAATAAAGTATTTTCTATCCATCTATCTATAAGATATTAAACAACTACCGCCGTACAAATTAATTTCATGCCGCAATATCACTTTTACTGCTACATACAAAAACAATATACTAAATGTATTCATTTCAGACTCAATGTACATAATATATAAGACATAGCTGCGTTCCATTTGAAAAAAAAGACATCCTCAATGCTTAATAATTTGAGAACACCAAGAGCAGTCAGAGACACGTCCAACAATATTATACGGCATATGGATTTAGTCAGTTTTTTAAATATTATGTAGGTACCTAACCTTACCTGCTTTTCCATTCTTGTTCTAAAATGAAAGGAGAAAACGGTATTTCTAACAGCGCTTATGGGATTATATAATGGGACAGAAATGCAAACAATTTTTTTGGTAATAAATGACCTACCTGCTGTTTTAACATTCCTTGCTAAGCTGTGGGCCGACGAATAAATGAGTCTCGAGATTTTAATAAAAATAAATATTAGCTTAATAATGATAGTTACCTTGAGAACATCGTGGAGGGAGCTCATGCTGCCCAGGCTTAGTGGTGTGATGGACCGCTCTAGGAGCAGAGAGCCGCTGCCTTGAGACCCGCCGCCTATCGACCTGGGGTACATAAATTGTTTAGTAGAATCTCGACAAAAACATGTTTTTAAAGACACATCACAAGTTTGCAATCAGTTTAAAAACTTAACATATCTTACTATTCATAGAGTAGACAGCCTCAAGAGACGCAATATTTGATAATTTGTTAGGTAACAATTCTGTCAACTGTCGTGCGAGTCCCGCCACGCGTGCTGTGCTCTGATTGGTCGAAACTGTAGTTTCAACCAATCAGAGCACAGCAGGTAACATGGCGCAATGACAATGTCCGCGTTTACCAACATCAGTCCTAAAAGTCTGATGTGTTGACAGAACAGTGTGATTCAATATGACGCCTCTCGAGGTTAACTGCTTGATGTTTCTATTATAAATGCGAAAGTTTTTGAGGATGGATGTTTGTTGCCCTTTCACGCAAAAACTACTAAACGGATTTTGATGAAACTTTACAGTAATATAGCTTATACATCAGAATAACACATAGGCTACTTTTTATCCGGGTACCACGCGGGCGAAGCCGTGGGCAGAGGCTAGTGTTTTATATTTTGAAATATTATTAAAATGTTAACAAATTGTTTGAAAAGTGCATAAGTAGTTTGAGGCTAGATAATGTTTTGTGAAAAAACTCCCAGATAAATATTCTCAGATCATACAAACATTCGCCCAGCATCGGGGATCGAACCCGCATCCTTCTGCGTCACAGGCGGGCCTTCGTCCACTACGTCACAGAGCTCGTCATGGTAGATGAATGATGGTTGGTTCATGGCTGACTATGGCTAACTAATTAGACTACAGTTACCTTTCCATGGTCCGATGGTGTGAGAGCGGAGGTGATGGTGGAGCTTCGGGCGCTGGCGGTGGACCCTCCCTGGGCCTCTGACTGCGCCACGAACCTGACACAAATAAATAAAATAAATACATTATTCTGGTAATTTTTCACACAGCATCATCTAGCCCCAAACTAAACAGAGCTTGTATTATGGGAACTACATGACTGATATTCTACTTATATACATTTATTTTTTTTGTAAATACATACAAATTACACATAGAAAACACACAGACCCGAGACAAATATTTGCAGATCATACAATCATTTGTCCCGCAGCGGGAATGGAACCCGCAACCTTCTGCGTCTCAGGCGGTCCTCCGCCCACTGCACCACAGAGGTCGTCAAACAGACGAACCCTCACGCATGATTTATTTTGTTATTCGGAGGGAAACAGGCAGACGATCTACCATTGTGTTCTAGTAATGCTTCCTGTGTTTATTTGCATATTTTTTTTGTTTTATTTTGGCTCTGGTTCTTGAATCCGACCCTGTCGCATATTCACGTAGAGTGACAGTGACTTTTTTGAAATTCACATTATAACCTTCTTGCCAAATTTCTATAAACTCCTCTCCATCGCCTTATCAATATATATAAAACTGTTCTCAACGCACAGCCTAAACCATAAGTCCTAGATGCATGAAACTTGGGGGGTATATTCATCTTATGGTGAAGGGGTGCAATAAGAAAGAAATTTGGAAAATTCTACCCCCAAGGGGGTCAAGAGGGCTGAAAACCTTTGTCAGAAAAATCGTATTCTTTGAACTTACAGTCTTGAAACTACTCATAAATATTCTTCAATTGAAATGAGAAAAATGTTGTATAATTATTTCCCCAAAATACCCCTCATAGGGGATGTAAGGGGTGTCAAAGTCCAAGAGGTGAATCAACGCACAGCCTAAACCGTAAGTCCTAGAAGCATACAATTTAAAATACCCTCTTATGGTGTAGGGGTGCACTAAGAAAGGAATTTAGAAAATTCTACTCATAAAGGGGTGAAAATATCAACCTATCACCTATCAATTATCTATCCTACGCGATTAAAACCGCGGGCATCGGCTAGTTTTTTTAAATCTTGTCGACACGACATTGGCAAAATTGCGGCAACCCTAACCACAGAAGCCATAAACAAAAGTTGAAGTTGAAAGCTTCTTGAGTTACTCACCGTTATAGGAGCCGGTTCCGTGCGATATCGTCAGAGGCGACGTCCGTTTGCTACTTTCCCGACTGCTGTACATCTGAATCTAGAAAATTATTATCATATTTACAAGCGCGTACTGAAATATCTATATGTCTATCTGTGTTTTATCTAGAAATATACCTAAGATTTATACAAGCGCATTAAGTATTTCAATCTGTGGTTTTAAGAAATAAATTTAAGATTTTTACAAGCGTGTTTCGATATATAAGTTTGACATCTGTGGATTTTTTTTATACAGCTGAAAGGATATATACCCGCCAAGGGGTACACTTACAATAAAATTCTTCTTAAATATACGGTCTAATATACGGAAATATTTATCTGTCTATCTGTGGTTTTTCTAAAAATATACCTATGATTTTTTACTTGAGCTTGTATGAAATTTTGATGAGGATAAATGAAGCGAAAGAGGTATGCCAGGATCATAGCAAATGGAAATCCTTTATCTTTGCCTACCCCTCCGGGAAACAGGCGTGAGTATATGTATGTAATTACTCTGTTGGGTGTTCCAAATAAATGAAAGTAACCTGCGGATGGTCGTCAGCGGTCTCCACGGTGGTGGGGAGGTCCAAGAGACGTTGCGACTTGATGCCGTCTCCTGGACCCATGTGAGAGAGGTGGGTGAAATGACTCGGCGCTGATATCAGTCGAGAGCGCCCTTCAGATCTGAAAACATAGTTTTTTGTTTTTTTTTTACTGGTCAAACCGACATACTGCCCTTATGGTAAGCGGTTACCTTCGCCTAATGACAACACCTGGGGCATAATAAAAATAATAAATAATGATGCTGAATATTTTCCCCACAGCACCATCTAGCCCCAAACTAAGCGGATTTTTGCACCAAATATTTTTTTATTCTTTCACATCTATTTTCTTGTAAGAATTTATAGCGGGTCTGGGTGTTTCTATGTAAAATATTGGACATTTTGGACTTTTTTACACAGCATCAAAAATAATGCTGCTGGACTTTTCACACAGCATCATCTAGCCCCAAACTAAGCAGAGCTTGTATTATGGGAAATACATGACTGGTACTTATATACTTTTTTTTTAAATAAATACATATTATACATAGAAAACACACAGAATCGGGAATTTGCAGATACAAACATTAGTCCCGTGGCGAAAATTGAACCCGCAACCTACTGCGTCTCAGGCGGGCCTTCGCCCACTAAGCCACAGAAGTCGTTTGTAATACTAATTGTATTTACAACAAAAAAATTATACAATTAGTATATCAGTCATGTAGTTCCCATAATACAAGCTCTGTTTGTTTGGGGCTAGATGATGCTGTGTGAAAAAAGTTCAGCATTATTTATTTATTACTAGATGTCGCGATGTGAAAAAAGTACAGCATTATTTATTCATATATTGTATAAGTAGGAAGTATGTGACTTACAATCTATTGTGAGCCTCGATAGCTTGATGCGATTGTTCCCGCACTGAGAATCTCCGCTTGTTCGTGCCCCATTGCGTGGCGTGCTCCACGCTAAGCGGACCCGCTGAAACAATTATAATCAGCTGTTACGATACAATCACAATACTATCTATTTGAATAAAGCAGCCGCTTTAATTAACTGTACTTAAAATTAGATTTTATATCTAGGTATAGGAAGGGCGTTTTATGCTCGCGACACAGTATCTTTGCATCTGCGAACATCATTGGGTTTTCATTTAGTTTTTCAATCACAAGTTAAAAGTTAAAAGTTGTTTCAAGTATTTTTTTTTATATATATATTGCGCTCAACGCTCTTCCGAATGCTAGTCCTGACTGTGGTTTGTTTGCGGATGGATGGACGAATATTTTGAAGGAATGTTTGAAGTTCTGTGAGCGTGATTCATGTCTAGCTTATTTCTGTTATTTTTATTGTATTTTTGACATATTTTTCCAATTGTTTTATTGTAATTTCATGAATTAGTTTGACTTATATTGTTATACTTTAATGTGAATATCTTTAATTAATGTTATTGGTGTTAAACCGTTTTAATTAAAGTAAATAAATAAATACAAAATACTAATTTGATTAATAACATCCCAAAAATTCAACCTCGTCGGGACCGGATCCCGCTATCTCTTCTATTTAACTTCTCTAATTACCTCTAAGTCGAGTACAGTGATACCTAACAACCAACGAAGCATGATGTTCGATTCGAAAACTTATAAAAATCTTAATATGTCTTAAAAAGTATGGTTTAACACAAAGCTAAAATGAAATTTAGTAACAAGCGACGCGTGACCAGAAACCTGGCTCTTATCTGGGTCAACGCATTAGCATTGCCATTCAGCGTGGCAATTCGGCCAGTATTTTGGGAACGCTTCCGTCTGATAGTGTTGTGGATAAGTTGAGCTATCTATAGATCGTTTGCAACGGTATTTAGATGGCTAGCGGTTTCATCTGTATTTTTTGTATATACCTTCTTGTAAATAGTTGTATTTAGTTATAAAACATTAATACTAATATATAAAGAATTGGAGAGTTTTTTGTTTGAACGCTCTATTATCTGAACTACCAGTTGGATATAAAAAAATAAGAATTGGGAAGAATTGGTATATCAGATACAAAAAGCAGCCCAATTCTTGAAGACGGCTGTTTTATTTAACATCACGCTACGAGCCTTAGGAGCCGTGCAAAAGAAGTAATATCGCGGACGGGCGATGCGACGCGGTGGGCTGGGGGTTAATGGTGGCCGTGGCACAGCCAGTATGAAATAAAACGTTATATAACTTCTAATATACTTACGCGCTAACAGCGGCCTCAGGTAAATAATAAACGGCGCCGACTCTCCCGTGAATGGGAATCCATTATTGGCCCCACCGAATGCACAGATCCAACCGCTTTCATCCAAAGGTCGTGCATTTGCTAAGAAAAATATAAAAAACATTGTACAATCGAATAACATTATCATAAGGATCTAATGTAAAACCCTTTTACAACCAAATTCACATTTTTTATTTGAAGACAGTTCGTTTTTTAGATCTTCAGTGATAAAAGATGACTGACTTCCACAATCCAAAACGCAGCTCACTTTGACATATTCATAATAATTATTCGTTTTTCGTTTTTAATTATTTTTCACGTTAACCTTTTTTTATTATTTACCCGATGATAACGTCAGGAAAATAATAAAAAAGTTAAACGCGATAAAGACCCGTTAAACTTATAATTATGTTATCTAATCGCGAAAATTTAAAAAGTACTTTTGACATATTCATTTGAAACGGTATTTGAAATCGAGTTTATAGCTGTGTATAACAAAATATGTTTTAAAATGCAGATAGTTACTGAAATCGGAATAAAAACCAATTATTCGTTCTGATAATGTTTGCCAATTTTTACTACTGTGATCTTATACATAGTCATATATTAAGTAAGAATGCATTAAGTCATTAATCTACGGCACTGTTTCTCAAAGTGGGCGATAACGTCCCCTTGTGGGCGCTGAAGGCCTTCAGGGAGGCGGTAGAAGGCTCTAGAAGATATTGGGAGCGCTAAGGCGGTCTAGAGACAAAGCATACATTGCTATGTTAAAAAACTTGGGGGGAGTAGGATTTTTTATTCCCAAAGTGGGCGGTGGGAAAAATAAGTTTACCTGTGATCTACGATTAAAGTGTAATAAAGGAATGTTCACTCACGTATATTGAGCGTCTGCACCCATTCACCGGTTTCTATATCGTAAATATCTATATGCGTCGCCGTGAATATCAGTAGGTGGGTCTCGTTGATAGCTGCAACCGAAACAATAAAGCGATCAGGATGTGTTACAAAACTATTTTATATTATTTAGAGATATTATTTTATATTTATCTATCCATCTCTATGTATGTATGTATGTATGTTACCATGGTGTGAAGGATGCGCAGTGAACATGAGCTCGGGGTCCCTGGCGCGGTGTCCGTGTCGGTCCACGTACAGCGCGAGCGTGTTGAACACGAGCAGCGTGTCCGTGCAGTTGGGCACGGCGGCGCACGCGAGGGGACGCGCGCCCGAGTGGGACAGGAACACGTTCACTTGGTTCTCCGGGTGGACTAGAGCTGCGAAATGTAACAACAGATTAGGAGTTTCTAAACTTCCGAAGTAACCCCAGTCTCCTGGGGTCTGGCAGCGCGTGTGCCGCGAAGCCCCCCCTGTACCCGAGGATGAGCCTGCCTCCTGCGAGCTGCACGGAGTGCACGGCGCCTCGGCATTAGTATGAGTTGACTTACATAATGCAGGTTGGTCCATGTTAGGTCTCCTGGGGTCTGGCAGCGCGTGTGCCGCGAAGCCCCCCCTGTACCCGAGGATGAGCCTGCCTCCTGCGAGCTGCACGGAGTGCACGGCGCCTCGGCATTAGTATGAGTTGACTTACATAATGCAGGTTGGTCCATGTTAGGTCTCCTGGGGTCTGGCAGCGCGTGTGCCGCGAAGCCCCCCCTGTACCCGAGGATGAGCCTGCCTCCTGCGAGCTGCACGGAGTGCACGGCGCCTCGGCATTAGTATGAGTTGACTTACATAATGCAGGTTGGTCCATGTTAGGTCTCCTGGGGTCTGGCAGCGCGTGTGCCGCGAAGCCCCCCCTGTACCCAAGGATGAGCCTGCCTCCTGCGAGCTGCACGGAGTGCACGGCGCCTCGGCATTAGTATGAGTTGACTTACATAATGCAGGTTGGTCCATGTTAGGTCTCCTGGGGTCTGGCAGCGCGTGTGCCGCGAAGCCCCCCCTGTACCCAAGGATGAGCCTGCCTCCTGCGAGCTGCACGGAGTGCACGGCGCCTCGGCATTAGTATGAGTTGACTTACATAATGCAGGTTGGTCCATGTTAGGTCTCCTGGGGTCTGGCAGCGCGTGTGCCGCGAAGCCCCCCCTGTACCCAAGGATGAGCCTGCCTCCTGCGAGCTGCACGGAGTGCACGGCGCCTCGGCATTAGTATGAGTTGACTTACATAATGCAGGTTGGTCCATGTTAGGTCTCCTGGGGTCTGGCAGCGCGTGTGCCGCGAAGCCCCCCCTGTACCCGAGGATGAGCCTGCCTCCTGCGAGCTGCACGGAGTGCACGGCGGACGGCGCTCGCAGCTCCGCGATGCGACAGCGCCGCGCCGCCGTACGCGTGATCTCGTATACATTCACTATGTATTGGTTCTACAAATAATAAACATTTATAGATCATTTAAAAGATGTGTTCCACCATAATATGTTAAATCAGATACATACTACTTCGTTCTTCTTACTAATAATGTACAAATACATTTCATAACCAAAAAAAATAATGATTTTGTTACTAGATTTATCATGACCTTGTATCAGGTAATGGTTTCAAATACCATCTCGCACCACGCGAAAAATATTTAATATCAAATTAAATATTATATTATGTACAATTATATAAGTAATAATAATCATTTATTTCCAACACTAAGATTCTTACGCTTCTTATTCTCGCTAACTTAGCAGATCGCTAACTCAAGCCCTATCCTGTTATATTTAACACTAAACAAAGGATAGACAAATTTAGCACGCTGTTAAAATTAGAGAGTGATCAATCATCAATATAGATAAAACGGTTCCGTTACTGACTGGCGTATCAACGCACAGCCTAAACCATAAATCCTAGAAGCATGAAACTTGGAGGGTATATTCCTTTTATGGTGTATAAAAGGGTAGGGGTGCACTAAGAAAGGAATTTGGAAAATTCTACCCCTAAGAGGGTGAAAAGGGTTGAAAACCTTTGTATGAAAAATTGTATTCCTTGAACTTACAAACTTGAAACTTCTTATTGTTCAATCCAAATGATAAAATACTAATATAAATATCTCCCCAAACTACCCCTCTAAGGGGTTGAAGAGGGTGTCCAAGTTTGTTGGGATCTTTTTAACGAGTGGTCCAATTTGTTTGAAACTCGGCATAAATATTATTCAGTACAAATTATTATTTTTTTTCTAAACTACTCCGCAAAGGGTGTATGATGGTGTGTGTTAAGTTTGTTTAAGAAATGCTTAACGCTTGGTGTTATTTGCTGTAAACTTATATATGTTTGGATACTTCAAATACAAAAGAACTGAATACGTATATTAAAAAAGCCCTTAAGGGTTCAAGGCATGCAATTATTTTTGATGCACCTATCATATTATCTATCCTAGGCGAGTAAAACCGCGGGCATCGGCTAGTTTTGAATAAAAGGGATAGTTTGTTAGTAAAACTAAAAAGCTATGCTGTATGACTTCATCAGTTTCTTTTTGTATTTTTTTTACTTAATTCAAATAAAAAATAAGACTTTAATTAAATTTATTATTAGATTCATGCATTAAATTAAATAGAATAATAAATAATATCAGCTATTAATAAAGGACCCTTCGACGAGTAATGGCAATACGCGGGTAAGATAATATGATTGAAAGTACCTGTTTCTTGCAGAGCACCGCGAAACCATGCGAGTTGTTGTGTAACGGCCCCCCGCATATCGCCAGCGCACCCTTGCTCTCCGCCAACTTGACGCACTCCACCTCAGAGCATTCCAGCGCGCGGATCGGAACCAGCCGCACGTACCGACCCCGGCCCGCTATCACCACTGAAATATATACATTTTATTATTGTAAAAAATAGGGGGTGTTGGCCCAGTTACATACGTACAAGTAAATTTGTAATCGAATTTTAATTTATATAAAATACTAACCTCTGCCCACGGTTTCGCCCACGTGGTATACCGATAAAAAGTAGCTAATGTGTTATTCTGATGTAAAAGGTATATTACTGTAAAGTTCCATCAAAATCTGTTCATTAGTTTTTGTGTGAAAGAGTAACAAACATCCATCCTCACAAACATTCGCATTTATAATAGGAGTAGGATATTTTTATTTATGTCAAGATATAAAATGGTACATTATTGCCCCCTCTCCAGGTCCACGAGCGCCAGCCCCCCTCCTTACCTAAGAGCTGTTCCTTGTGTATATAGACTGCGCTCGCGATCGGTGCATGCGCTCTCCTGGGGGTGATCTCCCCCCTCTCCAGGTCCACGAGCGCCAGCCCCCCCTCTCCGCCGATCACCACCCGCGACCGCTCCAGGACGCAGGCGCATAGCGCACCCCGTAGGACGGCGGCGGCCGTTGAATCTACCACCACTACTGCGCTGTACACCTGAATCATAGATCATAAATCTATATTTCATCAGAAAATTTGGGTTATTCCCATCGTCCCCCAATTTGCGGCCCGATAGGGGGATAACGGCAATTTATTTTTGCCGTTGTGCCCCGATTGACATTTATAATATGAATGGATTTTACAAGTAGGTACTTATCAATGAATGAAATGATGTTATTTATCAATGAAAACTGAGTAGGCACAGGTTGCACACAATTTGTAAGGAACACGATCAAACTCTTAACAAACTCTACTTAGGATTCCCTTGTTGTGAGAAGCTGGTCGTCTCCTCCAATCCGGACGAACAGTGAATGGTGTCTACTCATATACCTAATAGCCCATCCGAGTATGGTCACACATCTGAACGGGGTGTCTAGACAAATACCACTTTCTGTTGACGTTAACGCCTGAAGAAAGATTGAATTTTATGGTAATGACATTAGATGTGGAAATGTCACGTAGCAGTCACGCCATGTTTTTCGCGTTAGCGTGAAAGGAAAACTAAGCGTAAGGTATTTGTCTAGTCCCCCTGACCTAAAACATATGTGTTGTGTAATGCCCGATACTCGCATGTGTATGGAGGGATCTCTCTAAGGGTTGGTTAGCTGTGTTTAAAGTTTTTTAAGGTAAGGTTTTTGTAAGGTTTTTTACCCCAAACACACCCCTGAATGAGAGTAAAACTAAAATCTATGCTCAGGGATATCCCGGTGATGTCCAGGTGCATAATATGCTGAGACAGGACCTGTTTGGCCCGCACGTCGCACGCAATAATTAAAAAATCTGGATTTTATTCCAAAACCTATCGTGAACTTGACTATTCATAATGTAAAAACGGGAATTTTCACGTATTGCACTAAAGAGTCTTCATCAGGGTGAGTGAACGCGACTTGCTCCCTCTGCGTCGCGCCGTGCACTACACTCACCCTGATGAAGACTCTCGGAATGAGTCGAAACTTAGTCGATGGCTTCACCGATAGTGCAGTACGTGAAAATTGCCGTTTTTACAATAATGCTGGATGTTTTTCACACAGCATCATCTAGCCCCAAAGTAAGCAGAGCTTATGCTTATGCATGCCTCTCGCCGCTTACTCGAACACTAACTGATGGCACATGACTTTGAATGCATGGTTCAAGGGGATGCCGGTTTGTTCACTATTTTTTTCTTAACGTTATGAGCACGTGATTATTTTTAACAGACAATTAATTAATTAATTTTAATAGCCCTGACTCTACCTATGTCGTGGGTATGATTATATGTACCATAACACCCAGACCCGGAACGAGTTACTGCAGAACATGCAAACACTTGTCTCGCTCCGGGAATCGAACAAGCACCTCTTGCGTTGTCGGCTTCTCGCCCGCCGTACGATCGAGGTCACTGGACAAGGAAACATGTTTTTTTGTAAATAATTACTTACACATTTATCCGGTAGATTGTTTCGTTTCAATATCCTATGTAGTTCGCTCAATGCCACGACCCATTTTGTTTTTTCTGACTCGGATTCTGCTAGCATAAGTGTGTGTGATCTTCTGCCGCCTTCGATTTGTGATGTTGATATCTGGAAGAAAACCATAGTGTTAAGGCCTACTAATAAATTAAACAGCTAATATTTTAATTGACATCAATTAAAATGCCCAAGATACGTTGAGACGCATATGCTAGGATGCCTAATTTTTTACCAGGCAGCCATTTTGGAATGAAAACATCAAAGAAAAAAAACTATTCAAAAATGTATTGCGGAGTCAGTGTACATTAAAAAAATATACATAACCTCTCTGAATTGAATTCTGCTTTTTAAAAGTTAGTTAGAACGAACTGAATATGTAAACATTTTTGAAATAATATTTTATGATAAAAAAAATTTTTTAGCCAATTCTCAGAGCCTTTTTATATTGACTTCAAAAACATTGTCCTTAAACACCATATCCCATTTTCCTACTAATATGTGGATGTCAATGTTTTGATGTTTGTAACAAAACTCTACATAACGGCTGGACCGATTTCGATGAATGCAAAATGTAAAAATATTTATTTGCACCTTTAAAAAAAATTACCTTAAAAAAACACTGTTCAAAGTAGGCTTAAGATCGTTATAGTAACTTGTGGAAGTGATACAGGTCAACTAAGATAGTAAGTATCCTGTATGATAGGTATTAGCGCCCATCCAATGTTAAATACATTAATTAAAAAGAAAAAAGAAAAATATAAATGCTAAAGATATAATTTATAATACATTTTCAAAATACCGACTTCCTCACGTGTTTATTATAAGTTTTACAGGTCTTTATCCAGGTAAAAAATACACACGATAAAAAAAACATATCCGAACTGATGTATGTCAAAAGAGGTTCTCTTTTGACATACATCAGTTCGGATATGATATGATATGTACTAAGCCAGGGGGTGGAAGTAATTCGTAAGGTGCTCACTCTAAATATGCAGGGTATGTCCCGTTTGGCTGCGTGTATGACGTCGCTGTCGCGCACGGGCGCCACGCTGAACTGCGGGTCGCGCATGTCCAGCACCTGCGTGACGCAGAGCGCGGGCAGCGCGTGCCGGTCCGCGGATATGTCGTACAGGAACAGCTTGAAGTCGCACACCACCACGAACTGACGCATCCATCCCTTCTTCACGCCGCCCGGTTTCGGTACCTCACGACCAAACATCATCATCATGTATCTGTCACAACCCAATAATGCTGGGACCTGGGGCCTAACCATGAAGTCTTATAGCGAGTCGGTTCAGGCGAAGATGTCACTTTCCGCTTTGCGATTGAGGACGCTATGACTTTGTCATTCGCAAAGCGGGATTTCACATCGTCGCCTGAATCGAATCGCAATTAGGCTCGATGGTTGCCCCTGGAAATACGATCCTGACATACCTTGGACTGGATAAACCATTTTTTTTTTCACAAAAATGACATATTAATGGTTTTAAAAAAAAAAACTATCGTGCATTGGATAATTTATATTTATACTAATGTTATAAACGCGAAAGTTTGTGATGATAGATTTTTGTCACTCTTTCACGCAAAAACTACTGAACGGATTTTGATTAAACTTTACAGTAATATAGCTTACTAGCCTTTGCCCACGGCTTCGCCCGCGCGGTACCCGGATAAAAAGTAGCCTATTTGTTATTCTGATTTATAAGCTATATTACTCTAAAGTTTCATCAAAATCCGTTCAGTAGTTTTTGCGTGAAAGAGTGACAAACATCCATCCTCACAAACTTTCGTGTTTATAATATTAGTATAAAATATAAATTAAATATCTAAGTCACGATAGTTTTTTTTTTAAACCATTCATTTGTGAAAAACATTAAAAAAAAAATGTTTTAAATTTCAATGTGATAAATACCAAAGTCTAGTGTTATACCTTGACATATCCCTCGTAAGCGGTCCCCTGTCCGCGCGCCGGGTCGATGCCGAGCGGACGCCGCTCCGACAACGCCGGTAGCGGACATCTGGGAGGGACCCGGGCACAGCATCTCGTATGGACAGCTAGACCGCAGCGTTCGCAGACAACACCTTGTCGCGTTAGACCGATCTAGGAAAATTATAACAAATACGTCACAACATTTAGGCCCGAATTCATAGTCAAATAGGGGCTCCTCTAGGGGACTGTTCAGGCGCTAAGTAAAAATTCAAGTGCGAATTCAACCTTTATGCACTCAGTCATAAGGCGAATACTGAATGATGGATTTTGGGGGACTGTTCAACCCCCGACTATGAATTCAGGCTTTAAACTCTTTTTAGAGTGAAGCTCGCCTTTGTACATGTCATTTAATTCTACCTTTTTCTAATTGTTTATTTGTGTCATAGAGTAGACAGCCCCAAGAGACGCAATGTTTGATAATTTGCTAGGAAACAATTCTGTCAACTGTCGTGCGAGTCCCGCCACGCGTGCTGTGCTCTGATTGGTCGAAACTGTTGTTTCAACCAATCAGAGCACAGCAGGCAACATGACGCAATGACAATGACAATGTCCGCGTTTGCCAACATCAGTCCTAAAAGACTGATGTGTTGACAGAACAATAAAGATTTGTGTACAATAAAGAATAAAGAACATTCTGGAAGATATTAAAAGAAACGAGTATAGCACTTTGTAAAAAAAATAACTCTTGCTCAAAACGGCGAAGGAAAACATTGCGAGGAAAATGGCATGCCTTAAAACGAAATCTTCGAAGGCATGCCTTAGTGTGTTACCTAAGTGTTGAGTGGTTAGTGTTAATCAAAACGTGGCCGCGTGGGCATGTGCCAAATATAACAATCGGACGTGCCTCTGAATACCCCGACTTGGTATCCTAGTCCAAGTCGGGGGTCCAAGTCCTTAATCACATTAAATATCCAATTCAGAGAGAAAAATGTATCACATGTATGTACGTATATGCCCCATGGTCCCATGAAAGTCTTAATGGGACCATGGGTAAAGAGTTTCAGACACTCACCATAAGAGAAGTGCAGTGGTTACATTTGGTGGGACTACTGAACGTTCTCACGAGGAACTGGTGGATCTTCTGCTTCCCTGGTACCGCCGGACCTAATGATGGATCCTGGGAAGAAGGGAGCTTGCATCAGACCAGCCCCCCTAGACAACAAACACTCTCTGTTCGCGTTAACGCATGCGGAAAGATTAAATTGTTTTGAAATGGCATTCGCTTTTGAAATGATGAGATGTCACGTGACTGCTGCCAAGTTCTTCATTGACGCATTTGCGTTAGCGTGAAAGGAAAACTAAGCGTCTAGAGGCCCAGGGGGGTCTAGACAAATACCACATTCTGTTCGCGTTAACGCCTGCGGAAAGGTTGAATTATATGGAAATAACATTAGCTATGAAAATGTCACGTAACAGCTGCCAAATTTTACCTTGACAAATTTGCGTTAGCGTGAAAGGAAAAATATGCGTGAGGTATTTGTCTAGGCCCCCTAGATATACGATGGTAAGCGATTACCGTCGCCTTTTGACATTGACAACACCAGCCTGCTTAGTATGAATACCCAAGGCAACGGTTTTGTCTACCGCCGAGAAGACAAAAAATATTTGGTCCCTTTCTTTTGTTTGACAGAATAGACAACAGAAATAGTTTTCGTCTTCTCTTTCGTAGACAAAACATTGTCTTGGGTCCACGTGCTAAGGGACATTATTGATGAGCTGATTGCTATAGACAAAGTTGAAAAGTCTCATGTAATTTCACCGGCACCGAAACACTAACCGCGCTAGTAAGAGACAGTTATGTTTAGAAAGAGATAGTGCGCGTCCTCGAATATTCGCGTGCGGGAAACGCTCCGCCCCTTAGAGAAGGTATTAGAATGAACGTGTAAGCGTTTTGGCGGCATATGCCGAAAAAATCTACAGGTCGCTTGGCGCGTTTATATATATAAAGCGACCTGTAGCAACAGTTTAGGTACAGGTAGGTAATAGCTATATACTAAAGCTAGTATTAAAGTATCTTTGGTAATAGTCATTGTGATTTTTAATTCAAACGGTATATAGTTCCGACATTTTATATTTATTCTTATATTTTAATTACAACAAATACAAATATATTTATTTACCAATTAAGAATGCTTCAATTTTACTTTTCTTGTGGTCCCCGCACGAGGGCTAGCCTGTATCGCGGGAGGCCGGTTACATAGGATGCATTACCAAATTTACTAAGTCTCAATCTACGTATTGACATTTGCACACCATTTGTATGGTAGAATATATTAGGACCTATAAAAATTACAACATCATGTATCAGCTGACCAATTTTCCTGCGAATAAATTAACTGATTTCAGTTCTACCTTTGATATAGCTTTGTTGTAGATTTTATTGCGTGATTTTGCTAATTTAGTAGTGTTTGATTGGATTTAATTATTATGCCCCTAACCTTAGCTCGTAACAATAGTCAGAGGCCGCGGAAGTGGGGGCCAGAGGGGGCCAAATGCCCCCCCTTAAATCACATAGGTACCTTAAACACATACTCGCCTACCAAGCCAGGGCTGGGGATTGAAGGGGTGACCAAAGAAATTCGCCCCCCCACCCCTCGCCCCCGTCACGGAGTACTTCCGCGGCCCCTGACAATAAGTGACGACTTACAAACTGACTGGCTGTGGACAGTTCGCTGGGTGAGCTCTTGCTGGAGGCGGGCGAGGCGGGCCGGGGGCCCTCCATCTCGTCCTGAGACTCCGCGGACCCGCTCAGCGCGGTCGACTGCTGAGATCCGTACATTATCTGCGGATGTTAGGTACCGTTACTTACACAAAGAAAAGAAGAAGGAAAATAAATTTATTTGACACTAGCCTCTGTCCACGGCTCCCCCCGCGTGGTACCCGGATAAAAGTAGACGATGAAAAGTAGCGTTCGATTCGCTCGACCGTTTTTTCGTCAACTTACGTTGGAAAATTAATCTCCACAAAAGAGCTCTTTTATTTTAACGGGTTGATAAATAGCCTATGCCCACCCTGAAAGTCCATGCTAAACATTGGTAAAATATTTTTAAAAATTGTATGAGTATTTTCGTACATTACCCCCTACATAAAACCTTTACCTCATTATAATATTAGTATAAAAATATAGAAGATATACAAAGAAAGGATATAGTCACGTAGGTATATATTTCGGGCCTACCGTGGTCTCCACTCGTTTCGCTCGCAATTTTTTTATTTATTTAACGATAAGACAAACCGTGCATTTTTTTGTTTTAATTTTTGGAACTTTTACTGAATAGTGCTATGCAAAACTTCTAAACTATATAACTGCTAGTCTTTATCGTATAAAACTAATAATTATGTTTGAAAGTTTGAAAAATATATTTTTCTTATCAAATTTTGTATTTCCTTCATCGATTACATGCGTACTATAACGAAATGGTTAAATAAATAAATGGTTTTACATTTGATTTATTATTTACCATTTATATATTTAACCATTTCGTTATTGTTACATAACATTGGCATGTCAAAGTATAGGTACATAATTATGTATCTATTATAAACATATCTACGAACCATCCCTGAAGACATAAAAGTGGATTGCAAAACAAACCTCTGAATAGCCGTTTCAGACATAAAAAATCACAGACAAACAAGCAAGCTCTTACGTCAAACGCATATACAAGCTCACGAAATCGCAGGTAAAAAGCTATATACAGATGTTAGAAATACGTGTAAGTTATTGATGATGAAAAATTTACATTATTCTCATAGTAAAGCGCATGCAAAACCAAAATCAAACAATACCTTTGCGTTACAACAATGTTGCATATTTCTGTATCTGTGGTACTGTGGCGACATCTGTGCGGTAACAAAAACAACTAAAAATGTAGCAAAATAAAAATGTATAAAGCATGAATCAAATTATGCCATATTGAGTTATATCTTCGTAATCGGGTGTTGATTTTATTTTTGAGAAAATCACGGTTAAGTTTTATTGCTGGGCTGAAAGTGGTCTGTAATAAGTATATTCTTACTTAGGAATATAACTTAGTCTAAAACTTTGAAAAAAACCTGATACCATTCGGGTTCGATTCCCGCCACGGGACAATATTTGTACCATTTAGTTAATACTATTAAACTAATACGTGGGAAACTAACGGAGTAGGCTGGCTGAACTGGGCCTGGGGTGCTAGACAAATACCTCACGCTTACTTTTCCTTTCACGCTAAAGCAATTGTTTCGAGGTAAAGCTTTTTTTTTTTATAATGCTGGACATTTTTCACACAGCATCATCTAGCCCTAAAGTAAGCAGAGCTTGTGTTATGGGAACTACATGACTGATATACTACTTATATACTTTTTTTTTGTAAATACATGCATATTATACATAGAAAACACCCAGACCCGCGACAAATGAATGTAGATCATACAAACATTTGTCCCGCAGCGGGAATCGAACCCGCAACCTTCTGCGTCTCAGACGGACCTTCGCCCACTGCGCCACAGAGGTTGTCTAACTTGGCAGCTGTCACGTGACATTTCCGCAGCTAATGTCATTCCCATACAATTCAATCTTTCCGCAGGCGTTAACGTCAACAGAAAGTGGTATTTGTCTAGAACCCCTGAAATAGCCAAAGACAGCGAAGCCTGAAAGAATAGGGGGGTCTTTACTCAGCAGAGGGGGCACGAATGGCGGATATAATAAAATATGGCTAGAAACGACAGTTTCATTAAAAACTAAAATTACCTGTTTAGTATAAGTAATTTTTTTAAAAAATGTAGAAATCCATGTTTTTATAAATAAATAAAAATAATAAAATAAATATTGCTGGACATTTTTCACACAGCATCATCTAGCCCCAAACTAAGCAGAGCTTGTATTATGGGAACTACATGATTGATATACTACTTAGATACTTTTTTTTTGTAAATACATACATATTATACATAGAAAACACCCAGACCCGCGACAAATGAATGTAGATCATACAAACATTTGTCCCGCAGCGGGAATCGAACCCGCAACCTTCTGCGTCTCAGACGGACCTTCGCCCACTGCGCCACAGAGGTCGTCATCTACGCCCCTAGTGATGTGTGGCTATAGAACCTAACTAAGAACCTACCTAGAAGTCACTCAAAACTATTAGAAGCTACTGCATCACAATCGGTTAGGCCGTTCGGGAGGAAAATGATAGCAAACGATCACTGAATTACCCAAACGCATACGCCGGCTTATAATGTTGCGGGTAGAAACGGAATCGGATATATCGAGATATACCGTTTTTAGTGAAAATTAGGGTGATCATTTAATTTTGTATAAAAAAAATAAAAAATATTACCGATCACTCACACTGATGAAGACTCTCGGAATGAGTCGAAACTTAGTCGGTGCGTGAAAATTCCCGTTTTTATAATATGAATAGTCAAGTTCACGATAATTTTTGGAATAAAATATTACCGAATTGAGAACCTCTTCCTTTTTTTATGTCAGTAAAAAAAAAACTTTCACAAAACTACGAAGCAACGAACAAATTATGGCATAATTTGTAAAAAAAAAAATCAATCACCTTATTATTTATTAATCACAAATATATGAAATTATGAAACACATTCCAAAAGTCAAAACCCTATTCCCTGCCTCCTAATTATACTAGCAAAATAAAAAAATAAAAAAAGCTGGACATTTTCACAGTGTCATCTAGTCCCAAAGTAAGCAGAGCTTGTGTTATGGGAACTAAAGAATTGATATAGTACTTATATATTTTTTTTTTGTAAATACAATCATGTTATACATAGAAAACACCCAGACCCGAGACAAATATTGAAATGGGCAACGAATCTATCCGTCAGGCTAAGCAGTGTCTAAAACTTAAAAAAAACCTAAATTAAAGATACTATTCGGGTTCGATTCCCGCCACGGGACAATATTTGTCTCAGGATCTGGGTGTTTTCTATATATAATATGTATGTAATTACAAAAAAAAAATGTATTTAAGTAGTATATCAGTTCTCATAACACAAGCTCTGCTTAGTTTGGGGCTAGATGATGCTGTGTGAAAATGTCCAGCATTATTTATTTATTCGACCAAGCCTTCCTGTGACGATCTCGATGGCGCGGCGGCTGAGACGCAAGAGGCGCAGGTTCGTTTCCTGCTGCGGGACAAATGTTTACATGCTCTGCTGATATTTGTTCCGGGTCCTGATACACACGATATAGGGAATCCGAGCGTGGGGGCAAGATATGTGACTTTTAACACCCACATACATAGTCTTACAATTGGATTCCCTGTATCATTATTTAATTCAATTAAATATTGGAAATTGCTAAGTCTCGCTAATAAGTGGCTTTTCTTGTTCCATAGCCAGTTCGCTAGTGTATGAATGAAAATACTTTATTGTACAGCATAAGAAAAATAGATATAACTTAACAAAACTAAAAAAACAAAACTTAAAGTACAATTGGCGGTCTTATCGCTAAGAAGCGATCCCTTCCAGACAACCTTTGGATGGAGAAGATTTAGTGGTGTATTAGAAAGCACTTATATTGCAACATCAAACAAAAGTAAGATACATTCTTCAGTCATCAAACTGTTTACCGCATTACCCTTCTTTGCTTCCCGCAGTCGGGTTACTATTATCCCGTTTATAATTAACAGTATTGATACCCAATTTACCTATTGACATTTGGACACCATTTAGATGGTAGAATATATAAGAGCCTATAAAAATAGCCTATATATTCATGCAAATAAATGTTCTGGATGTCTAGACAAATACCACACGCTTAGTTTTCCTTTCACGCTAACGCAAAATTTGTCAATGAAGAACTTGGCAGCTGTCACGTGACATTTCCACAGCTAATGCCATTCTCATAGAATTCAATCTTTCCGCAGGCATTAACGCTAACAGAAAGTGGTATTTGTCTAGACACCCTGATTTCTGATAACTTTTGGAATGCGTTTTATGAGCTCAATTAATATTTGCAAAGCATGACAAAAGCTTGGCCAATCTAAAACGTACCTTCTGCTCGTTAATAGAAGCCACATTGTCGTAATGTCGCTCCGTCGGCGCCTCTTTTAAGAATTGGTCTAGGTAGCTCATTTGAGACGGTGGCCGATCCAGGACTGAAAACAGAAATAAAAATAGTTAATATTAAAAATATACATAGAGTTTAACTTTAGGTTATGGGCCCAGACAGTGTCAACAGAAGTCAAGGCTGTGGTGTACATCTTCCACCGATTAACAGAACAAAATATATTTTATAAATAAGGTAATCAACATAGCCATACTTAAATTTTAAACACATAAAAACCAATCCCAACCGAAACCATTCTCACAAACTAAAAGCTAAAACGTCACAAATTTAGAACGTCACAAATTAGATTCAAAAAGTATATAGTCGGGCACAAAAGTGTTAACCTAAGCCAAATAAATAGGTTCAAATGTTCACTTAAGTATAAAAAAATATCTTTTTTTTTATTTAAATTAAGCCCTGTAAAAACTGCATATCGCAATTAAGTAAGATCTGAAATATTTTGAACACGACTACATTATACACATTTTAGTTAAATCGGATATACCATGCATATTGGACGTATACAATAGACCCTGTACAATATACCCTCCAATCAGAAGGGAATACATACAAAAAAAAAACATAAAAAACGGGACCTTAATAAACGAGTTATGTTTCTTGAAATAACTGAATATTAATAATAATAGTCGAAATTATTTTAGAATATTATTTCGACTATACCACGTACTTTACTATTTTCCACGACCAACGGACTCGACGGTCGTAAGACGGTCGGTGCTCATGAGGAAGGACCTTTAACTGTCAACGAAACGTCAGCAGGAGAATAATAGAGTACATCGTAATAATATTCTAAAATAATAATAATTATTATTATTTAATATTTAAGCAGATTTGATACTGGCTTATTATTCCTCTCGGTAAAATCAAGTAAGCCAACTCGTCAACTAATCTAAAGATAAATACAAAAGGGAAGTAGAAAAAAATACAAAAAAATAAAACAGATTAGTCAAGTGCCTAAACTAAACGATACAAACAAGTGTTAAGGAAAAACCATGTCGCCGGGACTAAGGTGTATCTTTCTGTTGTTATGTTCCGTATTCTAGAACGAAATTTTAACTGAATCTAGACTCAGGCAGACTGCACGCTCTAGGGGTGGATTTTCGGAAAATACCTTTTTAGTGCCTCTCTACACCAAAATGAACCTACCCTCCAAATTTCAGGTCTCTAGGACTTACGGCTTAGGCTGTGCGTTGATTGGTTGATTGTCAGTCAGCATCACGCAGCGATTTTATATATGAATGAATGAATGAAAATACTTTAATAAATTAATTAATATGTACCCCATAAATAAATAACAAAAAAAAACTTCTTTTTAAAGTACAGTGGGCGGTCTTATCTATCGCCTTATACATATGTATTCAATGGAAATGTATCCTACTATCAATGCTTAGATCTAGATTCAGTTTGAGATGCGTTCTAGAATACGGGCCTCGGACACGCCTTAGTCTTAACTTAAGCTTAGTGCAGACGGGCATTAGTGTCGTAAACGAATCGTGACGTCACGTTCATAATCACCGCAGCAAGCTCAAGCAAGCCAAGCAATTAAAAAAGAAAAACTCTTCATATTTGTACAAAATGGCCGAATGATATGCAACCATCACTGTTTTTGGGGTAAGGTTTTTATTTTAATTAAAAAAAAAAACATTTTTCACAACAAAAAACTCATTTGATTCCCTAGGGTTATCTTTAAAGCTATCTTTTAAATATCACGAAGGGGCTGGTCAGAGGCAAGTATATTTTTTATCAAGTGATAAAAAACTCGATCTAATTCACACTAAAATGTTTAAATAATACTGATGTTTTATACTTTATTTGTACGGTACCTTAACAAATGGCCTAGGTATGTTAATTTTAGAGTTAACCGTTTATGGGTTAGGTCTGAACATAGAGTAGACAGCCTCAAGAGACGCAATGTTTGGTAATTTGCTAGGAAACAATTCTGTCAACTGTCGTGCGAGTCCCACCACGGCTGCTCTGATTGGTCGATACTGTAGTTTCAACCAATCAGAGCACAGTAGGCAACATGACTCAATGACAATGTCCGCGTTTGCCAACATCAGTCTTAAAAGACTGATGTGTTAACAGAACAGTGTGGTTCAATATGACGCCTCTCGGGGTTAACTGCTCAATGGGTCTGAATCAATAAATTAAGAGAGAGTTCATTATTAGGGGATGGGGGAGGAGATTTAGAATTAAGTTCATAGTTATTATGTTAAAAATAAACCCCGAACCCACAAAACAGTGATACGTATTGCAATATAACCGATTTTCCCTTCACACTTGATCGTATTTACAAAGGAATGGTTGATACAAAAATGATTATAGTATTAGGAACTACGCAGCACAAGGACAAAGAAACTCAAAACTTACACCTTCAAGGACAAAATGGACACAAAATCACATACAAAACTACTTCTAATAAGTTTTGAATATTAGGTAAAATTAACGAACCAGTCTCTTCCTTCCCGCTCCAATAGGTTGATCCTTTCGTCGATCCTTGTCTCGCTGCGTGCGTATAACTTACGTATTTAATTAAATGGCCATAAATCACTTAATCAATACAATTGAAAGATACAAAGAATACACAAAAATAAATATGCTTAACTTTCTCAAAAAAATACCCCTAAGAATATACTTTAGAACTAAGCTTGTATTTTGAAACGAATATAAACTCATGCTAAAATATTTTAACACATTGTCAAAAAACCTATGCTTGAGACTAGATTCAGCATGATTCTTTCTAGAATACGAGATTACTAGTTTTTTGACGAAACTTCCACGTGCGTCGCAGCAGTTAAAATAAAAGCAAATAACATATAACATTTTAAAACAGAACTTTAATAACTTATGTACATAAATACTGCAATGAATGTTTACTATGACAAAAAGGTTCACAACTAATAATCTAAACATTAAACAATGTTAAATGCAGAGTAAATGTGCTGAAGTCACTCACATATTTGAGTAGAAAACATAAAACGCAAAAATAATATAGCAAAGTAACTTTTGAAATCAGAAAGTTTTAAAACAACAGAACTACGCATTTACTGTCAAAAATAATTTAAAATATAAACACTTTTAACGATGCCTGTCCTTTGTAAAAAGTTTTAAATAAACGCTTTGGCATCCTAGAACTGAAGTTTCAGAACTTAACAATTATTACATAAAAAAACAAAGATATCTAAATGAGATTCTACAGATCTAATAAAAAAACTTAAACTTAGAAATAAATAAAAAAAAACCTGCATCGTGCTATCATGTGAATTGTAAAATAATTCGAAAATCAATGGAAAAGTAATCAGGGTTTAAATGCAAAACCAGCCAAACCATAATAATTTAATATTATATAAAAACATTAAATCATGTCAAGTTGCTATTTATGTTATTTTTTAAGCTGTGATTCTAGGGAAATTTAAAAAAAAATATAAGCTGACGAACAGTAATTAAAGCATTTTACACAGATGGCCTGACAAATAAAACGTGCTCAGCTTTCCAGTAAAATAATAATCAATAAAAAATGACTAGTTCGAACGTTCGAGGACGACACAATTAAAAAATCTTTGGCTGCGTATTTTTCGACTAGACTAAGATTAAAAGGACTAGAAAATGATAAACATACCTTTGGTGAGATTTTGGGAGTAAAATACTGAGAGTTGACAGTAAAATAGAAAAGGCTCATCGCCAAAAATATTATTGATAAAAAAAGAAAAGAAAATGGTTTCTGTCGTTATCATAAAACAACAACATATTATAATGTCGATGACTGTACACGCAAGATGTGTAGTCTAATTATATAGCATCATTGAGAAATGAACGCACAGGAAGAAATCTGATTTAGCCTTCATCATTTAAAAAGATATGAGATTTAATTCAACTCTATCGCGACTAGTAATTTGAGCACTAATTCACTAACCTAATAATTGATTTTAGCATTCCAATTAAAAAAAGCAACTGAAGCAAGCAACAATTTATATAGCCTTCACACTTTCTATAGCCTTCACACTTTCTATAGCTTTCACACTTTTTGAACAGTTACTAATCATATTCTAAGCAAATTTTCATAAACTTCATTTAAAAGTACGTAAACAAGTGACTTTTTCATAAAATTATATCATAAAAATGTGCATAAAAACGGCTATAGAAATACAAACAAATATCATTCGTAAAAATGATGGTAAACCAAAATGGCGACGCCCCAAATGCATGACGTCACGCCTATAAACAGTGGTATGTACGGCCTCAGCCACGCTCGAACTGTTTAGCACAATGCAGGTTTTAAAATAACATTAAAATGAAATAAAAAAAAACATATAACATTAAAAGTAAAACAGCGTCTTACGCAAAATATATTAGTAAATGCCACCAAATAATAGATGATCGATACGCCACAGATCACGATTGCGATAAACATTCCATTTTCGAAACGGACCAATAGAATTTCGAATCACAGTTCCAATTTCAATTCACATAATCATAGCCCACAGAGGATTTCACGTAAGCGTAATTCCGTTTAAATTTTAAATAAAACATTTTTTTTTATTGGAATAAAGTTTCGAAAAATAAAATTTTTGGCCAAATCATTGCCAAACAACGTCACGTAAGTAACATTCCATATTCGAATAATACGAACGAAAATTCAACCAAAGTGTTCGAATAACATTTCCAGTTTAAACATGTTCCATTTTCACATAACCCAATACAATTTAACGGTAAATGATCCAGTTACAAATATTCCATTTGCACATAAACGCAGTCCAAAAAAGTTCCATATTTACAACAGTTCATCACAATTTTGGCAAAGAGTTCCAATAGTTAATTTACAGTTTACAGATCGCAAAATGGAACAACGATTCCATTTGTACATAAAAACAGTCCAAAGACAAGCGTTCCGTTTTATCATAGTTTATCGTAATATTGAGAAAGCGATTCAATTGTTAATTTACAGTTCACGGATAGCATTATAGAACAAAAATACCATGTATACATAAATACAGTCCAGAGACAAGCGTTCCGTTTTCAACACAGTTTATCATAATTTCGGAAAAGTGTTCCAATTGAATTTACAGTTCACGGATCGCAAAATGGCACAAAAAAGTTCGTTCATTTCCGTTTTTTCCGTCGCGGTCGACGTTGGACTTTGTGGTGGGAGATCCATTTCCATTGAGAATTAGCGAATCACGCCACAGGTAAATACGTGCGTAAGGTGGGATTGTGCGGTAACATGTAATGAAAACAAAAAGAAAAATGGTGCACTAAATAAACATATAAGTAGATAGCTTTATATAATATAATACATAAGGTGCGCTGAAAAAATGTACATTGTATCAACATTCATAATATGAATCGAACCCTTCGGGGCCCATGATAATTAAAGTGTGCAAACTTAACTAATACTGAGAAATTCTCACATAATTTTAGATGTGATGATGTTTTTTCTTACAGTCAAATAAATTAGTCTTGATTCACTGCGTCGTGAATATCAGGAACTAAAAGTATCAGGCTATCATAGAATGCAAGTATAATTTTCGCTTTTCCCCAACAACTAAAAATCACATAAATTCTGACCTCCAGCTAGGGCTTCCTTCTCCGTGGTCAAGTACCAGGCTATCATAATAGGCTACAAGTATATCACATTTTAATGAAGACAAGAACACGAGTTCCCCCGATTGTTTAAGAATAGCAGTAACATTGGTAACCATTTTTTTCGTCGTCACAAGAAAGAGCATATCGTCTAAGTCAAAGTGAACATCAATTTCTTCATTAAAATCACAAGGATCACTTTGAAACGTGGATTTTATCTACAGCCTGTTCCTCCGCGACCAAACCAATAAAGAAAGGCAAGACAACAAGGCTGGTTATTCTTTTTAATGATCCTTTTACAAAACAATAGGTTCGAGTTGGAGCATTTTCAATCCCAAGAGTTTTTATCATCTCAATAATCAGATATTTTATAGTATGCCTTTCTATAAAGTTTTTGTTTAATTACGTTTTTAAATTTGTTTATAGACAATTTTTGTATATCTTTTGGGAGTTTGTTATAAAAGCATACACCCTGCCCTTTAAACGAATTACCAACTTTATGGAGTCTACACGTGGCAACAGCGAGTTTATCTTTATTTCTTTATGTCTTTTAAACGAATTAATATTTTTGTGTTTTTTGGTAGTAGTACCAGGCTATCATAGTACACAAGTAGATATATAATATTGCAATGAAGTAGATACTCACACGAGTTGCCCTGATGATGCGGCGGCGCGTCCAGCCTCGTTTGCATGTCGTGAATATGCTGCTCCTTCCGTTTCATGTCGTGAGCCAGCGTTTCTAGCCTCTGTCTCGTCTCTAGTAGTTCCCTGTTTCATTTATAATACTATCATTTTTCATTCATATTCATAATATATTTATTACGAGATACAGATAATGGGATGATAGGTATGTGTTATAAGAATGTCCACTGTATTTTACAATAGTATGGTGTACAATAAAATAAAATTAGCACATAACAAATCCTACTAATATTATAAACGTGAAAGTTCGTGAGGATGTTTGTTACTCTTTCACGCAAAAACTACTAAACAGATTTGAATGAAACTTTACAGTAATATAGCTTATACATCAGAATAACACATAGGATAGTTTATTTTTTATCCGGTTACCACGCGGGCGAAACCGTGGACAGAAGCTAGTAAAGTTATACAAGTACTTTATGAAGAACTGATCAAAATTGTAAGACTGATCAATTAATAATAATAATGCCGGGCATTTCACACAGCATCATCTAGAGCTATAGAAAGCAGAGCTTGTGTTATGACAGAACTTTTAACTTTTTTGTTAACTAAATGACAGATTTTATTTTGTAAATACGTACATATTACACATAGAAAACACCCAGAGCCGAGACAAATATTTGCAGATCATACAAACATTTGTCCCACAGCGGGAATCGAATCCGCAACCTTCTGCATCTCAGGCGTACCTTCGTACTTTACGAGTATCTAATAAATAAAAGCTGTGTGAAATGTAAAAAAAAAAACTTTGTATAACCAGGTAAGCCGTCCCACCTCTGACTGGCCATGAGCTCTGCTCGCGTCCGGCTCAGCTCCTCGCCGACGGCTTGCTTCGCTTGTATCTCCGAGTGCAGCGACGACTGCAGAGTCAGTATCTCCATCTTATCCAGCTTCTGCGAGCGACGGTTCCGCCAGCCCCCCGTGCCGGCGCCCTGCGGCACGGCCGGGGGGGAGGACGGCACCGCGAGAGAGCTCCTAGACGCGGACGCTGCGATTACAAAATGTATTTATTTTATTCCAAAAACTATCGTGAACTTGACTATTCATATTGTAGAAACGGGAATTTTCACGTACTGCACTATCGGTTAAGGCACCGACTAAGTTTCGACTCATTCCGAGAGTCTTCATCAGAGTGAGTGAACGACTTGCTCCCTCCGCGTCGCGCCGTGCACTACGTGGCAGTGCCGGTAGTCACCGATAGTGCAGTACGTGAAAATTCCCTTTTTTACGATATGAATGTTATTATTTACTTTAGGCAAACCAACAGGGCATATAACAGAAAGACATAATAATATAACACAGGCCAATTAAAGGTTTTCACGTGTAGATATAACGTAAATATACATAAAGAGTGTGAGCTGGACAGGAAACAATACAACATAATAAATAGAAGATATACAAACAGATAAAAATAAGAGCAAAAATAAATATGATATATGAAAAAAAAAAATATATTAATCCAGGATATAGGATCCTACTGATATTATGAAAATGAAATTTTGTGAGGATGGATGTTTGTTACTCTTTCACGTAAAAACTACCGAACGGATTTTGATGAAACTTTACAGTAATGTAGCTGATATATCAGAATAACACATAGGCTACTTTTTATCCGGATACCACGCGAGCGAAGCCGTGGGCAGATGCTAGTGTTGTAATAAAGAAAATAACGAATGAAAGAATATTTCTATTTGAACCTAAAAACATAAACATGGTAAAATACTAGTAAAGAATTATCCTATAGAAAAAATATGTTTTGCTTGGGGTCAAAATAGGTCCTTGAGTACTGTCATGATGCTTGATGCAGCATCATGACAGTACTCGAACAACTCGAACAACTTTTACAAAACAATAGGTCCAACTCGAACCTGTAAAAGGATCATTAAAAAGAATAACCAGCCTTGTTTTCCTGCCTTTCTTTCCTGGCTTGGTCGCGGAGGAACAGGCACTAGATAAAAACCGACGTTTATAAGTGGTCCTTGTGATTTTATTGAATAAATGAATTTAGACTTTGACTTTGACTGTCATGATGCAACGTACGTTGCTGCTCTGGTTTGCAGACAGGGCCTTTTGTGAGGACACGAACATTGACGAAGGAACACAAAATGTACATAAACGACATAGTTGTACATAATCGCGCTAGTAAAAGGTGGTAGTTTCTCAAATGTACATAAACGACATAGTTGTACATAATAGCGCTAGTAAAAGGTGATAGTTTCTCAAATGTACAATAACGGACATAGTTGTACATAATCGCGCTAGTAAAAGGTGGTACTTTCTCAAATGTACATAAACGACATAGTTGTACATAATCGAGCTAGTAAAAGGTGGTAGTTTCTCAAATGTACATAAACGACATAGTTGTACATAATCGCGCTAGTAGAAGGTGGTAGTTTCTCAAATGTTTGAGGCGCAAGGCAGCGTGCAGGCCTCGCTCACCTATAATATTCCGGAAGAGGCGTCTCTTCCGGAATATTCTTACAGGATATATAAGAGCGGGATAGGACCGGTGGAATCAGTTGTATTCAAGATTTTGGATGTGAATTATTTGAAGTGATTAAGAAGCGATACCCAGTGACTAGTGAAGTGACAGTTGTGCTAGTGTTGTACCTAGTGACACAGTGTTTTTGTTTAAATTGTGTAGTTTCGTTGCGCTATTTTTTTTGTTGTCATTTTTATAGAGCATAGTATTCCGAACCTTAGCCCCAGTAAAACTTAAACATAAACTACATATAAAAAGATGGAAGAAAAAAAAAAGAGTTTTGCTTACCATGTTTCAAATAATCCAACTCCTCAGTCATTTTAGTAGCCAGAGCTTGGAGGTAGCCCCGCGCCTCCTTCTCATCAGACACCCATCGGATTATATCTGCTATCTGCGAACAGAGGATCAACGTTCAGTCATTTTCAACCGACTACAAATGAAGAGCAGGTTATCAATTAGTTTTTTTGTGTATATTACGCGGTATCTTCCCCAATTGTGGGTCTGGATATTTTCTACATATAATACTGTATGTTAAATACATATAAGTTAATACATATACAGTGGTGGTCATATAATTAGAAACACCAACCCTGTCTTCTATTTTCATTACAAATTAACATCATAACTAATTTTTAACGTGCCATAGAGGGCTCCTACGTATTTATATGGATGTATCGGTTCTTTTAAAGTATTACTATACGAGTTTAGTAATAACAAACAACAATTTTGATATAAAAATATAACATTTTAATAAAAAGTCTATTAAAATACATGGACTAAAGTGGACAACTAATTAGAAACAAAAAAAAACAACAATATAAACATTAACTAAGTGAACAAAACCACATTTAATTTGAATAATACTATGAATACTACATCCAAAACCGATTAGTACTGTTAGTACTTGGTAGGGTACCCTCTGTTGTCGATTACAGCTTTACAACGACGTGGCATTGATTCTATCAGTTTTTCACACGTTTCCAAAGGAATACATCTCCAAGCTTCTACAAATGCGTCGTAAAGTTGGTTGATATTGGTGATATGCTCATCCGACAATGTTTTCTTCACAGTGTGCCACAAATTCTCTCGGATTTAAATCCGGACTATTAGCAGGCCACTCTAACACTGTCACCAATTGTTGTCTGAGAAACGCTTTAACGCTGTTTGCTGTATGCTTTGGATCATTATCGTGCTGAAAAATCCAATTCACTGGCAAATCATCTGAATATGGGATCATTGTCTCCTCCAAGATTTTTTTGTATTGAAACTGATCCATCAGCCCTTCAATCTTTCTCACGGGACCAACTCCGTATCCGGAAAAGCATCCCCATACTTTAACATTTCCACCGCCGTGCTTAACTGTTTTTATAGTGTACTTGTTATTCAAAGCCTCGTTGATTGGTCGCCGTACGTATCGTTTTCCGTCGGAATTTACCAAATTTACTTTAGTTTCATCTGAAAACAAAACTTTTCTCCATTGATGAACAGTCCAACTGGCATATTTTCTAGCGAAGGCTAGACGATTTTCTCTGTGTCGCCTGGTGAGAAGTGGCACTTTCCTAGCAAGTCTTCCATACAAATTTCCTTCAACCAACCGCCTACGGACTAGTCTTGCGGACACGTTTCGAGGGTCGTCTTGTGAAAATACTTATTTTCGTATAACATTAGAACCTTTAAAGGGATCTGTCTTAGCCAAACGAATCATAAGCCTGTCTTCTTGAACGGTGGTCTTCCTTGGCCGAACTTTTCTAGGCACCTTATCGGATGTTCCATGTTTTTTGTGATGTGCAATGGCGTTAAATACCATCTTTACGGAACACTCTAAATGATCGGCGATCTTTCTGTAAGACCATTTTCGTTTAAAATGAAAGTTTACTATAATTTTTCTTGTTGCTGCATCACAGCTCTTGTTTTAACCCATTTTTAATAATTAAATCTGACAAAAGGTAACGAATCCGAATGAGTAAGAAAAGGCGGCAAAATGCATAATGCGGTGACATTCCGAAAGGTGAATTTTAGTTTTAAAATTCAATTTTAGAACCTAGTCATACTTTGTTTCTAATTAGTTATCCGACTGCCAGTACTAAGAATATTGATTGATACTTTTGTTTTAATTTTTTTTATATAATTATTGTATTGGTTGTCTGAATGTTATTGCTTATTATTATCCCAGAGATATAAATGTACATTGTGATTTCGTAAATTAAACTATTACCTCCAATTAATTGAATTAATAATGTTGGTTACATTAAAAGACTACCAAGTGACTAAGTGTTTCTAATTATATGACCACCACTGTATAGTCAACTAAATTGAGCATTATATTTTGTATGTATCTAAATATATATTTGCATATAATATGTATTTAAGTATGAATTATTATTAGTTTTATGTTTGTAGTTTACTTCTATTTTAAATAGCTAGTTATTTTTTTTAATAAATTGTTCTCTTTTTTTTGGTTATCAGCCAAACGCACTGCCGGTCCACTCTTCATAACACAATGGTTAGCTGGAAGAAAATGCTAATTAGCATTAAGTTCGCCTATGTACTTGTTTTATCCTGTGTAATAAAGCATTTTCTATCTATCTATCTATAAGTAACGTATCAGTCATGCAGTTCCCATAATACAAGCTCTGCTTAGTTTGGGGCTAGATGATGCTGTGTGAAAATGTTCAGTATTATTATTAAACACATTCACATACCTATGACAGAATGAGAGGACATGTACAAAAGCGAGCTTAACCCTTTTATATTATTTGTTGGTCAAAGTCAAAGTCAAAATTCATTTATTCAATAAAATCACAAGGATCACTTTGAAACGTCGGTTTTTATCTACTGCCTGTTAGGACCAAACCAGGAAAGAAAAAGGCAAAATTCTTCCGATCCCAAGATATGGGGTGTTAATAGGTCCCCGAACAAACTCCTTCACAAAGCAGCTTCTGCTATGTATTTGTGGGAGGGCTATGCCCAGCAGTGGGGTTCCTACGACCGCTGATGACTCACCTGAGCCTCCCAATGCTGCATCGTATCCCTCTTCGCTCTGAGGTCATCAAGCTCCAGCTCCATCTGCCGTCTCTCTGACTGCCATCTTCGCCCATTTTCTGCCATCTATCAAAAAGAGCAAATTAATGCATAATGTCAACCGACTTCAAAAATTGAGGTTGTCAATTCATCTCTCCGACTGCCTCTTTCGGCCATTTACTGCCATCTGTCAAACAGGAGCGAATTAAACCATTTATTTATTAACCGACATTAGAGAAGGAGGTTCTCAATTCGTTTGTATTTTTTGTGTGTATATTGGGCGATGTCTTCGCCAATTGCGAAGCGATGATACTATTGGGCAATTGTGTTAATGATTTTTGGGTAGGGTATACTTCAAGGGTGGTCTTATATAAAAGTAAAAAAAACCCATCCCTTAATAAAATGGGGAGTGCAATTTTATATTGGACTTCTTATCAACTTCCCGTTATTTGAAACGCCGTAGTTGTTAAAAAAAATATGTTTTAACAGCTCTACTCACGAATATTTCCCAATCACCTAAAACCACGAAAAAATAAAAAATATCTTCGCAGAAACATCAACATTTTTTTCCTTGAATTTTCCTTTTAGATGGATAACGCAAGAATCATTTTAACAATGGAACAAGTGGGAAACCGTAGTCTCTGCCTACCCCTCCAGGAAAGAGGCGAGACTTTATGCATTTATGTACCTTAAGGTTGACTGGAAGAAATCGCAAGAAGTCGTAATAAGACCACCCATTGAATGAATGAATGAATGAAAACACTTTATTGTACACCATAAGAAAATAGATATAACTTAACAAAACTAAAAAAACTCAAAGTACAATGGGCGGTCTTATCGCTTAGAAGCGATCTCTTCCAGACAACCTTTGGATGGAGAGGATTTAATGAGATTGTAATAATGGCTGGGGGTGTACTAATTAGTAATTTGGAAAGTGTGCAAGTTGTACATGTTTTTGTTTATTCTTCTTTTAAGTTTTTGTAGCTGTAAATGTGCCACGGTCGGCCCCCGACCGACCGCGTCTCATCGCCCACCCGTGCTATTACTACTTTTGCTTAGCTCTCAAGGGTCTTAGCGTGATATTTAAATAGCCTTTTAACTTCCTCAAGAATTGGCTATTAAATGAAAAAAAAAACAAATCCGACTGGTAATTCCTGAGATTCGCAAGTACAAACAAAAAAAAAACCAAACGCTCAGTTTTATAATTAGCATAAAGATCTAATTAACTTTAAAATTATACTTACGGAGTCCAGATCTTTGGCCAGTTTTCGGTTCTCGTTGATCAGGATCTGCTTGTCTTCAGAGTCGTTTATCTGTTCGAGGCGACGATTTTCTAATTTTTCTTTGGACGTTTGCAACTGTTGAAAATATATATTTTTAGCAATATATATTTTTTGGTGGGGGAGGAGTAGCCGGGAGAGGGAGGGATAGAATTTGAAGTGGCGATGGGAGGGGTGGGGAGAGGAGTAGCCGGGAGGGGGAGGGATAGAATTTGAAGTGGCGATGGCAGGGGTGGGGAAAGGAGTAGCCGGGAGGGGGAGGGATAGAATTTGAAGTGGCGATGGCAGGGGTGGGGAGAGGAGTAGCCGGGAGGGGGAGGGATAGAATTTGAAGTGGCGATGGGAGGGGTGGGGAGAGGAGTAGCCGGGAGGGGGAGGGATAGAATTTGAAGTGGCGATGGGAGGGGTGGGGAGAGGAGTAGCCGGGAGGGGGAGGGATAGAATTTGAAGTGGCGATGGGAGGGGTGGGGAGAGGAGTAGCCGGGAGGGGGAGGGATAGAATTTGAAGTGGCGATGGGAGGGGTGGGGAGAGGAGTAGCCGGGAGGGGGAGGGATAGAATTTGAAGTGGCGATGGGAGGGGTGGGGAGAGGAGTAGCCGGGAGGGGTAGGATAGAATTTGATGTGGCGATGGGTGGGGTGGAGGGAGGAGTAGCCGGGAGGTGGAGGGATAGAATTTGAAGTGGCGATGGGAGGGGTGGGGAGAGGAGTAGCCGGGAGGGGGAGGGATAGAATATGAAGTGGTGATGGGGGGTGGGGAGAGGAGTAGCCGGGAGAGGGATAGAACCTTTGAAGGAAAAAGAGACGAACGGCCACCCTCCCCCCTGAGAAATAAATGTATCAAGTTTCAGCACTAAACCAAAAATTGTATACCTACTTTTACATACTAACATTTTTCAATACCTGAATTTTATTCTACAACCTACAGGTCAGGTAGGTCTCATTTAGTTTTCTTAATATTTAGTTGGCAGGTAGTTTTAGTAGGCACCTGCTATTATGTGTTGTTATTAATTATTAATTGACATGTCAAAGTTTTTTTTTAAAACTTTCGTGATTAGAAAACATAATTATAAGTTTTACGAGTGTATTATAAGTTCAAGCAACAGCCGAAACTTCGGAAAAATAATAAAAAAGGTAAAAGCGGTAAAGACCCGCTAAACTTCTACTTATTATAATGACGTGTAAATTTAATCCTCCTATCCTATCCTATAATATAATATAATATTATAAACGTGAAAGTTTGTTTGTTCCTCTTTCACGCAAAAACTACTTTAATGATTTTAATGATTTTTTACAGTAATATAGCTTATACATCAGAATAACACATAGGCTACTTTTTATCCGGGTACCAGGCAGGCGAAGCCGTGGGCAGAAGCTAGTCACCAATAAATGTATTATTCTTATTATTCTGATTACACTGTGTAAGACAATGGGACATGTTGTTGTTTTACCTCTCGGTTCAGTGCATTCCTGTGAGCGTCCGCCTCTTGATATTGCTCGTTGAGTGCGCAGACCTCTGCGTTATACCTCGCTTGCTGCTGGGCTAACGACTCCTTGTACTGCATCTGTGGACAAATTACATAATTAAATTAAATACTTCCCATGTAGATTATAATTTTTGTTTTAACGGCGGTGGACGCAGTGGACGGCGAGGGCGACGTCGCACATTGTAATTGTGCAGAGTGAGTTACCTCCAGTGTTTCCACCTCTGCCTGCAGGCGGGCGACGTCTGCGGCGGCGGTGGACGCAGTGGACGGCGACGGCGAGGGTGCGCCGTCTCGTTGTGAGCGCAGCGTCTCCTCGCGCAGTTTGCGTTCCTACAAAACATCATATCGTTTAAATGTTTAACCCTATCTAAATACTGAGTACGATAACTTCGATAAAAGTTATGCGCTTCGGAATTCTTCGTCTATCTTCGGAGTTTTAAACGCCCCCAGTTTCACATTTCCGAAGATAGACAAAGATTTCCAAAGCACAATATCTTTTAGCATAGTTAATTTTTACAAATTTAAATTTGACGACATCTGTAGCGCTGTGAACGAAGGCCCGCATGAAACGCAAAAGGTTGCGGTTAGATTCCGGCCACGGGAAAAACTTCAAAATGTTTTTTCACCGTAAGTAGTTTAGAAGATTCGATCTTATACTACTACTCACAAATAAGTCACTAATACTACGACTCTATCTCTGAAGGATAGGATTCGTAACGAATACATCCGTCAGATAACCAAAGTTATCGACATAGCTCAACGAATTAGCAAGCTGAAGTGGCAGTGGGCCGGTCATATCTCGCGCAGAACCGACAACCGCTGGGGTAAACGTGTTCTTGAGTGGAGACCGCGACTCGGCAAACGTAGTGTAGGACGCCCTCCGGCCAGGTGGGATGACGATCTGCGAAAGACTGTAGGCAGATGCTGGACGCGGCAAGCTGAAGACAGGGCGCTATGGCGCTCATTAGGGGAGGCCTATGTCCAGCAGTGGACTAATAAAGGCTGATGATGATGATGACTACTACTCACTTTAGTAGCCTCAGATATGGCTGTGTCTAGCCTAGCCTCTAGCTCCCGTCTTCCTTTGTCTGATCTTCTTATATCTTGCCGGAGGACGTCTATTTTCTGCATCGCTACCTCTAGTTCCTCCTCTTTGTCACGGACCTGTTGGATCAGAGAAAAAAACCCTGATAACTTTTTAAATTGATTAAAAAAGGTGAAGTTTCTGAATTAATCTCTGTATGTTTTTTTGAGTGTAGATTGGACGTCGCCCAGCTGCAGGCAGAGGTGGAAACACTAGAGGTAACGCAATATCTGCTCCAATTGTGAACAGATTTTAAGGATTTAGGAGGAAATGTGTGAGGTATACTTCAGGGGTGGTTCCATATAAATTTTATAAAAAAAAAGTGGGCGAAGTTCCTCCTGAGACGGGCTTACTTCAAGAGCACTGGGGTATGAAATTTCATATTGGACTTTTTATCAACTCTCATTATATATATGATTGGCGAAGGTCTGCCTGAGACGGGCTTACTTTAAGGGCACTGGAGTACGAAATTTCATATTGGACTTTTTATCAACTCTCATATATATATTATTGGCGAAGGTCTGTCTGAGACGGGTTTACTTCAAGGGCACTGGGGTAAGAAATTTCATATTGGACTTTTTATCTACTCTCATATATATATTATTGGCAAAGGTCTGCCTGAGACGGGCTTACTTCAAGGGCACTGGGGTATGAAATTTCATATTGGACTTTTTATCTACTCTCATATATATATTATTGGCGAAGGTCTGCCTGAGATGGGCTTACTTCAAGGGCACTGGGGTATGAAATTTCATATTGGACTTTTTATCAACTCAATATATATTATTGTACTGCTGTTTCGGTGTATGTTTGTCCATGTGCGGATTGTGTTCGTTTAGTTTTTAGCATACCTGCCGCGACAGTTTCTGTTTCTGTTGCCTCAGCTCGGACAGACGTTCTGTGACCTCGTTGTACTCTGTCATGGCCAGTTTACGTTGCGATAGAGCGTCCTTTAACTCTTTGTCCTGATAAAAAACATATTATCATATATTACATATTATTCATTACACAACGGTCAGCTGGAAGAAAATGCTAATTAGCATTAATTTCGACTATGTTCTTGTTTTATCTTGTGCAATAATGTATTTTCTATCTATTTACCTAGAAAACACCCAGACCAGAGACAAATATTTGTCTGTCTGATTAATTGAATTGAATTTCATTAGTTCAACGACTTACTTGCAGCTTCAATTTCTCCACACAATCAGTTTTATCCTTGGCCAGTTCATCCTTCTCCAAGTTCAGAGCTTGGATTATAACTTCCAGCTCTCTGATGCGAGTTGCCATCTCTTGCGGAGTCTCGGGCACGTCCTGCACCGCAAAAACATTTTTTTATTAACTGGCAAACAAGCACACAGTCCATCTGTTGGCAATCGGTTACCGTAATCGGTCACTCGCACGCTGCCGACCCTGAGACATAACGGATGCAAAACTCTCATAATTGAACTCGTGCCTGTAATTTCACCGGTCACCCTTCATGAGATATCATAATAATGGATAGAAGTACAGCCATGATCAGCTTTACAGCATGCAAAAATTAGATAGTTAAGCAAAATTATTAACATAATTTAAACATAATGGCAAAAAAAACACATCATCATCATCAGCCTATATTAGTCCACTGCTGGACATAGGCCTCCCCTAATGAGCGCCATAGCGCCCTGTCTTCAGCTTGCCGCATCCAGCATCTGCCTGCAGTCTTTCGCAGATCGTCATCCCACCTGGCAGGAGGGCGTCCTACACTACGTTTGCCGAGTCGCGGTCTCCACTCAAGAACACGTTTACCCCAGCGGTTGTCGGTTCTGCGCGAGCTATGACCGGCCCACTGCCACTTCAGCTTGCTAATTCGTTGAGCTATGTCGATAACTTTGGTTCTCTGACGGATGTATTCGTTACGAATCCTATCCTTCAGAGAGACTCCGAGCATAGCTCTTTCTCTTTGTAAAAAACACAGTCAAAATAATAATAATAATAATGTCAAATTAAATTCAATGTCACAGCAGTTTCTAAATCATAATGTGCCATTAAAATATATCTGATAAATATTAATTAATACTGCAATAAACTTTTCGTAACAATAGTCTTTTTAGTTTAGTTTAAAATACAATTATTGAGCATGTTTCCAAAATGTCATTTGAACCTTTGAACCGAGCCTCGTTTGTACTGAGCAAGTTCTAACATGTTCAACCAAGAGTTGCCATTGATAAGATAGATGATAAAAGATAAAAGACTTAGATATTTAAATTTCAGACACACACATACAAAATACAATTATATAGTAGTAAAAATAAACACAGTTAATTAAATACAGTTAACTATTATCAATAATACAATTAAAATCTAAGTATAATGTCTATGTGTACTGCAGTACGTCAAAAAGGCCTTGGCTCAGCGTGATATTTTGCTTTCGAAGCAAAAACACAGATTTTCAGCCATCACCTATTGAGAGCAAGCAGAACGAGTTTCAACTCAATGTGTTATATGTACGAGTACCTAGCCACTAAATGTTTCTGTTTTTGTAGTAGGTAAAGCAAATATGTTGGCCTGAAAAATCCCTTCTAGGCAAATCCGTCTTGGATAGGTTAGATGGTTAGGTTTCCCGTACCCTTCAAAACGGAACACAGCAATGTGAGGATTACTGGTCGGCGGAAGGTATGGTGGTAGTACTTTCCCGGGACGAGCTTTCAACGACCTCTACTGCCTAGTAAAATACGCTATGTTAAGGTCCCGAAGTTGCCTCGTAACTTTGGGAAATACTTCAAACAATTTTTTTGGTAGCTCCTAAAAACGCTACTCGCTAAACTTTGTTTCATACTTAGGACTCAAGGTTACAGAAAAAAGTAAGAGACACACTTGTGTGTACTAGTATGTAGTATATAAGTAGTAGTACTTAGTATATAAGTAGTATATCAGTCATGTAGTGCCCATAACACAAGCTCTGCTTACTTTGGGGCTAGATGATGCTGTGTGAAAATGTCCAGCATTATTATTATTTATTTTATTATTTATTACACTTCCACTTTGTCTATAACTTGTAAGGTTAGGTTATGTAGGTAGGTAAGTATGTGTAATTGTGTTTATCTAGGGAATAGTGTTTGTATTTTTATTAATAGACTAGCTGTACCCGCGACTTCGTTCGCGATTGCCATCATCTTTAAAATACCTCCTTTCTAACAAAAAAAGAATGAATGAAATCGGACTACGCGTTAATGAACAAATTTTGAATTTGATCTCCTCTCCCAAGGGAACCGTGTTGAATTTCGGGATTAAAAGTATCCTATGCCCTACCCCGTAGTATGAACTCAAATAATGCCAAGTTTCATTTGAATTCGTTCAGTAGTTTCGGTGCTATGCGCGGCCCAGATTCTGACAGACAGACAGACAAAAATGAAAAAAAAATACATTTTTGGCTTCAGTATCGATTATAGAGTGCCCTTCAGAAAAAGATCTAAATATCTTCAATGTACAGAATTTGACCTGTTACATTCTTATTATAGTAATAGAAGATAAGCTCTAGCATATAATTTATAACTTTACTTATTATTCATGCACTACCTCAAGACTATTTTCTATATAACACAAAGGTTAGCTGGGAGATAATGCTATCTAGCATTAAGTTCGCCGACTTTTTAGTTGTGGTAAAACTACTAGTATGGTGTTACCGTTTGTGTGACTCCGCTGCTCAGCTGATCGTAGCACCTCACTTGTGCTTCCAGATCTGAGTTTCTTTTAGACACCGCTGTTAATTCCTCCTTCAGCTGTATTAGTTCTTCTGAAAAAAATACATAGGTACATAATTATACATAGAAAAAACCCAGATCAGAGACAAATATTTGCAGATACGAACATTTGTCCCGCGGCGGGAATCGAACCCGTGACCTTCTGCGTCTCAGGCGGGCCTTCGCCCACTGCAGCACGGAGGTCGTCGTTTGACCCCACGCAACACAAAATTACGTACTTAGTTTGTCTGATTTTCGTTTCGTTTTGTTATAATATGCTAAGTATCTGTTTTGTGTCTATTATTATTTTTGTTTAACTTTTGTGTTGTTTGGGGAAGAATAAATAGATTTTCTTTCTTTCAAGAGCTCATCAACTCATCTTCGGTCTAATAAGACCGATGAAAACCCTTAAAAAATGTATCATATGTCCATGGCTCTAGACAAATACCTCACGCTTATTTTTTTTTTTCAAGGTAAAACTTGGCAACTGTCACGTGACATTTCCACAGCTAATGTGATTCCCATACAATTCAATCTTTCCGCAGGCGTTAACGTCAAAAGAAAGTGGTATTTGTCTAGACCCCTTGGCAGTTGTCACGTGACATTTCCACAGCTAATGTCATTCCCAGACAATTCAATGTTTCCGCAGGTGTTAACGCCAACAGAAAGTGGTATTTGTCCAGACACCCTGGGGATTATGGTAGTGTTCGTGTTTGTTGAATGTAGTTACCGCTGCCGGCGTCTAGCGCGGCGCCGCCCGCTCTCAGCTCAGCGATGGTTTGGGCGAGCAGCGCGTTCTCCCGCTCGAGCGCTTTAAGCGCTGCGCGGTCGCTCGCGTTCGATGGCGCCTGGCAACAAACAAATAATAAGTACTTCTCTTTATCTGCGACGTAAAGAAGTCGTTTATACATAAAAAGTCGCTCATTTCAAGGGCAGATTTTATCGACATAAATCACTTATTGACAATAATTGATAGAATTTAATGAAACCAAACGAATGTTATAAATAAATAAATAATTCTGGACGTTTTTCACACAGCATCATCTAGCCCCAAACTAAGCAGAGCTTGTATTATAGGAACTACATGACTGATATACTACTTATAATTTTTTTTTTGTAAATATATACATATTATACATAGAAAACCCCCAGACCCGAGACAAATATTTGCAGATACAAACATTTGTCCCGAGGCGGGAATTGAACCCGCAACCTTCTGCGTCTCAGGCGGGCCTTCGCCCACTGCGCCACAGAGGTCGTCAATACGAATGTTAGGTACCTACTATTTTTAATTAAGTGTATTAATTTGTGAGTCAAGTTGTATGTACCTTGACTAAGTAGGTTTCTACAGATCTAATAATAATAATAAAAAACTGTTTTTTTTAAGCAGCAACATAAACAACATGTAAAATATAACTTTTGAAACTATCATGGTTTTGAACATAATTTTTACTAAAAAACAGGATATTTACCATGACTTGTGAGTTTGAAATATCGGGAAACATTCAAACTCACAAATCATGGTAGATATCCCGTTTTTTGTAAAAATTAACATTTAAAATGATGGCAATAGGCCCATATATAACATAAATACATTAGAGACTAACATACATTAGCTTATCACTACCTGTTTACATGTGAAGACTGCGACGCGCTACATAATTGCGCTGTGTCCGGTAGTCGCCCGATAAAACGACGAAACGACACATTTTTCGGACAAAATTCCTCGCTCATGAATGTCGAAAGACGGGAAAATCGACACACGGCACACAAAAGATTGGAAACTGTTGTGGCGTGACTCACTCTTATTTGGAAGTTGGTTTTCATCTTATAGTCGCGGAAGAACAGGCAGTAGATAAAACCGACGTTGCAAAGTGATCCTTTTGATTTTAATGAATAAATGAATTTTGATTTTGACTTTCTTTACATATTCCACTATCTGTTCGACCTACGTGGCAAAGTGTAGTCGGGGCACATGTCATACGCAGCGTCGCGGGTAGACTTATTTTTTTCAACATCTAAAATTATTTTTTTAACCATAAAATCTTGTATCTAGGTGGCGCTGCAGTCGACGAGAGAAGCATACATCGGAGAACTGAATTTCTGTCTAATCTGACATGTAGCATCCTTGGATTATAGTATAATTCCTGCATGTGTATGTACTAACCTGACAGGTGGCATTCTTGGCGGGGCTGAGCGGAGCGGGACGGCCCAGGTCCGAGAGTCTCGAGCCCGCAGTGAACGTGAATCCGATGAACGGCAGGTGGACGCCGGAGAACGCGGACGTACTAACCTGACAGGTGGCATTCTTGGCGAGGCTGAGCGGAGCGGGACGGCCCAAGTCCGAGAGTCTCGAGCCCGCAGTGAACGTGAATCCGATGAACGGCAGGTGGACGCCGGAGAACGCGGACGTACTAACCTGACAGGTGGCATTCTTGGCAAGGCTGAGCGGAGCGGGACGGCCCAAGTCCGAGAGTCTCGAGCCCGCAGTGAACGTGAATCCGATGAACGGCAGGTGGACACCGGAGAACGCGGACGACACGGACGTACTAACCTGACAGGTGGCATTCTTGGCGGGGCTGAGCGGAGCGGGACGGCCCAGGTCCGAGAGTCTCGAGCCCGAAGTGAACGTGAATCCGATGAACGGCAGGTGGACACCGGAGAACGCGGACGACGCGGACGTACTAACCTGACAGGTGGCATTCTTGGCGGGGCTGAGCGGAGCGGGACGGCCCAGGTCCGAGAGTCTCGAGCTCGCAGTGAACGTGAATCCGATGAAAGGCAGGTGGACACCGGAGAACGCGGACGACGCGGACGTACTAACCTGACAGGTGGCATTCTTGGCGGGGCTGAGCGGAGCGGGACGGCCCAGGTCCGAGAGTCTCGAGCTCGCAGTGAACGTGAATCCGATGAACGGCAGGTGGACACCGGAGAACGCGGACGACGCGGACGTACTAACCTGACAGGTGGCATTCTTGGCGGGGCTGAGCGGAACGGGACGGCCCAGGTCCGAGAGTCTCGACCCCCAGTGAACGTGAATCCGATGAACGGCAGGTGGACACCGGAGAACGCGGACGACGCGGACGTACTAACCTGACAGGTGGCATTCTTGGCGGGGCTGAGCGGAGCGGGACGGCCCAGGTCCGAGAGTCTCGAGCCCGCAGTAAACGTGAATCCGATGAACGGCAGGTGGACGCCGGAGAACGCGGACGACGCGGACGCAGGCGGCACCGCCTCCGACAACCTGCTCAACGGATAATCACATCATTTACATGAAACCACAAAAATATAAAACAAAGGCGGGCGAACCCACCATTATTAAAGTTTCCGCTGTAGATGGATAGATAGATAGAAAATTCCTTATTGCACAAAATCTTTATTGTACATACGAATGCTTTTTATTAAGTGCGAACTTAATAAAAAGCATTCTCTTCCAGATAATCTTTGTGTATTGTGGAGAAAGATGTGTTATGGATTAGCTAGCCGCTTCAAGGCGAAAATCCGAAGAATTTCGACCGAACTGGGGGTCTAGACAAATACCACTTTCTGTTGACGTTAACGCCTGCGGAAAGATAGAATTGTATGGGAATGACATTAGCTGCGGAAATGTCACGTGACAGCTGCCAAGTTTTACCTTGAAAAAATTACGTTAGCGTTTAAGGAAAAGTAAGCGTGAGGTATTTGTCTAGCCGCCTGGTTATAATCTCGTGTCTTAGTTGATATAGCCTCCACGTACCAAGCGGTCGCTGGTTCGAGTTCCACTCAGGTTTATATTTTTGGACTATTATAACAATCTTGAGATTTCCCATAATTGTTGCTTGGCACTTTAATAACTAAATAACCACTAAACAATATACGTATCCTAAAATACCTATCCTAAGAACCATCCTTGAAGACATACAAATCTATTGCAAAAAACAGCATTGCCGTTAAGCCGTTTCAGATATAAATAAATGGTAACAGACAAACAAGCTAACTTTAACGTCAAACTTATATACAAGCTTAGGTCGCGGGTAAAGGGGGGGGGGGGGGGGGGGGGGGGGGGTAAAAGATACACGACACGACAAATGAATGTATGGATATCACTCTTGCATCTATCCCTTTCTTTCCATTCATTCCATGCACATGCTCCGTTCAAAAACAATAAAGTTAGTAAATACAATGCTTGTATAATCCTACATATATATACTGTTAACGAACTCGGCAACGCGAACGACCGGCCGGCTATATAAAGAGCGGCGCGAGTGGCGCAAGCTCACTTCTTTCCGAAACGTTGCGCTGTGCGGACGTATTTTAACGAGTTCATGTTGTTTTACCGCTATTTTGTTCTTTTGGTTGTGTTCTTTGTAAATTCTAATAATAGGGGTTTTATGATTTTCCTTTTTAAAAATTGGTTTTATTAAACATCCCTAATAATACCTTATATCTGTATCGTCGACGTCAAAATTAGAAGTGTCAGTGGGACTAGATACGTCGGGAACGAACGGCGCTTGCATTTCTCTCAAGTTATCCCAATCCAATCCCGTGAACCAGGCGTGACTCTGAAATTAAACACAATTTAATCTATACTGATAATGAAGCCGAATATAAACTTATAGTTATGACGACCTCTGTGGCGCAGTGGGCGAAGGTCCGCCTGAGACGCAGAAGGTTGCGGGTTTGATTCCTGTCATGGGACAAATGTTTGTAAGATCTGTGAATATTTGTCTCGGGTCTGGGTGTTTTCCTATGTATAATATGTATGTATTCACAAAAAAAATGTATTAAGTAGTATATCAGTCATGTAGTTCCCATAATACAAGCTCTGCTTAGTTTGGGGCTAGATGATGCTGTGTGAAAAATGTCCAGCGTTTATTTATTATTCTTGTATTCTTCCTATAACCACCTATGGCTGTCAAACATGGCCCTTAACTAAAGAAATATCTGTAGACTTTCAACACAGTTTTTATAGAAGCATGATGACAATCTCTGTGGCGCAGTGGGCGAAGGCCCGCCTGAGACGCAGAAGTTTTGCATGAAAGAATAACAAACATCCATCCTCACAAACGATCGTGTTTATAATTGAAAAAAAATTGAAAAATTATTTTTTATTCCCACCTTAAAAAAAAGAAAACATTTTACAATCAAAGAAAACTGTTTAAAAGTAGGCTTAAGGTAGTTTTAGAAACAAGTTTAAGTGATACAACTAATAACCTACCAACCAACTAATAATAGTAATAGGATGTACTCTAGATTTTAAACTAGTATAAATAGTTAACAAAGGCAATTGAAATTGATAATGAAGTCTAACATTTGTCCCGTGACAGGCATCGAACCCGCAACCTTCTGCGTCTCAGACGGACCTTCGCCCACTGTGCCACAGAGGCCGTTGAACTTGAACAGAACACCATGTAATATGACCCTTCTATAAACAATACGTCATTACCTACTTTAAGGAGCTATGTAACCTACTATATAAGGTACCAATATTTATCTAAATAAATCAGTTATAATCCAGATCACAAATCTCGAGTATTTTACTTTCGCACCTCGCACCCACAACACAGCGGCTCTGTGTTGCCAGTTTTCGGTGATTTGTACCGGCGGCAAACGGCCGGCTGTCTTCGCCGGCGGTATAGTGTACCGTAGCCTTTACACATCACATTCTCACCTTGAAATCCTGCAGTCCATTCTTCCCGAGCCGCGTTTCGGATGCGCATATCAGACGTCTTATCAAATCTTTGGCTTCTTCTGATACCTGCGAATGTAAATACATCTTAATGGTGGATATAGCCTGTATACATCGAGCAGTTAACCCCGAGAGGCGTCATTGAACCACACTGTTCTGTCAACACATAAGTCTCTTAGGACTGATGTTGGCAAACGCGGACATTGTCATCGTCATTGCGTCATGTTGCCTGCTGTGCTCTGATTGGTTGAAACTACATTAACGACCAATCAGAGCACAGCAGGCGTGGCGGGACTCGCACGACAGTTGACAGAATTGTTTCCTAGCAAATTATCAAACATTGGCCTCGATTCTGTAGAGACACTAATTTAACTAAATTTAAACTGTCGCTCTCTTTTACTGATAGTGCAAGCAAGAAAGAGATAGCTACAATTTTAGTGCTGTCAAATTAGTTTACGTGCTGCTTTTTTTATGTTTATTTTATAGTCAGCATGTTTTGAAATTACGACTAAATTTGTATGGAAAATTTAAATCTGACTAATTTGACATCACTGAAATTGTAGCTATCTCTTGCTTGCACTATCAGTAAAAGAGAGCCATAGTTTATATTAAGCGATAGTTTAAATTTAGTTTAGTTAGTGTATCTACAGAATCGAGGAAATTGCGTCTCTTGGGGCTGTCTACTCTATGCCTGTATATTATGCCGTTAAAATCAAATGCCTTTTCGTGGAGACCAATTTTGTAAGTCGACGAAAAAGAGCTTAGTTTTTAATGATAGTGGAGTTTGTACAGTTCAAGTTTTTCGTCTGTTGACCAGTACATAATGTGGTGGTTATATTTTCCATCGGCCACTATTTATCCGGGTGCCAGACGCCATACGTTATCTTCGGACTTGCCTATAACTATCCCAAAATCATCAAAGATCTGCGCACTGAGTATGAATCGGAGGATGCCCATATTATGTATGAATTTCAAGTTGTGAACCAATAATATTAAAAAAAAGGAACATACTGTATTGACTTCGAATTAAATAACTTTAATTGACAATGCGGCCAGTATTTTGGGAACGCTTCCGTCTGGTAGTGATCTGGATCAGTTGAGCTATCTATAGATTGTTTGCAACGGTCTTTAGATAGCTTGCTGTTTCATCTGTATTTTTTGTATACACTTATATATATGCATTGTTGTATGAATAAATATATATGTAGTAAAAATTAACTTTTAATTCATTACGAACTGAGATCACACGAAGCAGCGTCTTTATCTGACTACCGAAACGCCCCTAGCCCATATGTACTCAATATGTTAATATGTTAACAAATAAGTTTATTTTATTTTTTATTTTCTTTTATGTATATAATTATTTCGTTAGTATTTCAATATTACTATCAATTATCTAAATGTATTTAAATATTTTTTTCACGGCTTCAACACGTTGTACCCAGATACAAAGTGCCCTATATGTTATTCTGATGAATAAGCTATATTACTGTAAAGTTTCATCAAAATCAGTTCAGTAGTTTTTACGTGAAAGAGTAATAAACATCCATCCTTTAAAAAAAAAACTAACAAACTTTCGCGTTTATGATAGTAGTAGGATAGTATTATAACATGATAGATAACCTGCGCTGCTTGTTCGTCGGGCGGCGGGCAGTGAAACGATCGCGCGTGGTTCATTATCTTCCCGTACGTTTCCACTAAAGATTCCGCGTAGAACGGAGTCTCGCCGAACAACATTTCGTACATGCAGACCCCTGCAATTAAAAAAAAAACACATGTTACCTTAATCTATACTAATATTATAAAGAGGTAATTTAACATGTTATTTAAATCTATACTAATTTTATAAAGAGGTAAAGTTTGTTAGTTTGTATCAAAGGGGGTAATTTCAGAAACTAATCATGCGATTTAAAAAAATATTTGAACAATATTTAGAATAAATTTTCAAGGTGGAACTTTCAGGGTGGAAATAGGCTATATATTATATTATCATGTTATATTAAAAGAACTATTTGTAGAGACCAATTTTGCAATAAATAATGCTGGACATTTTCACACAGCATCATCTAGCCCCAAAGTAAGCAGAGCTTGTATTATGGGAACTACATGACTGATATACTACTAAGTAAAAAAAAAAATCATCTGTTACATACATTTCAGCCAAGTAGGTATTGAACTTTAGTATGGAGCAGCAGATTTTTTTTTTCGCGTTCACAGTGTTGGTTCCATAGTAAAAGTGGTTCATAATGAACAACCCCCGAAAACTTCGGGGATTGAAAGTAGCCATGTACTTTCACTCCCCGAAGTTATCGGGAGTAGTCTTATTACACCCTGTATATATAACCTTCCTATCTTCAAAAAGCTATTGCACAGTCATTATTTGTCCTTATCTTAATGCTGATGAGTTGCATCATATAGATTATTTATGTAGGTATATGTATTCATGTATGTATGTATAAGTATATGTTTTATCTAATTATTCATCACTTTGTATTTCTGTATTGTCTATACACCACCGTCCTGTATCGTTCACGTAAATTCCTGTCCATCCAAAGGTTGTCTGGAAGAGATCGCTTTAAGTGATAAGACCGCCCATTGTACTCCCGCGATTAGCTTGTAATTTGCTCCGTTTGAATTTGTAAGCATAATATTAAGTGGTGTACAATAAAGAGTTATCTATCTATCTATCTATAACTCACCTAAAGACCACCAATCGCATTCAGGGCCGTATCGCCCCTGACCGTCTTCCATTGCCTGAAAATATAATAATAATAATAATCCCGCAGGGCGCGCTTGTGGCGAGCGTTCGGTGCGTGGCGACACCGCGGAGCCCCATTACTCCCTGGGGTCGACGGAGACCCCTGACCCTCGGCTTGCCTTAGCCGGCCGGTCGGAGGTGGAGGCGCAAGAGCGGAACCTATGCTCCAAGGGTGGAAGTGTTAAAGGCATAAAGCTGGGAGTAGCGTTCAGTGAAACTGCAGCACACCTCTCCACACCCTTTAGCCGTTCACACCAACGTTGCCTCTACGCTGGCTATCGTTGGCGGCACTTATGGGGCCCGTTTAGTGGACGGCAAGTCATCAACTGCCTATGATTTTATCAGAATTTCAGTAAGAATTGACAGGTGCCGTTTCATCCTACATAGCCCAGCAACCATTCCATAAGCATATACTCCTGCAATAGACTAGTTTATCACTCATACTTCCAAAAGTTTACATCAGTCGCCATCTACAAAATTCCGTTTTTTTTATATGATAATGTACAAAAGGCCTCTTAATGTTAGCTTAGGCTCCACTAAAGCCTGAGAATTGAAATAATTATAATAATAATAAGCCTGAGATTTTAAATAAAAAATAATAATAACACTGGCTATTTTTTCATAAAGCACCATCCCGAAGACCTCCGTGGCGCAAAGGGCGAAGGCCCGCCTGAGACACAGAAGGTTGCGGGTTCGATTGCCGCCACGGGACAAATGTTTGTATGATCTGCAGATATTTGTGTCGGGTCTGAGTGTTTTCTATGTATAATATATATGTATTTACAAAAAAATGTATTTAAGTAGTATATCAGTCATATAGTTAACACAAGCTCTGCTTACTTTGGGGCTAGATTATGTGTAAAAAATGTCCATCATTTTATTTTTATCTAGCCCCAAACTTGTACTTGTACTTGTACTTTAGAGCTTGTACTATGGGAACTACATGACAAATATACTACTTATAAATATATTTCTTTTTGTAAATATATACATATTAATAGAAAACACACAGACCCGAGACAAATATTTGCAGATCATACTAACATTTGTCCCGCGACAGGAATCGAACCCGCAACCTTCGCGTTCTCAGGCGGGCCTACGCCCACTGCGCCACAGATGTCGTCAATGTTTGGACGTGCCTCTGACTACCTTCCAACTTGATAACCTCTCATATCTAATTATGATTCTGAGGAGTTTTTTTTACAAGCTTAAGAGGCCTGCGTTGGATGAATTGCCCATACAAACGTAATACAAAAATAATTTGTAATTTAAGCTTATTTCCACAATATTATGCTATTATTTGTATCCAAATAGTATTTATCTAGGTACCTTGATAAATATTTATTTAAAATACTTACCTAAAATGAAATGTAAATGAATCACATTTTGCATATTTTTTACGTGATACACACATGTTACATACATGACATGTTTTCATCTTATTTGTTTCGTATTAAAAACAACAATATCTTACGTATAGTTTGATTAGGTACATAGCTTATATTGTCTAGTTACAGAATAACAATACGATGTGAAAAATAGAACGATATCTCAATCATCATTTTTGGTATTACGGAAACCACCAAATTTATAACAAATTCTAAAGGGCTAATATTGCTACCGTACAAGCACGGGTGGGACTGCATCAGCCAAAAAGAGATAGCGATATTTTTGGACGAATAGTGAATTGAACTTCAAATTGAATATTGGTGGGTCCTCAGCACGTGTGGCACCACTTTTGTTGCTACACACTTTCTCGAAACGAGGCCTCACTCTTTTCGTTTGGACGAGCTAGCACACCTGCACACCAACACAGTTGCATAATCGTGCTAGGCGCGAGGAAAGATCGTGTTGGCTCGCACATAGCACTCCACTCCATTACCACACCACACAACACGCACAGTGCAGAGTTTTCCCAAGACTGCCTCACTCAACTGCCTACGTTCAGAAACTGCCTCGCTGCCTTGCCTCAAATGTGGTACCACAGTGTGCTGGCTCAGTTGTAAAACTAGCCCTTCGCAGGATCCTCGTTTTCAAACAGTGTGCTACTAGAATTGAACCATGACTAGAATTGAAGTTGAGCGCTGTCCGCCGGATCCTTAACATGCAAATACAGACTTACCCGCAATATTTCAGGCGATATGTAATCCGGTGTTCCGACAGCAACGTTACTTTGAACCTGACGAAATAAAGGAACTCATTTATTACAGGACCCTCTTCGAAGAAACCTGCAGGATTCACTCACACATATATTTTACTAACTTCTACCCACGGTTTCGTCCGCGTGGTACCCGGATAAAAAGTAGCCTATGTGTTATTCTGATGTATAAGCTATATTACTGTAAAGTTTCATCAAAATCCGTTCAGTAGTTTTTGCGTGATAGAGTAACAAACACCCAGTCTCACAAACTTTCACATTTATAATATTAGTAGGATATGTTCAGTAAAAATAAATAATGCTGGATATTTTTCACTCAGCATCATCTAGCCCCAAACTGAGCAGAGCTTGTATAAAGGGAACTAAATGACTGATATACTACTTATGATACTATTTTGTTTGTAAATACATAATAAACATAGAAAACACCCAGACCCGTGACAAATATTTGCAGATCATACAAACATTTGTCCCGCGGCGGGAATCGAACCCGCAACATACTTGGCCTTCGCCCACTGCGTCACAGAGATTGACGAATCGCCATAAAGATTGATTTTTAATAAAAGGTCGGAAATTACACGATCGATGGTGATAAAGTTAATAACAAAGGAATCGAACCCGCAACCTCAATATCTCAATCAGCTACTCGATCACCAAGCCACGAAGGTTGTTAATTTTATGACGCCAATATAACTATTAGAGGAAATATGTAATTTATAGTGAAAACAACTCTTATGTACATAATTAAATTTGCAGTCACTCGATTTATGGCGTAATTGGCCAACGCATTGTTGATTCCAGTCAAAGATACGAAAAAAAAATTTTTTTTTAAATCATTTAAACGGCATTTTAGGGACTTTTTTATTTTTTATTTATTCATTTACAAAAACAATTTTACAACTACATCTGTAAATGTACTACAAAATAATAGAGATGAAACATTCGAACTATCTATAGATCGTTTGCTCCGATCTTTAGATCACTGTTAAACGTACCTTGCCATCTTCACCCAATCGAAGACATGATCCGAAGTCCGCCAATCGTATGTGACCGCTTGCGTCCAGTAGAACATTATCTGGTTTTATATCCCTGGAAATATTATTATTTTTTAGTTTTTTTTTTAATAATCAATAATATATAATAGTGATGCGTCGTACGCGGCTAGCTAATAAATAATAATCAAATAATTTATACAACACATTTTCTTAAGAAATTTAGTGATGTTTTCAATTTCATTTTCCATCGAAACTGATCATGGTTTTCGATCGTATTTTCCGATCGTATTTTATTTTTACCTGGTATTTTTGGCCATAAGTAAATATAATGATATTCAACTATAAAACTATGAAAATCTGATGTATGTTCAAAAAAATATTTATCTGTTTAAGAAAAATAAAGATAAACTCGCTGTTGCCACTTGTAGACTCCATAAAGTTAGTAAATCGTTTAAAGGGCAGGGTGTACGCTTTTATAACAAACTCCCAAGAGATATACAAAAAATTACAATTAACAAATTTAAAAACGTAATTAAACAAAAATATTATAAAAAGGCATAATATAACATATTGGATTATTTAGATGATAAAACTCTTGGAATTCAAAATGCTCCAACTCGATAAAACATTTAGATACCTACTAGCCTCTGTCCACGGCTTCACCCGTGCCGTACACGGATAAAAAGTAGCCTATGTATTATTCTGATGTATAAGCTATATTACTGTAAAGTTTCATCCAAATCCGTTCAGTAGTTTTAGCGTGAAAGAGTAACAAACATCCATCCTCACAAACTTTCACGTTTATAACATTAGTAGGATAGGATTAAACTCAAGTAGGTAATATAGGCAGCATTGCCAGATCACTTTTGTAACCTTTTGGGTGATTTTTTACTGTCAGGTTACTTCGTTTGCACAGTGGGCGAAAGCCCAGCTGAGACGCAAAGGTTGCGGGTTCGATACCCGCCGGTAAAATTTTGTATGATCTGCAAGTATTCTCTCGTAAGTAAGTCTCGGGTCTGGGTGTTTTTTATGTATTATATGTATGTATTAATAAAAAAAAGTATATAGTCATGTAGTTCCCATAATACAAGCTCTTATTAATTTGGGGCTAGATTGAAGCTGTGTGAAAAATGTCCATAAATCCTACTAATATTATAAACGCGAAAGTTTGTGAGGATTAATGTTCGTTACTCTTTCACGCAAAAACTACTGAACGGATTTTGATGAAACTTTACAGTAATATAGCTTATACATCAGAATAACACATAGGTTACTTTTTATCTGGGTACCACGCGGGTGAAGCCGTGGGCAGAAGCTACTAAATAAATAAATAAATATGTGGCTTTTGGCTTAGTGATGGATCTTTTTACATCAGTTATTTTTGTACATAATCTGCGGAATGAAACATGCCTGCACATACCTATGTACGTAACCGCTGACATGTACGCTCTGCACGGCGAGCACCATTTCCGCTATGTAGAACTTGGCCATGTCTTCAGGCAGCCGGTCCTCGAACTTCGACAGCAGCGTCAGCAGATCACCGCCGCAGTAGTAGTCCATCACCAGGTACTAACCACAAAAAAACGACATTCTGTTTATACCACTCTGACAACTATTTATACCATTTAATAATTTATAAAACATTTAATAATTTATAAGCTATTTAATATCATAAAAACGACTTCAATTAACGGGATATTGATAAAAAATCCAATATGAAATTTCGTCACCCATTTTTTCACTCTAAAGAGTTTGATTTTTACATAAAATGTATCCATATACATTTTATGTAAAAATCAAACTCTTTAGAGTGAAAACTACCCTTCAAAAAACCCGACTTCAAAGAACGGGATTTTGATAAAAATTCAAATATGTAATTTCGTCAGCCATTTTTTCACTCTTGGTAGTTGGATTTTTTTATAAAATTTATATGGGACTACCCTTGAAGTATAACCTATCCATTAAAAAATAATCATAAAAATCGGTTAATGATTGGCGAGGATATCGCGTAGCATACATACAAAAAAAACATACATACGAGTTAAGAACCTCCTTTTTGGTAGTCGGTTGATAATAATTAAATCGTGATATTCGCGATACGTTTGCAGTCCCAAGTTTAAGGTTTCTATCCTGTAGTTTCCTCTACTCTATCATCAGATCTTCACGTGCTTACGTTATTTTGCTAACTCGGAATGAATAAAAAGCAAAAGTAAAGCGCCAACAAAAAAATGTTTCGGCTAGTCGTGATTCCATAAGATTATGATGTTTTTTAAGTTTTATGGGAAATATAGCAATGTTTTAGGAATAAAACTTTTATGGGACCACCTCGGGATCATTCTCTAGACAACAACAATCATCAAAATCGGTGAATAATTGACGAAGATATCAAGTAACAAACACACATGATAAAAAAAAACATACTGAGTTGAGAACCTCCTCCTATTTTTTAAAATTATGTATATTTTTTTTAAATATAAAATTTCACTTTAACGGGGGGAAATGGGGATTTAACTTTGTATAAAAATAATCTTTAAAGATAGAAACATAAAAATTGAAATTACAGCTACTGAGCATAAATAAGAAATGACATGTTTCAGGGTTTATGTATTTTCACATTTAAAGGGGGGTAATGGGGGTGAAAGTATGTATGGGCTTTTTTTAAACACTACGCGTGCAAAGCCGCTGACAATAGCTAGTTAATTTTAAGACTGTGTTAACCCGGAGTAAACCTAACTGATATAATGAGAGCAAATAGAAATAGCACGCCAATTTTACCAAATTGTGTTCATCTTGGAAGGCATAGTGTAGGTTGGTTATCCATCTCCTATCACCGAACACCAGGACGTCTCTCTCCTCTTGAAAACAGGCCGTTTCCGCCCTCTGTTGGGGAAAAAACATAGTAAAATTAACAGCGGTATTAAAACCAAGGTTCCCCTCTCATTATAATTCAATAACGCACGAAAATCGGGAATCTTAATTTTTATCGAAAATCTTTAAAAAAAACCCTAGAGAGGTGCTTAAATAGGTATTGGCATCGATTCTCTTGTTCACTAGCTAAACTTAAATTAATAATAATAATGCTGGATATTTTCATACAGCATCATCTAGCCGCAAAGTAAGCAGAGCTTGTATTATGGGGACTACATGACTGATATACCAGAAAGGTTTTTTTTGTAAACACATACATATTATGCATAGAAAACACCCAGACTCGAGACAAATATTTGCAGATCTTACAAACATCTCTCCTGCGGCGGGAATCGAACCCGCAACCTTCTGCGTCTCAGGCGGGCCTTCACCCTCTGCACCACAGCGTTCGTCCTATTAAAAAAAATACCTTAAGCATTTCCCACTTGTTGAGTATCTTCATGGCATATACCCTCTCTCCCGTGGTGGTGGAAACGGCGCCGCTTGCCGTGGAGACCGTGTTACTGCTGCCATCTGTGCCCTAGAAACAACACTAATTAAATGAATTCATATTCGGGGGTTGAACAGTCCCCCAAAATCCATCATTCAGCATTCGCCTTATGGCTGGGTGCATAAAGGTTAAATTCGCACTTGAATTTTTACTTAGCACCTAAACAGTCCCCTAGGGCAGCCCCTATTTGACTATGAATTCGGGCCTAAAAGTATGACCACAGATACAGATAAAGATGTGCAACCACAGTTTTAATCAACTGCCCAGAGTGTGTCTAGACAAATACCACATTCTGTTGACGTTAACGCCTGCGGAAAGGTTGAATTGTATGGAAATAACATTAGCTGTGGAAAAGCCACGTTACTAATGCCGTGTTTCTCCTTGATAAATTTGCGTTAGCGTGAAAGGAAAACTAAGCGTGAGGTATTTGTCTAGACCCCTGGATATTTCCAGTATGTTAGGATGTCGAAATTGCCTCGTAACGTCTTACGTTTAAAATATCCTACTACTATTATAAATGCGAAAGTTTGTGAGGATGGATGTTTGTTACTCTTTCACGCAAAAACTACTGAACGTATTTTGATGAAACTTTATAGTAATATAGCTTATATAAGAACAACACATAGGCTACTTTTTATCCGGGTACCACGCGGACTCCGGGGATCCCCAGGGAGTCTATACAAATACCTCACGTAAAGGTAAAACTTGGCAGCTGTCACGTGACATTTCCGCAGCTAATGTCATTCCCATACAATTCAATCTTTCCGCAGGCGTTAACGATAACAGAAAGTGGTATTTGTCTAGACCCTTTTTTACTGTTTCAACAGAGTAACGTCAGGAAAATAATAAAAAAAGCCAAACACGATGAATACCCGTATAAAAAATAAGAAGGTCCTCATAAGCCGACGCACCATCAGAGGTCAAATGTTATTATTTAAAATATTGTTGACTCCCCATATCTTGTAGGTCAGATTGGTTTAAAATGTCCTCGTTTAAATGCCCGTCATACTTATAAATAAGCTTTTTATCTAGAATATTTAAGAACGAACTATGCATGCCATCCATTTATCCCACGAGCCAGTAAGTTACACAAAGATCAGTTTTCTGAGTGACATTTTTTCGATATCGGCTAATATGTTTAAAAAAAAAGTGTCCCTCATTTAATAGCTATGCAGGTAACTAAATGGCCTCGATTCTGTAGTACACTAACTAAACTAAATTTAAACTGTCGCTCTCTTTTACTGATAGTGTACACAAGAAAGAGATGGCAAGAATTTTACTGCTGTGTGTTGCTGTCAAAACAGTTTACGTATCGCTTTTCTTCGTGTTTATAGTCAGCATGTTTTGATATTACGACTAAATTTGTATGAACAACTTAAATCTGACTAATTTGACAGCACTAAAATTGTAGCTATCTCTTTCTTGCTTGCACTATCAGTAAAAGAGAGCGACAGTTTAAATTTAGTTTAGTTAGTGAACTACAGAATCAAGGTCAATATGTACCTATTTATATTCATTTATTTGTAACCTAGTGTAAGAAGTACCGTCTTGTTTCAAAATTATTTATATACACGGTAAAAACTGATTTCTTATAGAAAGACAAATTGCTTTCCATTAAGGAATTTTTATTACCTCCAAGAAAATGATTCTCTCCCTATAGACGCTAGACAATAATTTCTTCGTAATAGTAAAAAATCATCTCATTTTATTTTATTTGTTACAAGATAAATAAATTTAATTCAAGAAACATATTGTTTTATTTATGACATTTATTTGATACGACATAAAATAAGTCAAAAACATATGTTTATTTCAAAAACATATTTCTTTTCAAGTAAGAACTAAATTGAGAAAAATATTGTCATCAAAAAAGATAAGCAGCTTAATTGGTGTAAGAATCATTAGTTTTTACCATTTATCTTGATATTTTAAAAAGTTTGTGCCTTAATAAAAATAAAATAAAATAAGAAACTCACTTGCATGAAAGACGCTCGGACGACGCACACTTCACCGAACGCACCTCGACCTATCACTTTCACTAACTCAAAGTCATCGCGCGTAAGTCGCAGTCGTTTGAGAGACGTCACTACTGGTTTCACTGTAAAAAAATAAAAACACATTTGTAAGAATTGACAACCACTGTGGTGCAGTGGGCGCAGGCTCGCCTGAGATGCAGTAGGTTACGGGTTCGATTTCCCGCCGCGAGACAAATGTTTGTATGATGCAAATATTTGTCTCGGGTCTGGGTATGTTCTATGTATAATATGTATGTATTTACAAAAAAAGTATATCAGTAGTTTATCAGTAGTAGTAGTAAATAAATATAATGCTGGACAGTTTCACGCAGCACCATCTAGCCCCAAACTAAGCAGAGCTTGTATTATGGGAACTACATGACTGATATACTACTTATATACATTTTTTTTGTAAATACATACATAATATACGTAGAAAACACCTAGACCTGAAAAAACTTACAAACTTTACCTCTTTGTAATATTAGTAGTATAGATAACGAGTTAATTGTATGTGGTGATTACAGACGCGATTGTTTCATACATTTCCTCTAGTGTGTGGGATAAAATACAATCGAATACAGAACCTAAGCGAGAGGAAAACTTACCGTATCTGATGAAATCCGCAACTGGTTTCTCTCTCCTCAGACTGCTGTTACAGCACTCGTCATAAAGAACCAGCAGCGCATCCACCAGCGTCTCCACGCTGAGGCCGGCGCGTTGAGGCACATTGCGCCCGCAAGCGAACATGGACTCGAGCTGTTTCAGTCGTTTGATGCCGAGCACTGTGAACAGAAATACAATTAATGAAAAACATTTAATAAACACTACAAAAAAATACAACAAATTTTGCAGGTTTAAGAAGCCTGCGTTGGATGAATTGCCCATACAAACGTAATACCATAGTCATTTGTAATTAGAGCTTATTTCCACCATATTATTTTTTCAAAATACATACCTAAAATGGAATGTAAACGAATCGCATTTTGGATATTTTTACGTCATACATGACATGTTTTCTTCTTATTTGTTTCGTATTAAAAACAACAATACCTTACGTATCGTTTGGTTAGGTACATCGATTATATTGTCTAGTTACAGAATAACAACACAATGTGAAAAATACAACAAGTTTTCATTCATCTTTTTTGATATTACGGAACATCACCAAATTTATAACAAACTCTGAACGTTTAATATTGCTATCGCGCAAGCACGGGCGGGCCTGCATCAGTCAAAAAGAGATAGCTATATTTTTGGACGCGCGTCGATTTTAAGTTATGAGCGCTGTACGCCGGATCCTTAACATGGCGGGACTGTAGTGAAACAAATATTAAAAGCACGTCCAAAACCTCGCGAAACATAACCCCGCGTACGTCCTAGTACATAAAAAAATATCGCCTTAGGTACTATACTTTTATGAGTGGTTAGGTTATATTGTCTATGTCATAACAATTATATATTTTTTAGTGGTAGCTGTGAGGTCAGCAGCTACATCGGTAGACGAGGCTGAAAAACAGCGTGGCTTAGCCCTCGGACCTTTTAACTTACATACGAACATACCTTCTCCCTGTACCTACTATTTTAAATACCTACTTATTATATTATACTTAGACTAGGTCTGTTTGTTTAAGTGTAAGTTTTATTTATTTATTTAAGAGCGCGAGCCATGTTATCATAGAAAATTACTGACGCGACGCGATTAAGGAATAGATTGTATCTCGTTATCTATTTTAGCTAAGTCAAAACTAATTATAAGAACGGAAAGCTTATTTACTAAGGAATTTTATTATGTCAACAGAAAATCACAAAGACGTAATATTTTTTTTAATAGCGGGTTAATTCGACCGCCCATCAGAATTGTGATCTTGCCCGTCAATTTAGTAACTAGTTCCATCCAAAGGTTGTCTGGAAGAGATCGTTTTTAGCGATAAGACCGCCTGTTGTACCTTTTATGTTTATAAATTCCTGTGTTTTGTATTTTGCTTTGGTGTGCAATAGAGTTTATCTATCTATCTAGTCTATATACTGACTAGCTTCTGCCCACGGCTTCGCCCGCGTGATACCTGGATAAAAAGCAGCCTATGTGTTATTCTGATGTAAAAACTATATTACTGTAAAGTTTCATCAAAATACGTTCAGTAGTTTTTGCGTGAAAGAGTAACAAACATCCATCCTCACAAACTTTCGCGTTTATAATATTATTAGTAGGATTTAGTAATTCAGGATATTAGTGTCGGAAACACTGCATGAGGAGTACGCAAACAATTTAACATGTGGTTTGCGGAATAATCACTTATTTTTAGAACTTTATTAAAAGTACGTCAGTCATTGGAGAGGTCAATGAAGTTTATAAAACAGTTATTGTGGTTATTTTTATATTATAAGCATTTATGCAGCTTTTAAAGGATATTTTTTAATGTATTTAAGCATACCCAACTCCTTTGTCTTGTTATATTAACATCAAAGTATATTATTTTTACGTACACCCAAAAGTCCTGATATTGTAGGCATTTTTTAACACCAAAGCCGAAAAATGGTTATGGCCTATTATGTATACCAGATATTATTTATACCAGAAACCTGGACTTCAGTCAATGTCAATAAGATTTTTGTAACCAATTAAACCAAACCATATAAAATAAGTTTTAAAACTTGTAAGTAACTCTCTAAAAAAATATTTTGTAAAGAAACTCTTAAAGGCGCCACAACCTGCTTAGTTATGTTTAACGTGGTGTGCTATGTAGACTGTGTCTAGTTATGTATTAAATTCGTATTTTCTTATGATAAATAAAGATCCTTTAAACAAAAAAAGTCAATGTCAATAGGTATTCACTAATTGAAATCTCAAAGGATCGATCCCGTAATTTTGATAAAAATACTTATTTCAAACCTATCTCAGGAAAGAGTCTCTCACAAAACAGGTTTTGTGATTAATTTAACTACCACCTTAAATTATGAAAGAACTATATTGTAATATTTTATAAGGATAAAACAAACCATTTTTCTTAGTGTTTTTTACAGAATCGTCGAGTTTTGAACTAAGCGAATAAAATACACTTATAAGTGAATTTACGCCGAGTTTGATTCGTTCTTAAATACGGGCAATAAGTTCTCAAAAAAGCAAAATACAAGGTTAAAATCTCAAAATCACCAGATAACAGTAAACGATAATCAAACCCGCCTCTCATTTCCCATCCAGCCACTAATACGCGACAACCTTCATAAACCTGCCATGTTTTGTGAATTCAATTCACACCATATTGTAACCGAAAACCATATCCTCAACAATATACAGGAAACGCAGAAAAAGGATTGCATTACGTTACTATTACATCTTCTGTGGCATCACCATAGAAAACAAAGGTCATACAATTGTATGAATCAGAGCTTGCTAATTAGTTAGAGGAGAGCCTTGGTGAGATAATGAATGATTTAGGTAGTTGTAAGAATCAAGGAGCTATTTGTGCTACCACACTTAATAGTGCTATAATAATATGCTATGTCCGTGCCAGATGGAAAAAGTCCACTGCTGAATTTAAGCCTTCCCAAAAACAGCCCGCTTAGCATGACCACCCAAGAAAATGTTTTGTCTACGAAAGAGAAGACAAAAACTATTTCTGTCGCCTATTCTGTCAAACAAAAGAGGAAATAATTTTGTCAGCGGTAGACAAAATTGTTGTCTTGGGTCTTCATGCTAAGCAGGCTGGTATGATAAATGGGCTTGAGCTAACTCCATCCACTTACTTTCTGGGATTCCAGACACAATAGAAAATCTGTAGTGTCTCAACCAGCCTCTACAATAACAAAAACGTAACGGCAAACAGCTTATTTAGCAAAACGCTTCTATATGTTGGAAGATACTTAATGCTAAAAACGATTTTTAGCATTAAGACCGCCAAATGTATCTTTTACTTATATTCCTATAGTTTTTTTTATTTTTCTTTCTTGTACACAAGTAAATCTGTACTTTACCTGTCTATTAGGCGGGATGGAACGACATTACTTAAAGAAGTAATTGTTGAAAAGATTATCTTACCAGGCACATTATTGCTTGGCACTGCAACATCTGTTGATGGATCTTCCTCGTCCGACATTGTGACTTCACTTCACTTCATATCCTAGTGAGATTCAGTATAAAACACTACACTTCATGTTCTAGATTCAGTATAAAATCTACAAGGCTTAATGTATTGTCTTCATAATTGATCAGCTTCTGGAAAGATGGAAACAGATATTTAGTTGAGTTAAGCATATCATACCGCAACGCTTCCTTGGCTGAACCCGACATCTGCATTTAGGCTGCCATGGTGTGGTAAGAGAGTTGCTATAGGGAGATCGAGAAAGAATTGGGCGAGAGGTTTGCCAGCCTCTGCGAGCAAACTTCTGCAGAGCAAACTTATACCAAACTTGGTATACATCAAAGTATATTTATCTATTCATTTATTAAAAGTGAATAAAATAAAATAGAAAAGAACTTGAATGTTCAGGTGTATGAGCAGTTTTTATACACAGAAAAATATTTTTTTTCTGTGTACAATATGAAAAAAGTGTTTTAATTAATCATTAATTGCAGAGAAGCTGCATAAGCTGACCATAAATTACTGCTCTCATTAGTTAATTACCATTATTAGACATAAGTTTTCCTTGTTCTCTAGATATTTCATGAATATAAATCCAATGTTAGAATATCCTCTTGTTATTGCATACCAATGTTTCTACAAAAATAAAGATTCAGAGATATGTGTGGGTGGTATGTTTTTAATCCGGAAGATTTACAATCAAGCCTCATGTTATTTTTATTTGGATCACTTTAATGAGTAAAGTGATCCAAAGTTATGAGTTAATCTTGAAGAATGTGTCTACTTTTTTACAGGTGTTTGTAGCTTAAAATGTTAAGAACTTTCATGATACAAATATAAATAACTAGCTACTGTCCACAGCTTCGCCCAAGTGGTACCCAGATAAAAAGTATCTTATGTGTTATTCTGATGTATAAGCTATATTATAATAAAGTTTCATCAAAATCGGTTTAGTCGTTTTTGCATGAAAGAGTAACAAACATCTATCCTCACAAACTTTAATGTTTATAATATTAGTAAGATAAGATTTATTTACTGTTTTAGATAGTTATACAAACCTGGAATGATAAATAAATACACTAATTCATACTTGAGTCAATGAATTATAAATGCCCTTATTTACACATATAGTTTATGAATGAGTTCATATTTATATATTGGTGCACTATAAGGTCATTGTACTGAGGAAATAATTTAACAAAATTGTGAGATTACATATGCTGTGATAACACTCAACTATTTAGCTATTGTCATTACCGGAACATTTAACCCTATATTTTTAGAGATATTTTGGGCGGAACTATCCCCCAGTGAATCGTCGGCTGGTTTCGAGACAGGAAATCAAACCTAATACCTATTGTCTACGCCACCCAATCCGCTAATGCTTTCTACTCGTTCTCTACAAGGTTGCTTTTGTCATTCAACACCACAATACTTTCGAAATCTCCCTAGTCGATCGTTTATCAGCATTTTACACCAACAAAAAGAATATGAGAACCACCATGACATATCACCGATTTCCGCACCAGGCCTATAAATAAACAATAAGATATACTTGCGCGCAGCGAATATACGATCCAGTTGTTACTTTTTTATTTCCATCATATTTATAAATCGCTCCGAACTGAATACAATAGCACTGAGATCTTAACCTATATTTTTTCTATCGATTGTTATGCAAAAACATTGAGATGAGTCATCGTTTAAACTTTTTTATCACACCAATACCATCTATACTTAATTCACCTGATAACTCAGCAAACTTTATTTGATTTGGACTACGGCTACTGTATCATTTTGATAAAATTATTCTTGAACCCAATCGACTTCAGACATTTTTACGGGAGACATTGATAGTGTTGCTAACTACAAAAAACTTTTGATTTTGACATGACCCAAAAACCGGCATTTCCGATAAAACCTTTAAAACGAAATAAAACAACAATAAAAAGAAAAAAAGCTTCAGATGACTCTTTAAATACGGTTTCAGTTTCAGCAACCTAGAAGAAATTAACCACGTGAACTGTTTAACAACAGTTTAACTTATGCGAGCTTACTTTATAAGACTAGCAAAATGAAGGCAAAATGCTACTGACCTGCTACTGTTTGCTAAATTCAGAAGTCGTCAAACTGGCAATGACTGTACCGGATATAAATGAGATTCGATGGTAAAAGGACTATCCTATTACAAATAATAATAGTAATCTTGATTAAAATATTTAAAAAAGTAATTAATAAATAATTTTAGTTTATAACAAGGTGTAAAAAATAATGTTTATGTAGAAAAAACGTATAGTTCCTATAAATTCCAACGTAAAAAGTACTGTTATTGATAGAGCGTCATTTGTACGTAATGGAGTCGATGTTCCTCGCAACAAGTTGTGATTGATTTATTTGTGATTTATTTAGAGAAATCTCACATAAAACTGTGTAATATTGTGTTCTATTGGATTGCAGTGAATGGTTACAAACGATTTATGGATCTTAACGACAGTGATAATTACAGAAACAACCTCGTTTCTTCAATGGTATGTACGACATCAAAATATTTTGGAAAGTTCATTGAATTTGGCATCTAATCTGTTATTTCCCGCAATATTCTTATCAAATATGTTAGCTTACAATGCAAACAAACAATTTAATGCATAATATACACGGCAGAGTGTCGTAACTAGTCTAAAACATGAAGGCTTTGTCGCGCGCGTAATTGAGTAGCTATTTCAAAAGGTCATGCATTCATGCTTAACTTTTTGTTTCCAGAATCATGCTCACAACGATATAAACCAAACACGCGTGTGAGGACACCGTGGATAAAGTTCTGGAGTGTGAAAATACGCGAATGGTTTTGAGAGGGTTCTGCAAACCTCTGTCAGATGCTATGGCCTCAGACCAGCCTGTCAAAAAGAAACAACGTATTGACGCGCCCGATATAGACGATGGGAGTGACAGGTCCACAGAAGAAATCCTGACTGACATATTTGATTCAGAAACCCCTCCAGCAGATACATCTGAGGATTTCCTTCCAAGGAATGGTGAGTCTCCAGATAGTGGTACAGTAAGTGAGGATGCTGTTGACTGCTCAAGTATTCTCAGACACCCAAGAGATGCTGGAGTGGAAATCATACCATCCAGCTCAAGTACAACTCCGCAATGGACCTCCGAAAACGATAAACTGCTTGCTGAACTCAGGACACTCCAAGATGCCCTCGTAGGCCAATGCTTATGTCGATTTGATGAAACTCATGTACATGGACTTTTTGATAGACAGCTAAATATTGTATCCTGGCCATTAACATGCTCCCTTACCTACCTTTCCACCATGCAGCTAATGTTTGATATGTATCTAAAACAGAACAACACAGGGACAATATGCTCAAGGCTAATGCAGGCCTGTGACCTTTTTGTACGTAACAGGCATGATTGGATCACAGAAGTTGTTGAACTAGCTGACCATAAGAGTAAATTCATGACCTTTGTTGCTAGCCGAGTACTGGCTAGCTTTCTAATAGTCTCTAAAGACACTGTAGATGAGAATTGGCTGCAACAAATCGCCGAAAATATCTATCTCTTTGATAGGATAAACAGGATAACTGTGCAAAAGATCAACTTCAGCCTGGATATTATCAAGAGGATAGTTGAATGGAAGGATGTGGAGCAACATCCATTAGAAGAATGCAGTTTCTCGACAGCAACCGTTCAGGAAGACAATCCATTCAGGAGTACTGTGGGGTATGGAACTAGCAATACCACAGAAGCATCAAGCTCTCACAGCAGCTCTCTCAATAATGCTTTTTCTAACCTACAAACCCATGGGGCTCCATCAACATCTTCAGAAGAGGGGAGCTCCACATTGAAACTCCATGAGCCAGTATTAAAACCCACAGATGATGGGAGAATGGAAGAGCTGGCATCTCCAGAACCACCTCGTTCAAGATTAGAAAGAGTCAATGAACATGGCTGTGTTACTGTCGTACTAACTGACTCTGAATCTTTTGATACATCTCACATAAAATGCCTCACGATAAAGACCTTGGAACTTCATTGGCCGGTCTTAGTAAAAAATATGAAGCTGATTTTGCTACGGTACCTGAATTTACCTAACTCCGAAAACTGTATTCTCACCTTCTTTTCTCTGTGGGAAAATATTATTAGCGTTAAAGCGAATCTCTCTGTTATAGACACTAAACCCTTCTATGCAGATTTGCAAAGCTTTGTTGATTTACTGCGAAATACAGTTTTACCAAGTCTCATTTACACGCATTTGCTTAGCCTTTTCAATGAAGTCCTATGCTATGGTTCAACCTTAGCTCTGCAGGACATGTTACCTGAAGAAATATGCTGTTTAGCACACTCCATAGTCAGATATGTAAAAGATTTCAGGTTATTGAGTGATGTGAGGGTGCAGAGCAGTCGGAGTGGATTTGGCTTCCTTGCCCATGATTGCCAAGTCATAAGAGACTACACTTTGGGCCCTGAGGTAGCCCCCATCTCCTCATCAATACAACTCGTAGATCAGAGCTATGGCGATGATGAAAATGAGTCTACTCAAAGAAGCGAAGTAGACAAAACTATGTTACAAAGAATGTCATTGCTAGTTCTAAAGTCAGTTGCTGTCACAGTGAAAGAGATGAGATGTGATTCATCTGACAGCTCAATTGACTCCTCAGATTACAATGCGATACAGGACATGCAGATTGTTGAAAGATCAATCCGTGATGTTCTTAAAAAACTTGATGTTTTCATCAGAAATAATCTTGAATTCCATCCTGAAACACCATTCACGAAAATGCTCATTCATCTCTTTAGCGAACAGGATGATTACCTGATTGAATCAATGGTATGTACACTTGATATAACAGTGGGTATTGTGTACAGGAATTCTGTGTACCCAGATCTGATTCCAATGCTCAATCCTATATCCTCATTCATTGAGTTTTTGAAGGTAGTTTCACATGATAGTGATGTTTTACTCGACTATCTAGTTAGCAACGAGACCTGCTTTCTCTTATACCTGTTGAGGTTTTTAAAGTATGTGAGAAGAAACTGGGCCAAGTTCCTTGAAACTTGCCAGCGTACAGATTCTGGGAGCAATAGGGGATTGGATGATACAATGAGGGTGCTAATAAGATTGAGACTCCAGATCAGCAGATTGGTGTCCAAGTCACTATTCCCTTATAACATCAGCCCAGTTCTAAGGCTTTTGGAAGTGTGTGAAAGCTTGTATGAGGGGAATGAATTTAGCTGAGTTTTCTTGCTAAATGTTTAATACAATACTTTTGAGAATGAAGTAATTAAAAGAAATGATTTGAGAAATACTTGCTTTGTAATTGGAGTTGATAAAAACATAAGCTCCTTGGATATAAGTTGATGGAATGAGTTAACTCATACTAGGTGTAAATTATGTTTAGTCCGTTCCTAGGGTTTAAAATTTAAACCCTAGGAATAGAAAACTTTAAAAGGTCTTCCTTTGAGAGGCTACTGTACAGTATAAATGCTGATTTGCATATATTTAAATAAAATGTTATGTAAAAAGTTTGAACTTTCCAACATTCCAATACCTTTTTAAAGTATGTGTTGATTTAATTTAAATAAATTTTAGTGGTGGTAATTAATGTCTTCCCTAGAAAATTTGATTATGCATATATTTTTTTAAGTAATTGAAACAAATTGCCACAGATAATTTTCACACATAATTTAATATTACTGCCAACCTGTTGAATAAAAATACCTTAAAATGTGCCTTACCATAAATTAATAACCTAGGGTGCTCACAATATAATTAAAGTATATATTTATTGCACAATTTGTGTAATTTTAAAGAAATTGCTTAGATTTTTTTCATAATAAGTTTTAAATTAATATTAGAACTTAGTGTTAATTTATTATAGTTTAAAATTTGGTTGTATTATAATTATTTAGTTTGAATTAATATTTAGCATATTATTATTAATGCGGGTTTAATATTTTTTTTTACTTTTACTAAATTATAACTAAATATTAATCATGCCACAACCTTGTAAATATAATTGCCATCAGTTTACCATTTAATATTAATTATAATCAGTATTAATATACAATATTTTAATTTATATCAACATTTAGAGGAAATAATTTGGAAAATATGTTGCTTGTTAATGATCTTTTGATATTTTTAATAAATCCTTTTCTGCCATTTGAGCAAACAGACTGGGTTTTCTAGAACATGGATGTTATCCTAAAAGGGAAAGATTCTGTCTCAAGTTAAAGGTGTGATTATGCATTTTTAATATTTGGAAGTTTTGTTTCAAACTTTATTTTCTAAAAAATATTTAATCAAGCAACATTGATTGATTACATAAACTACGGGATCTTTATTATTTTATATTATGGTAGCTTTAAGTAAGGGAACGAAAACAGACTGTTATGTAGGTAAAATAAGGTCCATTTTGTTACTTCCATCTAGTTTAAGGGTTCAGTCTAACAATATTGTAGTAGGACATTGTTATTATGCGTAATTGTTCGTTTATTGAATCTCAAAAAAATGCAATAATTAAAATCATTTTACAGTTACAAGACAGTCAGATCGGGCAAACAATTAAAAGTTAAATCACCTACTTTTTAATTTTAATTTTAATTTTAAAAGTTAATATTTCTTATCTCAAGCTATCGAGTCTTATATTTTGTCCGTTGATAATTAAGTTTCTTAAGCTATGATAGGGGAATTTATTTTTCTATTATTTATATAGGTACAAAAAATAGTACACCAATGAGTAATATTTTAATTTAAAGCATTGTTATTTTAATAATACATTTTTCTTCTCGAAATTAAACACCAGTTCGATTATTTTTCAAAACCTAACCTAAATTTAAAAAAAGACTAGTATACGCGACAACGAACCGTAAAAACTTTATTAGTTATACCTTTGCGGAATTTCACTCCGAATCTTGCCATATTTCTTTTCAACTCATATCAATTCTAAATATAAATAAAGACAATAAAAGAATTATATTCATTTTGTTCAAATATTTGGCTGTTGATTCAAAGTAAACAGAAACAGTAAAAAGTTATATTAACTGTTCATTAAGGGCAAGTTTACAATATTGTAAAATAGATATATATCTATTTTGAAAAATGTATATGTGTAATTGATATCAGTAATTAAATGCTTACAGTCTCACAAAATAATAAGTAACCGATTCGGGAAGTTTGCCTTGATTTGAATATCATCATCAACAGCAGAAGAAGTCCACTGGACATAAGCCTCCTCCAAAGAGGCCATGAATTTAATCCATGTAGTATCAAATTGATCATGGCTTAGCTATTATTAAATGCAAAAAAAAATGTTAATTGTTTGACTGCTATTTAATGGCAAGTTCGTAAAATACAAACAAAATATGTGTAGGGAGTTCAATGGCAAACTCAGACATGATTTTAAATATATGATTTTTAGAATATTGTAAACTTTTAAAACTTCGAAAATCAAAATGATGTTTCTTCATTTAGATAAATAAGCACTTGTTATTAGGTAACATAATTTAATTTAAATAACGACAATAAAATCAAATATTTTTGTATATGATGATAAAAACTATTTTATTCAAGGTACCTCTGTCATTTCTATGTTTATTCATAACAGTCCTGAGCCACACTAATAAATAAATAATGCTTGACATTTTTCACACAGCATCATCTATCTAGTAAGCAAAGCTTGTGTTATGGGAACTACATGGCTAGTATATTTTCTGTTGTAAATACATACATCATTATATATGGAAAACACCCAGACCCGAGACAAATATTTGCGGTTCAAACAAACATTTTTCCCGCGGCGGGAATCGGACCCGCAACCTTCTGCGTCTCAGGCGGACCTTCGTCCACTGTACCACAGAGATCGTCAAATTCCCGCTAGTTTTTTTTAAGCGCTTGAGATATACTTATTGTACTTAGAGCCCGGTTAAACTAACGGGGAGGAACTTTGGATAAAGTATTCTAAAGTTACTGATATTATGGTTGCGAAAGACTAAGCACGGATGTTAAAAATGCCTATTGCTGAGAATCTTAGTAACAGCTCATCCGATTTGAATGAAATTTTGAATAAGTCTGTGACCTAGAAAAACATGAACTCGCAGGATACTCTTTACTCGGGTACTATGCAAGCGTAGCCGTGGGCAGAACTGGTATAAATCATATGGTACAAATTATTGATGTTCTGCGGATATTTTAGTAATTCCACGAGTATGAACCTCACATAACCCTGCCACACCATAAATATGTTAGGGTATCTGAGTAAATGTACCCATATTTGCATCAATAATAGTTCTATTTCGATGACTTTCAAATCTAATGATATGATGAGTTGGGACAATCAACTACCATTGTCTTTTGAAATAACAAGATAAACGAATATACTTTCTCCTGTGATTAAAACTACTATTGATCTTATGGCCGTGGGTTGGGCAGGATTCGGGAACAGAACTCTGCATCTCTCAATAAAACAACATCAATAGGTGGACGTATCACCAATTTATATTTCTATCATAATTTACAACGTCTCATACAAATCATTGTACACCATAGATTAATCTAACATACATGTCCATAGGAATATTGCTTGTGTTTCTGGACCAGTCTAGAAATATATAAGTATAGGATGTCCTAGTTGAAAACTTAATTAATCACCATCATTATGAGGGCAAATTATCTGTCAGTTGAACCAGGACAATATTTCTTCCTCGTGGCTCAACCTTGAACATTGTCAGGTGTACCACGGGTCGGGAGCAATTAAAACCCAGCTATAGGAACTATAGAAGGTTAAAAATCAATGAAAATTAAGAATTCGTTGTAGCGTTGAACCAAGGACAATATTTCGTCCTCGTTGCTCAACCGTGAACATTGGCAGCTGTACAACGGGTCGGGAGCCAAAACCCAGCTATAGGAAGATCTTAAGTATCGAACGACAAACCAGCACCTGTATATCACGCAAGTGAGTGCCATTCATAATGGCACTCACTTGCTTCCTTAAGCAACTAACTAACGCGTTCCGCACAGATACCATAGGTTGTCAAAAAAACAATGAATATAAAGAATTCGTTGTAGCGTTCGGTTCTGCGAGCGCAACCTAGAATAAGCAGTAGGATAATCTCTGAACGTTTTAAAACTGCTGTATAAACTGGTTGTATGAACGGTATGTAATTTTCTGAGCCTTTCATGCTAATTTTTACGTTATAACCTGCCGTAAGTCCTGTAAAACAAGAACAACGAAATAATTGGGTTTTTAAATCATATGATGTCTTCACTTTCCTTCATTATCCCAAACGTTGTCGAGTAGCCAAGCCAAAACGCTAAGGAATTGTATAGGAAGTAAAAAAAACGTGTGCTCATAAAAAAATAAAATCCTACTATTAGCATTTATAAATACGAAAATGCGGTTATTGCTAATTTTCGTAACAGCTTAACAGAATTAGATGAAATTTGTAGGTACAGTTAGATTACGTTACCCAAAATATCATAGGTAGGATAAAGCTACTTTTTATCCGCGACTACAGGCTATTTAAAAATGTTATGTGAGTTCCTATTGCTGAAAGCAATTTCATTTAGACAACCCTTATTAATAAACAGGGTTTCATTCATTCAATATTGTCGCAGCGCGACATCGATCTTTTAGTTTAAGTTACATCTCTATAGGCAAAGGTGCCTCCTTACCCCATCTCTATTTTGGGGTCTTCTCAATTCAAACATGGCCGCGAGTGCATGTTCCGTAAAGTAAAATTGTCTCATGTATATCTTTGAAGAATTGGAAATAAACGCTGATAAAGTTATTGGTCGTCGTCATTGAAGAGAACACATCACCAAGCCTCAACAATATTCCACTTGATAGTATTTCTTAGGACATCCTATATTATATTTTACAGATTATTTCTTAATGGTTAGTAGGTACAGAAAATTTTGAGCACCTATAGAAAATGCTTAGTAAGTTCCAATTGAACTTTGAAAACGCTACAGAAATGTCTGCATCTATTTTATGATAACATCAATAAATACCTAATAATTAACACATCCAAATATATATTGGTGTCGATTTTCTTCTACACCAGCTAAACTAACGTTTATCTATCACTGTCTTTTACTAACAGTAACAAAAGACAGAGATAGCAACAATTTTAGCGCCGTCAGATTTAAGTTTTCCATACAAGTTAAAGTAGTCGTCGTTTCAAAACATGCTGACTATAAAGACGAAGAAAACTAATTTGACAGGAGTAAAATTATTGCCATCTCTTTCTTGCGTGCACTATCAGTAAAATAGAACGACAGTCTTAATTTAGTTGGTGTACAAGAGAATCGACGCCATTATGTACCTAGGTTGGTTTTTCATACATTGCTCTGACATTAATTTCCTATAGGTACCAAGGAATTTCGTACATTGTTCTGTGAGAAAAACGTAAAGAATTCACAGGTTTATTTTAATTTACTTAACAACATGGTAGACATTTTAATTAATGTAGAATCTTGCTATTACCTTAATTAATGTAATACCACCACACTTAGCCAGATAATATCTTCATTCAATTCAATGAATTGAATGAAAATTATGAACTTTTTCATTAAAATTGTTTCAAAGAAAAAAATCATTTGAACGAAAAAATCCGAAACATCAATTTCGTTATTTTTTTTAATGAAATATTTGTTTTTTTTTCACTTTTCATTTAATTGATATTAAAGTTCATTAAAATTACACTGCAGTGAATGAAGTTGGGCATAACTGGTCAAAATGTGGTCACACCGTAAGAGCCTTCGAAGCTTCCACCGGTTTGAAACCTTAAAAGCATTTTTCAGTTAAACTTCAGACTTCTATTATTGAACAGGATAACATCAATTTCAATCCCTAGCGTATAGATCTGAAATTCAGTTATAACGTGATCTTTGTTCATAATAGACAACTGCAAACAGCGCGCGAAAAGTTGTTTGCCGGCAGAAGTTCGTAAGTCAAAGTTAATGGTTTTATTGATTGAAATCACAGGGTCATTTTGAATCGCCTTAGGGACTAAGTATATCAAGCGCCCTAGACGTGAAACAAGAGCGCTGCCTTTCAAAGGCTCTTATAAAACTTGTCCTGAATGAATTCGTATGACGAATGATAACCGACCTAAGTTATCGCCTAGAGCCAACTCGCACCGAGGGCGTTTGCCGAGATTAGTCCCAAATAAACTGTAACTTTATACCGATTCCTCGCGACATGAGTTTCAATTCTATACGCCAGCATTAATATTTTATGGAAAATTAAGTTTACAGGATGGAAGATCTTGTGCGTTTTGTTAGTAATATTAACTCAATTAAAAAGCTGTTTTTACGGACTATCCACACATATCCGTGCCTCGTAAACTCGTACCAAGTTCATGCAAAATGTAGGGACTGATATTAATTTACGCACTGAAGGACTGTGCAAATTGGCACTGGCGTCATCTTGCGGGCAAAAGATTGTCAAAATTTAGGAATTTTAGTGTTTACCCCTCCTTAACAAACGCTACTGCATGTATAACGGCCGCCCCACCGCACCGTACACCATGTCACCGTGCTTTTTGTTCGGGCCGTTATAAGGCACGGATATTCGAGGGTACCCCTTTACATTTCATGCTGTAGCTCTCATTTGATTAATAATTTCATATATCACTTATTACAGTCCTGTCAAAACAGAGCTGCGACTATCAAAAAAGTTGTATTTATGAGAAGTTGAATACAATTTAAACTTTTCTAAGACCTAAGGTCCTACATTTCCTCCAGCGATCCCGTCCGACAGAAAGACAGACAAAGAGATAAATCGCGAACCAGTATGTGTGAGAGGGACAACAAACCCAAAGGACGTAGAGTAATCAATAGTTAGTATTGAAGGGCAATACTAACTATTGTGACAGATTTTTAAACTTTTTGTGCCATTGTCACATCTCGGCCTCTCTCGATAAAATATATGAAACAATCGCTTCGTAATCAACACATGCAAAGCTTGCATACGTCAACGGTCCCGTTGTATGTGTGAGTGAATTACAAATGCTATGCTATAGTTGGCTAGCACCCATTCAATTTGGCTTATCGCTAGAGCGTGATTGCAAGCTTTTGCGGGCTACGTCCGTTGTCGGAGACGAGTCAGCGGCGATGCTGCCGGATATCGTTGACGTCATCCGTGTAAATTTGATTGGTAAACAATCCAACACAACACTGACGTCCTTATGCTTAGAGAAAATGAATCATTGAAATAGTGGTGAGTCCTTAGCACCACTTTTGTTGCTACACACTTTCTCGAAACGAGGCCTCATTATTTTCGTTTGGACGAGCTAGCACACAACACAGTTGCATAATCGTGCTAGGCGCGAGGAAAGATCGTGTTGGCTCGCACATAGCACTCCACTCCATTACCACACCACACAACACGCACAGTGCAGAGTGTTCCCAAGACTGCCTACGTTCAGAAACTGCCTCGCTGCCTTGCCTCAAATGTGGTACCACAGTGTGCTGGCTCAGTTGTAAAACTGAACCCCTCGCACGATCCTCGTTTTCAAACAGTGTGCTACCCATGACTACATTGAAACCCGGGCGAAGTGAGGAAAGTCAGATAGGCGGCAGGGGGTGAGTGGTAATCACCCCCCCATCGTTTTTTGTATGTATTATGTGACATTAACACAGAATAAATATAAGCCAAGCAGTTCCTACCGTCTGATCATCTAAAAGGCGCTTAACAATGTCTAATTTGGCCATAGTTTTGTTTTCTAACAGAATATATTACTACTTTACCTTAACTTAGAATATTGACTCGTATAGTAAGGAGTTTTATTAACAAGTAGTTAAACCAAGTCTGCACTAAATCTAGACAAAAACTTAGGCGTCTAATGAAAATGTTCATAGAAGTCGGTCACTAAGGAATGCCTACATCTTTCTCAAAGCTTCGTGAAGGCGAGCTTAAGTTTCATGAAAGATTTTATAGGCAACTATTTCTACTAAACACAGTTCAAATTACTGCAAAACATTTTCTTTCACAAGTAAACTAAAGTGATTTTGTTATCAAGTACTCAATTTTAAAAGTAAAACAAAATTGTCGAATGAAGCTGGAGATGTTTCCTTTTTGATCCGTTAGGAATCGGGTTAATACCATCTTTGAAAACCACATTTCTGCTTTCCTTTCAACCTTTCGGTATAGCGCCATCTCTGTGGCATAAAGAATAATTAAATGACAGTTGCACAGATTAAACAGAAAACATCACATTACAAAAAGGTTTAGAATCGAGACACGAGAATGTATAATCAAAGATAAAAACATAAAAAGCCTTGTTCTAGGTATATTAGTTTGTAGTTAGTAAATAAATAATGGAATTTAATTTTTTTAATGTGGTTAACACATTCTCAAACAGGATAAGTTAAATCTAGTATAAAAACATTCATACAACTTATTACCTACTTACAGATAGTTTGATTGTTCATAGACATTCAAAAACTAAGGTTAGGAAATATTTATTTTAAGGATGCGGCGAACGCCGCTCGCAACTTAAAGGCGCGTGCAAAAATCGGCCCGCATATCGCTAGGTATCTCTTTTTGGCTGTTGCATGCCCGCCCCATGCTTGCGCGATAGCAACATTAGCCGTTCAGGATGTTATAAAATTGGTGGTGTTCCGTAATAATAAAAATGATGACTGAAAACTGTTGTATTTTTCACGTCATGTTGTTATTCTGTAACTATACATTATAAGCTATGTTCCTAATAAAACAATATGGAAGATATTGTTGTTTTTAATACGAAACAAATAAGAAGAAAACATGTCATGTATCACGTAAAAATACGATTCATTTTAGGTAAGTATTTTGAAAAAATATATAGCAAGGTACCTATCCAAATACAAATAATAGCATAATATGGTGGTGGTAAGCTCTAATTACAAATTATTTTGGTATTACGTTTGTATGGACAATTCATCCTCCGCTGGCCTCTTAAGAGACATAAAATTCTGTCATAAAATCGATTTTTACTCTTTTCATTCCATACGGTTAAGTAACCGATAGATCAATGACATTAGGAACATTTACTCGCCACGCAAGGTAACCGTATATGCGTCTGTGGTATGTTTATCTGTAAACGTTTCTCTACCATTTTTTTGTATGGCTCGAGGAAGGCTCTTACATAGGTTATAAGGCCTCAGATCACAAAAGGGCGCCGTATTATTATTATTATTCATAATAATGCTGGACATTTACATAACTGTCATACTTTTTTCGTAAATACAAACATATTAGACAAAGAAAACACCCAGACTCGAAACAAATATATACAAATCTTAGTAACATTTGACCCGCGGCGGGAATCGAAACCGCAACCTTCTGCGTCTCAGGCGAGCCTTCGCCCACTGCGCCACAGAGGTCGTCAATGACATACCATTAATAAGGTACTTATCAAACATACTTGTACATACTTTCCATTTTATTAATAATCTCTCGTTAACTTAAGAGCTTGATAAAAATAAATACAATATGAATAATTAAATTCACGATAGTTTTTGGAATAAAAAGCTTGATAAAAGTTGTCAGCCTCTATCCTTTGTTTAGTGTTAGAAAAGGACAGGGCTAACTTTAGCGACCTGCTAAAGTAATTGGAATATAGTTTTAAAGTGGACCATTTTTCTTCTAGTCCAGATTATAGGACCTTGTGATGTCAATTTCAAAAGTGGGAACTTAGTTTTTGAACGTCTAAGGATAATCTATATTTCAGCGTACAAAAAAAACGAAAACTTTTAAAATACAAAACAATTAAAACTATTGGTAAACAGTTTGACTTAAACACGACAAAATAGAAATCAACAATAAATTAAGCTGAAAACTGAAAAAAATCTCGTTGTTTAAAACTACAAAAAAAACGGTATAACAAATATCGCGCCTCAGCCACAGCCACAGACCGAACCGCGAGGTCACCTTGGGGGTAGCCAGAGGCACGTACTTACTAACACAAAATAACAAAATTCAGGTATCATAGTCCTCATCGATTTGTAGGTTACCAGAATTCAAACTGTCTATATCGACCGGTTGAGAAATCGGTATATCGATCTTTTTCACATCAATTTTCGCTTTCGAGTTCTGTTTAATGACTTTAGCTTTGGGCACAGCGGTCGAATCTAGCACTTTTATCTCCGGAATGGAAAGATTCTTGGAGAAATCTATGTTTATGACAGGGGTGATCGGCGTACGGGGGGTGACAGGGGTTTTTACAGAGTTGTGCCTGTCGAGACTGGGCTTCGGCACGGGAATTTCGATCTTATGCAGCGCTGGCACGGGATTCAAAGTCGTGTAGCTGGTGGACGGCTGCGGACTCGAATACGTCGGATTCAGTTTGATTACACTTTTGTGCTGGACCTGAGAATGCGATGACATTATTCTTTTTTAATAATGAATGAATGAATGAACGAAAATACTTTATTGTACAACATGATATAAACAAAATAAACAATAACACATTATGATAAAGGTACAATGGAAGGTCTTATCGCTTAAAAGCGATCTCTTCCAGAAAACCTTTGAATGGAGAGGATTACACGGTAAAAACGGATTTCTTATAGAAAGCCAAATTGCTTTCCATTAAGAAATTTTTATTACCTCCAAGAAAATGATTCTCTCCCTATAGACGCTGGACAATAATTTCTTCGTAATAGTAAAAAATCATCTCATTTTATTTTATTTTTTACGAGATAAATAAATTTAATTCAAGAAACATATTGTTTTATTTAACACATTTATTTGATATTAATTTGATACGACATAAAATAAGTCTTGAAATAAACATATTTATTTTCAAGTAAGAACAAAATTGAGAAAAATATTGTCTTCAAAAAAGATAAGCAGTATTTTCGTTTTAAAAATAATGCATTAAACTAAGAAAATATATTTTTGTTATAACCAAATATTTCGAGAAATCAGTCTTTCTTATTCAAAGAAATCATTTTTACCCGTGTATAAAGGGGCCGGAGGTGATCTTTATAATTAGTGTAAACTACCCTAAATAATATTATGCATAAAACATACTACAGCAAAATATAATCCTACTGCTATTATAAACGCGAAAGTATGTGAGGATGGATGTTTGTTACTCTTTCACGCAAAAACTACTGAACGGATTTTGATGAAACTTTACAGTAATATAGCTTATACATCAGAATAACACAGGCTACTTTTTATCTGTGTACCACGCGGGCGAAGCCGTGGGCAGAGGCTACCCTCTGCCCTAGGCTTCGCCCGCGTGGTATAATATATATTTATGCATGCTTATATGTAGGTACATCAGCTAAGGCCTTACATCAAAGTAGCTGTAGGGAAGTACATGGACCCTTTCAGAGCGCTGCCGAGTTCAGAGTTATAAGACATGTTTAAAAAGAAATAATATAGTTTGATTAGATATAAAATTCAGAATTACAAATGTCAAATATAAAATATCAATCAAAACTAAAACTAAACCTACAAGTTACTAAGAATTAAACAAAAACACGGACACGCTTTTAAAAAATAATGACGTGAGCGACATTTTTACTTGAGTGAGAAGATCTTTGAGGATAGCAAGCGCCACGTCCAAACATCACATTCGGCACATGCCCCCTTTTTGCAAGTATTAAGCATTCCACGTGACAGGTTGCAAGTCCATCGCCGATTATTCGAACACTAACATTAAGAAATTTTATAATATCCCAAAAATTTCGGGAAAATTTCGATTTCGGCGGGATTCGAACCTGCCACCACAACACACCACAAGTGAAATTTTAGATGTTTCTACTCGAAGCGCCGTGGCTCCATCTATTGGGGGAAACTTTGCAGTTATAAGACTGTTCAATAACTAGTTACATATTTCGTACAATTGATGAGAGGTGTCGCTTTGGTTATTCAAAGAAAAAACCTAATAACCATTTTGTAAGTTTTTTAGCATACCGCCTGTTGGTGAGCGGTTACCGTAACCTATGGACGCTTACAACAGAGGCATCACTCGCGCGTTGTCAACCCTGAGACAGAACGGTGTAAAGTCTCACGTGCCTGTTATTACACCGGCATCCATACCCTTGGAAACACAGCAATGCTTGGCGGAAGAAATATAAATAAATTACCACTAAACGACCACGGTGGTGTGGCGGGCGAGTAGCCGGTTGCGAGGTGCTGGTTCGATTCCCGCTGCGGGACAAATTGCATGTTCTGTAGATATTCGTTCCGGATCTGGGTGTAGGACCCGTAGTTCCTGATACCCACGACACTGGGAAACCTATATCTGTTGGGTGTTTATTTATAAAAAAATACACATAACAGCGGCCGCGGAAGTGGGGGGCAGAGGGGGCCGAATGCCCCCCCTAAAATGACACAACAGCGGCCGCGGAAATTGGGGGCAGAGGGGTCGAATGCCCCCCCTAAAATGACACAACAGCGGCCGCGGAAGTTGGGGGCAGAGGGGGCCGAATACCCCCCCTAAAATCATAAAGGTACCCGCCTACCAGGCCCGGGCTGGAGATCAAAGGGGTGACCAAAGAAATTTGCCCCCGTCACGGAGCACTTCCGCGGTCCCTGCATAATTTCATAAAAACCTACCTCTTCCGTCAGTAAAGTCTCTTGGTAGAAGTTAGCTGTCCGCACCGGCCTTTTGGTGAGGTCTATTGCTTCGGGCATCGTCGAGCTGGGTTCCGTCGTGACCGCTGGGAAGTATGGGTCGGTTTTGATCGGTGCGGAGAGGGCCAGGGGTTCCGTTCTCTGGTTCTTGTGAGGTAAGTCCGCGTCGGCTGAGACGGCGCGCCTGAGATCTCTGTCGCGCGGCTGAGGAGGCGTGCTCTGCGAGCTGTGCACTCGCGCTTCGCAGTTACTCTGACTGCTGGCTTCCGAGAATCTACGTTACATATATAAATTGAGGTCTACCATAGACTGCATTACACGAATTTTATGATTTTTGACGTTAACTACATTAAAATCAAATCAAATGTTTTCATTTTTGAGAAGACAAATATGACGCGAGACAAATTTTGTATCATCTGCAAATATTTGTCACTGGTCTGATGGTTTTCTATATATAATATGTATGTATTTACAAAAAAAATGAATATAAGTAGTTTTATTCCAAAAACTATCGTGAACTTGACTATTCATATTGAAAAAAACGGGAATTTTCACGTACTGCACTATCGGTGGAGGCACCGACTAAGTTTCGACTCATTCCGAGAGTCTTCATCAGGGTGAGTGGTCGCGACTTTCTCCTTCCGCGTCACTGCACGGCGAAACGTCGAAACTTAGTCGGTGCCTTCACCGATAGTGCAGTTACGTGAAAATTCCCGTTTTTTCAATATGAATATATAAGTAGTATATATAAGTATGTAGTAGTATATGGTAGTGTAGTGACGACCTCTGTGGCGCAGTGGACGAAGGCCCGCCTGAGACGCAAAGGTTGCGGGTTCGATTCCCGCTGCGGGACAAATGTTTGAATCTGCAAATATTTGTTTAGGGATCAGGGTGTTTTCTATGTAAGTATAATACTTATGTATTTACAAAAAAAAATGTATATAAATAGTATATCAGTCATGTAGTTTCCATAACACAAGCTCTGCTTAGTTTGGGGCTAGATGATGCTGTGTGAAAATGTCCTGCATTATATTTACATTTATTAAGGGGTGGTTAGATCCTATCTACATCAGTATACGAGACTAAAAAATAGCGTGGCTGATTCCAAGATCTTTATACTTACATAATATAATGATAATGCTGGACAGTTTCACACAGCATCATCTAACCCCGAACTAAGCAGAGCTTGTGTTATGGGAAATACATGACCGACAACTACATGGACCACTTATATACCTTTTTTTTTAAATACATACATTTATACATAGAAAACGCATGACGCATGTTTTCATAGGACACTGTCATTATAATTAATGTTTATACTTGATCGTTCTTTTTATTGGTAGACTCAAGCAATCAAGAAGTAGATTTATAAATGTCACGTCATGAAGCTTATGGCACCCCCCCCCCCCCCCCCCCCCCCGCTGCCTCTTGTCACACGATACCACATTCGGTTGACCCCCTCCCCCCTTAACATGTGACCCCCTTAACCCACACAATAAAGTTGGTGCAAGTGTGTCAACAGAACAAGTGGAATTTCAGCTCGTAATAGCTAAATAACAAAGACGTGTTTACCTTGAGGAGGTAGGGGAACTCTCTGCACTCATAAGTTCCTTTTCTTCAGCCGCCGACACGTCTGGTATATTCTTGACCTGGAAACGAAATATTATGTTTTATCACAAATTAAAACGTATATTAAACGTATATTAGTTATACTAAATTTATTCATAAAACTATGTACAAGTAGGGACAAACAAAAAATACAGATGAAACAGCTAGCTATCTAAAGATCGTTGCTAACTATAGATAGCTCAACTGATCCAGATCACTAACAGACGAAAGCGTTTCCAAAATACTGGAATACGTTTCCGCATTGCCACGCTGAATGACAATGCTAATGCGTTGACCCACATAAGAGCCAGCTCTATGGGCACGCGTCGCGTTACACTTATTTATTTGTTTATTTGAATAAATTAATAATTCATTCTAAGACCTTATACATAATATGTTCTGGCAAATAGACCGAGGAAGACTAGAATAGCTTTAACCTATTCTATAAATAAATAAATATTCTAGTACTTCCGCATGAGAGGTATATCCGTTATCGCCGTCTCGCTCTCGCGATTGATTTAAAGTTGATTAACTAACGTGTGTATCTTCAAAGGATGTCTGGAAGAGATCGCTTCTGAACAATAAGACCGCACATTTTACTCTTAGTGTCGTTAAAGAATTATGATTATATCTGTTGTTTTGTAAAAAAAATCTTAAGTGTACTTTAAATGATTTCCATTTATCCAAAACAATGTTTAGGTATCTTAAAAACTGTTTAAAATCTTTAAAGTAAAGTTACGTAAAAATCTATCTCGGAACCTGTCTTGAAGAATAAAGAGGGATTGCAAAAAACAATCCCTCAATCTTCAAATTCAATCTTCAAGCCTCTTAGATAAATGTTAACAGAGAAACAGTAAGGGGTCTCATTAAACATGACTTTCAAAATCATTATGAGATTTTGAAAGTTTTCAAGTTGCTAAAGTTGTGTCTCCTCCCCCTCTTACATTTTAACCATAATGTACTTGAAGTATAAAAATATTAGTTTATGAGACCACCCTTGAAATTTATTCTACCCATTCAAAAAACCATTAAAGTAGCTATCAGTTTATTAGTTCGAAGTTAATTAATTTGGCGAAGCTATCGCGTAACCTACACACACAAAAAACATACATACGAATTAAGGGCTTCCTCCAAAAACTGCCAACCGCAGAAAAATTAATGTAAAATATGTATTTTTATCTATACAAATAATAAAGCTGAAGAGTTTGTATGGCTTTCTGTTTTTTTTTTTACCGCGCTAGTCTCTGGAATTATGAGTTGGATTTGAAAAAAAAATTTTTTTTTTCAAGTCCAACTGATAGCAGTTGCTAGCTTAGTTCATAAGGAAGGTTATAGGCTATTTAACATCTCGCTACGATCCTTTGGAGCCAGCAAAAAAGTAATAGCGCGGACGGGCGATGCGACGCAATGGGTCGGCGGTCTTGGGCCGAGGCCGGCTGTGGCACAGCTAGTGTATTATAAAATACTAGCTTCTGCCCACGGCTTCGCCCGCGCTGTACCCGGATAAAAAGTATGTGTTATTCTGATGTATAAGCTATATTACTGTGAAGTTTCATCAAAATCCGTTCAGTAGTTTTTGCGTGAAAGAGTAGCAAACATCGTCACAAACTTTCACGTTTATAATATTAAGTAGGAAGGATAGGATTAGTAGGATGTATTTTATTATATATTATTTTTTTGCAGTTACTAGCTTTTTCAAGCTCTTTTTAATCAAGTACATTGGTACATTTGCAAAGGTTGCCTGGAAAATATCCCCTTAGCGATCTCTTGATACCATCGCGGCTTAGTTAATAAGATCTTTAGTAGTGTTTTTGTTTTATAAGAACAAAACTTTCTAACTACTAACAGGTAATCTCCCTGAGAAGTATCCATTGTCGTACCAACTATAATCTAAAGAGGAAGTTAAGTACTTCCAGTGGTTTTTCACAAAATGCACTTAGCAAATTAATTCACCGTTTAGGCTAGGTAATAATAATAATGCTGGGCATTTTTCCACACAGCATCATCTAGCCCCAAACTAAGCAGAGCTTGTATTATGGAAACTATTTGACTGATATATTAATTATATACTTTTTTTTTGTAAATACATACATATTATACATAGAACACACCCAGACCCAAGAAAAATATTTGTAGATGATACAAACATTTGTCCCGCGGCGGAAATCGAACCCGCATCCTTCTGCGTCTCAGGCGGGCCTTCGCCCACTGCGCCACAGAGGTCGTCAGGTATCATAGTACCTAGCTCATATACAACAATATTATTATAGGACAAGAAGAAGAGTATCTTCTGTGTATCACACCCTTAGATACCCCTTTAAATGTCAAGTATGAATGTTATGTGCGCTTTGAACAGCTGAACTTTGAACTTACCAGGTCTCGGAGGAAGTCGAAGCGCGACTCAGCGAGGATGCATTGCTTGACGTGGGACGGACTCAGAGTCTTCGCGTTGCGATTCACTGTGACCTGCAGCGCCTTGCTTAGCAGGGATTCAACGAACAATTCCAGGGTCCGAGGTGTTGGTCAAACATGAGAGTTAAGGGTTTTTAACATACTTTAAAAAAGGGAGGTGGTTTAGAGCGAGAAACGATCTAGCTAAGTCATGCAAGTTCCCACAACGAAGTAAATCTTGAAGGTAGTACAATTATTTTTCAACTCACAGAGCACATAATGATGGAAAAGCACTCATAGTAGCACTTCACTATGAGAGAAGAGTTTAAGTTTTGAAAACTAACCAGCTCTATTTGGAATAGACTTAAAATGAGCTTTAAAGAATCAGGGTTCGTTAGCTGTTCCAACATCTGATGCAGCTAATATCTTTACCAGTTTATATTTGGAATGGTTATAGAAAGTGTTGGTTATGAGAAAAATGTTTTTGGATGTATAAGAATTAATTAGGTAAAAGTCATGTCATATTATTTTTTTATGTTATAAAAAACTAATATGACATGTTATTAATTAATGTTGTTAAATTGATCTAACAATGTAAATTATAATTAAATTTAATTGATGTTATGTTAGGTTTAAGACATTTATTCCCATAAAGACATAGTCACTTACATGAGAACATAAATATCATAAAAAGTTCAAAAGTTGGTCATTCTAGTAGGTACAAGTTAACAGATAGGCAGTAAATTATTTGACCCCTCCAATGCATATTTAGGTAGGTCATGTTTTTTATTTTTTAACTTAGCTAAACATTTGCATGCCAATGTGTTTGGTGAAATATGTGAAACTATAACTTCTTACTGTAAGACCATATTTCTCGCAAATAAACTATTTCATTTCAGCGTATCCTGGGCATAGGAACAAGCATAATTGAAGAGGGAACATTTTCCTTAAAAAAGAAAAATAAAGCATGACTACTGGTGGGCCAGCCATTCTAGTCTGAGAATACTTTTTTAGAACCATTGCATTTCCCAATCTTGGTCATCTATTAGTCGTTATCCCCTTATTAAAAGCAAAGTACATTTGTCTATTAAAAAAAACTGTATTCCCCACAATGGAATCCTCAGAAACTCAGAAAGATATGTAGATCTTTGAGGATAGAAGGGGTAGTCAGAGGCATGTAACATTACATTTGGATCGCAGCTCATTAATAAAATAACTGATGGCACATACCTTCCTTTTTTCTTTACCATTTTTAGTAGGTATTGTACTGTATTCAAGAAATCTCAAAAATGCTTCAAATTATTTCAATGTAAATTACTTAATAAATACTTCAAATTATTTCAATGCAAATTACTGAATAAATACTTCAAATTATTTCAATGTAAATTACTTAATAAATACTTCAAATTATTTCAATGTAAATTACTTAATAAATACTTCAAATTATTTCAATGCAAATTACTGAATAAATACTTCAAATTATTTCGATGCAAATTACTTGATAATGGCTGAATAGGAAGTTCCTTAGGTTACAAACTATATTGTATTGTATGTATAAGATCTTGGGAGTTTCCGGGGGTTATTGCTAATTAAAAGCGTATGTAGTTTTTTTTTTTTTTTTGTTTTTGCTTTTTTAAGAACTTTCGTCGATTTTCGACGATGTCAGTTCTATTGTACCCTCGTAGACTACACTAAACATTTTTATGAACCAGCTCGTATATGGACCGGTAGAGCATGATTGCTGCACTTGTAGATGCAGATAATGTGTATTCTTTTTCATTACCACAATCAAACTGACAAATCTAACATTTATGAATATGACCCTAGCTAACATAGCTATATAAAACAGTATGTAATGTTTGTAACAAACTACATATACATATTTAAAAGGAGATCTCAAACCCATATATGTATTTTAAGTTACTGAAATAAACATTTGATTTAATATCATGCAACCAGGAACAAAATGTGGGTGGTCTACTTTGATATTTAGCTACTAAAAACAATTTCTGAAGTTAATATTGATAAGTATTGACATTGTAGCCTGGTTACTCATCTTATTGCTGATAAGAATCCTTTATCAAAGTTCCATGCTTTTTGTTCAGTACAGTGGGACGCCCATGACATCATCAGCATATGAGGTCTAAATAAAAACTTCATAGCTCTTAAATAAATAAATAAATAATGCCGAACATTTTCACACAGCATCTTCTAGACCCAAAGTAAGCAGAACTTGTGTAATGGGAACTACATGACTGATAATTATACAACTTATAATACATAGGTTAATCTTATTCACCTAGAATATAATAATAATAATAATGCTGGACATTTTTCACAAAGCATCATCTAACCCAAGGTGGCCCAAACTAAGCAGAGCTTGTATTATGGGAACCACATGACTGATAAACTACTTATATACATATTTTTTTTGTAAATACATACATATTATACATACTCAGACAAATATTTGCAAATACAAACATTTGTCCCACGGCAGGAATGGAACCCGCAACCTATAAGATAGATTAAGAGTAAATTTAGTAAATGTATTTATTAATGTTAGCTGCACTTTAGACACATTAGTTTCAGATATGTCTATTATGTTTTCAAATAGTCAACTTTATTCCTTGTGTTAGCATCTTGGTGGAATATTCAATGAATTTGTTTCATTACGCTTCTTAATGGTAAACTTTGGGGCATGCCAGGAGCTCTTTTCATTGTATTGATTGCACACCAGTTTTCAGACAATAGGGCCCCTACACTACCACATACAACACTAATCTAGCACAAGACCAAAAACAAAGTTTGTGAGTGATTATGTATAAGAGGGTTAACATTTATAAAAAACAGTGCACTGATACTATATACATGCATCATCTCAATGGCAATAAAATTACTAAAAAATTAATAAAAAAATTACAAGATTTTTAATTTTCAATTATGTAGCTTAGCTAACATATTGAAGCGGCACTTATGCAATACATAAGTACTTGATTCTGAAATAGTGACCAATAGATTATGGAAAATAGTAGATAATCAAAGTTTTAACGAACCTTTGTTTTTCTTTATAGAAATTGCCCATTAAATGTTCTGGCCATTTTTAACTAATATACTCATGTACTGATAACAGATTTTTAAATAATACTATGGCTTTATGAACATTAGCAGACATATATGTGAGAATAAAAAATAATTTAGGCAATAAAAGACCATTTGAAAACAAAAGGATGATGTGTAGGGCCTGTCTTACTAGAATAAAGTTTGTTTATTTAGCACCTGTAATAGTAAGATGAATTAATGACACTTTTTGAAAAGGATATAGATTATGATCGGAACAGCCTGTGCGACTTTCCCCACTTCTTCATCAGTCTGCATAATCTTCTTGATTCGCCCCTACAAACAAACAATGTCATGGTATCAGGATCTATGTGAAAATATCGACGAAAACAACAAACGATTTTTCATGTTTGCAAGCATTTTAGAGAAGATTTCAACTCACTGCCGGAAACCTGGCATTGTATTTTCTTTTCTTCGACGGCATTGTGGCCATACGTTCACTCTAACAATAATTAATATGATTAATTTAGATCACTTCACAATCAAAGCCTCCACTTCTCGCGCATTTTTGAGGTTAGAAAAGGGAGACGTCCGATTTTTATAGGAACCTGACTCTGACACTTCTGACAGTTCCGTACTACTTCTACGTTCGGAACTCTAAAATGACTCCATGACAGAATTTAACAAAATAACCAGTATTATTAACAGGAAAATCCAAGTATTTTAAAAAGTGGTACAACTATCACAATATGTTCGATAAATTCATTCCAGCACCTAAAATGTCTCTATAAAATTATTATTTTGTAATATGCAGTGTTTTTAGGAGTGAGTGAATAACAGCCATATTAAAACATCAGATGATATCCGCAAGCTGAAGATTTTTAAGGCTAAATGAGCCTTAAAAATCTTGTTAGAAATTTAAAGCTTTAAATTTTAGCTTAACTTACTAAAGATTATGAATGAGCCATTAGATTTATTATTCAATAACGTTTCTGTTTTATTCAATAACGATAAAACCATCAACATGTCCACTTCACTTGATTATGGCTTTTGTAACTATTTTTCACAAAACAAAAATACTAAAAATCGGGCGTTGGCGACACCTGTCAATTCTATTAAATAGCCCTATGTACTTTTTGAGAATATAGAGAGAAAACTGGATTGCCGTGGATGGGTATTCATAGAGCAATGTCAAGGCTGCCGTATATCATTTCTTTCTAAACACTGCGTGTATTGCCGCCGCACCGTATCAATAATAGTGAAAATAATCATCAAAATATTTATTTTTATAGTGTTGATACACTATAAAAATAAATATTTTGATGATTATTTCTAACGTATATTATGTTTCCTGTTTGTTTTTGTATATATATTTTTATTTAATATGCCTAGGAAGGGCAACTGTTATTACTAAATGTTAGCAATGTATTCCATTTTTGTATACACAGTAATACAATAAACGATTATGCGGAATCTGTATTTTAGAATACCTATCTATGTATGTATAGCAAAAAAAACGAAATACACCTTTCGTTCAAAAACATTATGAAATGTTTATAACATCAGTGAATTCAACATTTTGAACGAAAAAAACTATTTCATTTTCATTGTAGTTTGTAGCAAAATGGCGTCGTTGACGAGGTGTGCTATGTGAATTATTTCGAAAATACACGAATAACATTTGTTATTCCTTTCTAAACATTAGACTATGCAATCTAAGAGTCCACCTACATCTTGTGAACTACTTTTTTGGCCCTAATTACTTACCCACCCCTTGTTATTCGATCTCTGTTGTTGTCGACGTCTAACCCGTGTGTATTTCGTCGAATTTAGCACTAGAAAACCCTGTCATAACGTATTGTCTTATCTACATATTCATCTGTTCCATGTTTCTAGTAAATACAATATTTTTGTGTAAATACTAAAATAAACTCGAAGGTTTTCTGGTCTAGGAAAATTCTAAAATATTTGTGTTATTACAGCCTCTTGCCCGCGCCAACGCAACAAATCTGGGATAGAGATGACGAGCTGATATCTAAGAGGGTAGGCAGTGCGCTGGTACTCTCACAGACTAGTGTACCCCCCTATGGACAGAGGAAAGGATGGGTTCCTCGTGTGGAAGCCGATTTTGCAGGTTTGTTCATATTTATTTGTGTAAAGAAAAAAAGGATCAAGTGTATGTTCATTATAAGTATCTATGTAATGTCCCTGCACTTCTTTTGAATCAGTGTATGAAGCTATGTACCATCAAATTTATAATATTAGCAGGATTAATAAAGACCCTATAAACAAATAAAGGTATTGTTTAACCCTTAAGACCTTATTAATTTGCTTTTAGATGGAGGAGCTTATCCCGAGATCCATGTGGCTCAGTATCCCCTGGGCATGGGTGCCCGGGGCAAAGAGAGCACGAGCAACGCCCTGGCCGTCCAACTAGATGAATCCGGCAGGGTCAAGTACTCGGCCATAGCGAGGCAGGGTCACAGTGCTGATAAGGTAAATCTGACATTGCTATGACAATAGTACAAGATTACAATTTTATTAAACATTGACTTCTTTGATTTTATTTAATTTGTATTCGGTCACTGTAATTAAAATATTGACATTCATGGTAGGAATAAGTATGTAGATAGGTTATTTTAAATCAATTTATAAAGTAAGATGATTATTATTATTATTATTATTTTTAATTTATTTTTTATGTATTATTTGACATTCATAATTGCGATTTTGCTATTAGTATTAACTCATTTTAAATAAATATTGACTGAACTTGCAGTGCCCTTACAGGGTCCATGTACTCCCCTACAGCTACTTTGATGTAACACCTAAGCTGATGTACATTTGAGCATGAATAAATGAATATGAATACAATAGCTTAAGGGGGAATAAATAACCAATGTTGGGAAACACATAAGGCCTTCGCACACCATAATCATTTTAATAACTGACTCAAAGAAACCATAATCAATACACAATACAGAACATAAGTGCATATGTAAAGGCTATGTTATACAATTACAACTTTTTTTTACTACTAAGTTAGTTACAATTTTGTCATTCTGGTGGTCTCCGCATGAGGGCTAGCCTTTATCGCAGGAGGCTGATTACAAAAAATATGATTACCAATTAATAAAGTACAGCCATTATTACAATCTCATTTAATCCTCTCCATCCAAAGATTGTCTGGAAGAGGTCGGATCTAAGCGATAAGACTGCCCATTGTACTTTGAGTTTTTTTTTTAGTTTTTTTTTTCTGAGATACAGTTCTATAAGTTGTATATATATTTCTTACAGTGTACAATAAATATTTTTTATTATAAATTAATTCATTACCAATAAACTGAATTAAGTAAATGTTCCAGGGCATGATACAAAATAAAATTGAAAAATTCTCGCTATGAAAATAAACCTGTTATTGAAACCTATTATTATTTGTGTTATTAGCTGTTGTCAGCGGCTTTGCCCGCCGGGAATCGTGTTTTATAAAAAACAATTAATTTCCATTTCCCCCTTAAAATGTGAAAATCCAAAAACCTTGAAACATAAGCTAAAATTTAAGCTTTCTGGACTTAGTAGTTATGTGTGTTGATAGATCAGTCGGTCAGGATAAATGGTTTTATAAGTATGGATTGTAGTAATACTTAATCTGTGTAATAATACTTTTTGGTCTTCCAGATAATCTACACAAAACTTTCCGACCTGCTGCCGTCTGAGGTCCTCGCTGAGGATGACCCTAGTCTCCAGAAGCCTGATGAAGAGGAGATCATGGATATCACTGAGAAAACGAAGCTGGCTCTTGAGAAACTGACAAACGCCAAGATATCCGCCGCTTTGCCAGTCAAGTCTGCTCCGAAAGCTGTAAGTGGAAAGACTACTAAATTGACAAACAGGAATACCACCTTTTGGTAAACGGTTACTGTAGTCCATGGATGCTTGCAATACCAGAGGTACCACTCATGTGTTGCCTCCCTGAGATATCAAGATGAAAGATCTCATGTGCCTATAATTTCACTAGGAACTGTACCTGTCAAGCAATGAGAACATTAGCGGTAGAAATGGCTAAGTGCTACCATCTATACTCGGGGAAGTGGTACCACCATATCACTTCCCGAGTACTTCACGAGCTCTGTCTCAGAAGCTCTAACTACTATACTTTTACTATGTTTCATTACACAAAAAAGTGAACCAAACTTAAAAAAAAAACAAGGCTTTTCATCAAACACTGTATGGCATAGACATATCAGCGAAAGTTGCTCGTCTATAAATAAATAAATAAAAAAATGATAAAAGAAGACTTACTTTAAATATGTTTGGACGTGATTCTGACAAACACCTGCTTGGTATCCTCAAAGATCTATGTACTGAATATGTGTCTGAGGATATACTATACAGTCGTGAGCGTATTTGTTTATCAAGCGACTTCAAAAATAAAGGAGGAGAATTTCAATTTGTCTGTTTTTTTCTGTATATGCTATTTTTGACAAACATTAACCGATTTAAAAAAATATTTATTTAATGAATAGGATATCACTTCAAGTCCCATATAAAGTGTGAAAAATGAGGGATAAGGTTTCATTTTGGACTTATTATCTCTTCTCGTTATTTGAAGACGGTTTATTGCTATCTTATGGTTATGACCCATAACGCCCTATTTTCGTGGGGTCTTCTCGTTATTTAAAGACGGGTTTTTGATGTCTTAATGATTCATAACGCCATATTTTCGTGGGGGTAAACGAGCTCTTACCAACCGCTCTGATAGTACCTCTATTTCGCAGGCCCCGGCGCAATACATTCGATACACTCCCGCGCAGCAGGGCGGGTCCTTCAACTCGGGCGCCAAGCAGAGAGTAATCAGGTCTGTATTATAACAAGAACAATGCAAACTACCCTCAAAATTTACAATTAACATTGGGAAATTTATAGCCGTGTTGGCCTAGCGGGCGATACCCTGACTTCCGCTCCAAAGGTCGTTGCTTTGTGATTGGTGAGCCCAGCAGTGCCCAGATCGCGACGCGACGACCTGAGGATGATGGTGGGCAACATCATAGGACACTGTGATCTGAATCACCATCTTCTTAAGACAGGGGCCACAGACAGTGGACTCTGTCGAGGTTGTCTGCAGGTTGAAGAGACTGTGGAGCATGTGGTAATACACTGCACTGTCACAAATTAAGTCAGCTCGAAGACGGGACTGCAAGGGCTCAATACCTCATGCTCTCCGTCATCATTAACTGAAAGGAGGTCAGGGATACTGGAACACAGCTGTCAGCAACCCAGAGTCCTCCGCTACTTCAAGGATTTGGGCTGGTTGGGGTCAGGTTAGAAGGGGGATAATGCACAATACACTCCAATGCGAGATATCAGTGCAAATCTTAGTTCCCCCACTAAGAATTAGAATTTGTGCCCAGATTGGTTGTCTATTGACAGAGTGACTGTTAACAAAATATTGTTACTAATAAGTAATGTCGACGATATGTTACTGCTAAGCCCATCGATCAGTGCCCTCAGAAAGCTTCTGAGAACCTGTGAACCTAATTCTTTATTTGTGAATGCTGGTTATTGAAGTTCTCACAGAGTATCTGTGTGCACTGTGATTCGCTCTTGAGCGTAAAAAGTTTTAACTATAAACTTAATAATTTTAAATGATGAAGACTCTCGGAATGAGTCGAAACTTAGTCGGTGCCTTCAACGATAGCACAGTCAAATTCATGATATTTTGGAATAAAAAAGTCTTCTGGTATTAATATGCTTAGTGCATTCGTTTGTCAGGATGGTGGAGGCTCAAAACGATCCGATGGAGCCCCCCCGCTTCCAGATCAACAAGAAGATCCCCCGCGCGGCTCCCTCCCCCCCCGCGCCCGTGCTGCACTCCCCCCCGCGCCGCGTCTCCGTCAAACAGCAGCGCGACTGGAAGGTGCCGCCCTGTGTCTCGCATTGGAAGAATGCTAAAGGTCACATTTTACATTATTATTAAAAAAAACATAATCTACATTTATTAAAAAAAGCACACCGAGGGTTCCGTATGCTTGTATGTTCACCAAAATATTTGTTTATTTATTTTATTTTATTTATGAATAAAGAATCCGTAGCCATTATTATAAGACAAATAATTCTTACTATCATATTTTACAGCCAAAAACGGATTTATATATTATATATTGTGCTAGATTTAACTTGTGTTACAGCAGGGCCAAGCAGTAATGCGTTCCGGTTTGAAGGGTGTGTGTGTCTGTGGAATTACAGGCACATTAGACTTTACACCGTTATGTCTCAGGGTGTCAGAAACGCGCGACATGCAAGCGTTATTAGGTTACGGTAACCGCTTACTAACAAGTACGCCGTATGATTATTTGCCACTATAGTTGTATAAAAAAAATTGAGGTTGACCGCTGAAAGCATGTTGTGTTTCAGGGTTTTTCGTTTTTCCCATTTTATGGGGGGAAATGGGGGTGAAAGTTGGTAAACCCGCTTTTAAGAGACAATTTCCTTGTTTGGAAGAATAAGAACGCTCATTGTACTTTCAGTTATATTAAGTTTTTGATTATTTTGTTATCTTGCGGTATACAAAAAAGTATTTTCATTGATTTCATTGATTCATTACTTTTTCAGGTTACACTATCCCCCTCGACAAGCGACTCGCGGCTGACGGACGCGGCTTGCAACAAGTGCATATCAACGAAAACTTCTCTAAACTAGCCGAAGCTCTTTATATTGCTGATAGGTAAATCATTACTTTTTGTTTACTTCAGTACTTTAGGGAGTAGTAGAGGTCGTTCGGGGAGTACTAGCACCATATCCATTTCTGCCACCGAGCATTAGATCGCAATGCTGTGCTCTTGATTGAATTGATTGTTTCACTTCACTTCACTTCTTGATTATGGCTTTTGTAACTATTTGTCACAATTCTGCCAATGTTCGTATCATGTTAGTGTCATAAACTTTTGGAGATATGTGATTACTAAGAATATGATCGGTTACAAAAATTGGGAGAATCAACAAGATTTTTTGACTTACAAGATGATTTTACAAAAATTATGATATTTAAAATCTAAAGACTATGTATGTACATAATAAAAGGGTTACTTATTCCAAATGTAGATATACAATTTTATGTTATTCATATTTACAAATTTACATAGAATAAAATTAATTAAAGGAGAGAATGTAAGAGATAAAATGCATTTGAAGGATGTAGGACGGGGGACATCAAGAGGAAGAATATCATAAAGGGAACAACGTAGTTTGGGACAGCTGAAAAATATGTGATCCACGTTTCCTTCATCCAGGCCACATTCACATATTGAGTGGTCCTTGATCCTAAGTTTAGACAGAAATACAGGAGCACAAGCATGGCCTAATAATTGATTGTTTATGGGTGCCGGTGAAATTTTAGGCAGATGTAATTTATTTTTATACTTCATCTATGGTTTAGTAGTTATGGAGATACGTGGTAACAAACATTCACACATACAAACTTTCGCATTTATTATATTAGTAGGATGACTTTAACAGGAAAGCGAGAGAGGCAGTGGAAGCTCGCGCTCAGCTGGAGAGGAGATTGGCTCAGAGGGAGAAGGAGAAGAAGGAGGAGCATCTCAGGATGCTGGCTCAGAGGGCTCGGGATCATAGAGCTGGTGAGTTCCATCATCACAAACACTGGTTATGAGGAGGGACTTTGTATGAAATATATAGGAAATATATATATCTATGACTGTCTATGTTCTTTGACTTTGTCAAAGTTATTTCTCACGTTATTAGAAACGTGAAGATTTTTATTATAGCTACAGAGCATATATAAATAATGACGTGTTTCAGGGGTTTTGGAATTTTGTCACTTTAAGGGGGGAAATGGTGGGTGATAGTTTGGAAGTATCGGGTTTTTAAAAGGTAGGAACTTGTCAATTGGAATTGTAGCAACTCGTCATAAATAAATAACGACTTGTTTCAGGGTTTTTAGTTTTTCTCATTTTATGGGGGGGAAATGGGGGTGAAAGTTGGTATAACCACTGGCAACAGTACTAGCTGTTTTTTTTACAAAGGATTACCATCGCTCTTCTAACAGCTGTGTGCTTGCAGGTATCCGAGCACCGGACGAGGACCTGGAGACGAATGAAGTGGATGAGAGCGGTCTCTCCGCGGCCGAGAGAGACAAGCTCCGTGTGGAGAGACACAAGGACAGGCAGAGAGAGAGAAATATCGCGAGAGCAGCGCCTGATAAGAGGTAAAATACTTTTTGAATAATTATTTTATTTGTTTACTAGCTTCTACCCTCGGCTTCGCCCACGTGGTATCCGGATAAAAAGTAGCCTATGTTTTATTCAGATGTATAAGCTATGTTACTGAACAGTTTCATTAAAATCCGTTCAGTAGTTTTTGCGTGAAAGAGGATTAAACATCTTCACAAACTTTCGCGTTTATAATATTAGTAGATTCCTGCTAGTTTCTACCAAATGGTGTAAAGACGGTGTGTATTTAATATAATTCCAGATCGAAGCTGGTGAACCGGGAACGCGACATTTCCGAGCAGATTGCGCTGGGGATGCCCGCTAAATCCAATCAGAGCGGCGAAGGCATGTTCGATCAGAGATTATTCAACACGAGTAAAGGAATTGACAGCGGTGAGTTTAATTGAATATCATCAACTGGGGCAGAACACGGGGTTTGAAACTCGGGTCTAGACAAATACACCACGCTTACTTTTCCTTTAACGCTAACGCAAATATGTCAAGATGAAACTTGGCAGCAGTCACGTGACATCTCAACAGCTAAATGTCATTTTCATACAATTCAACCTTTCCGCAGGTTTTAACGCCAACAGAGAGTTGTTTTTGTCTAATGGCCTGGTAGTGTCTAGACAAATACCTCACGCTTACTTTTTCTTTAACGCTAACGCAAATATGTCAAGGTGAAACTTGCAGTAGTCATGTCAAATCTCAACAGCTAAATGTAGTTTTCATGCCATGCCGCCATCTCGATAGCAAACTTTCCGCAGGTTTTAACAGAGAGTGGTCTGTCTAATGGCCTGGTTGTGGTTTCATTTTATTTAGTTAACAAAACAAAATAATTAAATAAATAATGCTGGACATTTTCACACAGCATCATCCAGCTCCAAACTAAGCAGAGCTTATGTTATGGGAACTACATGACTGATATACTACTTCTATACATTTTTTTGGAAATATATACATACATACTGCCTTCTGCCCACGGCTTCGCCCGCGTGGTACCTGGATAAAAAGTAGCCTATATGTCTGATATATAAGCTATATTTCTGTTGTAGTTTCATAAAAATCCGTTCAGTAGTTTTTTGTGAAAGAGTAACAAACATCCATCCTCACAAACTTTCATGTTTATAATATTAGTACGGTAGGATTATATATAGAAAACATCCAGATCAAAGACAATTATTTAAAATAACTTGCTATATGTGTTTAATCAAGGTTACGCTGATGACGAGGCATACACTGTGTACGACAAGCCGTGGCGCAATCAAGACAACGTCGGCGCGCACATCTACCGACCGTCGAGGAACCAGGACAAAGACAACTACGGTGACCTCGATTCACTCGCCAACAACAGGAGGTAAGAGCTAGACTCGCTCGCCAACAACAGGAGGTAAGAGCTAGACTCTTTCGCCAACGTAAGAGCTAGACTCACTTGCCAACAACAGGAGGTAAGAGCTAGACTCACTCGCCAATAACAGGAGGTAAGAGCTAGACTCACTCGCTAACAACAGGAGGTAAGAGCTAGACTCACTCGCCAATAACAGGAAGTAAGAGCTAGACTCACTCGCTAACAACAGGAGGTAAGAGCTAGACCCACTTGCCAACAACAGGAGGTAAGAGCTAGACTCACTCGCTAACAACAGGAGGTAAGAGCTAGACTCACTGGCCAAAAATAGAAGGTAAGAGCTAGACTCACTCGCCAATAACAGGAGGTAAGAGCTAGACTCACTCGCTAACAACAGGAGGTAAGAGCTAGACTCACTCGCCAACAACAGGAGGTAAGAGCTATACTCACTCGCCAACAACAGGAGGTAAGAGCTAGACTCACTCGCCAACAACAGGAGGTAAGAGCTATACTCACTCGCCAACAACAGGAGGTAAGAGCTAGACTCACTCGCCAACAACAGGAGGTAAGAGCTAGACTCGCTCGCCAACAACAGGAGGCAAGAGCTAGACTCACTCGCGAACAACAGGAGACTTTCGACTCTTTCACTTGCAGACCTCTACTTATTCGCTGACTCACCACGAATAATAGACACACTCGCAAATAACAGAATGTAAGAAGGTCAACCTTGACTTACTAACGAACCTCGACTTTTTTGTTTTGTTATTATTGCGTTTCCATAAGAAACATACTGTATGTACAAGTAGGATATAGGTATGTACTCATCATCTGTAATTAGGAATTCTTTAGTAATAAATCTACTGTGGTATCGGACAGTCGTTTCACTCGAGCCTCCTAACACCGAACCCTACAACTTTACCAATGAACAAATTTCCTTTTAAGTAAATAATACTTGTCTTAGGAGATTTCGCTCTTGATTAGGTTTATTCACCACGAAGCCGCGGACTAAACCGTGCATTTGGTGCATTTCCAGGTTCGTGGCGGACAAGGAGTTCGCGGGCACCGGCAGCGCGAACACACGCAGCGGCCCCGTGCAGTTCGAGAGAGACGCGCACGCGCCCTCCTCCAGCCGAGACGAACCCGTGAGTTTACGAAACTACATTACCGTACAAACTCTGTGGCTCAGTGGGTGGAAACCCGCCTGAGACGCAGAAGGTTGTGGATTCGACTCCCGCCGCGGGACAAATGTTTGTATGATCTGCAAATATTTGTCTCTGGTCTGGGTATTTCCAACTATAATATGTATGTATTTACAAAAAAGTATATCAGTCATGTAGTTTCCATAATACAAGCTCTGCTTAGTTTGGGGCTAGATGATGCTGTGTGAAAAATGTTCAGCATTTATTTATTAAACTTTCATCTCCCATTCCCCCCCCTTAAAATGTGAAAATCCAAGAACCCTGAAACACGTCACTATTTATTTAAGCTCGGTTGCTGTGATTATTTTTTTTCTTGTCAAACTTTAAAGAACAGACTTTGATACAAAGTTCCGACCCTCATTCCCCCTATTAAAGTGGAAATTTCCAAAAATCCTCTCATAACGGATGCTTACGTTATAAAATAAACCTATGTTCCAAATTTCAGCTTTCTAGACTTAGTTGTTTTGACCGGGCGTTGATAGATCAGTCAGCCAGTCAGTCAGGACATACAATTTCATTAGTTTAAATGATTTTTCACACAGCCTAGTATTATATATACTATCTGTGATACAGCTATTGTGTGGTGCCAATCAAACAAAGTGAACTCATTGATTAAAAAAGATTATTAGTCAAAGAATTATATAGAGTCTAGACAACGAAATATACGCATTTAATATTAATACCATTGACAATGAAAATACCAGTGTGTTAAAACGATTTAAGATAGTCAGAGACACGTTTAAATTGCATATTTAGCACATGCTCGCGTTTTGAAAGTAGTTATCATTCCACGTGAGAGATTGCAAGACAATCGCCGCTTATTGGAACACTACACTGCTATCTAACTTGTTTGCCGGTTGGGTAACGTAAGCTGTTTTGTACCTGCTAACATAGGCACTACCTACATTTAATATTGTACCTATTGAGTTTTCGTAACTTAGTTGGTAAATAAGGATCTGTGTGAATAGTATTTCTTAAGATCAAATAATTATTATTATCTATCGTCTCTTATAAAGTGTGTATTCTTGTTTGCAGTCTCGCAACCAGCCGGAAGCGGACGCGGATCCGTTCGGTCTGGATCGGTTCTTGTCGGAAGCGAAGCGAGCCGACAAGTCTTCGAGGAAGAGAGAGCACGATAGACGCGACACGCACAGCAAGAAACGCAGAGACTGATACATCGATACGTGAGTACCGTGTGTTGCTTTCAGAAAATGACTAAAACTACACACTAAAACTAACCTACTAAAAAGGCTTTGGCAATGTTTGAAACTAGCTTCTGCCCTAGCTGGTACCCGAATATAAAGTAGCCTATGTGTTATTCTGATGTATACGGTATATTACTGTAAAGTTTTATCAAAATCCGTTCAGTAGTTTTTGCGTGAAAGAGTAACAAACATCCATCCTCGCAAACTTTCGCGCTTATAATATTAATAAGATTATACCCCCCCTAACCTGATCCCAATCAGAAAGACTCTGGATTTATGGTTCTTATCTTTTTAGTCTAAGACATTTATCTCGTATAATTGACGACCTCCGTGGCGCAGTGGCCGAAGGCCCGCCTTAGACCCAAAGGGTTCGATTCCCGCCGCGGGGCAAATATTTGTATGATCTGCAAATATTTGTCTCGGTTCTAGGTGTTTTCTATGTATAATGTTTATGTATTTACATATCTATGTATTACTTTTGTTTCAGAATGCCGAATTTACACTGTTGTACATACCTACAATTATGTATTGTTACAAGCATGTATTGGTTGTATAGAGTTCAGATAGTGCTATTGTTTGTTTCACTCATTTTATTATACATTTCCATGTAAAGACTCTGTTATAAAATTGTTATACAGAGTGAGGGAAGGTAATGGGACTCTCAAGGATGAGACGTAATGTGGGATAAGGACAAGAAGATGAACGGCAAGAAGATGTAAATAAGACTTTTTTTAATTTACAAAATGAAATGGTGTTCCACAGATATTATAATAGTACCCCTTCTACCAAATCGTATGTGTTCGAGAAAATGCAAGAATACTGTTTCTAAATACAAAAAGAAAAGGTACTTTCTTTGATAGTTCCATTATCTAGCCACAACCTGTATATAAAATCATTACGTAGACGGACAACACAGCATAAAAGTTATCGCAAACATATTAGCTCGGCACCGCCTCGGCGTCAGTCAGCCGACAACGCGAAGTAAGCACGCAACCGGCGAGGCGACGATACGCGCGGCTACGGCCAAACGTAGCACATAAGTGCGACTACGGCCAAACGTAGCACATAAGTGCGACTACGGCCAAACGCAGCACATAAGTGCGGCTACGGCCAAACGTAGCACATAAGTGCGGCTACGGCCAAACGTAGCACATAAGTGCGGCTACGGCCAAACGTAGCACATAAGTGCGGCTACGGCCAAACGTAGCACATAAGTGCGGCTACGGCCAAACGTAGCACATAAGTGCGGCTACGGCCAAACGTAGCACATAAGTGCGGCTACGGCCAAACGTAGCACATAAGTGCGACTACGGCCAAACGCAGCACATAAGTGCGGCTACGGCCAAACGTAGCACATAAGTGCGGCTACGGCCAAACGTAGCACATAAGTGCGGCTACGGCCAAACGTAGCACATAAGTGCGGCTACGGCCAAACGTAGCACATAAGTGCGGCTACGGCCAAACGTAGCACATAAGTGCGGCTACGGCCAAACGTAGCACATAAGTGCGGCTACGGCCAAACGCAGCACATAAGTGCGACTACGGCCAAACGTAGCACATAAGTGCGGCTACGGCCAAACGTAGCACATAAGTGCGGCTACGGCCAAACGTAGCACATAAGTGCGGCTACGGCCAAACGTAGCACATAAGTGCGGCTACGGCCAAACGTAGCACATAAGTGCGGCTACGGCCAAACGTAGCACATAAGTGCGGCTACGGCCAAACTTAGCACATAAGTACGGCTACGGCCAAACGTAGCACATAAGTGCGACTAACTACGGCCAAACGTAGCACATAAAAGCGGCTACGGCCAAACATAGCACATAAGTGCGGCTACGGCCAAACGTAGCGCATAAGTGCGACTAACTACGGCCAAACGTAGCACATAAGTGCGCCTACGGCCAAACGTAGCACATAAGTGCGGCTACGGCCAAACGTAGCACATAAGTGCGGCTACGGCCAAACGTAGCACATAAGTGCGGCGTCGACGATTTGACCACTTATCAATATCACTAGCCGCTCACTAGGCGAGGTGATGCTTTCACGATGTCGATTAGTGTGCGTATGCACACATGCATATGCAGTATGGAGTTTCATACTAAGAATACTGAACGGCTCAAGATTAGACCGTGCCGATCCGGTTCCGGGCTGATATGTGTGCGATAACGTTTAACAGTATAAGTTATAGATACCTGAAATGTGAAGGGTAGGTTCCTGTTGATGTGGAGGGGTGCAATAAGGATTGTACGAGATTCAGTAACTCGAGGATGCAGCGGAAAGATAAAGTTTGTATGTAAAAACTCAGAGTGGATAAAATTTCATTTCTTCCACGATTACCATAAGAATAAATAAAAGTTTAACAGGTAGAAGTGATAGTCGCCCGTTATTGATTTTCTTAGGCCGCGGTTGCATCGCAGGCGGCTGGTGGCGCTTAAGGTTCTCCCCAAATTGTGTGTTTTCAAACCGCTAGAAAACAGTGTTATCTTAATTATTTAAGCCTAGCAAAAATATTTGTTACAGATCATTCTCTTGTCTCGATATAAATATACTAGACAATTGGTGGTTTTGTCAGTGTGGTTAGTTAAAATGAAATTTATTTTTCTACAAAATTTAGGTATGTTACGTTAAGGTAACCCGTAAAGTCTGGATGGTCATGGCGCTCTTTGGGGGAGGGCTATGTCCATCAGTGGACTTCCCACAGGCTGTTAATGAAGGCAAGCCTTGTTCGGCCTTATGCTATCGACCATCTATCCTCTCTTGGTAATACAGTTTACGAAGTAATAAATTTATCTGTCGGAATACACATGGATTATAATGATTTACTCAGTCTTAGATCGAATACAGTGACATCAGGCGGGTTCCAATTAATCGAAAGCGCGACGCCTCGCTTTTCCCTTGAAAAATCGCCAAAGTTTTGTCATTTTTTCATGAGAAATGATACTTGATCCGCTTACAACTGAAAGAGTACCTAGTTTGAACAATATTTTATTTAATGCGATGTCTTTGATGCAATTCAATTTGTATTGAATTGCACTGTTTTGTGTTTCATTTAGTTTATAGTGAAGGTTAAGTAATGTTAGTTTAGTTTTGTAATTGTAATAAAGTAATTTTAAATAAAAAAAGTTTTTTTATTTTATTTTTCGAAACCAACCAGGTCTAATGAGTTACCAACATTTCCTTTGGGTTGAAATGAAAACTAGGAACTAAGAGGTAACAGAGTGGGTTGTTAAATATTCACAAATTGTATGTTGATCCTGGCAGAAAGTGAAGTTTCAATGGGCAGGCCATTATGTTGAGTTACAAATACGTTTTATTTTTATTAAAATACCTTGCGATACGATGGACGTTTTGACATGTTATAACAAACTGCATGGACCCCCATATCGCAGACAGACGCTAGGAAATAGAATATCAAATGACGACCACGAACGAGACGGCAGAATGTTGATTATGAATAAATTAGAACTTTATAATTTTACCTATATCTACTCATACTTACTTATTAATAGGAACTAGTTATAAGGAACTTTAAGTACATTTGGTTACGTAATTAAATTATAATAAAACTTACATTATGTAATGAGTATTTGGATTTGGAGGGGTGCTAGAAACAGGCAAGTATTTTCATTTTCATTTATATCATAATTCGGAATTATTCATATAATAATGAGAATAAGAAGTAGTGCTAGGCGCGACGCGGAAGGAGAAAGTCGCGACCACTCACCCTCATGAAGACTCGGAATGAGTCGAAACTTAGTCGTTGCCTTCACCGATAGTACAGTACGTGAAAATTCCCGTTTTTACAATATGAATAGGAGAATAAGATATTTTCCATAGTTCTCTTAACAAATAAAAAAACAATAAAATCATAATAATATTTTATTGAAGTAACAATACTCTGTAACATAGATAATGCATAATACACAAATACAGTGAGTTTGTCTGTATGCTTACCCCACAACACACTACAAGCAAGTGCTATGTGAAATACCTATATTCACATAAAAATTGTGATTTATAATGCACTGGAGATAAATTAAAATTATGCTCATTGCGACCCCCTGACATAGATATTCATTATTAAAAAATATAAAATATATTTTTGTGACAGGAAACATAAAACCACATTTTGTTGCAGTAATCAAAAATATAAATTTCTTTGATAAACAGTCTACGTTTTAAGTCAAAATTTTCTATAGGTCTATCTTGGGGTGAAATCAGCCATTGAGGTAAGATCGTCCACATTTTCTCGACGAACGATTGGGGCAATACATACTTTGGGGTAAAACCGTCAAATTTAATTTGACCATTGACGTTGTTCGATGTAAAATTGTAAAGATGGACGCTGGTGTTAAAAACGTCGAGATTTTATATAGTAGCACCGGTATTGGGGTAAAACCGCCATGGGTTTTCCCCAATACCGCCATGGTTATAATTTTGGGGTTAAACCATCAATCTTACAAAGGTTACTGCCACCGTGACTATTTGGTAGAACCGTCTAGAAAAAGTTTGGGGTAAGGCCACCATGGGTATACAAAATACCCATACACAAAATAAATGCTGTCAGGGAGTGGGGCAAATGCGTCTACTTTAACTTAAGGATGGTGTTCTTGAGTTTGTCGACGTTCGCGCCGGAAAACTCCTCGATTTTCTTGGTGCTCTTCACAAAGACAAATGTGGGCATGGAATTGATGTTGTATTCGGTGGCAATGTCTTCGCATTCATCGACGTCGACCTGTAAACAAAAATAAATGACGTTTAATAATAAATAAATATAAAAAATTTATTCCTGATACCCACGACACAGAGGATCCTAGTGTGGGGTCAGGAGTCTGTTAGGCGTTTATTCACAATTAACTTCAGCTTTTGGCAGACTTAAGAAATGTCAAATCGATTAGGAATTTACAATGACGTTTACTGCCAAGTCTACGTTATCCAGTTTCAACAATATTGATAGAAATACCGATGACTAAACTTTATCTGTTCAGCAGTTGACTATTTCAGGCTGTTAATGTTGCAGCCTGAAAAAGTCCACTGCTAAAGATAGACTTCCTAGTCTGCCATGACTAAACAAACGGGAATTTTCAATACATTTTCCCGCCATTATCTTCTCAATATTTATATTTATAAAATGTCCAGCATTATAATAATGCTGGACATTTTTCACAAAGCATCATCTAGCCCCAAACTAAGCAGAGCTTGTATTATGGGAACTACATGACTGATATACTTATTTTATTTTTTTGTAAATACATACATCATAGAAAACACCCGAGACAAACATTTGCAGATCACACAAACATCTATCCCGCGGCGGGAATCCTAGTGTGGGGATCAGGACTGTATGTGTCTGGGATGTTATTTTTTTTACCTTGAGTACGACAATGGAGTCTGCCATCTCAGTGGCCATCTCGTCTAGTTTGGGCCCGATCATCTTGCAGGGTCCGCACCAGGTGGCCATAAAGTCGATCACCACTAGTTTCTCGCCGGCCTCCGCCAGCCTTGTCTTCAGATCGTCGGAATCTTTGATGTGGATCGACATTTTGTATTCTGTAAAACAATGTTATTCCTATTAGGAACAAACACCATCTATAGCTCATATTTACCCAGTGCTGCGTACCGAGTCTCCCTCAGTTTGTGCTATCTACCACAATACTGCGCTAGGCCTAGACTTAACCATTCACGGCCCGCGACTTTACAATCGCGTCGATTCTCTAGTACACCAACTAAACCTTATTAAAACTGTCGCTCTCTTTTACTGATAGTGCACGCAAGAAAGAGATGGCAAGCATTTTACTAATGTCGAATTAGTTTACGCGTCGCTCTTCTTCGGATTTATAGTCAGCATGTTTTGAAATCACAACTAAACTTGATTGGATAAATTAAATCTGATCAATTTGTTACTGTCAATATCGTCTACTCCTCTTGGAGCTGGACATGTAGGACACGTGTCTGTCACCATTCCACGGCCACCATTCAGTCGTCGTTGTTTTACTTTACTTTTCATCACTACGCTCCGCAGGTTTAGTCAGAATATCTTTCATGTTATCTTTTTGGGGTAAGTACGTCAGGTTTGAGGCAAAATGGTCTTTGAAAAAATTTGTGAGGATGGATGTTTGTTATTCTTTCACGCAAAAACTACTGAACGGATTTTGATGAAACTTCACAATAATATAGCTTATACATCAGAATAACAAAAAGGCTACTTTTTATCCGGGTACCACGCGGGCTAAGCTAGTTGGTCTATACAACTTTTTATTATATTTTGGGCACGGTCAAACTGACGCGGTGGCGATAAAAGTAGTCTAGTGGTTGTCAAAGTTCCCGTTAATGTACTGTAGCCACCGCTACCACGAAAGTTTGACCAGACCTTTATTTAGTTGAATAACAAAATATATAATTGTGTCTGAAAGTGAGGACACCAGGGTAGACAATAGGTACCTCACTCTTAGTTTTCATTTCACGCTAACGCAAATTTGTCAAGGAAAAATTTGGCAGCACATGACATCTCAATAATCTCAACAGCTAATGTATATTTCATACAATTCAATCTTTCCGCAGGCGTTATGGCCAAAAGAAAGTGGTTGTTGTTTAAGGGGGCAGAAGCATTACTGATTCGTTATTTATATTTTCCTTAGAAACAGTTGTAAAACCATGTTGATTGTCATTTAACCAACACAAATACTCTTCAAACCAGAAAACCGCAATGCGATTATTGCTTGGTTTTTGTGGTCGAACTTAAATCACAACACTAAGAATTAATATGTTAAGTAGGACAAACCGTATTAAAGTATCGAGTTTTGCTTATTCTGGTGTCATGATAGTATTATTTTGCAAATTTTATGTCAAGAGATCCTGTCAAAGCCCAAAGTAAGCAAGCTGGGAATCTATCAACTATCAATACTATTCTAGTAGGTATAAATACATTACACACTCCCAAGTTTGACCATGAAAATTAATGGCATAGAATTATTACGTAGGCCACATTAAACGACACTCAGGGAGCAATTTAGCACGCCTCGCCAGAATTAAACTGTTACCTATATGGGAATCGCACCAACCGGTATAAATTACAATAGTCTTCGCTGGATGGACAGTAATACGAGGCTTAGAATAAAAAAATATCATGGATTAGTATCATTTTATTCTATACTAGCTACTGCCCATGGCTTCGCCCGCGTGGTACCCGAATAATAAGTAACGTTCGTAAGATACGCATTCGCTCGACAGTTTTTCGTCTACTTACGTTGCAAAATTGGTCTCCAAGAAAAGCCCTTTTATTTTACTGGGAAAAATATAGCCTATGTCCACTCTGAAAGAACAATCTAAATATTGGTGAAATTATTTTCGAAATTAGAGAAGTATTTTCTGAGATTACCCTCTACATACTAACTTTACCTCTATATTATTATAGTATAGATCCTTGACAATACAAGGCTGCTTATAAATCGATAATGATACGACCTCGTAGTTTCTATTCTCTTTCCACAGACCTGCGAGGAATCGTCGAAGTTCTGATGAACCTTGTGATTCCAACGAATAAAAACCTTTTGCCATTGACAGCAACACCTTAAGAAGATGAATTTCTCAATCCAAGGTTTAGTAGAGGATAATTATAATATCCACATGACATAAAGTTAAGTTGTTTTAACATTTTTGTTCTTCATTTCCTAATGAAGAACAATATATGATAGGCCACAACATAATCGCAAGATTACAACTTTTCTTCGAATACTTTGGGGAGAATACTTTTTGACGACCGATGTGGCGCGGTGGGCGAAGGTCCGCCTGCGACACAGGAGGTTGCGGGTTCGATTCCCGCCCTGGGACAAATGTTTGTACGATCTGCAAATATTTGTTCCAGGTGTTCTGGGTATTTTCTATGTATAATAAAAAAATATCTATCTATGTAATGTATTGTATTAAGTATATCAGTCATCTAGTACCCATAACACAAGCTCTGCTTAGCTTGGGGCTAGATGATGCTGTGTGGATTGTCCAGCATTATTTATTTAGATGCTTTAAAAACGGATTGGTAGGTAGTTTAAAAAAAATCAAACTATAGGATGTGCGAGGATAATAATAATTGCAATAACAGGAAAAGAGGGCGTTATTCCCAAACACCTATTCTCGGAAAGTTTTCACAACTTTAGGTAGCCTATAACAGCTCTTGTGAATCAATGTACTAGTTGTTTCGCCATCGGTTAGTCAGCAGGTCATTTACAAAGATTAACTAACCCCTATTTGTTACCGTAAAGTCTAAAGTCTACCATATTGGCATTGTGCAATATTGTGAAAGCTTTTTATTAATATTAAAAAGCGTCAAAAGGGGGTGTTAACTGAACATTTATAGTAAGTACATGTCGGTAGTGAAACATGCACATTAGGATTAACAATCATACCTAAATGACATCAAACAAGATAATATATAACAATGAGTTTTATTTAGTGCTTAGAAGTACAAGAAACAACTTAGGTATATGAAACATAGCCGGTATTTTATGAGCTGATAAGCCGTAAGATATTCTAGACACCCAAGAGCCAAAGATCTTGCACAACGCTGTAGAACAGAGCTTAATTATACAATTGAAAATCGATAATGTCAATTCCGACGACTCTCAGGTAGGTGAATCTTTGATAACAAGTTCTTCGATACTTTAATCTTTGAAGTGGCAAGTGTAATCTTATAAGAAGCTATTCAAAGCCTAACAGATTGCGTCAGTATCAATAGATTAGATCTAGCTAGAACGACAATAATGAAGAATGACTTAATATTAATGAGTATATCAGTGAAAGTCTGAAAGTAGCGACTGAAAAGTTGAGGAGTAATAGGAATATATGAATGAGTATATCAGGGAAAGTCTGAAAGTAGCAACTGAAAAGTTGAGGAGTAACAGGTTAGCGTGGTATGGGATGGTCATGAGGAGGCAAGGATGTGTGGATGGAAATAGAAACAGAGATAGACCAAAAAAGATGCGATGATTTGTGTGAAGGATAACATGGGTAAGAAAGGAGTACAGAGATGATGGCTGATAGAGAGTGGAAGAAGAAAACATGTTGTGCCGATTCCACGTAATGTAGGACAAGGGCAAGAAGACTAAGAATTTAAATTCATTATTATTTAACTACCATGTGACACACATACAATGACTCAAGGAACTAGCCCGGCCTGCCACAGAAAACTTAAACTTATCTATTATGATCTCTATTTCGTCAGGTTATGGCTGTTATTTATTGTCAAGAAAAAACAAACGTAAAATGCCCTCCCTATAAATATATTTATGCGGTTGATTAATTAAACGCTGCTTTGTCTCTTTCTGATAATGTGGTATTTAAAATTCAACTAGAAGACAAAGCACTATAAAGATAAACAACTGTGTGAAAGTAAAGCCTGATACAACAGTATTGATTTGGAATCAACTTTAAGTTCCGATAGGTACTATTTACTTAGACCTTTAATCTATCGCCACCATCCTACATAACACACCATTGACCTGAAATCAGGTTATTAGGTCATATTAGCCAGTGTGACACTGTATGTAACTGAAAGTATGGGGGACCGAAAGACTAAAATAATAACGCAATTTAAGAAGCTTTGGCACTTGTTTATCTTGATTAACATACCGGGCCGATAGCTTTAAAACATTCGTACTGATTCAAGAAGTGTCATGCGCCATGAATGAAAGAGACTATAATAAGATCCTTGAAAACATAATGAGAAAGTTCGCAATTTATGCGACAAGTGGCAATCACAAAACTCATAATACGTTGTTTAAGGCACATGTTTGATTTGCATTTACTTCATTATGATTGAGAATAGAGATAGTTAAACAAGATAACCATTGCACACGTCAATGATTGATACAGAAGATTGTCAAAATAATTTAAACAAGTTCTAGAGTAAATAGTGTTAAAAGGCTCACCTATTTATAGGACTAGTAGATTAAAAATAATATCACAGATACCGGCACTTTATATTTAGCCAAGTTAGTTCCAAACACGTCTATAGTATTCGACTTTCGAATCACAACTGGCCATTCCATTCGTAGTAGCAGTTTTATCATTATTTTGTTCTTCTGAGCGCTGATAGTTCCAGTGACTCAGTCATAATACAACTGTACTCTTCTAACAGCTGGGAATTACGCGAGCGACAGGGATCGAGGAACCGGTTAGGCGGCGTTGTGATCACGTCATCAACCTTGGATTGATCTTCCTAGTCATCGTGTGTTTCTGTGGTCGAGTATGATGACGATTTGGCTGATACAGTGACTATAGGTTATTATTTATTGATGATCTAATTTTGATACTGGCTTGATGGATTTTGTAGCTCCATGTTGTAAATAACATGGGAGGAAGGTACTTAATTTCGAGTACTACATTATGGATACTGGACGAATCGCATGCCATTTGAATTAGTATGTTATCGCTAATTAGCGATAAGACCGCCGATTGTACAACATTGAGAAAGTTTGTAGTAGGTAGGTACTTATTTCAGCTGATATATTATTTTGTGCAATTATGTGCTAATAGCGATAAGACTGCCAAGGTACTTCAAGCTGAAATATTATTTGGTGTGCCATAAATAATCTATATAATGTCATCAACATCGATGACATTTGTGGTGGTGGGTCAGGTAGTAATTTAGTGTCTTTACCTACCTGGCTGGTTCCTACCTACTTCCTGTTCCTACTTTCTTTATGATCCTTGTGATTTCAATGAATAAAAACATTTTGGCTTTGACTTTGGAAAAGACAAGAATAGCTAATCGGGAATGGTCATTAATTCAGCATTTAAGGGGTAAACGCGTCTTTTAAAACTTGTGCGAAAAATCGTGAATTCCCGGGTTTTTAACACGCCATGAATTATTTAATTCCATGAATACATTTGATCTATTTCTCCATTAGGTTAGCTTTTTATTTTTAAATTTGCCAATATAGTTTAGGTATAAAATATACAGTGGCGGTCTCAAATTGATTCACGTTATTTATTTTTTTACGAACTTTGCCCATAATATTGCTTTCCCCCAACAAACTTTTTAGATTTTGTTCTTGAGTATACATTCGTTTTATTTGTTAAGTTAAAGCCCTAAAGGTTAACTTACAAAAATATTATGTCATATATTTTTGCTAAGCGTAAAGGTTAGAAAGGGAAAATAGCTATAATCATAAAACTCTTTAACATAGGTACATGAGGTTGAACTTGGGCTGTCTTGGTTGCTTTTGAATTAAGTAAAACCTCTAAAAGAACACATGTTTGAAAAAAAAATTCTCATCTGAAATATATTGAAAAAATTTTGAAGTCTTACTCATTATTCTCAGGTTAATACATTTTTTTTTATGTATTGGTTTGACATTTGAGACTAAAAGTTTTTGTGGTATCGAGAATATTTAGCAAATCGTTTTAGAAACAACTTTCTTATAATGATGCTCTATATGCATTGTAAATTGTTATTTTTTTAAGATGCAATAGATAATTTTCAAATTATGTTTATCTCGTGATCTTAAATTTTTCTACTGTCCGACAAAAAAAAACAATGTTGCAAAAAAATACATGTTTGTTACGCTTATTTTTATCTCTATACGAGTTAGTGACACTTTTGGACATTGATATGAACATGCATTGTTAACTTTTTTGTGGTGACATCTACACACTGTTTTATTTCATATTTCAAGACCAGAGGTCTTTCTTCGACGTATATCATGTGGGTAGGAGTGGGTTTTTAAATACAAGCGATAGCTTTATAGATTTAGTGCATTAAATATCATATAGGTATATTTAGTATGATTTATTATAATTATTAATGTAAATGATCACCTTAGTAGGCGCGTATGCATTTGTTTTATTTATTTTCTCATTTTTATTTAGGTATAACAGTTAGAACATAGTAATTAATTTACAGTAAATACAGTTTATAAAAATATATATTTATATAATACACATAATAATCTCTTGAGGGTAGTGTTTGCTTCTGGCGTCTGTGACGTCACTGCGCAGGGTCAGCAGAATACCAGCGCTAAGTAGGTAGCCACCTACCTAGCATTATGCTGAGCTGATACCTTTTTGGTGCGACATAAAACTGTCTAGGTAGATAGATTAGGCAGTAAGGTGTGTGGGGCATTTCTGTTTCAGTTATAGGTAGGTACTTATAAGTAGGCTGTCCAAACATAAATTATTATTATTATGTATTCCCACAAATTATCCCACCATCCTAACTTCCAAAATTTGTTGTATATATATATATATATATATTTTTTATGTCATGCTAAATAAATATTTTCTTTATTTCTTTCTTTCAGTTATAACCACTTTTCAATCAGGGAAATCTTGTATTTATGAAATATAAAAATCACCGCTTATTTCAACTTGTACCCAAATAATCTTAATAATCTTTATCCTGAGGAAATCTGGTTGTTATTAGGTAAAAAGTTATTTTTTAATTAAATCCTGTTTTCCATCATCAATTGTAGTGTCCCTTGTGATTTGTGATGATATAACCATTCTAAGAACTATTCTTGAAGCAAACTCATATGAGTACCATGGTACAAAATCACACATTTATTTGTTTGTGTTAACCTTGGTCTGAAATATGGCTTTAAACTGACCAAAAACACATGTTTTAGATACCAACATTACCAGGGGGGTCTAGACAAATACCTCGCACTTACTTTTTGTTTCGCGCTAATGCAAATTTGTCAAGGTAAGACTTGGCAGCTGTCACATGACATTTCCACAGCGAATGTCATTTCCATACAATTCAATCTTTCTGCAGGCGTTAACGCCAACAGAAAGTGGTATTTGTCAAACTGCTGTTTTTAACCATCAAACCAATACAAAAAGCCATGATGTCCTTACTGTGTAGCCAGAGACAGTGAAAAACAGTGTTTGTGATAAGAATCCTGATACCTATTACAGTCACAGGTAAGTTGGAGGAAATTGGTGTATTCTTTAATAGATCTTTATCAAGCAAAATACTTTTTTGAAACACTATTATTATTTCAAAATGGTAAAGAAAAGGTTTTAAAGTAGAATATAATTGTGAAGAAGAATGCATGTATCTTGTTCACTGTTATGTGCTTATACATTGACTTTGGGGTCAGTACACTTTATGGGGCACCTTTTATAGAAGTTATTTATCTACAACAGTGAAATTTCTGAATTAAATAGTTAAAAAATATTGTATTTTTGTTTACACATCCATAAAACATGGCAAGGCACATCCAGCAAAGTATTGGGTACACTGTTATCACATGCCTACCTGTAACTACTTACCAACCTACAATCATTGTTTTAGAATGATAACAGATACATATATGTATTCCATACTAAGGAACTCCTCTACCTATTGCTTTACAAGTGATTTTTCATGAAATTCTTACTATTAGAAACCCTCTACACTAGTTCTACAAGTAGGGTAGGGCATGGATAACATTTCTTAGCTTAAAACTTAGCGAACAAACAGCTAGGAAAAAAATCAATTCGCCAACAATCGAAGAACCTAGATCCCAATACAAGGTCATTCAGAAATCATGCCTGATTAACGCGAAATGTTTTAGTAATTTTTTTGCCAAGTAATAAGGGACTCGAATAAGAAAGTCTATACCGAAAATACTCACGTTTTCACGAAGTTAAATATATATTTCAGGACCGGCAGAACACGCGGTGACAGCGACGCAAGGCACAAAAAAGTGAAATAATTAGAGATGGGGTATTTTTGAAACTGTGAATAGTATTTATCGACTCATTTTATCGATATCGATTTCAGCCACTCCCTGCTTCATCGGTTTACGTTATCTGGAAAACTAAGTTTTACCCATGGTGTTGTCTGCGTGGTACTCGGATAAAAAGTAACCTAGCTATGTATTATTCTAGGTCACGAACTATACCAATTTTAAGGTTATGAAGTTTACCTAGTACACAAACATCCAGGCATCTAAACATCCAAACTTTCACATTTATTTAGTGAACCAATATTTTATAGTTTTGGGCAATATAACATTATAAGTATATATTTATGTTTGGTGAAATTAGTGGGCAGGTTAATATTAATAGATATTTTATGTTCAAAGATGAGCTTAATCGGGAGGTGTTTTGACTATGAGATTGAACGGTACATATAGAGATCTCAGGTCGTTGCAAACTAATAGTAATATTTTTAGGACAGGATCTTTGATGGTTACAATACCTGATATGCTAAATATGCTTTGTCCACAAAGGCTCTTAAGAGCGCTTTAACATTCTACGTACTTACCTCTTGCCTTGTCGCATGCAAATATGCTCAAAAAAAGTTGGACGTCAGCGCATTCATGACAAAGGTTTTCACGAGGGCGCATAGTGATGTGATGATCGTTACAAGAAATAAGAAAATGACGATCAGCTTGCACTGCAGTTATGGCGTTCATGCAAATTAGCTATATTATGTAAATATTATTCAACAAGTAGAATCTCACACTGGCTAGCTGCTGTTTTCACTCTTCACCTCAAAATGTTTTAGCCAGCATGGAATTATAGCATACATAACGAAACATCTACAGTATCACACTGTATTATCTAAACTTTGAAAAGTTTAACAAGTCGCTATGGGATAAATTTAACATTCAAATTTTTTTGCACATATTATGTAGAATACATTTATGTGATTTGGATTCACCGAATACAAATTTAGGTATGTCGTAGTTTGTGCCATCCCTATGGTTTTTGGCCCGATGCGATAACCACAATAAAAGATCTTGGACTGCCGATTCTAACTTATTACTCTTTGGTTGACATTGCTGCGTTACATTGATAATCTGTCCGTTCCAAATTGCATAGATAGCACAAAACACAGCACTAGGGATTTCTATTCGCGAAGTTAGACCGTTGGAAACAAATCTCTGAAAATAAATCGTTCATAGAATCGACCAATAATTCACATTTCTTTCTATCGTCATTTTCTTTCTGTTATGATTGTTTTTTTTCTTCCTCGTATTGCTGATACTTTCTGAAAGCAGTTGATGAGATTATGTTGGATAGGACACGATATCACAATGAGTTTGAATGAGTGCCTCATTTTAGATTTTGAGGTGGGACCAAGTCAAGCTACACAAATATGAGGTTGAGTGAAAGAACAGCTGCAACGAACGAATAAAGCACAAATTTAACCTTCCTACCTTTTTAACGTTATAAAAACTTAATCAGCATCAGCATGACAAAAAATATTCCATTATCGAGCACATACACATGTCTAGTCTCCATAAAATTAGAAGTATATCTCGTTATTGTAGTCATACTATGATGACCAAAGCCTCGCTCATCTCTGGGACTTATGTGTCACATCACGATATTGGAGTTCAGAGATCTTGAATTACACGTTGGGGCATTATTTTGAACGTAGATGTCTTCGTCTCAGATTTGAGAGCATGAAAACATTTAAACCTCTTTACCACAGTCTATTGTCGACGTAATTATCGTAAACGAAACGAAACCGTTAATTTTCGCTCATCAACTAGTCCATCGACGAGTTGAATTCGTCGACTAGTCGATGTTTCAACTTCGTTATATTGACGAACTATCTAAACTTCGCGACGATGTCTACCTAGTCGATAGTATCTACCGGGTGATTATCTGACGTAGCTCGACCGTAACGTAAAGACTAGGTAGGTAATCTTATTACCATGTTTCTAGAAATGTGCAGAAAAACTTAAACTTCCTTTTTTACTTTTTATGCTAGCCTATTTGAAAAAAAAACTTACATTTTATTCAAATACAGATCAAACAGCTAGCTACCTAAAGACCGTTGCAAACGATTTATAGATAGGTAATTTATTTCTCAAAATAAATGAAATATAGGTATAATATAATGTAGGTATCTATTTATTTGCAATAAAACACTTCATACTTTCATTATAAACTCGTCTATGGACGTGTGAACGCATCGTCTCGTCGCGTCAGTTTAGCCGTCTACGATTTGAACTAGTTGTGAATCGTCGATCACACAAAGACACTCCACCCACACACACACACACACACACACACACACACACACAATGCGCATTTAAGTTTTAGTTTAATTAGTTAGTTTGTTAGGTACAACTTATAAGATGATTTATAAAATGTTAAAGAAGAGCGGGTTTTCCTAATACAAGCATATAATTGCTTAAAAGGAGACTCCACACCCTGTAAGCACTAACCTATATGTAACAGAAATAAATATTTGTATTTGTCGATACGTTGATTCAACGCATTGTTCTGGGTGGGAACGCACTCTTGGGATTGAAAATGCTCCAACTCGAACCTATTGTTTTGTAAAAGGATCATTAAAAAGAATAACCAGCCTTGTTTTCTTGCCTTTCTTTCCTGGCTTGGTCGCGGAGGAACAGGCATCTAGATAAAAACCGACGTTTCAAAGTGGTCCTTGTGATTTTATTGAATAAATAAATTTTGACTTTGACTTTGACTTTGACTTTGTTCACGCATCGTTTCGTCGCGTTGACCGTCGATATGTACGTTGTGGAATCTCAGTTTAGCCGTCTACGATTTCAACTAGTTGAATGAGTGACAGTGAACCGTCGATACGTAGATTCAACGTAAACGGTTGATTCTACTAGTTCGTTTATTCAACGCCCATCGCTACAGTACATAGTGGATGTGGTTGGCTGTGGTTGTTGACTGATTATCGTGCGTGAGTTAGTACTATAACGCAGACTACGTCTACGTAAACGTAGTGTCTTTAACTAGCTGTTTGCGTGAGTTCAGTATCCTTCATAGACTATACCTTATAACTGAGAGTATCCTTACTTGTGTCTCTGTGGGTGGTGTGTGCTGGATTGTTCGATTGTTGTCATGTCAAAGTAGATTTTTTTTAATTATCTACAAATTTTACAAAAATTTTACTTGGATAACAACATTCAGCGAAGATGTCAGCAAATATTACTGAGATAGGTGCGCAGAAAGTAAAGAGCGTATCAAACGGACAGGTAACAATATAATTCAAATGTTTTCCCTACTAGAATCTTTTATAGAAAGTTTCCGACTTTGTCCAAACTTTCTTTGCCCCTGCAGACTTGACAGTTTAGCACTTAAGAGCTTTCGGGAGTGAAAATGGTTGATAAACTTTTCCTTGCTTATAAAAATAATAAATTTTACTTTGTTAAATCTACTTTTTTACCCATCTAAGTGTACCTAGAGCATGGAAGATTGCTATTATATGTTATAATAATAATAATAATGCTGGACATTCTCACACAGCATCATCTAGCCCCAAAGTAAGCAGAGCTTGTGTTATGGGAACTACATGACTGATATACTACTTGTATACATTTTTTTTTTTTTGTAAATACATACATATTATACATAGAAAACACCCAGACCTGAGACAAATATTTGTAGATAATACAAACATTTGTCCCGCGGCGGGGATTGAACCCGCAACCTTCTGCGTCTCAGGCGGACCTTCGCCCACTGCGCCACAGAGGTCGTCAAATGTTATTCTTCTAAACATGTGCCTAGTATTAACTAATTAGCATGCTTTGTACATTTGTAAAAGGATATAATACAGCTAGTCTAATCAATGTGTGAAATTCCTTAATTCTTGGTCACACATATTCATAAAGTACTTTGAATATATATTTAATAAATAAAATACCCAACAACATTTACCTACATAGTCCTGACCCAAACAAGGATTTCGTGTGCTGTGGGTACGAGGTATCAAAAACTTAGACTAGTAATAAGTAATAATAATAATACTTTATTGAGTCATATTAATAATAATAATAATTATAAAATAATTTATTTCTCTCACATAGGTTTCTTAAGTTTAGAGATAAATTTAAATTACATTTATATTAATATGATATGTATTACAAAAATACATCTATAATTTGTCCTACAAATGGCGGTCTTATCGCAAACAGTGCTTTATTCCAGACAACCATTTCCTATACTAAAACTAAGGTGCAGAACATGCAAATATTTTTGTCACAGCAAGTATCAGACCTTACATACACAGGACTGTTTTAAAATATAAATAAACATTTTCAATGTTACATTTTTAATGCATAGAGCATATTAGCTGTGCCTGACAGATTTCTTTGAAATCAGTTCAGCCAGTATAGAAAATATAAGGTACAAACATTCAAACTTTTGTATTTATAATATGGCATGTATTTAAATGATAATTTTAATTTTGCAAAAATAGCAAGCAAAAAAATATAAACAGTCATCTTTTTATTGATTGATCTTTCAGTGAGACATAAAATAAATCAAACAACACATAAGATATACCAAATCAATTGACATTTTAATTTATTTAAAAAAAAAAAACCATAACCTACTGATGGACTTCGTCATTAGATTCATTTTATTTTATATTTTTTTCAATAATTCTGGAAATTTTTCACACAACATCATCTAGCCCCAAACTAAGTGTGCTTGTATTATGGGAATTACATTACTGATATACTACTTATATGTTTTTTTTTGTAAATACATATTATTGGCTGTGTATTATCGACATGTGTCAATAATGTATGCATTGTACACCCATTTTATATTTTAAGAGGATCAAATATACGTTTTGGATACCTAATTCTAATTCTAATTCTAAGTGGGGGAACTAAGGTTTGCACTGACGTCCCGCATTGGGGTGTATTGTGCATTATCCTCCTTCTAACCTGACCCCAACCAGCCCAACTCCTTGAAGTAGCGGAGAAGGACTCTGGGTTGATGACAGCAGTGTTCCAGTATCCCTGATCTCTTGTCAGTTAATGATGACGGAGAGCACAAGTTGATGAGCTTTTTGGATACCTACCAAAAATAAAGATAAAAAATTGAAAATTAATAATGTTTATTTAAAAAGTGACCATTTGAAATAGATCAATTATATTCTTAAGGATCAAATTATATTGCCCCTTATAATATTAGTATGATATCCTCTGTCTCTGTCTCACTAAGTCATTCATGCCTGAAGCTGTTGTGTACTACGTACTGAGGTTTGCAACTTCCAGTGGCCTTGTATATTGGCCGGCCATGCATGAACCTTTGATATGCAGAACCTATGTCTTAAGTACCTACTGTCTTGTGAAACCTTCCCTTCCCTTATACATCCACCAACAGTCCTTCCATTCTTTGAATTAATGAATTAATGAAAATACTTTATTGTACACCTTTAACAAAATAACATAATAAACAAGATCTTATTCTAGAAAAAGTACAATGGGTGGTCTTATCGCTTAGGAGCGATCTCTTCCAGACAACCTTTGGATGGAGAGGAGTAATAAGAGACATTGGCCTCGATTCTGTAGTACACTGACTAAACTAAATTTAAACTGTCACTCTTTTACTGATAGTGCAAGCAAGAAAGAGATAGCTACAATTTTAGTGCTGTCAAATTAGTCAGATTTAAGTTTTCCATACAAATTTAGTCGTGTTATCAAAACATGCTGACTATAAACACGAAGAAAAGCGGCACGTAAACTGATTTGACAGCAGCACACGGTACAAAAATTGTAGTTATCTCTTTCTTGCGTACACTATCAGTAAAAGAGAGTGATAGTTTAAATTTAGTTTAGTCAGTGTACTACAAAATCGAGGCCACTGTTTCACCCGGTTTGAATTTTGTTAATTTTAACCAGAGTAAAGGTGAAAGTATTCTGTATGCCTTGCGGAGTATACTTTCATACAAACCGTTTCTACATGATTTTTCAATTCACCATTTAATTGACGAAAAATTTGTTGATCAGGATTTGTTGGTTACCACAATTTAATTTAATTTATTGATTTATTGCCTTCATGTACATCAAGGTCTTAAAATTGTATAGAAGCTAGCTTCTGCCCACGGCTTCGTCCGCGTGGTACCCGGTTAAAAAGTAGCCTATGTTTTATTCTGATGTATAAGCTATATTACTGTAAAGTTTCGTCCAAAATCCGTTCAGTAGTTTTTGCGTGAAAGAGTAACAAACATCCATCACAGACTTTGCGTTTATAATAGTAGTAGGATTATTAATAATGGATACCCCTCGCGAACTTCGGTTAATAAAAATAACCATTGCCCCATTTTAGCTAATGATTTCTCTTGCAGGCAGTAGAACTGAAGAATTTCTGGGAAGACCAGAATGTAGCCATTGTGTTCTTTCGTCGCTGGGGATGTCTACTCTGCAGACTGTGGGCTAAAGAGGTAACTATATCATTTCACTCGACGTCACTGACTGTTTCTTTTCTAGTTAACCTGTCACTTTTGCATGCCCATTACTGCACACCGTGATAGGTGGCTTTGAAATAAATAAATAAATAAATAATGCTGGACATTTTTCACACAGCGTCCTCTAGTCCCAAACTAAGCAGAGCTTGTATTATGGGAACTACATGACTGATATACTACTTATATACTTTTTTTTGTAAATACATACATATTATACATAGAAATACACCCAGACCCGGAACAAATATTTGCAGATCTTACAAACATTTGTCCCGTGACAGGAATCGAACCCGCAACCTTCTGCGTCTCTGGCGGACCTTCGCCCACTGCGCCACAGAGGTCGTCAAATAGGCTTACTTCATCAAATTTATCTAATCTAAATCCGAATTAAGCATGAATTTTGATAAATATATAAATAATGCTGGTCATTTTTCAAAACGCTATCTGGGCTTTCGCGATACAGGCTAGACCTGGTGTTGTAAGCGTCCATAGGTTACGGTAACTACAGGTGGCTGTATGCTTGTTTGCAACTTTGGTATAGTAATTGTGATTCGACAACGGCCTCGATTCTGTAGTACACTAACTAAATTTAATTTAAACTGTCGTTCTATTTTACTGATAGTACAAGCAAGAAAGAGATTTTTTTTATTTTTTTTTCTCTTAGTAAATCCGCAATCAGTTGGTGGACTATAAGCGGATGGGTTGGAAGATAAATGGCGCTTGGGATCCTGACTCATTAGTCTTTCTTCCCTTTATTTATGCAGTATATCCAAGATATTGGTCCTCTTCAACCGCTTTGTGACGCTTGGATTTTCGACTAGCGCTCTTGCTAGCGGATTGGCGTGGCATTTGAGGCGATCTAAGTATCGTCTTCCTCTATCCTTAATTTCTTCTTTTACTGTGGGGACTTGTAGGTATTCATGGATCTCGTTGTAGCAAGAAAGAGATAGCTACAATTTTAGTGCTGACAAATTAGTCAGATTTAAGTTTTCCATACAAATTTAGTCGTGATATCAAAACATGCTGACTATAAACACGAAGAAAAGCGGCACGTAAACTGATTTGACAGCAGCACACGGTACTAAAATTGTAGCTATCTCTCTTGCTTGCACTATCAGTAAAAGAGAGCGACAGTTTAAATTTAGTTTAGCTAGTGAACTACAGAATCGAGGCCAATATATCTTTACAGTAATAGCTCAATCGCATTTTATGCTCATGCTTTATAAAATGCGTGTTGACGACTCTTTAGAAGTTTCATAACGCCCTTTTAAGAGCCTTTTATAATTTCCAGCTCGGTGAGATAGCTCCGGTCCTTCAGAGGAACAACATTAGGCTTATTGGCGTCGGCGTGGAAGAGGTCGGCTCCAAGGATTTCGTTGACGGGAAATTCTTTGATGGAGGCAAGTTTTTTTTTAAATTGTTTTTTTTATATCTGTTAAAGGTAACTACTTACGTGTCATTGGTTAGTATACCAATAAGTGGCGATGGGCGTGGAATCCGTCACGTGGAATACCAACTACTTGCAAAAACGTGGGCATTTGCCATAAGTTTCGACGTGCCTCTGACTACCCTCTATTTGGTATCAAAGATCCACGCACTCAGTATGTCGATGGGCTTGCAACTTGTCACGTAGAATACTAATTACTTGCAAAAACGCGGGCATGTGCCAAATGTTTCGACGTGCCTCTGACTACCTCCTACTAGGTGTACTCAAAGATACGCACTCAGTAGATTATAAGAATGTGTATCGCGGGGAATATGAATACAGTCGTGGTTGTGTTTGTTTATTTATTGTTTTGTATATAATTTGTATATAAGTGTAGATAGATATATAGAAAATACTTTATTGCACACCATATAACGCATCAGCTTAATTAAGTACCACAAACTTTGACAATGTTGTACAATGGGCGGTCTTATCGCTTAATAGCGATCTCCACTAGTCAACCTTTGGACGGAACGGACTGTACGAAAGTTTACAAAGTCTTTAATTGGTGTACTTACCACATACTATGTGCCATGATGTCGGAATTGAACCGACGTCCTGTTATCAGTGCCCTGCTCAGTATCTATTCAATCATAAAAATCTAATGTACTATGTGATGTAGAGAGTGATGAATGTGCCATGATGTCGGAATTGAACCGACGTCCTGTTTTTATCAGTGCCCTGCTCAGTATCTACATATACATAAAAAATCACAAAAAATCTGTTAGATTTAAGTGTTTTCTACCAACTTTATCAAGTTGATAGGCGCAGGGTTATATAATCAGATAGTATATAGGTATTAAAGATATGTACAAAGCGATATTATCAACGTTAGGAATAAAAATATCTGTCATAAGGTGTACAGTCGCGGTCATTAATTTGTGGACGGTGATATTTTGTGTGAAATTGTCTCGGGCTTGTGCCAAATGTAATGTTTGCACGTGTCTCTGACTACCTCACACTTCGTATCCTCAATGATCTACTGAGTGTGGGTTTTAGGATGTCCATTATATAGTTGTGAGCGTGTTTGTTTTGGTAAACGATCTATTCGTTCGTTCACAGTTTGTTCACATTTTTAAGTTCGAACAGAACGCCATCAGAGTGGTTCATAAATTGACGACTGCGACTGTACATAGTCAGACCTGTCTTGAATTAAAACATTACTTATTTACCACAGTCTATGTAATTATCCTTGTACATATCTAGGTAGTTAGTACATAAATTGTTATTGTGGTAAATTATGACTTTTAATTATTGATAGGACATGCTACGCATGCGATCGTTCTATTTAAAAATGTATAGAGTTTGTTTAAAATTGATTTTATTGCAATATTAGCTTCTGCCCACGGCTTCGCCCGCATGGTACCCGGATAAAAAGATTGAATTTAGTTAGAATTGGGATTATATTCCAAAAACTATTGTTCAAAACGAACTATTGTTCAAAATTCAAAACGAGGATTTTCATGTACCATGCTATGTTGACGCACCGACTAAGTTTCGACTCATTCCGAGAGTCTCAGTGATTGCGACATTCTCTCACCGCGCCGCGTCGCGTCTTACAATGCGCGCTCAATTTTTATCACTATTTCGATTTGAGAAGCTGATTTTAGTTCTACTGATTGTATCACGTAGAGCGCTGTTTCTCAAAGTGAGCGTCCTTGTGGGCGCTGGAGGCTTTCAGGGGGTGGTAGAAAGCTCTTGAAGATATTGGGGACGCTAAGGCAGTCTATAGGAGAAAGCATAGGTTATGTTTGTAAACTTTGAGGAGCGCTAGATTTTTTTTTCTCAAAGTGAGCGGTGGGAAAAATAAGTTTGAGAACCTGTGACGTAGTGAAACTCGTGAGCATAGCTCTAGCCGTAGCCCATTTCTAACGATTAACATAAGATATTTTGAAATTTCAGAGCTTTACTACGTGGACAACATATCTACGTATCAACTCCTCGGTTTCAAGAGATTCAATGTGGTGACGATCATCACCTCTCTGTTCTGGAAGCAGTCGCGAGAGGCGATCTTCAAAGGACGCGATATGAGTATGTACCGATTCTTCACTTGATTCTAGTTTTCACGATGTTTTCCTTCACCGTTCTGGACCTTGAATCCCAGAATTGACTTAGCAGTTGTCTTTCGTCTCAACCAAGCGATTGACGTACCGTCTACCTAACATAAGCCACAGAAAGCTTGTATTCCAGTGTTTAAAAGATAAATCAAAATGCTGGACATTTTCACACAGCATCATCTAGCCCCCAAACGTTATGCGCGTTCCAGATACTGAAAGACAGACAGACAGACAGACAGACAAAAATTAACATTTTTGGCTTCAGTTTCGATTATAGAGTGCCCTCGAAAAAAATTTCTAAATATCTTTAATGTACAGAATTTGACCTGTTACATTCTTATTATAGGATAGATCTGTTTAAATTGCGTGCTCTGTTTACTAATGGTGTAGATTTCAAGTTGTGAACTAAATAATTATGAAATATGCTGTAAACTAATATTGTAAAAAGTTTGTCAACTCTCGCGGTAAAACGGTGACTTTTCTGAGCTTCTGTCATAAGACATTGCAGACTACGAGATCGAAAACCTTCGATAAATCCAAGAAACATGCATAGATGTGTTTCTATAATTGTAATACTGTGACTGCTTTTTCATTGACACGGAATGGACATTTGGGTTTCTGTTACACAAATTAAACTGAGGAGATCGGTTATGGTTTTTTTTTGTTGTAGACTTTCACCCTATACCCTAGCCCGCCTCAATCAAAGCAGTCTGCTATATTCTTGATGTTTTGAATGTTTTTCTATGTATAATATGTATGTATTTACAAAAAAAATATATACAGTGGTGGTCATATAATTAGAAACACTTAGTCACTTGGTAGTCTTTTAATGTAACCAACATTATTAATTCAATTAATTGGAGTTAATAGTTTAATTTACGAAATCACAATGTACATTTATATCTCTGGGATAATAATAAGCAATAACATTCAGACAACCAATACAATAATTATATAAAAAAAAATTAAAACAAAAGTATCAATCAATATTCTTAGTACTGGCAGTCGGACAACTAATTAGAAACAAAGTATGATTAGGTTCTAAAATTGAATTTTAAAACTAAAATTCACCTTTCGGAGTGTCACCGCATTATGCATTTTGCCGCCTTTTCTTACTCATTCGGATTTGTTACCTTTTGTCAGATTTAATTATTAAAAATGGGTAAAAACAAGAGCTGTGATGCAGCAACAAGAAAAAATATAGTAAACTTTCATTTTAAACGAAAATGGTCTTACAGAAAGATCGCCGATCATTTAGAGTGTTCCGTAAAGATGGTATTTAACGCCATTGCACATCACAAAAAACATGGAACATCCGATAAGGTGCCTAGAAAAGTTCGGCCAAGGAAGACCACCGTTCAAGAAGACAGGCTTATGATTCGTTTGGCTAAGACAGATCCCTTTAAAGGTTCTAATGTTATACGAAAAGAAGTATTTTCACAAGACGACCCTCGAAACGTGTCCGCAAGACTAGTCCGTAGGCGGTTGGTTGAAGGAAATTTGTATGGAAGACTTGCTAGGAAAGTGCCACTTCTCACCAGGCGACACAGAGAAAATCGTCTAGCCTTCGCTAGAAAATATGCCAGTTGGACTGTTCATCAATGGAGAAAAGTTTTGTTTTCAGATGAAACTAAAGTAAATTTGGTAAATTCCGACGGAAAACGATACGTACGGCGACCAATCAACGAGACTTTGAATAACAAGTACACTATAAAAACAGTTAAGCACGGCGGTGGAAATGTTAAAGTATGGGGATGCTTTTCCGGATACGGAGTTGGTCCCGTGAGAAAGATTGAAGGGCTGATGGATCAGTTTCAATACAAAAAAAATCTTGGAGGAGACAATGATCCCATATTCAGATGATTTGCCAGTGAATTGGATTTTTCAGCACGATAATGATCTAAAGCATACAGCAAACAGCGTTAAAGCGTTTCTCAGACAACAATTGGTGACAGTGTTAGAGTGGCCTGCTAATAGTCCGGATTTAAATCCGATAGAGAATTTGTGGCACACTGTGAAGAAAACATTGTCGGATGAGCATATCACCAATATCAACCAACTTTACGACGCATTTGTAGAAGCTTGGAGATGTATTCCTTTGGAAACGTGTGAAAAACTGATAGAATCAATGCCACGTCGTTGTAAAGCTGTAATCGACAACAGAGGGTACCCTACCAAGTACTAACAGTACTAATCGGTTTTGGATGTAGTATTCATAGTATTATTCAAATTAAATGTGGTTTTGTTCACTTAGTTAATGTTTATATTGTTGTTTTTTTTGTTTCTAATTAGTTGTCCACTTTAGTCCATGTATTTTAATAGACTTTTTATTAAAATGTGATATTTTTATATCAAAATTGTTGTTTGTTATTACTAACTCGTATAGTAATACTTTAAAAGAACCGATACATCCATATAAATACGTAGGAGCCCTCTATGGCACGTTAAACATTTTTGTAATGAAAATAGAAGACAGGGTTGGTGTTTCTAATTATATGACCACCACTGTATAAATAATAGTAATTTCAGTGGACGGACAGCGAGGGTTTCATTCCGAACTTCGCGTCTATATTAAGTATTTAAGTCACTATTTTAAATTATTTTAATAAAGGAAAGATTAGCGAAGCTCATGTGTCGCTGCAAAAAAATAAAGTTTTTTGTTTTTTTGTTTAGTACTTTACATTGTGTATCGACATGAAGACATTTACTCGAAACGCTTTGATAGCGCGTTCTAGCTTTCAGACAGTTTTACTAGCGACATCTAGTTCTGTAACGGGAAAACTATGGTTGTAAATAGAATATTCTTTAGAGCGCTTACCAATAATGTTTCAACTTATTAAGTACTAGCTGCGCCCCGCGGTTTCACTCGCGTAAGTTTCGATTCTGTGGGAATATAGGCGAGCTAATTAAATTTTAGAACACAAAAGCTGCTATTGTGACTTAACTATGATAGTAAGATATATTCCCTCGCGGACTTTTTTTTAGGTAATAATGAGTACTTTAATCATTTTTATGTATCATCAATAGTTTTGTCAGCGCACGCCAAATAATAAATTTTATAGGCAAAATTTTGCTACTTTGGATTTTTGATTGCAATTTTCTTAAGGATCTCTATTTTTTTGAAAATAAATTATAGCCTATGTTACTTCCTGATAATTTAGCTTTCATTTGGTGTAAAAATGGTTAAAATCGGTCCAGTAGTTTCGGAGCCTATTCAATACAAAGTAGATAAAAAATAGTTATATAGAAATAGTAAACTACATCCGGCTTATATTATTATGTTTGTGAAACAGTGCCAATATTCAATTTGTCCAACTCAGTCCTGAGCCTGTGAGCCTGGTATTTCGGATCATTTAAAACAATTTTAGACATCTCGTTTCTCGTGACCTGAGTGATCGACGTGAGAAAGACACGTTGATTTTCTGGTATTTCGGATCATTTAAAACGATTTTAGACATCTCGTTTCTCGTGACCTGAGTGATCGACGTGACAAAGTCACGTTTATTTTTCACTGACTTTTTTGGAACTGGAACGACAGTCACGGTGATACGAAAATAACGCTTTTTCCCACCTCTATAAATATATTTAGATATAGGTATATTGATGTGATATTGCGTTGCGTATCATAATTTTAATTATTTAAATATTATTTGCAGAGTTAATCGGATAGCGTACTTATTTGCCGCTTCCATAAAAAAAAAGTGCATGTTTTATTATTTTCAGTTAAGTTTTGTCAAACGACATGAACACATTTTCTCAAAACACATTGATATCGCGTTCTAGCTTTTCGACAGTTTTACTAGCGACATCTAGTTTTGTAATGGGAAAACTATGCAAATGTGGATCGAAAATTCTATACAGAGCTTACCAAAATAATGTTTTATGTTTTAAACGGGCGGTCCTATTGATAAATAGCGATCTCTAGCGATCTCTACCAGACAACCTTTGCTATATTAATATCGTTGTTTGACTAGATGTAGTGATGACGACCTCTGTGGCGCAGTGGGCGAAGGTCCGTCTGAGAAGGTTGCGGGTTCGATTCCTGCCGAGGGACAAATGTTTGTATTATCTGTAAATATTTGTGTCGGGTCTGGGTATTTCATATGTATAAAATGTATTTACAAATAAAAATATGTATATTAAGTAGTATATCAGTCATGTAGTTCTCCTAGTACAAGCTCTGCTTAGTTTGGGGCTAGATGATGCTGTGTGAAAAATGTCCAGCATTATTAATATTATTATAATTGTAATCTTTGACTGAAGATAAACAAAAGTGTTATGAAAATAGTGTTAGGACGCCAGCCCACTGCGACACACGCTGTTCACTGATATGCCAGCCAAGGCTGGTTATTCTTAAAAAGAATAACCCGCCTTGTTTTCTTGCCTTTCTTTCCTGGCTTGGTCGCGGAGGAACAGGCACCTAGATAAAAACCGACGTTTCAAAGTGGTCCTTGTAATTTTATTGAATAAATGAATTTTGACTTTGACTTTGCTACGCACGTAAGCTACGCGGGTTGACCTTTTATAACGTACTAACTTCTGCTCACGGTTTCGTCCGCGTGGTACCCGGATAAAAAGTAGCCTATGTGTTATTTTGATGTATAAGTTATATTACTGTAAAGTTTCATCAAAATCCGTTCAGCACTTAAATAGTTCCACTAGTTCCATTCCACGTGACAGGTTGGTTGCAAAACCATCGCTGCTTATTGGAACACAAACCTAATTTTCCGGAATACAAAAATTGATTTATGAGTAGGTAAAAACATTCCTTTTGATCTAAAAGAATATCTACTTATATTGAGACTATGGATGTTTGGATGAGTTGCTAAAAATGATCGCAACGGCTGAACTGATTTGGATTATATTTATAGTTTAATATAATCCAATAATACCTATAGGAATAGGTATAGTTTGTGACCTCTGACTTTTAAAAACCTGATAACATATAAAAAAATATAAACTCCAACAGTCACAGACATAGTCCCTCTCGCTATGAATCCCTGTGTCGTAGGTATCAAGAACTACGAGTACCATGGTGCCACATCACTCAGACCCGGTACAAATATCTGCATAACATGCAAACATTTGTCCCGCAACGGGAAACGAACCAGCACCTCTTGCGTCGGAGCCCGCCGCGCCATAGATTTCGTCAACATGATTCGTTCCCCATTGCCATTCTGTTAGTGTAATCCAAGGCTGGTATTGTATACCGCAGGCATTGAAACGGACACGATCGGCGACGGTCTACAAAATGGCGGCCTGATCGTTGTGAAAAACGGGAAGGAAACGCTCCATTTCACGCAGATTGGCCCGGCCGATAGATTGTCCAATACAGAAATATTAGAGGTTACTGTAATTTATTTGTATGGATCGCGAACTCACGAAGACAAAACATTTCGGAATTATTGACTTAAAAAACTGTAAATAGTGCCATCTAGTGAAAGCGTTTCTACTGCAAGGTCACAGATAAGCTTCACCTTTTGATTTGAACTCGACAAGTAATCTCAAATAGCGCCATCTAGCGAAAGGTCTTGGTACTAATTTTGAAACCTGTTTTTACTCGTAGAAAGTGTCATTAATCATTATTTATACCTTGTTACTAATATAAATTATACTAAATGTGATATAGTTGGTATAATTGAAGTTTTAATGAAAGTAAAATAAATAAATAAATAGTTCTTCAAAGACATACATTTATTACTGTAGCTGTCAAAAATATGGATAAAACCAGATTTAAAAAACAAATTATTATTTGAATCTGTTTGGAAACTACTATATCATAGATATACGTACCTACATACATATACCAAAGACTTATTTAGCCCCTCCCCGATTTTGGCGTCGGGGTTAAAACTAATTCGGAAATTGCCATTTTTGTGAGTTCGCGACCAATTTGTACTCGTATTTTACTAGTTTTTCTCGGTATCTAGAACTAGGTGGTGATCTGAAAGGCGACTGGGTGCAGGTGGGCGGCGCCCTGCTCGTGGAGAAGGGCGGGAAACTGCTGCGCCATTTTGTACAGACCGGTCCGGGCGAGCACTTGTCCAACCTCGAGATATTGAAGGTACGTTGATGATTTAGTCATCATTTTTCAGCAACTACGAAAACTATCGTTAATGTTAGCTGAAAGAACCAACGTTTTCAAAAGTGAGTGTAAACTACCTATCTCTATAGTTTTTATGTTTCATAATATATTATACTAGCTTCTGCCCACGGCTTCGCCCGCGTGGTACCCGGATAAAAAGTAGCCTATGTGTTAATCTGATGTATAAGCTTTATTACTGTAAAGTTTCATCAAAATCCGTTCAGAAGTAGTTGCATGAAAGAGTAACAAATATCCATCCTCACAAACTTTCGCCTTTATAATATTAGTAGGATAGGATGCAATAATAAATTCAATAATTGTTGAGCGGTATGATAAAATTAATTAAAAATTTAAAAGTACACACAACTACAGAACTTATATAAAGTTTTATTTCGATTTTCGATTTTGAGTAGGTTAAAAGTAATAAATTTTTAATATTTCGTTTCAGCATTTCGGCCTGGAACACGAGTACAATCCTGAAACTATGGCGAACAAGGATCGGGCGGATGCGCAGTGTACCGTAAGTACCTACCTACGAAGCTAGGCGAATGTGCCGGTTCGATTCCCCCTGCGGACCGTAGAATTGAACACGTTTATCTGCCAGAACATATTAACGATAAGTTCTTTTAATTACATGCAATTCTGTTATACCTTAAGTGAGGGCAATGTTAAATAATATATAATTAAATTAATTAATATTGATATTAGAAAATAAAAGAACAGGCATATAGTTGATTTAACTGAATTATCTATCGTCCCGCTTTGTCCTCCTAGAGGGACAGTTGGAAAAAAAACTATATTACTGTAAAGTTTCATTAAAATCCGTTCAGTAGTTTTTGTGTGAAAGAGTAACAAACATCCTTCCTCACAAACTTTCGCGTTTATAATACTAGCTTCTGCCCACACGGCTTCGCCCGCATTATACCCGGATAATAAGTACCCTATGTGTTATTTTGATGTATAAGCTATATTATATTTGTTTGCCATAGATATGTACTAGATGCCGCTAGCAGCGGTGGGTAGCGAGCGCCATCTAGTTTGTACTGTAGGTGGATTTAACTTCCTAATAAAATGTAAACCAATACCTCTAGATGGCGATAAAACCTAATGAGGGTTTTGATTCAAGATAGGTCCTGTGATAACAGATATAATACTAAAAACGATTAACTAGATAGCTCTAAATAGATGTACCATAACTTTAAAAATGGCGTGTGATTATTGTAGACATGTAGTTAGCATGAAACCAACCCCCTCACCCGCAATTCCCCCTTTCCAGCCAGACAAGAAACCCTAACTGGAGACACACCCTCAAACACAACGCCCTTGGCCCGATTCACAGCATTTGGACCGAGCGACGGTGTAAGCGGTCCTGGGTGTAGGCAGTCCATTGAAGAACTTGCATGAAAATAATCAAAAACAAATCATCAAGATAGAACATAGCCAGCAATGTCCTTATTGCATGATATTTGCCAATGAAATTTTTACTTATATAAAATTTGCAGTATTTGCAGTTATATATGTAATAACTAGCCTCTGTCCACGGCTTCGCCCGTGTGGTACTCGGATATAAAGTAGCATATGTGTTAGTCTGATGTATAAGCTATATTACTGTAATGTTTCATCAAAATTCGTTCTGTAGTTTTTGTGTTAAAGAGTAACTAACATCTATCCATCCTCACAAACTTTCGCGTTTATAATAATAAGTAGTTTATAATAGTAAGTAGGATTATCCAATGTAAAATATTGTGGGCCTTTAATCTATGTGTTCCTCCAATTATAGGACGCCACAGCGTGCACAAAGTAAAAACTTAGGATGAACTAAGAAATAAACATAATTCTTTGTGCTATATTTATTGTGTGAGGTCGTATTAAATAAGGCCCTTATTCATACTTAGGTATCCTTAAGGTGCCTTAGGTATATTGACAATCCGACAAACAGTGAAATTCGATGGGAAGGATTGGCAGTAACATATCTTTGTTTTTTTTTTAATGTTTTCGTTGCTAAAACGCTACAAGCCATTAAAAATTAAAGTTATAATAAAATATTGCTTAGAGCGACACCTGTTTTCAACTCTGTTTAAACTTTGAGAAGCTGGAGTATTTGGCTGTAAGTCCGTAAACGAAAACAACGATTTTTAAAACCTTTTCACTTTGATTAATTAAAAATTAATTATAGAATTAATTTATTGTATGGTGAAGAGATCTATTAAAGGATTTCAATGAAAATGTATTAAAAAGAAGTAAAAGGCTGAAAAAGTCCTTAGATTTTACTGAAATCAAAGTTTATTTTAAAATTTGTTTTATTTTGTCTGTGAATAACTTTGCTGGCAAATTCAGAATTGATCACATTTCAAAACGACATTGTTACTAGATTATAAATGGTATTTGTATAAAAATCGTAAAAATATTTTTTTTTGCACAATTATTAAAATATACTATAGAATAGAATAGAATATATCTTTATTGTACACCAGTAAATACAGAAGAAACACGAAAAAGAAATTATAATTATATCTAGTGATACAATGGGCGACCTTATCGCTGAAAGCGATCTCTTCCAGGCAACCTTTGGATGGACAGAAACAGAAAACTATATTATTGATAATAATATATTTAATGGATAATGTGCATATTTTTATGCAAATAATCAATGGACTGATTTTAATCACATATTTTCACATTTAATGTGAGGGAACTTTCGGTTTAGTCTGTGGTCTAGTATTATTATCTGTGGTATTGTATTGAAAGACTGGAATGCTTCAACTAATATTTAATTAGCCTTTGACAAAAATACGAAGTGACAAAACTGTATCAAATACTAACATAATTTGTAAAGAAAATAGCACTATCATAACCTACATAGATTATTATAGTAAGATTATTATTATTAACTTTTTTTTAGAACGCATATTTGACAGGTTTATATAAAAATCGCGTAATAAATTAATAATAATAAACAGAAAGAAGTATTAAAATAAATGCCCATGATTATTTATAGAAAAGAAAGTCAAATAGGCTACCTTTAAAAATCGTAAAATAATTAGTCTCTCTTCAAAACATTCCAGTTAGAAATATAATTTATTTATTAATTGAAGACTCTCCGTTCAATTAATAAATTGAGTTTTTATAATCATTTGGTAGCTGCCACTTTGTTTAAAATATATATTTCGATTATTTAAAAGTTAAAAAATGTATATTATTTTTTAATGTTTTATATTTGGTGATTGTTTTTTAATTAAAATGTTATTTTATTCTGATATGTTTAGTATTAAAATGTAGAATTTCCACATATGTTTTATTACCTAGAAATAATCAAATATACTCCTTTCATTGCCTAGATTGGGTTTTCTGCTCCGTATCATAAAATGACAAAATTAAATTAACGAAATTATTATTTACTAGCTTCTGCCGACGGCTTCGCCCGCGTGGAAAGATAAAAAGTAGCCTATGTGTTATTCCGATGTATAAGCTATATTACTGTAAAGTTTCATCAAAATCCGTTCAGTAGTTTTTGCGTGAAAGAGTAACAAACATCCATCCTCACAAACTTTCGCATTTATAATATTAGTAGGATTTAATGGATGACACAAACTGAGGAAGGCCTATACCCAGCGGCGGGAGAAGTCGGCTATGGATGATGATAATTATAAATTATTTATTGTCTTTTGATGAACCTTAGTACGCAGATACGTGATGATACCAAGTAGGGGTAGTCAGAGACACGTCTTAACATTATTTAAATCTCACGTTCCACAATATCAGTTGATATTCCACGTAATGCCGTAATTTCGCTCTTTTATTACTAAAAATCCCACGATGAACTATATCTATAATCAATACGTATTTAGATGGATACGAGCAGGCAGGAATAAACACTATAATTAGCTCACATATTCACTCTTTCCATAGTACCGTGTAAAGGCAAAACACTGTATCTTTAGTTACACTGTATATATTAAGTTACAGTGTTTTGCCTTAACAGGGCTGTATAGTAGTTGGCATCCCACGGTAACAAGCCCATCGTGGCTCTGCTTATTATGGGGGCCCGAAGCGACATCTCTCGTAACATAATTGAGCTACGTTACGTCAACGAGAAATAACCAACAGATGGCGTTATATCGAATACGAGTTGGTCTGAATGGCCCAAGGAAAATTAATCTCTATAGTATGTATAGATATTATTTTTTCTTTGGCTATAGAGTCTATACTAATAATAAAAACAGTGGCACAGATAGTTCCATCGATTCCCGCCGCTGGGACAAATGTTTGTATAATCTGCAAGTATTTGTCTCTGGTCTGGGTGTTTTTCTATGTATAATATATATACTTACATATGTATTTACAAAACGTATATAAGTAGTATATCAGTCATGTAGTTCCCCTAATACAAATCCAGAGGGTCTATGCCGAGTTATAACATGTCAAAACGTTGACCGTATCATCAAGAATTCCATACAAAAATCGACGAAACGATTATCGTTTCGACAAGTTTTGAACGTATTTATAACTCGGCATAGGCCCTCTGCTTAATTTGGGCTAGACAAGGAGGCTCTGTGAAAAATGTTCAGCATTTTTTTATTTATTTTTTCAATTGGCGTGGCTAAGTGTTCCTTCTTTCCTTGTGATCCCAAATTATGAATAAATATCAATATTATGTTGGACGTAAGACCTCGCTAAAATATTTTTACCCGTGACGAAGAAACACCCACGTTTAACGTGGTCTAGCACCACGTTAGACCATGTTTCGTAATGAGACCGAATGCCGTGAGAGGTTCTTAAAGAATGAATGAAAATATTTTTCGTTGAAAAATAAGCACAAGTTAACAAAACTTACGGTACAATGGTCTTATCTAAATGGTTTGTTTGTTTGTCTGTATCCATTAATCTTCCTAATAATGCTTGTTATTTCAATGAATGAAAAACCTATTGCCTTCGAACAAAATCTAGGTAGGTATCATGTTACGGAAGAGAGTGCGGTCGTTTCTAGGTTTGCCAGTTTCTACGCGGAAATGCAAATATTTACAAGGAGAGCACAAATCGTCTATCATGTTATGGATGATAACGTTTTAATAGTCTTGCATTATTCATAATATGGCTGTGATCTGTTGACGACCTCGGTGGCGCGGCGGGTAGGTGTGGCTTCGCTTCCCGCTGAAGGACATGTTCTGCACATACTATTTGTTGCAACTCTGGGTGTTGTTACCTCGGCACTTGCAGTTCCTGTTACCCGCGACACAGGGAATTCTGTCAGGTCTGGACTATGAATGTTTATATTGGCTGTAATTTATAGTAAATCTCTACATTTCGGCGTTTTATTTCAATAAAACGAGCTTTATATTGCTGAAATTAGATTCAATATACTTAGCTGATTCACTCAATGCTACAGCTAAACCGCTTTTAATACCCAAACCGAATTGAATCACATTTAGGTATCTCTGTGATTTGCGATTATTTTTAGGTTCAGCTTAATAGTTTTTTATAAAGCTATCCTAGGAGATTGAAGCCGTCCCAAAATAATAATTCTTTAGGGCCGGCTAATATCTATTACTAACTATTACTAACTAGTTTCTGCTCGCGGCTTCGCCCGCGTGGTATGTTAGTAGCGTATGACCGTCTCCAGGCTTCATACTATATCCACCAACTTTTGAGTGAATCGAACCAAGGATTACAATTTTCCATACAAAGTTTAGAACTCAATTGCACGTCCCCAAAGGGTTGTTTTGAAAAAATAAAAATACACACACACATACATCACATCATCAGCCTATATTAGTTCACTGCTGGACATAGGCCTCCCCTAATGAGCGCCATAGCGCCCTGTCTTCAGCTTGCCGCATCCAGCATCTGCCTGCAGTCTTTCGCAGATCGTTATCCCACCTGGCCGGAGGGCATCCTACACTACGTTTGCCGAGTCGCGGTCTCCACTCAAGAACACGTTTACCCCAGCGGTTATCGGTTCTTCACAAAAATACATGTTTCATTATTTATTTGAAAGTTTATTTGTACCGAGTTTTGAACGAATCAAACCAAGGAATAAATTTTCCATAGAAACTTTACCACCCTGTTTAACCTCCTTAGGGGTTGATTTCCGAAAATAAGATTAGCCTATGTGTTATTCCAGAATCTAAACTATCTATATTCCAAATTTCATCAAAACCGGTTTAGTAGTTACGGAGATACCTACGTGGTAACAAACATTCACACACAGAGACTTTCGCATTTATTATATTAGTAGATAGGATAGTAGGATTATTATAAAGATTTGAAGTTTGTAAGTTTGACTGTAGGAGGTAATCTCGGTAACTGTTCTACTCATCTGATTTCAATAATTATTCCACCAATATTTAGAATGGACCTTCAGGGTGGACATTTTAAACAACTAAGATGACAAACAAGTAAACGACCCACCTGCTAAGCAGTTACCGAAACCTATAAGACACTTGTAATACCAGAGGCTATGCCAGAGGTATCACGCGCGCGCTGCCGACCCTGAGACATTTATTTATTATTATTTCTGCACAAAAAATGTAGTGCTAGGAGGACTTAATGCTAAATCATTCTCTACTAGTCATCCTGGATGTGCAAAACGATGGTGTGGCGTGTCCAGTAAAGACGCAATAACATAATTATTAAGTACTAATGTTACACTACAATAATATACCATAATAATATTATATTATAATATACCTACCAATAAAATATTATATTAAATATAATAATAATATATAAAATATAAGGCAATGAACCGAGTGGCATGGAAAGAAAAAGAGGAGAGCAGCAGTGGGACAGTACAGGTTAAAGAAAAAAAAACTTAAACAAATAAACACTTATTAATTGGTAGTGACATCAAAGGGGGGGAGGGTTGAAGAGACAAAGACATGATTGGTGAAAAGTCTCATGTGCCTGTAATTTCACCGGAAAACAGCGATACGAGCATTACTGCTTTGTGGTAGAAATAGGTATCGTTCTTTCCCGGACTTCTTTATGAAGAAGCTCAACTAGGTACTTCTTAAAACTAACTTCAACTTCAACTTCTTGATTATGGCTTCTGTGGCTAGTTGTCACAATTCTGCCAGTGTCCGTTTGATCCATGATACATTCATAAACAATACAGAGGTGTGAAAATAAGAATATCGGTCGGTTTAATGATAGAAAATTGACCAGAATTTTATGACCAATTTGAAATTAGGTAGTACTTACATCTGTTGATTACTTTTGTTATTGATCATGCTAACTATCTATAAGTGCTGTAAGTAGGTACCTTAGCTTAAAATGTCAGTGAAACCTGATTACTTAGGTTATTCTGTGCAAAGGTCAAGACATCTCTTATCATTATCTTATTGTTTATAATTTATAGCAAAACACATATACCTACATTTATGTTATGTGGTCTCATAAACGCAGTCTGTCTTGACACGTGCAAGCAATACGAAGATAAAAGTATTAAATCAAAGGAAATATTTCATAAATTTTGGCTTAAAGAGTAACTTGAGGAGTAGAGTTGGGAACGTTTGTTATAATTTCAAAACTGTCGATTTAAGCTGAAGTATCATAGTTAATTTCGATTAAAATTGGTGCTCCTGAAATATGGATTATTTTACTGCTATGTATTCAAGGTAAATATCTAAATCATTATTTAATTTTACCTATCTGTTAAACATACATTGGGTACCATTTGAAAAAGCATATTGGCGAACAATCAATTTACCTACCTACTTATTAATGAAATGTAAAACTATCTAATTGTTTTCTTCTGAGATATAACGTCTCACACACTTTAAAAAAAATTTTAGATCTATAATAATAATTCATTTATTTCAGGCAACATAGTAAAGTATACGTAAAAATAATAGATAATAATAGATACCTTAAAATATGTATATAAAATTATATAAAACAAAACCTATTTATCTATCCTATTTACCTATTTATTAGATCGGACTGTGATTCACAACAAAGCTAGATAGTGAGGAATCTAAATATTAAAAAAAGCTTATCTTGTGGCTTAAATTCTCTTTCAGAATACATCTGTCTACCATCGTATTGGCTTCAGTTTTAGCCACAGCGTCCTGCCACAGCTGCCATGCATGTTTCGAAGGAACTTGTTACTCAAAAACACAAATTATTGACGAACACCGTTTTACCGGCCAACTAGCAATCGACAGAACTGAAAACATTGTTTACTTCCACTACGAAGATAACTTATCGATAGATCACACAGCAGCGTTCGATTTAGACGATATTCGATTCAAATTGATACCTAAAATCGATTTTTCATTTGCCCGAGCAGTCGATCAATCAACTCGAGATGTTTATATCGGCGGAGCGCATGGTATATACAGGTACAGTCCTATAACGAACGACACTAGTCAGTTTGGTTTGATCGATAAAACAATATGGCAGTTGCAGTATAAGAATAAAATATACTATACGATTTTCTGGGCAAAAGGACTGTTTACAATCGAAAACAAGCAACCGAAAGTTGTTAATCCGTTATCAAACTACACAATCGATGACTTTATAATCGATAATCGAGAGGACATCTACTTTCTGAGCCAAGGAAAAGTTTATCGTTTAAAAAAGGGCGCGAACAGCGCAACTCTGTTCGCGGATGACACTTACTCATTATCTGTGGACATGGACGAAGTAGCTCATTTTGTACACAGCGGCAAAAGGGGGTTGTACAAATTGAACGAAAAAGCTGACGTTATGACAGAAATAGGCGCTTTTGGAAGTGGATTACCGCTTAAATATGTATTCGATTATAACAATAACATGATTTTTCATGAGAACAAAAGTAGAAAGTTGTATTATTTGATGCCCAATTTCGATAGATGTCTCATTTCACAGAGAAGAGGAAATAATATCAATCAGAAAAAAAAAATCTCCGTAGTCAGGGAAAGTGATTTTCCTTATCTAGTTATTAATCGTATTACTTAATGTTTTTTTTCCATAGAAGACAATAATAAAATCAATTATACCTAAACAAATATGATTTTTTATAATTTTCGTTGATTTAAAACAAAAACAGGCAAACACGCTTACGAAAAACTCAGTGAGTAGATTATTGAAGATATCAGTAGGGGGGCAGTCAGGGGCAAGTCAAAACATTACCTACATAACATGCAAGTAGGTAGTTAGGCTTTTTTTAGCTATAATCTAGTTAGAGTCTACGTCATCAACTAAGTAGTTACTTCTCTGGTTTAATGATTGTGTTTTAGGGTTCCGTACTTAAGACTCCGTACTGTAGAAAAAAGGTACTCTTGTAGGATCGCTTCATTGTCCGTCCGTATGTCTGTCGGTCTGTCAAGACCCTTTTTCGCATGAACACGTGAAGTTAGTTGAAATTCATATCAAATACTTATGTCCGTGGTCCCTTAAAGCTGTAAAAACATCAAGCTGGTGTTGAAAGCGTGCTATGTTACGGTTAAACCGCTTTCCAAAAGGTGCTGGAATGCTTATTTGCAACTTTAGTTTTATAAAAATATATATTAATCTACGCAATTTCAGATATGCCCATCCTATACTTGACACATCTAAGCATGGACCATACTCTCTTTGATTGAAATCAGGCTAAGCAGGCATTGTGCCAAAAATATAGTTTTCTTGCTCAAATATTATTTCTACCGATTTGATAAGTCATAAGAAATTGGATTATTCTGTTTGTATAAACTAAACCTTTACCTATCAATTGTTGTAATAATAAAATGTGAAGTTAAAAAACACGCCTTAACACTCACTAAAAATTATAAAAATAATTCCGATATTCACATCCTGGCTTCATCATCAGATCCTCGTCACCAAGTGCAATCTATTGGACTCGTCAAAACAAAATATGAGCACAAACTCGAGGGGTTTAGTTGTAGCTCAAACTCGAGGGGTTTAGTTGAAGAGTCCCACTATCCACCTCCTAGCTCCATCATCAGACCCTCAACAAGTGCAATCTCTATGCTGCATTTGACAAGATTACGGCCAAGTACCTACCCACATGAATTTAAATGAACACCTAATAGACTCACACGAACTTACAATAGCTCCTTTCGAAAAGACAGAACAAAAGTCATTACTTATTGCTCAATAATAATAATAATAACATTTATTTTCTCTCACAAAGTTTTCTTAGAGTAGGTATAGTTCCTTAACTATTTGAGGTGAACAACGAATGAAAAGAAAACCTGTTTTGTGAGAAACTGGTGCCTGAGATAGGTTTTGAAAAAACATTTAATTACAGGTCACCAGTGCTCCCACTCCGCGGATTTTACCTTCACCATATAATGAGGGACAGAGGATTGTCTAAGAAAAGATGATGCACAATCTTTTACTATCCTCTCCATCCAAAGGTTGTCTGGAAGAGATCGCTTCTAAGCGATAAGACTACCCATTGTATTTTCTCTAGAATAAGATTTTATTATGTTATTTGCTTGTAATAGGGTGTAACAATATTTTCATTCATTCATTCATTTATGCATCACTATATTATTAACACCCTTCTGGGAACATATACATATTAAGGGACACAACGTATTCATACGACCCAGACGAGAATATGCATAAGTACCAACCTAATTTATAGTATCAGACCTAGGTCCCCACACCGAGGCCACTTAAACAAACAGGGCCGAACATTACTATGCAAGCCCACCCGCGGTCAAGTACAACATCGTGAGTAACATAGACAATCCTCTTTACGTTTAAATAACTATTTTGGCAGCGAATTTACATCGCATTCTTCTAAAATGTTGTACTATTACGAAATCTTCTGATATGTGTTTGTATACGATTGCCCAAAGGAGGGTTGTTAGATTAATTATTTCTCATACCAATACATTCATAAAGATTAATTTAAATTAAACATAATGGGGATCGTAAATGAAATTAAAGGAATTAAACAAAATATATAGCTAATATTACTTAATATTACAACATATGCCTAGTTCTTAATATCTTACATACAAACAGTGGTTAGGATAGTAACAGTGTACTTACGAGGGGTTAGGCAGAGTATATTCTGGTTAGCGATGATGCTAGTAGAAAAGTATAAAAATGTATGGAATCCGAGTCGAAGGACCATTTTCTTTGGTCAAGACACAGATATTATAATATTAGTCAAAGATAGAATATTTTTTAAAATATTTTTATACGATTTCAAAAAAAGGAACATGTTCTTAATTCGGATGTATGATTTGTTTTATCGTGTGTGTTGTTACCTGATATATTCGTCAATTGTGAACAGATTTTAGTGATTTTTAATGGGGAATACGTCAAGTGTGGTCCCAACTCCCATATATACTTACGTAGAGAGACTGATGTCACACCAATTATATTAATTAATTTTAATAATTGTTAACGTATTTTTCTGTCTTAATAAATTATATTCTATATTCTAGACATTGGACTTTAAATTCGTATGATTTTTTACTAAATATTTGTGTTTTTATTTAAAACAGATGCATTTATTCAATACTCAATACTCAATACATTTATTGCATTTATTATTATTCTAAATCTTATATCACAGTAAATGCTAGGATTGAACTCACCGCGTCGACTTCTATCGTTGTTACTCAAACCGATTCCCGTCTAGGCCTATCCACATTTAACCGTGGCGTGTCAGTTCCGTGCCCGGGCCGGGACGAGAAAAATTCAACCATTCTGTCATCAAATACAAAATGTACGTATGCTTTATTTTCTAAAATAAGTAGGTATAATCGCATCGCTTATCGTTAACCGATAGTTAACGAATATTATTATATTCATACGTATAAGTAGCTTTTAACTTACCAATCCACTTGTTCCAAAGGTTAAATTCATTAGACTCGTTTCAACTTCAGGGTACCAGATACCATTGTGGCGTAATGGCGAAGATACGGCGCCGATATGGCGGAGAAATTGCCCAGGAATGGCGGAGATATGGCTCAGGAATGGCGGATAAATGTTAGCTTATGGCGGCGTGCTTTCAAATCTTCACATAGCTTTAACTGGGTAACTGTCTCAACTCTAAGTTGGTACTAATTTTATCAAAATTGAATCTAACCGAATTGTCTAAGGATGGGAAAACGTATCGATGTATTGGATTAATCGATGTTACAGATTTGTCGATGCAACAACGTTTAGGTATTCACTTCTTTGACTTTCGATATTCTTGTTAATGTTTTAGGTTTTCATGATTTTTAGACAGAATGAAAACAACTCTTTGAAACGGATTAATCACTTTGTTTTATTTTTTCTTGCTATTTCACACGTTTTGGTTTTGCAGCTTTAAAGATAGCATGACCACATAACCTGCAATGACTTCGAAACGTAAGGAATAATAAAAAAAAAACAATGCAATAAATAGTTAAAAAGTGTTTAATTTCATTATTAATATTCTTGTTCATCTTGTCTGATTGAAGTAAAGCTAACATATTAAAACTGAATGAAGGGCTTTTAAAAAACAATAATTTCAGTATCAATCATAGCGAGGAATCATTGTAAATTCTATCAAAATCTATATCTATCTATTCAAAATCTTAAACCACTTACTTTATATGTTTATTCTGAATAATATACCTATTGACTTCGACTTACATAGATACTATTTGTTGCATTTTTAATAGTTTTAGTAGAAAAAAAACAGAGTCTTATTGTTGTCAGTAGGTTTTTAAAAATAAAGTTATTTAATTTAAAACGACATATTGATAAGCTCGTAGCTACTTGTAACTCGAGTACAAAATATCTGCAGAACATACAAATATTTGTTCCGCAGCGAGAATTGAACTCGCACTATTGCGTCGCACGCAGTTAATGATAAAGCTCCTTGTTCTACTAATGTTTGAGTTTTTAGACTTTTATTATTTGTTACTTAGGTTTGTACTTAAGCGTAAACGGAATACTTAATGCCCGATTCATTCGAAATTGCTTGTTTACCGATTCGCTTTGTATTGACTACTTAGATCGCTTAGAAAATTTTATTGTCAAGTTAGTAATCCTGTAGTTACTTAAGTAGATACATCCATACTTATTAATAGTGCAAAAGCTTTAACCGTGACGCAAGCAGCTTGTATATGACTTTAGATTAAGAAGTTATCTAATTGTTAGTTGAAAACTTAATAAAAAAATATGAAAACTAGTAGAAGCTTCTCATGGCTTGGATGAATTTTAGGTGGGTTTTATATTAAGAGATTATTCTTAACCGTTTGCGTTAAAAATAATACTTATCATCATTAACAGCCTGTAGAAGTTTACTCCTGGAAATAGGCTACCTCCAAAGAGTGCCACGACGATTGAGCTTGGGCCAAAATAATGACACATTTTATTGGATGTTTAAAGTCTGACTGATGCCCGACGTCCTACGTTTCGGAAACCCCTCAACCAAAACAAATGGCCTTTAGGATTTTTTTTTTATCGATAACTTAACACAGAGATTCGCATCCCTAGTCCCAGTGAACTTTTCCAGTAACTCGTGTGGGTTTCGACATGTTTTCGGTTTCTAACGAATATATCTTTGGCAGCATCTAGAGAAGTGTCACTAAAGAACTTAGTTTTCAGGATTCAAATGGCTTTTTCTATTATTTACGAGAATATCCGAGTATTCGTAAATTACTTCTTACAGATGTTTTTAAGATCAGGTCAAGGGTAACAGCAAAGGATTTTTAGTTAATGTTAATGAATGGCACATGGAATATCCTCTTATTCGTGACACAAAATAAATAAATAGGTAAATAATGCTGGACATTTTCGCACAGCATCATCTAACCCCAAATTAAGCAGAGCTTGTGTTATGGGAACTACATGACTGATATACTACTAATGTATTTTTTTTTGTAAATACATGCATATTAAACATAGAAAACACCCAGACCCAAAACAAATATTCACAGATCATACAAAGATTTGTTCCGCAGCGAAGATTTGATTCAATTTGACACACAAGTGAAGATGATAGTATCTCTGTTGCTTTTGTTACAGCTGAACCGTTTGATATGTATTAACAGCTTAGTTCGTGACCTAGAATAACATACAAGCGGAGGTTATTTATTTTAGCACACATTACACGTTGCAAACAAAAAATAAATATAATTAGAAAACAGTTTTGATCTGGTTTGGAACATACCATGTTCTTGCACAGCAAAACAATATACAATGTTGAGTAGACAAAAACAACTGAATATAAAGAAGGTTTGACGACTTAATTAGAAAAATAAAATAAAGAAAAACAAAGAAAATGAAGGAAACAGTAACCCAATAAGGTACCTACTAAGGTACTGAAGATACACACAGATATAAAAAAAAAAACATAAATTATTAACCTATCTACCTAGTCAATGGAACTTAGGGCTCAAGAAACTTCTATGAGCAACTAATCCCCCGTTAAAATGGTTTACTTATTTTATTTACGACACAAAATCCACAGACAAATAAAGTTTACTTATCACATCTTACGGCCAATAACGGATCTAAATTTTAGACAATAAAAATTACCTAACAGACGGTCAAATGTTGATCGACCGTCTGTAAATTTTTCAAATTAACTTCATTCCGGATTTCATTCGTTCTTTTCCCGCCTTCATAAGCCTTCCAAGGCTTTAGTCATTAGTACATAAATATGTCAAGTCCTTAATAAAGTATTTATTATTATTATTAAAGTATTGTCCTTTATTTGGGAGAAGGTAAGAAATCTGTAATTTGGTCGTGTAAAATGTCGAATGAAGGAGTCATCATAGAACCTTATTCCGAATTTGTGTCTGTCGACGGACAACACTAGAATTGCCGATCAAAAACATGCCCATGACTTTTGAGTCGAGTGAATAGAGTTTGAAATTGACAGGACATTTATGAGCAAAATGAAAATGGTGAAACTAGGGGTGTCACTACTGGGAGTTTTTAACCTAGACGCAAGGAGCTGGTATGTGTTAGTGGTAAGAAGTTCTTTTTCGTTAGTGTGTTGGGAGCTTCACGTAATGTCGTCAATCACACATACAAGTAGACAAAAGCTCTTTTGCTCTTTTTCTTATTCTCAGGGTTAACTAGGAATTGAAATTATAATAGATAACTGATATCTAACCTACCATTTTTTTCTTCCAAAAAAAAATTTCCTACCAATTTTTTTCTATTTTTTCTATAATTTTTAGGTAAGTATCCATCTAAATTGTTATAGATGTTGTGCTTGTTATTCAATCATTGACAGGTACAATGACTTTTTTTTTTTGCTTTTATTGGAAAAATAAATGTTTTGTCTTTCCATCTTATTAGTTCAGGGTCAGCCGGGGTATTTAAATCTACTTAGTCTTAAATTTTGAACGTTTCAAGTTCTCAGTTCGATTAATATTTGATTATTAAAAATCAAATTTACTTGCCACTGCCTGGTCACTCACTGATTCACATTTTTCTGCTAGACACGTATCTACATAATGTTGATACATACTTAGCTCCTATGTAAGTACCTACTCGTAGGTATTGACAGTTTTTTTTCTATTTAATTATCATGATTGACTTCACAATGGTTTAGTGTTTTTAGCTACTTGAGTGTATTCTCATTCAATTAACGAATACTTAGGAACTTATTTATGTTCCCATTGCATGTTAAACAGCAATGACACAGGGAAATTAATATTAACTAACAGTTTAACACGTCTTAACCCACGTTATATATTTGTCTCGGGATCTGGGTGTTTTCTATGTATAATATGTATGTATTTACACAAAAAATGAATATAAGTAGTATATCAGTCATGTAGTTCCCATAATACAAGCTCTGCTTACGTTGGGGTTAGATGATGTTGTGTGCAAATGTCCAGCATTATTTATTTTATTTATAACTAGTTGTTGCCCGCGGCTTCGCTCGCGTGGTATGTTAATAAAAGTAGCATATGACCGTCTCCATGCTTCAAACTATACATATGTCCACCAACTTTTGAATGAATCGAACCAAGGATTACAATTTATACAAAGTTTAGAACTCAATTGTTTGAAATCAAATAAAAAATACGTGTTTCATTATTTACTTTAAAGTTTATTTGTACAATACAATATATTTTTTTATTTTTCGAAAATTAGATTATCCTATGTGTATCTATCCCAGATCCTAAACTATCTACATTCCAAATTTCAACAAAATTGGGTTAGGAGATACGTGGTAACAAACATTCACACACACACAGCTTAAAACGAAAGAGGTACGAGTTACATTTCCACTGCAAGATAAATGTTTTCATGTTGTATAGATATTTGTTTGTGGTATCTTGTTACCCGTAGTTCCTGATATCCACGACACAGGGAAGGAAGTGTGGGGTCTGGACTATGTATGCGACTGTTGGGTGTTTATTTATTATATTGTTTTTTTTTTATTTGTTGCTCTTTTATTTGTCTGTACAATAACCTCTAGAACAATTTTGACTAAAGTTGATGATACTCTATAGACGATATTTACCATGATTTGTGGGTTAGAATGTTTCTCGATATTTCGTCACAGCTGCATTACCAGGAACTGAAGTTATTACGGGTAGATATAATTAAGTGGCAGACTCCTTCAACTCTTTTATACGAACGATACCACTATAAAAAAAGTTAGTAAGGGACTTAAGTCTTTTTTAGTAAACAAATAGTTTGTAACCATGATAACCCTACTATTATAAACGCGAATGTCTGTGAGGATGGATGTTTGTTACTCTTTCACGCAAAAACTACTAAACGGATTTTTATGAAAATTTTACAGTAATATAACCTATACATCAGAATAATACATAGGCTAATTTTTATCCGGGTACCACACAGGCAAAGCCGTGGGTAGAAGCTAGTTTCAAGATAATTTTCAATAAGTCTTACATTGTTAGTAAACTAAAGTAAATTAAAAATTTATCGGTTTGCTCAGCTGCTAGGCACAACTCAGTTATATCAGTATCATTACCTATCCATAGGTACTCTACTATAAACAGTAGGTAGGTACTTATTACCTGTAGTATCTTAAACTTAGTTGGATACTTATTTTCTGATTCTGTTTTTTTTCTCAATATATTTAGTGAATGATGATGACATTATTGAATTGAATTGAATTGAATGAATGTATTTTAAATAAGGAATTGTATTAACGAAATGCCATTATGGAACTTACTAACAAATTATGGATCAAGTTATCTAAATACATAAAATATTATTATAAAAAAGTGACAGCCAAAGTGACAGCCCTAGGTGTCGGTAAGGTCTCGAATGCGCGCGATTCGCATGATAATTCTCAATTGTATTGTCTATAAAAGCGATGCGTACGCGCAGGACAACAAGCGAAAGTCAACGAAAATGAAGGTGATTACATGTTTTATGTGCTAGTGATAGTGTTTGGTGATAAGTGTGTGGAATTGGGGGTTTTATTCGGCTGTTTATTCATTTAAGTGCAAACAAACACGCTAAAGACTGTAGGCGATCTCTTTGGCACAGTGGGCGAAAGCCCGCATGAGACGCAGAAGGTTGCGGGTTCGATTCCTGCCGCGGGACAAATGTTTGTTTAATCTACAAACATTTGTCTCGGGTCTGGGTGTTTTCTATGTATAATATGCATGTATTTACAAATAAAAAATGTATATAAGTAGTATATAAGTCATGTAGTTCCCATAATACAAGCTCTGCTTGGTTTGGGGCTATATGATGCTGTGTGAAAAATGTCCAGCATTATTATTATAATCCCCATGATAAACATCTTCACATGTATATTCAGTGTGTAGATCAGTGAGGATAAACTCTTTTTTGTACATAACACCATTTTACAGTATATAACATACAAAAAAACAAAAAAAATGCGCAATGGTTAGTCAGAGGCACTCCCTAACACTGTTTGGCGTATGATTATTTTCTAAAGTACTCAAGCAAATTTTACGCTTGTTCATCCAAATAAACATCTTGAAATCTACAAATAAAGTCATCGATATAAATGTGACGTGACTTTTTTCAACGTGGGGGAGTCCTCTTGGATACAACCCGGGGAATTTGGGGAAAGGCAGAGGGTTATTCCGGACTCTTCCCGGCTAAAACCCCACGGTGTTTCTCTCACGCAGTGGTCCGGACGCGGGCACCTAGAAGCATTCATCCGTGACGCTGGTGGCATTGGTCCACTTGGCAAGTGACCACATGAGTGGTTCATTTATTTTTGTGGGCAGAATCTAATCTACAACAAATTAGCCAAGACACACTTCTGAGGCAAAGTTCTGTAGTAAATTCAAAACTGATACCCATCTAATCCACACACTACGTCACTTTTGTCTGCACTAAGCTTAGGTAAAACCTGAGGTATTACCTAGTGACAGATTTCAGTGAGATAAATTTAAGAAAGGCTCGCTTTTAAGCCTTTGCTTTAGTTTAGTTTTAGGAATTACTTGTTTCATTAGCTTGCTCGTAATTTTTCTCCGATAATCGTCAACATCTTTCATTTTCTTCTAGGAATTGCTGACTGTATTATCACTATTGGTAAGCGGAGGATTAGCGGAGCCTCCAGCGCCTTATCCACCCAGCGGATGGAGGCCTAGCGGACCTTCCTTCGACCTGCCTCAGCGTGGACAGCAAGGCCAACAGGTATGAATTTTACTGAAGACGATTGTAAATCATTGACATTTTTTTCATAGTTTTAACTATTATTAACGAAAGTACCCTAATTACTTCATCCTTTTATCTTGTGAAGAGTCACAGTATATTGTTCGTAAATTCCGTGTCGTCTTAAAGATCGTGTTGTGTGTAGAAAAAAGAAACTGTGCTTCATGTTTAAATCATAATTTCTGGGTTTATATGCCCCTAAAATACTTTATTATTTATTCGTTATTATATATACAGAGAATACAGTCAAAAAACTAACTAAAGGACATGGTCTAACCCAAACAAGAGTTTAATCCAAATAAAAGACATTCAGCCGACTTAAGAAAATACTTTTTTCTTAAAATTTATGGTTATTGCTTGCTACTCTCTTTCGGAGAGATAAGGCCTCTAAGGAACGAGGAGGCGATTAAATATATTTTCAATAGAAGCTGTTATGATATTACTTATTAACTCCGCAATCTGATCAAATGAGTCCAAACAAAGATCTTTTATTATCCATCGAGGATTCCGTCCACCATCAGATCAGCTCGTTGTGACCATATTATCATGTTCCGATGTCATTGGAACTTGACAGATATGCCAAATCTCAACTTTATCGGATGACACGAATTGCGTCAAAATCTCCTCGCAAGACTTAAACACTACAAAAGCCATAATCAAGAAGTGAAGTGAAGTGAAACACAGAACAACACAAGATCTTCTAAAAAATAAAGTGGTCTTTGTCAATTATTCGCCCACAGCCACAGAACCAGCGGTACCTTCCCCCTGTCGACCCTCGAAACCAGCTCCCAGGTCCTTCAGCTGAAGATGACGTATCAGTCCAGGGTCTTCCACAGCCGGAGCAGCGTCCACTGTTCCAAGCCTCCCCGATCAGTGGCCAGCAGTATGCTGGACCCAACTTCAATAAGGATCTGAGGAGTTTGGACGCGAGCTTCCAGCAGTCACAGGTTATTAATAACATCCAACATTTTCAGATCCCTATTAGAATCCCCTGGGTATCATAAACTATGAATACCATGGTACCACAACACCCAGACCAAGGTATCTCCTATCTTGTCTCTCTTTTAACCCTGTTTTTCCATTCCAGTACGAGCAGCAACAAGCACGTTACCGCGAATACCAACGTCAAAAGCAGCTTCAATCGGCCCAATCAACACCCAAAAACCGTCTGCCTACCCCTACCAACCCTCGCCAATTCGCCAGTACCACTGAAGCTTCTACCACTCAAGTGCCTTCCACAACTGGCTTCGACTTAAACCAGGAGGAGATTCTAAACGAACCCGAACCGGCGAAGCCTAAAACCTCCGTGGAAGTGACGAAACAGAATGTGAAGGAGTACCCTGGGGAGTTTTTTTTGAGCTCGTTAGCCCAGTTGCAACTGCAACCACAGTTTGTGCCATTGCAGACTGTTTCTAGCCAGTACAATCAACCGCAACAGCCTTCTAGAGCGTACATTCAACCTCAATCACAGAAGCAGGTTGCTGGGTTTGACGGACCAGCCCATTTCTCTGCATTGCCGTCTGTGTTAGCTCAGCAAGCCCAGAATGAACAAGGGATATTATTAGCTCAGCAACAGCAGAGCCCAGGGTTTTTGGTGCAAAACGAACAACCACTTTTAGTCCAGCAACCGATTTCTCAGTTTGCTCAGGCTCAGGTTCAAACTTATCAACCACAGCCCCAAATTCAGACACAGTACCAATCTGACCCTGTAGTTTTACAAGCTCCAGCTCAGTTCCAACCTAATGTTTACATCCAACCCAACCCAGACGCAGTTTCCGTTCAACCAACTTCACAGTACGCACCAGCCAACTCTTACCAACCTGGTGTGCAACCACAGTTTATTGCTCAACCCGTTGCCTTCCCACCTCAGCAACCTAACTTTGCGCAGCAACCGAACTTCGCTCAGCAACCAGAAGACGAGAACCAAGATCAGAACCAACTTAGGGATCAAAATAAGAATCAACAGCAACAGAATCAAGCTAGCCAGAATGAACAAAGAGACAGTCAAAACCAACAACAATTTTACCAGCAGCCAATAGTAGTCCAACCTCAGAATCAGTTCAATCAACCTCAGAATCAATATGATCAATCTCAGAATCAATACCCTCAACCACAATTAGTTCAGGGGCAATTCATGCAAGGGCAACCTCAACTTCAGTTCTTGCAACCTGGCCAACCACAAACTCAATTCTTGCAACCACAGGCTGAGAATATTCAGAATCAATACGTGCAACCACAGCTAGTTCCTCAAAATCAATATGCGCAAGCATCACCTCAACCAGAAGTCCAATTTTTGCAACCACAGTACGCTGAACCTCAAAACCAATACGGGCAACCTCAAACGCAATTTGGTCAACCACAGAGGCAATTCGATCAACCACAGATGCAATTTGGTCGACCGCAGATGCAGTTCGGTCAACTGCAGGCCCAATTCCTGCAACCGCAGTCAGCTGATCTACAAAACCAGTACCTACAACCTCAGTTCGCACAACAACAGATGCAATTTGGTCAACAACAAACACAATTCTTGCAACCGCAACTGGCAGAACCCCAAAACCAGTACTTGCAACCTGAATACGCTCAGCCACAGACTCAGGTAAGATATCTTCATTTTCCTAAGTTAAATGTTCCTCAATACCATTTAGTAGGGGGTTGCATATATTTGACTATATGTTTTTTGCCTTTATTCAGACTTAGATCGTTTGATGTTTGTAAATGCGTAAATCATTTTTTTTCCAGAATAACTTAATGTTATTTCGTTGAAGATAATTTGATTTGGATACCACAAAATCAATTAGTTTCGTGAAAATTATTGCCCATCAAAGCTTTATGAAATATCCAGATATCTCTCTAGATATCTGCAAATATTTGTCTCGGGTCTGAGCGTTTTCTATGTATAATATGTATGTATTTACAAAAAAAACTGTAAGTACTATATCAGCCATGTTGTTCCCGTAACACAAGCTCTGCTTAGTTTGGGGCTAGATGATGATGTGTGAAAAAATCCATTATTATTATCATATTTCAGTATCAACCATCCCGGCAGTTTCAAGGACAAGATAATCTTCAAAGCGGGTTGGATATAAATCAGATGGGAAATGATATTGATGAACCTGAAGATAAAGAGGAAGAAGGAGCAACCTCGGTTGCTACTGCTTTTGGCACGAGGTTAGTACCTTATTAATACATCTTTCAATTCTTTTGCTGTGAGTGCAGACTCACTAATTCCGGCAACCACTCAACCATAAACCACAGATAAAATAACAGAATTCTATAATTATATATACTACAATTCTATACACAATCGTCCTGTATCGTTCACGTAAATTCCTGTCCAACTAAAGGTTATCGCTATAAGCGACAAGACCGCCCATTGTACTCCCACGATTAGGTTGTAATTTGCTCTGTTTGAATTTGTAAGCAACATATTATGTGGTGTACAATAAAGAGATATCTATCTATCTATCAGTCATGTAGTGCCCATAACACAAGCTCTGCTTACTTTGGGACCAGATGATGCTGTGTGCAAAATGTCCAGCACACAGCCTGTAGAAGTCCATTGCTGAGCACAGGCCTCCCTTAAAAGTACCATGGCCTTCCTAAACTGCGTTACCCGTGGTCATATAAATGTACACTTTGGCACGCGTCCAGACTCAAACCCACGTTTCACATCAGGGTTGTAAGCCGGTCAAGGGTAAAGAGCACTTTGAATTCCAATACGCCCAATTATGCAATGAAAATGTGATTAGAATATATTGCAGGAAAGTTTCCTCTGTCACGGAATTTCAATTTCTACTTTTGGTTTTGTAATGTAGTTCGAGAGTTATGGTTCTTTTTTGGTCACTCTGTCCAAGATCGTTCGGCATGGCACTCTTAGGGGGCCTGTGCCCAACAATTAACACGTTTCAAAACGTAATTATAAGAGTTTTGAAAAGGCCTACCTTTTAAATAATCTACTAATAATTATTTTTATGATAACGAATCTTGGGATTGGAAGTCAACTCCATGAAAAATGTTGACGTACTTAACTTATTTTTTTATTATTATTTTGGAAAATGATATTAACTAGCAATTTTTCTTACCTTTCTTTCCTGGCTTGATGGGGGAGGAGAAGTAATGAATAATGAATAAATTTACATTTATTTTGACTATGAGTGCATCTCTACTGTCTGTTGATGATGATGACGAAGCCTATTTGTTTTTTTATCCGCTATGTAAGCCCGTAGGTATATGCGTTTGCCGTAAAAGGTTTTTTCTGTCTTTGACTTTGTCATTTATCCCCAAAAAATCTTATCGGATTGTTTTTTTTTGTAATCGATTCGTATGTCTTCAAGGAATGTTCATAAATAGTTTTTAACACCACACGTCACCAGGGGACGCTGAAATAGAACATAGAAAACATGTCGTGAGTTAAATTTTTTTGTAAAAATTAACTTCGTATATTTTGCCAAGAAATATAATGTTACTCGTATCAAGTGTCAAATACAGAAAAGTTATTCTGTAAAATACTTATTCAAGTTAAAAATTTTCGCTTGAACTGCACAAAACTTCACGTTCAGGGAATAAAATGTCCGAGCTTGATACCCGGGCATTTGGCTAGGGTCTCTGCAGAATATTAATGTGTGGGATTGCAATGTAAATACACAATGTTTGTCCGTCTGTCATTATTCGTAACAATAGTACATTGTCCTATTTTGGCGTTGAATATTGATGATCGATGACCGTTTTGATTCGCAAGATTTACCTATTAGGTTTTAACCATAATTTATATCGGTGTAGTACATTTTGTACTTATAAGTATATGAAATATTTCTTTTTAATATAAGTAGGAAACACCAAATAAAACTGGTTAATAATAAAATACCACAGCCTATACTTATGATCCTTATGATATCCTTCTATCCTTCTACTATTATAAACGTGAAAGTTTGTAAGGATTGATGTTTGTTACTCTTTCACGCAAAAACTACTGAACCGATTTTGATGAAACTTTGCAGTAATATAGCTTATGTATCAGAATAACACGTAGGCTACTTTTTATCCGGGTACCATGCGGGCGTAGCCGTGGGCAGGAGCTAGTTAATAAATAACCACCCAACAGACACATACTTACATTGTCCTGACTCCATACCACGGTTCCCTGTGTCATGGGTATCAGGAACTACGACTATCTGTAGAACATGAAAATATGTATACCTCAGCGGGAATCGAACTCACACCACTTCGTAGAACGCATTTATCACGGATTGTCTTCCTCAGGACCCAGCCGCGAGTGAACACCCGCTACGGAGCTCCGTTTCCCGTTCCCAAGGTGCAAGCCAACCCTGCCACTACTGAATCCGCTATTGAGGTGAGATTTTAGGGTTTCGTAGACTATTGTCGAAAACTAAATCCTTGATATAAGGATTTAGTCCTTTTTTTAAAGGGTCAGCGAGGGGAAATCATAAAAGTACTTGATGGAAAAGGTCTAATCAGCCTTTTTTCATCAAGTAGGTATCGTTTAAAATTTAAGACAACCTAAAAAATCTTCCTAGGATTATGAAAGGTTTTCTAATGAATTAATATTCAAACTCGCAAATTATGTTTTTTTTTCAAATATGTATTTGATCATAATCTCACGTGATGAAAAAGTTGTCAACGTGGTCTAGGATGTAGCTGTGCCAACTGAATGGAGTTTTAGAAATCGATTATGCCAAGTCATAGTGATCGATTCTTCAAGTTATAGTAATCGATCCATCCAAGTTATAAAGATCGATTGTTCTAGGTTATAGTGATAGATTCTTCCAAGTTATAGTGATCGATTCATCCAAGTCATAGTGATAGATTCTTCCAAGTTATAGTGGTCGATTCTTCCAAGTCATAGTGATAGATTCTTCCAAGTTATAGTGGTCGATTCTTCCTAATTATACTGATCGATTGTTCTAAGTTATAGTGATCGATTCTTCGAAGTTATAGTGATCGATTCTTCCAAGTTATAGTGATCGATTCTTCCAAGTTATAGTTATCGATTGTTCTAAGTTATAGTGATCGATTCTTCCAAGTTATAGTGATCGATTGTTCTAAGTTATAGTTATCGATTGTTTCAGGATATAACAGAAGAAGGTCCAGCAGTGGCTGAAGCGGTGGCTGTCGCTAACGGCGACAGAAGGAAAAGCGCTAGACTGAGGTAAGTTGATATTTATTTTACAGGTGGTGAAAAGAATGGGGGATAAAATTTTATATGGGACTTTTTATCAAATTCCCGATATTTGGAGTCGGTTTTTATTTTTTCTTCAAATGTAGTCCAATACAGGATAACCCAGTACATATTATATCTACTATCTAAATGATGTTATGATGTCTAAGTTAATAAGTTTTCTTAAAAAAATTGACGATTTTCCTAAATGTTATGTACAGGACAATAATTTCAAATTTTGGTGTATTGGACTTTATGCATGCTCCAAGTTTGACCAAACAAACAAACAAAAACATCGGATTGTGTACCAAAAACAGAAGATAAAAACTATCTTCTGTTTTTGGTACACAATCTGATTTCTTTGTTTGTTATTTTTTTGGCTTATTTAGATCCAAAAACGGAGGATAAAAATAATCTGCTGTTTTTGGTACACAATCCGATTTTTTTTTGGCTTATTTGGTTTTTGGATATAAGCTATCTTCTACTACACACAATCCGATGACTTTGTTTTTTTTAAAGAGATTTTTACGCCTTTATTAATAAAAACAGTCGCATTTCGCAGTCATAGAACAAAAGTGATTACTTATCTATTTTACACAGAATATTTTTTTTAATTTATAACTAAAATCGACAACTTCCAGAAATATTAGACGAATACAGTCCTTGTTATATAATGGCTTGTTCGTTTTCAGGAGTCGTCGAATTCGTCCAGTTTACGCATTGGACAGATCCGGACGCATAGTCTTAGCTGAAGCCTAAAAATGACAACGCAATCTAAAGGACTTCGTCTACTATACCGGAACGTGCCATAACTAATACATCCTAATAAATCAATGTAAAAATCCACATTTGTGAAATTTCAACGTATATTTCTCCGTGGCATGCCACGTAGCCGTGAGTTGTCCGCGTGACAAATTGTCCGTCCACACTTGTGACTTTGTGACGCGTATCTGGACGGAGTAATATATGTTGCGATGACACAATAGAATTGTGGAAGCACCTTTTATATTGTATACGTCACATTTTTTTTTATTGTTTACTATAAACTCTTGTGTGTAAGCAAGTTGGCAGGCTACTACGACATTACGTGGTTAAAATGTTTTTGCCACGTATTCACCATAAAAATGTTTTTGTGAAACCACCCACCTCGTTTGTACTTAAACATTAACGAGACGTTGCTAAAACCTTTTGACAACTTTTTAAACTAAACGTTGCTGCTACGAACTAAAAAACAAACACGCTCACGACATAAATCACCATTTGTCAATATATATCCTCAGATTAACACTCAGTACGCAAACCCTTGAGGATAATCCTCAAGTAGGGGGTCGTCAAAGGCACAACCAAACAGTATTTGGCACATGCCCACGTTTTCACTATAAACAAATTATATTTAAAATAATATTTAGAGTAATTACGTGGCTTAATCATTGGCATGTTAAGCGCAAATCAGTCAAGACACAATGGCGCAGATTCTCTTGTACACCAACTAAACTTAATTTAAACTGACGCTTTCTTTTACATAGTTCTTTTACTTTTACTGACGCAAGAAAAAGATGGCAATTTTACTCTTGCCAAATTATTTTATGTGTCCTCTTTGTGTTTATAGTCAACACGTTTTAAAATCATGACTTTACATGTATGGAAAACTTAAATCTGACTAATTTGACAGATAAAATGGTTGCTATCTGTCTTTTTTTTTAGTAAAAGAGAGAGTATACATAAAATAAAGTTTAGTTGGTCTACAAAATAATCAACACCAGTAGATTTTATATTGCCTAGAATCTCAGCAGTGAAACAGTAAGGACGTACTGGGGCATCAAAGTTGTACTTAAATTAGGTATAAATTATTCAGTGTAATAATTTGCGTCTAGTTTGCCCCTAGCAGTATAGTGGACATGTTCCTTATAAACACAAAAGTAACCAAACCCAAATGTGAAATTACAAAATAAATTTTATTAGGTATATTGTTTATCGACCTCAGCTTAGTCGGCAGGCAGGTAATTATTTTAATAGGTATTTTAATTATTCATTGTTTCATAATTTATGTAATTTTCTATGTATTTATTTGGTATAGTATTAATTATTAGAATTATTATTATGTATAATACGTTACATGTGATATTAACTTTATTTAAAATAGTGATTGTTTATTATAATTATTTAATATTGTATTATTTTTATTTATTTCAAAAATAAAGTAATAACTATTGATTTTCGTTTTCTTAAGGGTACCCAAAAGTGTTGCTGGTTTAAGCCGGATTAATGAACATTAACTTGTTATATAACGCTTAGTTTAATATTCCTAGACAAATACCACTTTCTGTTAGCGTTAACGCCTGCGGAGAGATTGAATTGTATGAAAACGACATAACCACCAGAAAAGTAAAATTGAAGCATTCTTAATTGGTAAATAAATATATTTGTATTTGTATTGTATTTTGTATTTAATTGTATGCAAATGACATTAGCTGTGGAAATGTCACGTGACTTCTGCCAAGTTTTACCTTGCTATAAGGAAAACTAAGCGTCTAAGTAAGCGTATTTGTCTAGCCCCCTGGGGCCTTACCATGAAGTCTTATAGCATGAAGTCCTCTTTATACGAAAGAGGACTAATTACCCACAACCCAGGTTCTCCTAGGGCGGGAGTTAGTGCAAAAACAAAATAAAATCTATCATCAAATTTTTTACGGGTTGGGTTTTAGAAAGCCGTCACCACTCCCAGGAATTAAATAGTTTTCGAGAAATTAATATTTTAAGGTTAACATTTATAGGTTAAGTATTTAAAAATTAAATGGATTGTACATTTTATTAAATTCGTGTGACGGTTTTCTAAATCCCACCCTTTTTACGGTCCATATATTACGAAAAAATATTTTTTTTTTATGTAAACAATTACACTACTAAATCTTATACCTTGATATATGCCTCGTGGTTAAAAATAAAACACATTAACTCACCAGGATTCACCAAGGCTTCATTAACAACAAAATCATACCGTAAACACATAGCAAAACAACAAAAAACGTAGGCACACTGGTTATAACAAACACATTCTCGCGTACAAAATTCACAGGACCAGAAAACAGCAATTTCAGCCGACTAAAATTGCTCACTTCGTACGTAACAGTAGAAATGGTTGCTGTATCACCTTTTTCAGTCATCAATTGATTAGACTCTGGTGGTTTTAGGACTTCAAAATCTTTAAAAAACTTGGTTTTTTGCATAGATTTGGTTGCTACCCCCGGTTCGATAATTCTAGGTCCATCAGAGCTTAGCTTTTGCATAATTTTGTCTATTATTGTGTTTTTGACCAGATCACACTGGAGACCTTGATCAGCATCCGATTTAACATCATTTTCTTGATCTATTTTCTGTTTATTCAAATTTATATCCATCTTGTGCTCAGAAATAGGAACAGTTTGAGGTAAAGGATAACCAACCAGAGAATTCTTCAACTCTTTGATAATCTTCTCAACTAAATTATCTTCTAGTCTTTTAACAGCCAACTCTAGTGTCATAACCAGTCGATCCCACAACTCCGGCATATATGAGGGGTGTCGGGACTCTTCTGCACATTTTATCTGCGGAATATCATTTTCTTTCAGCAATGCTTTGATTTCCGCTTGATTCGGCAAGTTTATTGTTTTGTATATCGCTTTTTCTTTCGGTGTCACAGATTTCTTAAGAACGTTTTTTATTTCTTGATCTTTATTATCACCTTTGCTGGAGTTAATCGGGTATATTTCGTTTAGATTTCTTGCTATTATAACATCGTTGTAATCGTATTCATATGGAGTATCCGAACTCGTTGAAGGTGTAATTTCTGGATAAATACCTAAATTGATCACTGTTTCTATAAGCGTAGGTTTTTTCTCATTTATAAAGTTATCTGTTATATTAAACTTTGGAGTTTCTATATCAACAACAGTTTCCGAACTTTTTTTCAACGTATCAGTCGACTCGTCGCTTAATCTTGTAAAGTCGGAGCTAGTCCGAGCTATAACAAAGTCATCACTGGATACCCCGAAACTAGAATTCTTATTCACCAATGTACCCTCGCTGACTTCGATCGTAACAGCTTTAAAGTCCTCGAAATTTGTTGGTGAATCAGAAGTTAAATCAGAAATGAAAGGAGTAGCAATTTCGGTGCTAGTTAAGCTTCCCAATTGCATGATTTTTTCTTTACTCAGTACGTCAATGGTTTCATCTGCAGTGTTCACTTTTGATCTATTGTAGGCCACGGCTACAGCGACATTAATTACATCTGTTTTGTAAGGAATATTTTCTGCAGATATTTTTATAACAGAATTCACAATATTAACGCTTAAATCATCTTCGTTCTTAAACGTTGTAGCACTAGATTTTTGTGTTAGAGTATTTTGGCTCGAAGTGCTTGCCATGCACTTTTTGGCTATCGAAACAGATGACGTCAAAGATTCATTGTCGTATTTGTTAAGCCCGACATCATTGATAAATGAAATATATTCTGATTCTTCTAGATAATTTTCTCTAGCTATTATTTTATTGCATACTCTTGTTCTCGATACAACCGTAGAAACTTTATCAGAATATAGCTCTCTCTGGATTTGGTTTGCATCAATCGATTTTCTTTGCGCATAATATTTTTCTAACTGGTTATTTATTACTTTATGAGGATTCTTGTGTTTGAAAATATTTTTCTGTTTTATGCTGACAATCTTTTTAGGCTGCCGTTTAGGAACTCTCCTTTTCTTATAAATTCGATTATTTTTAGTTGTTTTACATATCACTTGAGATTGTATTGCATCATGGTTTTCATTTACCACGTTTTTTTTTGTATCCTTACTTTTGTTTTCAGCTGCCAAGAACTTTCTTATTTCAGGGGCTTTATCTGTATATTGCTTACTCTCACAGTGATTTGTATTTTCTACATTAGCAACAGATACTTGCTTGAGTTTAGCTAGGGCTGTATCTGTGTGTTCCTCGATCTCACAGTGAATGATATCTTCTTCATAATTTTTACATTTTTGATTGAGTTCATCTGTATTTAGGTCTTTATTATAAATATTGATTTCAACTTTATTGGCATTTTTGTTTAAATATTCACATACCTGGCTCATTGTATATTCATTAGTATTATTATCCACGACATCTGCAGACAGATCAATCACCATGTTTTCCTTTTCTCCTATGGTTATATGAGAAGCATTAGAAAGATCATCACTACTGAAATATTTAAGAGAATTGGTTGGCGTCATAGATCCCATTGAATCAATGCTATATTGTGGACTATTTTTTAAATGTTCTTCAGTCATTTCAGTTTCAGGCTTATCGTTTATTTGGTTTAGTTTATCAGTTTGTTCACTCTCAAACATTTTTATTGAATTTGTTGGGGTAATGGAATTGGTGCTGCCTTGAGGGCTTCGTTTGCAGCAAATCATCTGCTGAGTGGTTATAAGGTCATCATACTTTTCCTTTAGAGCAAAGGCGACAAAATAGCTTGGACATTTATTTGGAAAGAGAGTTTGTGATTTCTGTCTATATCTTGTTTTTTTTAATGCTTTGTTGACTTCGGATTGCATTTTCAATATCTAGATTTCTGAAACAACCAACGTAAACAAATTTCATACGTATTGAACTACCACCATACCAATTTCTGCCGCCAAGCAGTAATGCTCGCATTGCTGTGTTCCGGTTTGAAGGGTATGGATGCCGGTGAAATTACAGGAATATGATGCTTTTCACCCGTTATGTCTCAGAGTTGGCAACATGCGAGTCATACCTCTGGTGTTGCAAGCGTCATCTCACCAGGTGGACGGTATGTTTGTTTGCCACATATATTAAAAATAAAAACTTTAAATAAATAATAGTTTTCTTGGTATGAATTGATTGTTGATAGCTAACGAACTTGGTTTGAAAATAAGTGAAAAGTAAGGTCAACGTTTTATAACCCTCAAAAGAGTTAACAGACATGCACAATTTATTAAGCAAAAAATAACATCAAAAACCTAAATCAGACATTTTCAAGTTATAAGATGCATTGCCTCCTGATAGCCTTCGACCTAAAGCAGGGTTATGTGGATATATAACTTCTTTTATCACATAGCTGTAGAAAAGACTACCGATGAGAATAACTGGAATCCACATCAGCATGCAATATATACAACCTTCTCCGAACCCCATGCCTGTTTTACGACAAATAGGTTTGCGATCACGCAAGCATTTCTCTTCATCGTCATCATCATATTCGTAACACTCTATAGAGGATTTGCACCCTGGACAGTCAGAATCTACCAGTGCCATTAGTTGCGCAGAATCTATAACGCAAACTGGTTCAGGCCTTTTATTCATCTTGTGAGGTTTTAACCACATTTTGCCATAAGCGGGAGCTGGGTTGCAAGTACTGAAGACGAAATCATTTTTATTGTACTCATCACAGAAGTAAGTTAGCAGTTTTCGCTTATCCTCATCTTTGGACAATTCGACCATGGATCTAGACTTAGGGAGTGATCTCAGTGATTGGTTTAACTGATTGATTTTGTTCGCAGCTGAAGTCATGTCTGTGACCCGAAGGATGGATTCACTATCAATGATATTGTATGAAGTGCTTTTTTTCATCATTCTATTGTAGAATTCGTTTACGTCAATTTTCTTTGGTTCTTTCGATAGTTTTATTCCAGACAGTAAAGGATGCTTTGAAATTTCTCTGGAGAATTGAATTCCTTTTGATATATTTTCGAATTTTCGCGTAGTGTCACACTTTGAATCTTTTCTAACATAGTCTTTAACAAATGCTTCCGCTACTTTGGCGAGATCTTTGATTATTGATTTCAATTCATTTATATCATCTAAAATTTCAGCTTCTGTTATGGTGCTACGGTCAATTGTAATAGCGTTATTTTTATGAGACAGCATTGTTTTTTCACTACAACTCGCACTTTTAAAAATATATTTTGTTTGGTTGTCAGCTCCATCTAGTAACGGTATAATATTATGCGCCGAAGAGTTTTTTGGATTGTTTAAAAAAGTGTGTTCAACGTCATACATAATTGTTTCACTCTTTTCCATAGTACTTAAATCTTGTCTACTTATTTCTGTACTTTTACTTTGTAAATTATTTACTGGAAGCACTGTTATGTGAATGTCTAGTTTCATATTATTTTTATTTTCATAATCTGCAAAGAATTGAAATATATTTTGGCAGTGGCCCAAGAATTTTTGGCTCGGTCTCCAACCTCTATTATTGTTTTTGACTTTGATTCTTTTCTTCTCCGATTTCTGAAGTTTAGAAACTTTTCTACATATTTTCTTATTTCTTTTTTCAATCTGCTTGCTATCATTATTTTTTGCTTTGTCAGTGTCTGTTGCTCTTGTTTTAGTACAAACTTTTACTGTATTTGTTTGTACTAGATTTGGAAAATCAAGACTTTCTTCATTCATAAAATCAATTGTCACCATAGGATCACTTCTATCTTCTTCATTCAGTATAGATTCATGTTGAAATACTGATTCATCAAAATTCATGTTATTATTCACGTTTACAGCATTTGATTCTGACCTAGAATCAACTTTTATCGTTTTCTGAGTAATAACTTCTTCCGAATGATTTACATCAGTCTTAGTTAAATTGTCATTCCCGAAGAAAATTATATTGTCATCGGTACTAGTAATATTAGCTGGATCACCAGCATAAATACTTTTCATAAGGCTAGGTAGTGGTGCTAAATTTGACTTTTCAGCTTGCCTGGTTAGTTTGATTTCGTCAGTCGTCGTATCAGTGGCGCTTTTGTAGAATGGCTTAGGCAAAAATACTATATGTCGCTTCTTTTTACGTTTCTTTTTATTCCTATCACATTCATACATTGCACATCTTTTAGTGAAAGATTTCGTTGATATAGAAAGCAGATCAAAACTAGAGTCGTCTAGTAGATTACTGGGTTCATTGATGGGAAAGAAGATATTCTTATGTTTGTTTTTCTTAATTTTGTGATTAGATTTGTTATCTCTTCTATCTTGAACCTTTCTGTGAAGATTTTTCGGAATACTCAACGTGGATATCACTTTGTTATTTTTATGTGAAGTGGGCGTTGAATGGCAGGAAGATTTCTGCCAAATGTTTTCATTTGAAGCCATTATCCAATTTTCATTTTTGCAATACTGACATATTATTGATCTCGTCGCTATTTTCTTGTTCTTCACCTCCTGACTGAGAAATTCTCTGTTCAAAACATATGTAGACCTTGATGATGATGCGTTCGTTTTATCCAACTCCGTTCTATGAAGTAATGAATACAACACAGACTCTGTCTTTACACTACCTGTATCTTTCCCGTCTAGTAAGTATTTCTCTATCCAACTGTTCAGTAGAAGCTTAAAATTGTCCATCATAACTTGAGCAATATCATACTGTATATTATTCGTCTCAGGAAGTTCACTATCTCCACAAGCGCTTGTATCACGTTGAAACTCTTCTATCGTATCGATTTCTGTGTCGACGACAGTAGAGTATCTAGATTTGGAGCCATCATGAGTAGAAAGTCTATTTTTCTTCTGTTTGACGTATCTTCTGAGGACACAGATATCTGTTTCGATGCTTAGGTCTCGCTTTATTTTATCTCCTTTAACGTAGTACTGTGATTGTGAAATTGTCTTCTTGATATGTATGATGCCACTTTTTGTGTATATCTGTGAGAGGCCGGAGCAAGTTCTTGATTGTGTGTATATTGTGTGCTGGGATTTTTTATACAGTACTGTTGTATCTTCTTTATCTCTGGTCCGTTTTCCCATGTTCTGCTCTTCTATGCCTTGAGTCTTCTGCAAGCAACAATTTTAGTATTCTGTTCATGGCTGTAATCTTCTATTAATTTTTAGTAGGACGTTTTACCACCTCCAATTGATGTTAATAGTTTCACAATATTTTGAAAAAAAAGGATTGAGTATAAGATGATTTTGCATCCAAACTGACCGTGTTTTTGCCGTTGGTTGCAAACGTATTTGCTACTACACGCAAACATTGTACACAATTTTTGGTATTTCAAAGCACACGATGGACCAACTGAGTTTATTGACTGAGTATGCAAAGACTTGGCATACTTTTAAACGTTGATAAACTACTGTAAACGGTTAATTCAAATGCTGGTAACAATATGAAAAATCGTATTTATAAGTCTAGTACTGTTTAGCTGTTTTAGTTTTGGCACATTATGTGTTTTTGGGACGACATTAAACAAACCTAGTTTCGAGCAAAGTTCGATCATCTTATATACTATCATATTCTCCAAACAAGCATCGTAGTTTGTTTGAAAATCATAATATGGCTTGAACGAATTTGATGAAGATTTACTGGATATCCCCCCGCAGCCGGGAAAAGCTGCATGGGCAGGGAAAGTCTCGTTCTGAAAACCTTCAAAATTGATCCTAGTACTACGACGTAGATATTTACTTCCTATTGATAGTTGAGTGTCGCTGCCAGCTAGGCGAGGAAATGTAGGCCCCAATTCATAGTCAAATAGGGACTCCCCTAGGGGACTATTCAGGCGCTATGTGAAAATTTAAGCGCGAAATCAACCTTTATTCACTTAGCCATAAGGCGAATGCTGAATGATGGATTTTGGGGGACTGTTCAACCCCCGACTATGAATTCAGGCTATAGTATAGTAAGTAAGTCAAAGTCAAAGTCAATAGGTTTTCATTCATTGAAATCACAAGGATCATACAAAAATGTCAGACTACGTGAATTTACGCCGATTCCTCGCGCGTGACCTTTCATAATCTCGGAGCAAAGTGCGCTGGTCTACAAATTATTGGTAGTAGAAGAAAATAACACTAACCAATAATTTTCTGCTCCATTCAAGTCATACTCGAAGACCACTGAGATTTTGGTTATTTTATCAAACGAAAAGAGAATAACAAAATAATATTATAACGACACAAAATTTTGCATCTATGACATTGTTTTGATCTTTCACGTCATATTTTCTTTATTATAAAGTTTTCACTTTTGTTCTGCAAGAAGTTTTAATTGATGCCTCTAAGCAAGCAACTTTAACATGTCAAGGGAGAAAATATTTAAAAATAACGTCAAAAATAATCTGCATAATATATTATTTATATCTACAGAAAATGACCTTTTAGGATATTATTACGTACCACGTACCTACTTGACAACCGCGATGGCGCGATGGCGCCATCGAGGTGCGGGTTCGATTCGATGATTGCATGTTTGCATACATGCATGTTCCGGGTTTGGGTGTTGTGTTACCACGGTACTCGTAGTTCCTGATACCCACGACACAGGGATTCCTAGTGTGAGGTCAGGACTATGTTGAGTGAAAAAAAAACCTGCTGCCGTTTAGAACGTGTTACGTAGTATACATAAATTTACTCGTAATAATATCCTAAATGACAATCCTACTTGTTTAAAGTTAATTCCTTAAATACCAGGGGTAACCAACATTGGTAAAGCCTATCTGCTTGTAAATAAAAAAAAGATATTCGTAAATATAGAAAAAATATAGATTTCCTATGAAATATCTCCCTCAACCTCACATTTCCCACTACATTATGTGTCGCAGACACGTTTTTACATATCTCACAGCATCCTCGATCCAGGAGATAAATCATGGAGCATGTCAAAATATACCCGTATCTCAGGACGTTCCAATAGCGTCGGGACTGGCTCTATGAACCTAGAGTAGGAGAATGAATGGACCTGGCATATTTAACACAATAACTGCTGAGGAAATTAATGTTCAAGTTTTCAGGAAAAAATTAAACCAACTTCAATCAACGGAAAGTTGTTTAAAAGTCCAATATGAAATATCATCCCTCATTTTTTCACCCATAGGGGTGTTTTTTTTTCATAAATTTATATTGGACCACCCTTGAGATACATAATAGCCTACCATTAAAAAAAAAATTAAAATCAGTTCAATTGGCGAAGATATCGCGTAAATACAAACATAAAAAACATACAGACGAATTGAGACCTTTTTTGTAGTCGGTTGAAAACAGACCAACACGCTCACGTAAAGTATTGAACGTTATTCCTTATTATGGGAATCCTCACATACGTAATATTGTAAAACGGGAATTTACAAGCACCTTAATTTTCAAGTCAATTTACTGTAAAGTTTCATCAAAGTCCGTACAGTATTATTTGCGTGAAAGAATAACTAACATCCATCCTCACAAACTTTCGCGTTCAAAATCATTTTGTTGTATTTTTTTTTGTCATTTTTCACACAGCATCATTTAGTCCCAAAGTAAGCAGAGCTTGTGTTATGGGAACTACATGACCAATATACTAATTATATACACTTTTTTTGTTGTAAATACATACATATTATACATAGAAAACACCCAGACCCGAGACAAATGCATGCAGATCATACAAACATTTGCCCCGCAGCGGGAATCGAACCCGCAACCTTCTGCGTCTCAGCTGGACCTTCGCCCCCTGCGCCACAGAGGTTGTCTTTAACTACATAGTTAAAGTAACATAGTTAATTTTCTTTATTAACTATGTTTATGCCAAACTGTTAAAATATATGCATGCTATGAATTGGAATCACATGTAAACTTGATCCTAAACTAGCAACTGTAAGCAATTATTAATGTAAATTCTGTTAATGTTCCTAATAACTAAATTTCGTAACTTGTGACATTCCAGCCTTCTCCAGACTTTCATACATCGTAGGTATCAATACATACTCCGGCCATTGTAAAACATATAAAAGCATAGTAAAACTCGTATCATCCAGAAAACTTGAACCACGGAAATTCAATGTTTAAAATATTAGGAGGAAACGGAGAAAGACATAAAAAGAATTTACTGTAAAGTAAGATGTTTATTGAGTCTTTGTGTTATAGTTTACTTTTTTTTTTCTTAACTTTTAAGTAAATTGAATGATAAATTTGGTTCTGTGTTTTCAGTTTTTTTTTGTTTGCGTAGGTATGTACCTTACCTACCTACTTACCTAGCCATGCATGTTACTCTCACTGCATTTAAAATGCATGTTGGTACCTAATTGTTAAGTAGAATAAGAATATTGTGATTTCTCAGTAATTATTTTGTAAATATTTTTTAGATGATGCATATGATGCTATGTGAAAAATTTCAAGCAATATTTATTAATTTATTTAAGTTCCAATAACCGATGGGCGTGCAACTTATCACCAGGGTGGATAGACAAATACCTCCCGCTTACTTTTCCTTTCACGCTAACGAAAAAGTTTCAAGGTAAAACTTGGCAGCTGTCACGTGATATTTCCGCAGCTAATGTCATTTCCATACAATTCAATCTTTCCGCAGGCGTTAACGTCAACAGAAAGTGGTATTTGTCTAGACCCCTGGAATTCTAACTACTTTGCATAACGTGGGCATGTGCCTTGTATAATGTTAGACTTACCTCTGACTACTCCATACTTGGTACCTATCCTCACAGATCTATATTATCATGTACCTATGGATCTGAGGATGTTTATCATAGGGACAATACTCTGTCGTAAACACATTTGTTTTCCATCGTGGGCGTGTACCAAACCACACAAAGAGATCATCTTCCCCACAATCAATATTGAATGAAAAACGGCGCGTTGCTTTGAAATATGGCTCTGAATTGGACATATAAATAAGAAACGGTGTCACGATTTAGTGGCCACACGATTTTAGGGATTCCATAGCTGGTTTAGAAATCCTACCTTATTACATTGAAATTATCGTGGTTCGATTTTAGGATATTATAACGTTTTTATTATGTACTTTAGGTACTACTAGCCTCTGCCCACGGCTTCGCCCGCGTGGTACCCGGACAAAAGGTAGCCTATGTGTTATTCTGATGTATAATCTATATAACTGTAAAGTTTCATCAAAATCAATTTAGTAGTTTTTGCGTGAAAGAGTAACAATCATCCATCCTCTCAAACTTTCACGTTTATAATAGTAGTAGGATTAGTAGGACTAGCGTCTGTCCACGGCTTCGCCCGCGTGGTACCCGGATAAAAAGTAGCCGATGTGTTATTCTGATGTATAAGCTATATTACTGTAAAGTTTCATCAAAATCCATTCAGTAGTTTTTGCGTGAAAGAGTAACAAACATCCATCCTCACAAACTTTTGCGTTTATATGCGTCGTATAGAGCACATCTATACGACGGCGACGTCTACAAAAAAGCATCGGGTATGTATACAGTCATGTGCTATGGTAGGTGTGCTTTCCCAATTTCGGAATTAGGGCAATCAGATTAATGTGCATTTCCCGGGGAATGTAACTGGAGCAATAACTCACATACTACGACCGTGGGTAATGCTACACATCATCGTAAGCTTCAGCATCGCTGCTAACAGCGTATTTTGTATGAATAAATAATGCTGGAAAATTTTCACATAGCGTCATCTAGCCCCAAACTAAGCAGAGTATTTTGGGAACTACATGATTGAAATACTACTTTTATACTTTTTTGTAATTACATACATACTAGCTTCTGCCCCCAGCTTCGTCCGCATGGTACCCGGATAAAAAGTAGCCTATGTGTTACTCTGATGTATAAGCTATATAACCGTAAAGTTTCATCAAAATCCATTCAGTAGTTTTCCGTGAAAGAGTACAAATATCCATCCTCACAAACTTTTGCGTTTATAATAATAGTAGGATTATAGGTAGGTACATAGATAACATCCAGACTCGAGACAAATATCTGTCCCGCGGCGGGAAGCGAACCAGCAACCTTCTGTGCCTCAGGCGAGCTTTCGCTCAAACTTACACTAGGTATGTGTAAGTTTTACACATACTATAATTTTACTGTCGTGTACTCAGGCTTTTTCTGTTACCTGTTCCGAATTTGGAAAAAGGAGAATAATATATTTGGCATTGGTGAGACTTATTTAAATTCTTTTGGTAAGGTTTCAGTTAATGTCTAACTAATGCTCTTAACAGACTCGTATCAGCTTTTTACCTGTCTGACTGTTTGCGTACAAAACAGATATTTCAATTCAATTCAATATATTTAATTCAGACAAATTCGTCCATAATTTTTGTTAGTGTGTAGTACCTACAGTTAGAAACTTAAAGCTAATGTTAACATATAAAACAATTAAAATAAATATGAACACAAAAGGTTTAACTAATGCGTATGTAAGTATTTCGATGAACAAAAACGAGTTAATTTCAGACGGTTCGCATCACGCAGAAGCTTGTACCTAAATGGCAAATTAAAAATGTACGCGTGGATTGTTGTGATCGACCTTTGTCATAAATTGAGGACAGCTAGATCAATTTCAATCAAGACTTGCCTTACCTACTCTATGAAGAGTTAGGTAGGAATCTTTTTATTTTAGAAATGTTCGTAAAGATATTCTTAAAAGCTTTGGGATATTCTTAAAAGCTTGTCGACATAATGCCGCTGCCTGCTAACATGCGTAGCATGTCTGAACCGCAATGATGGATTTCATTTTATCGTACCAAGGACCAAAATCAATTCACTTATCGCTGAAAGTTTTACGCTTGGAAGTCTCATTGCTTTGACGTGACACCTGAAACTTTTCGCAACTAAACCAAAACATGAGTCGAGGTTGAGTCGAGTCGAGTAAATCTTGAGATGACTTAGAAACTAATAAGCTGGAATACGGGGGTATGCTTCGCAAAACGTTTCAGAAACTTCGCGCTTGTTCCCGAATACGTTTTCTCTTTGGTAGTGGTGTTACTCGTAACTAGATGTCGTTAGCAGCACGCTACATAACAAACGAGTGCGTTCTTCCACCGATAGATGACGCCACTATCGCGCAACTCAACCGCAGTTGTTGCACTGGGTGGTATATCTCAGACTATTCCGCATCGCAACTCTTTGTGTGGCATAATTGTTAGTCATCGAGCAGTTAGCCCTGAGAGGCGTCATATTGAACCACACTGTTCTGTCAACACATCAGTCTCTTAGGACTGATGTTGGCAAACGCAGACATTGTTATTGTCATTGCGTCATGTTGCCTGCTGTGCTCTGATTGGTTAAAACTACAGTTTCGACCAATCAGAGCACAGCAAACATGGCGGGACTCGCACTACAGTTGACAGAATTGTTTCCTAACAAATTGCGTCTATTGAGGCTGTCTACTCTATGATGTTAGTTAACAACCTTTTCTTTATTAACTGCGCTATCCACCGTACTAATTTGACAAATAACTGCGCGTGAATTCAGCTCGAACTGTTGAATAAATACCAAATATTGTGACGACTGCACACTGTTTGATTATACTAAAATCAAGTAACTAACTTTTTACCCGTAAATGCGTGTGCCATAAGAGATCGTTTTGTTTGTTTATGTTATTGTTTGTTAGTCTTTTGTTAGTTAGTTTATTGCAACCGATTTGATTGTCTTCAAGCAACCTTAGATTTTATCGTCATAAGTCAGTAGGGGAAAACTGCAATTGATAATGTATATCAATTGCAGTTTTTCAGTTGATTGATAATAGGTGCCTACACGCCGGGGGTTATCAAATTTTGTAGAAAATAACTTATTATGAGAAGATCCAATCTTTTTTTGAAAAGGGTTTTTTATAAACGTAATTTGAATCGTACGAATGATTTGTTACATTTCAATCAGAGGTTGAACTAGCCAAAAGTTTTTTAAGACGAGGCTGAAAAGTGTGGTCTTTCATCACCTCGTGTGACGTACCTAATAAAATAATATACTGGTAACAACCTAAATTTTAATATGAATAAAGCAGAATACTAAACATATTTGACCCAAACAAAAGTTTCAATAGTCGCTTGGTATATACAAAATATCTCAAAGTATAAAATTCACTTTTTCGCTGTTCCTTCTCAAAATTGAAACAAACAAGTATTTTTTAAACGGTTAAGTACCATCATATTGAAGTATTCAGTTTATGAACACAGTTTAATAAGTATTTGACGAAATCGAAAGAAAATTCATTGGTATCTATGAAAAAAATTTAACCGCGTATATAAAATTGAATAAATAAGCAGATTTGAATCTTTTTTGTATAATTATGTTATAATAAAATGTTATTGTCTGCGTCACAAAAACCATTTCCGGCTACCAAACCGTCTAAACTTTTTAAATTTTTGTTCGGTCCTCAATCACATATTTCTTGGTCCCTATCACTGGCGCATGAGGGATGCAAAATATTTATACCACAATGTGAAACTCTTCAATTTCCCCGAAATAAGTCTTGCACTATTTACTGTTCCCGCCAGGCATCCGAATATTACTTGCGTATATTTTACGATGTCCTTTCATTGGGCTGACATATGACGTGGCTGTATATTACGTCGTAGGCAGGTTTTACAACCTACCGCCCTCATGGATAGGAGTGAACTAAGCAACACACGGTGCGGTGCGGCAATTCTGGTTGCGACACGACTGATTACAACTAAAAGTGTGTGTCTTTTGGTGCACCTAAAGAGAAGGATTTATTTCACAGCTGGGTAAAGGCCTACCGTTTCGTTGTCCATTCGTAGCGGCCTATAGATTTTACGGAACGCGGAAGGTAACGCGATGTCTACAGCACAAGTCTCACACTTAGTGTAGACACTGCAAAGCTTTACAAGTATCGACTTATGATTTTCGTGTTCATTTTGTAAATGCTTGAATTTTGAATAAAATTATTATTATTATTTTGTAGCTTAGATACATAGTTCGCATAATGACGTGCGTTAAATTATTTCGTTTTGCAACTAGAGTTTGAAACGAGGTTACTACAACTGCGACACAGGAGGTTGCGGGTTCGATTCCCGCCCTGGGACAAATGTTTGTACGATCTGCAAATATTTGTTCCGGGTGTTCTGGGTATTTTCTATGTATAATAAAAAAATATCTATCTATGTAATGTATTGTATTAAGTATATCAGTCATCTAGTACCCATAACACAAGCTCTGCTTAGCTTGGGGCTAGATGATGCTGTGTGGATTGTCCAGCATTATTTATTTATTTATTTTATTTAACTAATACTTTTTCAAAGATAACCTCAGAATAAACGTCAAGTCGACATTAATTACGGTTGAATTACTTATAATTATTACAGACACATGTTTTACTGCATCACCTTTAATATTGTACTTCATAAGAATAGGGTTTTCGATCGATACGCTGCGATCGGAGTGTCGCACCGTGCCGTGTGTCTCCAGCTTTATGCTCTCGTTACGTAATGAGAAACGGGAGGAAAATGTTAAAATAATTGAATATTTTGTAGTTATGTCGACGTGTCACTGCAATGTCATTTCGTGAAGCATTTTTATTTAATTATGTATGGATGAAAATATTGAAGTAATTTTATTATATTTGCTGATGAATGTACATTTATCAACTCCTGATACTACTGACAACCTCTGTGGTGCAGTGGGCGAAGGCCCGCCTGAGACGGAGAAGGTTGCGGGTTCAATTCCCGCCGCGGGATTTTTTGTATCTGCGAATATTTTTTTCGGGTCTGGGTGTTTTCTATGAAGTATAATATTTATGTATTTACAAAAAAAATCTTATAATATAGTATAGTCATCTAGCTCCCAAAACACAAGCTCTGCTTAGTTTGGGGCTGGATGATGCTGTGTGAAAATGTCCAGATTTTTTTTTACTTTTGATCTGGTATCTACATTATGTATATAATATTATAAATAAGTAAAGTTTGTGTGTTTGCATGTCCGTAACTACTCATCCTATTACAAAAATTATTTCACCAATATTTAGAAATACCTTCAGAGTGAACATAGGCCGTGTTATATATCCCATTAAAATTAAAAGGCTTTTCGTGAAAACGACTTTTTTTATTCGGAAAACAAACAAATTTTTTTGTCCAGCATTATTATTTATGACTAAATAGACAACTTCTTAACTATTTACCATTAATATGTTTTCGCATATAAGAAACGAAATAAACTTATTTGTCTTGAGTTAACTAAGTAAAAAGATTAGGTACAATTTTTTGAAAAGAAAAAAATAATAAAAAAAAAACACAATCGTACAAAAAAAAACTAAACAGTTATTGAACCGATTCAAACCAGTGATTAGAAAGGACGCGCTTGAAAACGGACGGATTAGAGTTAAATAGATCTAAATCTGGGAAGTCAACTAACTTATTTTAACAACCTGCAGATCTAATAAAGAATGAGTTATGTCTATAATTAGTGGCGTTGTGAGAAACGTGTAGATAAAAGGGTAATCTGACGGATCTCGCGGGGACGCGTAACCGAGAGAGAGGAGATCTGGGGAGTCAATTAGAGACTGTGCAATTTTAATTGTAAGAGACACGTCTAATATGGCTCTCTTTTCTTGAAGTGGCAGCATATGATGCCTTCTACATCTCGCCTCATAATTCGTGTCATAAACTTTGCACTTATACTGAAGAAACCTCATAAACATACTCGTACGTTGAATAGATTAGTCATGGGTAGCACACTGTTTGAAAACGAGGATCGTGCGAGGGGCTCAGTTTTACAACTGAGCCAGCACACTGTGGTACAATTGAGGCGAGGCAGCGAGGCAGTTTCTGAACGTAGTTGAGTAAGGCAGTCTTGGAAACACAGTGTGCACTGTGCGTATTGTGTGGTGTGTTAATGGAGTGGAGTGCTATGTGCGAGGCGCATTGTGCGAGCCGACACGATCTTTCCTCGCGGCTCAGCTCGCACTTCGCGCCTCGCGTCTAGCACGATTGTGCAACTGTGTTGGTGCGCAGGTGTGCTAGCTCGTCCAAGCGAAAAGAGTGAGGCCTCGTTTCGAGAAAGTATGTAGCTACAAAAGTGGTGCCACACGTGCTGAGGCCCCACCACTAGAATGGATTCAAGTCTGTTGATGTAAATAACGAAGTTGACGAAAAAAAGTTTTTGGTTTACTACTTTTCATCGGCTACTTTTTATCCGGGTTTCATGCGGGCGAAGGTGTGGGCAATATCTAGTTATTTATAAAGATTATAATACACTTGATTACCTAACTAAACACTGCTTATTTATATTTCTGATACGTGTCATTTAAATTTAATGTAAAAAATAAACACATTTTTGCCCTAAAATTATTGTTCAAAATCCTTAAATAAGTAGGTAAGCATATGATAAGTAAACACCCAACAGTTACAAACATACATAGTTCTGACTCATACAAGAAAGAAAAAAAGAAGAAAAAGTAAGAAGAAAGAATATGAACCCAAAAACACAAACATGGGAAAATACTGGGAAAGAATTAGCCTATAGAAAATATGTGTTACTTCCCAAGGATTCCCTGTGTCGTGGGTATCAGTAACTATGAGTACCATGGTACCTTTCTAATAATAAACAACTGATCTAGGGAACTTATAACCTATAAGAAAAATATGCTTGCAAGGAGCTCTGTGAGACATCACTTAGCCCTTTCACCGCACTGGTTCTTTCACCATATCGGTAACTAGGTTCTTGTCAGGGCCACCATACCTCATCATACCATTACGCGATGACTTTTGGTAGAATGTAGCACCCAATCAGTTTTGCTTATAAACCTAATAACGTAGACATTATGAGAAATAACACAATAAACGACTTGGGAGTCACATGCGACGAAAAGCTCACCTTTCACGATCATGTGGCCGCGCTGGCGAAGGAGTTTTTTAGGCGTCTAGGGTTCGCTCTTAGGAACGCTCGGGACGCTCTTGGCACCATGTGGTTTGCTTGTTCTGTAGTGCCCACGTTCGAAGCAAATTAGGAAGTAGTTCTTGCGTGTGGCACCCGCATGAGAGCACGCATGCCCTCTTGCTTGAAAAGGTTCAGAAGGCTTTTCTGAGGTATTATATAAACGTCGTCACGACGTGACCGTGGCAGTCCAGAAGAAATTTCATGGGATAGAGGTAGGCCTCTATCCCACGAAATTTCTTCTGGACTGCCTGGGGTACAACTCGATGGAGGTGCGACGTGCCTACGACCAACTCACAACAGCCTGCAAAATTTTTAGGGGCAAGATAGACGATTCGAACTTGAGCGATGAGCTGTGTCGATTCTTTGTTCCAAACAATTACCTTCGCATTCGGAAGCACAGATTGTTTGCCGCACCACTGTCCGATACGGTGGCTAGAGCCTTGTCCCCCATCCCGCGCACCCTCACTGCGCTCAACGCTCTTTTGAATGCTAGTCCTGGCTGTGATTTGTTTGTGGTTGGATGGACGAATATTTTGACAGTTTGAAGTTCTGTGAGCGTGATGTATGACTGTGCGTCTAGCTAATTTCTGTTATTTTTATTATATTTTTGACATCTTTTTCCAATTGTTTTATTGTAATTGAATGAATTATTTTTACTTATATTATTTAATGTTATTGGTATGCAACCGTTTTTATTAAAGTAAATAAATACATATACAAATACAATACCTCAACCTGGTAAGATCACTGATCAAACAGGGAAACCAAGAAATGATCATTATCCGTAATGATCATTTCTTGGTTTCCCTGTTAAGTAAACTTTTACGGTCTTTCTACAAGCGTTATTGTAGGTAAGATTTTTAATGGAAGGTTTTTTAAAAATATTACAAATTGTTGCCCTTTTCAGGCATACAATCCTGTTAATCCTATGTTTGTGAGGATGAATGTTTGTTACTCTTTCACGCAAAAACTACTGAACGGATGTTGATGAAACTTTACATTAACATAGCTTATATATCAGAATAACACATAGGCTACTTTTTATCCGGATACCATGCGGGCGAAGCTAGTAGTTAATAATGTTTTTAGTGCTAAACTAAAAGTAAGTTTAACTACATCATACCCAACGTTTTTTCTTCAAAGAACTCGTATTTCTCTCAAAAAGAAACTTATGAACGAATGTGTCTTTTTGAAGTAAAGAGGAATGCAGAATACATCCAAACAAGCAAAATCACCGGATCTTGAAATATTTATCCGGAAGCGTCCCGAGCCCACGTCGTTTGAACGTCTTTATCCGGTTTCCGGAAACGGAAGATGCCTACTGTTTGACACTGTGCCGACATCTGGTCTCAAAAATGGTTTGAAGATAAAAAGATTTTGTATCGACATGTACAATAAAGTAAGAGAAGTAAATATTCATACGTATATAATATTACTTCTTCTGCCCACGGCTTCGCCCGAACGGTACTCGGATAAAAAGTAGCCTATGTGCTATTCTGATGTATAAGCTATATTACTGTAAAGTTTCATCAAAATGCATTCAGTAGTTTTTGCGTGAAAGAGTAACAAGCATCCATACTCGCAAACATTCGCGTTTATAATAGTACTAGCTTCTGCTCACAGCTTCATCCGTGTGGTACCCGGATAAAAAGTAGCCTATGTGTTATTCTTATGTATTAGCTATATGACTGTAAAATTTCATCAAAATCCGTTCAGTAGTTTTTGCGTGAAAGTGGAACTAACATCCTTACAAACTTTCACGTTTATAATATTAGTAGGATAGAATAGTAGGATGATGAGGACCTGTTATTATCTTGAAGTACGGTGGCCCAGAAAATACACTTTACAATCTTAAATTCGTTCCGGGTCTTTCGGGTCTGGGTATTATAGTACCACGGTACTCATAGTTCCTGATACCCATGACACAGGGAATCCGAGTATGGGGTTAGAACTATGTACTTATGTATGTTTCTGTTCAGGATTTTTGTGTAAAGTTGTTGAGGATTTTATGGGTAGGTTTTTGGTATTCGAAGGAACACGTGCATTGGATGTTCCTACCACATTTAATACGTTATCAGTTCTCTCTGTGATTTCTCTCTAGGATGCCAAAAATAAATATAACTGACACGAACATTCAATACTCAATACTTTTATTGCTTTCACATGGCTAAAAAGTTGTTAAACTACCTAGTATGTAGTCTCTCATACGAACCTTGTGTTAAGGTATAGCAACATGGAGGCAGAACAAGCCTGCTTTTATACACTAAGAAGGACCATGTGGCATTTGACGACCTCTGTGGCGCAGTGGGCGAGGGTCCGCCTGAGACGCAGAAGGTTTCGGGTTCGATTCCTGTCACGAGACAAATGTTTGTAGATCTGCAAATATTTGTCTCAGGTCTGGGTGTTTTCTATGTATATATTTACAAAAAAAAAGTATATAAGTAGTATATCAGTCATGTAGTTCCCATAATACAAGCTCTGCTTAGTTTGGGGCTAGATGATGCTGTGTGTAAAATGTCCAGCATTATTATTATTTATGTAGGTAGTCTGATACGTACTTAGTATTTTGAGGAATACTTACGTGCCTAAATCATACCACTTTTTATAATAATCATATCATAATAATTATGTACCTACAGTAAAGTTTCATCAAAATGCATTCAGTAGTTTTTGCGTGAAAGAGTAACTAACATCCATACTCGCAAACATTCGCGTTTATAATAGTACTAGCTTCTGCTCACAGCTTCATCCGTGTGGTACCCGGATAAAAAGTAGCCTATGTGTTATTCTTATGTATTAGCTATATGACTGTAAAATTTCATCAAAATCCGTTCAGTAGTTTTTGCGTGAAAGTGGAACTAACATCCTTACAAACTTTCACGTTTATAATATTAGTAGGATAGAATAGTAGGATGATGAGGACCTGTTATTATCTTGAAGTACGGTGGCCCAGAAAATACACTTTACAATCTTAAATTCGTTCCGGGTCTTTCGGGTCTGGGTATTATAGTACCACGGTACTCATAGTTCCTGATACCCATGACACAGGGAATCCGAGTATGGGGTTAGAACTATGTACTTATGTATGTTTCTGTTCAGGATTTTTGTGTAAAGTTGTTGAGGATTTTATGGGTAGGTTTTTGGTATTCGAAGGAACACGTGCCTTGGATGTTCCTACCACATTTAATACGTTATCAGTTCTCTCTGTGATTTCTCTCTAGGATGCCAAAAATAAATATAACTGACACGAACATTCAATACTCAATACTTTTATTGCTTTCACATGGCTAAAAAGTTGTTAAACTACCTAGTATGTAGTCTCTCATACGAACCTTGTGTTAAGGTATAGCAACATGGAGGCAGAACAAGCCTGCTTTTATACACTAAGAAGGACCATGTGGCATTTGACGACCTCTGTGGCGCAGTGGGCGAGGGTCCGCCTGAGACGCAGAAGGTTTCGGGTTCGATTCCTGTCACGAGACAAATGTTTGTAGATCTGCAAATATTTGTCTCAGGTCTGGGTGTTTTCTATGTATATATTTACAAAAAAAAAGTATATAAGTAGTATATCAGTCATGTAGTTCCCATAATACAAGCTCTGCTTAGTTTGGGGCTAGATGATGCTGTGTGTAAAATGTCCAGCATTATTATTATTTATGTAGGTAGTCTGATACGTACTTAGTATTTTGAGGAATACTTACGTGCCTAAATCATACCACTTTTTATAATAATCATATCATAATAATTATGTACCTACAGTAAAGTTTATAATGTTAGTTTCAATGCCTACCTACTTATTACTTATGTTTTTGTTGTGCAGTGCACTTCCGTTTCAAATACAGTAAAACCTCGAGAACCTAGTGTCTAGACAAACCTAACATAGGTTTAAAGATACTAACTATTGTTCCTACTTAATTTGTTAAATAAATAAAATAAATAATTTTTTATTATTATATATATATATATATATATATATAATTTATTTAGGTACTTATCTTTATTTATATTTACTTTAAGTTTGTATGATATACCTATATCTATATCTACCTTTGTAAAATAGTACTTGTGTTTTGATTTTTAACAGTAAATTTTAAACTTGCTATTTGACTGTCTGTTTTAAAATTATCTATCTATAAAATGTAAATCCGTTATTGGTCGTAAGAAAAACATATATTTTAAGTTTATGTAAAATAAGGACTGTGGATTTTGTTAAACAAATAAACAATAAATAAATATGTTATCGATTTTCTTGGATGCCCAAAGCTAAATACAACTGACACATATTCACGAGGTTCATTTTAGTTTTGAATCTACTAGTTAGTTAGTTAGTCACAGAATTAGTAGTTTAGTTTCCAACTACCTGGTTTGATTTGTCGGCAAATTAAAGCTTAATTTATAAACACGAGTTGCAATCATCTAATCTCATTGGAACTTTGGACGGTAAACGGGAATGTCCCACGAAACGTAGACACTTAACTATAAACTTTCTGTATAAACGGGCCTGAACTGCTCCTAGTGATGGGACAGAAAGCTCGAATGGTCAGTCTTACTGTCTTGAAATACAGACAAAAACTACAGCTGTCAGGACCATCGGATGACGTCATGGAGAAACAACGTACAATAACCCAGCAATAGGGCTGTATTACGTATTTTTACGTAATATAATAACATTTACATAGCAATAGCAATCAGTAATCAGTCGGACCTAAACGTGAATAGGTCCTAATAATTCGTACCATGGATGCCCGTCACCCGCTTGTTTTGTGTCACAAAGGAGAGATTATTTAGTTTATTGATTCTAAAAGCGATTTCCTCTTGTCAGATCTCTTTAATAACAGTCTTTTTGACAATAACAATTGCTTATTTGTTGTGAAATTTATGTTGAATTTGGCTCGCGCTTTCCACGACATCATCATCATCGATAATCAGTCTTAGTAATGCTCGATTGTCATAGTTTTGGTGATCTTTGTGGAATATGTGAAATTGGCAATACATTGACGACTTTATTCAAGAATCTACCTTGACATCAGGGCCGAATGTTTAGGGCACTTTTTCTATAGCGACTAAATACGGCAAAACTACTCACGACATTGCGATATTTGCAATATATAAAGCTGCCGTTTTAATCATTTACTTTAATGTTCCAAAAAGTTTCGATAAGCATGCAAACTGTCACGCAGAATGCTAACTGAGAGGTATACAAAACGCGGATATATATGCCTCATATAATGTTTCTAAGTATATATCCGTGTATATCCATAATTGAAATTTAAGTCGTCGTGTGTTTGTTTTATCATTGTCTAGTGATATTTGTTTGTCCGACGATAACTGCCAAACCGTTTAATTAAATATTGATATAAATTGGTAGGTTATACAAATCGATTGTTTAAGTTCAAATATGAGCTTAATCGGCAGGGTTTTCAGGGGTACATCGTGAGATATCAGTTGTTGGCGAACTTCTAGTGGATAAAATCATTTTTATCTATGTAATGCTTTGAAACTGTATTATTTCTTGATTTTTCCTAGTTTTTAATTAAAAAAATACTTTGGGCCATAGTGTCGAAGAGTTCTACAAGACAGCCACATTGTCCTAACAAGAATTCCGTCCAAATTTTCCTCAGCCACAACGTAAACAATTTCAGGGGCGTGACTTACAAAAACATGACAAGACTCAAGACTATAACTGCTTACCAGTCCAGCTGATCCCATCACTAAATCGTAGGCATCTACGGCACAGCATATTAAAGAATATATTATTGAAAAGTTTAAACGCAATTACGAGTTTCACTTTAACTTTACACGGAACGCAATATGAGGTATATTACTACTATTTAATACTTCGGTAATTTGCATTCAACGAGTGATCAGACCTTGTATTGAGAATATATTTAGGTAGAACCGAATCAATTTTTCTACTGAAAATAAGCTTCTTTCGCAAATAAGCAATTAAATATTTCCGCAGGCGTTAACGCCAACAGAAAGTGGTATTTGTCTAGACCCCAGGTGTTGTAAATGTCTGATAACAACTACGCTGAGTAAGAAGGTGCTCGAATAGCGACCACGAACCGTATGGCGTGGAAGGCTTCGACCGACATTAAAGTTTGCGAGAAGTAGGTGTACAGAGGTAGGTAGCTCAAGATTGTTTGTGATGGAACTCTTTAGCAAAGATTGAGGCTGTTTAAGGAGAGACCTAGAAGTGGGCTTCTACAGGCTGTTGATTGTGATGATGATGTTTTTTATACACCTAAAATGGCAAGCAAGTATACGGCGCCCATCTGTTAGTAAGCGGTTACTTTAACCTATGGAAGCTTGCAACAACAGAGGTATCACTTGCCGAGCCGTCATAACGGGTGAGAGTAAATTCACCGGCACCCATGCCGGTTTACTTTTTTTTGTAACCCTGATTATAGTTTTTATTTTGATCGTTCAGAGCCGCAATGAGTAGGTAAACATTGTTATCCTATCGTCTTTCACGATTCACTGGCTATAGACTTCCGGTGGTTGTTTTGACGACGCGGACGTTTCCGCTCGGAAACGCACCGGTTTTCAGTAGTTTTGTTCCGGGTTATTTTTGTGAGATGGATATTAAAGCTGACAGTATTCATTCGTATATAATGGGTGTTCATCGATAGATAGATAGATAAATTATTTATTTGACACATACAGACACATACAGCCCCTTAGTTTGGGGCTAGATGATGCTGTGTGAAATAAAAATTCCAGCATTATTTATTTATTTATAAAAATAAAAAAAAGGTAGTAAATAGGTACAATCGATAGAATTATACATGGGTACTGACCAGTGCTAACAACGACAGTCTACTGCAGTAGACTGTAAAAAAGGACTGTATTGGTAAAAAAGGTCCTATTTCAGCTTATTGCTGCTCCTTCAAGGCGTAGCAAACCTACTACTCGTCAACCCTATCTATCGAGTACCAGAGTGTCTAGACTGATACCACTTTCTGTTGACTTTAAAGAAAGATAGAATAGTATGGAAATAACATTCGCTGTGGAAAAATCACGTGACTAATGGCAAGTTTCCTCGACAAATTTGCGTTAGCGTGAAAGGAAAACTAAGTGTGAGGTATTTGTCTAGACTCCTTTACGGGCCATACATGGAGTGAAAGAGGACAAAAATAACGTAAAAATGGTGGCTATGTGCCATCAGTAAGTTTTCTAATAAGCGGCTATGGTATTGCAATCTGTCAGGTGGAATGCTACTCGTTAATACTTGTAAAACGCGGTATGTGTATAATATGTATGTATTTACAAAAAAAAAATGTATATAGGTAAGTAGAATATCAGTTAAGTGTGTTGTTCTCATAACTTAAGCTCTGCTTAGCTCGGGGCTAGATGATGCTGTGAAAATGTCCAGCATTATATTTATTTATTAACTCTTTATTGCACATTTTATTTAAAGTGAACAATAGGCGGACTTAATGCTAAAGCATTTTCTACCAGCTAACCCAATTTGTAGTATAATTATATTAGTTATTTTATTGCTGTTATACTATCTATCCAAAGACGTAAAATATATATGGGGGTAGTCCTTCTACGGCTCTGTTGCTTTAGGAGCATCTGGCTTGAATCACCGTATATAAAGTAACATAATAAAAATATTTTCAATCATTCTAAAACGAGCACTTCATCAAATAACTAAACTTTTGCATTTTTCATCGAAACTCTACCAAACCAATGCAGTATTTCATCCGAAACGTTTTGAACACTTTCCAATTACAGAAACTGGTTTGCGATATTTTCATTTAAGTGAATCATATCTCTTCTTCTGCTTTAGTCGGGTAAATATTTTCCGAACCCGGTAACCTTGCCGGAAAATAAGATGAGCATCTCAGAACCAGCAAGTTGAATTTACAGAATCCTTTTTGAGTAGCTGCCTTGTACTTGAAAATGCTCCAAAGATAGTCATTACTGTTAGGAACTGCAGGGCCCTAGAGGTACTTTCAAATTTAATATTATTTTTAATCCTAGAAGGGACCATGCTTCTTTTCGTTTTAAAGAGGAAAATCAGAATTAGTTATCGATACAGATTGCAATCTCACGAACTATAGTATAACTTCTGTTCCAAATTTTATACTAATCTGTACGTTACGAACAGATTAGTATAAAATTTGAATTTTTAAAATTTGAAAATTTGGTACATCTTCGTAAACGTTACGAAGATGTACCATCATCCAAACATCTTAACTTTCGTATTTATAATATTCTTCTAATGTTAGTGATAGGATTAAAGTAGGTAAGTAAGTCAATTTATACCGATTTATGGTGAGAATGAGGCCTACCCACTTTTTGTACTAAAATGGCAAATATGTAATCGGTTACCGTAATCCATGTACGCTTTAAACACCAGAATATCTGGACAAATAGCACTTTCTGTCGGCGTTAACGTCTGCGGAAAGATTGAATAGTATGGAAATGACATTCGCTGTGGAAATGCCACGTGACTGCTGCCTTGAAATAGATATGGCTGTGATACTTTCCCGAAGGAAGTCTTCACTACTGTTAAATCCCATAGGTATTTTAGGCGATATATCAGAATGTATGCTTCTACACACGGCTTCGCCCGCATAGTACCTGGATAAAAAGTAGCCTATGTGTTATTCTGATGTGTAAGTTGTATAACTGTAAATTTTCATCAAAATCCGTTCAGTAGTTTTTGCGTGAAAGAGTAACAAACGTCCATCCTCACAAACTTTCGCGTTTATAATAGTACTAGCGTCTGCCCACGGCTTCGCCCGCGCGGTACCCGGATAAAAAGTAGCCTATGTATTATTCTGATGTATAAGCTATATTACTGTAAATTTTCATCAAAATCCGTTCAGTAGTTTTTGCGTGAAAGAGTAACAAACATCCATCCTCACAAACTTTCGCGTTTATAATAGTACTAGCTTCTGCCCACGGCTTCGCCCGCGTGGTACCTGGATAAAAAGTAGCCTATGTGTTATTTTCATGTATAAGCTATATTACTGTAAAGTTCTATGAAAATCCGATCAGTAGTTTTTGCGTGAAAAAGTAACAAACATCTATCCTTACAAAATTTCGCGTTTATAATATTAGTAAGTTTAATGAACACTGATAGATTGCATATATATTATGTGGTTTAGGGAAATCGTGTATCAATCACCAGCCTTCGTGTTCTAACACCATTTGGGTTTATAATATAACCATAAAGGTAAGTGATGGCCTAATGGGCGGTACCCTACTTCTTATCCGGAGGTTGTGGGTTCAAGCCAATGGATTTTTCCACTCGAAAAGTTTAATATGCATGAACATGTGCTCAGAACGAGGAAAGCATCGTAAGAAAAGCAGAATGCTCTAGAACCAAAAAGGATCAGTAAGTGTTCCAATGAGCGCTGGGCTTGCAACCTGTCACGTGGAATGATAACTACTAGCAAAAATGCAGGCATGTGCCAAATGTAATGTGTCTGGGGCTACCCCTTACTTGGTGTATCCACAAAGATAATAATGATAATGATGGACGTTTTTCACACAACATCATCTAGCCCCAAACTAAGCAGAGCTTGTAATAAGGGAACTACATGACTGATATTGTATTTATATACTTTTATTTGTAAATACATATTATATATAGAAAATACCCAGACACGAGACATATTTGCAGTTTTTTTTTGTTTAACTTTCGTCTATTGTACCTATATTGGACAATGCCCCTTTACAGCAGCATTTGAATCTATTCTTAAGTTACCTAATTATGTAAAATTCATAGGTTTGAAAGTAAAATACTTGCCTGTTTCTAGCACCCTTCCAAGTCCTAAAATGTAAGTTTTCGACGTAACCAAGTGTACTATAGGTTCCCATAGTTGAAAATAAATGAGTATGAGATCATATAAACATTTGTCGCGCAACGTGAATTAAACCCGCAATCTTCTGTGCGGGCCTTCGCCCACTGCAACACAGAGCTAAAGCAAATACTTAGGCATGTCTTAGTAGTAGATTTTCTTAAGAAAATTGTAACGAGCCATATACTTAGAAGCTGTCAAAGTTTAGCGCGGACGCGGAGATAGTGGGATCAGGGGTCTAGACAAATACCACTTCCTATTGGCGTGAACGCCTGCGGAAAGATTGAATCGTATGGAAATGACATTAGCTGTGGAAATGTCTAGTGACAGCTGTCAAGTTTTACCAAGACTAATTTGCGTTAGCGTGAAAGGAAAAGTAAGCGTGAGGTGTTTGTCTAGCCACCAATTTAGCGCCTGTGTACATTCCCCGAAATGTTATAAATGTTTTCCTTCCAACGAACTAAGTAATGGCATCCATGTTTCTGTAAAAAACAACAGCCCAAGATTACTTAAATTACACGTTGGCAATGTTGCTTGGACTTTATTCGCAGATTGTGAAGTATAGCTGGTTCATTACATCTAATAACAATGCTAACTTATATTTAAACCCGTCCTTCTCAAGGTTGCCGTGAGGAGATTAGTCCTACTAATATAATAAATGCGAAAGTCTGTGTGTGTGAATGTTTGTTACCACGTATCTCCGTCACTACCAAACCGGTTGTGATGAAATTTGGAATGTAGATAGTTTAGGTTCTGGAATAACACATAGGCTAATCTTATTTTCGAAAATCAACCCCTAAGGGGGGGTTAAACAGGGTGGTAAAGTTTTTATGGAAAAAAATATTCCTTGGTTTTATTCACTCAAAACTGTATAAATTGTAATTGTAATTGTAATCCTTGGTTCGATTCATTCAAAAGTTGGTGGACATAATTTGAAGCCTGGAGACGGCCAATGGTCCTATGCTACTTTTATTAACATGCCATTGGGGGGATCCGCGGGCAACAACTAGTTTTCAATGTATTGTATCACCGCGCAATCGAATTTAGTCTAAAATATTTTATAGTAAGTGATTCTTAAATTCTGCTTTATGCAATAAAGAGTTATCTATCTATCGAACGGAATAAGGTATATAATTGTGTGCTTTCAGTTTTTGCTAGAATTGGGTGTAAATTGAAAGGCATCACCGATACATCGTGGATACTACTGAGTCAACGTGTTGTAAGCAACAATGCAGTTACGAACATCTAAGTATCTAACCATAGACAATTTTAAGGTTGGGCAACATACATATTTTTTTGAACTTATAGTAATTTTCTACTTTATTTTATTTACTTAACAAATTAAGTAGGTACAATAATTAGTTAGTATTATCTTTAAACCTATTGTAGGGTTGGTTAGACACTAGGTTCTCGAGGTGTTACTCTATTTAAGACAAAAGTGCACAATAAAAACATGAGTAATAAGTAGGTAGGCATTGAAACTAACATTAACAACATATTGTAAATACACTACCGGCCCAATCATCGTTGCGGAAAGGTTAAACTATGTAAGTATGTTGTTAAAGTATGATTACTTTAGCTTGTGCAATAAGGCATTTTCCTTTTAGAATTGAAATTATCGTGGTTCGGTATTATTTTAGGATATTATTACGACCATCTCTCGTACTTGACTATTCTCCTGCTGACGTTTCGTTGACATTAGAGGTCCTTCCTCACGAGTTCCGTCCGCGACCACGCGAGCACGCGACTATACGGGAACTGACTTGGCCTCGCCGCTCTGGACTTTGGCGCGGACGGTGGCGGGAAGGTAGCTACCCGCTTTTCGAATAAAAAATGTAGAAAACGGAGAAAAGTAATAAAGTATGTGATTCAGAATAATTTATTGACCATTTCGATATAACATTGGCATGTCAGATGGGTATAGAGGTACATTCACACTTAAAGCTACTAAACATGTGGTATAGTAGTAATGATATGCGAAAAAAATATCTATTGAGCCAGCTAGCACCGTAATGAGCTATGGTCCCACTGCAGCAATTTCATTTGTAAGAGAACATCCATCACGAGACATGACCTTGTATTGAGGTTCATAACTCTAGGCAGGATAATCAGGAATTTGTAAACTTTCACGAGAGTCGAGTATTCTTGCGTTTCCTCGGGGAAGTTGGCGGAAATGAATAATTTGCTAGCTTTCCCCTTTTTTCCTTGTAATAATTCTTACCGCGCTCTTTTCGCTTTCCTTTAACAGAATAATTACCTACAATATATTTTGTTCTACATTTAAAGCAAAGTAAAAAAAAACAGTGTTACAAAAATGTATACCTTAGAATTTAAGGCTAAGATAGATAAGTAGATAGATTAGACACATTTAGGTTGGGGTGCCATGTCGTTCAACCATCTCGTGTGCCAACCATCACTTACGGATCAGATGGATCCGGTGTGTACGGAAGCCTATGGGACGGTGCGCCTCGTTTAAGCCCGACAATAACTTCTCATACGTGGGATCTTATTGTCGAGCAACTAATGCACTGACAGGAGGGGCCCCTCCACGTGTCCCTATGAGCCGCATGGGGCACAGTGGGGTGGTTCTTACTGCCCTGGTGGGCTTGCGCTTCCTAATGATCTTCAAGGCTATGCCGGTAGGTATACCCATACCGGACAGGCTTGGAGGGGGGGATCAGCCTAAGTTGGAGTGGGTGCCTTTCTAAGGGCGCGGATGTCTGGCGGGCGGAGTGTGGCCTTTTCAGGGAGCATTATGGGACGGCCTGGGCGGCTTTTGGTGCTCTGGTGGGCTTGCGTGTCCCAATGATCTTGAAGGCTATGTCGGCAGGTATACCCATACCGGGCGCGTTTGTGGGGTCACTGGTGGAGATCGAGGGACTCTGCTTGTACGACCCCACACATGGCACACGGGACCCAGGTGGTTCCCGGGCCACCCGCCGGGGTGAGGTGGTGAATGCTAACGCGGGGGACTGTTAACCGGGATGGTTTTAGTAGGTTCGAGTCCCACATACACAGGGTATGTGGGACTCGAACCTATTCGCCACCCTGGCGGAAGGAAAATACGTGGGCTTTTCCCCACCTCAAAAAATATAAAAAATGGCACATTCAGGTTAATATTATAGAACTTAAAAACACAGTTTTTAATCCACTTCGGTTTACGAGTTTTTTATTCACACATAAAATAAATAGTGAATACAAACGTAGGTACGTAATACGATGTTTATTGATTAAGATGAAATCTAGGAAAAGTATAGTCTGTGTTCTAGAATACCTAACACATAAGACTGGCTACTTTTAACTCGGGTAACATCAGACTAAGCCGCAGGCAGATAGATCCTAGTCATAAATAAACCCAATTCAAATCCAAGCTACATTATTTTGTACAAACAATTTGGGGTAAGTTTTATGTTTTGTAAAAACTCCAGTATTAAATACTTAGTACTTATTTAGTATAAGGTCGAATAAAGACATTATATTTCATCAAATATGTAACCTCAGTAATGTATGTGTGTTAGTGAATACATATTCATTTATGAGAATCTTACGAATCATTATCATTTGTTACTTTGGGAATATGCTTGAAGAATTATAGCTTAGGAAAAAAAATGTCTACATTCAGATTCCGCCGTAGCTTTGAGTAAATTTATGTTCATTTCATAACATAATTGGGGCGGCCAGAAATATCAATGTCTCACATTAATTTGAATTTATTTCTATGATACAATTATTGTACAGAGAAAAGACTAGATTTAGAGTTAAACATAACCTCGGTTTTTAATATAACTTTACAGTTATATAGACCGGACGTCCAATAACGGTAGTGACTGAAGAAAAGTCGAAAAAATTGTATTGGCCGATCGAAAAGTTAAATTGTGGCAGATAGCAAAAGAGTTGCAGATCAGCAAAGAAAGGATTGGAGAAATTCTTCATCAACATTTAAATATGAAAAAATGAATAAAACACAGTCTTATTTATTTCGATACTAAATCAGTCGTTATATATTAATAAAATACATATTTCATCATTACACTTTGATAATTTTTTTATCATTAAAATTATTCCAAAACGGCATTCACAGTTTAGTAAAAAAAAACTTATTAATAAAATTATTAAAAAATATATTAAAATTTAAATTAAAAATTATATCAGCCATACGTGTACCACTGCTGGACAAAGGCTCTCCCCCATTCTTTCCAGACTTCGCGGTATTTGGCTACTTCGTATCAGTCTACTATGAACCGCCTTGTCGCTGCGACGGCCCCCTATTCTCTATCTGAAAACGTTTGACAAGTCAAATGATCACAAGCCCGTATTATTTGCGTATACATAGTGTGGATACACCACTCAGTGGCTTTCTTCGCCTACCGCTCACTTGAAATGCCACATAGCAAATCCAGTTCCACTTCATCTTGTAGTGAGTTACAGCAAACTTTCATTCCCAATTGTTAGGTACGTTTTTTTCTAAAGTACTTGCAAATCGCCATACATTTTAACAATAACAGCTAATAATGAAATCACTAGCTCCTACACTTTATCAAACTCTAGCGGACCAACACTGGGGGAAATGGGGTGTTAGAAATTAATGAAAGCATCGATATAACGAGTGTTGCTATATTTCTTTCTACCCGCCCATTTGTCAGTTATATTTAACGAATTTCCTTTTTCCTTAGAGATATTTTTTTATAGTAAGAGCCGAGATGGCCAAGTGGGCGGTAATCTCTCGTGGGATTGAACCCGGTCGTACGCCGATAGATTTTTCAACTCGAAAAATTGATGTGCGTATCAACATGTGCTGGAAGCGGTGAAAGAAAACATCGTTAAGACAGACAGACATATCATTTATTTGCCACCTCAATACACACAATATAAATTAACAATTTTTGAAATGAAAATTAAATAAGTAAATAATCATCAGTTACACAATAAAAATATAGGAACAATACGTTGAAAAAAGGAATTAACATTATGTAAAAAATTAATAAGTAGTTGACCGATGTGTGCTGCAGTAGCAAATTGGCCTAGGCTCAGCATAATGCCGACTATTGTGAACAGAAGGCGCTGTTATTCTGCCTAAATAAATAATATGTCTGTCTGTCTGTCTGTCTATCGTAAAGAGACCGGCATGCCCTGGAACCGACAATTCGGAGGCATGTGTCCTCAGTTAGTGTTCCAATAAGCGGCTATTCGCTTGCCACCTGTCATGTGGAATGCTAATACTTGCAAAACTCTGGCACTTGCTAAATGTCTGGACCTGCCTCTGACTACTCCCTACTTGGTATCCTGACTATCAACGGATTATTATCATCAGCAGCCTGTTGAAGTCCACTGTTGGACATAGGCCTCCTTCGTTACGATTGTTCGTCATGGACTACTTTAAGGGCTACTTCCACCCACTGGCTTCAACAGGGTGGTAAACAAGCGTACGGCCCACATGTTGGTAAGTGGTTACCGTAACTCACGGACTCTTGCAACAAGCTTTTTTTTAACTTGCAATGTTTGTAAGTATTTTAGTTTGTTTTTTAGGTGAAATCTTGCAAGCTGAATTAGAAACACTTCCTCGTATCCTACGGAGTTGAATTTTTACATGTTGGTTCAGTTCCGATGACAATGCATTTTTATGGTAAACATGACCTGAATCTTCATCCAGGATAAGCTCCAGATAAAGGAACTCTTCAACGGTCATCAGCACAGACACGAAATTTTATGTACCTACTCATTTTATAGTATGTTATTTGGTTTAGGTATTTTTAAACTAATCCGTTTTAAGTGTTACTATGAAATGGTGCTGAAATCAGGATTGGGTTCTGACAGGGCATTTATATTAAATAATGTTTTAAAAATGTAATTTTACTTTTAATTTATTTAAATCAATGTAAACTTTATTCTTGGGAAAGGATATCCGCGCGTATAAGTAACGCGTCAATCTCTGGAACTTCCAGACGGATTTGTTTTTTTTTTTCATTTGTTAGCCTAATTCTTGAAGAAGGTTATAAGCTACTAGCTTCTGCGCACAGCTTAGCCCGCGTGGTACCCGGATAAGAAGTAGCCTTTGTGTTATTTTGATGTATAAGCTATATTACTGTAAAGTTTCATCAAAACTCGTTCAGTAGTTTTTGCGTGAAAGAGAAACAAACATCCATCCTCACAAACTTTCGCGTTTATAATACTAATAGTAGGATTAATATCACGCTACGACCCTAAGGAACCGATCGTTAAGAAGTAATAGCGCGGGCGGACGGTGCGACGCGGTGGGTCGGTGGGCGGCCGTCGCACAGCTAGTTAAAGAATAACCAAGGGACCATAACTTAAAGTCAGAATTATCTGCCTCCAATAAGTTCTTTAAAACTTGAAATCTTTGAAACTTGGCGTGAGTCAAAAGAAAATGGTCAACAAATCCTTATAAGCTGTGTCGGACTTTATGGAGGAAATAAAGCATGCTTAGCTGTTTTATTTGTTGACGTGGAACAGCTTGGTTATTGCTTGGCTTCGGGAAGTTTTTTCTTAGAATATCTTTTGTGTTAGAGTTAGACAGAAAGAAAGAAATAATGTTTTTATTTGAACCCAAAAACACAAACATGGTAAAATACTAGTAAACAATTAGCCTATAAAAATATGTGTCGCTTGAGGTCAAATTAGGTCCCTATCTCAGCTTGATGCAGTGGCCTCGATTCTGTAGTTCACTAACTAAACTAAATTTAAACTGTCGCTCTCTTTTGCTGATAGTGCAAGCAAGAAAGAGATAGCTGCCATTTTAGTGTTGTCAAATTTGACAGATTTAAGTTTTCCATACAAATTTAGTCGTAATTTCAAAACATGCTGACTATAAACACAAAGAAAAGCGGCATGTAAACTGATTTGACAGCACTTTTTTAGTTAGTAAACTATAGAATCGAGGCCAGTATCGTGATAATACATTGCTGCGCTCAGTCATTTAGTTCCCATAATACAAGCTCTGCTTAGTTTGATGCTAGATGGTGCTGTGTGAAAAATGTCAAGCATTATTTATTTATATAAATACTAATAATGTGAGATGACAAGTATGTAATAATATAAAAACGATTAACTAGAAGCTCTGAGACATGGAAAGGAAATGAAAAATAGCGAGTGATTTCGATGATCTTATAGAAAAAGGTAAGACGTTCCATAATCGTACAGCTTGAACAGTAGAGGAGTGTGTGAGTGAATTTCAAATGTTCAAGGATTGCACATGGTAAATGACCTATCACGTATTCTATAATTGTTCTGTGACTGTGCTCAAAGTCAAAGTCAGGTCAAAGTCGAAATTCATTTATTCATTAAAATCACAAGGATAACTTTGAAAGGTCGATTTAATTGTCTGTTCCTCCGCGACCAAGCCAGGAAAGAAAGGCAAGAAAACAAGGCGGTTTATCCTTTTATTGATCCTTTTACAAAACAATAGGTACCTGGGTCAATCTTCAAAATCAGCGTATTTGGTTGATCGCTCTGGTGCTTTTTAAATATTGTTATTATTACTGTTCTGTATTTTTATTTCGAAAAGGAAGTGTCTAAATAAACTTATTTTTATAATGGCCCCTAATTTTCTTAACCAGTTTTCGAAATATTTATATTTATTATTTGGATACCGCTACGTTAAGTATAAAAATTACTAAAAAACACTAACAAAACTTTTTTTTCTTATTCTTTAATTATTATCATTCTTATTCTTTAGGTTTCCCTCGATTTTATCAGTCTGAGCATAGAGAAGCTGTCAGAAGCTTATTTTAGCCATTCTGCGTTGCTCAGCCAACTTCTTTCGCTCTTGCTTTCTTGTCTTTTTTTTTGGAAGCATTATTTCTACAACTTTATAAATATTGTTTAGTTCTTTTATTAAACTTTTGAAACTGAGAAAAAGTCGCGCGGTTTTTTTAAACGCCTTAATGGTCTTAAATAGCTCGACACGTAAGACAAGCAGGGTAGACATCATCTCAAATCTTCAAGATCTTCGATGATGGTCTAAGAGCATAGTCAGAAGCACTACATAAGGTGGGCATCTGCACTTTGTAATATTTTATGACTTTAAGGTATAAAAAATGCTTCCTATTTATCATAAAATTAATTTTTGTGATCGATCCGGTCTTTTTGACCAGAGCGATCAATGCCATAGCAATCAAAAAAAGTAACTAATTTAATGATTCTGCAGAGATGCAAAACAATAGAAAGCTATAATTTATACACAAAAAATATATCCCTAAAACAGTTCTTATTATTGAATTGAAACATAAACAAAGTGAATAACAAATCAGAAAAATGTACCATAGCAATCAAACATTTACAAATCCAAAGCCAGAGCAATCAATTATTTACCTCTTTATCTCGGCACCATGGCAAAGCAGAACATGCCCGTCCTCATCGGTAGACAGAGCACAGCTGATGACAGCGCGCATTGCGAAAACTGATTGGATAAAGCGTTCAGCTAGGAATGTGAACACGGATTCATGTTGGTCCAGAGCGATGAACAAAAACGCGGGGACACAACTTATTTTACGAATTGAAGCGAAACTATTCATTTATTGTTATAATCTAATTGAATTCCATACAAATAGACCTTTTGTAATGTCAGATAAATAAATAAAATGTCGTAATGTTTCAACATAAAAAAGTTACGAACGGTTTTCTGAATCAAACTGGAGTTGGGAAAGCCCAGAGCAATCAAGTTTTCAAGGTTTCGGATTTTTTTAAATATATTTACAATAACGTTAGATAAATAATTCTGAGTGCCCAAGGTAGCTAACAAACCAAACTATCCAACAAAAAAAAACTCGTATTCAAAATTATTACTTTAAGGTGGACTTCTTCACTGAGACATAGAATTTTTTTGTTTTGGAGATTGAGCCACCTACATTTTTTATCGAGTTGGATCATTTTAAATCCCAAGAGTTTTTATCATCTAAATAATTCGATAGTTTATCGTATGCTTTGTTTATAAAGTTCTTGTTTAATATCGTTTAATTTGTTAATTGTAAATTTTTGTATATCTATCGGGAGTTTGTTATAAAATAAATAATGCAGGACATTTTTTTTACACAGCATCATCTACTTCGTTTATCCCCAAACTAAGCAGAGCTCGTATTATGGGAACTACATGACTGATATACTTTTGTTTTTGGAAATATATACACATACCATACAATATATATTATACACAGAAAATAGCATCGCACCTCTTTTTTTATGTTATCTTCGGATAATTACTAATCGGTTTAGAAGATAAGCTAACTTATTCCATTGTGACTAGTTCTATTTTTACTTTACGCTATGCAACACTCAGTTAATAGACAGATATGTTCAGCTCACAAAGATAAAGGTCACAATATTGTTATTTATGTAACCCCATTAGGTAGGTCAACTTTATACCTTATACCTACCTACTCACATAATATGTTCACTGTTAAGCCAAATTGTACCTACAATATTGAATTATTCCTTTTGGGCACACCTTGTCTTTCGTAAATGTTACCATTAATTAATAAGCAATGTATAATTTTATGTGACTGTTTGTGCCAAAATACAAATCATCATCATCATCATCATCATTAGCCTATATTAGTCCACTGCTGGACATAGGCCTCCCCTAATGAGCGCCATAGCGCCCTGTCTTCAGCTTGACGCATCCAGCATCTGCCTGCAGTCTTTCTCAGATCGTCATCCCACGCCTCCGTCAGAGAACCAAACGACATCGACATAGCTCGACGAATTAGCAAGCAGTGGGCCGGTCATATCTCGCGAAGAACCGATAACCGCTGGGGTAAACGTGTTCTTGAGTGAAGACCGCGACTCAACGTAGTGTAGGACGCACTCCGGCCAGGTGGGAAATACAAATAAATAAATAAAAATAAGGAAAAAAAAGCGTAAACCTTGCCCTTTTAAACAATTTACTAACTTTGGATCCTTTTAAAGTCGCCCTAAGGCTATACCTTGGGCCAAAGTCTACCCGCCCAAGGCACTGCAATATAAGTTACGTTAGCCAATACTCGAATCGACCCCGAACTGTGGACCTTTTCCGAAGCATATTGTTTTGAACACACGCTTCGGTCGAGGGAATCTCACACTTGTGGCTATGGAGATTGTTGAAATGTTGAGAACTCGAAACTAGCCGTGGGACTTCAGACTTGTTTATACCAAGTTCTGAGCGTGGAGGGGAAATGTGTTTGCGAAATCTTACTGCAAAACGGATTTCATTGATATTATTTTTCAACTGATTTCAAATGAGGAGGTTGTCAATTCGTCTGTAGGTTTTTTGTGTGTATAATATGTTACGCATTATCTTCGCCTACAGGGAATGGACTTTGATTATTTCTCTTTTAATAGGTAGGTAGGGTATACTGAAAAGGTGAAAAGGTTCTCATATAAATTTTATGCAAAAATAACACCTCTCAAGATTAAAAAGAAGGGAGTATTCTTATTGGACTTATTATCAACTTCCCGTTATTTAAAGTCGGTTTTTATTTTTTCCTGAAAAAAATAATAATATATCGTATACATATTAAGTTATATTTTCCCGTATTGACTAAGATGATAGGTATAAAACTTCCGCTTAGATAAGTACTAAAATTTTAGACAATGTCGTACAATATTACAATGTGCGTTCAAACTAACATAGGTATGTACTTAGTTTATAAATATTCATACAACTATGTAAAAGTACAAAAACTTAGAAGTAGAAAATACAGAAATCTAAAGACAGTTGCAAACGATCTATAGATAGCTCAACTGATCCAGGTCACTACCAGACGGAAGCGTTCCCAAAATACTGGCCGCATTGCAACGCTGAATGGCAATGCTAATACGTTGACCCAGGACTATGTAGGTGTCTGTTGGATTTTTATTTATTTATTTATTTTGACTTTGATAGGTACCTATACCTTTAGACAGATTATCGCCCCTTCACAACCTTATCCTGAAAACTTTTATACAAAATCAAATGACAAATTATACATATAAAAAATCTTTAAAGAGTCAACAACACAAGAAAGTTGTTTAATAAAATCCAAGTGAAAGCGAAAAAAATCTGCGACTTCGAATGATCGAAAGTCAATCTAAAGTTTTGCGTTGCGGCGAAGAAGCTATCAAATAATATTTTTGCTAATAACGTAGGGCTGCTACCTATTCGCTGTTAGCTATAACGAAAAAGGCTGTGGGTTCGATTCCACGACAAATGTTTGTATGATCTGCAAATATGTCTCTATGCATAATATGTATGTATTTAAAAAAATATATATAAGTAGTTATGTATATCAATCATGTAGTTCCTATAACACAAGCTCTGCTTACTAGATGACGCTGATTTTTTTAATACCAAAAGATATATAAGTTTTTATAAATTCCAGTGTTTTGTATTTTTATTTTATGTGCAATGATGAGTTTATCTATGTACATGTTACGATGTACGTCACTTTTGCTGGCGTGATAAATGCCGTCTACACTTGTGACATTGTCGCGCGTATAAAATGCCATGATCACGGAGTTAATATAAATATAAATGTCACAAAAGAAAGCTTTGTTTAATTGAATGTAGGATATATCCACTCGAAAATGTATATGCCCATTAACACGTGCTCAAAACGACGAAGGAAAACATCGTGATAAACTCGGTATGCCCTAGAAACAAAAATTCGAAGGCGAAGGTCTAGAAACAATAAAATTCCAATACGCAACAGTAGGCTTAAATATTGCTGGACACTGGAAACAAAAATTCGAAGGTCTAGAAACAATAAAATTCCAATACGCAACAGTAGGCTTAAATATTGCTGGGCACTGGAAACAAAAATTCGAAGGTCTAGAAACAATAAAATTCCAATACGCAACAGTAGGCTTAAATATTGCTGGGCACTGGAAACAAAAATTCGAAGGTCTAGAAACAATAAAATTCCAATACGCAACAGTAGGCTTAAATATTGCTGGACACTGGAAACAAAAATTCGAAGGTCTAGAAACAATAAAATTCCAATACGCAACAGTAGGCTTAAATATTGCTGGGCACTGGAAACAAAAATTCGAAGGTCTAGAAACAAAAAATTCCAATACGCAACAGTAGGCTTGCATGTGCCAAGTGTAATATTTGGACGTGCCTCTGACTTACCCCCTAGTTATCCTCAAGGATCTACCTACGCACTGAGTATTTAAATGAGGATATCCAGTTTGGGAAATACAGTTGTGGGTTTTTTTTTGTGTCTGAGATTACATAGTTCAGAGACTTAAGACCTAATACACATTTCAAGGGGAAACGGTTTTATTTTGTATTTAATTATGAAATATAAATAAATATATAAATAGATGATTAGTTCTGGACATTTTCACACATAATATATTATAATTATGTATCAATAAATAATAATAAATAAATAATGCTGGACATTTTCCTCACAGCATCATCTAGCCCCAAACTAAGCAGAGCTTGTATTATGGGAACTACATGACCGATGTACTTATTATATACTTTTTGTATAAAGAGAGAAAAATATTTGTAGATCATACAAACATTTGTCCCGCGGCGGGAATCGAACCCGCAACTTTCTGCGTCTTAGGCGAGCCTTCGCCCACTGCGCCACAGAGGTCGTCAATCAATGTTACATAATTTTGAAGTTTAATGCATAATTTCAACTTAATCAAACTATTGAAATTCCCTCAAACTACCTAGATAGATACCTAACGATAACGGCAGATACCTATGTAAATTAGATAATCTACATATCGTTTGTCACAAATCTAAATAGGTACTAACTAGCAAATTGTAAAAAAATATTTTGGACAGCCCTAGAACATTCCAGAAAGTTTAATCGAATGTTCTGAAAACAGACAGGCAGTTATATGTTCTGATTAAGATTTAACGAAAATCTGTTTTCAATAACTTTTAACATCAGCTGAGACCATAGAAAGACTTTCCTAATTTCATCTAGACTTAAAAGTCTTAAGAAAAACTTCTAAACAAGGTTTTATGTTGATTTTATGAAAACATTCTAGGTAGAGTCAGCTTCCTCTAAGACGCGACGACGTGGGTTATTCCAATTCCCCCTGAAAGTCCCCCTGGAATCTAAAAAAAGTCTATAAAACCCACTTGAAATCCCCATTAAGTGGGAAAACTGGGCTCAAAAATATGCTTTTTCCACTTTTACCCTTAAAAATCGATCTTAGAGCGGAAAAGTGGACTATAAAAAAAAAACTCTAGAATTCCCCCTTGACAATCCACCTAATTCAGGGAGAAATGTGCGACGAGACGAGGTGCGCCGATGGTTGAAGAACCGCGGGTTTTCACCGCACATAAAACTATAGCGTAAAGCGTCAATAGGCTAACGGCACATATATTAAGTATAATAGGTACATACTATATGATATTCGCTTGCCAACTAACAGGTGGGCCGTAAGCGTGTTTGATAGATAGATAGATAGATAAACTCTGTATTGTGCATAACACCAATTTACAATATCAATACAGAAACATAGTCAAAAGAAAAAAACAAAAAAAAAAGAAATGCACAATGGGCGGTCTTATCGCTGAAAGCGATTTCTTCCAGACAACCTTAGGATGGAGAGAACTATTTAAAAGAATGACGGTGCCTGAATAAAAGTGTGAAAAATAAATATAAAAATACAAATTAAACATTAATTTTGATATAATACCTAATACCCATATCTAAATATATACATATCACATACACAAACTCACATACTTGAACTTATATATCAAATCAAATTGAATATAGTAAAAAAGTTAAATAAAACGTAAAACATACCACACAAAAACTCAAGAACATGACGAAGGCTGCTGTAAGTAAAATAGTTTGACACGATCTTTAAATGAATGCAGTGATGGAGCCTGATCGATACCGGCAAAGAGTTCCACAGCCGTACAGCTTGCACGGTGAAAGAGTCAGTGCAGAAAGAACTACTGTGCACAGTAGTTACTGTGCAACTACTGTGTTTGCGACATTATAAAAAAACGGCCAAGTGCGTGTCCGGCCACGCGCAGTGTAGGGTTCCGTAGCTGCCCATAAATTTATATTTACTACCTTTTTTACACTAACAACTTCACCTAAGTCATTTTTAATGGAATTTGTACGAAATCTTCCTTTTTGCTTTCCCAAGTACATTTTATAAGTTGGTCGACTATTAACTTTGTAAAGCCTAGTTAGTTCTGATAGTTTTCCTTCTTAACTTCGTTATAAACTACTGCTGCATATTCTATAGACAAATAGAATATGCTTTATTGCACAAGATAAAACAAGTAAATAGAAGAACTTAATGCTAATTAGCATTTTCTTCCAGATAACCTTTGTGTATTGAAGAGCAGGGCGGCGGTGATGCAGTTGAAGGAATACCAAAATAAGAGGAAAATATTAAATGAAATAACTAGTTACTTGAAATAGAAGTTAACTGCATACATAAATACATACATCCAAATATATACTCACACTATGAGATAGACAAGAAAGAACATCCTCACTTTAAGTAAAAAAAAAATATTATTTTTAGTTTACCACTTTGTCGGCGTGATTAATGTGTATACCCATGCCAAATAACAGCTTTCTAGTACTAAGTCTCTGAGCTAACAGCTGTGGATAGACAGACAGACAGACAGATGGACGGACATGGCGAAACTATTAGGGTTCCTTGTTGACTATGGAACCCTAAAAAGGAAATAACAATAATTATTTGCACATAAAACTAATTCTAATTGTATTGCTATTTTAAATAGTAAAAGTGCCCATAAATATATAAATGTGATTAGATATTTAAAATAATATAGTATCTATTAAAGGTATCGTACTATTGTTAATTAATTAATTAATAATCCTACTAATATAATTAATTAATTAATAATCCATCAGAAAAGTAGCCTATGTGTTAGGCTACTTTTTATCCAGGTACCACGCGGGCGAAGCCGTGGGCAGAAGCTAGTAAGTTGATAAACTTTTGTAGCACGCTTACCGCCAATCACAACAAATCGGGTTGGCTGGTAGGAAATGGTTTAGCATTAAGTCCGCCAATTGTTCGTTTTAATTAAATGTGCAATAAAGAGTTAATAAATCGACCTCTGTGAGAGGACGACCTCTGTGGCGCAGTGGGCGAAGACCCGCCTGAGACGCAGAAGGTTGCGGGTTCAATTCCCGCCACGGGACAAATGTTTGTATCTGCAAATATTTGTCTCGGGTCTGGGTGTTTCCTATGTATAATATGTATGTATTTACAAAAAAATAATTATATAAGTAGTTTATCAGTCATGTAGCTCCCATAATACAAGCTCTGCTTAGTTTGGGGCTAGATGATGCTGTGTGAAAATGCATTATTTATTTATTTATTTAATAAATAAAATGTGCGCGCCTCATCGCTTCGCGTCGCGTCTTTGTGTGAGCTGAGCCTTATAAAAGAGTTTACTACCGGTAGCGTTCATGTTAATTTTTCACCGTTTAACCTGACCATCAATCCTTTTTACGGGCTCACCTGTTTTATCATAATGTTAGGGTGACCATGAATAATAAATAATAATAAATAAATAAATAATGCTGGACATTTTCACACAGCATCATCTAGCCCCAAACTAAGCAGAGCTTGTATTATGGGAACTACATGACTGATATACTACTTATATACATTTTTTTTGTAAATACATACATAATATACATAGAAAACCCCCAGACCTGAGACAAATATTTGCAGATACAAACATTTGTCCCGTGGCGGGAATTGAACCCGCAACCTTCTACGTCCCAGGCGGACCTTCGCCCACTGCGCCACAGAGGTCGCCACAGAGGTCGAATATAGGGTCGTATTACCGCGTTTAAAAAAATGTGTCATTCGCGTACAAATGTTGAATACTTAACTACTGATTCCTACTGATCTGTAGCCGAATATGATAGATAGATAGATAGATAGATAAACTCTTTATTGTGCATAACACCAATTTACAATATAAACACAGAAACATAGTGAAAAGAAAAAACAAAAAAAAGGCATGCACAATGGGAAAGCGATTTCTTCCAGACAACCTTAGGATGGAGAGAATTATTTAAAAGAATGACGGTGCTATTGCCTGAATAAAAGTGTGAAAAATAAATATAGAAATACAAATTCAACATTAATTTTGATATAATACCTAATACCCATATCTAAATATATATTAATACCCACGTCATAAATATATACATATTACATACACAAACTCACATATTTGAACTTATATATCAAATCAAATTGAATATAGTAAAAAAAAAAAACAATATGCATGGATATTCCGCCACAGATTAGTACTAAGTAGTCTACATTCGTGTACAAATGACGAATATTATTTAAATAAAATAAATAAATAATGCTGGACATTTTCACACAGCATCATCGAGTCCCAAACTAAGCAGAGCTCGTATTATGGGAACTACATGACTGATATACTACTTATATGTATTTTTTTTGTAAATACATACATATTATATATAGAAAACACCAAGACCCGAGGCGGGAATCGAACCCGCAACCACTTGCGTATTCCGTAAGTGGTTTTTAGTATGTTTGTTTATCTTTTACTATTTATCTCCGTAACAAAATATAAGTATATTCAGGGTTTCTTGTTGCAGTAGGAATACGCCTATATGGATCGGACAGAGTTTATGCAAAAATCTATACATTTTAACTGTAAAATGTATAGATTTTTGCATTTACAAAAATCACTATCGTTTTTTTTGTAATAAGCGAATGCTTTAAGAACTTCTACCTCTAATAAATGATTTGTTATTTTAGATATTAATCAATACTTAAATCCATTTGTCTCGTGAAGACTGGTCACCCTACTCTTAAAGCGAAGCATCATTAAACATTAATTTGCAACTCTTCCCCTTAAGTAGCCGCGAGTGGCCATTTTATTGATTTAAATTATACACCATGATGGCTAGTTACAGAGGAATTTAGTTTTTTATCTGTACTTGTGAGATTCAAACCTGTGGCGTTTCGTTTTGTACAACACTTAGAGTGTCTTCATACGGACCATACCATAATCTGCAAAACAGACGCCGGCATGGTCTGATAATAAAAATAAAATAAAAATAACCTTGATTTGCTGACTGTTACTTACACGAAGTTATTTATAAATGCTTACATTTTATATTATTATTACATGTTTTATAATAATATATAGTGACAGTATTCTCGCAGTCCTTTGATATGTATGTATTTACAAAAAAAAAAATTATATAAGTAGTATATCAGTCATGTAGTTCCCATAATACAAGCTCTGCTTAGTTTGGGGCTAGATGATGCTGTGTGAAAATGTCCAGCATTATTATTATATACCATTTCACTCGGTCTAAACTTATTTTTTGCCAAACCTTGGGTAAATCATCCCTCCATTGTTTTACAGGTCTGCCTCTCCTGCGCTTTCCATCTCGTGGGTACCAGGCAGTTGTTTTTCATTGACCTCATTGTATGGCCTGACCAACTTCATTTTAGTTTTAGACTATTGGGATGGTCTAATGGTTGAGGTAAATTTGTCCCCTACGTTGAGCAATAAAACGTTCATCCAAATTCCACGTAGACACAAGATTTATTTACATACAAGTAACATAGTATATCAGACCAAACACCGGTTGTCAGGATGAGGGCAGAAAAAACAACATGGCCACGTTTTCATTAGGGATGGACCTTACTAGTGATGTGAACGTGGACGATTGAATCGCAACCATGGTCTCTTCGCAGCTGCCTGTACTTGCATTTTTCCAGTTACCAAACAGCTGAACTGACTGACGAAGAAATGGATCAGTTTTATTGACACGTTGGTAACAGTCGTGTAAGAGCCAGAGCGATTTGCTGCAAAGAAGCAAAATCCATTCTTTACATACATACATACATACACTCATATAGTCACGCCTGTTTCCCGGAGGGTTAGGCAGAGACCAAGGATTTCCACTTGCTACGATCCTGGCATACCTCTTTCGCTTCATTTATCCTCATCAAATTCTTCATACCAGCTCGGCGGCCTTCTCTAGAATATCTCCAATTTGTTCAGAGTACGTTCGCCGAGGCCTTCTTCTTCCAGCTATCTCATAATACATAGGCTGCTGTTTATCCGGATGCGGGTGATTCCGTGCGCAGAGGCTAGTATATTACTTACTCTGATAGCCTTATCGCTAACAATGCTATGGATTCTCGGCCGAGCTGACTGAAACCGTTCAATATTATGAAGATACTAGCTTCTGCCCACGGCTTTGCTCGCATGGTACCCGGATAAAAAGTAGCCTACGTGCTATTCTGATGTATAAGCTATATTACTGTTAAGTTTCATCAAAATCTGTTAGGTAGTTTTTGCGTGAAAGAGTAACAAACATCCATCCTCACAAACATCCTCAAAACATATCCTTTGATATGTTTTATATATAATAATCCTTTGAATATTTATTTTTCGTTCAAAGGACACAGTATGCAAAATTGGATTTTATTTTGTTTGAACACAAAACGTTGTACCGAGCAAACAAAGTAAAATGAAACGCATAAATGTTGAAAATTATTAAGGTTAACATTTTGATGAAATTCCCTGAATTTACCTAGAGTGAAATTAAAACGAAACATTTGCCGTAAACAGCATGTTTTCATAAAAGGCTATGCGCGCAATGTATACTTTACTCGTAGAAATTTAATCTTTACACATCGCGGAAAGACTTCCCCTCTACTAATCCCTTTTGGATGGCCGTTGTGTCTTATTAATGAAATGAAAATTTTCTCCTAATTCCGGAACATATTTAAAGTAAATGCCTTGGAAATAAGCGCGCAAGAGCTTTGCGTAGTGACGTTAAAACGCCAAAATTATAAAATTATACAAATACGAATGAACATGATGCTACAGACAGACCGTTTTCACCGGTAAGAAAATAATTAAAACGGAAGGTCAGAATTCAATGCAAACGTTATAAATCATAACACACACCCAGTTTTGATCGGATCAGTTGACCCGGATGAACCGGAGTGTGTCGCCAAGTCGCGTTCAACCCGGTAAGAAATACTAAACAAACAGCGTTTTCTGTTTCGAAGCGCCCGTTTTCCATTAAGATATTTTGGACCGGACCGGACTAAAACGGCGTGTTTGCAAGCGCCCTAAAACGTGTTTTTAGGGTTCCGTGGTCAACAAGAAACGCCATGTCCGTTTATCTGTCTGGCCGCGGCTTAGCTCAGACACTCTTTGTACAAGACAGCTGTAATTTGGCATGGGTAATTGGGTAGGTATACATATTAATTACGCCAACAAAGTGGTGTAATAAAAATCTTGAAAAATGTTTTTCTTTAGTGAAGGTTATTATTTTTCTCATCTATCCCATGGTGTCAGGTAGGTATCGTTGGATAGGTCTTTCAAAAATATTGCGGTTGTGTGTAAACCATTTTTCGATTCAGGGATCCGTTGCGAATTAAGCTGTTTAAGTTTTAAAGTGCTAATTTTTGATAGACTCAAGTGTCCCAACCCCCCCCCCACTCCGCCAGCCAAACGGTTGATTTTGCATATGTAAAAAATCACGGCAGTAGTGTACGAAGTTAAAAGGAAAACTACCACAGCTAAGTAAGCTTTACAAGTTAAATAGTCGACCAACTTATAAGTACTTGGAGAGGTAAATAGAAAATTTCATACACATTTAATTGAAATTACTTCAATTAATTAGATAAAGTTGTAAGTTTACACAACTAGACAGAGCAGGTAGTAAATATGAGTTTATGGGCAACTACGGAACCCTATACTATGCGTAGCCTAACACGCACTTGGCTATTTTTTTATTTATTCCAATCTAGCGCAGTGCTGCTGGAATAGGAACGATTTATGTTAGGAATACCGATCTAACATCTGGATCGCGTATCTATGAGCTAAGTTTACAAACACAGGCAAAATTTGAATAAATTAATAGTAAAAAAAACATTTTCAAAAACAAGTTTTTAACCCTGTGTGCAGCAACCATGTCGCAGTAAAACTTAAAACCAGCGATTATAATAAAATGCGTATACAAAATTTCGTGTCTGTGCTGTTGACCGTTGAAGAGTTCCTTTATCTGGAGCTAATCTTGGATGTAGATTCAGGTCATGCTTACCATAACAATGGATTGTCATCGGAACTGAACCAACATGTAAAAATTCAACTCCGTAGGATAAGAGGAAGTGATTATACTTCAGCTTGCAAAATTTGACCTAAACTAACAAACTAACATACAAACTTGCAATATTTGTATGTTAGTTTATTTAGAAAGTAAAAATAAAGTTGAAAATTACGAGTTTAAGAGATTTAAGTATCTAAAAAAATGTGTACAAAAAGTATTTTCTTATTTTAGTTTTGTATCGAGAATTCTTTTTACAAGCTTTTATATATATTTAACTTTAAATATTTAACACTTTATTTTTAACTTTCTAAACTTTATTACTTTATATTATCTTTCGAGTATCTCGAGAAAATTAATATGAAGGTAATTATTAAATCAATTATTATATAGCTCTTCGCTCTCTTCTTTTACGCAACTAAAGTGGCAAACAAGCATACGGTTACCGTAAGTTATGGACAGTTGCAACACCACTCGCGCGTTGTTTACCCTGACACATGAATGGGTGAAAAAACGAAATACGAACATTGCTTCTTGGCGGCAGAAATAGGTAGAAATAGGTATGGTTTTTCTCGGAAACCATCTTCCTCAGAAATAAGTATGTTGTTTCTCGGTAACCATCTTCCTCGCACTATGCCGACTTGACAAGGAGTGACAGAGACGTATAAACGAAAGAAAAGAAACAATTAGCGTAACACCGACTATTTAACGACCTCTGTGCCGAAGTGGGTGACCCGCCTGAGACGCAGAAGGTTGCGGGTTTGATTCCCGCTGCGGGACAAATAAATAAATAATAATAAATAATGCAGGACATTTTAACACAACATCATCTAGCCCCAAACTAAGCAGAGCTTGTATTATGGGAACTACATGACTGATATACATTTTTTTGTAAATAAATATAATATATTATACATAGAAAAAACCCTTGAATGATCTGCAAATATTTGCCTCTACTTACATATGTATGTATTTACAAATATAATTTGTATATCAGTCATGTAGTTCCCATAACACAAGCTCTGCTTAGTTTGGGGCTAGATGATGCTGTGTGGAAAAATGTCGAACATGTTCAACATTATTTCAGCAAAATAACCGTAGGCCGAGATAAATTGCGCAACAATTTATAACGAACGATTAAAGTCTAGGTAGAGCCGGCGAAATGTTCGCGACACCTGCGCCTTTAAATCCACAATCAGGATTTGTTGGTCAATAATATAAGTTTAAATTGCTTTTGCAACAAACTATATCAATTTCGGTGTTCTGTGTTAAGCCTAGACCGTTTGTTTATGTTTGTTACATTTTATTTGGTCGTTACCATAGGGATTTACTTTGGTAACGACCAAATAAAATTACTTTTTTTACCTACATTATGTTTTAGTAGGTAGGTACTTATTTTAGTTACAGCCCCGGATCTAGGGCGGGGGGGGGGGGCGGGCAAACCTGGGCACCTGCCCCGGGCGGCAGTTACAAAGGGCGCCAAAACCATAATACAATATGTTTGAAAAAGAAATCTTGTTTCACAACGCTTTTTGAAACATCGCTCCTAGCATGCAGCGCCCGTTGTATCGATTCTTCATTTGATTTTAAAACGCCCAGTTGGTTTCTGAACACATCCAAAGGGTGCATTCCGAAAAGCGTTGCGAGCGGCTGAATGGGAATGCACCCTGAGTTGATTTATAAATGAAATTGACTAAAGGGTTCTTATTTTCCCGGTCACAAAAAATACAACGCATTATATGATATTTGTGAGTTTTTTTAAACAATCTAAAGCTTTAAGATTAAGTTCCTTTATTTTCTGTTTTTTTTTCCTTTTGATTTAGTAGATAGGTAAGTAGGTACACTATGTTAGCAAGTAAGCACACTCGTGCTAAAATATAATTTTAAGTAGATACTTATAAGTACTTAAATTTTTGTTTTCTTATTTAAGTGAACTATGTATTTATGTTCTTTGAGAAAATAAAGAATCTTTAAACTGAACGCTGGGGGCGCCACTGGGCCTGCTAGGGGTTTCTGCCCCCGTTCGAAAAAGTCGTAGATCCGGGGCTGTAAGTACGTTCATACTTAGTGTCCAGGTGGTATCTTCATTGTAAACTGATACAAATAAAAATAAAAATATTGTCTTTTTTTCTTAGCAAAACTTTTACCTTCGTAGAAAGCCTTATGGCTTATCATTTTATGTTAGACTAGCTTCTGCCCACGGCCTCGCCCGCGTGGTACTCGGATAAAAGTAGCCTATGTGTTATTCTGATGTATAAGCTATATTACTGTAAAGTTTCATCAAAATCCGTTCACTTCTATCGGGGTACTTATTTATGACAACCGTTGGGGGTACCGGTTAGGGGTCACCATTTAGGATACTAGATAGGTATCTTAAATGGTGACCACTAACCGGAAGACACCAATGTAGAAAACATGATGAACCTCTTTTACGGTTAGTCCAGAGTTCAAAACTTCGAATATCCTACTACCAATATAAACGCGAAAGTCTATGAGGATGGATGTTTGTTGCTCTTTCACACAAAAACTAATGAACTGATTTTAATATAACTCTACAGTGATATAGCTTATACATAGGCTACTTTTTATCCGGCTACCACGCGGGCGAAGCCGTAGGCAGAAGCTAGTATTGCATATAAAAATCATTTTTTTATCGTGACCAGAGAGCTGATTCTTATCTGTTAATATCAAATATCATTTTCGTTAAGGCCGAGTTATAACTGGGAATGAAGAATAGAGCAGGCGCTCATGGAGAACACGATTGGTATTGGCCTCGATTCTGTAGTTCACTAACTAAACTAAATTTAAACTGTTGCTCTCTTTTACTGATAGTGCAAGTAAGAAAGAGATAGCTATAATTTTAGTGCTTTTAAATAAGTTTACGTGCCGCTTTTCTTTGTGTTTATAGTCAGCATGTTTTGAAATTACGACTAAATTTGTATGGAAAACTTAAATCTGACTAATTTGACAGCACTAAAATTGTAGCTATCTCTTTCTTACTTGCACTATCAGTAAAAGAAAGCGACAGTTTTAATTTAGTTTAGCTAGTGAACTACAGAATCGAGGCCATTGTGTTCTCCATTTGCTGTTGGGAAGATCTTCCGAGCTGATACATCTGATCCACTTGTTCGGCGTCCTAGGACCGACAGTTTTTTTTTTGGAGGGTTCGATTCCCTCCGCGGTACAAATGTAGACATAGACGTAGACGTAGACGTAGACGTAGACGTAGACGTAGACGTAGACGTAGACGTAGACGTAGACGTAGACGTAGACGTAGACGTAGACGTAGACGTAGACGTAGACGTAGACGTAGACGTAGACGTAGACGTAGACGTAGACGTAGACGTAGACGTAGACGTAGACGTAGACGTAGACGTAGACGTAGACGTAGACGTAGACGTAGACGTAGACGTAGACGTAGACGTAGACGTAGACGTAGACGTAGACGTAGACGTAGACGTAGACGTAGACGTAGACGTAGACGTAGACGTAGACGTAGACGTAGACGTAGACGTAGACGTAGACGTAGACGTAGACGTAGACGTAGACGTAGACGTAGACGTAGACGTAGACGTAGACGTAGACGTAGACGTAGACGTAGACGTAGACGTAGACGTAGACGTAGACGTAGACGTAGACGTAGACGTAGACGTAGACGTAGACGTAGACGTAGACGTAGACGTAGACGTAGACGTAGACGTAGACGTAGACGTAGACGTAGACGTAGACGTAGACGTAGACGTAGACGTAGACGTAGACGTAGACGTAGACGTAGACGTAGACGTAGACGTAGACGTAGACGTAGACGTAGACGTAGACGTAGACGTAGACGTAGACGTAGACGTAGACGTAGACGTAGACGTAGACGTAGACGTAGACGTAGACGTAGACGTAGACGTAGACGTAGACGTAGACGTAGACGTAGACGTAGACGTAGACGTAGACGTAGACGTAGACGTAGACGTAGACGTAGACGTAGACGTAGACGTAGACATTTATTTCCTACCACAATACACACAATATAAATTAACAATTTTAGAAATGGAAATTGTTGTATGATCTGCAAATATTTGTCTCGGGTCTGGGTGTTTTCTATGTAAAATCCTTCTAATATAATAAACGTGAAAGTTTGTAAGGATGGATGTTTGTTCCTCTTTCACGCAAAAACTACTGAACGGATTTTGATGAAACTGTACAGTAATATAGCATATACATCAGAATAACAAATATTCTGCTTTTTATCCGGGTAACACGCGGGCGAAGCCGTGGGCAGAAGCTTGTATGTATATATACCCTTGGGTGGTCCCACACAAATTTCATAAAAAGGGTGAAAAAATGGGTGGTGAAATTTCCTATAGACTTTTTATCCACTGCCCATTATTTGAAGATGGTTTTTATTTTTCCTGAAAAACATTTATGAGAGTTCGCCTTCAAACTATAAAAAAATAAATGTTCATGTAACGGGTGTCGACGGGAATAACACACGATGTTTATTTATAGGACAATTTTTTTTTTAAATATTCACCCAACTATATAGTATTATTATATCTGTGACTCTAGGATTCCCTGTGTCGTAAGTATCAAGAACTACGAGTACCGTAGTATCACAACATCTAGACCTGCCCCCTTATTACACTAGCAAAATGGCAATGGAATCGTGACTATGGCAATCACTTTGCCATTCTTAGATATGTCAAAAACTTTAAAAAGTTTAAAAATTGGAATGTCTAGGGGTCAAATGTGTCTCCTTTTGGAGTTTTAGAAGATTTGAACATTGCTAAATCTGTCAAAAGTGATTGTCATTGTCGCGATCCCATTGCCATTTTGCTAGTGTAGTTTGCTGGAACGAATATCTGCAGAACATGCACACAATTGTCCCGCAGCGGGAAATGAACTCGCACCTCCAGGCCGCAGCCGGTTACTCACCCGCCACGCCACCGTGGTCGTCCATCGTCACATTATTTGATATCTGTTATTTTTATAAAAATATGTTTTTTGCTTCAAATTCTTGCGCTACAAATTTCGTAATACCGTTAATTTAGAATTTGGTTTCTTACGAAAGCAATATAACTTGTTAAATTAACACTTTATTTATATCAACATCGGAAAAGCAATTTTTGTGTGGGAATTTCTAATAAAAAACTTGAACTTTTTAAGTGTTTAATATACTAGCTTCAGTCCACGGTTTTGCCCGCGTAGTATCCGGATAAAAGTAGAGTTTGTGTTATTCTGATGTATAAGCTATATTATTGTAAAGTTTTATTAAAATCCGTTCTGTAGTTTTTTGTGTAAAAGAGTAACAAACATCCATTCTCATAAACTTTCGCGTTTATAATATTAGTAGGATAGTGGCCTCAATTCTGTAGTACACTGACTAAACTAAATTTAAAATGTCGCTCTCTTTTACTGATAGTGCAAGCAAGAAAGAGTTAGCTACAATTTTAGTGCTGTCAAATAATTCAGATTTAAGTTTTCCATACAAATTTAGTCGTGATATCAAAACATGCTGACTATAAACACGAAGAAAAGCGGCACGTAAACTGATTTGACAGCAGCACACGACACTAAAATTGTAGCTATCTCTTTCTTGCGTACACTATCAGTAAAAGAGAGCGATAGTTTAAATTTAGTTTAGTCAGTGTACTACAGAATCGAGGCCAGTACTAAGATTGTGTTATACACTATGTGTGAAATCATATAACAAACATGTGGGTGAATGATGGGGTCCCCCATGGCCCTGATTTTGACATTGTATGAAATTGACACTTTGAACTTAAATATCTAAGGTTATACGAGGTTATTCGATTTCATGTATTTTATTGGTATTTGTTTCATCTCGGTTAACTAATAATACGTATCATTCTGAAAAAAAATGGACAAGTTTAGGCCTGACTCGCAAATTGAAGCTTCCGTACAAGCTTGTGTGTTCACCAAAATAAGGATTACTCAAGTTAAGTTCATAAACTATGAAAGCACCAAAAAAAGGTAAGTCGGATTGAAAGACAAACTTAACTTTGGAGTTGGAAAAATTTTCGCCCATTCAAATATAAGATTTTAAAAAAAAATTAAGTGATAATACTACAAAATATCATTTTTTGTGTTATTTTTTTTTTCTAGGTCAATGGAAACCCTATATGTTTTTATATACTTTGCGAGTATCCAAATATAAGGTATAAATTGCTGTATTTTTTGATAGCTTTGACTTAGAATCTTAATATTTTTACGCTCCAAGGGACCGCAGACCTACGTAAGTATTTGGTATTAATTTCACTTTGATACCTCCACGCGTCAAATAAAGGGTCTTGACAGACAAACAGACATACGGACGGACAGCGACGTGATCCTATAAGTGTTCCTTTTTCCTTTTGAGGTACGGAACCCTAAAAATACGGGTTGTTCACGATACACTCTGCATTTTTTTATTAACATAAACATACTGTACCTATATGTATATATAGGTACAGTATGTTTCTATATGTATATATAGGTACAGTATGTTTCATATAGGTACAGTAGATACATAATCATACAGTATGTATAGGTACAGTATGTTCAGTATGTTTTTGGTTATTTTATGAGTTCATACAGAGTTTTTGTTACATTTTGTAGAAATAAAGCAACATAAATCGGCGTCCAAAAGTCTCTCTTTCATAGTAAATACGGTACGTTTTTTACGTTTTAGCAAAGACGTGTTATCTGAACTCTGATCTTCATTCTAGACTACATAAATACTTGTCCAGACTGGCATTTTTACATATTCACTAAAGTCTTTGAACTTGTTTAATATCGTAAATGGTGCAGGCATAGCGCAGAGTGATAATATTCAGTAGTCCGTGTATACCTCCTCCTGTATGTAGTGGTAGGTAGGAGCTTCATAGAGTTAAATATAAATGAAATAAAATATGTTTTTTTTTTTTTGACATCTTCAGTAACTGAAGTATACTTATAGAATACTAACTGCGCCCCGCGGTTTCACCCGCGTAAGTTTCGATTCCCTGGGAATATCGGGATAAAAAGTAACAACTATAGGTAACAGCTATGTACCTATCAAGTTTCATCGCAATCGGTTCATTAGTTTTTGCGTGAAGAAGTAACAAACATATTATGTACATACTTACTGATGTGTCTGAGCCGCGCGGGTACCTTACTCATAGACGTAACCCCTCCCGCTTCTCGGCAACGTCCGCTCTATAGAGCAGGGAACGTCGCGGCGGTTCTCGTGTTGCATTTTTATACTCGTGATAACTTTGAAATTAAATGTCCGATTCGAATGAATTAAAAAGTATTTTACTGCTACATAAATACCCTTAATGATAAAATTATTTATTTGAATAAGAATTAATACTACAATACGAATGTAACCAACTTTTGTTTCTACCGGCGATCTAATTAAATTTTAGACAAAAACTGCTATTGTGACTTAACTATGATAGTTAGATATATGCCCTCGCGGACTTTTTTGTAGGTAATAATGAGTATTTTAATCATGTAGTACATCATTTTTATGTATCACCAATAGTTTTCTCAGCGCACGCCAAATAATGAATTTTACTTTGGGTTACATTATTGCAATTTTCTTAAGGATTTCTATTTTTTTTGAAAATAAATTATAGCCTTTGTTACTTCCTGATAATTTAGCTTTCTTTTGATGAAAAAATGGTTGTAATCGGTCCAGTAGTTTCAGAGCCTATTCGGTACGAACAAACAAACAAACAAAAAATCTTTCCTCTTTATAATATTAGTATAGATCAACAAATGAAATGAATCATCAAAAAAATAACCAAACAAATTTTGTTGTCTTGAAAGCGATAAATGTTTGTATTATATACAAATATTTGTCTAGGGTCTGGGTGCTTTCTATGTAAGTATAATATGTATTTATTTACAAAAAAAGTATACAGGTAAGTAGTATATCAGTCATTAAGTTCCCATAATACAAGCTCTGCTTAGGGCTAGATGATGATGTGTGAAAAAATTCCATCATTTATTTATTTATTAGAGTTTGCATGAGGAATCAGCGTAAGTTCAATTTAATATTATAAATTTACGTAATTTATTCGATTCTTATGACTTCAATAAATAGAAAACCTATTGACTTTGCTTCTAGATTACTGATATGAATTCCTGTTGAAACCTAAATCTACGTATTTTACTTTTTGGGATCACGATTTGATTATACAAATGATTTATTTTTAAACTCTAAATCAACTTTACAAACAACTTAGCTTAACTTATACTTATACATATATATTATATATATTATAGTGTATGTATATTAGTTTACTTTTTACTAGACACGCCACACCATCATTTTGCACGCCCAGGTTAACTGGAAGAGAATGCTTTAGCATTAAGTCATCCTAGCACCACATTGTTTGTGCGGAAGTATTAAATAAATAAATAAGTATTTATTTTATACATTGGGTATCAAGGGTGTTCATAAGATTAAATAGTATTTCAATATCGCTAGTATGACACACATACCTGTGCAACGTCTCGCTCCATAGCTAGGTAGTCATCACTCTAAGGATATATGCACTAGACTGTGAACGGTTGAAAGATATGGCTGGAACATTTTCACTCTGTTAGTACTTTGTAACAGTTGAACACTGACCGCAAAGTATTTTAATTCAAAGCATTTTAACTCGTTTACGTGAAAGTGGGCTTTGAAAACTTATGTCAGAAATCAAATTAAAAAGCAAGACCATTCGTCGTAGATTACTTTGAATACTTTGGGGGAGGCTTATTGCTAGCATTAGATTTCTACTGACTAATAACGCTTCAAGGTTTTTTTTAAAAAAACCTCCTTTACACTTTTAAGGTTAGCCGGAAGAATTTTTTTATTAGTATAAGTTCGCTTATACCTACTAAATAGTTTTATCTAGTTCAACAAAGCATATCCTATCTATCTATAGACATGCGCTTTTGCACTCATTGAAAAGTTTTTATATAACTCGTTGTATAAACTAAAGTGGTAAACAAGCATACGGCCCATTTTTTGGTAAGCGGTTACCGTAACCTTACTTACCCCTACTTCAAATCAAAAACCAAAAATCAAAATACTACTAGTATCCTACTACTATTATATTTATATATTAACTTTTTATTGCACATTTAATTAAAAGTGAACAATAGGCGGACTTAATGCTAAAGCATTTTCTATCAGCCAACCCAATTGGTAGTGATTGGCGGTAAGCGTGCTACAAACGCGAAAGTTTGTGAGGATGGATGTTTGTTACTCTTTCAGGCAAAAACTACTGAACGGATTTTGATGAAAATTTCTAGTAATATAGCTTATACATCACAATAACACATAAGCAACTTTTTATCCGGGTACCACACGGGAGAAGCCGTGGGTAGAGGCTAGTATCCTTCCTACTACTATTATAAACGCGAAAATTTGTGAGGACAGATGTTTGTTACTCTTTCACGCAATTACTGAACGGATTTTGATGAAAATTTCCAGTAATATAGATTATACACCAGAATAACGCATAGGCTGCTTTTAATCCGGGTATCACGCGGGCGAAACCGTGGCCAGAAGCTAGTAATATCTAAAATAAGCCCCAAAATCACCCTGTCATAATAAATAAATACACACAGACGTCGTCACGTAATCTGACTGAGACAGAAGGCATATCGTCACTTACCCGACAGAGACAGATAGGCATTATCCAAATAACAAATATCTATTGTAGTTGGAACAAAACGTGAGATGACAGATCAATTCGTATGATAAATGTCATGATGCTGTTAAAGTCCCATATTCAGAAACACTGCTCAGACATAGATCACTTAGGCTTGAGTTCAACCAACAAAATAAACAGATCAACAGTCAAGTCTAATTATAGATTACTAGCTTCCGCCTACGGCTTCGCTCGCGTAGTACCCGGACAAAAAGTAGCCTATATGTTATTCTGATGTATAAGCTATATTACTGTCAAGTTTCATGAAAATCCGTTCAGAAGTTTTAGCATGAAAGAGTAACAAAGATCCTCACAAACTTTCACGTTTATAAAATTAAGTAGGACTAGCTTCTACCCACGGCTTCGCCCGCGTTGTACCTGGATAAAAAGTAGCGTAGGTATGTGTTATTCTGATGTATAAGCTATATTACTGTAAAGTTTCATCAAAATCCGTTCAGTAGTTTATGCGTGAAAGAGTAACAAAGATCCTCACAAACTTTCATGTTTATAATATTATATAGTAGGATAGTAGGATGACCACCTCTGTGGAGCAGTGGACAAAGGCCTGCCTGAGACACAGAAGGTTGCGGGTTAATTTACCGCTGCGGGACAAATGTTTGTATGATTTGCAAATATTTGTCATGGGTCTGTTTGTTTTGTATAATGTTGGTATGTATTTAAAAAAGTATATAAGTAGTATATCAGTCCACCATACGTACATATTATACATAGAAATCACCCAGATCCGAGACAAATATTTGTAGATCATACAAACATTTTTCCCGTGGCCGAAATCGAACCTGCAACCTGTGTCACAAACGGGCTTCCACCCACTGTGCCATACAGGTCGAGTTACCCAAAAGTTGTTTCCAAATAAGTGATGAGAGGTTGGCCCACTTTTTGCATTATTCATTACTAGCTTCTGCCCACGGTTTCGTCCGCGTGGTACCCGGATAAAAAGTAGCCTATGTGTTATTCAGATGTATAAGCTATATTACTGTAAAGTTTCATCAAAATCTGTTCAGTAGTTTTTGCGTGAAAGAGTAACAAACATCCATCCTCACAAACTTTCGCCTTATAATATTACTAGCTTCTGCCCACGATTTCGTCCGCGTGGTACCCGGTTAAAAAGTAGCCTATGTGTTATTCAGATGTATAAGCTATATTACTGTAAAGTTTCATCAAAATCCGTTCAGTAGTTATTGTGTGAAAGAGTAACAAACATCCTCACAAACTTTCGCATTCAGATACTTTGTAAAGTAGGTGTTAATGTTACTGCAACAAAGATTCTTCATTCACAATAGAGTGATATCTGAGTCGAGTGCCTGAGTACTGAGTAAGTAGTTATCTGAGTCGTGAATTCAGGTGCCGACAGCTAGTTTATAAAGTAGCAAGGGAATAACTTCGACGTTGTATACTGAATGAGAGTCGTGTTGAGATAAAGGTGTGTTTGCATTGATAAGCTACGAAACAGATAATAAAATTATTCTTTCGGATAAACGTACATTCTCTCTAAAAATAAGTAGTCAACAAAATTGAGCATTTATAAAATATAATTTAATATATAAGCTATATTACTGTTAAGTTTCATCAAAATCCGTTATGTAGTTTTTATGTAAAAGAGTCATAAACATCCATCCTCACAAACTTTCGCGTTTATAATATTAGTAGGATTTGTATGTATCTAAATATATATTTGGATGTATGTATTTAAGTATGAATTATTTGTATGTAGTTTACTTCTATTTTAAGTAGCTAGTTATTAAATTTGATAATTTGTTCTCTTATTTTGACAATCATCAAACGTTTTACCGCCCTACTCTTCATTACAAAGGTTAGCTGGAAGAAAATGCTAATTAGCATTAAGTTCGCAAAAGCATTTTCTATCTAACGTAGAAACAAATCATGCAATATTTTTTTTACAAACTGCCGACATTGATTATAAAAGCAATAAAATCGGACAAGTGCGAGTTAGACTCGCACACCGAGGCTTCCGTACAAGCTTGTAAAGTACAAAACATTGCTCTAACGAATTTGACAACAGATTCAAAGATAAACTTAACAGAACTTTTTAGTTGAATAAATGTTCACCGATACTTCGATATAGACAGACAAGACGGACAAGAAAACATAAAAACACACAAAAAACAACATTCTTTTGGCAGACGCTTATTACGGGCGCTCTTGATCGCTCGCGGAGAAATACAAAGAAAATATTCTCAAATTTTACAGGAACAAAAATATTCCTCCTTTTGTGGTATGAAATTAAAGAAAAAAGAGAAGTCCTAGTTAGATTTCAAATGCGGGGCAAATGTTTTTATGGTATGACTATGCATTTAAGTAAATAATGCTGGACATTTTTCACACAGCATCATCTAGCCCCAAACTAAGCAGTGCTTGTATTATAGGAACTAAATGACTGTTAAACTACTTATTGACTTTTTTTAGGGTTCCGTACCTAAAAAATTGAACCCTTATAGGATCACTTTGTTGTCCGTCTGCCTGTCTGTCTGTAAAGACCCTTTATCTCGCGTGGAGGTATCGAGCTGAAATTAAAAGCATTTACTCATGTTTAGAGTCCCTTGAAGCTGTGAAAAAAAAGATACGGCCGTTTATGCCGCAAAAAACGTATATTGCGACACTCTCAAGGGAATAAAAAATATAGGGTACTTTCCATTGTACTAGAACTATGAAATTAGGCAATAATATCGTCTTATACTGCAAGTACAGAGGAAAAATCTGAAAACTATACATTTGTAATTGCTCGTGGTTTTGGAAAATGAATTTCGGGAAAAGTTCGGAAAAACTGCGAGACTCAATGCCTGAACTATTTATAATATGTTCCTACAAATTTGTACGAAACCCTCGTTGGGCGAGTCTGACTCGCACTTGTCCTTTTTTTTTTTGTAAATACATACATATTATATATAGAAAACACCCAGACCCGAGACAAATATTTGCAGGTCATACAAACATTTGTCCCGCGGCGGGAATCGAACCCGCAACCTTCAGCGTTTCAGGCAGACATATTATCATATGGGTCTTAGGTTAGGTGTTTATTTATTTTATTTTAATAACAAATTAATTTAATGATTCAGTGACACAGATAACAAACCTACCAAACTAAATAAATATTTTATTACATACTGTATTAGTTGCCAAACCAATGGGCCTCGTTGCATTTAAACCACAGAGTAAAATAATATGGTTTTCCATCAGATCAGGTAACCGCGTTAAGTAAAATCTAATTAAATATATAATTGTGCGTAAATCATTTAATTAGTAGCGCTAGTGGTTTGTGGCTAGATTCACCAACTTCCGAACCGAAGGTTGCGGATACACATCCCGAAAACAAAACAAACATGATGAACATGAACAGTATGTATCTAACGATGCCCATGATGGGCATCGTTAGGTACATACTGAGTGAGTAAACCCACACACACACACACACACACACACACACACACGCACAAACACAAACACACATACACACACCCACATAAAACAACACGTTTGGGCAAACAACCTTAACCTCTAGTTGTAAAAATCTTCGGCACATTCATATTTTATGAATTTAATTAATGTTATTCGTTAAACCTAGCTTTATTTTTATACAGTATATATTTTGATATTCTATCTCGCTTGTTTCCTCCGTTAAATACCTACTACTTAGTAAATTTTGATCTGATTCCGAGAAAGGCGATACTGGACACGCACACACATCCACACCCACACAAACACACAACCACACACACACACACACACACACACACACACACACACACACACACACACCCACACACAAACACACAACCACAAACACTCCTACGTACATCATCTTATTTGGGCAAACAACCTTAACCTCTTCAGTTGTAAAAATCCTAGGCACATTCATATTTTATGCATTTGATGAATGTTTCTTTTAACCTAGCTTTATTTTTATAAAGTATCTATTTTGATATTCTACCTAAGTCTCGCTTGTTTTCTCCATTAAATACCTACTATTTAGAAAATTTTGATCGGATTCCGAGACTTTATAATTATTAGTAGGATGAAAATACCAATTTTTTACTTCAGTTTTGCTATCCAATGACTGCAAGACCATTTTTTTTGTATGGTTTTAGGTATTAATTTGTGTAAATTTGGTAAATCAATCATGAATATTGAATCAAATTAAATACTTATTGAATCAAATTATTGTTGAAATATATAGATCGTATCGGGTATCGGCACGTAAAAGTATAACATTTGGTAAATGCCCGCGTTTTTGAAAGTACCTCGTTTAAATTACCACGCAAGCCGTGGGCAGAAGCTAGTATTTTATAAATGCCATTTTAAATTATTATGCATCTGACATTGTTTTAGATCAATTTATGAAGTAAGATTATTTTCCTTTTTAATTTAAGTAATTCTTATGTATTATTTTGACATTTACGATGACGATTTTGTTTCTATTATTATCTCATGTTAAATACCAAACTATTGAGTTAATCTTGCAGCACCTTCACAGGGTCCATGTACTTCCCTACAGCTACTTTAATGTAAGACTTAGCTGATGTACATTAGAGCATGGATATTTATTTAAATTATATAATGGCTTTTTACTGAATTTCAGCCTTATTTCAAGCGATTCGACTCTGGATTTTGGACGGACATTGTAAGTTTTAATGAAATGTGTTATACTAAATAGATGCTACTATAGAAATTAAGTAAGTCAGGTGTTTATAATGCCTGGAAACCAAGGTCAGAACGATAATGAGGTGCCACGTTTGCTAGAACATATACCTACGATTGGTTTTTAATAAAAAAACTGTAAATTTTTAAAGACATTAGTGGAGCCAAAGCTAACATAAAGAGGCTTTTTGTACAACAACATCCTACGATTATAAACTTGAAAGCTTATGAGGATAGATGTTTGTTACTCTTTCACGCAAAAACTATTGAACGGATTTTGATGAAACTTTACAGTAATATAGTTTACTAGCTTCTGCCCTCGGCTTTGCCCGCGTGGTACCAGGATAAAACGGGTAACGGGTACCACGCGGGCGAAGCCGTGGGCAGAAGCTAATAAATAATAATAATGTTTTAGCTTATGTACTAGCTTACAGTAACGTTGAGCTAGATTTTAGTTTACATTCCGGTAGTTTAGCTTCATCCGTCGAATACTAAGTACCTAGCTGGAGTAACGATATTATTACGAGCTAGAATTCGGCATAATAATGAAGTTCAATTTTAAACCAAATTAACACTGTATTACAATCTACATTTAAATAAAAACATCAAACATTGTATCACTAAAACACTCCACTAAACGCTTGCTCTTGAATCACTCCGATTTCGCACTAAAAGCTTGAACTGAACTGTCCTCTAGGATTTTTTTTCTGAATGGACTTGAATGCTGTAGGGCTGCAGATGGTCTTCACCAGTATCACCGGACTATCGGCGACCGCAGAAGGCGCGGAGTAGTGGTGGGTCCTCAGCACGTGTGGCACCATTTTTGTAACTACACACTTTCTTGAAACGAGGCCTCACTCTTTTCGTTTGGACGAGCTAGCACACCTGCAGACCAACACAGTTGCATAATCGTGCTAGGCGCGAGACGCGAGGCGTGAATCGAACGCGAAAAAAGGATCGTGTTGGCTCGCACATAGCACTCCACACCACACAACAAGCACAGTGCACACTGTGTTCCCAAGACTGCCTCACTCAACTACGTTCAGGAACTGCCTCGCCTCAATTGTGGTACCACAGTGTGCTGGCTCAGTTGTAAAACTGAGCCCCTCGCACGATCCTCGTTTTCAAACAGTGTGCTACCCATGACTAGCGCGGAGGTTTACGGAGGGTATTTTCCCGGCTGCGCCTTTTTATATTGATAACGCGTAACTAACACCACATAGACCCTGTGGGAGATAACGAATCTTATCGCGATTATTCTAGAACCCTATCAAATGTGGTTAAAATTAATTATGCAATTACCATACCTGATATATCGTATAAGCTGAATAGAAAGTGCCTTATAAATGAGAACTCAATACTAATTGATTCGTGGCGTAATTGGCCAACACATTACGCGTTAACGAAGATGCGAGATATAATCCCGCTCAATCAGAATTTATGTAATTTAAATATAATGTCCATCGTTTAAACCTTGAAATGAGTAACAGAAGTTATCTCTAATCAATAATCTACTCAGGTTCCCACCCTGCCGCTAAACTATAAAGCAAATATAACAAAACGTAGTGTCCGTGTTCAGGCTAATTGCACAGAAGTGTACCTCGGAAATTGGACGGCTGATGAAGTTAGTAACATTGCCAGAAGTGTACAGACGGACTAGCTTTTGCGAAGTAGTTTCCCGCTACCACCTCTGTACCCCAAATATCTACCTAGTCTTAAGTACCTACTTGAGTCTAGATTCGATTCAACAACCAACTACGTCATGAGTAAAAGCACCTTCCAACAGGGCTGACCTCAAGTGTTTTTATTGTTTACTAGCTTCTGCCCACGGCTTCGCCCGCGTGGTACCCGTATAAAAAGTAGCCTATGTGTTATTTTGATGTATAAGCTTATTACTGTAAAGTTTCATCAAAATCCGTTCAGTAATTTTTGCGTGAAAGAGTAACAAACATCCATCCTCACAAACTTTCACGTTTATTATATTACTAGCTTCTACCCACGGCTTCGCCCGCGTGGTATCAGGATAAAAAGTAGCCTATGCGTTATTCTGATGTATAACCTATATACATCAGTATAACCTATGATATATTTCATCAAAATCCGTTAAGTAGTTTTTGCGTGAAAGAGGAACAAACATCCTCACAAACTTTCACGTTTATAATATTAGTAGGATTAAAGTAGGATATTTACTCAAAGATCTACTTCCTGAGTAACTGGTGTTTTCCATCAAGATAAAATGAGCGTGTTTTTTTAATTTTGTATCTTGATTTTCAGTCAGAACTTGGCCTAAAATTTAACTAAAAATGCACACCATTTAAGAACATACGCTAAATTTTGAACATTTTTAGCAAGTTTCAGCCAAGTTTAGGGGTGTAATAATTTATTAGTGAATTGTATTCGAAGCATACTAAAATAATGATTGCACGCTTGCAGCTAATCCAATTGAATAGTAGGTACAGATGGCAAAAAAGTCAATACCCTATTTTTCCTTTTAACAAAATATTGAAGACCTCTGTGGCGCAGAGGGCGAAGGCCCGCCTGTTCGATTCTCGCCCCGGAACAAATGTTTATATGATCTGCAAATATCTGTCTCGGGTCTGGGTATTTTCTATATATAATCTGTATCTATTTACAAAAAATACACAGATAATACAGATAATATAATTAACATGTAGGACATGTACAAAGGCGAGCTTAACCCTATAGTCATGTTAGTATATCAGTCATGTAGTTCCCATAATACAAGCTTTGCTTGGTTTGGGGCTAGATGATGCTGTGGGAAATATGTCCAGCATTATTATTATTATTATTCATAATTGTCAGTAAATCAGCAAAACTTCATATCACGGCTTGTAACTACTCATAAAATAGGTTTTATGTTTATCTGAAAAACAGCATTTGGTACTGTGAGAAATAACAACCAGTGTAGTGAAAGGTTTTATGAGTTTTCCGTTTAGCTCTCATGAATGCAGTGACCAACTCTTTTTACCCTCGATGCGTTTGGGGTATGGGGTTGTGAGTTTATTTGCCTTTCTTTATTTTCTTCAAAGCGCATTAACTGATTCTGTTTTTTTGTAATAGTTTGTATTGATTTTTAAATATCACTGTATTCAATAATGGAATGTGAAACAGCGAAACTTATTGTTAAAACCTTATAGTGTTTTAAAATAGTTTTCAATGATTTTTATGTGATAATAAATAAATAAATATTTCTGGACATTTTGCACACAGCATCATCTAGCCCCAAAGTAAGCAGTGTTTTTGTTATGGTAATTAACTGATTGATATACTAATTATATATATTTTTTTGAAAATATATATATATTATACATAGAAAACACCTAGACCCGAGAAAAATATTTGCAAATCATAATAACATTTGTCTCGCGGCGGGAATCGAACCCGCAACCACCTGGTTATCAGGTGGGCCTTTGTCCACTGCGCTATTGAGGTCGTCACGACAGGGTTTTGTTTAGGTTTTAACGTCACGCTCCATTATAGGGCGCGGCCATACGTGATAGAAAACAAGACGGAAATTTTTAATTTTAGTAAAAATTTACTTATTCTGCTATCGCTACCTTTAACTGACTATTATTGTATCTTTCTTTTTCGGTTCGTTCACTGAAATTTATAGCCATTTTACCACCTTCCTGTTAAACTTTAAGGTATAAACAAAACTGCAAAGCAAGTACCAAGCTGACTTGTTCCGCCAAAAAAATACATTGGTGCGCGGCGGAATTTGTACCCACGACCTTTGTATTGAAAGTTGCAGACTCTTTATGGCGAAATACCCATACATATTCCGCCACAGATTAATACTAAGCAGTCGACATTCTTGAATGACGCTTATGTAAACCTCGGTGAAATAAAATTATAGGAGTGTTATCAACTTTAAGGAATATGACTCGATATTTTTTAAAATATCAGTTTATAAAATGATATTACTAATGTTAAAATACATGGATAAAACAATTATTTTGAATCGGTTATCGTTAGTCTGTTATTTATTAATAAAACACTAGCTTCTGCCCACAGCTTCACCCGTGTGGTACCCGGATAAAAAGTAGCATATGTGTTATTCTGATGTATTAGCTACCTATATTACTGTAAAGTCTCATCAAAATCCGTTCAGTAGTTTTTGCGTGAAAGAGTAACAAACATCCATCCTCACAAACTTTCACGTTTGTAATAGTAGTAAGATATTGTACGTCTTTGAAGGACAGCTGTTGATATCTTCTTAATGTTACCACTTGATTCCATCTCACACGGTTATTCAACAAACGATTATTTCAATACATTTTATTCACTTCGCATGAAACGCATTACAGTGTAGCGTGATCAGTGAAAGAAAACGCTAATCTAATCTCGTCTTCATCAAAGAACCTGCAAAAAGGAGGTCAAACGATCGCTCCGATCGCCGATAAGGGTTCATCTCTCATTGAATCCTTAAATACTCTTTTTATTGGGATCTAATTCCAGTCGACAGCGGCGACAAGTACTCTGTTAAAGATAGGGATGGGAAAAGAAGACAAATATTCTCAGATATTTTATTTATTCTGAACATGAAAACTGACTCTCTTATTCATAATCACTTATTTAGCAGTGTAATAAAAGTTGTATGTCTCTATCCTTTCTTTAATGTTAAAGAAAGGACTGGGCTAGAGCTAGCGTCCTGTTAAAGTAAATGAGTGATTACGAATGAATGGGTAAATTTTACCATAGTGTGATAAAATACAGTGGATATTTTTATAATATGTACCTATCATCCCATTGCTAGAGTTTCGCAATAGATATACTATGAACTATGAGATCACCTTGTCCGATTAACACTATACTGAATGTAGGATCATAAAAGAAACAGGAATCTCGAGGAATTCACTTTTAAATTCATGTTGTTTATAAGTTGGCGTTATTAAATGATCCTTGTGATACAATTTACAAAAAACCTATTGACTTTAACATAATTGTAAAATAGTATAAAGTTGCGTAGTAGGTACGTGAAGAGAGATATCGGCTTCACACATGTAAAGTTTTTTTTAAACATTTTGTTATTTGTAATAATGCGCCTTCGCCTTTATAAAATAATAAATTAATACCTAAAAGTCACCTAGATAGTGGTACCATGGTCCTCGTAGTTCCTGACAAAAATTAAAATATTAAAAATAAGTTCTGGGTATTCCCAGATCCGGAAAAAATATCTCCAGAACATGCTGCAAACATTTCATAGTGGAAATCACTTATTATTAGTCTTTACTTCATTGATTCTTCAAGTTAAATAAATAAATAAATGCTGGACATTTTTCACACAGCATCATCTAGCCCCAAACTAAGCAGAGCTTGTATTATGGGAACTACATGACTGATACACTACTTAAATACTTTTTTTTTTGTAAATACATACATATTATACATAGGAAAACACCCAGACCCGAGAAAAATATTTGCAGATCTTACAAACATTTGTCCCGTGACAGGAATCGAACCTGCAACCTTCTGCGTCTCAGGCGGACCTTCGCCCACTGCGCCACAGAGGTCGTCCAACCTCAAGTTAAAGAACAACTAGGAGTTGCGGGAATTAAGCCCGCTTATGTCCTCGCTTAATGATGATCGAGCTAGGGGTTAACGTATTATTTACTTAACTTAAAAAGTAAAAGTAAGTAAGTGGCAATTCCAAATAGGTTGTTTAAACAAGATCGGTCCTTTTTTGTTTTCTTACGTCCCATCTCTACTCATTTTGCAATCGAGCACTAGGCGATCCATCAATGTTTCTTGCCGCGCCGAGCGCAAGCAATTTAAACTTTTTCCTTATTTTTAGGGTTCCCTGAGCAATCTCGTGCATTCCTGATCTTTCGGTATTCGGGTCACCTCACACTGTGCCTGCGGAACCAATACTTGAGGAATTCATCACTTCCATACCAGTGAGGATGACGAATTTCAGAAGCATTTATTTTCTTCAACAGAAACTCCATTTGAATACGAAACGACTAAAAAGTTGCACGAATTTGTAAAACATGAATCGCACGGCCGGTTATGAGACTATTGCTAAAGTATGGAGGAAACTAGCGCAGCCAGATTACAACCACATCTCAACCACACCGCAGCCACACCGCAGCCACATCGCAGTAACATCGCTGCATACGTGCGCCTCTTCCCCACTCCGTTTCTTCGTCAGTCGGCTAATTGACCCCTTACACAAAGTCAAAGTCAAAGGTTTCTAATCATTGAAATCACAAGGATTGTATAAGAACGACGAAAAATTCGTCGCTACATATCATACTTAGGTAAAAGTTCATTCGCCAAACGATTTTTTACCGAACGATGTTTACCAAAAGTTAATTTATTATTTTAGTCAATCTTGGTCAGTTGAATAACACTTCTTAGGTCAAAAAGTACGTAGAAATAACAAAGTCATGCGTACAAATTATGATAGATTGTTTGGAGAGCTTCGCACTTTATATAGATGAGAGCATTATTTCATGTTTACCCACACTAAATCTAGATTGAAGAGTAAATTAATCCCCAAAGATCACAGTGAATGGTTTTATCGTTTTTTATAATGATACTAGCTTCTGCCCACGGCTTTGCCCGCGTGATACCCGGGTAAAAAGTAGCCTATGTGTTATTCTGATGTATAAGCTATATTACTGTAAAGTTTCATCAAAATCCGTTCAGTAGTTTTTGCGTGAAAGAGTAACAAACATCCATCCTCACAAACTTTCGCGTTTATAGTAGGACTAGCTTCCGCCCACGGCTTCGCCCGCGTGGTACCCGGATAAAAAGTAGCCTACGTGTTATTCTGATGTATTAACTATATTATCGTAAAGTTTCATCAAAATCCGCTTAGTAGTTTTTGCGTGAAAGAGTAACAAACATCCATCCTCACAAACTTTCGCGTTTATAATATTAGTAGGATAGGATTTGGAGCAGATGGTAGTGGTCACCGTCACTTTTTGAAACATCAGGGGCATTGCTGATCCGCTTCCTTACCTAAAGACAAAGTTGAAAAGTCTCATTCATGTACCCGTGATTTCACTAGCCCAGGTCTATCTTATCTTGAACTATCCTTAACTTGAACAGCAAAGTAATACAGCATTACGGCGTCATGCAGTATAACATTGCTGTTCGAGTAACAGTGAATAAATAAATGGTGGTCTCCGGTGGAACTCGTTCATTAAATAACTATTCGTTATCAAGTTAACTTTTACAATCGTTTACGCTAAAAAGAGAACAATTAATTTGAGGGGTTTACATAAGCAATCCAAAGATCACTTGACATTTGGATAGCATACTCGTGAATTCCCATTTACACGGAGAGTTTCTTGCGATGATGCTATTTATCGAAAAACTATTAAAATTCGCCCCTATGTAAACGTAACGTTATTTTGATGATAATTTTATATTAAATTTTTACTTTTTTACATTTTGTGCACTTAATTTGAAAGAGCGATTGTCGCCTCGCTTTTGATTATTTCAATGATCATAAGTTAAAAAAAAATCTGAATCTTTTTTGAGATTTTTGATTTTTTACGGGAAGTATTTTTTTTTTGCTTAAATGTAAACACAGGGAGCGAAAATCGTCTGGCGAGTTTTTATAGCCTTTCCTTTTTAAACGGGCCTTATGTTATCGGAATGTGATCTTTCGTTTGCTTAAGTCAATTCCATAAATTATTAGTTTTCTGTTCAGCGTTATCAATCTCAAGACGCTTCTCGCTTTTACATGTACACAATAGCGTTGAGAATACTAAAAATACTTCTATTTATATCACTAATAAATAAAATTTCTACCCTTTATCAGCACTCTTCGTTTGTTTTTCTTTTATCATAGATAGATATAAAAATATTGCACATAATAGTAGTACATAGGCGAACTTAATATTTGTTTTTCTATGTATAATATGTATGTATTTACAAAAAAAGTATATTAGTAGTATATCAGTCATGTAGTTCCCATAATACAAGCTCTGCTTAGTTTGGGGCTAGATGACGCTGTGTGAAAAATGTCCAGCATTATTATTTATTTATTTAATGCTAAAAATAATTCTCTTCCAGGTAACCTTTGTGTATTGGAACAAAAATAATAATATAGTAGTGGTTATGTAACGCAAATGTTAAAATACACTTACATAATTTATACTAATACTAGCTTTTGCCCTCGGCTTCGCCCGCGTGGTACCCAGATAAAAAGTAGTCTATGTGTTATGCTGATATATAAGCTATACTGTTAAAATAGATCTTAGTAAGGGCGAAATTTCCTATGACAAGTAATTTATTACTTAAAAGGAGATTTCATCATTGTTATATATTAGTGTCTTTTGGAAACTCAATAAAAGACATTTGTATTTGATTTTTCCTGCTTTTATGAAGATGTTCCTGCTTTCAGAAGTCTTTTTTTTTCTTTTTTTTTTCAATACTCAATACATTTATTGCTTTCACATGGTAGGTACATAGATGGTGTTTATAGGTAGGTATCTCACATGAACCCTGTCTAAGGGTATAGCAATAGATAGGTAGGCAGGCCGAAGTTTTGTGTAAACAAAAAAAAACTAGTAGGTACAATAAAATAAAGTCAAGGTAGGCAAAGTATCAAGCATTTGGAATAACACAATTAGGTAAGTAGGTTTAGTCATTTTTTCTGTTGTTATAATTTTCATTAGTCAAAAATAGGTACGTCACTTTTTATTTATTTTTAAGGTTTGCTAGCTTTCTAGTCTAAATAATCTTTAATGTCATAGTAGCATTCTTCAGTCTGCATAGAGAACTTCTGGTTGTTAACTCATTGCCACCATTGAGGGGGCCATCTTGTCACAGCATGCAGGCTGCCACAAACTACCGGAAAAGTGTCATTTACGAACATAAGAAAATACTATCCTCTCGCAATATCGTAAGACTTAGGGGTGTCATAAACATCGCCTTATTTTTTACACCGTTTTTACGGTAGGGTACACTTGCAATCATGTAATATCCGCCGTGTCTTTCTGTAATAAAATGATGATGTTATACATAAAATGAGTAAATTATGATCCTGTCTTGCTGTCAAAAATATTTTTATGGATATACTGCCCGAGGCTTCACCTGCGTGGTACCTGGATTAAATAGCCTATGCGTTATTCTAGGTCTAAACAGTTCCAAATTTCATCCAAATCGGTCCAGCTGTTACAGAAATAACTGCAAACAATCAAACACCTAAGCATCCAAACTTTTACATTAATAATATCATTTTGTTATTTTGGTAGAAAAATATTGAGGGTAAACAAAATATGATTAAATCTGACAAATAGTATTATATAGTCCATAAAAACCTTCATACATTATTTTTTGAGTTAAAATATAGGTACACATGAAACAATCATGATAAAAAAAAGAGTTTACTAAAAGCCAACTCGGAAAGTAACTTTAAGCCGGATTCCGATTAGTCGTTAAGTTATGACTTATCGTTTTTTTTTAAATATGTTAGAATGTCGGGAAATTGAGAACCAGGATCAGGAGTAAGACCAAAAGACTCGAGAGTAGTGGCTCCCGAAGTCGAAGTTAGAAAAAAGCTGATGATGAGAATCAAGATGTTATTCTGTTCATTCCGCTGCAGAAAAGATGCAGCTGAAATTCAGGAATGCAATTACGGAAAAGCCTTTCTTAGTTCACCTTTGACGATCTCTGTGGCGCAGTGGGCGAAGGCTCGCCTGGAACAATGAAGTTTGCTTGTTCGATTCCCTCCGCGGGACATATGATTGTATTATCTGCATCTGGGTGTTTTCTACGTCTAATATGTATGTATTTACAAAAAAAAAATATGTAGCATATCAGTCATGTAGTTCCTATAACACAACTTTGCTTAGTTTGGGGCTAGATGATGCTGTGTGAAAAGGTCCAGCATTATTATTGGTATTATTTTTTACACACCACTAGGAACCCTCCATATTTTAAGCCTATAGGATTACGGGTTCAATTCTGCGTTGCGTTCAGTCAATCAATCAGTCAGGAATTATCTCTGACGAGTTTATTACGTAAATACGAATTGTATGTCTATTCCCTTTGAATGTAATTCCCTTTTCTCTGTAGTGGGAAACATCAGACTTATAATTATTAAAAAAAGACACTTAACAGACACATATGGTATCATATTTTTTATCTTGATATCTCAGGGAGAAAACGCTTTATTGATACCTCTGGTATTGCAAGCGTCCATAGGTTGTATGCGTCCATAAGGTAAAAAAACTATGTATAATCCGGCCCCTAGGGAATCCCACTAGAATTCTCTGTGTTAATAAAAAAAACTAAAATACGTATACTCATAAACAAATGCTTTGAATGAAAGAAGTAAGGCCTTTTCCCTGTAAATAATCCTAATCCTACTAATATTATAAACGTGAAAGTTTGTCAGGATGTTTGTTCCTCTTTCACGCAAAAACTACTGAACGGATTTTGATGAAACTTTATAGTAACATAGCTTATACATCAGAATAACACATAGGATATTAACCCGGGTACCACGTGGGCGAAGCCGCGGGCAGAAGCTAGTCTATCATAAACAAATAAGGTTATGTAATACAGAAGTAAACTAAGAAAAACTAAGTTTTGCGTAAGTTTTACTTAAGTTTGTGAAAGTTATGTAAGGTCGGACTTAGTTCCCAAGAGAGTTGCCTACCCATCATTTAACTTTCATTAACCTAGCTTCCTCTTTAACCGCCGACTAAAGAGGTCATAGTGCGTTTCTCTGTCTGAAACTGTGAAACGAGTCGATTTTAGGGGTTGTTAGATTTTGTCAGTCTTAAGAAATACTAAGATCCATATTCCTACTCAGAGCCAAAGAGTCATTTTACGACCAGTGTGCGTTTTGTTAGATGGAAACAACCTATCATCGGTATCAGACTGAAGAGATCCACTGCTGGGCATAGGCCTCCTAAAGAGTGTTATGCCACATTTATCTACGGACCTCTCGCAAAAAAAAATATTGAAAATCCATAACCTATTTTTAGAAACGAATTCTGTGGCGCAGTTGGGAAGGTTGTGGGTTCGATTCCTGCCGCGGGATAAATGTTTTATCATCTGCAAATATTTGTATCGGGTCTGGGTGTTTTCTAATTTATAAAATGTAGGTAATAATATAATATATATGATAATACATACCTACATAAGTTCTGTAGTCATATTAACATATTATATATATAGTCATGTAGTTCCCATAATATAAGTTCTGCTTAGTTTGGGACTAGATGATGCTGTGTGAAAAATGCCCATTATTATTTATTTATTTTCATATGACTTCAAAAAATCTGCAAAAGAGCAGATACTCAATTCGTCTATTTTTCTGTGTATTTTATGCGATATCTTCGCCAATTGTGGACCGATTTTTATAATTCCTTTTTTTAATGGGTACCAATATTAACTTCATGGGTAGTCCCATATAAGTTTTATGAAAAAACCCTCTGAAATAACATATTGGACAATTTTGAAGTCAGTTTTTATTTTTTCCTGACAAAATTAAAACATATTAATTAATTAATCACAAGATATTATTAGAAACATGTGGCGAAAACTTGCACTGCAAGAAAATCACAAAATCAATTAATGTATAAATGGTTCAGCAGTTTTAGAGAATATATCAGCCCAAACACATATACCGTCTTGAGTTGTATAACAGCTAGTTAGACAGCCCTAGGTTAGAAAGACTATTGCTGAGAAAGCCCTCCAACTCGAGTCGAGTGTTGAAATTGAATTTTGACATTGTGCAGTTGCCGTTAAAAGCACTTCTTGTTGACTGCTCCTATGCAGTCCACGGTCTGTGCAGTCGACGGTTTGAAGTACTGCAGTTTTATTGGTTGAAACTTTCTTTCAGAGCAGTAGTTACAGCACCTGCTTGGGCTCAGTGTATTTCCAAAAACTATCTTTTCGAGCGTCTATATAAGGGTGAGTAATGCTGGATACGACGCGACTCTCATTTATAGAGTCTTCATCACTCATCCTGATGATGAGTCTCGGAATGAGTCGAAACTTAGTCGGTGCCATCACCGATAGCACGGTACGTGAAAAATTCCGTTTAACTGTTGTAAAACAGGGTTACTATTTTAATTAATTATTATGAGTAATGCATTTTGCAATCGACAAGTATTGATCTCATGAAAAGATGGCAGACAGTCAGCAGAACAGTCTCAGCATTACAAAAAATCTGTTTTGTTAACTGTACCTACAAATCTGTAATTTTAAAACGATAAATTTCCATTAACGCTCAATGTAAACTTTTTCTCCACTGAACATGGAGGCCTGCCCGAGCGGTTGTTTCAGTAAGTTATTGCCAATTCGGTTATAAATAGGCCTGTCAAGGGTAATGTAGTCTGCGAACACATTTTGACCTTTGATTAACATGAACATGCTGTAACATGCTGTACTATGTGAACTCGAACTTAAACCGAAAAAGTTGCGGGTTTTTGCAGAACGCGTTCAAGTATTTCGTGGTCACATGCTACGTTTCCGAATTGCGCCAATTGGAATAAAAATGATCAGAATGCCTGCTGTTATGAGTGGGTATAACTAGCATGAAAAAAAATCTTCCTCTTTGTTTATTATCTTATTGTAAATTTTGTGGAATAGGTATAAAGGTATAAAGAAAAGTCAGCTGGGACACAGTAAAATATATTGAGATGTTTTTGATTAAGTCAGATATGATCGAAATAAAATTGACTGGGTTTATTGAAATCTAGCTTTTATAGTAAATAAACAGCGCCACTGTTGGCAGTGGTTAGGACTATGATGTGCCAATAATTAAGTGTAATTAAGTAGTTAATTAATTTGCAAGTGACACGACAAGTATCTTGCTGTGTGGTTCGGTAGGTGAGATATCATAGGCATCAGGAACTACGAGACCATAGATATTGGGACTTAATGTACATTTCCAGGGTACATTAAGTCCCAATATCAAGGATTGCTCTTGAAACGAAATTGCCGGAGGGGATTTTTCAAATTACGTCTAAGTACAATGAATTGCTATCGAGAACCGTAACTAGGGGCCTCTTGAGTCGAGACACAATCACTCAAGGCGCGAACAAGCCTATTGTCCGTATAAAAGGGTGCCAAGTAATATAAGAAGCACTGAACTTATCAGTTCGTTGGTGTCAATAAGATCTATGCGGTAAGAGGATTTTTAGTTTACTTGGTGGTTTTATAAATAAAACACCGAACATACAGACACATACATAGTTCTGTCGCAACATTTGGATTCTCCGTATCGCGTCCCCGTGTATAAATAATTTAATATACATACATTATTATACATAGAAAACACCCATACACGAGACCGGGCAAAGGTCGTGGTCCACCTGATCGGTTCACCTTGGTAAAACACGGGCACTTTTTCTTACCTATAGTTCACCTGGGTAAACCACGGACACTTTTTGTTGCTTGTAGTACAACCTTATAATTATGAATGCGACCTCTTTCCTCCTCGCCGATGTTTAACAACTTTGAATTACTCAATCAATTTAATAATGACATTAGCTGCGTTTTTCGAGACAAATATTTGCAGATATACAAATATTTGTCCCGCGGCGGGAAACGAACCCGAAACCTTCTGTATCTCAGAAAGGCCTTATAGGGCCAATAAGGGGCGTAAAATAAACTTATAAACACCCAACAGTTATTTACCTAGTCCTGGGGGTCTAGACTAATACCACTTTCTGTTGGCGTTAACGCCTGCGGAAAGATTGAATTGTATGGGAATGACATTAGCTGCGGAAATGTCACGTGACAGCTGCCAAGTTTTACCTTGAAAAAATTGCGTTAGCGTGAAAGGAAAAGTAAGCGTGAGATATTTGTCTAGCACCCCAGACCCCATTCTGGGATTCCCTGTAAATCCCAGATTTTGGAATTACGATTACCTTAGTCCCACAACACCCAGACTCAAAACAAATATCAGCAGAACATGCAAAAATTTGTCCGTGGGATTGAACCTGCACCTCATACAATTCCAACACAGCGCAACCGAGTTCGTTAAGAAAACTTAAAATAGTCTAAGCAAGTTCATCATGGGCAAGACGTGAGCGTGTTTTTATACTCTTTTTAAGGTACTTTAGTGATTTATACTCACTGAAATTTACTAGACGTTGCTCCAACAGGTCAATAGTTCGCTCTGAAATACATTCATCAACGGAATGAACATTCGTCAACTCAAGTAAAAGTTCACTCTTCAGTACATTCATTCTTCTGGGCTGTTCCAGAAAATGTACCACCCTGAAATAAATACATATTAAGTAACAACATTTGTTCTACGACTTCTGGAAACTAGGAAGTTTTCTTTAAAAATTTCTTTGGTAAAAACTGAGGCTTCTGAGAATGACCACCACGGGAATTACAGCGAGGGAGAGTTTGTCCTTGTTTCTAAATTTCTAATTTCTAAATTTTTATAAAATTATTCCAATTTTACCTTCAATGTCATGTGATAAGCCTTTACCGTATGTCGGAAATTTCAAAAAGAAAATGAAGAACAAACAAGGGTTCTAGACAAATACCTCACGCTTACTTTTCCTTTCAGGCTAATGCAAATTTGTCAAGGTAAAACTTGGCAGCTGTCACGTGACATTTCCATAGCTAATGTCATTCCCATACAATTCAATGCCACATTCTGTTCGCGTAAACGCCTGCAGAAAGACTGCAGGCATTAACGCTGTTAAGTGGTATTTGTCTAGACCCTAATTTGGTCTCCCTAATCTAAGCCGAAATTACTTATCAATACTCAATATTTATAAATAAGACGGCTACAGTTCAAACTACAGATCGAGGGTTGAATAAGTTGTTAAATTCACTGCAGCTGTGAGTTTACAACGTTCCTGGAAACTGAATACAATACAAACAATGCTGAGATCTTTACTGAGAGCTACTGCTAAAGTCTATCTATGTCTGTATATGTCTCTTGTATTATAAACCCTCCGTAGACCAAGATACGGTCTCTGTGCCCTGATGACCCCATCAGCACTTCTAATGCGGTGGTGACGTCATCAAGTTCTGACAGAGTTAAAATTTCACAGATACATCGAGCCCGCCGGCGATCGACGAGTCCCCGCTTCCGCCTACTCACGGTACAGATATGTACCAGGGCATTTCTCTCCAGTTTCTCCCCTCTGGCAACGGCCCAAAGGTCCGTCCGTACCTAGGTGGTGTCCTTGTGCTAGTTGCTCCATCCTAACTTTTTATAGGCTGAGCGCCTTCTGCGCTGGAAGTAGTCCGGTGACGTTGACCAAGGCCATCTGCGGCCATGCAGCATTAAACTCCATTCTAAAAAAGTGCTTATTATTAAAAAAATAGCTTAGTTAATTTGAGTTTTAAAGTAACCACACAAGTATTTTCAGTTCAATAACATACAGTTCGAGTACCGCCGAGGTAAAATTTTTGGGATATTGTAATTTCTAGTAAAAAAAGTTGTAATAGCAATAAAAACAGTTGAAGCTTGAAAAGTCGTAGAACAAAATACCTTGATATTCTGGTTTGTCTGCTTGTTTTCTTTTTTTTTCGTGTTAGTTTTAACGTTCGCTAAAGTTAGACCTCGCGAAAGAACCGGCTACATTTAATAAAAACATTTGATTCAGAACCCGACTCAAAATTCAACAAGATTTTCGTTGCCAGAAGCGCTATCCAAACTCTAGAGAAAGAGAATACTATGAACTATTAAAATTAAATGGCACTTGCAAGAAATCAAAATGAAACCTTTTTATATTATTTCCGACAGTTAAGAGGCCTGCGTTGGATGAGTTGCCCATACAAACGTTATACCATAGTCATTTGAGAGCTTATTTCCATCATATTATGTTATTATTTGCATTCGAATATAATTTATCTAAGTACCTTGCTATATATTTTTCCAAAATACTTACCTAAAATGAAATGTAAACGAATCGCATTTTGGATATTTTTACGTCATACATGACATGTTATCTTCTTATTTGTTTCGTATTAAAACAACAATACCTTACGTATCGTTTGGTTAGGTACATAGATTATGTTGTCTAGTTACAGAATAACAACACAATGTGAAAAATACAACAAGTTTTCATTCATCTTTTTTGGTATTACGAAACACCACCAAATTTATAACAAATTCTGAACGGCTAATATTGCTATCGCGCAAGCACGGGCGGGGCTGCATCAGTCAAAAAGAGATCTTAACTTCGAATGTAAGTTATAAGCGCTGTACGCCGGATGCCGGATCCTTAAGTCGCAGTAGGTAAACTGGTACATACTAAAATCATCCACTAAATTCTTTGGCAACAATTCACACCGGAGTATTTCACCGAAATTCCACTCTTCCAGTGCTACAAGTTACACTGTTTCACGGTAGTACCTACCTCAGTTTGAAACATTTCCGCGGTGTTACGTTCTTATTTTTGGTTTGCAATTCGTTTGCAATGCGCATTGTTTAGGTTTTTGGCCGTTTGTGTTGCATTTTGGACACAAACGGAGATGAATTTTCAGATGATGTTTTTTAAAAGGTCAGTCGAAAGGTATACTGTCTGTTGAGGACGGGTGAGCATTTCAGACGCTAGGAAGTAAAGATATAGTTTATTTTGAGCAAAACTAAACACAGCTACTCATAAAATGTTATACTAATCCTAAGTGCTGTATAAAGTACTGTAAAAAAGGGTCCGTACTCAGCGTAATTCTGCACGTAACTGCAGCGCTTTCAGCACAGACCTCGTTTTCGCACGGACATGGCATGAAAAATATAAAAATAAACAGGTGTAATTGATAACTAGAGTATTGAGATTTTATTACCTTCGTAATAAATATATAATAATAGAATAAAATAAACAATAGCAAGCACAGATTCGATAAATGCAAGTAGGAATCTACTACGTAGGTACGTATCTACTAGATATTGGGTTTGAAAGGTTAGATTTTTTTTATGATTCTTGCCGTGAACAATGAGAAGAATCTCAAGAAGTAGTAGCATTTTGTATTGAATTTTAAGGGAGACCGTATTGTACGTCTATGCAAAGCACAACCATGGAATGCACACCCCTGGATAGTACAGCCAGTATTACAAACCATTTGGTTTGAATTATCTGGGTGTGCTTTCCATGGTCGTACAATACGCTCCGTACAAACTAAACACATGACGGTATTGCACACCCCTGGAATGTACACCCCGGATTACAAACCAATATTCTCGACGCTCATTGGTCGATAGTTCGTCATATCCGTGAGCTCTCATTGGTCGATGCGAATAAGTCGCATGACGAGAACGAGGCTCGTTTGCACTGAGCAAATTCTAATATGTTCAACCAAGAGTTGCCATTGGTAAATAATGTAAACAATAAGTTAATGTTGGCCTGAGAAATAACTTCCTAAGCAAATCCGTCTTGGATTGGTTAGGTTATTAGGTTTTTTTTTATTACCACTCAGAAAAGGAGGATTGCTATCCGAACTTTATCCAACAAACTTGGGTTCAAATAAATAAAATCAACCGGTTAGTTCATCTGCAAAAACCGACATAAATAACTAATCATACTAACTAATAACTACTTACTACATCTACATGAATTTACTAATAGCGTAAAATACTATGGCAACACAGCACTTGCCCCTTGATAGCACTCGCACATGAAAACAGAGCATGAAATTGGTTCGTATTCCATGGCTGTACATTCCAGGGTTGTACAAAATTGGCCGTACAAGGTCAACACGTGTAGGGAATGCACGCCCAGGAATGTACGCCCAGTATTACAAACCACGTATTTGAAACCAATGGTTTGTAATACTGGCTGTACTTTCCATGGTTGGGCATTCCATGGACGTACAATACAGGGACTCAATTTTAAATTGCGTAGTAAAACGTTTAGTTAGGGCTCCTAACACTTAGGCTTTATACGAAGAGTCCACACTAAAAACATGACAGTGACATAATGCGATTGACTTGATGTATAACCACAGATAATTAACTATACATATATCACAGTCAAATGTCGAATGAGGGCATAATTTAAAAACATCTACGTATGTACCTACTTACTAAGTACCGTAAGCTAGGTGGCTAGCACACACTAGTTAGGGATACCGTGGCTAGAAGGTACTAGATTAAGGTAGATGTAGGAATTATTTTATGTTAAACAGCTTTACTGGCAGAGCAAAACACAGTATTTGTAAATGGAATTTGCAATTTCCTGAAAAGCCCAAAAACAACGTTGCATAGAAGCTATTGCAGCATGAATTCGGAATTACCCTCAGGGATTTATAAATAACAATTATCTTATCTGCACCGGTGTTTAAACGCCCGCATCTCGGGGCGAGATATCCGCAGATAACTCTACCGAATTCAAGGAAATTGCTATGTTTCGGTGAATGATACTTTACCTAGCCGGAATTCGGTTATTTTTGGTTACTGGCATTGTTGGCACCAAAAATTTGGCTATTCCAGACTGGTGTTACTTATTTGAAAATGGAACAGATTAAAGAATAAAGTAGAATAAATACCACTTTTAGTGGTTTGTAGTTCGTATTTTGTGAAACACTCATATTTTTGTGGACACGCAGAATAAAGATATACTCTAACTCTGTAATAACTCTAAATATTTCGTAAAATGGCAATAATGTCCTATGTTGCACCATAAAAAAATAACCACCACAGACTAGGTAGGTCAACCTACGTAGTGTTTTTTTTTTCTCAACTCTTGGCGTTGCCACTTTCGGCATTTGCCATTTTTTAGCGATGGTGCGGTTTAGGTAACTTAATTAAAACTTAACATTTTTTTTAAATTAAATATTAGGTAAACATTACAAATATTTATAAATTTAAACGATACGGATATTAAAAGGATTAGGATAAGGATCAGCGGAGTTTATGAATATAATATATTACAGGTTAATAGTATTAATGCATTTGAAAGAAGCTAAGGAAATATATATATCAGGATCTAAGGAAGAAAGAAGGATATTAACATTAGTAGGCAAAGTTTATGTGATTAAGGTCACCCAATTCATCTCCGCAGGCACATAGTGGTTATCAATATAACCACACGTAGGCGTATAATGAAAATGCCAAAGAGGTTGAACAAAAAGTTTTCTGTACACGGGTTTTTAATCAAAAAGATCTCATAACACATCTTTGACCTTCTCAAACAGAGACAAAGAGAGTAACAAAGATTTCGTTAGCATCGGCCACTATCGTATACCTAAAAGGGTTTCAATCCATTTCAAATAATTTCAATCAATTTTGGCTATTTCGTTAACAGAATTTTAGCTGCCTAAAATATTCTCAAAAATATTCGACAACCTCTGTGGCACTGCACCCACAGAGGTTGTCGAATATTTTCGCAGGGAGAGGGCCTGCCTGATATGCAGAAGATTGCTTGTTCGATTCCTGCTGCGGGACAAATGTTTGTATGATTAGCAAATGTTTGTCTCGGGTTTGTGTGTGTTTCTATGATTTACTATATCAGTCATATAGTTCCCATAATACAAGCTCTGCTTAGTTTGGGGCTAGATGATGCTGTGTGTAAAAAAAATGTCCAGTATTATTATTCTGAATTTTAATTTATTGTATTTCTACATATTGGTTTGTGTGCAAAAAATAAAAACAAATTGAACTTTTTCAAAACCTCTTTTATGCTTGGGGATAATTGGGGATACATCCCCAATATTCATTCTTCTAAGAGTTATTTTTTAGGGTTCCTAAAAATTCAAATTTTTGAAAAGCGAATATTAGATTGAAAAAAATGGTGCCTCAATGAGCCTGGTTTGTACCTTGATATCAACTAGTTGGTTACCTACGTGACTTTAAGAATAATATGGGATAATATCCCGTTGTTAAAACTTCATTATATTTTTAATGGAAAAGTTGATGTAAAATTTTCATGTAATATGTCAGCTTTTTGGACTTGATCGTACCAAATTGTTCAAAATAAATAACCATACACATTACGATTTGGAAATTCACGCAAATTACTCGAAAATTCTCCTAAATGATTATGTAGCTTCGAGCCGGATCCTTTTTTATGGCGATGATTTTCATAATTCGCTATCAGAGTAATACCGGTATCATAAATTTTGAAAATTGGATCTGGTTCTGTTCAGTTTATTACCTTTCAACAGGTACCTAGCTATACTTAGTACAGGTACCAAGATTAATGTTTTTGAGGGCCTTTGAGATAATAAAAATTCTAATAGGAACTCTCTTTTAACCCGCTTACTTTGCAAAAAACAAAAAACACCTGTTTTTTTAGTAACTGGTGTTTTATGTTTATTTGTATATTTATCTCTGAAACGTCTGATCCGATTGAAATGCATTTTTTGGTATCTATTTGTTTTTTAGATAAGTTTTATTGCAACAAGGCACAACGCACTGGAATAGACGACGGAAGACACGCCAGGCCAAAGATATTGCAAAAAATAGCATTTTTAGATTCTATGTATATGTACCTATGGTTCTATGTGCGCAGTGGGCGAAGGCTTGCCTGAGATGCAGAATGTTACGGGTTCGATTCCGGCCTCGGGACAAATGTTTGTATGATTTGCAAATATTTGTCTCGGGTCTAGGTGATTTATGTATAATTATGTATTTACAAAAAAGTATATAAGTAGTATATCAGTCATTTAGTTCCCATAACACAAGCTCTGCTTACTTTAGGGCTAGATGATGATGTGTGAAAAATTTCCAGCATTTATTATTTATTTACACCTACTTTTCAAAGTTCGTAGGTAGGTAGGAATCACTATAACATCCTGCCGCTCATATTTGCACCACGATTAAGAAGTGGGAGACGTCATTTTTATTTAGCACCAGTTTTAAATTTTACTGCATTGTGCAGAAAGGTAAAGGCGTGTGCATACATCCACTTAAAAGCAACCTATTTGTACAAAGTTCGGTAAAAGAGATCCAAATTCAAATGAGGCTTTCGCAAGAAAAAGTTTAGTTATAGCACAGATACGATAAACTTATAAAATTATTGAATGGATTTCCATACATCATTGTCGGCGCGTTTTTTGTTCCAAATTCAAAACTGCTGCTGTGTATGTAAAGATGATGTACGCGTGTTCTTTTTTCGAAAGTAATGACAATATTTCCGCGCATATTTGAGAAAATCAATTTTCTTTCATCCATATTGCGGTATCTTAAAAAGCTTTTCAAAAAATGGAATCATCGATGTAGTTTCACATAAAGTACACAATCATCATCAACATCATCATCATCATCAAATTATTGAATGGATTTCCATACATCATTGTCGGCGCGTTTTTTGTTCCAAATTCAAAACTGCTGCTATGTATGTAAAGATGATGTACGCGTATTCTTTTTTCGAAAGTAATGACAATATTTCCGCGCATATTTGAGAAAATCAATTTTCTTTCATCCATATTGCGGTATCTTAAAAAGCTTTTCAAAAAATGGAATCATCGATGTAGTTTCACATAAAGTACACAATCATCATCAACAGCCTGTAGAAGTTCACTGCTGTTAAATAAATAAAAATAGACCTCTTAAAAGTGCACTGACGAACGATCTTGCACCGCCTCAATCAACCTTTAATATGTCCTCGATCCATCAGGTAAGGGGCCTCTCTACACTGCGGCGTCGTCCGATTCGTGGTCACCATTTGAGAACCTATGTTCCCTATGTTGTCGGTTCTGCGAGTTCATTGACACTTCATCCTGCAAATTCAAAGAGCTACAACATCATACTATCAACATCATACTGTTGATTTTTCAGTTGATTTCCTCGTCTCGGATTGTGTCACTCAGAGCATAGCTTTTAAAATACGGTCTCCCGATTTACCTACCTACCTATTTTGAAGACGGCTTGATTACGAATTCTTTCCTTACAAGTTAACTCTTTTTAGTAACCCTAAAGCTCGCCTTTGTACATGTCATTTCACTATGCCTTTTGTGTTTATTTGTGTGTACAATCAGCGGCCACAGAAGTAGGGGGCAGAGGGGGCCAAAAGCTCCCCTAAAATCACATAGGTACCCGCCTACCAAGCCAGGGCTTGGTGACCAAAGAAATTTGCTCCCCACCGTTACGGAGTACTTCCGCGGTCCCTGTGTACAATAAAGAATAAAAAACGTATTCCAGGCTTTCCAAGTTATGTTAGAGGCCGGTCAAACTGATGCGTTGTTGGCGGTGGGGGCAGTACCACCATTTATTTTCCAACGCGAACATCATCGTCATCATCATCATCAGCCTATATTAGTCCACTGCTGGACATAGGCCTCCCCTAATGAGCGCCATAGCGCCCTGTCTTCAGCTTGCCGCATCCAGCATCTGCCTGCAGTCTTTCGCAGATCGTCATCCCACCTGGCCGGAGGGCGTCCTACACTACGTTTGCCGAGTCGCGGTCTCCACTCAAGAACACGTTTACCCCAGCGGTTATCGGTTCTTCGCGAGATATGACCGGCCCACTGCCACTTCAGCTTGCTAATTCGTTGAGCTATGTCGATAACTTTGGTTCTCTGACGGATGTATTCGTTACGAATCCTATCCTTCAGAGAGACTCCGAGCATAGCTTTTTCCATAGCTCGCGAACATTGACCACCATTTTAGGCTCTTTGATCTTTACCGTCGCGGCAGACCGAGGCTGTAATGCTTAAACCATGTTAAACACTTACCAAAATAATAAAACAAAATAATCAGAACATTGTAGATCAACGCCACACTATATTGACAAAACATTATGAGAACACGTCTCGCTGTTTGTACAAAGTTCATATCCCATGTGGCTGGCTAACTCAAATAATGTAGGCATATCACGATTTTGATGGTTTTTCCCATCAACTACGAATCAGGGACCGTATTTCTCGAGATGACGTCACATCTCGACAGACGCTGTACAAAATACGAAATACATGAAGATATTCGCTTTTAATAATAATTGTATTTTCCTCGGTCACTCTGCGATAGACTGGTTACATTGAGCCTTACTTTTGTATATTTTTACTTCAAGTACTTAACCATCCTAATTCTACTAATATTATAAACGCGAAAGTTTGTGAGGATGGATGTTTGTTACTCTTTCACGCAAAAACTACTGAACGAATTTTGATGAAACTTTACAGTAATATAGCTTATTCATCAGAATAACACATAGACTGCTTTTTATACGAGTACCACGCGGGCGAAGCCGTGGGCAGAGGCTAGTAAAATATAAGTAGATAACGTGACACCGTCAGTCCGTTCGTAGGATTAATTATATCTATAAATTAGTTCCACTGAATACTTTCACGAGTTACAAATCTCTATTCAGGATTATTTATAATACACAGCTTTTGGACCACAATTCTTGCCAAAAATCCAACAGCTTTTGTCATAAGTATTTATTCCAGAAGTAAATTTTGAGGTTACCTATTACTAAAAGAACTCTTAAAATCAGCTGCTTGCGAAATACGACATTTATACCTAAATATCAACACAAATCATCAAACAACTCATCAAACTGCTTCTAAAGAAGTAGTTGATTTGAGGCTGATAATGTCAAGTGCAGTGCAACTCTATTTCATTAAAACTTACAGAATATACCTAACTTTAGAAAAACCTACTCTAAAAGTTAGGAAGTCAACATTCCAGAAGTTGTTCTTGTGTTTGATGATAAGAAATGGCTCGAGAGGTTTTGAGTGATAGAGCGAACAATCCATTTTACAAAAAAAAAATTGTGAAAATACCAATATATTTCGTTTTAGGGACTGTAAGATTGTAAATTATGTATCTAATTATATTTTCACAGAATAAGTCGTGTACTCATATTATTATGACAAATATAAAAGAAGCAATGAAATTACATTTTGAAAAAAATGCTTCTTGTTATTAGTATGGCAAAAAATTACCATACCTTACCTCTTTTGTATGGTCCTACCTTAGCGCGCGAGCTCGACAAGCACTTGGCCAGATTATAAAATATCTAAAACCTTATCTACCCGTATTTTGTTGATATGAAAAATGCTGAAATTAAAACTAAATTCAAGTTAAAATAAAGACCAAAGGGCAAGTTAAAAATTCACATTTAATAATTTTAAAAGTTTTACAGCACAAAACAGAATGTTCGCTTAAAGCGTTTCCATTGTTATTAAAAAGAAAAAAATATAAAGCGCTCATACAAAACCGAGAAAGTGTAGTCGCTCACAAAAGTGCTTTATACGTTTTATACTAAAAAATACAGCCTTTCAACTTAATAAGTGTTGCGTCGTTGCCCGATTATTAACTCAAAATACTATATAAACATAAAGGTATTGAAACAACTTTGTAAGCGACTGCACGTCAACCATAAACTATAAAAATCTTAAGTCGTGAGCTCTATTTTTCATATTAAGTATAAAAATTAAGTAAACCATGCTAGAACTATGTTTACTAAATAACTATTACAAATTGGTCATTAAAAGAAAACAATAGCAAAACAACGTACCTAATCAGTTCGTAAATGATAAAAAAAAACTAATATGCACAAAATCTGTGAAGTAATACTTTTGCTGGTAATATTATTATTATTATTATGTAATTAAGGCCATTTTAAATAAACACAGCAAATAAAATACAAATACGAAAAAATGTTATCACATTAAATTCTTATTTTAATAATATAATTTACATTGGAACAACATCGTTATGTACATTAGATTATGACAAACTAACGAAAAACTAACCATCACTTTTATCATTATAAGATGAGGTATTTTCATGTCAAAATATTTTAAAATTATGTCATCGTTAGCATGTCAAAATCTCAATCCGTTACAAAATAAGCTTTGTATCAACAATCCAAAGGTTAATATCTAAATCTATTGAATAATTTATAAAAAACATAACACTTCAAAAGTGCCAGTACTGTACTTATTTTAAATAAAATATAATTTTAATTTTAACATAAGACCACAAACTTTAATAATTTCAAATTTATTGAATCTTCATCGTTGGTTAATTATATATTTTATTAGAGTTAAAATTATCATATGGCAACTGTCATACTTAAACATACTTAATCTCAGTTATTTACATTATTTACAGTTTGCTTCCAAATGAGAGTTCTGGTTAGAGACTTAAAAGGGTGCGATAGTTTTAAATCGATTCTTATTTTTATATTTGTACCGAGGTACATTCGATGAGCTTAACTTTAATTGCAGAATTACGATAGTTTTATTAATTATACTATATATATTAGCATGATGTCATATTTATTTTTAAAACAAAGAAACAGATGTAACTCGTATTTTATTTATGCTATTCAATTTCAGTCTTATACACCCTCAAAAAGATGTTCAGAACTAGTTTAACACCCTTTTCTATCAAATTGACATAACATTTACACAGTTTCTAACATACTAGACATCGATTTGAAATACCTAATTTGGCAGTGCTTGGATCATTGTGAACAATTAAATTCACAGCTCAGTACCATCCGAATCTTGTCAGTATACCACTCATTCGCATTAAACGATTCAGTTCCATCTTTATAATGGTAGAATAGAACACATACCATCGTCTGTCTTTCCTGAAAAATACAACCTAGGTGATTCAAGCTCAGAGTGAATAGCTTCTAGAGACTTTCATGCTCCATCGTCGGCCATATCATTGCTATATGGGTGTTATAAAGTATAAAAGTCTATTCAAGATAAAAAAATGCAATTGAAATCAGATATCTGACTTATTAAATAAACATAATAATTTTCATCATTTGTAATTAAAAAAAATACTTATGAAACAAAATGATTCATCACGATAAGAAATCATAATACAAAAAAAATAGTTCAGACATTATAAGTATATTTATAGTAAAGAGGGAAATATATCGGACGGTCCACACGCAATGTCAATTTCACACTCACTGCACTGTATGTACACTCGCCTACAAACTTAATTAAGTGTCACTTTCACTTCAAGTCAAGTCACCTCCGATTTTTATTATTCCCTTAGTTTTTAGTGTAATCGTTTGTGTCCGTGGATTTTGATGCACTAGATTTTCCTTCACTTGGCATTTGATTTTGAGAGTTACCTGTCAAAGAAAAATAAATTGAGTTCCGTGCATTCTATGGGAAGAACTTAATATAGTTTTATATAACTAACTGTGAAAGTGTTCCTGCTATTGATATTTACTGTGTCTTATCATGATTCGACTGTACAAAAAATAATAGGTATGTACTCTAACATGTTAAAGGTTGCAATAAGTTGGTGGGTTGAGTTTCAATACAGTTCTTAATGTCACTCTTTGGCCTATCTTCAGTAGTAGGTTTCTACTAGCGTTACATCGTACTTGAGTTTTGCTGTTTTTCGTTGGCCTTTAACCTATGGACGCTTGCGAACCAGAGATATCATTCTCGCGTTGCCGACCCTGTGACATAACGTGAAAAGTCTCATGTGCCAGTAACTTCACCAGCATCCATACCCTTCTAACCAATACCTTCCTTTTTATTGAAATAAGGCTTTTATTTATTATAATGTTTATAAAAAAATATATAGAAAAATGCTTCTCACCATTAGCACCTCTTTTCAAATGTGGCAGCGTATGTGTAGGCCTCTCCAGCAGGTTTTTGCTGAAGTATACGCTGTTATCAGTGTTGAATCTCACGGGGGGTGAGTTGGAACAGCTTCTGGAGTCAGGTATCAGAGACCTGGGAAAAGAAACCATAAACAACTTGGTATATTTGTTGTTATGACAAATATAATGCGAACTTTGGGGACTACGAATAGATAGATAAATATAAAATACTTTATTTCACAAGATAAAACACGTTCAAATTAATGTTAGTTAGCATTTTCTTCCTTTTTTCGTTCTAGCTAAATAATATGTAGGTAGTAATTCGAGGGCCTTTACGATGACGTGGTCTAAGTAGAACCTAGTTAAGACACGTTTCAAACAACAAATGCGTCTTAAAGCAAGCTGAATAAGCGGTGGGCTGGTCATATATGCAGAAGAATTGACAACTGTTGGGGTAAATGAGTTCTTAGGTGAAGACCGTGCCTTGGCAAACGTAGTGGGGGGGGGGGGGGGGGGGGGGAGGCGATGACTTCTGCGGCGGGCAGAAAGTGGATAAGAAGAGTCGAACACCGGGTTCAGTGGCGCGAATTGGGTGATGCCTATGTCCAGCTAATGTGATTGATGATGACTATAACGTCTTAAAGCACCAAGAAACACATCAAGGTGTTTAAAATTTGCTAGGTGATTGTGACCAAGAGACTCAGTTCTGTTGTTTTGTTCAAATTGATATGACCCGTATTTATATGGTTTTTAAAGTGCTAACCTACTCTTAAGAAAATGACATGAATTTATAATATCCCAAATATTCAACTATTTTTTTTGGATATTCTTATTCTTATAAACAGAATAAGCATCTAGAAACCTAAACAACATAGTGTTTATTAAGTTATTTTAAAGTTATTCTTTTTTCAATGTGAAATTGTACTTACCTTGGTTCTAGATGGTATCTATCTAGCTCAGGCATTTGGGCTAGGTTTAGGGGGTTTCTGTTAGGGTTGCTGTATAGGGCAGGGGGCGGCGGTGTCGCGTACAGTTCTGGAGGCATCAGCTGTTCGGCTGGTAGCTAAAACAAAGAAACAATGTGTACAATCAACATTACCAACTGGTTATAAACATAGAGGTATAAGATTAGTTTCTCTTTTACTCAAAGAGGTATTGAGTCTCAAATTTTATTTATTTTTCTGAAGCACGATATGTAGCCTAAAAAATAAAATACACAACAAATGATGAAAACAAATCTTAAAATTAATTAATCCTAGGATGGTGAGTCACTAAAAATCAATCTTTAATATCTAAAGGGGTAACTAGTCGATGACGCCTAAAGTACGTGAGATTAAATAAAAAAATGTTGTTTTTTTTAGACACAGAATGTAACCTTATACTAAATATAAAAATAATTATGAGAAAAAAATCTTAAAGTTACTATGGTAATAACTTTAAGTTTTTTTTAAACTCACTTATAACTTAATCTGGGTTTAAAACTCAACTTAACCAGTTAGTAAAGCTTAACGTACATGATATTAATGAATAATGGGCATTAATTATTAATTATTGAAAACTGTAGTTAACGACTTTAAAACAAAGTTTTGTTAACTATATCACCGTTACTAAATTACCACATCAAGAAAGTTTTCAAAAACGTTTTTCATCGTAACACTTTTGCACACAGTTGTACTAATCTGGACGAGTGGGTTTAATGTTTTATCGTTGACCGACTGCGGCACGGAAACTGAAGATTTTCAGCAAGTATTTGTTTTGTGCCCCACTTTTGTGTTTTACTGTACCTTTGTTGTTATTTTTTTATACTATTTCTTATAACAGAGTACTTCTGGGTGAAAAGGGGTTTGCAACTTTGTATTTAAATGAACAATTTTTACTTCCCTGATTCAGATCAAAAGTAACAAGTAATAAATAAAACAATATGTATGTAAGTAGTATAGGACCTATTTTGACCCCAAGCAACACATATTTTCTATAGGCTAATTCTTTCTCAGTATTTTCCCATGTTTGTGTTTTTGGGTTCAAATAAAATATTATTTCTTTCTTTCTTTCTTCCTTTCTTTTCTAGTATATCAGTCATATAATTCCCATAATACAAGCTCTGCTTAGTTTGGGGCTAGATGATGCTGTGTGAAAATGTCCAGCATTATTTATTTATCTAAATAAATAAATAATAAATAAACATCCAACACTCACATTATGTATGACTACACACAAAGTATCTGCAGGACATGCAAACACTTGTCCACAGCGGGAACCAAACCCACACCTCTTGCGTACCAGCCGGCTACTTATCCTACTTATTATATAAATTAGAAAGTAAAATTTTTAGTGTTTGACGTTTGTTTCTAAATATCTCCGTAACGGCTGAACCAATTTGGATGAAATTTAGAACATAGTTCGTGACCTCCTCCATATCTCCGAAACTTGCAAAAGGAGTCGCCTTTTTATGATTGCATAGTGGGATCATATAGAGGGTGTTCCTCTACGTTATACAACCTGGAATCCCATTTTTTTTAAATACATTCCCCTGCTCCTTACAGATGCTTTCGTGGAATGGGTGACCGTATGGTGGGATATAACACATAAGCTACTTTTTATCCTGATACTACAAGAATCCGAAGTACAATTACTTAGTAAAAACGTATATTTTACTAGTGGAGCACAAAAAATATATGTACTAAGTAAAACTTAAGTGTTTTATGCATCCTAACATAATTTTAATAATTTTATTATAATATAAGTTATATATACAAGTACGAGTACTGTATGAATTAATTAATTAAAGAAAACTTTATTTGCTAATGTATGCCAATATATCACTATATTATATTATGTATAAGATAGTAGACTACACCAATTGTTACCGTGTACGAACCACAGAAAAAAGAGGATTCTTTGAATAAAGGTTCACTTAAAATTTATAAAAGAGTATTTACGTTACGTAACTTTTAAATAAAAAAAAGTGTTTTTTTTTTATGTCGCGGGCAGGGTATATTTCTGTGAAACACTTACCAATCCGCTCGTGTTAAGGGGCAAAGCATTCTTATACTTCAACCAGTCTTCGTACACCTTATCATATGGTCTGTGACACTCATTGGGCCCCACATTCGGCACATGCAGACTGCTCATTGGCCCCAGACTCTGTATACTGGGCCCTAAATTCACCATAGGGCCCACAGGATACCTCCTATAGTCCATCTGTCTCACTTGTACATACTGGTTGCATGGGTCTATGTTATGGTCGTAATATCGCTCGCAATTCGGTGGCATATCATATTTGTCTGGCGTCTTTGATATGAGTGGTCTAATAGAACTATAGTCCGTGGTCGAGGATTTATTGGAACAGCTGTCGCTTATTTTGCCGTCCAGTGGTATAATGTCCGGATTTTTGTCTGGAACATAATGGAAACAGTGAGAAACAATCATAAAATAAACACCCAGAACAATATAAACGTGATGTTTGTTCCTAGTTCACGCAAAAACTACTGAACGGATTTTGTTGAAACTTTACAGTTATATAGCTGACACATCAGAATAGCACATAAAATAAACACTCGGAACAATATATTAGTAGGATGTGTCTTATTTTGTTTATTAACAATAAACAAAATAAGACAAAATAACAAAATAAGATGTGTCTTATTTTGTTTATTAACAATAAACAAAATAAGACACATCCTACTAATATTATAAACGTGATGTTTGTTCCTAGTTCACGCAAAAACTACTGAACGGATTTTGTTGAAACTTTACAGTAATATAGCTTATACATCAGAATTACACTTAGGCTATTTTATATCCGGATACCACGCGGGCGAAGCCATAGGCAGAAGCTAGTTTTGAATATTTCTTAGAACATATAATAGAATAGATTAGTTTATTCGGCACAACGAGAAAATATAGGAAGAACGGATTTTGATGTTACATCAAAATCCGTTCAGTAGTTTTTGCGTGAAAGAGTAACAAACATCCATCCTCACAAACTTTCACGTTTATAATATTAGTAGGATATCGTCGGCTAGCTAACAACACCGCTCAAGTCGAAATTTTGCGGTTTTGTCATATTTATGCCATTGGATAGATCTTTTCACTGCGCTTCTGTTCACCAATACAAACATTGCATTTCAACCACTCACAGTTTTAATTTCAGCGTTAGCGATTTCAATTCTGTGGACTTGTGCGGAGTTGACAAAACAGTTTTTTGGTTCTCCTGAAAAGTTAGGAAAATCGATTTACGCGGTGTTGTTAACTAGCTGACGATATTCAATACCCTAACAGTCGGCTTATAGATACGATTATCAAAGTAACTAAGGCTTTTAAGTATTTTATTCCTTTTTATCGGCAATTAGGTCGATCATAATGTTTAGCTAATGAGCCCCTCCCCTCTATCCCCCACTTAAGGGAAGGGTAATGATCTTAATGAATTAAAAAGAGAATTAATCGCGGACTTTTCTTAAAGCGAGAAAATTAAATGTTTATTATGGTCATGAAATATTTATTTTGGCCATTTTTTTATAACGAAGTAACTACTGATGTTTAAAGTAAGTATGGATGTTGGTTGCACTAATCTTCGTAACCGCTAAACCAATTTTGATGAAATTGGTAACAAGCACAGTTCGTGACCAAGGCATATAGGCTACTTTTTACCTGGATACTACGCGGGCGAAGCCGTGTGTCGAAGCTAGTTATAATATTAGTACGAAAGTTTGAGATGTGTGAATGTTTGTTTCTATTAATCTTCCTAATGGCTAAAACGATTTGGATGAGATTTGGCTTATTTGTAGTTCGCAGCCTTGACTAACACATAGGCCATTTTTAAGTTAGGCATCACGCGTACAAAGCCGAGGGCAGAAGCTAGTTTGAAATAAATTAGTATACATATTTTTACCTAGACTATCAACACTCTCAGATTCCTTGGTTCCTGTGAGGGGGATATTTGATGTCTCATCCTGTTGCCGCTTGTCTTTCTCATGTTTATCTAGAACAAAACAGAAAATTATTAATACATTGTAGCGCTTAAGGCGGGGTAGGCCAAAAAGTCTGATCTTTTATTACATCATATTAAAGAATATTAAACAACTAAAATAAAAGCATGGTTGGAGTAAGGATGCATAACATATTCAATAAAAAATAGAAATTTAATAGTGCCTTAGATATCCTAAAAACGATCGCAAAGTACTCAATTCAAAGTTTAGCGTTTCGCAGTTCACAATTCTTAATTTTTTTTAAATGTATAGTTAGCGATACTATTATATCGTTTAGTTTTTTTGAACTGAATTTTATTTTGAAGAAATCTAAAGAAAGCTAATAGTCGAATACGAAAGATTTTTCCATGCACCTATGTACCAACGTATCTGTAATTTTATGAACAAGCTGTTTTCTATTATGGTATAATGAGGCACCTGTCTGCGTCACTAACTGTATTTTAAATCCGGGATCACCCCGCCTTAAGGAGTAATCACCATATCGGAAGCATATCGGGAGATGCTCAGTTTTGCAAATGGAATCTTTATCATCGCTATATTGTGGATACGATTAAATACACGTCATCCATAGCCATACATCATAGCAAGATAATGGGACTCTTAAGGAAAGTAGGTATTTGTAGTAAGAAAGTTATGTTCCAGAAGTCTTTTAGCGAAAAGATGAAAATGAATATTGTGTATTTAGATTCCTGATGGTGAAGTCAGGATAAGAAAAGTAATTTTATAAAATCCCATAAATTCAAACGCCCATTGTACTCCCGCGATTAGCTTGTAATTTGCTCTTTTTGAAATTGTAAACAATATATAATGTGGTATACAATAAAGAGTTATCTATCTACCTCCAGCATGGTACACTTGGTATTTTGGGATATGTAATAAAATCTTGTGATTTCCCTTTAGTGTGAGTTAACACTTTCAAAAGCAAATACCTGTTATTTAAAACATGAAGTAGAACTGAATCAAATTTATTTGTTATTCAAAATGTTTGCCCCATCCTTTCAAAGATTTCTAAAAAAAATTACACAACTGCCGGCGCCATTTTTGCCACTCAGATTAATCATAACTTAAGGACGATTAGAAATAAACAGCTCTTTATACTGAATTCAAATATTGAATCTATAATTATAATAAATCTGAAGAGTCTTTCGAACTAACAGTCGAATTTGAAAATATATTTTTACATTTGGTAGGCCAATTTTTGAGGAATGCTATAGGCCAAAACATCACGCTACGACCCTAAGGGGCCGAGTAAAAGAAGTAATAACGCGGTGTTTGTTTTGTATTTATAAGGGTATCACTTGGGGGTAAGAATTGGAACAAATTTACATAGAATTGAATTTATCGTGGTTTGGTATCATTTTAGGATATTATTATAACTGTACCACGTATTCTCCTGCTGACGTTTCGTTGACCGTTTAGAGGTCCTTCCTTATCAGTCCGCGACCTGGCTCGTCAGTTGTCTAGCGAGGAAGGACCTCTTCTAATGTACGTGGTATAGTCGTGATAATATCCTAAAATTTACACCTGTGCGTCATTCGCCTTACAAAGTCAAAGTCAAAGTCAAAATTCATTTATTCATTAAAATCACAAGGATCACTTTGAAACGTCGGTTTTATCTGTTGCCTGTTCCTCCGCGACCAAGTCAGGAAAGAAAGGCAAGAAGGCTGGTTATTCTTTTTAATGATCCTTTTACAAAACAATAGGTACGATATAACTTTCTTTCTGACCTTTGGTGTAAGTAGATTTATCAAACACTTACTTTCCTTTTTCTTGCAGTACCGACAGCAGAATATGGCAGCGGACACAGCTGTCATGACAGCTATCACCCCGACCGCTCCGAGCACGATTATCAGGACTGTTGTCAGTTCCACTTTAACCGGCACTTGAGCTGTTGACAAAATTACCAGAACATCATTATAAGCACCAAACAGTCACATAGTCCTAGCCTCATACTAGGATTCCCTATATCCAGGGACTGCGGAAGTACACCGTGACGTGGGCGGCTAATTTCTTTGGTCACCCCTTCAATCTCCAGCCCTGGCTTGGAAGGCGGATACTTATGTGATTTTGGGGGCGGGGGGGGGGGGGGGGGGAGGGGGCATTTGGCCCCCTCTGCCTCCCTCTTCCGCGACCGCTGACTATATCATATCAGGATCAACGAGGAGACGAGGAGGCATATAGCCAACCTGATGGAAAGCGGTTAACGTCACATATTGACATTTGCACACAACAGCTGAGGAATTGCTGAAGCGTTGCCTGCTCTGAAGCACTCTTTTAACCATTTTCTTGAAGCGAGTTCTTTTATAGTTCAGTAAACACCTCAGATTTATACTGCTAAAGAGCCAAACGACCATAAGGCCCTTACCTGAAAACCTATAGATTCATATACAATTTGTAACATTTATTATGTTAAAGATTTACACATCACTCGCGTATTGCCTTCTGGACGCATGCAAGACCAGATATCACTCGCGTATTGCCTCCCTGAGATATCAAGAAAGACCTCAAGTGTAATTTCATGACAAGCATACCCTTCTAACCGAAACACAGCAATGAGAGCATTCCTGCTTACAGAAATAGGCATGTGGTAGTACTTCTCCGGACGAGCCCTTTCACAAAAGCTGCATGGTTTTAGCACTTCCCTGGACGAGCCTTTTCACCAAAGCTCCTGGTTTTAACACTTCCCTGGACGAGCCCTTTCACAAAAGCTCATGGTTTTAGCACTTCCCTGGACGAACCCTTTCATAAAAGCTACATGGTTTTAACACTTCCCTGGACGAGCCCTTTCACAAAAGGTCATGGTTTTAGCACTTCCCTGGACGAACCCTTTCACAAAAGCTCTACTACTCTTAAAGTATCTCGGAAAGCAGCTCATTCTACAGTTTACATGTACTAACCTGTATGCCTTTGAGGATACTTCAGTAGACTAGAAGTGATGGTCAGAGGTTCGCTGGCTCCCTTCCGGTTGAAAGCTCTCACTGAGACTCCAAGGGCGTTGTTAGCTGATAGACCTGACACTTCAAACTCCGGCTCATCGTTGGACACGTTCCGGAGGAGCAGACCCGTTGACATATCGAATATCTGGATGGGAAATATAAATCAGCTGACCGCCACAGTCAATCAGAACATGACTGTGGCTATAGGTAGACCCAGGCAGTCTGGGTAGATACGAAATTCCTTTATGTAACTTAACCGATTTAAGCTGTTTCGGTAACTGTTACTCCGGGGGTTTTTTTTGAGATATGGAAGCAAGGGGGTGCAAAAAACCCAGGGAGTCTACACAATACCACTTTCTGTTGGCATTAACGCCTGCGGAAAGATTGTATTACATGGGAATGACATTAGTTGTGGAAATGTCACATGACATATTTGCGTTAGATTGAAAGGAAAAGTAAGCGTGAGGTATTTGTCTAGACCACCTCACATGGTCATATGGAAAAGCATTTTACTTTTTGTGTTAAGAGCCAGAGTCCTACTAATATTATAAATGCGAATATTTGGATGTTTGTTACGAAATATCTGCGTAATGGATAAACTGGTTTGGGTGAAATATGGAACAGGTGTGTGGTCGCTACCACTTAAGCTACTTTTTATCCGAGCACCACGCGGGCCTAGCCGTGAGCACTGGCCATTGTGAAAAAACATAACTTAAAAAAAAACACTTGAGTTTTTTTGGAGATAAAGGTTCCATAATGATGAAGGACCAACTACAAGATGGTTTCCGAGGGATTGATGGAAAAAGATTCACCGCTGATGGCGCACTTTTTTAAACTCTGCATGCACAAAATAAAACTATTCTGTACGAGTAGGTATATACAAAAAATACAGATGAAACAGCTAGCCACCAGCTAAACCGTTGCAAACGATCTATAGATAGCTCAACTGATCCAGACTTTGGGAAGAGTTTCCAAAATACTGGCTGCATTGCCACGCTGAATGGCAATGTTAATGCGTTGACCCAGATAAGAGCCAGCTCTCTGGTCACGCATCGCATTAGGTATTATTTATTTAGGTTCAGCTGTTCGCGATCGATCCTCGAGAACCTGTCTCCTCGAGAGAAGACATGAACTCACCTGAAGAAGGAACGCCTGGCGTATCCCACCATCGTGTCCCGGCGTACAGTTAAGGGTCAGGGAGTCATAAGTCACATTCGTGATCTCACAAGCTTTCACTGATGATGGCTTGTCTAAACATAAAAACATAAAAATATTATTAGTACCGTGTTTTTTTGCAAAATAAACTAAATTCTATTCTATTCTATTCTATTCTATTCTATACAAATGGATTTACGATCGACAGATTTGGATTTTTTTTTACGAACTCTGTGGTGCAGTGGGCGAAGGTCCGCCTGAGACGCAGAAGATTACGGGTTCGATTCCTGTCACGGGACAAATGTTTGGAAGATCTGCAAATATTTGTCTCGGGTCTGGGTGTTTTCCTATGTATAATATGTATGTATTTACAAAAAAAAAGTATTTAAGTAGTATATCAGTCATGTAGTTACCATAATACAAGCTCTGCTTAGTTTGGGGCTAGATGATGCTGTGTGAAAAATGTCCAGCATTTATTTATTTATTTATAAATGACACAAACTACGTAAAATGACCTAGTTTTTGTTCGAGTGAGCGAAGTGAACGAAAATATATATATAAACAATTCATAGCAATCATCAGTAATAATGAAAAATTCAGCAGTAGTAGAGGCTCCCCGTGAAAAGCTCGTTCAAAAGCAGTTATGTTTGCATTACTTTGTTCCGGTTTATTCCGGTAATATTTCTCGAATTCAATCTTTCACGAGTAAATTAAATTTTGCTTGTGTACTAGCAAAAAAGTGTTCGTATAATTTATAAGTATACCTTCTATGGCTCTAAAAGCAAAGAACTATCAAAGTTAGGTTCGATGTAATAAGCGCCAAAATAAGTATTCTACTGAAAAACAAATAAAAATGCTTTCACATAAAAAAGTTTAAATGGCGTCTGAAAGTGAATCGAAAGTAGATTCGCACAACTATATACAAACATATCGAAAATTCGACGTGAATTCTCGGTTTTCTATTTTTACTTATGAATAGGAAAGGTGTTGCTTACCAGCTGGTAAAATATGGAACAGACATGGTTTGGTCTGTCGTCCGACCAAATTGGATCCGGCGCACTGCACCCAACCGTAGTCTGATGACGTATTAACCATGTAAAGAAATGTGCCTGTGGAAATAGAAAAACAAAATTAGACTAAATAAAGCCAAAGAAATGTATTCAAGATTTGTGTCGTTCTTCCTTCTAATACTATAAATGTCAAAGATAGAAAGTTTGTTGCTAATAATCTACATATCGGCTGGACCGATTTGATGGTCGGATATCCGATTAAGGATAAATAAATAAATAATGCTGGTAATTTTTCACACAGCAACATCTAGCCCCAAACTAAGTAGAGCTTGTATTATGGGAACTAATGATTGATAATTATATTAATTAGTAGCCTCTGCCTACGGCTTCACCCGCGTGGTACCCAGATATAAAGTAGCCTATGTGTTATTCTGATATAAGCTATATTGCTGTGAAGTTTCATCAAAATCCGTTAAGTAGTTTTTGCATGATAGAGTAACAAATATCCATCCTCACAAACTTTCGCATTTATAATATTAGTAATTATATATATTTGTTTGTAAGTATATACATATTATACATAGAAAACACCCAGACCCGAAACAAATATTTGTAGATCATACAAACATTTGTCCCGTACCGGGAATCTAGCCCGCAACCTTCTGCGTCTCAAGCGGGCTTCCGCCCACTGTGCCATAGAAGTCGTTCAATATCAGGTCATAAAACATCCACTTTTTATCTGAGTATGAGAGAAGCCTTGGAAATGATGGTAAATCACTACAGTGACCAGCATACCTAACTGTAACACTAAACCAGGGTTCCCTGTTTCCTTTGGTAATCAAACCCGCTCCTTTAGCGTCTCAGCAGCTCACCCCTCGTACCACTGAGATCGCCTCCAAAAGTTATTATTCAAAAACTAATTCGTTAAACCACTTTTTGTTGATAGTTCCTACCGAACGCAAGTCGCTTAAGTTACGTATTTCAAGGACGGTTTTAAAGTTAGAAGGACGGGACAGAACTTTATCTACAACCAAGGCTTACATTTTTTTAAAGGCAATTTAAGAAAAAAAAAGCACATTTGCTTTTTCGCATCTGAGGCAAATGCCTGAAGTCCTTGCCAGTGACTATATTTTTGTGCCGATTGGCGTAGAGACTAAGACAATAGAGACTAAGTACCAAAAATATAAAAAGACATCCCCATGGTCGACACAGGTGGTGATAAGAGGGCTGGCTCTTTCCTCGATCAGAGAATTTATTTAGCTCTCCAGCGAAGGAATCCCGCCAGTACTTTTGATAGCTTGCCGCTTAAACATAATTTTCTGCCCTATTTGTTTAGATTAATTCTCATTTTTCGGATAATTCAGCTGTTGTTAACAATAAAAAATTATTTCTAAAGCAATTGAACATGCCGTTAGTTTGTTCATATTTCATCTTTACCACATCATGAAATAGATGTACATATTTCGTGATATGGAAGCTAACTTAATTCTTTTAAAAAGTTCTCTCCGTCCTAAGGTTGTCTGGAAGAAACCGCTTTCAGCGATGAGACCGCCCATTGTGCATTTCTTCTTTTTGTTCTTTTTACTATGTTTCTGTGTTTATACTGTAAATTGGTGTTACGCACAATAAAGAGTTTATCTATTTATCTATCTTTTACCCGGCAAGCGAAACCGGGGACAGAATCTAGTCTAACACTTACTTGGTGTATTCGGGGCTGTGGTGAGAGGTGACGTCGTTAGCTCGTGCTTACTGTGAGCTGAGCTGTTGAACCACCAGTGGTAGCTCATTTGTTCCTGTTGCCAAAGAAAATACAGATTAAAGGGTACATGTGTTTAAGCAATTTTTCCCCCCTTGTGGGTGCTGGAGGCCTTCAGATGGGCGGTAGAAAGCTCTTGAAGATATTGGGGGCGCTAAGGCGGTCTAGAGGGGAAAGCATAGGTTATTCATATTGTAAAAACGGGAATGTTCACGTACTGCACTATCGGTCAAGGCACCGACTAAGTTTCGACTCATTCCGAGAGTCTTCATCAGGGTGAGTGGTTGCGACTTTCTCCTTCCGCGTCGCGCCGTGCACGACGCTTAGTCGGTGCCTTCACCGATAATGCAGTACGTGAAAATTCCCGTTTTTACAACATGAATAGTCAAGTTCACGATAGTTTTTGGAATAATAAGCATAGGTTGTTATGTTTAAAAACTATTTTTTTTTATTCTCAAAGTGAGATGGGAAAAATAAGTATGAGAACCTGTGTGTTAAAGGTATGAGATGTGAGAACGAGACTATATAGCTCGCAGAACCAAAACTCGTTATCGTCAAAACAAAAGTCGACCAGTAAATTGTTACCTCAATACTCAATACTCAATACATTTATTGCTTTCACATGGTAGGTACATAGATGGTGTTTATAGGTAGGTATCTCACATGAACCCTGTCTAAGGGTATAGCAACAGATAGGTAGGCAGGCCGAAGTTTTGTGTAAACAAAAAAAAAAACTAGTAGGTACAATAAAATAAAGTCAAGGTAGGCAAAGTATCAAGCATTTGGAATAACACAATTAGGTAAGTAGGTTTAGTCATTTTTTCTTTTGTTATAATTTTCATTAGTCAAAAATAGGTACGTCACTTTTTATTTATTTTTAAGGTTTGCTAGCTTTCTAGTCTAAATAATCTTTAATGTCATAGTAGCATTTGTCAATTAAGAATGATTTTAGTCTTTTAGTGAACAACGAATCTTTTTGTAATTCTGTGATTTGTTTTGGAAGTTTGTTGTAGATTTTAATTGACATTATGTATGGGCCATCGCTGTGCAATTTTAGGTGTGATCTTGGTTGTATAATTTTGTTTCTACCTGGCCTAAGTGCGTATCTTCGAGGAAGATCATCAAGTTTCGTGTACAAATCGGGATATTTTCTGACAAATTTACATATTTCTAGAATGTATATTGACGGTAACGTCAAAATCTTTAGATTTATAAAATGGGGTTTGCAACTATCTCTTTTTTTTATGTTTGCTATAATACGCACACATTTCTTTTGTAAAATAAACAGGTCTTGTACCTGAAACCTCTGCAAAAAGCTTTTATTTATAAGTACTTCCTAATTCAGAAACAATGTCCTATTATCTTTAAGCTGATGGAACCATTAAAAGAACTAGAAACACAAGCGAATTGCTATGCGTCTTGAGACTCGCGGCTATTATGCTTTAACACACAAACAATGTACAAAAGACTTAACGCTATACAACATTTTCTACCAGTCGTCTATAGCAGTCGGAAACAGAGGTTGGCATGCTAAAGTAAATTACAGCATATATTATATTCATAGTGTAAATACGGGAATTTTCACGTACTGCGCTATCGGTGAAGGCACCGACCGTGCGACGCGAAAGAGGAGAAAGTCGCGATCACTCACCCTGATGAAGAATCGGAATGAGTCGAAACTTAGTCGGTGCCTTCACCGATAGTGCAGTACGTGAAAATTCCCGTTTTTACAATATGCATATATTATATATTTATGCCTAGCTGCCAAGCCAATTACAATACGTCTACATGTATTGCAGAAAGCCATTTGCATTGACTAATAAGTCAAGACGCCTACAGTACGACCATCGCCTAAGCGAAGTGAATGTAATCAGATCCTTCGCGCCCGTTTGCAATATCGAATACGATAGTGCTCCCAGCATTCGTACTATCTAAAAATAAATTAGGATGGAAATTTTCCAGTAATTTTTGATATTGTATTAGAATTATTTAACACTGTTTTTTTAATGAAATATCCAATCTGTTTTTATATGTATGTGTGGTAAATAACTGTAATACAACATGTATTATTAGAGTTATTTACCACTGTTTTTTTGATGAAATTTCCAATCTGTTTTGATATGTATGTGTGGTAAATAACTGTAATACTACATGTATTCGAGTTATTTACCACTGTTTTTTTGATGAAATTTCCAATCTGTTTTGATATGTGTGTGTGGTAAATAACTGTAATACTACATGTATTCGAGTTATTTACCACTGTTTTTTTGATGAAATTTCCAATCTGTTTTGATATGTGTGTGTGGTAAATAACTGTAATACTGCATGTATTCGAGTTATTTACCACTGTTTTTTTGATGAAATTTCCAATCTGTTTTGATATGTGTGTGTGGTAAATAACTGTAATACTACATGTATTAGAGTTATTTACCACTGTTTTTTTGATGACATTTCCAATCTGTTTTGATATTTATTTGTGGTAAATAACTGTAATACTACATGTATTAGAGTTATTTACCACTGTTTTTTTGATGAAATTTCCAGTTATCTTTTGATATTGTATTACAGTTATTTACCACTGTTTTTCGATGAAATTCCCTGTCATGCTTTGACTTTTAATGTTAATTCTACTCAGTAATTAAGCTAGTGAAAATGTTTTTATGAGACTCGGACGTGTTTTAAACACGTTGCAATTACAGATATGATCAGATGATAACCAAGTTGAAATAATAATGTTAGGATTGTCCATTGTAATCAAGTAAATTATTATGTTATCCTTGTTATACGTATCTATTTTTAAGTTATTGTTCAGATGACAATTTGTTCGAAGATATTACTAATATTAGATACTTAATTGACTTGTTGAATATTGAATACATAATTCAACCAGTTGTTGATTTGACTTAAAGTTCTGTAGCCAATCAGGGGCTTTCATTTTTGTCACGTCACGTTTAGAGTGGAAGAGAAGTGTAATGTAGAACCCAGTTGGTGTATTCGAGGCAGTCGTTGAGAAATGATGAACGGAGTAACAAGTGTAAGAAATATATATTTAAAGTCTGAAAGTTTATAATCAGTGTTACGTGGTTCAACTCCACCTGATCTTCCCCAAAAATAAGAAACAATAACCGCTAAAACTAGCGGAAAACAGTCAAAGATTCCTTCATGAATAGTAACGGAAGTCATTTAGAATGATCGGAAATTATTTTAGCAACCTTTTTGATAAAAATCCGATTCCCAGCAAATCGGATTTTGATCAAAAAGGAAGCAATTTTATTAAACACGAAAAAATAGTATAGATACTAAGATCAGTACTATGATTAGCAATTAAATCCTTTATCGATTACAATATTCATTTATTAATATTAATTAAGTAACATATTTTAATGATCTTTTAAAAGACATGCCTGACCTAAGCTGGTGACAGAGAAAAGACACCAAAAATAAATTAATCTGCATTATCGGCTAGGGGTGGTCAACTAAGATTTTTTTAATTTAAGCTTTTACATACAAACTATTGCAGCCATAACATAAGATGAAAAATAAATAAAGGTACATACTAACTAAACAGAATTTTAAAGTATGCACTCCTCATAAAGCCCCTAGCCAAGGCGTACACTGTGTTCATAATGTGTCTTTAGAAGCACACAAGAGCTCGTTAATAAATGCCACAAACGGTCACCCATTCAAATGCCGTGCTGAAGTTTATCTCGGCCAGCTACAGTACAAGGCCTGCGCCAGTCACTTCACATCTCACGAGCATCATTTTTTTTTTTACAGCCTACTGACTATTACATATTTTCGACCCCACACTAGGATTCTCTGTATCGTGGGTATCAGGAACTACGAGTTTTACCACAACACCCAGACAATGAGCAAATAGCTACAGAATATACTCATGAACGTTCTAAAAACCAGACTTGTTAAGACGTACTTATAAATGGTACATATCGAGTTTTTGACAGGTCTAGATCTGTCAAAAACTCGATATGTACAATAATTCACACGGCTTCCGCTTAAACAATTTGGGAATTCCTTGAAACACCCTTTTTATCATATTAATGAATACATGAGTTGTTCATTTTCTGATTTGTATGCCTAGTGAAAAAAAACTAGATTCAGAACTTATGTACACTTTGACGTTTCTAGATTAATAACATGATTCTGTATACTTTAACATGCCAATGTTATGTAACTATAACGAAATGGTTGAATAAATAAATATCGAATATCAAAAAATATCATGCAAACAATTGTATCGCTGCGGGAATTGACCTCGCACCTCTTGTGTTTCAGCCGGCTACCCGCCCGCCTCGACATCTTGGTCGTCAAATTTTAAAACATAATCAAATTTGTCAATTTTGATCGGGCCTTTAAGAGCTACGAAAATCAGCAAATTAAAAAAAAAACAGTGATAATTCTCTTTTTTTTTATGACAATTTATTCTTCGTTGTGAACCTAGCTTTGTTTCCGTGCTATTTCCGTTCGTGTGTAGAGACTTTATAAAGCTACGTTACGTTTTGTCTGTCTGTCTGTTGATTTCCATTAGCATCATACACCTACTTACGCAGACACATGTTTACAATAAGTCTGGTAGACCGTGTGGCTACAGTCATCAACCCTAAGTATCGAGCACCTACTAGTAAAACTAGAACGAGCCATGCATCAGGTGATTTATGAATTATTGAAAATACTTTATCGAGCACCACATGAAAAAAAAAATATGTAAAGTTTAATATAACTAAAAGTACAAATGGCGGTTTTGTCGCTTTAAAGAGATAATATTTCTTGCAGACCAGAACCTTGGGAGCGAAATATATGTAACTAGTTGTTGCCCGCGACTTCGCCTGCGTGGTATGTTAATAAAAGTAGCATATGACCGTCTCCAGGCTTCAAACTATGCCCACCAGCTTTTGAATGAATCGAACCAAGGATTACAATTTATCCAAGTTTAGAACTCAATTGCACACGTCCAAAGGGAAGTTTTGAAAAAATAAAAAATACGTGTTTCATTATTTACTTTAAAGTTTATTTGTACATAGTTTTGAGCGAATCAACATTTTTTTTTTCATAGAAACTTTACCGCCCTATTTAACCCCCTTAGGGGTCGATTTTCGAAAATTAGATTAGCCTATGTGTTATTCCAGATCTTAAAATATACATTCCAAATTTCATCAAAATCGGTTAAGTAGTTACGGATATACGTGGTAACAAACATTCACACACACACACACACACACACACACACACACACACACACACACACACACACACACACACACACACAGACTTTCGCAATTTATTATATTTATATGTAATTGTAAAAATAGTTGGCGGTGCACGTTATAATGAATAAATAAGTTTTTTATTTTTATTTTTAATGATGAAAAAGGCCAAAAAAATACTTAAAGTAACGTATGTGGCCTGAGCGTTGCTTGACAGGAATTTTCTTTTTTTTTATGTACCTTATATGGCAGGCTGAATACAATGTGTATTTATGTTCGTTTGTGCCCTCTTTCACTCTGTGTATTTCATCCAACCACTCAGAACTAGCCAATCTCATTGAGTACAACACGGATGAAACAATATATGGGTAGAAAGAAGAAATAAAAGATACATTAAAAAAACTATCAAAACCCTGCCAAGCATCACACAGGCAGCATACGTCATTTTTGAATTATTTTGTGTACTCTTTAACCCCATGACTAACCCTGGTACCCGATTACTAGGGTAAACGACTGTTGCTGGTAGGTTTGAGTTGTGTTGAAATCAGAGTAACCAGAAGTCAATAAATAGTAATGTTAGTTTCAGTAAGAGTTTCTTGCATCACAAATTGATGCTTTCAAATAAAATATTTTTAGTTTGAAGTTAAAATGATTGAAAGTTTGTTTACTAGAGACGACCTCAATGGCGCAGCAGCCGAGTGGCCAGCTGCTTTGCAAGATGTACGGGTTCGGTCCCAGCATGTTCTGCGGATATTTGTTCCGGGTCTAGTTGTTGTACCACGGTACTTGTAGTTCCTGATACCGACGACTCATGATATTCTAGTGTGCGCTTCATTCATTCATTCATTAACGAATAACTTTTGACTTCGACTTTGACTACAACTCATTCTTAACGAAGTATCTGTGACGAAGCAATGGCGTAGCTTGCCCGACCGAGTTTAACAGTCAACTCATGAATGCCTCTCGGTGACCCTTAGAAGCGGTATACCGCTCGGTTTTATCATTATCTGAGGGAGCCTCAATAAATCATTAAGCTTCAAATATCAAGAAGTCAAAAGTTCCCTTTCTTAATAACAGCCTTCATCTTGAACTTGAAACTTCAAGCAGCAAATTGTAGATAATCTGGAACGGACGAAGCGATACTAATGAACTTTTAAATACTAAAGTTTGTTCAGGACGAAACAACCTTCACTAAATAGGATAAAAATGTTTTTCCTTCGTCTTGTATTTGTCTTTCTGATACTTTTTAAGATGAGGTTTATTGTGTGAACTTTTTTCCGTTACATAAGATGATGTAATTTAACGCTCAGGTTTCCAAGCGATACATGAGCATCAAAAGAACTCTTTAAGCCGATAATATGTTACGGGAAGTTTGTTGGTTTGTTCGTGTGTGTGTTTGTTAGTCGATTACAATGTTCTCTAGAACGACTTGATTGTATTGAAAGAAGACAAGAAAGATTTTTTTAGTATAGTATTGAGATTTTTCGCAATTGTTTTGTAAAACTATGAAGATGGAAGACAGGTTTTGGATGTCTTAAGACTTCCAGAGCGCTGTATAGACGATTGACTGTGAGATGGCGTTATCGAATGTCATGCAGTTTTTTGTGATCTTTTGTATGACTTCAGAAATGTTTGTTAGTTAAACTTTTCTGATGTAAATGATGATACATGTCATACACACATGTATATGACATGTATCTTTATGTCCCCTTAGTACACGTCAATAGGAGGCACTGAACTATTACGTTATTTCTTACCCTCTTTCAGTGGGTATTTTGAAAAAAGCGGGGCGAATCCGGGCCTCGTTCTTCGACCCCATTTTTCAACCCGCGTTGTTTGTTTTCCGCGAAAATAATTGCCCAAATAAAAAAAAGTTCAAATACACAAACATAAATAATAAAAAAAGGCAGATCACCCATTTTTTCCATCCAAATATTAAAAGGTGCTCCACTTCCCACAAAATACGTGTTTCATGAATAACATAATACCACCGAAGTTCTACAATGGGGGTAAATATTCATATGATTTACTTTCCTGAACATGGTTCAGTAGAGATGTGCTACGACCACGTGAGCTTCGACTCCGAATAAATGCGAAAGTTATACGCGGATAAAGTCAAAGTTATTTTTACATAAAAAAAACTAATTGTTGACCATAGTTAGACAAAGTCACATTTATGTGGTTTAGATTAGAAGCTCATCAACTCGGCGGAGTGGAGGTCCTACCATCCCTAGAATTAAAATTAGAGATAACATTAATTTATCTCTAATAGCCACCGTCCTTATTTGTTCTTCCAGTTTCTGTCCATTCAAAGGTTGCCTGGAAGAGATCGCTTTTAGGGACAAGGTCGCCCATTGTACCACTAGATATTATTATAACTTATTTTTCGTATTTCTTTTGTATTTACTGGTGTACAATAAAGATATATCTATCTATCTATCTATCTAATTTTAGTTTGATTTACGGTAGATAAAACCTCGAGAATAGAGTGTGGCTTACACACTTGATACATTATAAGCGAATAGATTTTTTTAGTTAGTGTAGAAATTGTTAAACAACTGTCAACTTTTATTGCTCATGCACCATGTACTTCTTACGAACCATGATAACAAAGCAAAATAATGATGATTTCATAATGTTATATATTCTGCTTCACTATCATCATTAGTTTCCGTTAAAATAATGCCATGAAGAAAGATCTTGGGCTACCTCCTTCCACTGAATTCTCGCAACCTTTTAGATGTCACCAGTCCAAGAGTATTCTTATTCAGTTTACTCCGAACAAAATCCGGAGTATTCTTATACTTCGGACAAAATCCCCGCAACCCTATTGGTTTGTAACCAAGAAATAAAAAAGCGTACTTACATTTAGTTTGGTTTAGGTGCGTATATGTGGTTTCTCTGATTAATTTCCAGGCGTTTTTTTGTTGTTTTACTTAAAACGATTGTTTTTCTATATTAATTACAATATTTTAAAGGGTATTTTTATCATGCTTTGATTTTGTGGAATTTGGCGATCTGGCCGTTATCTCTATTGATTTCAAAAACTTCAATAACGATGAAATGATTTGATGAAAAGATTAAACAAAAGTCATGACACGTGTCGATAAAACATGTCCAAACATGGACATCAAGACAAACATATCGATTGAGTAAATACCACATAACAATAATAAACCATACCCTAATACAAAGATCATTTGAGAGACTTAATTTTATTTACTGTAGATATTTATAACTAGTTTGTTTACGTAAAACTTCGGCCTGCCTACCTATCTGTTGCTATACCCTTAGACAGGGTTCATGTGAGATACAGCTACCTATAAACACCATCTATGCACCTACCATGTGAAACCAATAAATGTATTGAGTATTGAGAAAAAAATAACATGCTACAAATTAATCATCTAAGAACAATGTAAACTAAAATTCATAGCTATCTTTTCTTAGCTTATCAGAAATATCTGGTTTGAATACATACCTTGGGATTGGCGTGAAGATCGCATTCGATTTCCACCAGCTCGCCTCTGGCTGCCCTCATCACCAGCGGCTGTGAGGACTTGCAGGTAGGTGCAACTGCAAATGTCAAAGTCAAAGTCAAAACTAAGATTAAACAAACACGCTCACGATCGGGGAATACCACCTTTATGTTATAAACAAAATTATATATCAAACAAACAAACACATTACATCTGTGTTTCACATGATGAATATCCTCAAATATACATACTCAGGTTTTTTTTAAATTCAATACATCGCTTCGACCACAGTGGCACGGCAAGCAAGAACGCAAGTTACTCTTTCACGCAAAAACTACTGAACGGATTTTGATGAAACTTTACAGTAATATAGCTTATACATCAGAATAACACATAGGCTGTTTATCCGGGTACCATGCGGGCGAAGCCGTGGACAGAAGCTAGTAGGTATATACTTACATTTAACATCGAGCACCAGACCGTCACTAGAACCTTCCCCCAAGCTGTTCCTAGCAGTGCAGACGTAGGAGCCAGCTGCTTTTCGTGACACTTTCTGTAGGACTAGGCTTTGGTTGGCTAGCAAAACTCCCGGGCCTGGTTTTACTGTGACACCCTGTACGAAAAATAAGGGTTTCTTGACATATATTAAAAAAAACACGTTCCTGACTATTTCATTGGACGGAAGACCAGCGCGCTACTTACCTTCATCAGGTCTGCGGCGCTTTATGCTGAGTCCCATCCCAATTTGTGGCTACTTACCTCATCAGCAGCTCAACCATCTTAGTTTCATAGTTAACTAGCTACGCCCCGCGGTTTCATCCGCGTGAAAAATAATGAATTTAATAGTATTTTACTGCTACAGAAATACTCTTGATCATAAAACCATATTTATTTGAATAAGAATTAATACTTCGATACGAATGTAAACTTTTGTTTCTACCGGCGATCTAATTAAATTTTAGAACACAAAAGCTGCTATTCTGACTTAACTATGACAGTTAGATATATTCTCTCGAGGACTTTTTTGTAGGTAATAATGAGTATTTTAATCATGTAGTATTTTTTATATATCGTCAATAGTTTTCTCAGCGCACGCCAAACAATGAATTCTATAGGCAACATATTGCTACTTTGGGTTACATTATTGAAATTTTCTTAACCTCAAATTTTTTTGAAAAAAAAAATATAGCCTGATATATTACTTCCTGATAATTTAGATTTCTATTTATGAAAAAATTGTTTAAATTGGTCCAGAAGTTTCAGAGCCTATTCGGTACAAACAAAAAAAAAATCTTTCCTCTTTATAATATTAGTATAGATTAATAAGTAATTCCAAATAAATGATTTATCTATCTATCTATTCCCCATGATGGACATCTATAAACACTTACTCTGTAAGTAGATCTTTGAATATACCAAGTAGGGGTTAGTCGGATGGACGTCCCAAACATGCCTATTTACTTTAATTTGTAGAATCCACGAACGCTTCCAAATTCTTAGTTATTGTATTTATGCACCAACTAAGTTTTAGTATGAATAATGTGTGAAATAAAAATGTGACGAGCGCGGCCTTTCTAACTACGGTTAGCTAGCGCCATCTCTTATCAAATGGACGCACTACTTGTTCCCGCCATCTAGTATCGACTGGCACTAACCGCGCTAGTATATGCCGGTAGTTTCTAGAATTTTTGAGGCGGTACGAGACGGGGCCAGGCGGAGCGAGGCAGCGTGCAAGACCACACCCACTTTCGCGAATGTTCCGGAAGAAACGCTTTATGGGATATATAAGCGCGCCAAGTGAGTGGTAGCGACAGTTATTTTTCGAGATTCGAAAGTGAATTATTTGAATTGACATTTGTGCTAGTGTTGTACCTAGTGATTCATTGTTTTATTGTTTTTGTTTTAATTTCGTAGTTTCGTTGTGTTATTTGTTTGTTGACATTTTTATAGAGTGGTTTACTAATACAGTGTTAATTTAGGTGTTTAATTGGACTTAAAAAACAATAATAACTTTAACTAAAGAATTATACTCACATTATGCGTAAAATATACGTGGTTATGCCACGGGTTTGATCGTATTCTACAGTCCAGGTATACGTCTGAGCCCTCCACTATTTTCGTTCCGTCCAAGCTGGCTCCCAATTCCAATCTAACCACGGGTATATCTGATGAACAAAACAGGAGATTAGTATATGGGTGTTAGGGGGGGGGTGTTAGTCTAGAACCTGTATTCTTCAGCGGTTATCGGTTCTGCGATTAATATGGCTAGCCTACTATTTCTACTTGCATTCTGAGCGGTTATTCGCAGTTTAAGTTTTATATTGGAACAACTGCAAATTAAAAAAAAAACAGACTTCAATATTGATAAAGAGTCCAATATGAAATTAAATACCACATTTTTTCATCCTTTGGTCTGGTATTTTTTCGTAATCTTCGTATGGTTTATGAAAAAATACCAGCTAAAAATTGACGAAGATATCGCGAAGATATTAGTACACAAAAAACAAGACGAATTTCGCATCTGTTTTTTTTTAAAGTCCTTTGAAAAAGTAGCTGTCATTCGCAAGTTCAATTTTGCACAACATAAATTTTAAAAAGAATGTTCAGTGACTCAGTTATAATTGTTATGCCAATAATGAGACTACTGGGAGTAAGACGAAATATTGGTATTTTAAACTCAATATTTAAATAATCAAATCGGGATCGAAATGTTCTCTTTCTTTTCTGTGTGTGCCATAAAGTTCAATTTTAGTTGAGTTTATTTATATGATTGCCATAAAATGCGCGAAAAAACTCCTACTACTGAAAGAGTCGGTGGCAAATCCCATGTGATCCTACTATCTCCGATGTACAATTTTTCACTAAGGTATCGTTTCTGATTCCAAGTGCTGGAATCAGAAACGATACCTAATATGTATCGTATAATGTCTGTGCCATGAAAAACATTTGTGCCCATTAAACATTATCTTATCTTAAAAGTGTTAGGATATGTCGTCAGCGCGACCAAGAATATTATAGCGACAGAGAATGGCAACGATTCTCATGTACACTAATTAAACTTAATTTTATCTATCGCTCTCATTTACTAACAGTAACAAAAGAAAGAGATAGCAACAATTTTAGTGCTGTCAAATAAGTCACCTCTGTGGCGCAGTGGTTGCGGGTTCGATTCCCGCCACGGGACAAATGGTTGTATCTGCAAATATTTGTTTCAGGTCTGGGTGTTTTCTATGTATATTATGAATGTTTTTACAAAAAAAATATATAAGTAGTATATCAGTCATGTAGTTCCCATAATACAAGCTCGGCTTAGTTTGGGGCTAGATGATGATGTGTGAAAATGTTCAGCATTATTTATAACTAGCTTCTGCCTACGGCTTCGCCCGGATAAAAAGTAACCTATGTGTTATTCTGATGCATAAGCTATATTACTGTAAAGTTTTATCAAAATCCGTTCAGTAGTTTTTGCGTGAAAGAGGAACAAACATCCTCACAATCTTTCACGTTTATAATATTAGTAGGATTTTATTATTTAACTTTTTTCATAGCATTTGAAAAGCTTACGTTGTATCTCCATTTTCCATCCATCCTCGTGAGTAGAGTGCGGCAGACTTGGCTGGACTGATCTGCAAGACATCACCCGACCAGAGTCTTCCACTGACGGCACGAAGGTCAGGATACTGCTGGTGATATTGCCGTCTGTTGATATCTGGCGGTAGAAATACATGAATGAACCATCAACAGTAAAAGTAAAAATGCTGGACATTTTCACAGCATCATCTGACCCCAAAGTAAACAGAGCATGTAGCTCCCGCATGGCAATATACTGCTTATATACATATTTTTTGTTAAAAAAAAACTTATTATACATAGAAAACAACCAGACCCGAGACAAATATTTGCAGATCACACAATCACGACTTTTGTGGCGCGGTGGGTGAAGGCCCGCTGAGGCGCAGAAGGTTGCGGCTTCGATTCCCGCTGCGAGACAAATATTTGTCTCGGGTCTGGGTGTTTAAATATGTATATATTTACAAATAAAAGTATATAAGTAGTATATCAGTCATGTAGTTCCCATAATACAAGCTCTGCTTAGTTCGGGGCTAAATGATGCTGTGTGCAAAATGTCCAGCATTTTTTTTTACACATTAGTCCCGCGACGGAATGTTCAAACAATCCTGTTTGGATGTTCATTACTAGCTACTGGCTACGGCTTCACCCGTGTGGTGGATACTATGCGGGCGAAGGGCGACCTTCAGATTGTACATAGGATATATTTATTTCGTTAAAATATTTTCCTGTTTCGTGTAATATGGGTGGCTAAAAAGTCGCGTTCGTAGAAACGCATTCGCTCGACCGTTTTTTCGTCAAATTATGTTGGAAAATTGTACGAAAATATTTTAACGAGGTGAAATATCCTATTTCCAACAAGGGGGCTAGACAAATACCACTTTCTATTGACGTTAACGCCTGCGGAAAGATAAAATTGTATGGAGATGACATTTGCTGCGGAAATGTCACGTGACACTTCCATCCAATTTTATCTTTCCGCAGGCGTTAACGTCAAAAAAAAAAGGGTTATTTGTCTAGTCTCCCTGAAGGTCCAATCTGAATATTGGTGAAATAACTTTGAAATCGATTAGTTTCGAAGGTTAAAAAGGAAGGTACATCCAAAATTTTGGTTTCGTACATCCAAAATTACTAACTTTACCTATGTATAATATTAATGTAGATATTATTTCGATTCAAAATCAGTAAAGAATAATCTAACGGCCTATTATATAAAAATAACTTCACAGTTCAATTGTGATTCTATGATCGATTTCAAGCCTTATTAGTAATCTATAATGCATCGATAGGCAGGCAACAATCGTAAGTGGCACAGTGCTGAGACAACAGCTGGGTCATTTCATACAAATTTAATATTAGCATTTACCAATGTCACCTCTCAACGTGTAAACAAACATGAAATCAGAAATCAGAATATTTATTTGTATGAATTTAGGTCAGCTAATAGATACATGATGATACAATTTTTATAGAATATGTAGTAGTCTATGAATTATTATCTGTAATTTGTAAGGTTAGGTTATGTAAGTAGATAAGTATATGTAATTGTGTTTATTTAGGGAATAGTGTTTAAGTTTTATTAATAGATTAGCTCTAGCGTATCATTTATAATTTTTCTTATATTCATGCACTACCTCAAGACTCTTCTCCATTAACACAACGGTTAGCTGGAAGATAATGCTATCTAGCATTAAGTTCGCCTATGTACAGTACTTTATAGTTGTGCAATAAATAATTTTCTATCTATCTATCTATATAGGCCCTTATATTCTACCATCCAAATGGTGTGAAAATGTTCAGATTCATATTCATTTATTCATGCTCAAATGTACATCAGCTTAGGTGTTACATCAAAGTAGCTGTAGGGGAGTACATGGACCCTGTAAGGGCGCTGCAAGTTCAGTTAATATTTATTTAAAATGAGATAATACTAATAACAAAATCGTAATTATGAATGTCAAATAATACATAAAAAATAAATTTAAAAAAATAAAATAATCTTACTGTATAAATTGATCTAAAATAACCTATCTACCTACTTATTCCTACCAATGTCAATAGGTAGATTGAGAATCATATTACATAAGAAAAAATATAAAATATCAGTACTTATGTGGGATTGGTAAATGAAACGAGGGGGCTTTTGGCAACGAAATTACTCGGATATATTGTTCTTTACAGGGTTTAATAATTTTATTAGCGGACGCGCAAAAAAAACTCACTCACTCACTCTTCCATCAATCCCTTTCTTTACAATCATTCCGTTCAAAAACAATAAAGTTAGTACGTACAATGCTTTTTTAATCCTACACTTATGCCCTAACGTTTGAATAAATGTCAATAACTTTTACCTGCCTACCATAAACAACTTAATCTAATAAAATTCACTCCTAGTTATTGGTCATAATATCATGTCAGTCAAACAGTTTAATTGGATTCAAAATGGAAGAATGAAAATGACAACAGTGGCGTTGTGGGTCAGTAGCTAAGACGTAAAATATGAGGGTTCGATTCCCGTAGCGGGATAACTGTACCATGGTACCCGTATTTTCTGTTATCCACGATACACGGAATCCTAGTGTGAGGTTAAGACTATGTATGTGTTTATTTATGTATGGTTTAAAATTGTGTGACACATGATGTTTTTTTGATATGTGACATCAATAGAACATCGGGTATCCAAGATCTTTGATATCAACCTACTTGGAGTTTGACAGAGTTTGATCTGCGGAAAGGAAGGATGGCGGTAAACATTTATGACATGATTACTGATTAAATATGATTTGTGCTCTACTCAGCGCAGCGCCATCTATTTCCAACGCCGAAAGCTTGATACGAGAATTCCGTAAAAACCCCTCATGTAAACTAGCTATTTCCTTAGCACTGTGGCGGTGCCTAATGATAGGGTGCTATTGTACTGTCAATAACAGTCGGAACGAAATCAGAAGGTTTGTTTGTATGTAATCAGGCATCAGAGGTCGCTGACACTTTGAGGATGGGAGTAGACTTGCTGTAGAGCATGGGAAAGGTTACAGGTTCACGATCTTTTGCAATAAGGGTTCTTAAAACAGAAAGCACACGGCCCATCAGATGGTAAGCGGTTACTGTCGCGTACTGTAGATATCTTGTAACGCCAGGGGCAATGCTGAAGCGTTGCGTGGCCTAAAGACAAGAGTTGAAAGCCTCATGTATCTGTTATTTTTCCAGCAACCGTACTTTTCAAACCAGAACAAAGCATTTCAAGCATTAAATAAATAATGCTGGACATTTCTCACACAGCATCATCTAGCCCCAAACTAAGCAGAAGTTTGCATTACTAATATTATTGTACTGCTTACTGTATTGCTTATTGCCATCCTTTCTTTCTTATTGCTTATTATTTACTGTATTGCTTATTGTAGACTACTTATATATTTTTTTTTGTAAAAACATACATATTATAAATAGAAAACACCCAGACCCGAAACAAATAGTTTTAGGTCAAACAAACATTTGTTCCGCGGCTGGAATCGAACCCGCAACCTCCTGCGTCTCAGGCGGGCCTTTGCCCATTGCGCCACAGAGGCTGTCATAACAGCTTGGCGGTAGAAATAATACTTCTCCTTTCCTTACTGGTAAGGTAATGGGACCGTCAGCCTTTTATTATGCACTTAAATTTTTGTCCGTAAGTGGATTTAAATAAAAATAAACAAGTTTTTTTTTTGTAAAATTTTAGAACTCTCCACATATACATCGATCGTCGTCCAAGGCAGCGCCCCCTAGTGACCTTTCTAAGAATCATTCTTATAGTCATACAAATCGAACCATATTTCAATATGGCTAACTACAGAAAAATAACTTTCTTTAGTGTCTAATTATCTTTCCTCACTATTTATATCGTAGCCTCTGCTCACGGCTTTGCCTGGTAGCCGGATAAATAGTAGCCTATTTGATACTCTGATGTATAAGCTATATTACTGTAAAGTTTTATCAAAATCCGTTCAGTAGTTTTTGCGTGAAAGAGTAACAAACATACATCCATTTACACAAACTTTCGCGTTTATAATAGTAGTAGGATAGGATAGGATTTTCCCGAATTGATACAGATCTAGGTATGTTCTCAATTCGTTTTCTGTGTTTAATTTAAACGTCAAACTCAACATTCATTTATTCATTAAAATCACAAGGATCACTTTGAAACGTCGGTTTTATCTATTGCCTGTTCCTCCGCGACCACAATTACATTGTGCTTATGAGATTGTAAGATAACTTACTACTCTACCGTTTTCTAAATTCACGGACCGACCAATCCGACGAGCTATAAATAGTTAACGAGTAACATTGTTCCCGGCATCTGGTGTTCTTGGTAAACAGACGCAGGTGACTTCAATGTTTTGAGAATTCTCGCTCAGATAGGAGAATTACTGAAAATAAACTACGGACTGTAACAGTGCCTAAAGCGTGAGTGACACGCTATAGGCATATACTCGTAAGTAGCATCCTATCCTACTACCTACTAATATTATAAACGCGAAAGTTCTTGAGGATAGATGTTTGTTACTCTTTCACGCAAAAACTACTGAAATGATTTTGCGATTGAAACTTTACAGTAATATAGCTTATACATCAGAACAACACATAGGCTACTTTTTATCCGGGTACCACGCGGGTGAAGTCGTGGGCAGATGATAGTGCTTCATAGATTTCAGGCATGTTATGTTTCGGGGTTAGCACCGCCCGAGCGAAGCGTTTACTGCTTGCAAGTCATATTGCAAGCAGTAAACGCTTAACACAGGGCCGTACAAAAAAAGTTATGTTCAGATGTATCTCTGACTACCCCTATTTGGTATCATCAAATATCTACGCACAGAGTATCTGAGGATGTCCATCATGGGGAATACAGTCGTAAAAGTGTTTTTGTTGGGTAATTTTCTCTGCGTTCAAATCGAATTCTCCTTATTTCCTTTAATCCCAAAGCATACATATTAAAAATATTTATGTACACATGTATTTATAGATAATGGATGTGCAATTACTTATTAATGGACCGGAAATATATTTGGCATGTTCGATTGTTGTTTTATTTAATAAAATGGTCACAAATCGACTGCTATTATTACGGTCCAATACGCAAAGCCATTTGGGACACGCTGTGTGGAAACAGCTTCGTGCTTGTTTGTTTATCAAAATCGTTGCCGTTCTCGAGGTATTTTGTGGAAACAAAATAAACAATATAGTATTTAAGAACATTCTCTTAACTTATGATCCTTATAATTAAGAAACTTAACTTATAAAATCTATCTGACCGACTGACTGATTTTTCAACGCACAACCAAAACTAGAAAGCTGTAAATTTGGAATATAGGTTTATTTCGTACCGTTAGCATGTGCTGAGAATGGATTTTTGGAAATTTCCACTTTAAAGGGGGGAAAAATGGAAGCATGAACTTTGTATGAAAGTCGGTTCTTTAAAGTTAGAAACATGAACATTTAAATTATAGCTACTGAGCATAAATAAATTATATCGGGTTTCAGGGTTTTTGGATTTCCATGCCTTTGAAGATCACAAGTCTACTTACAGTTTCTGTAATAGTCTTAAGCCTGGTGCCTCCTTTCCACCAGGATATGGTGGGCTTAGGCCTGGCACCCACAGCTTGGCAGATCAGTTCTGTGCTCTGCCCTGCCACAAGCGGCCGTTTACCACCTTGAAGTCGGACCCAGAGCGGTCGCACTGCGAACAAAGAAAAGCTAGATTATTTAATGCAAAAAATATCATTGTTTGCTGGAAGAAAACTCTTGTTAGCGTTAAGCTCGCCTTTGTACATATCCTATATGATTTTTGTCTGTATTTACTGTGTGTACAATAAATAATCCTACTATAATATTATAAACACGAAAGTTTGTGAGGATGGAGGTTTGTTACTCTTTCACGCAAAAAATACTGAACGGATTATGATGAAACTTTACAGTAATATTACTTAACTTTACCTAAATATGCGTTGGAGGGGTTAAAGAATTACGTTATATTTTTTTGCCTACCTATTAACGTATACCTACTAAAACGATCTACTTTTGATATCATTTTAGAATATTATTACGACTATACCACGTACTTTACTATTCTATATTAATTCTATACTTTTGATATTTTTATAATTTTTATGTTCTCATGTAAGTGACTTATGGGAATAAAATCTTAAGCCTTAAAATATAGCTTATACATCAGAATAACACATATGCTACTTTTTATCCAGGTAAATCGCGGGCGAAGCCGTGGGCATACTCCATACTCAGTAAAGGATATCATAAAGTATTGTTAAAACTTTTGTGATCAGTAATACTAGTCTATACTAATAAAGAGTAATAATAATTTATTCCATAATTCAGATAATTTGATCCATAATTTATTAGTAAGTTACATAATCTCATGTGTTAGTACAATTCCTTATTAAAAATACGTTCATTCATTTAAATTCAATAATATCATCATTATTCATTAATGTCCCGATTCAATAGGCTTCTTTATATAATTCTAGTAAAGAGGTAAAGTTTTTAAGTAGGAAGTTCTAAACTACTCATCCGATTTCAAGAATTCTTTCACCAATATTTAAAATGGACTTTCAGTTGACATAGGCTATATATCATCCCGTTAAAATAAAGGGACTTTTCGTTTAGACTAATTTAGCTACGTAAGTCGAGGAAAAATCGGTCGGTATTATATCCGGATACGATTCTTCATCATGACATCCTCAGATCCATACTCTTCTCATCACTTATCATAGTTAAAGAATTTGAATTTGTATAATTATTAGCCACTGCTTGGCCTGCGTTATACTCGGATTAAATGTAGTTATTCTAGGTCACGAACAATTCAAATTTAATCCAAATTGGTCTAGCCGTTACAGAGATTGTTAGCAAATATCCAAACATTGGCATTTATAATATTCGATGGATAGAATAATCTATACTTATAGATACCAAGTTTGTTTATTTTTTTTTGAACACTGGAACTAACAGTCGGATTTGGAAAAAAATATTTTGGTAGTTTAATTCTTGAGGAAGGCAAATAATGCTGGACATTTTTCACGCAACATCACCTAGCCCCAAAGCAGAGCTTGTGTTATGGGAACTACATGACTGATATACAACATATATATATTTTTGTAAATACTGACATATGTTACATAGAAAACATCCAGACCAGAGACAAATATTTGCATACATTTTTCCCGCGGCGGGAATCGAACACGCAACCTTCTGCGTCTCAGGCGGGGCTTCGCCCGCTGTGCCACAGAGGTTGTTTATATTAAAAATCACGATACGATCCTTAGGAGTCGAGCAAAAAGAAAAAAAGCCAGAAAGAACGCTAAGCGAAAACGAAGTAATACCGCAGCCGAGCAATGCGTAGCGGGAGATCCGGGGCCTATATGAATAAAAACAGATGGTTCTTTCGACTACCTTCTCTTAAATTACAATAAACTTTTTTTAGCTTTATTAAATAATTCGATGCGCCCTACATCCATTAGTAATGGATCAAATTAAACTAATTTTAATAATTCGTGTCTAACATCAATCAACGAAAATGAATTCAATATAACCCTTGTTCCAACATGAAAGTGGTTATATTTTAGTTACAATATAATGGATTTTTAGTTCATGATAAAGTATTATCATAACTATAAAGCATAACTATTTTTAAGCTTATCGTGTGTTGGTTAATACTTTTTATACTTTTTTTAATTCTTTGACTAGGTAATGTTCTTTTTCAATGAGTTCACCTGTTCAATTGGCACCATATTACTGTTGAAAAAAGGATCATAAAAAAACCAAGCAGAGTATTTTGCCTCATTCTTCAGAGCTTGGTCATGCGTAAAGAATCGGCGTGAATTCACTTTAAAATAATAAACTTATATCCTATCCTATCCTATATCCTACTAATATTATAAAGGTGAAAGTTTGTGAGGATGTTTGTTACTCTTTCACGCAAAAACTACTGAGCGGATTTTGATGAAACTTTACAGTAATATAGCTTATATATCAGAATAATATATAGGCGACTTTTTATCCGGGTACCATGCGGGCAAAGCCGTGGGCAGAAGCTAGTAGTTTATATTTAGGGATTTTAGTATGTTTTACTCCAAACGGTTTTATGCACAGTAGAGCGTATTTATAATATATGCATCTATCTATAACTGTACGTAAAATTTTGAGTGGATAGAGCATTAGGAGTAAGTATCTCAAAAAATCAATATACGAAGAAGAATTCGTAAAGTGATTGATATTTTCTAGCCAAAAATGTAAAAGATTTGAATTATCATAAGTTCTATATTCGTCATATTGGTAGAGATTTTGTGGAAAAAAATTCGTTTAACTTTTTAACTTGACGTAGACATAGACATAACATTGAACTGCCCTTTCAAAGGTGTTTCCTACACAAATCGATTTAAATCTCATACGTAGTCAGACGTAGTAAAATCCGTTCAGTAGTTTTTGCGTGAAAGAATAACAAACATCCATCCTCACAAATTTTCACGTTCTACACAAATCGATTTAAATCTCATACAATCAAACCCATAATACCTCTTATCAGCCTTCATAAACTCACACCCTTTATACTATACCCTTCAGTTTAAAACAAAAAACGACCCTTTTTAATTCACCGGTAGAACCCATGCCCTACTTGTTGCCAACAAAGGGTACGATTTAAAAGGTCTCCCCATCTTTTTTGTTTGGACCACTTAAGACAATTAACCGGAGTTTTTTTGTTGCCCACCCTTTTGGGGTTCCGTCCGGTCCATGAGCGAAACGGAAGGGGTTGGAATCGGTTGTTTTGAGTAGTACTTGTTTTGTTAATTAATTTAAGACTGTTTGTTAGGTTTACAGAGGGTGAATTTTTGATGATAGTTGAAATTGTAATTTTATTGAAGAAGCTCTTGAGATTTTAATAGACGGTTTGAACCTGTCAATTTCAGCCGGTTGTCGTGCACTTCTTTGAATATTAAGTTTCTTTACAAATACCCCAAATCAATCTTCCTATATTTTCTAAAGATTTTAGGAACACAATTTTCTAATTATTAGTTTTGATAAGCATTATTACTTAGTTTTTATAAGCAGTTTGGAAGAAACATTTTCTTTATACAGAACCCAATCAACTAAAACAATATTCAATTAATTTATCTGAGAGTTAATGTTTTTTAACCTAACAAAACCTTTCTGTCGCCATAATAGAGTCTAATTTTGCATAATGTATGCCAATTGGATTTAATAAATAACCTAGTGTGAACGGTTAAGTACGAGTGCGAATTCAACGCTTTGAAGGGCTCTTCCGATTTTGATAAGGGCCAAACTTATAGAGGTGTTTGTTAAAAAGAACAATAATTTAAAAGGTGTTCGATCAAACCGGTCAGAAAATGAGAAGCTGATTAAAACGATATGAAAGCGAAAGAAGTAGACGTGCATCTACGGATCAAAAGACCGAATATAAATTTGAGTTTTTGTATAATAGGGAATAAAGTCATGAGCATGTTTGTTTCTAATGAAAGATATTAATTTATATTTATTTTTATTAATACGCGGGACAATGTTTGTATGATCTGCAAATATTTGTCTCTGGTCTGGGTGTTTTCTATATATAATACTAGCTTCTGCCCACGGCTTCGCCCGCGTGGTACCCGGATAAAAGGTAGCCTATGTGTTATTCTGATGTATAAGCTATATTACTGTAAAGTTTCATTAAAATCCGTTCAGTAGTTTTTGCGTGAAAGAATAACAAACATCCATCCTCACAAATTTTCACGTTTATAATATTACTAGCTTCTTCCCACGGCTTCGCCCGCGTGGTACCCCGATAAGAAGTAGCCTATGTATTATTCTAATGTATAAGCTATATTACTGTAAAGTTTCATCAAAATCCGTTCAGTAGTTTTTGCGTGCAAGAGTAACAAACATCCATCACAAACTTTCTCGCTTATAATATTAGTAGGATAGGATAGTAGGGTTTACAAAAAAAAGCATATACGTAGTATAACGGTCATTTAATTCCCATAATACAAGCTTTGCTTAGTTTTGGGCTAGATGATGCTGTGTAAAAATGACCAGCATTATTTATTATTTATTTAATGTTTTACAATCCATTTATAATGTTAACGTATAAGTAAAGTTAGTTAATAAATAACTGACCAGATTTATTGTGTAGCGTTACTCAAACTAATTTTACTAAACCAAGTGTACTGTTTAGTTCCTACGGTGAATAAATGAGTATGAATCGCTATAAAAATATTTTCTAGAACTCCTGTCTTTAAAGTGTTACGCCCAGATTCTTTAATACAACAGTAGCTAAAGGAATCTTAATCTTAACTTCAAATTAATTAATTAAATTATCAAATTTCACCGTCGGATCAAATTGGTCCGAAGATCTAAAACTTGTTAACATGAAATATGAGCTGTGTCGGTTGGGTTCCCTACCCTAGTGCTTGGACTGATAATACTGATTAAAGTTTCAGTCTTGGTATCATACTTTTGCAGGTTTAGGGCAAAATTGCAACTAGAAGTGGACATTTCCTTTATTTTTCAGAAACAACCAATAAAAATGGAAGACTTTTTTATACAATTCAAGTGCCAAAAAAGCATACGGCAAACATGTTGTGAAGCGGTTACCGTAATCTATAGACGTTTGTAACATCAAATATTTGTCTCGGGTCTGGGTGTTTTCTATGTATAATATGTACGTATTTACAAGAAAAAAAAGTATATAATGAATATATCAATCATGTATAATTATTATAAGTTACGGGTCTTTATCGCGTTTACCTTTTTTATTATTTTCCCGACGTTTCAACTGTATTGCAACACCTGTTTATCACGGGATTCCAAGACGCAGAGAGTCTGTAGCCGTCTTTACGATTAAAATTTGGGTACTTCTTTATTTCAATCGCTTCACGAACCGTTCTCTTACAATATTGGCGTTCACTGGATAGCACCTTAGGGTCATGAAGCTCGATCCAATGGTTTGGTCCTGAGTCCACAAGGTGCTCCGCTATGGCCGACTTGTTTATCTGGCGATTTTTGAAATGAGGGTAGTTGCGGTTACTGCCTTGATTTCTCGACGGTAGCTCCGTATACTCCAGTCATCCCGTGACCACGGCTGTTGCAATACAGTTGAAACGTCGGGAAAATAATAAAAAAGGTAAACTCGATAAAGACCCGTTAAACTTATAATAATTATGTTATCTAATCGCGAAAGTTTTAAAAATACTATCAATCATGTAGTTCCCATAATACAAGCTCTGCTTAGTTTCGGGCTAGATGGTGCTGTGTGAAAAAAAAATGTCCAGCATTTTTTATATTTATTACATGCGCGTTACCCTAAGCTATAACGGGTGAATAGTCTAATGTGCCTGTAATTTCACCGGCATCCATACTTTTTAAACCGGAACACAGTAATAATAATAATAATAAAAAACATTTATTTTCTCTCACAAAGGTTTCTTAGAGTAGGTATGGGTCCTTAACTATTTGAGATGCAAAACTAATAAAAAGAAAACCTGTTTTGTGAGAAGCTGGTGCCTGAGATAGGTTTTGAAAAAAACCTGTAATTACAGGTCACCAGTGCTCCCACTCCGCGGATTTTACCTTTACCATATAATGAGGGAAAGAGATTGTCTAATTGTCTAAAAGATGTTGCATTATTATATATATTATGTAGGTAAGAATATAAACAATAGGCTAGTAAGGATAAAAATAAGGTAGGTACATACTAATTTAGAGCAGATTACAGACAAGTTAAGAGAGTGATTATTTGTATAAGGCGTGTTGAGTTTATGTGTGCAGAGTGTGTGAGTGTGTGTAAGAGTTTGTGTGTGTGTGATTAGTGGAAAGTATGCAAGAGATCAAGTAGGTATGAGTGAAGATAATGTTATCAGTACTTCCCCGGTCTAGCTCTTTCACTATGAGCTCTACTACTTCTAAAAATGTCTACTATTTGAGTGCTATTTTCTTCTGTCATCCTTTCCTATCCTACTTTTATTATAAACGCGAAAGTCTGTGAGGATGGATGTTTGTTACTCTTTCACGCAAAAACTACTGAACGGATTTAGACGAAACTTTACAGTAATATAGCTTATAAATCAGAATAACACATAGGCTACTTTTGGTCCGGGTACCACGCGGGCGAAGCTGATGTAACACCTAAGCTGATGTACATTTGAGCATGAATAAATGAAATGAAATGAAAATAACCAGTGACGATGGAAGATCGATCCATTTTGTCTACCCCAACCCTACCTTTCGAAACTTTCCCAAGTTATTCCATATTTCATTTATTGTTAGGCACCACCCGCAGTTTTGTTTCCTACTTTTTGACTCAACAAAACCTTTTGAGTGTTTGGAATATTTATGGCATGAGTTTGCATTTCATTGTGTACCTTCACCACATTGGTTCTGTCGAAGTGTAGGAAGTATTGGGCGAAGCGACGCGCGAACAGAGAGCTGGCTCTTATCTGGCTCAAAGTGGCAAAACTGTCAGCATTTTGGAGACGATATTGATCTGGATCAGCTGACTTATTTATAGATCGTTTGCAACGGTCTTTAGATAGCTAGCTGTTTCTGTATTCTTTGTATTTACCAACTTGTATGTATGTAGTTGTTAAAAAAAAATGCTATCTCTGGAAGGACTATCTATATTATCTCTTCTTTATATATTGACTAAAACTTGCAGCGTCCTGACAAAGTCTATGTACTTAACTAGAGCTACTTTGATATAACACTCAGGCGGATGTAGGGTAGATTGCGTACTAAGGACAGTTGATATAGTGGTAATATATTGTGAATAGTTAATGCTAAGCCAGGGGTGCAGGACAAATAGTTTTGATGCTATGAACGACAAAAGAAAAAAAAAACAATTGTACCCGGTCTTCCCTATAGTTGAATGAATAAATGAAATATGACCCCGCCCCATGGACTATTTTAAAGGTTTAGGGAAGTCGGTGGATGGAGGTAGCACAAGACCGTTCGACATGGCAGTCTTAGGAGGCTGCGATGTGTATGCAGTGTGGTCGGTTTCCCTCACGAGTTAGCGACATTCGCTTGAAGTGCGAACCACATGTGTGGTTTGCACGAGATGTATAAAAAATATTCTTCTTACTTCTCGAGCAATGAAATCGAGCCAACTAGTTTAAGTCCTTTTTTGTTTAAGGGCAGATTCTGTTTATGACAGATTCTGCATATTGCAGAAGTGCAATGAAATAAAAATATAGTACTTAGTCTTACTTGATTTTTCACTAAAATAGCTTGCTACAACTACAAGTGGAGATGGGCAGGGCACTTTGCTAGATAGGAGAATAGATGGACCAAAGCAGCTGTGGAATGGTGCTCAAGAGATATGCGGTGGCCTTGAGGCAGACCACCTACCCGGTGGTCAGACGGCATAAGAGCCAGGAGTGGCGTAATAGAGAAGCTTCTACTCAGCAGTGTTACCAGCTGATTAAATAGACAGATAAAGCACAAACTAAATTGCCTACCTACAAAACAGATTCAACATTATTTTCAAATGGATAGTATTTGGCACACGTTATTCATAAGGGAATATCTGCATTCTGAAAGCATCGAAGATGCATTATCAATGCTCCTTGGAGAGAACGAGAGAAAGATTCTTGCTTTATGTGTAGAACAGAATAGAAAGCATTTTTGAATCGAAATAAAATTTCAATTATCATTAACAAACTGGAAAAATCTGACGCAGGGCATTAGGTAATGCTAAGTTGTAATGCCCGGCGTTGCCCCAGGTGTAGAAAGCGTCCATAGGTTACGGTAACCGCAGGTAGGCCATGTGCTTGTTTTCCAGCTTTGTTGTAAAAAAAAAATATTCCGTAGCCTTGTTCCTTGCAATACTCTCTCCGCGGTAAATATTTTATGTATGTATGTTCCATATTCAGTTTAATTTATTTAGGCCCTTTCAGTTAATGTACATGAATAAAACATCGTATTGGCAAATGTAAAAGCAATAAAATTTGATTTTAGTAATACCATGTTGTTCTTATTCTTTCGGAAAGTTATTTCTAACTGCGATATGTAACGAAAACCCTGTAGGATAGAGGAGCATGCATCGCTGGAAAATTCCGAATAAATAAATTAAATTAATAAATAATGCTCGAAATTTACCACACAGCATCATCATTATATTCATATTTTTGTAAATACATAGTATGTACTTATTATACATAGTAAAACACCCAGACCCGTCCGTATAATATTAAATCAGTTGATACTACCAAAACTATACCACATTTATACAAGTTCCGATAAAATAGTCCAAGATTAAAAAGAGCGGATGAAAAAGTTATATTCCAGAGTTACAGATAATTTTATTTAAAAATCAGTGTGAAAACGTCCATATATTTGTGTATTCCGCTTATGCGTATACAGTTTCATGGAATCGGTTCGCTTTTTTTTAAGATATCGAATTTTGTAAGATTGTATGAAGATGCATGGAATAAATGCTCTTAAATCTAGGAGTTAGCTATTTTTTGAGAGAAGTGAAATAAATAAAACAAAGCCCATGAAGGAGTTTGTTCAAACAAACGTTGCATTTATGTAAAACATCATCATTTATAAAAGACTCACATAAATACAAATTGCCACGACCATAGAGAGAGGCAATTTCTGTATTCTTTGTTTGGGCACAGACAAACACAAAAGTTCTTCTGGAAAATTTACACTTATATTTTCGAAGGAAGCGTTTGTGAAAAAAACATCGAGCTAGAAAACCGACTTAGCATGATAACGTGATTTCTTTCAACTTAATGAGCTTTTGTTAATAAGAAGTATCGATATATTTATTGGTATTTGAAGGGTACCTTTCTACGATATAAAATAAATTATGTTGCATTGTGTTCTTCACTGAGGCACAAAGTTGAAAAAAATATGACAGTAATTTCGCGCATTACTGTTTGGCGACTGAAATAGGCATGGCAGTTATAGGGTTAGTAAAAAGATAAGATAAATACTCTTTAAGATTCTCCACACAGCACATACCCCCGGTAATCACGGTCGATAATAACGCAATCCTTTTTGTATTAGATAGGTAACACACGAACTTACACACCGCTGCAATAATAACGCCGATAAAAGAAGTAGGACGCAAAATTTCATTGCGATAATAACGCAGCATTTAGCAAATAACTTTGGGCCATACTTCGAACGATAATATTCCATCCCCTTTAACATGCTTCTGGCGTCGACTGTACGATCGCCGGCAGAAGTTTATCAACCTGTCAATTAAGAGTTCTTTAGATTATCATCTCGCGGGGTTGTGTATGTGATGATTGTATCACTCGAAATGAGATGCGAGTAGGGATGTTCGTTAAATAGGTAAGAATATATCGATAAATTGACAAGAAAAGATGTGAGATATCGATAAATTCACGTTTGTGGCTTTTTAACCGATGTGAAGTTGACATATTTTTGAACCAGGTATAGCGGATTTAATTTAAAGCATTTGCATAAAGATATCCCGAAAAGAGTAGGGTGTTGTATATTTCTAGGTTGAAACATATTTTTGTGTTTGATAACTTATTTTTTTTTAAATTTTGTGATTTGTAAAATAAAAACATATATTGAAGGAGACCTTTGTCCAACAATGGACTAATGTGGGCTGATGACAATGATTATAAAAGAGAAATAATAAGTCAAGCCACACATTTCTTTATTGGCCACGTGATCAAACGGAAAATGAGATAGCCTCTAATAAACTAATTCGTCTTTTTTACAACTCCAACTAAATATTCTATAGAAAGCGTCAAGTAATCAACAATCTCCGTCTTGGATAGGTTAGGCTATTAGGTTTTTTTTAATTACCACTCAGAAAAGGAGGATTGCTATCCGAACTTTACCCAACAAACTTGGGTTTAAAATAAATAAAACCGACCGGTTAGTCATATATTAATATTTTAGAAGTTTACTGCTTGAATGCATGTTACAAATTTAGATGCTAAAAAATAACCACCATGCTGAGTTGTATTTAGAGTAGCTTATATATCATTCAGATGCTCGTTAATTGTGGCTGACTTTAATTTAGAAGGCAATGTAGATTTTTAGAGGCGAATAATGATATTCAAAAGAAGTCTGTTTAATTAGCACCCATTATAAAATATATACAATAGCCAAAAACTTACATCTTAAGCATACACCTAACTTACACCTATGAATCTTTTAAAATCGATTAAACGTCAAAGATTAATGGAAGCAAGCTCCCGTTTTTTGCGCACCGACTAAACTTCGAGTTTTTGTTTTTCAATGGTAGACTTGCCTAAAAGATAGTCTGGAAACGAAACTTCGACGTTTATCGACACATCGATATCGATAGATTTCCGAACATCGCTATAGAGCTTTTCGGCGCTTTTTAGAGATTTATGAGCGCGTCCAATTTTGCGGTAATCTTTTGGAAGCTGGTGTCAGTTTTTTTATGTCGAACTAGAGCTTTTACACTAACGAACGCTTTGTTTGGCTAGAAAGCGGGTAGAATGCACTACTGTTTGACATTTCGTTTTGACCGACAATGTATAGCAGAAGGAAGGTTTTGCCATAGTACAAACAAAAGCACACACGCTTACGAAACTAATCCCCATGCGTTCCTTCTAGTTGGTGCGGATACCAACTAGAAGGTTGTCAGAAGCAAGTCCAAACATTTGTTACATGCTCATATCTTGCATAGTACTTAGCATTCAACGTAACAGGCTGCAAGTCATTGCCGCTTTTTGGCTTTAGTATTCTTGTTTATATAACTCAAATAAATATGACTCTCCGTTCATATTGTAAAAACGGGAATTTTCACGTACTGCACTATCGGTGAAGGCACCGACTAAATTTCGACTCATTCCGAGAGTCTTCATCAGGGTGAGTGGTTGCGACTTTCTCCTTCCGCGTCGCGCCATGCACTAGTGCAGTACGTGAACATTCCCGTTTTTACAATATGAATAGTCAAGTTCACGATAGTTTTTGGAATAAAAACGACTCTCCGTGTTTGTATGGGATGTAATTAAAGACTTTCAAAGATATACTTTCTCATACCCACGACCACAACGAGTTAGGTAGGCACAAGGTAGGTAGTGATTTTAGTATAGTGTTTTTTTTATTTTTAGTATCTATTTAGTACATTTTTTTTCTTTTCTTTGTAAACTTTATGTCAAATAAAAATATTTTCGCTCTTCATCCTTTCGTTATATTTCCATGAACATTGTAAATGTATGAACTAGAAAAGCACTTTTTAAATTGGCAGTGTTGGCTACGCCTAATTTATTTCCAATAAGATTACGGAAAGTACCTACATCATTAAAAATAAGTATTAAATTCATCGTGTAATCGCATCAGAGCGGAGAAAGAGGCCGTAGATACACCGGCCACGAGAACGAAAGAGATAGAAGACTAATATGCAAGTCACTGATAAATACATTTTGAGGGTAATGATACGTCAATCATAAAGATGAAATGATAATTTTAGCCTAGCTTAATATTATTTAATATTGAATGTTATTTTAGGCTTATCATGGGATGGCGTGATGAATTATCTCATCATCATCATCATCATCATCAGCCTATATTAGTCCACTGCTGGACATAGGCCTCCCCTAATGAGCGCCATAGCGCCCTGTCTTCAGCTTGCCGCATCCAGCATCTGCCTGCAGTCTTTCGCAGATCGTCATCCCACCTGGCCGGAGGGCCGTCCTACACTACGTTTACGTATTATGAATTATCTAATCATCTAATATTATGTTGAATACAACTTGATTTTTAATATCCAAGAAAATAGATATTCAGGGGGAATTCTAGACTTTTTTTGGTTTCCGGTTTTACCGTTAAGGATTTTTAGGGAGGATTTGTGAAGTAACCGATATCAACGCATACAACCTGTTAGTTAGCGGTTACCGTAACCTATGGACGCAAAACCAGAGGTATAATGCTGGACATTTTCACACAGCATCATCTAGCTTTAAGGTATCAATCACACCGACCCTGAGACATAACGGATGAAAAGTCTCATGGACCTGTAATTTCACCGACACTTGCCTTCAAACTGAAACACAGCAATGCGAGTATTACTATACTTGGCGGCAGATATAGGTAGGTACCTATATCTGCCGCCAAGTACGCCAAGTACCGTACCTATTAGGTACGGTGGTAGTACTTCCACGGAAGAGTTTTTCACAAGGAGCTACATCTAATTCTTAGAACATTCTTTGAAATTCTTATATTCTTATTTCTTACTAGCTATACCCGCGAACGAAGTCGCGATTGCCATCAATCTTTAAATTACCTCCTTTCTAACAAAAGAAGAATGAATGACATTGAACTACGCGTTAATGAATTACAACTAAGTACAAATTTTGAATTTGATCCCCTCTCCCAAGGGAACCGTGCTGAATTTCAGGATAAAAAGTATTCTACGTCCTACCCCGTAGTAGGAACTCAAATCATGCCAAGTTTCATTTAAATTCGTTCAGTAGTTTCGGCGCTATGCGCAGCCCAGATTCTGACAGACAGTATGTATTTCCAAAAATAAATTTTTGGATTCAGTATCAAATACAGAGTGCTCTTCAAAAAAAAATTCAAAATATCTTTAATGTACAGAATTTGACCTGTTATATTCTTATTATAGTATAGACTAGCTTCTGCCCACGGCTTCACCCGCGTAGTACCACGAAAATTAAAAAGTAGTTTAAGTAGTAATAGGTAGCCTGTGTTATTTTGATGTAGAAGCTATATTACTGTAAAGTTTCTACAAAACACGTTCAGTAGTTTTTGCGTGAAGGAGTAACAAACATCCATCCTCACAAATTTTCGCATTTATAACAATAGTAGGATAGTAGGATGTGAAAAAGATGGTGATATCTCTCTATAAACAGGGCTTTAAAGAGAGCTTAAAATATCTTCACACGACTAAATCTTTCTCGAAGGATTGAAAATTGTATTTTATTCACGACTGTACCAACTATGCAAAGGTTATGCACCCAAATCTTGAACTTAAGTTAATTAACGTTTAAAATAAGTGTCCCCTAACTAAGTTGGAAGTAAGTTACACACAATCAGTTTCCAAGACTTCTTACTCTGTTGGGTTTAATCAAGTCTTTATAGTTAAGGTGAGAGTTAACGTTTGTGAGGAAGGATTTTAGGGTGTTATTTTGTGAGGATGTATTAAGTTATAGAACTTACTTAACAAAACAGTGTCTTATTCAATACAGGCGTGTTTCCTGATTAACCACTGATAATTATAAGTTTAACGGGTCTTTATCGCTTTTACCTTTTTTATTATTTAAAAAAAAACTAAATAATAATTTAAAATTTATAATTATGTTAGCTAATCGCGAAAGTTAGAAAAAAACTACTATATAAATAACACTCAGAAAAAAGATAGCAAAAGTATGCATGGTTTAGAAAGATTATTAAGTACGAAAATTTAAAAAAAAAATTGTTTATTTAAAATAAGCTCAACGTCATGGATTTTCCTATTATTTTTTAGAAACTAGCAACACTCCACACTGCTTGGCAATACACCACACACAATAGCCGAAGTTGCCAATATAACACCGCTCTAAGGCTTTTGTCTCAAATAATTAAATTCACATAAGATTAAAAAAAAAACATAAAAAGACGTACATATATAAAGTCACGCCAGTTTCCCGGAGGGGTAGGCAGAGACCACGGATTACCACTTGCTACGGACCTGACATACCTCATTCGCTTCATTCATCCTCATCACATTCTTAAAATAAATAGAATAAAAAAAGGGCATGTGTTTACTTACACTTAAACAAACATACCTAGCCTAAATAATAAGTAAGTAATTAAATTAGTAGGTATAATAAGAAGGTATGTTTGTATGTGAGTAAAAAGATCGAGGACTCATCCACGCTGTTTTTCAGCCTCGCCTACTGATGTAGCTGTTGACGTCCTGGCTACCATTAAAAAGTCTATAATTGGTATGACTTAGGCCCGAATTCATAGTCGATTAGGTGCTCCCCTAGGGGACTGTTAAGGCCGCTAAGTAAAAGTTCAAGTGGGAATTCAACCTTTATGAACCCAGCCATAAGGCGAATGCTGAATGGTGGATTTCGGGGGACTGTTCAACCCCCGACTATGAATTCAGGCCTTAAACAACAAAACAATCTAACCTAACCAGTCGTAGTAGAAGACAAGCTGCCTACCTAGAGGTACATTCCCTAACAATAAGCTTTTGCATTTTTTATGATATTTATGTTCTCATGTAAGTGACTATGTCTTTATGGGAATAAACGTCTTAAACCTAAAAACAAGCTAATTGTTTTAAGGTAGCCGGCCTTTCTCTGGAACGTCTTCGGTTTGATCAGAATCAATAGTTATAGTAATTTATTTGGAAGAGTATACTGCCGTCATAAAAAGAAAAGCCGTAACTTAGTCAAAGTTGATTTCGAGATAATTGAAGTTTTGTCCAAAATGACGGCCGGCGATTTACTTAATGTTTTTTGTTATTGAACTTTATTTTATAATACGTAAAAAAAAATAGCTTTCTTTTGAATCCTATATTGTTTTGATTTTTAGATTCGTTCACTTCTTTATCTCATTTTTTCCTTTTTAATTAAGCATAAAAATCATATTTAATAAGCAATACTTCACTAAAAAGGCCTAATTTCATAGGATGTAATTACGGCTTTTCATGGAAGGAAGTCGACCTTTGTGACCACAAGCCATTGCATGTAAAGCCTTAATGGTGCAGTTATGACTTTTCTCGCCAGGAAACTAACTTAAACAAAGTTTTTAAAGCTTGTATTTTAAAGTAAAAGCACTGAAAATCAGGAACTCAAGCCTTTCATTATTTATAAAATTATATCATCAGTAATAAAATCAAAAACTCAAGCATAAATTTGTAGTCAGGTAAAGAAAATAAGACGCTAGTCACTAAAAGACTTCTAAAACGAAAGCATACATACCTCCGTAATAATTCTTTATTAAATCAATCAGACTTTAACATTTTCACTACACTTTTTACTTATTATTATAATCTAAAAAAACAATATTATTAAGATAATAAACAAAAAAACCTCCTCAAATATTATTTTGATGGAAAAATACAAAAACAGTCAATACTTAGTTGAAACTTATCTAATTAGGTAGGTAGGAACATTACCGAAAATCACATTTGACTTATTATAAAACAAAAACAATTCTAATGTAACAAAAATATCTCTTTCTAATATGTTATAGTTTTAATTATTATTTGATGATCAGTCTTCAGTCTACCAGTAGGTTTGCAGCAGCATTGTTTGTATGCAAATTTTCCCAAAAAAAAAAAATCTAATAATAATTAAAACTGTAACAAAAATATATCTTTCTAATATGTTATAGTTTTAATTATTATTTGATGATCAGTCTTCATAGTCTACCAGTAGGTTTGCAGCAGCATTGTTTGTATGCAAATTTTCCCAAAAAAAAAAAATCTGTTTGCTGGCATCAATGGGCCTAATTTTTGCAAGATAGTATTTTTGCGTTCACTCGTTATTCCTCTTGGTTCTGTATTTGTACGTGAGCAGAAAAACCTTTCTTCTCGACGGTTTTTTTCAAATATTCTAACTGTATATAATCTTGGCTGTTGAAATCGTTTTTGTAAAACATTGAAAAGCTTCCTTTTTGAAAGCATATCTCACACATATCACGTAAATATGTTCGTGGATTGGATTTTTGAATTCTGACATTGGAGGTATCATCGGCAATATTGAAAAAATCAGTAACAACCATCTGTTTTACAATAGTTTTTCTTTTATTTGTTGAAGAAACTGCGTCTGCGAAATCGTTAAAGTATTTTTTTTTTATTTTTCTTCAAGTCATCCTCTACTTGATGATGGAACTCGTCTGCGGACATAAAAGTATGTCCCGTTTCGAAATATTTTAACACGATGGTGTTGATGGTAGTCTCGTGAGAGTTTATGATGTAAATCATAAAAGAAAATAATGCCCAGTTCTTATTTAAAAAGATAACTTTGTGGCTCGATAATTGTGTCGAGCCACAAAGTTATCTTTTTAAAGTCTCTGAAGTGCTCCAAAAAGGCTTTAAACGCACAAATGATGTCATCCTTCTTCCTGCCAGAAATAACTTCATGCCATATAGCAGCAAATGTCATAATATCTGACACATCAGCTGCTGCACCAGATTGTAGCAGTTTCGCGATCAATGTCATATGTTTGTCTGGTCAAGATGTAACGTTCATGATATTTGTCAAAGTTTTTTCAGATGTCACAGTTTCTGTGACGCAATTCTTTAGAGTTTGGATTGTGAATTTCAAATTGCTCGCAAATTTCACACTCTTCATGGCCGAGCTTGATAAAATAAATATTCATTTTCTTTATTTATTTTCTGTACACTTCATAAGAAATGGGTGAATTGCTAGGATATTTCTCATTATAGTCGTTGTACATCAATTTAATCGACAATCTTCTATTAGGCGCATAACTGTGAAATGTTCGGTTCCTGTAGTGTGAAATGTTCGGTTTAAAAGTTTCAATATGGATTCTGATTACATCACGGTTTATAACTACTTTCTTGTTTGTTATTACCTCTTCTGTCAATAATTTTCGCGTCATGGTTGTTCAAAACATTTCTGACAGCCTTGTCGTTGGTCTTAATGTAGCCAAGCGTCGTAAGAAAGAAAACTTTGCAGACTGGTATTCTCTCTCCTGTTTCATTGCTTAAGTAATAAGATGGCTTGAAATGTACAATTTTGCGTATAGTCCCTTTTTTAGTCAATTTATTCTGTTCTGGCGTCAATTCTGGCGGTGATTCTCTTATATATCTGGTGCGGTTGTGAGTTCGAAATAATGAAGTCACAATCTGTATCACTTTCTAAAATTGGAGCGGGGTGTGTGTTTGGTGGCACATAGTCTTTATCAAGTACTGAATCATCTGAATCAAAGTCTTCGTCGCTGCTGTGTGAATTTGCTGTTCTCGCAATGTTATGTGGGTTACTTCTATAATAGTTGTCACCAGTAAATCCAGAGCTCGTCGATTCTTGGTTATTCCGACTTCCGACGTTTTTAGAACCAGCAGCAAATCCAGATTCCGTTTGGATATGATATGAGTTCGGAATGAAATCAGAATCTAGATCATTTTCGTTTTGTCGAGCTGAATTTAGATTGTATGTCAGTAATTCCGGAAGAATGTGAGAGTTCCGTATAAAGTCTGAATCCGAATCAACGCTCGAGATCAAGACTCGAGCGGGTTGTGTGTTTGGTGACACATAGTCTTTACCAAGTACTGAATTGAAGTCTTCATCGCTGCTGTATGAATTGGCTGTTCTCACAAAGTATTGTGAATTATTTTCTTAATTATTATGAATACCAACAAATCCAGTGCTCGTCGATTGTTGGTAATTTTGATTATGGTCGTTGTTTGAGCCAGTCGCACTCAACGCTGTAACTCGCGTGACCCAAACTAGCAACTGAACGACGAAAGGCCTCCCATGAAAGGCCTCATTTGGTAATTACGGCTTTTCATTTTAGCAAATCTAAACTGATATTTAAATTGTATCAATCTAAAAGGCCTTTAACGGGAGTTACGGCCATACAGACAAGCAAGATGTGAATACTTAAACAAAAGGCCGTAATTTTGAAATTAAGCCTTTTCAGACTTTAAAACCTCAAATTTTTACGTAGTTACGACGAAAATCGTTATGGTATCTTTTGATTCATTCGAGTTACCGCTTTATGAGTGAGGCCATAAGATAGCTTTTTGTTTGCTGATTCCGAATCTGTATCTAACTCATTTTTGACAAAATTGTAAGTTACGGCTTTTCTTCTTATGACGGCAGTATAGCACGTCGCAGATCAAGTTATTAAATACAATTTTATACTGGACAGTACCGATTTGAATATAAAAGACTAGCTTCTGCCCACGGCTTCACCCGCGTGTTACCCGGATAAAAAGTAGCCTATGTGTTATTCTGAGCTATATTACTTTAAAGTTTCATTAAAATCCGTTCAGTAGTTTTTGCGTGAAAGAGAAACAAACATCCGTCCTCACAAACTTTTGCATTTATAATATTACTTGCTTCTGCCCACGGCTTCGCCTGCGTGGTACCCAGATAAAAAGTAGCCTTTGTGTTATTCTGATGTTTAAGCTATATTACTGTAAAGTTTCATTAAAATCCGTTCAGTAGTTTTTTCGTGAAAGAGAAACAAACATCCGTCCTCACAAACTTTTGCATTTATAATATTACTTGCTTCTGCCCACGGCTTCGCCTGCGTGGTACCCAGATAAAAAGTAGCCTTTGTGTTATTCTGATGTCTAAGCTATATTACTGTAAAGTTTCATTAAAATCGTTTAGTAGTTTTTGCGTGAAAGAGAAACAAACATCCGTCCTCACAAACTTTTGCATTTATAATATTACTTGCTTCTGCCCACGGCTTCGCCCGCGTGGTACCCGGATAAAAAGTTGCCTATGTGTTATTCTGATGTCTAAGCTATATTACTGTAAAGTTTCATTAAAATCGTTTAGTAGTTTTTGCGTGAAAGAGTAACAAACATCCATCCTCACAAACTTTCGCGTTAATAATATTATAATAGGATTATTTTTTATTTGCCAAACCAGGTGGCACTGATTAATGTTTACAGCTTATTGAGTAACGTCCAAAGTTTTTAAATATGGTTAGCTGCGAGACCCAAACTAGGCTTGTAAGGCTGTATCTTGAGTCTCTGGAGTACGAGTTATCAAGATTCGTTTGAGACAGTTAGCAATAAGGTGAATTTCGGGTAGAAAGTGCTTGGTAATATTAAAAATAACAAGCAAATAGACAAATAATTAAAGTACCTAGAACAGTGGCAGATTTGTTTGGTTGTGTGGTGGAGTGTGTGCATGCGTGTGTGTGTGCATGCGTGTGTGTTTGTGTGGGCGTTGAGTATGTGATTACTTAAACTAGAGTAAAATAAATTTAACTATATTTTACATTATATAACCTCACATTCGATGTCGATGAACTCCTCATAGCTGTAAATGTTACATACGAGCTAGTTCAGTTTACCTTTGAATGAGTTCAAGCTCGTTGTCTCTGTTACAATACTGGGTAGTCTATTGTACACTGTCGACCCCATGACATGTGTTAGCTTCTAAATACAGAGTACGTTCGCCTACATAAAAACACGTTCATAAAATAACACCTCCGCACATTGGTAAGAATAACAGATAGTTTTTCATTGTTTTCGCAACTTATTTAATAAACACAGTTCCCTCGCTTCTAAATACATGTTTTATACTTAGAGCGAGTAGTCAATGTATCGATACACATGTTTTTTTCTGGCACTTTTTTTTTTAAGTAATCCTAGGTATCCTACACGATTAATTATTTTATTACTAAAGGTACTTTTTTAGTTATCTTAGCTAAGGTATTTCAAGCCTTGTAAAACCTTTGTTTTTGCAAACAAATACTTTATTATTATAATATTTATGTTGTAATAAATATTTTGGTTCAAAAAATCTACTATATACTTCCTAAATAAGGTTTTTTTTAACTAGTCAGCATAAAGTCTATGTAAGTACTTACGATTCACATCAATGGAGACGCTCTCAGACAATGGAGGTATAGACGGATCCGTGACAGCCTGAAAAACAGTACAGTATTGTCATTTTGGTTACTAAAGAAGTAAAGTAGTTACATTAACTCGGACTATTAAATAAATAAATAAATAAATGCTGGACATTTTTCACACAGCATCATCTAGCCCCAAACTAAGCAGAGCTTGTATTATGGGAACTACATGACTGATATAGTAATTATAAACTTTTTTTTTGTAAATATATTTATATTATACATAGGAAACACCCAGACCTGAGACAAATATTTGCATATCATACAAACATTTGTCCCGCGGTGGGAATCGACCACGCAAGCTTCTGCGTCTCAAGCGGGCCTTAGTATTTTGCGGATTTTTTTCGTTTGGCCAGTAAAGCCTACTAGCCTACTTATCGACTAACACACTTGACTGTTGTAAGTTGATACGGAGGCAAGTAGAGCTGAAGACAGTGGAACAATTGATAAGTTTTTAGCGCAATCTGACTGTCTGGCTTTGTATCAACCACGCATATGAACCAAGGAAACGAAAATAAACCTTTGTTTTTTTTAAACTATTATGACACGCTGCGTGCAAGTGTGGTACCACGATAATCGTAGTTCCTGTTATTTTTTTTTTATTTTTTTATTTATTAACATATTAAGTAGGTACAATAGTTAGTTAGTAGCATCTTTAAACCTATGTTAGGTTTGTCTAGACACTAGGTTCTCGATGTGTTACTGTATTTGAGATAAAAATGCACAACAAAAACATCAGTGAAATTATAAGTAGGAGTAATAAGTAGGTATGCATTAAAACTAACATAGCTACGATACAGAGAATCCTAGTGGGACAGGACTAGGTATGAGTCTGATGGGTGTTTTATTATGATTCCTCTCTGTCATGGCAAATATTATATGGAATCTAGCCCAAACATCAAAAAATGACAGGTTAGTTTCACCAACTAATGAGGTCGCGTTGAGAGGAAATGAGACGGCCCATATTTGGCTCTGTGCTTGATAAAATCACGTGATGCGGTTTATGCGGTGATTTAAAAATGGCGGACTAGACGCCATGTTGTTATTTAAGAGAAAATGGAGAGTTACATCATCATTTTATCCCGTCTATTAACAATCAAAGTCTGTGGACATTATGCCCGTAAAATTGTCCAATTTGTGTTGATACACGCTTTGTTAAACTCCTTAAATTACCTCAGCCAGATAACTTCAGATAAAAAATAATTCATCACCCAAGCTCACAGGAATAGTCCAAACGCCATACTGGATTACTGGTGTCGTGGGTATCAGGGCTCACGATCAAAAATAGTTAAGAAAAACTAAGCGATAAATACCTGTTAAATGCTATCATCCCTCAATGGGATGGTAGGCAATAAAAAAATCATCACGCGAAAAAATCACTTATATATTAAAATATATATATATATATAAAAAGGCTTATAAAAAACACGTCAAAATAACATAACCGTACGTTTTAAACTGAGAAAGGAATAAAGGTGTTACGCACGGACAGACAGATAAGACGGACGTGACTAAAACGAGACCTCGTGAAGACCTCGATGGCGCGGTGTGTGAATAGCCAACTGAGACGCAAGAGTGCGGGTTCAATTTACGTTTGCTGGTACCACTGTACTCGTAGTTCCTGATACCCACGACACAGGGAATCCTAGGTGTGGGGATCAGGATGTGAGTCGTGACTATGTGTATGTCTGTTGGGTCTTTAATTTTTCAGGATTCTATTTTTGCCATTTTAGGTTCAGGACCCTAAGAATGCCACGATAAACAGTCTGGAACATACCTGACATGTAACATCCGTGCCGTAGTCGGATCTCTGCAGTTTGAACGAGATCACAGCTCTTGCCTCGGAGTTGGCGAGGAGGGCATGTGACTTCCACCACGAAACCCTCGCTATTGGACGACCTGCAAATAAATAGATGTATTTTTATCTATATACACTTCTATCTATCTACAACTTCTATATCTATACTAATAATAAAGGTGAAGATTTTTTTTATTCTTTGTTTTTTTTTGTTTAAACGCTGGGACTATCTGCCGGATATGAAAAAATCTTTTTGCATTTAATAGCCCAATTCATAACAATAATTGGTTCATAGACCACTTCCCATACATATTTAGCCAATATTCTTTTATTGTAAATACTCACCTATTTTAATATAAAAAATAAACATATACTTATTAACTTCTCAGCTTAGCTTAGCATATATTAGCTTCTTTATATTCGACCAAAATCTTATATTACTAATATTATAAACTATGCTACGAACAGCTATGGAAAGTGCTATGCTCGGAGTCTCTCTGAAGGATAAGATTCGTAACGAATACATCCGTCAGAGAACCAAAGTTATCGATATAGCTCAACGAATTAGCAAGCTGAAGTGGCAGTGGGCCGGCCATATCTCGCGAAGAACTGATAACCGCTGGGGTAAACGTGTTCTTGAGTGGAGACCGCGACTCGGCAAACGTAGTGTAGGACGCCCTCCGGCTTGGAATGACGATCTGCGAAAGACTGCAGGCAGATGCTGGATGCGGCAAGCTGAAGACAGGGCGCTATGGCGCTCATTAGGGGAGGCCTATGTCCAGCAGTGGACTAATATAGGCTGATGATGTATGTATCATGTAATATTATAAACGCGAAAGTTTGTGGGATGGATGTTTGTTACTCTTTCTGATTTTGATAAAACTATACAGTAGCTTATACATAAGAATAACACAGGCTACTTTTTATTCTAGTACCGTCGGGTGAAGCCGTGGGCAGAAGCTGGTATAGTATAATTTAATTTCACTTTGTATGTAAAAGTTTTCTTTTTACTTTCACGCTAACTCTAAAAGTTAATGCAGCTTTGTTCAGAGGCTCTTTGCTTTTGATTTTCCTGTACCTAGCAATGGGGACAAATAATTTCACCTGCGACAAACTATCCGAAAACAACATAAATCCTAGTTGATCCTAGTTAAAACCAGTATAAATCGCTGAACCGTGTATTCTCGGTGCCAAAACTAGAATCGCCACAGGAAAAGCAACTGAAAATCGCTTTAACGACCGGCCATTTTATCTCCACAGCATCATCATCTTCTGAGGATCTGAGGATGGCAATCTTGCTATTACCGATAATACCAACTCGTTGTAATTCTACGATTAGTAAGATTTTATGTCCATTAGGTAACACTGTTTTAATTTAGCCCATGCGGCTTTGCAACCTGAAAATTGCAAAAAAAACAGGGCTTGATTTTAATTACATGGTCTAGCCTATTATTCTATTATCTATATTTTTCTTATATTTTACATGTTTGCTGTATAATGTTTATGCTTCTGACTAGCCCCTACTTAGTATTCTCAAAGTATCTGAAGATGTCCGTCATGGGAAATACAGGAGTGATTGTGTTAGTTTTGTTTTTGATTAAAAAAATACCCTTTCCTGGACTACCATTCTTAACAGGGGTCTAGACAAATACCTGACGCTTACTTTTCCTTTCTAGCTAACGCAAATTTGTCTTGGTAAAACTTGGCAGCTGTCACGTGACATTTCCACCGCTAACGTCATTTCAATACAATTAAATCTTTCCACAGACGTTAACGCCAACAGAAAGTACCTCTGATAAACGAACTATAGCATTCATTTGTTGTTTTTGATTCTAAAAAGACCCTTTCCAGGACTACGATTCTTAACAGGGGACTAGAGAAATACCTCACGCTTACTTTTCCTTTCACGCTAACGCAAATTTGTCATGATAAAACTTGGCAACTGTCACGTGACATTTCCATAGCTAACGTCATTTCCATACAATTTAATATATCCGCAGACGTTAACGCCAACAGAAAGTACCTCTGATAAACGAACTATAGCACTAATTTGTTTAATGTTGCGGTTAAGACCTTTCGACCTTTCGCTACAGAAGCTTTCAAGCTATAGAACAGAAAGGCCGCAGACTGGCATACCATAATGTTGAATTAATTGTCTTAGAAGGGAAAGTGAGGAAAAAACGATCACACAATTATAAATTCAAGCCTTTAAAAAACCGGAAGAAACAACCCTAGCCGCAACATAAATAGGTATAACGCTCCTGAATGGGAACAAAAAAACGTGTTAAAACAAAGCCTGCCCGCGGGATGGATGACCCTTATCAAGGAGGGTGAATTGGTGTAAGTAGTAAGCGTAAGCGATTTCTTAAAAAAAATGCAAAGATCGTGCTGGTTTTTATCAGTTTTTTGCGTTTGACATAAAAGTTTCTTTATTTGCTTGTCTGTTACTACATAATTATGGCTGATAGAATACCATTGAAATTCGGTTGTTTATAATTTATCTGTATTATATTAAGGATGGTACTCAGGTTTTATTCCCACAAATTTCTAGGGAAGCGCTTTAAGAGACAATAGAAAACAAGTCTGGAATGATAACATTTTGAAAGTTAACTTGTGGCATGAAGTGAAAGTTAAATAAAATAATAGTAACAGTATGTCTTAAGAAACGGAGTAGTGACAGTACAGCGAAATCTTGGCGTAACCTCGAAATATCGTTTTCTCTATAACGAAAGCGCCCAGCATTCTTTTACAGCTGAAGTGTGGTCCGTCTGAAGACAACATAACCGCTATCTCTTATAAACTGTGCCATCTCCGAATATGAGCGTGAATTGGGCATTTTTGCTAAACATCCCTTAGAATTCACAACCCCCCGTGATAGGGGTTAAATGCTTTCAGAAACAACTGATTTAATGAAATAACACGCGTCGACGCAAGCTGGGGTGAGTTTTGAGGGGTTGTGGTTAATTCCGGATTTTAACAATATTTTTTAAAGAGAATTGAGTTTTTAAATGTTTTACAAACCCTGGCAATTATTAGGCATATTATTTTTAGTCCGTGGTTTGAGAGTGATGGCTTAGTAGGCTTTACCTCAACAGCCGATACAAAGATTGTAAGTTCGAACGCGGTCGAGAACACTATGTTTTTTTTAAATAAAAATTGTACGTGGCACATGCTGAAACCTGCAAAGAAAAACAGCGTGAGGAAAGCGGCATACCCAAGGAAGTATGTACTGAGCATAGATTGGTAGGTTGATGCAATAGCTTCCCTGTATTTTGTATTGAAAAACAATAAATATCCTTTTTTCCTTTGTGCCACCGGTTTTTTGGACACTCCACTTTGTCAGTGATCTGACTAGAATGAGTTATCATCATCAACAGCCTGTAGAAGTCCACTGCTTAATAGGCCTCCCCTAAAAAGTACCATGACGAACTATCTTGGGCCATCCCCATCCACCGACTTCCGCAACTTCTAAAATGTCACCGGTCCATCGGGTAGGGGACCTTCCTACACTGCGTCGGTCATGGAATGCTCACCGGTCCAGAACTTTACTTACCAAGATGCTGAAGTAAAAACCTGAAAATGTTTTTAACCCTAAACTTGGCGCTGTGTACTGAGAGATACATGATACATTAGAAAAATCTAATGAATAGCCGGAAGATTAATCGACAAAAAAACACTTCTATTATGGTAGAGTATTTTATGCTTTTATGGTAAAAAAATTGTGTGATGTTGCTAGCAGCCTCAAAATGTCATTAGAACGCAAAATGACAGACCGGGCGCGTGCGTCTACTTCTCGCAAGATTAGAATATTTGATTTATACTGAAATTTCGTCGTAAATTGATGAAATTACTAATGTACCTGATAGACAATGAAATTTTCTGTTCCTAAAAGCTGTTTTACTTGTGAAAACTATCGTAAGTTTTCATGATATAGGCCCGTTTTTATACTAGTATCCACAGGTGCACATTACCAACTTGCCTATCAATTTGTTTTTTTTTGTGATGTGTCTGGTTGGATACACTGCCAGATATGTATTGATATTAAAAACCAATAATAAGTAGTAATAATTATTTCTAATTGTTGTTTTTCTTGGGAAATTTTGTTTTGTCTGTTTTTATTTGATTAATGTGATCCGAAATCATCATCTCACCCGAATTACGTCCACTTCTGGAAAAAGGCCTCCCTCAATTTATTCTTATCCCGTATAATTTGAGTCCATTTCTCCAAATAGTACGAGCAAACTGATTAAAAGTAGAATTAGTAGAAGAAGAAACGCGTTTCAGCGTTGATGAAATGATGGTTCCTGATAAAGGCACAAGAGCGGGCAGTCGGAAACAATACATCTAAAAAAAGCCGAAAAAATGGGGATATAAAATCTTTGTGTGCGCGGGAGTTTCCGGAATAGTTTATGATTTTCTTGTCTACGGAGGTAAAGATACGTTCCGGTTCAACACCTTTTCTGACCAAGGAAACAGTATGGGTTTGGGAGCAAAAGTTGTTATAGCCTTGGAGTGCCATTCACCAACCAGCTTGTAACTTCTTTACATCTATAGAGCTGCTGCAGCATTTGCGAAAGGAGTATGGCATATTTTCAGTTGGGACAAAACAGGCTGCGAGGAGCAGATAAGAAACTTCCTACAGACAAAAATTTTAAGAACAAATGCCGAGGATCCCACCCCCAAGTGGTCTGTAACAAGATCAAGGTTGCAGTTGTTAAGTGGCACGATAACAAATGCGTTACGGCTGCAAGCACCTACCTGGACTCACGTCCTGTTCAGGTAGTTATGAGATACAAGAAAGAAAAGAGATGAAAAGTGCCTGTGACTTGTCCTAACATTATCAGGCAATATAATTCAAATATGTCATATCATTCCGAGGACGTCGCTGGTACCTACCTTGACATCTGCATAAATAATGCCTGGCTCCTCTACAGGCGCGATCTGAAGGGCTCAAGATCAATAGCCCTGAAACAGTTCCGGATGGAAATATATGAAAGCCTGCTCGAATTTGGAAGATCTGCGCCTGTTCACAATAAGCCAAGCAATTCAGCCCAAATAATTTGGACTACGTTCGCTGAAAGGCCTCCTGATGCCGTACGCTACGATCAAGTTGGTCATATCCCAACATATCATACAAAAGGAAGATGCAGGTATTGCACCAAAGGCCAGAGCAGGCTATTTTGCGAAAAATGTCAAGTGAGGCTTTGTTTTGGCTTTGAACGCAACTGCTTTTTAGCATACCACGCTAAATGATTGTTAGGACAATAAGAACCTCACAAATCTCCAAAGAAGAACTTAAGACTGAGCTGAAAACAGATCTCGCCATAGCACAAAGATTAGTTTAGGCACCAAATTAATAAGGTTTAAAGTATAAAACTGCATGTTTATTACAATATAAGTAAAGATGAAAGACTACTTTTCTTTAATAATTTGTGATTTTTAGTAAAAATGTGATCTGAATTCGTAATACTGCATGATTATTATAATATAAGTAAAGGTGAATAACTATATCTTTAATATTCTGTGATTGTTAGTAAAAATGTGATCTCAATTCTTATAATAATGTTCTTAAAAAAATGTGTTTGGACTTGGCAGTGTATCCACGTAGACACTAATATTTTTTGCATAATTTTAAGGCCAACTTGGCAATGTATCCCTGTGGATACTAGTAATAAAAACATAATTATAACATAATGATTTTTTTTATTTAGTAAAACGTGTTCTATATACACCTAGTAACTCACTCAATTCAAAAACATATAAAAATTCAAGATTTTTTTTTCTTGCCAAGTATAGGGTTAACTACTAAAGTGGTAAACATAAGCATACCGTATGGACGCTTGCAATACCAGAGGAAACACTCTTAGAATCGAACAATGAAACAATGAATGGTAACTCACCTCCTATGGCAACACAGGTCAGGTTGACATCAGATCCTTCATCATAAGGTCCCAGGATACCTCCAACCACCTCGTTCCCTTCCTGGTTGAGGATGATCAGACGATCTGGTGGTACTGTAGCCAAACAAGTGGTAATGATGAAAGGATTGAAGTGTAGATTGGCACTTGGCAAGTGGGGAAGACTAACCTATCGTAACCTATGGACGCTGCAATACCAGAGGTATCACTCACGCGTTACCTTCCTTAGTTATCAAGATGAAAGATCTCATGTGAATGTAATTTCACCGGTAACCCCTTCAAACAGGAACACAGCAATGAGAACATACTGCTTGGAATCAGAAATAGGCATGGTGGTAACACTGCCCCCACTTCTGTCGAGCCCTTTCACAGAAGGTCTACTACTCTTAGATGGAAGGACGGAGTGGTGGCCATGCAAGGGTTATACATCCTGGCAGAGAACTAACCAGGTGGTCCAATGATATTGTGAAAGCGGTGGGAATGCACTGGGTTCGATTGGCGCAGAACCTCGAAGAGTTGCGTGCTGGAGAGGAGGCTTATGCCCAGCAGTGGGTGAATGTGGGCTGATAAGATAAATAGATATATATAATGATGAAAGGGTTGATACGTACTGAGCACTGTAAGGTTCAGTCTGGTATTCTTGGTCGGTGACTTTATGAAGTCCACTCTACACCTGTACTGTCCACTATCGTCAGGCCTGGAAGGAAAATAAGGTCATACAGTAACTAACAAAAATCATGCCCGATCCAATGAAGGCGTATTTTAAGTTCCAAAAGAATTACTGTTTTTAAATCATCATTGTCATCAAGCGGTATTATGTAAAATTTAAGGATTAATCCCTTGATATTCGAAAACTCGAAAAAGACGTCCGTCATCTTAACGAACACCGCTATCTCAGGAAACTCAGAAGTTTCTTTATTATTGAGAATCGGAGTAAGAAATTCGATATTCCAGTTAGATTTTATCTCGAGATTCGAAAAAAGGCGACCCTTTTGAGTTTATTTATCCGTTAAGAAATATTCATGAATTTATGTCGAAGAATCAGTCTAATAAATCCTTTTTAATAAACAATGGGACATTTTAAGGGATTTGGTGATATTGTCATTGTGAAATCTTTAGGCTTTCACTTGAGCTGAATTTCATAGTGCGTTAGATAAATAATATCAACATATATACAATTATATACAATTTGATACCAATACAATAAAACTAGATATATAACCGTCTTCTTACACACTATCATACTATATACAAAGCCTTTGTTATGCATTTAAGGTGACTGTTTCTTAAGCTATAGATAATTAAACACAGATAATTAACTTCATACAATGGATTAAGAGTTACTCTTTCAGGAACAAACAAAAATATAAACAAAAATATAGTAACTATCTACGTCCTACCTACTGCTGCTTAATGGCCAGCTTGAATGCAAATATACCTACATTAGTCATATACTCGTAACTACGTCTAGGTTATTATGCCACCTCATGAACCCATGTTTTGCAGAATAAATTATTATTATTATTATGGGTAAACCACTATTTACCAAATCGAATGGCAATGTACCTACTATCTTAATTGTATCTCACTCTTAACTCAACAAACCTCTATATGATTTATAAGAAAACAACCGGACAAGTGCGAGTCAGACTCGCCCACTGAGGGTTCCGTACAAATTTGTAGGATCATATTATAAATAGTTCAGGAATCGAGTTTCGCAGTTTTTTCCAAGCTTTTCCCGAAATTCAATTACAAAAATATAGTTTTCAGATTTTTCCCTATGTATAATACGATATTACTTGGCAAATTTCATAGTTCTAGGTCAACGGAAAGTACCCTATAAATTTTGATTCCCTTGTGAGTGTCAAAATATACGTTTTTTGCGGCATAAACGGGCGTATCTTTTTTTACGTTAACTTAGTAGTTTGATTTTTTCATAGCTTCAAGGAACTGTAGACCTGAGTATATGGTTTTAATTTCAACTCGATTACTCCACGCGTTCCCGAGATAACGGGTCTTGACAGACAGATAGACAGAAGGACAGAAAAGTGATCCTATAAGGGTTTTTTCCATTTGAGGTACGGAACCCTAAAAATGGGGCAATCTGTTTTTTCTGTTATTGGCGTTATAATTAAAATACATGTTTTTTTCTATAAGTTAGCGCTGTTAATACGCTGATAAACAAATAAACAGAATCCCTGGATTTTTTTTTATAAAAATAATGAGTTGTTCTGAACCACAGATCAAGTCATCTGCGGTTTGTGATTTCACCAGAACTCATACCACCGGAACTCTTCAAACTTGAATACGACAATGTGAGTAAAACTGCTACCGCGGTAGTACTTCCCAAGCTCTTTTACAAGGAACCCTACTCCTTAATCCTTATGTGTAAATTTACCTCAACTTAGTCAGGATCAACACTGCTGGTTGGGTCTCGCTTCGGAAGGAGGCCCTCATTCCAAGAGTGGAGGGATCCGACCAGTGTGACGTCACACCTTCCCTAGTATCCAATCTGAGGACAAAATATACGAAATATTACCAATGTTTTTCATAATTCGTCAAAGAAGTTTTTGAAAATTTAGCCATATTTAACTAAAAAAGCTACTTTTTTAATTAAAATAATGGGACCTTTATCGTGAGACCACATCCAAAGGTACAGTAAAAAAACACGCTCATAACTAAATTGCTCATGATAGACATCGTCACATACATATTCTTTGAGGATACAAAGAAGCGTAGTCAGAAACATGTCCAAACATTATATGTGGCACATGCCCGCGTTTTGCAAGTAGTTAGCATTACTCGTGACATTTGTAAGCCCACACAACTATTTTTTTTTTGTTTCATACTGCTAGTAGTCAAGGTAAAAAAGTTAGAGGGACGAGGGCTTAAAATCGAAAATGCTTGAGATAATTTTTGGACACCTACAAAGGAAGGGTACTAAAACTTTTCCCCATTTTACATATTATTATTTATTGAGTAACTAACACGATTTTATAGGCCAATTACACTAGTTACTTAGGATTAAAAACATCATTTATATCTAATAAGTTATCTAATATGTTACATTTTTTTTACTTCAATTATGGGTGAGGAAAATACACAGCATAGTGCATTTGTTCGATACAAATTGGGTCTTGGCGCTAAAACGGAGCGGAAGAAATTGGATGTCACACACGGACTGACAAACAGACAAATATGACAAGAATAACATCAATGTAATTTTTTTTGGGGTTTAATGTTAAAAAAATTGCTTGCTATGTTAGTTGATTATGGCAGTACAATCAAAAAAAAAAGGAATGCAGGACATTTTCACACAGCATCATCTAGTCCCAAACTAAGTAAAGCTTGTATTATGGGAACTACATAACTGATATACTACTTATATACATTTTTTTTATAAACACATACATATTATACATAGAAAAAACCCAGACCCCGAGACAAATATTTGCAGATACAAACATTTGCCCTACGGCGGGAATCGAACCCGCAACCTTTTGCGTCTCAGGCGAGCCTTCGCCCACTGCGCCGCAGAGGTCGTCTTATTAGTATTAGGGAGATTATTAGTATACCAACGATTGTGACCCATGCATCACAAAAAAAAGTTGAAATTGAAATTGAATGACGAAACTGTAAGGGTTCCGTTTTAAGACATTTGTCTTCGGAACCCTAAAAACCTTCCTCGTAATAATTCTTATAATTCTTTATTGTACACAGAAATAACACAGAAATATAAAACAAAATATTAGGTAAGCAAAGGCGAGCTTAACCCCAAAAAATGCCTTCCTCTGAAATTAGATCCTCTTCTATTTGAAAGTTAGCTAAGGAGAATTAGTTATATATATATATTGTAGTGTTGGTACATTAGTACCTAATAATTAATTAATTGATATACTTTACCGGACACACCACCTTTTTGCACGCCCAGGATGACTAGTAGAGAATGCTTTGGCTTTAAGTCCTCCTAGCAGTACATTGTTTGTGCGGAAGTATTAAATAAATAAATTAAAAAAAAGGGAAATCTTCAAGCTTTGATAATAAGGTTCAACGAACCGTCGCATTAAAATTCCTCAATCAATCTAATGCTCACAGATCATAACGGCGTAACAAACGTTCCAATCCAGCTCACTTAACGAAATCTCTTCATCACGTCCCGATTGTACGAAAAGGGATCTATGTTAAAACCCCTTTGAACTGACAGCCGCCGGAAACGATCCGTCGATTTGACAGATGGTTACATTATCTGTGGGATGTTTGTTAGCTTTTGGTAGTATATTAGAATACGCTTATGGTGATTCGAAGATACGAGTATGTGGTAGCGGGCCAATAAGCGGCGATGAGCTTGCAACCTGCCACATGGAATGCTATATACCAAATGTAATGTTTGAACGTGCCTCAAACTACCCCGTACTTAGTATCATCAAAGACCTACTCATTGAGTATGTATCTGAGGATGTTCATCATGGGAAATTAATTCGTGAGAGTGATTTCTCTTTTTTTCTTTTTTTTTAGCTGGTTTTCAGATACTGGCGAAAATGGTATATGTATAGTGGATTACGTAGATCCTACTACAATTATAAACGCGAAAGTTTGTGAGGATGGATGTTTGTTACTGTTTCACCTTCAATATAAAGGACTAGCTTCTTCTCACGGCTTCGCCTGCGTAGTACCCGGATATAAGTAGCCTATGTGTTAGTCTGATGTATAAGCTATATTACTGTAAAGTCTCATCAAGATCCGTTCAGTAGTTTTTGCGTGAAAGAGTAACAAACATCTATCCTCACAAAACTTTCGCCTTTATAATATTAGTAGGATAAAAACATTGGGTTATTGAGAGAGTAAAAATTAGTGGAATGGATTTTAGGCTATGGAATAAGATGCGGCACCTGCTAATTCTGACTCAAATTCAAATCAAATCATAGGCAGGTGATGAGTTGCCGTCCACTAAACGGGCCCCATAAGTGCCGCCAACGATAGCCAGCGTAGAGGCAACGTTGGTGTGGACGGCTAAAGGGTGTCGAGAGGTGTGCTGCAGTTTCACTGAACTTCAATTAATATCATTATTATTTCTTTTTCTCGACTTCTAAGGATCGTAGCCTGATGTTAATGCTTTCCTCATGAAATGGGCTATCAAAGTCAATGCCAAAATAAAAATCCAAATTCATTTATTCATTAAAATCACAAGGATCGGATTGAAACATTGGTGTTATCTGTTGCCTGTTCCTCTGCGACTAAGCCAATAAAGGCAAGAAAACAAGGCTGGTTATTCTTTTTTATGATTATTTTACAAAACAATAGGTACCTATTTTTTTTTTATCGAGTTAGGCCATTTTAAATCCCAAGAGTTTTATCATCTTAATAATCCGATATTTTATAGTATGCATTTTTATAAAGTTTTTGTTTAATTACGTTTTTAAAATTAATGATTTTTTTTATAAATTTCTTGGTAGTTTGTTATAAAGGAGCGTACACATTGTCCTTTTTATCAAATGTATTTTTTTTTTTATACTACTGGTAGTTCCATAGATTAGCGCGTTCAAACAAATAATAATAATAATAATAATAATGGTGGACATTTTCACACAGCATCATCTAGCCCCAAACTAAGCAGAGCTTGTATTATGGGAACTACATGACTGATATACTACTTATATACTTTTTTTTTGTAAATACATACACATTTTACATAGAAACACCCAGACTCGAGACAAATATTTGCAAATCATAGATAGATAGATAGATAGAAAATTCTTTATTGCACAACTATAAAGTACTGTACATAGGCGAACTTAATGCTAGATAGCATTCTCTTCCAGCTAACCTTTGTGTTAATGGAGAAGAGTCTTGAGGTAGTGCATGAATATAAGAAAAATTATAAATGATACGCTAGAGGTAATCTATTAATAAAACTTAAACACTATTCCCTAAATAAACACAATTACATATACCTATCTACTTACATAACCACATTACATAATTGTAGATCATACAAACATTTGTCTCGCAGCGGGAATCTAACCCGCAAACTCCTGCGTCTCAGGCGGGCCTTCGCCCACTGTGCCACAGAGGTCGTCGGAGAAATAAACAAACTTCAGCTTTTTTATTAGTATAGATAGCCCATCCGACACCAAGAGAATTACTGATGAGTATCCGGTGGTCCCCGTGATCTGACAACAGAGTCTGGATAGTTAAATTGTCCGATCTGTTGGCCAACCAACGGAAAATAACGGTCTGGTGAGAGTCTGATTTTCCCATAATAGGAGCTACCATTTTATGTGACAAGTTGAAAGCCTAGCCCCACTTTATTGTACCACTAGCTGCGCCCCGCGGTTTCACCCGCGTAAGTTTCGATTCCGTGCGAGTATCGGTATAAAAAGTAACAGCTATAGGTAACAGCTATGTAGGTACCTATCAAGTTTCATCGCAACTTTTGTTTCTACCGGCGATCTAATTAAATTTTAGAACACAAAAGCTGCTATTGTGACTTAACTCTGATAGTTATATATATTCCCTCGAGGGCTTTTTTGTAAGTAATAATGAGTACTTTAATAATGAAGTACATAATTTTTATGTATCATCAATAGTTTTCTCAGCGCACGCCAAATAATGAACATATAGACAAAATTTTGCTACTTTGAGTTATATTATTGCATTTTTTTAAGGATCCCTATTGTTTTGAAAAAATAGTTCATAGCGTATGTTACTTCCTGATAATTTAGCTTTCTATTGGTGAAAAAATGGTTAAAATCGGTCCAGTAGTTTCATAGCCTATTCGGTACAAACAAACAACAAAATCTTTCCTCTTTATAATATTAGTATAGACAAACCAATGGCACATGCCTACAAACTTTTGGTTATAGGACATGTTCGTTTCCTTAATCGTTTTTGAGTACATTTTAAGAAGAAAAATCAATTAGCATTCGACCGGGTTCGATCCCACGAACTTCAGATCGGAAGTCAGTGTACACCGTACACCCCACTAGACCAATACGGCTTTTACAACACAGTGATTGAATAAATGAATGATATTTTCTTGTAATAATATGAATTTCACAAAATAAAAAAAATATATACTTAACGTTAAAAGGTCTTATACCTTAGGAGCAATATAACATACAACATGAAAGAGATGGCTCTTAGCGATAAGGCTTGCGGTTATATATTTTTTTATTCTGGTGTATTCAATAAAGAGTTACTTATATATAGAATACAAAATAAGTTAAATAAAATCTTTTAAAAAAACCTATCACTCTCTAAGCTGACTTTATGTTGTTTTCTAACTTTTATAAGCATACAGCCTTATTTTAACCTTTCCAAACACGTTAAATTTCCCAACCGTTAAGCTATGAACCGACCTCAGCGCACGTAGATGTTACGCACGAGGGTTGGTTTCGCTTTGAAACCAACTATCAAATTAAGAATGAACCATTATGCAAAGCACGGACCTTTTTTATAAAAAGTACATTATAGTAAATGTACTTGTAAAAGTATGAATTTTAAGAGCTACTTATAATTTCAACAAATGTTTGTATGATCTGCAAATATTTGTCTTGGGTCTGGGTGTTTTCTATGTAAAATATGTATATATTAACAAAAAGGTATATAAATATATTATCAGTAATGTAGTTACCATATACCTGCTTAGTTTGGGGCTAGATGATGCTGTGTGAAAAATGATTTTATTTTGTATTTCCTTTAATTTTTAAAGTAGAAGATGTGACTGTGCGTAGTGTGCGTACCTCGCAGTTGGTCGACAGCTTAATAATACTTACACACAAAACCAATCTGGTTGTCTTTATGTAGGAACTTTTTATGTTTCCCTTAAACAAGTTTTCAATTCCACTTTGTACCGAGTTCAGTTTATGGTCTCGTTTAATCGTACTTAATATTTTTTTGCGAAATTTCGGGTTACCTACACACTGTTGGTATATATCTATTTCGCTATTTGTAAAAAATGAATTTTGCCAACAAGTAGGATGAGTTTGAAATATCAATAAACCTGACTACGTTGAAAAATATTTGATATTGTGTCCTCTATAGATAGATAAATAGATAAATAAACTCTTTATTGAACGAATAAAATACAAAAACACAGAAATCCATAAACATACAAGGTACAATGTGTGGTCTTATCACTAAAAGAGATTTCTTTCTTACAAGACAACCTTTTGATTGACAATAAATATATCAATAGGATTGGGATGGTTTTTTTTTAAATTTAAAACATGGCTGAGATGGCTGTCACTCATGTTATTACCCATAAAATAATTGAAAATAAATAAAAGTATTCATATTGTAAAAACGGGAATTTTCACGTACTGCACTATTGGTGAGTCGAAACTTAGTCGGTGCCTTCACCGATAGTGCAGTACGTGAAAATTCCCGTTCACGATAGTTTTTGGAATAAATAAAAGTATATTCTATATTTCAGCTCGTCTCATTAAAATCTTGATTATGATACCCATATCAATTGGATTGATAAAGTTTTTTTGTGCTGATAACACTATTGCTCTCGGTAGCCGCCTAAAGTTTATTTGTAGATAACTCAAAAACGGCGGGGTCCACAAATTTGAAATTTCGCGCACATTTACACGAAAATGGGCTCGAATCCGCTGCATACTCAAAATAGCGAGATTCCACATTTTTTGCTGCAGTAACGCACACCCATATTCACCTCGGAATCATAAACACAAAAAAACAAAGCATAAAACAAAAAAAAAACAGAAAAAACTAAGTGCCTGCCTAAATTTGTGTTGTGTTGAGACCATTAAGTGCCCGTCGTAGCATTAAAAAAAACTATCTATCATAATGCTACATCAAAACCTAGGTAGGTAAACCAACCGCCCATCGTACAAAATTTGTTAAAGTTTTAAGCACTTATTTAAGCAAAGCTATAATTTGGTGTTCTATCTAAGGTGATAGAGTGAGGAACGGCGTGTTAAGAGAGCAGTGTGGAGTGAATGAAGATGTAGTAACGAGAGTTGAGAAATGTATGTTGAGATGGTTTGGGCGTATAGAAAGGATGAACGAAAGTAGATTAACAAAACAAGTATACAAGGCTAGCGTGAATGAGATAGTTGGTAGAGGAAGGCCTCGGCGAACATACTCTGGCCAAATCGGAGACATTCTAGAGAAAGGCCAGGTCAGAAGTACACTAAACCGCCGAGCTTGTATGAAGAATTTGATGAGGATGAATGAAGCGAAAGAGGTATGCCAGGATCGTAGCAAGTGGAAATCCTTAGTCTCTGCCTACTCCTCCGGGAAACAGGCGTGATTATATGTATGTATGTATGCATGTATCTAAGGTGCTGCAGCAAAGATTTCTGTTACAGTTTTGAGAAAATATTGGTGTGCACTAATAAGTGACCGCGACTGTTAAGGCAATCATTCAAAACGTCTTTTGAAAGGACATTTTAATGTCACATCAAAAGATGTGAAGTCACTCCGTATAAAAAGAAACCTGACACTTATATGGGAGACTGCGCACTGAGTGCGTTGTCGAGAAATGTCAACGCGGCATTTTTGATGATGAAATAAGTGAAGTGAAGTGAAATTAGGTCAATAAGGACTTATCGCCGTACCAGACGCTGCTTAACATTAAGGCGCATTCTTGAGCTGATTAGTTGTATTTAATTAAATCTAAAGTAAAATTAGAGTTCACTAGCTTCTGCCCATGGCTTCGCCCGCGTGAAAAGATAAAAAATAGACTCAGTGTTATTTTTATGTATAAGCTATATTTCTGTAAAGTTTCATCAAAATCAATGCAGTAGTTTTTGCGTGAAAGAGTAACAAACATCTATCCTCACAAACTTTCGCCTTTATAATATTAGTAGGATTTTTTATTTTTATTACAGCAAGATCCGCGTTTATTGAGCCGTGTTGGCCTAGCCGCCGATGCCCCGACTTTTGATCTAAAGTTCGTGGGTTCGAACCCAGTCTTGCACTAATAGATTTATCCACTTAATAATAATAATAATGCAACCATTCCATAAGCATATACTGCTGCAATCAATCATATTTCCAACTTCTGCCTATGGCTTCGCCTGCATGGTACCCGGATAAAAATTAGCCTATATGTTATTCTGATCTATAAGCTATATACTGTAAAGTTTCATCAAAATCCGTTCAGTAGTTTTTGCGTGAAAGAGTAACAAAATCCATCCTCACAAACTTTCGCGTTTATAATATTAGTAGGAGAGTTTACATCAGTCGCCATCCGTAAGATTGCGTTTTATATATAATAATTTACAAAGGGTCTCTTAGTGTTAGCTTTAGTTCCACTAATGCCTGTTAAGGCCTCAGGCATAAGCCTGAAATTTTAATTTTTTAATTTTTTTTTAAAGAAATAATATTGCAGGTCAATTTTTCACACAGCCCCAAACTAAGCAGAGTTTGTATTATGGGAACTACATGACTTATTTTTAGTAAATACATACAATTAATAGGTAATTATATACATAGAAAACACCCAGACCCGAGATAAAAATTTGCAGATCATACAAAAGTCTGTCTCGCGACGGGAATCGAAGGCAACCTTCTGCGTCTCAGATACGCCTTTGCCCCTGCGCCACAGGTTTCGTCAAATACTTGAAAAACTTTTGTGTGCATTGAGTGCTCAAAACAGTGAAGGAAACATCGTGACGAAACTGGCATGCCTTGAAACAGGAAATTTTAAGACATGTGCAGCGTCCCAATAAGCGGCGATAGGCTTGCAACCTTGTCACGTGGAATGCTCACTACTTACAAAACGCAGTATTTATTTATTTATCAAAATCACACAGATCTCAAGCAATGATAACATTTCTAACAGCCAATTAAGGATTTACATTTTATGTTCTCAACCAAATTGAAGACAATCACTAAACTAGAAGATATAGGTATAAGATCATTAATTTAACGCAGACTTTGCTTCGAGGGACAAGAATAATTGATACAACCTTTGTGTTTGTGTGGTGTGGGGTGAGAGTGTGGTGTATGTATGTTTGGGAGTGTGTGTATGCATGAGATGGGTGTGTGTTTTTATGTAATATAATAAAATATGTCACATACACATAATAAGTACCTCTGATGTACACTCATGTTTTCATTAAGTATATGAAGAATTTCGCGCTTGAAGGAATGCTTGCCACTGTGGATTTTTTTTTGTTGTAGCTTCTATGTAGCCGACTAACAAGCGAGTTTTGAGCGTAGTTTGTACTTTAATGCTTGACAGCAAACAGGTTTATATGCGCCAAATATCATGTTTAGACGTGTTTTGACTACTTGGTAGTCTGCATACTGAGTATGGATCTGAGGATCTAAGGATTCTACCTCGTGAGCACCGTCCGCGACCACGCTCGATGATCGTGAGACGGGAACGTAACGGCAGCAGAAGAAAAGTTACGTGGTATAGTAATAATATTGATAGCTACCTGCAACAAAGCCGGCAACGCGAGCGACCGGCCGGCTGTATAAAGAGCAGCGCGAGTGACGCAAGCTCTCCTCTCCTCTTCTCTTCGAACTTTGCGCTGTACGGACGTATTTTATTGCGTTCCTGTTGTTTTACCGCTAAATTATTGTTTTACTTGTTTTCTTTGTAAATTCTAATAATAAATCGCCTAGGGGATTTGTAATTTTCCTTTTTAAAATTTGGTTTTATTAAAAATCCCCAATAATATCCTAAACCTCAAAGACTTGTCCAATTATGCTGTGATTATCATAATAAATAATACTGGACATTTTAACATAACATCATATAGCCCCAAAGTAAGCAGAGCTTGTGTTATGGGAACTACATGATTGATATACTTCTTAAATGCATTTTTTTATACATAAAAAACACCTATGTAGATCCGAGACAAATATTCGCAAATACAAATATTTGTCCCACTGCGGGAAACGAACCCGCTACCTTCTGCGTCTCAGGCTGGCCTTCGCCCACTGCGCCATAGTATTTGCTCTCTACATCTTCATTCTCTTGTTCACAAACTAAACTAAACCTAAACTGACGCTCTCTTTTACTGATTGTGCGCGCAAGGAAAAGATGGCAAAGATTTTACTCTTGTCGAACTAGTTTAAGTGTTGCCCTTCTCCGTGTTTATAGACAGCATGTTTTGAAATTACGACTAAACTTGTATGGAGAACTTAATTATGTCCATTTCTGACTAATTTGACAACACAAAATGTTTTGCTATCTCTTTCTTTTGATCCTGTTAGTGAAAGAGAGTGATTAATATAAGTTTATTTAGTGTACAAAAAAATCGACGTCATTGACAAATGTATTTAGTTCGTATTCTGTCTATCAGATCAATGCCCAAATGGCCATACATCAAAATAAGTTTGATACCAAATTGATGCCATTACGGGCATCTGTTCACACAGATAATATAGAGACAGCTAGATCACTTCATATGCTAGGCGAGGCGGGCGAGCGACGCAAATGGTGCTGGTTAAATTCGCGCTGCGGGCATGTTTTGTATGTGCTGTAGTATATATAAAATGTACCTACGTATTGACAAAAAAAATGTATATAGGTAGTATATCGGTCATTTAGTTCTCATAACATAAGCTCTGCTTACTTTGGGACTAGATGATGCTGTGTTAAAATTTCCAGCATTATTTATTTATTATTTTTATAACATTCTCTTTGGCGATAAAACCTATCCAAGAACCGTTATCAAAGTCAATCAAATAAGCCGGAAATCAATGGTAACAGTTAACATACAAGCGGACAAACATCTACATGGTCACCACCCAGCTTCACGCAATAGTAGCCCTTTATGCATAGGTATTTCGACTATACCACGTACTATCCTGGTGACGTTTCGTTGACCGTTTAGAGGTTCTTCCTAAGGCGCGTCGCTTACTGGTAAGTGGCACTCTGTGGCGCAGTGGGTGAAGGTCCGCCTGAGACGCAAAAGGTTGTGGGTTCAATTCCCGCCACGGGACAAATGTTTGTATCTGCAAATATTTGTCTCAGATCTGGGTGTTTTCTATGTATATTATGTATGTATTCACAAAAATGTATATAAGTAGTATATCAGTCATGTAGTTCCCATAATACAAGCTCTGTTTAGTTTGGGGCTAGATGATGCTGTGTGACAAATGTCCAGCATTTAAAAAAAAAAAGTAGAGGCGAGGTCGCGGCACGGTTGAGGCGTACAATTTTGAGCCTACGGTAGACTGGGAAGAGTTGAAGATACTTGTATGCAGGCCGCTCACAGGATTAAGAGTCGAGGCGGCGGCCTCGAGGAGCTGGCATCTTGAAAAGTCAAGTCTTTCCGGCTTGCCGTAGGTTAACGCCTCCGCGTTCTCGCTTCGAATTCGACTACCTTACTCACGTAACATCGCTTGTGTTACGTGGGACGGGTACGTGGTATAGTCTGAATAATATTCTAAAAAAAAACAAATAAATAAAATGGTACCAAACCACGATAATTTCAATTCCTTGAGTAAGTATTCTGTTTCAAAGTAAACCAACTATTACCATATTTAGCTGTGCCGAAGCGAAGCCGTACGGAATAATAAACGTTTTATATGTAAATAAAATAAAACAAGTAATCATTTTTATATTTGAGGGTTGCCAGAATAAATGTCAATTAGGATAAAACGTTGAGGTTAACCAAAGCGTAACCTATCGTAATATTTATCCTACTAATATTATAAACGTGAAAGTTTGTGAGGATGGATGTTTGTTACTCTTTCACACAAAAACTACAGAACGGATTTTGATGAAATTTTAAAGTAATATAGCTTATACATCAGAATAACAAATAGGCTACTTTTTATCCGTGTACCACGCGGGCGAAGCCGTGGACAGAAGCTAGTAATACATATGTTGTAGTCTCTGGCAGGCATCGCTTCACGGGAAGTAGCGTGCTGCATTGAAAAACTTAAACAGGAAACAGATAGCCAGCACCTTCTGTTTGATCACCAGCCACCACCTACCCGCCTCAAAAGTTGTAGAAGTTTTATGGAACTTGCTATTTCTTCGGATAAAAGTGCAGCGGAAGCAAGATGCGACTTGTGGAAGAACAAATACCTGAACTGAACTTCATAGATCCTGCAGAACGTTTGTCCCCTGCAGTGGCGAATTTGGAAATCGCTTAATAGGCTTCACACCCAAGTTGGCCGCTGCAGAAGCAATCTAAGCAATTATCTAAGGGATAGTTGACCCAACCCACGTCCAGTGTGAGTGCGGGGAACCCACACTGAATATGGCGCACTTGCTCTCATGCCCTCTGTGCCCCATCATCTGCACCCGGGACATACACATTGGTCAACTAATTTAACAAATGAGTTATTGACACGACATGAATGAATGAATATGCTAAATAAAATATGTTCGTTCACAATTAACTTTGTAACAGCTAAAACAATTTGGTTAAACGCAAACTAAGCGGAAGAAAAGCTAGATTAAAAAAGTACTTCACTGGTAATTTTGCAGTACCTACAGTATGTAATAAAACTCCGTCCGATTCTGTATTGATAGGAAGTAATTAACGAAATGTTTCAAAATCTTTTTATTCATAAAATTTGTACACAGATAAACTTACTTCTAACTTTGTGTTAATGAAATTAATTTGGGTTCTGTGTAAGTAAGTAAAATAAAAACGACAGCCGAAAGTAATTGTCCTTAATTAACGCAATTAAAGTTAATGGCAGCCATTTGGTACTATATCTAATATGCAATGATGCACGATATATTATTTAAATATATCGTATTATTATTTTTATATTATTTTTAATGCGTGACTATATGTATGTATGTATGTATGTTATTTAAAAAGTCGATGTTGTAGAAAGTATTTTTATGGAAATCCTACTACTATTATACACGCGTAAGTTTGTGAAGATGAATATTTGTTACTCTTTAACGCAAAAACTACAGGACAGATTTTGATGAAACTTAACAGTAATATACCTTATACATCAGAATAACATTTTTATAACAACTTTTTATCCAGGTACCACACGGGCGAAGCCGTGGGCAGAAGCTAGTATATTATAATGAAGAAAACTATCCATCGCGACTTATAAGACCGACAATATTTAGTTAAAATTCATTAAACGATTCTATGAATTTAGAAAAAACTGTAAAATCATAGTTTCAGATTACTTAACGGTAACATAAAAGCCGTACGTATAAGGGTTGTTGTTTAAAGGGAGACTATTCACCTAATAATAATATTTTTTATACCATAAAGTAAAACAGAACCTCTTGCCTTTTTTGTTAGTTAAAAGGGAGTACTCCCGTTTGAGCACCTATGCATTGAGCACCAAAGGTATATTCCCATTTGAGCACCAATCAAAAATTAGATTTTATTCCCCATTGAGCACCTACGGTGCGGTACCTTCTAGTTCGTTAAAAGCGATTGATAGAGAACAAAAGTTTTCAAAGTTAATAGTAATAATTTTATTCTTAAGTAATTTTTTAAAATATTCAGCATCATTTCCAACGCTGTATCTTAATACTGATGCATTTACTACTTAGGTACCTACATAAAATTATTATCGTCCCGTCAAACCGTCACGGGAATACTTTTTATTTAAATAACTTTTATAAGTTAGGCCGATTATTTTAGGCGAATTAAAAAATATGGTCCATTTTAAAGCACTCTCCAGATTGCCACTTTTTCTCTTTAATTAAATTATCGTTTCACTGAACTTAAAGTCACCTCTACTGTCAATTTGAGAAGGGTTTGGAACTTAAGTATCAAGATGGACTAACGCCCTAAGGAGTGGATGGCACAGAACGAAAACTAGTTTTTATATAAAAGTTGAATAAAACGCAGACATGTGTCAAATATAGATATGTAAAATATGTGTCAAAAAAGTTTAGATTGTCAAGTTAGGAGATAAAACCCTATTAGTTTTTTTGAGAAATGTATGATTTCACCCTAAAAATAAAATATTTTAAACATATATTGCGTGTTTAAAAAAAGTCACTGAAAATCCGTTTCAATTTTTTTTTTGTTATCTGTCCGTGTTTTGGACATGACATTCACATAGTTTTACGTGACGAATAAATTAAACAATTAATCATAGGTACGTGTCGGAAACACCAGTCTAGCTTTCAGGGCCGTCATGAGCTGAATCCGTCTTGAAATTTACACCAAACAGCTACTGACAGCCCTGGCTACAGACTTGCGAGGACAGCTAGTTCAGTGCAACCTAAGACTAACCTCCGTATACTAACATCACCTCGTATTTTAGTCGACTCGTCTCAACTTTGGTATTTTTAGTCGACAGAAATATCGCTACAATCGCTCTAATGTTATATTACTTGCCTAGTTTTATCTTATTAAGTGAAATATGTTCTTCCTTTTGAGAATAATACTTTTAACCAGAATATTAGTTTCAGTTATTTTTGTATCTACTTTATATCACAGCTTACAAAAGTGGTGCTTCAACGTCATCGTAGCTTAAGCCTTAAGTTCACCAAAAAAATAAACGAAAGATCCAGCCTAACCATGGATTAGGATGACAGATTCCTATGAAAACATGTGTCAAAAAGCTTCGATTAGGACATAACCACCCGTACTCATACAAATACTCATTTATTAATCGTAGAAACTACATAGTACACTTGTTTTTTTTTAGATAGACATTTTCCACACAGCATCATCTAGCCTCAAACTAAACAACGCTTGTATTATGGGAACTGCATGACTGATATACTACTCATATACTTTTCATATATCAGACAGGCCTTTCGCCTACTGTGCCACAGAGGTCATCTCAGAGGTTTTGTTAAATTGCTCGCTGATTGTAATAAGTCTATAGATATAAATCTGGTCAGTTACAAGCTATTAAAACAGACAAGCATAGTGGTTTAAGGAGTGTTAGGGTCAGATAACATCATGTAATTTATAAAAGTATTATACACGTATGTACCAATACAATTCAACACAATAAATATAAATATTTCAAATGATTATGCTAATGTAAAGAGGTATTGTCAAATCTCAATTACGAACTAAACCACCCGTTACTGTGTTGAACTTGGGCCTTAAGACAGTAACCGTTTGGTGGAATTTATTGGATATGTCGAGTGTACTAGCTATATTCTAAAGACTGTGATGGTAACAGCATTCAGGGTTGCCACAAGTCTATACATTACGTCACCAATTACGCGTTGACAGCCCTAACGTAGATTGTAATTGATACATAATCGATAGACGCTATTATAAGGTTGATTGCTGTATGTTAATGTGAGAACGTAGAACGGAATGTGTATAATTATTTAATTATCACTTTTATTGACCGTTATTGTTCACAGCCTTTACTGAACGTTACCATGTTACTTGATCCTGAGGGTAAGTGTCGTGAACAGTGAAACAAAATGTGATTTCGTTTCTTTCTGTGTTCACAATTGGGAGGTTCTCGTTAGTGATAAAGTCACGATTGTCACGTACGTGACAGACGATACTGCCACAGTATAAGTTCTATACGGGGTGGCAGTAGAACTACATACTCCAGTCAGCCCTTGACTTCTGGAAGCAGTAATAAGACCGTTTACACGCGACTACTGCGTGTTTTGCAGCTGTGGCAAGATCTATTCAGATAGATCTGAAGGGTGTCTTTAGATACACCCTTAAAAAGCAGCAAAGAATACATGATTTCGCTGAAATTGCTTTATCGACTGACGAGTATATAAACTAGTAGTGTGCCTATATGTATATATCTTTGTTTATCTTTATTTATTATTAGGATGCGCATAAAAGTTTACACTTCACATACAAAAATAAGAACTAATGTTTATTATATCCTAGTGTTCCCGTAATAATAGGGTATCGGACAGCTATTAAAAATTCGAAACGAGAATTTAAAATTTTAATTAACATTTAATAATTATATTGACTACAAATTAAATGAAAATTAAGAAATAAATAAAATGGTATCTGTCTACCTAAAGTAAAAGTAAATTCATTCAAGCTGATGTATGTAATTAAAAAAAAATCTTGCAGAGGAATGATAGTACGGGCCAGAGCGATACCTAGGTTAGGAAAATGTAAAAAATCGTCACTGTAGTTTTTAGTTCTCGCTCGCTCGCCCGACAGTCTTACAGTTAGAATAGGGTCCATATACATTTTGTATTAACGTGTACCATTCGTAAGAATATACAATTTAAAAAAACTAAAATGTATAATCAAATCCCAGCATCCGACCTTGTAAAATGCTTAAGCATATTTTTTTTCAATCATCTAGCCCCAAACTAAGCAGAGCTTGTATTGTAGGAACTACATGACTGATATACTACTTATATACTTTTTTATGTCAATACATACATACATATTATACATAAAAAACACCCAGACCCGAGGCAAATATTTGGTTTGACTAAAATAGAGGAATGCTTTTTGTAGGATATTATTAAGACCATACCACGTATTTTACTATACTTCGCTGACGTTTCGTTGACCATTTAGAGGTCCTAGCTCATAATAACCGTCCGTGACCACGCTCTACGATCGTGAGACGGATACCTCAGCAGGAGAACAGTAAAGCATGTGATATAGTCGTACTAATATCCTAAAATGATACGGAACCAAGATAATTTTGACGCTATAAAATAGCCTTTTCAACTTACGAGTATATAGGAGAGTCATGGCCTTGCTTGTACCAGATCAGCAGCCCCATCTCGTCTCCCGGTAGAGCTGGTGTGACGTCACAAGGCAGCTCCACAGTGCCCCCTGTCGGCGCGTGCAGGGACTCGATTTGAGCTGGAACAAAGATAGAGTTTCATTAGTTTTACGCTTCATTAGGTCTAGATAATATTGTATCATCAATCAACAGCATGTAAAAGTTACAGCTTGATCTAGGACTCCAAGACATGCAAATACCAACATAACGCGAACTTTAAGATAAAAGAAAAGAATTATGTAATGTAATAACCATGGGTCTCAGTTAGTGTTCCAATAAACAGCTTAGGGCTTTGCAACCTGTCATGTGGAATGCAAAACGTGGAAATGTGGCGAATGGAATGATTGGACGTGCCTCTAACTATCCCTTACTTGGTATCCTTAAAGATCTTTTCACTGAGTATGTGTCTGAGGATGTCTGTGGCACACTAGTTGTACAGTCTGAAAAGCTAGTTTAAATAAGAAGCTTTTTTTAAAATTCACAAATCAACTCCTGGGGGGATAAACTCCTGAAAAATAGATAGCTATCATCCACTAAATCATGTGTGAATTGCTACCAATTGAGAGTCAAGTAAGACCATTATTACGGAATGCCCCTGTAGCGAGATACTCCAAGTATCGGATAACTAAGTTAAGGGCTGTATAAACGATCAATTTGATATAAAACAAATATTACATATTTTTTTCAAAATGTATTAGTTTTGTACAAAATTTTGTAACCAACGCCGTTTTCTCCATCATATACTTAATGTACTTAAGTACTCTTCTAGTGACTTATGGCGATAAAACCAATAAAAAACCATCCTTGTAGTTATGCAAATAGATTGAAAAACACCATATTTCAATCGGTTTAGCCGTTTTAGATCGGTTGTTATGAATTAAGTTTTTTTTTAGGTTAATATTATATTAAAATGACTAGAATTCTGAACATGATTTTTCCTTAAAAACTATTTTTTTAAAAACCTTCTTTTGAAAAATAATTTGATTCGTTAAGCGATTCTATCTTGGTCAAACTGCGTTGGGCCAGTGGTCTAACCAGGTTGAGGTATGGTCCTCAAAAGTGACAGTTGATGAAACAAACATTGTGGCGAGAAGAGGAATCGTCTCACATCTCTTGAATGGTGTGCCTACTTCTAGAACTACACCGTCTTCGTCACATTTTTATTTTAATTTATATGCTTCTTTTGTGTATCAGTCAGTTATTGTGTCCAGGCAGCGAATAAAATTACTTTCATCCTAGCATCTATGGATGCCAGAAGAGATTCGAATAATGACACTAGATTGCCCTCATACATATCAGTAATGAAAAGCTATGAAAAGCAAAAAGATATGCGGTTAGCACATGCTAACCTTGCTATAGAAGCAAGATTCTTCTGACATGCTAACCGCATATTAAGATTACACTAGTTTTATCAACAAACAAAATTGATAAAAAACCGATCGTGTATCGCGACCTTAGCGATCTAGTAGCCGAAAGGCAGTGAAGAAATATAGGGGTTAAAATTATAAGGTAACCTCTTATTATGATTGGATCCTCGGCGGGTGTTGTTGGTCTGTGGTTATTTTCTTGTTACATTATCTGGTGAAATGGTTATTTTCTTGTTCGGATTTACATAATCTAAGGTTTGAGTTTGAACGTTTGCGGTCGGCTTAATCGATAGATGTGAAACTTTTTTGTGATATTATTATTTATCTATACGACTTCTGTAGCGCAGTGGGTAAAGGCTCGCCTGAGACGCAGAAGGTTGCGGGTTCGATTCCCGCCGTGGGACAAATGTTTGTATCTACAATTATTTGTCTCGGGTCTGGGTTTTTCTATGTATAATATGTATGTATTTACAAAAAAATTGTATAAGTAGTATATCAGTCATGTAGTTCCCATAATACAAGCTCTGCTTAGTTTGGGGCTTAGTGTGAAAATGTCCTGCATTATTTATTTATTTATCTATTTGTATAGGATAGATTGGATTAGCTTCTGGCATACGTATTGTAAATAAATAAATATTTATATTATTGTTGTTTATTTGTATACAATGTTTCTTCATCATCAGTGATGCAGTGGCTAGAATACCAGACATTCGATCTGAAGGTCGTAGGTTCGAATCCCGTGGTCGCGAAAACATCGCGAGGAATACATGTCATGACCAGGATTACTGACTTAAAGAGGGTCTAGACAAATACCACTTTCTGTAGGCGTTAACGTCTGCGGAAAGATTTAATTGTATAGGAATAACATTAGCTGTGGAAATGTCACGTGACAGCTGCCAAGTTTTACCTTGACAAATTTGCGTTAGTGTGAAAGGAAAAGTAAGCGTGATGTATTTGTCTAGACCCCTGTAACAGAATCTTTTACACATACCCACAAATTTCATAGCCTCTCTTTACTCAAAGATTTACTAGAATTAAACTCTTTTAGAATAAAAGCTTTTAGCTCAGTATTTGTGTACATTAGAGAAGTATAAGATGTAAGAGCCACGTTTATAAATAATATAATATTTACACTTTTAAAAGCATTTGTATTACTGATCTCTATCGATGTCTTACATCACTAGACTTCACTGGATACAAACTAAATGTAACATAACTAACTCTCGTAAACATTTCACTAACTTTTAGTCAGTGAATTTAAAAATAAAACTAATTATTAAAATAACTAACAAAACACTATGCAAAACGCGTAAATGATTGTGTCATATATAATATTTGGACGTGTCTCTGACTACCCCCTATTTGTTAACCTGATCTGCGTGCTGAGTATGGATCTGAGAATCTCCATCATGGGGATTACAGACGTGAGCGTGTATGTTTTTTTTTCAAATTTATGATGAACAAATAAACATATTTATTTCTTTCTTTTCTTTCTTTATCATCATCATCATCATCCACATACTGACCTCACCCACTACTGGGTTTAGGCTACCCTCAATTTGTGAATTCCAACACGATTCTGTGCTATCCAGTCAACCATCCACAGCCCGCGATGTTGACTTTGTACACTTACCTACTTGTTTTCATTATATTGTTAAAAAGTTTAAATGAATAAAACAACCGAATTTATGTAAAATTGTGACTAGTGTCAGATTAATTATTTTTATTCCAAATTATTGATTATTCATATTGTAAAAACGGGAATTTTCACGTACCGCACTATCGGTGAAGGCACCGACTAAGTTTCGACTCATTCCGAGAGTCTTCATCAGGGTGAGTGATCGCGACGCTCTCCCTCCGCGTCAGTAGTGCACGACTCGACGCGTCGAAACATGAATGAGTCGAAACTTAGTCGGTGCCTTCACCAATATTGCGGTACGTGAAAATAAATTAATATTTTTATTATTATATTTTATGAATTTTTATGCGATCTCTACCACCATGGTTCGAAGGTAGAATAAATGGCATAATGATAGCCAGTTATTGTAACGTAAAATAAATAGTCCCGCGAGTCAAACACTCGCAGGACTATTTATTTTGCTCGCTGAACCGATTTTATCGCGTAATAATATGGTAACACTGGCGCATCTGTCAAACTTTAGAAATGTATATACCGTTCGGTGCCAAATAAATAAAAAAATAAAAGCAGAGATGAGATCGATTAAAATAATCGTTTTAGATTTTATCAATTTTACTTTTTAATTCGACTTTGATATGTAATACTAGTTTCTGCCCACGGCTTTGCCCGCGTGGTACACGGATAAAAGTAGCCTATGTGTTATTCTGATGTATAAGCTATATTACTGTAAAGTTTCATCAAAATCCGTTCAGTAGTTTTTGTGTGAAAGAGTAACAAACATCCACCCTCACAAACATTCACGTTTATAATATTCATCATCAGCCAATATTAGTCCACTGCTGGACATAGGCCTCCCCTAATGAGCGCCATAGCGCCCTGTCTTCAGCTTGCCGCATCCAGCATCTGCCTCCAGTCTTTCGCAGATCGTCATCCCACCTGGCCGGAGGGCTTCCTACACTACGTTTGCCGAGTCGCGGTCTCCACTCAAGAACACGTTTACCCCAGCGGTTATCGGTTCTTCGCGAGATATGACCGGCCCACTGCTACTTCAGCTTGCTAATTCGTTGAGGTATGTCGATAACTTTGATTCTCTGACGGATGTATTCGTTACGAATCCTATCCTTCATAGAGACTCCGAGCATAGCTCTTTCCATAGCTCGCTGAGTGACTTTGAACTGGTGGACCAGCCCTATCGTGAGTGTCCACGTCTCAGCTCCGTAGGTCATGACGGGTAGGACGCACTGATTGAAGACTTTCGTTTTCAAGCATTGCGGTATGGATGATGAGAAGACTCCACCTAGTTTTCCAAACGATGCCCAACCTAGCTGGATCCTCCTCTTGGCCTTCTTCTCGAAATTGTTTTTACCCAACTGCAGAATCTGCCCAAGATATTATATATCAATATATAATTATTAGTACTTTTTATTATAATATTATTAGTACTTTTTACGGAGTAAAAAAAGTATAAGGTACTTAAAAAATATGAGATAATGTTCATAGGTACGACAAAACTTCACAGACAAAAGTGAATTTTTTGGTGAGCTTGGTTCTTTTTACGGATTTTCTGGATTTAAAAGTTGCTAAACGAATCCCAATGAATCGAAACTCTATAATAAACCCATTCGAATATCTTCCCCATAATCAACACATTTCAAACTAAAAATTCCTAACTCACACAAAACATTTGACAGGCGGCCATATTTGTTTTTTTTTTGAACGCGGCAGGCGTCAATGCCTCATTATTATTCCACATAATGATCTAGATCTCGATTATTCCGAGAACCATAACCAGATAAGGCTTTTGTTAAAACATCACAAGCCCGAAATTTGGAAAGGACTGTATAACTTCAAAGCGGGTTTCAATGTTAAACGAACTTTATCGCGTGGATTTTAGATTCAATTTAGCGATTCAAATTACTGATTTAAAAAATGCCTGTCGGCGCTGATCGACATTGCCTGATGTTTTGTTGAATTAAATAAATCTTTTACACGTCGACTTTACGTTTCACTTTCGCCAACATACTATAATTTTGCCAGCTTTGCTCGAAAATAATTCCTAATTATACCTACAATTTCTGACTATCATGATGCCACTGATTTGTATAATTTATTATCACACTGTAGCCAGCACAGCCTAAAAATAATTCAATGTTCATTCATTTAAAAAAAAAACTCACTATATTCGTTAAAATTTCACTCATTTTACTTTTACTGGCCAAAGTGTAGAAGTTATTTTTTTTACCTCAAAATCGCTGATCGATTAATTTAAATGGGGGTAATTATTAGTTAAAGTTGATAAACTTTCACTTTGTCTCTTTCTAATAGATGTCCTTTCCAATTGAACAGAAGAAAACAAACACTGCTCAGGTAAACCACTGTATAAAATCTTTGTGAAGTAAGCATGTAAATGTTCGATGATTGGGTGCACCTGGCGTTATTCGCTAGAATTAGTGATGCGGCTCTAAGTATCGATAAAATATGCAAAATGTTTTCGACGATTATATTTGCATATTTTTGCGATTCTCTACAACTGTTGGCGATCGATAAGATATAAAAATGTTTATGATCGCGATTTTTACTGTACGTTTTACGTAAAAGTATTGTAAACGTATACAACCATTTGAAATTTAAAAAAGGCTTAGAACTTTTTTAAATTTCAAATGGTTGTCTTTGTATTATCCTGCCAATGATTTGCAAATCAAATTTTATGATTTTGAATACAAACATTTTTCTAACGGTTGGCAACTCCGTCAGTTACACAGCAAGGTTGTGGGTAAACAAAGCACATAATAAATAAATAAACAGGACATTTTCAAACAGCATTATCTAGACCCAAACTAAGCAGAGCTTGTATTATGGGAACTACATGACGATATACTACTTATATATATTTTTTTGTAAATACATACATATTATACATAGAAGAAACCCAGACCCGAGACAAATATTTGCAGATACAAAAATTTGTCCCGTGGCGGGAATCGAACCCGCAACCTTCTGCGTCTCAGGCGAGCTTTCGCCCACTGCGCCACAGAGGTCGTCACAAACAAAAAAATAAAGAACTAACAAAAATTTGATACCACCTACAAATACCTACACACCATATACACCCATACACACACCGTAAAAATATTGTTGTGTTGTAAAGTACTCAATATTAATAGATATGATACCATAGATATTATCGATAAAATATTTCACGTTTTTTGTGCATCACTACTCAATAGAAGCTTCGACGGTAAAGGCACTACAAAAGAATTCTCCACGAAGCTTCATTTTTGAAAAGGCTCGTATGCAAAAAATAAGCATTTGTTTGTGCGACCAAAGTTTTCTATAATTACATTATCTAGAAGTGACTTGACATTTTAAAAAGTGTGAAGAGTTGCCGTGAAAAGATGTCGAACGTAAGATACGTAGGAAAGCAAAAAAAATAAATGTACTTACTTGTCCTAACAATAAACAATATTTTTGGGAAAGAAGATTAACATACTTGTGTTTCACTTCCCGTCAGACAAAAGAGAGAGACAGAATATTTTGTCTATTCTTCCGACAAAACCTTATGTTGATTTAGATGCTATTTAAAATTAGGTACTAGTAAAATATAAGTTTATAAACTAAAGAGTGCAAATCAGTGAAACTGCTATTAAAATAATTATCCTTCTTCTAAATGCTTTCAGTCTAGAATTAAAAATACAATTAGTCATTGAAGTTTCAAATTAAACCATTAAACAGAACTAAATCCAACGAGATAGAATTAATTGCACTCACTAGACTGACTCTTATAAATGTTCCTTACAGACAAATAGAACAAGTGAACTGAAGTTAGTTCAATCACTGATAGGCAACACTGACATGGCTAGACTCAATACTGTTCATTGAATCACATAATGATTTATTTTCAAAAGATTTGATAAAAGTATAAGTAATGAAACATCGAGTGTTGATATTAGTTCAGAATAGAAAATAAAGTTGTTTAGTTGACACAATAACAAAACTCAGAGAGGACATGTTTAAAACAAATAAAATAGAGACTTTACAGTAAGATTTTAACAAAACCAGAGATATGACTCTGAAAGGAAGGTTTTTGTGCTAATTAGTTCCATCTGTCCCGTGTTGACCAAATAGGTTCTCTGCTTAGTGCTTTACGGTGTAAGTTTAATGGAGATAAAACTAGATGTCGTCACTAGTTGTTGAATCAAAGCGCTTGCCCAGTCCCTTAAAGAATGTCAGAAGAAATTGTATTATATCGAAACCGTCCACAGACCAAAACACGTTCTTTGTGACCCTGATGTCCCCATCATCACCGCACACAGAAACCACTACAAAGATACATCCACCGAACCGAGGTTGCGCGCGAGGAACCGGCGTAAATCCACTTCCGACAACTCACGGTACAGATATGTACCGGGTCGTTTTTATCTTAATCCACTCCTCAGAGGAAATAACTACTATGTTTTAATAAAACAGAAATAAACACGCTTACCTAAGTATCTCCTTAATGGACTATTCAGTGCGTAGATTGTTGAGTCTATTTTTAAAAATCTATTTTTTTCGGTGGAAAAATCTATTGTTTTCGTGTTCGAACCTACAATTTCCGGTTTGTTAGTTGGGGAACGCTCACTAGACCAACACGGATCTATGAACAATGCTCAATGATCTTTGAGTTCACGCTCAATGTCGCTTCCATTGATTATACATCTATACATCGTGGGTGTTAAAAATAACCAAAATATTTCGCGGCGGTATGTACAAACATTTCATTCAACCTTTTTGCCCGACTGCAACCGCCAAAAGGAGGATTACGTTCGCTATTGTGTATAAGCGTTAAAAATTACTTCGAAGTTTAGCCTTTTGGAACTTCTTTTAGTTATTCTTGTACGGGATTATGAAAATTGATTATTGGGTAACCGTGAAATTAATATTTTTGTGTAGTCAATATTTTTGTGTAGTCAGCCTGATTTGTAAGTTGAAGTGGCAATGGGCAGGCCATTTAATGACTTTGAGCTGAGTCCATGTTCCGAGCACATGCACGAAATATCATAAACACGCTCACAACTAAATCTTCAGATCCATACTCAGTACGCAGATCATTGAGGATACCAAATAGGGGTACCTAGTCGAATTCACATCAAAACATTCAAGCTTTAAGTTATAGAGCATGCGGGTTGCTTCACGATGTTTTCCTTCATCGTTTTCAATAAGGCGTGTTCTTGTGTATAGGTACATCGATTTAAGCAGTGTTTTCAAAAAGAAACGGGTAATTACCGTTAGGGACTCTGAATAAAATGGACGCGGGTCCCTAGAGATAATTTCAAAATTAATATTATTTTCATTCCTAGTAGGGAAAAAGTGGGCGTGGACACCACTTTTTGTTTTTTTTTTACAAACCTAAATATATTCAGTACATTCGTAAACAAATTTCTAACGGAAAATAAGTGACAGAATAAGAAAATAATATAATTTGTTTATAAAATCTCTTTATTGCTATAAAAACTCAAAATCAGCTTAAAAAGTTGTACAATCAGTCTTATTCATAAAATCACAGAATCTATAGTATTGCAGAAATTAAAAAAAGTCATTTTATTTAAAAAAATACCTAGGTATCATTTAATAATAGGTATGCACAAATTTTCTCGTAAACTAGTAAATAACTTACTTCACACAAAAATAAATCACTCACATAAACGACCCGTTATCAGTATACGACTGTTTTGTAAACCGTTTTATATTAAAACCAACATTAAAATAGGTATTACATCAGACTTTTCAACTTTTAAATTAAAAACCACTCTCTTACATTCCAGCGACAATTTTAATTTAAATGGCCTTTGTTTTTATTCTTGGCTTTTCTCGAGATAATAGTTTAACAATGACTTTTTAATTGAAGACGTCTTTAATTTGATTTGAATACTAAGTGACACTATCGTGTTTAATAATCGTAAAAATGTTAACAGCAATCAACAAAAGTTTAGAACGGTGAAGAAAAACATGAGAAAAATGGCATGGTCAAGAACTAAAAGAGCAAAGGCATAAGCCATCGGTTAGTCAGCTGTGATAGTCTTACATTCCGTCACGTGGAATACTAAATACAGTGCAAAATGTGAACACGTGCCTCAGCATGTATCTGTTGATGTCTATTATGAGGATTACAGTCATGACTAGACATGGGCGTTTTCGTTTTTTACCACAAACGATTAAGTAACCGATATACAGTTTGCATATTGATATAGAAAACGGTTTTCAGATATCGATATCTGTAGCAGGGGTTTTTAGATAGGCAAACTAACAACGAAACGACAAACGCAAACTTGTTCAGTTATTTATCAGTTTAGCAACTAAGCCGGCGTGAAAACATGGACCAAAAAGAGTTACAATAGAAAGTAAACCATATTGCCAGCTATCTATAATATATTTTTACGCACGCCATTATCATGTAATAATGGCTAATATTACGTCATATTCGCTACATATGTCGTTTCGTTTGGTTTTTGGTTTGTGAAGTTTTCGTTTTGTTCGTGTCTGTAACAGTTGAGGTTTTGATAAGTTTTAATGATATTGGTTATGTGGATTTAAATATCGATATGGTATCGTTATCTAACCCATATCCGAGATCAGTTACGTTCCGATATATCGAACTCATGTCTAGTAATGACATAGTTTCTTCGTAACTTAGTTCTTTGGTTTAATTGCCCTTTTAAAACCCAACAGACTTCGGTTCATACTGCCAGAGTATCTACAAAATTCTTCTTTTTTTCTTGGAAAACTTAAACTTTCATGGGTGGATTCACCCCCTCCAATAGTCGGGTTAGTAATATATCTTACTAGCTTCTGCCTTTGTATAATCTATATTACTGTAAAGTTTCTTCAAATCCGTTCGGTAGTTTTTGAGTGAAAGAGTAACAAACATCCTCACAAACTTTCACGTTTATAATATTAGTAGGATGGGACACCCAGTAGACATGATCATCAACATCATCCTTTAAAAGTCATGAGACATTCTCCCCAAAGAGTGCAATGACGAACGATCTTGAGCCGCCTCCTCTCCGCCGCTCTCTTCCCGCAAGCTTAGATGTCAGCGGTCCATCGGGTGACCTTCCTCTACTGCATCGTTCGGTCTGTGGACACCATTCGAGAACTTTCTTGCCCAGCACCTTATTTATAGTATGTGTGATTGATTAACATACATTATACTAAACATTTTGCTCATGTCCGCAGCAAATAAGATGGAAATTGAATGTCATGAAATCCGACTGATGTAGTTAATGTTATTTTACCATTTTGGTATATAACATGAGACATTTATATATTGGATATGTTAAAATGAAATGAAATTTATTGCAAAAAATGTGGTATAAATTACAGATGTCAGTAGCTTGAATATTTAGGAAATTAGTCTAGAATATTTCGCTTAAAGAATGTTCGAATATTATTTATCTATTTGAGTATTTTTTGCTAATATTTATTTATGTACACATAATATTTATCAGCTTAGATAGAGATTGTCAAAGGTTGGCTGGAAGAAAACTAGTGTTAGGATTAAGCTCGCCTTTATACATGTCTTATATGGTAAGTGTTTTGTCTGTAATCTCTTTTTCCAAAATTTAAAATCATTGTCGTGTATTACATTCTTTGCTGCGTCCCCTAGTGACGTTAAAACCTATCTTATTACAACCCTGTATGTCATAGGAAATGTAGAAAATAGCATTACAATAATTTGTTAATCTGTTTTGGATAACGATGAGTTTTGATCCATTTTCACACAACCAAAAAGGACAGACATATTCTAATCTTTCTACCATTAAATATATACCTACTAGTTCCTTTGTAACGACCGCATTTTGGTTATTTATGATATAGGTCTCCTTAAGGTGAAGTTAAGTGTTCCCTTAGACTATAAAAGGAATCTTTGCAACCATTCTGGGAAGTAGAATTGGTATGAAATCCGGGGTTTTTGTAATAATATTTTTGCGGTTGAGTTGAGGTAAGGATAGAGTAATAATTTAACATTTGTGCCTCATTTAGTAGAGAAGGAATGTTAATGTGGTCTTTTTAGTTTTTAGGGTTCTGAAGCCAAATGACGATATTGGAACCCATAATTTCTATACAACTTTTAGCATTTAGTATTCGGTAAGAATTGACTACAAAATTTTGTTTCGACCGATCCTCAATAACTTTAGCAGGTATGGTAACTTTACCTTAACATAGCGATGCGTTTTTTTCGGTCGGTTCCAATAACCTCATCTTTTATTCAAGGTGGTTTGAAATTATGACAAAACTCTGTTATATTTTCTTAAACACTATATTATTTTCAGATAGATGTCTTATTTTGTTATACCCAGTATTAATAAAAAAATCATCCAATTCCGTTCAGCCGTTACGAATATTAGCGGTTACAAATAATACGTTCGTTCTTAGGGTATTAAATTAATAGTAAATATATCGACATAGTAGGGAAGGATTTATAAATTTGAGAGAATTTTGAAAGCAATTGTGATAATGGCTTATTTATGTATATAATTGAATAATAGTCGCGACTGTGTTTATTTATGTTTTTTTTATATATTTCGTGATACACATACATATACAGACTGCTCTTATCCCGGTACTGCGTGGTCGAAGCCGTGGGTCGCTAGTTATTTTATAAACTAAACCCCTGACTTACTTCGTTAACTCCGTAATCAAGTTACAATACAAGGATTACCTTAATTTGCGTTACAAAGTATAAGTAGGTTACGTAAACATCCGCGAACAAAGTACTAAGGAAACGGCCAAATAACTTTTCAGTCGACACAGTGAATTTTTTATTTAGCTACAACAATAAATTTGGTTGTATGGTTCCGTACCCAAAAAAAAGTCAACGGGATCCTATTTGCCAGCTGTGACGCAAGAGGTGCTGGTTCGATTCCCGCTGTGTGATAAATGTTTGCATTTTACGACAGTACTCGTAGTTCCTGATACCCACTACACATAATAATTCTAGTGTAAGGTCAGGACTATGTTTGTGTCTGTTGGGCGTTTTTTTTTATAACAGCATACGCAAAAGAGTGGATATTAGATAGCAACGGTCTTTAGATAGCTAGCTGTTTCATCTGTATTTTTTGTATATACCTCATATCACCACGCTGGCAAAAAATACCAAAAGTTACAAGTTTTTCATTACTTTTCGAAAATGTAAAACAACGATATTATATATTTGATTCCAATAAGTAATTAAGTAAATTGACAAATGCCTGTCACATCTTTTGGAATCGTAATAAGAAACCAGATAAACTTTTTCACAGAATACGTGTTAGGCAATAAAATCATCAAATCAAAGTTCAAGTTGGGATCTCCATTAAAAAAAAACGATGTAATTATGCAACTTTCTTATTAGTAACAAAATAATAAACGAATTCATACAGAACCCTCAGCATGCGACTGTAACTCGTACTTAGCCGAGTTTTTTGGGTGATAGTTGGAGACAAAGCGGTTACCGTCGCCTACTGACATCAACACCAGCATTGCTGGTGCGTTGCCTGCCATAAATACAGAGTTGGAAAGTCTCGTGTGCCTGTAATTTTACCAGCACCGCATTGCCATTCAGCGTGGCAATGCGGCCAGTATTTTGGAAACGCTTCCGTATTGTAGTAATCTGGATCAGTTGAGCTATCTATAGATCGTTTGCAACGGTCTTTAGATAGCTACCTGTTTCATCTGTATTTTTTGTATATTATGAATAAACGATTTTTCCTTAAAACCTGAACACAGCGAGCATTAATGCTTAACGGCAGAAATACCATCGTATTCTTAGATATCTCGTCAAATATTCTTCCACTCAAACTCGACTCTGCGCGTCATGAAGTTTCCTTGAAAACAAAAGTGTTTTTAAAGTGTCTGGCATTTTTAGTTGAATTGAGTAGGGTTGCCCTCCTATTTGAAAAGGGTGTTTAAAACATAAACAATAACCGACAAAAAATGTTTAAGTGAAAAAAATACGCGTAGAAGCACCCTTTTGCTCGTTTTGTAACTTTGTTCAGGAATGGGATAGGAAAAAATTTAATGTATGATCTGATGCCCCCATTTTACAGATCACCGCAGTATATTAAACTCAATTTTGGCAGTAAAATGGTAGATGCGCCCTTTTCGAGAGGACGACAGTATAGTTTACTCGATTCAATTCACATAGCTATCTTGTTTTGACTGTGGCGAAGATGTTAACATGATTAACATAAACAAGCGGAGCTCCCGAGTTTCCTTGTGATTGGAATTAGCGACTGAAGTTTTAATGAGGATTCAAGTTTTGCTTTAATTACCTACTTATTCTGAAGGTAATATAGTCGTTATGTGACAGCAGATATATATCTAATTTTGGAGTCAGAATTAGAATAAATGTACTGTGCAACTGTGTAAACAAGATGTTGGCCTGGCCCTACAATATTTTGGTACTAAGACATAATATCTCGACAGAGCTTACTTATTTGAGCCTTTTGGGGTTGAGACTTTGGCTCCGTGGGGAACTGGGTCACTTCGCGTTTTCAAAAATATTTCAGGGCGACCCGTGACCAGAGAGCTGGCTCTTATCTGGGTCAACGCATTAGCATTGCCATTCAGCGTGGAAATGGGGCCAGTATGGTAGTAATCTGGATCAGTTGAGCTATCTATAGATCGTTTGCAACGGTCTTTAGATAGCTAGCTGTTTCATCTGTATTTTTTGTATATACCTACTTGTACATAGTTGTATGAATAAATGTTTAATTATTTTTTGTATAAAATATCTATACTAAAAATAAATGATTTCACGGTAGTAGGTGCTTGATGTAAGATTTTACAAAAGTAGATTTTACAGTGTGTCTGGGAGACATTGGAGTGGTTGGTATAAGTGGTAAGACCGCCCACTGTACTTCCGTAATAAGTTCTGTTTGACTTTAGCTGGCGACGTAATGAGTATATGCATTTGCCATAAGATGTTGTTTATTTGTGTCCGAAAGGCTTATATGATTGTGATCGATTTCATTGTCATCAAGAATGGTTCCATAACATAGTGTCAGAAATAACATTGGGTCTTATGTCGTAGCAGCTGCCTGAAGTTGCGTTATTGCAACCACCCACTGATATCCCAATTGGTGGGCGCGACAACGCAACTGCGTTTTTGTAGCGACACACATTTGAATCGACTGACGTAGAGGCGAAGTGTCGGAGTGGTATAAGCACTGCGATGTGGCTGCGTAGTGGTTGATTCTGTTAACACAAAGCGACTACAATTATGGTAAATGTGAATAGAACATTTTATACAAATTCGTGCCCAAACAGCGTCGCTGTTTTGTGGCTATGGTCGTGATGGGGAATCGTCTGAAGACACAATTAGCAATTTTCAAAACATTTAGACTTATTTACTTAAAAAACTGTGCAAGTACAATAGTAGTAACTTAATACCTATGTTAGGTTTGTCTATAGACAGTGGTTTCTCGAAGTGATATTAATCTTTTTGTAAACAAAATAAAAGTGCGCAATAAAAACGTAACAACGTTATGGTGAGGTTACACTGAAAAGGAATGTGCTACTGATGGGAAAGGAACCAGTGTGATCAGAGGATTTACAGCACCTGGCAGGAGAGTTCAACCTCTTTATTTTACAAACGAAGTTTCCCGTCGTTATTTAACGTGTTTTATGTCATAAAAAGATCCATAAAAAACATGTTTACCTTCGAATCTACACAGTTACACATTTTAGCGCGAAATAATATCATTTTAGCACCAAAAACCATATTATTGATGGTAATAATTCCCGTAACGTACGAATTTCCATTTGAGTATAGGAGAGATTCACAAGATCTAGTACCGTGGTTCAGAACCGATCTCGCATCTAAGCGATATTATTATTATTATTTACTAGCTTCTACCCACGGTTTCACCCACGTGGTACCCGGAAAAAAGTAGCCTAAGTGTTATTCTGATGTATAAGCTATGTTACTGTAATGTTTCATCAAAATCTGTTCAGTAGTTTTTGCGCAAAAGAGTAACAAACATCCATCCTCACAAACTTTTGCATTTATAATAGTAGTAGGATAACAAAAATTAGTAAGTACCCTATGTACTTACAAATTTTAGTTATATATAATAATATATAAATATAATGCATAATTTCATCTTCTTATAACATTTGGGCACCATCGATGTCATATCTATGTAAACTGTTGTATCTAATTTTATTATCTGTGGATCTGAGTAATCTGAATAAAATTCTTTTTTATTTAAGCCATTTTGATCTTACGATATAAATTGAAAGCTGATATTTAAATTCAATATTTTACGCGCTTCATGAATAATCAGATTTCAATTTAACTTGAGCTTTATAATTTTACTTATCATTCTCATTTTTTTTTCATAGACATATATAACTACTTGTACAAGTCCAAACATTATAGGACACATACCCCTAGCAAGCTTGTTGCATGACAGGTTGGAAGACCATTGCCGCTTATCAGATCACTAACTGACACATATATAACTTCGAATTCTATGTAATTCTATGTATTAAGTACATGCCGTTTTTGTTTCAACTTGAGTTATTTTTTCGTCAATTTTACTAACGTTTCGTATAACATGAGTACGTAAGTAGAAGTTATAAGGCATTAGAAAATGTTCCGTCCGAAGAAGGCTGTTTAGTCCGTGAACACGGTACTTAGCCGTGTGTAGACACCAAGTCCTTACGACTTTTACCACAGATTATTAAATATTACCCACCATTAGGAAGCGTCGCCAACTTCTGCGTTTAATGAAATTCTTCATATTCGTGTATTTATGCGTGAATTATTGTGACAGTGTTAATGAGGCAGCTAGTCCACATTGCTACCCCAGGTTTCAATAACAGTCGAAGCCGTTCGACTTATCCTCCTTGAACAAACTTTATAATTTTGGCAGTTTTACATAGACAAATAAGACGATCTTCCACTTACAACTGCAATTGGAACTCGATTAAAAGGGATAACTTCCCTGTCGGCGATTACCTCTTTCACATCTTCCAAATTCTATATTATACGTAATACCTAATCTTATTTGCCTTATCACTAAAATATCCATTTATTGTTTTAAACTAACGCTGGACATGCAAGGCACGAAATTACTATACAAATTCCGAATTCCTCATACTCTTATTTATAGATTGTTCAAACCTTAAAATTTTAATAATTAGTTCAACTTGATACATTAATATATACATATTTCTTAATATTAGTCCAGGAGTTTTCCGCATTTGGTCATCCTAGGCCCTGTCTGTAAATCAGCGCTGCGTGAGAAACAGCAGTGTGTGTCGAGCAGCGCTAAGCTGAGACAGGTCCTGTTTGATCCACACGGCACAGATGGAACTAATTAGCATTAAAAAATCTTCCTCTGTATCTCTGTTTTTATAAAAATCTTAATGTTACCTAAGTATTTAAAAATGTACCAGTTCTTTCTGTGCTTTATTGTTGTGTTAAATAAACGATTTTCTATTCTATTTTATTCTACGTATTTATTGCTCTCATATAGGTTTTGTTTTGTATAGGTGGCAAAAATAAATAAACATCCAACAGACATACATAATCCTGACCTAACACTAAAATTTCCTAATAATAAATTATACATAGGAAGGTATATATCCGTAGATACATAAATCACGTTAGAGCGCCGCTGTAACTTTGAGTTCAATCATGTAGATTGCAAAATTTCAATATTTATACGAACCACAGACTTGCAGGCTGAGATACGCGAGTGGCGTTAGTAACAGCTAGGTTAAGATACGTTCTACTAAGTCACCGATGGGTTGTGACATATAGGATTGTGCACTTCCGTACCTCAGAGGACTCGTTGATATGTTATGCCAGGCTTGCTGGCCTAAAAACTCTAACTAAATTAACGTAAATAAGGCATTTAATTTCCTAATCTTTTAGCTAGGAAATGGTTCGAAACCGAATGCCAACCCAAATAAAATCCACTGGATTGTGCGAAAGATTTGAGGAATCTCAATCAATGGGGGAAACACACATAATTATACCCGCACTTCTTACCAAATATGGGTAAAAGTAACTTTTTTATTAATTTTTTAACGTAATGACAATTTATTTCAATTATATTCCAAACTTACCCACAACTTAGAAAAGGGTTACTTAGCAACCTCAATGGTCGAACTGCGATCATGAAGGTTGCTTAAAGTTGCACCCTAGGAAGGTTCATGTACCTATGTATTATAATAACACACTTAACTATGAAAGCGAGATGGGTTGTCTATATCATAATAGTCGCAGGAAACACTTGGAGGAGAGACGCAGAGGACCGAAGAAACTGACAGAAGAGAAAGGAGGCCATTTTTTAACCTCTTATGTGGCGCACAATCATACATCCCACCTGATAAGCAGTTACCGTAACCAATGGAAGCTTGGAAAACCAGAGGTAACATACCACTTTACCATCCCGGAGACATAATTATGATATGTCTCATGTGCCTGTAATTCCATCAGTCCATACCCAGCAGTGGGTTCTTCCGGGCTACGATGATGAAACTGTGGACTTAAGAGCAATAAATATGATTCCCACTTCCTACCAATATTATAAACGCAAAAGTTTGTGAGGATGGATGTTTGTTACTCCTTCACGCAAAAACTACTGAACGGATTTTAATGAAACTTTACAGTAATATAGCTTATACATCAGAATAATACATAGGCTACTTTTTATCCGGGTACCACGCGTGTGAAGCCGTGGGCAGAAGCTAGTATGAATATAATCTCTTATTGGTCCATATTTTGGATGAAGTGACCAAGCTGCTCTGTCCTCACAATGTGATTTATGTATGCATGCATTAAGTCATCTGTAATGGATTACGCGGTCGGTAAACTGATTCTTTGCTCAGGCGAATAAGGAAGGGAAATAGATGTTTTGTTTTAGCAGTGAGGGAGCTATAAATGAGTTCATCTTGTTCGATTGGAACCACACTTTCGTTTGATGCAAAATCATTAAAAAACAAAAACCACGTTTTTATTTCTTGCCTGGTTCTTCTAGGCTAGGTCGCGAGTGAGGAATTGGCGTAGATTTTCTTTAAAAGTTTATAAAAACGTAGTATAAAAATTAAATGTTCTTTGATTTAATTTAACCTCATTGCCATCAGCATCCCCAATGATTTTTTTAATATAAAATTCGTGTTCGCCATGATTGATTTCATACTGATTGGCAAAATGATGAATCGGGAGACAACAGGAATATAACTTCCCGTTGTGCCGTTTTTAAGCTGATGTTTCTATATGATCCTTGTGATTTTAATAAATAAAAATCTACTTACTTTAATTGATATTGGATTTTGATTTTTGTTCGTCATCCTACGTTAGAATGGTGACCAAGTGAAGTTAAGGTTTTGGGTGAAGAAAAGCAATTCTGAGTTTTAAGATATTATCAATACTAAAAACCCCGCGACCATCGAACTCTATTAGTTTTCTATACACAGTTTATATTTCATGAAGATAGGATTAATGATTTTTTTACAGCAAAAGCATGGGGTAGCACGAGTACCCAAGATAACGTTTTGTCTACGAAAGAGAAGACAAAAACTATTTCTGTCGTCTATTTTGTCAAACAAAAGAGCGAGACAACAATTTTTTGCCTTCTCGGCGTTAGACAAAACCGTTTTCTTGGGTCTTCATGCAGGCTGACCTAGGATTCCCTGAGTCTTTATCACCGAGGTGTTATCACCGAGTACAATATTTGATAGGTATGCACCCAAAATGTCTGCCAAATATATAATCCAAAAAAACCCCAAGGCTCTTTTAATTCTAATCTACACAAAGGCAAAGCCAATATCAGAAGAAATGTGCCATTAAATGCTTTATTGCTCCAGATAAAGAGGAAAAATATTCAAAAAGGTTTTTTATATGTACATTTTATTGGAAAGGTCTGCCGGACGGAATCAAATCAACAGGGTAAGGCTAGGAATTCCAAGTAATGCACTTAGCGAGATGCTTTGTGTTACCACTAGCTTCTGCCCACTGTTTCGCTCGCGTGGTACCCGGATTAAAAGTAGTCTAGTATATAGGAACAAATCTAATATTGCTTTGATTTTTTTCTTAGAGTTCCCTACCAAGAAAGTGCCAACAGGATCCTATTAATAAAACACACTGAACATTTTTGTGTTTACCCTGTGTATTTTTTTTCAGTAATAAAAAAGTGTTACCTTTTTTATTAGTGAAAAAAATACACAGGGTAAAAAAGCACATGTGCCCGTTTTGCATAGTAATAAGCATTCTACGCAAGCCCTAACACTAACCGATGGTATATGCCTTTGATTTTTTTTAGCCCTAGAGCATGTCGGTTTCACGATGTTTTTCTTCACCGTAAAACACGAGTAAAACCTTGGGCAGCAGTCGCTCATAGCTTGTACCACGCTAAGTGTGTCACTGTACATGTAAGTAATGAGTACGTAATCCCTGTTTCCTTCTTTATTAAATAAAAATCACTTGGATTTCGCGTTGGCTCGGACTAAGTTTATTAATTCCCGCTGGCGACAGAACTGTAACTGTTGAGACGAATCTTATCAAGTTCTAGATTCCGGAGTCTGTTCAAATGCCCAAATTTACACTCATATTATAAGGAGGTAAAGTTTGTCAATTTGAATTTAGGATGTTATATCCGATATCAAAAATTATTTCACCAATATTTAAAATGGACATGCCATAGGCTGCCTACTCCTGCTTGACGGAGGTCAGCAGGGTCCGGATGCGAGGAGCCCCAGCCCTACATTGCATAGACCTCCGCTGCCGGGGGATGTCCCAAATATCACGGGGAATCCTTCTCCCCCACAAAGGGGAGACCAAAGAGTCCGCCTGAAGCGAGCAATCACCGACAGGGCCGCGGTCGATTCCGACCGGGAACCCGCAACCCTGTCAGGTACTGATGCGCCGTCAAACGAATCGTCTGACGACGAGTGGTTTGACGACGCTTTAGCACTAAGGAATATCGATGAGTTTTTAGTCGGTATGCCACTATCCACTAGCACCCTGTTAGCGCATTAGTTGGTGAGTCCGACAGACCCCTCCAGCTCTACTCGAGCCGGACGACATGCGTGATTACATTTTCCCATCGAAAAAAAAGGCTGTATAATATCAGTTTGTTGACCAATCTTGCAACGTAAGTCGACAAAAAACGGTAGAGCAAATGCGTTACTTACAAACGCTACTTTTCATCGCCTACTTTTTTATCCGGGTACCAAGCGGGCGAAGTCGTGGGCAAGAGGAATGTTTTTTTGTGTGTGTTGTTTGTTTGTACCAAACAGGCTCCGAAACGACAGGACCGATTTAAACCGTCTTTTCACCAATAGAAAGCTAAATTATCAGGAAGTAACATAGGCTATAAATTATTTTCAAAAAAGTAAAAGATCCTTAAGAAAATTTCAATAATGTAACCCAAAGTAGCAAAATTTTTCCTATAAAATTCATTATTTGGCGTGCGCTGAGAAAACTATTGATGATACATAAAAATTATGTACTACATGATTAAAGTACTCATTATTACCTACAAAAAAGTCCTTGAGGGAATATACATATCTAACTATCATAGTTAAGTCACAACAGCAGCTATTGTGTTCTTAAATTTAATTAGATCACCGCGCCGTTAGAAACAAAACTATTTATTGTTATTCAAATAAATAGTTTTATCATCAAGGTTATTTATTTAGAAGTAAAATACTTTACTATTACTTTCTATCCCGATATTTCCGAGGTATCGAAACTTACGCGGGTGAAACCGCGGGGCGCAGCTAGTTATCAATAAGCTTGTAAAATAATCAGCTATCGACTCTACAACAAGGGCTGACGACATTCAGTCAACACAACACCGCATTAATTGCTACCGATCCCCAACAACTAATATTCACGGCAATTTATAGCAGTAAATGATAGTAATTTATAGACACAATAAATGAGAAATAGCAATAGCTGTCGTAAAATAATTTAATCAATACAACGAACACGAATAGTAACAAATTTATGTACCTATGTCTGGTTTGTTAATTTCAAAATTGCACTTCTGGATTTCTAGGCAAATACCACTTTCTGTTGGCGTTAACGTCTATGGAAAGAGAATTGTATGGAGATGGCAGTAGCTGTGGAAATGTCACGTGACTGCTGCCAAGTTTTATATTGACAAATTTGCCTTAGCGTGAAAGGAATACTAAGCGTGAGGTATTTGTTTAGACACCCATTTAATTGTTTGGAAATTACATTAGCTGTGGAAATGTCACGTGACTGTTGTCGAGTTTTACCTTGACAAATTTACGTTAGCGTGACAGGAAAAATGACATAAGCTGTGGAAATGTCACGTGACTGTTGTCGAGTTTTACCTTGACAAATTTGCGTAAGCGTTAAAGGAAAAATAAGCGTCAGGTATTTGTTTAGACACTCATTGAATTGTATGGAAATGACATTAGCTCTGGAAACTTCACGTGACTGCTGTCAAGTTTTACCTTGACAAATTTGCGAAAGCGTAAAAGGAAAACTAAGCGTGAGATATTTGTCTAAACACATTACATATAGTTATTAATTACTGGGCTATATCTACTTCTCATTATTTGCTTAGTACATTATATGCAATGTACAGCGTGCCAGTTTCAGAATAACCAGTTTTGTGGCAATAAAGCATTTTAATTGCAAAGTGTCTATTTTATTTTAATTTTTTTAATACAGAAAATCCTTGACGCGGTTCAGGACCATCTATTTGACTGTTATGTGCATATTTACATAACTAAGTATACTTATAAATAATAATAATGCAGAACATTTTCACACAGCATCATCTAGCCCCAAAGTAAGAAGAGCTTGTGTTATGGGAACTACATAACTGATATTCTACTAATATACATTTTTTGTAAATACATACACATTATACATAGAAAACACCCAAACCCGTGTCAAATATTTGCAGATTATAGAAACATCCTCTGCGTCTAAGGCGGGCCTTCGCTTATTGCGCCACAGAGGATAATTATTAAAATAAAAATAACTTTAACTCGTTGATACAATAAACTAAAAAGCTAGAAATAAGCTTAAAACCCGTGGTTATTTGTGAGTTTGGTTATATTTGGATACATTTTTCTCGAAGTAAAGTTTTTTATTTTCGACGTATTTTTATTTATATTTTCTGCCTGTAAATATTTTCCGGCAGCGTGAATCGAACCAGCAGCTCTTGCGCTGCCTGCTACTCGCCCGCCACACTATCGAGGTCGTCGCCATTTCGTTCCTCATTACCATTTTGGTAACCTAACTTGGAGGCTAATATTACGTAGGTAGAGTTAAATCCGAGCAGCGCTTGGTACACTGTTAATTATACAATTTGAATTATCTCTATCTGTAGCTTATATACATACTCATATTGAAACAAACCCAGATAAAAATGCTCATAAGATCTTACAAGCTCATATCCAGCAAATTAAAATTACCCCCAGCATCCCGCCCTAGGCGAAGACGCAAGTCTTTATAACCCCCACCCTCTCAAAATTACCCTACTTATAATAAGGCCATGAGAGAGGGTGCCTCCCTGTCTTCCATATTCACATTAAAATTAAATTTTGCCGGATTCTGTAGACGCTGAGTTAAGGGAGGATTGCAATAGGATAGTCATTAATAACAAACTATCAAATTTATAAAAAACTTGCAATTTGGATTATGCCAAAAATAGGTACCACTGGATAGGTTCTTTCCTAGGCCCTGTCTGAAAATCAGCGCTGCTTCTCACTATTGTGCGGAGCAGCACTAAGCTGAGACATTACCTGTTTGGCCCACACGGCACAGATGGGACTAATTAGCACAAAAATCTTCTCTTTGTCACTATGTTTTTGTTAAAATCTAAGGTATTTGTTGTATCTATTTATCTATTTTCTCTGTGTGTACCTGCCCTTTCTGTGCTTTGTTGTTGTCAAATAAATAACTTTCTTTCTTTCTTTATAGGTACTTTGAATCTGCATTCAAGAAATGTAACGTATAAAGATTTATATACATATTTCTTCAGTTGTTGATAAAAAAAAACATCCATGTGCGTATTTTTTGTCTCAAGTGTAGGTTGCCCATGAGAATGGAACGTCAGAGTGCATATCGGCTATAAATAATCCCGTTAAAGGGGCTTTTCGTGGAATCCAATTTTACAACATAAGTTGACAAAAAACCGTCGAGCGAATATATTTCTTACGAACGCTGCCTTAGTATTTGGCACTTATCCCGAAAAATCAATTGAAGCACGACTGGATTCGAACCCACCCCCTTCAGATTTACTAGACTTTAGTCTCTATACCACTTGATCTATGGAAAGTAAGTGAATATCAAATTGATTACTTGTAATTTTATTCCAAAAACTATCGTGAACTTGACTATTCATATTGTAAAAACGGGAATTTTCACGTACTGCACTATCGGTGAAGGCACCGACTAAGTTTCGACTCATGTAGTGCACGGCGCGACGCGGAAGGAGAAAGTCGCAACCACTCACCCTGATGAAGACTCTCGGAATGAGTCGAAACTTAGTCGGTGCCTTCACCGATAGTGCAGTACGTGAAAATTCCCGTTTTTACAATATGAATGATTACTTGTAAGTAACTACAGCCCGCTACTGTTACCGTGTAAATAAACCCTTAAGAGTATAAGAGCGTGTCTAATTATTGGGAACGAAGCAACGGTAACATGATAAAAATCTTTACACAATAGGAAATTTATTCAGATAACAACGTACCTGGAACATGAGTCCAAACAACACGCTCACTACTATAATAAATAAATAAATTAATAAATAATGCTGGACATTTTCACACGGCATCGTCTAGCCACAAAGTAAGCAGAGCCTGTGTTATCGGAACTACATGACTGATAAACTAATTATATTTTTTTGGAAATACATACAAATCATACATGGAAAACACCTAGACCCGAGACAAATTAATGCAGATCATACAAACATTTGTCTCGCAGCGGGAATCGAACCCGCAACCTTCTGCGTCTCAGGCGGACCTTCGACCACTGCGCCACAGAGGTTGTCACCTTAATAAGTTTAGTATCAAAACTAACTAAATGGTTACAGGAGTTACAATACAAAAATACCGAAGAACTTATGATTTACATCAAATAAACTAACTGGTGAGTTTGTTTGATCAAGTATCAATTAAAAACTTTAATATAGAGATATCATTTAAACACTACACCGACACACAAACCCCCACATACACCTTCCCCCTCACACACATACACCCTCTCACGCACATCATCATTTAAGCTAGCTTATGTAGATATTACTTCATACCTACTTCATACTAATCATTTACAATACACGCACCTACCAAGGTTTGTAAAACGAGAACACGCCTGACTAACTTTGTTCTGTAACTAACTAAATCAACATCAGTAAAGTCTCTGCCACGTGTTAGTGGAGACTGGCCAGTGAGGATGTAAACTCGCCTCCGATACAGTGTCCAGTGAGGATGTAAACTCGCCTCCGATACAGTGTCCAGTGAGGATGTAAACTCGCCTCCGATACAGTGTCCAGTGAGGATGTAAACTCGCCTCCGATACAGTGTCCAGTGAGGATGTAAACTCGCCTCCGATACAGTGTCCAGTGAGGATGTAAACTCGCCTCCGATACAGTGTCCAGTGAGGATGTAAACTAACCTCCGATACAGTGTCCAGTGAGGATGTAAACTCGCCTCCGATACAGTTTTCACAATAGTTCGGGGGATAGTGGATAGATATACTGGGCAACAATCTATTAGCGGCAGGGTTTTTTAGAAACAACCTTAGTTTTAGTTTTTAGTATAGGAAATGGTTGTCCGGTACAAATCGCTGTTTGCGATAAGACAGACAAATATTGGACAAATGTATTGACTGGATGCATTATCATCATAAAAACCCCTTTAGAAGTCACATAGGAGGAGTTAACGAGTGTCATGACGAACGATCTTCAGCGTTCAAAGTTAAAGTCAATAGGTTTTTAATCATCGAAATCACAGGGATCATATAGAAATATCAACTTATAAAGAACGTGATTTTTTTAAAGTGAATTTACGCCGATTCCTCGAGCGACTAAGCTTAGAAGAATCAGGTAGCAAACTCTACTTGGTTTTTTTATGATCTTTTTTTTACAACTCAAATGGAAAACAAGCGTACAGCTAACATGTTACGGTTACCGTAACCTATAGACGATTGCGATACCAAAGGTATAACTTGCGCATTGCCGATCCTGAGACATAACGGAAGAAATGTCTCATATGACTGTAATTTCACCTGCACCCATAACCTTCAAACCGGAACACAATGCGAGCATTATTTATTTATTTAAGCCTTTCTATTTCCCCAATTTTTTTTTATATTGTATTAATTATTACTAAATTTAATTATTTACATGCATAACTTCAAAAGTACAAAGTTGACAATTATTATATAATTATTATTCTTTTATTGTTTTATGTGGGGCCGCCCATCTTATGGACAAAGGCCTCGCCAAGATATAATTATAGCTTGGCGGAAATAGGTATGTATCTACCTACTTATGCATAGTTGTATAAATAAATACCACCCACATAAACCCCACCATGTTTCATAACCGTAAAAACCTTTGGCACAAAAATCTATTCTCTTCCTATAACATTGGCAAAGACAACATTTCTGAGGACGGAAAGCGAATAAATGTCATAAATTAACGTATGGAAGAGTGCTTGGAGGAGATAATGGTTGTTAAGTCGAGTGTAGACTGGGGGCATCGAGTGTAACATATAGATTCAGATACGTGGCTACGAAAACCGGGTAAAATAATAACTTATTAATAACTTTTTGCACAGGATGACTGGTAGATAATGTTTTAGTCCTCCTAAAACTACATTGTTTGTGCGGAAGTATTAGATAAATAAATAGAAAAAAATACTCGTATTTACAAAAATATCATGCTATATTTTGATTATATGGAGTGTTAGTTAAAATAAAAAAAAACCCTTCTTACATATTTCTGGATAGGTAGAGGTTTTTTTTTCTTTTCAACTTAAAGATTTAAAAGATCTCTAGTACAAGTTTTATAAATCCAATCATCAAACTCATATGGAAAATGCCCCTAAACTCTATAGCTAAACGATACCAAATCAGCCTGGGAGGCATTACATTGATAGTAAAAACCGAATAGTTTTACCCTTGAACCATTCATTTCAACAAATTAATTTAATAGGCTGAAAACATAATAGACCTATTTTATAAATTAAACTATGAAATTGACAGAACACCCATCCTTCACCTGACCATAAAAACACCAAACTTTTGAATTGTCTACGTAATGGCTGTAAAATATTAATACGTACTCGTATGTTATTATGCCTGCGAATTTACAGTAATATAGTTATACTAGCTTCTGCCCACGGCTTCGCCCGCGTGGTACCCGGATAAAAAGTAGTATCTGTTATTCTGATGTATAAGCTATATTACTGTAAAGTTTCATCAAAATCCCTTCAGTAGTTTTTGCGTCAAAGAGTAAAACATCTACCCATCCTCACATACTTTCGCGTTTATAATAGTACTAGCCTCTGCCCACGGCTTCGCCCGCGTGGTACCCGGATAAAAAGTAGCCTATCTGTTATTCTGATGTATAAGCTATATTACTGTGAAGTTTCATCAAAATCCCTTCAGTAGTTTTTGCGTAAAAGAGTAACAAACATCTATCCATCCTTACAACCTTCGCGTTTATAATAGCAGTAGAATAGGGTATGAACCATACAGCATCGGTAATGCAAATATAAAATAAACAGACTAACGTTATTAAAGTCAAGATCTAGACAATCCTTTACAATGTCACATAATAGTTAGGTATATATTATCTGTGTATTATGCGTGTGTGCCTCTACGAATGGCCTCTTACACAGTGTATCAGCAACAGTATACCAACTATAGGCGGGCTATAAAGTTCTTATACTCCCATAAAGGAGACAGCCAAATATCTGTCGAAAATCATCCTTTACAAGAAGACCCGCTCTGATGGAGGATCTATATGAGAATTAGTCCTTCCTATTAAATTCTTATAAATAAGGCGAATCTATTTAAGATTCTCTTCGATTCCCGCTGCAGGACAAAAAGTTTGTATGATTAGCAAATGTTTATCACGGGTCTGGCGGTTTTCTATGTATAATATGTATGTATTTACAAAACAAAAACTAGATGATGTTGTGTGAAAAAAAAGGACCAGCATTATTATTATTATTATTTAAGATTGTACATGAGGTAATGTAAATTTAATGGGGCTGCTAACGTGAGAGAATTACAAAAAGTATGTATTGGAAAATTATGTACAATTTGTGTTCTATCTGAATTCAAGCCAATGTAAACACACTAATGTAAGATTACCGTTGCCTTTGACCATCTGCTATAGATATTGCTGATACAGAAAAATCGGCGTAAATTCACTTTAAAATTTTATATTTACGTAGGTTTTAAGCGGTTTTTTTTTATAATGGTCATTTTGCACATAGCGTCATCTAGCCCCAAACTAAGCAGAGCTTGTATGAAGGGAACTACATGACTGATATACTACTTATATCCTTTTTTTGTAAATACAGACATATTTTACATAGAAAACAACCAGACCCGAGACAAACATTAGCAAATCATACAAACATTTGTCTCGCAGCGGGTTTCGAACCCGCAACCTTCTGCGTCTCAAGGCATTATGTACGTGCACCAAATAAACCTAAGTGATTTGGTACATGTATGTATGTATTAATATTTCATTAAATATGTACATGGTTAAAGTAGTATAAGTTCTCGAATTCCATCCTTATCTGTGTGGTTCTCTATAACACTGTTGATTTCAATGAATCCTACTAATATTATAAATGCGAAAGTTTGTGAGGATGGATGTTTGTTACTCTTTCACGCAAAAACTACTGAACGGATTGTGATGAAACTTTACAGTAATATAGCTTATACATCAGAATAACACATAGGCTACTTTTTCTCCGGGTACCACGCGGACGAAGCCGTGGGCAGTAGCTAGTAAAAACATAATTGACTTTGACTTCGATCTCTGACTTAAAGATAAACAAGTGTAAACGAATGCCTGCCTGCCTTGAAGATCAAGTAGAAAAGTGCACGCAATACCCTTCAAACTGGAACACAGCAATGTGAGTGTTCCTGCTTGGTGGCAGGAATAGAAACGGTCGTTTTATTGTTTTCGTTATTTTGTAAGCAATATGTCCCGTTTCTAGTAGTTACGAGAAGAGTGTTAAATATGAATGTAGATGGAAATAAAAGCAGAGGTAGGCCAAAGAAAAGATGGATGGATTGTGTGAAGAATGACATGATTAAGAAATGAGTGAGTACTGAGATGATGGCTGATAGAGGAGAGTGGAAGAAGAAAACATGTTGTGCTGACCCTACGTAATGTGAAAAGGACAAGAAGATGATGATGTCTCGTTCCTAGTAAAAATAACGTTCATAACCATGTTTCAAAAGTTATATAAAAAGCACTTTCATATTGTAAAACGGGATATTTCCACGTACCGTACTATCGGTGACGTTAACGACTGTTTCGACTCATTCCGAGTCATTCATCAGGGTGTTATCTTGTGCTGTCTAGCGGAGGTAGAGCGTCGTGATCACTCACCATTTTCCTCTAGGAAAGTCAAAGTCAAAGTCCAAATTCATTTATTCATTAAAATCACAAGGACCACTTTGAAATGTCGGTTTTATCTATCGCCTGTTCCTCCGCGACCAAGCTAGGAAAGAAAAGCAAGAAAACAAGGCTGATTATTCTTTTTAATGATCCTTTTACAAAACAATAGGTACCTACATTTTTAGTTGGAGCAGTTTCAATCCCAAGAGTTTTTATCATCTAAATAATCAGATATTTTACAGATATTACAGAATGAGTCGAAACTTAGTCCATGTTTTATCAAATAGTTCTTTACGTGAACAATTACCGTTTTACAATATAAATAATCGAATTCACGATACTTTTTAGATAACAAGTATTGTTTTTTAAATTGTATGCAACTTTTGCTACATAATATGTATAATATATTAATACTAGCCTCTGCCCACGGCTTCGCCCGCGTGGTACCCAGATAAAAAGTAGCCTATGTGTTATTCTGATATAGAATATAATACTGTAAATTTTCATCAAAATTCGTTCAGTAGTTTTTGCGTGAAAACAAACATTCGCATTTATAATATTAGTAGGATTATTAGTAGTTGTCCTTCTGTATAGTTTCTGTGTCATCTGTCGCGCCGTGAAACTCAGTGAACAGTAAAGGATCGTCCACTCCATAAAGAAGGAAACATTGACTCGCGCTGACAGGAAACCAATAAGCCGGTTCGTTCTGCGGTGAGATGCTTGCTCTATAGTTCGCGGCTTTTGCCATGGCACGTTGACTATTCCTGTTCATAAAGATTCATCAGGGACATCAGGGTACTACACGATTTTGGTCGCCACTACAAAACGGACATTTACGAAGATTTATAACATAATCACGTTATTTGTGAAAATTATGTTCTTTCCAATGATAGTTTCAAAAGATATATTGGCTGTCACCGCTATGGTATTATGTCCTTTTCTCTTCGAACAAGGGCGCTTTCTCTCTCGCAAGAGAAAGGGCACTTTATTATTTCTCCATAAACAGACTATAGCGAAAAATACCTGTATTTACATCGTTTACTAAAGCACACAATTTCTGGCATGACAGACAATGCCAGTGCTTGCATTTTCATCAGCTAGAAGACATATAATACTAGACATAGTTGTACGACGAACGGACTTCCTCCAAATTCTTGTTCTTAGTGGGATACCGTAAAACTGCCTTTTTCAGACCAACAAAAAGTTCAACAAAACTGACTAAAACTGCAACGAAAATGTGCCAATCACAGCCGCGAACTGGTTGTTTGCACTGTGGTCTGAAAATTATAGCAATTTTGTATCAAGTTTATTGAGAAATAGTTTCCATTGATTTCATTTTGTACAACACTGTAGACGCCTTCTATTCTACTTTGTGGTATCGGATGATTAAGGGCAACAGCCAATTTGGTCCTGTCATAATACAATCAATTTTCTAATTTGCTATCAAAATACCCACCATCATATTATACCGTCATATCATATTCTATCAGTGAAGACCTATTATTGGCTACCTGTATCTATTTAAGTATTATTAAGGACATGTGTTATAGCTGTTGGTTTTCCGAATAAAATAAATAAATAAAATAAATATTCATATTGTAAAAACGGGAATTTTCACGTACTGCACTATCGGTGAAGGCACCGACTAAGTTTCGACTCATTCCGAGAGTCTTCATCAGGGTGAGTGATTGCGACTTTCTCCTTCCGCGTCGCGCCGTGCACCGTGAATAGTCAAGTTCACGATAGTTTTTGGAATAAAATAAATATTACTGGATAGATAGATCGATAGAAAATGCTTTATTGCACAAGATAAAACAGGTATATATGCAAACTTAATGCTCAATAACATTTTCTTCTAGTTAACCTTTCTGTAATGCAGAGTGGGATAATACGATTGTATTAGATTACAAAATAAGACAAAAAAGTAAGCTTCATACATACGAATTATTCCATACATTAAAGAGGCAGGAAGGAATCAAAGGATCATATTTATAGGATCTGGATAACAGGGTAGGTAAAATATAAGTGTATTCATTTCATATCAAGATTGAAAGCTTATATTGTAGAGCCTATTTTCTGACTTTTTTATACTTCAGTATCGCAACCAAACCTTTCCAGAAGCTTTGTGTATAATAAAAACGAAACAAGGATTAGAACCACCAAGGAGACTAAGATAAGCAAAATGTATAAATATCTGAATATACTATTTTCTGAAACCTCCCAGTATATTTTCCCAAAGGGAATCACTCTATTTTCTATATAGAAAGTAAGTCCATTCCTTGTTCTAAGGAATGGACCAACAAGATAAAAGTCCAGACCCTCTCTGCCTCATAATTTATAATAATATAACCTCGCGTTATGCTGCAAAAATATGTCTCCCAGCAACTAGGTCACATATTTCACACTCGTTACAAGAGGCGGAATAAAAACAAGCCCGTTGCCGAACTGCGAATTAAAACAAAATAGGACGCTCTTCTTTTTATTTATTGTAGGTTCGTTCATTCAGCGAATTTACTGACGTTGTTTTTAAAAAAAAACCTCTAGAAAAGTAAGATTTTTTTTTTCTTTTAGTCATACGTCTTTTAGCGTCTTATACCGTCCCACGATCCCAATGAAATTGAAATTGAAATTATTTATCGAAAATACTACACATATCATTTTTTTTTTTTTTTAAAACCGACTTCAAATAACGAGAGGTTGATAAAAAGTCCAATATTAAATGTTATCCTCATTTTTTTCACCCCTAAGTGGGATTTTTTTCATAAAAATTATATGGGACCAACCCTGAAGTCCCTACCCATTAAAAAAACATTAAAATCGCTTCAAAACTGGCGGATATTGCGTAAATAAATATAAAAACAGACAAATTGAGAACTTTTCTTCTTTCTTTTTTTAAAGTCGGTTGATTATAATGCATTATATAGGTACAATCTTATAGGTAGTTATGTTTGATAGTGTATCTTTACTTATACCTTTTACTTGCGTCTGCCCACGGCTTCGCCCGCGTGGTACCCGAATAAAAAGTAGCCTATGTGTTATTCTGATGTATAAGCTATATTACTGTAAAGTTTCATCTAAATCCGTTCAGTAGTTTTTACGTGAAAGAGTAACAAACATCCATCCTCACAAACTTTCGTGTTTATAATAGTAGTAGGATTGCTTTTTTATTTTCCCGACGTTTCGACTGTTATAATTATGTTATCTAATCGCTAAAGTTTGAAAAATACTAGTATATACTCCTTTATGGTCAACATTAGTACCCAAACTAGGATGACCTGAGGTATGACGTACTAATGCTCTCCACCGGACAAAGTTGTCATTCTATAGAATTAATCCCAAAAACGATAGATAGGTACCAAACAATGACTCTCTTATTTAGTTCACTGTAAAGGACATGAATAACTGCTCAACGTTTTAAGCTGAGCCGTCATTTTTGGCAAAGCTCAACAGAAACAGCTCAGTTCCTACACAAGTTAGAAAGAAGTAAAGAAAGAAAAAGAACAGAAAGAAAGAAGGATTTTATTACTAACTAGTTGTTGCCCGCAGCTTCGCCCGCGTGATATGTTAATAAAAGTAGCATAGACCGTCTCCAGGCTTCAAACTACATATGTCCACCAACTTTTGAATGAATCGAACCATGGATTACAATTTATACAAAGTATAGAACTCAATTGCACACCCCCAAAGGGTAATTTTGAAAAAATAAAAAATTCGTGTTTCATTATTTATTTTAAAGTTTATGTGTACCGAGTTTTGAGTGAATTAAACCAAGGAATACTTTTCCATAGAAACTTTACCACCCTGTTTAACCCCCTTAGGGGTTGATATTCGAAAATAAGATTAGCCTATGTGTTATTCCAGAACCTAAACTAGCTAAATTCCAAATTTCATCAAAACCGGTTTAGTAGTTAAGGAGATACGTGGTAACAAACATGCACACACACAGACTTTCGCATTTATTATATTAGTAGGATTAAATTACTAATTGTAATATGGACAATTAGTAGTCAGACTGTATGAATGGACCCAATTATCACGGAAATCTACCTATATTTATTCAAATCGTTTTGTATTTGCAAAGATTTTGCTTATCAAAGTCATGAGTCGGAACCCATATTATATCTTCAGGCAGCTGACTCAACCAGTAATTAAGTAAAGTAAGAGTAGAGGCCACTAAAGTTATATTCGGGTTTACGACTGTCTCAAGGGTCACCCACGCACCAGCCTAGAAAGCGAAACAAAAATTCTGATTTTCGTGACCCATATACGACGAAAGTTGCAAAGTCAAAGTCAAAGTCAATAGGTTTTTATTCATTGAAATCACAAGGATCATATAGAAACGTCAACTTAAAAACTACGTGAATTTAAATTTCGAAAGTGAATTTACGCCGGTTCCTCGCGCGCGACCAAGCATAGAAGAATCAGGCAACAAACTCTGCTTGGTTATTTTTTTGATGATCCTTCATTCAGCTTTAGTGTGGTGCCAATCGAACGAGGTGAATTAATTAATTTATAGAAAAGAGTGCTACTCAAAGAATTGAATAAAGTCTAAAAAGTATCAACCAAAGTTCTTAAGACAACACACGATTCGCTTTATAATATAATGCTTAACCTATTTATAAAAAATATGTGACTACAGATACGCAATTTGACAATTAAGCTAACGAGGGAGCGGAGCGACGACATCGGCCATACGGCCAGCTGGTAAGTGGTTACCTATGGATGCTTGCAACACCGGAGGTAACACTCGCGCGTTACCGAACCTGAGACGTAACGAATGAAAAGTCTCATGTGCCTATAATTTCACCGGAATCCATACTCTTCGAACCGGAACACAGCAATATGAACAAAGAAAAGGAAAAGGTATGGTGGATATTAGAATATGGATATTGGTTATTAGTCTGAGCGTGGTGTTAAATAGACTATAACCTCAAGAATTGGGCTATCAAATGCAATTTTTTTTTAATCCGACATTTAGTTCCAGAGATAAGCGCTTTCAGATTTATTATTAGTATATACATACTAGCTTCTGCCCACGGCTACGCCCGCGTGGTACCCGGTAAAAAAATAGCCTATGTGTTATTCTGATGTATAAGCTATATTACTGTAAAGTTTCATCAAAATCCGTTCAGTAGTTTTTGCGTGAAAGAGGAACAAACATCCTCACAAACTTTCACGTTTATAATATTAGTAGGATGTGACTTACTCAGGTAGGCAGTGATTCAGCGGTGTCTTATCTTAGCTGTGAACTATGCCCAACTAATGAATCATTGTCCAGCATAATCCGGCCCGTGCTCGTAATATTTCAATTTAAGCAACATTAATTTCAAAATTTGGAAACAAAATTTGCTATATTCATCAGCATTATTTGGTGTAAATTATGTCAGACAGTAGGATGGTCACTAATGATATGTGATTACATAATAGCCTGCAGAAGCCCATAGCTGGACATAGAATTGTTACACCCCTCTACCCCTAAAAACCCCTTCCTCACTGACTATAAACAACTAAGCTTCTATTTATTTCTTTAAATAAATTAACTTGTAAACTGTTTTTATATGACATTGGGTGAATTGGAAATAAATCTTGAAATTTATATTGTAGTTAAAAAAATCTTAGCTATTTACTTGGAACTCTCGATGTTAGGATCCCAGTTATAATAATAGATAATTCACGGTCACATTTACTAATATGCATCAAAATAAACCAACTGTTTCTTAACAGCCCTTGTCTTGGCCAATCGACCAATCCAATTGGTCAATCGGTCAACCAAGACAATCGCATCGATTCTCTTGTAAAACAACTTAACTTAATTTAAACTAGCGCTCTCTTTCACTGATAGAACGTTTACTTATACAAACTATAAAATAAAGTATCGATTGCATAAAAAGACGCTAAAGATCAAAGTATCCAAATATGTTAGCAGTTATTACCTGAGGTGTACAATAAAATATTGATTTTACAAGTAAAATATTGATTTTACAAGTAAAATATTGATTTTACAAGTAAGTATCTACCTATAATTTAGCCAGCCTTAATAATTTTATGAACAAGTGACCCAGAGGTCAGAATTGGGGCAATAAAATTCAATAAAACTTTTTACCCAAGTTTAACTATGTTTAATTTGACCAATCCAGCTTGCTTAATTTACATCAATGAAGATCTAAAGATGGATTCGGTGTCAATGTATTAGGAAAACGCTGTAAAGGTAAGATTTGATTTGTTTAGGTATAAATGGTTGTCTGGGAGTGATCGCTGTCAGTGTTAAGGCTGAAGATTGCAGGACTACTAATTAACACATTGCATTATCAATGTTTTTTTACATTGTGTCCTCAAAACAAAGAAGCAAAGTATTTTCCATTTTTTTTCATTCCTTTGGTGGTTTCCCACCACTCTCTCTCATGTGAGTCCAGATGGTCCCGCCAACGCCTTCAGGCTCGACCCTGTTGTCGCCTTCCGTCCTTCTATTATTAATTATCCTTCTACTATTATAAACGCGAAAGTTTGTGAGGATGGATGTATGTTTGTTACGATTTCACGCAAAAACTACTGAATTGATGAACTTTTACATAACTTATACATCAGAATAACACATAGGCTACTTTTTATTCGGGTACCACGCGAAGACGCGTTCAGAAGCTAGTAGAGGCTGAGTAGTAGTAAAATAAATAATGACCGCGTTAGTTTTCAAAGTTTTCAAACACCGCAAAGTCTCCAATTCTCGATACATAAAAACCGTTCGCGATTTCGATTTTATGGACATGCTCGAAGACGATAACACAGTTTTTTTGTTCTTTTAAAAAGTACGTTGGGTATTTTGCGAAAATCGATTTACGCGGTGTTGTTACCTAGCCGACGATATGTATGAATCATTTTGTTTTCTATTAAAATTAAATTTATTTGTATATTTTTTCCAGTGGCGGCAAATATCAAAAGGAATATTAAATCATAAATACCTACAAAGCCGATCCATTTTCATTGGTTAGTATTATCTTTATGATGTTTAATTAGTTTATATGCGAATACAGATTTTATGAGGTAAACATACATTTATTCACAATCAGTGGAACTTTAACTTTTGAAACTATCATGGTTTTGAACATAATTTTTACTAAAAACCGGGATATTTCCTCCCGTGATCATGTTACATGCAACTGTGCCGAAATATCGGGAAACATTCAAACTCATAAATCATGGTAAATATCCCGGTTTTTAGTAAAAATTAAGTGGAACTTTAACTTCGTTCACGGAAAGTTTTTCATCTTTACCCTAAATTATCTAGAGGTAACATTAAAAAAAACTTGTTCACAAGAATATAGTAAATTCACACATCAATCCTATCCTACTAATAATATTATAAACGCGAAAGTTTGTTAGGATGGATGTTTGTTACTCTTTCACGCAAAAACTACTGAACGGATTTTGATGAAACTTTACAGTAATATAGCTTATACATCAGAATAACAAATAGGCTACTTTTTATCCGGGTAAACCGTGGGCATAGGCTATTCGATATATACGACCTCGGTGGCGTGGCGGCGAGCTAGCCGAGGTGCGGGTTCCTGCTGCGGGACAAATGTTTACATGTTCCCAGATATTTTTTTTTGACCTGGGTGTTGTGGTGCGAAGAACAGAATATTTCAACAAGTTGAGGTCGGAATCGTCATTTTTCTGTTACTTAGTGGATCTCAATCCCCTTGAAAACACAGGTGCTGTGTCAGGGCAGTGGAATCCTATATCCTTATCCTATATCTAGGGATCCTATATCCTTTCCTATAAAATACGAATATTTTACCACACAATTATTTACGAATTTAGTCTCAACCAAGTTTCAACTTAAGATTTTCCAAAGGGCGATGGAGAGAAGCATTCTAAAGCCTGAATTCATAGTCGGGGTTTGAACAGTCAGCCGCAGTTCGCCTTATGGCTGGGCTCATAAATGTTGAATTCAGACTTGAATTTTTACTTAGCTCCTGGACAGTCACCTAAGGGAGCCCCTATTTGACTATGAATTCGGGCCTAGAAGTCAAACGGCCTACCTACCAAAACTGGCATTGCTGGTGGAGGCATGAAGACCGCACGCTTGGGTGACATTGGGTAGGTCACGTGACTCGAATGTATCCAGGTCGTTGGGCAAACCTAGAAACCAAGTGGGTGCCGAATAACAGAAGACATCGCCGCGGAAGTCCAAGAAAAAGATGGTATGAAGACCTGGATGCATTCGAACACAACTGGACATAGTTGACAATGGACCGAGTGGCATGGAAAGTAAAAGGGAAGACCTTTGCCCAACAGTGGGAGATTTTATATTAAATTAATACTACATCTATTCGTAAAACTATGTATTAGTAGATACAAACAAATACAGATGAAACAGCTAGCTATCTAAAGACCGTTGCAAACGATCTATACATAACTCAACTGATCCAGATCACTACCAGACGGAAGCGTTTCCAAAATACTGGGCGCATTGCCACGCTGAATGGCAATGGTAATGCGTTGACCCAGATAAGAGCCATGTCTCTGGTCACGCGTCGCTTCGACCAGTCGCCTTGAAATAATTTCGAACAAGCATTATTTAGGTTACATAATAAATCAAAATTGTACGACACAAAGAAAACTTATTCCAATATGGACAGCATGACACTGACATAAACTACTAGTTTCTGCTCGCGGCTTCACCCGCGTGGTATGTTGAATACGTTCTTCATTATTTACTTTAAAGTTTATTTATACAGAGTTTTATGTGAATCGAACCAAAAAAATCCATACAATCTTAATAACTCTCTTGCACCCCCCACACAAAAAAAACACGTGTTTTATTATTTATTTTAAAGTTTATTTGTACCAAGTTTTGAGCGAATCTAACCAAGGAATTATTTTTTCCATAGAAACTTTACCACCCTTTTAAACCCCCATAGGGGTCGATTTTTGAAAATTAGATTAGTCTTTATTTTATTCCAAAACCTAAAATATCTATATTCCAAATTTCATCCAAACCGGTTCAGTAGTTACGGAGATACGTGGTAACAAACATCACACACACACAGACTTTCGCATTTATTATATTAGTAGGATAGTGAAGTCGGCTAACAAGAAGCCGTACAGAACACTTAATCGAAACAAATGGTCATCAGGCGTCGCCCCGAGCCAATCTCGGACAATAACGTCGATTGGGAAGCCAACAGAGTGCCGCTTGAGAGATTCGGGTTATGAGAGTATTGAAACAAGTTTTTTTTTGTTATGACCAGACAAACAGGAATGCAATAATATTACTGATAAAAAATAAATACCGCCCAAATGATTGAAAACGATTACAATAAGACCTAGGGACATCGCTGATACGTTGCCTGCTCCAAAAGACTCTTTTTTCGATACATTGAGTTTTTGGATTATTCTTTGTTATTGTCAAAACATACATACATAAAGTCACGCCTGTTTCCCGGAGGGGTAGGCAGAGACCAAGGATTTCCACTTGCTACGATCCTGGCATACCTCTTTAGCTTCATTCATCCTCATCAAATTCTTCATACAAGCTTGTTTAGTGTACTTCTGACCTGGCCTTTCTCTAGAATGATCTGGCTTTCTCTTGAATGTTTGCCGTATTGTCAAAATCCTACTTAATATTATAATAGTGAAAGTTTGTGAGGATGTTTGTTCCTCTTTCACGCAAAAACTACTAAACGGATTTTGACGAAACTTTACAGTAATATAGCTTATACATCAGAATAACATATAGGCTACTTTTTATCCGGGTATCATACGGGCGAAGCCGTGGGCAGAAGCTAGTATGCTGATAAAAAGTAAATTGGTCACAATTTTAACTTTTCAAAGCTTTACCCACCTTTACACGATGATTACCAACAGTTAAGGTAAAATATAAACCCAGAATAGGTAGTCCGTTTGTTTCACCTGTAATCCATTATCTTACCCATTAACGACCTGAATTGTAATTACAGCAATAAATATTACAGTTTTGTTCGGAGTCGCAACTTTAATTACTTCTGAAAATTTATTCGCGATAAGTTCAGACTTATTTATAACAAGGAAAGCAATGATAACTTTGTTTACATTATATTTTAATTTATTCGTTAAAACTATGTACCAGCGGCGACGCTTTTTACTTATTAAATACTAGCCTCTGCCCACGGCTTCGCCCGCGTGGTATCCGGATAAAAAGTAGCCTGTGTTATTCTGATGTATAAGCTATACTACTTTAAAGTTTCATCAAAATACGATTAGTAGTTTTTGCGTGAAAGGGTAACAAACATCCATCCTTTCGCGTTTATAATATCAGTAGGAAGTAGGATTTATTTGTTAGAAATATGTTCCAGCGGCGACCCTTAAACCTTATTAAATTTTTTAACTCCAGAATAATAAGAAAGGAGAAGGCGTTTTTCTTTTGGGAAGCCTCCCACTTCACAGACTAGTTTTGGTTGTGCGTTGATAGATCAGGCAGTCAGTCAGTTAGGGCAAACGATTTTATAATAATAGATACATAGAAACACCCAGACCTAAAAAAATATTTTGCATAAAAAAAATATGTTTATAAGTTTTTATCATAATTATGGACCCTGTATATGCACGTGTACTTTACTATGCTGAAATAAATGTGTTATTATTATCAAAGCCGTGGGCAGTAGCTAGTCATGAATAAAGGAATCCGCTTTGACTTTTCCACTGCGATCTGCATCGTGGGTAGTCCCATTAACTCTGGTTTAGTATGACTTTGTGCCCATTTCATGACCAACAATGTGAAGGAGTGTGGTCATAAGAATTCTATTAAAGTTACTGCTTACATTCTGTTGATCTTCAGTTAAAATATGTATGATTATAAAATTGTACACAGTATTTAACAAAAACCTCGTCCAATCCGATAGAAAATATTACCACCTTGGTCGCAAACGAGCATATGCCCCCCACTTTCGTATCAACAACCTATGTGAATCCGATGATATAGATATATTGACGACCTCTGTGGCGCAGTGGGCGAAGGCCCGCCCGTGACGCAGAAGGTTGCGGGTTCGATTCCCGCCGCGAGACATATGTTTGTATGATCTTCAAATATTTGTCTCGGGTCTGGTCTTTCTATGTATAATATGTAGGTATTTACAAAAAAAAGGTCCTATATACCGTTTTTTTGTTAGTTTATCAGTCATGTAGTTCCCTTAACACAAGCTACTTACTTTGGGGCTAGATGATGCTGTGTGAAAAGTGTCCAGCATTTTTATTCCAAAAACTATCGTGAACTTGACTATTCATATTGTAAAAACGGGAATTTTCACGTACTGCACTATTGGTGCTATACCTTCAGCGATAGTGCAGTACGTGAAAATTAGGTTTAAAGATATTTATTCTCAAAAAAGACACAGTCACTTACATGAGAATAGCTATTTAGCTTAAAGTATACAATTAATAAAGTAAATATTATTGTCGTTCGGTCTGTCGTTAGTAATTATTACAGTTTTGCACAAATGAAAAGATAGGTACATATTAATACAAATTAGTTGAGTACTAGAAATAAAAAATCTTATTAAATTGGCCAATTTTCCCTAACAAAACTAGCAAGTTCAGTTTTAAATTTATGAATCGAGCTAACATTTTTTAAAATTGCGGGTAGTTTATTGTAAAGATTCCCGAAAAAAAAATTCCCGTTTTTACAATATGAAGTGTCCATCATTATTATTATTATTATTTCACACTAGTTTGGCGAAATTCACAGATGCTGCTACACAGTATAAGCACTTTGTGATTTCATTGTCGTTATGGTGACAATGTGATTGTAATTTCAAATCCAACTATAATATAATAAATGCGAAAGTCTGTGTGTGTGAATGTTTGTTACCACGTATCTCCGTAACTACTAAACTGTTTTTGATGAAATTTGGAATATAGATATTTTAGGTTCTGGAATAACACATATCTTATTTCGAAAATCAACCCCTAAGAGGGTTAAACAGGGTGGTAAAGTTTCAATGGAAAAAAATATTCTTTGGTTTTATTCACTCAAAACTTTAACTACACGGTACACATAAACTTTAAAATAAATAATGAAATACGTATTCTTTATTTTTTATAAAAAAATTACCCTTTGGAGGTGTGCAATTGAGTTCTAAACTTTGTATAAATTGTAATCCTTGGTTCGATTCATTCAAAAGTTGGTGGACATAGTTTGAAGCCGGAGACGGTCATATGCTACTTTTATTAACATACCACGCGGGCGAAGCCGCGGGCAAAAACGAGTTTAAAATAAATAAATAAACTTGTTGGTAAGCGATTACTATGAACGCCTGCAATAGAGGATGCCTCTGGTGCGCGCGTTACCGAAACTTTAAACATTTAAAAACACCCTTTTTTTAAACAACCCGCTCTGTAGTTACATGGGAAAACTTTAGCAAGTTGAGAGATCATTTCATAACCTGAGTATTTATGGGAGGAAGTTCCTCTGAAAGTGTACGCTGCGCGACCACCCATGCTCTAGGGTGTGAGAATGAATCTCCTGCCGATAACGAGCGGTGCTGTGATGCCAGCCTGAGGCACAAACATTTGTATTATTTGCAAATATTTGTCTCGGATCTAGGTGCTTTCTTTGTATAAAATATGCATTAGTCATATATCTAGTTCCCATAATACAAGCTCTGCTTAGTTTGGGGCTAGATGACGCTGTGTGAAAAATGTCCAGCATTATTTATTTATTTAAATTTCTCGGACAAAACTCATTATTCAAACGGTAGAACTCTCATAGAGAGGCGAAGTCTATCCAAACACGGCGATTGTGTCTTATATCAGTGTCAAGGCAAGGTGGGAGTGATACCTCGCGTGTTTAAAACGTACATAGGTTACGTTAACCACTTACTATCAAGTATGCTTGTTTACCACATCCTACTTATATTATAAACGCAAAAGTTTGTGAGTATGGATGTTTGTTACTCTTTCACGCAAAAACTACTGAACGGATTTTGATGAAACTTTACAGTAATATTGCTTATACATCAGGATAATACATAGGGTACTTTTTATCCGGGTACCACGCGGGCGAAGCCGTGGGCAGAAGTAGTAATTTGCATAAAACAAAAACTGTTTTTGAAAGCTGTGTAAAGTGTTATGTATTAAATGTTTTGGTATATAAAGGGTGTATTAAGTATTAAATAGCCTTCTACTTTATAGTTTTTTTCATGTACAAATGAATTTAGAATTTTAGGTAGAATTTCAACGCTTAATTTCAAAGCCATTAAAGGATTTCTCAGTTTTTTTGTACTGTATGTCTGTATTCATAATTTTTGTTGGTTAAATATTGAGTATGTGAACTTTTTACACCTGCCTTTTTAATAGTGCTCGCGTGTAACAGGTTAATATGGAAAATCGTGGAAAATAAAAGTATAATGTATGTTTAAAATAGTTATAGGAATTTAGATTGCCTATTTCATTGTTATTTTTAACTCGGATTAGCTTCGATAATTGTTTATACTAAGTTAAATACTATTTTCGTGGCATATAAACATCCTATCCTACTTCCTACTATCCTATCCTACTAATATAATAAATGCGAAAGTCTGTGTGTGAATGTGTGTGAATGTTTGTTACCACGTATCTCCGTAACTACTAAACCGATTTTGATGAAATTTGGAATGTAGATAGTTTAGGAGCTGGAATAACACATAGGCAATTTTTAATTTTCGAAAATCGACCCCTAAGGGGGGGTTAAATAGGGCGGTAAAGTTTCTATGAAAAAAAATTGTTTGATTCGCTCAAAACTCTGTACAAATAAACTTTAAAGTAAATAATGAAACATGTATTTTTTATTTTTTCAAAACTACCCTTTGGGTGTGTCAAATTAAGTTCTAAACTTTGTATAAATTGTAATCCTTGGGTCGATTCATTCAAAAGTTGGTGGACATAGTTTGAAGCCTGGAGACAGTCATATGCTACTTTTATTAACATACCACGCGGGCGAAGCCGCGGGCAACAACTAGTTTTAAATAAATATTGAGAACGATATATTTCAAACAATCCATCAATATACGCCCGCAACAGCCATTAGATTTAATTGCAATTTCCAACCCCGCAAAAATGCCCATTTTGACAATATATCACTACAAATACATGAGAGTAGAATAGGACTAGCTATAGGATGTGTTAAACTCAAGGAAAAAAGCAAATGAAATACAAAGAAACTAAGACAAACAAAATCATCGACATAGCAAGAAAAACTGAGAAAGAAATCAAAAGAAATAAAGTTATTTTATTAATAAAAAAATTAACATACCACTTAAATAATAACTAAATCCAATCCAATCCTAGAACTAAACTATCTGAAGTCTTATTACAGGTAGAAAACAGTTTTCAATTTCTATTTTAATATTATGTATATAGTTAGTTTTATTTTTATAGCAGTTGTATTATTATTTAACTTAGTAAAAAGAAAAATGTATAAAAAAGTAGGTTATTTTTTACTTCTTTTATCTTATGTATGACCAAAATAAACATAATCTTGGTACAATGGCTGGTCCTATCGCTTAGAAGCGATCTCTTCCAGACAACCATTTGGGATAATTTGTTTTTGAATGTTATATGAATTATACTTTCAAGAATCCTACACAAACTATATTGAACCGAAGACTGAACTCCCGGTGTAAGTGATCATTGGGAACATGAGTTGTTCATACTTGTGTTTCGACTACGCGCTGATTACTACTCTCACACAACAAATAAAAGTCCCCGAATTCGACACAGTACCCAATGCTCAGTATAATGAAATACCGATGCCTCGTGTTATTGGTCTAGTAGATATTATTGGAATGCGCACAACTTATCAAGATCGATAGAGAAAATACTTCTCTAATGGCGACTTCGAACGATGCTGTGAATGAAGGGCTCTCAATGGATCGATGGAGTCTTGAAAGTTACGGGAAGTCGATGATGGCTTAAGGCGGTACGTCATAGCACTCTTTCAGTAAGCCTTAGCCTATGTCCAGCAGTGGATATCCGCAGGGTGCTGGACGAGACCGTTTTTAGCAATAAGGCCGCTAAATGTATAAACGTGATTTTGTAAGATCTTACGCGAGTTATCAATCAATCTATCTAATACAGAAAATATTCAGAGCCTTGCATAAGGATAATTATTAATAAACATACGATTTTTTTTTTATTTTTTTTTATAACCTATTGTGTCCCACTGCTGGGCAAAGGTCTCCCCAAATCCTTCCATCTGCCTCTATCCTTTGCGGTCTCCCACCATTCCGTTTCGAACGCATCGAGATCATCACGCCAACGCTTTCGCGGCCGACCACGACGTCTTCTTCCATCCTCAGGCATCCAAGGTGTGACCTTGGATACGAATAATAGTGTGAGAAAATAAGTATGTAATAATAAAAAGATTAACAGCTCTGAGACATAGACAGGAATTATTGTGATAGTTAATTTCACACAATGCCTCAGAATAAAAAACTTTATAAATTTTCTTTTAAAATTCCACCTTCTCAAAATCCCAAAGGCATTTCCTAAAATACATTTCCCATTTGCGCCCAAGCGGGTATTATCGGACAAGCGCTACAGAAATAATGGACGTTATACTTTACAAACGAAATGTTTCACTCCTTGGCATGGTGGCATTTGGAACATCGTTTCGCTGCGCCTTTACTTCGTTAAGGCGCGGACAGGTGCCAAAAGTTTCGAAAGCATATTCATTGAATTAAAGATTATATCAGCATTCAGCATACGCAAGCCCGTAGGGCTTACGATTCCGGTCAGACAAAAAATTTAGAAAAACACATTTTATGCTTCATCTATCTCTAAAAAAAGTAAACAGTTGTACACTTCGTAAATATGAAACAACCAGTTGCTTTTAATTGAATAAATATTGATAAAAATTTATCAATATTTGTAAGTCTCAGTGATTTTGTTTCACTAACGGTATTTAGAGGTAACTTAGGTATTTCTCTTATCTAAAAAAATATTTAAAATATAATATAGAATATAAAATTCAAAGTCGTGTTTAAAAAACCACAACAAGAATCTAGGTAATACTATGAATGCATTAGCGTATATGCCTTGCCATGCATTCATCGTATCTTGATGATACGATTGTCCGTAGGATCTAGGTCTTTGCTTAATATATGTCTACATCTATGTATGTCAATTTCTTCGAATTATTTTATGTTTTTATCTTCTTTTATGTTGTAGATTAGTACCTACCTAGATTTTTATTTTATTTTATTTTTATTTGTTGTTATTATGTTGTGTGTGTGTGTGTGTGTGTCAAATAAATAAATTATATTCTATTCTATTCTATGAATGCATTAGCATTTTAAAAAATGCCACAATTTTTTTTATAGTAAAGCGTACGTTCGTTTTCTTCCCCTTAAAACTTGTCTTCAACGACAACACAACTACATCACAGCTACAAAAATGACCCAAGATTGTTGAAAATGGCACTTAATGGCCTATGACCATGTCCAGCAGTGGACTTCTGCGGGCTGTAGATGAAGTTCTGAAATTGAACTGTCTTAGATGGTTTGTTGTAAGATTATATACCTACTAGCTTCTGCCCACGGCTTCGTCCGTGTGATACCCGGATAAAAAGTAGCCTATGTGTTATTCTGATGTATAAGCTATATTACTGTAAAGTTTCATGAAAATCCATCCAGTAGTTTTTGCGTGAAAGAGTAACAAACATCAATTCCTCACAAACTTTCACGTTTATAATAGTACGATTTTCCTTACGATGTTTTCCTTAACTTTCAATTCAATTCTTGTATTTTAGCGGTATAAAGAGATTTTCCAACTACAAGTTGATTCTGAGTGACAGAATGCCTGCAAAGCACAATATCTAAGATTTACCCACTTGGAATTCAGCTCACGGGAAAGTACAACCGCTGAGTGTAATAACCGATTGGCTTTTACACAGCACGACCCGAACTAAGGCACGATCCGATTTTCATCCCACTATTTATTTTTTAAACTATAGCAAGCAACTGTTACAACTGGTATTCGTTTTGTTTGACTGTAAAATTGTTTTTTTTTTCTAAATTTTAAAACACTTTTGTTTTCCATCATCTGTTGTATTGCCCTTTGGTGACTTGTGATGATAAAACGTATCTAAGAACCATCCTTGAAGACGTACAAATCGATTGTGAAAAATTGCATTTTAATCGGATAAGTAGTTTCGGAGATAAATAATAGCAGACAAACAAGCAGACCACAGACAAAGCTCTTGACGTCAGGTGGTATTTGAAAATCGCCACCTAAAATATGTGTCTTCAAGGATGTTTTATTAAGGTTTTTATGCCACAAGTCAAGACTTGATGTAATCGATGATGAAAAAACCCGCTGGGATTTTATGCAAAAATACACTTGTTTAGGCAAGGAAACACGTCATTGCACAAAGTTTTATTTCTATAAAAATGCGAGATGATCAATTGCACTTAAACGGACAGACAGACGGACATGACGTAAATAAAAAAAAATGCTGAACATTTTTCACACCACATAATCTAGCCCCAAACTAAGCAGAGCTTGTATTATTGGAACTAAATGACTGTCAAACTTATATACATTTTCTTGTAAATTTAAACATATATAGAAAACACCCAGACTCGAGACATACATTTGCTCATACAAACATTTGTCTCGCAGCGGGGACGTAACTAATTAGAGTTCCGTTTTTGCAATTAGCTCCGGAACCCTTAAAACAGTTGTAAATTGGGGTTAATTGGGGTTGGGCTTTATAATCATAGGTTCATTCTAGATATTCATATTTTTATTATTCCCTCTGTGAATAAGTTTACTCCCTCAGAGCGTAGTGCAGGTTATTCGAAGTAATCGGGAATTCTATGATATCTGATATGTCGGATATCGTGTCGGACTTCTAAAAGCGTACACTCGAGATATCGATACGATTGGATCGAGTGAGCAACACTAGAATAGTAACAGCATTTGCTTGTTATACAGTTCCACTGGTTTGAGAATCGAGGCACTTATTAATTAATATCTAAATTTGTATGTATGATCTTTAGAGCTAAAATTGGGAATTGATTGTGAAAATCAAGTGGCAATAGTCTCCTAGGTCTTTATCTATGATAATAATTTACCTTTTTGTATGGGAAAATACTCCTATAATCTGACTTACCTTTTTTTTGTAAAAACAAAATAAATTTTGGGTATCAGGAACTAAGAGTAACATGGTACCACAAACACCTTATAAAGCCTACTTATGAACCCTTCAATGTAAGTCTGCGTAGGTAACACGCGCTTGACCAGTTTTTTTTTTTTATAAAGCTGGACATTTTCACACAGCATCATCTTGCCCCAAAGTAAGCAGAGCTTGCGTTATGGGAACTACATGACTGATATACTACTTAAATACATTTTTTTTGTAAATACTTACATATTATACATTGTAAATACTTACATATTATTATTATTATTAGAAAACACCCAGACCCGAGACAAATATTTGCAGGTAATACAAACATTTGTCCCGCGGCGGGAATTGAACCCGCAACCTTCTGCGTCTCAGGCGGACCTTCGCCCACTACGCCACAGAGGTCGTCGTTACTACATTTACGAGTTTACTACTTCTCTGCTCTTCAGCTTATTACAATAAATATAACTGAACAAATATTGATGGAGTTGTAAAACAAAACAGCACGCAATCTACAAACAGCGCTATTCGGCGATATCATAATTATCCGAGTATCGGATGTTGCAGGCCATTGATATAGCGCATTAAGTTTTTTTATATAAATTCATTAGTCTTCCTTCGACCGTCGTCGCGGACGGTACTTATACGAAGAGCTTCTAAATAAGCAACGAAACGAATGAAAATTTACCGTTTTTCAATTTAACATTTAATACCTACGCGTGAACTGATTGCTGGCGCTGTGTTTTATATGAAGTTATATAATTTACCTACCCCATTATTAAGTTTTATGGCGAGAGATTCGAAAATCCTGGAAAGGTAAATGAGACCTACAACACAACCTATCTAACTTAAAGAAACAAGCAATTGCATTGTTAATTATTTGAAATATTATTTCATTTTATATATCGTAAAGTGTGTGATTGAATAGAATAAATAAAAAAAAATGAAATAATTGCCGTTCAGCTGCGTAATGTACCTAGTATATCAGGGGTCTAGACAAATACCACTTTCTGTAGGCGCGGAAAGATTAAATTGTATGGGAATGACATTAGCTGTGGAAATGTCACGTGACAGCTGCCAAGTTTTACCCTAACAAATTTGCGTTAGCGTGAAAGGAAACGTAAGCGTGAGGTATTTGTCTAGACCCCAGGTCGCTTCCGTCTGTTATCAAAATGAGGGGGTTTTTAAAGACAATTAAAAAGTAAAAGTAAGTATATTAAAAAGTAAAAGTTTGTTTCGACCAAAACTATTAAACAAATTTTTTGCATTAGTTAGCATTTCACATGACAGGTTGTACCACTTATTGGAACGCTAACCGAGGGTCGATCGATTCGTCGACTATCGTCCTCGTCAAAGACTTTTGTTCCTCCCGTGATCATGTTACATGCAAAGGTGCCGGAACACCGTCAAACATTAAAACTCACAAATCATAGTATATATTAAATAAATAAATAATTCTGGACATTTTCACATCATCATCTAGCCTCAAAAAAGAGCTTGTGTTATGGGAACTACATGACTGATTATACTACTTATAAACTTTTTTTTGTAAATACATACATATTATACATAGAAAACACCTAGACCCGAGACAAATTTATGCAAATCATTCAAACATTAGTCCCGCAGCGGGTATCTAACCCGCAACCTTTGCGTCTCAGGCGGACCTTCGCCCACTGCGCCACAGAGGTCGTCAGTTTTTAGACGACCACTGTGTTTGAATTTTAACCTCTATGACTTTATAGAGATTAAAATATGCCCTCAAAATCGCTAATTCCATAGCCTGATAGGAATACATAGTAAGTTTACAGATAAATAATTATTGACAAGTTTAATGTATGCAGAACATTCGTCTGAGTAAACACATTCAACTTTATCCATTAAAAGCTCTGTGTGCGATTTACAAGCAGAATAATAACTAATTGAAACTATACAGAATGTAATAAAAATCCCGTGCAATCCGATATGCTATTGTTACGATTGATAATGCAATCACGTAGTCATATGTTTTTATCAATTTTATTACAAACTAGTTGTTGCCCGCGGCTTCGCCCGCGTGGTATGTTAATAGAAGTAGCTTATGAGCATCTCCAGGCTCCAAACTATGCCCACCAACTTTTGAAGGAATCGAACCAAGGATTACAATTTATACAAAGTTTAGAACTCAATTGCACACCTCCAAAGGGTAATTTTGAAAAAATAAAAAATACGTGTTTCATTATTTATTCTAAAGTTTATGTGTTTTGAGTGAATAAAACCATAGAAACTTTACCACCCTGTTTAACCCCGTTAGGGGTTGATTTTCGAAAATAAGATTAGCCTATGTGTTATTTCAGAACCTAAACTATCTACATTTCAAATTTCATCAAAACCGGTTTAGTAGTTACGGAGATACGTGGTAACAAACATTCACACACACAGACTTTCGCATTTATTATATAGTAGGAAAAGCGGCAAGCCCTGAGCCTTGATCTGGATGGTGCGGCAGTCGAGTGCTATTTACTATAATTACTTATACATAGTTTTAGTTTTTAAAATAAATAATCATCTTTAAATAAGTGTTCGGCCACACAACTTCGAAGTCGTACTTAGTTCAAGAAGTTACGAACCGCGATAGTACTTAGTCGATACCTTTAAACTGCTGATATAAAACGATACCTGAAAGTTAAAGCCTACAAAAGTAGTTGAACAACTCATGGGAAGAAATACCTACACAATCGCACTCAACATTAACTTCAAATCGAAGCCGTTCATTGGACTTAATTGAATACTTATTCGTATATAAAATACCTATGTCCTATAGCGTTAACCCTATATCTTTTTACCCGTACATAGTCCTATGAGTATGTGAGAAGATATTACGATTTGAATGTAAAGATTTAAATCGTGATATTTTCTCCAACCTTTCATGACAGCGTGCTAAGAGAGCACTGTGGAGTAAATGAAGATGTAGTAACGAGAGTTGAGAAAGGTATGTTGAGATGGTTTGGGCATATAGAAAGGTTGGACGAAAGTAGATTAACAAAACATGTATACAAGGCGAGCGTGAATGGGATAGTTGGTAGAGGAAGGCCTCGGCGAACGTGCTCTGACCAAATTGGAGACATTTTAGAGAAAGGCCAGGTCAGAAGTACAATAAACCGCCGAGCCTGTATGAAGAATGTGATGAGGATGAATGAAGCGAAAGAGGTATGCCAGGATCGAAGTGGAAATCCTTGGTCTCTGCCTATCCCTCCGGGAAACAGGCGTGACTATATGTATGTATGTATGTATAAAAGACGATGGAAGTTGACCGCTATATGACGGCTGTCATTATTGCAAGAAGCTTTCAACAAAAGGTTTTCAACTAACGCTTAGTCAAAGGAAGACTTTGAAAACTTATGTTTTGTAAGGTAGAGTTTTAACTAGTTCTGTTAACTTTGATGTAGTTTAACTATGAAAGCAAGACTTTGTTGAACTTAGGTCTCGCGATGCGGTGTTTTTGTTGTTATTTTCGATTTCAAAGTGTGGTCGCACCACATAAGTAAACTACTTGTTACCTGAGCCCTTTTCACGGATCATTTTAGGAATCAAAACGTCAAAAGTGACATCAAATATCTGTTTTCACTGATATTTTCTTTCGTTTTTGGTCGGACATTTTGATATAGCCCTACGGTTTTATGATACATAAGTATTGTTCAGAACACTGCATAAAGATTGCCTGGAAGAGATCGCTCTTAGCGATAAGGCCGTCCATTGTATCACCACAACTTAGTTTAAAGATTTATTGTAAAGTGTTTTTTTAATCCTGGTGTATACAATAAAGAGTTATACGAATACGAATACGAATACGAATACGAATACGAATACGAATACGAATACGAATACGAATACGAATACGAATACGAATACGAATACGAATACGAATACGAATACGAATACGAATACGAATACGAATACGAATACGAATACGAATACGAATACGAATACGAATACGAATACGAATACGAATACGAATACGAATACGAATACGAATACGAATACGAATACGAATACGAATACGAATACGAATACGAATACGAATACGAATACGAATACGAATACGAATACGAATACGAATACGAATACGAATACGAATACGAATACGAATACGAATACGAATACGAATACGAATACGAATACGAATACGAATACGAATACGAATACGAATACGAATACGAATACGAATACGAATACGAATACGAATACGAATACGAATACGAATACGAATACGAATACGAATACGAATACGAATACGAATACGAATACGAATACGAATACGAATACGAATACGAATACGAATACGAATACGAATATGAATATGAAAATGAAAACGAGTCGTTCCCCATCATCATTTCGTTGGTATAATTAAGGGATCTGGAAATAAATGTATTACAAAAAAACTCTGACGGAAAATGCAAGAACTAAAAGCAAATTCAGTAAAAACGAATCTAATCAATGCGCTTAGTTAATTGAAAAAGGCAATGCGCAAAAACGCCATCATTCCTCGCTGTTCAGTTTGACACAGCTTAGAAAGAACTTGCAGCAGGGACAGACTGATCACTTTCGCCTCGTCGATTCCATAAATAAACAAACAAAACAAACACGCTCACAACTGTATTCCCTATGATCAAAAAACTCAGATACATACTCAGTGAGCCCATTGTGCATTTTTTTCTGTTGTGCTTTTATTATGTTTCTGTGTTTATACTGTAAATTGGTGTTAAGCACAATAAAGAATTCATCTATCTATCTCGTACCGCTTTACAAGAGATGAGTTTTTTTTAAGTCCTCTTATTTTTTTTTGAGCTACTACAAACAAAAAAATATATAATATAATAAACTACATACCAAAATATACCAGATAAAAAAAACGATTTTCCAAAGTCGGGTGCTAAGTTCACAAAGCTGACAAAGGGCAATAAAAAACTCTGCACCATCAAACAAAAGTCGTATTCCTACTTCAATAACAATAAAGGGAATTTGTTTATTTATATACTAGCTTCTGCCCACGGCTTCACCCGCATGATACCCGGATAAAAAGTAGCCTATGTGTTATTCTGATATATAAGCTATATTACTGTAAAGTTTCATTAAAATCCGTTCAGCAGTTTTTGCGTGAAAGAGTAACAAACATCCATCCTCACAAACCTTCGCGTTTATAATATTAGTAGGATCAATTATCAGAGTATTCTAGCTATTGTACAACAAGCTATGGCAACACATTCCGTTTTGAAAAAGCTCGATCGATCTGAAAAGCAACGAAGGTATCTTTTGTAAACGATTTTTTAACTATTTTTCAAAATAAACCTTCGTAATTGCTGTTTTCCATTTCTAGTTCAGGTTGAGGACTATATAAGTGTTCAGTGTATTCTCATTTTAGGCACCATACCCTCGGGAATCGAACCTATTACTCTATGTCTAGTTTAGGAATAGGCACATAACAAGCTTAAGTGGACATTGACATAATTAGAGGAACGGAACAAAAAAGAGACAGATCGGAACTGAAACTTTTTTTTGTATTTAAGTATAGAAATTATATTAAGCACCTTATTAATTTTACCATTTTGAATGAAAATAAAACTAATTTCAGTTAAAAACACAAGACTAATCGACAGAAATCCTAAAAAAATATGTCGTTAAGAAATAACCCTTCAATCAACACTTTGAAAATGTGATTGTGTAATGACATTTAGAGATTTTTTTTTTTTTTTTTTTTTTTTTGTGTTTGGGCACATTCAGTTTTTACTAGTATTCAGTAGTCCTTACCTCACACGAGATTTTCTCGTGTCATAGGTATCAAAAACTATGAGTACCATGGTACCACAATACCCGCACCCGGCTCAATTATTTATACAGAGCAAGTAAAATTTGTCTCGCAGCAGGAATGGAACCCACACCTCATTCAATTCTGGCGATTGTGTCAAAATAGTTCCGAGTTTAGTTAAGGAAGTGCAAAACCAGTATTTTACGCTTAGCTGAAAAAATATAGTTTTATTTTGAAAATACTCTACAACTTTCGATTCAATTGAATATTTTTTATGGGTTTTTACTGAAGTAAACGCCGCACCGTTGATGTTCGGACAGGGTTTTGTTACATGCAAAAATAGTTCCGGATACTAAATTAGGAAAAAAAGTGTTAGGAAAAAATCTTTTTTTCCTAACACAGACCCTTTTTAAATGAGGACCCTTTTTATTTTTTACTTTAATAACATTTTACACATGCTTAGTCCTTACTCCATACTAAGACTATCAATCCCTGTGTTCTAGATAATCGTATATAAAGCATTTAGAAGTCAGAACAACGAAAACTTCGTTGATCGAAAGGCTGTCAGTCGTTAGGTGAATCGATTTCCAGTTGTGGATTTAACGAGGCATAAACAACAAATAATTGATTTAGCGAGCGAAGCGAGTGAGCTAAGTCAAGTTAAAAAAAAACTTTATTTAATATGTATGTGAGTACGACGCGACGGTACGGTTGATCCGAAATTTATGTTGAACTACCCTTCTGCCTACGGCTTCGCCTGTGTGGTATCCGGATATAAAGTAGCCTATGTGTTATTCTGATGTATAAGCTATATTAGTGTAAAGTTTCATCAAAATCCGTTCAGTAGTTTTTGCGTAAAAGAAGAACAAACAGCCTCACAAACTTTCACGTTTATGATAGTATTAGTATGATAGGTTGTGTTTCATTAAAAACATAACTTATTTTAAAATGGCGTTTAGGCAAAGCTACAGAAATCACAACAATGTTAATATTGCATTCCACCGATGGAATAAAGTTGAATCATAAAACCAATTTGTCCGTCGGCTTAGTGTTTTATTATGTGGTTTTAGTGCTCCATTATAAATTATTCTGGTTGATTGATAGTGGTAAATTCTCATACGTTTTAATTGTGAGTGAAAGCTGGATAAATGTAACGGATTACGATAATTTTCACCGACACATGGGGCTTAAGGTGCGTTTACACTTATTAAGGTCTAAGTATATTCATCAGCCATTTAAAGCCTCTGTGGCGCAGTGGGCAGACGACCTCTGTGGCGCAGTGGGCGAAGGCCCGCCTGAGACGCAAAAGGTTGCGGGTTCGATACCCGCTGCGAGACAAATGTTTGTATGATTTGCAAATATTTGTCTCGGGTCTGGGTGTTTCTATATAAAATATGTATGTATTTACAAAAAAAAGTATATAAGTAGTATATCAGTCATGTAGTTCCCATAATACAAGCTCTGCTTAGTTTGGGGCTAGATGATGTTGTGCAAAATGTCCAGCATTATTAAAAAAAAAAAAAGCGTACAAGGTCTTTGATTTCATTAATAAGTCTACTACACGGATGCAAAACAAATTGTAGACCATTCGCGTTATTGCTTTATTTAAATGATGTGATTATTCGCTCATCATTCGTGTACATTATATGTACGTACATATAACATTTATTGCAGTATTCGAGTTGTACATCAGCCCATTTATGTTCCATAGCTCGTTTTATTGCCAAATATGTACATGTATGGTAAAATATGTACGCTAAGAGAGAATCTCTACTCTCAAGTCTAAAAGACTCTGTCCACGTCAGAGACAAATAAATGACTCTGTCATTTATTTATTATTTAATAAATAAATAAATATACTTTTTTGTAAATACATACATATTATATATAGAAAACACCCAGACCAAAGACAAATGTTTGCAGATCATACAAACATATTTTGTCAAACACAAATGATGCTGTGTGAAAAATGTCCAGCATTATTTATTATTATTTATTTATTTATTAATTATTATTATTCAATCTTTCCGCTGGCGTTAACGCCAACCGAAAGTGTCATGTCTAGACACGCTGAGAAGTTTCCGCTGAACTAACATGACAAACCAAATATAATAGTCCTTAAGAGCAGGCAGGTTAACGTATCCGCTTTGCCCCAGGCGCTGCAAAAGTTAATAGATGACGGTAACAGCTTTCCATCAGGTGGGCCGTAAGACTGTTTCTGTCATCAAAACATTAAAAAAAAGAAACCAGCTCGCCTGACAAGTCACAGAGCTCCATTATTAAACCAAAACTAGGTTTACTCAGCAATATATTACAAAGTTACAGGTCTCGGCGAAATGTAAACACGACAAGATAGGATCCTTTGAGGCCCGAAATTATTAGAAAAAGACATTTGGGTCGAATCCGAATAAATCTCTAAGGTTGTCCCATATCTGAATAAGATAGTATGTGATTTTTGTATCGTTTCTATACTATACTGGCCTCTGTCCACGGCTTCGCCCGCGTGGTTCACGGATAAAAAGTAGCCTATGTGTTATTCTGATGTATAAGCTGTATTACTGTGAAGTTTTATCAAAATCCGTTTAGTAGTTTTTGCATGAAAGAATAACAAACATCCATACTCACAAACTTTCGCGTTTATAATATTAGTAGGATTTTCCCTTGTGCTCATTTTAAAGTAGTTGTTCTTTTTTCCAGAAAACCAGCTCTGCACCTGGTTCTGGCTGGCGCAGTAATGCTGAAACGGAGACCTATTTGACCCCACGCAACACAAAATTACGTACTTAGTTTTTTTTTTCGTTTTGCTTTGTTATATGCTAAGTATTGTGTTTAATAAAATTTTTGTTTAACTTTTGTGTTGTTTGGGGAAGAATAAATAGATTTTCTTTCTTTCATTTTGTCAGTAAGTAGACACCTAAGTCCTATTTCAGGGGTCTTGTGAAGGATATACACTTTTACTTGAAAGGAATCTTAATTTTGACAACCTCTGCCGCGCAGTGGGTGAAGACCCGCCTGAGACGCAGAAGGTTGCGGGTTCGATTCCCGCTGCGGGACAAATGTTTGTATGTTCTACAAATATTTGTCTCGGGTCTGGTTGTTTTCTATATATAATATGTATGTATTTACAAAAAAAAAGTATATAATTAATATATCAGTCATGTAGTTTCCATAATACAAGCGCTGCTTAGTTTGGGGCTAGATGATGCTGTGTGGAAAATGTCCAGCATTATTTATTTATTTATTATTTAATTTCCACTCGAGCCGAGTTATATATAGATTACAACTTTATTCCAAAAACTATCGTGAACTTGACTATTCATATTGTAAAAACGGGAATTTCACGTACTGCACTATCGGTGAAGGCACCGACTAAGTTTCGACTCATTCCGAGAGTCTTCATCAGGGTGAGTGGTGGTGACTTTCTCCTTCCGCGTCGCGCCGTGCACTACAGATACGTACGTGAAAATTTCCGTTTTTACAATATGAATAGATTACAACTTGTTCGTTTTTAAGACCAAACTCAAAATGTCTCGACAAATTTCCGGTGCCCTCCTTCAAAACTCTTATCGACAACTTGGTACATTTTTTTAAATTTTGGGATACCAGACACTACAAAGAAAAAAACTCGTTCAAGTGGAACCAAACATTATGGAGCACTCGACAGACAAAACAAGTTCATAGCCCATGAAAGCAACTCCCCCGTTTTTGAAGGCGGTTAAAATAACTGTCTAGACGCAACGGTGCTCGAAAAAGTTCATGTTTTAATTAAGCTGGACGTGCGCTCAGAAATATGGAAGCGCTCTGTTATGGATCCCAGAACGGCCACCCATCCGTGTCATCCTTACTGCAACGAGCGCTACGTTGGTAAACATCAATAAACACAATTTCAGTGTGTTTAAACACCATCGTTCCATCGATTAGTTCAATGTTTACAGTCCACTAGAAATGATCAATATTTGTGACAAACGCTGTTCAGTTCTTGTTTATTTTATGTGATTACGATAATTGAGAGGTTTTGGCAGCTCACAACCTATTTCCCTATTAAAATCCGTAATACCTATACCTTATTATTTATTTAATTATTTATTGCATACAATTTACAAAAGGAGAACTTAATGCTATACAGCATTTTCTACCAGTCGTCTTTAGCGGGAGAAAACAATGGATTATTTTTCTATAGATAACAAATACAACCTTTGCGGCGCAGTGGGCGAATGCCTGCCTGAGACGCAGAAGGTTGCGGGTTCGATTCCCGCTGCGGGACAAATGTTTGTATGATTTGCAAATGTTTGTCTCGGGTCTGGGTGTTTTCTATGTATAATATGTATGTATTTACAAAAAAAAATGTATATAAGTAGTATATCAGTCATGAAGTTCCCATAATACAAGCTCTGCTTAGTTTGAGGCTAAATGATGCTGTGTGAAATATGTCCAGCATTATTTACTATTTATTTATTATAAATAAACACCCAACAGTTATAAACAAAGAAACGTGGGTATCAGGAACTACGAGTACAATTCCTGATACCCACGTTTCTATCATCACCCAGAACCTGCAGAGGATTCGAACCCGTATGTATATTTCTCCGGCTACTCACCTACAACGCTCCTTGCTTTAGAAACTTTATATAGGTAACTTTGTTAACATTACCATTTGATACAAAATGGTCGGTCGAATAATCGTTTATAACAAATTCATTGCAAACAAAAAAACAAAAAAGTCAAGTCGTTTTTTTTTAAATCTGCTGAGCCGTTTGTCGCTGTTTTAACCGACTTTTTTATGGAGACGTCGGTTAAAAACAGCGCTTTACCACGAAATCTTTTGGTATGTGTAACACTCTCACACCTTGTATCAGGCATTTGTGGTGAACTGCGTCGATTACAGGTAGTTTTGAATAAAATGTCGTAATTTAAATAAGGGTGCGCCTCGTAAATCCATGTCCAAATTTAATGGAGTATCGTTATTGGTCCCCTACTCTAAATAGTTAATAAGAGGGAGTTATGATCGAGTTGCTTTTGAGTTCAATTAAACTTTTTTAGTTTTTATGACCTGGAACTGAAACTAGCATGGCATGACAACCTTTGTGACGCAGTGGGCGAAGGCCCGCCTGAGACGCAGAAGGTTGCGAGTTCGATTCTCGCCGCGGGACAAATGTTTGTATGAACTGCAAATATTTGCCTCGGGTCTGGATGTTTTCTATGTAGGTATAATATGTACGTATTTATAAAAAATAATGTTATATTGTCAGTCATGTAGTTTCCATATTACATGCTCTGCTTAGTTTGGGGCTATGTGAAAAATGTCCAGCATAATTTATTTATTTATGTGTCCTCAGTTCTAAGGTGATGTGCTTACAACCTGTCATAAGTAATTTTATGGCGGGTTGTAAGCACATTATTTATTCATATTTGCCGTCATTATAATCAAAAGCGGCTCGTGCCAAGTTTTAAATTTGATTCATTTAAGGATGTCTATCATGAGGATCGAAGGCGTCATCCATACTTGTTTTTTTATATTCTGTTTTGCAAAATAACACTACAAATCAACAGTAACTAATATTACAGGAACTGATATGTATTATTTAGGCTTCGATAATAACGCAAATATTGCACATAGAAAGCTTTTTTAAGTGGAGGTGAATGATGGTAAATGATAATGAATCCTAGGATAATTTAATAAAACTTTTAAACTTAAATTGTTTCTATAAATTTGGAAAACATTTCAACAAGTCATTACTTGCAGATAATTTTTGATAGAATAGATTTACATTCGAGTTTTGTTCGAGAACTACGAGTACACTATCACCATTCAGTTTTATGTTATAATTCCCCCATAAACTAGCGTCGACAGCCCCATCAGGGTACGGCTATGGGGTCACATGGGGTTTTATTATGCCCCAAGATATTATGGTCAGATAAACTGAGACATTTGATTTTACGTGATAACCCTTTTGTCTGAGCGCGGTCGGATGCTATAATTGTTTTTATTGTGGTATGATTTATTGTTAATTGTAAACAGTTTACAAAAACATCGTTAAATATAATTATAATCACGATATCTTAAGAGTTAGTAAAATGTGGTCGAATAACTTGTTTCATTCAAGAAATAAAAACACGATGTTTTTTTACCGATAAACAGCCAAGATAATAAAAAAAATCAGACGTATTACGAAGGTCACTGATGCAGTTAGCATGCTATGCAAGCTAGAGTGGAAGTGGGCCGGTCATGTCGTTAGAACCAAAGACGGACGATGGAGCGAGCGGATCCTGCAATGGTACGCACGAGACGCGAGACGGACGAGAGGCAGACCAAGAAGGAGATGGTGTGACGACATCATAGAGATGATGCAGAACACCTGGACTCGACAAGCACAAGACCGACTACAATGGAACAATGTGAAGAACTTAAATATCAACAGTTCCGCCATAGCAGAGCATTCGCTGGTCACTGGTACGACGCACTATATCCGTTTTGATAAAGCCCGGGTCTTGGCAAGATCCGCGAAGCCATCGAGATAGGTCGTCTACCAAACTTTAACAGAGACCGTGGATGGGCTTTACCCCCCGCCTGGAAGTCATGTCTGTATGGACTGCATGATAACGGGGCGTCGAATCTGACATTGCCACAGTGAGCGTAGCCTGTCTGGCTCCTCCAGGAATAGGTTAATGCATCGACGTGAGCAGTAGCGTAGACGATGTAGCACCCCTACCACCAGTAGTTACAACCACGCTACGAACACAATCGCCCCCTCCACTCGCGCGCCTTTATAACCGCGCACAACGTACGGCAGCGCGTAGTGCACGGCGCGACGCGGAAGGAGAAAGTCGCAACCACTCACCCTGATGAAGACTCTCGGAATGAGTCGAAACTTAGTCGGTGCCTTCACCGATAGTGCAGTACGTGAAAATTCCCGTTTTTACAATATGAAAAGGCTTTATTATTATTATTATTAAACACCCAAGAATTACTGAAATTAGCAGCTCTAACTAGTTAACTGGGCGAACTAATAATTAAAATACAATCAAGAGAAACTGATTTCAAATTAACCAACAACAAAAATGTTTTTGTATACATAAATTATTATATTATGAAGTAGTTAAGCTATTTGTGAAAGATCTAGTCCGGGGAAGTACTACCAACATACCTTTTTCTGCGCCAAAGGGTTATGCTCGCATTGCGATGTTCCGGTTTAAAGGGTATGGGTGCCGGTGAAATTACAGGGACATTTTTCACCCGTTATGTCTCAGGATCGGCAACGCACTAGTGATACATATGCTGTTACTAGAGTCCATAAGTTACGGTAACTGCTTACCAATGGGCAGTAATGTATACTTTAGTTGTTTAAAAAACAAATAAAATCAATCGTGATTGATATGGTTGAAATTGAAATATGAATTTAATTTATAAAATATTTTCCGATTAAGTCAAAGCTGAAATGTTATATTCTTGGAATAAAATACGAGTATGAAAACCTGAAATTATTTTAGAAAAGCTTCGAAATGGTATTTTTACTGAGACGACTTCAAAGAATATTAAACCTTTCAATGTGGAGTCTAGTTTCGTCGAAAATTAAAGGATTTAACCTCTGGAACTTACCTGAAACAAATAAAGAAAAATATAAAAAAATATATCGAAACTATTTATAAAAAGTACTCTATTCTAAAGTATTCTAAAGTAACTGTTATTCTGATGTATAAGCTATATTACTGTTAAGTTTAATCAAAATCCGTTCAGTAGTTTTTGCGTGTAAAAGTAACAAACATCCATCCACACAAACTTCCGCGTTTATAATATTATAGTAGGATTTCGAATTATCTCCAACATCACTAGTTGGAGCTAGAGAAAACTTTTGCCCAGAAGTGGGGCGAAAAAGCTTGATGAATTAAAAATTACTAATTTAAAAATTCATTTTCACTTAGTTTTTTTTCTTATGATAATAAATAATGTCGAGGCAAATCTACGAGACGCGAAACTTCACATACAAATAACGGAATAGCATTTTTGCTACCAATTATTTCCAACTACATTTTTTTAGGCTTATATATTTAACTTATCCAACTACATCCATAAAACTACTACATATTCGGGTTATTAAGTATTCTTTGGCCGTATCATTTGTGCTTTTTGCCACACCCTTAAATTCAACCCCAAAACATATCGAATAATTTAGCAAAAGGTAAGCCACAGTTGCGCCACCCACTAAAAGTGACCGTTAAGTGTTTTACATTAGACTATACGATTTTTTTAAGTAAATCGCGTGTTTGTTTTTAGATAGGCTATCGAGAAATCAGAAATCAAAACATTTATTTTCATGAACATAGGTAAGATTGTACACGTTACAATAATCATAGACATTCTACCATCTAAATGGCGTGAAAATGTCAATAGGTACGAGTAGATTAGATATACTTAGAATGATTATAAAATATCAGTACTAGCGATGGGCGTTGAATAAACGAGCTAGTAGAATCAACCGTTCACGTTGAATCTACGTATCGACGGTTCACTGTCACTCATTCAACTAGTCGAAATCGTAGACGGCTAAACTGAGATTCCACAACGTTCATATCGACGGGCAACGCAACGAGACGATGCGTGAACGTAGACGGTTAAAACATTCGTTAGTCCATAGACGAGTTTATAATGAAACTGAAAAAGTATAAAGGGAAGTTAAATTTTATTGCATATTTATTTGCATTATTGAATGAATGAATGAAAACACTTTATTGTACACCATAAGAAAATAAAAATAACAAAACTATAAAAAAAACAAAACTTAAAGTACAATGGGCGGTCTTATCGCTTAGATGCGATCTCTTCCAGACAACCTTTGGATGGAGAGGACTTAATGAGATTAAGTACTTATTTGCATATTTATTTTGATACCGGATAACTACATACTTATGGAATACAAAGTTGAAAAGTCTCATGTGGCAAATTCTGAAAGCTATGTCTATGATTTTCATTTTTCGACGGTTTTCCTCGTTTTATGAGTTGAGTGACCTCGAGGCAAACTACCGGCTATGAGGGCAGTAGATGAGGGGTGGATCCGGCTGGCACAAGACTGTCAGAAGTGGCGTAATAGAGAAGATGTCTTAACAAAACAGTGGGTGTTACCAGCTGATTAGATAGTGCAATAGATCCAGTATACATTTTTTTATTTTAAATACCTAGTAATACAACAATTTAGCCTATGTTTAGGCACATTCGTAATTTATCATTGGCCTAGTTTTGTAAGATAAAGTATGGCTAGGAATGTGTCCATTGACACATATCTTTCTTTCTCTATTTAAGGGGAAGACGTTTTTCACGTATTTTGTTTATAAGTTGCTCTTACACGACTTTCACTTTATTACACTCATACATCGATCCGTCGATACCATTATAAATATAAAAGGGGATATGAGAAAAAAAACCGTTGTTCCCTGATGTGGCCGAAAACCAAGGGACAACGGAAATAACCCATTATTTACACTATAATAACTCAAAAGGTTTATTCCTTTCGAGTCTTCTCACCATATCCGTGCGTTTCGCGAGTGTTGTAGTAAAATCGTGTCGTATAGTAAGTAAAAACCCGCCGGTTTAATATTAGATAGAAAATTACAAAGTTTACTATTAAAGTTTTAAAGTTATATGAGCAGAGGTTCGACCCGGTCCGAGCGAAAATAAATAGTCTAAACTAGGACAATTAGTTGAATTTGTATTAGAGAAGTAATGAAATAACATAATTTACAAGGATTTCGTTCTCGATAACTAAACTACTGAAATTAATGTTTAGGAACGAAGTATACTTGGAAGGGCATAATCCTAATACTATTATAAATGCGAAAGTTTGTGAGGATGGATGTTTGTTACTCTTTCACGCAAAAAACTAATTAACGGATGATGATGAAATTCTACAGTACTATAGCTTATACATCAGAATAACACATAGGCTACTTTTTATCCGGGTACCACGCGGGCGAAGCCGTGGGCAGAAGCTATCCTACTTCTATTATACACGCGAAAGTTTGTGAGAATGAATGTTTGTTACTCTTTCACGCAAAAAACTAATGAACGGATGATGATGAAATTCTACAGTAATATAGCTTATACATCAGAATAAAAGATAGGCTACTCTTTATCCGAGTACCACGCGGGCGAAGCCGTGGGCAAAAGCTAGTATATTAAACCAATAACTTAATAACGGACAAGCTTTAGTTTTTCAAAGGCTAAGGATCGTTTAAAACTGAAAAAGTAATCAAAAAGTCAATAAAATAATAAATAAATAATGCTGGATATTTTTCATCATCATTTCATCATCTAGACCCAAACGAAGCAGAGCTTTTATTGTAAAAGGATGGTCATTCTTTCTTGCCTTTCTTTCCTGGCTTGGCGCGGACAGGCAGTAAAATTGACGTTTCAAAGTGATCCTTGTTATTTTGATGAATAAATGAATTCAGACTTTGACTTTGATTCATTTGAATCACATAGAAAAATCAACTAACTATACATGATATTAAAATTTGAATAAAAAATTTACACAAAATTTTTTGCATGCGAAAATACATTGATGCACAACGATATTCGAAATAACGACTTTCGGATCAAAAGTCAGAGATTGTAGTCTATATCCGATTTACTACCAGTTAATACAACAGCTTACAATTAAACACAACAATCACATTCGCAAACAGATTAAACAGTACATAGCTGAAAGCCGGCCTTCATACAAGTACTCTATTGAACCCGGGTTAAACCGGGATTAGCGAAATAAATAATAGTCATTGCATTAGAACGCAATACAGTGTCGTATTTAGCCATATATTTGGCTCATTTTAAAGCAAAGCATTAAATTTGAATAAAAAAAAACACCAAATTTTTCGCATGCGAAAATACATTGATGCACAACGGTATTCGAAATAACGACTTTCGGATCAAAAGTCAGAGATTGTAGTCTATATCCGATTTACTACCAGTTAATACAACAGCTTACAATTAAACCCAACAATCACATTCGCAAACAGATAAAACAGTACATAGCTGAAAGCCGGCCTTCATACAAGTACTCTATTGAACCCGGGTAAAACCGGGATTAGCGAAATAAATAATAGTCATTGCATTAGAACGCAATGCAGTGTCGAATTTAGCCATATATTTGGCTCATTTTAAAGCAAAGCCTGATTCGGCCAAATTCTAACACTAGATAAGTCTTTCTTAACTAGTGTTAGAATTTGGCTCAGTTTGAAAACCAGCGCTGCTCCCCTACTTTGTTCGGGAGTAGCATTATGCTGAGAATGGGCCTGTTTGGCCGCACACTTGCAGAGAAAGACTGATAGAATTGTCCGTAGGAACTGGGTCTTTGCTTAATATATGTCACTTTCTTCTAATTATTTTATGTTTTTATCTTCTTTATTTATGTTGTAGTGCCTAGATTATTTTTTTATTATGTCTTTTATGTTGTGCGTGTGTGTGTCAAATAAATAAATTCTATTCTTTCTAGTTAAGGATACCACACACATAAAAGTTTTCGATCAGTTTGAAAAAGTAACATATAGAAATGTTATTCATATTTTAAAAACGGGAATTTTCACGTACTGCTCTATCGGTGAAGGCACCGACTAAGTTTCGACTCATTCCGAGAGTCTTCATCAGGGTGAGTTGTTGCGACTTTCTCCATCCGCGTCGCGCCGTGCACTACGCGTCTAGACCCCTTGTCGCCCATTAATGGTTTTTTATGTTATCAATAAGTTTATGTGCGCATTAATATGTGCTCGAAACGGTGAAGAAAAACATCGCGAGGAACCATGCCCAAGAACTAAAAAAAAGATATGTGCCATGGTGTGGTAAAAAGCGACGATGGGCTTGCAGCTAGTCACGTGGAAGCTAACTTCTACTATCGAAACGTGGGCGCGTGTTAAATTTTTTTTTTGCCTCTGACTACCCCCTTCATGGTAGTGGTATCCCCTTGTAACCTCACTCTCTGCGTACTGAGTATAGATCTAAGGATGATAATCATAATAGTAAAAAACTATGAAAAATATAATAAAACTGGTTTTTAAAACCTGAAGTTTCTTTTGAAAGTTGAAATTCATACCCTTTTACGCATTATTAAAAGGACGCGGTATTATTTCTTAAACCTAGGTTTAACTTTTGGTTCAATATTAAAAGTCATGAAGGCGAAATCTATTTTATCATATCCATGATACAACCGAAATGCCTGTAATTTTTATAAAATTTAGATGCGAAGTGATGTGAATTTATCGATACTTTAATTATCGATATCGATTATCGAGTTTAAGCTAAACGATTTAGTAGATAGAATTTGCATATTTTAACCACTAAGCCTCATCAACGTTTTGTAATATACTACTGCTGCTGCCCACGGTTTCGCCCGCGTGGTACCCAAATAAACCTCTAACCGCAGCGTTTGTAAGAAACTCATTCGCTCGACCGTTTTTACGTAGACTTAGTTGCAAAAAAGGTCTTAACGAAAAGCCCTTTTATTTTAACGGAATATTACACAACCAATGCTTACCCTGAAATACTATTCTATCCTACTAATATTATAAATGTGAAAGTTTGTGAGGATGTTTGTTCCTCTTTCACGCAAAAACTACTGAACGGATTTTGATGAAACTTTACAATAATATAGCTTATACATCAGATAACACATAAGCTACTTTTTATTCGGGTACCACGCGGGCGAAGCCGTGGGCAGAAGCTAGTTATAAATATTGGTGAAATATTTTTTGAAATTGGATGAGTAGATATAGAATCCTAAAAAACCTATTCACTTGGATATTCGAGGCTACGCAAGTTTCCGATACTAATATTTTGATTATAAAACATTATCAAAGTTACAGACAATAGGTTTTTATTCCGAAAAAGTCTTATTCAGCGATTGAAAAGTTTCACATTAATATTAGTAGGATGGGATTCTAGGACATCTCTAAATTCAGCTGTTTCTTGAAATCCTCAAAAAGATCCTATCCTAATGTCTTTTTATTTCATGAAACAGATTTTTCAGAAGATCGTTCCTATCTTATGCGTTAAGATCACTTGATTTTAGGCTGATAAATAAATTAATGAAAATACTTTATTGTACACCTTATGATATAAACAATAACATATTATTTTTTCTATGCATAATATGTATGTATTTACAAAAAAATATACATAAAATGTAGTATATCAGTCATGTAGTTCCCATAATACAAGCTCTGCTTAGTTTGGGGCTAGATGATGCTGTGTGAAAATGTCCAGTATTATTCATTTATTTATCTGCTTGTCAATTAATAATTGTGTGTGTTGACGTTTTATTATGATAAAGGTACAATGGGCGGTCTTATAACTTAGAAGCGATCTTTTCCAAACAATCTTTGTATGGAGAGGATTATATATGATTTTGAAGTGGCCAGGGGTGTACTTTATAAGTTGTGTAAACTACCTTATATAATGTTATGCATAAAACATACTATGACGTGCCAAGTGCAAGCACATGTGTCAAGGAAATTTATACGTAGTCTAAATATCCCTAGCTTTAGCTGCCTCCGCATCAGTTTAATATGCCGTTGCTGCAAAATATCGATACATTGAATATCTGCGGTGTTCTTGCACGTCCGGGATATTTCCCTCAAGACTACACGGTGACTATATCCACAGCTTGGAGACATAACAGCTGGTATACTTAAGACTTCAATTAAATGTCAAGGTTAGTTTAAAAAAAAATCTACCACAGTTTGCCGAGAACTTCAAAGGCAAAAAAAGTTGTCAATTTTTTTGGAATAATATATGACTATCTAAATACGAAACATAATTATTTGACGACCTATGCAGTGGGCGAAGGCCCGCCTGAGACGCTGAAGTTTGCGGGTTCGATTTCCGCCGCGGAATGTCTCGGGTTTAAAAAATGCATATAAGTGGTAAGTCAGTCATGCAGTTCCTATAACACAAGCTCTGCTTTGGGGCTAGATGATGCTGTGTGAAAAATGTCCAGCGTTATTTGTTTATAATTACTGATTCATTTTAATTTGAACTATATATTTTTTTCACCCGAATAACAAACACGCTCATGACTGTAATCCTTATGATAGAGACCCTGAGATCAGTATGCAAGATATGTGATGATACCAGGTAAGAGGTAACATAATATCATAGAGTAGACAGCCTCAAGAGACGCAATAATTGGTAATTTGCTAGGAAGCAATTATGTCAACTGTCGTGCGAGTCCCGCCACACCTGCTTTGCACTGATTGGTCGAAACTGTAGTTTTAACCAATCAGAGCAGGTATCATGACGCAATGTCCGCGTTTGCCAACATCAGTCCTAAAAGACTGATGTGTTGACAGAACAGTGTGATTCAATATGACGTCTCTCGGGGTTAACTGCTCGATGCATTTTGAGACATGCTCTCATTCTGCATAGCCGTTAACATTCCAAGTGATAGTTTGTAAGCCGATCGAAGCTTATCGGAACACTAACCGATGTCACATGCCTTCCAATGTTTGGTTCTAGAGTATGTCAGTTTCGTGTGAAGACACTTACGTTCTCACGTAAGACTTACGCCGAGAGAGAGAGATGTAAGCAATGGCACCCGTGTTACGCCCGACAGAATCCTCTTAAAATCCTTACGTGACCAGGGTTCGGAAATACATACGAACATATAGTCACGCCTGTTTCACTGAGGGGTAGGCAGATACCACGGATTTCCACTTGCTGCGATTCTTGCATACCTCTCGCTTCAGTCATCCCATCAGATTCTTCATACAAACTCGTTTAAGGTACTCTTGACTTGATCTTTCTCTAGAATGTCTCCAATTTGGTCAGAGTACGTTCGCCGAGGTCTTCCTCTCCCAACTATCCCATTCACGCTCACCTTGTATACTTATTTTGTTAATCTTCGTTTCAAGGTTCGCAACGAGGAAAGAACGTGAAAAATCTTTTATTAATATTATTACGACTATATTACGTACTTTAACTATTCTCTTGCTGACGTTTCCGTTCCTGTTCAGTTCCCGTGTCACGACCGTCGAGGGCGGTCGAGGACGGTGCTCATGAGGAAGGACCTCTAAACAGTCAACGAAACGTCAGCAGGAGAATAGGAAAGTACGTGGTATACTCATAATCCTATCCTACTAATATAATAAATGCGAAAGTCTGTATGTGTGAATGTTTGTTACCACGTATCTCCGTAACTACTAAACCGTTTTGATGAAATTTGGAATGTAGGTTTAGGTTCTGGAATAACACATAGGCTAATCTAATTTTCGGAAATCAACCCCCTAAGGGGGTTAAACAGGATGGTAAATTTTCTATGAAAAATAAAAATATTTTGTTTGATTCGCTCAAAACTCTGTACAAATATACTTTAAAGTAAATATTGAAACATGTATTTTTTATTTTTTCAAAACTACTAAACTTTGTATGGAAAATTGTAATCCTTGGTTCGATTCATTCAAAAGTTAGTAGACATAGTTTGAAGCCTGGAGACGGTCATACACTACTTTTATCAACATAACACGCGGGCGAAGCCGCGGGCAGAAACTAGTAATATTCTAAAGTGATACCAAACCACGAATTTCAATTCCAAAAAAATCTTGTCGGCGTTGTATAGAAATGCCCCAGCTGTTTCCAGGTTAGCTGTGGTAACATTGGCTGCCATGCAACATGCAAATACGCCGTCCAAATATAGCGGAAATATTTGGGAATATTCACGGTGGTTCTATTACGCGGTAGTTAAAATGGAAATCTATCTTATTTTGCACGTAAGTTATAATATTACAAAAAGTACTTTTTTTACTAAACCAGCTTTGAATAACAGGAAGTAAGATAGATAGAAAATGCTATTGCACAAGATAAGACAAGTACATGGCGAACTTAATGCTAATTAGCATTTTCTTCCAGCTAACCTTTGTGCAATGAAGTCTGGGGAGTGAAATTGATAAAAAGTTCAATAGTATTCCATAATATGTATATGAGACGACCCTTGAAGCATACCCTACCCATTAAAAATAGTATAATTAAATTCGATTATGAATTGGTGAAGATGATAATAAAAAATAATGGTGGACATTTTCACAGAGACATTTTTTTACTTCATGATTTATATACTACTTATATTTTTTTTTGTAAAAACATATTATTCATAGAAAACACCCCCGAGACAAATATATGAAAAACATTTGTCTCGCAGCGAGATTCGAATCCACAACCTTCTACATCTCAGGCTTCGTCACAGAACTCGTCTAATTGGTTCTAATATTGCACAAAATTTTACAGAGATAATATTTTAACCAGATTTTGAATTTTAACGTTATAGTAAATGTTAACGGAGGTAGTCAGTGGCACATCCAAACATATCTGGCATCTGCTTGCGTTTTGCTAGTTCGTATTCAACGTGACATTTTGCAAGTTCATCACCGCTTTATTGGAACGCTTATCGATGGCACATGCCTTCGAAATGTTTCTTGAACACGCCAGTTTCTCATCACTATTTTGAGCACGTGCTAATGCGCACATAATTTTCGAGTGAATTTATTTTGAAAAAACTTTATACTTAGATGAAAATATAAAAAGTTATCCATAAAATATGTATGTACTAGCTTTTGCCCACGGCCCGCGTGGTGCCCGGATTAAAAGTAGCCTATGTGTTATTCTATGTATAAGCTATATGACTGTAAAGTTTCATTAAAATCCGTTCAGTAGTTTTTGCGTAAAAGAGAAACAAACATCCTCACAAACTTTCACGTTTATAATATTAGGATATTAAAGGATTTACAAAAAAATGTATATAAGTAGTATATCAGTCATGTAGTTCCCATAATAAAAGCTCTGCTTAGTTTGGGGCTAGATGATGCTGTGTGAAAATGTCCATTATTTATTCACACATGCATAATAAGCATTCTATATCGGCTGCCTCCCGGAGATAACGAAACAAATGAATATAAAACTAAATGCACACGAAATACGATTTGAAATTCAAATTAGTTGAAAACTCATTCCGATGGAGACGAGCCTTGATTTGGATTTGGCTTTTATCCGTATTGAGATAAAGTTCAAAATTTGCATAAATTCATTTGAAAATTGCAAAACTGCAAACGCCGTACTATGCGGTTTTAAAACTATTTTCATAAGGCTTTGAATAAACAAAACTATTCATATATAAACACAACGTATCCTATTATTATAAACGCGAAAGTTTGTGAGGATGGATGTTTGTTACTCTTTCAGGCAAAAACTACTGAACGGATTTTGATATAACTTTACAGTAATGTAGCTTATACATCAGAATGACACATAGGCTACTTTTTATACGGGTACTACGCGAGCGAAGCCGTGTGCAGAAGCTAGTAAAACTATAAAACTTTATTTTTTAATCAATAAATAAATACCCGGCAGACACCTATCTACATAGTCAGCGGGAATCGAATCCGCACCTCTTGCGTCACAGCTGGCTTCCCGTCCGCTGTTTCACTGAGGTCAATTGCAGAGCTTGTATTATGGGAACAACATGACTGATTTAGTACATAGATACAATTTTTTGTAAATTAATTCATACTTGACTACCGCGAAACATTTTTTTTTTTCTTAACACAAGTTTAAGAGAAGAAAAAAATTTGGTCTAGCATACATAGACAAGCTTTGTCTAGACCATAGTATCTAGGCGTCATAGTATATGTGAAACACCCCGACCCGAGACAAATAATTTGCAGATTATACAAACATTTGTCCTGCGGCGGGAATCGAACCCGTAACCTTCTACGTCTCAGGCGGGCCTTCGCCCACTGTGCCACAGAGGTCGTCTTTATTTTTATTTTACAGTAATAGAAACAAAAACATGACTAAAAAATCAAAAAATGAAAGCGTAAGTAACGCTTTCATTTTTTTATTGATCCCTTAAAGATGGAGAGGGAACTATGTTAAATAATAAGACGGTGTTATTGTCACGTGGAATGCTAACTACTTGCATAACGCGGGCATGTGACAAATATAATATTTTTGGACGTGCCTCTGACTACCCCCAATTGGTATCCTCAAATAATAATAATAATTCATTTATTTACAACCTCTGTGGCGCAGTGGGCGAAGGCCCACTGCGCCACAATTCCTGCCACGGGACAATTCTTGCCACGGGACAAATGTTTGTATCTGCAAATATTTGTCTCGGGTCTGGGTATTTTCTATGAATAATATGTATGTATTTACAACAAAAAAAAAAGTATATAAGTAGTATATCAGTCATGTAGTTCCCATAATACAAGCTCTGCTTAGTTTGGGGCTAGATGATGCTGTGTGAAAATGTCCAGCATTATTTATTTATTTATTTATTTGCCATAATGCGGTAGCACAAAGTTATTTTTTATATTTTATGGGGCTCACATTCCCCATATCTTGGATGTAAATATCTAATATAATTTAAGGAAAACATGACAATACTAAAATATATAATATTATATACTTGCCAGGCGAGCCACTGAGGTCGAGGCGATATTATTAGTGTAAGGAAAAATAAATCGTTTTAGAACAGAAGCCTGTATTTCTCACGCTATTTTCTGACTACCAAAAATAATTAACAGCTTCAGAACCAGACGTATTCGTACCTTTTAAAATTTTAATTAATCAAAAACAAAGGTTCAATTAAAATAATTATACTTTCAAGAAAGTTTAGTACTAAGTCTAAACCTATTATCTTAAAGCACCTCGTTTGTATGCTTATCTAGCGGAGAAAGACAGAGCGTTAAACTTTACAGAGGCACCGGTGTCTATCTTAGAATTGAATAGTGATCGACACTCGTCGAGTTGCGTGTTGTAGGAGGCTTTCTCTTCATTTTGCGAGATTAAAAGAAGTAGACCCTAATATAATTATTGTCCGCTTTAGAATGAAGCATGTTAGTGAATCAAAAGACGTCCGTATGATTGTGTGGGTTATTTGCAATCGATTGGAATTAAGTTTATAACGAAAAGGCATGCATTTTGATAAGAATAAAAATATGAAAATTAACATATCTAACATCCACTTTTAGCATTTTAAATTAATAAAATTATGGAGATTTAAATATCTAACGTCCATTTTAATAATATTCACCGTTGCGCCTAGTTTGTTCTCAGTATAATCTCTAGACCCTGTAATATTGCCAACATAAAATATAACTTTAGAAGATAATAATTGCAAAGGAACAGTTGAATTAAACTACACCGATATGTGATCGCAGTTCAGTATGACTTCTACCGCTCGATTTTAGGCGTAACTGTATTACCGCTGTGTGTCTGTTTTTTTTTCATATTCTTAGCGGATTTTCCGCTCGATCTGCATACACCCGAATAAACCTAGAACCAAGGTTTAAGCTTTGAAACTAGCAACTATGTTAGAACTTTGGTGCTTGTAAAATATGCATTACCTATCCGAAGGTTGGGGAGAATAATTGAATGAGAAATTAATTTGAAGTTAACATGGTTTTAAATGGGTTTCTATTATAATGATATTAGGATTTTTGATAACCTAGTAAGATAAATCGAGTTTGTGGAGCAAGATTATTGTGAGAAATGTAGTATAATTGTTTATGATTCAGAATAGAAAACACGGGAAGACTTGAAGACCCCTAGTCCCCCCCTCCCTTGATCTAGACAGGGGGGGTCTTGAAGTCTTATAACCTCACGACCTGACCCTAAGTTTTCCTTTAACGCTGACCCCCCTGCCTAAACAGAGGGGTCTTGGAGTCTTTCAACCTCACGATCTGACGCTTAGTTTTCCTTTCACGCTGACCCCCCCTGTCTAAACAGGGGGTCTTGGAGTCTTTCAACCTAACGATCTGACGCTTAATTTTTACTTTCACGCTGACCCCCCTGGTCTGGACAGGGGGTCTTGAAGTCTTTCAACCTCACGATCTGACGCTTAGTTTTCCTTTCACGCTAACGCAAATTGTCAAGGAAAAACTTGGCATTAGTCACGTGACTCTTCCACAGCTAATGTCGTTTCCATACAATTCAATCTTTCCGAGGGCGCTAACGCTAACAGAAAGTGGTATTTGTCTAGACAATATGTAAAAATATGTAAAAATTATGTTTTTAAGATGTAAAAGAATTAATAAGGTAAAATCTAAATGCTATTAAAAATAATATGACATGTTATTAATTAATGTTATTAAATTGGTCCAATGTAAATAAATGTAAATTTAAATTTTAATGAAATTAAATTGATGTTACGTTAGACTTAGCTAAATATTTGTATGCCAATGTGTTTGGTGAAATATGGGAAAATATAACTACTTACTGTACGATCTTTGTAACCATATTTCTCGCAAATAAACCATTTCATTTCGTTTCGTTTGGTTTCGTTTCGTTTCGTTTCGTTTCGTTTCGTTTCGTTTCGTTTCGTTTCGTTTCGTTTCGTTTCGTTTCGTTTCGTTTCGTTTCGTTTCGTTTCGTTTCGTTTTGTATTTTATTTAATTTCATTTAATTTCGTTTCATTTCATTATAAACATTGAAGAAGCTAACCGTTTTTTATTAAAACAACACAAATTTTATCTTTTAAATCGTACACAATCATAAAGTCTCTCAGCATCAAGCTTTTAACTTAAATGTTTAATTCATATTGATCCAAACAAAACATTGACATCTCATTTCCTTAATGCTGCACCGAAAACGATAAAGTTTATATTTTATCATAATGAGTCAATGCGCACACTAGTGTCTTCTTAATTTACAATAAAAGCTAGATTTGCATATATATAAGGCGGGTTTTATACGAGCTACTTTTATTAAAGAAAATGTACTGATTTAAAGGCTCTGATACACAGACGTTATTAAAATACGGTTGGACTCTTTTTGAGTGGAAATTTTAAACTCCGTTTTTAATTGTAATTAAATTAAATTAGGTAGAAAATTTACTCACTGTTATAGTTGAGGCATATTATGTAGCTTAAATCACAAGACTGGTTCGAACTATCGTGATAGGATTTACAAGAAATTGAGGTAAAATATCCATAGGAGCAAAGAAAAAAATCCACAGCCAGAAAAATTCCAACGGTTAAATAATAAGAATAATAATATTAATGCTGGACATTTATCACACGGCGTCATCTAGCCCCAAACTAAGCAGAGCTTGTATTATGGGAACTACATGACTGATATACTATACCCGCTTATATACTTTTTGTAAATACATACATATTTTACATAGAAAACACAGATTCGAGACAAATATTTGAAGGTTCTACAAACGTCCCGCGGCAGGAACCGAACCCACAAAATTCTGCGTCTCAGGCGGGCCTTCGCACACTGTGCCACAGAGGTCTTCAAAAAAAAATCCTCGAATAGTTTCAGAAGACCAAGTCTATTCATTTTGTAGCTATTTTATTTTTATTAAGAACATCTACAGAAAACATGAAATGGCGATAGTTAAATATACGAGCACATTTTTTAAGTAACTAAGTACAGTCCACGACGAACTCAGACTCTACTCAGTGCGTGGATCTATTAAGATACCAAGTAGGGGGTAGCGAGAGGCAGTATAATTGCTTGGAGGACAACGACTGTTACATAAGCTACGATACGAATGTGCATTGTCTAGGGCCTCAGGTACTACGCAGAAAAGTCGAGAACATGATATTAATCATAATAGTCATAATAGTTATTTATTGATATTAATAATTATAGGGCAAATGAAAAAAACACAAAAATGATTACATATTACAAAATTCAAACATACACTACCTACATAAAGTAGGTAGCTTTAATTATTCAATTATATAATCAAATTATCTGATTTTATAGCCAAAGAATTCGTCGTAGCTATAAAAAGTTTGCTCGATAAGCCAGTGTTTAGGTCTTTTTTAAAAAATCTTTTTATGTGTAGCATTGTTTAAGCAAAGCTCGGTCTTCTACAACTTCAAGTTTATAAGCTTACGTAGGGACCGTCACGATATAGAATTTAGGAAGTAAAATCAAGATAGGCGACTAAAAGTCGCATTTGTATACGATCCTTATTCCGTAGGAGGTAACTTTACGACATGTTGTCTATAAAACAAGAATAAAACTGTTCCTCTCTAAATAGGGCATTATTTAAAAAGCGATGTCTATTTTATAGTCGTAACCTTTGGACATAGATAAAACTAGCTTCTGCCCATGGCTTCGCCCGCGTGGTACCCGGATAAAAAGTAGCCTATGTGTTATTCTGATGTACTCGTATAAGCTATATTACTGTAAAGTTTCATCAAAATTCATTCAGTAGTTTTTACGTGAAAGAGTAACAAATATCCTTACAAACTTTCACGTTTATAATATTAGTAGGATATAGATGGAAGGACTAAATAATTTAGGTTATTTTTAGTGGTTACATTAAATTAGGTTATTTAAGTGGTTATATTAAAGGTGTATTGAAGATGCGTTATTTTCACTCCTTGCGAAAAAACGCGCTATGCAAGAGGGGAGCCAAGAATTCAAATAAAATGGTCTGGCAGAATAACTTTTGTGTTTTAACTAAAATAAATAAAAATGAATATAACTACTTAAAAAAATACGTGTAAGTAATTATTTATTAAAAAATATTGAATAATGGAATTTGATGAAGAATGTATTTCCCATGCCAGATAAATACTCATCAGATTTTTGATGAAACCAAGTAATCAGAGCCACATCCAAATATTATATTTTGCAAGTAGTTCGCATCCCACGTGACAGGTTGCAAGCCCAACACCGCTTATTGGAACACAAAATGATGGCATTCCTTGGCATTTTTGGTTCTAGGGCAAGCCGGTATCTTCATGATGTTTTCCTTCACTGTTTCGTGCACTTATCAATGCGTTTTTCGAGTGAAAAAATCCGTTGGTGCATAACCGCCGTTTTTTGGAACACTAATCGATGGCACGTGCTTTCCATTTGTGGCACTAGGGCATGCCAGTTTCCTCACAATGTTTTAATTCACCGTTTTGAGCAGGATGAAGAAGACTGAAGTATTTCCAGTTAAACCCCATTCAGACCACAAAATACAACCTCCAATGGATCAGCTTTACAATTAAATTACGGTACATGATCCAATTTCTCACCCGCCACTTTTAGAAATTTACACCCTTACGTCCGTACTCAGAGATGTCACTTTTAAAAGCCATTACATTGCATAGCCTGATGTGGAGACATTTTAATTGTTTGGGAGCGGAGCGACGGTTCCGCTCCCTCGATAGCTTACTTGTCAAATTGCATATCTGTAGTTATTTAGTTTTTAATATTAGGCTAAGCATCATTATTTTTATAAAGCGTATGTTGTGTTGTCTTAAGAACGGTTGATACTTTTTTGACTTTATTCAATTCTTTGACGAGAACTCTTTTCATATTGTAAAAACGGGAATTTTCACGTATTGTACTATCGGTGAAAGCACAGACTAAGTTAATAGCCTTCAAAACGTATATATTTTATTATGGTACATCAGCTACTCGTGTCCCACTTCTTTGGGGAAGGCACAAACAATTCAATGAACCATTAACATAATTGGGGTCTCTGGGTGCTAAGTAAAAGCTATTAGACATTTTCTTAAATTAACTTATTAATTAGTAGAACGAAATTATACGCTATTTTGCGTACATTTTGTGAACATGAATTCACTGTACATAATTATAGAATATCTTATTTAGGTTAATACTTGTATAAAATTAATGAACAAAAACAAAGAACATGATGGAAATCCTCAGTTCCATACTCAGTACGCAGATGTGTGAGGATACCAAGTTAGGAGTAGTCAGAGAAAAGTCCAAACATTCAATGTTATTTCTTATAATTTGAGTGTACTTTTACGACAGCTTGACGTAACCTCCGAAGCACGTTTGAATATAAAGTAAGCTTTTATATAGCCATCAAAGAAAAAAGTCTCTAAAAAGTTCTTAATGGTAATTAAGGAGTCAGTAAAAATTAAAAAGTGATTAAGAGACTTCCAGTAAACAATTAACAAAAGGAATTAAAACAATAGCAAAATGCGCGTTGAAATACCCTCAAAAGAGTTTTTGATTTAGTTTATTGAATAAAGAATAACTTTAAAGAATCGGATACTGAACAAAGAAAGAAAAGAAGAAAAATACAAAAAAAATATCGCGCCGGTTTGTGTCACGTGGATTATTAACTACTGTGCGAAACGGGGGCACGTACCGCTTTATAATGACGTGCCACTGACTATCCGTAACTTGGTAATCTCACAGATCTACGGACCGACAATCTCCATTATGAGTATACCAGTCGTTAGCGTGTTTGTTTATATTCCCAAATTATTTGTCTCGTGTCAAGGTATTGAGGTACCAAGGTACTCGTACTACCTGATACCCACGACACGGAATTTTAATGAAGCATCAGGACTATGTTATAACTAGCTTCTGCCCACGGCTTCGCTCGCGTGGTACCCGAATAAAAAGTAGCCTATGTGTTATTCTGATGTATAAGCTATATTACTGGAAAGTTTCGTCAAAATCCGTTCAGTAGTTTTTGCGTGAAAGAGTAACAAACATCCATCCTCACAAACTTTCGCGTTTACAATATTAGTAAGATAAATTATACGCTAGAGGTAATCTATTAATAAAACACAAATCTTGTTAGAATTAACATGTTTAAATCATCGCTCCACCAAGCCGGATTTACCTAGCTATTTATTAATAGTTGTAAGAATAAATATATTAAGTAAATGTTTGTCAAGTTGTAATAAAGTTTTAAGTGAACTCAACTTCGCGCGTAATCTTCGTGCCTTACTTCATTAACACGGATGTATGCAGAACTTGGACATAGTCAGTTGGCTGGAACTTCTCTGTGTGGGCGGAGTTATAGCGATATCATTATCATAGCGAGTTCCTCACGGACCTATCGGTATAAGATAAGATAAAGTTTTTATTCGGTATTGTACAACAGTTTTAGGTAATAATTAGTTGTGTTATTGGAACACCAGTCCAAATATTAGTTCCGTTAGACACAATTCAAAATCCTTCCTAATGGGCAGATCTGACTCGGATAGGATAGGTTGTTAGGTTTTTTTTTATGACCAACCAGAAATGGTGAATATTCAGAATGGACTTTCAGGGTGGACTTAGGCTGTATATTATCCCGTTAAATAAATAATGCAGGACATTTTCACACATTATCATCTAGCCCCAAACTAAGCAGAGCTTGTATTATGGGAACTACATGACTGATATACTACTTATATTCTTTTTTTTGTAAATTCATACATATTATACATAGAAAAAACTCGAGACAAATATTTGCAGATGCAAACATTTGTCCCACGGCGGGAATCGAACCCGCAACCTTCTGCGTCTCAGGCGAGCCTTCGCCACTGCACCACAGAGGTCGTCAAAATAAAAGAACTTTTAGCGGAGACCACGTAAGCGTATTTTGCAACGTAAGTCGACGAAAAATCGTTCGAGCGAATGGGTTTCTTACGAACACTGCCTTAACGTAAGAGCTACTTTTCTTCTGCTACTTTTTATCCGGGCATCACGCGGGCGAAGTCGTGGGCAGTAGCTAGTATTTAATATTTTGCTATACTCAATTTGTGCTTCTGCGATACAAGCTAAACCTACTTATAAATTAGCTACCTACCTAAATATCATTTGAAACAATAACGTTCTTATATTTCTATGCAATAATCCTACTAATACTATAAACGCGAAAGTTTGTGAGGATGTTTGTTACTCTTTCACGCAAAAACTACTGAACGGATTTTAATGAAACTTTACAGTAATATAGCTTATACATCAGAATAACACATAAGCTACTTTTTATCCGGGTACCACGCGGGCGAAGCCGTGGGCAGAAGCTAGTTATAATGTAGTCCTGATGCTTCATTAAAATTCCGTGTCGTGGGTATCAGGTAGTACGAGTACCTTGGTACCTCAATACCTTGACACGAGACAAATAATTGGGGAATATAAACAAACACGCTAACGACTGGTATACTCATAATGGAGATTGTCGGTTCGTAGATCTGTGAGATTACCAAGTTACGGATAGTCAGAGGCACGTCATTATAAAGCGGTACGTGCCCCCGTTTCGGACAGAAGCTATTTTTAAGATAAAACATTTATCCACTGCTATAGTCAGATGAACTCTGTTAAACGTGCCTGCTTTGAAATTATAAAACAAAATACATGTTCGTACTTAAATTTTATGATCAAAGTTGTATCTAGTTTAAAATGAACACAGGACCCATTATAATCATCCCCCTATAACAGTAAAAGATTATGGGCCATTTTAAGTAAATCTGTTTGCATTCCGAGCAGATACTCAGATACAAATTGTCTTTTAAGTCATAGTTTTATACGCTTAATCTAAGGAGTGTACGGTTGGTACCGTTCTTATAAATTAGTTTCATACAATCAAGGAATAAAACGAGCCGTGTTGGCATAGTGGGCGGTACCGCGACTTCGAATTCGGAGGACGTACATTAACGGATTTTTTTTGCGCATGAAAAATGTATGTATACGAAAAATGTAATACGTGGTCAAAACGGTGAAGGAAATAAATAAATAATGCAGGATATTTTCACACAGCATCATCTAGTCCCAAAGTAAGCAGAGCTTCTGGTACGGGAACTACATGACTGTATACTACTTATATACTTTTTTTTTGTTAATACATTATTATACATAGAAAACACCTAGACCCGAGACAAATGAATGCGGATCACACAAACATTTTTCCCGCAGCGGGAAACGAACCCGCAACCTGTGTCTCAAAGGAAAACATCATCGAATTTTCTAGGGCATCGGCTTGCTCAAGAAAATTAGAAGGAATGCCATCATTTTGTGTTCCAATAAGCGGTGATGGGATTGCAATCTACTTACTAAATACTACGAATCCTTCTATTACAAACGCGAAAGTTTGTGAGGATGGATGTTTGTTACTCTTTCACGCAAAAACTACAGAACGGATTTTGATGAAACTTTACAGTAATATAGCTTACACATCAGAATAACACATAGACTACTTTTTATCCGGGTACTACGCGGGCTAAGCCGTGGGCAGAGGCTAGTAAATAAATAAATAATAATGGTGGTAATTTCCATCACACAGCATCATCTAGCCCCAAAGTAAGCAAAGCTTGTGTTATGAGAACTACATGACTTATATACTTTTTGTTTTGTTAATACATACATAGTATACATAGAAAACACCCAGAGCCGAGACAAATATTTTTAGATCTGTAGATCATACAAACATTTGTCCCGCAGCGGGAATCGAACCGTCACATGGCTTTCGTCCACTGCGCCATACAGGTTATCAAACATTACAAATGTTATATTTGAACGTGCCTTTATTGAAAGAAATATGGATGGTACATGCCTCCAAACTTTTGATTATCGAGCACAGCGGTTTCCTCACGATTTCCTTCGTCTTATTGAGCACGTGCTAAGGCGTACATACCCATAAAAGAAGTATAAATTTCAATTTTACAGAAGACAGCTTATCCGCTTATACTATAACCCCACCAGCAAGCTATGAACTATCGTATCGACCCCTATCATATAGCTAACCCCTATCCAGTTGTAATTTCACATACCACACTAATTTAGCTAAAACTTGTCCTGTCTTTATAGAATCGAAGATGGTACTTAGCGACCTCTGCCGTGTGGCGAGCGAGTAGGAGACTTGAGACACAAGCAGTGTGGGTTTCATTCCTGTTGCGGTACTAATGTTTGATGACCTCTGTGGCGCAGTGGGCGAAGGTCCGCCCTGAGACGCAGAAGGTTGCGGGTTCGATTCCCGCTGCGTGACAAAATGTTTGTATGTTCTACAAATATTTGTCTCGGGTCTGGGTGTTTTCTATATATAATATGTATGTATTTACAAAAAAAAAGTATATAATTAATATATCAGTCATGTAGTTCCCATAATACAAGCTCTGCTTAGTTTTGGTCTCAGGCGGGCCTTCACCCACTGCACCACAGAGGTCGCAAACCCAACCTCTTTTTGAGAACCTACTATCTTTTCGTAGTCAATCAAAATTATGTGTTTATTTTTTAATGTGAATCTTGAAATGTGTTTTAAATGAAATGGAAATCCCGCGATTTTATTTTATATTTAAATTGTAGACCAAAAACTATCGTGAACTTTACTATTCATATTGTAAAAACGGGAATATTCACGTACCGCACTATCGGTGAAGGTGATGAGTGATCGCGACGTTCTCACGACGCGACGCGGAGTGCAGTGGGTTTGCGACCTCTGTGGTGCAGTGGGTGAAGGCCCGCCTGAGACCAAAACTAAGCAGAGCTTGTATTATGGGAACTACATGACTGATATATTAATTATATACTTTTTTTTTGTAAATACATACATATTATATATAGAAAACACCCAGACCCGAGACAAATATTTGTAGAACATACAAACATTTTGTCACGCAGCGGGAATCGAACCCGCAACCTTCTGCGTCTCAGGGCGGACCTTCGCCCACTGCGCCACAGAGGTCATCAAACATTAGTACCGCAACAGGAATGAAACCCACACTGCTTGTGTCTCAAGTCTCCTACTCGCTCGCCACACGGCAGAGGTCGCTAAGTACCATCTTCGATTCTATAAAGACAGGACAAGTTTTAGCTAAATTAGTGTGGTATGTGAAATTACAACTGGATAGGGGTTAGCTATATGATAGGGGTCGATACGATAGTTCATAGCTTGCTGGTGGGGTTATAGTATAAGCGGATAAGCTGTCTTCTGTAAAATTGAAATTTATACTTCTTTTATGGGTATGTACGCCTTAGCACGTGCTCAATAAGACGAAGGAAATCGTGAGGAAACCGCTGTGCTCGATAATCAAAAGTTTGGAGGCATGTACCATCCATATTTCTTTCAATAAAGGCACGTTCAAATATAACATTTGTAATGTTTGATAACCTGTATGGCGCAGTGGACGAAAGCCATGTGACGGTTCGATTCCCGCTGCGGGACAAATGTTTGTATGATCTACAGATCTAAAAATATTTGTCTCGGCTCTGGGTGTTTTCTATGTATACTATGTATGTATTAACAAAACAAAAAGTATATAAGTCATGTAGTTCTCATAACACAAGCTTTGCTTACTTTGGGGCTAGATGATGCTGTGTGATGGAAATTACCACCATTATTATTTATTTATTTACTAGCCTCTGCCCACGGCTTAGCCCGCGTAGTACCCGGATAAAAAGTAGTCTATGTGTTATTCTGATGTGTAAGCTATATTACTGTAAAGTTTCATCAAAATCCGTTCTGTAGTTTTTGCGTGAAAGAGTAACAAACATCCATCCTCACAAACTTTCGCGTTTGTAATAGAAGGATTCGTAGTATTTAGTAAGTAGATTGCAATCCCATCACCGCTTATTGGAACACAAAATGATGGCATTCCTTCTAATTTTCTTGAGCAAGCCGATGCCCTAGAAAATTCGATGATGTTTTCCTTTGAGACACAGGTTGCGGGTTCGTTTCCCGCTGCGGGAAAAATGTTTGTGTGATCCGCATTCATTTGTCTCGGGTCTAGGTGTTTTCTATGTATAATAATGTATTAACTTTTTTATTTTATTTTATTTTTTAATGTGAATCTTGAAATGTGTTTTAAATGAAATGGAAATCCCGCGATTTTATTTTATATTTAAATTGTAGACCAAAAACTATCGTGAACTTTACTATTCATATTGTAAAAACGGGAATATTCACGTACCGCACTATCGGTGAAGGTGATGAGTGATCGCGACGTTCTCACTCCGCGTCGCGTCGTGAGAACGTCGCGATCGCGATCACTATCCCTGATGAAGGTTCTCGACATGAGTCGAAACTTAGTCGGTGCCTTCACCGATAGTGCGGTTCGTGAAAATTCTCGTTTTTACAATATAAATTGTAGACCTTATTCACTTTGCAATAATACTCCTTTTGCTATAAGATCTATTTAAACCTTGGCTCTGACAGAACTTGAGTTGAACTCGAGTTTAGACCACTTTTCGTAATGAGACCAAGTGTTCACCACTCCAACTAAAATAGTCGACTTTCGAAACGTCGTTCGCAAAAAAAATTAGTTGATTTGACGCTAAGTTGACGACATTCTACTCCATATCGCTATGGAGTAGAATGTCGTCAACTTAGCATCCTTTCGGGATAGTCTACATTTCTGGGACACCCTGTAAGCCCGTAACCGCAATTAGTAAAGGGCTTTGTTCGGCCACAGGTTCGGCTAATTTGCACTGATAGCACAGGGAAAGGGGTAGACATATCGATGTATTAATTGGTTAATGTGAGGTAAGATAACGAAAGAGTAATCTTTTTTGGCGGAAGCAACTCACCAAGACTTTCTTTTATAACTAAATCTATCCTTAAAAAATCGTTTTTCCTGACTGACTAATTCATTAACGTACAGCCAGAACTACTTATTCTAGAAAGCTGATTTTATTAACAAAAAAAGGATATTTGGAAATTTCCACTTTAAGGGTGTGAGGTGGAGGGAGGAAATTTCTATGAAAATCTTTGTTCTTTAAAGTTAGAAACGTGAAAATATGAATGACAGGTATTAGACATAAAACATATCATGATGTATATAAGTAGTATATCAGTCATTTCAGTTCCCATAACACAAGCTCTGCTTACTCTGGGGCTATATGACGCTGTGTGGAAATGTCCAGCATTATTTATTCAATTAAAAGTAGCAATGAATTCCATGCATAACAGCTACTGAGCATGAATAAATAATTGTTTACGAATTTATAAATACATGTTTTTGGATTTTCATATTTCATGAGGGAAACGGGTGGTGAAAATTTGTAGGACCGAACATACCAAAGATTGCTATCATGAACAGCTTATAGGAATCCACTGCTGGACATGGTCTCCCCCAAAGAGTGCAGTGATAAACGATCTTTGGCCGCATCCATACACTGACTTCCCGCAAAATTTTCGATCATCGAACCCAGGTGGGGTCTTCCTACACTGCGTGGTCTCGTCTAGTTGGATGACTATAAGAGGCTCACACTTCAACCCTTCATGTCGGGACGCAACTTACGCCCGCCTAAATACAGCAGCGGTACTGAATAATTGCAGCAACTGTGCAGTTAAAAAAAAATAGTTCTAGACATTTTCACACAGCATCATCTAGCCCCAAACTAAGCAGAGCTTGTATTATGGAAACTACATGACTGATATACTACTTATATACAATTTTTTTTTTTTGTAAATACATACATATTATACATAGAAAACACCCAGACCCGAGACAAATATTTGCAGATACAAACATTTGTCCCGTGGCGGGAATTGAACCCGCATCCTTCTACGCTTCAGGCGTGCCTTCGCCCACTACGCCACAGAGGTCGTCTAAGTTAAAAATCATGTATGAAATGAAATGAACTAAAAAAAGTATTGTATAAAATACAATAATTCTACCTAATACTTTGTTTAAAGAGAGAGATTGGATATTCGTCTGTTAATCGCTGTCAAGCCAAAACATTAAAACCGGTTTATATAAACCACTATTACAGGCAAATAGCCCAGTTGGTGGTAAGCGCCCATAAATTATCTATGCCCAAACAATCTCGGCATAGCTTTCTCTATTAAATAAAATTATTTCTGTTCCTTACACTATCTCACAAAGTCATAAAATAAACAATAAAAAACATCATCTCAACATAACAAGGCTATGAACTTTCAACTTCCGACTAAAACAATAGTTTTCCATCAATATTCGCTATCAAAACATCGAAACTTCGCCCCTATAGTAAGCATATTCGAACTAAACAGATTACGGAATACCGAGCTTAAATTAGGGTTCTTCCGGCCCATAGATTAACTACCAATGTAGGGATGATAAAACTATCAATAATAAATTTATTAGGATTTATTGGTTTTGGCTATTGGGGTCATGGATTTTCATTACGGATTATTTGAACAAGCTCGTTCAAAATTGCTTTGTTCAAAATTAGTAGGAAATATCTTTGGACCCGACTTTTATGAATCTATTAGAGGATGTAATTAAATATATGTAGAGTGATGATATTATGTAGGTCAGTCATCATTCACATAATACCTACTCGTATGTAACAAAAAACCCGTACCATCTGAAAAAAATACATCGTTAAGCAATTACATGGGTATCAACTGTCTAAGAAATAAGTACTATTGTATAAAATATAAATATAGTCTTATAACCAGTACCATCTTGGCTATAGTCGTCACTTCAATAAATATAATCCCCAAAATGGGCATCCATAGATCCATAAAAAAATTCATACAAATGTTTGTATGATCTGCATGTATTTGTCTCGGGTCTGGGTGTTTTTACAAAAAAGGATCTATGTAGTATATCAGTCATGTAGTTTCCATAATACAAGCTATGTTTAGTTTGGAGCTAGATGATGCTGTGTGAAAAATGTCTAGCGTTATTAATATTATTTTATACTCAAACGGTATTATGGAAAGTAGACTTTTCATATTGTAAAAACGGGAATTTTCACGTACTGCACTATCGGTGAAGGCACCGACTAAGTTTCGACTCATTCCGAGAGTCTTCATCAGGGTGAGTGGTTGCGACTTTCTCCTTCCGCGTCGCGCCGTGCACATAGAGCATAGTGCCTCACCACTCACTGTTCACTCACCCTGATGAAGACTCTCGGAATGAGTCGAAACTTAGTCGGTGCCTTCACCGATAGTGCAGTACGTGAAAATTCCCATTTTTACAATATGAATAGTCAAGTTCACGATAGTTTTTGGAATAAAAAAGAAAGTAGACTTTATTCACTATGGTCATTTCATTTTGTTACAATTTTGAACATTTTCAAATTTAAAAATCACAAAAATGATTTTTAAACATTTTATGAAATCACTAGAAGTCACCTCAGCCCACTGCTTCGCCCGCGTGGTACCTGGGTAAAAGTAGCCTATGTGTTATTCTGATATATAAGCTATATTACTATAAAGTTTCATCAAAATCCGTTCAGTAGTTTTTGCGTGAAAGAGTTACAAACATCCATCCTCACAAACTTTCGCGTTTATAATAGTAAATAGGATTGTGGGACGGATCTATAAGTAAATACATGTTTTCTGTCAATCTAACTAATTTATCAGCTGGTAACACTCATTGCTGAGAAAAGGCATCTTTACCACTTCTGACGGTATTTTACCAGCAGGATCCACTATCCTTACAATGTCGTCTGACCATGACAGATGGGCTGCCTCGATGCCCCCGTATAGGCCAGCATTCAGTGACTACTTTGGTCCATAGTGATCCTCTCTCCTTGCTAACTGCCCTACCCATCTCCACTTGAACCTCGCAATTTGTATACCTACACCACCTAGTCTAGTTAATATAAATAGCATTAGCCAAGTTAACCCTACAATATATATTGCGGTAGTCAAAAGTGTTTACATATTTTTAAACTTTGTACAACAATTTGGCAACCAACCAAGTCTTTTAGAAATTATTTAACTCAAATCGTACTTAAACCCAAGTTTGTCTTTAAACCGATACCCTCACTAATAATCGGGTATAAGTCTTTTTAAAAGGCGGTGGCCGCCATAAATCGGCCGTAATATGGGTGCCACTACCTACTTAGTTACAATTTTTCTAATCTTTTGAGGTGCCAAATATTTTACTAAATACATATTGATGATGCAAAAGTAGGCGCCGCCATTTTGAAATTCTCTCTTGAATTTCAAAATGGCGTTGTCAACTTGTCGGCGGATGAAGGTGGCCTAAAACCGTTCGGCACTCTTTGGTATTTCTAGATTTTATTTTTCATATTTCTACAGGATGATGATAATGTTAATGACGGTCCCCGTTTTTAACAAAACCGAAGCTTCACCGCGTAGAGGTTAGTAGTGGGTACTTAGCGGATATTCAGCTAGCAGGCATTGTGCCAGAATCGATATCTTTAACCCGAAGATAAGATAATAAGTCACTGAGCCAGAGGGGATTCCTGTTCTTTATAGCTTTGAAATAACTGCATTGGCTTTTGTCTTTTAAGTGCTTCGCTATTCTTTCTAGATTGAGGTTTGTCTAAAACCATTTATAAAATATTATTTTTTAAAGTCTCCTAAAAGTATATAATTGTATACTTCTACTACTGTTTCTTCTTTCATCCATCCTTTCTACATACCCAAACCATCTCAACATACCTTCTCAACTCTCGTTTCTACATCTTCATTTACACCACACCGCTCTCTTAACACGGTGTTGGTCGCTATATCTCTCAAAATAACACTATACATATTTCTGAAAGCTCACATCTCAACTGCATTTATTTGACTTTAATGTTTCTTCTACCATACCCAACTTCATAGCCATACATTAGTCTCGGCACTACTCACTTACACACTATTACTAAGAACACGATATTGTGTCAATGAAACTTATATATTTTGTAGTTGGCGTCGCGTCGTAATTATCAAATTAATTAAGGCCGATTTATTACTCTCGAATGACGTAGAATTACGAACTTTTTTGCTATGAAATATAGTATTTTCGAGCTAAAAAATAGTAGATGGAGAAATATATATATATATATATATATATATATATATATATATATACAGTGGTGGTCATATAATTAGAAACACTTAGTCACTTGGTAGTCTTTTAATGTAACCAACATTATTAATTCAATTAATTGGAGCTAATAGTTTTATTTACGAAATCACAATGTACATTTATATCTCTGGGATAATAATAAGCAATAACATTCAGACAACCAATACAATAATTATAAAAAAAAATTAAAACCAAAGTATCAATCAATATTCTTAGTACTGGCAGTCGGACAACTAATTAGAAACAAAGTATGACTAGGTTCTAAAATTGAATTTTAAAACTAAAATTCACCTTTCGGAATGTCACCGCATTATGCATTTTGCCGCCTTTTCTTACTCATTCGGATTCGTTACCTTTTGTCAGATTTAATTATTAAAAATGGGTAAAAACAAGAGCTGTGATGCAGCAACAAGAAAAATTATAGTAAACTTTCATTTTAAACGAAAATGGTCTTACAGAAAGATCGCCGATCATTTAGAGTGTTCCGTAAAGATGGTATTTAACGCCATTGCACATCACAAAAAACATGGAACATCCGATAAGGTGCCTAGAAAAGTTCGGCCAAGGAAGACCACCGTTCAAGAAGACAGGCTTATGATTCGTTTGGCTAAGACAGATCCCTTTAAAGGTTCTAATGTTATACGAAAAGAAGTATTTTCACAAGACGACCCTCGAAATGTGTCCGCAAGACTAGTCCGTAGGCGGTTGGTTGAAGGAAATTTGTATGGAAGACTTGCTAGGAAAGTGCCACTTCTCACCAGGCGACACAGAGAAAATCGTCTAGCCTTCGCTAGAAAATATGCCAGTTGGACTGTTCATCAATGGAGAAAAGTTTTGTTTTCAGATGAAACTAAAGTAAATTTGGTAAATTCCGACGGAAAACGATACGTACGGCGACCAATCAACGAGGCTTTGAATAACAAGTACACTATAAAAACAGTTAAGCACAGCGGTGGAAATGTTAAAGTATGGGGATGCTTTTCCGGATACGGAGTTGGTCCCGTGAGAAAGATTGAAGGGCTGATGGATCAGTTTCAATACAAAAAAATCTTGGAGGAGACAATGATCCCATATTCAGATGATTTGCCAGTGAATTGGATTTTTCAGCACGATAATGATCCAAAGCATACAGCAATCAGCGTTAAAGCGTTTCTCAGACAACAATTGGTGACAGTGTTAGAGTGGCCTGCTAATAGTCCGGATTTAAATCCGATAGAGAATTTGTGGCACACTGTGAAGAAAACATTGTCGGATGAGCATATCACCAATATCAACCAACTTTACGACGAATTTGTAGAAGCTTGGAGATGTATTCCTTTGGAAACGTGTGAAAAACTGATAGAATCAATGCCACGTCATTGTAAAGCTGTAATCGACAACAGAGGGTACCCTACCAAGTACTAACAGTACTAATCGGTTTTGGATGTAGTATTCATAGTATTATTCAAATTAAATGTGGTTTTGTTCACTTATTTAATGTTTATATTGTTGTTTTTTTTTGTTTCTAATTAGTTGTCCACTTTAGTCCATGTATTTTAATAGACTTTTTATTAAAATGTTATATTTTTATATCAAAATTGTTGTTTGTTATTACTAAACTCGTATAGTAATACTTTAAAAGAACCGATACATCCATATAAATACGTAGGAGCCCTCTATGGCACGTTAAAAATTAGTTATGATGTTAATTTGTAATGAAAATAGAAGACAGGGTCGGTGTTTCTAATTATATGACCACCACTGTATATAGTAGGTATGTTCGCAAATTTAAACTGGCCCTATTGCGCACATCTCTGTATTTCGTTACGAACTGCATTTTGTTTTATGCTTGGGCATTTTAAAACTAAGATATATAACGGGTGATTTTTTTGGTGGTATCTTTTTGGCAACACTGTTTTTGACAGATCACGCGTGAATCGTGTCTTGTGTCATTGTCAAACTTGTTCAGTTTGGTCTATAATTCAACCATGAATCGACTTACGAACGAACAACGCTTGCAAATTATTGAATTTTACTATCAAAATGCATGCTCGGTTAAGAGAGTGCATCGCGCACTTCTTCCAATTTATGGGCAGTTTGGTCGGCCTACTGAGGCAGCTATTCGGAAGCTTGTGACTAAATTTCGAACCCAGTTTACATTATTGGACATTAAACCACGAACACGCATACGTAGAGTGAGGACCGAAGAAAATATTGCGGCTGTATCCGCCAGTGTTAGTGATGACCGTGAAATGTCGATTCGCCGCCGTTCGCAGCAATTGGGCCTCTGTTACTCCACTACGTGGAAAATTTTGCGAAAGGATTCGGGTGTAAAACCTTACAAGATACAGCTGGTGCAAGAATTGAAGCCACACGACCTCCCACAACGTCTAACATTTGGTGAATGGGCATTGGCAAAGTTGGAGGAAGATCGACTTTTTTATCGAAAAATTGTGTTCAGCGACGAAGCTCATTTCTGGTTGAATGGATATGTCAATAAGCATAATTGCCGCATCTGGAGTGAAGACCAGCCAGAAACATTGCAAGAGCTACCACTGCATCCCGAAAAATGTACTGTTTGGTGTGGATTATGGGCCGGTGGCATCATCGGGCCGTACTTTTTCAAAGACGACAATGGCCGAAACGTTACTGTGAATGGCGAGCGCTACCGTGTGATGATAGGCGATTTTTTTTTGTCCAAAATGGAAGAATTGGACATGCCTGACATGTGGTTTCAACAAGACGGTGCCACATGCCACACGGCACGCGAAACAATGGCCCAATTGAGAGCCGCCTTCGGTGAACAGTTTATCTCACGTTTTGGGCCCGTCAATTGGCCGCCTAGATCGTGTGATCTAACGCCTTTGGACTATTTCTTGTGGGGCCATGTTAAGGCTCATGTCTACAGGGATAAACCAGCAACGATTGACGCACTGGGAGCCAATATTGAAGCATTTATTCGTGATATACCGGCCGATATGTTGGAGAGAGTGTGCCGAAATTGGGCCTTGCGAATGGGCCATCTAAACCGGAGCCGCGGCCAGCATTTGCATGAAATCATCTTCAAACATTAAATTATATTGATCGTTCTATCGATTCCAATAAAGATTTCATCAAATTTTTCAAATTTTTTGTGTTTTTTTTGAAAATTAAATCCTATACCTCTTAAAAAACCCTTTATATTTTGCTAATAAATTATATTTGTTTCGCTTAACATATATTTTTTTGAAATATAGTATTCAGGCCCCTGGTACAATACGATACTATATTTATAGTACGGTTGGCAACTCTAATTGTACAGAACCGGATTAATAACCTTATTCCTTTTTAGAAGTCGGTTATAAATGATAGACTTTATATTACATCATGTTTAAAATAAATAGAGCATGGGCACTCAGTAGGGGTTTGATTTTCGAACATGATATAAAATCCTTTTACGTTTTCTGAGATATGATCTTTTAAGATCTATGATATTATCGTAACAAGAGTCCAATTAATGCCCAGCTGATTTTAACAGATTAGTAAAAAAAACACTTGACTGTATTATCTATGGTTGACATCCTCAGATACATACTCAGAGAGTAAATCTTTGAAGATACACTTCTAGGAATCTAACTTTTTACTTAAAGGGCTGGAGGTACTATTTAAGCTTCTTTGAAGTATGTGATTTTCAGAGGCAAACTAAGAGAGGGTCAGTCAAAAATATAAAGCATACCTCACTTTACATGTACTGGGTGCAAAAAATACTAATTTTATTATGGGATTATCGTTTTTAGTCAAGAAATCACGTCTATCTTCTAAATTCAATCTCAATACGCTTTCAATGAGCGATAAATCGGGGTGTTACACACCGGCGACGGACAAACAGACGAATATAAACATTTGGCTAGAAAACCCTATAAGCATCAAAAACCTTTTAGAAACGGTAACCAAACTGCAGAAACAATTTATTTTCTGCGTTTTCCTGTACTTAAAAGAATCCTTTCATTATTTACATCAAAGACATGTCCGTTCTCTTTATATGTAACCATTTAAAGGAGACCCGAATGAAATTCATAATATATTTTTCCCAGCAATGTTTCGGATTTCTTATTGCCCAATATCCTTCCTTTTTCTCTTATTCATGTCAAGTCTTTTATAGAATCGAGGACACACGACAGAGCAATCCGAGTGTTTGAGTATCAATAAACGCTTGTCATCGATCTTTCCCAAGAAGGAATTACAAAGTTCGATCAAATAATTTGAACTCCGACGTTCCATATTTAAAATTATTAGTACCTACTTCTTTTTCGTATTCAAACACGTCATAATTATTATCACTATTTGCGTGTCTAGTTTGTATTATTATTATTATTTAATTTAACATTATTACACGATAGCTAATACTGGGATTAGTTTTTTTTTTAATCCACATTGAAATTACTGCTTTTTATTCTGTGTTCAAAGTTGAACACGTAATGATTTTGGTTTTCTTCATCTGGTGGAAATAAAAATAACAGTAAATCTTATATATATTAAGCTTACTTTATAGTTTTTTAAGATTATTTAAAGGCATGAAAAGCCTTTAAATAATTGAACTCGATTACAATTTACATTTTCAAAGAATAAACAGTTTGATCGCTCGTCTGTCCAGAGTGGCATAAACTAATTTAACTGGTGGTTAACCATTAAAAAGATATTTATAGCCGTAAAATACTTATTTACAACTTACTACTGCGCAAATTAATTATTGCACGAAATAATAGTGATGTGATATTGCCTATCAAATTTAAAAGAGATGATCCATGAATTAATTTAATAGCGACAAGATTTTATGACACTTATTCCAAAAATATGAACCTCGACAAGGATTGAACTGTTACACCCTGCCCTTAATTTTAGGATATTTCGATTCGAAGCACCGTAGGTATGACACCGAGGTTGATAGACAGGTTATTATAGAATCTTGAGATTTTCTTAGTGTGGGTTACCATTTAAAAAAAAATAACAATTTAGAACAAGATCCTGTGATACCTGTATCCTATTCCGGTTCAGATTCGGCGTTCAAAAACCTTTTTTCCTTAGCGTTTTTCGATTCTACGTGATATAGCTATAGAATAAAATAAAATAATGCTGGTTAATTTTTCACACAGCATCATCTATCCCCAAACTAAGCAGAGCTTGTATTATGGGAACTACATGACTAAAATACTACATACATTATTATGCATAGAAAAAACCCAGACCAGAGACAAATATTTGCAGATCATACAAACATTTGTCCAACGGCGAGAATCGAATCCGCAACCTTCTGCGTCTCACGCGGGCCTTCGCCCACTACGCCACAGAGGTTGTCAAAAAAAGTATGTTAGTGAGTTTGTGTTTTCTACGTGATTGGATCATGGGTACCTACTATACTAAGGCATAAATAAAGTACAGGTACGCAACTATACTTAGGTAAAATCTGACTGAGATAAGAAAATTTAATACCCGCAGTCCTAAGGTTATATCAAGACTAAATGACATGAAATCATGACCCAGTCCCGTGGTCCCAACACTATTTACAACCGCTAAATAAGGTAAAAGGGTGAATAATAGCCCCATGTGGGCCGTAAGTCCACCTCGGCGTACCGTTTGTCACTTGGTCAGTTACTAGTTAAGCAATGCTCAAATTATATGACCAAATCAATATTTTGATCAAAAAGTGCTTAATTTTTTTTACATAATGGCCGAAATTTTGTTGCCATGCTGAATATTTTCACCCTCACATTCGAAATCACTCACTAATTTTATTAACTTGAAAAAATTTGTCTTCCTTTTTTACATAATATAATATAACAGTAACTATATTTAAATACTTACATTTTTTTTCTGTTTATTAAATGGCCAGAAATCTTGTTGCAATGCTGAATATTTTGACCCTCTTATTAAAATCATTCATTAACTCAAGCAGCGAGATAAGTTGTCTGCCTCTATCCTTTGTTTAGTATAAGAAAAGGACAGGGCTAGAGTTAGAGTCCTGTTAAAGTAAGTGAGTGATTATGAATAAAAGGACTTTAGTAATTTTTTTTTCGTTATAAGTTTGTCTCATTGGGCAAAAGCCTCATCAATTATGCTACTTATTTAATACTTTTCCACACAAAACGCTATTGCGGTTAAAAGAGGCAGGCCCGCAGTCAAAATCCAAAAAAAATATTACAACAAGAGATTTTTGGATTGGAGTGAAATAGCATTCATGTTCCAAAAAGTTAATAGCATAGATTAAGTTAAGTTAAAATGGCAATAAAATGTAAAATTCCCAGATTTTAATTTGATTGTCAACCTTGGAAGGAGCAGTATAATTCTTTTGAATTCAAATAAAGAACAGATGTAGCCTTACTTTTTTATTAGCCGCGCGCGGTCCTCACATACAGCCAGCGATATTACACAAAAGAGGTGACGCTCCGGGAGGTCGACCCAATAATGTGTGCCTTCTCTAATGTGCCAGGTTTATCTTTAAAAAAAAGTAATAGAACAATGAAAGCTTTTTGTGGGAACACTTTTGGAAGCGAATAGTTTATTGTTCGTGGTTGTATGTAGGTGTTGATTTATATCGTTTGGTTTTATGCCTTTAAATTATATTATCTGAAATATTTTTTGACATTTGCTTGTGCAGAGGACTGTTGATTTTGACGTCTTATTTTCATTTCATGTTTTGAATTCGGGATGGCAGTTTTGATGTTATTTGCCTTGTTGGAAAGACATTAAAAAAATAATATCGTGATGTAATTTCTCACTAATATACAATAATAAATGAAAGGTAATACGAAACTACTAATTATGCAAAGTATTCATAATATTTAATGGGTTTTAATTTATTTTTTTCTTATCATTGTGTTTTTATTATTTTTGTTAGCATTTTAATTCTACAATCATATCAACTGAGGATAGCTTCTGTGGTAGTTGCCACAACTTCTGCGTCGACGAGATTGACTATAAAACAAACACATCAACAACAACAATAGCTTGTACAAATTATCTACTGGGCAAAGGCCTCCCCAAATAGTGCTATGACGAACGATCTATAAACAAATATATCAGATAAATTAGGAAAAAATATTGATAAATCTGAAAAGGAAGAAAACGTGTCTAGGATAAAAAATCCTTTTTAAAAACAAGTGACACAGCTGTCGCTTCGTTCGTAAAACGCTCGACTTAAAAAAAAACGTGAAAAACGTCTCATCAGCGACTCGTCCATTACTCAATTAACTTCCATTATTCTCCTAGTAATTAAACAGTGTGTCGAATCGAGCCGAAAACACATGAAATCTCCCTTTAATTAGTTCCAGTGAGCGCCATTGGGTCGCCAGTTATTTCGTAATCTGTAATTGTCTTTTGGGTCTGACAGATTTCCGAACGAACTCTCAAAGGCTTCTGTTTTTAAATTACTGCACTGCGAAACTATAATTTTACGATTTCGATAATTTATATAATTTTACGATACTATTCGATCAATTCGAATTCCGAACGTAGAATTTTTGCTTTTAATTAATTTCACATTGAGATTGTGTAAATAATTGGAAAATATAATTTTTTTGGCGTTTCAATGAGCATTTTATTTTTATTAATTCGCGTCACGCTTTTGTAAACCGATCTTTGCCAGATATCTCACAATCGTAAATGATATCGCTCTAGCAATTTATAATACAACAAAGGCAACTCTATTTCTCGTTTAAATTCAAGAAATCATAGAGTAAATTTAAATTAGCTTTCAAATAACAAGGGACGTATATTAGGATATATTGGGGTCCACGTTTTTCACAATACGATGTACATGAAAACCCTCTTTGGTCGCTATGGGGCTTAGGATGTTTCTAGTTGGATTAAGTACGGGGTAAATAAATGCGAAAACACGTAAGACGTGTGGAAAAACGACTTAGCTCCTAGAATAAGAAAGTTAATGAGAGAAAGTTAATGCATTCGTAAAAATCTAAAAATAAACAATGACTGATGAAAATTCTCAGATACACTCTCAGTGCGTAGGATACCAAGTAAGGGGTTGTCAGAGGCACGTCGAAACATTGTATTTGGCATATAAATAAAATAAATAATGCTGGACATTTTTCACACAGCATCATCTAGCAAACTAAGCAGAGCTTGAATCGGCGTTACGACCGAAATTGACGACCTCTGTGGTGCAGTGGGCGAAGAACCGCCTGAGACGCAGATGGTTGCGGGTACGATACCCGCCGCGGGACAAATGTTTGTCTCGAGTTTGGGTGATTTCCAAGTACAATATATATGTAACAATTGAAACTATCATGGTTTTGAGCATATTTTTTACTAAAAAACGGGATATTTACCATGTTCCTCCTGTGATCTTGGTACATGCAACTGTGCCGAAATATCGGGACACATTCAAACTCACAAATCATGGTAAATATCCCGTTTTTTTGTAATAAAATATATATGTACTAACAAAAAAACTATATAAGTAGTATATCAGTCATGTAGTTTCCATAATACAAGCTCAGCTTAGTTGCTTAGATGACGCTGTGAGGAAAAGGTCCAGCATTATTACCTATTATTATTATTATTCACTTTAAATTATAAATACACATATTTTTTAAGCTGACGTTATCATATGATCCTTTATTCTATATTGTACACTTATAAAAAGGCAGAATAAAATGACATGTACAAAAGCGAGCTTAACCCTAAAAAGAGTTTTAAGAATGAGCCTTTTGATTTCAATGAATAAAAACCTATTGACTGACTGACGGATATTAAGGAAAATATTATGATCAACTCAATTCCATAGCCAGGATTCTCTTAATTCTGTTTTGTAAACAGCACTCTATTAAAATAACACGATAACATTTCACGCATGACAGAAATATGGCATACATTTGGCACATGAGATCGGGGTACGCAAAACAAACAAATAGTGGAGCGTAAAAACTAAGTTGGCAACATTTTACTTATGGAATTCTCTATGATATCACAAAGTTTTAGTAGGCTACGCATTTATGTATTTTCGTGCTTGAAGGTTCTTCGTTTTCTCCGTGTCACTGGTTTTTAGGGTTCCGAAAAAAATGGCGAAGACGAACCCTTAGAGAATTATCATGCCCATTTGTTTGTAGTGCTTGTGACATATATAGTTTTCCCATAGTTTACAGCGTATGAGGTTATGGACCTTCTTGTGAAAGAGCTCGGCCGGGGAAGTACTATCATCACCGTACCATTTCTGTCGCCAAACAGTAATGCTCGCATTGCTGATAAAAAAATCCTAACCTATGCTTTCTCCTTTAGACCGCCTTAGCGCCCCCAATCTCTTCTAGAGCCTTCTACCGACCCCTGAAGGCCTTCAGCGCCCACAAGGGGGCGTTTCGCCCACTTTGAAAAACAGTACTCTAGGGGTCAGTAAATGTTCCATACAGGAAAAGGATATGTCAATATATTGATATTTTAATCGGTCATCTTAGGAAACATTGTTCTCGCTTAAGAATCTCTCTCGATATAAATGTTCGGTAAAAAATATTTTATTTTATTATATTTTTATCTATAAACTGTTTAAGTCGTAACATTCAATCAAAAATTATGAAGTCAAAACGTCAAAAGTAGTTAATAAAATCAAGTTTCTTGTTATTACGCGAAAAATAATTTGTATAAATATGGTGTGGTGCACACAAAACCCTAAATGTGAGGGGCTGACTCGCACTTGTCCATTTTTTAGAAGATCGTGATTTTGGTATTAACTCTTGTACTAGAGTCAAATTTAAAAGTCAAATTTTACTTGAAAATATCCTTGAGATTTGGAGATCCCACCAAAAAAAAACTTTTTACCTGACTGCGGAGATTTGTGCCTGATTTTTTTTAATATCACGTGAACAAGTAGGGTTTTTGACATTCATGTCTTTTTTTACAAAAAAAACCGTTGCATGAGACTCAGAAGGTTGCGGGTTCAATTCCCGCCGCGGGACAAAACTGTGTATGATATACAAATATTTGTCTTGGGTTTTGGTGTTTCATAATATGTATAATACGAATGTATTTACAAAAAAAACGTATATAAGTAGTATATCAGTCATGCAGTTCTCTTATCACAAGCTGTGCTTACCAGCATTATTATTATTATATTTCTGTTTTTTAACAAGCTTTTTAATATTATTATTTTATGATGATTATTTTAACTTGCCTTGTTAGTAAGTATGTATGGGTCAAATCAATTGAATAATGAATTTGAAATACATGTTTGGTTTGATTGGCTAGCTAAGTGACGTCATTCTAAATCCAATATGGCGGACTCCCATAGATGGCGGACCTATCTTTTTTATGCACCTTCATGAAATGGGTATCAAATGAAAGGATTTGCTGAGAAGAAAAAATAATGTTTATAAAGTAATTTTTAATTGTTCAAATTTATTCTGCTTGTTTTAAAGACAATAATTTTGTACGGTTAGATAATTTAATTTTTGAATGATACTCATATTCCACAAAGTACGTAACGATGTCACCCACCAACCTAATTGAAAAGGGTAGGTAGGCAAACAAAGGACTTCCAAAACCGATCCCAATAGTAATTTTGGATATAATCAAACGAGTCTTTGAAGATTGATACGCATCCATCAAGTTTCGGGCTTGGGATCCATTTCGACCAATTAATTAATGTCGTGAGACTAGGGATGACCAAGGACTCTGAAACCCGAGATTCCAATTCCGAAAAAAATATCTCCGAATTTAGAGACAATACTAAAGCATTTCATGCTTTAATGTTTGCACTTGTAGTGTTTAAATTTTTAGACATTTCATTGACATAAGACCTCATTGGCTTATAGACCTACTTTTTTTAAATGTTATAATATCAACAATATATACTAGCAAACAGGGACACTGTTTGCGCCAGGAACAAAATTTATTTTGAAGCGATTTTTTTTCCTAAAATATGAAGAAGTGTCATATTTTAGGAAACACCTAAGTGTCTTCTCATTAGCTCATTACACAGTTTAATGTACGGGGAAGAAAAGATCTCTTCGGTAAATACTAATCAATCTGCTGTTTTAGGTATGATTTCCGATGTCAAACTTCTTGTTCGTTAATTTGTTAATCTTAAGATCTTAAGGGCAAAAGGTCCAAAATGCAGCTGATTAAAGAGTGTTAAAATCTACTTATTTTTCGGGAAAATTGGTTCTTGGAACCGAACCGAAAGGTTAGTATTGGCACAATACTTTCGGTTACCTTACTACCTTTCGGTTCTGGGGCACCCTGTTAATTATGTCTCTTGAAGCTGTGATACATTCCAGCTAAAAGGACTCTACATTTATAAGCACACGACACGGTAGGTGTGGATAGTCCTCAATCCGCTTAAACCGAAAAGAAAACCGAAAAAATCCGAAAATTCGGAAGTGTCACATTCCTAGTCACAAGTCCTTTTAACTAATTGTACAACGTATAATTAATAGGGAAATTGAGTTTCCCGTTATGCCTGGCTTGGCCTTTGTAATGTAAGTAGCGAGGTAAGTAGGTCATCTTAAAATAACAGGCCTTGAAAAATTATCCTGAGTTTTGGTATTTTTCGGCTGAGTTAAAAAAAATGTGAATTTTTTAACTTCAGCGCAAAGCTGGAAAATTTACAACAACGTAACAGTCTAATCACTTAACAAAAGCGGAGAAACTTGGAGTTAAAAAATAAATAAGAAATATTTATATTAATATATTTTCTATGCGACATGGCGTTCTCTCGCTGAAAGGCCAAAGAAATCTTTTGGACGAGGAAGGAGCCAGCTCTCTTGCCACCAAGTGTGGACCAAAAGGGGTGGTATTTTTCGGAGAAACTTAAGAGCTAAAAAATAAATAAGAGATATTTTTTTTAAATATATTTTCTATGCGACATGGCATTCCCTCGCTGAATGGCCAAATAAATCTTTTGGACGAGGAAGGAGCCAGCTCTCTTGTCACCAAGTGTCGACCAAAAGGGGTGGTATTTTTTTTATTTTGGTACTTATGGTTTATGGTTTAGTTTTTATGGTTTTACTAGTATAGTATTACAATGTCAGCTATGGCCCTTGAGTGTGAGCTATGGCACAAGCTGCGCAGATAGTCACTGCCAAGAACTTCTTGTTTGCGCCGCTCAGCATTTTCCAACAGCAAACGCATATACAGGCTCTTTGCGTTGCGGGTACAACAACAAAAAGTATACTTATTAGTGTGATCAGTCAATTCACTTTAACAATTTAACTTTTCCCATTGAATCAAGGCACACTTGAAAGTTTTCGAGTATATCCTTCCTAACTATCGTTGTCTCTTTCTCGCCTTGGTCGTTGAACTGGTGTGAAAAGGATAGAAAGCAAGTAATGAAGTGATTTTAAGGGTTCATTCATACCTACATGGTAATTTGATATCCGTGTGCGGACGAAATGTGGCGTTGTATGTTTTTATAGTGATGTAACATAGTTCGATTGATACTGTCGATATTTCGAATAACTTCTCGATGTCATCCACTTTTACGAGACTTTTAGGGGGCCGTTATTTATCAACTGTCCATATCCTCATAGGGTTGCTGGAAGAAAACTCATGTTAGGGTTAAGCTTGCCTTTGTACATGTCCTATATGTAAATTGTATGTATTATCTGTGTGTACAATAAAGAATAATGTTTGAGAGATAGTTTGAATTATTTATTATTAATAATAATAAACACCCAACTGACACATACATAGTACTGACTCCACACTAGGGTTCCCTGTGTCATGGGCGTCAGGAACTACGAGTAGTTTACAAAACCCAAACCCGATACAAATATATGCAGAATATGCAAATATTCGTTACGCATTCAAATCCGCACTTACCCGCCGCGCCACCGAGGTTGTCGTTTATTTTTCTAAAATAATATTGTGTTTGTTTTATTTTTAAAGCTGACCTTTAAATATAAAAGAAAAACGAGCTCTCCTGAGTACAGACAGCGATTATTTATGCTTATAGCTATCTACCATCTCAACATAAATAGCACCTATTTTTAGAACAATAAAATATACTTTTATAAAAAAAAGGTTTTGCCCATGACTTGACTTGTGTGGTACTCGATGTGTATGTGGGTTTTCTAGGTATCCAAAAATCATCTGAGTCGGTTCATCCGTTATAGAGATTATCAGCAATAAACATCCTAATATCCTTTTAGAATATAATTACGACTATACTACGTAATTTACTATTCTCCTGCTGACGTTTCGTTGACAGTATAGAGGTCCTTCCTCATGAGCACCACCATGAGTGATTAAACCACGATAATTTTAATTCTATCCTAATATCCATATATTTCGCATAAAAAGAATCAAAACTAAAATACAATATTGTCAACATTTATTTTATTTCCGTTGCTACTATTACTATAACTATTTTGGGGAGTGTAGCACTGTCGACATCGACGTTGACAGCTTGGGATTGTCCCATCACTAAACGTCAACAGTTAGATCCCTTAATCCGAAATGTACGACATCCAATTCGAAAACGACACTGGTTTTGACACTTGTTTAATGTAACCAGATATTTGTACCATATTTGGGACGCGTGTGCCTGGATGGCTGTCGAAAATAGCCGGGGAAATGGACGGAATATATTTTTCTTATTTTTTTGTCGGTTTGAAGGGTATTGTTCCCGTCTCACGACTGTCTCACGTGGTCGCGGACGGTTCTCACGAATCAGGACCTCTAAACAGTAAACGAAACGTCATTAGGAGAATAGTTAAGTCAAAGTCAAAATTTATTTATTCATTAAAATCACAAGGATCACTTTGAATACGTGATAAAGCCGTAATAATATCCTAAATATTTTTTAAAGGGTTAGTCAGCCCACTTTCATCTTGTTACCGTCCTAAAATACGTCTCATTCACTATGGAACTACCAACTAGTTGTTCCAAGTTGTGCATACCGGTTGGTCCGTAGGTACACCTGCTCTTATTTAATAGTCTACCTATTTGTTAATTTCGCTTAGATAAAAAGTCCAGAATTTTGGCCGGAAAGCGGTAGAAACGTGCAACACTAAATATTGTGAGGGTAAAAAATGAGATTAGCGGCATGTTTGATATCCGATAGTTTGTGTTAAGAAATGTCACGACAAATAACACAGAACAAGAGTACCTACCGTTGAAATAATAGATAGAAAGTTATAGAATTATAACGACTATACCATGTACTTTAATATCCTCCTACTGACCTTTCGTAGACCGTTTAGAGGTCCTTCCTCATGAGATAGAACTTTGTTGCACGTAAAAGAAGTAGTATATAAGATAACTTAAAACTCAAAAGAATTTACTTCTAGATAACCTTTGTGTATTGTGGTAAAAGTTGTGTCGGTTGTGCACAGAATACGCAAATACTTAATCCTACTAATATTATAAACGCGAAAGTTTGTGAGGATGGATTTTTGTTACTCTTTCACGCAAAAACTACTGAACGGATTTTGATGAAATTTTACAGTACCATATAGCTAATACATCAGAATAACACAAAGGCTACTTTTTATCCGGGTACCACGCGGGCGAAGCCGTGAGCAGAAGCTAGTTTTAAATATTTTGGACATGTAGAAAGGATGAATGAAAGAAGATTTACAAAACAAGTATACAAGACGAGCGTGAGTACTCTGACCAAATTGGAGACATTCTGGAGAAAGGTACTCTAAACAGATGATCCAGTGTAAAGAATGTGATGAGGATGAATGAAGCGAAAAAGGCATGCCAGAATCGCTGCAAGTGGTATTTGCCTACCCCTCCGGGAAACAGGCGCGACTTTATGCATAGACTGCCCTCGTTAGCATTGGTTATCACACACGTACTCTTCTGTAATTTACTTTGTTTTTTTTTTTAATTGTTGGTCTTTCTTTTTATATGTACTAGTCTGTGCTGTATCGTATATGTTGAATAAAAATCTATCTATCTATCTATAATACCGGAAGAGCAAAAAATCTGTTTTCGGAATATGTCGCCAGAAACAAAAGAAGGTACAAGTTTTTTTCGCGTCAAACTGAAATAATATGAACCCACTAAAACAATACCAATTCTTTATACCTAACAGCCGAATCGAGGAAAAAAACAGAATCGTTCCCACGCACAAAAGTGCAAGCCTTTGCTTTTAGAGGATTAAGCAACATTGTACATTTCAATGGATATCCTACCATTGACTTTTTTTTTTACATACGGAACTCCAATTCCCAAAATTATCCAACAAAATATCGCTTTTATTTCAACGTAATAAAGTTTAGTTTATTAGCGATGGGCAGTAAAAAGATTTGAGTCATGATTGGTAGATTTTATGAGAATTGTAAAGTTTTATAATAAAACGCTGTCCCATATATTGGGGTATTCTTTTGTCAATCTATATCAATATTATGAAGAGGTAAAGTTTGTATGTTAGTATGTAGGATTTAATCTCCGACTAGTCATCCTATATCAAAAATTCTTCCACAAATATTTACAATTAACTTTCAAGGTGAGCATACAGTAGGTATGTAATAATCTTTCGTGGAGGAAAATTTTACAACGATGTCAACACAAACAACACAAAGAAATTTCATGAATTTCATGTGATGTTTGTTTACCAGGAATAAACCAACATCATATGTTTCGATGGATACTTTAAGTTTTGCCCAGAAAAGTGTTGTCGGTACATACATAAACTTCACTTTTGTTGAAAGGAAAGTGTTTTATAATAATTTAATATCTGATAAATGCTTCTTTACATCGGCTACTTTTTATCCGGGTACCACGCAGGCGAAGCTATGGGCAGTAGCTAGTCGCTCTTATTTGGCTGACTGATGACTTCGGCCTGATATTTCTATACAATTTACCGTTTACAGTACCGAACCTTTTGTCAAAATGACCAACTGGTCCATGTCGCATAAAGGTACTTAGGTACTTCTACCTAAATCAATCACATTGGTTCTCTATATACAAATAATAGACCGGGAGGCACAGTCGACAGTCTTACTTATCGAGTACCAGGAGACGAATAAGACAGGACGAAAATAACGGTAAAAAACGTACGTTTTACGAGATCTTTTCTTTCCCGAACATGTAAACTGTGGAATGAACTGCCTTCTGAGAAGTTTCCGATGAACTATAAAATGGCCCGTTTTAAAAAAATATCTAATGACTCCTACAGAGCAGCCAACGGAGCAATGACCCAGATGTTAGGTGGTATGCCTGTTTATCTTGTCGTAACATAAAAAAGTACACACGCCCATTTCCTAAATACTTTACTTGAATGTACCTTATCTTTAGGGAAGGTAATAATGCCCAGCAGTGGACTACTACAAGCTGTTGATGATGATGATGTAGCAGTGTAAGACAGTGTAAACATTTATAGGTATGTAAGTATGTTGTGCTGTATGTTTTTTATTTGCTTTTTGTCAAATTTTATGATTCTAGGTCAACGGGAAGTACTCTATAGGATTTTTTTTTTTTTTTTGCGATTATTAAGATATGTCGCATAATTTGTTCATTGCGTTGACTTAGAAGCTTGATTTTTTTGAAGCTCTAAGGGACCGTAGGTATTTGATAATAATTTCAACTTGATACCTCTACGCTTTCCTGAGAAAAAGGTTCTTGACAGTTAGATAAATTCGGATAACGAAGTGAAGGGTTCCATTTTTTCCTTTAGAGGTACGGAACCCAATTTTTTTTAATTGTTATAAATGAACTGTTTAATTATTTTCATACAATTTTAAACTAAATTTAAAGTTTTAAATTTTAATTTTTTTCTGAAGAAACAGAACATAATCTTTTAAAACTTTTAACAAACGATAAGCAGTCTTGTATTTTTAACTCTCTAAACTACATAAAATAAAACATTACTCTTTTAACGAAAAAATTTTTCTTAAAGTTTTAAGAAACTTTCAGCTATCGTACCATAGTTTACCACAATTTCTTTTAATAAAACAAAATACTACTTTCTTAAAAAATAACATCTTGACTTGAAAACTTTAAATGTAGCGACGCAACTTCCGAACTCACGTCCCATAATAGACGCATTTCACCTTATACAAACATATTATCAATTACGACAAAACATATTATCAATAAAATATAAATATTTCGGCCGTGTATTTTCGGTAGATGTGCTTAAAACCCGGACTATAAATGAAACCCCGCCGGGACGCACCCCGGATGTCCTTTAAACTAGGACAAATCCGGAGAAACCCGGACGGATGGCAACCCTAACTAGCCCCAAAGTAAGCAGAGCTTGATTATGGGCACTACATGAATAATATAACTACTTAGAAATATAAACTAGACCAGAGACAAATGTTTGCAGATCATCATCATCAGATCAGTGGCCGCCCACTGCGCCGCCAAGGTCGTCTAATTAAAGTTCAAAACGAGAAAATCTGTAAAAGAACAGTTACCAACATAGCTTTTAGCAAGTTGAAGTACCAACGGGCAAGGCAAGTTTGCAGATCATCATCATCAGATCAGTGGCCGCCCACTGTGCCACAAAGGTGGTCTAATTAAAGTTCAAAACGAGAAAATCTGTAAAAGAACAGTTACCAACATAGCTTTTAACCAAGTTGAAGTACCAACGGGCAAGGCAAGTTTGCAGATCATCATCATCAGATTAGTGGCCGCCCACTGTGCCACAAAGTTGGTCTAATTAAAGTTCAAAACGAGAAAATCTGTAAAAGAACAGTTATCAACATAGCTTTTAGCAAGTTGAAGTACCAACGGGTAAGGCAAGTATTTTGCATTCCACTTGACAGGTATCGCCGCTTATTGGAACACTTACTGTCAAATGCCTTACAGTCTTTGGTTTGATTCAGTTAATAAATAATAATGATAATAATAATAATAATGCTGGACATTTTCACACAGCATCATCTAGCCCCAAACTAAGCAGAGCTTGTATTATTGTTACTATATGACTGACTACTACATATTTTTTTTTCGGAAACCCATACACATTATACATAGAAAACACCCAGACCAGAGACAAATGTTTGCAGAACATCATCATCAGATCAGTGGCCGTCCACTGTGCCACAAAGGTGGTCTAATTAAAGTTCGAAACGAGAAAATCTGTAAAAGAACAGTTACCAACATAGCTTTTAGCAAGTTGAAGTACTGAATTCAAGTAAGGCAATTAATTTGCATTCCACTTGACAGATATCGCCGCTTATTGGAACACTAGTCTTTGGTTTGGTTCAGTTTCCTCAAGATATTTTCCTTCACAGTTTTCTTGCACGTGTTTAAATATGTTTTTCGAGTGGCAGAACAAATGCCGAGTTGGACGCTAATTTGCGTCGTTGCATATTGGTAGGTATCGTAAGGCACATAGTTTATTGTTAGTACTTAGCTATTGTTTGTGTAAATCCCGTGTGTTTATTGTCTGTGTATTTTATATTGTGCAGCGTTAGCAAATATTTTTTTTTCTTTCTTTCTTTCTTTCAGAATCCACCGGTACACGACAGGGTTCGAACCTACGCCCTACAACAAGGATCACATTCGCTCACTCAAGAGCACAAATCCTTCTCTCCCTCTAAAACAACCTGCGTGTCATGTCATCTATTTTAATAAGGGTCTAATTACACTTTAAGAGTCAACATCCCCAGGGATGATGCTGTCTCCGTCTACGCAGTCGTACTGCTCACGCATGAGTCATGATTAAGGTACTGGATGGGTTTGTTTGTGACTTTGTTGTATCATGAGCTATGAATAGATCCGTTAGGATAAAATTATAGAGTTGCTGCGCCGTAAGTCTTTCTTGAGAAATCGAGAAATTAATATCACAAGGATCACTTTGAAACGTCGATTTTAGCAACTGTTTGTTCCTTTGCGACCGGGTTAAAGCAAACAAGGCTGGTTATTTTTTTTAATGATCCTTTTACAAAACAATAGGTATATTTTTCATCGAGTAAGAGCAACTTCAATCCCAAGATTTTTATGATCTAAATAATCCGATATGTTAAATTATGTATTTTTATAAAGTTTTAGTATAATTACGTTTTTGAATTTGATGATTGTCAATATTGTATATATTTTGGAAGTTTGTTATAAAAATATCGTACACCTTGCCCTTTAAACGATTTAACTTTATGGAGTATACAAGTAGCAACAACAAGTTTATCTTTATTTCTAGTATTAACATTGTGAGTATCGCTATTTTTCTTAAACAAATTATTATTTTTGTGAATATACATCAGATTTTGATAAATGTATTGACAAATTAATTACTAAACCCAGATTATCGTATCAAAAAGTACTGATACAAAATCGAACTATGTCGAATTTCTATTTACTTACATCACTAAATACAAATTTATAAAATTCACGACAAAGACAATTACTTATAAAATTAAAATAAACAGTTTATATATTTCCGACATTTCAAAACGTCGTCGTTAACTGAAGAGCTATTACGCATTAGCAATGCCATTCAGCATAGCACTGCAGCCAGCATATTGGGGACGCTCTCGTCTGGTAATGATCGGGATCAGTAGAGCTATCTATCTTTTCAACGGTCTGTTTGATTCATATATTTTGATTATATATACCTAAGTTATAGAATTATTCTTCTGTTAGTAAATATATTACATATTTTTTCATACATTTATATTGACTATACATGTGGAGGATTCTCCTCTCTAGCGATGGTCAGTTCTGCTATAATGTATGCTATGGTAGTAATAGTAGAGATTGTGAAAGAGCCAATCAGTAATGCTCGTATTTCTCTGCTCCAGTTTGAAAGGTATGGATTGGGTTAATTACTGGCATATGAGATTTTTCATCGTTTGTGTCTCAAGGTCGGCAACGCGCGAGTTTATCTCTGCAATCATCTTTAAGTTACGGTAACCGCTTACCAACAAATGGGCCGTATGCTCGTATGCCACTTGATTTTATAAGTCGTCATCATCATCTTCTTGTTCTTATCCCATACTACGTGGAGTCGGCACAACATATTTTCTTCTTCCATTCTCCTCTATCAGCCGTCATCTCAGCCTTTCTTAACCATGTCATTTTTCACACAATCCATCCATCTTTTCTTTGGACAACCTCTGCTTTTATTTCCATCCACGTTCATATTTAACACTCTTCTCGTAACATTACATTCCCTCCTCATGACATGCCCATACTATGCTAATCTATTACTCCTCAACTTTTCCGTCACGGGTGCTACTTTCAAACTTCCCCAAAATTTTATCTGATATAGGTAAGTATCATTAAAATGTTCGAAAAGATAAAATCATTGGATTTGATAGCCAACTTTCTACCATCCCCAGAGAACTATGGCTTAAAACATTCAGTGGTCTAATTTAACTTCATTAGTTTCGTGAACTGTGGTCCTCTATCCCATGCAAACAGAACTTTTATCAAACGAATTGGCCGGTCCGGTACATCGCTAATATCATGGGGATTTCTCAAATAACATTTCGGGTCATTCTTGTCGCTAGGGTTGACTTTTAAGCTGGGTGTAAATAATTAATTGTTTGGAAGAGACCGGAAATTGTCCCTAGTTTACACGTAGACCGGACAATGTTTTCGATTAGGAACAGTCAGTTACGCCCTCAGGAGGGGGGCGGTATATCGTGGCATGTGCCGCTGTTAGCATCGCGAGGGTGCTAGGGGTGGTTTTACAACTGCCCCCGGGACGTGCGTAGGGCGTTATGCGAGAGAGGCACCGTCGGTTCCTTTGGAGATCCCGGAACCCCTTATCATACATCGAGGCCGGCCACCGGGGGATTTTAGTGAGTCCTCGAGTCCGTGAACCTCACATAACGCTAGCACACTCTCAATGTGGTAGGGTATCTGTTTGCAGATTTATCCCCCGCCCAAAAAAAAGGGCAGTCAAGAAAAACAGTGTATATAAAATCCTGCCAGGCAGCGCCCGAACAGTTTATGCTGTTTTTTTTACCTTATTCTGTGTCACCTCTCGCTCCGGGATATATACCTGGTTTATATGAAGACAGACACATCCTTCTTAGGTACAGTCAAGAAAATAAGTATTGAAAAGCCTGCCAAGAACCAATGCCTAAGCGGTGAACTACCGCGGTACTGTCATGGTTAAAATAATTTACCCGAGAATCTACAAAAAATAGTTTTAGTGATATCAATCTGCATACGCTCTTTGCACGTTATTTTGTGTCTTCTTTTACAGTATATGACTCGTCACGTTTCATTTAAAAAATAGAAAGAAAGAAAATTTGTTGAATTAACAAATAACATAATCACAAAAAAATATTTGTAATAAAGTTCAATGGGCGGTCTTATCGCTTATCTTATCATTTGCATGGAGAAGATAGCAGTTTTATTTGGCATACAGTTTAAAAGAAACCACTTGGGCACGAAATAGTTACTTATAGTAAATCTAGCGATATAACTCAGAGCACGACCTAGCAATTTAAGTTAGCGGGTAAAAGAGCCTACCTAGAAAACAGGACGAGTGCAAATCCGGACTTTCCCGAAGGTACATCCCTAGCAATATCAAAGGGCAAAGCTCACAAAACAGGGTCTGCTCCTTACATAGCAATGCTTATATTGACTAGGCTTAAACCCTCTGCAGGATCAAGCTGATATGGAGATATTCCATAAAAAAGTATCTACAAAATGCGTCTAGACTTTTCAGGGAGCAAGGCGCATTTGAGCCCTTTCACCACACTGGTTCTGTATACATCGGTAACAATACAACTCACCAGGCTCGTTGGCCTACCTGCCCCTAATTACACAAACGAAATACTACTAATATTAGAAACGCGAAAGTTTGTGAGGATGAATGTTTGTTACTCTTTCACGCAAAAACTACTGAATGTATTTTGATGAAACTTTACAGTAATATAGCTTATACATCAGAATAACGCATAGGCTACTTTTTATCCGGGTACCACGCGGAAGAAGATATGGGCAGAAGCTAGTGTAATATAATAACACGCTCATGACTGTAATCCTCAAGATGGAGATCCTCAGATACATACTCAGTACGATCTGTGAGGATACGAAGTAGGAGTCAGAAACATGGCCATACATTATTTTTGGGACATGCTCGCGTTTTCCGTATAAGTTATATATATGACATGTTGTAAGCCCATCACCGCTTATTGGAACACTAACTGATGGAACATGCCTTTGATTTTTTGCCTCTTGGGCATACCGCTTTCCTCACGATGTATTAATTACTTAAACGATCTTTGGATCGGAAGTCGACATCCCACTAGGCAAACACGTATCGAGTACGTATTTAAATATTTTAAATGAAATAAATTTATCGATATAATACATCAGACTTAGATTAGTCTATATTTTTTAAGAATTTATAATATTCCAATAATTTATCCTCGGCGGGACTCGAACCGGTAAGCTGCCGCTTTATACGCGGGGGCTGTACCACTAAGCCTCTAGATCAGAGCCTTTAATAAACGGTTTACCAACCAAATCTATCGGTGAAGACGCCGACTAAGTTTCGACTTATTCCGAGAGTCTTCATCAGAGCGATCGTTGTAGTTACTACAACGCGGAGAACACAAGCGCCCCCTCCATTCGCGCGCCCTGTGAACCGCGCACAACGAGCGGCAGCGCGTAGTTCAGAACGCGACGCGGAGGGAGAGCGTCGCGATCACTCACTCTGATGAAGACTCTCGGAATGAGTCGAAACTTAGTCGGTGCCTGCACTGATAGTGCGGTACGGTAGTGAAAATTCCCGTTTTACAATATGAACAATCAAATTCACGATATTTTTTGTAATAAAATTGCTAGCGTTTATTATTTATTGTGATTATTTGTATCGTATTTTTTCAAACTAAACTAAATTCTATTTAAAAAAACATTTTTTTGCACAAGTTTTAAGAAAGATATCTAGGATCCTACTCTATTTCAGGTTAAATCAACGTCGTCGTAGAAAGTACTTTACAAAACACCGCAAGAAAGCCTTTTGGCTTCCACCTTAATATTCCGGGTTCCAAATACCTGACCCTTACAAAGTAACTAACTAATCTGTGTCTTACCTTTTTAACATTATTAGACTAAACCGCATGGCCCATGTCCTAATCCTTAAGGTCTTAAAGTGTTTGTTTTGATTTCGCTTTGTTGAGCGTTGGGTTTTCAGTATATTGAGATCACCGTTACCGTATAATTTCCTATAAAATGCTTTGTTTTGAGAGCTCACATAAATCAAAATTACATTTAAGTTAGATATATAAATAGATAATCATTTATTCAAACCACCAGTTACAAATTATATCCACTTAAGAACTAAAACACATTATTAATAACTTAGAAAGAAAGAAAGAAAGAATATACATTTGACAACCTCTGTGGCGCAGTGGGCGAAGGTCCGCCTGAGACGCAGAAGGTTGCGGGTTCGATTCCCGCTGCGGGACAAATGTTTGTATGTCCTGCATTCATTTGTCTCGGGTCTGGATGTTTTCTATGTATAATATGTATGTATGTATTTACAAAAAAAATATATAAGTAGTATATCAGTCATGTAGTTCCCATAACACAAGCTCTGCTTACTTTTGGGCTAGATGATGCTGTGTGGAAATGTTCAGCATTATTATTATTATTATTTATTAACCTCAAACATAACACAACAGGGGTCTAGACAAATACCACGTCAACAGAAAGTGGTATTTGTCTAGCACCACAGGTGACAAAATACAAAACAAACAAACACAAACACAGAAAGGTTACATTAAAATACAAAAAAAAAGAAAAGAAAGAAATATGTGTTGTGTGGGGTCAAAAGGTCCCTATCTCAGCATTATGCTGCACCAAACCTAAACCTAAGCTAAATAGAGAGTAAAATAAAGAAGGCTACACAGCGGTGGTGAATCGACCTTCAGCTCAGCATGTGCTACGACATGTCAAGCCCAACGCTGGTTTTCAACTGAGACCAGTGTTGACCTCAAGGACAGCTTAACATGGGTCAGAATAATTGTACACAAACACTCAAAATGAACACTTATAAGGATAAATACGATTATACAGGGTGCCCCGGAATGTGTACATAATGCCGGAAGGAGATCATTGACACAGTGGTGGGGAACATTGTTTGTTCTACGACTTTTTGGATTTCCATGTTTTTCATTTGTGAAATGAACATCAAAGTTTCTATACTACCTTCTCTTAGCACATCCCTAAAATCAACTAAACAACTGTTTAGTTGACTTTTCAGTGTGACGTGACAATGACCTCTTGTGACGTCGACGACTTATATACACATTCCGGGACACCCTGTATACAGAACAGCAAACGATAATATCCTTAGAACAAACATAAAATAAAATAATAGGGACACAAAAAACAGATTAAACATAGCTGTCGAGCGCCAACGAAATATCAAGATATTTGAAGGAGGTTATTTAAGTTACTGAGAAATGTTGTAGTTACTTAATATGTTTTTATCAGTACCACAAATTGGCCTCAAGCTGCTAGCTAATGTAATCATTAATTTAGTTTTTAACTGCCGATGGTTTTAAAAAAATGAATTATAGACCCCTACGTGTTTTACATAGTCTTAGAATCTCTCTCCAGTTTATCCACATTTCTCTTCCCTGCTCCATCATCAGACCCTGATCACCATCTATCTATAACTTATTCACTGAGATCATGCCAATAAGCCCAAACACGATAAGTATCTCTGTTGTAGGTTGCTCAAAATCGGTTCATCCGTTTGGAAGCTACGATGCCACAGACAGACATACATATACCTACACTTATAAACTGATATTTGACGACCTCTGTGGCGCAGAAGGTTGCGGATTCGCACGGATGAGTCCTCGAGAAAAATGTTTGTATAATCTGCAAATATTTGTCTCGGGTCTGAGTGTTTAATGTATACAATGTATTTACAACAAAAAATAAGTAGTATACAAGTCATGTAGTTCGCCTAACACAAGCTCTGCTTACTCTAGGGCTAGATGATGCTGTGTGAAAAAGTTCAGCATTATATATTACGCCTTTATTTTATAATAACACTCCTCTGTTTGCGTCCGTTAAAAATAATTATTATTACCCGACAAACAGATACATAGTCTTGGCCCCACACTACGACTAAACTGATACTCACGATACTCACGTATCAATTCATTCACCACACTATTAACTAACTGTAGGAATTATCATAAAAAAAACCAAGCAGAGTTTATTGCCTTATTCTTCTAGGCAAAGTCGCGCGCGATGAATCGGCGTAAATTCACTTTAACATTTGAAATTCTGGCGTTTCTTATGATCCGTGTGATTTCAATGAATAAAAACCTTTTGACTATGACTTTGATTCGTTTCACTGTAAACGCAGACAATGCAATCACATTCACATTGTGTATCGTATTCTGCGAGGAATATGTTTTTTGCTAATATTCTCCGCTATTAACATAATAGTATTCAATTTGGAACAGGTGTATTTCATTACTAAGAATAACACATATTTATCCGAGTACCACATGGGCGATGCCGTGGGTAGAAGGTAGTCTGATATAAATATATTGTATACATTAAAGTCTAGCCTGTTTCCCGGAGTAAGCAGAGACAACGGATTTTCTGGCAAACCTTTCATCACATTCTTTAGGCGTAATACCTTTCCTGGCTTTTCTCCACGGACACCGCAAATAAAGAAATAAATTCAAATTACTTAACAAGCTAATTATTGTTTACAGAGTAAAAGTAAATTTTTGCAAAATTTCAATTTCCCCTACGTGATTTCATCGTCTATCGTGGCGACCTATGGCGATAAAATATGTCTAAGAATCATACTTGAAGTAATACAAATCCATTGAAACAATCACTTACGTCAAACGCATATACGGGCTCCTGTCATCGTGGGTAAAAACAGAAGGATAAATATTGCCTTTTATAAATAGATTTTTATCATATGTAGGTATAGGTTACTAGGTCTACTATCAATTCCTCAGAGCATTTAATCCCTAAAGTAGAAGGTAACATGAACCGTAAACGACAGAATGTCGGTTGGTTACATAACTTGTAACTTTACCACGTTTTCCTTGTAGAGTATGTTTTAGTTCTACTGCGAAAAAAATGGAATAGCGATATTTTTGTTCAGTTAAGAGGCAGACAGCTGCCAAATTAGTACATAAAAAGTTAGATACAGATTGCAAGACCATGGCGGTTACAACACCGCGTTGTTAAAAAATAGAAAATCACACGTTTTTGACATTTTTACACTCGATTCGATTACTTTTCGCAAAATGAAGAACAACAAGATACGTTTTATTTGAAAGGTGACGTCCGAAGATTTGGTAATCTTAATCTATCACGATATGTGATAAGACAAGGGGTCTTATTGTACAACATTGTCAAAAGTTTACACACTTTTAGACGGAACTTAGAAATTAAATCTGCTTAAAAATTGTTCCCAACTATGTTGACCTAATTTTGTTTTCTTTTGTAAAAAAGTTGCCTGAAAGTACTTAAATGAAATATTATTTATATATTTCTATCCATGTACGAGTAAGTACCTGAATCTGTTCTATCCTAGATTAACAACCTCTGTGGCGCAGTGAGCGAAGGTCCACATGAGACGCAGAAGGTTGCGGATTCGATTCTCGCTGCGGGACAAATGTTTGTATGATCAGCATTCAATTGTCTCGGGTCTGGGTGTATTTTATCACGATATGTGATAAGACCCCTCATTGTACATTATTGTCAAAAGTTTACACACTTTTAGACGGAACTAAATCTGCTTAAAAATTCCCAACTATGTTGACCTAATTTTGTTTTCTTTTGTATAAAAGTTGCCTGAAAGTACTTATATGAAATATTATTTGGTGTACAATAAAGTATTTTCTATCCATGTAAGTACCTGGATTAACGACCTCTGTGGTGGAAGTGGGCGAAGGTCCGCATGAGACGCAGAAGGTTGCGGATTCGATTCTCGCTGCGGGACAAATGTTTGTATGATCTGCATTCAATTGTCTCGGGTCTGGGTGTTTTTTATGTATATACTATATGTATTTATTTACAAAAAAAATGTATATAAATATTAAATCAGTTATGTAGTTCCCATAACACAAGCTCTTTGGGGCTAGATGATGATGTGTGAAAATGTCCAGCATTATTTATTTAGCCAAGACGTAAACAACGTCATGGCTTTACGGCGTCTAATGAAAGAGGACTCTTAATATCCTTCAAGTGGAGGTTGTTAGAGACAAGTCTAAAGTCGAAATATAAACGCATATACACGTCTGAGCGTGTCAACAAAGTTTTCTTACAAAAAAGTAGGCAAAATTCTTTCAAAGTCTTTCACAGTAGTCCCGTAGTAAAAACTACGCTTGTTTTGCGTCTTTTTGAGGTTAACCGTAAATAAGTTGTCTCACGCGATTTTAGTGTCGGCGTCACATCAAATGGAAGGAAAGATTCCTTTTACAGGAAAATTATGGCATTTCCTCATAAAAAGACGCGATATAAATATTTAAAAGAACCACAAGAAGGTTGTAAAAAGGTTTATGAAACACTTGGTTCGACAGAATTTAAACTGAATATCATATAAAAAGTTGAAAATACGGCGAATTACTATGAAATTTTAATTTTATATTTTGTTCTTATGCGGGTGGCATAGCCGCTGTTTGGCTGAAACTCCTTATGCAATAAAAAGATTAAAAAAAACAATGACATTAATTAAATTAAAAAAGCAAAAATTTACTTATACTCCATTATTATATAATTTAGATTGTAACAGAAAATTCACGTATCGTATAGGTAAGACCGACGGTCAAAGGTCATGGGATCGACCTTTGACGCGGTCGTGAAAAATCCAATGGGATTTTTCAGTTAGAAAAAAATATATAATCATTAAAACTAAAATGCTCACAAAGTTGTTTTAGTGGTAATGACGGTGTAGGGAAACATCGTCAAGAAACAATGACCTAGAATCACAACTTTGAGGGATTGTGCCATTAGTTAGTGTTCCAATAAACGTCGATGGGCTTGTAACCATGAAACAACCACCCACTAGTACTAGGTTAGTGGTTTGGTAGGTAAGGCGGACAGACCTCCTTGGTTCTCCTCAAGCCGAGGGATATGCGTAAGCATTTTGACAGTTTTACGGTCCTTCGAAGCACATTAGAACTCATCATATCTGTGCTTACGGACGAAGAGACGGAACGAGTAAAGTAGCATATAAACATTATATTGTATAATTATTTAATCACTAGCTTCTGCCCACGGCTTCGCCTGCGTTGTACCCGGATAAAAAGTAGCCTTTGTGTTATTCTGATGTATAATCTATATTACTGTAAAGTTTCATCAAATCCGTCCAGGAGTTTTTGCGTGAAAGAGTAACAAACATCCATCCTCACAAACTTTCGCGTTTATAATATTAGTAGGATTAAAAACGCGCATATCAGCTTAGCGTCTAAGGGGACATAACTGTTGTCAATATCAATAGAGCCAGTCAATCAATATCAATTCTGTGTTAAATGCACCGATTCTAGATAAAAGTATTTACTTGTAACATTTTAAACAATAATAAGTAATTAAAAAAAGTCCACTTAATAAAAACCCGGAGTTTTTTTTCATGACCGTTAGGAATGTATGGATTTAATTGATTTAATTTAATAACATAGTTATTGGTTACCTATTAATGTTATACTAGCTTCTGCCCATGGCTTCGTCCGCGTGGTACCCGGATAAAAAGTGGCCTTTGTCTTATTCTGATGTATAATCTATATTACTGTAAACTTTCATAAAAATCCGTTCAGCAGTTTTTGCGTGAAAGAGTAAAAAACATAAAAGGAAATACCTGAAGTTTATTTTCAAGATCGTAGGAATGTATCGATTTAATTGATTTCATTTAATAACATAGCTATAGGTTCCCTATTTATGTAATACTATCTCAATATGGATCTTGGTCTGAAATATTATTATAGGTAGCCCCAACAGCAGTGGAGAGTCCAATGATAATTATAATGTTTCCCAAGGACTCCTAGCCCAGAATTTACATTCATCAGCCAAATGCAATCCGGTACACTTGGGAAATTACTAGCATTCCATCAGAGCATGAGTAAGCAAAAGTAAGCAGTCATAAATCGCGGTGTAACCTAAATGTCGCCGCTTTTAGCAGCACACTTTCAGACGGAACTAAATCTGCTTAAAAATTCCCAACTATGTTGATCTAATTTTGGTTTTTTGTATGAAAGTTGCCTGAAACTACGTTTTGGGCATGTATTCTGGATTTCCTGCATGTTTTGAGCACTGACAGTGACAAATAAGATTTTATTGACATTCTGAGCAAAAGCCAAACTAACTATATTAGCCTTTCCCTCTACTATCAAAACTTAATAAAACCGTTGCGTGACTTATAGTATAGTCTGTGGTTTATTTGTCACAGTAACACAAAGGATGAATGAAAAACTACACCTTAGGAAAAAACAAAACAAACAATAACATATTAATAACGCGGACTTATCGCTTAAAAGCGATCTCATCCAGACAACTTTGGATTTAGAGCATTTTTTGTGCTAATTAGTTCCATCTGTGGCATGACTGAATCAATGAACAGCATAAACCGTAAGTCCTAGAGACCTGGCATTCGAAGAACACGTTTCTTTTGATATGAAAAGGTGAACTGAAAAAAAGAGTTTTCCGCAATTCCATCCCGAAATCTACTAGTCAAAGTCAATAGCTACTTATATAGAAACATCAACAATAAACGAATTACTAATTATTATTTTACAAATCTAAACTGAATTTACGACGATTCCTCGCGTGCGACCAATTCTATAGCATGACGTCTTGCAATAGACCATTTACAAAATCAGTTTACTTCATCATCGTCATCACCATCAAAAGCTGTAGAAGACCACTGCTGAATTTAGGATTTTGGGATTATTGATAACTGAGTTGTGCAGCTATTTACGATCCACCAGCTTACTTTATCATCATCATCATCGTCTTTAAAAGCCTGTAGAAAACCACTGCTAGATTAAGGATTTTGGGATTATTGATATTGAGTTGCGCAGCTGCTTATGATCCATCAGCTTACTTTATCATCATCGTTAAATCTTACTGAGACTATGTTTAAAGCTAAATTAAAACAATTGTTAGTAAGTAAGTGCTATTACAATATTAATGACTTTTTAGTTGACGATTTGAAACTTTGACCATTACATTTTATGAATAATAACACTTTATTGAACTTCATATGAATAATTTACTTCAAAATATAATTTTAAATATTTGCATGCGTAATTTTAAGTTAGAACATAATTAAAACATTTAATATATTTAAGACCTACAACTGTAACCAACATTATGTTGAAGCAAATAAATTATTCATTATCTTTATCGTCTTCGTCATCAACAGTCTGTGAAAGACCACTAATGAATATAGGATTTTGGGATTATTGATAACTGAGTTGTGTAGCTACTTATGATTTTGACTGTGCCCCATTTGTTCACGACAAATGCCTGTGACTAATTAATTTCGATGTCATGTCATCGTGTCTATTAAGTGCTTATTAATTCATACGATAGATACCCATATAGGTTTCTTTGAAAGTGAAAATAAAGAACTTTCCATATTGTAAAAACGGAAATTTTCACGTGCTGCACTAAGTAAGTAAGTAGGTAGGTAGTGCACGGCGCGACCACTCACCCTGACTCTCAGAATAAGTCGAAACTTAGTCGGTGCCTTCACCGATAGTGCAGTACGTGAAAATTCCAGTTTTTACAATATGAATAGTCAAGTTCACGATAGTTTTTGGAATAAAGAACTTTTGAAACTATTGTGGTTATCAACATAATTTTCACTACATTATGCTAGATAATTGCCTGATTAGTGATAACCCACACCAAAAAGTGTGGGTAATCACCTTAGTACTTACTAAAGTATCTTAGGTTGTCTGGAAGAAATAGCTGTTTCTTGTTACATACATAGTAGATACATACATAGTTCTGACCCCACACTAGGATTCCCCGTCGTGGGTATCAGGAACTACGAGTACCGTGGTACTACAATACATTGAGAAAATCTACAGAACATGTTTTTTTTTTAATTTGTTCCGCAGCGTGAATCGAATCTGCGACTCTTGGGACGCAGCTACTCGCCAACCGCGCCATCCAGAACATCATCACATAAATCTCTGAATAGGAAAAAAATAAATAAATAATACTGGACGTTTTCCACACAGCATTATCTAGCCCCAAACTAAGCAGAGCTTGTATTATGGATACTACATGACTGGTTAGTTTTAAACCACTAAAATAGATGAATCCACAAGAATTGTATCAAAGTTGTTTTTTACCAAACTAGATGTCGCCACTAGAAAAAATAGAACGCGCTATCGATGCGTTTTGGCGCAATGGTAACTACTTGAGTGGATTTATGAATAAAGTAAGAGTTTTCTGGACAACAGATATATTACTTTTTTTTGTCTCAAACTGAGATAAATATTTGGAGATCATACAAACATTTGTCCCGCAGCGGGAATCGCACCCGCAACCTTCTGCGTCTCAGGCGGACCTGAGACGGATAGAATTGTCTTACTGTGTACAAAGATGGAATAAATTTGTGAGTAACAAGTGACTGAGTTGCAATTACTCAGATTGTTCCATGGGGTCTGATCGACCTCTGTGTTTGAGAGTTCAGCTTGTTTTATGGGGTCTGATCGACCTCTGAGCAAGTAGCGAGTGTTTGTTCCATTAAACAGTGCAAGTTGCCGTGTCTGCACAGCGACATTCAAAGCGTAATAAGGTGCCTACGATGCGCTATGTACTCAAACACGACCGTGTGGCTCATTTCACTCAACTAGGCCGGGTGGTCACAGTCTTCCATCCTATCTATCCAGTACCAGAACAAGTAATATATGGGGTGAAAGCGGACTCAAAAAGAATGTGAAAAGAACGTACGCTGCTTGAGCGGAGCTTGGTAGGTGTTAAACTCTGGGGTGCCATGTCGGTCAACCTTCTCGTGTGCCTGTGGGCTCTGGTCGCTTATGGATCAGACGGATCCGGGGTGAACAGAAGCCTATGGGACGGTGCGCCCCGTTTAAGCCCGACAATAACTTCTCATACGTAGGATCTTATTGTCGAGCAACTAATGGACCGACCGGAGGGGCCCCTTCGCGTGTCCCTATGAGCCGCATGGGGCACAGCGGATGGGGCAGCATGTTGGGCTCGTGGAGGAGCACCATGGGAGGGCCGGGGCGGTGTTTGCTGCTCCGGTGGGAGGGGGCGCCCCTTTTAAGGGCGCGGAGGAGGGCTTGGCGGGGCCCGGTGTGGTCCCGTCTTGCGGGGTGGGTGTGCCCTTTTCAGGGCGCACCGTGGGAGGGCCGGGGCGGCTTTTGCTGCTCTGGTCGGCTTGCGCGTCCCAATGATCTTCGAGGCTATACCGGCAGGGCTTCCCATACCGGTCAGGCTCGGAGTGAGGGACAGCGTAAGTTGGAGGGGGCGCCCTTTTCAGGGCGCGGATGAGGGCTTGCGCGTCTCAATGATCTTCGAGGCTATACCGGCAGGGTTTCCCATACCGGTCAGGCTTGGAGTGAGGGACAGCGTAAGTTGGAGGGGGCGCCCTTTTCAGGGCGCGGATGAGGGCTTGCGCGTCCCAATGATCTTCGAGGCTATACCGGCAGGGTTTCCCATACCGGGCAGGCTTGGAGTGAGGGACAGCGTAAGTTGGAGGGGGCGCCCTTTTCAGGGCGCGAGTGTGGGGTCACTGGCGGAGTCAGGGGACTCCGCCGGCTTGCACGGCCCCACACATGGCCGGGGCCCGGGTGGTTCCTGGGCCACCCGTCGGGGTAAGATGGTGAATGCTAACGCGACCCCATCTTGCCCCACTACGGCGGGCGACGTTAACCAGGGGGGTTTTAGTGCGTTAGAGTCCCACATACCCCCTTTCGCCACCCCCGTGGCGGAAGGGGGATGCGTGGCATTTCCCCCCTTCAAAAAAAAAAAAAAAAAAGGTGTTAAACTCTAATCTAAGGTTCTACCAATAATCATACAATTGTTATGTAGCTTTGCAGTACTAGATGGCGCTAGTAAAAGTGTTCCTGAAAACGCTGACGAAAACGCACAATCTTCAACAACATCTCGAACAATAATAAATATTGATAACAATGTGAAATTAAATACACAGATATATGTATATATGGTTGACGACCTCTGTGGCGCAGTGGGCGAAGGTCCGCCTGTGACGCAGAAGGTTGCGGGTTCGAATCCTGTCACGAGACAAATGTTTGTAAGGTCTGCAAATATTTGTCTCAGGTCTGGGTGTTATTCTATGTATAATATGTAAGTATTTACAAAAAGTATATTAGTAGTATATCAGTCATGTAGTTCCCATAATACAAGCTCTGCTTAGTTTGGGGCTAGATGATGCTGTGTGAAAAATGCCCAGCATTATTTATTATTTATTTATTTATAAGCATATCTAGTTGTTTATTTCCAATGGTCGCTCACTACACTACCCGGCTCCCGATCTGTACATTATACAGTAGGCTATTTTAACACTATTATTAACTGTACTTACATAGACCTAGCTATGCCTTGCAAGCACAAGTTTTAACGATGCGTTAAGAAATTTTTCAACAGACTATATTTCATCGATATGGTCTAGTTATAAGTAGTCGGACCGGGAGAAAATTGGTATTCGATTAAATACCAACTAGGGTATGCCGGTTACGTCACGATGTTTTTTCTAGTGCAAAAATCAATTGATGCACGACCTGGTTCGAACCCACAAACTCCGGATCAAAAGTCAAATACAACCAACATTTCATTGGATTGCTTAGGCAAGATGAGACTAGATTAGGTACAATCAAGAAGATGCTTGGCAGAATTTTTTAACACTTATTGTTAAACAATTTTGGCGCTTCGACATGTTCTTTTACGTTATTTTTTGTTCTCTTCCATTTTATATCCTGGTATTCGATAGATAGAGTGACGACTGTGAAATCCGGGTTAAAATACGCGGTGCGGTATATGACGACGGAACACATTTAAGTAGAGTACAGTTTATGTCGTAGGTGGTTAAGAGGAAACGCGGGTAACAACAAATTCGATTATTTGGTTTTAAAAAGTATGACCTTGCTCCTTTGCTCATTGGACCGAATACGAAACCCCAATTTTATTCTAGGAATATTTCCTAGAATAAAATTGGGGTTTCGTATTCCAGTTATTCATTTTTCTAACTTGTAATCTAAATAGGCAATTTTAAGTAATATTTAAGTATCCTAGCTCGTTTATGATAGTGAGTAATCAAAATGTAGAGACATGTCAATTGCCGTTATTCACATGCCATATTAAAAATAATTGCTATTGTGCTATTATCCAGGGAGCAAACCTACGTTTTAATATAAGTTTTTTACGGGTATTTCTCTTAAATGTGAACATGGAGTTTTCTTTATTTTTCGACAATAGCTCCGTACATTCCAGTCAACCCGTGACCACGGCTGTTAGAAACACAGTCAGGAAACGTCCGGAGAAGAGAGAGAGAGGAAATAGTAAAAAAAGGTAAACGCAATAAAGACCCACATAAAACTTATAAGTATGTTTACTAATCGCGAAAATTTGAAAAATACTAATGTTTGTACGGAAAAATCCTGGCAGCATTTCCTCTTAAATAATTTTACTATGTTTGCTTATAGATGGTGATTCAAGAAATGTTACCCAAAACCAACAGAGATAGAGGATCTTATGACCTCTACGAATCACCCCTTTATATTACAATATAACTCGGATGATTTCAATCAAATTCTAGTGAAGCTACGGCGCTTTGAGCCGAAACATCCTAAGAATTTCAACCAGACTAGGGCAGAGCCTCGTGGCTGAGTGGTTACAACACCTACGTACTAATCGGAAGGTCGCAGGTTTGATGTTAAATCCTTTTACAATTTAAATAGTGTTAAAACAGACCGTTATTTTCTATGCAATTTTAATTGTGAAATATGATAGTACGTTTCATTGCATTGCAATATGTCAAATACCTAACGTTTCTCCGCAGGTATTATTAATTACACGTTAGAATTCAATTAATTAATTGAAAATACCACTGAAGCAGCGTACTGAATAGAGTAACGGTAAACGGTAGCTAGTTTTGTGGCAATTTTATGGGGATAATGTATAGTTGCATCTCTTTGGTTTTATTTGTATAAACAATTGCAGCGAAAATGGCCTTTTAATAAAAAAAAGAGAAAGAAAGCCCAGATTAACGAAACAACGCCCCAGGACAGAGCGTCCTAGCCAAAACCATAGAGAACCGATCCCGCCTAACGCAGGAACAGTAAAAGCAAAAGACGATTTGCATAATAAAATGCAAGAAAACTAGCCGATTAATGAGCGCCTTGAAAGGTAGCGAAAACCACACTAACACATTCATTTTTATGCAATTTTATGAATTCTATAATTTTCGTGGCCTGTGACAGCGTTAAATCGCAAGGTGTTTCTACACCTGTCCTTCTGGATAGGGACGCCTTTGCCCAGCAGTGGGACAAAACGACTGATTATTAAATAATAATTTCATAACAAACACAGGAACCAGTGTTATAATGGTGTCATAAATGTAGATACCGCTACGCTATGCCAATGTTAATTTAAACTAGCATGTGTCCACGGCTTCGTTCGTGTGGTACCCGGATAAAAAATAGCTAAAAAGTTATAATAAGTGTTATTCTGATGTATAAGCTGTAAAGTTTCATCAAAATACGTTCAGTAGTTTTTGCGTGAAAGAGTAACAAACATCCATCCTCACAAACTTTCGCGTTTATAATATTAGTAGGATTAGATACATAGCTCAGAGACACGAGACGTAACTCACACTTTACCATACATATTCAAACATCTCAATGTTGGCACTAAAAGCGTTAGAAACTGTATGATGATATCACTGTTCTAGGTAGGTACAGATGATGAGAAAAGTTTTGAAACTATTTTCGCATAAGACAGCCAGCGGCAGAAGTAAAAGAAAATTTGAAATTTTAATGAAAGGACCATGCCGGAAAATAGTTGTATTGGCTAGGGTAGATCATTACTAAGCTAAGAGATAACGGATTATTAAAAAAAACTAGATATAATAAATAAATAAATACTGCTGGACATATTTTACACAGCATCATCTAGCCCCAAACTAAGCAGAGCGTGTATTATGGGAACTAAATGACTGATATACTGATATGTAATTTTTATTGTAAATACATACATATTATACATAGAAAACACCCAGACCCGAGACAATTATTTGCAGATCATACAAACATTGGTCTCGC